>CM039684.1:5000000-7500000 GCA_022530915.1 Paspalum notatum
GTCACCAAGAGCGTCGAAATGTTGTCTAACCGTATAGATATATAAATATATTAAAACAGCCAAAGACGTGGTAGTAGCACGTACCACAACCAGTACCATCTAGCAATGGCTGATTTGCACGGCGCCATCCGTGCTGGCAGTACCGTTCCTATTGCCACTTACTGCATCTAGCATCAACCGGTTGCCTCGTAGTCAGTTCACGAATCATGCAGCCGACAGATACTGTAGAAATTTGCTGTCTAAGCCTCATTGGTCATTCAGTCAATCATTCATGTCCCTTTTCCTTTTCCCGTTCTCGCGCTGAAACACAGCTCTGGTCCTTGTCTGTCGTCTAGCTCTCGCTGCTATGCTGCTCCCAGGGCGCGAGCATCGCAACGTGCGCTCTGCGTTACACTGTTTTTTGTTCAGGCGCGCGCTACATTGCAACGCGGGTTGTGGTGCTGTGCATTTTTGTGTCGCAAAACGTGGCGCTAGGCCAACTTACCTCGTCCTTGCAAGGACTAGGAGCACCCATGACCCATCAACACACGTGGTGTGCACCAAAACGCCTCGTTTGATTTGGCCACTAGTCAGTGTACAACACAATGGTGTCGTCCTTGGTTGGTAGGGGGACGTGGGGCTGTGTTTAGGCTATTCGCAATGAGACTTTTCAAATCCCATTTCCTACTACTGTTTTAACTTTTTTTTTTTGTCTACGGTGTAACATTTATATCAAACAGTGCAAAACAGTATTTTGAGAAATCCTCAAAACCCTAGCCTTACCTCTGCAAAGATGAAGCAGCAAGACATGCAGCAGCTTTGATTTACGTGTCCTGGCCCTTTTTTTTTTATCTTTTTGGAGTAAACTCGACTTGGTAACTAGATTGATTTGCTACGTTCGCAGCACAACTGTTCCTTGTTTAACCACCCTATTTTTTTTTTTTTTGGCTCGCTTCGTCTTTGTGAGTATTCTGATTGGCTTTGTCGCTGGCCTTGGCCTGTTGCATTTTTTTTTTTTTGGGCAGAGTTCGTGTGGCGAACGAGCTGGGGTCCGGCAACGGCAAGGGCGCCCGGTTCGCGACCATCGTGTCGTCGCTGACGTCGCTGGTGATCGGGCTCTTCTTCTGGGTGCTCATCATGGGCCTCCACGACAAGTTCGCCTTCATCTTCACCACCAGCCCCGCCGTTCTGGACGCCGTCGACCACCTCTCCGTGCTCCTCGCCTTCACCATCCTCCTCAACAGCATCCAGCCCGTCCTCTCAGGTTGGGTTCCCATCCCCCACCCTTTCTTTAATGGGCCGGCCCGGCCCAGCCTGATAAGCCTAAGCACGACAAATCGGCCCAGCAAATACTGATAGGCAGGCTGTTCCGTTTTCAGGTGTGGCGGTTGGGTCTGGCTGGCAATCCATGGTGGCCTACGTCAACATCGGCTGCTACTACCTCATCGGCATCCCCATGGGCATGCTGCTCGGATGGCTCTTCAACCTTGGCGTGCTGGTACTTTCTTTACCTGTGAACTGTGCCCCTATCCCTCTCATCTTCGTCCATTTACTTTAATTTCTTCTTGACCAATGACCATGGCCTGTGAAAGTCTGAATTCTGAAAGTGTTTGTGGGAAACGTGCTTTTGCAGGGGATCTGGGCGGGCATGATCGGCGGCACCGCCGTCCAGACGCTCATCCTGGCCATCATAACAATCCGCTGCGACTGGGAGAAGGAGGTGAACCACCCAGTCCCAGCTTTCCATGATCGGCTAATTATTGATACACGTTCATTGCCGGAAGGCGGCAGAGTGCTACTGAATACTGATGCATGACTGCATTTCTGCTTGTCGTCTGTGAGAGCTAATACGGTGTCATTTGCACGCTTGCAGGCCACGATCGCGAGCACGCGCATGGACAAACTGTCGGAAGTTCGGTGATGGACGATGCCCCATGGCGGGCAGGATCTGCGTGGTGTGCACATCTGCAGCAGTCAATTCTTTTCGTCCAGGATCGTAACATGTGTTTGCCCTTGCTTTCAACCTCGACCGCTCCAGTCGGCCAGTGCCGTGGCCTGCTGTAGTTTTGTGTCGAATGGAAGGAAGGATGGGAGGATGAGTAGAGACGGAGGGGTTTTGGCTTGGCTCTCGTGTCTGTAATCACTGGAAAATTAAACTGGAATCTCTGTAATCTTCGCCTCCTGGCCGTTCGGCGATCGAGAACATCGATCTCTCGCCCTTGTGCAGGAGTGAGACTACTGTGCAGGACTGCATGCATGTCACCATCCAAAGAAATGTAGTACGATCGTGCCGCCGAGGAATGGACCGTGTTTCGTTAACGAGAAAGCATCTGAACGATTGTCCTTTTCGCCGCTTTTGTATGTCATGTATCATCCATCCATAATCCATCCCATTTGCATTGGTTACTTGGATATGCACGGAGCCACGGTCCAGTGGCAACCTCAGGTACTGAGGTACTGCTTCATGCTCGTGACAAAAGAGCTCGCTATCATGGCCTCATGGGCTCGTCGCCGGATCGATAAAGTCGCCTGGCTAGGAGCTGACCTTTTCGCGTTACGACTATTGCGCGCATGACCATTGGCAAACCGGTGACCGGCCAACACTTGTTCCATTGTACCAGTACTGCATACTGTATGATATGATAGTAGCTGGAGGCAATCAAAGATTTCCAATTAACGGATGCTGCAATTCCTGGCCTACTTATGGACAGTAAAGGACACTATCAACAACCAGCTAAATTGCTGTAATTCTGGGAGGCATATATTGAAACCAGCATCGAATGAAAATTACTTCCATTCTGTACAGTGTACACTTCCGGCGGTGCCCTAGTCTCGGTGCATGCAATGTAATTGAAGAAAGCACGCGGGCGACATGCTGATTCTACTCTAAACTCGCACGGCACTGTAGTACCCGTACCGATCATCCTTACAGCACGCGAAAGTAAAAAAAAAAAAAAAAAAGTCGACCGATCGATCAGACCTGGTTGTTTAGGGCGTCAAAGTCAGGTTTCGGTTTCACGTCCGTAGCAGCCCCCGGAGGCGACCCTGACCCGCCGGGCCTTCCTGATCCTGCCGGCGTTTCGGGGACCGGCACGACCCGCTTGCTGCCGCCGTGTCCGTGCTCCTCCGCGGCGGCGTCCGTAGCGTATCCGTGGGGGCGCTGCCACGACACGGACCGCCAGAGCGACGCGAGCCACCACCCGGACCCGGGCGTCGTCCGCTCCACGGCCGCGTCGGGGTACCCGGCGAGGCTGGCGGCGCGCCGGTGCCTCCGGACGGCGGCCAGCTCCCTCATCACGTGCTCCGGCAGCCGCAGCGTGTGCCGGTCCGGCGCGTCCATGGCCGACTGCGTCCGCCGGTACTGGTGGAGCCCCTCGTGCGTCCGCGACGTCGCGCCGAAGCTCATCACGGACTCGGGCGTGAACGCCGCGGCCACGAGCCGCGCCTCCCCCTCCTCCTCGTCGTCTTCCCCCGGCTCTTCACGCGCCGCCTCCCGCACGTCGCAGCAGGCGTCGTCGGCGGAGGCTGGGGGATCGGCCGGAGGCGCCGGAGCCGTGAGGTCGGCGCGGCAGAGCGGGCACGTCACGGCGGCGGCGAGCCAGGGGTCGATGCAGTCCGGGTGGAAGACGTGGCAGCAGGCGGGGAGCACGCGGAGCTCGTCGCGGTCGTCGAACGCGGCCAGGCACACGGCGCACTCCAGCGGGCCCGACCTGGCCGCCACGCGCGCCTTCACGTCGCCGTACACCGCGGTGGGGAAGGACTCCACGACGTCCCTGTCGAGGCCGCGGTGGTCCGTCGGCTGGGCCGCGCCGTGGACGGCGGCCTGCTGGTGGTGGTGGAGGTGGTCCGTGGCGTAGCGGAACGGGCGGCGCGGGGGCGGGCGGCCCGGCGCGCAGCGGTTGATGTAGATGGAGAAGAGGGTGAGCACGACGAAGGCGGAGATGAGCACCACCAGCACGATCACCGTGGTCGGCGTGAACCCGCCCGCGGTTTTGGAGTGGCTGTGGCTGCTGCTGCTGTTGCCCTGCTGCGCCAGACACGGGCGCGCCGCGGCGGACAGAAGGAGCAGGACGAACAGGACGATGAGTGATGGCTGTGGTGGGACGATGCGGCGGCGGGCCATTGACGTCTCCGGCGAGGGTCAACCGGCCGGACACCGGAGAGATCTGCTCGCCTGGTGTGGGTGTGGGGGAATGGAGAGAAAGAGAGAGAGGTTTTCAAGGGACCGTCCTGGTGTTAATTACGCGCCATGTAACGCACGCGCGACCGGGACGCCGGCCGCGCGTGTTCGCGTGGCGCTTGTGCGGGGCCGCCCGGTCAGCGGCTGCCAGCGACGAAACGGACGGGGCGCCACATGGGTGCCTCGACGGCGTTGGCCAAGGCCGCGTGCGCGGCGCCGTGATCGCCTCGCGCGTGCATTGCCCGTGTCTCCTCTGGCGTCGCGGTACGAGGCGTGCAAATTGCAGTCGTGCTGGTGGCGGTGGTGGTGATGAGTGCCTATGTGTGTGCGCGCCAATTTGCAACCCTGGGACTCATGCCTACCACCATTTGTCCGAGGTGATTGTCTTGTGTCGTTGTGCACAATAATTCTCTTGTTTAACGGGTCAGCTGGCAGGTACGATGACATACTACCACATTCGTACCACCGCCGCGTGATTTCAGCTGACGCCGATAGTTTGATGCCCATTATTTAGATAACAATAATAATAATAATGCGATTGCTTACGCACGCTTCCGGTAAAAGAAAAAAAAAGAAAGGATTGAAATGAACCGAGTCTCGTGCAATGATCTCATCATCTTGAACGCATCCATTCCGTGGCTGTGGTAGCTGGTAGGGTAGCTGCCGGTGCAAAGCGAGCACAGCTGCATGCCACTTCTCGATCAGTTTGTCACCGTCTCCCCGACGATACAAACGCACGCGCTTCCAGTCGAAACCCATACTGGAATGGAATCAAAGCCAAAGCCGCGGTTGCAATCGGCGCGGCCTTTTTGGGGTCGTTTTCCACCGCCGTTTCAGCGACGAACTGAAGCTCTGACCCAAAGTTTCAGCGATTGGGCTGGACGGCAAGCGGTGCCCGCTGAATTTATCAGGGGTCCGATCGTTTTTCCCATCGGTGAGCCCACCTGCTTCACCATGGACGGCTGGGGTATGGAATGGTGTCGCTGGCTCCCTGCCACTCTCTCCCCACTTCACATGCACACAGCCGCTGCAGATCGGCAATTTAGCAGATAATGTCTTCTGAACGTCTAGCTAAAAGAAAAAGGCAGCACACACACATGATTTCAAGCGGTTGGAGTGGGAACTCTGAGATCCAGCTTTCCAACTGCCGCTCTGAGCGCAGTGCAAGTCATTTTTAAAAGTGTGATGTAGTACTACTATGTTTACGTAGCTATGTTGATTTGAATCGTTCAACGCGAAAGGGCCCCCAATAAAGTACTCCCTCTGTCCCATAAAATAAGGCGTGCATGTTTTTTAAAAAGTCAACTCTTTAAATCTTTGACTAATAATTCAGTCAAAAATATATATGTTTAGTGGATGCATGTTATATATTTGGATTCGTATTCAAAAGCACTTTAATATAATGCTAATTTTGTATTTGTAGATCACATATTTTAGAAGTAATAAATGGCAAAGTTCTGCTTTAAAGACCGTGCTAAAAACATGCACGCCTTATATTATGGGATAGAGGGAGTATATGGTTTTGTACAGCGTGGGTGTGGCGTGGTCAACATGAATTCCTTTTGAGGATAACGGATTAAAATTGGACGGTTGACTTCGGCTCGCGGACAGAACGATTTGCCAGGCCGCGCTATGGCCCGTGCTCACTTCTTCGTGGTCATAATAATAATAATTGGCCAATTGGGCTAGGACTTTTCCTTCCTCTATCATTTGGAAACACAAATCTAGGCTATACGGTGTCGTAAAAGAACTAGTACTACTAAGTAACTAGGCTATACGGAGTATTTGGCTATGACCTGAGAATGACACGTGGCGTCATATGACCCTATATCCAGCCTCCGTGAGAAAATAAATAAGAAATCGCGCGGCCCATAGAGCCCACTGTCATGTGTGGCCCATTTGTTAATACGGTTTTTTTTAACACTATACTATTTCTTTTTATTTCTAGTCTAACCGGTGTTATGGCTGGGTCAACACTTTTATGGAACATTGTTTAATATTTGAAAATTACTAATTACACATTTTTTCGAAAAGGGATGAAATAGTATATTACAAATGTTGAAATAGCAGATTAAAATATTAAGCTAGTGTACTAGAATGTTAAAATGCGAGAATAAAGAATCAAGAGAAGCATATATCTAATTTGTTGCAATAGTGTCAAAAAATACTACGGTTATAAATTCTAATGGATTTAAACCTTGATGCACAATTTAAGTGAAAAGAACATTTGAAGTTTGGAATTGAGTAAAGTGCATCAGGAGTACTTAAACTATTGTGGGTGTGTCATGTGGGTCCATAACAATTGAAGTGTGCACCAAAGACCCATAAACCATTTATAGTGTCACTTAGGTCCAAATGAGTCCAAACCCAACCCAATTGCATACGTGGCATGCTGAGGTGGATATGATGAGTGGCCTCCACATGGAAGCCATTTGACTCGTTCTCTCTCCTCCGCCCGCCGCAGTTCATCGCGCACCACCATTGCCCAGCTCGCCTCACACCTCCGAAGCTCGCCGCCGCGCACGCGTTGCTGCTAGCCAGCCGCAACAGACCCCCGCAGCGCGCCGCCGCACCGGCCGCTGCTCGCCGCTGCGTTTAGCCAGCATCGCTGCCCGCCCCAGCCCACCACAGCGCGCCTCCGTAGTGCTCTTCTATCTCATTCTCTCTCCTTTCTC
Organism: Paspalum notatum; assembly: GCA_022530915.1. Taxonomy (NCBI): domain Eukaryota; kingdom Viridiplantae; phylum Streptophyta; class Magnoliopsida; order Poales; family Poaceae; genus Paspalum; species Paspalum notatum. The sequence continues at coordinate 5,006,835 of CM039684.1, forward strand.
TCTCTCCTTCTCTCTTCTTTCTCCTCCGCCCGCCGCAGTCCATCGCAGCGCGCCGCCATTGCCGGTGGCGAGGTCGCGCGAGGAGGAGCTGGAGGCGGAGGCCATGGCCATGTGGCGCCGGCGTCGAGCGTGGATGCCCGGGCAGCGCTTGGCGCAGCTGAGGGCGTGATGGCGCTGCACGTGGCGGAGGGCGGCGCGGGGGAGAGCCGAAGCGCACACCGGCGGCCGTGGAGCGGCTGTGCCGCGCCTTGGGGGCTGGTGCGGGCGGTGCGCGGCGGAGCACGCAGCGGGCGCGCTAGTGGCCGTCGTGGGGGGATGCAAGGCGCTGCAGTGGAGGTGGTGTGCACGGGCGCCATGAGCACCTGCTCAAGTGGAGAGAGGGGAGATAGAAGACAGATGAGAAGCTTACATGTGGGGGCCACTCGTCATATCCACCTCAGCATGCCACATATGCAATTGGGTTGGGTTTGGACCTGTTTGACCTAAGTGACACACTTCAAATAGTTTATAGGTCTCTGATGCACACTTCAATTGTTATGGACCCAGATGACACACCTGCAATAGTTTAAGGACTGGTGATGCACTTTACTCTTTGGAATTTATTTAGCTTCTAAACCGCCTACATCCATTTACACTGTGATCGTGACACATGTCATTGCCATGCAGTTGCACCACCTGCTCCACACGAGGCGGCGGCTGCGGCTACATGCTATTACCTTCGTTCACAAATGTATGACACGGTTGATTTTGTTCTAAAATTTTGATTGTTCGTCTTATTTAAAAAAATTAATAAGTTATCAATTATTTTGTAGCCATTTGATTTGTCACTAAATAAATAGTTTGAGTATGATTCATATTTTCACATGTCTAAACAATAAAACTAAGGGTTAAAATTTTAGAAAAAAACAATCATACGCGTCATACATATTCTTTTTTTTTTAAAAAATGGCAGGAGCTCTGCCAAATCAATTAAGAAGGTAGAAGCACAGTAAAGTCATACATGCATAGCCCTCCATGCATGGCCCTCCATACATTTATATTTTCACGCGTCATACATTTGTGAAGTGAGGAGTGTGCGCGTGACTCCCTACGATGCTTGCCCTCCATGCATGGCCTCGTTATTGTCAAGACGGAATCTCACATTCATCCAAACAGTGTTGCATGAATCCCAGCATTGAAAGATCGATGAATTTAAGATGAAGACATGAAGTCAAGGATAGATGGAATTCCTGGCTTAACCCAGCAACAGTTATGGGGTACCTGTGGTGTTTGACATGGGAGCTCCTATCCATATTCTAGAAGAACTAAAGTATCTTCCAGATGTTGCATGTGTATTATTGACAATGTTGTGTAGATTTTATTCAACACAGTTTGATCTACAGCGTTACAATTGCCACTGAAATGCATGGAAAAGTTAATCCTAATTGTCTCTGCCCTCGTCCGGGACATGTGCATGCATGACCCGTGTTTATGGATGCCTCTTGTCTACTGTAAACAGGGTAAAATTCCTTCATTAATAATTTAGTCTTCACATGTAAACCAAGTTTCATATATTCAGGGAAGCAGGCAAAATGATAATTAGACTGACAAAATGATATCGATTACTGTTCCGATTCCTCTAGAGCAGACGCAGGAGAGCAGCGAGCAATCCGTGTCCGTTACATTCTCCCGGGCCGCTACTAGCTTATCGTGTACAGTAGCGATCTGTGCTGCCCACAAGCAATGTGCACGGTATGGCTTCAGCAGACAACAGGGCAGTAGGGCACACATGCTGACATGCAGTAGCGACAGAGCGCGGTGCTGGACCTGGAAACCGGCCTGCCGGCCTGGCAAACCAATGAAGCGCTTCCGCCTGTTTCATACCACCTATATATATATATATATATGCAACACAGATGACGTCCTCGGAGCTCTTTCTTTCGTTCTTATGTTTTACACGGAGATGATCGCACCAGAGGACTGTCCCTTCACCCTTGGTATTTTGGTGAAGTCCTCGAAAGAGAAGAATGAAAGCTTTTGTGTCTGAAGCTTCCAAGTAACTTCCATCGATCGGGGCAGAAAGATGGTAGACTGCATATATGTTAGAGGTGCCATCCTTTTTCAACCTTCCTTCCTTTCTAGCTCCCGTGTTTTTAGAGGTGCCATCTCCAGCACTCAGCGCATATAAAAATGTATATATACATTATTTGATATTAGCAGTCCACCATGTGCATATGCTGAGGATTGGAGTTGAATATGCTACTGAAGATTGCCGTAGTCATGCTTAGTTAGCACTTCTTAGGCTGACTCCAACAGCCACCTCCATCCCCTTCCTCCATCTTCTCTCTCTTCGCTATTCCAACTACCCACACTCACAGCTACAGTGCGTAACAGTACCGCATTTAATTTTGCAGTCTCCATATGCAGTCACCGCTGGAGATAGCCTTAGTACAGTACCTAGACCTACTGAAAAGCTATCAGTCTGGCCCCACTTGTAAGTCGGTGTTGAATTATCAAGTTATTGTACATATAGGAGTAATAATAATAAGAAGTTAAGAACCATTCGAGATAGAGAAGATATAATATTATAAATCGTTCAAGAAATAAGGAAGATAGAATATTTCAAATCTTTCAAGAAAAAAAAAGAAGATAGAAATTTTACTTGTACGGTGAAGTTCTACGTATATAAGATTATGACATTATTTTTGCCTAGTTAGCATCTTTTTAATATAGGTCCCACTTTAAAACACTATCTTAAGTACTTAGTAAGTGTAGATGCCCTATCGGAATCGGAACTACGTATCACTGAGTTTTGACGCAGAAGTCGATCAACCATATGCATTTCACTGTTTATCATCCGACCGCTCCGATTTTATCAATGGCGCTCTATGACTCAGTGGGCCCAATTGGAGGTGACCCCACTTCTACGGCGGCATCGGCACCACCCATGAAGCATGCATCGACGGTCAAGGTCTCGTGCCTCCAACTTTACCATGATCCACCGTTACTTTTTTCACACGTCTCTTCTCACATTTCTCAAGCGCAAGGTACATTTTTCTTTCTTTCTTTTCTTTGGAAACGGGCTCGAGGTACTTGAAGAGTCGGAAACCCCTCCTCCGCGAGTACAATCCAGTGGTCTATAGGCTGCGGTCTCCAGCAGTCTGCACGTGTAGTAGCCCATACTTACCGCCTTGCTGCTGCTGCGCCCTTGTTCGTCGGATTAGCTTGATCGAGCAGAGACCACGTGGCCCACACACAGGATTAGAATTTTAATTTTACGGAGTAAGACCCCACGAGGCCACGTCGGTTGAATAATTTTCTGGCCGGCTTTTGTTGATTCTCCATGGCTTATATAAATGTGCATGCATGCCACGCATTGTTGCCACCAAGGATATATCAGTGATTGTGATATCCAACGCTGGCCACCAGGGAGGCATAATTAAGAGCTCTGTCTTCGGCGGCCAAATTAAGCACGCGGCACCGCCGGTGCCACCGCCACCACCACTCGCTCTCAGCCTCTCACAAGAGTAGCTAGTCTCGCAAGATCGCAGTGCATCAGCGGCAGATGGCCGGCCTCGTTCATCAGGTCACCACCACCGGCCTCTCCCTTCCGCTACTGCGCGCTGCCGCCGATGGGACGGTAATAAGCTTCAGCTCCGGCGGCGCCCATGGCCGCCACCGTCGTCGCGGCATGGTCGTCGCGGCGGCGCACGTGGCCGCGCGGCCCAAGTACTGCCGGCTCCGGGGTGTGGCTGCAGTCGCCGCCCCCGAGACCAGCCGCCAGCAGCTGATCGATCAACACGTTCGGCCCAGCGGCACTGCATCGAGCAAGAAGCTTGCCACCATCAGGTTCGACCGCGCTTCCATTTCAAACTTTGCTGGGCGCCTTTTGCATGGTTCCAGGAAGCTGATGCCATGGATATATGCATGCTAACTGAACAATATTCCTGTGGTACGAGAACGCAGGAAGGACAAGTTTTTCGAAATCGAGATGGAGGTCCGTGACGACGAGATTGACGAGTATGGCGTCGTCAACAACGCCATCTACGCCAGCTACCTCCACAGTGGTGAGCCACCGAGCCCATACTACTCTTGACCCTACCTTTCCCCTAAATTCTCCTCAATACATATATATGGGCAAACCTAGACAGATTTATATTTTCAATTAGCTAGCTCTATCACATTATTCATTCGCACATGTATGTATATATGCAAATATCAATTATCTTATCTGAGCCGTACATGTATATCAGCTCGTGACGTGCTGCTTGAGAAGATGGGCATCAGTGTGGACTACTGGACTTCCACGGGCAATGCCATGGCTATTCTAGAGTTAAACCTCAAGTATTACGCGCCTTTGAGGGTACACACATCTATCTCCTAACTGTGAAAGCAAGCATGCAAATTAGATCTCACATATAATTTACTTCATATACCTTCCATCGTCGTCAGAGTGGCGACAGATTTGTCGTCAAGGTGAAGATTGTCCAAATCAAAGGCGTGCGCATAATCGTCGAGCACAGGATTGAGACACTGCCGGATCGTAAGGTACTAGTAGTACTTATGAAGTGGAGTATACAGTTTATGTTAGTCAGCTGTTAGTGATGCATCACACCTTTGCTACTATTAATTGGCAGCTCGTATTAGAAGGCGGAGCGACCGTCGTTTGCCTCAACAAAGAGTTTCGACCAACTCGGGTGTTCCCGGAGCTGTCAGCGAGAGCGATGGAGCTTTTCTCTTGCAAGGTCGCCTAGAAGATTAGTACGAGGGTAATCTCAGGAAGCAAGAATAATAATTAGAGGAAGGATCAGAGATACTTTACACGCTGCTTTAGCGATATTATCTTCTATATATGCTTTCTTGGAGCATATGATTCAATTAATTTCGCTATTGTACCTAAATAAGAGAATCAGGATACATATATATGAGCATATAAGGAACTAATAGATGCACTGTTCATGCTCTATCAAAGGTGTGAATAAGAATCACGATACAAAAAAGTTCTTTGCAACTACTCAATTAATCTGGTGATGAAAAATACAATAGAAAGCTTCATTGACACCCCTCAATTCAATTATTTTCTTGTATAAAGTAAAACAAGCATCTTACTATTACTTGTTGGGATAAGCTTAGGTCAATAAAGGTATTTGATTGGATTCACCATTACTAAACCAATCCCCGTTTACTATTAATAACTGAAGATTCTAAAAGCAACAGTACTTATGAGATGTGTTTAAAAAGAGATAAATTCTAAAAGTTCCCACAAAAATAAAAAATGCATTCGTCCATCAAGTAGTCTATAACAAAAACAATTATAAGATCTATTCTACTTTATTTAAAAAATAGCCATCATGCCATCATGATGGATAAATTAAAATAGCTTCTAAATTTGCATATAAATTCTCCACCATACCGTACCATTATAAAACATGAATTAATTAAAGATCTAAATTTCATATAAATTCACCACCATACCATTGTAAACATAGAATAATTAAAGTAACATCTAAATTACTCCCTTCATCCAATTTATAGGTCGTTTGACTTTTTTGGCATTAATTTTGACTGGCTCATCTTATACAAAAAAAATTTGTGAAAATATGAAAAATTCAAGTTGTAGCTGAAGTATATTATATGGTGAACTAAACTACAATGGAAATAAATTACAATTATGAATTTTTTTGAATAAGATGAGCAAGTCGAATTTGGTGTCAAAAAAGCCAAACAACCTATAAATTGGGACAATGGAAGAACATATAAATTATATATCGTGTTATCATGAAAGACAATTTAAAGTGACCCCCATAATTAATTATTCACGATGCTATTATAAGTGATAAATTTTAACCCGAGCCCTTTGTAGATGGATAAAGGTTAAAACAATATGTTTGTATATATTTTGTTAGAGTATAACCATACGAGTGATAATAAAGTATAGTAATTTTGGTTCTCAAATTTATATGTAAAGCTCAAATGTTTATGTCTATTAATAATACTAGCCTGCATTTTGCATGGAGTTGAGTTACTAGTATATATAGTACTATCATTCTATCAACGGCAAGAATCGACATACACTTATCTACCTGAATTTGGTCTATGGCCAATATACCTATAAATTAGAGGATCGTTTATAGAAATGGAAGATTTCTTTATTTTCAACAACTAAACATTGAGTCGGTATACACAATATAGCCTTGAAAATATTTTCCAGCTCTGAAAAATACACAACATCAAATAAAAGATATCAAACCCACTCTAGTGACCAACAATCCTTCGACCAGATTGCCATCTATGTGCCTAGCAAAGGAGTTCCTTAGCCACATGCGCCAAACATTGTGCAGCTTTCATAAATATAGCTTTCTAGTCCAGCTTCTGCACAGTGACGGTCTTGAGATTTTAAGAGCCCGGAACGAGATTTCAAATGGGGGCCTACTCACTACGACATGTCTTTGAATTTGGACCTAAAAAATTCCTAATAATGATCTTCTTCAAGTTTATCAACCAATCATAAAAATGAATTGAAATCGTCAGTTAACATATTATTTATTCATTTGTTAATAGTCTAATCGTCATTATTTAGGGCGCCCTTCAGCAGGTAGCACTGGCGGACGATCAATTGCGACTTCAGCGCAATGCCTGTGGCCATTTTCTTTATCAGGAGTTCTGCAGTTCACATACGCAGGGTGGGGCCCTGCGGCCCAGAGCGGCTGCACCGCTCGCCCTGCCCTGGGGCTGACGCTGCTTCTGCAGCACAACGGTAGTAAAAAAACCCTGCAAAGGAGATAAAGTAAATTTTTGTTGGAAAACTAAACTCATGCAATCTTTATCAAACTTCCTTAGCCAAATCCCAAACATAATATAGAATTGTTGGACGGCTTTTGAATGCCAAAAGATATATGCACTAAGCTCCATACCGTGCAAGCTACCTTTCCAATTTTGTTTAGTTGTCTTTGGTTAGAATAACTCCTTAGGTCTTGTTTGGATTAACACAATCCATGTGGATTGGAGAGGTTTGGAGTGAAAATTAGTTCATATTCCCCCTTAATCCATGTGGATTGGAGGGTTTTAGCTAGTATCCAAACAAGCCCTTAGGGAACGTACCGCAAAAAGATCATCAATTTTAAGGGGGCTTTAAGTTTCCATAAACTTTTGTCTAAGTTGGGAACATCACTTTTAAATAGTTTTAATAGAGGTTGGTAGAGGTTTCACCGAGGTTGTCTATCTTTTCCTAGGTTCCAGCGAAAATAATCCCTTTCATGAGTTAGCACAGTGTTGGTTCAGCGAAGCTTTAGCTCATTCCAAATTAGCAGCTTTGAGCCAATCATATATAGCGTCTCCAAGTCTTTTTTTTTGTGAAACACAATACAATGTAGACTCTAAAAGTTTTATTTGGATTGGAGTTCATTAATGAACTTCTACAGTAATTAGAAGATTTAGACCCTTATTCGCGACTATTCATGGATACTCCAATATGCAGATGACACTATACTCTTCGTGGAACACGGTCTGGACAAAACTCGCAATATGAAACTTCTTCTATATGCTTTTGAGTTAGCTTCTGGCCTAAAGATCAATTTCTATAAAAGTGAGCTGTTCTGCTTCGGGACAGCCCAAGAGAATATAGAGATATACACGGAACTTTTCGGATGCAAAGCCGAAGATTTTCCAATCAATTATCTGGGCATCCCAATTCACTTCAAAAAACTTAGAAATTATGATTAGGGTAAAGTCGAAGAACGTTTCGAGAAGAAGCTTAGTAGCTGGAAAGGAAAACATCTTTCCATCGGAGGTCGCTTGATTTTGATTAACTCAGCGCTTTCCGATGTACATGATGTCTTTCTTCTACGTACCCAAAGGGGTCCTAAAGAAGCTAGATTATTTCCGTTCGAGATTTTTTTGGCAAGGGGACGATAACAAAAAGAAATACAGATTAGCCAGATGGTCCACCCTTTGTCAGCCAAAAGAGCAAGGAGGCCTGGGCATCCTAAATCTGAATGCCATGAATATTGCCCTACTCAGTAAATGGTGGTATAAGTTACTCACATCTGAGGGGATATGGCAACAAATTCTCCACAATAAGTATATAGGTTCAAAACCTTTGGCTCAAGTGGAGTGGAAGTGCGGTGACTCACATTTTTGGTCATGCCTAATGAAGGTGAAGCGAGATTTCCTACGCTTTGGAGCATTTATTGTAAAGGATGGATCACAAGTAAGATTCTGGGAGAATAATTGGCTAGATGGTGTCCCGTTGAACGTCCAATATCCTTCCCTGTATAACATTGCAAGACCCAAGTTCAAAACCATAGAGGAAGCTATGAGCTCCTCTCCCCCTAACATATCCTGGTGGAGGCAACTGTTTGGGGCCAATTTGAATGATTGGAATGCCCTGTTGGCACGCATAGAGGGGCTGGAACTAATCCATGATCGAGATGCCTTTCATTGGAGCCTAACTCCCAATGGTAGGTTTTCGGTGAAATCTCATTATACCGCCCTGATGCTCAGAAACCCTCCTAATATGAATAGAGATATTTGGAAATTGAAGGCCCCTTTGAAAATTAAAATATTCCTATGGTACTTGAGAAAGGGTGTAATCCTTACAAAAGATAATTTGGCTAAACGAAATTGGCAAGGAAGCTTGACTTGCGTTTTCTGCCACAGAGAAAAGACCATTAATCATCTGTTTTTCGAGTGCCGAATGGCCCACTCAGTTTGGGGTTTTCTGCAGATGGCTACGGGTTTGATCCAACCTTGTAGTGTGGACCATTTGTTTGGTGATTGGTTACAGGATTCTAATAGAACAATGAAACCCATGTTCCTACTTGGAGCGGCAGCACTTTGCTGGGCGCTTTGGCTTTGTAGGAACGATTTAGTTTTTAAGAAAAAAATCCTTTTGCTCTTCTTTGCAGGTTATCCTTTCGGCGACACACTGTCTTTCGAGCTGGGCTATCCTTCAGCGACAGGAGTTGTGGCCGGTGGTTGTCGCGGGATCGCGACTTTTGGTGCAGACGGCCACGGCATTTTCTTCCCGGGCACATGGGTGGCGATCTAGTCTTCGGATTGATTACCGCTAGTTTTGGGGTGGAGTTGTTTTTCTTTTTAGCAGGGCTGTGTGCGTTTGGCAGAGGCTGGAAGCTTGTGCCAGGGCTTTGTATCTCATTGATGTATCGTTCTTGGTATTTCTAATTTAAGCTTCCTCATCGAGAAAAAAAAAATTCGCGACTATTCACAAGATCCCGCACATTTGATCCACTAAATTAAGGCTCCGGAGGGACTCCAAAGTCGAAAGCACGTCTCCATATTTATCATTATTGCCGATGCAGATCGATATTCTACCCTTCGTCAACTAGGAGAATAAACACAAATGGTCCTTTAGGCTCTTTTTGTTTACTTCCAGATTATATAAGCTAGATTATAACGTTTCACCTTATGTATATCTGTAGCTTATATATCTGAGGACTGGGGTGCATACTTATTAAATAATTCCTAAGCATCCCATAGTATAGTTATACTTATTTTTAGTTTATTAATTTTCACCACTTGCTGTAGTATCCAAGCCACTTCAAGTTATAAACCCACCGAATAAGCTATAGATTATATACTCAACCATAAATAGGCTGGATTATATTATCTACTGGGAAGTGGGAACCAAATGAGCCCTTAACTAAGTCCAGCAGTAGTTCTAGCGGCATATGAATGGATATGTCTTATATATGTACATTTTTCATAAGTCATGTAGATATTGCAATAGGTCGTAGATATACATGTATAAATGAAGCCGTGATCTGCTGGAAATGGTAGGATTTGGGCACCAGTACTCTCCACGTGTTGCCCAAACTTCATTGTCGGATTAGCAAAGCATGTTTGGCTCCCGGCGGCCGGCGCATAGCTTGGCCATGCATGACGCAGTTTCAGCAAAGGGAATGGGCGCCGCCAAAAAGCACAGGGCGCCGGTCACGACGTACAGGAGTCGAACAGCTAGCGGCACGCCGACGCCGCAAGTCTGGAAGCCAAACAAACAGCCTAAGGTTCGGCGCAGCGTGCGCCTAAAGGTTGGGCATTGTGGTTGCCTGGTTGGAAGCCAACCAAACAAGGCCAGGTCCAGGAATATTGAACTATTTTTTGGCCAACCTTTTTGTTAATTCTTCATTACCAATCCCCTGTTGAGAAATTAGACAATATCCGAATTAATTTCCGAAAGTAAATCATGCAAAGCATAGCACAAACTAGCATGTACTCATCTAACATACTAGATAGAACAGTCACAGTAAAGATCTCACAGATCATAATTAACAGATAGAATGAATAGATCTGTTTATACCTGTCGGCAGCTAGAGCCAATTCCGTACTGGGGATGACGTTGACGATGACCGTGTCGCGGACGTCGCAGGTACTGTACGCAGCACGATGCAGAAGCCCGTGAAGAAGTCGGCGGCGATAGCCTCCGGCAGCAGAAGAAGATGGCCGACCCGTGGTGAAGACAACGAGCAGTCGTGCAGTGCGCTTCCCAAAAACCTTATTCGCCCCCTCCCGGTGCAGGAGCTCGAAAGGCGAAAGGTTCCGGAGACCTGCTCTCCCGATTGTCGATGCACGTCGGCGCTCGGGATGGAGAGAACTACGATGGCTGCGCAGCAACGAGGTGGCAAAACTCAATTATAGACTATCTTAGAAATTCCCAAACCTAGGGGCCTCCCTGTATGATAGTCTATTTTTTATGTGTTTGTTTCCGTTAGAGGTTGGTTCAATATATGAGGAGAAAATCCTCGCATCTCCTCATCAACTAGCAATGCGGGACTAATTGATTGTAGCCTTCCTCCTCTATTAATGGGCCTCAAGTAATTAGAGCCCATTAGGGAACACGATAATGGGCCTTTGAGATTTATTAGATTAATTGAATTATATCTTGTCTGGCCAAGCCCATATATTCAACAATCCCCCACCAGATCTCAAATGCCCACTAGAGGTTTGCCAATACTCGCTACTGTTTATATACTAGTGTTTCAGCAGAGACTGTAAAGTTAAACTTCTGCCTAGAGCTTCAAGTTACACTCATTCACAACTTGAATAATGGACTATGCCTTGAATTGCAAGTTTTGCGCAAACGAATTTCTCTTAAAGTCATAACTAGTACATGACTGCCAGTAGTTCCCTCCGCGGGTGGAGCATATGCGTCGTACTCCCTGGTCTCTTCATGAGCTTACTAGAGATCACCCAAGTTTCATAGACTGCGACGTTTTACAGTCGAGCTCATATATGTGTGTTCTTGAATGCTCTGTAGGACAGCATCTTTGCTTAGTTAAAAGCCAACAGAAACACATTAAGACATAAAGTCATCCTACCATACAGCTTTTGAGAGTGTTGCATCTTCACATAGAGAGGGTTAATAGTCACTCTCCTCGGTTCACCAATAGCTTGTTATTACCCAGGTTCTAATTCACGGGATCTCCGATCACAAAGGCTGGGTTGCCACTATTGCAACTTAAATAGGTCTCAAACCCATCTCTCTCGATGCAATGTCTATCACATTACGTGATAGTCCCTTAGTAAAGGGATCTGCCAGGTTCTTCTCAGTTTGAATATAAGTTACACTTATCACTCCGGAGTGTCTCATCTTCCTGACAGATTTAACTCGTCTTCTAACGTGTCTTGATGACTTTGCATTTTCCTTATCACTGTTCACTTTGGCAATCGCAGTCTGATTGTCACAGTTCATAAGAATAGTCGGTATTGGTTTATCAACCACTGGCAAGTCCATCAAGAGCTAACGTAGCCAATCTGCTTCTACAGACGATGTATCTAAAGCAGCTAGCTCAGCCTCCATAGTTGACCTTGTCAAAATAGTCTGTTTGCAAGACCTCCATGACACGGCACCACCACCAAGCATAAACACATATCCACTTGTGGCATATAGCTCATCATCAGATATCCAGTTCGCATCACTATATCCTTCAAGCACAGCAGGGTGCCCTGAATAGTGAATACCATAACTCATTGTTTCTTTCAAATAGCACATAACCCTTTCAAGTGCATGCCAATGATCTGTACCCGGGTTGGACATGAACCTACTCAATTTGCTCACAGCAAATGAAATATCGGGTCTGGTAGCGCTAGCAAGGTACATGAGCGAACCAATAATCTGAGAATATTTTAATTGGTTTAGATCAATTCTCTTATTCTTTCTCAATGTCACACTGGGATCATAAGGATTAGGAGAAGGCTTGCTGTCTATATAGCCGAATCGGCTCAAGACCTTCTCTACATAGTGGGTTTGCGAAAGAGTAATCCTACTCTCATCCTTAATAAGCTTGATGTTTAGAATAACATCAGCTTCTCTCAGATCTTTCATATCCAACTTCGTCGATAAGAAAGATTTGACTTCATTGATCACATCAATGTCTGTGCCAAAAATTAATATGTCATCGACATACAAGCACAATATAACCCTTTTACCCCCACCATAGCGATAGTACATACAACTATTTGCTTCATTAACAGCAAAGCCTGCTGATATTAAAGTGGTGTCGAACTTCTCATGCCATTGCTTAGGCGCTTGTTTCAGGCCATACAAAGATTTCAATAACTTACATACTTGGCTCTCTTGACCCTTTACTACAAACCCATCGGGCTGTTCCATATAAATCTCCTCTTCCAACTCTCCATTAAGGAAAGCTGTCTTTACATCCATTTGATGAATGATAAGACCATATGAAACAGCCAGGGAAAGTAGTACACGAATAGTAGTCATTCTAGCAACAGGTGAGTAAGTATCAAAGAAGTCTTCGCCCTCTTTTTGGGTATAATCCTTGGTCACAAGTCTCGCCTTGTACTTCTCAATAGTACCATCAGGCCTAAGCTTTTTCTTGAACACCCACTTACAGCCTACTGGTTTACAACCATAAGGCCGTTCGGTCAACTCCCAAGTTCCATTGGAGAGAATAGAGTCCAGCTCACTCTGAACAGCTTCTTTCCAATTATCTGTATCTGGAGATGCATACGCCTCATTAATAGACGTAGGAGTATCATCCATGAGGTATACAATGAAATCATTGCCAAAGGATTTTTCAACCCTTTGTCTCTTGCTCTTTCTCGGAGCTTCATTGTTATCCTCCTCTGGACTTATTTCATGTGGTGGTTCAAAAACTTCAGTTGGTGCATTAAGTTCAGGAGTTATCTCAGAAAAAAATCTAGAAATACTATGCATATCTTTCATAGGAAATATATTCTCAAAAAATGTAGCATCACGAGACTCCATAATAGTATCAACATACATATCAGCCACATCAGATTTAACTACTAAGAATCTATAAGCAATACTCTGATGAGCATATTCTAGAAAGATACAATCCACCGTCTTAGATCCTAACTTGCGCTTCTTGTTAATAGGCACATTAACTTTTGCCAAGCAACCCCAAGTACGAAGGTAAGAAAGTGATGGTTTCCTCTCAATCCACTCCTTATAAGGAGTTTTGTCTTTATTTTTATTAGGAACTCTATTTAGAACATGGTAAGAAGTCAATACAGCCTTCCCCCACCATGCCTTAGATAAACCAGCAATGTCTAAAATGGAATTCATCAAGTCAGTCAAAGAGCAGGTTTTTCCTCTCGGCAATCCCGTTAGATTCGAAAAAATAGGGAGGCGTCCTCTCATGAATAATACCAAGTTCCCCATAGAAATCATTAAAGACTTTAGAAAAATACTCGCCACCACGATCAGACCTAAGACGTTTAATCTTTCTCTCTAGTTGATTTTTAACTTCAGCTTTATAGATTTTAAAGTTGTCTAACGTCTCGTCCTTAGATTTCAACAAATAAACATAGCAAAATCTAGTCGCATCATCAATCAAAGTCATAAAGTACCTCTTTCCACCCTTAGTCAACACACCATTCATCTCACAGAGATCAGAATGTATGAGTCCTAGAGGTGCCAAGTTCCTCTCCTCAGTAGCCTTGTGAGGCTTTCGAGGTTGCTTAGATTGCACATAACTATGGCACTTAGAACCTTTGACAAAGGTGAAACTCGGAATTAAACACATGCGGGAAAGCTGTTTCATTTGACCAAAATTAACGTGGCATAAACGAGCGTGCCATAAACTCGCATCATCATTAACACCACCACAAATATGGTTTACACACTTATTGCTAAAATCTGAAAGAGATAAGCGGAACAAGCCTCCGCACACATAGCCTTTACCAATAAATGAGCCATGTCTCGACACGACTACTTTATTGGACTCTAACACTACCTTAAACCCATCTCTCAATAGAAGGGAGCCACTAACGAGATTTTTATTCATGGAGGGAATATGCTGCACGTTCTTTAGCTGCACGATCTTTCCTAAAGTAAACTTCAGATCCACCGTACCAGTGCCAAGACCATAAGCAGCGGATCCGTTCCCCATCAACACGGAGCAATCTCTTGTAACCTTGTAAGAAGAGAACACATTAATGTCAGCACACACATGAACGTTAGCACCAGTATCAATCCACCAATCGAAAGACTGAAACACTGAACAGACAGTAGGTAAATTACCATACCCTGTATCTCCAGTATTGCTAGCGGTCATAGTGTTGACAGTCTTGGACGATTATCCATTGCTGACTCTTTTTCCTCGACGGTCTGCCCGCTCTGGACAGTCCTTGAAAAAATGCCCAAATTCACCACACGTAAAGTAGTGCAGCTCAGCCTTGTTCTTCTTCTCGAAGTTGGTAGTCTTGTTAACCTTATTCTTCCCTTTGCCCTTGCCATGGTTCCTCTTATTCTGAACCATGTTAGCCATGGACTGATTCTCGCCACCCTTAGTGTCCTTAGCCCGAGCCTTCTCTTCCACATCAAGGGACGCTATCAGACTTTCAGCTGATATCTTAGTCCTCTTATGTTTTAGAGTTGTGGCGAAACTCTTCCATGAAGAAAGAAGTTTTGCAGTAATGCAACCAGCCACAAACGGATCAGGGAGAGAGCACTTAAGGATTTCGAGTTCCTTTACAATGCACTGTATGTCATAAGCTTGCTGGACAATTGATTTGTCATTGACCATGAAAGCTCTCCATGATATACAGTTCACTGCCTGCGTCCGATACACCGAACTTAGCGTCTAGTGCATCCCATAGCTCTTTTGCATCTGTTATGTGCATATACACATCACACAGACGATCGGCAAGAACACTCAGTATGCATCACATGAAGAGAGTGTTGACATCGGTAAATCTCTGCAGATCGGCATCTAAGAGATCACCCTCTGGTTTGCCTTTACTCACCCAGAACACATGCATAGCATTAAGGCAGAGGTTGCACATGGTCAGCCACCTCTTGAAATGCACACAGAGAATTTCTCCGGCCTCAGCACATCAGCAAATCCAGCCATAGTTAACTCAGAAAATTGTCTATAATAAGATTTTTGGATTGTTGAGAAATTAGACAATATCCGAATTAATTTCCGAAAGTAAATCATGCAAAGCATAGCACAAACTAGCATGTACTTATCTAACATACTAGATAGAACAGTCACAGCAAAGATCTCACAGATCATAATTAACAGATAGAATGAATAGATCTGTTTATACCTGTCGGCAGCTAGAGCCAATTTCGTACTGGGGATGACGTTGACGATGACCGTGTCGCGGACGTCGCAGGTACTGTACGCAGCACGATGCAGAAGCCCGTGAAGAAGTCGGCGGCAATAGCCTCCGGCAGCAGAAGAAGATGGCCGACCCGTGGTGAAGACAGCGAGCAGTCGCGCAGTGCGATTCCCAAAAACCTTATTCGCCCTCTCCTGGTGCAGGAGCTCGAAAGGCGAAAGGTTCCGGAGACCTGCTCTCCCGATTGTCGATGCACGTCGGCGCTCGGGATGGAGAGAACTACGATGGCTGCGCAGCAACGAGATGGCAAAACTCTCTTATAGACTATCTTAGAAATTCGCAAACCTAGAGGCCTCCCTGTATGATAGTCTATTTTTTATGTGTTTGTTTCTGTTAGAGGTTGGTTCAATATATGAGGAGAAAATCCTCGTATTTCCTCATCAACTAGCAATGCGGGACTAATTGATTGTAGCCTTCCTCCTCTATTAATGGGCATCAAGTAATTAGAACCCATTAGGGAACACGATAATGGGCCTTTGAGATTTATTAGATTAATTGAATTATATCTTGGCTGGCCAAGCCCATATATTCAACATCCCCTATATAAGATGCATGCAAAGCATTGCCATCGTCAAGGATCATATCATTTGAGATATCTGACGCAGTGACGCCGTTCACCAAGGCACCCAGAGCTGGTGGATGATCGAACACTTGGCGAGCAGCGTTCAATCCTTATCCACTCGTGCTACAGTTGAGCGAGGCGAACAGCGGCGGTTTCGTTCTCCTGCCGGCGGAAGCGCCGATTCTCCGTGCCTTCGGCGGTCCTCGTGACCTCGAATGTGTGGAGAATCCGCGTCTTCTTGCCAGGCAGTGTAGATTAGGTCCTAGTTCTTCTTGGTGTGTGTTTCCAGGCGACGACGACGAGACGGCGGCGGCGCCGTCGCCATGGAATAAGTCTCTCCGATCCCGTCCCCGTCTTGCTGGTGTTCACTCCGACGCCAACGAGGGATCCGTGAGGGTGGAGTTCACCGGAGCCGGAGGTCTCGCAGTGGTGAGGTTCTTCCTGGATCTTGGTTTCTCCGATGTAGGAGTCTGCCCCTCGGTGTTTCAACCAAGTATGGTGGGGATGTCGATGGAGCGATGCAGAAGGACAGTTGCTGGGATTGAGGATGAGAGGTTGGTGGACTTGGGTTTCTACCTTGCTGCTTGCCGGTGTTGTACTCAAGTCCATGGTCGGAGAAGCATGGGGTGCGTTCCCGGCCGAAGCTCCTCCACTGTTTTTAGCTTATGCGGCTCGTTCAAAAGCCTTTGTGCGATGGTGCTTCTACTGACCTCGGTGTCGTCGCTGCTCCTCCCCTTCTCTGATGCTGGCCTGGCCAACAATGGAGGACGATGGTGGCAGCAGCAGACAGCAGATGTGGAGAGCACAAAAGATCTTTAGGACCTCATTGTATTTTTTCTTTTGTGCAAGGTCTTTTGTGTAAGTTGGTGTGGACACCTGTCCTCTCTGTATCTTTCTGGAGTGTACCTGTATTTGGTCTGTCTTGTGTACGTCTTTGTTCCCGTATAATACAGGTCCGTATGCAGTTGCATACGTTTTATCAAAAAAAAAAAAAAAAAAGGCACCCAGAGCTCCCCAGCGCCAAGGACGTGCCACCAGTCCACCACTCGCTCACAACTCACAAGATCGCATGCAATGCAGCAGCACATGGCCGTCCTTGTTCATCAGGCCACCGCCCTCGCCCCTCCGCCCCGCACAATTGATGGGCCGGGACGTGGCCACCACGGCGTTAACGTTGTGGCCGGCACCGGACGGGCCGCGCGTCTCGGCAGGGTTGTCGCGGCGGATCACGTGGCTGCGCGGCCCAAGTACTGCCGCCTCCGAGGTGTGGTTGCAACCGCCGCCCCCGATACCAGCCGCCTGCTGCTCGATCAACACGTTTGCCCCAGCGACACTGCACCGACGAACAAGCTTACCACCAGCAGGTTCGCATCTATCCTTGCTTGGTAAAGCCTCCATGAATATGCATGCCTCCTACTGAATAATCCCATGGTAACGTACGAGAACACAGGAATGACAAGTTTTTCGAAATCGAGATGGAAGTCTCTGACGACGATCTTGACGAGTATGGTGTCGTCAACAACGCCATCTACGCCAGCTACATCCACAGTGGTAAGCACATATTCACTATTTTTTACGGTTATTGGAAAATATAGAAATCATCCATTAGATGAGATCTAACGGTTTTAAAATAGACGGTACCGGTACCAAATGGTACCAAATAGGAAAGTCCGGTACCAGAAACGGTAGAACCGTTACCCATATATTTATTTTTTATCTCTATAAAGGGCATGAAAGCCTTTAAAAATTTTAAAAATAGTGGTTCCGCCTGGTACCGGTGGGTACCATTCCAACCATCGTAAAATCTCTCAAAATAATAATTATCGATAATACATATGGATTAACGATCTAAGGCAAAGTTAGATAGACTTATATTTTCAGTTAGCTAGCTCTATCACATGATTCATCATACATGTGTGTATATATGCAAATATCAATTATCTGAGCCGTAGATATATATCAGGTCGTGACGTGCTGCTTGAGAAGATGGGCATCAGTGTTGACTACTGGACTTCCACGGGCAATGCCATGGCTATTCTAGAGTTAAACCTCAAGTATTTCGCGCCTTTGAGGGTACATATCTCTATCTCCTACGACTGTGAAAGCAAGCATGCAAAATTAGATCTCAAATAATTCATTACTTATGTTTATCTATATATCTTCCACTGTCAGAGCGGCGACAGATTTGTCGTTAAGGTGAAGATTGTCCAAATCAAAGGTGTGCGCATATTCGTTGAGCACAGGATCGAGACACTGCCCGATCGTAAGGTACTAATTATGAAGTGGAGTATACAGCATAATATGTTAGTCAGCTGTTAGTGATGCATATATCTCACACCTTTGATTAGCTACTCTTGGCAGCTCGTATTAGAAGGCGGAGCGACCGTCGTATGCCTCAACAAAGAGTTTCGACCAACTCGGGTGTTCCCGGAGTTGTCGGCGAGAGCGATGGATCTCTTCTCTTGCAAGGTTGCCTAAAAAATACGAGGGTATATTCTCAGAAAAAAAAAGCATTAGCAGCATCAAACGATATTAGTAATTCTATACCTGGCTTTCGCAATATCTAATAATAGTGTGAACAGTTAATATGACTGCTGAAATTAAGGTGTATTCAGTCTCTTATTGTGCTTGAAACGGTCTCTCATTGCTGATTTGGGCGATGCAGTCCGAGGAGCAAGTAATGTTGCCTGTGAATTTATTTGCTCTGCCGCTCTTGGTATGGTGGGATTAATGGAATCTCGGTTAGAAAACAACATACATGATCCCCTTCCCAACTGGCATCCCACGCATACACCATTTCAGGCTTTTAGCGGAAGGGGACGGGGTTTAGTACTAAGTGGTCGTCGTCTCTCCGGAACCGGGCTACCTGATGGGCTGTTTCTCGAGCAAAGGAGGACATGGGCTAGGGTGCCGGGCGGGCCACAGGAGATATGCTATATGGAGTACTTTACACATACTCCGTACAGGACACCAAGTACCTAGAAGCCTAGCTAAAACACGGAACCAACGATGACGAGCTCACTTAGAGTCACCAAAGAGTGAAAATGGATGTAGAAAACGCTATTTGTGTACCGTATACAGAATGAAAAATCATTGTTTGCGCACGGATGCACTACCTGGTGACCCTAGCCTAACTTGATCTACCTGAGTCGTCTCGATACTATTTGCTACCTATCCTCTTCTACATGCCCCTTCATCCATTAAATCCGACTTTCAGATACTTGTAAGTTGTAACCACACGAATTGAAATAACAAGGTTGGTAGCAGTTGTTTCCTCATAATCAAATACTACTAAACATTCATTGCAGCAAGATTAGGGACTAGTATCTTTTTGCTAAACACATCAGACGCCAAAATCTATTCTAATTGGTGGTGAGGATCTCCAGTCTGACATTTGCTTTGTAACATGGCCCCTCTCCTCGGCAGTCCGTGGATACATCGCAGAATTAGGACGGCACATACAACGAGGGCATTCTCTACTTTGAAGCAGCGACACAGCTTCTAAATTCACGGCCACTTCCATGACGTGCCTTATGTATGCAATGAACGTTTCTTCTTATTGAAAGCCTTCAATGGTAAGACTTCTCAGATTGTAGTGCTTGAATCCACCGTTTGCCTCCCATTTTAATAAGCCACTTTCCTTTCGATAGAGTTCTTGTAATGTCTCGAAAAGTAACATGTACTCTTCCTCTTGAATGGCTTCATTTGAGTAGTCGTAACATAATGTATGGTCCCATACCTGCAATGATCAAACGAGTAGAACTTAGCGTTTGAACCACCTAGCATCGAGGAACATTATACACATACGACA
Organism: Paspalum notatum; assembly: GCA_022530915.1. Taxonomy (NCBI): domain Eukaryota; kingdom Viridiplantae; phylum Streptophyta; class Magnoliopsida; order Poales; family Poaceae; genus Paspalum; species Paspalum notatum. The sequence goes on from CM039684.1 coordinate 5,026,820, forward strand.
CTAAAAGAGTGTGTGTTTAGTTTTTTTATTCTAGCTATATGATAATTGTAAAATCTTTCGAGGGGACGCGTCGATGGTCAATGTTGTGTTAGGAGTTGTAGATCGTACAGCTGGCGATTAGGTTAGCGCCGAAGCCACCAACTTGGGTCATCTCCTGCGTGAGTAATTAGCTCTTTGTTATTCCCCGGACGGGGCGGGCCAGTCGCTGGTCGTTGTGTCTTGTAAACAATTTTCTTCTATTAACAAAGATACGCAGCTCTCCTGCGTATTCGACAAAACAAAAAAGATAATTGTAAAATCTTCATGAAAATATCTGAAGGAAAATCGAACACAACGATGGGTAACGATCTCATGGAGTAATTCATTTTACAGTGGCAGGCTTTTGGAGCCACCTGGTTCTATTCCGAATCGACTACTTGTGACCATTGATATGAGAAAAGAATTTAATAAAATAAATTTAAATGGTATTGGTCCTGCCCTTTTTGCTACTTTTATTGGATCCACCGATTTGATACTTCCAAGTTCCAAGTATCACACACTTACTACCATCGTTTTTAAACCATTAGATTTCGTTCGATCTATGGCACTTATTTTTTCTCAAAACCATTTTTACCCAATGATGTCTAATGATCTAATAAAGTAATTCATTACAATGGTTGTAATTCCTTTGAAACCATCTCGTACCGTGAACACATCGATTGTTTGTGCCCGTTGACATGAGAAAAAAGATTTAATAAAATAAATTCAAATGGTATTAGTCCTACCTTTTTGGTACCGGATCTGCGATTTGGTATTTTCAATTACCATTCTCTTTTGTACAACCTGGTACCACATAATACTATTGGTTTCTAAACTGTTAGATTTATCTTGACGTGGACTGCTCTTATTTTTCAAACCATTTTAAAACATGTAAGTATGCCTCATGACATGCGAAACTAAGTGTGTTGTGTATGGTCCTTCCCCCCTCTGCTATACGGTGTCTTAATTAAGGCAAACGGTGTCCTACAGCCAAAGATCGAGTCGGACCATAACAGTCATGTAGACGAAGAGGGTGCTAGCAACCGTCTCGGATATGGCAAAGCTGTGGGTGCTAGGGGGTGGCAGACCTAGTCAAGAGGGTTGTGTTTTCGCGAGATTTTTGTCTGTGTGTTCGGTTAACACTAGCCGTGGTCTTACTGCGCTTCTCAATCTTTTTCTTGCTTATTACAAAGATGCGTAGCTTCCCTGCACATTAAAAAAAAAGAGTCGGCCATAATAACAGTCCCGTAGATGAAGAAATGGTTCTCTTTTTTATTGAGATTTTGAGATAAATTTCTCTAATACTAAATTAATGCATTTTTGGACGAGTGAGGGCCGGTTTGTTTGCATGAGTGGCCTCAGATTTTTGCTCTAAACTTTAGACCTGTCTAAATAAACTATAAATGTCTAAACATGAGTTTAGGGGTGTTGGGCTTGTAGGGACTAATGGGGATGTTAATTGTGATCTATAGTACCCTCGTATTTTGTATTTGTTGTGCGCGAGAGGATAAGGAAAGGAAATAATTGTCTTTTCACTATTTTAAGAAAATTTTAGACCACTTTAGGTCATATTTGCGAGCTAAAGAACTAAAATTTGAGAGAATTACTTATTTAGCCTAAAAAATTTTGGCGCTTCATTCCTTGGCCTAGAAATTTTTTTTGTTCCCTACTCGACCTAGAAATTTTGTTTCATTCTTTTCTTGGCACTTCCATCCATTTGGAGCCAAACGGTGTCAAATGGAGTAACAAAAAAATCCTCAAAAATACTTTCTGGTCCCTATACATAACCAATCTGCTTCTAGATTTTTAATGGACTTTATTACGCACATTAAAAATAAACATTTCTCTATTATCAAATTTTACTTCAACATCATTATCATTTTCAAAACACCTGTTAAGCTTTATATGCTGAGGTTCAAACTTTTATGGTGTGCTATATATACAACAAAGGGAACATAAAATTTTTGTGTAATATTTGGAGCACTTTTCTTATAGCAAGTATTTTCCAATTCAATTTTATATATAAAAACAAAGACAAGGGTAGATCTGTCGTTTAACTGTAAATCCTAGGGCTGCGTTAATCACCATAGAACCAAATTATCATATGAAAGCTATTGTCCAAGTTTCATGATTTTTGAAGTTCATTTAGCCCTTTTTGACATTTCTTTTGTTTTAGATAATATGCAATAAACCGAGGGCATAAAAATATTTTCAAGGATCCCCATCTTTACCATTCCATAGATCTACTAACAAGGAATACAAATCAATAAAGTTTGAATTTTTAGCATTTTTATTCGATTTTTAATGAATTTTTAAATGAACGGAAGTGCCAAAAAAGGAATGAAATTTCTGGGTCGAGTAGGAATAAAAAAAAATTTGGGGCTAAGGAAGGAAGCGCCAAAATATTTTGGACCAAATAGGTAATTCTCTCCTAAAATTTAGACTATGGGATATCTAAATGTTATAGGCCTACTAGCTAGCCTATTTGGTACAAATGTGCTGAACTTTAGACATCATAATCCAAACATCAATCTAATTTCTTTGAAGGGCAAACATAGTAAAGAATTGTCCGATCCATATGAATTAAAGATCATCTAAAATAGAAGAATTGGATTCCCTTTCTTTTGTGTCAAGAAAGAATTGATCCACATGTGTATAGTAATAAGAGAGATTTTATAGTGCTTGGAAAGTTATCCACCAGTACCAGATGTTACAATTCCTTTTTAATTTTTTAGCCAAATTATTGAATAGTTAAAATAAATAAAGAAAGGCTATCAGTATCATTCCCACTATTTTGGGAACGAGACCTATCTATTTAGTACCGCTTAGTACCGGTGCCATGGTACCGCTTATTTCTAAACCGTTGATTTAGCTCGATGAACAGCTCTTATTTTTTCCCAACCATTGTACAACTTATATACTACTAATACACATATGTAAATAGAAAAGATCAAAGTATACTGCAGGTACCTGTATATTTATTTCCTTTAGGAGGGGTGCACCTTCTAAGAAGAAGAGTGTCCAACCGATGCCGCACTCTTCATAAATACAGGAGAGTTTAACCACCTGCAAATTGCGCAACACATGCTCTAGTCGTTTTGAACTTTCAGGCTGAATCCAAATCTGCACCATATACAATATAATAGTGAACATCATCAACGACAAAAGGCAGTAAAATTGTTTGAGCAATTAAAAATAGACAGCTGCATGCAGTTATATCATCACGTACCCTTTCACACCGGAAATCCAAATCCAATTCACCTATGCTTGCAGTACCAAGGAACTCACTTAGCTTGAGACTTTTGTCAAGAATTGTGCCTGCTTTACCAAGGACTAGTGTCCGGAGCTGTGGAACATGGCCAAAGGACAGCGGGTATTGATCCTTTGAATCCGGCCAGTAGTGACAACTAAAATACGTGAGCCTTGGAAGCCACTCGAGACGGACCCTTTCGAAGTCGCATGAAGTAATATTAAGTTCAACAAGTTCCGGGTGTCGTATTTGCAGGATATACCGCCGAAGCCCAATGTGGCAGTTCTCTAGGGTGAGGTTCTCGAGCTTCTTACAGGTACTAAGAACAGCGTTGAGCATGTCAGGTTCACCGAGTCCTATACCATCTAGGGTCAAGTCCGTGAGACCACCAAATGCACGGGGATAGGCACCAAGGAATGTCATGAGACGTCTTCCATAGGCGAGCATAGCGGCGTATTTGTCCTCCTCCATCTCCACGCCATACTCCATGATTAGCCCGTCATCCGGCCGTATGATTGTGAAGCTCGACGTGAGGATCTTCTGGTTTGCAATGGTTTTGTCCACAGCGTGAACAATGTCGATCGATTCGTCCGTGGTAGAATGCTCTCCGCGTCGGTTAATTATTACGCGCTCCCAATCGATTCGCCGGAGACTTTTAAATAGGCAGCGTCTCTCCCAATGGAAACGAATCAGAAATTCACAGTGGTAGAATGCTCTCCGTGGTAGAATGCCCTGCATACGAATCAGAAAACCATTCTACCGTAACAATCGTATGCAGGGCCAGAGTCCGCGTCGGTTAATTATTACGCGCTCTCCGCTCTGGACGCCGGGTCAAAAAAAATTATGCGCTCTGGTGATCGATTATCTTTCCAAGGACAATTGGTATGGTAACTGCAAATAAAGTTTTCTGGTCCATCGGTTTCTCGGTCCGTCGTGACAGGTGGATCCGGCTGGTCTGTCTCTCCCCGTCCTGTATCCGATAATCCGAATCACAGTTACAATACGAACAAGATTCGGACTGCAGAAGGAGTCCACACGAAAACGGATGCTCAAGTCGCATACGAACTCCGTTTTCGATATTCTATATATCGATGGAAAACTAAAATAATAACTTTTCTAACCCAACAGAAATCACTTTAAAATTTGGTCTCAGTCAATAGCAATCTTTGAAATAATATGATGTGGAATTTATTCGCGAGTCCAGCAGGAGCAGCCCACGCGAAAACGGACGCTTAGATCGCATACGGACTTTGTTTTTGACGTTTTACATATCGATAGAAAGCTAAAATAACAACCTTTCCAACCCAATTAACATCACTCTAAAATTCGCTTGCAATTAACGGAAATCGTCAATACTATGGCCTACAATTTATTCAGAAACCCAATTTTGACACAGGAGCAGTCTACGTGAAAACGGATACCCATATCGTATATGGATTCCATTTTCGATGCTCTATATATTACTGGAAAGCAAAAATAATATTTTTTTTAACAAACTGACACCACCTAAATTTTAGTCACATGCGAGGGAAAAATTGAAACAATAGGATATGTAATTTATTTGCGAGGCTATTTTTATATGTATTGATTAGAGATGTTTAAGGATTTTTTTTTCTTCCGTTGCAACGTATGGACATTTTGCTAGTAACTGTGAACCGTCTATTTTGTTACATCCAATTGGTTAAATTAAAGTATTACCAATTGGAAAGTATAATACTTCAAAAACAATAATAACTTTAATAAATTGTAACATAAAAAACGGCTAAGATATTGCGCCCGCCTGGACGGAGACGTGATCGGTCTCCTCCATCGTGACCCATCTTGAGAATTACCGATCTGGAGACGTGACAGATTGATCAATAGAGACGTGATGGATTTTGTTGTTACACGTGATAATTAACAAACAAATTGCATTTTGTACGGAACGTGTAATTACCATTTTTGCCTTAAAAAACATTGATTTTTTTGACTGAATCAACAAACACAAAAATGTACTACCTCCGGTAGCTTTTGTATGACGTTCGGGCCAAAAAAGTCTTCACAAATTGAACTATAAAAGCTTGTCGGAACGACTAAGATAAATGAACAGAGAGAGTACAAAATTATCATTTGTTTCGATCGCCTGATCCTAGCCGTCATGCCTCAGCCTCCCGGTCATGACTGACAGCCACTCCGCCAGGCCATGGAAGATCGGTGGCTCATTCATCTTCCCTATACAGAGGATCGGCGCGGAAGAAGCGGAGACGTGGCCGCAGAACGGGCGCGGGTTGCGGAACAGGGCCAGAGTCGTGAGGGGATCGAGATTTTTTTTATTTTATTCTTTTTTAATTTAATCTATTATAATAATTATTTTATTTTCTCTTAATTCAATGGTTTGAATCTGTTTGAAGTCTTACCTCCTGTAATAAGATGTAATTTGTGTAACCTAGCACGATTCTCTTTCTAGAAAATCGAAATTCGGTTGATACGCAAGGATCGATGAAGGAGCGAAGGACAAGAAAACGCTTGCCTTTTTAGCCCTGTCCGCGTCAATCCACGGGGAGGAGAAAAAAACACCTCTCCACTCGTGTCTCTCGCTCCCAGTCGCCCGTCCGTCGCGCGCGCTCTCTCTCCCTCCTGCGGTGTGTTGTGTGCTCTTGCTCATCTCCTTATATCACATTCCTTGACCACCCAAATCACAATTGAAGCATTACTCTATACAATCTCAGGGGATTTAGAGAGAATCAGGGTTGGAGATGAAAAGGAACAGAGAAAGGTAGCAAGAACAACAGAGGGTTCCTAGAGGAGTAAGACGAGTCTGGTTCTGCTCGATAGTCTCCTTTCCTTGTTGCCTCTTTGTTTTTTCAGCGAAAGGTAGGGAATATATTGCTTAGGGCTTGTTTGGAAGCCCGGTATTTGATCCAAATCGGTTGTAAATTAAAGACTCAACAATCTTTCCAACCCAGACCACAAAAATATATTTGGATCGATGGTAAGCCCACTACTATTATCATTGGATTGGGTGAAAACTGTTGGATAAAAACAATCGTCTCCTCCGGCCTGAAAACGAAAACGACAAGTATCGGGTTAGTCTCGCTCCGATGGCCGACGCTCGCTCGACGCGCCCCTCGCCGCCGGCTGCTTGCTGGCCAGGTCGCCCGTCACCCCTTGGCACCCGGCGCCCCGGTCGCGTGTCGGGCCGTGCCCCGGCCTCTCATCGCCCGGCATCCTCGTCCTCGCGCTCCTCGCCAAACACGATGTCCCCGAAGATGAGGAACTCGAGCTCGACGACGGGCGTGTGATGGTGGATGTGGATCGAAGGAGGCATGTGCTCCCGGAGCTCGATTGGTAGCGCGGTGATGCGGTCCACGCCGGCGCCGCTGGCAACCTTGGCCTTCTCTCGTCGCCTTGGACGAGGAAGTTGGATACTTGGATCTCATTCAAAAATGGGCGGCCATCGGAGGTATCTTCACCACCAAATTCTTCAGATCCCATCTCATGTTCTTCAGTGTGTTGCTGTGACTTCTCTTCCGATTTGTGGTCCTATCTCTTCTGGTGTGTTCATCCGAGTTCTAATCCTCGTCTGTTGCTGTGATTATTTTATTCAGCAGTTGCTACAAGCTATACGTGATCGCCATTTAGTGAACTGTTACCAGTTGTATAGCATCCTGTTACCAGTTGTAGATAATTTTTTTTTCGGTTTTCCCAAGCAACTTGTTCAAAGTGACAAAAAATACAGTGGTATTCTTTTGCACTAAAGTTTACACCTGTAAAATAATTACAAGTCTAAAATAATGCCGAGCTCCCAAACAGGCCTTTAGGTTTGGAAAACGTTTGCATCAAATGAAAAAGGAGGAGAACTAAGCCACAAATGATGACCACGTTCTAGGGTACAAGCATGTTTTGCTAAATTATGAGCCTCCCTGTTGAATTCCCTACCTTCATGTACATAACGAAGACAATCAAAGGATTTGACTTTGTATGTATATCTTGAATAATCATCATGTAAGAGCACCGAGACATCTCCTTAATATTTTTAATAATGACATTCATGTAGTCTGATGCCACAATCATCTTCCTTGTGCAACAATCTTCAGCAAGAGCTAAGGCCTCTGCACATGCCATTACTTCCAAGGTTTTATGTTCAATTATGTTTGGAATTACCAAAGCACTTGCAGCCATAAAAACTCCTTGATCATCTCGGCATACAACTACAACTGCTCCATTGTTAGTAGTTCGAGAAATTGCTGCAACTGTATTTATCTTGCATCGTCCGCTTCCAGGTGGTATCCATTGCATAGTTTTTTTATTTGAATTTTGATTGTTCAAGTAATTTACCCTTCATCTAAAACCTTAATCATCTTCAACTCATCTATCAATATGTTAACTATTGCCATTGTAGATAAATGATTGGAATATGACATCAAAAATTGCTTTCCTTTTTGCCTGCCAAATAGCACAGTAGGTGATAAGAATACGTATACCATCAACCCGTGAAAAATTGTTGCACAAAAAGCTAACCCAGTGCTTTGGGTTAGAAATACGCATAGCAACAATCAGCTCTATTGTCTCCTCATCTAGTAGGGTTCAAATAGACCTAGATATTGTACAATACTCCCTATGTACTAATTTGTAGGTTGTTTGATTATTTTTATAGCAAATTTAAATTACTCGTCTTATTCAAAAAGAATCATAATTGTCATTTATTTTTATTGTGATTTAGTTTAGCGTGATATACTTTAACTATGAATTGAATTTTTTTTCATATTTTTATAAATCTTTTAAATAGAACGAGCTACTCAAATTTAGTATTAGAAAAGTCAAACGACTTCATTCATCAGGTACGCATACGCTTGGGCCGAAAGCCTCCTACTGGCCAATGCGCGTGTCTGCTTAGCGGCCTGACTAGCGTCATTGACACCTTGGCCGAGGAGAGGCCACACTAGCGCCATGGCGGCAAGTAGGGATGCAAGCGGTGCGGGCCACACCGCCAGCCCATTGGGCATGCCCACGCCGCAAACCAACCTACTCGAACCAGTTAACCCGCACACAAAGGAAAAAGTCCATTCTGAATCCTCAACTTGTAGCCGAATCCGAGATTCGTCCGTCGAAAACCGGGTATAGCGGGTCCTTAAATTTGTTAAACCGTGTACGTTTCATCCTCGGATGAATCCGACGCTGGTTTTTGCTGATGTGGACACCCACCCCACCACGTCACTATATACACGTGTACCGGGTCCGCCTGTCGGTCTCTGTTTTCTATTTCCACGCCCACGCCCACCACGTCCTGCCAATGCCATGTCGTAGTCGCTGCCCGCCGCCGCCGCGGCAGCGAATGCCTCCTCGGCCCCTCCCTCGGCCCCACCGACGGTGGAGTGGCCCGAGGGCAGCGCCTTGCTCCCGCCTGCGCTCGTCCAGCCCTCCTTGGCCCCGCCCTGCTCCCGCCCGTGTCCATCCAGCGCCTGGCCCTCGCCGTCGCTGCCATCCTGCACCGCGAGCCCAACGTCATCCGCGTCGACCCGTGCCCCGGCCGAGCCGTCGTCGGTGGTGGCGACGTCAATGACTAGCTCGTGCTCCTCGAGACCCCTCCATGACCTCCACGGCTCCATGGCGCGGCTCTTGCCCCTCCTGGACGGGCCCCAGATGTAGGCGCAGATGAAGAGCAGGAAGAAGAAGATGTTGATGGCCACCGTGATGAACGACATGGTCCGGCCGAACGGCGAGGGCGGGGGAGGCGGAACTGGCGCCGGCGTCGGCGAAAGCTTCCGCCTCCTCGCCTCTTGACTCTCCTGTGCGAACCCACCGCAGGCACTGCCGGGCGAGGCGAGTCCCTCCCTCTCCATGCTCGGATGAGGGCATGAGGCCCTGCATGTAGCCGTCGTGGACCATCCGCCGCGCGATGGCGCGGAGCTCCTCGACTCCATCTGGGTTGGCCGGTCCCCCACTCGACGCTGGAGAAGAAGAACATGCAGCTGTCGTCGGAGAAGGACGAAGACGCGGAAGAGCGACAGGCCGAGGCATCCAAGGCCGGACCGGAGGCCGAGCTGCTAGCGACGCTCGACTCTTCTCCCTCCCCATGTCGCCGCAGGCCAATGCTAACCCGCGCAGGACGCCGGAGACAGAGACTCTACGGATCGAATCGCGGTAGGTGCACAGTGCCGGAGACTGAGATTGACAGGTGGACCCGGGTACACGTGAGCGAAAACCACTGTACACGCCAACGAAAACAACCATCGATTTTGGCCGGGGACGAGCTACGACCGGTTTTACGAATTCGAGGATCCGCCGTACCCAGCTTTCAACTTTAAAGATGAATTTCAAATTCGGCCAAAAGCTAAGAAACCCGTGGTGGACTGTTTCGGTCACAAACGAGGGTTTCATTGGACAAACCCACGTGACCCCGCCGCATCCCGCACTAGGTTCATCGCGTCACCCCCGACAGTCCGAGACGCCCCGACATCGCCTCCCCTGGTTCCGCACTCGCCTCCGTCCGGCCTCCTACGGACTCTGGCTCGGCCGTCCACTTCCTCCTGGCGCCCGCCTCGCGGATCCCCGGCCACTATGGCAAATCTTCGCAAATCGTCACTGCTGCCTCCTCCCGACGCCGGCCTCCAATATCCTCGCGGATCGTCGCTGCAGGACGCACAGCGGCAACGCGCCCGAGAGGTTGAGCCCGGAGACGTCGAGTCCGACGACGACGGCGCCGCAGGACGCGCAGGTGACCCCCGCCCATATGCGTAGTGGACGCGAGCGCGCCGGTGGGGTCGGTGAGCGCCGCCTTCGCGGCGAGCAGCGCATCTGCGTCGTCCGTGCCGTCGCTCGCTGCGCCTACCGTGCCCGCAACGAGGGCCACGGTGGCTCCGCGCGGGCGAGCGGTGGCGGCGGCAAGGGTTTGGATGCTGGCGACCCTGGAATCCATGAGCGCCTCCCCCCTCGTCCTCACGCCTTGCCTGCTCTCCGCCTTCTCCCATTGCTCCCATCAGCATCATCCGGTGACCCCCACCCGCCCACCTCCTTCCTGCATCCCGGCGTCCCTCGCGGCAACGACGCGCGTTCGTTCCGTTTCCCGGTGGTGAGCGCTCCTCTCTACATCTTTCGTTTGTTTTGTTGGATTTTGTCTGGTTGCTGGAGAAATTATGGGCAGACCGTGGAGGGCTTGAGCGGCGGTCGGCGGAAATAGCATTGTTTGCTTTTTGTGTTCGAATCATTGGAGCAGAGGGAGATTATTGACTAACTGTTATTCATCGAAATAGGATAGCTATAATGTTGTTGTTGAATCATTACGTTCACAGATATGTTTATAGCTATTACTGACATGTTATTGAGATATATTGTTGATTAACCTTCCTGTGATAGGAAAGAACAGCTAATTATCATATATTGTCCTAGTACTAGCATATCCTTTTCTTGATTTTGGCTTTCCAGGAGACAGAATTGAATAGCAAACTGTCCTACGCGATGTTCTCGCTTGTGTGATGTTGATCGTTGATTGTCGATTTGTTGGTCTAGCTTCTTCAGTTGAAAAAAAAAAGTTTATAAACAAGCTGCCATGACAGCAATGGTGTTCTGTTGATCCGTTCATGTGTGAACTGTGTAGTGTGTAGTAATGTAGTATAGCCTGTACTTGTTGCAAGCTGCTGCATTGATACATTTGTTAAACTATTGTTAATACCTTCTACCACTATAGTGATGTTGCTTCAACGATTATTCATTGTTCTTCGTTTGGTTATAATTTTAACTTGCAATATTTATTCAGTATTCATTTATCATTGCTCATTTATTAAAGTTTCAGTGTTAGTGATGTACAAATCATTGCCTGGCAGTTAAAATCTGTAAGATATTACTTGCACCTCGTTGGCATGATTGTTCAGGTTTTTCAAGTTTTTTTGGCACCGTGATTGTCTGCCACTAGAAAAAAAATTTCTACTCTCAAAATATGAAGTTCTGTGCATATGCAGCTCCCTGTGCTAAATTCTTATTTATTTGGTTGCATCTCTTGCTTGCCTGGTACATCATCTATTAATCAATCATATTTCTTGCTCCTATCATTTGTTGCTTTGTTTGGTAAAAACAATTAGATGACAATGATATATGATGCTATATCTTTTGCAGTGCTAATCTAAATCTGCCTGTAGAAGAGCTGGCACCCCTCTCCAAGGTATTAGCACGCACCAATCCCATCCTGTGTAATATACTGATATTGTTCATGTGTTGTTATGCCTTCGATCTGTTCATACCATATAACTAATACTTTCTGCTCTATGGTATTACACAATGTTTAGTTCGTATTTAATAGGTTTTGAAATCATACCCAATTGGCTCAATTTCCATATCCTGGTAACCTGTTCAAACTTAGAAAATGATTACTGCAAATCCGATTAGATTTTTATTGGAGGAATACTTTCTTTCTCCTAAGATAATAATTATCTAGCTATACATGTTTCTCTGGTGGCAGCCAGTTCTGAACTGAGTTTGAAGAAAGAACAAAGTTCTGGTCATTTTGTCATGCATATTATTATACAATTTAACTTTAGATGAATATTATCCAACTGTTTGCATTTCTACATGACATGTTTGTTAAGTCATCGCCTATTTTGCATATATTGATGATGAAATTTAATTGTTAAAGTTGTATTTTCTGCATTCTTGAATCTGAACTTTGGAAATCAAAAGATAAAGTGTGAAATTTTTACTTCGCCATTTTGTGACAAGTTAGTGCTATTTTTTTCTAGAGTCATGTTCTGATGATTTATCACTTGAATGTGTGGCAAGAAATGGTAGGCTGGTAGCTTAGATGTTTTCGCTCATTGGAGGGATCAATAGTGACTTTTTTCATTTAATTGCAGGACGATCTACATGTTTTGGCTGTGTGTGTCATGTTACGCTGGATACAAGTGGGCATTATAGTGAATTAGTACTTGCCTAGTTTCTCGTTATCTTGCCTAGTTCCACATGCTGCATGCACGCCTCATCATCCATTGTTGAGCTGCGACCTCGTCTGTCCACCATGACCACTGATGACCACATGCTCTACGCCTATATTCGAACTGCGCATCCACGCGAGCGAAGACCCGTAATTCTCACCGGTGAGTTGTAGCTGTTCATGCTCAAGCTCGACAAGCAAATCAATTGACAATCACGGAAATTGAACCTGCAACTGCAATGCTAGACCTCTGCCCAGGCCTAATTCAAGCGTCTCATTCATTCTTGTGTCATACCTGATCTTTGTTATTTCGTTCGAAGAAAGGAAGCTTTTACCCAGCTGTTATAGCATCAATTGGTGTGTGTTCAGCATCAAGTAGATGAACAACAAACTGAGTGTTCCTTTGATGTTGGCGATCTGGCTCCGCTTAAGTCGAAACATATATGTTCAACCCTGTGTGGTCAATCAGGCCAGTCACAAGCTTTATTCAAATATTTTGGTCCCTATGAGGGGCCGGGAAACAAAGTTGGTTCTGTTGCTTACAAACTAAAATTGCCGGCTGACAGTCATGTTCAACATGTCCTTCATGTGTCCTTAATAAAGCAGTGGGTGTTTCTCATACACCTGGTTATATTTTACCACCGTCTACTGTATCATTGCAGGTTTAATTTTGAGACATGATTCTAGTATGATGTTTCAAGCAAATAGGCAAACAAACCGTCTCTCAAGTGTCGATCAAGTTGGTGGTGTTCTAGCTAATCTTGCAACTTGGGAATATGAAGGTCAGCTACCCTCCCCATCGGCAGTGGTCACGGCCTGCGGAAAAGCTGTGTTTTGAGAGGAGAATGTCACGAACCTGCTGTAAGATAAGAGGAAGAAAATAATACTCTATCAGATGGCAATTAGAGAATGAATATGAATTAGCACAAGACGGAATTTTCTTAATGAAAAACCACCTGGTTCCTCTTAGGTTGGTCTCATTTTTTTTTAATTAGCACAAGACAGAGAGTGCTCATGAAGTAGGAGCAAGAGAAGGATGAGTTGTCGGTGTTGTTTGTTGTAAAACAAGGACAGTATCACAGTAATACTCCCTCCGTCACAAAATTTAAATTGCTTTATTTTCTCTCTATGTTTATATAGATGTTAATGAATCTAGATTCTAGACACATACAAAACATATATAAAATATTGCATGAACCTATTTAAAAATTAGAAAATCTTATAATTTAAAATGGAGGCAGCAATAAGGAAGGCGACTTGGGTCCCGATCTCTTTGTAGGAGACAGCAGCTTGAGCGAGGCGAGCTGTATGCTCAAGAGAGATTGATCTTTATGCACTATATACTCCCACCGTCTAAAAAAAATATGAATCCTAGTTTTTTCTTAGACGGATTAGTTATGCAAGAAAAATATCGCTCGTTGCCTTACTCCTACTACATCTGTCGTATGTAATTAACGTCATACCTAGTCACCAAAGGAAACCAAATGCAATCGATACCTTTTTTAGGCTGAATAGACATGTGTCATGATCCAACTCAAGAATTTCATTTTTCATAGATAAATTTTAAACGTTAGGATTTTTTATTTTTGAATGGTGGAGACAGTAGATACTTCGCCCGTCAATAATATTTGACATTCTGACAACTCAAATGAGGAACATGTTAGGTGGTCTTGTGGTTCTATGAGAACTATTTGTTTTGTAGGTCCCAAGTTCGATTCTTTCCATACACCTGCCCTTACGTTTTTCCCATGTGGCGCGATTTGGGTTAATGCTTGTTCTTTGGATGCAGTGACATCCTGAAAACATATTTTTTTTATTTAAATTCTAATAATATTTTTTTGTTATATCTAGTGATCTACGACTAGAGCCCCTAATAGAATTTCATGCTCGACCATTTTAAAATAATTATTAAATTAGCTCCCAAGTCTTAACGCTAGTTGAGAGACTTGATTTCTTTTCCATTAAAATAACTATCAAAGTTTTGTTAACGTTATTAAAATTATTCATGCGCCTAAGGAATTCTTGAAAGACTTTTGAACATATTTTAGGACAGATGATTTAATAAAAAAAATACAAACTATGCTTATAAAAACTTTACTTACCTTATTTACTTCATTTAGGAAACTTATAGGTTAAATTCCAAACACTCACGTCAAGTGGGACCAACCAATCATGTTGCTAGTAGGACCCACCTCACATGATGTGGCTAAGATATTCGTTAAAAACACTTAAGACAAAAATTATGTCATAAGCTTATTGAATCGGTCTATGACAAACCGTATTCGTCACTATGCTAAATAGCATTCGTCACTAAATTAGCAATGAAGTCATTTTTGACGAATTTAGTGATGCACGTTTTGTTTTTTGTCACTGACAAATGTTTTCCTCTAGAAAACGTCATAAATGTAGCAAATTAATGACGAATTACTCTATTGTCACAAGGTATTCGTCATAAAAGATCAAATCTCTTGTAGTGAATTTTCAACTAATGACGGTGTGATTAAAATAAAGGTGTGAGAAGTCCTAAAAAAACACACATCCCACACATGTTATCATGTTGCCCTCACCCTCACATACACATAGGCAACAAACACATAACAAGCAACACTTAAATTATTTAGATAGAAGTGTTACACGCGCTCACACACAGAGTCACCTACATACAACACTAGACCGAGACCGATGACACGCACCCTAATTACAAAAAACAGATACATGGCACAATCAAACATCCTACATATGCCGCATTTGCTAAAAAAGCGAAGGTGGCAAAGCATGATCACCTTCTCCGCACATGCCGCACATTGAGTTGCGAGAAAAGACACACAGAAAACTTTGCTAATCACACTCAAAAAGATAGAAACACAAATTGATGCACACACACAACTTAGAGAGGCAAACACCCACACACAAAAAAAAATTAACACACACAGAAAAAGAATAGAGGATGGATTCGGCAACATTGGATAGACAACACGAGGAGACAGACACACATATAAACCCTAGCTAATCACGCAAACAAAAGACAGGAACACAAATTGATGTTTATGCAGATAGAGAGACAAACACCCTCACACAAATAAAAGCCAAAAAAACACGCCCACGGACGCACGCGCGCACACACGTACAAAAAAATATAGAGGACAGATCCATCAAGATTGGATATATAAAACAGCAATCGAACAGTGTCGTACGTCGAAAGCAGGCAAACAAACACCGCGAGTGTTCTAGAGGACCAGCCGGTTGCTAACTGAGCCGAACAACCTAAGCCACACTGTGTGCACAGAAATGGACCATGCTGGCGCCTAATCCACCTGGCTTGCTGAACTGACGCGCTGATGGTCACGGTTTGCCGAGCCGACGCGCTGGCGGACGGACACCTCACTGTGCCTTTCTTTTTTGCTTGCTGATCTCGTTCCTGCGGACACAGATCGTTGACCGACGCCGATGCAATATATCAGTCGCCTGAAGGCGAGGAAATCTATTTAAACAATTCATCGTGTCTCGTTCTACGCTTAAGATTTTGTAAGAAGTTTTAGAGATATTTTTGTGGTACACAGATCTACAAGGCTTAGTGGCTCCAAAACCACTTTGAGTCGTTTCAAAGAAGTAATTTAAACAGTTTTTAAAACTAAAAAAAACTTATTTGGCTAAAAACCCACTAATGGCCATGTTGTCCGGTGTTGAGGAGGAAACTCAGTCCAGGACCTGTTTATTGAAACCACCTCAACATCCATGGTCTGCTTGAGCCAAGCGAGCAGCCCAGTTTGCTTATGGGCGTCGCCCCATTCTTTCATGGGCCCAAACTCCAAATATAGCCTTTCTCTTGTGTATGGGAGGATGTTAGATTTTGTATACCATCTTTCAGGCGTTGATTATAATGTCTTTGTGATTGTGAGCACAAATCAATACGGAAGGGATGCGATCTTTGTCAACGTCGCAGCATTTTCTCTCCGGTTGGTGTAGAAAACTCTGTCCGTAGCACAAATCTATGTGAGCACTGAGCACAAACTCTGTTTGTAGCAAAATGAGCGTCTGAACTCTGAACAATCCGAAGTGAAGCATCATCGGTTGGTGGAAGGGCCGAAGGACAAGCCAGAGAGCATCGTATTCCCCGGTAACCATCGAACAAACTTTACTAGGTTCGTCAATTGTTTCCAAATGCCTCGGGCCCTAGGTTTTTATCGCTAATAATCCTTGATGCAGATTAGCTTTACTAGGGGATCGGTCAGCTTGTGAGGTGTACACTTGTACAGTGTACTTCGTAAGACTTGGTTTGTATTTGTGGTTGTACTATGTTTATTTCCGTTTAATGCAACTAGGACGAATGGCGCGGTCCGCCGCTTCCCGTGTATTTTAGTCATGTGATCGCTATAAGTCTGAGAGGGATCGAAGACAGAGGGGCATGGCGGACAGAAAGAGAGCCACAGACTGGGATGAACCGGACAGCCGATGAAAGAACGACACGTCCGCTACATTCGCTTAGGCAATGCAGACCTGTGCAAGCGAGCTTTTGTGAAACTATCCTTATAGCGTGTTGTATTGTGTGGTTCGAATAAGGATGGCAGTTAATGCTCGAACCCATATATCTAGCGGGTTTTACCCGATTGCGGAATGAACTATTTGCATGTGGGCATGTTAATGAGAGCAATCTTCTACCCATCGGGTAGAGCGGGTGCAGGTACTGGTGGATAATACCCATACCCATAATCACATGAGTAATTTATACTCATCTCAATCATACATGAGCCTTACTAAATATGGAGATTGCCATATCTAGGTTCGAGAGAAAATAGACGTGGCTAAGCCGTAAGTTCACACGAAGGATCGAGAAATGATTAGGCCCCACAACAGAATGCGTAGGAGAGACGGAAATGCCGGATATGCCTGCGCAATGCAGAGTACACGCGGCCGGCAACCAAGGGTGAGCGCCCGGATGCACGCCGATTTCACCCGCGTTAAAGGTTAACATATACACGTGTTTCGTCGTAAAAAAAACATTCACAACGCTCACCGTGGTGCATTGGAATATCTGGTCCCGTCCCGTACTCCCGTCCAGAACAGGCACAGGCGAAGAGGCTGGGAATGTTGTCACGAGCAAGCAAGCACGGCATATATAGTTATATATACGCAAACAATCGCCGCAGCGCGCATGATGACGATGCATGGTGGTACGCGCGCGCCGCACAATGGAATCACAAAGCATAGCCTAGGCCCTAGGGTGCAGCTCCAGCGGCGCAGATCGACCATCCAATCCAATCCAATCCAATCCAATCCAATCCATCACCGTGGTGCCGTGGTGGTGCTGGTACGACGTGCAGTGGCTCTGCCATGGCCAGCGGAGTGATCTCACGGTCACAGCTCCTTCGACCCGGTCCATCCGTCCATCCATAGGGAGCAAGAACGACGAGACGCTGCCTGCACCGGAACGTGCCCAGGTGGGTAGGTGCTATACGCCGCGACGCGAGGGCGAGGTATGATTGCTGCTGCTTGCGCCGGCCGCCCGGCCCATCGCCGATCCGCGGCCTCATCATTCGGAGCCCGCGAATAATTTGACGAGGCCCCCTGCCGTGACCAGACCTTGGGAATTGTACCAGCGATCGGCACCGGGGGTCCGGGATCGCATTGGCCGTCGCCTCCCCTTCGCTTCCTGTCCCCGGCCGGGGTACAGGGCTCCGCTCCTCGGCTCCTCCGCACCCTCGCGCTCCACGTCCGCTGTTTCTGCCGCTGCTGCGAGCCTGCTGCGGCGAAAGCGAAACGAAACCCTCGGGCGCCATCGTCGCAGGCAGGCTCCGGCTGACATGAGCTGCTCTCGCATGTGCTGGTTCCTGCCGCCGCGCGCGAGCACCGTACTGCACGTGCCCGCCATCCGTCCGAGCGGGGCTCTCTCGCCGGGCGCGTGAAATCGCAGAAACCACCGGCGCTGCCGCTCGCACGGACAGTCGGCGCTCCGGGTCCGGCCGTCGTCGCCCGTGGGACCGTGGCCGTGGGGCGCACAGTGAGGGGGCACTCGCACTGCGGCGGCCGCTGGAACAGGCGGCAGACACGACGCGACTTCACGTCGCAGTTGGCCGAAAAAGTGGGGCGCGGCAGCCAATGGCGATTGGTGGCAGTAGGACGAGGACGGCGTAAAGCGCGCACGAGATCGCGTTCGTGGCTCCGTGTCGTGTGCACGGCGCGGCCACATCCCGCGCACAACAATTCCGTGGGCTGCTACTGTTTGTCATGTTTTAGGCTACCTGCTGTAGATGCTCTGCTCCAGTGAGAAAGCCGGTTTGTCTTGGCTCTCTGCCTACAAGATCCACATAGGATTTAGAGCGTGTATATATGTACAAGTACAGTAAATCAAAATCTAATGAACGTACGTGTTCAATCCAACATAATGTAATAAGATCCCACCATCAAATATATTCAGTGTGCCGACGCTCATGCTGCCTGAAACTTTAATATGCATCTAGGGAGATGACTAACTCCAGATCTATCCTAAATGAAGCTTAGAAAATCCACCACATTGCCAAGTAGATCTATAATTACCAAACTAATCAAAAAATTACACATGTGAGATTTTGTAAACATTTAATGTTCTGTACTCCGTATTAAATAATTTTAAAAAAAATCTATCATAGCTACAATAGAGGAGGAAAAAAAATCTACACACTGGTTATTATAGTCGTCCATCGGTCTAGATCAATACAACTTTTTCGTATCAAATCAGAGATCTCCGCTATCACCATTCTTTATAAAATAGCCACCACATCAATCTTCATCAATGCTTCAAAATTACCATATCTATTGGTGCAATAACAACAGAAAGATCTACATTATTGACATAGTGGCCGAAGTTATAACTGTGAAGACTTTTTTATCAAAAATTGCTAGCAGTGAAAATGAACATATATTTATCAAGATATATAAAGTTTTGATTTATTTATGTTTCATCTCATACAATTCACAAACAAGCCTAAGCGGAAAACAAAGTTAATGTTACCTACCTACACCTTATATTATGAAAGGATAACTAAATGAAAGTGATGACAAAGAAAAAAGAACGAGGCATAGATGAATAAACAAACATGGTTGGCATTTTATCTACCATTGTCAAACTACTAACCTATCGATGTCATCCTCCTTGGAAATCAGTGCCGCAATCGTACACATGAGGAGCACAGCCTGTAAGACTATGTGCAGTGAATTGGTTAAATGGATTGTCTATACACTGTAGCGACACTGGTCACAGAGAGGGAGGTAGTTGGAATAGTAGATACACAATGCATTTACACATTCTGCTGCACATAGTCTAAAGCTCACCATTTTCTTTACACGGTTCGACAATTAAGAACCAGGCGTCCATGCCATTGAAGCTGCCGAAGCGCACCGTACCTCCCACACATGGCCGATATCATCTCCATAGTGTCACAACAACTGTCGCGTCTCTTTACTATTCCAAGCTGACGATGCTCCGAAAGCCGCCACCAACTACCTCCTTTGTGTATTACCGCCAATAAAACTCTTCTAAACGATCACTAGATCTATAAATCAAAGGCTATGCAAATTTAAATACGAGAGTGGAGATCAACCTGGTGGTGCCAGCAACGAGCGCCAACGCGAGCCGGCCTGGCAATGGATAATAAAAGAACAAGAGCTTAGGTTAGGCTACAGAGCATATAGATAAGTAAAAGAATAAATAGTCCGTCTAGCCATATCCTATATTTACACAACTTGCTAGTGCTTAATATATAAGAGATAGAATTGTGCACAAACGCAGTAGTGTAAACAGAATCATGCTGTAATGTAAGCTCAGCCACAAAAAACCTAGAGAATGTACTAGGAGGGCGGGGGGGACATATATGCGGTACGCACAGACGCACGACAGCAATAGGTTCGATGCATTAGGCGCCTACTACTAGGTAGATAGAGGTTCAGTGTCGACACATAGTAGTCGTAGTACTAACAATTAACAAGGCAACCTATCCTGGCCATGACAAAGTTGGCTTGTGATTTTGTATAAGTGTGCAATGTGCAGCAGCCTGCAGGGACAGGATTCCCTTGCCGACATCGGTTCCAGTTAACAAACCAAGCTATGCTGCCTGGATGGATGCAGGCTGCTAGTGCGTACTGCTCCAGCGAGAGGAAGTGAGCGATAGAGCTTGTCCGTTGCATGACTTGAGGAGAAGGTGGTTTGGATTGGTTAGCTGGCATGCATGCACGCGCACGCGATGAATCGATGATGGTGGTTTTATTTTTTTCCCCTTGTTAGTTGTTTCTCTACCTACTGTAGATAGCACGGCGCAATGCAGAGGCAAGAAGTAGTGAGAAGACATGTGAGCAGTACGATACAGTAGTTGATCAGAAAAGTACGTACGGTTTTTGTTAGTGCTTGGATTCTCCACCTAAATTTTAGCTTCCGTATGTTCGGACGCTAGTTAAAAATATTAAATATAGTCTAATTATAAAACTAATTACACAGATGAGGACTAAACGGTGAGACGAATTTATTAAGCCTAATTAATCTATGATTAGCAAATGTGATGCTACAGTAACCATTCGTTAATCATGGATTAATTAGACTTAATAAATTCGTCTCGTCATTTAGTCTTCGTCTATGTAATTAGTTTTTTAATTAAATCGTATTTAATACTTCTAATCAGTGTCCGGATATTCAATATGACACGGGCTAAAGTTTAGTCCCTAGATCCAAACACCCCCCAAGACTCGCGGTGTCTGTATAATACTTAGGTACGAACACATAATAACACTCTGGCCAAAAGAATTGGGAATACAACCAATAATACACTGGTGATACGGAGAACATTCTTTTTTGTCAAGAAGTAAAATATATATGCACGATCGTATGTAGTTGGCGTACTTTAAAACACAATCAGTCGTGTCAATCTCGATCGCAACTGGGCGTAGTAGCAACCAATACATACCACCAGTTGGCGTCGTCTTCCGCCGGATGAAAGCTATTGGAAGAATCTTTTGACACGATCAAGCAAAACGCCATCGTTCTGGCCAATTTGCAATAAAAATGATGATGGGGTTGGACATGGGTGAAAGGAAATTATAATGGTTCGTTACAATAAGAAACTAGTATCAGCAGCAGCAAAGCAACAACAACTGCCCGGCGGAGAGTCGTTAACAGGAGTACAGCGCTGCTTATCAAGTGATGATGCATGCATTTTGTTTTTTAGATGGATAGAGATCGCGCGCGTACGTAGGACGACACACACTGAGACCAGCGGAGACGGCAGACGTTGGCAATGCTTCCAAATTGGGATTTCACACTTGCCGTATTTTCTCAGCAAATCAAATCCCCCCTTCACCAACCCATCTATCCAAACTAATCCCCATGAGAGATCTCCCAGGATCTGCACTGACTAATGATCTTGTTTGTTGCACACGTACGTCGTACCGCCTCCGATGATAATAATGCGGCGCAGGTGAATGGTTTGGTATTGGAATGGAAATAAAAACAAGGCCTTGCCAAAGACTGCGTCGTCGTCATTGTGATGCATACACCTATAGGAGTATGTAAGTTGTTTCCGCACGGTTTGGTATTGGTACATGAAGGAACGTAACAGGATGGAAACAAGATCGCCGTGAATTGCGTTTGGTGTATATAGAGAGAGGATAGAGCTATGGTATTAGTGCCTACCTATAGAGCTGACGGGATGGAGTAGCTTGACATTTTTCTACAAGTGCCAAACAGCAAGGTTTTACATACATACAGTACAGTACGTCATGTGTGTCTTCTCGCTGCTTCTATGTCCATCCTTTAATTTCATGATGATGGCCAATAATCTAGAAGAAACAAACATACAGGCCTGTTTTGTTCAAGAAATACTATGCCACGACGTTGCTGATATGCTGAGATTTAGTTAACGTGCACGATCATGCGTGTATCCACGTACATTTATATATATCTCCCCTCTCGTTCCGTCCCCATGCGTGACAAAAGAACACACAACAAAGCCCCACACACAACCATCGATTAACGTAATGTAGTGCCAAGTGGAGCAGTAGGCTGCTTCTTTTTATCTCCTAGGCTACTAGCATCATTTACTCTCGACGTGGCATGTTAGTTAGCATGAGGCTAAACTAAACTAGTGCTCCTAGCCTCCTTCTAGACCATTATTGTTATGGGAAAAATGTATTAAGAAACACACTTGCTTGCTGAACCATGTTTCCTTATTGCTTCTTGATTCGTATCTTCTTGGAAAAATTACGCGTGCATCGAGATCGTTGCTGATTTGGTATCACATTCACAAGACCAGTCACAAAAAATTCCACACGGATTAGTCCGATCAACACAGCATAAATACAGATACGCATTGGATATTCAATGTGCGACTTTGTCGTTCTGAATGTATATGCTCGGAAATATCTGAGATTTAGTTAAATCTCGCTCTGAAATGCATCCTAGTAGAGGGTTTACAATTTCAGAACTAAAAAAAATTCACCCCCTGCCGAAAAATCCAAAATTCCGAATTTTAGCTATTTTTAAATATTCTTTGCCATTATACTAGTAACAAATCCTGAAATTTCGGAAATATTTTTCCGCACCCACCAAAAAACACAAAATTTCTGAACCGGGCATTTCAATACAAAACTTCGATCCGTGCATACTCATACAGCCTTTTAACATAAAAATCTATCTAATGGCTATTATGATTATTATAGTCTATCGAATTGGTGGCAAGACGTTTAAAATTTTGGTGAGAATTTTTGAAAATTTATCCTTTTCTCCTTCGCATGTTTCATCTCCTATTAGCAGCAGTAACAATAACATAATAACCTAGGGCCCCTAGAACACAATAGTTTGCACTCGAGCAGAGGCGTGAATTTGACCTGATACGAAACAAGACAGCATCAGGACCACATGATTAACGTAATAATATGCCAATTGGAGCTTTATAATTTCCTTTTTTATCCCATTGTATCATTTACTTGATCGCGGCATGTTAGCTAGTACTAGACTAAACCAAGATAGTACTACTAACCTCCCTGTCGATTATTATTGATATGGGAAAAATGCATTTCTAAAGAGAACACCTTAGCATATATACCACGATTCCACGCTTCTTGATTCGTATCTTCTGACAAATTAGGCGTGTGTAACGAGATCATCGTTTGGTGGTTGATGTTGCATATTCACGGACGGGACCCCATGAGCGGACCCAACCAAAAAGAAAGAAAGAAAGAATGCTGGCATGCTATTGGCTGAACCACTGTGGCTACAAGAAAAAGGACCAATTTACATTGCAAAACTAGGATATGAGGATGGGCTGTGCCGCCGCGCCACAGCTGGTCCACCCCTGTGAATGGCCATGTAAATTCCATTGTTAAGGCTAATGCGGCCACTGCGTTAATAATCGAGCTAGCAGATACTTTATTCAATATATATCGTACAGATCACTTTCATTTCGACACAGTTAATTAAGATGATCATACAAATCACACTTGCATCTACCTAAATTAGAGCATTAAAGAGATGGTATATCTGCTAGAACCACAAACATATTGCTCTTTTGTTAACGTTACAGCCTTAAATAAGAACCAAACAAAAATATTGAATTCAGGAGTAAGTCAGTCTCCATAAATGCTATGTAGGCCTTTTTGTTTAACTAAATCCTGCACATAGATTTTACAGTGAATTTATGAATAAACCTAGTTTGGAAAGGTTCCGTCTCAAGTTGCAACTCGCTACACTAACAGTGACGGACCTAGGTTTTTTTTATAGGGTATGCCAAACACATAAAATATATTAGAAAAAAAGAAAAATTGGTCATTAAAAATGTTGAGGAGAAAAAAGCAAAAAAATAATACAAATTTTACAATGATGGCATTAATGTGAGCCCTCCATTCATTAAGATCTAATGGTTTTAAAAATAGAAAGTACTAATCAAAAAATATTAATTAGTGGAAAAGTACTAAAAAGAGGTGGGACCAGTACTAAAAGGAGGTGGGACCAGTACCAAAATATATTATCCTTGATTTTTTTATTTAATAATATAAATTTCAGATCATAATAATCCAACAGTACTTTTCAATTGTATAGAAAGTACCATCAAAGTACTGATGGTACTTTCCAATCATTCTAACAAACCTTAAAAAATAAACTCTTTGTCTATAGCAAGACTCCAACCTGCACCTTGTTGTTGGCAACAAGGAGCTTCGACCAAACTCAGCAAGCATTCTTATGTGATATAAAGCAATTTCAGTCACGAACACTTCCCGTTTTAGATGTTTGTCTCCAACCACAAGTATCCTGAAAGAAATATGTAGGGGTGTGGCTCTAAAAACAATGTTATATAAAGATGGATAGCAATCTTTGAGTGTAATTTTTCAAACCACCACCTACCCTCTCCAAAAGTTACGTGCTAACCATCATGAGGACTAAACCTACAAAGTTGTTAAAAAACAATATTTGACCTTATTTTAGGTCTGACCAGAAATACGAGCCACTTGGTTGCCACTGAACTTAACACTTATTACCTATCTAGTGTTTATTGTTTAAAATGTTAATTATGCGATGTGCCTTTCTCGTTTATCAACTAAAAATGCAATTCACGAAGCAAACTATATACTCGTCCATATTTCACATATTTAATTATACTTTTTTTGTATATGTGTTTGCCTTGGCTTACAAAAAACTAGTTCTGCCACTGATCAAGGGAGTAAGGCTGCCCCCAATGGAAATCCCTAAAAAGGTTCTCTAAAACACTGTTTTACACTGTTTGACATAAATGCGGCACTGTAGTGATAGGGAATGGGATTTGAGGAGTGTTGTTGGAGATAGTCTAAGGCCTTCCTTCGGAGGCATGTATTTTATACTGATATGTAACAAATGTGAATCGGACCAGTAAGATTTTGTTTATCTCATGGCATTATTTACTGGACGCGCGCGGCATGCTACTCATTAGAGTGAATGTTCCACTAACTTCCTAGATTATTGTCGTTATGGGGGAAATGAGGGAACACGCTTGTTGACTTGCATTGCAGCATGATTACTTTTTTAGATAATGCACGGCTATCTTTTTGACGAAATTAGGAAATTAGGCCTGCAACAAGAACGTTGGTGATTGATGTCTATATTCACTAACGTCTAACGACAACCTAACTACCTAAGTCCCACACAGCCTAGTCCGGTCACCAGGTAATAACGAAGCTCAATTCTAAATGGGCATTCTCAATTCTAATGGCTTTGTTTTAGTAAGTTAAAATTATAGTCCAGGCTACAAGCATATGTATGACCCCTACTAGTCCAGCTTTACAAACGAAGAGCTTACAAGTTACATCCTACAGATATGAGTGCTGATTTTATCCAGAAATAAAATGGCTAACCAAAAAAAAACAGACGACTGGTTTTAGTTGTATGACCCAGTGCTCCAAGAAAGAAATTAGTTTGACCTCGATGGGGGAGGGCACGAAAAGCGACAGCTATACACTGCTGACACGTATTGCCAAACTACCAGCCTGTCCAGAGCAAAGCCGTGGCATCAAAGTGGAAAGTTAAAAACAAAGCCCGAATTAAGAAGTGATTAGTTAATGGTGTCCGTACAGCTTTAGTAAGGCTGAGTCCAACAGTTAGGGTATACACCTTATCTATCCGCTGTTTCAACTACCTTTCTCTCTGTAAACATTATCGTTTTGTACTATACCCGATCTTTTACCTTACCTGCTGGCTTTAGCCTAACGCTCCAAGCATTTCATTTCAGTCTCTATCTGTGGAGATTCTCCATTGAAGAGCATCCAAACTTGACCATTAGCAGAGACCAGAGAGAGAAAAAAGTACTGGTACTTCAGAGTCTGATGAACTGTCACAGAGTACTTTTTTCCTTTCAGTTTTTAGTTTCTGCATCGCCACATCTCTGCATCTGCAAACGGACGTGAACAGAAGAATTGTTTAAGAAATAAACTAGCAGAGGGATGGCAGCCGGAAAGAGATTAAGAAAGAAGAAACTAGGCGTAGAATTATTTCCCCCAGGGGCCTGAAGAAGCGACCAAATGCGTAGGGACAAACCAGTGCTCTGCCCACGGTTTCGCGCGAAATATTTCCGGAGGGCGGTTTCTCAGTGCCTCTGCAGTGCTCCTCCCCCCTGGCCTGCCTGGATCTAGCGTGCGCAGATCGACAATTAACAAATTGCAAGGGGAACATTTGTTCTATTCCCCAGCATATGTGAGGAACAGTCCCAACTTGTCTTTCATAGGCTGATTAGACAGAGTAAACAAATGGTTGGTACGCACCTTGTCAGCAATTTTCTTGGGACGGCTCCAATGGCTGTATTGTGCTGCCGTCTTTCTACTATCTTTCAGAAACCAAGTACGCGCGGCCGAGTATTTTAAGCGCAGAAAAAACCTGTTTTATATGCCCACACTTGACACTTTTCTTCGAAAAGTGCAGTCCAGCAGGCAGGCATCCAAAAGGTCCATCTGCGTTTACGTGCGGCACAGCGCGCACGTATACACCCTCCTAGGTAATTAGGGCCGGTTTGAAATGGGAAAAATTCATATTTTTAGTTTTTTCCGGTGAAATTAGACTGCTTCATGCGAAACTTCTATGTTTTAAATGAGACCAAGAGCAAAAGCAATCACCTTTCTAAGCAAAAGCAATCGCCTTTCTGAGACGCTAGGAGGCCGGGGGAAACAAATGGCATTTTTCCCCGTCTACACTAGGCGTTTGTAGCAGACAGAGAGACAGAGACGGGAAAAAGAAGGGATCAATCAAAAGTGACAGGCAGATTCGATCCGTATGCATTTACCTTTCGCTTTCCTTTCCCCTGGCATTGACACGGCTATTTCTGTTCTCTGTGGGTTTATACGGAGAGCAGCAAGTTGAGCTGCGCGTGAAAACGTCCTCGCTGTGCATACATATATGTTTGATTGCCTGCACAAGGCTCTAGCCAGCATAAATTTGTGCAAAAAATAGTGTTTGGTTGTGCAGCCCTCGAATTTATGCAGTCTAACCTTGTGCGGGGAAGGGGCTTATGCAGCTTAATCTTATACGGTCAGAATGAGCTTTTTAGACTGGGCTGTCCAGCGCAATGCTGCATAACACACTTTATCTTCTGGAGATAGGATCAACCAAACACGAACCAAACTACACGACCTCTGCTAGCTAAGTAATCAAACAACAACATTCGCATTGCTTTAGGCAAGCTGAGACTAAGGGCATGTTTGGTTTCCAGCAAAAACTCGCCCCACCTTGCTCGGCCCAAGAAACAAAGCAGACCAACCGTTTGGTTCTCGGACAAGTTGACCTCGGAGACCGCGCTAGCAAGCTTTTCCTTGCTTCTGCAGAAGAGTGCCTCCGGCTTGCCTGCGCTGGCAAGGCTAGGCAAGGCCAGGCGAGAAAAGGTAGCAAAGCAGCCAAACAACCCCTAAGCTGGCTACGAAGTGCAATGCAGCCTAGACTTATGTACCCAACCAAACAGGCACACTACTGACTACCCTGTCCTCCAGGAACCAATGAGGCCACCATGATTCGCACGCAGCGGCATACATGGAAACCATTGTTATTTTTTTTTTTTACAATGTTTCTGAAGAATGGAGCAAGAGACTGCTCGGTTTTTTTGTCATCACGCCGAAAGTAACGCAGAAACGAGCGTCAAAAGCACCGCCTGAAATCACGTAACGAGATTAGTCAATGACGATTTCCTCCACTGGAAAATCCACGCGAATGCCATCGTAGTCGAGTCTTTGCGGAGACAAAGGACCGGAAAGAGACGTTAAAATCCAACTAGCTTACGGTTGCAGTGAAAGATCACAATGATCTCCAATCCAGTAGCACCCAGTACTCACTCACCATTGGGCTCTCTACTGCCCTCTGCCGCAGCCGCAGCCGCTGCCGCAGCCGCAGCACCCGGCCGGCCGCCGAGCAGAGAAGGAGACGAACGAATAGTAGAGCTCCGGACTGAGAGTCAGGGCCGCCGGCCGGGGCGGGCAGACGAGATGGACATGGGGACGGACGGATCGGCTGCGACTGCGAGCCGCTCGCCGTCTACTGGCAATGGTATGGTATGGTACGGTATTGGCACGCCGCTCCGGCCACCGTGCTCGCAGAATCTCTCGGTCCGCGCGCCCGATTTGACCACTCCCCGGCGACACCGTAAAAAACTCTCCTCCGTACTGCTCTTTCGCGGAAAAAAACCCAAGAAAGACCACCGTCCCGTCCCCGACCGCGCGCCAAATCACCCGCCGGCCGGCAGCGGCAGGCTCCGGTGCGGTTCCACCCGCCACGGCCGCAACATGCAAGGCGACGACCCGACGCGGACAGCGAGCCCCCCTCTTGCTCGCCTCATCACCCATCCTCTCCTCTGCTCTGTTGATCGTCGGAAATCATTGCCCCCCGCGTCCATCCCCCTAGGCACAAAAGCTCGCTCGCTCGCCGAGCGGGCCCCGCCCCTCTTGGCGGCCCCACGCCCACGGTGCCGCCTACGTGTCCGCCTTGCTCACCTCACCTTATAAAACGCGCCTCGGCACACGCCTCCCCTCCAGTCCTCCTCACACCACACACTGCATACACGCAGCCGGCCGGTGATCGACAGCCGGTCTAGCTCCTACTCTCACGTTCCCGCGTCCTCGTGCCCGGCCTCGTGCCCGTGCGCGCCGATTCATTTCTCTCTCGCCTGCTGACATGGCGCTGGAGGCGGTGGTGTTCGCGCAGGCGTCGGGCCATTTCGGCTACGGCCGCGGGGACTCGCCGTACGCGCTGCCGTGGTCGTCGTGCGACAGCATGATGGCCGCCGGCGATCTCTGCGAGGGGGACTACTGCTGGGACCACGACCTCGACGCCTGGGCTGCGTCCACCGGCCTGTTGCCCGACGACGGCTGGGAGGCGCTCTCCGGCCGCGACTACCACGGCGGCCACTCCTCCGACGCGTCCACGGACCACGGCAGCAACAGCAAGAACCCCGCGCCCGAGCCGGTGGCGGCGGCGGCGCCCAGGAGGAGGAAGCGCAGGCGCGCCAAGGTCGTCAAGAACAAGGAGGAGATCGAGACGCAGCGGATGACCCACATTGCCGTCGAGCGCAACCGCCGCCGGCAGATGAACGAGTACCTCGCCGTGCTCCGCGACCTCATGCCGCCGTCCTACGCGCACAGGGTACGTATATATGTGCTGTACGTACGTACGTACGTGCAGTATATGTGCTTTGTGCCATCGGTTTTAGTTACCGCCACCACGCTGAACGCACGCTGCAGGGTGACCAAGCGTCCATCGTCGGCGGCGCCATCAACTACGTGAGGGAGCTGGAGCAGATGCTCCAGTCGCTGGAGGTCCAAAAGAGCATCAAGAGCCGGGCCGCCGCCGGCGGCTCCACCGCGGACGCGGCCGGCAGCTCCCCGTTCGCCGGCTTCTTCAGCTTCCCGCAGTACACCACCTCGGGCTCCCACGGCTGCTGCAGCTCCACGAGCCTCGGCAGCAGCTCCTCGAGCAATGCCGGCAGCGACGCCAGCGCCGGCTCGGCGGTCGCGGACATCGAGGTGACGATGGTGGAAGGCCACGCGAGCCTCAAGGTGCTCGCGCGGCGGCGGCCCAAGCAGCTCCTCAAGCTCGTCGCCGGGCTGCACCAGCTACGCATCCCGCCGCTGCACCTCAACGTCACCACCGTCGACGCCTTGGTCCTCTACACCTTCAGCCTCAAGGTACAACTATACTAACACTCGAGCTCTGGTTCGGTTCTCGCCGGTGGACGACGGAGACAAACAGCCGCGAATTGATTTGTCTGTATATCGTCTCCATTTCATCATATATTAAGTTATTAACGGAGGCGGTGATGGCATCGCTTTGCTTTCCCGTTTTTGGACGGCAGGTGGAGGACGACTCCAAGATGGGCTCTGTTGAAGATATTGCCACTGCTGTGCATGAGATTCTCGGCAGCATACAGCAGCAGGAGGAGGAGACCGCCGTCATGTGAAGCTCTGCACTGCTGCATTTGCATATATCTGCACTGCATGCCCTGCTGCAGTGCCGCCCTCCCACCTGCCAATGGAATCCATAGCGGCCGCGGCCTGTACATGTGACCATGATTGCACCACCCTGGGCAAGGCACCTGAGTCGTCATGCAGCATTGTTCACCATGCAAGGTCACAGGATCACAGGGATTTGTTGGGAATTTTAAGCCGTAATCTAGTCACTTCCTTTTCGGAGTGAGATCGGGTACTGATGCTTGTAGATTCACAGATACTACAAATTTGCCTGAAGCTATCTACCACGACCGGGTTCATGAATTCTTCTGTCACCCTGGTATACATATACCAGTATACCACCTGTCGAGTGATATATACTATGTTCCTGTCAAAAGGTCTCTCGAGGCAGACAGAATGATGACGTGGTGATCTTAAACCGTGTCGTTTCCTTCTTTTATCTGTCAGGTGGTAGGTAGAAATTCTAGCTCGTGAGACCACTGAATGTTCAGTCTACTGTGGCACCCTGGCACGTACGTACGTATACGTACGCCCGTGAAAATGCTCGGCAGACAAAACGCGCAGTCGAGGTGCTATAGCGCGCACGGACAGCATGAGTGATTTTGTAGACCGCTAGAGATTCCATTGACCGTGAAACAGTACTGCATGCGATTGTAAAATCGGTGTCTGTGTGTCTGTCCGTTCTGTCCACATGTCCGGAGCACTCAACCACGGCGCAGTACTCTCGTGTCCTCGATCTCCTAGCACCTGGATTTCAGGAATTTTTAGGTGTTCATTTTCATGCATATGCGGCTCTGATTTACCAAACGTGGTTGCATAATTTACTGAAGCTCCCTGAAGAAAATCCCTGCAAGGTTTTGCAGATAAATTAACCAGCATGTTCTGCCGTGGTTGAGACTTCATTTCAGGTCGAACCCCAGGCATTTGAGCCGATAAAGGGAATGTTGTGGAATCATACACATGTTACTTCACTGACATGAGAACAACCGTGCAGAGAAAGCACTCAATTGTTTGATGCCCACTTCCGCCAGGTGGTGTACCGTGTACCTTGATGGAATCTTTATCTTTTTTTTTAAACGAACCAGCAGGAGAGCTGACTATTATATTAATAGAAAAGAAACCCCGAAGTAGGGGGAGTTGTAAGAGATTTACAACTATACAACTATACACGTATAGAAAGAAGAAAACTCCCAAAAGCATAGGCTCAGTTTAAACGACACAGGGTCGCTAGCCCTTTTGCTCCTGCAGTAGCCCAGAGATGCGCCTCATCTTTGAATTTTCGAAGAACTACGCCATTTGGGCTCTCTGATCGGTTAAAAATGCGGTTGTTTCTCTCCATCCAAATCTCCCAGCATACTAGAATGATAAGCGAGCGAAGACCCTTTTTTGAGGTTGATGGAACAGCATCCGTGCTTGTCCACCAGTGGTGTAAATTGCCGCTTGGTCGTCAGTTTCTCGGGTCTAGTCCCTGAGTTGCCGTCCAGGATGAAAGCTCTTTCCAGATGCGTCTGGTGAACCTGCACTCTGCGAAGAGATGGATGCCCGATTCCGGCGCGCGACGGCAAAGGGGGCACTGACCTGCATTGTCCCAGCCACGTGCATGGAGCCTATCAGACGTCCAGATGCGATTTTGGATTGCCAACCAGTTGAAAAATTTGCATTTCGGCGGCGCCCAAGTTTGCCATATCAAGTGCTTGAGGTCCATTTGTACTGAGCCGAAGAATTGCGCTCTATAGGCTGAGTTGCTCGAATACTCGCCCGACGAGGTGAATTTCCAAGTAATGGCATCTTCGTTATTTGGTTGCAGTTCAAGGTTTTGTACCGCTCTCCACAACTGGACGTATTCGAGGGAGTGTCCCGCCGAGAAATTTCTATGCCGAAAGTCTATGTCTTTTATCCAGTTTTTATTTTGTACTGCCCCTCTAGCGACCTTTTCTTATTTTTCGAGATCGCGTACAATCTCGGGGCGAAGTCACACGGCCGCTGCCCTTGGAGCCAACCACTATGCCAGAAGGATATTTTCTTTCCGTTTCCTATCGATATGGAAGTTGCAGCTGCAAATAGAAGTCTATCTTTTTTGTTGCATGGGGTTTTCCGAGCCAATCTCTAGGCTCCTCCCTCCGTTCCATTCTCGCCAGAGCCATCTTAAGCGCAGCCCCCTTGCAAACTTTCCGAGATGGAGGACTCCCAATCCTCCAAGATCTACTGGTCTAGTTGAGCGCGGCCAATTAATTTTACATTTAGCCCCAGTCAAAGGTTCCGAGCCTGCCCAGAGGAACCACTTTCTTTTGGTATTAATCTCCTTTAGTGTTGATTTGGGAACCCTTAGGGAGGAGATGAAATACACTGCCTAAGAGGTTAGCACTGACTTTACTAGGGTTAGCTGGCCTGCTGGGTTTATATGTCTACCATTCCAGGCAGTCAACTTCTTCGCCACCTTGTCTACCAGTGGCTGGAAGTCTACTCGCTTCAGACGCTTGTTTGACAAAGGGAGGCCTAGGTACTTGACTGGGAACTGTGTTCTAGTCGCTCTAAAGCTTGCCAATATTTCTTCCAAATCTAGTCCCTCACATCGTATCGGGACTTCCGTTGATTTCTAGGCATTGGTCACAAGTCCTGAGGCGTCTCCAAAATTTACCAATAGACTCGTCAGCGTCGTTGTGTCTCTTTTAGTTGGTTTCAGAAAGATTGCAGCATCGTCAGCATACATGGAAACACGTAGGGTGGCTGCCCTGCCACGCAGCTTCGCCAAATAGCCCAAGCTTGTCGCCAAATCTAGAAGCTTTTGTAGGGGATCAATGGAAAGCACGAAGAGAAGTGGCGACAGAGGGTCGCCCTGTCGTAGGCCTCTTCCGTGTTTGATTGGTGCACTTGGTACCCCATTTACAAGTACACGGGAGGAAGCAGTGGATAACAGTACCGCAATCTAATCGCACCACCTTGGTGGGAAACCTAATCTTTTCAAAAGTGTGAGGAGGTACTCCCATCGTACTGAGTCGAAAGCTTTTGTAATATCAAGCTTGAAGAAGAGGGCTAGGACTCTATTTCTGTGTAGGCGTCTGACAGCGTTGCGCACTGTTAGGAAGCTCTCGTGGATGTTTCGTTTCTTAATGAAAGCACTCTGGCTTGGGGAGACAAGGTTGTCCATGTGGGGGGCGAGACGCATCGCCAGGACCTTGGAGATGATTTTGGCAAAGGAGTGAATCAAGCTAATCGGACGATAGTCACCCACTGAATCTGCTCCTTCCTTTTTTGGGATCAGGACGATGTTCGCTGAATTTAGGATAGATAGGTTTGAAGTTCTTAAGAGGTGAAAGGCATTGGCTGCCTTAAGGACATCGGCTTTGATAATCTCCCAGCATTTTGTAAAGAAGGCTCCCGTGAAACCATCTGGTCCGGGCGCTTTGTCGGCCGGCATTTGCTGAATCGCGGTTTTTAATTCTTCCTCGGTGAAAGGCGCATCAAGTGTACTAAGATCGTGCATTGGTAGGTTCAAAAGGTCTCAGTTAAGGTCGTGCTGTCGTGGAGATGGGTGACACAACACTTTGCTGAAGTGCTCCTGCACCCGTTTGAGCCTTTTCCTCATGCGATACTGCCCAACCTTGATTTTTGCGTAGTCGTTGAATGAAATTTTTTCTCCTGCGCGCATTTATTTTCCGGTGAAAATATTTTGTATTGGCATCCCCCAGCTTAAGGTTGTTAACTCTTGATGCTTGCTTTGAACGCGCTCTTTCAATGACAGCGAGGCCTATGATGCGTTTTTTTAAGTTTTGTTCTTAAACTTAGCTCAGCTGGGGTCAAGACTCTATTTTCTTGGGCAGTGTCGAAATAGAGAATTACTTGTTGCGCCATTAGGAACTGTTGTCTTGCATCGGAGATTAATTTCTTACTCCACAATCGCAATCTCTTGGCCGTTTCCCCAAGTTTATGGTATATAATGTGGAAAGGCTCGTAATGATCAGTGTGCTCTTGCCACGCCTCAGTGACTATCTCTTTGAAGCCCGGCAGATGGGTCCAAAAATTTTCAAATCTGAAGGTTTTAGGCCGTCTAGGGAGCAACGGACAGTGGTCTGAAAGCGAAGTGCCCAAGGCGTGTAGTGCATAAGAACTAAAACTTGTATCCCACTCTGCGTTGCAGAAGACTCGGTCTAGCTTGACTAATGTCGGGTTTGTTCTCTTATTACTCCAGGTGAATTTGCGATTTTGTAGCGGAATTTCTGTGAGCTCGCAGCTGTTTATCCTATCTCGGAACTGTCGCATGAGGCGAAGATCAAGCTTTGCGTTATTTTTGTCTTCGGCTTTATATATTAAATTGAAGTCTCCCAATAGCAACCAGCTGGTGCCCTGTGAAGGCTTTGCTGCTGAAATTTCTTCTAAGAATTTTGATTTTTTATTTCGCTTTACTGGTCCATAGACTACAGTTAGTCGGAACTTGGTTGAGCATTCGCGGACGAAGACGTTGGCGGCTAGATAGAACTCGCCTACCACAATATTCGTGCAATCGATGAAGTCCTCGCTCCAGAGGAGGAGGATGCCTCCTCGTGTACCTAAGATGCCGCTTGCTGGTTTGAACGCATACTGTCGAAGACGATAGCCACCTAGGTAACTCGCCGTGTATTGATTAACATTTCTGAGTTTAGTCTCCTGGAGACATGCTAAGTGACAGAAGGTTGAAGCAATCGTTTGGTGCACGGTGTCTCTGCGGGCTTGGTTATTTAATCCACGCACATTCCAGCATAACAAATCAGCGACAGGGCCTATCATCCAGGCACAACGTGAGAGACGCAAAAAATGCCCAAGCCAAGACTTGTCGAAGGCACTTGCAGCTGGTATGACAAATCTGGCATACATTCAGGCAGACAAAAGCAGGATATAGTGCTCAACCACAAATAAACGATCCACATTGCACGAAGGTAGCAGCCCAGCAGTTTGGCTTTAATTGATACAGACCAAATAAGTAGCAGTTCGGTAGCTAGCTGAATAAAAAGTACTGAAAATGCATGACTGATAAAGGCCATTTGTTTGTGCCTGGCCGAGGGACGCATTGATAGCGGGGCGAGGAGTGCTTGCATCTTCTAATGTTGGAGCGCTTGCATGGGGCAGATTAGGCTGCCATGGGGACCTCGCAGGCAAGGCCCTCCACGCCTTCGCCAACAAGGTTGAGCAGCGCGTCGTCCACTGCGTTGACGTCGTCGTTGTCGAGGTTGAAGACCTCTGTCAGGGCTGCAATGATGTCCCCTGGGAGGGGGCCATTAAACATGGCGACGAACTCCTGTAGAGCAGTTTCGACCGGCTCAAGCTCATCTTGTAAAAGGCCAATGGTGATGCGAACGAATAGGGGCAGTGCGTGTTTGGACGATTAGTTTTGCAGATAATTCACTACTCAAGGACATTGGAGTACTCCTAGCATAAATCATGCAGTGCAGGAGCTGATCCATTTGCCAAGTGGATCAGTAGCCCTGTACAATTCACTGAAAGCTTGGCCTGGAAAACCAAGGAGAACGAAGAATTTCCTTTTCTTGCAGGGTTCAATTAGTTCGTATATAACGGAATGATCGTCCTGGGCAGATGAAGTGTGCCGATTCCTTGAAAGCTAAGGTTTTCTCACTTCCATCAATCTGACAAAGAAAGGAGGCTTACTTGATTGAGCAGGTTAACAGCACGCTAGAGCAAATTGCTAGGATGGGGTCGAAGGGCCTGGCAAAATTCCAAAAGTTCACACTGTGGTTTATGTCATCAGGTGAACAACACGTCCACTAGATTAGTAGATTGTCGATTGATTGCGTGTGCGCGTAAATGTGCCGGCAATTTCAGTTTTTTTTTCTTTATAAGGAATATTCCTTATCCATTATCTTAATCTTAATATTACTAATTGGACGCTCCATGTTAATCCTCACGAGACGCGCTAAGAAAAGAGATAGAATCTTAAAAATTCTCACAATAATCAGAAACATCCGATCATCAATTGGCAAATTGAAATATTAATAGCTATTAGATATGTTTTCTAAGAAATTACTCACCTCTACCATTATGAAAGGTTTTGAGTTCAACTATCAACGAAATCAAGTTTTTTCTTTTTTTTTTTGGCAGATTTTTTCTATTTTCATATTTACCCTCTATTTTTTGTCAGACATTTTACAAATTTACCTTACTAAATGATTCCGTAATTTTTTTTAAAGATGTTAAAAATCTTTCTATGGAACAGATATTTTGTACCTAATCTTAGTATTACTAATTAGATACTCCTTTTGAAGCCTCCTTTTATAGACTCCTTATTAATCATCGAAATTCTCACAATAATTAGAAACATCCGATCATCAAATGGCGGATTGAAATCTTAATAGCCATTAGATCTTTTTTCTATGCAATTACCCACCGCTACCATTATGAAAACAATATTATGTAACACCAAAAACTATATATTAATTACCCACTTTGCTATTATGAAAGAAAATATGAAATAACACCATAAATTTATTCCTAATTGCTCACGTTTGCTATTATGATGGATAATAAAATAGCCCCTCTAATTTATATCTAAATTGTTCACATTTGCTATTATGATTGATAGTATAATGGAAATAGACCATTAAATTTACAGTAAAATTACCTACTTTTACAATCATATCTAATATTATATAATCGATAATCAAGCATACATCTAAAGAGCAAGATATGCTATTATAAAAAATTAAGTATAAAAAGTCAAGCACATGTTTCAGAAGTGTCATCAGCTAATGCATGTGCTACTATAATACATTCCCTAGGCTTGTAAGTTGCAATAACTGATTTTGTTGCAGATGAAATTTGAAGCCAGAAGTTGCTTATGTTCGAAAACCAAGCTTCCATTGATGGACAGTTCAAATGCTGAAGATTTTAATGCTTGTTTCGACATCATGGCATCAGTTTCTTGCTCAATGTTTGCAACGCCTATCTCCATAGTAGCTTGGGCCCCATGTAGACATGCTCACATGCCTATAATTCAGCCATAAGAGCATCAAATATGTGTTCTAAGATACCTCTTTCTGCCTAAACAATGTCACCATCAGCATCTCGTATGACAAATGTCCATCCTCCTGTAGCTATTGTTTGGCAATAAGCTCTATCACAATTATTAATTTTCAGGATTCCCTCACTCGGTTTCATCCACCCGGTTCTACTCTTATGTTTCATGTCTTCTTTTGAAAGGACTTGTCAATTTCTGTTCTATACGCCTGGGTACTGAAACCCAGAATAGAAGCGCATTTTTATTTCCTTCTCGAATACTATCCCATCCCATTCACTGGTTGATCAAACCCCACATTTCTCCATGAGTTAGAATATTATGAGATGTAAATATTGAAAATTGTTTATATATCTTTGCTCACGATCCTTGTGTAACCATTTAGTAGATTCTATGTAAGCACTATATTGTTGTGATACACTTATTAATACCTCTACGGATTTGTTCTACCCATGCTCTTAAAATTTACCCCCTTTGCATCACACATCCGTGTCTTCAAGATGTGCTTAAATGAAATCATACTTGAGTTATGGGAGCTCTTGTTGCAGTGAAGGTAACGTGGCATCATGAATAGCTTGCTTTTCAAACATTAATTTTTCTATTGTTAATATTAAATAGTTGTAACTAGTCCATCAACCCATGCTCTCGCACGGGTTAGAGTTTTAGAAGACATATATATTAAAAGTTCATAGACAACTCTAATAGTATCAACAATTAATAATTTAGGAACACACAATATATGCTTATTTTTGTTATTTAAATTTCTATAACAATAAATGTTATTTTATTTAATATTTAGTAATATTAGAAGTGATTATTTTATTTTGTCTTTCAATATGTTATGGTAGATAATTTATATGCAAATTTAGATGTTATTTTAATTCATCTTTAATAATGTCTTGGTTGGTAATGTATATGCAAATTTAGGGAGTTATTTAATTATATTTTATAATGGTTTAGTGGGCAATTTGTATGCACATTTATGGGATTATTTTAATTTATCTTCCATAATGGTATGGTGGATAATTTTTTTTAAATCTAATAGACCTAATGGCTACTATTATTATTAGAGCTACATGATTGCCATCCATATGTTTCTAATTTATATGAGAATTTTTATGATATATTTTTTTCTAGCACATTTTGTGATGATTAAAGTGGAGGCTCCAATTAGTAAGAACTAGATGGTAATTCTACCTGCATTTTAAGTTATTTTATTTGAAAAAAGTACAAATTAGATGTACGCACACTCAGCTCTATGAACATAGGTACGCACACCCTACCATATCTGGAGATTGACAAAGTCATCACCAAAACGTCATTTACCACTTACTGAACGAGACCGTTAAATCTTAGAATAATTCACTCCTAATAACAATAGGTCAAACCCAGAATCTATTCCAACCAGTGCAACCACTAGCTTATCCCCGCCCACACCATCGATTTGCAAACAACCATCTATTCCAACCAGTGGGCCTAGAGCAATACGAGGCCCATCCATATTCTTGTGAGGCCCTACATTCTTCAAATAGCTATACTGGGCCTAGTGTGGTGCAACGGGCTTATTTGGGCCAAAAAGGAATAGACAAAAAGAAAATGAGAAAGGGGAAAGGAAAAGGATCTGAGCGAGCCTTCAGTAAAAAAATTGATGGTAGCTGAACATGGGCCGCACCTCATCCCAACTTACTACCTCTTTTTTTTATAACCAATTCACTACCTGGGAGAACAAAAGCACAAAAAGACCTGCATATGCAACTACGAATGCAATAGTAACGCTTCAACATAACATGAGCGATGCATGAAGTCAATGCATTTTTCACATAAATTCGCTCGAAGCTTAGCCACAGTTCTGAACATCTTAGTTAGTGGTTGTAAGGTTATTCTTACTGGTCTGTCCATTCCAATGTCCATATTTTAAAACTCCTCTCTATGCACAGTGGAATGGACGCCCCATTTGGGTGGGCTGGTGACTTGGCGAGCCTGGTCTAATTGCTTTGAAGAACTCGCAACAGAAGGTTTTCGTAATTGCATAGCCCAGCTACATGTATTTACAGAGAACGTAAAGGAAAAGGAAACGCGTCACATGGCAGCCGCCAGCCGGATTCGTAGGGCGATGGTAAAAGAAAAAGGAAAAAAAAAAGAAACCAGTACCGTAGTACGTTGTACCATGTGAAAACAAGATGCCAAAGACCCATCCGCATCTCCTGCGACCACGTGAGCTCTCTGCACTGCACTGTGCAAGCGCCGAAAAATAACAGAGAGAAGAGGCGATCACATGCGTCGTCTCCCGGAGACGGGTCCACCCCTCGCGGCTGCTGTCGTCTCCACAGTCCACACTCCACACACGAATAGGCATAGCTGTCAAACAATCACATGAACCGGGAAGAACCATTTCCGATGCTGTTCAGCGGTCGACAGATCAACAGTAAAAAATTCCAATGTGATGTAATGACAATGTTGCTCTTGCTGTTCGGTGCAACTTGCGATGTCATCAGAGTATAACAGCACATAGAAACACTACTGATTCGTGATAATTGCATTTGAACGTGACAACATAGATGCGGAACAAGTTCAGTGTAGAACAAATGAAAGAATTCCATTGATAAATATCATGTCATCATGAATCATGATGTGTAACAGGCACGCTACACCGCAACAATCGCACCACACATGACCTCTGCTCTGTTCTGCTCTCTCTCATTCTCGGTATCTAGAAAAAGAATCTCAAAAAAAGAATGTGATAGTATAAACAACACCGCCCATCCAAATCTATCACAGGACCACGCATCTAGAACATGACGGCGGCGGCGACCGCGCCGGCGACGGCGACGAAGCCGAAGGCGGAGGAGTGGGAGGCGGCGCTGTTCCCGGGCGGCGACACAGTGGGGGCGCCGGATGGGGCGGAGACGGACGAGGTCGGGGTGGTCGCGGCGGGCGCGGCGGCGGTGGGCGCGTCGGTGGGCGGCGCCGGGGGCGAGGCCATCGGGGACGGCGCCGAGGCGGCCGGGGCGGGGGCGGTGGCCGGGGACCGCGACGGGGGAGGCGGCAGCGGCGCCATCCTAGGCGCCGCCTTGGGTGCCGGCGTCGGCGTGGCGGCCGGTGCCTGCGCCGCCGCGGTCACGGCGAGGAGGGCGACGATGGCGGCGACGACGGCGAGGCGAGCCATTGGGGGCTGTGGTGGCGGTGGAGTGGAGTGAAGGGAGGAAGCGTTGGAGATGGCGATGCGCGTCGTGAGATCTCAGATGATTGCTGTGGACTCGGATCTGCGACGACTGCGAGTTGTTGTGGATCGGAAACGATGGGCGGGGCGGGTATTTATAGGGGAGGGGGTGCGAGGGGCGGCAAGGGCAAAGGCGACGCCGCACCGCATCATCACGGACAGCTGTAAGGCTGCAACGTTCGAGTCTTTCGGCGGACACCGCCACCGACGCGCGGGGGCCACGTACCGTGGGACCGCGCTGTCATCGAGCGAGGCCAGCGGGTCGCGGCCGCCGCCCACGCTGACGCGTTCACGCGTCTCGCGGCGCTCTAACGACTAGTTTCCGCGTGCAGGTGTCGGCGCCTGCGCCGTTGGATCGGGAGCGGACGCGGGAGATGGGGATCGGGCGCCTTTCGCGGCGAGATCACCGGCCACAGGCCGACGACAGCTAGCCGTTGTGGTCGGTTCCAATTGTTTAATTTCACGGCGCGTACAGATGGCACGGCGCAATTACTGTAGCAGAGGCCGTGTACACGCATCTGCGTCAGGGCATCGGGACGCGGGGGCATTGGCACCACGTGACCCCGTTCCTTCAACAGCGCGTTGATAACATCCAACGGTGTAGCAGGGGTCCCGTCCAAGGATGCGTGCTCGCACGGACGGCGATGCCAACGGCAGCCACGCGGTAGACTGCTGGACGGACGGGGATGCATCTCATCTCGGCCTGCCGCACCACCGGCGTTTACCGTTGCTCCACAGGAACCGAACGCTGCGACTGCGAGGCAACTCACGTTAATTTGTGCAGGAGTTACGCGCGGTAAGTCGGTAAAAAGCTATCGGCGATTGTGTCGGCGGGGTGGTTTCTTTGCGGGAAAGAGTCTTGCTGCATGCCGAGCATGGAAAGCGGAAAAATGGCACGGCTGGCAAGGCCTTTCTGTTTCTGGGAAGGAAGGTCAGCTAGCACGGCGTGAGCGGTGATGACTGATGAGGTGTGAACACGCTGAGATCTGGTCAGGGTGTCAGGCGGTGTACGCTACAGGTAGCTTCCTGCGTTCCTCCAAGCAACCGCGTACCATGGTCCATGGGGCATGTTTGGTTTCCCAGCAAAAATTCGCCTCGCCTTGCTCGGCCCAAGAAAAAAAAACAGACCAGCCGTTTGGTTCTCGGGCAAGCTGACCTCAAAGACCGCGCCAGCAAGCTTTTCCTTGCTTCTGCAGGAGAGTGCCTCCGGCTTGCCTGCGCTGGCAAGGCTAAGGCAGCAAAGCAGCCAAAACACGCCCATGATCTCCTATCCAGTGGAGGTGGAGCTCAGGAGCTGTGCTGTGCACAGGCAATAATAGATAGGAATTTCGCAGCAGACGCCGTGGCCGAGAGTCCAGAGATCGTACAGTGAATGCTAAGCCCAGGGGCACAGCCGCACAGGCCTGGCCTCAAAGGCCTGTGACTCAAGCCCAATTTGCCTATGGCAACAAGCTACGTACAGCCATTCCGAGAAGCCCACCTACGTGTTAAGGAGCTATTCGTGCGTGGGCCTTATTGGTGCGTGGCGCAAGGCCCAAGTGGCTCTATTTTGTACACGGTGTTGGGGGAGCCAAGACGTGCGCAGAGTCCCATCGCGAAACGCACACCCAAAAGAACACTATCTCTTTTTTTTGGAGGAAAAGACTTTATTAATTACTAAACCTAGTTACAATCATCATCAATAAATTGCTCGACACATATTGACACCCTAAATCGCCACACTGCCGAGTGATCTGATCTCTTCGCCAACTGTGCAAACTCATGGGCAACACAATTCTGCTCTCTTCGTATGGACCACTGTCTACTCCGGAGGCCTATCGCCAGCTTCCATAGCTTCCTGCAAGATAAAACTGATGCTTGATCTTACGTCCTTGTGACCTCCTACCATTTTGACTACTGAACTGCAGTCAAATTCAAGGACCGAGCGTTGTCGGCCCCGTTCCGCCGCCAAACCAAGGCCTTCCAAGCTAGCGCTTCCACCTCCTCTGCGCTATCTAGCGCGTGCATATCCTAATGCCCTGTTTGGATGTTTTGTATATTTATTCACTTGTTTGTGTCTGGAATTTCTTGTGCACGAGAATACAACCGGAATTTTATTTCCTGAAAAATACTTTGTTTGGATATATTGGAAGAAGCACTGCTTCTCGTTCAGTTTGGCTTCGTCCCCGTACTCTCACCACCCAATGCCTCCCCGAACACCGCCGACCTCACGGCGGACAAGCTGCAGAGCCTCTTCTCTCGCGCCCGCGCTCCGCCTCCACCGTCTCCACCGCCTCCTGCTCCTCTTCCTCGGACCCGCCCCAACTCCTTCCCCGCACCACCCGGCCCGCTCCTGCCGGCGCGCGCCACCGCCGCCACCACCACCACCTGCGCCTCGGCGCAGTCGTGCTCTCCGACGTCTGCTTTCTCCGCCGCCTCGGCGCCAGCGACATCGGCAGTACCTCGCCGACGGACCCACGCGTGCCCTTTCTGTTGCTCACTTCCTCCCTCTCCCGTTATGCCTCCCCATTGCCGCATTCTTGCCACCGGCAAGCTCCGCCCGGCCACCGCCGCCGGATCCGGACACCTAGAGGCCGGATCGGCTCTTCCCCTAGGCCACCGTCGCCGGATCCGGCGCCTAGCAGGTAGTCTACCCACGATGAGGCGCCTTGTCCAGCCTTTGCCGTGGATGTTGAGGAGCATGGCTGTGTCATCGGGTCTGCGCTCCACCGATGTTGATGGCGATGCCGCTATGTTTGCCGTTGCTCTAGATCACCTGAGCCTCCATGGCTGCTCGTCGCTGCTCGCCGGCGTTCATGGTGGCATGTGGCGCGAGCTCCACACGAGCTGGAGGAGCCCGATAGA
Organism: Paspalum notatum; assembly: GCA_022530915.1. NCBI lineage: Eukaryota > Viridiplantae > Streptophyta > Magnoliopsida > Poales > Poaceae > Paspalum > Paspalum notatum. The sequence goes on from CM039684.1 coordinate 5,069,985, forward strand.
TGTCGTATTTTTAGTGGGAGGTCTAGGGCCCTTTTTTATTTTCCGGTGGTAAATGCCCAATCCAGATGTAAATTGGATGTAAATTTAGTCTACTCACCGATCATCCAAACACCTCTAAATGCATAATTTTACAAGCCTGTATTTTACAAGGGTATTTGATCCAAAACATGCCATCCAAACAGGCCCTAAGGTAAAGAATAAGGTCGGAGTGCCACGATAGCAAAGTTCAAAGAAAAATACAACAATAATCCGAATTAAATCTGGATTGTACCAATATTCTTTTTGCAACAAAATAATCTTCAATTTTGAAGAACATTTATGATGAAATTATTTTAGATTCGGCTAGAAAATGTTTCGAAATTTAAATAATAAAAATTTCCAAGCCTAATAGGAAAACATTTTGTTTTAGGAGAAACTTGTTCCATGTCTAGCAGAAATGTATTTTATTTGATTCCATTTGTTTCATTTCAGTTGTCATCTGCTCATGTAATCAATGAACATAGAAATGATGGAAGGCATCTCCACCACAAGGGCTCTAGCTAGCTACTCGTTTCCTTTTGTAATGTGGAAAGCTGCTCCTTCACATAATCACATTTCCATTGTTACCGTGCAAACGCAACAAAACAATTTCATTTTTCGGTACTGAGGAGCGTATTTGGAGGGAGGGAATAGTAGCAGAAGCTGCAGTTTTAACGGTGCCAGTACGAGAGATCTCCTCACGGAACACAGCGCATGTTCAGAGCAGACACAGTGCCACTAGCGATGATTACATATTTATACAAGAGGAGGGTGAAACCGATCATGGCCTTAGGAATTTTATAGAATTGGTACAGAAATTTTACAGAAAACAGTTTAAAAACATAGAAAAAACACAAAAAAAAATTCCGCATTTCAAACGGACCTTAGTGTTCAAGAGGACCACATTTCGAATATTTTATACGAGAGGAGGGTGAACCGATCAACCCGTCCCTACACCCTAGGCTTGAGTAGGGTAGCACTAGACTCCAAAACTTTCGCTGACCAGTATCTATCCTATTGCAGTGGTTGCGCTAGCCACACATACTGCAGTAGGCTATCGGTCTAGGCAGTCATGTAGATCCGTGACGTACGGAGAGGCAGCTGTTGGCGATCCAGGAGCCATTTGCGAGGTGCAAAGAACACATGCTGAATTTCACTGCGTCGTACGCGGCCTTTTTCCTCGCGTTCACGGCTAGCCCAGTTTCCACGATACGTCGGCGGGCGTTCACTGTGGCTTATAGTAGCGGTGAAAGACGGCAGTGCAAGTGTTGGCAACGTACCACAACAGTGGTAGCAGAAGTGACCGGGCAGGCGGCGGCTAGCGTCGACCGCCGTTGACACAGTAACTGTGTGGCCCCAGAAACTAGCAAGCAACCCGCGCAAAATTTGCGCGGCTAGATTGGTATCATATACCAACTTTTGTTCTATTAAATATTTATTTTCATGTTTGTATGAAAGTAAGGCTTTTTATACTTTAAGTTTAGAACTTGGCCTATTTATTCACGACCGTTGTTTATTTTAGTCCAATGTAAGTATAGATATAGTTAGGCGATAAGTTTATAGATTTGGGCATGCTTTTTATATGCCTTACAAATTTCTAATTTTATTTTATTAGCATTTAAGTAATGTTTTAAGTCATTATGCAAAATATTTTATATCATTTACATATTGTTCCCTTCATACATATTTTGTTTTTTAGTATAAATTAATTTACTTACATTTGGTTGTATACCTAAGTACAATTCTTCAAAATGAAAATCTAAATTGCAAAATATATACATGTTGTGTACGTTTCATTATCGTAACATTTTTTTAGCATAACAAAATTTTCCATCAAGCTTAAGAAAGAAAAGAAACTTTTATATTTACATTGATACAGTCTTCTATTCACTGTTCGTCTAAACGGTCGTTTAGCCCATTTAAACACTATTTAAACGCTAAACCGTGGCAGACCGTCTCCATTTAATTGGCCATTTACACTGTTAAAGCCGTTTAAACGGCCTTTTTGCACTGAATAATGTCTAAAGAATGGGTAACTGACTATTTACCATTTAGTGTTTAGGCTAACATTGTTTCTATAAAATATTTATTTTTGATGCATGTATAAAAGTTAGGGTTTTTATACTCATAGTACAAAACTTGGCCTATTTATTCATGAGCTTTGTTTATTTTAGTATAATGTAAGTATAGTTGAGCAATAATTATAGCAAAAGTTTTTATATTTTACCATTGTTTTTATATGCTATACAAATTTCTAGTTATATTTTGTTTATACATTTTTTTCTCGATATAAATTTATTTAGTTGCATTCGGTTGTATATTTGGACCTAAGTACACTTATTTTCAAAAAGAAGCTAAATTACATTGAACATTCCCTAGTTCATTGGCGGCTTATGATATAAATAGTAGCAAATAAAATCATTCATCATGACACGGTCCAAAATGGAGATGGTAAGCACTGGTCTTCTTTTACCATCTCCAATTTAGACCTTCCATGGTAAGAGTGTATCTTCTTTTGCGTACGGTCATAAGCAAGCTGGCCTTCATGTTGTACTACCAAGTCACTCAACTCGTAGAAATCATTTATCGTCTTTGTTTTGTCACTCTCCTCGCCTCACCACAATGGCAGGAAAGTTAACTTAGTGTAGCAATTCCAAGCCATTTATCTTATAGACTTTATTTATCTTTTTTTATTTTGAACTCCCTCTCTATTTGCGTCATTGCAATGACATACAGACATAGTACCATTGCATGATACTAAAGGTCACATTTACAACCTAAAGAGCTCTTTTTTCTATAGCATTGTTTCTACGACAAATTATAAGCCTAGTTTTATACGCTAAGTTAGGAATATTATCTTCCTCCTGTGCAACTTTATGGCTCCAAATATACTCTTTCTTTGTATTAAAGTGATAAATATTGTTTTACTTATTGATACCTCCAATATGCACGCGTCCTAGTTCTTAACACCAAACGTCATGGCCAATATTCAGCATTTACTTACCAGACGTCAATTGATTACTGTGTGTGGGTGTCCTAGTGCTCTGCTTCTAGTGTATGGTTGCCTCTAGTAGCATTTGAGTATTTTCCATTCATATACTTTTTTTATTTAAAAATGCATAGCCTTGTTCTAGATCTAGTTATCGTTAATAGACCATCATCAGCATGACCAAAAACAGGAGCCATCTATTGGTGGGGTATCGATGATAGGAACACTGAAGATGTGATTGGCGCGATGCTGTGGAGAGACAACAACACAGCCATATGCTAGAGTTGTGCTTCGTTAGCTAGCCTCACCTTTATAGTTTTTCATTTACGAAGTCAATATAGTAGAAAAGTAGTGATCTTACAGCTTAGAAAATTATCTAGCGTCTCATGAGGGGTGACTCGTCCCAAGGATGAGAGTAGTCATGCCCAGTGGGTTAGCCATTTAGCGATGGAACGTGGTATAACAACTACATTAGTTTCTTTTTCTTCTCCTCATCATTCTTTTTCATGCAAGCCATATTTGCTTATGTATTTTTTCTTAGTTTTATCGTAAGGTTTAGATGCTTCTTATTAACTTATTGTACTTAATTATTATTGGATATTAGGAGATGAAAATAAATAAATAAAAGTGGTATACCTTGGCAAATATATGTTCATTTTCTTTGCTAGCAATTTATGACAAAATAAATCTTCATAGTTATAAGTTAACCTCACTCTACCAACATTTTTAAGATTAACGATGACATGTGAGGAACGCTTGTGGCACTTTTGTGCACCGTTTGTCTGATTCCATTCCATCGGATGCGTTCACTTCTTTTTTATCCCCTACTATCTCTGCTCGCCACTCGCGACGCTGCGTTGGACATTGACCACCTTCTCGTCTTGCCATTAGATGGATTTAATTTCCCCTTTTCCTACTCTAATCCCCCGCTTCCAAAAGCTTATTTTTTTCCCTCTATCTCATAAACTACTTGAGGCAAAGAAGAACCGGGGTGTACTTTGTCTACTCAAATATCTTGGCCAACGGTGGATAAAAGAGATGAGTTTCATTCTTTCATGTGCCGTATAGGAGTTGGCATAATACATGTTCCGAATAGATATGATTGCTCACCGTATCTCTTTCCTTTTCTAAAAAGGAATAGTACATGCTTTAAATATACCAATATAGATCCAAATATACCCACCGTTATAATCAAGTCCCACCAAATCAACGGCTTAGATTATTCTCTGTGATGGACTCTTTAGATCAATTTAAGCCGTTAGATGTTCATAAAATCCAACGGTTGACGGATTTTTTTTTTATTAATGTGGTAATTTATAGACCCTCTCGGTGAACGTGGTGGTTTCTTTTAACACTCCTTTATTAATATAATAATAGATAGCAAGGCTAGACGTGATCGACATCTCCTCTGGACCGAGCAGGAAATGCATTTGTACTGTCTACAGTGCGCAATTATTACTTTTTCACTTTGTGTACATTACGCAAACAGTGTTTTCCATAACTTTTTTTTCACCCCTGGTGACCGTTGTCTTCCACTACCCTCTCAAAAACGCGGTGCGGACGACGCCGAAACCGACTCCAACTCCGCCGGCTCCGGCCAAAACACGTTCGCGGCAGGGAGCCCGTCGGCCTCTCCTCCTGCGCCGCGTGCGCGCATGGATCCCCCGCCCCTCGCCGACCGTGTGCGGTCAAGTCGAAACCTACGCTACTCTGCACAACAGGGGCTCGGACGAGTGTGACCCATCTGCGCGCGCGCCCGCCCCTCCGGTCTCCGTCGCAGGCGCTCCCTCTCCGCGCGCGACGGGAGCCGCCGTTGTTGACGTCTGGCTGGCTCGGCGCGTCCACCCGGCGTCGCGGCCACGGCGTCCAGACCACACGGCCCGAAACCGACGCGTCAATGCCGATGGATCGAGGACGACCCCACACGGCGCTGAAAGCCGGGGGGGCGCGACGACTGACCGCGCCGACTGCGGCTGCGGCGGGGCGGCCATCCAGTGGCAGAGAGCACTAGCGTCTGCCAAACATGTCCGCGCCGGCTCCAAAGGCTGGCCTGCGTCTGCATGCCGTCGTGTCGCCGGTCCGTCCAGTGGTACTTGTCGAGTCAACAGTCGTGGTTTTGTTTTCGCGTGGCGTGTCCGGTGCTGTAGCAGGCTGATAAAAATAAAGCTGCTGGAGCCAGGGACCAGGACTGACCCAGTGGCCCCCAACAGTGTGGTACGTGCACTGTGGAGCCCTTTGCCACCGCCCGCGATCAGATCACCAAACGTACGTTGCCCCGGTGTACTATGCAACTGGCCTCAAGGCTCCCGCATTGAATCGATCGCCAACGACTGATAACGATGGCAGCGCACAGGATGTCATGCAAGCAAAACTGGTCGTCGTCGTCGTCGTCATCACACTTGTTGCGAGCGAAGTTGGTCAGTGTTGGTACTTGGCAAGCAGGCAGGCCGCGCAGAGATGGTTTCCGACGGCTCGCCGTGCGGTGCGGGCATCTCGTCGCCGTCGTGGTGAACGGACCCAACTTGACGCTAGCTGTTCTCTTTGTGGGAACGCCGAGCACATCAAGCAAACAACAGGCGGAAGCAAGCGGCGGCCATGCCAGCGCAGGAGATGGCAAGGCCGTCCCTTTCCCCGTGAACGCCAAGGCTGGCACTCCTGGCAGTGGCAGGCTGCAGGCGCATCGCTTTTTTCCCCTTTTCCGTTCTGACAGGATCACTGGCCCTGGCTCCCTCCATGCCATATTGCCATGCACAGACCTCGATCGCTTTCCCAGCTTTTCCACTACTCCCGGCCCGGGCTGGGCACGGCGCGGCGGAGATGGGTGTGGGAGATGGCACGGGCGCACGGCCACCCCATTTCTTTACTCGCCGCGCGCCGAAGCCGAACAATCCGCCGTCGCGGCGAATGGAGCTAGAGCTTGATCGGAGTTGACAGATAGAGGCGTGGTGGTGGGAAGAAGCCACGCCAAGACGTCGCAGTCTTACGTACGGGCAGGGCATCTGTGGTCCTGGCACTAGGGAGTGAGTGTGAGTGTGGATTGGCACTTTATTAGTTGTTTGAGATGCATCAATCAATCGGCTGTGCCTACGCGCGACTTTGAGGGCCAAAAGGGGTTGCTTCTCCGCCCTGCTTTTCAGAGGTGTAGGGGAATAGATTCCCCGGCCGGCTCCCGCTAGCTCGTTTTCAGGGGATGGAAGAAATGCACCGGGGGGACGAAGTGGTTGGGTTCTGTTTGATCCTATTGCTACTAAAACTTTGCTGTGTGTTACCTAGGGTTTATATATTGAGCAACTTGTTTTATACTGCTAGTAGGAGTACTTTTATTATATATATAAGCTAGCTTCCTACTGCCGGTAGGAGCCCGAAAGTTTTGGATAAAGCGTACGTCCCCTGCTTTCAATCAAGTTTTGCAACTTGAAGTCACATAGTATACAGTAACTATGCTTTGCAGAGTTGTTTCCAGCAGTTTGTGAGAGATAGTAGCGCATACAATTCTCTTGTTTGTTCAGACCATCGCATGTTCAGTAACTCAGCAGCGCGACAGTTTTTTCATTCATCTAGGATGGTTCGGCAGGTTCAGACATCCAATAACCAAAAGGTCTTTGTGTTTGTATTGGCGGGCCGCATGTTATGTAGCACATCGGAGACCCGTTCAGGAAATAAAAACCGGCGACGGACACTGCAGCGGTATCCTGCGGACGACTTGCACAAGTGCGCACCATACATCCAGCAAGTCAAAAGGCCCGCCGTTCGTGCGTAAAGCAAAGTTGGAGCGGCGCTCGGCAAAAGAGTTGCGCCGTGTCTCGTCTCGACTCGCGTGTGAAGTGTCCTAGTTTCTCGCGTTTACTGTGTTGATAACTGCGATGTTGATCAAGCCTGCCGGATCACGTAGCACGGTGTTGACAAGCGATCGGATAGGATCAGGCATGGATGGATCAGCGTTCAGCACACACGAACAAAAGCCCCTCCCATGCATATATGCACGGCCATAGACATGCCACTGCCGGTGCCGGGCGATATTTTCGGCTCCGTTGCCTTGGGAAAGACGAACACGCCTGGTAGTGGGAAGTGGAACAAGCAGCTGCTGCAGGGTATCTAGACTAGAGAACACACGCCGCGGCGCGGCGCGGCGCACGTACCACCGGAGTAGGAGGGGTAGCCTCCAACTGCAGCATCGCTAGGTAGCCGCACTTTTGGACCTCGACGTCCCGTGGGCCCCGGCACGGTTCCTCCCTGCAGCATCGCTGGAGTGCCGGCTCGGTGGCGGCATTTTCGCCGCCGCTGTGCCTGCCACGTTTCGCCACCGGATTCACCCGCCCACTACACGCTTTTACTAATTTGTTCCTTCCTCTCTTCCTCCCTGGCTGCAAACCTGCAGGAACGAACATGCATGCCAATCTGCCATGGCACCGGCCGGTTCCTGCAGAACATGCACCATTGTGCGCGGCGGTATCTGATCGTTTAACTACATATATACACGGAGCGTACGTATTGAGATTTCGTGTCTAGATATCGTGCACATGCGCCCTTATAATTGGCTTTACGGTGGTTCTTCAGACAGATCGTTCGTCACATGCACAGAAGCTCAACGCGCGTCGGAATGCAATGGCGGTGTTGGTTCATGAGTTGCGTGGAAACGAAACCAGCGTGACGTTGACATCTACGCCTCTCTTTATAATAATAACACCTCCTGTAGACTATGGTAGCCCGAGTTCACATTATGATATGATCTGCACTACTGCACCATTTTCATATACTGTACGAGTATCTTGCATATACTACAACTACGTGCCAGTTGCCGTTCGTCGTTGACAGCAGCCTCTGCTACCGCGACATTTCTTGCTTCCAAGGGCAACGCGCGTATATCTGGATGGAAACCAAGTCGGTCATCCTCTTTTTTTTTAAAAAAAAAAAAAACTCATGGGAAGTGGCGTTCCGAGACGGAGGTGCGAAAAAACCACACCAGCGAAGAATAATAAGGTCGCGTAGATGGTAGGAAGTATAATAAAAGTGTTTTCGTTTGGTCCATTTGCATGTTAACTAAACTACGGCAAGCAACCGTGGTTAGACTATTGGGACATTATAGATAGAGATACTCTGTGCCTTTGTGTTCTGCGTGTGTGACTGTGCTAGCCTGAGGTTCTCTCCCTTAAAACAATTAGGAGGATGCATCCTTTTCTTGACGGTGTGACGTTGACACGTTGTTGTTAAACTGATCGATGCCGTTTTCAAGTTTGCTATCCTAGCATGTGTATGTGCCCTGTTCTACAATTTTGTATAACGTTTAATTAGAAGACTCTTCCATCCTTCCACCTTGTGTATGCGATGGTTTATATATTCATCTATAGTTTCCCATTTTATTTAGGATGGTCTACATACACACATTTATCCTATTGTGGAATAATGTTTCCAAATGGCGTTTCATATTCAACAATTTGTCTTAAAATTTAACATAAGTATAAGTTGGCGAACTTTTTCTTGTTTTTTTTCTTAATAGCCTGATTTTTATGGTGTTTGTATGTTTTGGCTTCTCTTTCTTCATAATTAATGTGGGTAATCTATATATAAATTTAAGGGATTGCTTAATATTATCTATCCTAATAGCATAGGTGGGTAATTTAGGTTCTTATTTAAGAGGTTATTTTAAATTAGCGATGATAGCAGCAAAGATGGGTAAAGATTTAGAGGGTCATTTCATATTATTTTCACAACGGTAGAGGTCGATAATTTAGAAATAGGTTTGGAAAGTTATTTTATACTATTGATTTCATCAGGGGAGATGTGGGTAATTATTTAGAAAAAAATAGATCTAATACACACACATATTATAAAAGAGTGAGTTTTAGAAAATGTTTTTACTTACGATGGTCAAAGTGTACCTCTCACGTTGTGGGAAAGTGTTGGAAAGAGTGTAAAATCGATAGAAGGAAAAAAATTTTACTCTTTAGTATTTTATTTTCTCACCTCATTTTGTACCCATATCCACATAGTACTTCCTTGTCTTGGAACAGACGAGAAAGGAAGGGCGTCGATGAAGCAGGTCTTCATTCTTTTTTATTCATTTTTCCTTTTTTTTCTTTTCTATCGCCCGGACGGTCATGACACGTGTGTTGCACATACATCTACGCTAATTATATTAACATTCCAGTCTACCAAAATGATGGCTAGATGTCTCTAATTATTGTATTTTTTCTATGATTTTGTCATATTTCTAGCATGTCTCATGTTCATTGCAGTCTTAGACTTCAAATTAAATGTGCTTGCTTCAGAGATTCATACGAAATAACACCACAAATCCTAGAAATTCAAACACAATATTTTGCAATTTGCATTCTGATAAACTGCCACTACCGCTGGCACAAACCGTTTTCAAGAAGGTTGGCCAACCGACCGATCAATATATAGCCGTGTCTTCACTTGTGGGTCCAAACTATTTCGAACATGAAAGTCGAAAAGGAAAATGTAGCTTTCTCTTTAATTTAACATACAGAAGTCTTATATATAAAATGATCATTATTATTCAATCTCTTTCTCTTTTTTCAAAGAAAAAGAGAGACCAAATTCACTCCTGGGACTGGGACAGAAGAAGCCGCATTGGCCCCGGCTGGCAACGCCAGCACACGATCCTACAAAAATCTCTGGCACATGACATCGCGGCGCTGTCCAACCGGAGTACCCCGCCCCGGCGAGCGACTTGCTTTTATTTATACGAGCCCCATGGCCGCTTGCATCAGTCGTTTGCCCCTGTGGCCTCTTCCCCCCTCTCTCACATCTGTCCGTCCTCTGCACTCCTGCTCATAGCAAGCAAGGAGAGGAGGGTCTCCACCACCACCACTTGCTCCTCTTTAGATCAGAGCACGACTTACGAAGAGCGCCCGGGCCGTCGCCGCCGACCAACAAAAGGCCCCTCGCCTCATCCGTGCGTCTGCCATCTTGCTTTCCAAGACCCGGCCCCGGCACCCTGCCTCCGTCTCATAATTGGAATCGCCGCCATTTCCAAATCCTTTGCCGAGCTGCCCCCAAGTGCAGATCACAAATGAATAGGCAATCGAAGAGGTCCAGCAGCAGCCATGAATCCACAGAAACAGGTACAGTACAATTGCTGCTAGTAGATCTGCTTGCTTCCTGTACTTCTTGCATCCGTGATGTCCGTGACAAAATACCGGTATACTGTTCTCGGAGTTAGCAGCAGTGGACTAGTAGAAAAGTATGTGTGCTTTCGACGTCGGAGCGTTGCTTCTATCTGCATTCCGTTTTTTGCATTTGATAACCTCGATGTCACAAGGCTGCCAAAGGAATGTTCTTGGGTGACCATTAGGGCGTTTATTGCAGGGGTGTTCACGGAGGAAGATGCCCTGACGGCGCGCGACACGGAGATGGATCCCGACGAGGCCGAGATGGACGACGACGAGGCCCTGACGGCGCGGTCGTCGGCGTGCGGGCTGGGCGAGAAGAAGCGGCGGCTGGCGGTGGAGCAGGTGCGCGCCCTCGAGCGCTGCTTCGAGACGGACAACAAGCTGGACCCGGACCGCAAGGCCCGCATCGCGCGCGACCTCGCCCTGCAGCCGCGCCAGGTCGCCGTCTGGTTCCAGAACCGCCGCGCCCGCTGGAAGACCAAGACCCTCGAGCGCGACTTCGCCGCGCTGCGCGCCCGCCACGAGGCCCTCCGCGCCGACTGCGACGCGCTCCGTCGCGACAAGGACGCCCTCGCCGCCGAGGTACGCGGTTGCCGGTTGCTGTCACCGCTGTTCGTGTCATGCCGTGGCCAACTTGTCACTCACTCCTGTCTGATGTCCGTCTCTTCTCAGATACGGGAGCTGAGGCAGAGGCTGGGCAAGCCGGAGACGTCGTCGGTGAAGCTGGAGGCGGCGGCAGGCAATGACGCCGCGGAGGAGCGCCGGCAGGCGACGGCCAGCGCGTCGGCGCCGGCTGTCTACAAGGACGGCTCCTCCGACAGCGACTCAAGCGTGGTGTTCAACGACGTCGACGCGTCGCCGTACTCCGGCGCGGCGTTCGAGCAGCCGGCCTTCGCCGAGTTCGGTGCACCGTTCTTGGACGCGTCGGCGACGGGCTGCTCGTCTCTCCCCACCATGTTCGACACCAAGTGGCAGCACGGGCCGGCGTACCCATACGACTCGTACAAGACCGGCTGCGGCTATGGCTTCGCGGACGACTGGCTCGCCGGCTCGGACGACGCTGTCGGCAACGGCGACGCCCAGGCCAGCATCTTTTCCGAGGAGCACGCACCCAGCCTCAACTTCGGCTGGTGCGCCACCGGCGCCCACGGCTGGGAGTGACCGAGGTTTTTTATCTCCGCGGTTAGTGTAAAAAGCAATGTACATGCAACAAGGCACCTAGTGCCAGCCGTCAAAGCTAGCGAATATCCGGACATCCAACGCATGGCGGGAACAAGTAGCAGCAAGCAGTGAGCATGTAAAATGTACTCTCAGGTAAAAAAGAGGCAGTCCTGCTTCCAGTTCCCCTGCATCACTGCACGACGGTCCAATTGCGGTGCACTTGTATACAACGAATCGGCGACGACTGCATCCTTTCCAAGCAGGCTCTCTCTAAATCAAAATAAGTGCTCTGCTCGTTTCTATTTAATTGGACACTTGGCGATCAACTTTTCCTTTTTGGAGGAAGCGGCGATGCAACTAATCTCCCGCCCCCCTAACACACATACTTATGAGTTATGATACACCCACTTTATATTTCCTTTTAAGACTGGTATCTGACTTGTTCGGTTAGCTTCGAATTAGAGAGGATTAGGATTAGGACGATTGAATAAAGACCTAGATATATGTTCCTCAGCATCCAACCTCTTTCCCAAGCATACTGTTTGTTTAGGTTAGAGCCGAGCACAGAGGTAATCTATCTGCTTATAGTTTTCTTTATCCCAAGTAAAAAATACTCTTGTCTTGATAAACTATACAAAGGAAACGTATATCATACCCAGTAACCCAGGAAGTAAACTAGGAGAATATCTTAATATATCTATTGTCTTGATAAGAGAGTGTTAGTAAAGTCACCATGTTTACTGAGGGTAATATTAAAAATACCATTGCAGTTTATTAACTTCTATTGTCTGCATGAAATAAAAGATTTTATATCAAACACTACTAAAAATAAAGATTATTGGAGTTAGATATTATGGTGATTCAACTATCAAGATACTAAAAAGTAGTTTGTATCAAATACAACTAATGAAAAGGAAATATTTTATGAAACAAAGATGTCCATCAACTAGTGTGGATTATAATGACACCATATTCTCTATAAATACTTCAAAAATACCATGTTGACCGATAGAGCATCTAGATTGTTAAAATAGTGGGTCTGATTTATAATTTTAGAGTTTTTGTCTTAATTTGCTAGTGATGGAAATGAACATATTTGTAGCAACGTATACATGATTTTATTTATTTAATCGTTATCTCATACTCTCCTACATTCCAAAAAGATGCTTCTAAGAATACCAATCTTAATGTGACATATCTGTATCTTGCAAAAAAAAGAAAAAAGAAACCCCAAAGGGAAAAGCTCAAGGAACATAGATGAAGAACACAAACGCAACTAGCGTCTTAAGTGGTCACACAAATTAGATAATATAATTGGAAAATATAGTTAATTTGGATTTTAATTTAGGCCATTAAGTTAACTTAGCTTTCATAATGGCATATGGTGGTAACTTAAAAGCAAATTTAGGGTTACTTTAACCATATTATATAGTAGTTTGCTCGCTCATTTACATGTAATTTTTAGAATTTATTTTTAAATCATTTTTATAACAACATAGTGGTAATTTGTATGGTGGTTTGCTTTAATAATCTTTCATAATGGCTTCATGTGTAATTTGTATGCATATTTAAGGGTTAGTTAAAATTATCTTTCATAATGGCTTGGGTAATTTTCTAGCTTGTCTCATAAGTAAAGTGATACTTGGAAGATTTAATTCGAAATAGTAATATCAGATATGTAATTAAGTTTTTAGATTCCGTAATGTATCTAATGTTTGTTATTATGAATTAATAAGTTAGGGAAGTGATGATTGGATGTTTCTAAAAGTTATAAAAAATATTTTGCTAATAGGTAATAGTAAGTAGGTAATAGTAAGATATATGTCTTTTCCTTGTCTATACAATTATTTGTCATAGTTCAATATCTTACTATTACTATGGCACTAAAATTGTGAGATCCATTAGGTCAATTATTCTGTTTCTAAAAACTTTATCACAATTGTCATTACGAAAACAGCATAAAACAACTATCTAAACCTCCAATTTTATTACCTACATCGCCACTATGAAAGAAAATGCAGAATAACCCCTAAATTTATATCTAAATTACTCACATTGTCATTAATACTTCTCAAATTGATATCTAAATTACCTATATTTGTTTTTATGGTGGATAAGTAGTCGTTTTTAAATTTATGTTAAATTCACTACCATTGCCATCATTAAAAATAAACAAAATAGTTAATCCTAAACCAAAATTGCCAATATATACTCTTTTTTAAAAGATAACAATGAATACAACAACAAGCCTTTTAATCCCAAGCAAGTTGGGGTAGGCTAGAGTTGAAACCCAAACCAAACCGCTAGAAACGAGAAAAGTTTTTTTTTGAAAGGTCACTTTCAACAAGAAAACAAGGGTTTTAAAAGATTTTTTTTAAGAAGCACATAGAAGAGCCTAGTCAAGGCTCGGGTACGTGGATAGCTGCTTTCCAAGCAGCTCTATCCAAGGCTAACTCTCTCACTATATTCCAATCTCTTAGGTCTCTCTTAACTGCCTCCTCCCATGTCAAATTTGGCCTGCCCCTGCCTCTCTTCACATCATTATTTCGCCTTATGATGCCGCTATGCACTGGTGCCTCTGGAGGTCTTCGTTGCACGTGCCCAAACCATCTTAGTCGGTGTTGCACAAGCTTTTCTTCAATTGGAGCTACCCCAAGACGATCCCATATCTCGTCGTTTCGAACTCGATCCATCCTTGTATGCCCACACATCCAACGCAACATACGCATCTCCGCAACACTTAATTGTTGAATATATCTTCTTTTAGTGGGCCAACATTCTGCACCATACAACATGCAGGTCTAATAGCCGTCCTATAGAATTTGCCTTTTAACTTTTGTGGTACCCTTTTGTCACATAGAACACCGGATGCTTGACGCCATTTCATCCATCCCGCTTTGATTCTATGGCTAACATCTTCATCGACATCCCCGTCTCTTTGTAGCGTCGATCCCAAATAACGAAAAGTATCCTTCTTGGGCACTATCTGACCTTCCAAACTCACATCTCCTGCCTCCTGTTTAGCGGAACCGAAGTCACATCTCATATATTCAGTTTTAGTCCTGCTAATTCTAAAGCCTTTCGACTCTAGAGTCTGCCGCCACAACTCTAGTTTCCTATTTACCCCCGCTTGGCTTTCATCCACTAGTACTACATCATCAGCAAACAGCATACACCACGGGATATCTCCTTGTATATCCCTAGTGACCTCATCCATCACCAAAGCGAAAAGATAAGGGCTCAAAGCTGATCCTTGATGTAATCCTATGTTAATTGGAAAGTCACTTGTGTCACCGTCAGTTGTTCGAACACTAGTCACAACCTTGTTGTACATGTCCTTAATGAGGGTCACATACTTTGTTGGGACTTTATGCTTCTCCAAAGCCCACCACATAACATTCCTTGGTATCTTATCATAAGCCTTCTCCAAGTCTATGAAAACCATGTGTAGGTCCTTCTTCTGCTCCCTGTACCGCTCCATAACTTGTTTTAAAAGGAAAATTGCTTCTATGGTCGATCTCCCCGGTATGAACCCAAATTGGTTCATGGAAATACACGTCAAACTTCTCAAGCGATGCTCTAAAACTCTCTCCCACAGCTTCATCGTGTGGCTCATCAACTTGATCCCTCTGTAGTTAGTGCAACTTTGAATATCTCCATTGTTCTTGTAGATTGGCACTAATGTACTTCTCCTCCACTCTTCGGGCATCTTGTTCGATCGTAAAATCTGGTTGAAAAGCTTTGTCAGCCAAACAATAGCTATATCTCCTAGGCATCTCCACACCTCGATTGGGATTGCATCAGGGCCCACTGCCTTGCCCCCTTTCATCCGTTTTATGGCTTCTCTAACCTCGGTCTCTTGGATCCTACGCACAAAGTGTCTGTTGGCATCATCAAAGGAGTCGTCCAGCTGAATGGACGTGCTCTCACTCTCCCCATTGAACAGGTTGTCAAAGTACTCGCGCCACCTTAGTTTGATGTCCTCCTCCTTCATCAAGAGTTGATCCCTCGCATCCTTAATGCACTTGACTTGATTGAGGTCCCTCGTCTTCCTCTCACGAAACCTAGCCATCCTATAGATGTCCTTCTCTCCTTCCTTTGTACTCAGCCTTTGATAAAGGTCATCGTATGCTCTGCCCTTCGCCTCACTCACTGCTCGCTTTGCAATCTTCTTTGCCACCTTGTACCTCTCTATATTATCTGTACTTCTGTCATGGAACACGCGTTTGTAGCACTCTTTCTTCTCTTTAAGGGCCTGTTGTACATCCTCGTTCCACCACCAAGTATCTTTAGTTGCACCTTTGCTCCCTTTGGTCACACCAAGCACTTCCGCCGCTACCTTCCTAATGCAAGTTGCCATCTTCCCCCACGTGTTGTCTGCATTTTCCCCTTCTTCCCATGAGCCCTCCGAGATAACCCTTCTCTTAAAGTCTTCTGACGCCTCTCCTTTGAGTTTCCACCACTTTGTTCTCACAACTCTGGCTTGTTTATCCCGTCTGGCACGTAAACGAAAGCGGAAATCAGCCACCACGAGCTTGTGTTGAGACACAACACACTCTCCTGGTATTACCTTACAATCCAAGCATGTCCTCTTATCCTCTCTCCTTGTGAGAACGAAGTCAATCTGGCTAGCGTGATGGCCACTACTGAAGGTCACCAAGTGGGATTGTCTCCTCCTAAAGAAGGTGTTGGCTACCACCAGATTGTACGCTAAAGCAAAGTCTAAGACATCCTCTCCCTCCCGATTCCTACTACCGTACCCGAACCCTCCATGTGCCACCTCATAACCTGCATTTGACGTCCCCACATGGCCATTGAGATCTCCTCCTATGAAAAGCTTCTCACTAGTTGGTACCGCTCTAACCATGCTATCTAGGTCTTCCCAAAACTGCCTCTTCGTTCCCTCATCGTGGCCTACCTGGGGAGCATACGCACTTATTACGTTGAAGACTAAGTCCCCAACAACAAGCTTTACTAGGATGATCCTATCCCCCTGCCTCTTGACATCCACCACTCCCTTTGTCAAACTCTTGTCAATCAAGATGCCCACTCCGTTCTTGTTTGCCGTTGTTCCTGTGTACCAAAGCTTGAAGCCCGTGTTCTCCACCTCCTTCGCTTTCTGGCCCTTCCATTTCGTCTCCTGGACGCAGAGGATATTTACACGCCTTATAATCACTGTGTCAACTAACTCTCTTAACTTACCTGTGAGGGACCCTACATTCCAGCTACCTAAACGGATCCTAGTTGGCTCGACTAGCTTCCTTACCCCTCGCACCCGCCGAGTCAGGTGTGAAGACCCTTGCTCATTTATCACTACACCCGGGCGCCGATGTAGCGCGCCACTAAGTAAGCGACGACCCGATCCTTGCTCACTTAACACCATGTCCAGATCACGACATGGCGCGTCACCAAGGGGATGACGGCCCGGCCCTTGCCCATTTAACACCATACCCGGGTTCCGATATGGCGCGTCGCTAAGAGGGTTACGCCCCAACGGATTGTTCTTGGGTTTCATCTCCATAAGAGTAGCTGGGTTTTTATGTTGGCTCGCCACGCCTATCACAACCTTTAAGGGCCGGAACCCCCCTCCTCCTTTATCCGGGCTTGGGACCGGCTATGTTGAGACAACATAGGCGGAGTTAAAAGATAACAATGAATGAATAAAAAATTTCCAAATTACGCGGTTACTAAATTTATCTACAGACTTTGGAGGGAGGGTTGATATCATGTCAGCTGCTTCTCGCTTGAAGTCTTGCGTGGTTGCGCCGTTGAATGATACGGAGTACGTTGGCTGATGGCTACTAGTATATTGTATTGTTGTTGTGACATTCTAAAATAGCCAGAGATGTTTTTAATAGTTAACGGCATAGATTCCCACTTGTCAATGGGAGGACAGAGCAACTTTTTTGCTGTGGACATGATCAAGATTGCTTAAGAAAACGATCAAGGTTAGTGGGAAGAAGATTCATGGCATGTGAGGCAGGTTGGGAGCTTGAGGCTACCGGCTGGCGAACATGGCGGCATGTTCCCCTTCCACCGCACAGAAGGCGCCTACCGTATCCTTCCTCTTTTTCTCTCTGTTGTTTTTTTTCAATAAAGGAGAACCGGACAAAGAAAAGAAATGCCGTAAGGAAATGAAAAATAATTCTACAGGCTGCACTTTAGAAAAGAGGAGTAAAAAGCAGGCCGCAAGAGTCCGCCTTTAATTCCGAATTAGCATATATGAGCAAATTTAGGAGAAGAGCGGGCATAAGAAGAAACAGCGACGCTTTCACTTCCGTTTATAGAAAGCCTCGAGAGAATTCGCAGGCGCAGGTGTCATTTTGCGAGGACGAGAAATCCGGCTTTCGTCTAGAAAAAAAAGGGGCGCCTGGGTGGTTTTCAGTCGTGTCGACCAGCCACCAAGTCGCCGATCAGAGGTGGAAGTTTTATGCCAAGGTTTGGTACGCGTCCTTTTCGCTCGCTGTGGGGGTGGGCCACTCAGCGGCACACAGTCGCAGCAGCAGTGATATTTCATGCTACGGCGAGGCGTCACGAAATAAAGAAGAAAGGGACAGGTCGCGCACGACTTGGCCATGTGGGCAGTTTTATATTGGCCCTTGTTTCGCGACGGGACCTGGCACGGTACGTACGTACGACGCCGGAATAGGAGCATCTTTGTCACGAATGGAACAGGTGTCGACAGTAAAAAAACAAATTTGCGTGCGGTGCTGAAGATGGTGGATTGTAGTATGATCTGCCTCGAAATGCAGTCATACGCGACGCGAGCAGGATTCGCGGACAAAGAAATCTGGCTGCAACACAGCAGCGATCGGTCGATGTGCAAGTGCAGGTGCACGGGCGTCGGTGTCTCCCGGCTTGCCGGCGCCGTCTCTTCCGCTGCACGTACACGATGCTCTTGTTCGGCCGGGGAGCCCGCCGGACGCCCGGACTGGTACTGCTGGTAGCGTGCAGAGAGGGATAGCCAGAGACACGAACACGACACAGGCCATGTCGGCTGCTCGCATTGGCGCAGGACACCCCCGAAAAATTCAGCTAACGTATGGCGGCGACAGGTCAGCAGTCATTGGCCTGGCCGATTGCTCATGAACTGCACAGGAAGGTGTTCTGGATGAGCGCACCGAGCCTTTGTCGTCGAGAGCCTCAGCGATCTCTGCAGTCTCCTTACCGGGACTGGCAGCTAATGTCGCTAGGCCCGTCCGAAGCTCAATGGCCCAGTTTTGATTTATCAAGGTCACGGCCTACTTGCGACGAAGCTGCAGACATGCTGGACTAGCAGCGGTAGGGATTTCCCGATTTCTTTCAATTCTTTCGCAGTTTCGCTTTCGCCACAAGTTGGGCCTTCGACTTCAACTTGCTGGGCTCTCAGATGCATGGGCTAGACCGCAGGAGGGTTACTTTTGCACCACAAATTTATAGCCCAAGCATCGTAGTCGGCGGGCCATGCATCTCCCACGGGGGCCCACTTATTTCTGCTGTTGCGGGCTCTTGTTGGGTTGCGTGGTGTAGCCTACAGATCGTTGTAACACACAAACACACACAAAAAAAACTACTAACACGGAAGAAAAGTCTCAAAAAGAAATAAACATGGAAGAACTCTTTTGACCCCATTAACTATGCCCAAAGTTTGATTTAAACCCCCATCTATAAAACTGCATGTTGCGCAATTTGGCCCGTGACAGTGATGGATGCAGATGCCATCCTAATCCAAAAATGTTTTGCTAGGAAATTAAAACCATGTAGTAAGTTGTAAAAGTTGATTTTTTTTGTTAATTTTCTTAATCATGCCATCCCATAAAAATGTAATTAACATGAAATATAGGAAACGAAATGACATGGGTGCAATTCGCCATATCATAAATATTATCTGCGTCTTTTTTTTTTCTTGGCGACGTGCACCGAAATGATAAAATGAGGACGAGGACAAGTCATGCAAACGGTACATTACATGCTCGTCTACGGACGGGTGTCGCACGAACGGAAACAACCCGGCACGACTGGCACCGGGGGTGGGGGCATACATGCTCTCCAATCCATTGGAGCTGCAACATGCCCGAAACCACTGGTCATTGACCAGCAGCCTCGATCTCGTTTGTTTATTTATTTGTTTGCCTCCAAAGACCAAAACCAAACATGAATGCACGTCAATTCGAAGGGGTTGGGCGGCAACGCGGGCGCACGGCACGCAAGTAAACGCCGCACGTACGCACGCTTCCTTTACCAAGCGGACGCGGCCGGAGCCAGACACTGACGGAACGGGGGCGCGGGCGGGCCCCGGCTGTGTCGGATCCGAAGTCTGAACCCACGCCGAACACGCGGGGGCGTACGTACGGCGCACGGCCGGGTCCGGGCGCGAGTGGAGGCCGAGGCAGACGCGGCAGCAGCACGCGCACGCGCGCATCCACGAGTCAGTCGGTCAAGACCGCCGGGCGAGCGACGCCGACGCGGACGGGGACTCGTCGTCGATGCTTGTCATCTTGCAGCTACGAGCGGAGGGCGGAGGCCGCGTGTGATGTGTCCCCGTCCCGTGGGGAATGGAATTGAACCCGCGCACGCGGACGCGGCTGCGGTCGGCTCGCGGGCCATGGCCACTGCCTGTCTGTCTCCCCCCCCCCCCCCCCCCCCCCCCCCCCTTTCCTCTATTTCGAGACCCTTTTTCTTTTCTCTCTTGGTCGCTTTGGAGGAGGAGGCCGCGAACGGAGACGTGCAGGTAAAGGAAGCTACGAGGGACGTCTTTTGATCGCCCTGCCCGGCTGCCCCCTCTTCGTGCGTGGAGCGTGGGCCGCGCTTCGCACTTCGCCTATCCTCCGTCCGTCCGTCCGCTTGCGTTGCGTCAGCGGCAGCCGCAGCGCGAGTGCTAGAATCCTTTCGTTTTCGTTTCGCGCTGCGCTGCCGACGTGTGTGGCGGTGGTGGGTGACGGATCGATGGAGATGAGGGGGTGGCCGGAGACCGGAAACGACGACCGACGGTGATGAGGTCGTCCGAAACTGATGGATGGCTGATCAGGAAAAAAAAAAACTTATGGATGGATGGCCGATTGTTCTTGATACGCTCACTCAGATTAAACCGGCGATGTGGAACTTCAGCTGCTGTGTTGTTGTTCCGGTACGTAGCGCTAGGCGTTTGGCTTTCCTGCCGGTCTCTGTGCGTGTGCAGACATTTCCTGACCGAGCAGCGAATGCCTGCTGACAAAAAAACATTTCTGAAGCAGCAGTGTTAACGCAACTAGGCCTGAAAGGCAAATCAGTAGTGCTGTTCCGTTGTTCGCGAGAAATGCGAACATGAGTTTGTACACAGGAGCGGAGCCTCTCATCCGCGGCAAAACGAGTTAAACACGGAACACGGCTTTGAAACGCAAACGAAATGGAGCCTTCCATATCAGCTCGGCTCGCGCAACACGGCCCCGCTGCCCTTCCCAACAACCTTCCCCTCGCCCTCCGCAACGGACTCCCGCGACCTCACTTCCTCCTCTTCCAGAATCCAGGCGCAGCAACGGCCCCCGCCCCGCCCCGCCTCCATCGACGAACAGCGTAAACCCTAAACACCCAGCTAGCACACCGACTCACCGAGAGAGAGAGATAGAGCAGCAGCAGCAGCAACCCCTCGGTGTTACGGTATACGTCTCGGCGACGGCGACGATGCGGCGGTCGGAATGGGAGGACCGGTGCAAGCGGCACCCGGAGCACCGGGTGTCCAAGGGCGTGTGCCCCAACTGCCTCCGGGACCGCCTCGCGCACCTCTCCGCCTCCTCCTCGGCGACCACCACCACGCGCGCTTCCTCCTCCTCGGCCACCACGTCCCCGTACTCCTCGGGGGGAGCCTCCCCGCCGCCCCACCACGCCGCGCTCGCGGCGGACGTCAGCTCCGTCCACGTCGCCGCCGGCGCCGGCGGATCCTTCGTCGACGTCGCGGCCTTCTCGCAGCCGCTGATGCCGACGACGACCTCCGCTGATAAGAAGAAGGCGCAGGGAGGGAGGAAGGATAGCGAGGCGGCCAGGGAGCAGTCGCAGCCGGTGAGGACCGGGAAGGCGAAGAAGAAGAGCGGCGGCGGCAAGAAGAAGAAGATCGGGAGGTTCCTGTCCAGGCTCGTCGGGGCCGACAAGCGGCGCCAGGCCGGGGACGGCGGCGGCGGCGAGCTCTTCCACTCCAAAACCATGAAGGAGAAGACGGCGTCCAAGTGGGTATTCTTCTGATGAATTCTCTCGCGCTTGTGTGACACGCCGACACCACATATGCGCACACGCTGTCTTGGGCCGGTTTTATTTGGTTGCTCGATCGATGATCGATCGGGGCTCCTCACTAGCTTCTTAATTTACTCCGAGTATATATTTCTCTTCAAGTGCTTTTGTGCTTGATCTGGAGTTTTTGCATGCTACTTATATCCTCAACCGTGGTGCGTGTACACAAGATTAAGCCAAAATTATTGATATTTTTCGGAATTTTTGGGAAATTGTGTATGCTTGTCTTGTAAAGTTAGAAATAACAATGAAGTGTGTATATGGGTATCAAGTTGTGTTCCTGTATCTAGTAGTGTTTTTGTTTGTGCCATCAGAAATTCTTTGGATGACAAACAGCGAATTGTCTGATAAGTGATAACATTGATGTATTTAGATGCTTACTTTGCATATAAATCATTTTCACCGTTCGAATAGTATGAACAATTGAACATTAAAGTAGATGCCTGTATGTATTAACGGTCAAAGGTCAATTAAACCTGAGCCAGTTTCTTTTGTGACTGCATCTCCAGTATTTTTAGCATCACTAATTTAGGGGGTGTTTGGTTTCTAGGGATCCTGTATGTATCTAGACATGCATCATGTTCCTTTTCATCTGTTGTTGTTTTTCTTTTGCTCGCTCCTTGTAGCGTCCTGAACAATCCTCATCTGCCCGGCCGTCTCTTTTGCCTTTCGATCTCTTTTTTTGCCGGTATTGCATCATACTATCGTTGTGATGTGAAGCTGGGCTTGTCCTGATCCGGAATTGTTCGCGCCTCCTGCTTGGGTGGGCGGGCCGGGTAGCTCAACAGAGCAGCGCCGTCGGCTCTTGTGTTGCCGGTGGTATGGGAGACGGATTTGTTGATCTCCGTGTTCTAGGATCGAGCGAGTGCATCGTTTTTCCTATGCCACGCATCGTTGTACGGTGTGCGTTTTAATTTTTTTCTTAGCCCACCATCATGTATACTTGGAAGTTGGAACGAGGAACCACCACGTGCGCGCGGACAAATCTCAAAGTCCACCATGTGTGTGTGATGAGATGATAAAAGAGTCTTTGTATTGGCCGCCACATTGCGTTGGTACACGGCTGCACCTCTCGATTACTTTTGCTGTGGTCTTGCTCGCTGTGCTGCTCAAGGAGTGACGCCTAGACAGTTTACCAAACATGCCTTGACTATATCTGGCACCGTTTGAACTAACTTATTTTCATAGACGTATGGCGACCTGCGTGTAAATTATTTGCTTGGCCAAACAGCCGGCGTCTAAGCGACTAATCCAAACATGGTTTATGCACCTTCTAGATAGCCAAGTCAGAGTTGGACGAGCAATTGTTCGCGTACGCAACCCTGCGGCTGCCTGCGCCCACGACGAAACCGGGAGGAATATTATTATTCATACAGGCGTATATGACTGAGAAACAGCGTAGTAGGCTACTACGCTCGGTCAAGGAAAACATAAGATGATAAGAGCCTGTGCCGAGGGAATGCTATAGCCCTTCGTGCATCCCTCTAAAACACGGGAAAGGGAAAAAAAAACTGAGTTGACTGTATATATATATATATATCCTCTGTATCTGACCAGATTGATTAGTCTTGATTTGATGAGCTATTCATCAGATACTACAACAATCCTGTGCTGTTCTTGTTGGCAATCGTCATAACCAGCTCGATCATACATATGCATACATGGCTGCACACCAGCCGCTGGAAGCTCAAGTTGGAAGCAACAGCAATCTGCCATGAAGGGCTGCTATTGTGTTCTGGTGGTCGATGCAGACTGTCGGCTGCAGAACAACAGAAGCTGCACATCTGAAACTGGGACCGGTGTATCCGGACGTCGTCCTGGGAGCGACCTGACAAGGGATTCCTTCCTTTCTACTGACGTGGAAAGCTGGGCAGAGCCACCGCACGGGACCCTTTCCAGGCAACCGCTCCAGCAGCGTTTTGTGCAAATTTCCCTAATATTTACGGGACATAGGGTTTTAGGCTGAACCTAACCCATCTCCTATCTATCTCCCCAATCTACTGTAGCCTATAAATTTCGGTACTGTACGCAGAGAGATGGATAGTTGAGACTATGTGCAGTGGGATGTGTAAATGCACTGTGTATCTACTATTCTAACTACCTTCCTTTTTGTAAACAGTGTTGTTACAATATATAGCCAATCTATTTATCCAATCCTCTACACATGATGTAAGAAATAGCTGGAACAGTGCACAGTGGACGGGGATACCGCTGCTACCGGTCTGAGCTCCGGATTCTTGGTAGACGTGGACCAACACCAATGGCGGCTGGTGCATCAGTGCGGCTGTGTAGAAAAATGGATATGTAAAAATTTACCGTGGAGCGAATCTGCTTTCGCACGCCAAAGCCCGGTCAGATCGATGGGGATTTACTGTAATAAAATTTAAAAACGATATTGCGCTGTGCTTTTGTGTTCCACCTACACTCAAAGCTGACACGCGCTACTAAGGTTAAAGCCTCGCAGGATCATCAATCTTTGCCCCCGCCTGAGATGATCGTCTCCCATAAATTATTCCCTGAAAGACAATCGTCTTTACAATTAATTTTTACTGTAGATACAATTGCAAGTTTAGTTTCGAAACAGAGACTCCAAAATAAATTAGTAGCTTTGTCATATGAATTGAATGAGGATAACCTTTACAACGAAATTATAGAGCTCAATGTATGTGCGTGTATTCAACATCGGATTATCGCTCGCTTGACTATCATCGTCCGCCTCACCCCAACCCAACCCCCGCAGCCCAAAAATCCGGTTGTTCAAGTTGTCGTTCTCCACCGCCGTAACGTGGGCCCTAGGCACACGTATATTTTGGGCTAGGCTAAGGCTGAGTCCAATGGAACTTTCTGTTTCCACTCCGTACACACTATTTCAACTACCCATCTTTCTTAGCATTTATGTCAAACAGTACAAAACAGTCCGATTGAACTCAGTCTAAGGTCCGTAACCTAAGCTGCAATTTTAGGCCAGGATGCTGCTAAAAAGGCTTTAGAGCATTTCCAACGGCACCCAATCTATTCTTCCAAAATTTTATTTTAAATTTAAAAACAAAAAAAAAACATCAATCCAACTACTCCCAAAACACCCTCCCAGTACTCCCGCACGCCCTATCTTAACCCGATTCTCAGATTTGCGCGCAGGAGCCGAGCGCCCAATCTACGAAACAGGCCCACTCTCGCATCAAAATCCGGTTCTTTCGCCCTCTACGCGCCAATCCTCGACCTGCACCTTGCACAGGTACGACCGCCGGCGTGTGCAGCAGGCGTTGTCCCCGTTGCATCCTGATGCACTCGCCTTTGGTTCGTCTTCCCCTGCAAGTATCATCGGTCCCAAGGCAATTCTATTGTATAACCATTTCATGCATTCTTACTGTATCTCAACTTGCTTTTGGATGCCATGCAGTTAAATTATGTCATTTGAAATGAGCAATTACTTGGAGAGAAATGATTAAATATTTGATGCAAAATTACTTAGACGTCGTTGTAGATCACTTTGACTGCACCGAGCAGTAGATGATTGGAGGGGGAACGCAGAGGCCAGAGAGGATGGTGGATTGGTGGCGCATCAGACCATGTTAACATTTTTTTGGGACAAGAAAATGGGAGATACGTTATTTTTCAGGCCCCAAAAAATTTAAGAAGACCCCAATCTAAAGATATTGAAAGCTTGAATATTAAGAGCTGTTGGAGATGCTCTTACAACTATTTGTTGGATTGAAACTGTGCTGATTTGAGTGAGTTGGTCGAGTACCTGTTACGCCAGTTGGGGCACACAAAACTTTTGCTGTTTCGTCGGACACGGTGTTTTGTAAGTAGGATTGTAGGATACACATACACTGGTCAATTTCAACAAGATGTCACATGTATATATACAGTTACTATATACTACTACACCAAGCAAGCAAGAATGCAAGAGCTCTTCCCTGTGTTCTCCAGCGGCTATTTGTTAGTGAAGCTCTTCCACCGGAACAAGCTGCCAACCTTGCGCAGGACCACCCGCCGCCGTCCGGGCAACCTCGGCATCGACGAGAACACGCCCAGCTCGCCCTTCTGCTCGTCCATGGAGCCAAAGATGTCGTACGCCGACCCCTCGAAGGTCTCCGACAACCGCCGCGGCCGCGTGACCCCGGCCGGCGGCCTGATCTTCGAGTCCGACGGGTACTTCTCCAGCCCCGGCGGGCCTACCCTTATTACACGCGGCGTCGTGCTCTCCTCCACGTCCAGCTTCGTCCCTGCAGCCGCGGCGGCGGCCGCGGTGGGGCTCGACGACGTGGCCACGAGCATGCTCTGCAGCTCCCTGACGCTGTCGCGCGCCGCGGCCTCGCTGATGCGCAGGCACTCCAGCTCCTGCTTCGTGCACTTGACGGCCGTGTCCTTGTCGCCCACCACGCCCTTGAGCAGCGCGTTCTCGCTCCGGGCCTCCTCCAGCGCCTCCTTCGCCACGTTGGTGTCCTTGACGGCCTGCTTCAGGATGTCCCGCAGCTTGGCCACCTCGCCGCGCCAGGACCGCTGCGACTCCAGCAGCCGCGCGTTCTCGCGCCGCGCCTCCGCCAGCTCCGCCTCCGTCGACTTCATGCACGCCGTGAACCCGGCCTCCTTGCCCCGCCACGCCGCGAACGACTCCTCGGCCTCGCCCCGGAGCCGCGCCACCTCGTCCGACGCGGCACGGAGCCGCTCGTCCTTGCGCTTCCCGGACATGTGCAGCCGGTCCGCCTCCAGCCGCGCCGCCTCCGCGTCGTGGTGCGCGCGCGCCAGCTGCTGCTTCGTCGCGTGCAGCTCCGCGCTCACCTCCTTGAGCGCCATCACGAACTCCTCCATCGCCTTCTTGCTCTTCTCCTCCGCCGCCAGCGCCACGCGGAGCTCGCCGTGGACCCGCTGCAGGTCGCGGTCGTGCCGGTTCCTCGGCGTCGAGACCGGGGTTCGGGCGGCCTCCAGCCGCTGGGCGTGGACGGTCTCCTGCAGCGACGCGATCTCCAGCTTGGCTTCCTCCAGCGAGATCTTGGTCAGCTCCAGCTGCTTCGTCTGCAGCGCCAGCGAGTCCAGCATCCGTTTCTCCGACTCCCGCGACGCCGCCAGCTCCGCCTCCAGCTTCTCGATCATGGCGCGGTCGTTGGCCGAAGCCAGCGCCTTCCAGTCGGTCACCTCCAGAACGCGGTGCGCGCGGTCCCGCTCGTCGCGCACCATCCGCAGCTCGCCCCGAAGCTGGGCGACCTGCTGCTCCATGTCCCGCCGGCTTCCCTGCATCGTCTCGTCCTCCCTGCAGGATTATTTGCACGGCGTATCGGAGCAAGGAATCTTGGACACTGGAGGTGCCTCGGCGATTGGAAATGCACAAAAATTCGAGGCGTGCCGATGAAGAAGAGGATAAAAGGGGGGGAGGGACGTCGGTCGCATCGCATGCATATGCATGGGTTTGCAGGTTTTGCTAAATATATGGTGTGCAAAGGGAGTCTAAACTTGGAGACAATGACAAGTTTATCTGAAATTCTGGACTAAGCAGTGCTACTATATTTGGAGCAATTGAGTTTCACGTGTGATTATATATCACCCAGATTTACACCAGCCATTATGAGCATTAGCACGCACGATGACTTAATAGCTTTTCCCCCCCTCCGTATTTGCCATTGAAACCCAATCATCTACTGTATATACCAGCGGAGTATGATGTATGCCATCGATCAGTGTCACGTCTGTTTTGGGCCTATATGTCATAGAGACTGTCGGTTTCAGAAACTTCGATCGCGGAGATTTATTTGCACAATGAATTCGAATTACGATGTCAGGGTTCGTTGTTTTGGCGTTTATTTTTAGGGCTAGAGTAGCAAACAAGAAAGGGCTCCAGAGATTCAATTTCTTTTTCGTTCAAGAACAGTAACTCCTGAAGATCAGTGAGACAAATAGAACCACAACTCCTGCAGAACAGGAACGGAACACTATGATACGGACAACATCATGCAGAATCACAAAAGATTTCGCTAACTCTTTTTGGCCGCCGCAAACCAATTATTTTCACTGGAACAAGCAGCAATCATCACAGAACAGGTCCGATTGCAGATTTCTGGTTGCTGCAATGCATCACTTGTCCATCCATATGGTGCACCTGAGACTCTTCCCTTGGAGCAGCAGGTCAAAAGCGTCGTTTATGTCCTTGAGCCCAACTTCATGGGTTATGAACTTGTCGAGCTCCAGCTCCTGCATTCAAACCCAGAAGATTACTGGATCATCATCTCAGAAATTCTTCCATACAAGCCTAGTAGGAGTATGCCTTAACGGCGAAACTCTCGATCGGTTGGGTCCATGTCTGAATATCTGACGCTGACCTTTTTCAGGTACTTGTCGGCGAGAATCGGAATGTCCTGCTTGGGCTTCACCCCTCCGAACAAAGACCCGATGACTGATCTCCCGTGGAGGATCTCCAGAGAAGGTATGGAGAGTGGGGCACCGTGCATCTCCACTCCAAGAATGATCGTCTTGCCCCAGCCCTGCATAAAAACCGGGTGCGAATTCAGAACACACGATCGATTCTCGAGGTAGCTGTGTGGGGTACATCTCATGAGTGTGAGCGCGTACATCTCGGGAGCTCCGGAACGCGTCCTTCATGAGCGCCGCCAGCCCGATGCACTCGAAGCAGTAGTCAGCACCACCGTCAGTCATCTCGACGATCGCCTGTTGACAACGAAAGCAGGGACAGGAGTCAATGTGACGTTTCAGTATAAATAAATAAACGTTAAGAAATTGTGGTTCAGATGGGGAGAACATGGTTGATCACCTGGCTCACTGGTTTCTCACCAAGTTCTTTTGGATTGATGAAATCTGTCAGCCCGAACTTCTTTCCTGCAGGAAGAAACAGCGGCCGAAATTCGTCAGGACTTTCCACTTCAGAACGGCCTGAAGTTCAGAACAGTTTCAGAATGGTATAAACATAAGCAGAAGCTTGCCAAGTTCATGTTTCTCTGGGTTTATATCCACGCCGATTATCTTTGACGCCCCACAAATCCTTGCTCCTTCGGCCACCTGTGTTAAAAAGAAAAAGAGAGTGCACCCTAAGCAATGCGGTTTCTGGAGCTATGGAGCGAAGTCTGGTTTCCTCAGTGAAAACAAATTAAGCATCTTGTCAGTAAATGTTGGTGTTGAACTCTGAATTTCTGATGGGTGCTTGTCAGTAAATGACGTACCGCCAATCCTACCGCGCCGAGGCCAAAGATAGCGACCGAAGATCCAGGCTCAACTTTGGCCAGCTTCCAAGCGGCTCCGACCCCTGCGATTTTTCGGGGAGCACAGAACAAATCAATCACCAACGTACGATTCCAAAGAGCAAACCGAGCCATGTGCTGCAGCTGCACTAACCAGTGGAGGCGCCGCAGCTGAGGAGGCAGGCCAGGGGCGGCGGCATGGCGGGGCTGACCTTGACGACGTGGTTCACGTCCACCACAGTGTACTCGGCGAAGCTGGACACGGACAGGAAGTGGTGCAGCGGGCGGCCCTGGGCGTCGCTGAACCGGGTGGTGCCGTCGCGCGGCATCCCCGGGCGCACCGCGAACCGATACTTGGAGCACATGTTGCTCCGCGCCGACCGGCAGTCCACGCACTCGCTGCACTGCCCCAGGAACGTCGGCACCACCGCGTCGCCCACCGCGAACTCATCCACGTGCTCGCCGACGCTCTCCACCACCCTGCACAAACACAAAAACCACAAAGGTAGCCACGCACTTTAGTCAGTACTGTTCACTGAGGGTTATATCTTGAGGATTTTTTTTTAGAGTTAACTTGAGGATTTTTTTTCACCGGCAGACACTCACGAATCTGTTTTTCTCTAGTTTGGTAACCCTATTTTTGCAAAGATTTTCCAAAATGAACTAATTTTCTTTTGAAAAATAGGAATCCTTACAGCTCTAACCTAACCAAAAGCAGCTAGTAGCCGGAGGAGCTTGTTTATCTGGGCTTTGCTGGCCCTGCTCCTCTGTACATTACACAGGGCGTGCTTAGTTGTCCTTCCTAGGTAGAGCATGCGTAGAGATAAACCATTGATAGCCTAAGCATCAATGAGCAATGCAAGCAACACATGTTTGGTTGTCTAGCCTTCTAGATTTTAGCCTTTTTCAAGTTTCCATTTGGTTTTGGCTAGCTACAAGTGATACAACGACCTTGCCCTAACTAGAGGCTCAGTTACCTTGTGTTGAGTAATGGCTAGCTTGTAGGGATGGCACATGAGATTTTCTGGCTTATGAATGACAGATGGCAGAATAATTCCAAGCCAACATCAAGTGAATAGCTATCAGTTTGCATAAAACCACATCTTCTTGAGTTGTTGGTCTCTTGTCTCAACCATGACACTGCAACACATTCGTCCAATAGCAGCAAATTGACACAAATAGGATGAACAATGGACGAGACTAGGCCGTGCTCCTCAACAACCTACACTGATTTCCTATGCACACCTGGATTGAAGGAAACACATGGAACAGAGCTCTTCTTTACACTTGATGGGCCGGACGTGGGCAACTACTCTACTAGGCAACCAAACTCCCCAAAGCTGCATTGAGGAAGCTTGTTCAGAGCTTAGACCCTAAGCCACCTTACTAAACACCACCGTAGCGTACAGCCAGAGGTAGTTACAGGTCTACCCAAAAACAAATAGGACCTAAGACTAAATCCAATAGATTATCTATATGATTGTATATAGTACGAAAATGACGTTGTAACTACATTGTACACAAAGTAGAGATTGAATATGGTTTTTGGGCAATGTGATACATGATCTGCTGAACTCAGTCCAACATCTAAGGCTTGGTCAACTGCCTTCTGTCATCTTAAAATTTGATCTAAATTCAATGGCGTTGCCGCGTACTCTTCATGCAAAACTAGATTAATTAGCAACACAAGGCATGGCAAGAGCAAGTCAACTTCAAACTTCAATGGCAAAAGCATTTCGCCGATGTTGGAAGATACTACGTCATATTATTATTTTAGGTAGGTGCTCCTAACCTTCGACATTTGCTACTAACTTTCTTTTTGTTTAAATAAAAGAGGCCAATTCTGCTAACTTGATCCATAAACCGTCAACTTGTATCTCTACAGCGTTTTGATTAGCTCAATCTAAGTCAGCGGCCGAATCTCATGTTAAAGATTTGAACTAAAATCAGTGGTTTGGTGCCTTGGCCTCCCAATGGTTACTCAATACTGATGAGATACCAACCACTATATTTAAGAGAGAGACACCAACATAACTAAATCAGGGGCAAAGAGGACTAAACCACTCTGTGCCACTTTGCAAGAGAACTGGCAAAGTACACATCACGCCGATAAATCTGGGCGTTACAGTTTTACATCAGCCCGTATAAAAAAACGTGGCTTGCTTAAGTTTTTAGTTGTGCAGTCAATTCTGACTCAACTTCAATGTGAACATCTCACTACTGCACGTCTGCAGCGAACATCACAGCGCATCATGCTAGTCATAAAAAATCGCCGAAGCGTGAACAGTACTTGCACTTGCACAGGACAGTTACCATTTTCTCTTTACCTATTAATTTTTTATGGTAACATCTTTGACAATAGAATCGCATGGTATCCACAATATCTACAGGCCAAGTCAGTAGCTGCAGACATCAGAGCTCCACTTGCATTTTATTTAAAAAAAGTTCTTCTGTGTCAGCGTCAGCAGCAAAGAAAAAAACAAGCAAAGCAAGAAGACGACGCACACCATCATGTAGCATTTCAACCTAAAACATCACTCCACGCCTTGGAGATTTGCTAAAATACGACGGTTTCGATGGGAACGCAATATAGTCTTCTTCAACTAACGCTAGTATAAAATTTGAGCGAGTAAAAAGGCACGGGAAAGAAGTAAGAACTGATGCAATGCAGTGTCGCGAGAGCACTCACCCGAAGGCTTCGTGGCCAAATATTCTTGGGAAAATGCCGGGGAAATCCTGCAACATCAAAGCAAAAAAGGTGTGTAGACTGCAGTGTGCACGCGACAAACACCCCACGACGCTACAGAGACGACGATGAGGGGCACGAGGGCCGGCCGGCAGCGGAAGAAACGAACAAAGAAGCTAACCATACCTTCATGCGCCAGAAGGTGACGTCGCTGTGGCAGAGCGACGTGCAGATGATCCTTATCCGGACCTCGTAGGCCTTGGGCGGATCCACGACGATCTCCTCGACGGCTAGCGCCTCGCCGGCGGCCCTGCACACGGCCGCTGCTCGTCGCCGGAAGGGTGGAAACCGGTCAGCTATTCGGCTAGGAGCGGTATGGGAGATGGAAGAAAAGACAAGGCCGGCGGCGCGCAGCGGGAACGTTGCTGGCTTGCTGCGGCGCCATAAGAGAGTCGAAACTGATGCAGCAGAGCTCAAGAATTCGGCAGTGTACCTTTGCATCGGATGGGTTTGGGCCCCTGGTTCTCCATCGAAGACTCGATGGCGGTGCCCTGCCCCGTTGATGCGTTCGAAGTGCGCTCTCCGCGGTAGCGACTAGCGAGCTAGACTAGAAGCCCAGAGCAGGCAGCGATACATTAGAGATGGCAAGAGATTTGTCCTTTTGTATCCGTGTTAGGGCTAGCAGCGGAAGGGTCCAATTCTTCAGTTTTTTTTTTTTTCAAACTAGGGACGGCGTTTGTTTTTAAACCGGAAGGGACGTACGGCGTTGTTGCTTGCTGTGTTGGGATGTTGCTTGTTGGGAATATGCTCTCACCTTGCCCGTTACGTTGCTGACTCCGTGAGATGAGTAGATGACGACCAGCCAAGCCAATGGCCAATGTGCAGTCTACACTATAAAAAATTTTTATCTACGTAATCATAGTATACCCTTCACGCTGTTCCCACTGCGCAATTTGAAAAAAGTTAAAAAGAGATAGAAAGACTCAGAACCTATTCACTTTCTTTCTTTATTTCTCATCTAATTTTATACCCATATCCACCTTTTGCTTTCCTTCTCTTGGCTTTAATGAGAAAAGAATGACGCTAATCAATTGGGACTCCTTTCTTTAATTTTATTTTTCTTTTTTTTCTTTCTATTGTCTACTTGATTGTCTCACAACACGTGCATATTGCACGTACATCTATGCTAGTCTACACTATAAAAGAGCGAGTTTTCTAAAAATCTTTTTTACCAATAAAGGCATAAGTATACCCCTCATGCTGACCCCACTGCGCACTTTGGAAAAAGCTGAAAAAGAGTGGAAAGGCCCAAAATCTATAGATGCAAAATGTTTCATCCACTTTCTCTCTTTATTTTTTACCTTATTTTATACCCATACCCACCTGTTACTTTCTTTCTCTTGGTTTTAATGAGAAAGAAACGACGCTGATCAATCAGAATTCCTTTCTTTTAATTCTATTTTTCTATTTTTCCTTATTATTGTCTACTTGATTATCTCACAACACGTGCATGGTGCACGTACATCACGTACATCTACGTTAGTAACTGTTAAAGGTTTCAGATTTACTATATGCATTTTTGGCACCAATTTCACCAAAGGATTCAGAAAAGTTCAAGAAGCCATATTTCAGTGGCTCCTGACTGGATGATACCCCGCGCGTTGCTGCGTGAATTGTGTAATGTTGTACTTGTAAAAGGTATAAGATAAATTCTTCAGAAATAGCTGCGGAAATTTGAGTTATACCAGTGTATATGCCATAGAGAAGCACTCCATGCGTGAAACCACAAAAAATCAATATAAAGATATAGATAAAGGCCTTAGTGGATGATGATGTGGCATGGGATTTAGTGGGTTCCGGAGATAACGTGACTTCACGCATGTTGAGAGAAATAAACAGTGAAGGCTAGCTATTTAGATATATAAGATATTTAGCAGGGTTTACCTAGAGCCACAGAGGAGTCGAGGCACAAGTTGCCAAGAAGCCCTCCCAAACAACAATCAAAAGATTGCTTGGTCCAGACAAGAATCTCAAACGTTGGATCCTGAATGTCCGGAGCCAGGAATATCATAGAAATACTCATTCTAAGCGCCCCTTTCGAACACAAAAAATTCACAAAAAATTATTCAAAAACAAAGGAAAAACGCAGGATTTAAAAAAAAATATCTCATTCCAAAGGAGGCCTAAATAAGCGTGGAAGACTTTTAATCTATATGTTAATCCTTGCAAGATAAGCTGGTAAGATAAATCTTCAAAATCCTCAACAAATAAGAAAAATCTTGCCATCAGTTAGATATATTGAAATCTTAAAAACAATTATTTTTTTGGTTTTTAAGTAATTATGCATAGCTGCCATTACGAATACATCCTATGGTAACCCGTCAAATCTATGTCTAAATTATTCATCTCTATCACTATAGAATAATATGAGATATTCTCTCATATTTTTCTCTAGATTACCCAAATTTGCTATTAAATAGCTAATGCAAAATATCCTTTTAAATTTAAATCGTAATTTACCACATTTTCTTATGATAGATAACATAGTATGGCCTCTTATATTTATGTAAAAGCCAGCCATTAATATATGATAGATAAATTAAAATAATCAAACATGTATGCGAATTACCGACAAACTCCCTCTAGGTCCAAAATTCTTGTGAGTCAAATATCTTAAACTTTGACTAAATAACTTTTAAATTATTTGGTTTTCAAACTTTAACATCATATCATTAGATTTGTCTTAAAAAGTGCTTTCACAGAAGCATAAATTTGGTAAGATATTTATTTGTATTCTAATAGAAAACATTGGTCAAAACTATGTTTTGAAGACCGTGTCATTATCCAAAACGACATAAATTTTGGACCTAGAGGGAGTAAGTTATTAAAAAAGAAAAAAAACATAGCGCACATGTCTTATAAAACAGTTAGGCCTCATTTGGATAACATCGGATTGAGGGGGTTTTGAGTGGTATTGAAAGGGATTGAGGAAAATTTTGATCCATTGAGGTTTTAAACACACCCCAATCCCTCCAAACTACTCCAACGAGGTTCCCCAAACAAGGCCTAATCAGTACAAGAGTATGGATTAACAGGATGGTGTATTACTAGCTGAAGATGGAACGTTCTAGAAAAACATCCCATTAGCTATCGCGAAAATAAAATACATTTAATCATCTATCTCGTGGCATGTAACAATAATTGCCATTAAATCTATTATGCTCTCTGTAAAAGTAAGTCATTCTAGTTTTGTTCCGAATCAATTGTTTTTTAAAATTTCACCAATTTATATAGAGAAGTGTCAATGTTCATCAAATCAAATAGATATATTGTGAATATATATGTCATGAAAATTACAATGACACCCATTTAGTTTCATAAGTATATTTTTTAAGATAAAGTTTGATTTAGGAAAAAAACTATAATGGTTTGTTTTTTCTTGGACCAAAGAGAGTATTTTTCTAAAAAAAAGCTCATATTGTCATTACGCAATATAACTAAAATAACTTCCAATACATACATTTAAATTATCCACAAATGTCATTGCAAAAGACGATTTAAAGTTATATCATAAATATACATTTAAATTATATCGTTATTTACCGTTATGATAGCTGATCTATGCCACCCTGCTTTTGTTAATAATTTGAAAATATACAAAACGTCCTCTCAAATCTACGTTAAATTAAAGCACCAGCATCTCAAATAAAAAAACAATACAGATACAAAGTATGCAATTAGATATATAACATAACATGAGAGACCAAATTAAAATATATATAAATAAAATAAAATACTTTACGTACATATACAAATAAAAATATATAATTAATAAAAAAAATGGTAATAAAGTTTTATAATAGAGATCTAGTCATGTCGATGTGCTCGGGTCACTTGCTTGTTTAACATAGTAAAATGTTGGCGAGTGGCCCCAGGCCAGCCCATATCTAAAACGGGCTGGGCTTTCTATTTTGGTCACACACAGACCTGACTCAGGATTGGCTTAAGCCAGAAAAACACAATGTGCTTCACATGCTTTGACTTGCTCTTTCTATTTATCTAACAGATTGTTTTTTCATCCACTTCTGTGTGGCTGTGATTGCTTTGAAATTTGTGCACGTGATTGCGTTTTTCTATTTGGACCATTTCTTCAGTTTTTTTTTCCTTTTTCTGTTTCATTTTCATACGGCGAATCGCCGCTGCCGTCTTCTCGAGAGACAGGCAAAGGGGCGCGCCTCCGCTTCAGGCTCCTCGGCCTGCTGCTGGCGGCGGAGCCCTCCACTCCCTGGGTCGGCGCGTCCCTCCCCATCCAGCGCGCTGCCCGCCGCGCCGCTTGCCCCTCCCGTCGCCGCTGCTGTCCCGGCTCCCGGCGCCGCGAGGCAGCCCCGACCCGCCGGCGGGCTTGCCCTCCACCGACGCGAGGCCGCGGCGGCCGTGCTGTCCACCGTCGTCATCTCCCGCCTAGCCCTTCCGGTTCGTCGGGGCGCTCGCTCGAGGTTGCGCCGTCGGGGTTCACCTTCTCCGACCGCGTCGTCGGCCGCCAGTGACGGGCCTTCTTCCTCCCCCTCTCTTCCTTCTCCTCCTACAGCGGTGGCTTGCAGCAGGAACGGGGACGCGTCGGCGGAGACGCGGAAAGCGAGGCCAGGCGGGAGGTCGCCGAACTCGGGAGTTGACGCGTCGATGAAGAAGGCGACAGAGCGCAGAGGTGGGGCTGCGGTGGGCGGGTGCTCGTTGGGGGTGGAGCCATGAAGAAGAAAGAAGCGATTTGGGCTTTCTATTTAGTATTGACGTGTCGCATTGTAATTGGGTGAAAAAGTGGATGATTTAGAATCACAAAATCTCCCGAAAGACATGTAGTCAATTTCTATTTATCTATCGAATGATTTTCTGTTGTCTTTTTATCCATTGTTGTCTTCAGTTTTTTTTCTTTTTCTGTTTCATTTTCATTCGGCAAATCGCTCCTGCCTTCTTCTCGGGAGACAGGCGAGGGGGCGCGCCTCCGCTCCCGGCTCCTCGGCCTGCCGCTGGCGGCGGAGCCCTCCACGCCCTGGGTCGGCGCGCCCCTCCCCATCCAGCCGCCGCCCGCCGCGCCGCTTGCCCCTCCCGTCGCCGCTGCTGTCCCGGCTCCCGGCGCCGCGAGGCAGCCCAGACCCGCCGGCGGGCTCGCCCTCCACCGACGCGAGGTCGCGGCGGCCGTGCTGTCCACCACCGTCATCTCCCGCCTAGCCCTTCCGGCTCATCAGGGCGCTCGCTCGAGGTTGCGCCGTCGGGGTTCACCGTCTCCGACCACGTCGTCGGCCGCCGGTGACGGGCGGTTGCGCCTCGATGCGTGGAGACGCAGGCGGTGAGGCCTTCTTCCTCCCCCTCTCTTCCTCCTCCTCCTACGTATGGCGGTGGCTTGCAGCAGGAACGGGGACGCGTCGGCGGAGATGCGGACGGCGAGGCCGGGCGGGAGGTCGCCGAACTCGGGAGCTGACGCGTCGATGAAGAAGGCGACAGAGCGCAGAGTTGGTGCCGCGGTGGGCGGGTGCTCGTTGTGGTGGAGCAAGGAAGAAGAAAGAAGCGATTTGGACTTTCTATTAGTATTGACGTTTTGCAATGTAATTGGGTGAAAAAGTGGATGATTTAGAATCACAAAATCTCCCGAAAGACATGCAGTCATCACGAAGGAGATAAGACTCTGCTTTTTATGAAGGTCCACAAGAGCACTACTCTTTGGCTGCGTTTAGATCCAAACTTTTCCCCAAATTCTACTACGCGCAAAAAGAAGATTTTCCATCACATCAAAAATGCCGGCACATGCATGGAGTACTAAACGTAGATGAAATCAAAAAATAATTGTACAGTTTAGATGTACTTTGCGAGACGAATCTTTTGAGCCTAGTTAGACCATGGTAGGACAATATTTACCACAAACAAACGAAAAGTGCTACAGTGCGCTACAGTATCGGATGTGATGTTTTTAGCCAAATTTTGACAGATTTCGTCTGTTTTTCGCCTCCATTTTTTGGATCTAAACACAGCCTTTCTCGACATATCTGTCATGCCAGCTGAAGATCAGCTTGGCTTTTAATTCTGACCCGTACTGATACATCGGCTTCCAGCAACAGGTACTCGTGATGGGGGCAGTTTTCAGTGACGCAACGCGAAACTGAAACCCGGCGAATTTATCCAGCTGCTAAGCCGTATTTATTCAGACTTCAGAGCCACAATTTCGTCAGGGCCCCGTCCGTCTTGTCCATCACTTGTTCACTTGTCCTTGTCCATCCATATCATGCAGCGCAGGCTCTTCCCCTGAAGCAGCAGGTCGAAGGCCTTGTTGATGTCCTTCAGGCCTAGCTCATGGGTGACCAGCGCTTCCAGCTCCAGCTCCTTGTCCATGCATTTCTTGGCGAGGATGGGGATGTCAGTCTTGGGCTTCAGTCCACCCAAGACCGTTCCCATGACGCACCTGCCGAAGAGGAGCTCCAGGGACGGCAG
Source organism: Paspalum notatum (assembly GCA_022530915.1). Taxonomy (NCBI): domain Eukaryota; kingdom Viridiplantae; phylum Streptophyta; class Magnoliopsida; order Poales; family Poaceae; genus Paspalum; species Paspalum notatum. Next base: position 5,107,884 of record CM039684.1, read on the forward strand.
GCTCACCTGGTCGCTGTCCTTCCCCAGACCCAGGATGATCGTCTTCCCCTTTCCCTGCAATGTGGACGTACACCAACGGCAATCGTTAGCCCATTGAGCTGCACGCAGTTCAATCGTTAGCTCCCAATGCAAGTGATGTGTTAACGCAGATAACATGGCAACGGACCATCTTGGTGCTTCTGAATGCGTCAGTCATCACCGAGGACACGCCGATGCACTCGAAGCTGTAGTCGACGCCGCCACCGGTCATCTCAATGATCACCTGCATGCAGTTGAGCACAGAACGCGCACAAGTGATGGAGTTGCTTGCCTTCAGGCTTCAGGTAAGATTTGGGCAAGCTCTGCTTCGTCCTTGTATTACCTCTCTGACGGAACTCTTGTCCAGCAGCGATGGATTGATGAAGTGCGTCACGCCGAACGATTTCCCTGCGATAAAAAAAAAAAGAAACATGGCTTCAGTGTCGAGACGGACCGCACAAATGATCTTCGATGGTTCAGTGAATCTGCAGTGCGCTATTACGAATGGAGATATTGACTTGCCAACTTTCTCCTTGTCAGGGTTCGTATCCACGCCGATGATCATGGACGCTCCACACATTTTCGCACCTTGCACCACCTGACAACGAAAGCAGTGGCATCCACAATTTACAGTGCGTCTATCGTGTTGCGGACCTATTCTATCCTCAGCTACCGGCCAAGCATTCCATAACAAAAAGAGCAGCTCACGGGCTTACCGCCAGCCCAACAGATCCCAGCCCAAAGATAGCAACGGACGAACCCGGCTCCACCTTGGCCGACCTCCATGCAGCTCCTACCCCTGAATTATTGAATGATATGATGTGAGATACTCTTTTCATCCATCGTGCGTTCTTTCATTGCATTGGGTAGATCGAACACCAGCCAATTGCTTGGCGTGCTTAAAACTCGACTAGCAGGTACAAGGCAGAAGGCTCACCTGTGCTGCCGCCGCAGCTGAGGAGGCAGGCGAGCCTGGGCGGCACGGCGGGGTCGATCTTGACGACCTGGTTCATGTCCACGACGGTGTACTCGCTGAAGCTGGACACGGCGAGGAGGTCGTGCAGCGGCTTCCCCTGCGCGTCCCAGAACCGGGTGGTGCCGTCGCGCCGCATCCCGGGGCCGATGATGAACGGCACCGAGGCGCACATGTTGTTCTGCTGCTCCGACGACGTGCAGCTGCCGCAGCTGTCGCACTGCCCCAGGAACGTCGGCACCACGGAGTCGCCCGCGGCGAAGCCCTCTACGAGCTTCCCCACGCTCTCCACCACCCTGCATGCGCACAAAGCCCGGTCAATAAGATGTCATGAATTAATTAATAAACTATAAAGGCGAAATCAAGGAAAACATGGGCATACCCGTAGGCCTCGTGTCCTAATATTCTTGGAAATACTGGTAATACCTAAAGCGAAAGAATTAGAAACACGGTCGAATTGGTTAGTGTTTGCACAGCAGGCAATGAACAGCAACTACTGATCTTCCATTATTCCTGCATGCGTTGGATCGAATCTTCGAAAGCTTGGCACTACTGCACTTATTACCTTGGCTTTCCAGAAGGTGATATCAGTGTGGCAGAGTGAGGTGCAGATGATCTTGATGCGGATCTCGTACACTTTGGGCGGATCGACGACAATCTCCTCGATGGTGAGCGGCTCGCCGGCGGCTCTACATACCGCCGCTGCTTGAAGACGTGCATTCCCGCCGGCAACACCAATGTTTAGAGGTTAACGGCAAAGGCAGCATAATTATGCAGTAGCATCTCATTCACATCCATGGCGAGAAGGAAAAGGTCGCAAAATTTGCAGCAGTAGTGGTACCTTTGCAGTGGATGGGCTTGGGGCTCTGGTCCTCCATGGCGAGCTGGGGGGAATGACAGCTGGAAGAGATGTCTGACGCACAACTCAGCCCCTAGCCCCGAGTAATCAAGAGAGCACACACCCAAGTGCCTTATATATACAGTGTGACACTTTTGATGATTATCGGAGTGTGCTAGCCTGGGAGCAACAGGTGACTGGTGATAGTGGCGGAACCAGGATTGACCGAAGCCCCGGGCCAAGTTGTGACAAAAGCACGCCGAAAAAAAACTATAGTTCAAAAGTTACATAATAACATAGTGTAAAGGTAGAAAATATTATTAAAAACACCATTGTAAAGCAATATCTTTGTTTTTTATCAATTGTTCAGAGTTTATAGGTAAAACCTACCATAAGATTGAAAAAACATATGCTTGAAACGATTAACAAAGACAATGTAAATCAAAATTTAGAACGAGGATCAACAACTATTTCAGAGGAATTAAACACTAACTCTTCATTGCTAGCAAGAGTTTCAATAGGACCATCAACATTGATTTCAGTAGGAGCAAAAAATAATCTCAATATGCTTTTTTAATGTCTACATCTAATTTGCGTAAATCAAATTCGTTGTCATTGATCCATCATAGAATGCACAATATAGTGGACAGCACTACATCAGTACAGTCAACAATTCGCTAGGTATTTTAATTTCTTATCAAGCTCAGCACCTTCTCAAAACCAAATCAGAGAGAGCAGCGAGTAGGTACCTAGGGGCCGGACGGGAGGGAGCACCGGAGGTTGGAGCAGGCGTGGTGGCGTCGGCGTGCGTCGCCGCGGCGGACAGAGAGCACTGGCTCTGGCCTCTACCCCGCCTTGGCCCCTGGAGACTGGGATCGGGGGCTGCTGCGCCGCTTCGGGGCGTTGGCCGGCGGCCGGCTGGGCGGCGGCGGCGAAACTACTAAGGCAGAGCGCGTGGGGCTCGGAGCGGCGGAGCCCGAGGCAGGGCGGATACGGACCGGCGTCCGGCGGAGCCGCGGGGAGGCAGCCAGGCGGGGCGGGCGACGGCGCCGGGTGGGAGGAGAGGAGGCGGGCGACGCAGTGCCGAGGGCCGATGACGGGACGGGGCCGAGTGGGAGGCAGCGCGCCCCTGTGGCTGTGGCCTAAGGATAGGGTTAAGGGGTTGGGCTGTCGAAAGTTTGTTGGGCCAAATATTTAGGGAGAATTGAAAATTTTTTTGAGCCACCCGGGCCATGGATAGGGTTAAGGGGTTGGGCTGTCGAAAGTTTGTTGGGCCAAATATTTAGGGAGAGTTGAAAATTCTTTTGAGCCAAGCCTCGGGCCATGTGGCCATAGGCCTGTTTCCGCCCCTGACTGGTGAGTAACGGCATATGTACGTAGGCCGTTCTCAGTCCACGCTAAAGTGTAATTTCTCCACGACAAATGGCTCTGTAACGCCAAGACAATTATGAGTCATCCAGCCTATTAGATCTAAGTGGTTAAAATGAAATATTATTTTTTTTAAAATGATATCTTAAAAAATAACTAAAAATTTTATTTATTCGATTCTAATATAAAAACAGCCTGGATAATGATCAATAATTAACCACGAGTAACGACGTACCCCGCATGGACGGAGACGTGACCGATCTGCTTGATGGAGACATGTACATGATCATTTTTGCTACTGTACATGATAATTTATAAATAAACTGTATCATTTGTCATCACGATTGTTGCATTTAAGAAACATCGATTTTTTTACTGAATTCGTCCAGTTAACAGCGTGGCTCATGTACAATTGAACACGTTAAATTTATCTACACTAGTCCATCAACCCGTGCTCTTGCATGGGTTAGATTTTTAGAAGGTATATACGTTAAAAGTTGATAGATATCTTCAATAGTATCAACAGATGATAATTTAGAAGCATATTTATGTCTATTTTGTTATCTTTTATAACAACACTTTTTTTGTTGTTTAGAGTTTAGGTGTTATTTTATTTTATATATAGTATATTAGAGGTGTTATTTGAAATCATCTTTTATAATGACAAGGTGGATAATTTATATGCAGATTTATGGAGTTATTTAATTCGTATTTCATAATGGTATTGTGCGTAGATTATATGTAAATTTAGGGGGTTACTTTAACGGTCTTTCATAATCGCATGGTGGGTAATTTATATGCAAATTTAAGGGGTTATTTTAATTCATATTTTATATGGCATGGCGAGTAATTTATATCAAAATTTAGGGGGTTATTTTAACGGTCTTTCATAATGGCATGGTGAATGATTTTTTAGAAAATATAATAGATCTAATGGCTAGTATTATTGGATATTACTCGATGGAAACCCAGATGTTTCTGATTTTTGTGTGAATTTCTAGCATTTATTTTTTTTCTAGCGCGCTTCACAATTCGTGCTACTTTTGTGACCTCTAATTAGTAATAGTAAATTTATGGGGTTATTTTAATTCAAATTTTATAATGGCATGGTGGGTAATTTATATCAAAATTTAGGGGGGTCACTTTAACGGTCTTTCATAATGGCATAGTGGGTCATTTTTTAGAAAATATAATAGATCTAATGGCTAGTATTATTTGATACTACTTAATGAAAGGCCAGATGTTTTTGATTATTGTGAGAATTTATAACATTTATTTTATTTTCTAGCGCACTTCACAATTTGTGCTACTTTTGTAACCTCTATGTCATGGTGGGTAATTTTTTAGAAATATAATAGATCCAATGGTTATTATTATTGGATACCACTTGATGGAGGGCCACATGTTACTGATTATTGTATGATTTTTTAGGATTTATTTTTTTAGCACGCTTCGCAATTCGAATTTCTTTTTTAACCTCTAATTAGTAATATTCATATTCATATTTTATAATGGCATGGTGGGTAATTTACATCAAAATTTAGGGTGTTATTTTAACAGTCTTTCATAATGGCATGATGGGTACCTTTTAGAAAATATAATAAATCTAATGGCTAGTATTATTGGATACTACTTGATGAAAGGTCAGATATTTCTGATTTTAGTGGGAATTTCTAGCATTTATTTTTTTTAGCGCTTCACAATTCGTGCTACTTTTGTAACATCTAATTAGTAATAGTAAGATTGAATGTGTCGTGAACGATTTTTTTCTCAATGTATTTGATACACTATTTATGAACGTAAGAAATGTCATGGATCGGCCACACAGCCCGCGTTGTTATTATCGCACGCCACCGCTGAATCTATCTCCCGAGGATGTCTCTAGTGGAACTGCCGCTCCCTCAGCGCGGAGCCGTGGGGAAGAGGTACAACACCTTTTTATATTTAATTCTTTCCCCCATTTAATTTATATAGTAATTATTTTATCTTAATTTAATGGTTCAAATCTATTTGAAGCCTTATGTCCTAAGAGTAACTTGTGTACCATAGTACAACATGTTTCTCGGTTTTTTGTTTTCAATAGAATCACATCAGAGTTTATCTAGACACGATGTATTTTAAGTTCTAATCTAAATAAAACTATTATTTTCATAATTATCTTACCATCTCGCTACGACACTGCAGTTGGGTTTGTTTCTTGGACCGGTGTCTTCATCTATCACCAATTGTGGATTTAGCTTCCGGTCATCTTATGTCATCCACATTTTTGAAAAATTAAATAAAATTGTGCTATTCACCGAAAAGCAGGAAATTTTGAACGAAATTCAAATTTTAAAAAACTAAATTTTGATAAACATGATACTAGATAGTGCCCAAACAGCTCAAGAATGAGTTGATTAGTAACAGTGCACTATGAGACAAGGATGAGCCTGCGAAATACCTAGGGCATTGCTCACGGTTGACGTCGAGAGAATCAATTTAGAGAAAATAACTAAATCAAGGTCGCTTTAGGGTTTGAAAAGATTTTAGATGGGCTACAAAGCTAAAGAATGCCTTTAAGATAAGCTTGTTATGACTTTCTAAATTTTTGGACTAAAATGAAAAAAAAAGCTCATCACCTAAAAAGAGAAAATGTCGGAAATTGTAATCCCTACGACGTCTGACGATTGAGCAGCTGATGGTCTTTCAATGCGTTAGAGCAAGTATAATAAAGTGACATAGACGGGCTGCAAGGGGTGCCACATCAGATTTATGGTGACATGGATGAAAGAGAAATGGTGAGAGAAGAAAAGTGGGCTGCTTACTTGCAGCCAGTTTAAGGTGGGCTACTCACAGATTTTAAGACACTTTGTGAGAGTGAGAGGTGGGCCAAGTATTAAATTTACGGTTAGCACTAAGAGAGAGCAGTTATGCAAGTTGGCTTTAAGTTGGCTATATGTGACATAGCAACACCATAAAACTCACAGTGAGCTCTATTATTAACCTTGTTCTTGCTCTTAGATGCGTCTTGGGTGTTCCACGGCATTGGATGTTGCGGTGATATCCATGATTTTGGCAGGTGCAGCAATAGAGCAGCTCCTAATTTGGGTGTGATCCTTTGTGACGGCGACGACTAGAGCTGAGTTTGGAGTTGAAGGGGGATCTGTTTGTATTTTTTTTTTGTTAAGGCCTTAGATATTGGGAGGATTGTATTAAGCTACTACCTCCTCCCACTTATGACTTATACATGAAATTTTGGGTCAAAATTAATTAAAATACACTATATATTTATGGCCGGAAGAAACAATAGTTTAGTACATTAGCTCCTTTCGAAAAAAAAAATGTCTCCCTTTCACGTTTTCAACCCATTAAACTCATCTCTATAGCCTCTGAACATTTGTTACTTTTTAGATAATGAAAACAAAGTTTTCGGCTTCATCTCCCACAAGGAGAGAATCAGACCTAGTATATTACAACCATGCATCATTAGCTTTTTGCATCTAACAAAGTCTCATTAAGCAGAAAATAAAATCATAGCCACAAAGGGCCAAACCAAAGACGCAAACACTTGCAATGCACTGACTCAATCTTTGTTGCTAATTTTGCTAAAGTGTAACGGGATTGAGAGGTAACGAAAACGATAGTTAACTATTACACGGCAAAAACATGTCACATGTCTCTTCTTTAAAAACTAAAACATGTCACATGTGTACTATTCTTCACCCCCAAGAAGCCAGGAAGGTATCATGCTGATTATACACGATGATTGCGTGCAAACCTTGTTTACTCACGTCGCTGGTAAAGAAGAAACACTAGCTTTTTTTTTAGGGGGTGGTAAAGAAACACTGCTGCTAGGCTGCTGTGGCAGCCGGCAGCGTGGGCTCGCCTTGGCTGCCGAAAGGCCTTTTTAGCCTGCTTTCCTTTCTGATCAAGGGCGGGGCGGCTGGGCCACATCGTCTGTACGACGAGGAAGGCAGCTGCTAGTGCTGTGTTACTGTGTTCTCGTTCATGGGCTAGATTCCCTGGTCCGGGTCGGATTCGGAAGGCACGGCACTTTTTTTTTTTTTTTTTTGCGAGGAAGGCACGGCACTTCATATAACAGCAAGAACAACATTTGAAATCCAGAGTTTTACTGTTTCAGAAACCAGAATGGAAACCAACAACAATGCATGCGATCTGATCGAACCACAACAGTGTGATTCTTATTCAGCAGCTCCACCATTAACGGTTGAGATGAGAATAGGGGGGCACAGTATCCAATAATCCACCGGCCTTTGTCGATCGTCACTTGTCCATCCATATCATGCAGCGCAGGCTCTTCCCCTGCAGCAGCAGGTCGAAGGCCTTGTTGATCTCCTCCAGCCCCACCTCGTGCGTGACCAGCCCCTCCAGCTCCAGCTCCTTGCTCATGCATTTCTTGGCGAGCACCGGGATGTCGGTCTTGGGCTTCATCCCTCCCAGCGGCGATCCAATGATGCACTTGCCGAAGAGGAGCTCGAAGGCCGGCAGGCACAGCATGTCCGTCTGCGACCCCAGCCCCAGCACGATCGTCTTGCCGTTTCCCTGCGAACATGCACGAACGGAGCTCTCCGAGTAATTCAGAGTGATCCATCGATGACATCATTGACATGGATGAGGAGGTGGAAACCTACCGGCCTGGTGCATCTGAACGCATCGGTCACCACCGAGGGCACGCCGACGCACTCGAAGCTGCAGTCCACGCCGCCGCCGGTCATCTCGGTGATCACCTGAAATTGGATCGGACAGAGAACACGTACGTAGGTATAGCCGTATAGGTGATGCTAGCAGTACTCCGTAGTCGAATACGTAGCCGCGATGAGGTTGGGCTAATTTAATTAGGGATCCTTACCTCACAGACGGAGCTCTTGTCCAGTTGTGATGGGTTAACAAAATCCGTGACGCCGAACGATTTCCCTGTGACAGCAGCAACAGGAGCATCTCCTTCAGATCTTTGAAGTGACAAAAAAAAAAAAACACCAACAGATGGCTTTTCCTACGACTACGACATGGTTATTGATATGGCAAATGGAAGATGGACTTGCCAATTTTCTCCTTGTCAGGGTTCAGATCAACACCGATGATCCTGGATGCTCCACACATCTTCGCACCTTGCGTCACCTGAACAATGACATTTAGTAGCATTACTAATTAGTACTCCTGAAGCCGGATCTCCACAAGCTGTACACATGTCGCGACTCAGGTAGCGGTCAATCGGTCATGTGTATATATATGAGAACAAACAGCAGCAAACACGGGGTTACCGCCAATCCGACCGATCCCAGACCAAAGACAGCCACTGAGGAACCAGGCTCCACCTTGGCCAACTTCCACGCAGCTCCAACTCCTGAAAATTTTGGACATTTCTAATCTCACTGAACTTACTTCAATTTCCTTCAGCCGAGGGCAGCTAAGCAGCTGTGCGATCATCGTACCGGTGCCGGCGCCGCAGCTGAGGAGGCAGGCGAGCTTGGGCGAGACGGCGGGGTCGATCTTGACGACCTGGTTCACGTCCATGACGGTGTACTCGGTGAAGCTGGAGACGGCGAGGAGGTCGTGCAACGGGTTCCCCTGGGCGTCCCAGAACCGGGTGGTGCCGTCGCGCCGCATCCCGGGGCCCATGGCGAACGGCACCGCGGCGCACATGTTGTTCTGCTCCGACGCGCAGCTGCCGCAGCTGTCGCACTGCCCCAGCAGCGTCGGCACCACCGTGTCGCCCGCCGCGAACCCCTCCACGTGCTCCCCCACGCTCTCCACAACCCTGAGCGAGCATTCGGTCGGACCCGAAGGTGAGTCGCCGGCGGCAACCGCCAACAAAAATAAATCGGCAGTGCAGGTAAAGGAAACACATGGACGTACCCGTAGGCCTCGTGGCCAAAGATTCTCGGGAACACCGGCGCGACCTACGGATGAAGATGAAGCGAATGGAAATTAAAACACGCGCGGGGATGATGGCTTGCATTTGCACATATATAAACAGCACTTGAGCTTCAGCCTCACCTTGGCTTGCCAGAAGGTGATGTCGGTGTGGCAGAGCGAGGTGCAGATGATCTTGATGCGGATTTCGTACGCTTTCGGCGGGTCCACGACGATCTCCTCGATGACGAGCGGCTCGCCGGCGGCTCTGCACACCGCCGCTGCAGATGTCCATCGACGTCAGTGTGGTTAGATATCAACAGCAAAACGTAGCGGCGCATCAACCCCAGAAGCAGCAGCTGAGCCGCATGCAGCCGGCATGGTACCTTTGCAGCGGATGGGCCTGGGGCTCTGGTCCTCCGTCATGGCGAGCGAGCTGCTGAAGATTGCAGAGGATGATCAGCGACGGTAGGTAAATCTCTGATGACTCCAAGGTCAAGGAGTCACGAGCGACTAATGATCATCAGAGGACGGCCACAGCGCCATATATAACAAACACTGTGACGTCCGGGTCCGGCCGGCTTGGCTGGAAATGGCATCAGCGCTGGCTGGGTCAAAAATTCTCGCCATGTGCGCAGCCGGCGAGTTGCGCGCCGTTGAGGCGTTCACAGTTGGCGCGCAACGGATTGGCCGGCGGCCCCGAGTCCGCAGACGTTGATCTTGACGGCCACTTGCTCCGTGCGTTCTTCGAATTGTCCACAACGTGAAGAGACTGCGGTCTGTGGCGCAGCTTCTAGGCAGCAAGCAGCGACGGCTCAAGTCATGCCCCTTTTTGTTTTTAAATAAGTAATGGCTGCTACTAGTCTTAGTTTGATGAACTGGCGCTTTCAGTGGTGACAATTTGTGAATTCTTTTAGGCCTGCTAAACTTATCTGCTGGGTGAGGCTCCAATAATAATTTGGCCCGATATCATGCCGCGAAAAAAAATGCCCTTTTTTAAATTCATGGCTGCTATACGAGTCCTAGTTTGATGAACTGGCGCTTTCAGTGGTGATAATTTGCGAATTTTTAGGCCTGCTAAACTTCTCTGCTGGGTGAGGCTCCAACAATAATTTGGCCCGATATCATGCCGCGAGACTTTGGCAGTTTAGCCCAGCCCATTCAAGGCTTCGAAAGTTGGGTTTTGTTCAGTTGGGCATGAGCGGGCCGGCCCACATCTTTCCTCAGGCAACCTGCAGAGCACCGTATGGCCCACAGCTCTATTCGCGCCATTCCTTGCTTTCACAACGGGTTTCTTACACTTTGTACCACGTACTATTCGCTACAAAGCAAAACCTTATGTTTTTTTTTTGTGATACTCGCATGTACACACACTCTATGAATACATGCATGTACACGCTGCCTATAAGCGATTAGTAGACAATAAGACCCTTGTTACCTCCTACAGACATAGGAGTAATATTTAGCCGATGAGGGATGAGGTTGTAAGTCGGAGTCTTGAACCCAAATAAACAGGTTTCATTATACGAAGCTAAGCAAATGAGCTATGCGGTTCGCATCAAACACCATACACTCGGACTCATTTCGTATGCTATTGCTTTTTCAGATGGAGTGTCCGCATATTCCTGTCTGAGTCTCACATCTTTTTGTATGTGACGCCTCCTTTCTCTTTGATGCCTACTGCATTTGCACACACATCACACTATAACAGGAACCATGACACGCCCTTTCAAGCCCAAAGAGTCTGGATCATGGTCCATCACGTCCGCTAACAACCACCACAAGTCCAGTCCAGATCCCCTGGGTTTAGCATATTTGTCTTAGGAAAAAGTCCATTTAACAATTTCCAACTATCCAAGTCGTCTAATTTTCAATTTTAAATTATGAGAACGGACATCAAGCACCTCGAACCATTCGAAACGGGACAAATAGGAACTTTAGTCAATTTTAAAGGTGGTTTTCTATTTTTTAAAAAATAATAGTATCTTATTTTATCTATAAATATTCATAACTAGTTTATTTTAAGTTAGAAAAAAATGACCTTGTACCCCATTTTTTTTCTAGAAATATGACGATCTATTAGTTATCTATTTTGGTTATTTAGAATTTATTTGTTCATATTTCTAATGTTTCATATGGAGCAACAAAAATTTAAAGATTATTTATATTATTTTTTGTCCAGTCATATGTGCGTAGTTCAAGGATTCTTTTATGTTGTTTTCATAATAATAGCGCGTAATGAATCTAATTGTGGTTATAGTTTCAGTCATTAACTTGGTGGCTAGATGTTTCCGGCTATTTTGATAATTATTAGAATATATTTTTTTCTAGCACGTCTTATTGAGGTAGAAAGTATTTTTCATGATATATATATATATATATATATATATATATATATATATATATATATATATATATATATATATATATATATATATATATATATATATATATATATATATATATATATATATATATATACTCAATTCCACCGGAATGATAGCAAACTATCAATACAAGACACATACTTATAGAAATAAATATAGCACAACGGTGTAAAGTCATCACACGAACCGAAAAGTCCATGTCACTCATGCTAACACGCTCAATCTATCCAGAGCGATGATAAATCATACACCACCTCGCCATTGATCTCGCAGGTCCTTTTCATTTTCTCCTGCCCTGCACTGAGGGGAAGGGGATTAATTAAGAAAAGGAACCGCGAGATAATAATCTTTGCGTGCTACCGCTACCCCAGCCGAACGCACGTACTCCTCCCTCCGATCCGGTCCAGCCTAGCTGGCCCCCATCTTCTTCTATCCGAAGCGAAGGAAGGGGACGGTTCTGCCCTCGGCCGGTCAAAGACACCCTTTCGGTCAAAGCAGCTCCCCGTGCGTGCTGTCGTATTATTTTAAAAGCTCCGAAAGCGATTGGAGTGTAAACAAAATAAAAAAAAACAGCGCGGATTACGGCTCCGCCTAATCGCCCTCGTAATCTCTCGGGACTTGTCTTTGCGCCTCGCGTCCCCTTCCGATCTTCCCAGCACATCTCTCTTTTCCATCCCCGTGCATGCCTCCACGGACCATGGCAGTGGTAGGCTCAGCAGCTTAGGGTAGGCTAATCCTAGGATTAGTTGTACTACTAGTAGATTATACTTGCTTGCTGCCGCTGCTGCTTCGCCTTCGACTGCTTTTTAGCGGCAGTATCTTACTTTGAGGGTATGTGGTCCAGCGGCGCGCGGATTGTGTGGTCGTACGGTTTCTTGTTGCGGCAGTGATTGCTTCTGGGGCCCCATTCCGTCCGCTGGAAAATGTCCCTTGTGGGAGCCCCAGAGCAGTGATCATCACAAATTAGCGGTATGTATTTGTATTTTTTTTCTAACACAACCTAAATAATTCTCTAGGTCCTTGTTAAAAAAAACACGTAGTACTGTACCAGAAACATCGCGAAACCACTCTCACAGATAAAAGAAGCGTCTATAGAATGAAACGAAACGTTACGGTAGACAAAAAAAATAAAGGTAATTGAAACAGTAGACACGCATCGACTTTAAAATGGAATGATGTCCACATGCGAAATGCTCCGCCGAAGTTTTGGCATTTTGCAATGGAAGGGCGAGCGGCTGAGGTGGTGACTGCCGAGCCAGGCCAGGCCAGCCACCAGTCGGCAGCGCAGCCGCGGCGGTGCGATCGGCCGCACCCCCAGCCCAGAGCCATACACTGCCCACTGCTCCTCTTTTGGTTTGCCCCAGAAGAGAAGAGCCTGTCACCTATCCAAGCATCCGCGTCCCCTCCCCCCACTCACCCAAATCCCAATCTCTCCCACCACTCCCCACTCCCCTCTCTCTCTCTCTCTCCCCCCCCTCTTCCCTTCCGCCATGGTCATGGACAAGCCCAACATCCCACAGCCGCCGCCTCCCGCCGCCGCCTCCTCCTCGCTCAAGTCCCTCAACAAGGCCTCCTACAAGATCTCCAAGCCGTCGTCCTCCGCCTCCGCCTCTCCCGCTCCCGCCCCGGCTCCGGCTCCCACGTCCGCCATGAGAGCGCCATCTCCGCCGCCGCCGCCGCGCCCGACTCCTCCGCTTCCGCCGCCGCAGGCTGCCTCCGTGCCCGCCGACCACCCGCCTCCGCAGCCCCCGGTGTACAACATCGACAAGTCCGACTTCCGCGACGTCGTGCAGAAGCTCACCGGCTCGCCGTCCCACCTCCTCCCGCCGCATCCCGCACCCGCCGCGCCCGCACCCATGGCGCCGCCGCCGCCTCCGCGCCCCATCATGGCGCCGCCGCCGCTGCCGCTCCCCACCGCGATACCCTCCCGCCTCCACCGCATCCGCCCGCCGCCGCTGGCCCCGCCGCGCCCGCCACCCATCCTGCCGCCGGCCCCGCCCGCGCTCTCCCCGCTCCCGCCGCTCCCGGCCGTCTGCATGACCGCCGAGTCGCCAATCTCCGCCTACATGCGCCGCCTCCGCGGGATGCCCTCGCCGATCCACGTCCCCACGTCGCCGCTCGGATTCGGGTGCCTGCCATCGCCGCGGACGCCGCCGTCGCCGGGCGTCGCGATGCCGGCCACCAGCCCCCGCGTCCGCGACCCGTGACACCAGGAGCCGCCGCCGCCGCCGCCGATGTGTAGATACGGCTGGTGTAGGGAGAGATCTGGCCAGGCGCCGGCGAGGAAAGGAGGAAGGGAAGCAGCAATAGTGTCCGTCACATTCTCTTAGCTCCAACTCAGAACCTTAGCTCAAAAAATTAGAATTTTTCTTCTTCTTCTTCTTCCCCTTCTAGCGTGCTCTACTACCTGCCTTGATATTTTGCTGGTGTATATGGCACATGCGTTTGGCAACCAATGGATTGCTCCTCTTGTTTGGCTGATTTTTTTTTGTAACAAAGCTTATGCAATATGTACTATGGCAGAATCTCATATGCAAAATCTGATCTGTCTAGGGTTACCGGTTATGATAGTATTTTTTCTTCTTCAATGGACTCATCCACTATTGCTTTGGCTACACTTGCCGTCCGTTAATAGCCCCGATTTTTCTGCTTGTGAGCTCAAAATGATTGGACTGATCCGATCCGGTTTCCTGTGCGTGTGATACGCCGGATAGACTTGGGTCTTTGTTCAGTGCTTAATATTTGGGTCATTCGTTGTTCATGATAGATTTTGTTCGGTAAGCGATTGCAATTAGGCTTTGGTTTCTGGTGTGACATGGACGTCCTTCGTTTTGTGGCGCTCATCTAATTATGGTCACATGAATTACAAAGCATGTTTGGTGACGCATCGCCGTTTGGCCCCTCTGCCTTTTCTCTTGGTAATCATGGGATGCATTTGTTTATCACGATTCATGAGTTCTAGTTGCTTTTGCGCTGGGCATTGAACACTCCAGAACTTCCAGGGGCGATTAGCCACAGGACATGGCCCCTCATGCTTCCTATTATTGATTGATGAGGTCAGTGATGGTATCTTTTGCAATTGAACAGCAACAACAAAGCCTACTGTCTTTTGCAATTTAGCCAAAAAAAAGGAGAACTGGATCAGCGAAGGTGCTGTCTTTTGCAATTTAGCCAAAAAAGGAGAACTGGATCAGTGTAGGTGCTGGCTGTTTGCTAAGCAGATTTTGTCAATATTTTTTGGCTACTGGATGACTGGCAAAAGCAAAAAAAAAAAAAAAAAAAGAAAAGAAAAGGGGGGGGGGGGGGGGGGGGGGGTTTATTTACCTTCCAGAAGCTCTGGCTTGCAATTGCAATGAGCTACTGGTCAAGTCACAAGCTGTCGACGTTGCACTTGGCGGATCGATGAATGTGGAAATGAGCATATTTACATGCTTTAAATCACTCTCTGGGGTATGCCTCGCTAAGTTTCTGGTCAAATGGGTGCTGAGGAGCAACACTTATTAGAAGAATTTTACTGTAACTCAAGTTGGTTGAAAAGCGGATCTTAAACAGGCACTGATGTCCATTTCTGTCAAAGAACGATGACATGGCAATAGTTACTGCAAGTCCAATTGGAAAGTGATGTACTGAGAAGAGGACAGAGTTTTTTCCTCCTCTTCCTGAATCCTGTGCTTGTACGGTCAAAAAGATTTTTCCGAGACCTGAATTATAACGTATTTTATTATCGTCCGAATGCGTTGTATACTAGGGTACTTCCGTATGTGTGTTTCTCCCCCGGCTGCTCTGCTAGTTTGCCAACGCCATCCAGGTTGGATTTATGCCATGCGGCGTGGTTTCTGCGCATCGGCATCACGTTGTTTGAGTGTGAGCATGGCCTTGACTGGGTGCCAGTGCAAGGATTGACCAGTATTGGGAACACTTGCAGTGAATAGTTGTAGCATTGTCTTCTCTCTAGGTGATGGTAGTATCCCTAGGCAAGTGCTGTTAACTTGCCTGGACAGACAGATGGAACAAGAAACTGCAATTACAAACAATTCATGGCAGCTGGATAACCACTAACTGTGCCAGGCAAAAATGTGAAATACAAGGGTGAAAATTCAAATCTCCCCAAATCTGCATAATCACTTGGTACGTTTGTACAGAGCAGTAGTAATGCTTGAACATGACTTGTCCTCGCTTGGAATTCAATACTGGGATCACCCGCGCAACGGCATTCTGACCGTGCAGCAAGAGCATCTCACCGCACCGCACGTCCGATCCTTCTAAAAAATTCACTCGTGTAGCAAGAGCATCTTGCCGTCCGGTACGTCCTGGTGCACGCGACTTCCCAGAATCCCAGGCCTTTTCGTCTCACATTTCTTGCCAAAAACTGCCTCTGTTCTGTACAGCAATCATTCTCAATGTTCAGTCTGTTAGGTTGTTGAATCAGTAGGTTTCAGAGCGCGATTAATGCTGTGGTTCACAAAATCTGAAACTGCAGGGTGTGCTCTACTGCTCTGGATCCTCAGCTGGATCTCAGTCAGGCTAGTATACCGTTTCGGGCCAAGACCAAACCAGAAGCTAGCGCCATCCCAAACAGCGCGTGCAACCGTACGCAGTAGTACTTCGCCATGAAAATCTTTGTGTCGTCCTGAAGGCGTGACCTCAAACCGTATGAGTGCAAAATCGCATGATCTTCAAATTTCACAGGAACACGAGGGAAAAGAGCAATTTACCTCGTGATTTTTCAGCACATAGTCCACAACCAATTTGCCCACGGGCAGAGTAAGGGCACAGAGGACCTGAAAATGTTGTAACCATGGTTGAGCCAGGAACTGCAGTTCAAGATCATTCTCTATTTTACATGGAGTAGTATGACAAGTCGTCAGTAGCTCACAATGCAAGCTGATGGAAGAGATTTGCATACGCCAAATACAGCCAAGAGAATGTAAAGCATGACAATCCCAATCAACACTATCCGCGATCCTGCCTTAGTGCCAATTCTTACCTGTTGGCAGATTCAGGTGCAGAGAAGCAGTGTTTAATGTTATAGATGCAAAGTGAAATTTAGTAAAGCAAATTAGAACTTGGTTTTAAGGTAGAAAAAATACCAGTGGAGACATCTTTCCAACGGCAAGGTCTCCATCAATCTACACAAGCAAAGTTGTATCTGTTTATAAGATCATTTTTTAAGATAGCAAAGTGGTAATACTACATAGGAAACTGTATTGTCAGATTGTGACTTTGTCAGTCAGGGCTATACCTGATGAAAATGACTGCAGAAGAGTATCAACGTAGTTGTCAACCCAACAAGAACAGACGACGCTACAACTGTTTTCGTGAGAGGGAGAAGTGCAGTTCCACTGGCATATCACAAAATTTCAAGGAGCCATTTAGTCTAAATTGCATGTGAAATTATAGCCTTTGTTTCAGTCGTACAACAAATAATTGATGGTCAGGGAACCTCGTTGTTTCAGAGGATACCTTGAAACATTTATGTTGCTGTTTGAGAAGTAGAAAGCTGTGGTTGCCAATGGACCAAATGCAGCAAAACACAAGGGCTCACCTAGTCCTTGGTAACTTAATCGGAATGGAGGACACTGAGGAATGCACAAAGTCAAAAGAACGGAAGTAAAGAACGAGAAATATGGCATGGTTTAAATACTACTGTGTGTGTGCAAGAATTCAAAGTCAATACAAAGAGCCAAGCACATATGTTCTAACCAATGATACAGACCATTAAGATATAGTACTACACTAGTTCCCTGAAAACAGGATTAAAGGTATTACCTGGTAAACATAACCACAGAAGATTGCACACATCACCAATACAATGAATCTGATATCCTTGGCTTCTGCTAAGGCCCGAAATAGTCCCGCAAAGCCGAGGAGAAGGGAAACGTTTGCAGCATTTTGTGTCACTGCTCGACTGTGCACAATCAGATGACAAGATAACATCATGTCTTGCTTCTAAAACCATGCATCCATGCAAGCCATTTATGATGCTAGTATTAGCTCTATGAAGCAAGAATGCAGTACCTGCCAATAATGTTAACGACAGATTCTTTCTTGTTCTTATCAGCCCCAGTATCCGAATCGTGAACATCATTGCTGCAATGAAGTCAGATAAAGGATTTGACTTCTGAAATCTTTATTCTTCGTTTGTCAAATAAATAAGCCCTTTTCGAAGAAACTGGCATCACATTCAGAATGGTTTTCATTAAAAACCATCTTTACCTCAGATTGAGCCAAGTGATCACAAGTACAGCTGCTGCCAGGAGAATAAAATAGCGCTTGGCAAAAAATAAGCCTGCATGATGATAAGCAGCAGCGCTCCCTACCTGCATCCAACCACAAATGCGAGATGTGTAAAAAGGACAATGCGTCGCAAACCAAAGTAGTGGTCCGTTATACAAAGCCTCGATCTGAAACAACTTCTAGGCATCCATTTCTGAGTAGCGAAGTGGAAAAAAAAATCTAAAATTCTGCTCCCAATTTTCTGGCGTTTGAGTACGTCACATTATTATTATTGTCTTATATGGAGGCTGGGGTTTTGCAATAACTCACAGTGAGTGGGACAAGCGCCACGGAGTAGATGGGTAGCTTGGCGGCCCTCCAGAGCAGCGTCGCGCGAGACAGCTCGGCGGCCTCCCCGGAGGCGGCTGTAGCCGAGCACCGAGCTCGGTGGAGAGCGCTGGGCCTTCTCGCGGCGGCGGCGGCGGCGGCAACGCTGCTACGGCGAGGCGAAGGCGCGAGGAGAGGGGAGACGAGGAGAGGCGCGAGCGCAATGCCGGCGAGCGGCATCGATCAGCCGCTGGCGGTGCGTGTCCGGGAGAGTTTAATTAGGCGCGGCACTCCATCGAGCGCGTGGCGTGCGCCGGCGGCTGGGAGCGGCGGAGGTGATTTCGCTGGGCGTGCATGGATAAGGCTGGGGAAGGAGGCAGGCGGTGGTGGTGGCGGGACAAGTTGATTTGACTGGTGAGCAACGTTTCCAACGGTGGAGAGGCGCTCCACGTCGTCAGCCGTGCAAAATCCCAGGAGATGCAAAATCCGAAGTACTGGCGCACCAGGTGGCTCTCCGGTCCCAGGCCAGGTGGCGATTTACCGTCGTTTTATCATTTATCAGCTGTCACCGTCCTCCTCCGGCCGGCAGCCCTGAATCGGTATGGCATGCAACACTGTACGCCTACCGATTGTCGGCAAACTCTACGCTCTGCGCAGCAAGCATGTGCTAGTGCTACACAGCGGCGCTACAGCCTATGGATGGGCATTCTTGGCCATGCCGAGTTGCTAGCACCGCGCCGACACTCTGCGAGACGCCGCGACGCGACACCAACGCCGGTTTCACCCATGCGGACCTGCCTCTCCCGTAGCTTTTGGTTCAGTAGTTGGCATAGGCTGGGCAATCATCGCCTCATCGGAAATGGCAGAGAATACTGGCATACTGCCGCATCGAGACAGGCCCGTGAGTTTCTCGCGGAACGGCCGACCGCGCCGATGGCTCGATGGACGCCAGAAGCCCAGAAATGCAGTATGGTATGGTATGGTCTGGCATGGTCAGACAATGGTCCAGGCGGGTGTTTGGCTCCACACTGGGTGAGGGGTATCCGTGCAGAGGCACCTGCATGCGCGCGCGGGCGCCATGGCGATCGCGGCCGAGCGATGCCGACGTGCGGCCATGGTCTCCAGCGAATCTGCACTGCCGTTTGGATGGGCCATGGGTGCACTGCTCTTGAGCAAACTGGAAATGGGCCGTTGAACTGATGACGCTCTCCCTTTCGATTCAAGGTTGCCTGTCACCACATGCTCTCGTTAACAAAAATACGTGAAGAGTTTCTCTGGCAAGTGGATGTCAAGACTCAGAAACAGGCTCACAGAGCTGAAACTGAATCAGACACCAGTATTTTACATGGGCTGGAGGTCCCGACAATTTTGTTCAGAAGCCAAAGAGCGCTTTGAAAGGAAAACGCCACTTTTCTGAACCATGTACCTGCTGCCTTGCCTGTGGTTAGTCCCACCTCGCCACTCTAAGCTGCGCAGATCCAACTTAAGTATTCGTCCGCACAGCCCACCCTCGCCGAGCTCGGTTGCGCGGGCTTGTAACCAAAGTGGGGGCATTAAGGTGGTGTGGATGTTTGGTGCGGAATCTAGGCCTGGGCCTGTGGTGTGCCTTTGCTGGCCTGCCCGTTCCAAGTTGGTTGTGGCCAGTTAGGGCTTGGGTGAAAGCCTGGGACTCTCTGGACCTAAAGTGGCAGGAACGGCGTGAGGCTGGTTTCACAGAGCAGCGATCACTGCCCGCTTCCAACGGTGGAAGGATAACAGGCCGCTGCACTATGGGCCCGCTTCAGGCCTAGGTTCCTACCACAACAGACCACCATCTTTTTAATTTTTTTAGCTTTTTTTACATTGTTTTTTCTCCAGCCCAAGATGGCGAACATGTCGGGTGGATGGAACAATTTCTTGGACAACATCATAATCCAACTGGTATCTCAAAAACAATCGCATATTTCCAGCACGGAAAAAAGTATCAATTGGAGAACAAGACCACAAGACATTACCACATCCTCCCCCCATGTCACAATTGTTACGATCTAAATATGCTAGTGTTTCAACACAATCAACCTGCCAAAACCCAAGTATTATGCAGGCATTTACAAAACAATATTGCGTGAATATATTCAACACCGTAACATAGAAGCATCACATGGAACTGCAGCACTTGCTTTTTGGTATTTCCTGCGCCGGGCCTGCAACAAGGACCTTCTTCCCTGGCATTGCTGGGGCAGCCCCATTGCTCTTTGGTTCAGATATCATGTTCTTTTTGCTATGAATTTTGAAGATCTCTGTTAAAACGTTTTGGAAAGCACTCTCCACGTTTGTTGCCTGGAGCGCGGAGGTCTCCAGGAAGAAGAGATTCTCCTTCTCTGCAAACTCCTTGGCGTCTTCAGTGCTCACGGCTCGCTGCTCCTCGAGGTCGCTTTTGTTACCGACCAGCATAATCACAATGTTCTTGTCAGCATGGGCTCGCAGTTCATCTAGCCAGCGGGGTATGTGATCAAAGCTCTGGCGTCTGGTGATGTCATAGACAAGCAGAGCTCCCAGCGCACCTCTGTAATACGCGCTTGTCACAGCTCTGTACCTGCAGTGGTTGGATTGGACGCAGTCAGCACAAGAGGTTAATAAAAAAGGAAAGCAAGTGATGGAAGGAGGCAGGCACAAACGATCGTAGCACCTGAAAATGTGTATTAAGGATGCCAAGCTCTAAGGCCATGGATATGAATCAGAAACCAAGCACCAATGTAATTTCCATAGGTCAGCAATCGCTAATCAGGATGCTTGAAGACCAGATTATCATTAAGTAAGCAGGTGATTGTTCTAATAAGCAAAATACTTCAAAGAGCGTGTGAATCATGCACAATGTAGGTTTTCTTGTCAAGAGTAAGGAACTTAGGGTAGACCTCACAGAAAACAATGCTACTAGTAAAGGGTAATCTGATGCATGTATCCTATATTCTTGTCTATTAACATGACCTCAAACTATGCAAAATAAATACCACATACAGTGCACAAGTAATGGAGCTCAAATTCAACCAACAAGACAGGGTTCCCATCATAGAGATCTCCACAAATTTTCCACAAAGGGCCTAAATCCTTGCAGAGCATTTCATAGTACCTCTTGCAGGTCTATTCATTTGTTGTACCATAGAATCACCTGACACTTTAAGGTGTCGTCAATTCGTGCATTCAAGGCCGTCAGATATCTTATCAGACAGCAGATGAGCAAAGAACAAGGTACTGATTGGATAAAAACAACTAAAAATTCGATCAAATATTACTCAAGCTATGCCTGTCAAACAACTTCTATCACTGCATGCAGAACTACTCCTAGCCATAGCACACAGGCATTTACTTCTCAACTTCGGTTTCTAAAATTACAGCATAGCAAGTACTTTAGCAGCCAGCAGACCGGTAGGATTCGTCTTGCCCCATCTGTCATTAGTAAAAGCACTACACTGTAAGCGCAGAACTGCCAGATCTAAATCACACAGCACCACATGTTGCACCGTGCCGACAAGGTAGGTGTGGACGCGCTAAAAAGCAAACATTTCCGCGGTAGAGATCCACCGCTCCGCACAACGCTACTGCTACTGCTACAGTCAATAGAGATCTAATGTGCAAGCGGAGGATCGGGAGCAGGGCGCGGGGGACGGTGGTTACCTCTCCTGACCGGCGGTGTCCCAGATCTGGGCCTTGACGCTCCGGTGGTCGATGACGAGGGTGCGAGTCTGGAACTCGACGCCGATGGTTGCCTTGGAGTCGAGGCTGAACTCGTTGCGGGCGAAGCGGGCGAGGATCTGCGACTTGCCCACCGCCGAGTCGCCGATCAGCACCACCTTGAAGACGTAGTCCACCTTCTCCCCGGCCCCCGCCATGCCTCCCTCGCCGCCGGTGGCGTGCTGTGGTGCTCCCCTCTGGCTCTGCTTCGGCTCCGGGGACCGAGAAAGAGAGAGGAGGCAGCGGCGGTAGTGGGACTGGCTGCTGCTGGGATGCGCGTGCGGCCGTGCGCTTTTGAGGTCTGATTTTTGAAAGCGCGCGAGACGACACCGGTCGAGCGGCGGAAGCTGGTGCCAGACTGCCACAGTACTATTGATTTCTTTCGTCGACGTGTTGACGAAACTGCCCCTGAATGGCACAGCGTGTGGGTGTTTGAGTGAGTGCAACACACGCTACGGTGAGTACGGTCAAGCTGTAATTGTATTCTACTCCTACAACTGATACAACTTTATACATGCGGATGCAAAGCAACGAGTACCGCGCTGCCCAAGCGCTAATTATACAAAGCACAGACAGCCGTGCAGGGATAGCGAGTTAGCGACTGAACTGAACCTGCCGTAATGATTCTTGGACCCCGACTGTGACCTTTTGAAAAAAAACAATTCACATGGAGGCACCTTTCGGTAAAAACCAGTAGCATGCAGGAATTAGTAATTAGTAGCAGATCTTCCTTCTTAAATAGTACTCCCTCTATCCCAAAAAATAAGGCGTGCATGTTTTTGAAAAAGTCAACTCTTTAAATCTTTGACTAATAATTCAGTCAAAAATATATATGTTTAGTGGATGCATGTTATATATTTGAATTTGTATTCAAAAGCACTTTAATATGATGCTAATTTTGTATTTGTAGATTACATATTTTAAAAGTAATAAATGGTCAAAGTTCCGCTTTAAAGACCGTGCTAAGAACATGCACGCCTTATATTATGGGATAGAGGGAGTATTTGTCACCGTTTTTTCCTGTATAACTTTAACATACTTTTCCACAACTTTGACCAGTAATCTTATTCAAAAAATTTATAAAAAAACACAAGCCACTATCAAACTACTTATACCTTTCATGATAAAATAAGTTATAACAAAATAAGTGATAATTTTAAAGAATTTTGAATACAATGGATGGTTAGTCAAGGAAAAAAGTCGACCGCGATGAATATTTGAGGGGGAAAAAAAGAAAGCTAGTTCTTTTAATGATTTTTTGAGGGGATAGTTCTTTTAATGATGACAATAGTAATATAATGATGACAACATTGGTTATATTACTTAGACTATGTGCAGTGGGTTGGGTAAATGGATTGCCTATACACTGTAGCAACACTGTTCGCAGAGAGAGAGGTAGTTGGAAAAATAGATACAGAATGCATTTACACATCCTGCTGCACATAGTCTTAGTTGGCTAAGTTGTGGCCTGTGGGATTGGCCAGCACGCCATTGGATGTCCACGGTACTGTCTGCTTCACACGGCCCAAGAGCATAGCGGCACACACAGATGTTAAATATGTGAAAAAACAGAGCTATATCATTTTGGGAAGGCGAGGCCCATTTTATTTTGGCATCAAACCAAGTAGCCAATACACATGACATGAATGAGCTAAAAATCCAATACACATGAACTGACCCAGCTTTGGCTTAGCACAGTTTGGCCTCAGCCTAATCTTAGTAGCCATAAGAAATGATATTGTTTAGCCTAGAACCAAACAACAAGAAGTATGGTTATGGCGAAAAAAGTGAATAAAAAATAATGTTGTTTAGCCTAGAACCATTCATCAACAAACGTATACCAAAACTTAGATTAACTATACTTAGCCACAAACCAGATATGTCATTGGTGACTTTGAGTCGGCGGGCGAGCACATGATTTGCTTCTTGGTCACTGTTGCACTTTGAACCTGTGCCGAGCTGCCAGCCACTTCGATACCTTGGAGGATGGGCGATATAGCAAGAGACTGATGGATGCATTCGAAACCTTTTAAGTTCAGCTATACAATTCTCTTCGTTTCTGTTATTAGGATGTGTAACATTGCCCAAAACACAAACCGACCTTAGCTCAGTTGGTAGAGCGGAGGACTGTAGTGTTGCAGACAAATCCTTAGGTCGCTGGTTCGAATCCGGCAGGTCGGAATTTTTTTTTCGGTATTTTTTTTATTCTCTCTGTTTTTTTCCATTTATTCAGCTCTCCAAAGAATATAATCTTTTATTCTCTCTGAATTTTTTCCATTGTTTCAGCTCTCCAAAGAATTATGAACTGGTTTTGAATCTGGTAGGTCGAAAATATTTTTCATTATTATTTCAGCTCTCCAAAGAATATGGGATCGTTTCTTAATATCGGACATTATTCCTCTCAAAGCTTTTCTGTACATTAATCGTCTGGACTCTGGAAGTGAAAGAAGTAAGAACATGTGACAGTTTCATACTCTTAGGCTCCACCTCTCTGAAAAAGCATGGTCTAGCAATCGCCATGGTGCCAGTTAAGGGTTTTCCCATTTGAGACGCACTAGAAGCTAAAAAGATAATAATCCTACATTAGGAGTCGATGCTGACAAAAAAAAAAAAGATCCCGAAACGCATCAATCAAATGCTCTTTTTTTGACAATATTCCCCCATCACAACATCTCCTGTAAAACGCCATTATTTATCATACAAAATGGCGATTTCAACACATGGAGTCGTTTCTTCCCCCTTATCTTCATCATCAGGCTCAGGTTCAACACCGTTCTCTGTCAATTGTCAGTAAACATGACATGGGTTTCCTCATCTCATCGCCTCGCTAGGATGGAGCCCTGGGGCCTCCGGGTCTTGGAGTTGCTCCTGCTGCCCCTACGGCTGCTGCTCCCGTCCCTGCCACGCGGGCTTTTGCCCGACCACCCGGGGCTCTGAGAGGTCACCCTCCGCGCCACCCGCCTCCTCGAGCTCCATCCGCCGCCGCCGCCGCCGTTGCCGAGCGCGGCCTGCGCGACGCTGTCCTTGGCCACCTCCCGCGCGCGCTGCGGCTTGACGGCCTGCTTGTTGAGGTACTCGAGGCGCGGGAGCAGGCCCGTGACGGCCTTGCGCAGCGTGTCCTCGCCGGTGTTGGCCTGCACGGGGTTGCCCAGCAGGTTGAGCGCCCGGAGCGAGCCGTAGTTGGCCACAAGCTGGCCCAGGGACTTGGGCGTGGTGATCTTGTTGAAGCTCACGTCCAGGACGGCCAACTTGAGCAGGCGGTGCAGCCCCTCCACGTCGCTGATCTTGTTCCCGGCAAGGTACAGCTCCCTGACCGAAGTGCAGCTCGACAGGCCTGGAATGAAAACAAGCAAAGCACAAAACACGTTAAAAATCATGTATAGTAGTAGTATGCAGTCTTTATCTAGGGGGGTGCAAAAACCAGACGTGTGAGGTGAAAGGACTGAGAGAGGGCAGGCAGGCAGGGACTGATAAAAATTCAGACATGGCATACAATCATGCACACGCATGTTTCTGGGACTGATCAAAGTTGGGGCGGACAGGCATTGTACTGTACCGAACAAACGAAACAAGCAGTACCAGCACAACATGGGACGCGCCGAAGCGTGTCACGGGGATCCAAAAGTCTGAAAAAAGCAGGGCATCATGCATGCGAGATGTCCGCGTCGGATATCTGAAAGCATGTGGCGTGCTGTTCCTGTCTGGTGACTGGTGAGGGGCGACCGGCGTAGCCACACGTCCAGACGCCGCATATGAAATCCTGAATCGATCTGTTCAGCCCATGATGTGCTTAAACCCGAAGGACCCTTTCCCCATGATGTGTAGCAGGAACCCTAACCCCTGCAAAATGGCATGGACCATCCTATGGGCTATGGCTGAGCCTGAGCCTGAGCCTGAGCAGCGAGCACGAGCCAGGATCTGACGAAGATCTAAAATGCCAAACATCCAGGGTGTCACACCTACTGTTGATATGTGCATTGAAATTGAACGATATTCGTGCGGCGCAAATAACTTATGGGTCCTGAGCTAGCTAGGCACCGTGTGTTTGTGTTTCTTCTTTGAGTTTCACCTGAATGCAAGATTACTGGTAGTGCGTAGAACTGCAGAAGTAAAAGTGGTGCTGTGATGCCAGGATATGCATGCTTACCATGCCCGATCCGCGAGATCCGGTTGTAGCTGAGGTTCAGCACCCGCAGCCTCGTCAGCTCCCGTAGCCCTTCGATGATGGCAATCTTGTTCCTCGACAGATCCAGCGAGTGCAGGCCTTTGGGCAACGATCCAGCGGCGATTTGTGCTGCAAATAAAGCCAAGAACAATTCTAACTGAGTCAAGTAACCAAAAAAAAAAATTTACTACCCTGTACAGTATAGAGATGTCAGCAGTCAGGAATTACCAATCAAGTTTCCGGACAGATTGACGGTCCGTAGGGTCGAGAAGGCCGCGATGAACGGGACGGCCTTGAGCCCCATGCCGGAGATGTGCGCGACAGAGGAGAAGGTGTTGAGCGTCTGCACGACGCCGCTTGCCTGTGCAGCCTCGTCCGCCGCGCGCCGCTTCGCCTGCGGCTGCCTCTTGCCGGCCGTCGGCAGCTCCACGATCTCAGAGCATTGCGGGCGAGCTGCACCGGCACCGCCGTCATCGTCGTCGTCGTGCCCTCGCGCCGTGACAACATCGTCATCTTCATCCACGCCATGGAACGAGACGTTCCCGAGACTGTTCACCCACGCGCTGACCCGGTCCAGCGAAGAGGCGTCGGCGGCGAACGCGACCCACTGGCTCGGAACGGGGCCCTCCTCCACGGCGACGCCCTTGTTCTTGGCGTCTGTCGCGGTGGCCGCGTCCAGCGTGTCGGACGTGTACCCGTCGCGCTGGATCGCCGCGCCTACTCTCCCCGCCGCCGGCGGCATGGCGGCGCTCGCGCCCGGCCGGTGCAGGCTGCGGTGGCTCCAGAGGAACAGCTGCCACCACAGCTTGCGGCTCCGGGATGGGAGCACCTGCCTGGACGACCGCTTCTTGAGCATGACGCGGTCGGCGGAGCACGAGGTCCTAAACGACGCCGCCGGGCTCGCGCCGCTGGGGGTGGCCGACCTCCCGGGCCCCGCAGCAGGCATGGCCTTTTTCAGGTCGCCGTACGAGCGCGACTTCGCCGGCAGGTCCAGCGCTCTCGGGAGGACGGACCTCGTCGTCTCGATGTTGGAGCACGAGCGCTTCAGCTTCGGCGACGCCGTCGGCGACCCACGCCCAACGCTGGGGGACTCGCCGCCGGCGTCCGGCTCGTCCGCTCCGCTCTTACAGGGACTCGTACCCGTCCCGTCAATTCTGTAACCCGACGAGCCAGCAGCGCCGGCGCCGAGGCCGCCGCCCTCATCACTGCCATGTCGTGCCACCTCGGCGGCCGCGTGAGCGACAAACCTGCTGTCGCATGCGGGAAGAACGTGAGCGCCGTCCCCGCCACCGCCGCTGACGTCGACGGCCTCCGCCATGTCCATGAACTCCTCCACCGGCTTCACCTTGGGGCAGTCATTGCCGTTACCCTTCTTGGCGTGAGCGGCCTTGCTCTTGCCGTTACCCTGCCATCGTCGACGAACAGCCATTATTAATGGATGGCTCCCACAAATTCAGATTCAGCAGCGAGAGCAGCAGAGTCTGCCTCCGGCTGCCACCAACCTTTGATGCCGCCTTGGCCCTCTTGCCGCCCAGCAGACCGGCGAAGCAGCTCATCTTGCCCATCTCCGTGCCCGCGCGCGGTGGTTGGTGCGCCGGCGGCCCGCGGCGAGGCGTGGAAGGCCAGAGCGATCGGGGAGCCTCAGCCTTCCTGAGCGGTGCCTCTGCCCGGCTGCTCTGCATGCAGCAAGTAGCCGCGGTTAAAAACCGTTCGGTCTTGGTCACAAAGGAGACCGAAGACATGGAACAGTAGAGAGAGGACAGTACCTTGAGACAGCCGTGAGCTGCAACAGTGGTGGGCTGGTGGCCTCTTCCGGTGGGTGGGGGACTGGCCGACTTGGAGGCAAGCAGAGGCAGGGGAGATGGGGAAGTGGGAGGTGCCCGGCGCGGTGGTAGAAATACTGGGAGGGAGAGGGTGGAGGAGGTGGGGGAAGGGGAAGAGCGGTGGACGGTGGGGGGGCGCCGGATCGCCACGCTGGTCGTCGCGAGAAACGACACGGCTGCCGCACGGCAGGCAGCTTCCGACGTCACCACACGCCCCGTGCCACTTGACACGACCACCTGTTCGAGGCGGCGCAGCGCAGGCCACGGCTCGTGCAGTCTTCCCCCCACGAGTTTTCTACCCACGGGACGGCCGGCGCCCGCGCATTGTTTTGGGGTTGACCCTGACCTCCGCAGGGCGACGACATGCCTTTCCGGTTACAGTTTACTGGAACAGAGTTTTGCTGCCGGGCCGGGGATCCATAAACCTTGACGATTGGCGAAGGCAAAGGGAGCGGTGGATCGGCACCGGCAGCTCGCGCCTCACGCTCAAAGGAGCGGCTCGCCTCGGTTCGGGCCAGGCCGCCAGCTGCGGGACGTGACGGCGAGAGGGGCCTCCACGCCAGGACACGCAGGTAGGCAGGCACCGCGGCGTACGTGCTGCTGCTTCGTGCTCGCCGTCGCAGGCCGCGTCTTGTTCGGCCGTCTCAGCTCGCGCTCCCTGTCCCAGACCCCGTCTCGCAGGCCGCATTCCGATTCCGATTCCGATTCCTCTCTACTACATTACTGTCTTTTTGTCCGACGTCCGTCCCGTACGTGCCGAGTGCGCCGTCCTTGTCGCCGGCTGGATTGTTCGATCACTGGCCCCGTCGAGTCGAACCTCACCTTGCTGGATTCTGCAGGTTTCTTGTGAGGCCAGGAGGAGCCGCGGCCGCTGAGCCTCGCCAAGCTCGGCCATCGGCGGCGGTGGTATCGATGCCGACCCGACCGCATTCGCTCGGCAGAGCACGCAACGAGCGCCGTCGCGGCATAGTTTGCCAGTAAAGCCTGTCGGCCCCTCCCTGGTGCTGCGTGCAAAAGGGACGGTTCACGGCGGCTGTTCGTCTGTTCAGCATCACGGAACTGCAGCATCTCTCCCCTGCCTGGCCTGGCATGGAACTGGAAGAGCCCTGCTGATATCGCCTACGTGCTCCGTCCGCCCAGACGTTCCCGGGTTCAACAGAATGAGATGATCTTTCAGCATCTATAGTACGCGTGCGTTGTCGCTGCCTGCCCGTAATTCCGACGGCTACCCAGAGTGGCAGTTGCCTGGTTGTTCCTCTCGCCATAGCACATGCAGATTTCCACGGCGTTTCAGGCTTGCCTTTGCGTGGCTCGCTGCCACACCGCTGCTTTCTTCTGCGTACTGCGTACAGCTTCCTGCGCGATCAGCTCGACCTCCCCTCTCTGAAAGCAAAACAGGGGTAACAGGTAAGTATGGCAACAGGATTACTCTTTCACGGCGTTTCAGAATTCCTCCCAGATTTGACAATGTCCTCCCGCTATGGCGCTTCAGATGTCTGCCTGCATGGATAAATGGATTTGCATTGCCAAGCTTATTCCCTGTCGCACTCGTACCACGAAGTCAAGGCTCATCTTCTATATATTCTCCTGATGCTACCTCCCGTCGAACGGTGAGCACGCACCACTGAAACTCCCGTCCATATCCATTATCATCAATTTGCATGCACGTTTACATGGCTTCGACACAGAGTTCACTAACTGGTGAACCCGCACTAAACCCTACGATAATTATTGGTGGACGCTCACTAAACCCTACTAGCATTCTAGCAAACGATTTCAAACATCATGTCTCTGTTTCATACATGGAAATGACCATTCCATATATATTAGGAAACATCATGTCTCTGTTTCATATAAGGAAGTTATATAAAAAATAAAGTTATGTAAAAAAGGTAATACGAACATAACTTATTAACATAATTCATACTGTATACCAAAACTTATATGTAATTTATAAAAGGATTTGGAAAAAAGGTTGGAGAACAAAAGGAAAAAAAAAAAGACAGCCTAGCCCCTGCTACCAGCCGGTACCGGGGTCCTCTCGTCGGGGATATGAGGAATAATGAATATAGGGCAGAAAAGAGAAAGGGAGAGAGTGGGTGGAGAGACACGCGAGGTTAAGAAAAGAGATAGATTCACTCATTAGTTGTAGAAACAATAAATACACATGGAATTGGATTGTCGCTTAGACATGGAACACCGTCAGCTGAAAGCCACCAAGCACCACCTCACAAGTCGTGATCGCGGCTCAAGATACCTTTTCTTTTAATCTCCATGAAGACGTGATGACCTAACATATATCTCCAAACTTATTCCTTAACTAAAAATAAATCGCGCGAGTATCGTTCTTCATATCTAGAATAGGCATGGAATATAATCGTGTTACTCCAGAAGTTGGTCTGCAGATAAATAAACGCTATGTTCAGCAGTCTGAGTGGCGCAAGTAGATGAACGAGCGTCCATCGCTGCCGTTGGCTTTAGGAGGAGGCAGGACTATAATTCGAATATACTGCTGGCTAAGTGGATCAAGATGAAATTTACGGCCACACGTGCGTCTTCATCCCTGAATACCAGTTTGTTGAAAAAGATTGGCACTAATGGATGCCCGTGGAAATTGTATGCCAGTGAATTGACAGTTTGACACCTTCAGCCTCAATCTATCATGGGATATATGTCGACATCTTTGATTCAAGTTTTGATACATGTCAAAACTTTTGTGGCTAAACGGTCCAAAAGCTCCGGCGAGAAAACCGTCTGCCTGGCAGCCTGGGGATGCAGGGGTCCGGCCGGTTTGAGCCGCCTCCGTTCTGTAATCTGACTTGTTGAACTGATTGATTTGGCGGTCTGTCTAGCCAGTTCTGCCACTACTTCTGTTTTCTGTCTTTCTGATAGGAAATCTGATGCAACATAGAGGTTGCTTGAAGCTGAACCCGCTAAATCTTAAAAGCTCTAGCTGATCTCCAAACATTCCAGCTTATCTAAATGCCTTTTTGATCAATCTGATTGAAACATGCTAGCTTCTGGAAGCATCTTTTGGCAATATCTGCCCCAGATTATATATGACAATCCCACTGTCTGTCTCCTTTTAGTTTTTTTTCCGACTAGCGGCTTTTAACTATCCAATATCCACAAGCCAGCTTATCATAATCATTAGCTGATCCAACAAATAGATCCTTAAGCCGGCCGATGATTAAATAAATGAAGCTAGTATGTACTGGTTCACACCTCACACTTGTTTATGAATAGTTTTACCAAAAAAAAAAAAAGACGAGTCTTTGCTACTGCCATGCTCGTCAAAGCTATTACTCCTACGTGGCACTCCCGCCGATACAATTCTTCCCTTCTTCCCTGGCGGAATCCAAAACGGAGATGCCATGGAACGTCGTAGCTGCAGGCAAGTCCATCTCCATCAGGTTTCCAGTTTCCCACTAGCATCCATCTGACGATCTTGCTTGGAAAAGAAGAGGCGCTTCCCTTATTCTCCACTCCCGCCGACGCCGTCGCAGTCTGGGAGTCCAAGGTCGCTCTCGAGCACCGCGTTTTCCCCTCTCTCAGGTCCTGCGGCGATCAGATCGGGGGCGGCCGCGCCGCCGGCACCGCGAGACCGCAAGACGACGCCAAAAGCCACCGGGACTTGAGCCGAGCCCGCCCTTATCAAGTTACTCAATTATCATCTATTGATCTGGACGAAGTGGAAGGCAGGAGGCAGGAAAGGATGGTCGCACGTGCGAACGTTACATGAGACGGACCGATTGAGCGCTCTTATCTTACAGTATCAAAATACTACCAGCCGCGTACGTTGGCTGGCTAGCCGTCAGCAGGTATGGAGCTGACTGAATCCAAGCGAATCCCAGCGCTTCTTTGTCTACGTACGCGCGCTGGGAAAGGGAAGATTATATAATCTGCGGCATTATTTCAAATCTCTCCGTCCACGTCTGCAGCAGCAGCCAAACGCCCAAACCCAAGGGACTGACGGTCTTTCCGCATGTTTACAATGTGTCAAGGCCTTAAGGGACGACATTGCCGGTTCTTTCTCAACAGCTTCCTAGACTCCTAGCTGGCGAGTCGCCTGACAGGGGCTCAACGTTCGAATATTCCTTTGCGTTTTGGTTCTCTGCAGTCTGCAGGCGGCAAGAAACGTTCTACTGTAATTCAGGGCAATTTGAGAGCTCGTCTGAGATGTGACGGCGTGATGGCTTTGCCAGGTTTCGCTGTCGGCCTGTCAGTCACACTCACACCACGGAGCCAAAGAGACGGACGACGCGCAGCCATTCTTTTCGTCTCCTGACGCTGCCATCGTTGAACCATGGGCACCGCTGAATGGAGCTCCCGTAAGTTGATCCGCATGCATGCACTTTTTCCAGAGCTTCAACAACACATAGGATTGTAGGAACACCATCTTCTTCTGCTGACCGTAGACGACAGACAAAAACACACGACCTCACATGTCCTCATCAAGGGTCAGACCTTCTATTTCCAACACATATTCGGTAGCTGACAAAATTCCAAGAATCATTCTTTGTTGATCTCATAGGAAGATGTCAATGCCCTTTAGCTACAGGCATATGGCCATGGAGTTGTGTCTGTCGTCTCCACACCAGACGCTGGTCTGCAAACGCTATTATGTTAATCAATCTTTAAAGCGTCCGTTGCCAGCGTTGTCTTTAACGCTAAAGCATCTCTTGTGGAGGTCAAAATGTTTCTGATTCATTATTAAAAAAACTTTTCCCTTTTCTTTAAGAAAAAAAGTACGACTTGTTTTCATATGCTGCTGGATTTTCTTGATTCAGAGTTAGATTAGTATACATATTAAAAAAGGCCCGCGGAGATCGGCCGTCCTCCAGGATTTCATTAAGAGGAGGATTTTACCCTCAATGGGTCTCGGAAAAAACACCCCAAACCTAGTTTTGCTAGGGAGGAGGATTTTTAATTTAATTCGTCCCAATAAGGGATCGAACTCACGGCCTCGAGGTGCCAAAGAAACTGTCTTCCATTGGACTACAAGGTTGTTGGCAGACTATATACATCATCACAGTTTAATCAAAATCAGGTTAAATGGATCGCGGGGGAACTTGTAAGTATAAAAAAAACTTGGCCCATGGGACCTAGTCGGTCCACGACATTACACTAAGAAGAAGACCTTCTCACACAAGCCAATAAAACTCCTGCTACAGAAACTTGTCTTCTATTGGACTATAAGCTCGTTGGCAGACTAAGTGAGACTAGTATACATCATCACAGTTCAATCAAAATCGGGTTAAATGGATCACGGGCCGGGGGAACTTGTAAGTATCAGAAAAACTTGGCCCGTGGGGCCTAGTCGGCCCACGACAGTACACTAAGAAGGAGATCTTCTGTGGCGGAACCGCCCTGCTTAATCCAGACTAAGCACACCTGGATAACACTAACATCCTTATACGTGCATAGCGTATACTCTCATTTTTGAATTACTTGAAAAGGGCGTTCGAAAATAGTTTTGCAAACCAAAACTTGATGATATAACTGTTGTCTGTGTATGATCGGCTCTGATACCAGCTGTGGCGGAATCGCCCTGCTTAATCCAGACTAAGCACACCTGCCACTTCTGCCTCGCAGTGCACTTAGGCCAGACTAAACCCGGTAGTCCGTCGAGCTACCCAAAAGGGCACTCGATGTAACCATCGCCCGAGGATACCGACACCACACACATTCAGCCCTCGAAAGAGCCACAACAATTACATCATCACAGACAGTTGAAATAGGGAATAATAGAATAAATTTACAAAAAACCAAATGTAGGGAATCAAATACATGTTCAAATATAGCGGAAGCGAAATCAGAGTGTATATATATATAGCGGAAATGTTTTCAAAACATCTCGCAGCGGAACAACTCAATTATTCTTCATGAAGAGATGAACAAGGCGAGTAGCACCGAGCCTACCGGTACTACCACCTCCAACACAGCTATCCAGATATCGCCAGTACCTGTAATCCAAAAGTGGA
Source organism: Paspalum notatum (assembly GCA_022530915.1). NCBI lineage: Eukaryota > Viridiplantae > Streptophyta > Magnoliopsida > Poales > Poaceae > Paspalum > Paspalum notatum. Next base: position 5,141,547 of record CM039684.1, read on the forward strand.
GGCAAACCCTGAGTACTAATTACTCAATAGGACTTAATGGACGGGGCTTACGGCTGACGCAAAGCATGCTTACTAATCATGTGGATCCTTAGCTGTTGATTCTTAAACCAAGTCATGTTGACATAAGATAGCAAGATTTAACAGCTGCTATTCATTGATCATGAAGATCATTTATATCATAAAGTAAATACTTGCAGAAAGTAAAACACAAACACATGTCCCGTTCCAAGATTCATAGCACTTCCATCACACCCCTGGGAGTAGCCGTCTCAGGAGCGATACCACGGTACGTCGGGTCAGCCCTCCCTCGACTCCAAAGCATCTCCCAAGTCCATCGACCTCCTACTGGTGGACAGGCAGCACCAGGAATAAAGGAACGGATCATATACATCCAAGCATGTTGTAATAGAAAAACATGATTATAAGCATAAAGTATTTGAATTATTACTACGTTCGGACGCAAAGGCATTGGCATTTTCACACCTGGTGAGCATCAGCTATTCGAATCGATTTGTTAATTCCCGGGAACAACTAAAAATGCCAGGGGTATATGCTTACTAGCCATCGCGTTTCCACATATAGCCCCCATCTCCACTTGTCCCATCCCAAGTTCGATTCCAACCCGCCACTTCCCTGAGTTTAGCCCCCATGGAGCGTTACCTCGGTTCGTCAGGTCTAGCCCTCCCATGAGATAAGCACCCCCAGTTCCATGGTAGGAACAAGTCTCTGTTCTTCGGATGGCACAAGTAAGACTTTCACCGGTCCATTATCCCGGATAAGCATCTTAGCAATGTTACGCCGACCAATAGGCGAACAACGGACGGGCCTTATACGACTCGGGCGGAGTCCACCATACCTTGCCACATCATTTTTCATAATATTCCCATAACTCCGCCCGGTCTCTATTTCAAACATAGCATATGATAATCTTCCATAAGATTTTTGTTTTGAAAATACCTATGCGACGAGTGACTCCATTCACTCGTGTCTACTCGTACCTAGCATTACTAGGCAACTCGTCCTACGAACTAATATATAGGTGCTAGGGCCAGGGCGGTCAGGAAGTCTAATGCAGTTGGTTCCAAACAACTCCTAATGCAGATGCGTAAGCATTCATCAAATATATTTGCTGGGTAAAGCATGGTCTTGCCTACCTTTGCTTGATCTTAAGAAAACCAACAAACTAAACTATGTTAGTTTGCCGGGTTGTGAGGCTTTGCCCCAGGCAACCCCTTGATCCCTTGGACAACTTCCCTTTCCAACCACGACTGATGGGCCCTCCAGGTCGTGAATGGGTCTTAGTTGGTCTTTTGGATCACCGTTGGTTGAAGTAGTTTCACGCGCTCGTTTCTTGATCACGTATCTGTAATGAGCGCCATTATATGAATGCCATGCACGATGCAGTGAGTTGTGATACATGAATGACAAGCACACACTTAAAAAATCGTTTCGTGGTTAGGCCGAAAGGGGAACCATTGACTACTCAAACAAGATTACTCTCGTAGGCATAAACCTAGCATACACTCATGCAATTAAGTATAAATAGTGCAATACATAAATTATTACACGATCAAATTATCAATTTAGCCGGTTCTTTATCATTTCATGTGCGAGCAAAACATCACACAAGTATATGATTACATATGTAGTGGATTACTAGGGTACATGAATGGAGTATGTTGTTGTTTAATCTATCTCAGCAAGTTAAGTATACAAACTAAGCATACGGACCGGAGTACATGATAGACTTCTACTTCCAAGTTAATTTTATCCCATTCACTATACATCAAGCATATAAGTAAATAAGTTATATACCTTGACTTAATCGAGTTATTGAATCCACATATCGATAGTGCAATACTTTTTGTAATTAAAGATCTACAATCCTTGTCATAGGAGGATCAAACATGCATGTGGAGTATTATAGAATCAAATATCTTACAAGGTTTATTTTGACACCGCAGACTCAACTCTATTAAAGGAAGTTTATAAGAGCAATCTCTGGTGCATATGAGTACGTTGCTTTCCATTCCTATTACCTTCACTTTTGGCCCTATTTAAGTGACTACTTATACTTCTTTCATGAAACAGCATCCACAAAGCATGAATAACCTACATAAGTATACCTGCACAGGAATATAGCTATAGGAATTTCGGTGGAGTTTTTAGGGTACAGTTAATAGCACTTTTACATTTTATTGATTTAATCACCTTAGCACTTGTCATTTTCAAAACCGCAATCAAACCTAACATGCAAGAGCTCAAACTTATACAGTGAGTTACATTTATTATAAAGAGTGCCCAGAAATCATAGTTCATCCATTTGAGCATATTTTATGTAGCCTCCAATTCCTAGGTTAAATAAATGCACATAACACATATAAATGGCAAAAGAGTAATTAAACAGCAAGTGCTAGGGCTACAAAAATTCACATAGTGCTACAATGCCACAAGAAAGCTACTGTCCAAGTTTCATGGTCTTTGGAGTTCATTTAGTCCACTTTTGTCATTTATCCTAATTAATCATGCATGCAACAAACTAAGGGTAAAACAGACCTTTCACACCTCCACATCTTATCAATCATGTAGATCTATTCAAGAGGAGTCTAATGCAACTGAGTTTGTCCATTTTGGATTTTTCTGTGATTTTATATGATTTTCCAAAGTTCTCAGATTTAGAAAAAGAAAAACATACAAAACAGGGACTAAACGAAATTAACCATATACTTCAGGGGCTAGCACGAAATTTTACCTAGGCTCAGTGAACAGATCCTGTGAAATAGGTGAAGCACAGGGTTAGATCTGCAAAAAATGAAAAGCTTCAGTTTAAAATGCGAAACTCTAATAGATCCAGGGGGTTATCTGCAGTTTTATCAAGGCACATTCAATAGTGAATAGAATAGCGAAAACTACAGGGGCTAACTGCAAATACGCCATCTTCTTCCTCGGGCCGACGGGGGACGACGCGGCGGCTCGGCGTTCTCGCGCGTGCGCCGGCGCCTGGAGGCTCGCACTTGAGGCCGACGGGGTACGGGAACGTGTTCCGGTCCACGGGCTTCTTTTCCCCCCAGATCTCGTCGTGAGAGATGGAGAGGAGAGGCGGCGCGGCGAGGGTGAACTGGGACGGCCACGACGCGGTGGCGCGCGGCCGCGCGGACTTGATTCGACGGAGCTGGGGGAGGAAGGAGCCTATGGTTGGAAGTGTGAGCTGCGTGGGGAGATGGCGCATGCGGCGGAGGTGGTCTGGTGGTGCGGGGTTGGCCCGAAGGGGGTGCTCCACGGTGAGGTCCAGCAGCAATGGCGGTGCGCGACGGCGTCACTCGCGGAGAGGGCAAGGGAGCAGGTGGGAGGCTCCGAGGCTTGGCGGGGAAGGTGGAGGGAGGTGCGGGTCGCGCGAGGCGCGCGTCGGACGGGGCAGAGACAGCCCGAGGCGACGGCGGCGCGAAGCTCGCCGCGAACTCGGCGTTGCGGTGGTCGGAACAAGCGGGAACTCGGCGGTGGGGAGGTGGAACGGCGTCGCCGTCTCGTGCTTCGGGTGCACGGGGTTGAGGCAGAGGCAGTTGTGGAGGTCTAGTGGCGTGGAGGGGGCGGAGAAGGCCGCGCGAGCTCGAGCTCCGAGCTCTACGGCGCCAATGGCAGCTACGGCGTCCGGTGTTCTGGGCGAGAGAGCGAGGAGGAAATGGAGGGCGAGGGAGTGAACGGAACCGTGTTTCCGTCCTGGTTCAAGCCGAGGCACGCGGGGGGTCGATCCGCGGGCGCCACTGCCCGTACGCCGGCGGCCACGCACTCGGCGCCGGCTGCGACACCGTGGCCTCCCGGGCGCTGGGTCCCACCGGTCAGTCACTCAGACAAAAACCATTCTTGTTTGTGTTTTCTCCCTTTCAGTTTTTCCCCTTTTTAACCCTGTTAGAGGCCGATTTAGGAGAAACGGTAATTGTAGGAAATGTTGGCCTCTTCAAGGTCTACAAGTTTGTCAATAGGCTCAACTTCAGATTCGAAGTGCAAATATGAATTTCATTTGAATTTAGGTTGCAGCTCCCAGTTTGGACAGGGTACCTCTACTGATTGTGAGAATCAAAAGTCCTATCTCTGGTCTTTACCACCCAAAGTGTATATTGAAAAGTTTGTTTATAATTTCAATATCTACAACTTCTCTAATTTGAGCTTTGCATGAAAGTGGCTATAGATCATAGAAACATTGAGATTACTAAACATGTCAGATTTGGACTGGTTTTCTGTGTTGGTAGAAAATGATCCTACATTCCATTTAAAACTCAATATATGATCAAACTCTAATTACCATAGTTGTTCTCCAGTAGATGACCTAAAAGTTTGGTAATATGACTTTGGTCTGAAACCCAACAGATTTTAAATTATAGACACAATTATGTTCCAAGGTTTATTAAAACAGAAATTTCACTTTGTGTAGAGACTTTCTTGTTTCCAACTTTTGGAGTATCAACTGAAGTGCAATCACTTCCACAATAGGTGCATTTGAAAGGTGGTAAGTTTAATTCCACTTCATAGAAAGGAAGATTTTGAAGTTGTATAGTGAAATCAAAAGTAATTTCAGAATCAACTTAGGGAAAAGCTGAAAATCCATACTTGAGAAATTTCTGAGTGTGGGTCGATCTAGTTGTTTCCATGAGATATTTGGGTGAAATTTTGAGTGAGTAGACGATAGTTTTGATCCATGCTCAGTGTAGCAAAAGGATAGTCCATAACATATACAACAAGTTTGTCAACGGAGTTGAGCTTGGGTACTTAATGAATTTGAAAACTTTATTAGGGCTCAAGTTTGCTCACGATCACAACTGGCACTTATCAAGAAACTTTGGGTTGGATCTTTTAACCCTCCTGTCCTTAGATTTTTGAACATTGTCGAATAGAAAGGTCTAGGGTTACTTTCTTACCCGAGGTTTTGCACGTGGTGTTGAGCGCAAAAGTATGTGAGTGTTGACTTATCCAACCAAAAAATGTGTGGCCTTGCATCTTGTATAGAAAATTTTTGACTTAGTGATTTCTCCACGTGTTTCTTGTAAATCTCTAAGCATGAGTAAGTCTTAATCTATCATTAGCTTTCATCTAATCGTGTGTTAAGGCTTTTGAGATGCCAAGGGCATCACACCTTCTCACATTGGGCAAAAAACTCCGGTACCTCCACCCCACCCGTACACAACAGCACCACAACCCCGTGAGATGGGGCCACAGACCTGTGCTTTGGCGTGTGGCGAGCGAAGAGATTTTTTTTTCCACAGTGCTAGTATTCGCTCCCACTGAGGTTAAATGGATCACGGGCCGGGGGAACTTGTAAGTATCAGAAAAACTTGGCCCATGGGGCCTAGTCGGCCCACGACAGTGCACTAAGAAGGAGACCTTCTCACATAGGGCAAAAACACTCCGGTACCTCCACCCTACCCATACACAACGGCACCACAACCCCGTGAGATGGGGCCACAGACCTGTGCTTTGGCGTGTGGCGAGCGAAGAAATTTTTTTTTCCACAGTGCTAGTATTCGCTCCCACCGAGAGTCGAACTCATGATCTATGACCATGCCTTCGCATCTCCTAACCATCCGGAGCGTTGGCCGGGAACACACACGCAACTTTCCTTGGTGGTTATTTTGTCATTTAGTTGAAAAAATATTGGCATGAACTTGTTTGTCAAAACGGATCCATAGTTTTTAATATAAATTGAGCATATCTCAAATAGTTAGGTTCATATTGTGGAACCTGTCCATCGGGTTCAAGTCTTCGACTTGGTATGAGTGCTCACATTCTTTCTAAATTTATTTCACTATTTTTTGATTAAAAAGCTTTATTAATCTCAATCAATTACACGAAGATGATACAATCAAACTAAATTCACCTCCGATTCTGTACACCTCTAATGTGTACATAGCCTAAGAAAAAACAATTGAATACATGACAAATATCAAATATCATGTCGAAGTGAGCTAAAACATTTGGTCTTCACACACCTTTCGTGATAGAGGGGAGCCATGCATTAAAAATGCCTAGAAAGACATATATAAGAAAATTGGTGTTTAATCTCTAATGATAATAATAACAATAACAACAACTACTCCGACGACGAGCGCTAGTAACTTGGAGTATCATGTTATCCGCATGAAAAATTCCTACATATATTACACACACAACTGACGAACGCGCTTCCTGCCGGAAGATAAATAGAGATTCGAAGTGCACACTGCAGCTTCGTTCGTCTACGTTCCAGTTGAATTTCTCCAGTAGTGTCCGTTGCATGATTGCATATCCCTCCGTGATCGCCTCCGTCTGACCGTATCGCGCACCACGTTTTTCTTCCTCGCGGAGTCGCGGTCGTGCGGCGACCAGATGGGGGCGCGCGGGGGCGGCTGCCGCCGGCGCCGCGCGGGCCGGAATGCGAGACCGTACCGCAAGACGACGCCGAAACCACCGATCGAGACTTGGGGTCGATTCATAGATCCGGAAGCCCTTATCAAGCTATCATTTGGAAGGCAGCCAGGATCCCACAGGATAGCCGCACACGGCAGCTAGGCTGCAAGTGTGTGTGTGTGTGTGATAGTGAGAGAGAGAGAGAGAGCGCTCTTATCTGTCGTCAAGCTGGAGGGCGGCTGCTACGTGCCTCCTGCATTATCCGTCAGGCATGGAGGTGACTGAAAGCCAAGTCCCAGTGCTCCTTCTGTTTCCGTACCTGAGCGGCGCAGCAGCGATCTCGATCGAAAGTGTCGACACCAGTTCGTCGCTGTAAACTGTGCGCCGGTTTCCACGCCACCGGCTACTGTTCTTCCCGGCCCGGAGAGCGAGGGTCGGGGTCTGATCCTTCTGCAGCCGCCGCCGCCGCCGCCGCCGCCGCCGCCGCACTGACGCATGCAAGCCTCCTTTCCAGGCGATAACTTGCGCAGTCACCTATCAACCTGTTGCTGTTGTGCCCTGTGGTGACGTCGAAATCTATCCGCACACAGAGAATTACGGCTCTATTTACTGAAAATTATTGGCTCGAGCTTCATACGTACGCTCGGTACGTCGCAACTGCTGGCTGCAGCTGCTGCTGGTCAAATCTGCAGTTACAAAGCGTGGTCTATCATGTGCGCCAGCGGAGCAGTTTAGAGAGAAAGTAAGCTTAAGTTCTAAAGTGTATACCACGAACTTACAAACCGCAGCAAGAGAAATACTCCTACCTATATAAAAGATAGGTGGAAGATCCATGTTCTTTGGGGGGAAAAGGAGAATTGCCTGAAGCCAAAAGCGCTTCCAACGTGTCTTTGCCTAGCAACAAAAGTACCCTTTCACGGCATTAATTTGAGAATTTTTCTCTCAGATGCGACGGCGTCGTTCAGCTACGTCGCTTGAGACGATGCCTGCCTGTACGGGGACTTGCCAGCTCTCCCTGTCATACCACAAAGTCCAAGATGTCTTCATGCCCTGACGCTGCCATCTCTGAATGACGAGCACCACATAAGCTCCTGTAATTCAACCGGAGGCACTTTTTCCAGAGCTTTGACATGCAAAGGTACGTGACCTGCTGACGAGTCGTGATTAAGATGGACCTCCGATCCTATTATTATTATTTCTAAAGATTTTCCTCCACTGACAACAACTTGGAGAAACATATATCATCATGAGCTGGTTGAGAGAGATTGGCCTGATGACGAAGTCGTTGAATACATCCTACCAGGATGGTAACTTTCGCTTGTTAGGCCAAGGCCATCAGTCAGGGTAAAACATTCATCTATCCACTATTCTAACTATCTCTTTTTCTGTAAACACTATCGCTACAGTGTCGTTTTGTACTATACCCGGTCTTTTACTCCAATTGCTGGACTTAGTCTTAGCGTTTCTAATGCCTTGCCTGCAGTGTGCTCGTGGACACTTCATGCGAGCAAAACTTAGAGGGCGTTTGGAAGAGATAGAAATAACGGATAATAGAATCTAGATCATTTTACTCCTCGGATAAAAGAGGCACGGTGCTATTTGGTTATTCTTGGATAATGAGCTGGACCTCTATTTTGGATAACGTTCGTTTGGGACTGACACAACACACTCTGCTACTCCACTGTTTGGAGCACTGTTCACCTCTTGTTCCCCGCAGGCAGGGGTTGCGCCAGATAGAGGGATAATGTGCTATATGACGCATTATCTGCACATGTTCGGCTGCTGCACGGATTTTTGTTCGGATTAACTCTATCTCCGTGAACCAAACGGCCCCTTAATTTCCGATCCATTCTATTCATTGGGGGGCATATTATTCCGATCTGGGATGTCAACTCACTGATCTCATCGTCTTTTGGGCAGGATGTGCCTGGCCTACCACTTCTGACAGACTAACACTCCCGTCGGCGGCTGAATGAACACTCACTATCTATATCGACCTTTTTACTAAGAAAAAAATCTGCTATCTTTAGCGCCGTCGACCGTCGCTGGAACTGGGTTGCAGGCTTTGGGTAAGCTTCTTCTCGCTGTTGCAGCTAGTCCTGTGCCTGCAGCTACATCCAGTCCAATTTGAGTACTACGTAATTGACAGTAACGTTGCAAGCGCACAATAAACATCAGTACAAACTGCAAAGAATTGGCAAATGCAAAGTAGGAGCATTCATGCATGCCTCACCTGGACTTTCGGCAATCGCCACTCAGTCACCCGTCTTCTGGAAACAACTATAGTTCTAGTTCTAGTAACAAGTGAGGTGCAAACACGGTTTAGAAAAAGAAGAGGTTCATGGAATTTCTAAAGCTCCAAAAAAACATTACAATCTTAGCAAAAATACCATGATTTTCAAACATGGTTTGTTGCACCCCAAACATATCATATTCTTTGGGAATCCAAATAGTTTCAAATAGGGGTGGTCATGGGTCACGATACAAATGTTTTTCACAGTCCAAATAATGATTTTTAGCTAAAAATGAATAGAAATACGATCCGGCCTTTTTTGAGCCTGATTTTCAAAATTTCTAGGCAAAAACTTTACCACCCCTAGTTACAAAACTGTGCTGTTCTTTTTTTTTCCTATAACACCAAAATACGTTGCATGGACACGTGGCCTTCAAATTTAAAGGTCCAGACATCCAAATTCAGTTGTGCGTATCTTATCTTCAGATGCAGATGCCATAATATAACGTACGGGCGTGTATACAGAAGCTTTTGACCTCATCCCAGATCAAGCTTCAAACTTGTGTTATGTGCTTAAGGAGGACACAATATCACTAAGGAAGTAATCTGTAAATTGTACAGGATTATTACAAACAACAGCTACCAATAATCAGTTGAGGATCCTATGGATCAAGATCGGAAGAAGCTTTGTATCTTAGAACCAAAATTTTACCTGAAGCCAGAAAGGCTTCCAAGATAGGATCTCTCTTTACATGACAATATAAAGGTCTTCGTTCTTCGACGATCATTATTATTCAGGAATTGATACAGCCTGTGTGCATAAGACCAGATTAAACAAACAGGAACTATAAACTAGTGGGCCACTGCACCTATAGCCTATAAGCCCCTCCAGGTAACTTGTTTTATTGCCAAGCCTTGATTGCACCATAACATCTGAAGCTGAAGGCATCTCATTCAGCTTATTCTAATTTTCACTGAATATTCTATCCCCAGGAGAATGGAAGGAAAGGAAAAGTGTATAAGTAATCACATGGTATGAGGGCATCAACTTCTTTCAGCAAGGCTTTCGTAGAAGAGTATGTAGCCATTATCAGTGTTGCCACTAAACTCTTGCGGTGAGCCAAAGAATGCCTGTACCATGGACTCATCAGTCATCTCAACATTCTCGTCATCAAAGAACAACCAATGGTTGTGGCTCTTAACCAAGCTGATATAGTGGCCATGATTTGGCCCACTTCCAACATGAACTACCACAGCAAAAAGGGAGTATTCCAGGTCTGAGTTGTCAACGGTATTGAGAAGTTTAAGCTCCAGAGGAAAAACCACTCGGTATGATAGTTTTTTGTAGCGCTGTAGCTGTTCAATATACTTGAAACGCTTGAGATGAATTACCAGGATGTTTGGTGGTTTCTTTATCTTCATTCTTTTCTGTGCTTCCTGTAGACTGAAGGAACAACAGTTTTTATTCAGATATATGAAACTGGAAAAGTGATACTATAGCAGCAATTAAGATAAACAAGTAGCACAGTTGTTGCAGTAAAAAAAGTACTCCTATCTCCTAACAGATGGACTTCAAAATTAGCCCAGAAAATGTACACATGCTATGGTATTGGGTGATTTGCTGTAGATCAAAACACATATACAAAACAGCAAAAGAAGAGGAGCCAACAACTGACACAACAATATAGCTCAAACTATAATACTATATTATGTAGAATTGATGCTACAAACAACAACAACCAAGTCTTTCAGTCCAAGCAAGTTGGGGTAGGCTAGAGTTGAAACCCAACAAGAGTCACCAGCAGGAGGAAACAAGGGCAAATATTCTCTCGAATAAGAACCAGGACAAATATTGGATATCTCATGGGGAAACTATGGGCAAACAAAGGGATGGGATCAACATACCTGCAGCATTTGTCACAGAAGAACTTATCCTCAGCATTCAAAGTCTCTGTTGAGCTGAAGTTCTTAAGACAGCTGGTGATTGAACTATTCTGTTCAATGTCCAGGCTCAGGTCAAAAAATGTTTCATCTCTATCAGTCACAGTTTCACATCTCAGACATCTCGTTTCATTAGTCAATATTCCCTACAGAAACATAATTAAGAACAATAGGCTCACCTCCAAGACTAACAAAAAGGGCTGGATTTCATGGACATGCCATACGCACATACACAAAGCATGTTGGCACAAATGAATAAATCTCACCTGGAAGCATCTATGGACCAATGTAGCAGCTAATTCTTTGTGACTACCATTGGATTGGCCATTAATTGGGCCATTTAAATTCTTCTGTAATGAGAGATTTTGAAGAGATTCTCTCGCAGCATTATTTTCCTTCTCTAGAATGTCAATGAGCTCATTCAGTAAAAAATTCAGAAACTCGTGGGCATCCTGTACAGTAGTATTGAGTTCAGTAAAAAAAAAAAACGCTACAGTACAAAGATAAGGGGGGAAAAGCATGACCTTGGAAGTGAACTATAACTTTTATTGCAATAATGAAGTATATATCTATTCTCTATGTTTAAAATACTGAAGCTTATTCATGTATCTCGTCTAACCAAGATTATTGGTTTGTCATTGACAACTAGCAAATAGAGATGGTCTTTAGTGAGCCAGAGTTGCTTCTAACACAATTAAGATTTGCCATATATAGCATCTAGTGAGGAACTGTCTAGGTGCTACCAAACAAACTTATACATTGGAGCTGGTAGGATCACATGACTTCTAGATATTGCAAGTAGCTGAATATAGAAACTTCAAACACAGTAGCGCATCAGTTCACATGGAAACTACTGAAAAAAAAACATCTGGACAAAATTACAACAGTGATTCTTGCAAAGAAAACCTATCTCAGAGGGCTTGTGAACATTACTTCTGTTCAGCCATTATTGGCCAATACTGGACCATAAAAGCAGATTATATCTGCAATATTATGTATATGGTGTATATTTATACCCTGATCGCTAGGTGCTTTTGATTGGGCTACTTTAAAGGATATTAACTCCTTCCATGTATGCACACTGCCTGTATGTATAAATATTGCCCATATCAATAGAGAAATAATTATGCTTATTTGCTTTTGACTTCGAAAGATGATTGACCCAACGATATATTACCACGTGTTTGCTCAAAATGATGAAATACATATTGACAGATGCCACTGCCTAAATGTATTACCTGATGCATGTAGCTGCGGAAAATTTCATTCTGTTTCTTCAAGCGTTGTATAAAACGCTTAGGAGCAATGACCCCAGTTTTCTTCTTCTGATTACTAATCTGTATGGATAAGGGGAAGTAATAATTAGGTTGTTGGTAGACCATTGATTGCTTCAGTTTAATAGTCACTTGTATCGATTGCATCTCACACTATGGAAAGGTTTCAAGATAAAAAGAATTGCCCCAAAAACATTGTATAATGTCAGACTGAAAGGTAGTGAAAACCACAATGCAATCGGTAGGCGCCAGAGTATCCTTGTCAGTAAAAAGACAACACAAATTTATCTATGAAAAAAAATCAGAAACCAAGCAAGACAATACAGGATCATGCCCTAAGAACTTTTATTTAACAAGCATTATTTATAGAATGTGTTCTAGTTTTTTAACTTATAAACTTCTATCAGCCGTTCAAAAGAAGTCCAAATTGTTCAATTTTACTAATATTACCAGAAGATGTTATATAGTCCCAGTAACATAGTATATGTCTCTTAACAGAAACCATGTTCAGTGAGAGCCCATTTTAGCGTGCTCCTCTTACACCTAAGAAGGTAAAGTGAAATAAGTGAATTTTGGGAGTTCATTGATTAGCACATAGACCGTCATGCGGCTAAGTTTAGACTTGGAACATAATATTTGATATGATTCCAACAGAGCATGGAATAAAAAACTATAACATCGAGTAGAACTATAGGCATCTCATGTGAATCTGTCAAATTAACCAGAAAATTGCTTGGAGGAAATCCCGTGGGATTCAATATGCATGCACTTAATTAAGAATCATAGTCATTTACTCATTTCCAGATACAATCTCGCTCAAGCCAAATTGCGATTAATTAGCCATCTCTTGCTCTTTAGCTCAAGAATCAATATGTTTTATCTGTGTTTCCTACATGTTGAAGCATACATGAAAACGTTGGGATGAGAATAACTATCGCAACAATCAATAACAGCAGTAGTACCTGAGAGAAAAGATCAGCCAGGCAGGTTAGCATGCTCTCCTCAACATCTCCGGTGCTTTTATTGTTTGCATAGTACTCCAGCAATTGATCACGGAAAGGAACGCAAAAATAAAGTGCCTGGAACAGGAAACAGTTAGACCCCACATTATGAGGAGAATAGTCAGCTACTATCCATCTAAAAATATCGCTAACCAAAATGTCCCCACATCCAAGGCACCACTCCTCGATCTGAAGTTCTGAACAAAGAGCTTTACCATGATGCTTATACACACATTTCAAATGGTGAACACATACGGAAACTGAATCCCCCGATGTCAAAAATATGTTTTATGGCAATAATGTCTCACATCCAAGGCACTGATCCTACATCTGAAGCGAGGGGCTTACCACAGTGCTCCACACGCATTTCAACACATACAGAAACCATGAGTTTCCCTCAATTCTCCGATGTCAAACCAATTAAGCAGGCTCTCGGTTCAACAAACATTACGATCTACGATCATCATGTTATGAAATCAAAACAGGAATCGCACACGATAACTCGACAATCTCAGAAATTCCCCACTCAAAAAAAATCTGGCGGAATAACCCGCGGTCCTCGACGCATGCATCACACGAGCGCAATCGCCGCGGTACGATCTCGCGAAACACGCATCGCTCCTCCCCGCCCCGCACGGACAAGACCCAGCAAATCCCCACCCCACGCCTGAGGGGAGGCTACTAGGAAAAGCGCGGAGAGATTCAGGCCGGCCCGGCGGCGTACCTGCAGGACGCTGTTGCAGTAGCATGTGTTGCCGAAGTTCTCGAGGCCGAAGTAGCGCTCGCCCTCGGGGAACTGCTCGCCCAGGGCCTTCTCCAACCTGGAGCCCGCCGCGCCCATCACCGCCGGCGCCCAGCTCCCATTGCCCGCCGGCACACGGCGACGGCTCGGCGCGAGGGCCTGTCGCTGTCCTGGATGGCTGGGGCGGTGCGAGACAGGAATTGTACTGGTGCAGCGAAACTGTTGCGATTGGGGGGTTGGGGGTTGGAAAGGAGGGAGGACGAACACAGGGGGCGGTCGGGGGAGGAAACGAAGAAATGGGCAAACCCAAAGACACAAATGCCCCGAAGTGGACATCGCTATGCCTGGTTTTGGCCTGTCCAACCGACCTCTTTCGTCAAATCTGAACCTTAATTCGACGGCTCAGATGATCCTAGGCAACGGCTTCACCTCTGTGGCCTTGTTTTTTTTTCCCCATAACACCACTCCTTTTTTAGAGGGAATAGCACCTCTCTTTCAGACATGTCCTAAAAGGGTTTGAAAAACATCGAGTAACCAACCTCTTCAAAACAGGCCTAATCAGTGACCACCGCCTTTGTAAACCCAAATTGAGCAAGCTTTAGCCCCCATCTCCAGGTTCTTCAACCATTACAATGGCCTCTGGAAGACTGGAAACAGGATCCACAACATTTCAGCGGCTAAACTTTTAACGATTCCAAGATCATAAGTTACATTCACACATGAAGGGCATTAATAAGTTACAGTCCCATATGGTCATTTAAAAGACCAGGTCACCAGGACATCATTTTGATAAATCAATGGAATACTTCTACTTTGCTTTTGCTATATCCACTAAATCCCGATTGTTGCCAAGAGCCTCCTGTACAAGCTTCACTGTAAGCTAGAAACCCTCTCATGGGTCCAGTCTAGCACTAAAATCACATGAGCATACAAGATGAATGTAATGAACTCTACAAGCCAGCATGTCACTGGCATTTCTTGGCTTCATCGTCTCATTGATAGCAATTCGTATCCTCATTGTCAGCCAGGGGCGGCACGCCAAATACCCAGTCAAGCACATTCAGGTACTTGGACCGGAAAACATCTCTTTCCTGCGCATAGCAGTGCATAATGATAGAGGTAGCTATACTGAACACAACTACATCGGCTCGCTTTATCTGCAGTATTGGAGGGCAGAGCCCTGCATCGGTCATGCATGTGAAAAAGCTCTCGATAGCTCTGGCAAGACAGTACAGGGATATCTCAATTCTCCTGCTCTTCTTCTCTATAAACAATGCCAAACCTGTTGGAAACTGTTGTGTGGAAATAATTTAGTATCATAAAGCTGCACGATTAGAAAAGGATGCTTAATTCATTTGCCAAACTTGTTCTGCATACCGTGCCAAGTATGACAAGAGGGGTGTTGGCACTCTGGAAGATTCTAAAAAGCAGGCAGGTCCAAGCCCTGAAATGTAGAAGGAAACACCATATATTGCCACCCCAAGAAAAAAAGTGATCATATATTTAGATGCTCACCGCAAGAGTTGAAATAATTAATCATGAACTCACCATGCAGATGCACAGTATACTGAGAGAAACAGGCTAGATCTTGCTATGCCTAGAAGACTCTTCCCTATTATTGAGTAAGGCCTGCAAGTTTTAAGGAACAGAAAACAGTTAGAGAAACTGCGTCCGTTTTTAAAGTGGAAAAGGTAACATCTAACATGACAGCTTTGCATAGATAGATTTTACACAAATTCTGCTTGTTCCCCTTTTCACTTTTTTTAGCTAAAATAGGATAAACCTATTGAAACTTGGATGCTGCGCAATCATCATTGGCACATCAAGCTCAATTGATGCAGGGTCTGGATGGTTATTGGCAGCAGAAAATGCTTCTCTCTCAATTAACAACCAAACATGTCACTGTACTTCCATTGTCATAGCAGCATACCTTTTCATGAGATGCTGCCGATGAACTACTAGTGCAGGAACTAAGTAGACTGGAACATATACGGGAACTGCTCTTCCATATGCTTGTAACAAGAATGAAAAGACATGTCCTGTACATGACTGATTACCATGCACAATCTGGAAAACAGAGATAGAAGTCAGATCATGGGGAAAAAACTAAAATTACAAAATAAGTGAAAACAGATTAGCTATGACACAGAATCGAATCTATTTATTGGATGCTTGATAGGCAAAATGTCAAAGTATGACGAATAGTGCCTCGATAATTCATTCATATGGAAAATTAGGATATCAACAGATCTTAAGACTTACTGTGCAAGGCACTTTCATGTTTGGATCTAACTTTATGTCGACACCAACAGATTTGTAGTACTTCTCGATACCTGCTAAGTTACTGAAAGCAGTGTGGTTGACTACCTCCTTCACACCTTGCAAAATAGTTAGATCTTTTCCACCATGCTTGTTCAGAAATGATTTATAAGATGAAGGTAAACTGTCCTGCTTTAAAATGTAGGCGGACCTGCATAAGAAATAATGGAGGCAAAAAATCAGTATTTTGCACATGCTATAGAATATATGGCAGTAGTCTAATTCAACTTCTTTTTCATTGCATACACTTAATTTCAATCAAGCCAATTAAAAAAACGAAGGTATGATATACCTATATATGTATTACTGACAAGGGAGATTTTTTTTTTTTTTTTTGACATGGTATGGTATAAGCAAACAATGATAAGCTCAAAGTCAACAGTTCCAAACAACTGCATTTACGGCACATGTTTGAAACTTTGAATACATCAACAATAATTTCTAACATCTAAACAATCACTATAAGCTAAAAAAATTATTGGATATTGAAAATGTAACTTACAAAATTTGTGCAGATGAGAGGCACATAAGGAATACATCACCATGTGACCAAGTCAAAGGTTTACAGATCTTTCCAAATCTTTTGCTCTTTATTCCACAACGGGATGCAAGCACTGCTGCACGCATGAGAATGTATATAGCCAAGCTAGTGTGCTGTGTTCCTGGCCCTGTCAGGAGCATAGAAGGACCAGCAATCAACCCAGCTAATAATGACCTCCACCTTGCTGTTCTGAAGCAACAAGAGTATGCAGTTATACATTGTCCAACAAGATTGACCTAGAGCTTCAAAAAGATGTGGAAGACGTAATGAAACAATATGAATTTCTGAGTTATCGTGTCAATGAGAAGAAACAACAAAATGGTAAGATAGGGACTGCCACATAACGTCTTGATGATATCTGGGTTCAGCAAAAGACCCATGACCTATTGCTGAGACATCAATAGATCAAAAGACCACTAGCGTGCAGGTCTAATCAATACTAGATCAAAGGATTCGCAGTAATGGACTACTGAGCTTCTCACAAAAAGTAGCAATTTTCAATCTGATCCACAGCAGGTTGCAAAAGTCTTGTAGGACTATTATCAGAAAAAAAAATTCCACAAGTCCTTGCTTCAACTAATCTTAGTAAACAACACAATGATGCAACACTAGTCTAGTCAAACTAGCATCTTCAATCATTAAAAGGACCAAATTTGCTTCAGTGTTAAGAATTGTTTACAACTAACTGTGATAAAATTCTCATCAGAATCAGCATGCACACACTGCACAGTACCAGATAAGAGAGAACCATTTATACCAGAACTCAATTAATCCCCACCAAAGCACTATCTCTGGCCTCTCATATATACTAAAAGAAAACTAGCAGAAGCTGCCCTACCCATTTCATATTCCTCTTTTTTTAGAGAGATGTTCGCTCAAATACATCACTTCAGACATAACTATCACCAAAATACACTTCTCACCTAGAAAGGTACAATCTGTTACCTTCACATGCAAATGCAATTTACCAAAGCCAATGCCCATGGTTTGCTCCAGTCATCACAAAAGCAATCACCAATCACTTCCGTAACAAGCAAATCCGCAGTTCCGGAATAAGTATTTCAACTGTGGTGTTTCCCATGAACTAACCTCTTACGTCCCCAGACGGCGGCGATGTACTCATCGACGGAGACGTAGCTGCCGGCAAAGGTCCCCAGGAACAAGCCGTACCTCACCGTCTCCTTGAGCGCCAGCACCACCGCCTCCTCGTTGGTCATAGCTCCCGCCTTCCTACGCTCGCCAGCAGCACACCACGCCACAAAGAATTCCAAAGCCGTGAGACTAAAACCATCAAGGTGCGCGCGCGACGCGACGGCGGGCGAGAGCCGAGAGAGAGAGAGGGAGACCTCGATCTGGGGGAGCGGCGGCTGCGGATGCGGACGAGGACGGAGAAGAGCGCGAGGCCGCCCTTGAGGCCCGCGCCGATGGCGAAGCCCTTCCCCGCCGCCTCCACGCACCGCCGGAGCCACCGAAGCTCGCCGTCTCCGGCGGCCGGCGGCGCCGGCGGCTTCCCCGGCGAGGCCGCGCAGCCGCCGTTCGCGGCGCATTGGAGATCCTCCGGCGGGGCGGGGGCCATGTCCTCGCCGGCGATGGGGGCGGTGCGGATCCCCACCCGGCCACAGCAGTGAAGAGGAGGAAGCTAGCTGACACCTGAGGGCGATGGGCGCAGCGTGTGTTATTATGCGGGGTAGATGTGGCAGTTAAACTAACCAAGCAGGGGCGGCAGGCCGGCAGCGCAGGCATGGCTTCCGTCAACTCGAATTCTTCCTTATACCGATTTAAACAAGTTTTCTGGAATTTTATGGATATCGTCGATGGTTTTTTTAAAACTCCAGATTCTGTGGATACTCAGGGTGATTCGAGCCTGTAAATTGTTAGTGTGAAGGTAGCTCTACAGTGTATGCATGTTATCGGGAAAAATCTTTACGGCATGCATATATCATACTGTATTTTGTAAATTTCGTGAAGGTAGCTCTGCAACTCGGCTTGAGCAAGGAGAATCCTGACTCGCTGTCATTCATTCCCTTCATGAACATTGAGAACGACAATCCTGACTTCCGCAGGCGGCACACGTCCGTTGTTGTGTTGTGTTTCAGATAAAAGAGTATATACTGTAGGTAGGTGCTGAATTCATTCCGCCGTCGAGATGGTTCGGGGCGGGGGGGGGGGGGGGGGGGGGGTGTGGGAAGCAAACATCGGTGCCCGTACGTCAAACCATTTGTTGCCCCCTTTCTTTCTGCCTCAAACAAACCTGTGGACTCAGGGTGCTCAAGGATCGCTTTCGCGCGGGGACGAGTGAGCTGCCTGCTCTGACTGTATTAGTCGTTGTTTATTTTTCGTGCTCTGTGGCGTCGACGCTTGTTAGTTTCACTATGGCGTCTTCTGGCAGTAGAGCCGTGGGCACTTTTAAGTATGTGAAACGTACACAGCACGTGGTTTCGGCTCAAACAAGCAACAAAACCAAACGCTTTCGGCAATGTCCAATTCTCCACCATAGATATTCTCATATTCATTCAAAAGAGTCCACAATAAATACACTATTTTCATTTTACAACATATGCTGTCCAAAAAGGCTAAGCTAAACAACAGAAGCCAGAACCAAACTATTTAAATAAACTCAGATGGTTAACCTAGCCAATCAACTACATACTAGTTATCGCTGAAACTAACAAATAATATAAGCACATTAGTAATTTACATGACACCAGTTGTCAGAACCTAGATATGCCCAGGCATTGGCATGTCCTCGTCCCATAACTCTTTGAACTCACTAATCATGAAGGCTTCATCCATATCGGTCGACGACTCAGGCATCTTTTCTTGCATAGCCTGTAATACCAGCACCAAAGAATTGTGCAAACTATAGTTCAGCAACCCCCACCACAAAAAATCATCAGTTCGTACCGGAAGCATCAGCTAGTCAGCATTACATTCAGCTAAAAGAAAACATGATACCTGGGATTCCTGGATTCTTGTGACTACAGTCAGAATCCTATGATACTGATCCCGAGCATCTGGATACTGAACCATGGACTTCACTCTGGCAAGAGCTTTTTGCAGCCTTTCTTCAGTCTGCCTCCTTCCTTGTTTCAAGAAATCATAATCATCCTCAATAGGCTTATTTTGGATCAAACCACCACTGCTGCTGCTAGTGCCCTCCATTGCACCTTCTGTCGACTGAAACCCACGCAACCCAGCCACTCTTCGCTTCCAGCGCAATATGACCTCCACTATTCCAACGGACCAAATGATTTTACGATAATGCTTTCTCACTTGGTGACCTCGCACATGAGCCTATAGCCAGTAGACACTAACAAGGTTCAGTATTGATTATTAAAACTAGTCAATCAACCCGTGCTTTCGCACGGGTTAGAGTCTTAAATGTGTTATGCGTAACCGTACAACATATATAGATCTATTTTTATACTTAGTTTTTTTATAATAACATATCTTGCTACTTTATATGTATGCTTAATTGATTTAGATAATCTTTGATCGATTGCAAAAATAAGTGATTTTAATATAATTTTGAGGGGTTATTTTCATCATATTATCAGTCATAATAACTAAGGTATACAATTCAAATATAAATTAAAGGGGATATTTGGTATTATCCTATCCAAATAGCAAATGTGAACAATTAGATATAAATTTAGGGTGTTATTTCATATTTTTTTTACATTGGCAGAGTGGGTAATTAATATGTAGTTTTAGGGGTTATTTAATATTATTTTGATAATGACAAAGGTGGGTGATTACTTAATTAGAAAACAGATCTAATAGCTATTAAGATTCCAACATGTTGATAGGGTATTTTTTTTATTATTGTGAGGATTTCTATAATTTTTTTTCTAGCGCATCTTGTGAGGATTGATATGAAAATTTCAAAAAGTCTACGAAATATTTGTTTCATAGAAAGGTTTTTAGCATTTTTAAAGAAAAAAACAAAAATTGAAGGTAAATTTAAAATGGAAAAAATCTAAAAAAAGAAAAAGATATTTGCTTTCGTTGAGAATTGAACTCAAGATCTTTCGTAAAAGCAGATGTGGGTAATTACTTAGAAAATATATATAATGAAAAAAGAGAATATTTGCTTTCATTGAGAGTTGAACTCAAGACCTTTCATAATGGCAGAGGTGGGTAATTACTTAGAAAACAGATCTAATGACTACTAATATTCAAATCTGCCAATTGATGGTCGGATGTTTCTGATTATTGTGAGAATTTTTTGAATTTATCTTTTTTTCTATCGCGCTTTGAAATTGGTGCAACTTTTAGAACCTTCAATAGTAATAGTAAGATAATAGCATCAAGGACAACAATAACTTATGGCCAAACACCATGGTACATGAGCTATGCTATAGAGGAAACGAGACTTCTCAAGGGTCTGGGCCTTGGGGTTGGGGGAAATATATCTCAGGTTCCATACAAATATATGATGTGCAACTAGTTTGGTTATCATCCAAAGTTCCGAATTAATTGAGAAATTCATAGCTCACTGAAAATTCGCCAGAAGAAAAAAAGAGACTTTTTTGCATGGTACATATCATACAACAAATAACAATACCTGGATCTTGACGATGCGCTGTCTAATAAGCAGAAATTCCTTTCTTCCCTTCCATCCACGGTACTTGTTCTGTATTCGAGTTGCAGCAGCATGCAGGGGATCAAGCTGTCCTGGTTTAGACAGTTTAACAGACAAAAGTGACAGGGCACGATCATCTGATATTGCACCGTTTCCATCCTCATACTGAACTGCTTGCTTTCTCTGGAAGGACTGCACCCTGAAAACTTGATATATACGAGCAGCAGCTTGGGCAGCGTTTCGAACTGCACCTAGTGAATCTCCCATGGATCCAGCTTGAAGACCTTCATCTGCCAATGGAGATGTTCTTCTTTCCGTAACATCTCCAATACTTGGCAAACCTGATATTTCTGTCAAATTGTTTCCCATGGCTTCCTTAAGATTGAGGGTTTGAAGATGACTTGTTAAAGAATACTCCGCCAGGAAGCCAGATATTCCCTTGTATCCATTAGCTGATGCAAGATCAGCAGGTGTACTTCCTGAAGGGTAATTGGGCGTTGGATCTGTCAAAGCTCCAGGAGCTGCACCAAGTGCAATAAGTGCAACGACTGTTCGTTCTCTGCATAACAGGTGAAACAATATCAGTACACATAAAAATACGCAAATAAAAAATAACACAACCTGATAAACTTACCTGCCACAAAATGCAGCCCAATGGAGTGCAGTCCATCCATGAGCATCTCTGAAATTTATATTCACACCAGCAAAAATTGTTGGTCTCAATGCCCACTCATATCCTAAGGCAGCTGCTAGATGAAGCACACCTTGCCCCTCCTCATCTAGTACACTGGGACCTTTGCCACCATCACCTGCTTTATGGACAAGCCATATATGCAATTTGTCCTTTATGTGTTTTTCAAAGAACTGATCATGCTCATCGTAATTGACAAGCCCATTATCATCAGTCAGCTTTAGCAACTCAGACCAGGAATCATTATCTGCCATCAGGGAGTTTATCTTCTTGCTGAAATCAACCATATCCTTTGTGATATTAGATACTGTTGCCTGGTACTTGTCTTGTCCCAAAGACAATAAGTTATCCAGACGCATCTGAAGATATGTTATGTTTGTAGCAACATGTGGATTTGGAGCATCCATGTACTGAGAATCACTTGATCGGAATTCAAACTCTCGTACTTCGCTGCATGCCAACCTGTTGGAGCATGTGACATAGAATGGAACCCTGCCAGGCTTGTGTGACGGAGAAAAACATCTTAGTGTCCCATCAGCTAATACCTCTGCTGGAACTTCAACTTCTCCAAACATACATGACCACTTGCATCTTTTAACCTCATTAGAATTCAAGAATCGACCAGAAATGATAACCTGAATGATATGCAAGAAACATCATAAGCAGTTGAAGAACAGTAAAATCTCCTGAACCATTAGGACGGTGCTATGACACTCCACAAATGTCTGAGCCAAGAACGTATGAAAAGATTTAGAAGGCATACCCTAGACTTTGAGCCTGCATATGTCGAGCTTGGTGAAATATCACATATACTAAACAGCTGCTTTTCTGCAAGCACTGGATCTACAGTAAATTGATCCTGGCTTGACACTTCAATGATATTATCGGTCTCTTCACTGGTCCAGTAAACTCCAGAACTAGACTTAATTTGGGAATCATCTACTTCACCAAGTTCTTTGTTCATCCATCTTGTAAAACTATCACTTTTCTTAAAGCTTTCTTTAAGGATATCAGAAAGACTAGATGATTGAGCTATCAACAGAGGGCAATTAATAGCTTCCTCCAAAGATTTATCATTTTGTTGGAAACCGTCCTCTGCAGCAAATGAGCTACCAATACCACTTGGAAGCTGAAATTAAGTGATTTCTCAGTCACACTGCTTAGAACAAATCATAGCCAGCGATTTAATAATATGTCCACTTTTTAATATATGGAAAAAACGGATACCATTGACTTTTGGAGATCGACATTTGACCATTCTTGTTATTAAAAAAAATAAGAAATATCATTTATTTTTTTTGTGACTTGTTTTATCACTAATTGTACTATGATATACTCCCTCCGTTTTTTATATTTGTTGCTTTTTAGTACAAAAATGAACTAGCTGCCAACAAATATTCGAGAATGGAGTATATTTTTGTATATCTGCGTAAAACTTTTGAATAGAATGAATGGATAAATGTCATTCCAAAAGTGAGCAGTATCATATATTAAAAAAAATGGAGGTCTGTGAAACCTAGCTATATGCGATTGAGCCTAGTCCGCAAATGGCCTATAGTATTGACTTGCTGAGTCTGAAAGTATCATTGTAAAATAAAGGCATTCAAGTAACTATCAATGAAAACCAAAACCAGGAAATCATAATGTAAAAATTTGTGAATCAGAACTATTAAACTGCATGACTACACTATCATCCAACATTCCAAGTTTTAATAGGTAGGAGTAATAGCTCCAGATGCTATGTTATACATATAACTCTACTTTCTAATTTTTCCTTTATAGAAATTACTTTAGGTCTGCATAGATTTCTTCAGCTATTATTTATCATTATAAAGTACTCCATGATATCATCAAACTTCTATGCCAGAAGCCCAGTGCTTCTGGCTGGACACGGCTGACTTATTTATTTTGTTAAATAACATGTAGTCGCTGTTTAGCTGCCTACCAATATATAGCATTAGGGAATAACGTGCACAGACATAGCTAATCCTTATACAAGCAAACTTTGCATATATTGGCATACGTAAATGTGCACCATGATACCTGCCAGAGTGATCCTTCATCAGTGCGTACAGCATCTGCGTCCTTCATACTCGATCCATTATCATATATTTCATCAAAAGTGAAGGATTCAATTACAGATCCTTCAGTAAAAGGAAACTGTTCGGAGAGAGCACCAACTTCAGGTGGAGGCAATTGATCATGGATCCCTTTGTCAAGATTAACCTGTCCCTTCCATGACAATAGATCCAATTGATTACCTACCCTGTTGAATGTAATTCCAAGATCAGGCTCATTAAGCACCACTGGTAAGGAATCTTGACCATGATCATAGCGGTCAGTATTAGTTGCTGTAGCCGGTAAGCCTCGATGATTACCTGAATATTTTGTGTCTCAAAAGGAAGATTAAGTGTCAATTCAACTTCAATAATGACAAAAACTACTTCAAATGCCTTCCGGAAAAGAAATAATCTAATGATACTTGCCTACAGAAGGAGCAGGAAAGAAGGAACTCAGAACAGATGCCCGAGCGCCCATCACAGGTCCACCTCCATTTTCATGCTGTTGCGTCCAAGTGAAAGGGTTGTATCTGGTTCCTCCCGAATAAATATCTGCTGCAGCGAATTTGGCTTTAGATACGCTGTGCATAATTGAAATATGTATCAGTAAAATGATTTCAGTGGCCTTTATGCAGAACAGAAAAACATGGCAACGAGTTGTACCTGATTCTGTTTCCTCGTACTCAGAGGCTTGTCCGCTGAGGGAGCTTTCACCCTCTGTAGTTTGGGAAGGTAACAGACTTAAAGGGCTATCAATATGAACAGCCTGCAGCGTATCATTGAGTCTAATACGAGAACTTGATTTGCCACCCTGATGGTCATATCGACATATGAGGAATTTTCAAGCAAATCATTGCAAAAAGATTGTAAGAATAAAAAGCTTTTATTCACACAAGATCGGAAAAGACGGAAATGATGATATGAGTTCAGAGTTTAAACCACAATGGCAACAAAACATGAGTAACCAAAGTAAAGATTTGCAAGCAGGAATAACAAAAATAGAGGTGTCTCATAATGGGTTTCCATGTTTGAGACAATCGAATGCTCATTTCAGATCGAATTTGTACTCGAGTCTCAAGATATTGGTTAACATATGATCCTCACAAGGACTAGTACAATAACATTACTTTCAGAAAAAAAAAAAACAGTTCCAATGTTTGTACATTTCTGTTTTGTCAAACAACTCATTTAATAAAAACTGATGCAGCCAACCAGACAATGATATGATAATTCAAGAGCGATTTTGTATAACTAGTGTATTAGTAGTTTAACTATTTATTCAGAATAACAGCAAAAGCATATTTAACCTAATTACACGTTTAACTACACCAAGTAGCATCAAGCTGAGCTGCCTTAAACTCAAACTGATATCTATCGCATGTGTATGGCAGCCGAGGGAAGACCCTAATCCTTGCTAGAAACATAAAACTGAATTTGAATAGTGTTATCAGAACATGACATGAAACAGATTGTTTACAACAAGTTGGTAAAAAGCTCTAGGTTGCTAAGCTATAGGAAAGCCCATGTTATTACTACATGCAATATAATACGGCTAAAACCAGAGGATCCCCCATATCTCTCACCCAAAATTAAATGTTATACTTTTACGGCACTATTCTGCACCGTAGACAGAGAGGGATAATTGGAATAGTGATGGGGATGGAGGGATGGGGGAGCTGTTAGATTCAGCCTAACTAAGCCCAGATGGAGGGAGAAGATCCACGCTAGGGTCTGAGTGCCGATATTACAGAAAAAACATGTTCAACGCGAAATTTCCTACAGGGCAGAATATAGAATGTCGAATCCAATTGGCTGAACATAAAATGGACAAGTAGCTAAATACATATTAGCTGAACATAAAATGGACAAGTAGCTAAATACATAGAAACTGAGCAGGATTAGGGCTAACCTTGACTTCAAGATAATGTACAAGCACAATGTGCATAAAATCCCTGAAAAATGAAAAAAACAAAATCAATTCAGTGTAGCCTACATAAGTTCCCGTACGTGAATGTGTTTAGCCAATACAAGGTGCACATACAATGACTTGATAGCGCGCATTAAAAATAGCATACCCCAAGTCACAGTATTACAGAAGTAGCACAGACAAACACTTACTCCTCCAACATCCAATAACTCCTCCTCTGAAAGTTTTCATTTCCTTCCCCATGCGCATAGTAGCAGTGGAGCACATCAATACTTCCAGACTAGATTAACGAAGAAATGACAATTATATTACTTTTATAAACGAAAATTACTGATCAACATATAACTCCTAAACATAATCTGTTTTAATTTTACATAGGAGCATTTTTCACTATTCTAATTTGGCATACTTTTAATCTTTCATGGGCTTCTTTGACAGTCTTTCCATCCTTTTTCTTCCTCCAATTATGGCCATCCTTCCGGAAATATCTCAATACTTTACGATCAAACAAGAAAAGTGAACCACCTAAAGGCAGATGGAAAAGGTATTATTAAGGTAAAAAAAAACATAAATAATGATTACAGGACACTTTACAAATAACTATGTATAACGAAGGAAAATCCATATGCCATTACAGGTGTAGAGATGCAAGTATGTTATATTGTAGGCCACAAAATTCTAGCTGATCCCGAGGCAAAAAGTGCCATTGATATAATAGTAAATGTTACTGTATAAATAAATAATTATGCTGACAAAAATGATTTCACAAGACAGAAGAAAATAACATATCCCGCAGCATTAGAACTTGTGCAAGAGCATATATTAAGTGTTGAAACCAGACAACAGTAGATAGAACAATTAAGTACAAATTAATGTAAACATGTCTCCAAAGACATCATGGATATGTTATATGTATGCGGTGGCTGGTTACATATGCTTTGGGACAATATAATGGAAACGTCCAGCACAACTAATCAAGTCTCAGGAAGAATAGTGGTGGAAACACAAGATTATGTGGCGCAATAAGAAATTAAACACAAAATAGCGTTCAATAGAAAATGAGTGCCGTACTTGGGGGCGTATTTGGTGGTTCTGGAGCAATATGGAAATTTCTGTAATTTTTAAGTATTTCACAAATCTCGGCAGGTCGTAACCATCGTTGTTGAGCTTCCTTCAATATCTGCTCAATATCTGTTCAAGGTTCATGAAATCTACAGTTAGATAACAAAAAAATATACAATGAAAAGGTGGTATAAATACAATCTGACCAAACACAAATGGACACAAACATCAAGAAATCTTAACTCTTAACCCAACTGGAACTCTGGAAGACAAACGTATACATCCTTAATTGATGCTACATATCGCTTGGACACAAAAATCTTACGAGAAACCCTCTTGATAACTCGAACCTCTTACAACAAAATTACAGGTTAACCCAAACGCAGATCAATTTCACAAAACCTGAACCTACAGCGTGTTCAGCAAAAGCAAGGTACTGAAAAGGCGAAAGTCTGTCTTCTCTTCAGAACACTGAACTCTCCGTGCCCCCCAAGGCATTGTCGTAGCTGCTACAGCTTCAGATAATTCCAACATAAGAAGGCCCGAGTGAAATATTCACTTCGCATAATGGGCTCCATTGCCACCAGATCGCCAAATCCCAGCAAGTACCCAAGAGACACGATTTTATTTTCACCTGACGCATACAAAGCTTGCACCAATTGCACACGTCCATGGACATGGCCACCAAGACCAACTGACGCACGGTTAAGAAACCAAGCATGGATCCCAGCGACGAACCCACTCTCGCCGTCGCCGACCCCCGAGCGACGGAAAAAAAAAATCGAACGCTCCAAAACGTTGTCGCGAAACAAATCAACAGGAGGACCGACGCGTTGACCGAACCCAGCCGCCGACCGCATCCCTCAGGTGTACCAGGACGAACCACACGCCTCAGGAGGCCAGCTCAGTGCGCTCACCTAGCTGCGGCGCGATCGCGTAGCGCCGCGCCTCCGCCATCGCCGAACCCCGACCGCTGCCGCGCGCTACCAGCCGAACGGAAACCAGGCAGAGGCACCGCCGCGGAATCAGTCACCAAACCCCTCCGGGCCTAGCGGGGGCTCCGGTGGCGATCGGCTGATGACTCGCCCGAGTTTCTCGCGGGGTTTTAATTTGAGGAGGATTCGGGTGGTGTTGGGCTGTGACGTCCTCCACTACCTGGACTGACGACGGAGTGAGTTTGGTGGTGATGCGGGCGAGGAGAGGAAACAACTGGAGAGAGGCAGCCGTCGACGAGGTGGGTGACTTTTACTGACTAGAGAGCGGGCTCAGCGGGTGGTGCGCGGATGATGCGTGGCCCGTTGGAGCTGGGGCCATCGTTTTTCTTTTTCGTGGGAACGGGTGTTCCGGGCTCCGGAGCGGTTGGTGGGTGCGGCGGCCGCGGAAGGACGTGGGCAGTTGGTGGTGGCGCCAAGCGTAGAGGCCACACTAGTCGTGCGAGCCCGCGGCGCGTCAACCTGACAACCTGATCACGTGTCCCTCTCTCACCGAGAAGGCAAGAAGCCCAACGTCAAGCATGCCACCGATTATTCTTCCTGCCTGCAGGCTGCAACCATAATAAACAAGTGACCGTAAATTTGGCGTAACCTTTGGGCTGTTAGGCCATCCTCCATCCTTAACTACAACCCAGAACATGCCCCTATTTACCATTACTTTATTTGGTTTTATTGTGTGCAGTATCTCGTTCGGAAGAAGTGGTAAAAGAAATTGTTGCCCGTGGTCTGAACTCTGAAATCACAAGATTGTGCTGCGGTAGTTTTCAGAGCTTGGTCTGGACTCTTCAAAAAAAAGTTCTTAAAAAAAAGGAACTCTTCAGACAATCTTTCACCTAAAAAGATCAACTCAAAGCAGGAGGATAGAAGCACAGCTCATGTCTCTGGTTTGTGGGATTTAAAAGTGCCTCCCAGGGTTCATCTGTTTTTATGGTGGTTAGCTAACGATAAAGTGCTGACTAGAGTTAATCTGGCCGAGAGGAGAGAGGTAGAAGATCAATCTTGCCTCTTTTGTTCAGAGTTGGAGTCTTGCCAACATTTATTTTTTCTGGTGTGTAGTCGCTAAACAGTTGTGGAAAATTATGTCTGAGATTCTGGAAATGCATGTAGGTGAGGATTTTATTTCAATTGAGAAATGTGGCTTAGTGGTAAAAAGGTTTCTAGTGCATAACATTTTGTGTACTGCAGCTTTATGGGGTATTTGGAAGCTGAGAAATGAGATTTGTTTTCAGAGGTTGGAATGGAGGAGTATGGAACATCTTCTGTCGCATATCTGGAGGCTGGGAAGAAACTGGATTTTGCTCTGTCCGGAAGTGAAGAAACAAGATCTGGAACGGTACCTAGAGATGATGCGGAGAAGGGCAGAAGACAAGGTTATTCTGTTGTGATGTGAAAAGGAATATAGAGGCTAGTGAGTGTCAATCTTTGAGGTCTGGTTTGTATGGCTGTCTTGTTTGGTTGTTATCTAGTCTAGCTGGTGAAATGTGTGAGGTAACTGGTTCTGTTAGTCTGGTGAAATGGTGCTGTAAACTCGGATTCAGACAATTGTTGGTCTTTGAATAAAGGCCGGGGCGTTGGCCCTTTTACTCTAAGAAAAAGCACAGCTCATTCAGTCCGAACGGGTCCAAGAAATTTGAGAACGATGGCCAGGGGCATGCCGTGGCTCCCATCTGTCTGGACTCTGGAAAGGTTCGCGCGGACGCGGAGGGTGGTGCCGCCGTGCAAGCAGCTGCAGAAAGCCAGCAGATAAGGCCTGCTCCGCCCGGCACTGATCACGCTTCGCAAACCGGAACTCTACACTCGACAGGCAAGGTAGTAGAGTCGCCAGTTACGCTCTGATCCACCACCTTATCCTCTCGCTTCTTCTCTGGTGAGGCTATCACAGTCACACGGCCACACCACACAGGTGAAAGGCAAGTCCAGCCGCATCACGGCAACAGAGTCGGTCAGTATTTCTCCAGCTAAGAATTTGACTTTCGGTTTTCGATGCATCTATAGTTTGTCATGCAGACTTAATGCATTCAGAAGATTTGACAGTTTAATGGATTCTCACGTCTCCCAGCCTAGTTTGATGGTTGATGCATGGTTTTCTCGCAACTTCTTCCCTCGTATTAATAGAAATGGTAATGGAAGAAAAGCCGTCCACAGGTTCATTCATCAGACCGTGACGTTGCATCCAATAAAGCTCGTCTTTCTAGCTTGAACATGTCGTGGTTTAATTACTAATTAGTAATAGTAACTAGCACTATTTTCTGAGCCCGTGACACAGACCTACACATTTTGTTAATCTCTAGCCGTAGTGTGACGATCAAACGATCACGGAACGCCGGAAACCTGCTTAGCCTAAAATGCAGAGAACATGAAGGGGCCTGAAAAAACAGGCATGGTTTGCAGAACGGTTGTAGACTCCCAGCAGTCCAGCGCTCGCTTCGGAATCAGATGGGCAGTGTATCTCCATAGCAGGGGTTCTCACAAACAAACTGACATCGACCATAGCTGTTCCCCAGTTTTTACATGGAGCGCATGACCCTATGACAGTGCTCCAAACGGACGTGCCTCAACATACAGTCATACACGAGTGCTAACTCTGAGTCCCTCATGTAGTCATGTGGCCACGCATGCCATTGCCAGCGTCCACGAAACCAAGCACACGCTAACAATTGACACAACAAACACAGTCCGCAGACTTCCGAAGTATAACCGCCGACGACAACGCGCGGCCATGCACTCATCCGTGGAATATCTGTCCTTCCTAGCCAAGAAACTGTTGACACCATCAACATCCACGCTGCCCAACTGTATGATGTCAGACGTGCAAGGGTCAGGATCATGAAACTGCATACTGTGCCCGGCGTGCATCAACGTATGACTAGTTGACTACAACCTTAATTGTACACACTTCGTATTCTTCAACTGTGCACCAGATAGTAACAGTCCGCAAGAGACAGGTCGAACCATGGCCACACGGGCCCGGGTGTGAACAAGAATCTTTGAAATATCACTCTGGAGTCTGGATTGCTGTTGACACGTCAAAACATCAGAGATTGAGTGGGAATTTTGTTTGAAACCGGGCGAGAAGGCCCAGAGATCTGCACTGGCCCTATGAATAAATGATTGGGTCCGATGTTGAACAGTACCTCACCGTGTACAAACTCGTGGCGTGGACTGGTGGTTCATAGCTTCAGAAGACTAATGCTTTTACCAACGTGAAGCTACCCTGAGAATATGAAGCTTTCACGAAGCAAGGCTAGCAGAAAAATAGATGCTAAATGTACTGATAAGTTACAGATTTTTGGCATTTTTATCAAGGTGATGTGAGCCGAGCCATTACAACCCGCTTCTTAGGCTCAAGAATTAATTTGGATTCACTCCACTTTCAGGACTATCTTCATTAATTCATAAACAAAATAGCTGATCGATGCCGATGGTAGAACCTGAAGAAAAAGAGACAAGTTACATCAGGTAATCTGAAATAGACTAGGGCACACTGTTGAGGTAATTTGGAACCGACTAGCACACAATTCAGCTAATCTGAACGTTGGCATGCTTTTTTCTTAAACATTATAAGCCTATAGCAGCACTCCTGCTAATTCTGTCACTTCCGCTAGATATATTCCCTGGGATATTATATGAATCAACATGATCTAGCACCCAAGTGATATTGCTACATCTACAAATCAAAGACTGAACTATTAGACCTAAACCCTCAACATATATAGAAGTAGATTTTCTGCTGGAAGAGAACATACCTGTAACATGCTGGGGATCAGGCCAGCATAAAGTGCTGGTACTCCACCTTGATCAACAATCTTAAGGCACGTTGCAAATGCATTCATTCTTGTTGCTTTCACTTGCATCTGTAGTTGCCTCCGAATTACTTCAAATGGGTATGTGGCAGCTTCAGCACAGCAACCAGCAATTGCCCCATAGAGCAATGTCCTAACAGTACCGAGTTCAAGTTGGTCTAATGCATTTGCATCTTGTTTTTGTTGTTTCATCATCGATACCCTCTTCTTCCCTTCAGGGGAGCGAAGATAAGCCATCTTCAATATGTCATATACTCCATAGAATACAGCACCAGAGGGTGCCATGCTGATAAGAGAAGGCACTAATCCCTTATACAGTGAGAAGAATCCTTCCGTTTGGATCATGTGGCGCGCAACACCAATAACCCCACCCAAAACTTCACCACCAGGCGCAACCATCCGTGTTCTAATCTGAAATCAACAGCTCAAATCAGGTAAATATTAAGTGAAAAGATAACAACAAAGTAGAAGATGAAGGAAATCAATGACACGAAATATTTATACATACTGTATCCATCGGTATGCACATAATCGTCGCTGTTACACCGGCAAAAGCACCAGCAATAAATCTCTCAAAGTTTGTGGTTTCCTCATTACCAGACCATTTGAGTAGTTGCTTTCTGTAAGTGTCATATGCATAGAAGTTGACTGCTTTGAATGGAGCAGTGCGGAGGATGTTCACAAAGTTCCCTTTCCAAAAGCCTTTCAACCCTTGTGTTGTTGCAATAGCATGCATAAGCTCAAATAGATTCCTCTGCTCCCCACGAACTATATACTCCAACTTTAGCCTCTCAAGGGGAGCAACAACTGTTCTGAATGGAATATAACAATTAGAAATCAATTCCCCTGCTGTTTTCCTTGAAATAATAACTAGGAAAGATATATCGCTATAGTTGGACTACTTAGATCACTTTGCTTAGTACTCATTATGAAAGTTGGCTGGATCATAAAGCTTATCTATTGCCAGTAACCAACTGCAAATGAACTGAGTAGGAGAAGTTCTTAGCAGGTCTATTTATTTCCTTTTGGTTGTCTATTTTGATATTTATAGGATCATAGCATACGAAGATCATCATCAATACAGAATACACAATCAACTGAAATAGAGCAGCGATCATGCCAACTATCAACTATGAAATAACAATGTCAGTGGATGGCCCACTGCCAGGAACCAGCGAATTGATAAGTACTCATGCAGCTGTCGCTTATTAATCCTTCACTTCCTCAAAAGCAATGATAATTACCCAGATTTTATACTGCAATTCTTCTACACCTAGAAGTAACAACAGACATCAATCATGAAACCAGAAACATTGATATCCAACATCTGAAGCCTCAGAATAGACAATTGAGAAAGGGTAATAAAATAAAGGAGGAGAAATCCCAGACTCTCAGTACAGCAGAACGAAGTAACTAACCACACATCAGAGCAACACAAGTGGGGTGCTTAGTAAATTGGGTGAAATCAGCTCCCCTTCTTACATGTATATAGTTAATCACTATCTCAAGTAACTTATTAAACCTACTAAGCACACAAAGTGTTAACTTCAATCCATAATTTCATGAGACAAAAGCAAGACTATGCTCAAGAGTGTCACTCTCAATCTTATTTACCTACCCAAATTAAATTTTACTATTTCTAAGCTCATGATTCGACCTGGGCTCTAATTTGCATAAATCCAGTTTCCTCATGA
The DNA here is from genome assembly GCA_022530915.1 of Paspalum notatum. NCBI lineage: Eukaryota > Viridiplantae > Streptophyta > Magnoliopsida > Poales > Poaceae > Paspalum > Paspalum notatum. The sequence goes on from CM039684.1 coordinate 5,174,790, forward strand.
GATGGAAAAGGAGCTTGGCCACCTCAGACATCTAACTTGCATATAGATCCCAAGTTAAATATCTGCCATACAAAAATTTATGTACTTGACCAAAATTGGAGCGGGGAAGGAAGTGGGTGAGTTGGTAATAAGAAGAGGAACAACATCATTGAACTGCACAAAAGTCAACATACTAAATTCTAACAGAGCTTGAGAATTAGCAACAAGCAAACAAAAATTAACCATCCAACATTCCAATCAAAAGCAACTGCTACTGTTCAATAGTCAATACCAAAAGTCTGATCCATTTTCTCTAGCTAAGCAACCATGTTAAGTTGCAATCTATATGCAACAATAAGTCATAGGCTACAATAAACAATCTAGCTCAAATCCAAGAGTTCAACAGGAACCCACACTAGTTCAAGTCCCAAATAAGAGTGAAAGACACTCTTACTAGTATATGATTTGGTAACAAATACTGAACACAGAAAGTTTAATTCAGTTGAACAGATTGGCAATGACATCCAAAAAAAGTTCTAGGCCAGTACTTATCTGGTGAATTTCAAGTTTTCAGTCTCAACTGCACGGACTATATACTTCTATAACATTCTGATCAGAAGCAACTACTATTCAATACCAAAAGCATGGTTTTAAAGGCGGTAAGGCGAGTGGGCACCGCCCGGACGCCTAGGTGAGGTAGGCGTCACCTAGGCGACAAAATTCCATGGCGACCAGGCACCGGCTGGACACCTAGGCGATGCCTTTTAAACACTGACCAAAAGTCTGATCAAGTTTCACTAAACCAGGCTAACCAGCAATCATGCTAAGTTTTTTTCTTAAAGAAAAACTAGACCCAGGGGGAAGACTACCCACACTGCTTTGACGCTAAGAAGAGTCTAAACCACTGCTGGGTCTACAAAAAGACCAGACGGCTCCCTGCGCCAGCAGCTGAAGGCAGTTTCCACAGGGAGGGGGCCATTTTTAGTTTTTTTTTTTCAATATGCAAGCCTTTGGAATCTAACCTGTACAGGGAGCGCCGCAACAGGTAGCTCAGCCGCTGTGCAGCATCTGCAATCATGCTACATTGCTAACTACTACCGTATATCTATATGCAGCACTGTATCATATGCTACAACAAACTATCCAGCATAAATCCAGAGGAGTCTAGCACACACTGCTCATCTAATTCCCCAAGAGTTAATCTGTAACTCACAATCAAGTCCCAAACAAGAGTAAATGGCACTCGTACTGGAACATTAGTCTCGATTACTAACTAAATCCAGAACATTTCATTTGTTTGCACCTTGCACAGATGGGCAACAGCATACACAACAAATGTTGATTCAGGTACTTGTTTGGTGAATTTCAAGTGTTCAATTCAATGGAATGGAGTGGACTAATAGCCTTATCAATGTAAACCACAGACAATGCGGTTATACCTTGAGACCATGGCAGCGACAGCTCCAGCCCAGAGATGCTTGGTCGTGTTCATCGCACCAGCTCCAGCACGAGCATCCTTCTCCCTTTCCTTCTCCTGCAGCACCAGCACCTTCCCCTCCGTCACCGCAACCTCCTCCACCACCTCTTTCTTCCCCGCGACCAGCGCCTCGGCCTCCACCGCCCCGCCCTTCTCCTCCGATCCGGCGAGCAACCCCACGGGGCCCGGCACGAACCCCCTGCCCCCATTCACCGACATCGTCATCGACAGGAACCCCGGCCGCCCCCGCCGCCGGCGGGTCCCGAACGACGCCGAGCAGCCGGGCATCGCCGCGAGGAGCGCGCCGTGCGCCGCGGCGTCGGCGGCGTCGAGGAACAGTCCCGCCGCCACCGCCCCCTCGCCGGCCGCGGGAGGTAGCCACATCTCGAGCCACGGCATCGCGGCGGGCCGGACGGGACACGACCCTCACTCACGCGCTGTAGCTGTAGCCTTCCACTCCTCCCGCCGGCGCTAGGGTTTGCGTGGCGGGGCGAGTCATCAGTTTTATCGACGGGGAAGGAAGGTGGGGTGGGGAAGCTGAATCCGACCGAGCGGAACGGAATATATAACACGAGCTGCCTCGATTTCGATTTGATGGCGAGCGGCAGCTGCCGCCTGCTGGGCGAGTGGTAGATGCGAGCGAGGGAGAGGGATTCGTTGTTCTTCTTGTTCTTGAGATTCGCGAGAGATTTGTTGGCGGTTGGGAGGCTTAGATCTTGCCGCCCGGACGCAGGAAAGGCCAACGAACAGCGAACGAGGTTGCTCGAGGTGGAATTAGTTTTATTTTTTTAAAGGAAGATGGTGAGTTTTTAAAAGCTCTCTGTTCTTTAGTTTTTGTCCTCTCATTTGAGTGGAGGGCTGGAGGCCAGTACTTTCTTGGATTTTCCTCTTCGTTCGTGCCGTGCGTGTATCAAAATCCAGAACGACAAACTTGTGAAAATAAAATACTGCTACAAGTCTACAAGTAGGATCATTGTTTTAAATAGTGTGTTATAGGATTTAAGGTCAGCCTTCTAAAACGCTATATTTCTACTATAATTGTTTTAGCGACATGTTTCCGAAAATGCTACAGTGTACTATTTAAAATAGTGATTGGGATGATTAAGGTTGAAGCCCTTTGGAACGCAGCAAATTCACAATAGTAACATAGGAATTTTACGAGAAACAATTTAATTCTATATAAAAAATATAGAAAAATAGGAAAATATCCTTCGTTCCAAAGTGTCTGAGAGTTCTATTCTGGTGTGCTGAAACGGTTCTGGCTGCAGACAAGATTAGGGGAAAAAAGGTTTAAGGCTCCTTTAGATCAAAGGATAAAATGAGAAATTTTAGAGAATTAAAAATCCTATAGGAACATTTCCTTTGCGCTCCTTTTGAACATAGAATTGAGATGTTCTAAATCCTATAAAATTTCTATGGAATGGTTTGTTTCATAGGAATTTTGGAGGAGTTTTCTTTTGCGTCACTTTCTCAAATCGAAATCCTGTATTTTTCCCATGCTCCATCCAAACACCCATTCTTCCATTTTTTTTTTTTCTGTGCTATTTCAATTCATATGATTCAAAAGTTCAGCACACTTATTCCTACATTTTTCTTCTCCCTGTGTTTCATACTCCCTCCATACCTATAATACTTGTCGTTCTGGACGTTTGCTGTAGTTTCGTTTTAGTAGTCGTTCTGGCGCTTAGCTTCTGTATTTGATCCGAAATGCCCTCCGTCCGTTGCGCGCCGCATTGAAGGCCCGCGTACGTGACCCCTCGTAAACCCATCCGCATTCATCGCCCGCGACGCTCCATCGCCCAGGCCCTCGTAAACCATGCAAATCCATGCAAAAACGCAAAAAATAGGACGGCAGGGGATTCGAACCCCGCACCTCTGGGCTCAAGTCCCGAACGCCTGACCAATCCAGCTGCAATTGTTTTATGTCTAGGTGGTACCCGTTGCTCTATTTAATAAGGGTAAACATGGACAAGTTTTATAGGTATGGAGGGAGTACGAACCTTTCTTATTTGCTTTGTACTGAAAAAACGTGTGCAGTTAACTGACTCCTGATGGCTTTAGCCGTTACTCCTCGTCTGAGTAAGGATCGGTATAGAGAATGGATAAAAAAGAATAAAAGATGAAATATTGATAAAATTCATTCCACTACTCACACACTCACGGTTGTTTTTGTATTCCTCTATCCAATATCTAACATCGGCTTCCATGGTCGTCTGCAGTAGATGAATCCCGAAAGCAAAACGCGGCGTTAATAATTCTGGCTTCTCGGCGTCGAGCAAAAGTAACCCATCGAGAATCCCAAAGCAGTCTCGAATACCACTGGCTACTTGGCTAGCGTGGCATGGCAGGCCGACGTGGCGCTTTCAGGGTCCACCTCCACGTATCGACGTGCCTGCATTGGCTGGGAACCTCTTGAGTGCTATGTTCGAGGTGACGGATCAGATAATCCAATATCCTGTCCATGGTACGCGCACCAGGTTTCAGAACCAGTTCTGGAAACGATTTCCAGTTCCCTCTCCCCCCTTTTTCTTTCCTTCTGTCCATTTCCTCTCGACCCAAGAATCAAGATTTACGGGAACGATACAACACGTTTTCATCGATTCTTCCACCGATCCCGATACGAACGATGCTGCCAGTGGTGGACTCCATTTCAAATTAAATTAATCAGCACAGGCCGTAGGCTCAGCACCTGTTTGGATTTGAGGAATTTTTTCTATTACTGCATTTTTCTTGTCAAATTGAGCTGATTCCTGTGAAATTTTCGTACGATTTCTGTAAAATTCCTGCGTTCCAAACAGATCTCAGCCTCCTCTGCATCTACGCCTGCTGTAGCCACGGCAGCAGTGCGGCAATGGCCGTGCCCTACGCCGTTTTCGGGAACTTCCGCCACACACATCCGATCCGCAGCCAGCAAACTGTTCCACATTCTCCGAGCATAGTTCACAGGTTCATGTATCTGTGGTAGGATGAGTGGATGACGGCTGAACGAGCAACAGTTCTGAGACATGGACACCAGCAGGATGCGCCCATGAATAGGAAGTTGCAGGGGAAATGGACCGTGTCCTGCGGATACTGCCTGGAGTTCTACAGGGAATACGGATGATTGTCCACCGAGCTCAACGCGTGATCGAAGTCCAGTCCGCATGCAGGGAAAGCATGGTTTGCAGTCGTACATAGTTTACAAAGGAGGGGTCTTTGAGTTTTGCTCCGAACTAATTCATGTCGAGTTGTCGACAGGATACAATTAATTGCCATGAAGTTTCGTCCTGTATACGCTCGATCATGATGTGTAGGCATCTCATCACTTCCTCTAGCAGGGTGTGCAAGTGTATTTAGTTGGATTCATTTTTTGTGTCATATATGTACGTACATATTACTATCTATCTAAAATATTGAAATACACGTGCAACCTACGATGCGCACGGGCTCAGTCGTCATCTAAGTCTAGGGTGTCTTACACTACACCATCCCAATGGAATATCTAAAATGAATGATTATTCACTGTCCCTCCACTATTTCAACTACACTGCTCTTTATCTACCGTGACACTATAGTGTATGGGCAACATTTTACGCACCTCCATTGATGATAGCCATATTCACCGTATATACGTCATCTAAAAAAGTGTAGGGTAGCGAATCTGTTGCTTACTACGGCCTAGTCGACACCACGGAGGGATGATGAAAGTGCTAGATGGGACTAATAATAGATATTAATAAGATCGTTATGCCCCAGCCCCACCTTTTTTATAATGCTGTACCGGTTGATGATGAGGCGCGAGCATTGGCAACAATCGCACTAGATGGTGGCTATTAAAGAGTATGTATAGAACTATATAGATGGGCCGCGCTAGCTGATGCTGATTTAGCGCCGTGTCAAGCACGACAAACAAATGTTGTGGCGCTAGCTAGCCGCTACCGTACCAGTCTCCTCACTCCTTTCGCGTGTCGTTACTTCCATGAGAAATCCCTGACGTTGATTGTGCCGCTCGTAAAGTGGCTATGGATTGCATGCATGTGTGTCAGGGAGAACAACAGAAGCTAGGATATGATAACAAGATTTTGCAGTCGCAGCTGAGAAACCTACCCAGAAAAAAAAAAAAAACTGGTGGCAGTTAACAGCTGGGCGCGTTACATACACTCATTGTATATTTGTTGTTTTTAATTTCCGGGAGCAGCAGCACAATGAAGAGGGAAGGAAGTATTAATCACACACACGAGAGTTTAATTGACGCTAGCTGTCTGCTGTATCCAGCTCGCGACACCGGATACACACACCTACATGATACTTCATGCACGCAATGAATCGTTTCATTGTCATGACAAGAGAAAGATGCCAACATTATACTACATGCGCGATTGAATACATGAGAGGACAGTTCGTTGCATCCGCCATCCAGCCAGTAAATGAGGCGCATTCAAACCACCCCCCGGCCGCCCTTGCACTAATTCGACCCCATTGCCGAATCAGCTCAGGCTTCATCTACGCACCCATATGCGGACGCACCCTACCTATCGTCCATGCATGCACCGGAGAGCATCCAACGGTACGAGACACAGAAAGGCCGCAAAAGAAGGATGAAGGCCAGGTTCAAATTTGCCAACGGACGTATATGTACTTGGACGACGCGGTCGGCCTGCTGCTGCCGCCTGCCGGCCGGCCACGTCCTACTACTCCTGACTGTATTCTGCATGGCTGTCTATGTATGTATACGTAGTAGAGTATTTTTTTCGCAAGAATTGAACGCATGCAAAAGCATACTACTGACGACGTCTGACGAGGGCGCGCGCCAATAAATCCCTGCTGACCAACAGCCAACCAACTCCCCGGAACGCGCAGATCAGAGCACCCACGCCCACGCCGTCGAGTCGAGTTCGAATACATGCACGGACAAGTGACAGATACCGAAAGTCCCGATCGATCGAGCTACATTTATACTATGCACTTATATCTACAACATCATCACCATTCGTCCGTCTCCACACACGCTTCTCCACCCCTGATTGATGATCAGACCACGTACGCCTCTAATTACGTGCATCATACAATGCCCTTAAACTACCTTCATCGACGCTTAATTTGATCGCCTGCACATGCAGCTAGCAGCAGCCAGCAGGTGCCGCTCTGCATGCACGTGCGGTAAACTCGTGCACGCATGCCAAGGCGCCCGGCGCACGGGATGGGAATATGGCGATATGGGATAAGTAGTAGAAGCATCCATTGGTCCGTTGGGACTTGGGTGCTCCTCCTCCCTGCAGCGGCCGTTTGATCGACGGCTGCCTCCTGTCTAGTCCCTGCAGCAGAGCAGCTGGAGGCCGAGCTTGAGGGGCGCCGGCGGCTCAGGTTCCGGCGGCGGCGGCGCGGCGCGGGTCATCGTCGGCGTCGGCGGGTGCAGGAACTTGCAGTTGGGGCACGCGGGGCTCGCGCGGCACATCATCACCAGCATGTGGCACCGCACGCACACGGCCGCCACCATCTCCCTGCTGCTGCTGGTGATGTCCTCGGCGTCCGCGGGCGAGTGGCGGCGCTCTGCTGCTGCTGATGGCGGCGCAGCAGGCCTGGCCCTCCTCTTCTTCTCCAGATGATGGGCGGCCGCCGCCCGGCGCGGCTCGAACGTGAGGTTCAGCTCCAGGTCCAGGTCCAGACCTGGCGGCGCGGCGCAATTCGCGGACTCGTCCGTCTCCTCGTCCTCCTCGGCGGCGGCGCGGTAGTAGTCCGGCTCCCCTCTCGGGTCCTTCCACGTCCGCTTCTGCGTCCTCGTGTTGTAGTAGTGGATCTGCCCCGACTGCACGTACACGAATTGAACGAGCGCACACGGATCAGTATTCAGTACGTACGACTGGGTGGATGCGTGTGGAGACGATCGAGGCTGTCACTCGATCGTGCGTACGTACGTACCTTGATGTCGAGGCAGCGCTGCCACTCGGGCGGCAGCGGTGCGGCGTCGAAGTTGAGCTCGATGCCGTCAACGACCTCGCCGCGGCTGTTCTCGCGGTCGCCGCCGTCGCCGTCGCCGCTGCCATCCCGCTTCCGCTTCTTGCTGGTGGCGGTGGTGGAGGACGCGACGCCGCCGCCGACGACGAGCGAGAGGCACGGCGGCCGCTTGCTGGCGGCGTCCGGCAGGAGCGCCGACGCCGACGACTGCAGCGACACCATCTGCCCGGCCTGCTACGTGCGTGCGCGCGGCTGCAAATGTCGATCGCGTTGCACCTCCCACACCACACGGTCGGTGTGGGCAGCAGTAGCGTACTTGGCCTTGGCTTGGTCGGGCCGGGCGCTTATTTTAGCTCCTGGTGATCTGATGTCCCCGATGGAGCTGAGCGGATGAGCCAGCAGGCGATCGACGATGGATCGGTGTGGTGCGTGTGGGGGCGCGCTGGGTCTGGGATTCGGGCGCAGGGTGGGGTTTATATAGCCGCGGCCGATGGAGGAGGAGAGCAAGGCAAGGGGTTCAGCCTCGCCGTCGCCGGGGGGCGGGCCGGAAATTTATGAGCACAGAAGTGGTAGCCAGGATCTTAATAAAGGGGACACTGCGGCCGGGCCCACGAGATGTTCACAGAGGCAGCTACTTACACTTACTGCTGGTCAGGTCGGGTCAGGCCCGGCCCGGCCGGCCGCTGGGCGCTGCATCGCTCGCATTTCCATCGCGATCGATTGCGTTTGCGTGTTATCCGGCACCCCCTTTAACCGCTGGGCCGGGGCGGTCCGGTGCGTCCGGTCACCTCTCTCCCCTCGTCTCTCCCCGGCCCGGCCGCACCGCGCGGAGTTGCCATTACTGCTCCGGCCGGTCGGCCACCACGCACCCATCGCATCGCTCTCCGCCCTCACATGCTTCTTAACGCTGCATGGGCTTTTTTGCGGTTAACCGTCGTTTTTAGCTCGCCATCGAAGGCTAGCCTAGCAGCGCATTAACCGTCCGTCTGCACTAATATAATCCATCCATTCGACCATCCTCTCCCCCGTCAGATCACCGGCGCTCCTGCGTTTCCCTTTCCCGCGTGCTTCCGCGGGTTCAGCTCCGGCCAAGAGCGGGTAGGCTGGCCGAGTCACTGGACTGATAAATAAAGAGAAACCTCCACTAAAGAAAAATCTGAAACGGCGATCCAACTTTCCGTTGGGGCACGGTGTGTGTGGATACGACCGCATTCATTGCCGGGACGAAGCGGATAGGATCATGTCATGGAGGGAGCGATCGTAGGCTCGTAGCAGCATGTATCAAGCACGTCAATTAAAACTAATCGCCTGATATGTATGCGCCTAGCTCCTTGTAGAAGGTGCCGCCATCGGCTTTCTTCGTCGTCGTCGCCTTTCTTCCTTTCCCCTCATTTGAAGCAAGGTGGTTGAGCCGCCATTAATCACCGGGGTGCCCGATCGATCGACCGCGAGCGGCGAGCTGCCTGATGATACACTGCATTAGATTTAAAGATTTAGAACGTAGGAAATGAAGACTTCAGACTTCAGACTCGTCGTCGTTCGATCAGGCGATTTAGAGCGGTCAGCTCGCTTACAGCACCATGCACCGCGCCGCGCGGGGTGCAGTGCAATGTACTACAAATTACTTCGATTAATATGCACGCGGTACGGTGAGTGGGGTTTAGGAAATGGACCAGGCTAGCTAAGTATAAACACGAAATGTTACTGCACAGATTGACCAACAAGTGTACTGGCCGGCCCCTTTGGGCCGCTTTAAAAGCTCGCTAGCTGTATCTAATTCTGCCGCTGATCGATAGATGCAGTAAATGTGAATACCAGTATAGGAGTAGTAAATGAGCTATATATATATCAGCAGGAGGCCCGCGTCAGTAGTTGCAAATTCATTCAATCGTACTCGTACAGACGCTCGTACCCCCTCCAGCAGTCACAGCTAGCAACCCTCCATTACGGTCAATTGCTCCGTAACCCTGACTGTTATCATCATCAAACCGTCAGATCATATATACGGCCACGCCGAACCTTCCATCCATGTCACGGCCAGGGCCAACAAAGGCGAGCAGCAGACACGTGTCCCCAGGGCCGTGCGAGAGGGTGCGCGACCTGTTCGACCGAACAGGCCCCCCCGACTCCAAGGGCCTCGAGTTCCTTTTCTAGCCTGGTTAATTAGTTAGCAGCGCTAGATGTTCGAAATTACTTGACTAGCCATCAACGATCGCCCTAAATTCAAGCACCAGCCTCGCCGACGGCAGCCAGACTCACTGCAGCATGCATGCGGTGCGGACCAACGCGGCTAGAAACACCATCCGCCATGGGAAAGCTGCATGCACAAGGACACCAATATAATACACCACTCACCAGTTTTTAATCTTTTTTTCAATTTAATTTTATATTTCTATTACCTTTTTTTTATTTGATGAACTGATAATTTTCCCAAGGTCATTAATCTGATATTTTTGTTATATCCAAGTTTTGTATACTTATGTCACTGAATAATTCATTTTAAGAAACACTAAAAGAATGAAGTGATATGTCCCATTGTTATTTAGGACTCCACCCGTCTCAGATTGTAAGAGATTCAAGGTCTCTACTAGATTCATTTATTACTCTATGTATGTGTGTTTAATATATACATGGATTCATCAACTCTATATAAATGTGGATACCGCTTACAGTTTGGAAAGGAGAAAATACACTAAAGCATCTGCATCACTATAATTCTATTTTTTCTAATAAAATATGTGTTATTATCAATTTTCATAAAGGGTCTCGGTTTTTGCCGGCACGGCCCTGCGTGTCCCTCGTGCGGGGCCTGGGAGCCCGGCGGAGGTGAGGTGAGAGCTCGCGCGGGCGCACCGGGCGGGTGGCCCGTGGCCGGAGCCGACCACGATCGAGGTAGCTTGGCAGGCGCGAGCCGGCGGGCACGGTTGAGGCGGCCGGAGTGAATGCGGCTGGCCTCGCCTAGCTCCTCTCCTCCAAGGCCCCCCATAACTCCCGACTTCCAAATTTGGGTCGCCAAGGGGGACTCTAAATTTAAAGCGGCCCAACACCCCCGCTTTAACATCAAATTTACAGCCAGAAATAAATTTCGCCAACCTTCTCTTTAAATTCGGAGGAGGGGATTTCCCGGAATGCCCCTCTCATCTGCCTCTCCCCAGGAGATTAGCTGCGTGGCCTTTAATAAGGACCTCTGCCGCCGCTGCCTGGGCTGGTGCAACGCAATTGCTCCCGCTGTACTACTACGTTACGGCTAGCATCTATGAACAGATCGGGTGTCTACTACTGACTAGTCTATCAACAGCAGCACTGGTGTGTTTCCTCTTGCGTCATCGCTGTACATCTTGTTAGCAACACAATTCGGCTGGATAATTTGCAAGAAGTACTGGCACGTTCCATGCCTGTCTAGTGTCAGCTAGGCTGAACATGAACAATGCATGTGTGGAGCAATTTTAGCTTTGGTTAGGAAGTGATAATAATTATGGGTCCTGAACCATTGGGACTTCCATATAGTGATGGATCTTAATGATTCATTGACCGACGTGTGCGGGGGTGCATTCTCGGTCAAGATTTTTCATTGCTAGTAGTAAGATTGGTCATGCAGATCTTACCGGTCATTTTGGTCCTTCAACACACCACTAGATTTTTTTTATACCATTGTTCGCATGAATTTCTCTGAACGCGGTGAATTTGGGCTCTGCTACTGTTCCTGTGCAAGAAGAGTGAATGCTGCTAGCTGCTGCAATGATATCGGTAGTTCCCCATTTGAAGATCCCCAGAATGCTAGAACAAGCGTGTGTGCTCCTCATTTCTGTAAATTTAAGAGCTGGGCGGGCCACAGCCCATGTGTAATTGTGTCAGACGGAAAATACAGAAACGGGAAATGAGAAATACAGGGCGCACGCAAATGTGAAGAGAACTTCCTCTTTCATCAATCGACACGTTCGGAAGATGTTCCCATCATACGCATGGTTTTTTTTGGAAGACGCATGATTTGAACTTAAGACACAATAAATAAAAGAGTTTTGAGGAAGGTGGTTGTTCGTCGACTTCTTAAGTGTGTATCATAGCTCCAAAGTTAATTCACGTAAAGCTACAAAGCCGACACTACCGAAAACACGTCAATCTTTAATGGGCGAAAAACCAACGAAAATAAACATTTTTCCATTGAAAACAGGTAAAAAGGGCTGCCGCTCAGGGTTTTGCCACTCAGAGTATACCGAGCCGTGTTTTGAGGAACTATTTTGAGGCATCCCATTAGAAAAAGCCTAATGTAGCCGAAGCATCCTCCTACGCCACCATCATCTGGCGCGTGTGGCCGCCACACCATACTCCTCGCTACCGAGAAGAGAACATGAGAGGGACGCCATACATAGCTCACCACGGCCATTTCCTTCGTCAACGATACAGAAGAGAAAAGCTATACGTCAATCGATTTTTTGTGAGCCGTAGGATCTGTGTTGGATGGATGGGAATTATAGTGCATGACTACCGTAATTACAGTGTATCGTCACCGTGATTACAGTGTATCGTCACAGTAATTACAGTATATCACTACCGTATTACAATGTATCACCATAATTAGTGAATTACAGTATAAGGCGGATGGAAGAAAAAGAGAAAGGGTGAAATCTAAACCGTTGGATCGCGATCTAATGATCTGAAAAATCGATTGACGGTCAATCGATTGCTACTTAGACAGACTCGCACTGAGTTCATTGTGCCATTCGGAGTCGTGGTTGTCGCCAATGTCATGTTTCTCACTACCGATGATGTCATGCTGCTGTCATGCTGAGAGAGAAGAGAAGGGAAATATGATTCCCGGCAAATTTCACGCTTATTATTTGGCGTTCACTGCATGAAACGACCAATTTCACGTTTATTTGACGTTCTAGTGCAAATTTTGCCTAAAATTAAAAACATGTGTACGTACCATCCATCCACCCAACTTGAACTTGAAGAGGAGGGCGTCCGATCCTAGAAATGGGTGAGGCGAGAAATGGCGACGGCGACCCGTCTCGGCAAGCATTAAAGGCCGGAAGAGGACGGTCATATATAGGTCGTGGTGCTCGAGTGAAGTCCACCGGTTCCCATTAACTCCCCCCCTTCAATTCCTGCTTCAATGCGCCCGCCCGCACGCAACGTCGCCGCTTTTTAATTCCGCTGCCCAGGGCGCGGTCGCTGGACACCAGAAACGTCCCCCCGCCGTCCGATGCGGCACGGCCGACCCCGATCGTCGCCGTACAGCGCTGCAGCGTGGCCGTATCGGGGAGAATGGATATGCACGTGTGCTTGGCTGCTCTGTCTCGTGCTCTATACTCGATCTTCCCCTGTTTTGCTGCGCCAGTCAACCTGGATGGGTGAATCAGGAGTGGAGTGCGCCGCTGTTAATAATTTTAAAATAAAGGACAAGGTCTTATTTTATTATGCACAAGAGTACGTAGATAGAAGCACTCTCAGGCTATGATCCTTCTTGTTGGTGGTGGTACGTAGTAGGACGGCTAATGAAGTGTCAATAATCCAAACAAGCTGGCCGTGCATGACCCGATCAGCGGTCGCGCAGTTTCATCGAATCTAATTTAAGTCGACTCCACGGCCAGGCCCAGGCCACAAAAAACGACGTCCTTGAATGAATACGCAGAGGAACTGAAATCATCAGGGCGTCGCCGATGATTCATCAGGATCTATATAGCGCCCCTGCTGCTGCTGTCATGGCCGGGGGAGTCGGAGGCGTGGCATGGCACATGGAAGGCGACGGCATAGTTTTTTTTTTTTCTTTCTCATAAATGTCGGCAGCTGTACATGCATGAATTGCGTCCAATGATGATCCGGCGTAGCATCTCTGCCGCTGCGCATCCGCCAACGGCGATCCCGGCCGGCGCGGCGGTGCCGCTGCATATGCATGCAGTGCAGCGCCAGCGCCAGCGCGCGATCGAGCGTCTTCGATTCCCTGCACCGGTGCTCGATCGGGCACTGATGCACCTGCTCGCATGGATCGCAACATGGATATCAGAATATAGGAGTATATACGTCAAGGTCACTGATGAAATGAGCTGCCGACGCCGATGAACGACCGATGGATCGGAATTATATATATTCCCGTACGTCCCGAACGTCTCCCTCCCCCTCGCGTCGTCGTCACGGTGTACACTATACAGAATGACAGGATATATACACGACGAGAGGACGAGAGGGGTACGTACGTAGACCGTGCCGGTACTTTGGGCAATTAATACGGGGAGTTACTGGTCGCCATTGGGGCACAGCGGGGAGGCCGCGACCGGCGGTGGCGACGAGCTCGCTCGCCTGAGTTGGGTGCGGCCTTTAAGGCGGCGATTACTACCCCGCGCGCCCGTACCCGATCTGATCGGACCCCCGGCGAACCTCATTACGCTCCTGCCTGCCGCGCGCCTGCGCTGCGCTGCGCCTTGCCAGTTCATACGGATCCGATACGGCGCGCTCTGCGCCCGTTGCCCTTGCTTGGCACTGTGAGCTGCGTCACCCTCCGTAACGGACGGCGGCGGCGCATGGCTCGGCTCGTAGGACTGTAGGAGGGTGTTGGATCTTCTACTGTCACTGCCGATAATGCACCATTCGGTTAAAGTTGCCACTTCGTTTATTACGGTATAGTCCGTATAGCATACGCTTTGGTACATGCGGCACGGTTTTTTTTTTTTTTTCCTCTCATACACTGCCATGCTAAACACAGTTACTGCTTCTATATGCGTACATGCATGGCATCTACTTTAGCAGGCCCAATTGAATCCCTCATTCCTCTGCTTCGATTCGATCCAAACCTGAGCATGTGGGTTTTAAAGCTGTTACCAGTTTACCACACAGTTTATTTACTATTTTCATAACAAAATCAGTTTGTTTACTGTTTTTTAGAGGAGTTTATTTACTGCTGATGTCAAATGCAGGCGCTGAGGTGCGTGACTGCCTGTTGCCTTCTTAGGCTGCTCTCACCAGAGAGCCCACAGGATAGTCCAAAACACTGTTTTGCACCGTAAACAGAAAAGGAAGTATTTAGAACAGTAGATGGGCGGGGTTGGATAGACACTCTGGTGAACATAGCCTTACGTGGCTCCTTGGACAGTCAGTCCACTACTAGCCCGTTGCCACCTCGGACTTTCATCTACAGGTCGATTTTTTTATTTAAACTTTAATTCTTTGTTTTATTCAGAAAAATTGTTGAAATATGTGAAACTATGAATCATATGAGAACTATATTTAGTAATAAATTAAATAACAACAAAATAAAAGATAATTTATTAAAAATTTGAATAAGATAAATTATCAAATTTTGGAAAAAAATCAACCCCGTGACGGGATGGAGTACGCTTTTGGGTTCAGCGCGTGAGTGATCGTGGGCTCGATCGTCGAAATTGCCGGAAATCATATCCTTGTTCCGCACGTAGGTAGCTTCCACTGTTTGATATTGGGGCAACGATGACAGTCGCACCTAAGCAGCACAAAAACCAGGCACCGCGGGTGGCAGACGCAACGCAGCCATGCTTTAGCCTCATCTGCAGAGCGCGGAGCGAGCAGCACCACGGGAATGCTAGTAGTTCCGTCGCCGGTTATGGGTTAGATTCACGCCTGATTAGAGTTGCGTCGGACCGGCTGTCGTGGATGGCAATTGGGCCGGTGGTCGTGGATGGCAATTGGACCGTGAAGGTTCGGCGGCAGTAGAGTTGGGCCGGCCCAATAGAGAGGAAGAGGAAGAAGAGGAATGCATGGACCGTTTTCAACACGAGTGGGAAAAATTGTTTCCTTCCAAAAGGAAAAAATCCGTCACGGGTCCTTCAACTTGTAACGAAGTTTAGGTTTGGTCCTCAAATCCAAAAACTAGGAATAGCGGGTCCTTAAACTTGTAAAACCGGGCATAGAAGGTCCTCGGGCAAAACCGACCATGGTTTTGTCCCACGTGGCGATCCTAGGTGGCACCTGTGTGGTGGGACCCACCTGTCAGCCTCATAACCTCTTCTTCTACCCCACTCTCACACAGGTGGAGGCCGGTGATGTGCGGGGAGAGGCCGAGAGCTGCGGCGCCGTCGGCCAGCGGCGCTCCTACCGGCGTGCGGCTGCGCCACCAGCTGGAGCAGGAGCCGAACCGCTCCTCAATCCCACACCAGATTCGCCACCGCTCCGCGATGTGCCCTCCCTCATTAATGCCATGTCCCCTCCCATGGCGCCATGCCCGTGCCCCTCCCTACCTGCTCGAGCCACAATGTTGACCATGCACCTCCAGTTGCTTCACCTCTCCGCACAGTCTTTCTCCTCCTCTGCCGCCGAGGCTGCCCCCTCGCCGCCGACGGCAACCGCCACACAGCGGCAGGTCGCGGCCGCCTTCGACGCCCCAGCCTCTCCGCCGCCTTCGGCGCACCGGCGGAGTGGCCGCACCGGGGACTCGGCATCTCTCTTTCCTCCTCAACTCGCTCACGCATCTTGCTTCGCTCGTGCGGGCCTGGATCGCTGACGACGTCCAAATGCGACATCGTCTCCTCCTCTCTCTCCTCCTGCTCGCGGCCGAGGCGTCCCCCCCATCACCGGCCGATTGCGGCCGCATCAGCGACCCGACAGTCCCTCCGTCGCCGCACCACGCCAAGGGCAATAGCATCGGCAGCAAAAGCAGTAGCAACAACACGGCGACCGTCGCGCATCCCCCGCTGCATCGCTCCTGGCGCTGCTGCTGCTCTACCTCTACGCTGCCGTCGCCGTGCGCCGCTTCTGCCCCTGCGCTGCCGCGGTGGGGCGGGAGGGGTCCTTCTCCTCCTTGCAGGCGTCCTGCGCCGCAGCGTTCCTCCGCCACCAGGGCTCCAGCACCACCGCCCCGCCTTCACATACGGGCAGCTGCGTCGGTCGCCCTCCTCTTTCCGTGCATCACGACCTCTGCCTGTGTGAGAGAGTGGGGGTAGAAGAAGAGGATGTGAGACTGACAGGTGGGTCCCACCACACAGGTGCCACCTAGGATCGCCACGTGGTACAAAACCATGGTCGGTTTTGTCGGAGGACCCTCTATGCCCGGTTTTATAAGTTCAAGGACCCGTTATTTCTGGTTTTTGGGTTTGAGGACGAAACCTGGACTCCGCTACAAGTTGAAAGACCCATGACAGACTTTTTCTTCCGCAAAACAAGGTCATTTTTTTGACGTGGCCCATCAGATAGGCAGCCCATTGTATTTCCATCTACAACCTGGGCCTAGGCACTTCAAAAGGAAGCTCTAGCCCATCCGTTCCTTTCAAAGTCAAGCAGGCGTGTTTGGTTTGGACTTTGGAGCTTTGGACATGCACTCCCTCTCGCGTCGCGTACTTGCCGTTGCGCGCGTGTACCCGGTCACGCCCGTGGCACGAGCGCCCAGCTGGTTAGGACCCGGACCGGACCGCGCCGCACGCACGCGCTAGCGCTAAGCTACCTTCAAGTTCAAAGCGTTACTTTTGTATACGCGGATGATCAGCGCTGACCCGACACGATGATCCTGTTTTTATTCGCCAAAAAAATCCATTTACGATTCTACCTAAAAGAAATTCAATTTTTTCTCAAAAAAAAAAGAAATTCAAATTTGGCAGGATCGCATTTAACAGCTGGTGCAAGGAAAGAAACGCTGCTCCTCCACGACGACGAAAAGCCTAATTTGAAACGCCCAAAAGCGACCCCGTCTTCTTCCCCGTTCAAAGCAAAGAAAAGCCACCTCCCTTTCCATCACTGCACGCATCCAGACCCTGATCCCGAACACCAACTCCTCGGTCTCCAGCAAGGCAGCCAAGCCAGAGCAAGGAGGGCGTCTCGGCGGGCCGGGGTTAGCTTGCTCCATGGCGCCGGTGGTGTCGGCGCTTGCCAAGTACAAGCTCGTGTTCCTGGGCGACCAGGCGGTGGGCAAGACGGCCATCATCACCCGCTTCATGTACGACAAGTTCGACGACACCTACCAGGTTGGTTCATCTCCTCCTCCATCTCGCGGGGGCGCGGCGCGCCGATGATCTTCTTCTTCGCTCCCCTGCTTGTTCTCCTTCTCTCTCCAAACGAAACGAAACGGCGGCGTTTTTTTTCTTCTTCTCTCGGAGATCGATCGTTCGGCGAAATCTGGTGATCCGCTCCGCCTGCTACTGCTAAACCCGTGTGCGCGATGCAGGCCACGATCGGGATCGACTTCCTGTCCAAGACGATGTACCTCGAGGACCGCACCGTCCGCCTCCAGCTCTGGTATGCTACGACCCAACCTCTCAGGCCACAGCCATGATGAGCCCATGAGCTCAACATGGGATAGATTTCTTACCCATTTGTCATTTTGACTTGCTCGTGGTCATGGAGTACTACTTTGTTCGTCTCCATTCCTTTTCCCGATACAACGAAACCACTTGGCGCAAATCCGGCTGCTACAACAGGAAGGTTTGACAGATCGAAACCGTTTCTAAAATGGATGTGCAGGGACACGGCTGGGCAGGAGAGGTTCCGCAGCCTGATTCCAAGCTACATCAGAGACTCCTCCGTGGCCGTCATCGTTTACGACGTGACTGGTGAGTTGACCGCCTCCACAAGATTGCCCGCCCCACTAGCGTACAATACTTTCTACGCTAGATAGGATATCTGGATATGTGACATTTCTGCCATTTTTCCTTCTAGAGAAATCGTAACTCGGCCAATTCTGAAGAATTGATGCCTTTATGTTGAGAAATTTCGGCAGCAGTCATGCTTTCCAAATACAAGTACTACTTACTTAGCCATATATAACTAGAGTAGCCGATGATTTCATACTTCCTGTCACTGTCAGAAACATTAGTACGCTAGCTGAATTATCTGATTCAAGTAAGGCCCGCACCCCCAACATCGAGTCGAGTTAGGAAAAGCTTCAGTACAAACATAACCTTAAAACTCGTCCAATGCCGGGCTCATGTCATCCTTAATTTATCCTTCTTTGCAGACAGGCAATCCTTCTTGAACACGTCAAAGTGGATTGAGGAAGTAAACACACAAAGAGGAGGCGATGTGCTCATCTTCCTTGTCGGAAATAAAACCGACCTTGTCGATAAGAGGTTTGTGTCTCAGAGTTAATCAGACACTCCTACAATAATATTGTTCACCATTCCATGTCCAATGCCCTATACATACATATCCTTGTGCTAGATATTCTATAAAGCAGACAACTATGTGCCCAATTTATGTTCACTGCATGGATATGTCACCAGGAAAGTGTCCACTGACGAAGGAGAAGCCAAAGCACAGGAGCATGGTGCCATGTTCATAGAAACCAGTGCTAAAGCTGGCTTCAATGTCAAGGTCCCGATTCCTTATTAATACTCGCACCCTTTTCCTTAGCTTTCATCAGAAGCAAAAGCGCTCTATTCTTTGTAACGACGGCTGCTCAAACTTCTTACCATTATTTTGGAACATTTGACCCTGCAGCCTCTGTTCCGCAAGATCGCCGGATCCCTTCCGGGAATGGACGCGCTCTCGTCAGCAAAGCAGGAAGACATGGTCGACATAAACCTCAGACCAACCAGCGGGTCGTCAGCTTCAGGTGCAGCTGCGCAGCCGGAGCAGAAATCAGGTGGTTGCTCTTGTTGAGACTTCGACAGTTTTGTGTTCGAGAAGCTGCAGTAACAGTAACAACAGTACTGCTACCATTGAATTAATGGTTTCACAGAGATGAAGGGTGGGTCTGCGTGCAGTAGTGATATATCCATAGGGGAGAGTCCAAATTTTTTGTACAGACATGTTTATCAAGTCGTCATACATAATTATGTAGCTGTTTTGGACCCAAGGGACATAATCTGCGAAAAGTAACGGCGGCTCTCTTTTAGGAACCGAACCAAATACTCTGCTCCAATATTCAGCTATATTAGAGCCAATGATTTGGATTTCGCAATCATTTTTTTTGTTCACCACTAAAATCAACAAAATTCGTAATTTTTTAGAGCCTCCACGGCATATACGTCTTTCTAAAAGAAAACTATCAAAGCAAATGAATAGCTTGTTTATTACTATACATCTATTGAAAAGAAGAATATACAAACAAACAATAGGGAAAATGAGTTTAGAGTACAACAAAGCAGTTGCAATACGAAAAATTTGGATTTTCCTCCTTTCGCCCATCATCCTTGCAAAACTTTCAATCTTCTAGAGCTAACTCATGCCTAGCGCTCAATTGTAGTTGCCAACCTTAGATACCAGTATGTGTTTACAGTAGCGTATTTCATTAATGCAGGGGTGAAACATAATTCCCCAGTTGATATACACACCACATTATGTTTGTCTGTTTGCCCACGACACATCAGATATAGTTACTGTAAAGTCTTTGCATCAAGGACTCCGTGGCCCAATGGATAAGGCGCTGGTCTACGGAACCAGAGATTCTGGGTTCGATCCCCAGCGGAGTCGTATAATTTTTTTTGCCCTCCCGTTTGTCAATTCTTTTTCAAAATCCTTTTCTTTTCAGACGCCACATTATACCAGCATGAGAAAATAAAAGTACAAGCAGCAAAAGCAAAAAGGTAGTGACCTATGATCAAAGTTTTTTTTTTCTAGAGGGAGAATCCCAAGCAGAATGCATGCATTTTTCCAGCTACCATTACTTCAATTCTTTTTCCAGTTCCTTTTCTTTTCAGACGCCACATTATACTGCTGCAATGCCGCCTTTTATTTCTTCGCCTCCAGTTGACCGCTAATGCAGTCCATGAGAGGGATGGTAACGGGTAAATACCAATCGGGTATTACAATTTCATACCCACACCCACGAACAAAAATCGTACCCGTTACAATATCCATACCCGATTAAACACCCACTTTAAATAGCACAAATATAATAAATAATGGCATAGTTAAAATAATAAATCACCAAATATGAGTAAATAAATTGAAGACAATAATAAATGATATTGGAACATGTAAGTTGACTATATCTTTGCTCAATATACACTTATGTTCGCTTAATTATGTAGAATAAACGTATGGTTGGACCAGACATAAATTATCCATGGGTACGCGGGTATGGGTGATATGCACCCATACCCGTACCCGACGGGTATAAGATTGTGCACATTAACGTACCCGCGGGTAGAGAAATCTTTCCATACCCGCCCTTATATCGGGTAAAACCCGTCGGGTACTCGGGTTTCGGATACCCATTGCCATCTCATTAGAACACGAGCAAAAGGCACAAGCAGCAAAGCTAGTCATTGATGATCAAATTTTTTTTCTAGAGGGAGAAACCCAAGCAAAATGCATGATTTCGCAAGGAAAGCTGGCAACAAGTACAACCAAGCAAAAATGCATGACTTGACAAGGAAAGCTGGCAAATTCATTGTTCTTAGTAGCAGATCGGTGCTGGATCACCTAAGTTTTTTTTTCTCAGCCATGTTAATGTAAATATTTACACTCAATATAACACAAGGGATCAACTTGTTCCTCAAAACGCATCATTATGTATAACAAGATAACAACTTATCCAGCCGTAACAGTCACACAATCCAAATGAAAAACAATACAGCAGATACAAAAGCAGACCCAAGGCGAAAAGCACACTGGTTCCTTTTACAGCTCTACAATACAGCACCACCGTCAAGACAGGGCGTGCGACAAAAAAACTACACCATGGAAGACACGGACGAGGGGTACCACCTGAGGAAAAATTTTACAACCTGTGACGATAACTTAAACAGTTGTTCTCGCAACCAAAACCAGCCTTTCCGGAACCCTGGCAAGGCTCGTGTTGGGCAGTGTGGAAGAGTGAATTATGGTATGGGCGAACAGCTAGTGAACATAAATTGACAACAAGCAAATACAGGAAGGCAGCCTTCTTGGTACCATAGGTATACAGGTTTGTACACCTCTCACCGCCTAGAGAGGGCCCTGGAGATCCTCTTACAACAGGGACTGGTACGAATGGCATCCTCATGAGGGCGGATCGCTTCCACAAGGGCATTGTGCAGATGGCCCTGCATGTAGATTAAAATTAATGCTGCACATAGTGAATGATGTACTTCAGTGCTATGGCATACTCACCCTGCTGTTGAGAAGGGCAGTGTAAATGACGTAGTTGGCATAAGGGTCTTGCAGCAGTTGTTCAAAATGAGACCCTCTGAGCAATTCACGTATTATCACAGCTTTGGCATCATCCGGGAAAAGCTTCAGGCATTTCTCTACCACATTACTGCTCACCTTCTGCTTTGAGAGATAAACATACCTTCCTTCAAACTGAGATGCCAGGTGCGCATTTGCTGAAGGAATTTTCAGTTCCAGAACATATTGGACCACATAGTTCCTGAAATAAGTGTAAACGGGAAAAAGAATCTTAGTTTTGTTGAATAAGATAGTACAGTTATTAGTTTGCAAAGATTCTGATTTAAAATAAATTCCTCAAATATCATAGAGAAATGAGACCATTTGTCTAGTTTCAATGTACAGGGTTAGGATCAAACACCTTGGAGTGATGACTAAAATGGTCAAATTTCCTTGTTGATCCAATTAGCAAATCCATGCCAAATCAAAAATTGTTATGGAATTCCATTTACTACAGACAACGAGAAATTTAGTTCCTTTCAGCATAGTTCGTCTAGCTAGTGTCTTGACACAAAGTTCATAATATTAGTATCCAGTGTCCACACATTTTCAGTGTCCCTGTTACAATAATGTGTCATCTTCTTAAACTATTTATACGGGATCAGTGAGAACTTTTGAAACATACATATAATTGGAACCACGACACATATATACAGGTTCAAATCAACTAGGGAAAGCATGTATTTTCTAAACTAAAATAAGTTACTGATGTGAACTCCAACAAAGATTAGCCTTGTGTCGCCTTGTGTGAACACAAGATATATAAGGTATGCCTATTCAGTATGGAAAATTACGAGTGCAGTGCACTAATAAAGTACAAGTAGGACATATTTCAACAATCTACCAGACAATTAGTACTGTATTGGATAAACAAGAGCAAAACAACGTTTCTAGCAACAGAATGTTATAAGCAACCAAGGGTTTACCCAAATGGATCTTGAGCAAGCTCAAAGCCACGAGCACATATTTCCACAATTAGCTTGGCCTGGTATGGACCACGTGCAGTAGTTATGCAACGTTGTAGAACACAGCATCCATGGCGTTGTACCGCCATATCAAAACAGTTAGCTGCAGCAGCCTCAAATATGAACTGTTTAAACAGAGTAAACATAAATATGTCTGCAGATACTCAAGTAAAGTAAGATCACTGCGTACTTAGCATTTATTTACTAGCAGAAGAAATTCATGACACACCATTAATCTAGAGCAAGATAATTCATCAAGTACTAATATGAAAAAAATGAGCATACAGATAGTACCAACCTTGTTATTTATTCCTGAAAATTTAAGGTGCTGAAAATTAGCTACCACGATTAAAATTTCTATCACTAATGCATAAGAACAGAATATTTCTTCCCATACACAACACATATGTATAGTATGTTCACACCACTAAAGAGTTAAACACACACGATCCCAAATTAAAATTCAAGCGCAGAACAATGAGGAAAACTCGTCTGTAAGACATCATTAGCACCAAGTCACAATATGCATAGGAAGATGTCGGAAATGGCCTTGACACTTAAATAATGGTAATTTAGCAAAGCATAGCTATACTTTAGTTATTAGATATTGAACTTAGTTCAATCTAGTATATATTGTCATTTCAGGTCTCAAACATTCTAAATGTCTCAATTTGTCCCAATAACTTTGAATCCAGGTGGATCCAGACTTCATAAATTGATGCATAGGCAGAGTTAAGAATAATTGAAACCACCCTGTTCTCATTAGTAAGCAAAGCCTCCAGGACAAAGTGTACAAGAGTAAACTTTGCCATACAATAGTCATATAGAAACGAAGTCCTGCATATTGTTTTTCATCGGAAAAAAACACTAAGATTCAAGATTAGCACATTTACATACTGATGTAAGGCATAATAGCTCTTAGCTTGCAAGCGATTTTTAAAAAGAAACGGTAAGAGCTAAGCCGTTCCAAGACAACTACTTCATGCAAGAAAGAAAATGTCTGACAGCATATGCAAATGAACACAAGCGGAGTTTACTGAACTTCCATAACCAGTAAATTCCATGTTTCGACATCACTTCTGTCAACCATGTGGCAGTTACACAACAACGATTTCACGGAAAAAATGCAACAGATACTTATTGCTCGAAGTCATAATTTACGAATGGAAGAAACATGTTTGCAGACTAGGAATTATCATGTACCTTGTTCTCCTCTGCCCCAAAGTTTGAGAGGCATTTCTGTATTACATGATTACCATTAAGGTCATTGACTAGCTGCATGAAGCCTGGCTGTAGGGCTGAAACAATTAGCGCAATCTGCTCTCTGCTCCGAACAGTCTCCACCAATTTCTGTACTGCCCTTGTTCTGGAACAAATCAAAACAATAGAATCGTCAGCATCTATTGCATGTCCTTGCTAAACAAGCAGGGTTCACATTTCAAATGTTAGCATCAAATCATTCCAGAATCACCAATTGCCATAGTTGGTTATCAAGTGCAATTGTGTAAATGCTTCTAATGGCAGACAGGAATCACAATGCAATTGTCTGATTGATTTTCAGAAGAGAAGATCATTACCCATGCATGTTTAGAGATATGGTAACCAGCTTCAAAGGGTCCTGCGTCAGCACAGCGATCATCCTCAGCCTTTGCTCTTCATCACACACATCCAGCATCTTCTGTACAAGATAGTTGGCAGAAGGGTTGATCATAAGGTCCGCAATGTGGTCGATAGTTCCTTCAAAGATCGCATCCACATGGCGCCTCCCTGCCTCTAGCCTCTGCTGCAAATACCGGCACCCATTCTGGTCCTTGGCCATTGAGTAGATTACTTCACTTACTGGAACCACGTTCTCATACCTCAAAGTCCTAGAATTCCCAACCTCCGGCGCCCTACCATTGATAAACTGCTGGAATCTCCTCTCCCTTCCACGTTCCAGGAAGTTCATGCCCTTCCCATCAAACATCAGACTGTTCTCACTATGGAATGCATCAAACTGATTCCCACCTATCGCAAACCCATTGTCTGCCACGGGGGAACCATAGGCATACTGTCGCTTAGGTGCACCACGGACGTCCAGGGCGATGGGACTTGGACTGAAAAAATCTGCATCAGCCTGACGGGGGAAACCATAGGCATACTGTCGCTTAGGTGCACCACGAACGTCGAGGGCAATTGGGCTCGGACTGAAAAACTCTGCGTCAGTCTGACGGGGAACACCATAGGCATACTGTCGCTTAGGTCCACCACGGACGTCAAGCGCAATCGGGCTCGGACTGAAAAACTCTGCATCAGTCTGACGGGAAAGGAAGTAGGACTCAGTAGCCAGATCAGGGTGCACCAAGCCTTGGCCGTAGCCAATGCCAGTGCCATGCCCTAGCCTATTGTACATGAAGCCGCCGTAGCTGGTGCCCAGGGCAGCGGGGAAGCCGCCGTAGCCATCCAGGCCGACGTCCGGCGCGAAGCGCTGTGATGGCCGTGCCGCGGCGTACCCGAGCGCTTTGGCCTGATCAAGGAGCACGTGTTC
Source organism: Paspalum notatum (assembly GCA_022530915.1). NCBI lineage: Eukaryota > Viridiplantae > Streptophyta > Magnoliopsida > Poales > Poaceae > Paspalum > Paspalum notatum. The sequence continues at coordinate 5,199,724 of CM039684.1, forward strand.
GTGGTGGACGGACGAACCTGGCGGCCCGAAGTTGTACATTTGGGACGCGCCGTGCGCCGCGGAGACATCGGCCGGCGGCGGGCCCTGGCGCTGGAGCGCGGCCCGCGCCTGTGCGTCGCCGCCGATGCGCAGGCCGTTGAGCTGGTTCGCGAGCCACTGCTGCTCCGGGTCGTCCACCGCCTGCGCCAGCGGAGGCGGCGGCGGCACCGGGCCATCGACGAACGGCCCCGACGGCGCCGGCGACGGCAAGACGGAGGAGCCCACGGGGAGCGCAGCGGTGAAGGCAGCGCCAACGCCGCCGCCGCCGGAGGAGGCGGCGGCGGCGGCGGCGGCATGGAGCGGAGCGCCGTCATCGCGACGGTTCGTGGCCACGGCGCAGTAGACGTCCTCGCCGTGGCGCTCCGCAGCGTACCTGAGGCCGCCCGCGGCGCCATGCACGCCGTTGCCGTGGCCGATGACGCCGACGCCGCGCTGCCGCCCGTTCGGCGAGGTGACGTGGGGGATCTCGCTGAGGAGCAAGTCCATCTCTTTGTCCTCCGTCCTCTCCACCGCCGCCGGCGACACCACCACCGTCGGGCCCCTCGTCTCCATACCAAGGGACATGGACACTGGGAGGAAAGGAAACACGCACGCACGAGTCCCGAAAAAACGACGGGAAATCAAAACCCCGCAGGCGCAGGGAGAGATGAGATGAAAGATCCGATCAGATTGCGGGGGGGAGTGGGGGACGGAATCGCGGGCCCGGCCGGGACGGAGTGAGGGGACGGCGAATCCGGGGATCGGGTTGGGGGTGGATCGGGATTGGGGGGAGCAGGGGTTAGCAGTGGTATCGCATTGGAGGGAGGCGGAAGGGGAGGAGGAGGAGGTGGAGAGGCCGGTGAGGCATGCAAAAGGGGAGAGGCGGTGGACGGCAGATGTGGTGCGGGGGTTTTATAGCCCCCCAATCCACTGGGGCTCAAGGGAGGAGGGCTAGGCTTTGGAGTTGGCGGCTTTGCTCAGCTCCCTCGCCTCTTCCTCCTCCTGCAGTCCTTGCACGCTGGCGCACGGAGCGGTCGCAGTCCCGGGCATGCGCATTGGCATTGGTTGTTTCGTTGGTGGAGACTGGACTGGAGGGGAGAGAGAGAGAGAGAGAGAGAGCGCATCCAACCGTATAGGCATGTAAATCTGAGGTTGTTAACATTGATCTGTTGGTTTGCATGATGAGGAAAAATAGGGAAAGAAGCCGCCTGATATTTTGTGAATCAGCTGTCGTGTTGGATTCACGGAGGAAAAAAATAAAAAATAGCAGTAATTTTTGAAGAGAAATGGTGATGGGAAAAATTACGCCATGATTAATCTTACATTTATGATTAAATTGATCATTTGTGTCTGGCACGTACTCTTCGATCATCTTACGACAAGCGCAATGCAAGGTGCTTAGATATATGTGTTTATATTATCGCAACGTTAATTAACGGCAAAAATAGTCAACCCCATAACACAAACAAGTGTTCATAGACTGTCTCAATCACCTCCAAGTACTCATATGCACTATGTTGTGTAGTGAAATGGGAGGCAGGAGCTCCACTTGGTTTCCAACAATGGAATCCTACGTGCTGCTTGTGGCCAACTGATTTTCTATTCTTATTTCCACATATTTGTGGATGAGTTGAGATGAATTTTGATCCCAATGTCTCTTGGGAACAATGGATGTGTGATTCTCCCATGTATTTGTTTCACCAACGCTCTTCAAACTGTATGTCTGTATATACATATGGGTATCTATGAGTGTGTTTAAATGTATTTTACCTCTATGACTAAAGATTGTACCTCAATCTTTAGAGTTCAGACACAACTCCGACTATGTCTAACCAACACACAAACCATATATATATGGATACATATGAGTGTCTCTAAAACCAAAGATTGTATCTCTATCTCTGACAAACACGTATGTAGTTCTAACAACATGCCTTAAGAACCACATGCCACAACTTACACGAGTCCATCTCGATTGTTTTTAGTAGAACCGTAAGCTAGTAATTTGCAAGGATCTTTCTAGAGATATGGTACATTTCATGAGAAATCGACCGGGAATGCATTCTAAATCAATCAAGAATGATCTTAGTTTCTTACTCTGAAAGGAATCATGATCTTAAATTCGTACGTCGGTTTTCATATTTAACATTTTGAAGTTAAAAATAAAATAGCCGGTGACAAATATTCTAGAACGGAACTGCTACGAAGACATTTGTTTCAGTTGTACTCATGGTCAAGATAACTTCTGCTCCTGCCAAGTTGGATTAGCATGCGTAATGCAGTTGCCGGCGGGTGGCGTGTGCGTTTGACCGGGTCGTGGGCACCCACCCAACAATAGGCGTCTCGTTAAAACGGCGTCCCTGTTGGCGCGCACGGCCGCTCCGCCCTGTTTTCCCTCCAAATCGCCCGCGCGGGCCCCGCACCCCTGATGCGACGCCCCCCGCCACCGCCAGGTCCCTCGTCCAGGAGCCCTTCCCCCGCCACCGCCCCTCCCTCCCCCACGCATGGCGGAGAGGGCCCTCCCACCGGCGTCGCCCGAGCAGCCGGCCTCGTCCGCGGTCTCCACCGCCTTCGGCTCGCCGCTCGAACCCGTCGCCGCCATCGTCGCGGCCGCGGCGCCCGCGCCCGCGCACGACACGTACGTCGTGCACGTCCAGAAGGACCAGATATACCGCGTCCCGCCCCCCGAGAACGCGTACCTCGCCGAGCGCTACCGGAACGAGCGCGGCGGCGGCGGCGGCGCCGGGAACAAGAAGAAGCGCGCGGGGAGCGGCAAGGGCCCGGCGTGCCCCCCGTGCGTCGTGCGCACGCTCGGCGCGCTGCTCGCGGCCGCGCTGCTGCTGGCCGCCGCCGTCCTGATCTGCCTCGTCGTGCTGCGGCCGGGCGTGCCGAGCTTCTCCGTCGACGGGCTCACCGTGCACAGCAGCTCGTCATCGTCGCGGAAGCAGCAGATGGACTACGACGTCTTCCTCACGGCGGTGAACCCCAACAAGCTGAGCGCGCTGTGGTACAGGAGCGGGACGGCGCGGCTGCTGCACCAGGGCACGGCCCTCGCCAGCGGGCACGTGGGGCAGCCCGCGGACGGCGGCGAGGACGCCACCGACTTCACCGTGCTGCTGCAGGGGGCGAAGCGCGACGGCCGCACGCCCAAGGCCGTGGAGAAGGGGTTCAGCGGCTCCAAGGAGCACCTCCCGCTGCAGCTCACCGTGGAGGTGACGGTGCAGGTGCACGTCGGCGCGCTCGGGTTCGGGCAGAGGAGGCTCGCCGTGGCCTGCGACGTCACCGCCGCCGGGCTGAGCAAGGACGTGCACATCGTGTCGCAGAATTGTAAGAGCAGATTCCGGAACTGACAGGCGTGGAAGCCAGCGGACGGGGGAGGAGGAGGAGGAGGACTAGGATCGTACGTATCACCTGCATGCGCCTGCTTGTTGTGGAATTCTTGACACTCTTATCTTATGCAAATTGTTACGAACTGAATCATGGCGTTGAAGGCCGATCGAATCATGTGTGTTTGGCTCAATCCTGGTCTATTTCTTTTCTGGATTGTATATACATATACTAGATCTAAAGCAATAAAATCACACTACTGTACTATACACACCAACCATAGATAAAAACTGACTGGGCGTGCCAAAATCCAAAACGCATGCATGCTCGATCCCACGACAATAGAACAACCCTGGCTCCTTTTAACCATGCTAATGATATGGCTGCCTGCTGGTCATTACATCCAGAATGCTACAGGATCTCGTTCCTCCCACGTATACTGGTGAGCGCTCCGGTACGAGATTGATGCGCGAGCCCGGTGCTGAGTGGTCACCAGTTCACCAACACCGTCGTACTTGAGACCGAAGTAGGTCAGGTCACCACACGGCGGCGCTGGTCGGAGCCAGCGTCGTCCTCGGGCACCCACCGAGACTCGGCCAGGCAGAACCTGCTGTCGCCCATGTACACCAGCGTGGCCCCCAGGTGCCGCCAGGTCGAGGGATCTTCAACGAAGAAGGCGTCCTTGCCGAGCTTCCAGGCCGGCATGGTCTCGCACCGGCCTGCGGCGGGCGGCACGTCACAGCAACACAGACGCCCGGCTCCTTCCTTGAAGCGGCAGAGCCCGACCCAGGCGTCCAGCTTGCGGTCGTAGTGAGCTCGGCCCGTGAACGGCAGCTGCCAGCGGCCAAGGCGCGTCCACTCTAAGCGCTCCGTGTCGAAGCTGAAGGCGCCGCTCCAGGGTCTCGGTGTCGAACACGGGGATGCCGGGGCTGAACCTCTCGGGCTGCATCGCCAGGATCTTGGTGCCGTGGGCGGCGGAGGAGCAGTGCCACGCATGCTGCGCCTGGATGCGGACCAGCGGGCACTTGGCGGGGCGGGCGTCCAGGCCCGCCGCGCCGGAGCCGGAGCCGGAGTCGAAGTCGTCCTCGTCCAGCCAGTGAATCCCCCTCTCCCAGTCTTCCAGCACCAGGTACAGGTGCTGCTGCCGCGCCGGTAGCTTGACCGACCCCAGCATCAGGCTCTTTGACTTGGTGCTACAACCCGGTTCGTCCTCCTCTGACTCACCGCGTGGCCTCTTTGTCGACATTATCGACTGCACCAAGTTTTCCCTCCCTTCCTTCCTCTATCTACTATGGCTTGTTTTGTCTCCCTGTAGTAACTATTAACCCAGCGCACGGAGAAAAGATTTTACACAAGCTACGTACTCCGATCCGTTTAGGAATCGAAGTAGCGACCGATTGGACTGGACAGCGTGAGTTTGCATGGAAAAGGAAACCGGATCGATATCAGCACCGTCTGTCGGCGTCGGCTCTAGGTCGCCGCCGGAGACGTGAAGGTTAGCGTCGGTGTCGATGCCGGCGGCTATTAGCTAGGGCGATGGACCATAGATTGTTTTAAGCGATCCGTCGACTACAACTCGCATACTACGCGCGACATGTAGCAATGTTGCATGCTCCCAAATCACAGCGCCACCGCCACGTGTTTGGGCTTTGGGGCAAATAAAAAGATAACTAAAAATCATTCGGTAGATAAATAGAAATTTTGATGCTGATACGGGTGCTGTTGTTATGCATTGCCTACAGAACTCGATCTGTTTCGGTCATCGAAGGTCCTTAAGCAGATTGGATGGTGACCGCACGGCCCAACCACAAACCAACAGATCTACCAGCTAAATGGACCTACTATTACACGGGCCGCAGACCACCAAGCAACTCGCGGTGAAATCGTCGGTTTTTTATTTTTAGATTTTTTTTTTCGTTTTTACAAAAATATACACCGGTTGGTAACATTTGCAGAGATGGTCGACCGGCGCCCGGTGGCCGGGCGCCAGGGGCCTGGCGCCCAGGCGCCAGGTGTGGGGACGAACGGAACGAACGGACGGACGACGGACGGAAAGGGGCCTGGCGCCCGGAGCCCCGGCGCCAGGTACTTATTTATTTATTTATTTATTTATTAACTCGCTAATCTCACGTTTAATCGCTAATCGCTAATCTCGCTGTTTAATCTCGTGCATCCGATCCGAGTTAGATTCTAACCATTTAGCTTCAGCCTTGCCTATTATATTAGCATTCTAAATTAGCGCTTCGACCCTTTCACCAGGACCCTTCCAGTTTATTTTGACCCCAGTTTATTTTGAAATTACAAGTATTTTGCTTTATTTTCTTTCTCCATTTTCTATTTCCTATTTTGTGTATGTTTATTTTGAAATTATAAGTATTTTTAGGTCACGTTGTTCTGCTTCGCGAAGCAGATCTTGTCGGCGCTTTAGCTCATCCTCCCTCCTCTTCAGTTCTAAATACTACTAGATGTAAATATTACTACAATATACTACTATTAAAACTTAATAACAAATACTACAAATAAATACTAAATATAACAGAATATATATTCAACTAAATACTAATACTAAATACTAAATCCAGTTATTACAACGGGTTACGACTGCGCACTACTACACTAATACACTGCGCACTACTACACTAATACACTAACTACTACGTACACTAATACACTAACTAAATAATACACTAACTAACTAATACACTGACTAATCTCCCTAACTCGGATCGGATGCACGAGATTAAACAGCGAGATTAGCGATTAAACGTGAGATTAGCGAGTTAATAAATAAATAAATAAATAAGCATCTGGCGCCGGGGCTCCGGGCGCCAGGCCCCTGGGCGCCAGGCTCTTCCGTCCACTTCCGTCTGTCCGTCCGTCCGTCTGTCCGTCCATCTCTCCCGTCTGTCCGTCCGTCGGCCCCACACCCGGGCGCCGGTCGACCATCCCTGCAAATGTTACCAACCGGTGTATATTTTTGTAAAAACGAAAAAAAAATCTAAAAATAAAAAAAACGCGGTGAAATCCCTTCAGCAACGAATGTGATCTTGGGCCTTTTGACTGGGTGGGGCTCCCAGTGATGAAGGGCCTCCCGTAGAAATCAGGACGCGTGTGGGCAACTTGGCAACTCCACCGTCCGACCCTTTCAAAACAACCCAAGTGATGGTGGCACGGCCCATGATGGAGGCCGGCCTGCCCAGCGCCCCGCGCAGTGATTGATTTGCCAAGGGATCAATACACAAGGACACGCATGGGCGCACAGAACTACAGAAGGCAGCTGAACCTGACAATCCCGCCTCTGATCTCGTCACCCTTTGCCCATATTAGCACGCAGCCACGAAGGACCTTTTTCTTGCTTCTGCAACGTTCAGTTCAGATTGGCAATGACGTGTTTAGTATTGAAATTGGCTGAGATTTCTCCATCCTTGCATCTCATCCCTTCAGTTCAGAGAGAAGAGAGAGAAGAGAGAGAGAGAGAGAGAGAGAGAGAGAGAGAGAGGCTGCTGGATGGATTGACACTTGTCAGGAGATTGCAAAGATGAGCCAGGTCAACTATGGCAGTGTGGCGACTGACAGATACTTGAGCGCTGCCGACATGGCTTTGGGCACTGAAATAATATCCCGTGCGGCAGCTCCTCCTGCCGCCCACTCGCCCAGGTCCGTGATTGTGTTAAGGATCAGCATGGCACGCACGCACATGCCTAGTTCAGTGTACCAATCTGCAGGAGCACAGGTTTTTCAAAGGTAGGGGTAGGGGTAGGGGGTAGGGACGTAGGGTTCATGCACCATGAGCGTTCTTCACTTTCAGAGTTTCAGGTTGCGGCCCATTGTCCGTCCGTCTTTCTGCAGCTTGAGAATCAAAACTGTACTAAAAAAAACCTAATAACGACTCTCCTCTTTTTATTTTGGCTTACACTAAAGCGGTGCACAACGATTCCGGGATACGCATACGGTTCCTTCTGAAGTCTGGGGTTGGGCAAGTGACAACCGAGCAAGTCAATCAGATCAACATTCGCTGGCTCATACTTCACCCGGTTCCAGCCACAGACTCAGCAAAGCCAGCAGTTTATGCACCAATCTCGCATTGAAAACGCAGTCAACAAAGCAAATGAAACCCAAACAGCTTATGGAAACCTAGCATAGCCATGATAAAAAGATTCATAAATGAAGAATATCTGCTTGCCTTACTGGGGTCAACGCTTATACCAAGCTAAGCTATAAAACTGATATATGTCATGATCATGCCTATATGGCTATATCAGCCTAGGCGATTACATACACATTATCCCTAAGTGGGTAGCCTTTTTCTTGCCAAGTGAATCTTGTTGTCATGCCCAACTCATGGGTTGGATTGTTGGATGGGTCTCCCCTACATCCCATATATCTTCCCATCGGACCATTTCTTTTAAATTTTGTTTAAACTAACCCTTCCATTAACCTGCTGTAACCTTTCTTTTTTAGGTCTCCGGCCTTGGAGATCAAAAGAAGTCAACTCAAAGCTATGGAATGGACCATCATCACATTGGCAGGTGGCAACATAGTGGGCATCCCTGCAAAATCTCTTTTGAGTGCCTCTAATAGCACAACGTTGACAATGGGCGATAGAGATTATGGGGTTGACCTGACAGTGCCTGATCATTATTACTGCTTTTCTGCAAGCTCTTGCTATCTATCTCCAGCCTCCATGAGAGGATATGCATAATAAAATGTGAATGGTCAATACCATGATGCACTGAAGCATGAAAATGACCACAAAAGCAAGTTGTGGATAGACCATACTGATCTGTAAAGCGACATAAACCAGCCAGGATTAGCAACTTGAGCACTAGTAGTTGACAAGTAAGAAATATAAATTACCAGGGCCTTGATCTTCACTTACGCAGATTTAAAGCTTGGGGCCCCTATATGCCTGTTAGTATATATATATTTTTCATGATTGAAACCTGAAACCCACGGCAAACAAGCTTGTTAGCTGAATGTGTCTTTCCTTGCAGTGCTTCAGAGAGTTCACAAAGCTACTGATCAATCTCAGAGTTCTCTAATGAAACTAAAGACAGTGCTAACTGCCAATTAACGCGTTTCTCAAGGTTCATGTATCGACCAAAAGGCGAACGAATTGTTTGATAGAAGCGACAAAGTTACAGCGAACAGTGTACAATGAACTTTGACAGAAACCATGTACATTGTGGTGATTAACAGCTAAGTATCTGGTTTTCTCCTTCTGGGGAATTGGATTAGCATTATTCTAAGGGAACGCAACGTTGTGATAACATGGTGTCCTGACTCCCCCACATGACACTCTGGTCCTATTAAACTATAAACAAGCGAAAAAAGAAATCCAGATGCTTTCCCTCCTATGCAGCAACAGATAAATATAATCTAGTACCGTTTAAAAATAAGATAAGTATTTGTGCTGCAATGACCAGTACAAGATTAGTGTGAAGATCATAGGGAAACATGACGCTCACGCCTTTTAGATTAGTAACTTCATTATTTTGATTTAACAAATTACAGATTTCTGATATACTGTATCTGATTTAGCAAAAAAAGCTAACAATAGCGACATTTTAGGCAAATAAGTGGTCTGAGAATATGTTTCCGCAAGAAAGGAGAATATTTTTAAAAGTGGTTTCAGAGTAGTAGTATCATTTTGCACAAAAACTTTCAACATAGAGCCAAAGCTTCTGCACATCGGATTCGGTGATAAATACTCTATGAATTTGGAGGTGCATTTAACTTTTGGTGAAGATGCAAAATGCTTTTGGCATCATTTTTTTCAAGTGTCAAGGGACCAAGACTCAGATCGTTGCATTAGCACAACAAATTGTTTATGAAAATGAAATTACAAGGCTACATTATTCTAATAAATAAATTATAAAAGCAAATCAACCACTTGGTAAAATAATTCATATTCATACTTGAAGTGATGCAGCCTACTAATACTCCACTTATAGCAAATCACATGTATTTGACTCTTCACTGTTCTAGCTTATCCTAATTGAAATGTGTTTCTCTTCATTGCTATCCCTGAAAAGTCTATATATAAATATACATATGATCATGGTTCTCATACTTTCTATGTAAAATCAACTTTAGTTATTTGTCCTAACAGCATATTTAATTATCTCATTTCAGCTATGCTATTCTGAAACAGTAACAGAACAAAAACTAATAGCCATTCCAGTGAGCCAAAGTGGTTCTTAATTGGATTATTGCAACTACAGTGTGGACTTGCAAGGTATATACATGAGACCGTTGCATGAAGACTGACAGTAATTTGATTCCGTAATACAAAGTAGTGAACCTCCTTCCTGGCAATGCCGTTCAAAAAACCAAGCAGACCAGGTTACATGATCAAACTGAGAACCTAAATAAAAAGTACCTAGACATCAAGACACACCACTTCGATCTTCTGATGAAATACAGAGCAACCAACAAGAACAGCTCTCGATGGATCAAGAACTGGGGGGACGAGCTAAGGACAAGACGAGCAGAGAGTCATTGCGTTATGAAAGGATCGAGTCCCAGTCGATCTCCAGCGAGGGGTATTTGCGCAGGTGGAAGCTCTCGGACTCGTCCCACGGCGTTTCTGAGAAGTCGAGAAGTTGCATCTCCGGCACCACGTCGGAGGACCCAGTCGATGACACGTCGCCGTCTGCAGAGAAGGAGCTCTCGGAGCCGGAGCAGCCCGGCTCGCTCTTGACGTCTGGGCTGGCTGTCGCTGAGGAGAAGGAGCTCGGGGCGGTCGCCGCCGTGGCGTTGCTCTGGCTCTGGCTCAGGTTCTGCGGCACCACTACGTCCGCCCCGCCGTTGCAGATGGCGTGGAGCTTGGCGTCGACGGCGGCGTGGAGCGGCGGGCCGAGGTGCTCGCCGCCGCGCCTGAGCTCGGGGAAGTTGAGCCTGGCGGCGTCCCCGCGGAGGCGGAACGCGGCGCTGTCGTAGGCGAGCGCGGCCTCCTCGGCGGTGTCGAAGGTGCCGAGCCAGAGGCGGGTGCGGTTGCGCGGCAGGCGGATCTCCGCCACCCACTTGCCCCAATGCCGCTGCCGCACGCCGCGGTAGAGCTTGGACACCGGCCGCGCGGGGAGCGGCGCCGGAGCCTGCCGCTTCATCGGCTGCGTGGCGACCGCGGCCAGCGCGCCGCCGCCCGGGCCCGGCCGGCGCAGGAACTGGAGCTGCGACTGCACCTGGAGCATCTGCGCGTGCGTCAGGCCGCCGGCGCCAAGAAGCGCGCCCTGCTGGCCCGCGCCGGAGCCGGAGCAGGGGTACGCGAACGAGATGGTGGGCGGGGCCGCCGCCTGTTGCATCGGCGGCGGGGCAACGAGCAAGCGCACGAGCTCCTTGCTGTCCGCCGCCATGTCGTACAGAGCGGCGTTGTGGCCGTGCCAATCTACCGTCGTCGCCATGGATTCTTCTTGCACGAGGACGGAGAGGATCAGCTGCGAGCAACAGAAGAGGAATCTACCGAAAGATTTCGAGAGCGCGCACGACTTTGCGGGTGGCGAGAACACCGGACTGAGGAGGTGATCGTCGATGAGCAAGAGCAACCGTTGCCGGGCTCTTTTATAAGCGCGGAGGGAGTAGGTTTGGGCCAACCGGGCGACGCCAGGTGTCCGCGCGCGCCTCTTACCGCCAGCTGTCGAGATACTTCACGGCGCGGGACGAGGGTGTCCAGGCAGGTGCCGGTGAGCGGGGGCCACCTGGCGGCTCACGATTGGCTGAGAAGCGGTCTGACCTGGTAAATAAGCTCAGATCTAGCTGTCACATGGCTGTTTGAGTGCTACAGTCTACGCGGCAACTTGTATGCTACGGGTGGTCTGGGAGGAAGCAGGGGATGGTTGAGTATCTCGACGCCGAAATCGAGCTGATGGATGGATTAAACAAGCCTTTGTGTAGCCAATCATCTCTTAGATCCGTAGATCTGCACAGCTCCATAGGCGTACTAGATTAGGAGAGCACACAAGACGTATAGTATATATTAATCTTGTACCAGTACGAGAATACTACAAAACACTGGTAATGGTCCAGCATATACTATACTGGTCTACGTACTAGATACGATGGCGATGTGAAGGCCGCCCGAATCGCCCGATTTGATGCCACAGGGGTCCTTCTTTACGATCGAATTTTTCTGGCAGTGCCATTCTTTGCGATCACGGGGCACAGTCGATTGGACGTCGATGGGGTTTTCTCGGCACCGGAGAAGCGAAAACGCGCGGCCAACATTTCCGCTTCCTGTTCCGGGAAGAAGACGTGCAACAACCAACTGCGCAGCGCAGGGGCTCGATTGCTGACCAGACAATGAAAGGTGATGGGCAGTCGCCACAATGCACGAAAAAGCCTCTTCAGTGTTCTCTGTTCTCTTGCAGATTCCAATCAGTGTTTGTGTGTGCTGGTAGCCCAGTACAGGCCGCCACGTCCGCTCCTTTTTGGCAAGTGAGCACGAGCGAGTGCAGCCGGGAGAAAGAAAGCGGCTTTTTTGTGTGGCCGTGGCGACTGGCAACGGGCAGCGCAGCGAGCGTGCTCTGGCCGCCGCTGCGAGCAAGGAAGGGGAAAGGAAAGGGAGCGAGCAGGACATGCCCGGTGGGGGAGGGTTGAATCCGTCCGCAGCCACAGAATGGAGGAGCCCGGGATCGGCGGGGGAATATTGACGTGTCGGGTCCTCCTGGCCGAGGTACAGGCACAACTCGAAAAGAACCGGTCGTGAGGGGCTTCCCGATTCGCGATCATGGGATGGGACATGGGGGCTGTGGGCTGTGGGCTGTGGCAGTGGGAGGCGCCTAACCACAAGACCGGTCAGTGGCGTTGGCTTGGCTTAAAAGAGATTTTGTTTGCATCTCCAAGCCCGAATCAAATCGGATTTCGGTCAGCAGGCATGCGATGAACAGGGCTGGTACGTACGATAGCCTGAGCAGCACGGTTCCTACAGGACCCAATTAAAATCTGCTACTAAATCGCGAGGTGCGATAGGTTTACCACGAGAATTCTATAGAGGATTAGCGAAACATCCAGAGGCGAACTGGATTTCGCGTTGTTTCTCGCATTGATAGATGGATAGATGGGTATGTCAGCCTGGGGAGCACGGTTCCTACAGTGTGCATGGCCTTCCAGCAGGACCCAAGAAATTCGCCAAATAGTGAAGCGATAGGCAACAACAGGGAACTGATTCCAGAGAAGGATTAAAGAAACATCTCGAAGCAAACAGCAGGAGAGCACCAACTAAACCACTTCCTGATCTCTTTCCAGGAATTAGAAAATCACGGTCTAACACTGGAGTAGGCCACAGCTAGAGGTAGGCCCACCAAGCAACCATCATCTCTTGCGAAAAGAATGTACAAAAACACAAGCAGAAAGGTGACGGGTCTCCGATACTTATCAATATTGGCCTCGGTCCATCCTCGAAACACAAACAGACGTGTTACGCTGCGTGGTCTAACATCAGAATCAGATGGGTGGCGATAATGTTCTAAAGTGTGAGTCAAGAAATATTACACACGGATGATAACCTTTTAAATGAACTCGTGGCTGCTGCTCCTCAACAAGGATTAGTGGCCATTAAGCTGCCCCGAGGGAAAAGATTAGGGCCTAATGACGCATCGACCAAACCTGGCAACAGGACAATCATGCACTGCACGAAATGGTTAGGTCTTCATGCCCTATCAGGTAACATGTGACAAATTTGATGATGGCATGCGGCTCAGCAACAGCTCAAACGCTATTACTAAAGTAGTCAGCTGGCTAAAAAAAAGTAGCATGATAAAGGATCAGGAAGAAACTGAGCATGACAATTGACCTCACCGCTTTGGGCATCATTCACTACCGTAGAACCTGGCCCCACACGGAAGCACAAAAAGTAAACCAAGTATTCTGCAACTACAAAATAAGGGCTGGAGAGGTAAGGATGGCAGCTTTCAAGTTAATCACCACATGTTGCTCTAGCAAAACTGCCCCTTCCACAGGTGAAACTGTGCGATGCTATTTAACCAAGAGAAAACATTCGGAGCATCGGAACATGGTTCCTAAGACAAGACAGGGAAAGCAGTTCCTTAAGACTGACAGAGCACCGAAACACAGTTCCAAACACAGCAGAAAAAAGAGGTTGATGAGAAGAAAAAACTCATACCTTTTTAGGCACCGTTCTCATGTTTGTTTGTTTGTTTTTGCAGAACAAATATGCAGAACAGTGCTGGGGGTTCTAGATGCCAGCGATTGTTTGGCAGAGCTTTCCCATGCCGCACCCGTGGAAGAGAACGGTGCCTTAGTTAACTCTATGGATCTAGGATAAGATTTATAAAAAATGAAACTAAAGATAAGGGTTAGAGACACAAGATAATGAATAAGACACTACGCTGGGAGTTCTTCATTTCTCAATAAGCAAACGGAATTTGAATGTTTAGACCACCGTATAATTATGGTGGTCCACTATCCTTTAGTTAATGAGTTCTAGTGATTGTAAGTTGGATGCCATCAACAGTCTACTATCCTTTACTGATCCAGACTGACCCTGCAGGTCAATATTTGTCTGGAGCAAATTGTTTATTATGTCTGCATATTATCTGCCATTTCCATTTGAACAAGTAATGAAGCATAATATCATAGTGAAATGATCAAGTCAAGTTCAAGCCACGAAGCACATAATTGTTTATATTAAGTTTTACAATGGTTGGCAAAAAATAGAACCGTCCATGAAGCTAAACCCAATGGTTTAAGAATTGGTGGTACCGGGTGGCATGAAGGGAATGGTACCAAATCGGTGGGTCTGGTGCCAAAAAGGGTGGGATCGGTACCATTAAAATTTATTTTATTAAATTATTTCTCACATCAACAGCCACAAATAATTGGTGAGGAATGGTACCAGGTGGTACCAGAAGTACTTTACAACAACTGTAAAATAGCTCTTTAAAAAATATCAAACCATGTATGTATTAACCTACAAGCACCTAAAGAATGCAAGTTGACTGATAGAGTTTTAAATATTTGCCTTACTGAAACTGGAAGAAACTAATCATCATTCCCAAAGGTCAGTCATCGAAAACAAGAAAAACCGTGATCATGGTTAAGAATAGAAAAGGGACAGGAGACAAGTGACACGCAATTCATTCATATGTTTATAGGAAGATGATGATTCCTTATTAATATGCTGATGTCCTCTGATTCTATACACAACATTTCAATGTTGCATGTTCAAATTATCATAGAGAAACATACATTCTTCAAAGACTACCAGATTCAGCATGTCTACTTTCAACAACGTTATCAACTAATAAACAATGATATTAGTTCTGTTTGGCTGCAAAAGAACAAGTGAAACGTTGCAACAACACATATTGCTACAATCTGAACAAGAAAACATCACTCAAGATGGCCATGTAGTTGAGGTTATCTTTCTACTGCATAATGGGCAAGCTTCAGTCTTACCACCTCAAGTTCAACATCTTCGATATCATCCCTGCTTGACCATGAAGATAAGCAGAAATCAACAACATGGATACCAGTGTTTATTGGGGAATAAACATCAAAATTGGCACGTCCAAACTTAAGCATGCTTCCCAGATTTGCAGCAGATGGCTCCTCAGCGAACTTAAGTAGGATGTCCTTCATAGCAGCAGACCACATAGGCCTAGCCATCTTCAAGAAGCAGCACAAAGTTGTAATAGCGAGCCTAACTGTTCCAATGTCAGATTCATGTTTTTCGCCTCTTCCATGGAAATCTGAACCTCCAAGTTTCAGAAGTCCATACTTCTCAGCTAACTCGCTAAATCCTGCATTATGAGTATAGATAAAAATATTCCCATCGACAGAAGGACCTGTTATGCTAACAAATACTCCATCTGATTCCAATTTTAGGTTGTTTAGGACAGTGACACACTGACACAACCTTCAATGTGACATTTTTACTTGTAAAATAAAATATATTCCCAGCCATTCTAAAATGTAGTAGGACTAGTAGGTCGTTTTAGTATTGTCCTAAGTCAAACTTATATAGCTTTGAACAACTTTATAGAAGAATATAGATATATTAACATCTACCGTGCTAAATAGATGTACTACAAAAAAACTAATATGATGTTGAAGATGTCATTGAATTTTTATATAAACTTGGCCAAAGTTACAAAAGTTTTGAATTAGGACAAAACTAAAAGTATACATTATAAAAGTATTTCTCCATGATAAATATGGTAACATCAATCATGTGTTCTGAATTTATGTAATTTTTTATATTTTGACGGTCCATGTTGAAAAGTTTTGACATGAAACAATCCTAAAACGGCCTACATTCGGAATCGGAAGAAGTAAAATGTGGTTGGTGACAGGAGTCCTCCAATCTATTTCAAGTCAACATGCATGAAGAGTAAGAGAGACATACCATCAACCTTTCCATCACTTCTGTAGACCTCCATGGCATTAAGACCAGCATCTTTTAAAGACCTGATTATTGTGTCTGGGTTCTTCAATGACCAAGGATGAGCAAGTGCAGAAATACCCCCAGTGCGACTAATTAACTGCACAACAGTCTCAGCAGATGGCTCACTCCCTCTGAAAAAAAATAGGCCTTCCAATTAACAAAGATTTTTCTCAGCATAGGAAATGCTTAACTGGGATGAAGCATTAACCTGGCATATGCAGGGCCATCATCACCAAGGTACTTGTTGAATGCTTGCCTTACATTCTCTACATAACCCGCTTCAACCATAGCCCTTGCTACATGCAATCGGCCAGGTGCCACTCCCTCACCAGCAATTTTAGTTACATGCTCCCACTTTACCGATACCTTCAGCCCATTTAGTTTTTCCAGCATATTCTTTGCACGCAAGTATCGCCCATCTCTAATGTTCAACAGCATGCTGTCCAATTCATTAGACCTCGAAGGACCACACATACCATAGTATGCAAGGATATGAACAGGCTCGCCAGCACCAGCAACTTCCCTTGTAGACAATGGAAAATATAATGAAATCATCATATTTAACATTTATAGTAATAGTACAACTGTTTATATGCTGTTTACAATAGCATTTTATCAGAAAGGCAATGTAGCATTATTGCAGATCTATTGATAGGTTATGATTAAGATACGATGAGATGGTTGATTTATTAAATTGTATGATATTGCTAGTTTTTTTTAGAGCTAAATGCATGGACGCTTAAACTTGTAAAAGAGTGACACTTAGGCCCTAGAACTTTCAAATCATACAGATGGAACCCTGAACATTCTGAACAATATGGAGGTGGTCTTGCTGCCAAGAGTTAAAAGCCACATACCTTGGATTATGTAACGCACTGATTTCAACTCCAGGAATTATTCTAATGCCAAATTTGGAAGCTGCCGACACAGCTTCTGGTATGCCAGCCATGGTGTCATGATCTGTCAGTGCAAGAACTTTCACCTGTGCCACAACACATACATAGTTTATTCAGTCTGATTTTCGTATTCAAAATTTACAATATGCAAGCGGATATAACACTTAGCCATAACAGAAAATTTTTTAGGAGGTAGCCTATGGTATATGATCCACGCATTGACGGGGGTGAACCTAGTGCATTTTTAGCAGCAACCAGGCAATGCATGATCTGAGCTACCCAGTCCATGTCAGAAGATGACTGTTTCACTCAAATTTAAACAAAGGAATCATAAGAGTTGCGTTACAGGAAACAACTTGCCCCCGAGACACTCCAGTCACCAGTACAGCACTTGCACATGCTGCTACGTGAGAATAATCCTATAAACATGCCAATTACTTCTACACACCTACAGTCCTACACACTGGCATGTACTTATAAAAAAAACGTATAGCATAGCACCGCAATGCTTGGATTAGCTCATTAGCTCAACGACTGAAGCGTATGCACACTATGCGGCAAGCCAGCAATCCAAGTCGAATCCCGCATTACAGAGCACGAAGTCGCCGACCAAAATCTCACAAGCATTTCATCGAACACCCGGCGAGCAAACGGATCAGAATTTCAATATGGTGCTTCTTCACTTACACCGTTGCGGTGGGCGCGCTCGACGAGCGCGGTGGGGGAGAGGAACCCATCGCTGTGGTTTGAGTGGGAGTGGAGCTCAAACAGCACGTCGCCGCCGCCGCCGCCGCCGCCGCGCGAAGCCTGGGCCGGCAGGAAGTCGTCCGCGTCAGCACCGGCCGCCGAGGGTTCCGGAGGTGGAGGGTGCGCCCAGGCGCGGACGTAGTCTAGGGCCAGGGCCTGGTCGGCGCTGGCTTTGGTTTTCTTCTTGCTCCTGCTCGACTTGGGCTTCTTCTTGCTTCCCATGTCGGCGTTTTGTCGTTTTGGGAGGGAACGAGAACGGGCGGCGCCGCCTTCGTTGGCCGAGGGAGGATCGGAATTGGGGAGGGATACAGGATACTGTTCTGACCGGCGTGCCCCTCTGCAAATTGCTTTGGCCGGTGGCTCCTGGCTGCTGCTACCATATTTGTACATTTGTACTGGTAGTGTAGTATTGAAATGATTCAAACACGTCAAAGTAGAACTCTACGTGCTTTATTTTTCTGAAATTTTTTATGCAGGCTCCTATTGCCATTAAATTCGTAAAGATATAGTGTTACAGAAAATCACGTCATATGTTACTTCGATTTGTATTTTTTCTAAAAGATATTTTGTTGCAATAAAACGGCCCCTATTTGGCTCGTCTTAAAAAAATCTCCTTATTGTGCATTTGCTCATTAATCGTTTTACGGCATGGAGCCAATAAAGAGCAAGCTTGACCCGGTCCAGCGCATCAATTTTATGCTTGTTTATCATACTAAACTAAAGTGACATCTGATTTGAAACAAAATGGGTATTGTTTGTGAATGCATATGAATTTAACAATGACTCCGTTAGGGCCTCCATGTTAGCAAAAAATCAATAAAATGCATGCTCATTATGGTGGTTCTTGCTTTGATAAAGCTCAGAAAGTGTTCCTTTCAGTGGATTAGCTGCGGGAGCAAAAAAAAAAAAAAAAATCTACAACGTTCGCCTCTCCACACGTTCGTTTGTTGGAATCAACGGACGTCGGACGATGGCTTGATGCGCTCCTATGTTATGAAGTGGTTTGGCGATGCAACCGCCAAAGCTGCATTTGGAAAGGAAAAAAAAGGGTCTACAAGAGGAAACTTGGTATCAGAGGGACATAAATGTTTTTTTTTTGCAATTTAAAAATATATGTGTTTCGGCGAGTACAATCAATACGTCTCTTTGCTTCATCATAGATACTATGAAAACAATATGGGACTTTTTACTAAACTTCGTGAAGGGATGTTAAAATATAAAATGGGTTTGACTTTTAAAGACACTAAGTTTGTTTTGCCTGTCTTATTAAAAAAATAATAAGTATCATTTATTTTTTATTGTGATTTAGTTTAGTATATAATACACCTTACCTATGAATTAAATTTTCTATAGTTTTGCGAATATTTTGAATAAGACGATTTGGTCATGTCAAAAAAAAAAATCAAATTTCATACAAATTTTGACGAATGAAGCAATCGATACTCCTAGATGCCCGACCCAGCCCATGTGCACAGGTGGACATATGGTTCTCATGTACAGCATGATAGTCCAATGTTCATAAACCTCTTCCTTTTTTCTGCTCAATATATATCAAAATAATTAGTTATCCCAAACCACATGGCCGTTGATGAATGATGATCTAACAATAACACTGCGGTAGTTATTAACTTCTCTTACGGCACACAGCTTGGCACAACCTCTCATATAATAGCACAGGGATCAAACGCCTAAACGAACATGCTAAAATGTCTGGAGAAAGTCATGTGCTTGTCAAAGGACAGCCCTATTATTGGCAAAGACATCTCGAAATCGGGCTAAAACTAACTAACTGCTGGACATTTCTCAGAATAGCCGAAGCAAGGACGAACGTAGGACAGCACCGGTTCGAACATAGCCTCTTCCATCCTCCCAATCCTCAGCTCCATCGAAATATTCCCACCGAAAGCTCCGATCCGGTCTCTGTGGCTCTGCGCCGATCCAATGACGACGACGAACGCCAGATCAGCGCTGTGTCTCTCCGTCGCGATCGTCTTCTCCGCGCTCTCACAGCAGGCTCTCGCCGCCGGCGAGGGATCCAAGGCGGCGGACAAGATCCCAGCGCTGCCTGGCCAGCCGGCGGATGCGGCTCTCCAGCAGTATTCCGGCTACGTAAACCTCGATGACAAGACCGGCAAGTCTCTCTTCTACTACTTCGTGGAGGCCACTGCCGATCCAGCTACAAAACCGCTTGTTCTATGGCTTAGTGGAGGTAAATTATTTTTCATGCATTCTCTAGTAGTATATTTACTGCGCCCAGTGAAAATACGTACTCAATTTGCTAGCAGAAAAAGATACTAGTCTTGATGAAAGAAAACGTCAAGCGAAACGAATTGCATTAATCGCGTTTATTTACAGCCATAAATATGCCTTTAAGTAGTACGTAGTATATACTAGATGATTGCCGCCCTGATTGATTCATCGCTTGTGATGATGTTCATACAACTGACACTATCGGAGTGCACTTTGTGCAGGGCCTGGCTGCTCTTCCTTCGGGATCGGAGCATTACAGGAGATCGGCCCGTTCCGTGTCGACACGGACGGCAAGACGCTCTGCAAAAACAAATTCGCCTGGAACACAGGTCAGATCCTTATCGGTACTGCTACTGTATTTTTTTTGTAAAAAAATGATTCTCTCGTTATTAGTACTCCGTGCTAAATTAAATTCGCCTGGAATGGTACGGTGCATCAGTGGCGAACGTGCTGTACCTGGAGAGCCCCGTGGGCGTGGGCTTCTCCTACGCCATGAACACGGACGTGTACAAGGTGATGGGGGACAACATGACGGCGGACGACTCGTACCACTTCCTGATCCGGTGGATGGACCGGTTCCCCGAGTACAAGGGCCGCGACTTCTTCATCGTCGGCGAGAGCTACGCCGGCCACTACGCCCCCGAGCTCGCCGCCGCCATCCTCGTCGCCCCCAAGACGCGCCCCAACGACACCCCCATCAACCTCAAGGGCGTCGCGGTAAGCAACAATAATGCTCGTGCCTGCAAATGCGATGCAAACTGACGCCTAAATTTGCTTTGTGTGCCTCGCGTGCAATGCAATGCAATGCAATGCAGCTGGGGAACGCGATACTGGAGTTCGCGTCGGAGCAGAGCGCGCTGTACGAGTACCTGTGGCAGCACGCGTTCCTGTCGGACTCGGCGCACACGCTCATCGGCCAGAGCTGCAAGGACGTCGACGACAACTCGCCGCTCTGCAACCGGGTCAGGGACACGGCCTACGGCCAGCTCGGCAACATCGACGTCTACAACGTGTACGCGCCGACCTGCCATGAGAAGAAAGTCAGGGCCACAGGATCCAACTGCATGGTACGTGCCTACGATCTAGTATCTGGCCGCGAGCTGCATGCGCTCAACATCGACGTCTGACAAGAAGCTTGGTATATATGGTTTGCAGGACCTGGCTGATCCTTGCGCTCAATACTACGTGGAGTCGTACCTGAACCAGCCAGAGGTACAAAAGATTATCCACGCGAACACAGGGCTCAAGTACCCATGGATTAGATGCAGGTATATAGTCATTACGTACGTTCTTCACTGCATCCAAGCTGCATTCTGGTCCCTGCTGTTGTTGTGACAAAGGAATTAATCGTGTGCGTGATGGATTGGATCAGGGGCACGACCTACAACCTGTTCCACTTCGGAGACTCGCCGAAATCGATGCTGCCGTACATCAAGGCCGTCGTCGCCGCCGGCGTTCGCGTCTGGGTGTTCAGGTCGGTCCATATGTCCCTGCCCATGGAGCATGGATGCTCGCAGGACGTATTACACGCGACACTGATGATAATAACATATCAGCTGAACGATGTGTCACGCATGCAGTGGCGACCTGGACGCGATGGTCCCCGTGATCGCGACGAAGCAGTCCATGGAGAAGCTCGGGCTCGGCGTCGTAGAGGACTGGCGCCCGTGGTCCACCGACGGCAAGGAGGTAAGCATCAGCGTTGCCTTTTCCGGTGTGGCAATGCAAACGCATCGCTGTTCCTGAACTCTAGCTAGAATGCGAGGGCCCAAAAGCAGCTAGCCGAGACGTGACGTTGATGGCGATCGATGATGGCATGCAGGTCGCCGGGTACGTGAAAGAGTACAAGGGCTTGGTGTTCACGACGGTGCGCGGGTCCGGCCACATGGTGCCCATCGACCGCCCGGACAGCGGCTTTGTGATCTTCTCGTCCTTCATCAAGGGGCAGCCGCTGCCCAAGGCCGCGCCCATGGTCGACTGAAAACGCACGGCAGGAATTCTTCTTCTGTTCGGGGAGCCAAGGTGCATGGTGGTCGATCGTGTATTCGTGTCGGCTTGGCTCCCAGTGGACGGGTTCGTCCGTGGCGTTTCTTCGTTCCTTTTCCCTCTGTTCCCTTCGTGCGTATTGTTCACCGGCTGTCAAGCGCCAGATTGTATTATACCGTCTAAAGGCTAAAAGCTTTGTGACCTGTACCCTGTTGTATGAATATATGTCTCGGCGTTGTCAGGGAAATTGACCCGTGTCTCCAGGCTATTCAGTTTGATGAGCGTTCACCCTATTCCAATTTTGATCTGTCGTATATGGGCCTGGCCTGAAAATGCCGGATCAAGCATGGCCACAACGGTTTCTCAAAAAAAAAAAAAAAGCAAGGCCACAACGGCCCACGAGCGCCGAGGGCGGCAACAACGGCAAGATGGTTCCACACACCCCGGCGACTGCAAAGAGAGCACTGCGCACGTCCGTCGCTGGTATGAGTGGCCGGTGCGTCAGCCGTCAGAAAAGCGCACGGGTGAGGATCCAGCACGACGGACGGCAATGGCATCGCAGGTTCGCAGCCAGGCAGTGCTCCATACCCATCTTCTTTTACAAACTGTTCACGGCACAGCTGCACGTTGATTGCTGATGACTCTTCAGTCTTCACCATGGCATAAATCCAACACTCATAAAACTGGCTAGCAGCAGGCTACTCTTGGCTATTCTACTGCTACGAAGTACAGTACCTAACAGCAGGCGTGCATGCCCCATCAGAACGTACGTCACTAGATATCTAAACACGCTAGATCAAGTTTAGTGTTACACGGCAAGGGAGCAGAGAGCTAGTAGATGCGTTTGGTTTCCTGCAGATCTATCCGATGGGAGCTAGGCGGTGGCTACTTCTGCGGCGGCGGCTGCTTCTTCCTGCCCGGGATGCATCTACCCCGGATCCCCCCGTCGCCTTCTTCCATCTGCTCATCGTCCGTTCTCTCCTCGCCGATGGCACCACCGCCGAGCCTAGAGCACCTGAAAGTTACACAAGAACGGGTCACCCATCCAATTCGATATCTTGTACTCAGCCATCCACAGTACGGTATCGAGCTACCAAGCTATATCGCCGACTGCACACTAACGCTGAACAGTAATCACGTGTACTGTAAGCTCTACAGTATTCGTCGTCTGTATGCAGTGGCTGTGCTCCACTGTACAAACTCCATAGTACACAGTTACACTGGCACAGTGCACGAAGTACGACAGCAGGGCGCCAATGCCATGTACAGCCCCACCCCTCGGACAGTGCACATGGCCGCGGCCGCCGTGCCATGCACCCATGCATGCAAAAAGTCCTCAGTCCACACTGCACGAGCACGACGACGCGCAGGAGGGAGGAGCAGCATCCAGCTAACGAACCCGTGGAACAGAGACTACTCATCCTGTACGTCGACGGGTACCGGCGTACAGCAAAGGCGTACGCTACGGTCTACAGCTGCACCCGATCGCAGGCTCGCAGCGACCAACATACATTCGCCTCTGTGATTCTTTGTTTTGTTCCAAACTACTAGTAGCAGTGCTAAATCTATGGCATATCCACGCTTCTCTTTTGTGTGTGTGTTTTTTTGTATGTGCGCTGCTCATTTGTTGACCTCTATGTTGTGTCACGGCTAAGCTCCAAGCTTCTCGTTCAGTCCCAACGTGCCATGTCCACTCATGCTACGATCTAGTACTAAAAAAAACCTAGGAGAGAAGACTATCGAAACAGCCAAAAAAAACCCTGATTAGCAAAACAAATTGCAAGTGGAATGACGTTTGTCACCTCTCCTCGTTGTACGAGTTGGAGCGCTTGAGCGACGCGGCCGGCAGCGGCGTGCCCCGACCGCCGGCGCCCTCCACGATGCTGCCGCTGAAGTACACCTTGTCGTCCACGGCCAGGCGCCCGAACCGGCGTCCCACGTCGGCCCCGCCCGCCGCCGCGGCATCCTCCTCGTCCTCCTCGTCGGCGCCGGCGCGGCCCGAGAGGCGGCCCACCAGGCCGCAGCTCCGCCTGGGCTCGGCGCGGCACTTGCCGTTGCCCGCCGCGGGGGCCGCCGTCGCCGACCCGCACGCGATGAGCTGCAGCAGCATCGAGCCGGCCGCGCGGCCCGGCTCGGTCTCGGGGTCCGCCCCCCGCCCCGGCGGCTGCAGCGGCGCAGGCGGCTTGTCCGAGGAGGTCGAGGACGGCGGCGAGGTCTCCTCGACGGGCAGCTCCACGGGGCGGGCCCGGTTGGTGCGGGCCGAGACGGCGGCGGGCTTGTCGGGCCGCGCGAGCCGGCCAGCCGCCGCGGCGCGGCGGTGGTAGTACCCCGGCTCGTCGTCCTCCGGGTCCTCGGCGGCATCGTCGTCTCGGTAGCTCTCCACGTACTGCTTGTGGCTGTGGCCGTGCGGCAGCGCCAGCGGCTTCGTCGGCGACCTCTCCGTCACGCGGAGGTGCTGGAACCGATCTGCAGGTAGGAGGAGGGTCAGAGGAGTGTCAGCGAGGGAGAGAGGAAAAAAAAAGGCGCGAATTGGACGATTTGGAGGGACAGGTGGCTAATTAATTCGTCAGATCAGATGATGGGCGCGGGCGATGAGAAGTCAAGTGCGGCTGTGTGTGCTAGGTACGGGATGCGTTTAGAATCTTGAAATTGGTACTGTTCCGAACTGAAAAGCACTGTAGCACGTTTCGTTTGTGGTAAATATTGTTCTATCATGGTCTAACTAGGCTCAAAAGATTCGTCTCGCAAAATACATCTAAACTGTGCAATTATTTTTTTATTTCATCTACATTTAGTACTCTATGCATATACCGATATTTTGATGGGACGAAAAATCTTCTTTTTGCATAGTGGAATTTGGGAGAAATTTTTCGGTTCTAACCACACCCACGGTTCACATCACGAGTCTTCGCGACTTACGAGGATGCAGAAAGGGAACGTGCACGGTGTGTGAAAACTGAAAAGGCTGCGCTAGCATTTACCAGCTCCCCCCATGGTCCAACGACCTACCAGACCACCCAGGTTGACGATGAGCAGTTTGGAAAAATCAGAGGGTGTGTTTAGAACCTTAAAATCGATACTGTTCCGAACTGAAAAGCACTGTAGCACGTTTCGTTTTCGTTTATGATAAATATTATCCTATCATGGTCTAACTAGGCTCAAAAGATTCGTCTCACAAAGTACATTTAAACTGTACAATTATTTTTTTATTTTATCTACATTTAGTACTCCATGCATATGCCGACATTTTGATGTGACGGGAAATCTTCTTTTTGCATAGTGAAATTTAGAAGAATTTTTTGATTTCTAAACACACCCAGAGTGTCGATTTGCAAATTCCTACGCATCATATGCATGCGAGCTATGGCGATTTTCCAGCATGGTCAGGCACAAGCACGAGATGAAGCAAATGGCGATCATGAGCAGTATACTTATTATACCAGAAGAGCAGCCCGGGAAGATCTCGGAGCCCTTGAGCACGTACTCCACGCCGTCGGACGGGTAGATCACGTCGTTCTCCGACAGGTCGTTCCACACGTACCCGTTCTTGTAGTTCCTTCAGAAACAAAAACAATGTTCCCCAATCAATTTGCGTGTAAATCGAAAGCGCCCTGAGGCTGAGGGAAGAAGGAACGAAGGAAGGAAGGAACAGTGACGTGTTCGTCAGTGACAGTGTGCGTACCTCTTGCAAGACCAGGAGAAGAGAGCCGGCATGCCTTTGCCCCTCAGCAGCGTGAGCCTGTCCGTGACATCTTCAGTCACAGAGAGCAAACTAATTAGGCGGATTGAACAAGAACATGCAACAATGCAGTACGCGCGGCGTGTAGAGTACTCCATCTTATACAGTAGTACGACGTACCTTTGAGGCGGAGCGGCTGGTGCGGGTGCTGCGCGAGCTCCATGAAGTGGGGGTGCTCCAGCTGGCCGTTCCTGCAGAGGTAGTAGATGATCTGCACCTTCCTCATGGGCCTCGCCGGCGCCGGCCTCGCCGCCGGCGCGTACGTCGGCCTGCCCCGCTCCGGGCTCGCCTCCACCGCCGCCCTGCCCGCCAAGGCCCTCCTCCCGTCCGCCGCCTCCATTCCCTTTCCCTCCCCTCCTCCTCCTCGCCTAGCACAGCAGACCGGCCCGCAGCCTGCTGCTTTTCCCACGGCTGCCGCGGAGAGAGGAGCTGATGAAGAGACCGAGACGACGAATGGAGTGGCCAAGTGGGAATGGAAACGTCAGCCGAGGACCAAGCGCCGCCGGCCCATCCTCCTGTCTCCTCTCGAGAGAGAGCCTGGACGAGCACGGAGCACTTTTTATACGCCGCGTCGCGTCGCGTCGCGCGCTTTGCGGATTTCGAACGAACCACAGGGAGCACTTCACTTTTTAAACCGCGCGGGGCGGATAGTTGCAGACGGTGACGGTGGAGTGCAAGCGTCTGGAAGAGAAGGAAGCAGAGCATGCAGCGCGCGTCATCAAACGTGTACTGCGGCGCATTGATTGCGCCCGCCTGCCCCGCACCGGGCGCTGCAGCGGCGCAGGAGCAGCGCGGGGCCCGGCCATCGTCGTGATGTGGACTTCTGCTGCGGGCGGGAGGAGGAGGACGACGACGACGACAGGGTCCCAGACGCCCAGTCCACAAGCTCCACACACCAGCCCCACAACACGGGGGGAGCAGAAGTGAGAAACAGGGACCTCGCATGGCAATGGCGACCAATACTCCTTCCTGCCCGCGCCTTTTCTGGCCGCGTCGGCCCAAGCGCTCGGCCGCGGCCGGCATTTTTGTTTTTGTTTCGGTTAGCGATTGCATTACCACTACAATACAAACACCCCTATAGCAACATATACATAGCAACGGAATGGTTTATACGTTGCAAAAAATTAGGTAGCAACGGATGCTAGCAACACATGTATTTATATGTTGCAAGGAAAACACCTGCCAACGTTTATCATGCGTTGCAAACATCTATAATATTTGTGTTATCTCGCAACGCTTATCATGCGTTGCAAGCATTAATGTAGTACATATACAAATAAGTAAATTGGTTTGGGTACGTTTAATTTTTTCCCTGTATTTTTGATATTTTTTGTACGGTGCAAATTAGTAAATTGGTTTTGGATACAATTAGTGTATTTTTCTTAGGTTTAGTATTTTGAAATTTCTATACGGTCTACAAGTGGCATAAAATCATATCATATAGTATTATAAGCTGACGGCGCCGTTCACGGAGCCTTGATTCCATTTGTTGACCCACCTCAGTTAGTCGCAGGCTACCCGTCCGTGCAGATCGTGAGCTCCCCCGATCCCCTTTTATCGCACAACTTCCCATCTGCCAAATAAACCGGAGCAAAGGTCAGGTCTGATCCCGGCCTCCCCTCGCGTCCCGCACATCACAACGCCTCACACCGCCGCATTCGCCCCCGATCCTCCGCTGCGCAGTACGAGGATCTAGAGCACTGGGCACTGGACCTCGTAGCCGGCGTGCCCATTTCACCGGACCTCCTCTCCATCTGCCACCGCTTCGTCTACCACCAAAGTCCCCGTAAGTATGGCGCCGGCCTCCGCTGCCTCTCTATTTCCAGCGGGCATAGGTTTGCAATTCTGCTACCACGCGTGCGTCATGCGTGCAGCGTGCCTTGTTCTGGTTATTTATTCAGATGATCGGATCAAGGGGTTCTGGTGTCCTCCCCCTTCCGTTTGTTAATTGCGTCTGGTCGTTTGTTAATTGCGCCCAAGATTCGCTCCCCAAACTGTTATGTAAACGCTATAAAAGGAATTCAACTTCAGGACAAATTAAAGGGAATGAGCGGTTAGAGAAGAAAATTACATTATTGAGCAAGCTTAATGGTCTCTGCCAGACGTCCTCTGGGATTTTGGGGACTGTTGTAGCAACTGGCAAGAGGCTGGTATCGCTGCAAGTAATCCGGAAGGTTTCCCAGAGTAATAGATGAGATCGATTGATGGTTTCGAGAGGGAGATCATCAGGTTAAACACGACACACTAATGATGTCATGCTTGGAGGCCTGGGCCAGTTGCTGGTTTGCTTAGCATCCTGGCTGTTGGCGTGGGGGACATGGTTTTTCCTAGGGGTGCAGATGATGTGGAATTGGTATGGTTAGTGCTAATTTTCCAATTCCTCATGGCTGCATGTGCACCCACTACTTGCTGCTTGGCTTGGCTTGGCTTTGCCCTTATTCCAAGGATCATATCTTCCCCTGGCATGTTTAGTTTCAAATAGCTGGTTTGTTTCAGGCTATTTTCGATAGCTGTAGGCTGAATCGCTGCCATGTGCTTCAAAAAGAGCAATAAAAAATATCTATTCATCCAGTAGTGAAGACAACATATCAACATACGTAAATCCTTTATGCTCTCGTGTGACAAGTCAATGACAAAATGAACTTCCCACTCTGAAATGCATCTTTGAAGTCTGAACTTAGAGTACAGTAAATGATAAAAGAATACCCTTGCACACATGAGCTGATGAAGTTTACTGATTAGATGTATATGTAACAACACAGCAGAGTTCCAGGTTTTTTATTAGTCTATGAAGAAGTAATTAGTAGATATAAAAGACTTATGCCATTTTGACACTGTTAAGAACTTACTCTTTTTTTTCTTGTATTTCTCTAGCCTTGCGATTCTGTGCCTCTGCTCATGACAGATACAGAGAAAAAGGACCAACCACGTTACAACATCAAGAGTGCAAAATGACCTGCTTCTATTTCCCTTCATTATCTGCTCAATCTCCTAATTTTTGTCCTACCTTTCAGCACTTAAGCAGCCTTTTGCAATCATTGAACTTTATGTATAGAGTATATACATCAATTCGTGTGTGATTTTTTTTAATTGACACCATTTTGCAGCGGACATAGCGCGTGGGGTAGGAAGTCCTCACAAGAATGATGCAGCATCTGATCTTCATCCTAGTACTTGAGGAGACCAGTTAGATAGAGAACATGGTATTTAGATGATTTTTCCAAGGTATTTTACCAAGTTACTGTCTTTATCTAAATTTTTATGTCAAGTTACTAGCAATTCAGGATCAATGCATATGGGTCTCTTTCAGTAACTATCTCCAAATCCTGTGTCACAATTTTGCAAATGTGAATATTTGCATTTTTTATATTCCCCCTAAATTTTAATCCAACTGCTTTAAAATGTTGGTTCAGATTCACTTGATGGAAATATTATCTTTGCAATTTGTTTGCAGTTTGGACAAGCACAGCTAAAAGAGGATGTAAGGATGCGAGAGTTTGTATTGGAATAATTGCATCTCTTCTCATTTTGATGAGTACGACTTAAGAAGAATTCTATGTATATATCTTACCATCGTAGAAAAAAGTTTTGGATACACATTATGTGGTGAAATAAGTTGTGGATGCTACTATGTAATGTGACGATTTATTTAATAAAGTATTGTTATGTGCTTATTTGCCAAGTGTCTCTGAGTTTATCTTTATAGTAGTTTGGGCATGTCGTAGATATTTTTTTGGATCCAAAATTTATGTAATTATAAATTTATTTGCAACACATGTAAGCGTTGCCAGGATTATAAATCTAAACGTTGTAATAGGCAATATAAGTCAATTTCTCATGGGTGGCATAAACACATGTAAGCGTTGCTGAAGCCCATAATTTTTCATTGCTACTAAGCAACGAATATTAACATGATTTACCAATGCATATATAATTGTTGCAATAGACCGTAGCAACGGCAGTATAGGCAACGTATAATTATGCGTTGGTATAGACCCTACCAACACATATACGGACCTGTAGCAACGCATATATGCATTGCAAAAGGGGGATTCATTTTGTAGTGTACGGTTCAAACATGATCATTGTAGCCATGATTTTTGGCACAAACCAAACACACTTGGGGTGCTCGTGACTCGTGAGGGGTTGCAGCTTTTGGACACTAGCCAGCACCCCTGCTTCGGTCCGATCTGATGGGATGGGATCATGGGAAATGGCAGGGTTGGACGATCTCGGATCTCTGGGTATGGCGATGGCAAGCACTTTTGCTCCATGTTGTTCGATGGGAACCATGACCATGACGGGCCCTCCGCCCTCGGAAAGTCATCCCGGGCGACTCCAGGTCAACGATAGCTTCTGTTCTGATAAGACGGCTGTCCTGGGCTGAATTTATTTATGAAGACGCACGCACGTCCACCGCTGGCCATAAATTTATCAATGATCCTATGGCGCCCGTTATCAAGACCAAATAGTAGTAGTGCTAATTAATTCCATGAATGCGTAATATGCAGTGCAAAGCTGCTGCCAAGCAGGCTGTGTCTACGTGGCTGCATGCTGCAATGACCATACATGCTTTACCGGCCAGGCCAGGCGGCCAGCTAGCCGCCGCCCTAAACAAATGTTAGTACATGCAATGGCTGAAACAAGACCCATGCATCTGCTAGGGGAAAAGAATTGAAAACACTCACTGACATCCCTTCTGTTCTTGATATAAATTCATGGGAGACAATATACGAAAGTTACCTATATGGCCGCTCTATTTTCTTTAAAAAAAATTCGTAGTTTAGTTAACATCAATTAATTCTCGCTCTGAGGTTCTGCTCTGCAGCGTTGAGGGCATAGAGCCTAAAGCCTAGCAGGTGCGTAAAAACTACTTTGCCTGTTCTTCATCGATGCTACATTGTGGCTCTCCATTCATTCGTGCCCTTTCATCCTTTGCACAACAATTCCATATTGAAGTTCGTCCTTGGCTGTGTTTAGATTTAAAAAGTGGAGGCGAAAAGCAGGTGAAATCTGTCAAAATTTGGCCAAAAACATCACATCTGACACTGTAGCGCACTGTAGCACTTTTCGTTTGTTTGTGGTAAATATTATCCTACCATGGCCTAACTAGGCTCAAAAGATTCGTCTCGCAAAGTACATCTAAACTGTACAATTATTTTTTGATTTCATCTACGTTTAGTACTCCATGCATGTGCCGGTATTTTTAATGTGATGGAGAATATTCTTTTTGCATAGTAGAATTTGGAGGAAAATTTAGATCTAAACACAGCCCTTCTATCAACATGCACCGATCGAGGGATTTCCTGGATCATGCCATATTGACATGCAGCAACATACGGGACAGAAAAAAGCCACTGCACAGCAGGATCTAAAAGCGTGATGAAGCACGTTGCACTTGCACGTACGCATGCATTGATGTATAGCAGGGAGGCAAACGACATGGTTGTGCATGCATGGAAAAGGAGAAGTAAATCGTGCCCGGTGCATCAATAATGTTAAGCACTTAAGCTCGTAGCAGCTACACTAGGTTCCACGGAGAAAGAAACAACGCGCAAGAGGATAAAGCTGATTGCCTGTTTGCCTTTTGCCTAACTGGGCGCAGCTCTACCTGGCTTCTTAACAGAAATAGCAGTGAGGGCCTAGTACGTCGTACAGAGGACAGAGTGGGCAACAACCAGTCCAGATGCAGCAATTATACATTGCCAGATACTTAGGCTGTCCTCACCAATGGCGTATGAGAATAGCCTTGCTGCTAGGTCAAAAGTGAAGCATGAGGGATAAAAAGAGCATCAGACAGTATGTTTTTAATTTGCGCATGATTTCATCAGCTTTGTCTTGAGATGATCTAGAATTCTATCTGATTCAGCTGACATGAAGATTCTCAATTTTAAAGATAGAGGCTGGCAAGCAACAAATGATAAGCCTGCCGGAGCAGGTGCGCCGCTGACGAGTATAGGCGGTATTCGTAGGCCGAGAGAGTTCCACCAGCGCCGTAAAATCTCTTGGAATCTAGCCTTTGGACGACTCTACGCGCCTCAGTCAAGGCATGGCTAGTCCAGTGAAAGGATCAACTGCGACGGCCGCTACTCGTGCTCGCAGTTGCACGGCTGTCCTAGAAACGTCTCTTCTGCTGCGACCACCACCATGCGCATCGGCAGTGGAAACGATTCAGAAAAGAGGCTGGCGCAGCCTACACGGGGTCAGAAAGGAAAGAAACCAAGAGCCACGGTGGGCAGCCAGCTGAGAGGCAGAGGGAGCGCCAGGGCAGGGAGGGGCACGAGGAGCCATGGGGTCCTCCTTAGATGGGAGTAAATGGCTGGTCGTTGGGAAAAAATATACGTAGCCCTTTAAACTTTGGGTGGTGGTCTATTTTACTTTTTAAATTTTAAAATCGGATATTTAACCCTCTAAAATTTGTAAAATCAGATAAAACACTCTCTGGAAAAATTTTGAAAGTGGTTTTGTTACACTGGCATATAACATAACCCCCCAATCTTGAGTCAATGGTCTACTTCACTCTCTGAACTTCAAAAACTAGATATTTAATCCCGTAAAGTTATAAAAACCAGATAAAACACCTATTTAGGCGGTTTTGAGGAAGGTTTTACTACCGTGGCACGCTAGGGCCCACATGTCAGGTGACACGTGGCGTGGGGCCCACATGTTAGTCCCCTCTCCTCTTCTTCTCTCCCATTCTGCTCCCCTTCTCCTCTACGGTCTCGTGGCCGCCGCACCCTATCTCTTCCGAGGTCGAGCGCTGCAGTGCCTCTATCTTGCTCACGGCCGCAGTGCAGAGGCCGCGGTGAGCGGGTGGCACGCGGAGCAGGGGCCGCGACAGCTACATGGGAGGTGGGGGCATTTTGGCGCCCAGTCACGAGCGAGGTGGAGACGCGGCGGCACCCGACCACGAAGCAGATGGGATGTGGTGGCCGCTAGACTATAGAGGAGGAGGGGAGCAAAACGGGAGAGAAGAAAAGGAAAGGGGACTGACATGTGGGGCCTGACGTGCCACTGTAATAAAACCGTCCTAGGGGTGTTTATCTGGTTTTGCAAACTTTAAAGGGGTTAAATTTTATGTTTTGAAATTCAGGGGGTGAAGTAGACCACTACCCAAATGTTGGGGGTTATGTATATTTTTTTTCCGTGCTAATGTAGTAAAACCATCCTCAAAACCGTCTTAGAGGATGTTTTATCCGGTTTTACAAAGTTTAGAGGGTTAAATATTCGGTTTTAAAGTTCAGAGGATAAAAGTATACCGCTGCCCAAAGGTTGAGGGGTTGTGTATTTTTCTTTTTCCCCTTGTCGTTGCTGTATTGCTGTGTGCCATGGGTAGCGGAGGCGCACAGCTCCTGCTGTCCTGCCAGGGCAATGGCCGGCCAGAAGAGGGCCTTCCTTTTGGCACCCAGCGCCAGCGTCCGTGGCCGTGTGGCCCATCCCCATCAGCCCATGGACCAAACTCATCTCGCCAGGACAGAAGGCCTACTCCACCACTCATCTGCCTTTGGATCCGTGCGTCTGCCCGTCTCTGCCTGCAAAACTTGGACAGCGGCGCAGCGCCATGCACGCTGCAGTAATGTTGGGCGCCTCGTCTCCGTCGTGCTCCCTACCCGACCCGGCCCTGCATCCATCGCATGCTGTTGCTGTGGCAGCTGCTGCTGCCTATGCTCCTGTCTTGCTGGCCCGCTGCTGAGATCAGATGTGCCGAGAGCCGATGCTCGAGGCGGCGAGCAGAGCATGGACATGGAGTCAACGGTGCGCCGCGCCCTGCGGCTGCGCGGCTCCGCGGGCGCAGGGTAGGGGACTAGCCGGGCGGGCCGCGGGCAGAGGCACGTCAATTCTTGCACAGCAGACACACAGCACCGGAGCGCTTTTGGTGCAGATTCTTGTAGCCTGTAGAGACCGTGCAAGCAGCACTAGCTGTACTAGCTGGCTTTGGTATGTTGCGGCGCAGCGGTGACAGGCAGCACTGACTGTGTGCTGGCTGTGGCATGGATGGGATGGATGGCTGAACGGAGGCCGGTGGCCGGTCCACTGTCTACCGTGCCGTCATCGCAGCCCGTGACGACGGGTACTATCCCTTCTTCCAGTGCCGTCTGGAGAGCCCCACCTTTGGTACAATTCCTTCTTCCTTCGGATGGCTCAGGGTGACAGGAACCCAACTGGAAAGCCAACTTGCATTGTCGACGGTGGGTTGGCGCCGGACAGGTGGACACCACGGAACACCTGATGCTGCCATGCCCCTTCGTTCGCTGCATAAGACCCTGTTTGGAACGCGGGAAAATTTCTCCGTTCCTGCGTTTTTCCTGTGAAATTGAACTGATTCCTGTGAAATTCCTGCACAATTCCTGTGAAATTCCTGCGTTCCAAACAGGCCCTAATCCTGCATATTTCCCTTGTGTGTTTGTCGATGACACAATGTACAGGCCATGCATCCTTGACGCAAAGAACCATGAGATTAGAAATGGCAACCAAGATGCGGAGAATACACCACCGGTCCACCGCCAACGGCTGAACGTTGGCATAAAAACACACAAGGGAAATGCAGGATGCAGGTTGTTTTGTTCTTTATATCCATATATATGTTTGGTATGACTACAGAAAGAAACACCTGAGGCTGGGAGTACATATCATGTCACATCGACAAACAAACATATTTCACAGTTCAGATGAGACAAAACGTCGGTTTGCATATGTCTAATTATTAACCAGCCAAATTTCATACAGAACAACAAATACAGAGGTGTTTGAAGTGCTGATCCTTGGTAAAAATAATTGAAGAGACCCAGGTTTAAAATCCTTATTCATGTCTTCACGACATGACAGCCATTCAGGGCCCGCAACAGGACT
Organism: Paspalum notatum; assembly: GCA_022530915.1. Taxonomy (NCBI): domain Eukaryota; kingdom Viridiplantae; phylum Streptophyta; class Magnoliopsida; order Poales; family Poaceae; genus Paspalum; species Paspalum notatum. The sequence goes on from CM039684.1 coordinate 5,233,940, forward strand.
TTTACCAAACCTCAGGGCGGAGCTCACCAGTAGCCGGGGGCATCCATTTACCAGAGTTGTACACGCTCTCACCAACCTTCCATCCTGGAACATCTTTCATGATCCTCGCCTCTTCTTCAAGATACTTCTTCCATTCCTTGACAAATCTACATGAGTACCACAAACCTCATGTGTTGCATGAATGCCAGAGAAAATATAACACCAATGATAATGGCATACAGCATAGAGGAGTACCTTTCATCCTCTTCAGCTTGGAGCATCGGTACTAGAGCACTACGAGCAGCAATTTTCTCTTCTTTGAGTGCACTGCATGCATTATTTCACCCCGTGAAGCCAAAGACAAATACAGCATGGATGCGAAAATAACAGGAACTAATACACAGTAATAAGCAATTAATGTTTGTTAAGCTAAAACACAAAGACAGCAAGGATGCAAAAAAATGAACTACGAATAAACACTGAGAACAGTAAGGCCTAAGGCATGACAAAAAGACAAGCATTCCTGGATAGTTGCATAATTTAGTATCATGTCATATAACATATAAAACTTATGTCAAGAAACAGTTTGCATGCTCAACAGCAAATACAGAGAAGAAACAAAAAGACACAAAGAAGCAATAAATCTGGGTCATGGTTATTAAGGCGAGGCACGAGAGCAGTCATTTCCAGTCGACTAGGAGGTGCCTAGGTAAGGTAAGGCGACCTAATATCCCAACTCTTGCCGCCTAGGCACAGCCTTTAAAACACCGCACTTGGTTATAACTAAAGTTTGTCAATCTAAGAAAATTAAAGACCATGCACGTGAATATGGTGGTGGCAACTACAAATTAATGCCATTAAACTACCCAATACTTAAAAGAAGGAAATGTCCACATTTCAACATTAAACCCTGGCACTTCTCAGTTTCCAACCCTAGATTTAGAATTGATTGATTAAAGAAACCTCAAACTATTGAATATGTCTACTTTACCCCCACAGCCAGCCACAACGACCACCACTCACATATGTCAATTACGATGGTTTTGTACATTTGATTAACTGGACACCAATAAGGCAATGATACATGTGTTTTTTAGCTGACTTGGATGCCACATGTTACTGGTGTAACTACTAGTATGTCTCAGGGTAAGGATAAGTTTCTAGACTGAAGATGCCAAAAATCAAGGCTAAGAAACAGACTGATGCCAGGGCAGGATGCAACTGTACTTAACGAATTTGTATGAATATGTCAATGATCAATATTGAGACCATCATTCTCATTTCACAAATCATCAACTAAAACTTAGGCACACATATGGGAAGTGTTGTTGGCTCTCTAATGCGTCGCGTATGATATGCAGCAACCTCGACCATTTTTCTTCTGTTCATTATGCAGAAGATGAGCAGCCAAGACGTTGCATTGTTCACTAAACCACATTTCGATAACCTACCCATATGAACAAATGATGATTGGTGTGCGACTACCCATCTCTTAGCTACTAGAATGACAGTTAAATTACAAAGATCTACTTCTATCGAAACTAGACAGCTAGTATTCAGCTACAAACTAATTCAATAACGAATCAATTGATATGTGATACATCCATTTGCACACGAATCGCCGTTGATCCATTTCCGAAGCCTATAGCATACTACCATCACTAATGCAAACAAGCTGCCTCCGTCAAAACGAGAAGCGCAATGCAGCTGGGTGGCGAGGTGCGCACTTACCGGCGGACCTTGTTCCCCTTGCCGACCTGGTACATGCCGTAGGCGAAGGCGCCGAAGGCGGTGAGGAAGATGGCGGTGGCGCTGGGCCCCGAGGTGGGGATCCGGCGCGCGTAGCGCACGGGCGCGAACCCGCCCGGCGGGGGGCCGTCCTGCACCAGCGGCATCTCCTTGACGCTGGCCATCCCCGGCTTGTTCCGCACCCAGGCCTCCGTCATCTTCGCTCCCCCGGTCCGGACGGCGGGCCCCCGCCTGCAGATCTGGAGCTCCCCGCGGAGATCACGCTAGCGCGCGGGTGCTGCTAGGGTTAGCGGAGGAGTGGAGGGTGGGAGAGGAGACGATGACGCGAGGGGAATGGGGGGCCGCTTTGCCTAGAGGAATCGCGAATTGGCCGAGCCGAATCGCCTCGGGGACCCCGGTGGGAGAGTGGCCCGACAATTCAGAGGTCTCCAGGGTCTGTTTCGCAATAGTGCAGATAGGCCTGGTCGTGGAGATGGGCCTGGTTTTGCGGCCCAATGGAGGGCAGCTCGTGAACGAATGGGCTCAAGTCTTACGGGACTCAAGAATCCTTAGACACGTTGGCTCTCGAGAGAAAACGTATACTATACAACAGCTCCCTGGTCTTTCTCGCGCATCTCACCTTCCCGTCGAGCTGACACGTCGCCGGTTTCTGTTTGTGCGAGAGGTCGGCCGTCGCCCCAAACGAACTGAGCTTGACCTTCACGTCGTCGTCGACGGTTCCGTCGACCAGGACACGGCGCCTACGCTGCATGACCGCGCAACATGCCGGCGGGCCAGATGGCCGATTAGACTAGACTGAGTCTAATGGAGTTTTCTAAATGGGTTCTCCAAACACTGTTTTGCATTATTTGATATAAATGTAAAATGCTGCACTGTAGATATAGAGTAGGGTAGTTAGACTATCCTCAATGAGGATTGACAAAATTACTGTCTATACACAGTTTGACCACGGTTTGACGCTGCAGTGCTACTGTACACAGAGAGAAAGGTAGTTAAAATAGTAGAGAAATAATGAATAAAAAAAGTTTTTAGACAATGGTCGAGGATACTCTTAAAACAGTGATGGGAAATAGGATTTGAAAAACCACGTTGGACTCAGGCTTACAACGAGCTACTGCTGCTAACGGCCGGCCGGATCACCGCTCGGGCGCGGCGGCTGTCGGTGCTGTCCGGACCGCGACGGCGCCATACGCTACGCGTCACTCTCCTGAGCTCCTTGCTTCCTCCTGACGCCCGCACTGGGCGAGCAGACGAGAGAGGCGCCTCCTGCGCTCGCGCGTGGTCACAAGTACTCCAGTAGCAGCAGCATACCAACCGCACCGTCCACCCCGCGTCGCCGAACGGTAGATGGAACTGAACACCGAACCCCGCCTGCGCTTGCGCTTGCGCTTGCGCATCGTGGAATGGAAGGGAAGTCCCACGTGCGGCCACGTACGTGCAGAGGTTGTTCCGCGCGGCACGCGGCCGCGATCCCGGCGGTGCCGACGCTCTTGCTTGTGTGCCGGGGGGACACCACCTCGCCGCTGCAGCCAACCCACGCGGGCCGTCCTCGTGCTCCCCTGACTCCATCTATCGGCATCTCATGCGTGGAGGTAAGCATGCAGTTACTCCTCTCTCCTACCCCTACAACCCTACAACAACGGGAGCGAGGTGGAGGGCCGCAAGGAACATACAAAGATGAGATCGCGCGCGCTGTACCTGTGTACGCGAGCGGAGTGATGGGCGGGTGCAGCCACAGTTTCCACGTTAATTTTCAGACGGCAGCTGATCACCAGATCGTGCTCAAATATGGCTACCGTCAGGTCCATTGAGCTGATCAGCGTATATAGTAGGAACTTTCCCAGAAAAAAGGATCAGCATAGTTGGGTCTGTCTTAGTAAGGCAATTAAGTAGTACTAAGCATGTGAAGGACCGGGCGTCCGGGCCGACCAAGGAGGTGGGAGGAACATTGGGAACTAATCTCTGAAAGATGGCAGGCAGTAAACAATCTTCTGAATCCAAGAATCCCTGCACGAGGGCTAGCTACCAATAAGCCAGTGGATCGTAGTGATGGATGGATTGAATACAATGCACGCAAAGGAACTGGAACTGGACTGAGCTGGGATCTTGAGCGGGGATCGGAGTGAGGACATGCACCGACAGCGCGTGCCTGCAGTGCCGCGTATGCACATGACCCTCCCTCCGCCGGTGCTCGCGGCATGGCTTCACTGGAGAGGAGCATCCTGCTTTGCTCGACGGCCATCGACTGTCTGTCCTCTGGTGGTTATGAAATGAGAAAGGGGAAACAGACAAGAGTATAATCAAGCGTGGAGTAAGGAAGGTATCGGACAAAACATGGCAACACAAGACAGTGTCCCGATTCGTGAGGACAGGGCAGCTGGAATCTTGTTCCTTTAATCATCTGAAGCCCGCACTAGTGCAGTGTCACTTCGATTGGGTCATTGGGTGGGAATACAGAGAATCTGTCTCGCCGACTATAACAGATAACCCGCCCCCGTAATTCAGAGAATCTGTTTCAAGGCTATCGGTGCTGTAATTTCCATGTTTGGCTTCTTGCAGACTTACTTGCACGGATCATCGAACGATCTTACTTCATTCAGCAACTGGGCCTTATCGGATGACCAAGCCAAGAGACTCCATCTCCTGTCGTCATCTAGCATATCGGATCTATTCCTATTTCTGCAAGTTGCGGTCGTGGATGAAAGCAGCGGCTACGCACGTTCCCGCGGCGAGGAAGAAATTCCACAAAAGCAGCCACTTGACCACAAGAAAAAGGAAAAGCTACGGCGCATAGGCACAACTTCGTCCCCAGATCCGAGTCAGTCAGTCAAGGCAAGAAACAATAAACTTTTCCCTGGGCAACAATGGCAATGGCATCAGTGCATCACACACAACATGGTTACATGGGGATCCCCCCGGAGAAGAAATTCTTTGCAAGTTGCAAGCAGCAAGTTATCCTACTGTCCTGGCCGATCCATCACTATTCACTGGACTTGTCGCCTTGCATTGAGTGGAAGAACAATTAATCAGCGGCGGCCACCATATGCTATGCTTGGTGCTCCCCTCTTGGATATGCTGCTGCCGGCAGCCGGCGGAGAAGCACATTGCGGCGGATCAGGTCGCGCTGGTCTCTTGCTGTCTCGCAGCGTCGTGAGCAGTGGAGAAGGTCCGGCGACGCTATCCGCCGGGACAGTACTACCCCCCATCTGCGTCCTGTACCACACGCCTTGCCGCCGAATCTTTTGCGTTATCCGTCTACTAGCGACGGTTCTAATCAGGGCCATCAACTTGATTCGAGGCACTGATGGTAGCCTTGTATCTGCGCGTACCGATCAAGTACCACTTGAGTATGATCTTTATTACTGTACCACACTATGCTCTCTTCTCCACCATGACCACTGATTTGCGACGAGGCCGATCGAGCTTGACGAGTCATCTATGACCACTGACCATGACCAGTCATTCTAGTGACGCGGAACTGTTCCGGCTGCGCAACGTACAGGCAAATGCATCACGGTTTCATCAGCAGAACCACGAAAGGGAAAATTCAAGGTTGCGCTCGTAGACACGTAATTTTAGTCGTGCTTGTATGCCGTGTGCTACACACGAGTGGGATTTGCTTGCAAGGAAGAGATTATTCTTGTTCCATACCGCGTCACCGACGCCTAGCTAGGCAGGCAGTCTTCAGTCTTGTAATCCTATTGCTGATCTTGACAATGAGGCTGGAATTGACAGGCGCTCTGCCCTTAAAAAAAAACAAATTTCAGAGTGAATTCTCATCCTTGCTCAAGCCAGGCCACCTGCCCAGTTCCCAAACGAAATCTATATACGACCTACCGGAGACAGGTGCTCATCACTTCTCCCCGGATGATATCAAAGATACCGCCGACAGATAATAATCCAATCGATATCATATGTCGCCCCTCATACGATAATCTGATAAACAAATTTTAAGCCAAGTGACGCTGAAGTTTCAGTTTCAGATACCCCAGTCCAGCTCAGCTCAGAGAGAACACTGCATATATGAAGTATGATCAAACTGAACATCAGCCAGTGAGTGATCCAGCTGGCGAAACTGTGGATCATTGAAAAGATTATGAAAACGGGATGGATGGACGGATGGATGAACGAATAATTCAGGCGGAGGACAGTGCACCAGGGCCCCCAAACTCCCCAGATTTTGAATGCCCAGGTCGAGCGGACCATCGCATTAATCAATGAGAAATCTTTGCATCCCTGGCCCAATAATTAGAGCCTTATCCGCACAGGTACGCCTCCTTCCTTGTCTTGCTAATCACACGCACCCATGGCGCTGGCGATCGGATAAACCATCCGCGTCGGCGTCGCCCTGGCCACTGCAGGTGGGCCCGCGTGGATCCTGTCAGCTGGGCCCGCGTGGGTCTGCGCGCTGGGATGGCGGTGACACGTAAGGAAGGAGGTGGAGACACGTGGGCGTATGCGATTGATTGCTAGGGGGAGATGAGCTTGGTCCCACGCACCAGAGCCGCCTATCCACGAAATTATCAAGAGTTTAATCACCAAGGCGAATGGACAAAAATCAACGGTTGACTGCACGCGTGCTCACCCAATTGATCCGTTTTGCAGCTGTGGCAACTTCCAAACATGTTTTTTTTTTCCTAGGATGACCGTTTAATACACTCCTACTTCGAATTGTCGTCAATTACGAATACCATGGGAGTTTACTTGTCCAAATGGTACTCATATACTCCATCCGTTCACAAATGTATGACGCGGTTGATTTTTTTTTTTAAAACTTCGATCACTTGTCTTATTTAAAAAACTTTATAATTTATCATTTATTTTGTTATAATTTGTTTTATTACCAAACATAGTTTGAGTATGAGTTGTGTTTTTGCATGTTTGAATAAATTTTTTGAATAAAACGAATGATCGAAGTTTTAGAAAAAAGTCAACCGCGTCATACATTTGCGAACGGAGGGAGTACAACTCGTACAAAATAAAAAAAAACAACCTCCGTATACAATTAAAAATGGATAGTCAAAGTGAGTGACGGTGAGAGTTTAGAATTTCAAAAATTAAATTATATATATCAAGTATTGTCTAAATAATATGTCTACTACAAAAGTCATGAAAAAAACAACAAAGAGTTATGTGTCTGACATTTCCATCAACAATAATATGCCTGAGCTGAATTTATCAATATTGAAACCGTCGGCTCAGCGCTCGAAGGCACTCATAGAAATAAAAGTATGTGTATGCATGCCTATAGACGTGAATGTACATGTATTTGTCAGCGTTTACTTATGTAGTATATAATTCTAAAAACAACAAACAATGCAATTATTATTTCCCTCACCCAAACACACAAAAATTTTGAGTGGTTACAGAATTGCCTGAATCATATATAGGTCAAGTGCAGAAGTCAGTGTGTAGAATTTATTACTTTTCTCTTCTTATTTTCTTACTTTGTTCCATTTTGACGATCCACGTGTAGCTTTGGGCATTCGTCATTGCCGACGAAGCTATATGTATGAGAATGCTATCGATGTTGAATGTTTTCCTCAAAGACTGATATTGAAGTGCGAATGATGTGATTCTAGAAGGGTATATTATCTACATCAAAGCATGCCATTTATTCTAAAGACCCTTCATTTTGTCACCTCGAGGGGCATAACTATATATTTACACAAAAGTAGAGGGATATGATGTTTTTTCAATAAAAATCATTCGATATTGACAACTTTTTTGAACAAATAAACTAGAGCGCTGGTATATACTCCCTATGTTCTCAAATATTTAGTGCCATTGTTTTTTCCATAATTTTGACCATTCATTTTTATTAAAAAAAATTACAAAATATTGTCTAATTTGTTGTGATTTTTCTATTATTAAAGATAGGTTGGGCATGATTTATTTTCCTATGTTTATATACATAGAGAATTAAGCCACGATATTTTAAAAAAAAAGATAGATGGATTGCTACGGAATATTTGTGTAAATTAGGGACAATGTCGTTGTACGCTGATGCCTCCGCCCTGGTTCTCCATTTAATTTTTCAATCTTGTTTATTACAAGTATATCATGCTCAAAAAAAACCTCTAACATTTCGTCAAATACGGTTAAAAAATGGGTGCAAAACACTGCCCTAGAAAACTGGAAGCAAAATCATCGAGAAGCCGCCCCCCGCCTATCGGTGACTCTGACTCTGTTTCTCCGGGTCCTGGCAGGTAGAACCTCCCCAAGCCGGCGAGCGGCGAATACAAACTTCTGGGAGGAGGCCCTTTGTCCTAAAGCGACACGAGGGAATTAAAAATCTCACCCCCACACCTCTACACGACTACACCGAGGCGAGCTCCGTAGAAAACGACGGCGTCCACGTCCGAGCGCGAGCGGCCGCAGCCCGCACCCCGCAGCGCAAGCGCAACCCGCCGCCTCAAAACCTCAGACACAAGCCGCTCCGCTCCCTCCCCCATTTCAAGCCTCCCCCTCCGTTTCCTCTTCCCACCAGTCTCGCCGCCATTCCCCTGGCTTGCTACTGCTACTGCTACTGCTGGTGCTGGTTCCCCCAAATCGAAGCTTTCGAGTCGACCGCCCGCCCGAGCTCTCAAGTCTCAAGCCGGCCGGCCGCGGCGTCGTGGTGGCCCTGCCCGCAGCTAGCCAAGCCATGGATGAAGTCCCTGCCACCGCCGCCGTCCTCGACTTCCGACCTGGTTCTGGTTCTTCTCCGCCACGCGACTCCGCCGTCCCGCCCCGTGCCGCGGAGTGCTCCCCTGACACCGGTAAGGCCCCCTCCTCTTCCGCCGCAGCGCCTTCCCGCTTGACGCTGCTCTGCCTCGCCGCGGTTGGTGAATGGTAAAAGTAAAACGGTGGGGGTAAATGGATCACCTACTCCCTGCCCTGGGCGGCCGATGGTTGCTCGCCTGTTTGTTTGCGCGCTCGCTGATGGTCGCCGCAAGCTTTTTTCTTTTTTCTTTTTCGGTTCGTTTTGTTTAAGTTTGATTTGGCTTGGTCTGCTTTGGATGCAGGCCGTGCAGAGGAGGCGCCGGGAGGTCCGTGTTTTGAGGACACAGGCGCCGTTGCGGCGGAATTGACGGGGTCAAATTCAGCCGGTCACGAGAGCCAGGCTGTGAGCGGCGTTACGTCCGCAGGCCCTGCCGGCGGTGGTGCCGGAGACGTGGGGGTCCATTGCTCAGAGAACGGCGCTGAGCTCGAATCGGCGGGAACGCGCGTTTTGGACGTCAGATTAGGGGCTCCAGTGGTGGGGCGCCATGGCCAGAAACTGGAGGGTACGGATTTAGGCTCTGATGAAGCTGGTGAAATGGATGAGATTTCACTGGTTGAGTTGTCCCCATCAGGTGCCAGTTCTAGTCTGGATGCCACCGGGTCGATTGGTGGCTACTGCCTCGCGGATGGTCCTCTGGCAGAGGTGCATGGAGTGCCAACAGGGACCTCTAGGACTGTGGGGCTCCCAAACGGGGATGGAAGCTCTGGATTTGTAATTGAGCCGGCGAACGATGATGTCGAGGGTAGAGATGGCCTTGCCAGAGGGGAATTGGAATTGCCTGCTGATGGCGATGATACCGAGGATGGCATAAAGATTGCTGCAATCTTGTGTGACGAAAGAGTGGAGGGAATGGAGATGAATTTAGGGGACCGTGAGGCCTCAAATGATTCTACCGTGCCTTCTGAGGAAGGAGTGGACAGGATGGAGACGACTTTGGATGACTCTGAGGCTTCGGACGGTTCAACCACACAGGACTCTGATACCGACGTGGAGACGGACTCGAGTGGCTCCAGTATAGAGGAACAAGACGCAGGATACAGTGCCCACATCCCTCAACTGGTACGTGTTTCGTGCAAACTCCTGTAGGAACTAGGTACTGCTTGCCAACCATGTTCATCATAGCACTTCAATTATGTTTTTCCTCTGTAGTTCTGTTATTAGTTCATCTGAAAGTGTTCATTGTAGCTTGGCTAAGTTCCTGATCTGCAACTGATAAAAAAAAAATGTAGAGCTAATTTACTATGGGTAAAATTTCTTCCTTCAATACATTTGAGGCCTTAAAAGAAACTTATTTGTCATATATGTATTATTTTCCGTTGATGCAATTTATTTATAAATTAGCACCCTAGAATAGTTTTTGTGTTGACGAGCAATAAGTTGCAGATGATATTCTATTTTGGTGATGACATATTTTAATCAAATACTCATCTCTTATATAGATATTCCAAATCAGTTCTAGCCAATAATTTCTTTATCCTTTCTTTATATGGCCACGTGCATTATATCCTAACAAGGGACTGCATTTATGCTTACTTTCTTGAGAGTTGAAAACTGGGACCATGCTCATAGTGAAGTAAGCTCTTTGGACCCATGCGTGGTTATTTTATATGTACGAATTTTGGTGGCATTTGCTTGTTTCAAAACGGTTTACCTTTCTGGAAAACTGTATTTAAACTTGGCTTGTGCTGTTATATGAACATACTTGTCAGAGCTCTGAATTTCTGAAGGTTACAGCTCTTCTTTCTCCTTGTAGGATCAAGCAATCTGCAAGGTGGCCAGAGATTACAACAAATCAGGAGTGAAGATTTCGGATAGGTATTTCTTTGCTTTATTAAGTAATTTTACAACATAAGATGTCAGCTTATAGCTCTTATCTGTCTGCACACATTTCTAGTGCCATATTCCATTGAGGCTTGTGTGTGCTATACTTTCTTTTAAGGGCTGGATAGTCTTGTTGTTCTGTAGTTTTTTCTGATGAATTTGTGAGAATTGAAAGATTTAAATTTACCATTTTAATGTCCAATTTGAGTATTTGATACAGGATGACTTCAGAATCCGATGTCGGCTTATGCCTTTGATCTGTTTGCACACATTTCTAGTGTTGTGTGTGCTATACTTTCTGTTAAGAGCTGGATAGACTCGTTGTTTTGTAATTTTTTTCCTGATGATTTTTGGAGATTTGTAAGATTTAAATTTACCATGTTAATGTTCAATTTGACACAGGATGACTTCAGAATCCGAATCAACACTTGTGCTGGCCTCAGGTGCAGCAATGTTACCCCATCCTTCAAAGGTACTGGAGCCAGGATTAAATTAATTGGGATGATTTTCACATATAATTTATGCATGCTTTATTCTTTGTTCCAAGACAGAACAAAATATTCCTGGTTTTTCATGCTGATAATAGTTCAATTACTGTTTCTAAACGTTAAAAGGAAACTGTACATGGCTTTCACTTGCTTCTGGCTAGATTCCTTGCTCCTTCACGCCTTGAATAATTGTTTTGACTTCTTTGACAATCATACCTGTTAATTTTCCAGGTACAAACAGGTGGTGAAGATGCATATTTTATTGCTTGTAACGGCTGGTTTGGTGTAGCAGATGGAGTTGGCCAGTGGTCATTTGAAGGTAAACAACAACAACTTCTCCACTGTAGTTTCGTTGCTAATCTTGCGGGTGGTGCTGTGCACTCTAGTCCTTACTTCACCATCCTCATATATGCTTGCACAGTGGTTATATTTAATGTTAAAATTGATCACTTGACATCAACAGAAATTTGGAACTACAGAGGGAAATAAGAAATGTGTTATGGACTATAGTGAATGCTTTTAGTCGTAGTGAGTATTTCCTTCTGTTATAAAAATAATACTCCATGACCAATTTTGATACAATGGTATAACCTATTTGGCTATTTGCATGTTACAACTTTAGACTTGTTGGAGTTGCTCTTAATGTATGTGGAATATTTGCATGACCATTATAGTTTATAAGATTCCGGCAGTCAAACATGATGCAATAAGTTCAGGACAGTGCACTGCAGCAGACTTGCCTGTTGCATGATCTACTGACTGATAGAGACGAGGTACTGATTTAAACCTAAACAATGTTAGGTTCACTCCTTCAGTTCAGTTCAGGACACTAGAAAATAAGTGACATGGCTACAGTGTACTGGGATGCCAAATCAACAAATCTGTAGCAGTTGGCAGTTGAATTTGTTATTTGCTTGATAGTCACCGGTGAAGTTGCCATCCTATCTGCCGGTAGCTAAGTTGAATGTGGATAAGGTCAATGACTCATAAGTTTTGCTAGAGAACAATGTCTTACCAGTTCCCACACAAACAGGACAAAATCATGGAAGGTGAACATGGCACTAGGAGTATAGGACCAACATAATTGTGATATGGAACTTGAGAAGCGTAGCCTAAGTACAATTTGACATTGCACTAATTTAAAGGAAAAAGGTTGCATGCAACCGCTAAGGTAATTCCATAATTGTTTCTGTACTTCGCATAGACAGCTATATGTGTTCTAGTATTTCATCAATGTACTGGACATATTGCAACGTAGCACTTTTTGGTAGATCCATTGTGTTCTGTTGGGGCTCTGATTGAGATCCAGTGTTAATCTCTGGCCATTATCATATTCAGGTTCATTAGTTTGAAGCAACTGCGAATTTGTTTTTTTTTTTCAAGGCACAATGTGAGCGGCACTTCTAATTTTTGATGGAAATTTCATCTCAGGGATCAATGCTGGGCTTTATGCGAGAGAACTGATGGATGGTTGCAAAAAGATTGTAACAGAAACCCAAGGAGCTCCAGGGATGAGAACCGAAGAAGTTCTTGCCAAGGCTGCAGATGAAGCACGGTCCCCTGGTTCTTCCACTGTTTTAGTTGCTCACTTTGATGGCCATGTATGTTCTTTGATTAAGACTTGCCCTCCTTTTTTCATGATACTAATGGTTGATTCAGTGAATTTATATAGTATCTTCCCTGAACTTGGATATTTTTGTGTTTGTGGATTCGTTGATATTGCAGGTCCTTCATGCCTCAAATATTGGAGATTCTGGATTCCTTGTGATAAGGAATGGCGAGATCTACAAAAAAACAAACCCGATGACCTATGGTTTTAATTTTCCGTTGCAAATTGAAAAGGGCGATAACCCTTTAAAACGTGTAGAGGTGCCATGCCATTTTCTACTGCTTTTGATTTCCTCTTGTAAGCTTTATTGGAATTCTGACTTAGGCTGTTCATCTTATTTTCAGAAATACGCCATCGTTCTACAAGAAGGTGATGTCATTGTAACAGCAAGCGATGGTCTTTTTGACAACGTCTATGAGGAAGAAGTAGCATCTATCGTCTCCAAATCATTATCAGCTGATCTCAAGGCCACGGTCAGAACTCAGAACCTAATGAACTTTTTTTTTTTTTTTTTTTTTTTTTTTTTTTTTTTTTGTAATGGGCCTAAATCTGACGAACTCCACGTATGTAAAACCGACAGACAATGATCATTCTGACAAAACCACTATACGTTAATTTGCAGGAGATTGCCGAGCTCCTGGTTGCTAGAGCAAAGGAAGTGGGGCGGTGTGGATTTGGATCTAGCCCGTTTTCAGACGCGGCCTTTGCGGCTGGGTACCTGGGTTACTCCGGAGGCAAGCTGGATGATGTAACAGTTGTTGTATCTATTGTTCGGAAATCTGAAGTTTAAAATATAAACAAACCCTCAAAGTTGAGTGCAGCTCCGAGTTTTTGCCACAGCTGCACTCGCTGACAGATGGCCATGACCAATTGACCATTTTGTGCGTAAACGGGCACAGCCATGGGCTACGATCAGCCAAACGTGTATACTTATAAACACCATTATACTGTGGTTGCGGTTGTATCTGTAATCCCGAATCTCTTTGAGCAAGGCCACCGTAAGTTGCGAGGCGTTGATGAGTAAACTTTGTGTGAATTGATGCGCTTTGGCATGCATCTATCCAACCCATCGTGAACAATGGCCGTTTGAAGTGAAAGCAGTGTAAAACGAAACAGAAATTCTCACAGCATACATCTCGGTACAGGGTTTGCATGCTCTCTTATATGCTTCTGATCTCTGACGTCAGAGCCAGAGGTGAGAGCCCAGCAGCTCACAAGACATGGTACATGGACAGGATCGCGGCAGCGGTTGCTGCAGCGAAGAAGGTCTGCGATGATGCCGAGAGGCTGGCGGCCGCGCCAGAACGCGCGGGGGCGGGAGCCGGAGTGCCGGAGTCGCTCCCGGTTGCTGCCGCTGCGGGTGACCCCGAGCCCGAAGGAGTTGACGACGACGGCGACTGGTCGGAGAATGGGGCTCCGGCCGATGGAGCAGCAACTGAAACGAGGACGTGGAAGTTTTGTCAGGACGTGAAAGTTTGTCAGTAGTCTGAAACACAACTGCAGAGTTCTTGGAAATTGTGGACAGGTATCGGAACCGGAGAGGCCACGAGAGCAGAGCAGGGTAAACCAGGCAAGCAAACGCACCTGGAGTCGCGCTGGGCACACCAGGAAGAGAAACTGCATCGGCGACAAGAACGAGATCGGTCACCCATCATCAGTGTAAAAACGACGAGCGCAAACTACACGCAGGAAGCATCTTTATCATCATCAGCACGAGGACATGAACGTACCGTTGCACTTGCTGGCGGGCGGCGTCTTGACCTTGCAGGCGGCGGGCAGCTGCAGCGCCTTGGTCATGTTGAGCGAGACGCCGAAGTCCTGGCCGCTCTGGAAGGCTTGGCAGAGGCAGGCCACCTGGGTGCGCACCACGTCCTTGAGCCCCGAGCAGCAGCTCGGGTCGGGCGTCGCCTCCGTGCTCCCCTCCTGCACGTAGCTCAGGCACCCCGCCAGGCTCAGCAGCGCGTCCGTGCAGTACGCGGACGGCGCCGGCGCCGGCGCGCTCGCCGTGGCGGTGGCGCCGTCGACGCGCGCGACCGCGGCAAGCAGCGCCGCCGCGAGCGCCAGGACCAGCCACTGCGCCATGCCCGTGCCCGTCGTCGCCCTTGCCACTGCCATTAGAGCAGAGGACGTACTCGCAGAAACTAGCGGGGGTGGGCGTGGCCTTTATGTGGATAACCGGCCGGAGAGTTGGGTTGGGCATCGGTGGTAGGGTATGGAGTGACACACCACCTGGTACGTGCAGCGTGCTTGCACACGGCGTGTGCAGCAGGGTAGCTGGCTGAGTGCGATATCAAATCTCCGAACCGTTCCAGCTACTAGTGGCAGCGTGTTAGGATGGCTGAGGCGTGGTGCGCCATTGCAGTGCAGCATCCAGCATTGCTTGATCGAGCCCGCGTGCGATTAAACAAAGCGGATGGCGGTCGTTACGGCTAGCGCGCCAGTATTTTCGCCAGACACCCCAAGCCGCAGTGCGCCTGAAATGATGGCGTGCGCCGCGTCTGTGGCATCCCTTTGCTTTGAGCGAGAGAGATAAGAACTTTTTTCGCTTTTGAAAAAAAAAAAAAGATCATGATTCCTTTCCACGGTCTTATGGGAAGAGCTCCTCTGATCTAATCTACACCCACAAATCCCACCCCTTTCCCCATTCTGCCACGCTGCAGTAAACAGTAAAAAACATAATAGTACTATTCAAGAGAAGAAACGAGCGGGATACATCGTGTGGATTGCAAAAGATTAGTGGTTGGTGGCATGGGATTGCAAAGGAAAAGAGTGCACGCTGCACTCCCGACGGCGTGAGCATTAGAACCCACCAAGGCGACGAGACGATACGTGGCCCGGTGGCTGGCTGGGGCCGAAAGCACGGGCACGCGGCACGCCAAACCGACACACAAGGTGGCGCACGCGCCGACCTCAAAAAACACCATCTCCTTTTCGAGAGCGACCAGTCGTCTGAACCCAACGATCGGCTACGGCTAGGCCTGACGACGGAGGATGGCTGCTTACGCCGCCGCGTCGAGTTGCTCACGTCACGATCCATGATCATCAAGCAAAAACTAGATGCACAGTCACAAAATAAAACCAAGCACTCTCCAGCGCCAAAAACGGTTTTCATGTAGCGAGCGAGAGAAACAAAGAAAAAGAAAAAACACACGAGTTCGATACTGTTCAGATTAATCTGCGCTGCACCCTACCTAATTTTGAACGACGATAGATAATTGCAACTATTAGCAGTAATACCCTACCTAATTTTGAACGACGAGAGATAATTGCAACTACTAGCAGTAATGCGATAAGAGAAACGGGAAACGCCTAGCACAGGGCGGCGGCGGCGGCAACGGCGGCGAATGCCAGGGCGGCTCCTGCGGGAGCAGCGAGACTGGCGCCACCAGAAGTTGGGTCGCTTGTGGTCGTGGGCGCAGCAGCAGAGCCCGGGCCCGGTGCGGACGACGGTGGTGTCGACGGCGGCGGAGCTGGGCTAGACGGCAGCGGGAGCGCCGGAGCCGGAGCTGAAACTGCAAGACATGACGTCGCAGCGCGTTAGTCTTAACACATGCTGCTGATTTCCAAGCCAGTTTTGCACACAACACAATCAAGGCTGGCTGGCCCAATCAGATCAGACAAATTGAACAAACACAGCAGGCCGCAAAAGATCAGTTAGAAAAAATGCAAACATGGAAACTAGATGGGCCGTATTGGGCTGCAACTGGAGCCCACGGGCCCATACGAACACGATCAACCCAACAGATCGTACGCGGTGTACCGGGCCCGGGAACGTATACGTACCAGGCGACGGCGACGGCGGCGGCGGCGGGGATGGAGTTGCGGGCGACGGTGCTGGCGTACTCGGGGCAGGCGCGATGGCCGTCACGGGGGGACGCGCCGGCTCCATCGGCGCGGGATCCGGAGAGGGCGCGCTCGGCGGGCCAGCGATCCACTGCGCGGCCGCCGCGTCCCGCAGCACCTCGCGGGGATGGTGGAACGCCCTTTCGGCCGAGTACACCGGGAAGGTGAAAGTGAAACCATCTGCCGCTGCATACGCGGAGGTAGGTTAACAATGGTGAAGTCTTCAGACCAATGGTGATGCGATCTGAAACACTACATGCCCTGTATATGTTGTATGCTCATCATCTATCTCATGGTAATGGGGAGAAGAGTCTGACAAGAAACCACGAACACCGTAAGACTATGTGCACTAGAATGTATAAATGCACTGTGTATCTACTGTTCCAATATTTCTCTCTCTGCGTACAGTGTTGCTACAGTGCATAAGCAATCTATTTAACCATTCCATTGCACATAGTCTAATCATCGTCTAATGCAACGTACGTACATGTACACCTTACGAAGAACAACGGATGATGACTTGCGGTTTAAAATATGCCTTTTTTTAATCTCAGAACCATATTAAACTTCTGAACCGTCGCTGGCGCATGCTACTTACTTGATTCTGCTACGGTGGCGGCGGCGCAGATAAGCAATGCCAGAACGGCGAGGACCTTCTCCGGCTGCCTAGCCATGGCGGCGACGGCGATGCTGGGTTTCTAGGTCAGGTCAGATGATGGTAGGAATTTTTGCTCTTGTGGGCAACGTTGAGAACGCGGAGATACGTGTCCAATATATATGGATACAGAAAACTAGGTCGAGTCCGGGCTGCGGGTTTGTTGCTAGCTGCATTTTTCGGATTTTGGTTATGATACGGTGCAAAGATTTGTGCCTGTCCCGGACGCTTTCGCTTTCCTTTTTGAACCCAATACGGTTGCTCGGCGTAACCTATAAAAGTTTTTAGGTTCTTTGACTCTTTTAACACCAAATTTGAATTTCTTGTTTTATCAAAAAAATCATAATAATTATTTATTTTCAATGTAATTTAGTGTATAGTATATAATACATTTTAACTATTAACTATGATTTTAATTTTTCATATTTTTGCAATTTTTGGGAATAAGAAGAGATGGTCAAACTCTGCATCAAAATATCAAACGACCTATTAATTGAGACGGAAGGAGCTGTCAAATACTTCCTCCAATTTATGTATGACTTCTAAAAAGCATTTTTCTGTTTGACGCAAGGTTCACAAAATAGCATGTGTTGTTTTCTGACGACGTTCCCTTGGATACTGACGGGGGACTCAAGGCTGTCTTGATACGTAGAAGCAAGCACTGGCGGAGCGTCGTGGAGGCGAAACGGGGCCCTGGCCCCTGCTGCCTCCGGAAGTTGTACTAACTGAGCTCAGCTCATGCTAAAGTCTCAAGACAAGGCAATCAAACCTTGAATATCAGGCTCAGATCGGCATAGAGCCACAGACAGAGGGGCATGCAACAGTGCAACAGTCCTATTAATCGCCAACTCAGGTAGTCAGGTTGAAGAAAAAATAAGCCAAAAAAGGCAAGAAAAAGCTGTCCAACCAAGAAAAGATCGATTGAAGAGCAGGACTACAAGGGGAAGAGATGGATGCGCTTGCTGGCCAGCGAAGAAGTACCTTCAACATCTTTTCAGGTACTGATCAATCAAGAAGTTTGATGTATGAATATATGACGATGCATCTCTGCAGCTAAAATTGTCAACAACTCCACAATCTTTTAATCTAGCAACAATTGATAGAGCAATTCCAGCAACTGATTTTAGATACAAATAATATGTGTGTGAGAGGGAAGGAGAGCTAGAACCACAGAATCAGGTTGCTACAAAGCAAGGGAAAGAAGATCACCAAACTCCAAAGATGAAGAGGGATCAGAAGTGCAATGCACCAGGCAGGAGGAATGAGAGAGAATCCAGTCGCTAGAGGTGGAAGAAGATATAAGATTGTTCTGTTTTCCGTATTCTCCTTCACCCACGGAAATGAAACAACATGTAATCCATGTCACTCATGGGCTCATGGCTGGTTGAACTCCTGTGATCAAGTGAAATCTTCAGTATCAAGGCATGCAGGTTCTTAGCCAGGATTGGATTGCTGGATTAGACGGCAATGCTTTTCCTTTGCCCTCATCTTTAGAAAAGTATCAGCGCACAAAGTAACGTTCAGTGGCGGAGGACGGCAAAAAAATCTAGGTGCGGCAGTGGATTGCTACTATACCAGTAGACTATATTAATATATTGGACGGAAACAAAATTTCACAACAAAAACATCGTTCAGAAGTACCTCAAATGAAGAAAAACACGTAGAGTACGTATCAATTTAACAATTGGACCAAAATAACCTGTCAAAAAAAAAAACATAAATTAGTAGTGAAAGCTTAGAGTTAAAATGTTAAATGTAATACAAGATATACAATTAGAATATAGAGTTATACTAAGAAATTTATTAATTCCGTCTAGGAGACTTTGGAAAGCGCATATTTCTGTCTTTTTTCTTCTGAAAAGCCTTCTTGATAGATTCAAGATCAATTCCTTTAAAACACGGTGAGTAGAAGCAATAAGCCTTATCATTCGCCAAGCTATATTTTAGCCAATTGTATTTCTTAAACAATTCTCTTTGAAAGCACCTTTTATCCTTGTCTTTTGAAAAAACATGACTACTAGGTTGAGTTGGACCTCGTTCAATGAAAGCCCTCCTAATTTCATCTCTAATATTAGGACCAAATTGCTTAATTGGAATCCGAAGACCAAGATCAGAAATGATATGATCCAAATGAAACTTAGTTATTGTACCTACATCTTGACCTTGAGCCTCTTCAACCGGTATTGGTTCAACCTCCTCTTCGGCTATGGTATTGGTGTCCCCCAAATGATTTTCCACCAGCTCTTCCCCATCTATTGTTGCATTACCAATTTCACATCCATGAGTGCTTGGGTTTATATTACCAGAGCTAAAACAAGACTTCAGCTCTGAAATAAATATTCACATTCATATTAAACTAAAACTAAATTAGTCACATTTTCAATCTCATACACATTAAAAAATCACTCTCACAGTTTCACCTCTTCTATGTGCCTTTCTTTTCCCCTTTCTGTTGAGCTTGGTTGTGACTCTAAACCTGCACACATTGGGAGAGCCAGAGAGAGTGAGGCACAGTCCCACAGATCCATGGCAGCCACCGGCCAGAGGAGCACTTAGTGAGTTAGTATCTTAGTTACCAGCCTTGCGCCCTTGCCGGCTTGCCGCGGTGAAATGCGAGGGAGGCCGCGCCGCCGCGAGGGGGAGGCCTGCAGGCCGGGGCGCCGGGAGGCCAGAGAATGATGGCCGGGCCGAGCGCCCAGCGTCGGGCGCAGTCCGGGCTGGGCGGTGAGCCGGCGACAGTAGGGCGGCCTGGGGGAGCTGGCGAGCCATTGAGGCGCCGAGCCAGGTAGGGCGGCGTGCGGCGGTCGGGTAGGCGCGGGCCAGCGGCGCCGGCGGGAGCGTGGAGGCCGGCGACCGGGAGGGCGACGGTGGACCGTGGAGGCACGGAAGGTCGCGGGTGGACACGCGAGCAAGGCTAGGGCTGGAGGACGGGAGGAGTCGAGGACTCGAGGTGGACTGGTGGAGGCCGATTTCGTGGGCCGAAAATCAGTACCTACGCGGGGTTAGGCTGGGCCTGCCATACCTCGCCATATCGAACCCTCCGCCAGGCAAGACAAACGAGTGGACTAGTGGAGGCTTAACCAGGAATGGAAGGGTACCCAGAAATACGAGGCTTCTTCAACCACAATAGAAACAATAGAAATATCAGGTGTTTGAAACGGTTCTAACTTTGGCCATCAACGTGGCTCGTAATAAAAACATAATTGGTCAGTTATAGAAAACCACCGGCCAAAGTTTCTAAGCACGGATGCATAAACCAACGGGCGTCAGCTTATCCTATTTTGTTGGTCTGGCGTTGACACTTGACAGCACGTTTACTTGATTAAATACATTGACTTCCCTTGACGGACCTCACTCGTCAATTGTCATGCATGCGGTACAACACTACAACCTGTGAAGAGAAGTGTTGGTGCGACTAGAAGAACCTGGTGGGCTTCTGGTGCTAAGGCTGACTCTAACAGTGGCCTCCGTCCTCATCCTCCATCTTCTCTCTTCGCTATTCCAACTATCCACACTCACAGCTACAGTGCGTAACAGTACCACATTTAATTTTGCAGTCACCATCACCGCTAGAGATAGCCTAATCCCTCCCTCCGCCTAAAGAATAATGCTGACTCGGCGCAACAAGCCAACAACCCGCGCACAAAATAGCGGCATGACTGACGCGGCAACCCACTCCAAACGTGCCGGTCCAATGAAAGAAAGAAAAAAGAAGAATTGTGCCGTAGACTTTGTAGCAGCCGCGAGCACGGTGGCATGAGCAGTGGACTCGTGGGCTCGTGGCCCAATGGGTACGTACGCGGTTTCGTTGTCCGGTTCAACGAGCCGGTCAATGCGGCCGTCACAGCACCAGACGGTTTCCGTGAAACAGCCGCGGGCTCCGGCCCATTACCTTTGCGTGTTTGCTGTTGGCGACCGGGCGCTTACGTCCGCGTGCCGTCGCGCGGCCGTCACCCCCGCGTTCCTCCCCTCATCAGCGTCAGCAGAGGCGCGGAGCTTGACCAGAATGCCCTCCGGTCACAGCAACATGCACGTCGTGTGCTGCTTGCAACTCGCAAGATGTTTACTTGAGGCCAAACTTTCTAATAAGTGGAGGAAAACAACCAAATCAGATTTCAAGGTAAAAAAAAAAAAACTTACCAAACCAAAACAACCGGACGGAATGTTTGACCGACAAAACCTACATTTGATTTCGTTGCTTGACCAACTTGTAAACCTAAATAGTAAGAGTGTACTATTTGGGTTGCTGTACTTAGCTAGTGATGCCATTGACCAACAGAGAGAAGGGCACAGGACGGACCTAGGCCTATCTGCCTCACTGCCTGTTTGAAGCTCGAAAAGGACCTCGCTCCTGCGTGCGTCCCCAAGAGCAAAAGATACCGTAATTACACAGCCCATACAAATGCAACGGGATCTTCCTCGGGGACAAAAGTACGCATCTTCAAACAGCTCAGCAAATTGGACAGCTCGTGCCAAATATACTGTTTCCGTGGCAATTTGTGGCAGCTGCTAATTAATCACCTTACAGGTACCGCTGTCCGCTGTCCGCTGTGCAGGTCCAGTAAATAGAATAGCTGACACTGGTGAGTTGCGACAACCACATGCACTTGCCTAAAAAAATATCTCGCCTCAAGAGGATTGCAAGGACTTTTGCATGCATCTTGGGCACCGCTGATGCCCGGCAGCTTTCGTAATTACCAATCATGTCGTTCAAGTGATAGCCTGTACCCTCCAAACAATCTGTTCCCTGACCCTTGCCGTAATGCCATGGATACACGCGCGGTCCTCCGGCAACAGCGACGGCCATGCATGGCGCAAAAGCCAAGCACGACAGACCAAGAGCCGAAAAAACGACGCTGCATTTCGCTTCAAAGCAAACGCGCCGGTGCTGCACTGCGACCACCAGAGAGAGTAGCGTGGGGGCAGAAAAGGGGCAGCGATTAATTAAGGCAAAGGGCAAGCGAGCCATTAGCCGTAAGCCATTGATTAATTATTAGGTGGCCTGTGCCTGGTGGGGATCATGTTTAATGCCTGCTCCTTTAATTAATCAACCACAAATCCCTTCCCCGATCTCCCAAAATGACGGAAATACCCCCGCCGCCCTCGTCCAATCTCAAGTCTCAACTAATCAACCCTCTTTCTTCTTTCCCCTGGTCCTTGTCATTCCTTCATTCCCCTCGCGAGTCGCAACGGTGAGGTGAGGTGAGGCAGCGGGCGCCGCCAGCAATCGCGAACCCTCCTCCAGTCCTCCTGCTGCCTTCCTCCGTCTCCGCGGCGCGGTTGCCTCGTAGCCCCCACCACCACACCGCCGAGCTCACAGCTCCGCGCAGGCAACCTTTCACCCGAGCGAAGCTACTCGACCTAGCCAGAATTGTTCTAGTAGTCCTCCGCCTCTCCGCTGGCTGTTCCTGGCGTGGAGCGGAGATCCGCCCCAACTTGGATTCCCCTCTTCTGCCGCTGGTAAGGAAGCATTGGATTGCTAGGATGGATTGTTGTTCAATAGTGTGAGTTTTGTTCCGCAGGAATCAGCATATCTTATTTGCTCTGATGAAGAAATGGAATCCCGAATCCTGCTCGCTGGGATGAAATCCGGAAACCCTAGACCATCCAGTTTGTCGCAGACTTGTTTTGTTTTGTTTGTTGTAAAGGACTCAGGAGCTCTAGTAACAGTTTATTTTTTTCGGAATTTTTGGTGTGTTTCAAAAGGGAAATAAAAAAAAAAAAAACTCGTTCCCCATGTTCAGCTAGGAACAGCCTGATTCTGTGGATAATAGTAGGCATATATGCTTAGGGCGGTATCTAGGAAAATTTTGTTCGTTGTTTCTGGAGAAGGAGAACTGCATGAGGCACCGACAATTCATGGCCTGCCCTTCTTTTTCACTCTTTGTTTTGGTGGGTAGGGTTGGACGTAGTCGTTGGATATACCATGTTGGGGTATGCGACCGTGCGTTTTGCCTACTAATTCCCGTCTGGCACTTGGCGATATTGCGTATTTCATCTTTGGACCACGATTTATGATGGCCATCCGCCATAGTTGCTCTCAAAATGTTTCTGCCATAACAGATACACGAGGACTTTTTGGGCACCCCAGCTAATTGATGCTATTAACTCCAATGGATCAGAAAAAGACATCTCTCTTGTTTGCTTTGCCTTTTCTCCTTTATCCTTTTGCTTTTGCTCTTGTTCCGTTGTGCTCTAAGCAGGTGGCTTCCATCCTAATACTAGTCGACTCAGCATGGTTGAGAGAGACACTTTCGGTACTCGTTGCTGCTAAGTTTTTCCGGAGTCGATCTAGCTACATTGATGACAGGCCAATAAGTTGGACTTTCCAAAAGAAGTTTAGCTATTGGTTTCCGCCACGAGTCATTTATGTTTATGAATTTCTTGTGAAACTATTGGGATTTGACTTGCAGATTTCATAGCTGCATGCGTTCTTTTCCTTGTCACACCACCATGACATAAATCTGTGGTATTTTAACAAAACAAAATACAATAAGGAGATTTTGTTGATTCTGTACAGCGTATTTATGATGTCCACAAACCATACCGTGAAGCCCAATTCTTTGCCTCATCTTACCTACAATTGTTTACCATGACTTTGGTTGTGTCTATGCATGTGTTTGGTGCCCATTACAGCTACATCATACGTGTAATCATTCAAATTGTGTTTTATGCCTGCAAGTATTTTGTTTAATTTTCTCTTCCTTTTTATGTTCAACTCTAAGGAGTAGCATCATATTGCCTCCCAACCTTATACTTGTAATACTGTTATTGCACCACGGCACTTTATATTGCTTCGGATTTCACTAGTTTAATGTCAAGCGCTGCAGGAGCAAATGCAACATTCCACAAGTAACAAAGAGAAGAGGGAAACTAGGAAGACATAGGTACCCTTTTCTCCACAATGGGAAAAAAAAAAAAAAACAAATCACATCCGACAAGGTTTCAAACCCTAGTAGTAGCGGTCTGAACCAAAAGCTTCCACCAACTAAGCTAGATTTTGTTCCTTAAGTGCCTGCAGTAACATCGGTGCATGTCTCATGCGGTACCCGAAATATGCTATAATACTTCACAGACATGACCCCATGCGTACATGTAATATCACGGTTCAGAGAATATCACGGCGGTACTCCTGAAGGTGCTAGAATACATGCGCAACATGGAGCATTAAATACTGTGCCGCACAAGGATACATAATTGAACATTTCATTAAAATCGTCGCTGTAATGGAGTGGATATGTACACAAAGGGTAAAGCGGATTAAAACACAACATACACTTTGCTTATTTCTTATGTTCCATATTTGTGGTGAAGTCCTCCAGGTGAGTCCACCTGTCACCGTCAAGGGTTCAAATCTTAGGTAAAAAAAAAAAAAAACTTTGCTGGCCCTTTGGTTCGGTATTTCTCTAACCCCATTAATGGTTGTTTGCACCTTGAGGCTGTCCTGGGGATTAATGCTGAAGGGGCGGTTTTCCCACTCCTAGCCTAGTTTTTTTTTTTACAGATTTGTTATATTGTGTAGTGATTATAGCTATTGATCTCATGCCGATGGCATAGGAGATTGCATTTTCTATCCTATAGCATTACATTTTTGTGTAAAATAACTGATTAGCTCTTCATTGTTTATGGCATGGTGTTACTAAGCATAGCACATGGGGAGCAGTTTCTTGATGATCTATAATACTAGTATTTTTGTTGGACACGGTTGTGACATGTTTAGATTTGGTGTTACACCTAACATGGTTTGCACTGTTTTTCCAGACATCGCTATGTCCCTTAAATCTTAGCAGAATTGACCTGCATCCCTGTGTTGGATTTTTCTATATATAGCAAAAGTATGATATCCCTTTTCTTGCCATTTGAACAACAGTTCTTTGCATGATTACATTTATCCATGATTAGAGTTTGAATCGCTGTAGGATCTTGGTGGGCAACTATTATTAAATAACCTATTAAATGACTGTACATACATTTACTCTTTATGCACCTTTCTCTGCATTTTGTTAATTTCGAATCATGGTATCGAATATGGATCATGGGATATAGCCCTTGTCGTTGAATCCAGTTACTCACTGGCATATGCGTCTATTGTATGCTTAGGTCCTGATGTCTTTGGTTGACAAAAGATGGGCATATCAGATACATAGAGTTCGGATTTGGTGTTTAGGCATTTCCAGCGTTCCCCAATCCCCATTAGGGGATTCAGTTTGTTGCAATGTTCCATAAATTTGTAGAAGAATTGAAGTACTCAATGCACATAAGTTAAACTAAATCTTAAGAATCCAGCATCAAATTCATCCTAGATGTCAAGAAATAAATGAGGGAATCAAAATGGCCATGTTTATCTCATGCTAACATTGTCACTTTTGATTTTGGAACCTTGATAATAATGGATTGAGTGATTAAATATTTGCATTTTTAAGTAACTCTCTTTACTACATACATGGTATTTTATGATTTTTTGAAACATTGAAACATTACATGGTACGTAGATGAATTTTTTTTATAACAAAGGATTGAATATTCACTAACGGCGATGCGAGAACCCTTGGGCACTAATTAAGTCCCCTGTGTTGAAGTAATTTAGTAGCCATTTATTTTAGTAAAAAATCGTTTATACTACCCACATTTTAGTTGATACTGCTCCTTCTCTAGCAACAACTGAATGATTAGTCCAAGAGAACATTTATAAAGAAAAAGCTGCAAATCCGAGAACCAAACAACAATTCTGTAAAGTTGAACTGGTGATTCTCATATATGCTGATGACAGCTTTTCAGGCTGCAAGCATTTTTTATTTGTGAAAGTGTAATCTTTGGCTCTCTCAGAGCCCTCAAAGCATTTCTTTCACTTTAGTTTGGAACATGATATCTACATGAACTATTGTTTCCCTTTTCTATATAATGTTTCCACTTTCCAGCATCCCATTATGGGTCAAACATTATATGTGAAATGGGGTCCCACTGTATTGTACTATAGTTTATTTTAAGTAGTAAACAAATGACATTTGATTTCACATGTTTTTTTGGGATAAAGAAGCTTTATCAAAACTTTCAAGAAACAATACATTGAGGTGATCAAAGTTCTTGAAAGAGACTTTTGGCCTCTGCAAGAAACACACAGTGTAAAACTAGAGACCCCCCCCCCACACACACACACACTAGTGACTCTCAATTCCACAATTAGGCAACCGCCCATGTACCCAGGAATAAATATCGTTGGGCACCTGCGCCAAGTGTTGCTAAGCCTCCAGATCCTGACTTCTGAAGAATGCCCCATGCACAGAGCCAATGTATAACCGAGAAGATAACCTGTATAGGGGAGCAAACGTTTTTCTTTTCAAACAGTCGTCTTGTTTCTACCTTAGAGGTTCACACTGCTGTTTTGTTCTTTCTCTATGATCGACCTGTATCTTCTACTCTTGTTTTTTTTTCTTGTATTACTTCAATGTATCTTATCTTTGTCTGTTTCTCCTATCCAGTTGATGTCATCATGCTGAGCATTTTGTGGTAGAGACAACAAGATTATCTCTTTGGGTTCCAGCATATACCTACTCTCAACAAAGTTGCACAGAAAATATGTCGACACAGGCCTCCAATCGGTCTTACAGACATCCAGACAATGCCCAACTACCCTACTACAGTGGCAATCTGATGCGTGCTGGGCACAATGGTACTTACTATATGCAAGAAAATCATGATGATGTTCACTACATTTCCTCTGATGATGGATCACAGACCAGTAATTCTAGAGCACAAGGTTTTGAAGCACAATACTGCACCTTAGACTCATCCTCAGGCAACTGTGTTTATCCTGCACATAGCTCTACCTCTTCTCAGACCACAAGTGGCAGCCCTCTGTCTCAGCACGAGAACCTCTCTGATCAGCCACATGGTTCCTCTCCAAGTGTGTCATGCATTACTCAGGTTCCCAGCTGGACACTTAAGGATCTAGAAAATGTGATGCTTGGACCTGATTCTGACATAGGTACCCCTGACAGCTCCTTACTTCCTGGCACTTCTTTGTATGAAAACAACTGGAGAGAACTTTTGGGAATTAAAACAGGGGATTTGAAGCAGGTGCTTATAGCATGTGGTAAGGCTGTTGACGAGAATGCTTTCTATATGGATGCACTAATGTCCGAGTTAAGGCAGATGGTTTCTGTCTCCGGTGAACCGATGCAACGTCTGGGAGCTTATATGTTAGAAGGTCTCATTGCGAGGCTTTCTTTCACTGGACATGCCCTATATAAATCTCTGAAGTGCAAAGAACCTGTGGCTACAAGTTCAGAGCTCATGTCCTATATGCATCTTCTTTATGAAATTTGTCCTTTCTTCAAGTTTGGCTACATGTCTGCCAATGGAGCCATAGCTGATGCTGTTAAGGGTGAAAACTTTATTCACATCATCGATTTCCAAATTGCTCAGGGGAGTCAGTGGATGACTATGATACAGGCCCTTGCTTCAAGGCCTGGGAGACGACCATACCTAAGAATTACTGGCATAGATGACTCAAATTCTGCTCATGCCCGAGGTGGTGGACTGGATATAGTTGGACAGAGGTTACACAGCATTGCCCAGAAATATGGTCTGCCGTTTGAGTTCAATGCTGTGCCAGCAGCTAGTCATGAGGTTATGTTTGAACATCTTTGTATAAGGCATGGGGAGGCAATCGTTGTCAATTTTGCTTACCAGCTGCATCATACTCCAGATGAGAGTGTGGGCATAGAAAACCATCGTGATAGGATATTGAGAATGGTGAAGAGCCTCTCTCCTAGGGTGGTAACTCTTGTAGAGCAGGAGGCAAATACAAACACAGCACCTTTCTTTCTTAGATACATGGAGACTCTTGATTATTACACTGCAATGTTTGAGGCGATAGATGTTGCTTGCCGCAGGGATGACAAGAAGCGCATTAGCGCAGAGCAGCACTGTGTTGCAAGAGATATTGTCAATTTGATTGCTTGTGAAGGTGAGGAAAGAATAGAGAGGCATGAGCCTTTTGGAAAATGGAGGGCAAGACTTGCAATGGCTGGGTTTAGACCATACCCATTAAGTCCAGTGGTGAACAGTACCATCAAAACACTGCTGGAGAGTTACCACAGCTATTACAGGCTTGAGGAGAGAGATGGCGTCCTTTATCTTGGCTGGAAGAACAGAAAGCTTGTTGTATCGTCTGCGTGGTGCTGACATTTCCAATTTTAGAAGAAGCTTTGATTAGGTATGTTGCTGCCACTTTACAGATCTTTAGTTACTTATCCCAAACTTATGCATGTCTACGGCAACTTTTTAGTTGCCAAGCTTGAAACCACATCAGGTTGTTAGGTGACGGTATAACCTTCCATTTTGGCGAGGAAACCAGTTAGTAATATCTGACTCAGCGATTGCTACCTTCCAAGCTAGTAATCACCAGTCTCTTTATGGTGTGGCAACATACAGTTCTTAGCGGAGGAAACAAACGATACTTTGTCTTTTTTTTTTTCCTTTGTAAGATTTTACTGGGACTTGTAGCCTTTAACAAATGGCATTGGTTTTGCCAAGTCTGAAGCTCACAGAACAATGGAATATTGTGCTTCTAATGGGCCAGTGCTTAATGCATTTTGTGCTGTGTTGCTGCATGATTAAATTACATCTATCGAGAGAAATTTGTTTATGGCTCGAACACTCCACGTTATTCATGGGTTCCTTTCGATAACACTTTTGCTTTGTCTATATTTTGTTCCCTGCAGGTTCTTTTGTGGCTTTGTTCAGCACATGATTAAGCCATGGAGGAAGCTAAACTTCTCAACGAGGGCGTCATAATCAAACACAAGTTGGCCTGCGGCTTGTTTTGCCCAGCTTTCAGACTCTCCCATGCTCGCCGTCATTTCAGAATCAATGCCCATCGCCTTCTCACCATAACTCAGTTCCATCCTTATGTAGGTGCAAATTGTGCTTTCGCCACCTTCAACTGGTCTTAATATTGCATATTAGTAGAATGTGGTGTCCTGAATCTGGATTGCTGAAATCGTGTATGTTGCACTTAGGTTAACTTGCTTAATGCTTTATAAGTCGGAAGCTTATGCCAGGCTTCGATATTAGGCACAAGAAGTGTCATTAGATTCTGTATGTACAAACTGCTGCAGCTGGTGTATTGTACTGAAGTCTGGGTCAGCAGGTGTGTATTGTACTTAAGTCTGGGTTTCTTACTTTGAGGCTATGTCTGGTTTGGTGATCACAATTATGTTCGGCGTTAAACTCTTGTTCGGTGATTAGGCTTCGGTTTGCATTGGTAGGCAGGGGCAACGATTTAGTAAGTGTGAATGCCATGTGATGTTCACCTGATTGGGCGGGACTGCGAGCACACCTGATGAATGAATGACCGAACCACTCTTTGCACCAAAGAAGCGTGTGCCAGGCTTCCGGCTACAACCCCCCCCCCCCCCCCCCCCCCCACCGCCCACCGGCATCTCTGCTGAGAGCTGTTTCCTCCACTGGATGGATTCAGAACTCCAGGTCCTCCGAGGCTTGGTTTTGAGGCGGATCACTTGATTGGAGGTCAGATCTGCTGCGTAGTGGAGCCATCTGAACCTCACCCCCCCCCCCCCCCCCCAACCCCCCCCTTTTTTTTTTGTCGATAAACCGAAGGTAACCCCAGATGTCCTGGGCAGATTGCAGTAGCCCAACCCTATAAATACATGCTGGTCACGCCACCCCACCACGGTTCGTGCCTCCGTGACTCCGGGCTGGGGTTGCTGCCAGTGCCACCCACACTCCATTGCCCTTTTTCCTTTCTTTCCTCCCTTCCCCGATTCATCATCATCCATCGCCCCATCTCCCCTCGGTAGCCATCTCTTCAAGGAAAGGAAAGGTTCCCCTCCCCGCCTTTCTTTCCTTTCTTGGGAGCCGGAGGAGCGGGCTGCCGGGACCGGTGTCTTCCCTTCCCTCTGCTGCTCTCCTTCCCCTTCTTTGCCGCTCTTAATTTTCTCCTCCTTGATTCTTTTAATTCGTCCCCTCTTGATTCTCGACTGCTGAGGGTGAGAGGGCGCCGGCGGAGCTCGTCGCCGATCGCCTGATCCACCCATCGATTGATCGGGCCAGCAGTGGCGGTGGTGCATTTCTGGGATGGGGCTGCTGTTCCTGGAGCGGCTCGAGGGGGAGGGAGTGTTCAGGTGCCGGCGCTGCCGCGTGGACGCCGCCTCCAAGGACGCCATCATCTCCAGGGACTTCTACGGCCGCACCGGCCGCGCCTACCTCTTCGACCACGTGTATGTTCTCTGCACCCCCTTTATTCGCTCTGCTAGTTCTCGGGTCCTCGCCCATGGGATGGGGGGAATGGCCAGGCCTCAAGGGGCCGGTAGGAGAAAGAGACTGCTTCTATTCATGTGGAATTTGGCCCTCAACTCCTCATTGCAATGTGATCAGAACTAGGCTGAGGAGGACACCTTGGCTGCAAAGAGGATGCCTGTTCCAGGTTGATCCCCGCTTGAATTGAAGCGAGATTAGGAAACTCTGTTCAGGTTCAGGTCATTTGCGATAGATAGATGGCCTAATACTGGCAATGCTGCTGTGAACACAAATACACAATAGGCTATTTTGGCTTTCTTGTAGAACCATAGCATGCTTATGATATGCTTGGAAATGTGTTCGTAGTTTGATTATGATTCTAGACCATAATTCATGCCCTGTCCATGAGGCACGGACGGATATCGGTGCTTGTCTGGCCATCAGATTGTAACCTGGTATGACAAATCAAAATAGTGCGCTGTTGGATCTTTTTCGTAGAGTTGGTGATCACAAGATACCATAGATAACAAAGAAAACACATAGGTGTATTTCAAGGAACTCAAAGGTTAACACCATGTTGTTTGGTGATGTGATGGGGTGATGGTTATAACAGCATTCTACAATGTCTGCCTTAAAAGAAAGCCATTATCATGAACATATCATAGTTCTTCTATTTTGCCTCAGTTGTGCTCTTGTAAATGTCATTCGTTACAAGGTTTATGCAGTCACTCTAATAACGTCACTGCTACACTGTGAATAGCATGCAACCAAGCAGCTATCTTCATTTCATCCACACATGACCTGTTTTGATTTTCGGAAATATTTCAGTGTGAATATATGCCTTGGTCCTAATGAGGATCGAGATCTTGTAACTGGACTCCACACAGTCAATGACATCTACTGTAGCTGCTGCCAACAGATTCTTGGCTGGAGATATGTAAGTATAAACATACATTGGTTTATCTTGCAACTATGATCCTTTCATTTTCTCTTAGCTCATGCTTGACACTAGAAACAGTAGCAAAGTTACTTTCTGAAAAACACAATAGCAGAATTATTCGGTGGCAATTTGTTTGAATGGGAACAAAGGTGAACAAACATACATACCGTCTCTATGAGAAACGTCGAACGTCAAGTGGAGGGGATGTACAGGGGACAAAAAAACTAATGTTTATTCGTTCTCAAATGCTACTCAAATACGACACTTTTCTCGGACCATTTAGCTAACACCGAAGTCCATCATTCTCTGGGCTTAATTATTGGATTGTATAATTATTTAAAATCTACTCATCTGGAGACTTGAACAACGTTTTTGCTGCTCATATGCAGCTGGCTTCCCCCTTCCTGAAAGTTGTGCTAAATTGGTGGATGAACTACTACCTTCTCTTCAACCCAGCTTCGTTTCTGTTCTTATATAAAAAAACTTCGTTTCTTGATTTCTGCTATGTCCAGACTATAGAATATTCTTTTCCCGAATTAAAATATAGCTGCTAATTCATTTAAGAGGGGAAGAGAGTTGAAGTCTTGCAGAAGAGATATTACAAAAAACAGAAAAACACAAACACTGGAGTAAACACCATCATTGTGTCTCTGCACTCTGTTGCTCTTAATGTCTAAAAACATAAAAACTCGACCTGCGGGGGTAAGACAGCACCCAGGCATATTTTTAAGAAGAAGATCTTTAACTCGACCTGCGGGGGTAAGACAGCACCCGGGCATATTTTTAAGAAGAAGATCTTTTCACGCAGATCAAGAAAACCCCCGAACCCCTGCCCCACCCTTACATAGCGGCACCATAGCCCGTGTGAGACAACCAACGACTTGGGCCGGTCCTTACACCTATGCTTTGGCATGGGACAGACGATTTTTAACCACAGCCTGAAATTCGTTTCCACGGGGAGTCGAACCCAAGACCTGAGGAGTGCCATCAGAACTACCTAACCAACTCAGCTAGGGACCCCTTGGCAATGTCTAAAAACATCACGTCCCGATATACTTGTACTCATGGACCTCATTTTGCATTGACAAGTAAGCATCGTATTCATAATACTACCGTTTTCTGTAAATGATGCTTGCTAGTTCCTGGGTTGCAGGAGAAAGCTTACGAACCAAGTCAGAAATACAAGGAAGGGAAGTACATCCTCGAGAGAGCTAGAATGGTGAAAGACGGCTGACAATCATTGGGGTGTTCTTGCAACTGAAAATCCCAGCGGAAGCACAATTTATAAAGAGACCTGGCATCCTGAACTCGCTGCCGATTAGATTGGAAGATCCACTCGCTGCTGCTGCAGATTCATTGAATTGTGTAATAGTACTGACTCTGAATGCTCGTAGTCTGTTACCGGTGCTAACATTTGGTGTGTTATCATTGGTGATCCGGTGAATCTGAGGCTGATTTCACTCTAATAATTGTTATTCAGGCATCAGTTTCAGCCCTTGTGGTTTAGTTCGCTCAGACCGTCCAGTGGGACCCTCCGCTCTTGTCTGGACCTGGGCTCCTAAACACAGCATCAGCATGCGTCATTGCGTTTCGAGAGCCCGCTCTCTATATAAGCGCGCTCGCAGCCCCGCAGGCCGCAGACGACACAATTCGAATTCGAAATCCGCAGCACAACCCAACGCGATTCCTATCGCCATGGAGCCGAAGGAGGGTGCCGCCGCATCGTCCAACCCCACCGCCGACCTTGAAGCCCTCCTCCGCGCCATGGGGCTCGGCGTCGGCGACCCCTCCTCGTCGTCGCTGATGCTGAGCCGCCTCCGCGCCATGGGACTCGAGCCGACCGCCGCACCCTTCGTGAGGGCGCCGATGAACACGCCCCAGCCCCCGCCCCAGGTGCTCGGCGGGCCGACCACCGCACCCTTCGTGAGGCCGCCGATGAGCATGCCCCAGTCCCCAACCCAGATGCTCGGGCCGAACGCGACGCCCGACATGCGGCTGCTGCCGAACCGGTTCCAGTCACAAGAGCAGCCGCCGAGCTACGACGCTGGCGCGAGCTTCTCGCCCGGAGGCGCCAGCATCTGGAGCAGCATCGGCGTGCGCAGCCAGCGCTTCAACGCCCCTGCCACACCCACCCCGTCGGAGGCTCCGACCCCGAGGCCGAAGCCGAGCAAGCTGCTGAGAGCCAGCGCCGACACGTACCACCAGCACCCCGTCTTCATGTCCCACCTCCCGCCAGCGCAGTCGCCGTCGACGCCGATCGCCACCACCATCCAGCACCAGCCTTCGGTCAGCGAACCTCGGCTCGGCGTCACCGCAACCCCCTCCGCGCGGAATGACAACGCCAGCGTCAACCCGGACCCGGACATAGCCGCCTTTTTCAGCAAGCTGCGCGCCGACGCGGCGCGCCCGTGGACGCTGGAGGAGCCCGAGGTTGTACGGGCTCGCCTTCTTCGCGGCCCGATGGAGGGCGAACCTGGTGATCGTGGTGCTCGCGCTGTTGTCGCGATGTTCGCGAATTCTACGGCGCAAGTGGTCCAGCTGCTCGCCAAGGGCGACGAGGAGGTGCGGCTGAGGGTGCTCGCCAGGGTCAAGCGCGTCGTGGACAAGGTCCTGGGGAGAAGCGACTGCTGTCACCCCCGGTTTTAAAAAGAGTACCGGAAGTAGACCATGTATGCGCCAGGATCGGAATCACATACATTAGAACATAAATGATTCATTGCACAGTGCAAAGAGCGTACATGTATAGCTTATTACAACACGAATGGAATAGCGGGAGTCTTTAGCATAAACAAAGTCTAATTATCAGAGTAAACAACGGAAAATGGCCTATCATATCCACAAGCAGCTGCCTGGGGGCCACCAGCCTAGAACTCGTCGTACTCCTGGAAAGTCTGGGTATAATCCTCAGCCTCTCCGTCTCCTGAACAGCGGTTGCATTGGTCGCAACGAATTTGTTGAAAAAGAAAATAAGGGTGAGTACTTTCGCACTCAGCAAGTGTCCCATTTAGGCTAAGGTGGACTGGCTTTATAGTGGACTGGTTGATTGCAGTAGCTTTTAGTTGGTCAACTTTTATTAAGCACAAGCTAGCAATTATTAACCCCAAAAGTTACCCAACAGAGATAACATTAAGATATGGCGTAAAGATTAAAGCGTAAATAAACAAGTCGATAGATATCATTGATCAACATCTCAGCCCAAACCACATGTTTCTCTAATCAATTGAGGGTCCAGGCCGCTCATGACCGTGAGCACGGCTGATGCATCAGTTTGTTAACACTCTCGAGAGGTTGTACACTTTACCCACGGGTCGTGATTTCCCATTGTCCGGGTTTGCAAGACCCTTACACATTACCCTTGATGTGCGACAGGTAGTCTCACTACGAGACCTTTACAAAGGTTCACTAGAGTGTAGCCGCCCGTTACAAGGATTCTCAGTTAGTAAGCATAGAGTTCCCTCCAAGAGGTGACTGACAAAAAGTGCAAACGAATAAACCACTGCACCATCCTTGGCAAAAGAAGGCCTATGCCCTGAGGTACTTCTTACGCCATATTTCAGGGAAGCAACTACAACTCTAGATTCCCTAATTAGTCAGTCAAGGATGCCCCACTCCATCCCACATGGTTGTACTGTTTTCCTGGGTGGTCGCTCGGCGAACCGATCCTTACGGTGAGACACTCGGGTAAACCGACCCAAGCTCCCAAAACAACATATTTCCAACAGTTCCATTAAATTCCAACAGTTATCAAGATTAAACATTCCCAACCAGAAACATAAGATTCAGAAAGTAAAGTTGAGCGCTAGCAAAAGCTACCACATCACAGCCCAGGGATATATCAAGATAAAACAACTGGCTAGTCATACTTAGGTTGCAAGTTGTGCAGGAAAGTAAGTTTTCAATGTAAGGGACAAATAGGTTAAAGAACACTTGCCTTCGTCAAAAGTCTGTTCGGGATCTTTCCAAACTAGGTTTTCAGGTTCAGGGACGAACTCCTCGTCTACACGTTACACGAAATGCAATCAAAACATGGACTAAAAGGATAAAACAGTACACCAATCAATATGAGTAAAAGATAACAAGCATAAAACATTATTCTACTTACTGCTACAAGCTCAACGGTTCAAAAATCATTTTATTTGGACTTAAAATGAGAAAGTTACGCATAAAACAAAGTAACAGGGGCATATTTTGAATAAAAACAAAAGTTCCAAGGGTTCCAGTGCTAAGATTCCTGGGTCTCGGGTTCAAAAACATAGAAACCGAGGGTTTAAAGGACTAAAAACCCTGACCTGGACTGATATGTGAATAGAATTAAAGAGATAGGGGCTAAAACAGAAATACAGGGGCTCGGTTTTGAACTACGTGGACTGCGGGTTGATTAAGAAGAAACCCGGGGTCTCTTTAGCAAAACCGGCGGCGCTGACCGGGGAGCTGACCGGTACGCAGCGGCGGTGGCCGTCGGATCAGGGACGGGCGGTGCGGATTGGATCGGGCGGGGTTTTGGCCGGCGGCGACGGCTCGCGAGCGAGCGGCGGCGGCGCATCGCCGGAGCGACGGCGCGCGAGCGCTCTAGAGGGACTGGAGGCACGGGGTTAGGCCGGGGAGCACGAGGATGGTCCGGCGGAGCCTGTGGTGGCGGGGTGTGCGGTACGCGCGCGGCCGGAGGCGGCGTGCGGCGGCAAGGCGCGGCAGCGGCGCGAGGCGTAGCCACGGCGAGAAATTACCACCGGGTGACAGGGGGATTCGGGGCGAGGATTGGATGGAGGGGTTCCTCACCTCGACGCGAAGCTCCGGGACTCGATCTCGTCGAAGGG
Source organism: Paspalum notatum (assembly GCA_022530915.1). NCBI lineage: Eukaryota > Viridiplantae > Streptophyta > Magnoliopsida > Poales > Poaceae > Paspalum > Paspalum notatum. The sequence goes on from CM039684.1 coordinate 5,269,867, forward strand.
GAGGCGGCAGCGGCGGAGAACGGCGACGGCGGACGGCGCACTGTAAGACGGCGGCGTGACCCGATTAGATGCGCCCAGAGCGAGATAGAGTTCAAGAATGGGTGCGTTAGGTGCGCGCGAGGATGGCGAAGCTCACCACGGTGATCTGGACGGCGGAGGGCGGACGGAGGCGGCGGACCACGGCGGCGACGCGGCGGCGCTCCGAGAGCTTCAAGAACGGCGGGTCACGTGATTAGATGGGTTCCGCGTGGGGGAAAGATGAAACTGAGGGGTGCCTCGGGTTCGCGAGGGTGCGGCGACACTCACCGTCTAGGCCTGGATGACGGCGAACGGGTGATGAAGCCGGCGCACGGTGACTGCTCCGAGCGGCGGTGGCGTCGGCGCGTGTGGAGGTGGAACTACGAGAGCGGACGTGTACGGAACCGAAAGCGGAACTGATTCCGGGGGTGGGGGCGGGATTCTTGAAGCCGAGGCGAAGAACGTGGGAGCGGGGCGTGGACCCGGGTCGCGGGAGTGCTCGGCTCGAGCTCATCCCGGGCGATGCGGGGCGGCGGCTGTTGCGCAGAGGTGGGGAAGGGGACGCCGCCGACAGACGGGCCCGAGGAACGGAGAGGGAGCTGGGCGCGGCTCGGGATGGCTCCAGCTCAGCTCGGCGCGAGCGGCGTGGACGGCGCGCGGGCGCGGACCGAGCGGAGGCGGCGGTTGGAGGTAGGAGGAGGCGCCGACAGGTGGGGCCGGCTGCGCAGTGAGAGGGGGGAAAGGCGGGTGCGCTCTGCGGTCTTGGGCCGGAAGGGACGATGGGCCGGTTCGGCCGCTGGCTTCGGAGGAGGAAAAGAAAAGGAAATGGGCCCAAAACCGACCCGAGGTGCATAGGAATTCCTGTAGTTTTTAACAAAGTATTTGTGCACTTAAATAAGGGATTTGCAAAAGTAAACCACATAAGAAATTTGTAAACATTTGATCACTCAAATACTAACATCCCGAAAATAAATGCAGAGGCATGGATGCTCAAACAAGTTGATCTTATATTTATTTTAGCACTTGTCTTGGAAAAGAAATTAAATAAACCTCATGACATGATTACTAAACAATCAACTTAAGCATGTTATGATTGAATTTGGCAAAATTTTAGAAGGGCAAATTTTAGGGTGTCACAACTGCCATCCTGTGTTCCTCGCGCTGCTGCGCGCCTGCGAGGGGCGGTTCGACGAGCTCGGGGGCATCCTCGACTCCGCCGCGCGCATCAGCAAGGTTTTTCTGGTGGAGGTCCTGACTCTGGGCCATGGGTACGTTCGCTGATTTATCCCCTCCATCGAATCTGCCTATTTTAGTTCGAAACCTGAATTCCAGCCCCAAGTTTTTCCCGAACCTTGTGATTCGCATGTTCAATATGAAATATAGCAATTCAAATGGAACCCGAGAGAGTTCAAAGTAGAAATAATGCACACTACTACTCCTACCAATGAATACATTGGGGTTTTGTTCAAATGTCAGAGTTCTGCTGAGATTAAACATGCCGTAAAACTGAACAGCGAGAAATTGATTGCGTTTGGCTGTCTCTGTTGCTTGCACGGTGCAGGGAGGAAATTCTGAAGGAGTTCATCCGGGTGGTGGCGCCGAACCCCAATCTGCGCGAGACGCTCATCACCAACCTCCTCTGTGGAGGCCTGCTGTATGATACCAAAGGCGCGGCGCTGCTTCGCCATTGCTTCCCCATGTTGCCTTACGATATCAAGGTATGTGTGAATTGAAAACGATGACTGCAAACCTATTGGTACAACTCTTTTATCTTCTTCTCTGATCTGATCTGATGAATTCCTGTTAGAGCACTATCTTCCAATTCGCCATCAGCAAGATCGACGAGGTGCTATCGTTTGATGGAGGGAGGATGTGCCTACTGGAGTGCTTGGCGAACGCAACAAACGGCGAGCTCCGGGCTCTCGAGAATACCATCTTGAGGTACACCAGCACCAGCAAGGAGCAAGCTCGCCAAGGGTAAACCGCTGCTCCAGAAAAGCGTGTACGCGCGTACGACTGTGGGTATGTAGACTTGGGTCATCTGTCTGTGATACAGGAGTGGGCCAATTACAGGCAGTGCTGTGCAGAGAGGCACTGCATGTCATGTGTGTTCTTTCAGCTCGAGCCATGTAATTCTGTAGGTGTTGTTGCCACAACGTTGGGTTTTCTAGCATGTTTCTTTTTCAGAGGCATGCTGTCCCTGCTTCTGTACAGCTTTGCTGAATTCATGATTAAAAAAAAAATGCAAAACGAGATCTTAAGACGTTCTCTCTTTATTTCGCAAGCATGCATCTCTAATTCTCTATTGACTATTGTTGCAACTGGATTAATTGTCGGATCAATTGTGTATGCGTATATATTGGCAATTTGGCATTGTCAGGGCAGGCCGCACTGGGCTACAAACCTAAACTCCAGCCTCCAGGGGTTCATTTACAGAGACACCGCGGGCCAATAGAATCTCGTTATTTCTAACCAGAGCCTCCATTACGGCACCAGACGTTCAGGGCAATGGAGGTTGGAAGGAAACGTTCTAGGCCTGTTTGGAACGTAGAAATTTCACAGGAATCGTACAGAAATTTCATAGGAATCAGTTCAATTTCACAGGAAAAATGCAGGAATTAAAGAAAAATCCTCCATTCCAAACAGGCCCACTGTGCCCAAAAAAAAAATGCTCCACACGTGCTTCCTCCAATCCTCCTGTCCGCATGGGGTGGCTACGAGACCAAGGCGTGGAGCTGGTGTTTGGCACGCTGGTTGCAGCGAGTGGATGGTCAGCAGTTGCGATTCGCCGAACCGCCTTTGCTGCGAGAGCCGTCGCCTTGCGAAGCAACGGCGGAACCAGAAAAGAGAAGGACGACGAATCTCGGAATCTTCTAACGTCTCTCAGGGCTGGGCTGCACGAGGCTTGCCGGGCCGCGCCGAAGGTGTTCGACGAAATGCTGCAGAGGTCGCTGGTGTCGTGGAAATTGACGATCATGTTGCATTGCGTCGTGACCCCATTTGCCTAGTGCCGCTCGCAGTTGCAGCTTTCAGACATTGGGGAAGGAAAGAGGATGCACGGTGCTTGGTGGCAAACAACAGAAAAGCCTGGAACAGGGTCCTTGGGGACGCCCTGGGAGCAGCGGATTCAGCCTAGCACAAATGCACAGTGTGGTCTGTTTCTAAATAAATCGAATGGTCGGTGGTGGCAGCTGGCAAGAATGAATATTGTTTTTAAGTTACTGGTGCCAAAAAACGGCAGGTTGAAATTTGAAAGAAACCTGAATCACAAATTCACTAAGTAACAGGGAAGGGAGTTGATTCTGGGGGGGAAAAGCTTGAATGGTGAAAGACGGCTGGCGACGACGGTGTGTCTTGTCTGCATTCATGCAGTGGCATCGGTCATCAGTCCTGCCTAGCTGCTGTTATGGATCCAGGAAGCTGATTACCTGAAGTTGCGATAAGATATGTCAGCATGCGTTTGCTCTGATTGCTTCTAATTTTGAGATCACTGGCTGCAGTAGCTGTGGTTTGTGCGATGGCATTTAACCCGGAATGCTCATGCTCCCAACTTGTTTAGCCGTGCTTAACTGCTATTAGCATCTGGTAAGAGATTGGTGTTCTGGTGAATAATGATTAAGTCCATCTCTTAGTACTAGTACAATTAACTGTACAAATAACAAACCGCATTGGCTTCCTTGCTGCAGGGGTGAGAGACACGAGTGCCCGCAGGCAGTGCTCCGTCCGCCCGCTACGGTCTATATAAGCGCCGCGCCAGGCCGCCCCGGGCACCCCTTCCGCGCAACACCCCCGAGAAAACCCAACTGCCATCGAGCTCGGCACCTCCACCGCCATGGAGCCGACCAAGCAGAACCAGGGCGGCAAGCCCTTCGGCCGCGGCGCCAACAAGAGCTACAGCCCAGAGCAGCAGCATGACTTGCTACCGTTTCATCAGGCGGAGCGGGGCATGGCGCTGCCGCAGGGTGTCGACGTCTTCGGCGATAGCTCCGCGCGCGTCGGCATCCATGGGGTCGGCAACATCGGGGGCTACAACACGCTCGGCATTCCCCGTCACTTGGCAGGGCAGAGGCCATCGGCGCTGATCCCCAACAACAGCCAGTACCGCCACCCTCCGTCAAGCGGCCATCGGCCTGGCTCTTTCGCCCACTTCCCCAACCAAGCTGGCGACGTCGTGGACCGCGCCGCTCTCTTCCCCGCCCACGGCAGCGACGTCCTGGACCTCGCCGCTCTCTTCCCCGCGCACGGTGGCGACATCCCGGGCCGCCCCGCTGTCTACGACACCAGCCTCGACCTCGACCCAGACGCCGCCGCCCATCTGGCTGCGCAGACCTATGGCCAGCCAGCGGCGACATCCTTCGACCAACGCTGGCAATCGACGCTGAGCTCTGTTAGGTAATCTAGCTTATTTCATTCTGTTTCAGTTAGAGTCTAGCTTAGTCTAGCTTGTGTTGAGTCGTCTCCTCAAGGTAGTTAGAGGTCCAGCAGACATTTAGGAGCTGGGCGAGTCTCACGGCTGGCGTCGTCCGAGCGTGACCAGTGCGCGTCGTGCGGTTGTGCGCGGCATGCGCTCGTGGGCGTGAAGATCGCTGGGATGGCAGCGAATCAAGCGCATCACATTCTTTGTAATCACTGAATAAATGGAGGAGAGTAAACCAGAAAACGCTGCGCCCTTGGCAGCACCAAATCCTCGTGTTCATTGTGCTCTTGAGTGTGACTGAGAGCGGCGAGCTTGAGAGAGGTGAGCTGAGAGATCGGTTGACAATTGGCATCAGAGCCGGTTGGGATCGCTGAGCGCGATGGCGTCTCGTTCGCGGACACCGGAGCACCACCGGAGGCTGTCGCTGTCGCCACAGCGCATCCCGCGTCGCGGACGCAACTCCGGCGGGCTGACGGTGATCAAGGAGGCGTCGGCTTCCGTGCAGTACCCGATGCTCACAAAGTCGAACTACCCGGAGTGGGTGGTCATGATGCGGATCAACCTGCAGGCGCAAGGCCTGTGGAGGGCGATCGACCCCGGCAACGCTAGCTACGGCGACGATCGACTGGCACTGGCGGCTATCGCCCGCTCGGTGCCAACGGAGATGATCACCATGGTAGGGAGCAAGGAGACGGCAAAGGCGGCGTGGGAGGCCATCAAGACGGTGAGGATGGGCGTCGAGCGCGTGCGCGAGTCGAACGCGCAGAAGCTACGGCGCGACTTCAACAACATCACATTCAAGGACGGCGAGTCCGTGGATGACTTCTCGCTGCGCATCTCCAACCTCGCCAGCAACCTCCGGCTCCTCGGCGACGACATCCAGGACAAGGAGGTGGTGAAGAAGATGATGCAGGTGATCCCTGATCGGTTGACGCAGGTGGCAATCTCAATCGAGACACTGCTCGATGTCGGGGAGCTCTCACTGGAGGAGGTCACGGGGCGGTTCCGCGCGGCTGACGAGCGCCTTGACGCTCGGGCTCGAAATGCGGAGATGGGCTCGCGCCTGATGCTGACTTCCAAGGAGGAGGACCTGATCAAGCGGCTGCGCAGGCAGGAGGGCCAGCGCGGCGGCGGCGGCGGCGGCGGTGCAGGCGCAAGCTCCGGGGGAGCCGGTTCAAGCGGGACCTCGGCACCTCCACGATCTGGCGCGCCGCCGGGAAAATCCAGCCAAGAGAAACCCAAGGCCGGCAAGAACGACTGCCGGTACTGCGGTAAACGCGGGCACTGGGCTCGCGAATGCAGGAAGAAGAAGAGGGACGAGGCGGCCGCGGCGGCGCTCCTCACGGAGGAGGCTGCTGGGGACGATGAACCTGCGTTGATGATGGCGCAGGTGGTGATGGCCGAACCGGAGCAGGAGCGTGTCCAAGAGCGGGTCGCACCGATCTACTTCGGCGGTCAAGTCTTCCTCAACGAGACGCACGCGACGGCGTACCTGGGCGACGCGGGCGATCGCCCAGATGATGGCGTGTGGTACCTCGACACAGGCGCGTCGAACCACATGACCGGCAACGGGGAGGCCTTCTGCGAGCTGAACCGCGACGTCACGGGCCAGGTGAAGTTCGGGGACGGCTCGACGGTGGACATCGTCGGCCGCGGCGTCATCACGTTCGCGGCGCGAGGAGGCGGCCACCGGACCCTCACCGACGTCTACTACATCCCTCGCCTACGCTCCAACATCATCAGCCTCGGCCAGCTCGACGAGGATGGGTGCCAGGTGGTGATCGGTCATGGCGTGCTACGCGTGCGCGATCCGGAGAAGGAGCTCCTGGTCAAGGTGCCCAGGTCGGCGAACCGCCTGTACAAGGCGGTGCTCTCCATTGCCAGGCCGGCCGCGCTCCTCGCGTGTGCCGGGGACGACACCTGGCGATGGCATGAGCGCTATGGACATCTGGGCTTCGACGGGCTCAAGAAGTTGACTCGCGGCGCCATGGTTCGCGGGCTCCCACAGCTAGATCACCCCGATCAGCTGTGCGAGGTGTGCCTCGCCGGCAAGCAACGGCGCGGCGCGTTCCCAAAGGAAGCGAAGTACAGGGCCAAGGAGCGGCTCGATCTGGTGCACGGCGACTTATGTGGCCCCGTCTCGCCAGCAACACACGGCGGCCGGCGCTACTTCCTCCTCCTCGTCGACGACGTCAGCAGGTACATGTGGCTCGTGCTGCTGACCAGGAAGGACGAGGCGGCGGACGCGATCAAGAAGTTCCAGGCTGGTGTGGAGGTGGAGACCGGGAGGAAGCTGCGCGCGCTGCGGACGGACCGCGGCGGCGAGTTCACGGCGGTGACGTTCGGGGAGTACTGCGCGGAGAAGGGAGTTCACCGGCAACTCACGGCGCCGTACTCGCCACAACAAAACGGCGTTGTGGAGCGCCGGAACCAGACTGTGATGGCCATGGCACGCTGCCTGCTCAAGGCGAGGAAGGTGCCGGGCACGTTCTGGGGGGAGGCGGTCAGCACGGCTGTCTTCCTCCTGAACCGATCTCCCACCAAGAGTGTCACCGGGAAGACGCCCTACGAAGCTTGGCATGGGGAGAAGCCGGCTGTGCAGTTCTTGCGCACTTTCGGCTGCATCGCCCACGTCAAGGTGACGCGCCCACATGGAGGGAAGCTCGACGACAGAAGCATCAAGATGGTGTTCGTGGGGTACGAGCCAGGGTCCAAGGCCTACAGGGTCTACGATCCGGTGGCCGGGCGGCTCCATGTGTCGCGGGACATCATCTTCGACGAGGCGAAAGGGTGGCCATGGGAGGAGACTGGAGCAGCCTACTGCGACACGTTCACGGTGGAGTACACGGTGGCGGGCACCATTGACGGCGTACCTCAGGCTACAACGCCAGAAGGGAGTGCCCACGCCGGGCACTACACTGAGCCACCACATGTCGACCCCGAGCCCGAGCTTGAAGAAGATGAGGCACCAAGGCGCTACCGCAACCTCAGCGACTGCATTGCTGAGGCCCAGCCGCGCACTCTCCACCCCGACGAGTGGCTGCTCACAGCCACGGAAGAGCCCTCCACGTATGACGAAGCGGCCACCGATCCGGCGTGGCGAGCGGCTATGGAGGAGGAGATGCAGGCGATCGAGGCCAACGGCACCTGGGAGGCGGTGGAGCTCCCAGCTGGACACCGTCCAATCGGCCTCAAATGGGTGTACAAGCTCAAGAAGGATGCGCAAGGCATCGTGGTCCGGCACAAGGCGCGGCTGGTGGCGAAAGGCTATGTACAGCGTGCCGGAGTGGACTTTGAAGAGGTGTTTGCGCCGGTGGCGCGTCTGGACTCGGTGCGCGCGCTGGCGGCGCTAGCGGCACATGAAGGCTGGAAACTACATCACCTCGACGTCAAGTCGGCGTTCCTCAATGGTGATCTCAAAGAGGAGGTCTACGTCGCCCAACCGCCGGGATTTGTCATCACCGGCCAAGAGCGACGGGTACTGCGCCTGCACAAGGCGCTCTACGGACTTCGTCAGGCTCCACGCGCTTGGAACGCCAAGCTGGATCGTACCCTGGTGGCGCTCGGCTTCAAGCGCTGCGAGGAAGAACATGGCGTGTACACTCGAGGCGAGGGGCGGAGGCGTGTGCTCCTGGGCGTGTACGTCGACGACTTGATCCTCACCGGAGCTGAGGATGACGCCATCACGTCGTTCAAGGACGAGATGAAGAGCTCATTCAAGATGAGTGACCTCGGGTGCCTGAGCTATTATCTGGGCATCGAGGTGAAGCAAGACGAGGGGAGAATCACCTTGTGCCAAGCGGCGTACGCGGCAAAGCTGCTGGACAAGGCAGGCATGGCGGGATGCAACACAGTCCACACTCCCATGGAGACAGGACTCAAGCTGAGCAAGGACAGCCCCAACCCTCCAGTTGATGCCACATTCTATCGAAGTATCGTGGGAAGTCTCAGGTATTTGGTACATACCAGGCCTGACATCACTTTCGCAGTGGGAATGGCTAGCCGGTTCATGGCCAGTCCGACGACGGAGCACATGAGCGTCGTCAAACATCTTCTACGATACATCGCCGGGACAATCCACTACGGCCTCGTCTACAACAGACAAGAAGGAGGTCTCACGCTGTGCGGGTACAGTGACTCGGACATGGCGGGCGACATGGACGGGCGCAGGAGCACCAGCGGCGTGCTTTACTGCCTTGGGCGGTCACCGGTGAGCTGGCAGTCGCAAAAGCAATCAGTGGTGGCGCTCTCGTCCTGTGAGGCGGAGTACATCGCAGCCTCAACGGCGGCGTGCCAAGGCATTTGGCTCGGGCGGCTGCTGGGAAGCTTCTACGGGAAGAGCGCCGGTGTCGTCACCATCTACATCGACAACCAATCATCGATTCAACTCTGCAAGAACCCGGTCTTCCATGGCCGGAGCAAGCACATTGAGACGCGGTTCCACTTCATTAGGGACTGCGTCGAGGGCGGCCAAGTCACCGTCCGGAAGATCCACACCGACGATCAACTTGCTGACATCCTGACCAAAGCTCTGGGCAAGGTGCGCTTTCAAGTTCTACGATCAAAGCTTGGCGTCGTCGATGTGAGGAACAACTAGATTAGGGGGAGTAATGTTAGGTAATCTAGCTTATTTCATTCTGTTTCAGTTAGAGTCTAGCTTAGTCTAGCTTGTGTTGAGTCGTCTCCTCAAGGTAGTTAGAGGTCCAGCAGACATTTAGGAGCTGGGCGAGTCTCACGGCTGGCGTCGTCCGAGCGTGACCAGTGCGCGTCGTGCGGTTGTGCGCGGCATGCGCTCGTGGGCGTGAAGATCGCTGGGATGGCAGCGAATCAAGCGCATCACGTTCTTTGTAATCACTGAATAAATGGAGGAGAGTAAACCAGAAAACGCTGCGCCCTTGGCAGCACCAAATCCTCGTGTTCATTGTGCTCTTGAGTGTGACTGAGAGCGGCGAGCTTGAGAGAGGTGAGCTGAGAGATCGGTTGACAAGCTCCATCGGCGCCCACCAGCGCCATCCTTCGTCAACCAATTTTCCTCACCCCGGCACCGACAACGGCAGCATCTACCAGTACACCTCCTCCGCATCGCTCTCTGACCAGCCAGCGACGCCCTTCAACCAACCGTACCCGGCGGAGAACTGGCAATCGATGCCGAACGCCAGCCAGCGACATCCTTCAACCAGCCTCGACCTCGACCCCGCGTCGCGTATCCGCCAGAAGACCCGCTTGTGGCTCTTTGATGATAAGGCTGGTGCCCAATCGCGGAGTCGCGCCCCAGCGGTTTCGACGCCCGAGGAGCTCCGGCGTCTCCTGCTCGACGACCAGGACAACGCGGACCTCGTGATGAACCCGGACATCTCGAAGCCAATTGCCTCCCTGCTCGATCAAGGCGGCCAGGAGGACCATCACACGGCGGTGCGTATTGCGGTGCTCAGCCGGATCACGTCCGACGTGCATTCGGTGATGGCGAGCGACGCGGGCGCCGAGGTGTTCGTCGCTCTGCTGCGCGCCATCGTGCGGGCGAGCAAGTCCAAGCGCTTAGAGCTCAACGCCATCATCCAGGCCGCGGCATCGCCCAACGCCAGGAGCCGCCTCATGGGCGTCGCGAACCAGAAGCCTGGGTACGTTCTGGGATCAATTCCACCCACTAATGCTTTTGTGGATGCTCACTGGTTCGGAATTTCGAGTGAATGATTCTGCCATGCCATCAACTTGTTCTTCAGGGTACTGAAGGAGCTCTTCAGGGTGGTGGCGCAGATAGACCGCCCCGAACTATGCGAGCCGCTGGTCAACTGCCTCATCGATGGATGGATAATGGAACATCGCAATGGCCCGGAGCAGCTTCACGGTCTCTTCTCCACGCTGGCGCTGCCGTACCAATATTACACGGTATGCACCGCGGGCTGTCGCGTTTTCTGATGAACTTCCGTTCAGATGTTCATGCGTGATGTTCATTCCGTCATACTCCTATTCAACTAGTTAGCCTGCATTTTTCTGATGATCTCAACTTTCTGTTCAGCCTTTCATCCGCCGGCTCGCCATCCCCCGCTTCCGTGAGATGGTCACGTCCGAGTTCGGGTGGATTTGCATGATGGAATGCCTCAGGAATGCGAGAGGCGATGAGCTCACTGATCTCGAGCAGACCGTCTTGAATGACACCTTTGAGATTGCCAAGAGCCAATTCGGGTGAGAGCTGATAAGTAGTGTCCTGTATAATAATTCTTGTCGTTTCCTTCCCATGGCTGGAGAGTAGTGTCTGAACAAACGAAACTGATGAGAACTCCTTCCGGCGTGCCGCAGCTGCCACTTCTTGCAGGAAGTCCTCAACGGCGACCACCGCTACTATCGACCTCAGCTCAGGAACGGCATCAGGGAGCGGGTTGAGCTGAATCTCGTAGAGTTGTCCGTGGACCAGTTCGGGAACTACCTGAATATGATGCCAGTAAGTTTAGTTGTCACACCCACAAATGTTGTTTTTCCTTATTTCACAGCATCTCTCTGAATATGTATGTCACCACACCAAACACAGTACCTCAAGTGGCATGAAGGTTACCACCACCAGCAGCAACAGCAGCATGCCCAGAATTTTCAGCAGGCCTCAGCTTCCCATCTGAATACAATGCCAGTAAGTTTAGTTCTCACACCCACTAATAATAATTGTTCATTCAGCATCTGGTTGTTCTTGGTGACACACACCACAAACACGCCGACATGCGTCTCTTCTCCATCTGGCAGCCACAGCAGTGGATGATGGCACGGCCTCCTAAGGTCAGGGCCATGGGAGCCATGGGCCGGGCAATGGTGCTGCGGCTGGTGAGTCGGTTAATCTGCATCTGCTGTAGCAGTATGTAGCTACTGATTGTCGGGGCTGTCAAATGAGCTAGTAAGTATCGATCAGAGTATGATAGATTGTTTGACATTCATTGTTGGCTGGTTTCAGACATGAAGCTGAGCATCCCAGTAGTCCGGCCAGCAGATCAAGTGAGGACTATTGACGTTTGGGCTGATACGATGCAACAGGCCTCGGCTGACATTAGAGAGATCCTAGAAGCCGCAGCTACATCAGCAGAGGAGTTTTGTTACGTTGCCCTGGATACAGAATTTTGCATTCCGGACGGTGTGGATGCTTGCCCGCACGAGCCTTGTACGCCGGACGACCATTATTCGCAGCTCAAGTCCTACGTGGAGGGTGGGAACCTTGTGCAGGTCGGCATGGGGTTCGCAGATTCGAGCTTCAATGTGATGGGAGGGACCATGATGCAGTTTAATCTCCATTTTGACCCAGATTGGAGATCAGCTGATCACAAAGGCGTTCAGTTCCTGAGGAAGGTCAGCCGCCTTGAGCTTGATGAGCATGCGGCAAGAGGTGTGCCGCCTTTGGCCTTCAAGGCGATGCTCCGCGACTGTGGATTGCTATGCAACGACAAGTACGTCTGGTCCACTTACATGGGGTACACTGATATTGGGTTCCTGGTGAGCTTGCTTCTCGACGACGAGCCTCTCCCGGAAGACCGGCTCGCCTTCTTGCGGCAGGTCCATCACTTTTTCCCTTCGCTGGTGGATTGCAAACTCTATTCCAAGTACAGTGGTGGCATCGCAATGGATGAAGTCCCAGGTCGGCTGAGTGACGTTGCGCGCGTGCTCGGGGTGCAACGGACGGGGGAGAGACAACACCAGGCAGCGTCGGATGCACTTTTGACATTGAGATGCCATGAGAGGCTCAGAGCGTTGGCCCCAGATTTCTTCGATTCGATCAAAGGACTTCTGTACGGAATATAGGTAGCTGAGCATTTGGTCTGCCGCTCGCTTCACTGTCGTCCTTAATTGGTACATGTGTATACGCCTCCTCGCTCGTTCATGAACTAGCTAGTTATGTGCTATCTGTTCTGTTGTGTGCAGTATCATTTGAGCTGCTAATACACGATCGATGATGGATTGCTTAATTCCATAGTTGTTTGGTAAGAATATGCATGTATGTAATTGGATGGTGAGCATGTTCTTTTCCTGCTTTCGGTGATGGCAATTAATCTATCTATTATATTAATAAGGGAGTGTTAAAAGAAGACGTTCGCCGAGAGGACCAAGAAATTTTCACGTTAATCGAAAAAAACCCTACACCGTTGGATTTTATAAAGATCTAACGGTCTATATCAAATACAATAAAAAAAGATAGAGATCTACACCATTGATCGTTATAGTCATCGGACGGCCTATATTAATTGAATATTCCATACCAAATACAACTAAATATTTTCTACTAAAAATATGCCTCTTTCCCTCACGTGACATTGAGTCGTAGTAGGACTGTCCAGTGCGACGGCTCAATCAAACTCTGATGGGATGTTGATAAGTTGATTAATAGTAGGATTCCAACTCTAAACGAGTACGGGATGTTCCAACTCTAAACCAGTACGCTAACATAAAAAAGGTATCCAGTGCATCAAATCTATCTTCTATACATAATCATGGACTCCAAAGAAATTCTCACATTAATTTAAAGGAAAAAAGATAACCATCCGTCTATCCATTCATCAACCACATTATTAATTAAGATTAAAAAAGTAAAAAAATAACAAACAAAAATTAGGCGGCTATAGCACTATATATTGGAGAGTAAAAAAGGCTAATCAATCCAATTAATCTAGATTCGAAGGTGTTAACTAGATTAATTCAACATAGATAATCTGTGTAAGTGCATATATGCAACACATAGGTTACTATTCAAACACTTTATAATCATAAATTAACATACATTCCTATTGTACAATGTAATAGGAATGTATTGGGCATAGAAGCTAATAAGTGATATGACCTAGGCCATATTTGGATACCATACAAATTTTGACGATCTAGATACAAGATGGAATCTAGATTATAAATTAAAAATAGCAATGAAGGTATACGCCTACATATCTTAATATGTCAACTCATAAGATGTGTTCTCAAAATTATATAACAAAATTCTAGAAAGTAAAAATATTTTGTTTAAGACCAATATAAAAAAAAATCAACAAACCTAAGCTTAAGCAAAAATATTAAGAAAGTATTCAACTCAAATTAACCTAAAATGTTGAAATAAAAAGCTAGATACCCGCGCTATTTGCGCGGGCGTTTTGCTAGTTGTTGAATGAAATGGAAGATCGACAGAGAGGTTGTCTTTCCTTTTTCTGTATGAAAGTTGAAGCGAATATACTATTTTTATTTTAACATTAATTTGAAGGCGCGCGGCTAATATTCGCTGAAAGCACACATGCATACCTTTCGAACCTGCTTTCTGCATGATCAGTAAGTTAACCTACCTACTAATAGCTTCTGTAATGCTGCATTGAGCGAGTAGAAACTTTTTCTGAATCCATCCGCCTGCCGCCTCTCCTCCGACTCCGATCATCGATCCTATAGTCTGTGCTAGCCTACTACTACTGCACAGGGCAGGGAGGCAGGCAGCAAGGCGTTGCAGCTAGCGACCGACTCGGAACACGTACGCTAGCTAGCTGCTGCACTTCGAATCGAGCAATCCTTGCTTCCTGCCTAAGATTATATATATATATATATATATATATATATTATACATACACACACACACATACATACATAGTAGGATCATCTATCGGAGCAGGCAGTGCCGCAGGAGGATCCACGTACGTACGTCCGACTCCACCTGCTTATATATTGGGACGGGTAAAACATCGATCTATCGATCGTCGATCGGCATGCAGATGCAGGGATCATCATCAGGCGTCGGCGGCAGCATCGACGGACTGTGCCGAGACGCTCTCGGGGAGATCCTTGTCCGCCTGCCGTCCGAGTGCGTGCTGCGTTGCCGTGCCGTCTGCAAGCTCTGGCGCCGCGTCACCACGGACCGCTCCTTCCTCGCCGCCCACGCCGCCCGCCGCCCGCGCGAGATGCTCACCCTCACCCAATCATGGACGGTGAGCGCCGTTCCCCTCTCTCCCGACCTCGACGCGGCGGACGACGGGGCACGCCATCGCTGCCTCTGCGACACAAGCCTGTACGACGACCGCGGTGCCTTTACCGGCGCATTCAAGCTGGTGGCCTCCCTCCACGGCCTCATCGTGCTGCAGCAACGCAGAGGCCTCTACATCGTGTGTAACCCGACCACGAGGCAGTGGACCAACCTGCCGGTGCTGGCTCCGTGGCCGTGCTACACCGCCTTCCCCTGTGGCTTCTACCACCACAGCAGTTCAGGGGAGTACCGCCTTCTCTGCCACGGCAAAGACCGCCGCCGTCAAGAAGACTCCTCCGCCGTCCCATGGTACTACTACAGCGACGACGACGAGTACGGCTACTACATCCTTTCGGCTGGCTCCGCCCAGCCCCGGCGACTGCCGGGGCCTGCTCCTTTCCCCGCGGACCGCAAAGCATACCTAGTGGGCCTGTCCTACGGCCTCCCGGTTGCCCATCGTGGAGTTCTCCACTGGCTCCGCGGCCACCCCGTGGCCACCCGCACCGGCAAGATGCTAGCCTTCTGTACCGATTCCGAGACGTTCCGGCTCATGTCGCGCCCGCCCACGGGCCATGGCGAGGAGGCGGCAGCGCTACTGGAGCTAGACGGCGACGACGGGGCCGGGCCACAACTATGCGCTCTCGCTATGCACCATGCCGGGACGCCACTGTTGGACATATGGGTCTTGCAAGACTACAAGGCCGAGACTTGGACTCTGCGCCATCGAGTGACGATGCCGCCGCCGCCGCCGATGCCATGCCGACGTGACTTTCGGGTCAGCGGCGCACTCTCAGCCGGCGGAGGTACTATCCTTGTCCGAGGCCCCAGCTTGTCTCGGGTGATTAGATTGTGCCATCTCAAACTCAAAGACGACGACAACAGCAAGGCCAAGGCGGTGGTGAAGCAGATGCGGCTCAACTCAACTCCGACGCTCCTAACCTTCAGCGACAGCCTCGTCCCGCATGACTTCTTCCACCAGGACCCGCCGCGGTGCTCTGACCTCGCACCCATCAAGTTTCCCGATTAATTCACGAGTTTAGCTAGCTAGGTTTATTTATTTGGCTTATCATTAACTAGCAGATGGCTCGCGCAAATAGCGCGGGTAGCTAGTTTTTTCCTTTTGATTTCAAATGAGAGCAAAAGTAAATAAAAATGCAACATATCTTGTTACATATATGTTCATTTCCTTTGCTAAACATCTATGAAAAATAAAATTTCAAATTATTAATTTGGGACCACTATCAACAATATAGATATCTCTCATTAATTGGTTAACTTGGTAACTTTGAAGCCTTCTTAGAGAAGGCGCAACAACAGTTATTTTTTATCAATTCTTTTTGTGAGTAGGCTTCTTATCTTATTAGTTGCATTTGGTATAGAATACTTGAATTAATCTAGACTATCGGATGATTGTAACAATCAATGATATAGATCTTTTTAGCTTTATTTGTTATATGTAATTGCGAATGAATCGTGAGATCTAATAAAATACTTGTGTATTACTAGTTAGCCTTCATAGCTTTATTTGTTATATTTGTTATATGTGTATTAATCTAGGAAGTTCAACATTTTTTAGGTTTCATGCATTGTTTAATCAAGTTCAATAATAGTGTTGAACTGTGTGAAAAAAAAAACAAAATCTAATAAAAATCTTGTTTATATACTAGAATAATAAACACACAATAACGAAAAATTTATCTACTTTTTTTAGCTATTCCGATATGCTGCTTGGTGGGCTAGAATAATAGCACTAAATGGGTTTATTGGGCTTAAGATAGGTAGATTAACTACCTTCCACAAGATAGATAGGAACTCCCGTTTCGTCAATATCATTGTTCTCGTAAGTTTAACGGTTGAAAAGTAACTGACTCTCAGGTTCTTATGATCTTTCACTTTTATGTTCTATATGTTTGTCTGTTGTCCTTGAGTTGCTTCAGTTTTTTTACATGTCACCACGACGCTTTATATAAAATAAAACTTCATCGCAAGACTAATAATATTTATTTATGTATGTATTTTTAGCACTACTCTAAACATGTTGAATCATCATTGATTGACTTTGGTGTACCCGAACAATATGGGTGTGCAAGATGTAGCAGTTTCGCCCTAACTTGATCTGATGGATGGGCTTATGACACGATTGGTGGAGCCTACCGAAAAACCTTCTGGCAAGATGATGGCTTTGGTACCGGCGAGATGTCCCGTCAGATTCGAATACACCAATTTATCTATTTATTATTTACTTTTGTGTCTTACCCATGCGTTGCCACGGGGAGTAGTTATCGTGCATGGGTAATATATTTAAGAGCATAGTAAGCATTTATGGTCTAGTTATAGGTGAGTGTGATTGTTGGGTCTGAAAAACACTGCTCTGTACATGCGTGAATATATTCAGTCAGGCTATCAAGAATAAACTCAAATGAGAAAAAAAAAGTAGAGGTTCTCATCATCAAGGAAGAAGGCATCTCTCTATGTTCATGTTGCTATCGTCGACCAAAGTTTACTTGTTAGCAAAATGCAGAAAAAAGGAGGCAAAGCTTCTTGCCCTGCCGTGACACATAAAGAAACTTCATAACTCATAAGTAACCATCTAAGCTTTTGCACATGCAAATTTGTGTATGGAAATATGTTATAATGATACATATAAATTTCTTCAGCTTTTACAAAAGAAATGAAACTAAAAAATAAGATATCATGCTCATTTAATAAAAATTATTGATGCATATCATAGTGCGGGAACGGTGGTGAATGATACCTGCTATTGTGTAAGGATCACCGATGCTTGATGGTTGCTAGGAATATACAAAGCTCATACTGTTGTAGGACTTAACTTCCATACTGTTGTGTAACATTGGAGGTCCTGGATACAAATACAACCAATCCTGATCTTCTCCCCTCGCAAGCTCATAGCCGTGTATTTGATATTTGATTAATTTCTCCTATGCACTCTTAGCTTATTGCTTCCTCTCCTACAGCTCAATCTTTTCTAGATAGGGGATTACAATTATCTCAAATTCCTCAAATATGGTGAAGTACTACCTAGGAAATGTGGCTTATTGGGTTTCGACATTTAGTGGATCATGTTCTATCTTGCTAGAGCAATGTCTTATTTTTTCCTACTTGATGTGCCATATTACATATACAACTAAACAAGAACTTGATTGCCGAAAGCTTGTCCTGAAGAAGTGGTAATTACCTTGCATGCCCTATGGTTTAATTCTGTCCTTTGAAATCCAAACGGTGAGTGATTGTGTCAAACTTGTGATGCTCCTGCATCTCAAGTGCATAATCACACCTCATACATGAAGCATCATCCTTAAGCATCATGGCATAACGGGTGTTTGTGCATTAGGATCAAATTTGGCTTAAACTACAAGTTCAAAACATTGTTTGTTGCATGTGCGATACTATGTTTATAGTCATAACTTTGATTCTGTCGAGAGTTGGGTGAAGATCATATTAGCAAAGTTGTAGGCAAACAAGAGGTGAATAACTTCTATATTTGGGGCTTAGCCATATAAGAATGTTTAACTAGAGTTTTGGACCATTTACTGCCAACCTAGAAAACCAGCTCAAACCTGACCTGTTTAAAAATCTCAAATTTGGACTAACCTACAGCCACTTTCATGCAAAGCTCATATTGGAGAAGTTGTAGGTTTTAAAATTCTAAACAAACTTTTCAAAAGGCACCTTGGGAGATAATGTCCCTAAATAGGAGTTTTGGAATTTTCCAATAAAAGGGGTTTGTGGGCCAAATTAAACTTGAGAGCTAAATTCAAATGAATTTCATATTTCCATGCCTAATTTGAGATCATGCCTATTGACAAAGTTGTAGAGTTCAAAGAGTAGAACATTTCATTTAATTGGAGTTTTTCCAAATTCGGCCTCTAAATTGGTCAAAATGGCGATTTTCAGCAGGGGAGAAAACACACTTTTATTTTTTTTTCTATTTTTCTTTTCCTACTGTCACCGACCGGTGGGGCCCACCGGCCCGAACCGCCACCGTGTCCGGGCCGGCGGCCACCACGCGGCCGGCAAGCACCGGGCGGTGGCCGCGCCCCCGGATCGCCGCCGTGGCCTCCGCCCCGACCAGCCGCGCCCTCCTCTCGAAACCAGACCCCATCCCATCCCCGCTCCACTCGCCCGCACTCTCCTTCCCCTCTCCCCGCGCTCCCTTCACCCGAGCGGAACACCGCCGCCATTGGAGGCTCGGGTCGAGCTCGAGCCGCCACCTCCGGCCGCTCCTACGCCACCCCGCCTCCACGCCGCTCCTCTACGCCCTCGGCTCCACCGCTCCGCCCCGTTCTAGGCCGCCGAGAGAGCGCCACCGCCTCGCATTACCACGCCGAAGCTCGCCGCCCCACCGTAGCCGCGAAGCTCGGGCTCAAGCCGCGCCGGCCGTCCCGCGCAACTCCACTCCTCCACACCACCACGCCGACACCCCTCAGCCTCCCCTCCGCCGTTTCCCCTGGATCTAGCCCGCCGGAGTTGCTCCACCGCCGCGCATTCCGCCGCCGGACCTCCACCCCTTCGGGCCACCGTCGCGGGCCGCCTCCGACGCCCCTCCGCCAAATCCAGGTAAGGGGAAAGGACCGCCGCCCTCCCCTCTCTCTCCCCGACCACCGCCGGCGAGCCCGCGAGCCCCGCGCGGCCGGTTCAACGCGCCGCCGCCGCCGGTCAACCCCTCCCCGGCGGGAGGTTGAAGAAGCCGCGGCGCTTTGCGTTTTAGCCCTCCACATTTCGGCGTTTTCTGTTTTAATCCGAAGCGCTGTGTATAGTGTCTTGAGAATCTTACGTTCTAGCCCCTGAGGTCTATGGTTAATTACGTATGAGTCCCTGGATCTAATGTTTTTCCATTTATTTTTAGTTATTTCGGCTGAAACTTTGAAAAATCATAACAATTAAAATAAAAATCCAAAATGGACAAACTCAGTGGCTATGGACTCCTTGTGAGTAGATCTACAGGATAGGTATGATGTGGATGTGTGAAAAGACTGTTTTGCCCCTGGTTTAGTGCATGCATGGTGTAGGTTGATAAATGGTAAAAGTGGACCAAATGAACTCCAAAAATTATGAAACTTGGACAGTAGCTTTGTTATGACATTTAGGTACTGTGTGAATTTTTGTGACACTAGCATTGACTGTTTAATTACTGTTTTGCCCTTATGCATGTGAATGGTGTATTTAATTAACTTGGACAAGGAAGGCCATGTAAAATATGCTCAAATATGACCTTTAGTATTTTTCATGCACTTCACATAGTATGAGTAACTCACTGGTAGGATATGAGGTTGTGCATGCATGTTTAAGCGGCTGATTTGAAAATAATAAAATGCTACTAAGTTGAAAAAGAAAATAGGAAAAAGTGTATTTAAACTGCTAATAAAATTATGGGAAAAATCTAGTAGCGTTATGGAGTATGTTGCTGCATGTGGTAAAGATTTGAGATCGATTGGAGTTTTCTAACTACATGAACTTATGAGTGCATTTTATTTTATTCATAATGGTAGCGTGTCCATTAATTTGCATGTATATGTTCATTTCATTTGATAGGGACTGTGTGCACATATAGAACAATTGTTTCTAATAACTTCAAAGATAAGATGTGGTAATGGTTTGTACGATTTTCTTAGTGATGGACTGTATGATTTCTTAGCAAAGTCGTTAAGTTTTCTTGTTATGGGGTGTGTTCAAACTGAGATTACCTGAACCCATTCTTCACAAGTTGTTTGATCATGCATTATATTTCATTGACACCTCATGCATATAACCTGTATCATATGCATGTATTTGCATTCTCTTGCACTCACTTGCATTTTATCATGCATATAGACCCCGCGTGCAAAGAGCTATCAACACCGGAGAAACCAGCGATCAAGGAAACGGACAACAGGCTATACCCGGAGCCCGAAGACGAAGGGTCGCTGATTAAATCCGTCCCTGCTTCAAGGGGTTGCCTGGGGCAAAGCCTCACAACTCGGCAAACTAACCTAGTTTAGTTTGTTGGTTTTCTTAAGATCAAGTAAAGGTAGGCAGGACCATGATTTCTCCCAGCAAATACTATCCTGTTTGATGATTACGCATATGCATTAGGAGTTGTTTGAAACCAACTGCATTAGATATCCTGGCCGCCCTGGCCCTAGAACCTACACCTAGAGTTCGTAGGACGAGTGCCTAGTAATGCTAGGTACGAGTAGACACGGGTGAATGGAGTCACTCGTCGCGTAGGTGATTTCAAAAACTTACAGAAATCTCACTGAGGTAAGTTGTTATATATGCTTCTGATTTAAATGGAGACCGGGCGGAGATTTTATGAGTTACTCATGGTTTATGATATTGTGCACTGGACTCCGCCCGAGTCGCATAAGGCCCGTTCGCTGTTCGCCTGCTGATCGGCATAATATTGCTAAGGTGCTTATCCGGGATAATGGACCGGTGAAAGTCTTACTTGTGCCATCCGAAGAACAGAGACTTGGTCCTACCATCGGTCCCAGGGGCGCTTGGGGTGTAGACTCGTGGAGGGCTGGACCCGGTGCGGCCGAGGTAACGCTCCACGGGGGCTAAACCTGGGGAATGGCGGGTTGGAATCGAACTTGGGATGGGACAAGTGGAGATGGGGGCTATATGTGGAAACGCGAGGGCTAGTAAGCATATACCCCTGGCATTGTTAGTTGTTCCCGGGAATTAACAAATCGATTCGAATCGCTGATGCTCACCAGGTGTGAGAATGCCAATATCGCACACGGACAACGTAGTAATAATTGGAACATACTGTTTATAAAGTCACGCTTTGAATACAACATGCTTGGATGTGTATGATCTGTCCTACTATTCAGGGTGTTGCCCATCCACCGGTTGGAGGTCGATGGACTTGGGAGATGCTTTGAGGTCGAGGGAGGGCTGACCCGACGTACCGTGGTATCGCTCCTGAGACGGCTACTCCCAAGGGGTTGGATGGAAGCGCTGTGAATCTTGGGACAGGACATGTTTTCATGTTTTACTTTTCATGCAAGTATTTATCTTATGATATAAATGACTATTTATGAATAGTGGATAGCAGCTGTCAAATCCTGCTATCTGATATCAACATGACCTTGTTTAAGAATCAACAGCTAAGGATCCACATGATTAGTAAGCATGCTCTGCGTCAGCCGTAAGCCCCGTCCATTAAGTCCTACTGAGTAATTAGTACTCAGGGTTTGCCCCCACTTTTGGATTACAGGTACCGACGTTAGCTGGACAACTGTGTTGGAGGTGGTAGTACCGGTGGGCTCGGTGCTATTCGCCTTGTCATCTCTTCCTGAAGACTACTTAAGTATAATATTCCGCTGCGAGATGTTTTGAAAACGCTTCCGCTATATTTTTATACTCTGAATTCGCTTCCGCTATATTTGAACATGTATTTAATTTCATACAATTGAGTTGTAAATTAATTCCATTATTGTCTATTTCAACTGCCTGTGATGATGTAATTGTTGTGGCTCCTTCGAGAGTCGGATGTGTTTGATGTCGGTTCCTCTGGGATTTGGTGTTATCGAGAGCTGTAGTACTCTCGACGGACTACCGGGTTTAGTCCGGCCTAAGTGCACTGTGAGCCAGAGGTGGCAGGTGTGCTTAGTCCGTACTAAATTGGGCGGTTCCGCCACAAAACTGTGCAGATCAGAAACATGAAAACTATTGACTCTACTGTTCTTGTGCTCCTAAGTTCCTCTCACTCCTGGTTTCTGTTAAGTATGAATGTGATAGGATACAGATCACCAAAGACTCATTGTTAAAGTCACATGCACGAACTCACCAAGCAATTCAGTGAACCCTGAATGAAACCAGTGAAAAATGGTTATAACTGAAAGTAAGAGAGGTTTTGCTGCTGATGCACATTGACTGCTGTGAGATCCTTGGTTGTCACCACTCATGGCTGGTGGACACATAGAATGGTAATTATTGTAGCTAGTTTAAGAAAACAACATGGAAATTTAAGAACTACAGCTGCTACTTACCATGAAATTAGTGTAATTAAAGTAGCTATTTTAGGGAGGTTGTCTTTACTAATTTTTTTGGATCAGTACCAACAAGCAACAAGGGGGGAAGAAGAGTGTGCAGTTCAATACTCGTGCAGCCTAATACTTATCTTACTTTTGGCTCATTGCAATTCCGTAACTTCTATTAGAATCAGTTGCTTGTGCTTCATGCAACCCCCCGTGTACCCCACAGCTTATTTTGTTCTACAATGAAAATATGAAATCATATGGGACTAAAGTAACTATGCCATCTTATAGAGATAGGTACTATGTACACTATTAGGAAAGAGTATCTATGCCAGCAACATATCAACCCCTCAGATTCATAGGATTTTTAGGAAAAAAAATCTCCATATGAATCACACTAATGTAGTAGAGAATCGATTTGCAATGTAGGTATTATCCAGAATATCTGAAAAAAACATTCTGATTTAATCTAAAAGTTTCCAATTGAGAGGTACTATTATCTGAAAAAAATAGGAAAGTCTTATGGGAACATACCTGTTAGTGGTCATAATCTTAGCTAAAGGTATCAGAGCACATCAACTAAAATCCAGAGTACCAAACAGGACCTGAACGCATCACAAAAAGAGTATGTCAATTAGAGCAGAATACAATCACTGGAGCATAAATGATATGCTTCATTACGTAGCCAACATTTCTATTGCAACTTCAGGGTGCTTATTCATCAATGTAGTTGCTACTTTAGGAGATTGAAGTGTCCATGTTATTAATAAGGGCAGGAATGAGACCTTGCAGAACAGGTGCAATCAATTTGCCAGGAGGCGAACCAGTGGATGTAAAGTCAATTGATTTTTACTTTCAATAGGACTGATAGACTCATATTGCCCTGCCGTAGCCAGAACACAAGGTGAAGAGTTTCCATATATCTTGTGTTGATAACCAAAATACATGTGGAGCTGCACTATGTGCTATTCTACTTGGGGACCTACTCTTTGACACAATGCTCTGTGATGAAGCATAGGCTCATGGCACTATCTCTTATGTTGTACAGAGGCAGCGACGGGAGTTACAGAGGCGGATCAGACTGACATGGATG
Source organism: Paspalum notatum (assembly GCA_022530915.1). Lineage (NCBI taxonomy): Eukaryota > Viridiplantae > Streptophyta > Magnoliopsida > Poales > Poaceae > Paspalum > Paspalum notatum. The sequence goes on from CM039684.1 coordinate 5,293,341, forward strand.
GAGGCGAGACAAGAGAGGTGAGGACATTCGCAAGCCCGTAGGGCCACCTGCTGGCACACATCAAAGGAGGCGCAGAACGGTGTACAAAGAGCGGAACGGCGGAACCACAGAACACGTGAAGATGAGTTAGTGTTTTAATAAGTTCTAGAGCTGTAGAGATGTAGAATAATAGAACCTAAATCTGAAATTATATAATGTAACTCAATAGCCTACAGAAGAATTAAGCCAAAAGATCTATTACTACAATTACTTAGCTAATGATATGTGCTTTTTGCACATTGACTACAACACGTCAACACATCAGTTGACTAAAAGCTATTATTAACCTATTAGTCGATGCATTTTATCAAAATCTAATCCTGGTTGCAATATTTTCTTTCCTTTTGAAAACATCCTTAGTCTGGAACTCTGACCAAGCAATCAAAGTCAAAGCTGCTATTTTCTACAAGAGGTAGGTGCATAAAGAGCAAGAATGTTCTTTGGTTTCATAGGGGAAAATTGGTGCTGTTTTGGAATTCAGGACAAACATTTTGGGATGAATACTATGGAAACAATTGATTTTACTCATCAAAATTAAAGTATATATACACGTATGTCATTACTTTGCACAGGTATGGTATGGCACAAAATATTGCACATCCGATTGGTGATCAGAGCTTTGATCTTGAAGCATGCATGAGAGAAAAAAATTGTCGCTTGAATCATCTGCTGAGTATATATCATGAAACAACCAATCCCAGAGTGTTTCAGTGTCATCAAACACATGCAGGCATGCTTACTAAAAGCTACCATCTCATAGTCATACAGGAGCATTGAGATCTGCAGTTAAGTCACCTGAACAGCGATGCCTATATCCAAAGGTCTGACGACGAGGTGTGTTGAGGGCTGTCGTCCTTCGCCACGGGGAGCCATATGACTCGCAGGCTCCTCCTCGATCCTCGCAGGCGTGCTTTTGGCGGCAGCCACCTAGATGTCTGAAGCGTCCCAGCCCTTAAGCAGGACTAAAATGTGTATTGTTACCATTCCCAAGAGTTATGGTAACCACATTTGTTCATCAGATGTATACAGATCCGCCCTAACGGGACAGACCAAACGGGGCGCAGCCCAAAAACACTGCAGCGGAAAACTTTAAAGTGCGACCCATACTTTCCCACAACACACAGTTGGGAAGCAGGCCGTAACCCTCACACGTCCATGATCTTCTTTGCTCTGTAAACCAACAACAAAGCAAGGGTGAGTACATACGTACTCCGCAAGTCCACCTTCTTCCATAGGAAGGGGGATATAAGCTATCATTACATGCAAGATATATCTGGAGCTGAAGGTAAGTTTGCAGTAAAACATTTGATATGCAGGGTTCCTTAGTTCTCAGTTTTAATTGAGAAAACATCTTTATCCCAAAAGAGGTTGCCACTGGACTTGCCGGTCCATCGCGGCTCGTGGCACGCATGCCATCACATTTTCCACACACACACCTCCTCGGCAACTGCAGCTGCCTCAAAACCATCATTTTGATCACAACCCGAAACCATATTTTTATAAGAAGCTAGTTCAGAAACCAAGCCGTAACTCGTTTGTCCATACCAGTGGACAGCGGACTATCATGATAGATTTAGTTATACTCTGGCCAGAGGTGCACACTTTACCCACAAGTTTGGTCCAGGCACTCATGATCAGTGAGCCCCTTTCCGCTCGCCGGTTTTTCCCCCGCAAGGCGCTCCCCAGACTTCAGCCATGAGAGAGTACGGGCCCACCTGTCGCTCAGACCCGCAGCCACGCGACTGTTGACCCATGACCGCAGCCATGCAACCGCGCCCATCCACCCAATCTCTCATGCATCCCAGCACACCGGCTTACGCCTGGTTCGTCCAAAGCGGGTTCTAACCGAGGGTTGCCGCATACAACCTCGAGTGGTTGCGCTAGATGAGTTAGGCAAGATGAAACGTCAACTCGGTCCTTCAGGGTGGAACTCCCACAATGCTCACGCATGAGCAACACCAGCCCAGTCCTCACAACAAGGACCAGGTTTCCACCCCGTAAATGGCTTCAACAACCGAAGTCGTCTGCCAGGGTCTTACCCTATGTTTTACTGAAAAACAACCGCCCATACCCACCATCATATTCCCATCATTTTCATCAAGATTAATGTATATAATTGAGTGAGCGATCCACCTAAGCGCACTACATCTAAAGTGGCTCGGGAGGCTATATCCTACTATGTTTTACCTTAGCCAGCAAAACGTGCAAGTTTTCTTGTTTTACAAGGCAATAGGATGTGTATATAAAAACATGGGTAATTTATGCATCAAGTGAGGATTCTAGTGGACTTGCCTTCATTCGCCGAGGTAGCCGGTACGACGGTCGTTACACCATTGGACTCCTGTTCCGGTCTCTGAGTCAACCATTTCAGAGACGGAACCGAACGGCTCTCCGAGAAAGCCTACACGTACAGACAAGCAAAACACACCAAATCAAGGTACGCTCTGAGCTCATCAAGATATGGGCTTTGTGGAGCTAAAGATATCCTTATGGTTTTCCATGTGATCAGAACGAGAGTCAAACGGATAACTGGCGCGTTTGGCATCCCTTTTAGATATCAAGAGTTTGATCTTTAGTGCCATCCATGCCGAGCTCACGAAACGGATTTTCCGGCAGCATGAGGGCAGCATGTCGGCAATAAAGATTAATTTGGAAGAAGAGAGAGACGACACGGGCCAAACCCCGGCGCGTGCGGTCCAACTCTTCCTTCCGATTGGGCTCGGTCTACTCTCGCAGCGCGATGGGCTTACATCGCGGTGAGGGAGAGAACGACGAACTCGGGCGGTGCCAACCATCCCCTCCTGTCGTCCGCATTACGGGGACAGGGGTAGAGTTTGACAACCGTCCGGTTCGGTTCAACCAAACCGGGTCTTCAGTGAACCGATCGGCGAGGGCGGAACTAGTGCACAAGTGGCTTGCCACAGGTGCCCTAGTCCCGTCGTCGCGGATCGACCCAAAAACGACGTAGACCGTGGATCTTCAAGTGTCGTGGTCGGCGGAGTATGTGAGGATATTATGAAAAGTACGTGAATAGATAGAGCTTGATTTTCAGAGAATTTAGGTGCACGAATCACATAAATCGGAGCTAGAACGGAAAAGATATGGAGTATTTCATGTCAAGGGGTAGGTTTGAGCTTCCTGGATAGCTCGAGGAGTAGAAACAGACTTTCGGTGGCCAACTTCGATTCTGGCCCAAAGGAGAATGAACTTGGGCCGAGGAGGGAGATTTCGGCCCACGGAAGCCTCTTCTTTTCCTTCTTTTCTTCTTCTTTTCCTTCGGCCCACGCGCCTCTTGCCTACTGGGCTAGCCCACTTGGCCAAGCGAGAGGCAGGCAGGCACACAGAGCGCTCGGGCGAGCGGGCGGCTCGGCTCGCGCCGTCGCCGACGGGCGCGCTCGCTGGAGCTCCACCGGAGAGGCCGCGCTCGGCCTCCGCTCGTGGAACCGAGGGCACCGGCGCGAAGAGGGGAGCGACGCGAGTCCGTCCGTGGGGCTCCGGGCACGAGGAGAGGCGTGGAGCGGGGACGTCCACGGGCGGCCATGGAGACGCCGTCGGAGCTCCGCGGGCAGCCTCGTCCGAGCGACGGAAGGATCGATTGAAGCTGGGCGAGGGTGGAGGGTGGTGGTGTGGTGCTTCTCGCGAGAGGAATTGGGCCGAGACGCTTTGTGGTTGGGGGATTTCTGCGCGGCGTTGGCGGTGGTGTGGCTCGTGGCAAGAACAGAGCGAGGAAGGAGAAGCACGGGAGGCAGGCGAAGTGTGAGGTGCGGTGTTGTTCGGTGAGGGATATGGCTCGGGGGTAGAGGCTTGGCATCCCTTATCCAGCGCGTCAAGCGGCAAGGGGAGCGGGAAAAGGCGAGGGCGCTGAAGAGTGCGGTGGCGCAGCGCGTTGGCGGGGAGCGCATGGCGCGGAGCGACAGGCGCAAGCGCGCGGCAGATAGCGGCGTCGGCGCGGCGTCGCGACGCGCGGGGGAGGGGCCCGGGGCGAGTGGCGGAGCGCGCACGCGCGGCACTGCACGGGGAAGGGGGGGCCGGGCGTGCAGGCGCGGCAGCAGGGGCGCGGCGACGCAGCGCTGGTGCGGAGGGCGTGGCGTGCACGCGGTGGTCTGTGGGGGGCCGGGCGCGGCAGGCGCAGGCGGACGGACGCGAGGTGTGCGGTCGCAGTGCGCGCTACGCGGCGGGGTGCGTTGGGGCAAGGCGTGGCGCTGCGCTGTGTGGTGCGGCGCAGGGGCCCGGCGCGGCGCGGAGCGGCAGGCGCGTCGCGCGCGGCGCGCGCGCTGGCGGCGGCAGCGAAGGAGAGGAGGAGGGCGAGCGGCCGGCTGGGCCAGCTCGTCTTGGGCTGGGAGAAGGAAGAAAGGCGCGGAGCGGGCCGGGGCGAGGCCCATGCGGGAAGAAGGGAAAAGGGGAGAGCGAGCTGGGCCGCGGGGAGAGAAAAGAGAGTGGGTTGTGGCCCGATTGAGAGAAGGGAATTTGAATGGATTTTGGATAAATTTGAGACTAGACTGTGGAGAATATTTGAGAGGATATTTCTCAGAAATATTTGAGGATCTAGAGATGATTTTAGGTGAGCTCAAAACTGTACACTTGCACTCAAACAAACTTTCAAAATCATATTTTGAATTTAGACGAGAGATTAGAAGGATAATTTCTTAGGGTCAAATTTCGGGGTGTTACAAACCTACCCCACTTAAAAGAAATCTCGTCCCCGAGATTAGGTTAGAAGGGTTTACAGGGATAGCTTTACTTCAGCTAAACAGCTTCTGCTTACAACTGGAACTTAAGCCTGCACGAGCGGAAGATGGAACTTCAAGAACAAAGAGCTCTTGCTTGGACTTGATCCTCTTTTTTGTTCATTTCTCTTTTCTTCATTCGGGAATTTTTGCCGTGCAAATCTTCCACATGCAAAAGAGATTTTTTCTATCTCTTTCACCTCATGCACTTGGAAGGTTGCTCTGGGCAGTAGCGGCAGGCGGTGGCATGCACTGGCAACTCATGCATCATCTAGAAGTTTGCATGCCTCAACTTTCTGGATCTTCCTTCATCAGGACTAGCAGAGGGGAGGCTACCCCACTTAAAAGAATTAGGGTACCCTCTAAGTGGATTACTATCCCTTCTGGAAGCGGGGAGTTGCCGGGGAAGAAGCGGTCATTTGGGATAAACTTCTTCATGTTACTTTTCTTTTTATCTCAAGCGCTTCTGGTTACTTTTCTCTTTATTCCAAGCATAACTTATTGCCTGCTTGTTGTCTTGATTCCTTGCTTGCTTCTTGGAGCTTCTTCATCTGGGGGCCGCTTTATTAGCAGGGAGCTTCTTCTTGCTTCTTCTCTGCCCGTGGGAGAGTGACTAACCGGAGGAGGATTAGGAGGCATAGAACGAAGATCTCAGCAAAGACTATGTAGCGAAGTGGAAGGCAAGCTCTGGTTTCTGGGTTCATAACCCGAGTGGATTCGGTGGAGGGTGTGGGTAGCAAGGCTTAGTCTAAGTAGACAATCTCACAGACGATTGTCTCCTTGGGGGGTGGAGAACAAAAGGATGGCTATCCGGAAGGAGACTTTGATTATGTTGATGAGGACGATCAATCGGACGAGAAGGGCAAAGAGGGTTCCCAAACTCATCGATTCTGGGTGGTGTGGGCTTATCTCTCTTGTTTTGCTCTCAAGGGAGGGTTTGATGAATCTTCCCACAAAAAAAGGAGGTACATGATGAGAATGAGAAAAGCAAGAGCGTAGAAACCAAAGAGGACTTGTTCGATCAGAGAATCAACGAACATCTGGGGAAGGATTATTTTGATTTAGCTGGTGGAGGGAGAGTGTTATGAGCTTGCTCGGCGGGGTGGATGAAGAGCGACGTCCGGGGGGGTGCTTTTATGGACGCCCGGGAGAGTGGTGGTTACGGTGCGGTGGCTTGTGCATCGAAGGGACATGAGCGGTGGAGGTGGTGTTGGTACACGCGGCGATCATGCAGGGAACAAGGGCAGTGGGGACCGGGTTGCGGTTGACAGCGGCGCGGAGGTGTGCTGCAAAAGCGGCAGGCAGGGTACGAGCGGATGCATGCGGCGGCCTGCATGCGATGGTGTAGGGGCCGGTTTCGGTCGGCAGCAGCGCGGGGGTGCACTGCTAAAGCGGTGAGCGGGGCACATGCATGCCTGCACGGCGGCAAAGGCAAGTGGGTGGCGGGGGCAGGCGCAGTGGGTGCGGCGAAAAGACAGGAGCGGCAGCTGATAAGGCGGGGAGGTGAGGGCGGTGGGAAGACGAGAGCGGCAGGGAACTGTGGCGTACACAATTCGCTTAGGGATTGTAGTATGCAGTGTCTCATCCGGTCTTTTCCTTTTTCCCAGGGCACTATTTCCTTTCACTGCGTACACTTTATCTCCTCGTTTTCTGCTGCTGGTACTGTGCTTTCTTGGACACACTGTTGTTGCATGCTGACTGACTGGTTTGAACAAGGCTTCTTGTAGGCGTTTTGCTTCCTTTTAACAGACGTTTTTTTTTAAGGTAAGAAGGGGAAGCAGGGATGAGAGTTAGGTCTACAAATGATGTGTTCTTTATTAGCAAAAACTCCACAAACAAAACTGCAAACACAAAAACGAACACACTAACGCGACTACTCACGCAGGACTCCTTTCAGCTTCTGCTGCTTGGAGGCTCGGTCTTGCACTGGTGGCTGACCACTGGATCCTTCTCCTGGGAGCGAGAGCGACAAAAAGGCGCCCATGCTTGCTTTATCTTCTCGTCTGTTGAGGTCTTCTGGGTTCTTATCACTGGTCTGCATGTGATTGAGCAGGAGGGCCTGAAAATTTCCAGGATGACTCAGTATTGGTTGGTTAGGAGGGTTTGAACTTCCTGCCATCATGGGGTTCTGTATTTCTCCTTGAGGTGGGTGGCGAGGACCGGACATGGCCCTTACCCTTACTCCATGACTGAGAGGGGAGTCTGTTACTGATCCTGGATGCATCCACGCCCTCTTATACTTGACCAACTCTCTTTCTGTGTCTTGGTGTCGGTCTACCAACCTGTCATGTAGGCGGCTCAGTTTTTCATACTCGTCGTCCAAGGCGAGCAGATACTGGACCAGGTAGGCTAGGGTAGGATCTCTGGACTTCTTGATCTCTGTCAAGATTGCTGTCCTCTTAATCCAAGTACTAGCACGTTGGTTCACTGGTAGAAAGAACCTCATAGGGCTGCTTTGTACTGCCCCATGGTAGGTCGAGCATAACCTTTTTATTGCCCCACGAGCGGCAATGTGGCAGGCTTCTAAGAATCCATTGCCGATGGCTCTGCAGTACCAACCGTTGAGATTGAGGTTCTCTCTGATATAAAGTGTGACGGTCCATCCTCGTTCTTCCCTTTCGGGGAATGCTAACCCGCAGTACTCCGGGTATCCTGGAATACTGAGGTATCGCATGGTATCTCTTAGCAGCTCGGGAAAGCCACTTTCTTCCCGGCAGCAGCTGACATACTCGGCAGATTCCATCTGAGCAAAACAGGCCGGACTCGGCTTACCACTAGCGCAACAGAGGACAAAAGCTACAACACAGACGACTACAACAACACTGCAAGAAACACACGCGAACTAAACGATTCACTCTTACAGAGGGTGCTAACCTAAGTGGAACAAAAATTCCACTACCCACATGTAAGAGGGGAACTGGGTACAACTAACTGCGGACCACACGGCTTCACTCCCGGAGGGCACTGGTGACTTCATCCGGGGATGACTCCCTGGATCTGCTGTTGACCTCTTGCAACGACGGGGGCCAGACTACTGAGTCTTCTTCCTGGCAGGACGAGGCAGAGCTGGATGGTTCTGGGGTGGACTCCACAAGAGGAGACGCAGCTCGCGTCCTCAACAGCTCTTCCCAAGGCAGCTCACTGAGTAAAACAGGACTTGGTGGCGGAGCTCTTGGGCTTTCTACTGACAACGGGGAGGTTGGTGCAGCTTCTAGGGTTTCTGCTAGCTCTGGTGAAGGAACTGGGGAGGGTTTTGGGTGATCTGGCTCACTCTCCTCAACTGGTATGCCTTCTAGGATCGGAACTCCATTGATGAGGTCTCCGACCTTTCTCTTCTTTATAGGCGTGGGGATGCCTATGAGCGTTGGAGGTTGCTTGGCCATGGCTGCTTGTATTGGGGCAGTTCTTGAGTTCTTCTGGCCTTCTGGTGGGCTTTTAAACACCTTGTCGGCGTGTCTGGGGCTGAATCCTGGTGTCCTTTCCAGACAGCAGACACGGCGTTAGGCACCGCTCACTGTGTTGCACTGATTCAGAGGGGCTCTGCATGCACGGTCCCTTGTCCACTGTGCTGCACTGCAAGGCCTTTCAAGGCAAGGGAGGCGGGAAACACAAGGAGGGTCACTTCCTTGTTTCCCGGTGCACGTCACGGTCACCATAGGGTAGGGTGCCACTTTTGACTTCCATAGGGTGTGCACACCTTTTGTTGCAGACAGGTTGAACACGGTCTTCGAAGCGGAACACTTGACTGAGGAAGGGGAAAAGAGCAGATAAACTCATTTTGAAACGGAGTATGATAAGGAGTAGAGGTGATTTTCAACTGAATTTGGACCCAAAAACATTTTTCCATCCTAGGGTTACGTCCTACGGCCAACTTACGGCTCTGGTACCACCTGAAGCGTCCCAGCCCTTAAGCAGGACTAAAATGTGTATTGTTACCATTCCCAAGAGTTATGGTAACCACATTTGTTCATCAGATGTATACAGATCCGCCCTAACGGGACAGACCAAACGGGGCGCAGCCCAAAAACACTGCAGCGGAAAACTTTAAAGTGCGACCCATACTTTCCCACAACACACAGTTGGGAAGCAGGCCGTAACCCTCACACGTCCATGATCTTCTTTGCTCTGTAAACCAACAACAAAGCAAGGGTGAGTACATACGTACTCCGCAAGTCCACCTTCTTCCATAGGAAGGGGGATATAAGCTATCATTACATGCAAGATATATCTGGAGCTGAAGGTAAGTTTGCAGTAAAACATTTGATATGCAGGGTTCCTTAGTTCTCAGTTTTAATTGAGAAAACATCTTTATCCCAAAAGAGGTTGCCACTGGACTTGCCGGTCCATCGCGGCTCGTGGCACGCATGCCATCACATTTTCCACACACACACCTCCTCGGCAACTGCAGCTGCCTCAAAACCATCATTTTGATCACAACCCGAAACCATATTTTTATAAGAAGCTAGTTCAGAAACCAAGCCGTAACTCGTTTGTCCATACCAGTGGACAGCGGACTATCATGATAGATTTAGTTATACTCTGGCCAGAGGTGCACACTTTACCCACAAGTTTGGTCCAGGCACTCATGATCAGTGAGCCCCTTTCCGCTCGCCGGTTTTTCCCCCGCAAGGCGCTCCCCAGACTTCAGCCATGAGAGAGTACGGGCCCACCTGTCGCTCAGACCCGCAGCCACGCGACTGTTGACCCATGACCGCAGCCATGCAACCGCGCCCATCCACCCAATCTCTCATGCATCCCAGCACACCGGCTTACGCCTGGTTCGTCCAAAGCGGGTTCTAACCGAGGGTTGCCGCATACAACCTCGAGTGGTTGCGCTAGATGAGTTAGGCAAGATGAAACGTCAACTCGGTCCTTCAGGGTGGAACTCCCACAATGCTCACGCATGAGCAACACCAGCCCAGTCCTCACAACAAGGACTAGGTTTCCACCCCGTAAATGGCTTCAACAACCGAAGTCGTCTGCCAGGGTCTTACCCTATGTTTTACTGAAAAACAACCGCCCATACCCACCATCATATTCCCATCATTTTCATCAAGATTAATGTATATAATTGAGTGAGCGATCCACCTAAGCGCACTACATCTAAAGTGGCTCGGGAGGCTATATCCTACTATGTTTTACCTTAGCCAGCAAAACGTGCAAGTTTTCTTGTTTTACAAGGCAATAGGATGTGTATATAAAAACATGGGTAATTTATGCATCAAGTGAGGATTCTAGTGGACTTGCCTTCATTCGCCGAGGTAGCCGGTACGACGGTCGTTACACCATTGGACTCCTGTTCCGGTCTCTGAGTCAACCATTTCAGAGACGGAACCGAACGGCTCTCCGAGAAAGCCTACACGTACAGACAAGCAAAACACACCAAATCAAGGTACGCTCTGAGCTCATCAAGATATGGGCTTTGTGGAGCTAAAGATATCCTTATGGTTTTCCATGTGATCAGAACGAGAGTCAAACGGATAACTGGCGCGTTTGGCATCCCTTTTAGATATCAAGAGTTTGATCTTTAGTGCCATCCATGCCGAGCTCACGAAACGGATTTTCCGGCAGCATGAGGGCAGCATGTCGGCAATAAAGATTAATTTGGAAGAAGAGAGAGACGACACGGGCCAAACCCCGGCGCGTGCGGTCCAACTCTTCCTTCCGATTGGGCTCGGTCTACTCTCGCAGCGCGATGGGCTTACATCGCGGTGAGGGAGAGAACGACGAACTCGGGCGGTGCCAACCATCCCCTCCTGTCGTCCGCATTACGGGGACAGGGGTAGAGTTTGACAACCGTCCGGTTCGGTTCAACCAAACCGGGTCTTCAGTGAACCGATCGGCGAGGGCGGAACTAGTGCACAAGTGGCTTGCCACAGGTGCCCTAGTCCCGTCGTCGCGGATCGACCCAAAAACGACGTAGACCGTGGATCTTCAAGTGTCGTGGTCGGCGGAGTATGTGAGGATATTATGAAAAGTACGTGAATAGATAGAGCTTGATTTTCAGAGAATTTAGGTGCACGAATCACATAAATCGGAGCTAGAACGGAAAAGATATGGAGTATTTCATGTCAAGGGGTAGGTTTGAGCTTCCTGGATAGCTCGAGGAGTAGAAACAGACTTTCGGTGGCCAACTTCGATTCTGGCCCAAAGGAGAATGAACTTGGGCCGAGGAGGGAGATTTCGGCCCACGGAAGCCTCTTCTTTTCCTTCTTTTCTTCTTCTTTTCCTTCGGCCCACGCGCCTCTTGCCTACTGGGCTAGCCCACTTGGCCAAGCGAGAGGCAGGCAGGCACACAGAGCGCTCGGGCGAGCGGGCGGCTCGGCTCGCGCCGTCGCCGACGGGCGCGCTCGCTGGAGCTCCACCGGAGAGGCCGCGCTCGGCCTCCGCTCGTGGAACCGAGGGCACCGGCGCGAAGAGGGGAGCGACGCGAGTCCGTCCGTGGGGCTCCGGGCACGAGGAGAGGCGTGGAGCGGGGACGTCCACGGGCGGCCATGGAGACGCCGTCGGAGCTCCGCGGGCAGCCTCGTCCGAGCGACGGAAGGATCGATTGAAGCTGGGCGAGGGTGGAGGTGTGATGCTCCTGCATCTCAAGTGCATAATCACACCTCATACATGAAGCATCATCCTTAAGCATCATGGCATAACGGGTGTTTGTGCATTAGGATCAAATTTGGCTTAAACTACAAGTTCAAAACATTGTTTGTTGCATGTGCGATACTATGTTTATAGTCATAACTTTGATTCTGTCGAGAGTTGGGTGAAGATCATATTAGCAAAGTTGTAGGCAGGACCATGATTTCTCCCAGCAAATACTATCCTGTTTGATGATTACGCATATGCATTAGGAGTTGTTTGAAACCAACTGCATTAGATATCCTGGCCGCCCTGGCCCTAGAACCTACACCTAGAGTTCGTAGGACGAGTGCCTAGTAATGCTAGGTACGAGTAGACACGGGTGAATGGAGTCACTCGTCGCGTAGGTGATTTCAAAAACTTACAGAAATCTCACTGAGGTAAGTTGTTATATATGCTTCTGATTTAAATGGAGACCGGGCGGAGATTTTATGAGTTACTCATGGTTTATGATATTGTGCACTGGACTCCGCCCGAGTCGCATAAGGCCCGTTCGCTGTTCGCCTGCTGATCGGCATAATATTGCTAAGGTGCTTATCCGGGATAATGGACCGGTGAAAGTCTTACTTGTGCCATCCGAAGAACAGAGACTTGGTCCTACCATCGGTCCCAGGGGCGCTTGGGGTGTAGACTCGTGGAGGGCTGGACCCGGTGCGGCCGAGGTAACGCTCCACGGGGGCTAAACCTGGGGAATGGCGGGTTGGAATCGAACTTGGGATGGGACAAGTGGAGATGGGGGCTATATGTGGGAACGCGAGGGCTAGTAAGCATATACCCCTGGCATTGTTAGTTGTTCCCGGGAATTAACAAATCGATTCGAATCGCTGATGCTCACCAGGTGTGAGAATGCCAATATCGCACACGGGCAACGTAGTAATAATTGGAACATACTGTTTATAAAGTCACGCTTTGAATACAACATGCTTGGATGTGTATGATCTGTCCTACTATTCAGGGTGTTGCCCATCCACCGGTTGGAGGTCGATGGACTTGGGAGATGCTTTGAGGTCGAGGGAGGGCTGACCCGACGTACCGTGGTATCGCTCCTGAGACGGCTACTCCCAAGGGGTTGGATGGAAGCGCTGTGAATCTTGGGACAGGACATGTTTTCATGTTTTACTTTTCATGCAAGTATTTATCTTATGATATAAATGACTATTTATGAATAGTGGATAGCAGCTGTCAAATCCTGCTATCTGATATCAACATGACCTTGTTTAAGAATCAACAGCTAAGGATCCACATGATTAGTAAGCATGCTCTGCGTCAGCCGTAAGCCCCGTCCATTAAGTCCTACTGAGTAATTAGTACTCAGGGTTTGCCCCCACTTTTGGATTACAGGTACCGACGTTAGCTGGACAACTGTGTTGGAGGTGGTAGTACCGGTGGGCTCGGTGCTATTCGCCTTGTCATCTCTTCCTGAAGACTACTTAAGTATAATATTCCGCTGCGAGATGTTTTGAAAACGCTTCCGCTATATTTTTATACTCTGAATTCGCTTCCGCTATATTTGAACATGTATTTAATTTCATACAATTGAGTTGTAAATTAATTCCATTATTGTCTATTTCAACTGCCTGTGATGATGTAATTGTTGTGGCTCCTTCGAGAGTCGGATGTGTTTGATGTCGGTTCCTCTGGGATTTGGTGTTATCGAGAGCTGTAGTACTCTCGACGGACTACCGGGTTTAGTCCGGCCTAAGTGCACTGTGAGCCAGAGGTGGCAGGTGTGCTTAGTCCGTACTAAATTGGGCGGTTCCGCCACAGCTGGTATCAGAGCCGATCAAACACAGACAACAGTTATATCATCAAGTTTTGTTTTACAAACCTATTTTCGAAAACCCATCTTCAAGTAATTCAAAGTGAGAGTATACGCTATGCCCGTATAAGGATGTTAGTGTTATCCAGGTGACATCGCTGACATTCTGACCTAGATAGAACTCATATGCATATTCGGTGCTTTGAGAAACAACTTTTCGGCCATAGCTATCCCCAGTACTGGTGGAAGCTATCGGGCTTTGCGAACGGTTGTGAACTCTGCATTCATGCTGTATAAGTAAAAGCTCTTTAAGGGTGGTGGGCATGTTTGAGGCTTTCATACCCACCACACTTACCTTCGGTTTTGGGATCCACCTTTTTCTCGACAATCCCCAGTACTGGTGGAAAGTCAGGCTTTGAGGAAAAGGTGCAGTGGCCCACCTACGTTGTCCACGCAGCGGTCACGCGTGGATGCCACATTAGGTGGTAATGTATGAGCATGCATTCTTCTGCAGGTACGCTAACCACGTGCGAAACTAAGAACGACTAGAGAACGGTTAGTTGCATTAGAGAGAGACGTGCATATATGTCACCGAATTATCGCTAGCTATATATATAATACATAGGATGTGGGATGTGAGACCGAATAGGACGAATCATGCATCATGTATCTTTGCTATCGTTTTGGGGATACTACAAAAAGGCAAATGGGATAAATCGTGACCTAAACAAACTTCCTGCACATTTCACTCTCATAATACAAGTAATTTTACAAAGAGGAGTTCCCCCACGATAACCCGAACGACCACGGTCAGAAGCAACACCTGAATGAAGTTGCATCCCTCACCCAATTCGTGAGAAATTTGATATTAGAGCTAGTTACATACCAAAGGAATAAAGGACTAGTCATTAGAGAACTTCCATAATTGGACATCCATCCAAATCGATCGTCTTGACAACCATATCGACGAAAACTCAGAAGTATTGACCAGCATCTAAAACTGCGCCCGAGTTCCCATTAGCAGATTCATTTATCCAGACCTATAAGATGTTTGATAACACTTTATGTGCCATCCAGTTTTTCTATTCACTTACATGCTTTCATGCATCCCGCATGTAATTATGGAGTTATGACCTTTTTATCACCGCATCGGCTGCACAAAAGCTCTTGGACTAAACTCGACTGGCTTTATTTCTGCAGATGGTCACCCCACCAGAGACATCTGCTCAGGGGGCTGCTCATGGAGCACCATCTCCTTCTGAGTTGGCCACTCAGGTCGCTCAGCAACTCATCGACTTGATAGCTCAAGAGAAACAACGGCGCGACCCGCAAGAGATCAGCTACACTGACTTTGCGGCGCTACAACCACCCATCTTCACCACTGCCCCAGATCCATTGGATGCTGATGACTGGCTTCGGATCATCGAGTCCAAGTTCAGTCTACTGCCTCACCTCAGTGAGCAACAGAAGGCTCGCTTTGCAGCGCAATGTCTGCATGGTCCCTCGGGGGCCTGGTGTGCTTCATTCCTGGCAATGCAACCAGCCGGGCACCAGGTCACGTGGGATGAGTTCCGTGCGGCTTTTCGGGCTCACTACCTCCCGCCTAGTCTCATCGAGCTCAAACAAAGAGAATTTCGTGCACTACGACAAGGGGACATGTCGGTACTCGAATATGTGCAAGCTTTCATCCGCTTGTCCCAGTACTCCCCGGAAGACGTCAATACTGACCCACGGAGGGCTACCCGTCTGTTGGATGGATTCGATCCCACTCTGCTGACTCACTTGGGGCGCAGCTATGACAGCTTCAATGAGTTGGTGGATGTCGCCATCGACATGGAGCATCGCCTCCGTCAGGCCCATGAGGACCAGCAGAAGAAAAGACTTGCCAGTACACCTCCATCGAGTCCATCTCAGCGGCCACGGGTTGAGTATCAATTCCCAACGCACATATACTACCTAGAAGAGCCTCCGCAACAAGAACAATACAGTGGGGCAGAACAACCCATGTCATTTTACAGTGCACCACCTTCCCCACCTGCTCCAATGCCACCAACCAAATCAAGCACCGGCTATACCTGCTTCAAATGTGGGAAGGCCGGACATTTCAGTCGCACCTGTCACTCGCACCAAAAGACTCCAGGATCAGTGCCTATGGGCAAAGGGAAGAAATCAGCCCCAAAGATGGGCCAACTGCACTACAGCCAGCTTGAGCAAGTTCCGGAGGGTGAACCAGTCTTGGCAGGCACATTTTTTGTCAATGACCACCCTACGGTTGTTTTGTTTGATTCTGGAGCGACTTTTTCATTCATCAGCCAAGCATATGCACTGAAGCACGGGTATGAAATTATAGAGCTGAAACAGAGATACCACATCACAGCTGCCGGGTCATCTATCAGTACCAATCACATAGTGAGGGACTTGTGTCTGAAAGTAGGCAAAGAAAGTTTGTTTATCAGTCCTATAGTACTTCCACAACTAGGGATTGATGTTATTCTTGGTATGGAATGGCTAAAACAACACAAGGCGATGATAGATGTTGGGAGCAGGACCGTTCAGTTGCGCTCCAGCAATGGGACCGATGTGATCATTCATGTGCCACTTCACAAGCACGTGTCTCACACGGTTAATGTTGCCGAAACTCAGACTGAAGCACAAGCACTTGCAAAAATCCCTGTAGCTTGTGAGTATCCAGATGTGTTTCCAGAAGAGCTGCCCGGACTACCACCAGATAGGGATGTAGAGTTCAGAATAGACCTTGTTCCAGGCACGGCACCTGTCTCCAAGAGGCCATACAGAATGGCACCAGATGAACTGAAAGAGCTGAAAACACAACTGCAGGAGCAGTTAGACAAAGGGTTTATCCGACCTAGCTCATCACCTTGGGGTTGTCCCGCCCTCTTTGTTGAGAAGAAAGACCAAGGTGGTAAAAGGTTATGCGTCGATTATCGACCACTGAACGCTGTTACAGTCAAGAACAAGTACCCACTGCCACACATCGATATCCTATTCGATCAGCTTGGGGGAGCCACAGTTTTCTCCAAGATTGACCTTAGGTCTGGGTACCATCAAATTAAGGTCCGAGAAGAAGACATACCAAAGACTGCTTTCTCCACACGTTATGGGCTTTATGAGTATCTTGTCATGTCCTTCGGTTTGACAAATGCACCGGCTTTCTTTATGTACCTGATGAACTCGGTGTTCATGAATGAGCTTGACAAATTTGTAGTAGTATTCATTGATGACATCCTGGTTTATTCCAAGAATGAGAAGGAGCACGAAGAGCATTTGCGAATAGTGCTATCTCGTCTTAGAGAACATAAACTTTACGCCAAGTTCAGCAAGTGTGCGTTTTGGCTAAAGGAAGTAGCATTCCTAGGCCATATCTTGTCAGCGAAGGGAGTGGCTGTCGATCCCAGCAAGGTGGAAGATGTGCTGAATTGGAAGCAGCCACAAACTGTGACAGAGATACGGAGTTTTCTTGGTTTAGCGGGCTACTACCGCCGCTTCATCAAAGATTTCTCCAAAATAGCAAAGCCTATGACAGCGTTAACCCAGAAAAATGCAAAGTTTGCGTGGAGTCCAAAATGCGAAGAAGCATTTGGAATGCTGAAGAAACTTCTAACTTCAGCACCTGTTCTTGCTCAACCAGACATCACCAAACCGTTTGACGTTTATTGTGATGCCTCTGGTAGCGGCCTCGGTTGTGTTCTGATGCAAGAAGGAAGAGTGATTGCATACGCATCCTGCCAACTGAGGAAACATGAGGTGAATTACCCAACTCACGATCTGGAGCTACTTGCGGTTGTCTATGCTCTGAAGAAATGGAGACATTACTTGCTAGGCAACACTTGTCACATTTACACTGACCACAAGAGTCTCAAATACATCTTTACCCAACCTGAATTAAATATGAGGCAAAGACGGTGGTTAGAGTTGATAAAAGATTATGATCTAGAGGTTCATTACCACCCCGGTAAGGCTAATGTAGTAGCAGATGCATTGAGCCGTAAAGCTCATTGCAACTTCATTGAAGCTCGTCCAACAGTGAGAGTGCTATGCTGTGAGATTGGGAACATAGAAATGCCAACAGCACTAGAAGCAGAACTTTATAACCTTGTCCTTGAACCAACCATCAAGGATCAAATCATAGCAGCACAAAAGCAAGATAAGGGCATGTCACATATTCGAGATGAGATCAATGACAAGAAGAAGGCCTGTTTCAAGCTCGACGAAGAAGGAGTCTTGTGGTTCAAAAACCGTTTAGTAGTACCAAAGGACATGGAGTTAAGAAAGAAAATCCTAGATGAAGCTCACACTTCCATGTTCACCCTACACCCGGGTAGCAACAAGATGTACCAAGATTTAAAGCAAAAATTTTGGTGGACCCGTATGAAACGGGAGATAGCCAAATATGTGTCAGAATGCGACGTGTGTAAGAGGGTGAAAGCTGACCACTTAAAACCGGGCGGTATGCTTCAACCCTTGAACATCCCAGCTTGGAAGTGGGAAGATATACACATGGATTTTGTGGTGGGTTTGCCCCGCACTCAGAAGGGGTATGATTCCATATGGGTGATTATCGACCGGTTCACGAAATCGGCCCATTTTCTCCCTGTAAAAACAGTCTACCGTGCCAACACGTATGCCGAGTTGTATATAGCAAAGATTGTATCCTTACATGGTGTCCCTCGGACCATTACCTCGGATCGAGGCTCAGTCTTTGTGTCTCGTTTCTGGGAGCAGCTACAGAAGTCTCTAGGCACAAAGTTGATCCACAGCTCAGCGTACCACCCTCAGACTAGTGGTCAAGTAGAAAGAGTAAATCAGATCCTAGAAGACATGCTTCGGGCCTGTGTCTTAACCTATTCCACCAAGTGGGATGAGTGTTTGCCCTTAGCAGAGTTTGCATATAACAACAGCTACCAAAAGAGCTTGGAGATGGCTCCTTTCGAGGCTCTGTATGGGAGGAGGTGCAGAACACCTCTGAACTGGTCAGAACCTGGAGAGCGAGTCACCTTCGGGCCCGATTTGGTAACACAAGCCGAAGAGCAAGTGAGGTTTATACAGGAGAACCTAAAAAGGGCACAGTCAAGGCAAAAAAGCTACTCCGATAGAAGGAGGAGACCGCTAGTGTTTAAAGAGGGTGATCACGTGTATCTCCGGGTATCACCGATGAAAGGTGTGCACCGGTTTGGGGTAAAAGGGAAGCTAGCACCGCGGTACGTTGGGCCATTCAAGATTTCCGAGAAATGTGGACCCGTGGCTTACCGGTTAGAGCTACCACCACGCCTCGCGGCAGTCCATGACATCTTTCACGTGTCACAACTTAAGAAGTGCCTGAGAGTGCCAGAGGAAGAGATTGACACATCCCAAGTTCAGATTGAACCGGACCTCACTTATGAGGCCAGACCGGTGAAAGTCCTGGACCAAAAGCAACGATCGACTCGACGTAGCACGGTCACCATGTATAAGGTGCAATGGAGTGAGCACACCGAAGAGGAGGCCACGTGGGAGACGGAGGAGTACCTGCGAACCAAGTATCCGGGTTTCCTTCCGTCCACCTCGAACGAGTATGTTTCGACTTGCTTAAAACCTTTAAATACCAGTCGCACTGCACTTTCTCATCTCTATGAACTCTCCACCCACAACACATCAAAATCTCGGGACGAGATTTCTTTAAGGGGGGTGGGTTGTGATGCTCCTGCATCTCAAGTGCATAATCACACCTCATACATGAAGCATCATCCTTAAGCATCATGGCATAACGGGTGTTTGTGCATTAGGATCAAATTTGGCTTAAACTACAAGTTCAAAACATTGTTTGTTGCATGTGCGATACTATGTTTATAGTCATAACTTTGATTCTGTCGAGAGTTGGGTGAAGATCATATTAGCAAAGTTGTAGGCAGGACCATGATTTCTCCCAGCAAATACTATCCTGTTTGATGATTACGCATATGCATTAGGAGTTGTTTGAAACCAACTGCATTAGATATCCTGGCCGCCCTGGCCCTAGAACCTACACCTAGAGTTCGTAGGACGAGTGCCTAGTAATGCTAGGTACGAGTAGACACGGGTGAATGGAGTCACTCGTCGCGTAGGTGATTTCAAAAACTTACAGAAATCTCACTGAGGTAAGTTGTTATATATGCTTCTGATTTAAATGGAGACCGGGCGGAGATTTTATGAGTTACTCATGGTTTATGATATTGTGCACTGGACTCCGCCCGAGTCGCATAAGGCCCGTTCGCTGTTCGCCTGCTGATCGGCATAATATTGCTAAGGTGCTTATCCGGGATAATGGACCGGTGAAAGTCTTACTTGTGCCATCCGAAGAACAGAGACTTGGTCCTACCATCGGTCCCAGGGGCGCTTGGGGTGTAGACTCGTGGAGGGCTGGACCCGGTGCGGCCGAGGTAACGCTCCACGGGGGCTAAACCTGGGGAATGGCGGGTTGGAATCGAACTTGGGATGGGACAAGTGGAGATGGGGGCTATATGTGGGAACGCGAGGGCTAGTAAGCATATACCCCTGGCATTGTTAGTTGTTCCCGGGAATTAACAAATCGATTCGAATCGCTGATGCTCACCAGGTGTGAGAATGCCAATATCGCACACGGGCAACGTAGTAATAATTGGAACATACTGTTTATAAAGTCACGCTTTGAATACAACATGCTTGGATGTGTATGATCTGTCCTACTATTCAGGGTGTTGCCCATCCACCGGTTGGAGGTCGATGGACTTGGGAGATGCTTTGAGGTCGAGGGAGGGCTGACCCGACGTACCGTGGTATCGCTCCTGAGACGGCTACTCCCAAGGGGTTGGATGGAAGCGCTGTGAATCTTGGGACAGGACATGTTTTCATGTTTTACTTTTCATGCAAGTATTTATCTTATGATATAAATGACTATTTATGAATAGTGGATAGCAGCTGTCAAATCCTGCTATCTGATATCAACATGACCTTGTTTAAGAATCAACAGCTAAGGATCCACATGATTAGTAAGCATGCTCTGCGTCAGCCGTAAGCCCCGTCCATTAAGTCCTACTGAGTAATTAGTACTCAGGGTTTGCCCCCACTTTTGGATTACAGGTACCGACGTTAGCTGGACAACTGTGTTGGAGGTGGTAGTACCGGTGGGCTCGGTGCTATTCGCCTTGTCATCTCTTCCTGAAGACTACTTAAGTATAATATTCCGCTGCGAGATGTTTTGAAAACGCTTCCGCTATATTTTTATACTCTGAATTCGCTTCCGCTATATTTGAACATGTATTTAATTTCATACAATTGAGTTGTAAATTAATTCCATTATTGTCTATTTCAACTGCCTGTGATGATGTAATTGTTGTGGCTCCTTCGAGAGTCGGATGTGTTTGATGTCGGTTCCTCTGGGATTTGGTGTTATCGAGAGCTGTAGTACTCTCGACGGACTACCGGGTTTAGTCCGGCCTAAGTGCACTGTGAGCCAGAGGTGGCAGGTGTGCTTAGTCCGTACTAAATTGGGCGGTTCCGCCACAGGAGGGTGGTGGTGTGGTGCTTCTCGCGAGAGGAATTGGGCCGAGACGCTTTGTGGTTGGGGGATTTCTGCGCGGCGTTGGCGGTGGTGTGGCTCGTGGCAAGAACAGAGCGAGGAAGGAGAAGCACGGGAGGCAGGCGAAGTGTGAGGTGCGGTGTTGTTCGGTGAGGGATATGGCTCGGGGGTAGAGGCTTGGCATCCCTTATCCAGCGCGTCAAGCGGCAAGGGGAGCGGGAAAAGGCGAGGGCGCTGAAGAGTGCGGTGGCGCAGCGCGTTGGCGGGGAGCGCACGGCGCGGAGCGACAGGCGCAAGCGCGCGGCAGATAGCGGCGTCGGCGCGGCGTCGCGACGCGCGGGGGAGGGGCCCGGGGCGAGTGGCGGAGCGCGCACGCGCGGCACTGCACGGGGAAGGGGGGGGCCGGGCGTGCAGGCGCGGCAGCAGGGGCGCGGCGACGCAGCGCTGGTGCGGAGGGCGTGGCGTGCACGCGGTGGTCTGTGGGGGGCCGGGCGCGGCAGGCGCAGGCGGACGGACGCGAGGTGTGCGGTCGCAGTGCGCGCTGCGCGGCGGGGTGCGTTGGGGCAAGGCGTGGCGCTGCGCTGTGTGGTGCGGCGCAGGGGCCCGGCGCGGCGCGGAGCGGCAGGCGCGTCGCGCGCGGCGCGCGCGCTGGCGGCGGCAGCGAAGGAGAGGAGGAGGGCGAGCGGCCGGCTGGGCCAGCTCGTCTTGGGCTGGGAGAAGGAAGAAAGGCGCGGAGCGGGCCGGGGCGAGGCCCATGCGGGAAGAAGGGAAAAGGGGAGAGCGAGCTGGGCCGCGGGGAGAGAAAAGAGAGTGGGTTGTGGCCCGATTGAGAGAAGGGAATTTGAATGGATTTTGGATAAATTTGAGACTAGACTGTGGAGAATATTTGAGAGGATATTTCTCAGAAATATTTGAGGATCTAGAGATGATTTTAGGTGAGCTCAAAACTGTACACTTGCACTCAAACAAACTTTCAAAATCATATTTTGAATTTAGACGAGAGATTAGAAGGATAATTTCTTAGGGTCAAATTTCGGGGTGTTACAATGTCCATCGTGCCGAAGCTTGGTCCGGCCGGTCGGCATTTGGCAGCGAGCAGCTCCAGGCGAGGAGAAGGGCGCACAAGCGGCGGCCATCGGGTGAGGGGAGGCGGTGCGCGTAGCCGATGGCGGCGCATGAGTCGCGGGGGTGGGCGACTTCGTGGGCTGTGTGCGCCTGAGTGTAATTCGTGTGGAGTCTCCTCGCTACAGTAAAATGTCTTCTGGATACGTTTTGATAGCAACGATTGCTAAAGCGTTACTGTACAAAAGGCGTAAACATGTTTTTGACACGTTTTTTGAAATGTCTCAATTTGACATGATATTAGACACGATTAGAGTGTCGAAAGACATGAAGTGACACTTGTTGTCATGTTATTTAAATCATCTCAACATGACACATAGTTAGCTATGCTATTAACCATCAGTATCATCTAGATACGACATCAAACGTGTCAAACAAACGTGCATATGCATATAAATATGTTTTTTGATACACCTTAAAAGTATCTTAAAATAACACAAATTAAGACACATTTTCAACCATCAATATCACAGTGACACACAAAAAGTGTATCAGACAAGCGTGTCTATAGACACATAAAGACGTTATTTGATACGGTATTAAGAAGTTGAAATTCGTTAATGGTAAATATAAAAACAGTGCATTACTTAACTATTCACATGCGATACAGTGGTCTAGTGGGGAGGCATTATGTGAGGTATGAGGTCATTGAGTTTAATTTTTAGTGATTGCATTGTACGAAAATCATATCATGTAGTATATATTTTTTACTATTTTTAAACACATACTAAAGCGTTTTTATGAAATGTAACAACGTCAATAGACATGTTGTATAAATGTATTTATAAAAGTGTATCAACGTTTCTATGAAACGTCTCAACTATAGATACGCTATAGTAATCCGTCTCTACAATCTTTGTTACAGTGCTGGCGAAGACGCTCCAAGCACGCTTTAAGAAACGTGTCAACATTGATGTAGATACGAAATAAAACGTGTCTATTATATAATAAAACGTACCTACAGGGTAGGTTTTCCTGTAGTGCCTCCCCACCGCGGCCACTGCGCCAGCCTCCTCCCTGCACCAGTCAACACGCCGCTCCGTTCCCCTCCACGTCGCGGCCGGCGCGCCGCCTCCTCTCTGTCGCGGCCACCTCCTCCTCTCCCGCCTCTTCACAGTCGGCCCCGCCATGGCCGCCACCGGTGGCTCCTCGGGCTGGGTCCAAGCCATGGTGGCCGGGCGGGACGCGGGAGGATGGGCGCGGATGAGGGGAGAGGCCGTGCGCGGTGGGACGGCGCGGGGTAAGGAGATCGACCATGGCGGCCGGGCGGGACGCAGGAGGCTTAGGCCGGGCGAGGAGAGAGGGAGGGGGCAGGTAACTGCGGGTGAGCGGCGACGTAGTGCGGAGGGAGCGGGGAAGCGAGGGGCGAGGGGTGAGGCCGTGAGGGCACTGAGGGGTGGGCGGGCGGGCGACGGACCACACGGGTGGGGCGACCGGGAAACTGGAAACAATACAAACTTTTAAGAGAAACTAGCAATTGGTCTGTGCTTTGCATCGGGCAGCACCAAAGCCTTGCTATGATCTCAAATGCAGATAAATAGGACTTGTGCAGTGTATGGATGCCTAAATAGGTGCTTAGAGTGAGAAAAGTTAAGCATCTGGAAAAAATTTTCTTTCCTACAATGCATATTAGAGGTACCGGTGCTTAAGCATGGCTCGCATGGCAGTTGGCAAGGCACAAAAGCTGCAAGCATCGGTGCAAGACTAAGCACCTCTTCCTTTGCATAAACACCGAGCTGCAATTTAAAACCGGGTATTTTCTATAAACACCCTTATAAGTATCCCATTGTACATATCCTAAGACGGTGATACAATTTCTATTGGATGTTAAAAAACAACAAATAGACTCAAGCCGACTGTCCCTGTAATCTATCAAAGGACAAGCAATCGCAACACTGTGCAAAATAAATGACAATATAAATATATCTGGCACACTTGTGTTGTTGTAGTACTCATCAATAACCCTATGTTACTTAGCAACTTCGGGTGCAGGGAGTGATCGAGCTCGCCCGAAAACGCTCGCTTTCACAATCTCTACTACTTATTAAACGTCTATTTGGTAGGGCTCCACTTCACCATTTTCAACTCCGCTTCAACTTTGACGAGCCAAATAGGTATAACTCCACCAACTCCAACTCCGAAAAAAACTTGATGCTAGAGACCAATTCCGTAAAATTTCTGGAGCAGAGAGTAGGCCAATTACAGGAAGTGCTGTGCAGAGAGGCACTGCATGTGATGTGTGTTTCTTCAGCTCGTGCCATGTAATTCCGTAGGTGTTGCTGCCACAACTTTTGTCTAGTACTTATGTTCCTTTTTTCAGAGGCACGTTGTCCCTGCTTATGCGCATATATTGGCATTGTCAGAGCAAGCCACACTGGGCTACAAACCTCAACTCCAGGGGTTCATTACAGAGACCCGCGGGGCAATAGAATCTCGTTATTTCTAACCAGAGTCTCCATTACAGCACCAGACGTTCAGCCCACAGCTTAGCTTCCTCCTTCCAAGAGGCAACCAGCCACCAGGAAATGGAGGTCGGAAAAAAAAATCGTTCTACTGTGCCAAAAAAAAAAAAAATCGACACGTGCTTACTCTCCGCATGGGGTGGCTACGAGACCAAAGGCGTGGAGGCGTGGAGCTGGTGTCTTGGCACGCTGGTTGCAGGTGGAGCGAGTGGGTGGCCAGCAGTTGCGATTCGCCGCACTGCCTTGCCGCGACAGCCGTGGCCTTGCGAAGCAACGGCGGAACCAGAAGGACGACGAATCTCGGAATCTGCTAACGCCTCTCAGGGCTGGGCTGCACGAGGCTTGCCGGGACGCCCCGATGTCGCGCCGAAGGTGTTCGACGGAATGCAGCAGAGGTCGCTGGTGCTGGAACTTGACCACCATTTGCCAGGTGCCGCTAGCAGTAACACCTTTCAAAGATTGGGAAAGGAAAGAGGATGCACGGTGCTTGGTGGCAAACAACAGAAAAGCCTGGAACAGGGTCCTTGGGGACGCCCTGGGAGCAGCGGATTCAGCCTAGCACAAATGCACAATGTGGTCTGTTTCTAAATAAATCGAATGGTCAGTGGTGTTTCATTGGTCTGTGGTGGCAAGAATGAATATTGCTTTAAGTTACTGATGCCAAAAAAAAATGGCAGGTTGAATTCTGAAAAGAAAAAAACCGAAGCATCACAATTTACTAAGCACAAGGGAAGGGAGTTGATTCTGGAAAGGAAAAGGGCTTGAATGGTGAAAGACGCCTGACGACGGTGGAGTGTCTTGTGTGCATTCATGCAGTGGCATCGGTCATCAGTCCTGCCTAGCTGCTGTTATGGATCCAGGAAGCTGATTACCTGAAGTTGCGATAAGATATGTCAGCATGCATTTGCTCTGATTGCTTCTAATTTTGAGATCACTGGCTGCAGTAGCTGTGGTTTGTGCGATGGCATTTAACCCAGAATGCTCATGCTCCCAACTTGTTTAGCCGTGCTTAACTGCTATTAGCATCTGGTAAGAGATTGGTGTTCTGGTGAATAATGATTAAGTCCATCTGTTAGTACTAGTACAATTAACTGTACAAATAACAAACCGCATTGGCTTCCTTGCTGCAGGGGTGAGAGACACGAGTGCCCGCAGGCAGTGCTCCGTCCGCCCGCTACGGTCTATATAAGCGCCGCGCCAGGCCGCCCCGGGCACCCCTTCCGCGCAACACCCCCGAGAAAACCCAACTGCCATCGAGCTCGGCACCTCCACCGCCATGGAGCCGACCAAGCAGAACCAGGGCGGCAAGCCTTTCGGCCGCGGCGCCAACAAGAGCTACAGCCCAGAGCAGCAGCATGACTTGCTACCGTTTCATCAGGCGGAGCGGGGCATGGCGCTGCCGCAGGGTGTCGACGTCTTCGGCGATAGCTCCGCGCGCGTCGGCATCCATGGGGTCGGCAACATCGGGGGCTACAACACGCTCGGCATTCCCCGTCACTTGGCAGGGCAGAGGCCATCGGCGCTGATCCCCAACAACAGCCAATACCGCCACCCTCCGTCAAGCGGCCATCGGCCTGGCTCTTTCGCCCACTTCCCCAACCAAGCTGGCGACGTCGTGGACCGCGCCGCTCTCTTCCCCGCCCACGGCAGCGACGTCCTGGGCCTCGCCGCTCTCTTCCCCGCGCACGGTGGCGACATCCCGGGCCGCCCCGCTGTCTACGACACCAGCCTCGACCTCGACCCAGACGCCGCCGCCCATCTGGCTGCGCAGACCTATGGCCAGCCAGCGGCGACATCCTTCGACCAACGCTGGCAATCGACGCTGAGCTCCATCGGCGCCCACCAGCGCCATCCTTCGTCAACCAATTTTCCTCACCCCGGCACCGACAACGGCAGCATCTACCAGTACACCTCCTCTGCATCGCTCTCTGACCAGCCAGCGACGCCCTTCAACCAACCGTACCCGGCGGAGAACTGGCAATCGATGCCGAACGCCAGCCAGCGACATCCTTCAACCAGCCTCGACCTCGACCCCGCGTCGCGTATCCGCCAGAAGACCCGCTTGTGGCTCTTTGATGATAAGGCTGGTGTCCAATCGTGGAGTCGCGCCCCAGCGGTTTCGACGCCCGAGGAGGAGCTCCGGCGTTTCCTGCTCGACGACCAGGACAACGCGAACCTCGTGATGAACCCGGACATCTCGAAGCCAATTGCCTCCCTGCTCGATCAAGGCGGCCAGGAGGACCATCACACGGCGGTGCGTATTGCGGTGCTCAGCCGGATCACGTCCGACGTGCATTCGGTGATGGCGAGCGACGCGGGCGCCGAGGTGTTCGTCGCTCTGCTGCGCGCCATCGTGCGGGCGAGCAAGTCCAAGCGCTTAGAGCTCAACGCCATCATCCAGGCCGCGGCATCGCCCAACGCCAGGAGCCGCCTCATGGGCGTCGCGAACCAGAAGCCTGGGTACGTTCTGGGATCAATTCCACCCACTAATGCTTTTGTGGATGCTCACTGGTTCGAAATTTCGAGTGAATGATTCTGCCATGCCATCAACTTGTTCTTCAGGGTACTGAAGGAGCTCTTCAGGGTGGTGGCGCAGATAGACCGCCCCGAACTATGCGAGCCGCTGGTCAACTGCCTCATCGATGGATGGATAATGGAACAGCGCAATGGCCCGGAGCAGCTTCACGGTCTCTTCTCCACGCTGGCGCTGCCGTACCAATATTGCACGGTATGCACCACGGGCCGTAGAGTTTTCTTCTGAACTTCCGTTCAGATTTTCATACGTGATGTTCATTCCGTCATACCCCTATTCAGCTGGTTAGCCTGCATTTTCTGATGATCTCAACTTTCCATTCAGCCTTTCATCCGCCGGCTCGCCATCCCCCGCTTCCGTGAGATGGTCACGTCCGAGTTCGGGTGGATCAGCATGGTGGTATGCCTCAGGAATGCTAGAAACGATGAGCTCACTGATCTCGAGCAGACCGTCTTGAACGACACCTTTGAGATTGCCAAGAGCCAATTCGGGTGAGAGCTGATAAGTAGTGTCCTGTATAATAATTCTTGTCGTTTCCTTCCCATGGCTGGAGAGTAGTGCCTGAACAAACGAAACTGATGAGAACTCCATCCGGCGTGCCGCAGCTGCCGCTTCTTGCAGGAAGTCCTCAAGGGCGACCACCGCTACTATCGACCTCAGCTCAGGACCGGCATCAGGGAGCGGGTTGATTCGAATCTCATAGAGTTGTCCATTGACCAGTTCGGGAACTGCGTGGTACAGGCGTGCATTGTCGCTCTCCCGACGGCGTTGCACAACGTGCCTCACCAGCCTCTGCTGCACCGAGAGCTCGCCGCGTTCATGGACCTGACCAACGACCAGCTCTTTGCGCTGGCGCGCAACCGCTATGCCTCCCACGTCCTCCGCAAGCTCCTCGACACCAGCAAAGACGTACGTAGCTGCTACTACTGTACTGTTCATCTTTCACTGCCACTGTTCATCTATCGTTAGCTAACTGCTGTTTGATCTTTGCGAATGTGGCGATGTCATGCAGCACCCTGCAGTGCTCGAGATGGCGGTGAATCTGGCGCGGCGGATCCATACCGCGCTGCAGGGGACGGGCGAGGATGTGATGGACCGCCAGATGATGCAGGTCATCCGTGATGTGCTCTCCAAGGATCATCCGCAGTCGCCGAGGTCGCCCCCGCCTCCGCCCTCACCCCCACCCCAGCAGCAGGAGCTGGTCCGGAATCGCCTGCTCACCAACGTGCTTGAGCCAGGGGATCTGGACTTCGCGGGTTCGTCGGCGCACGTCGCCCGGTTACTACTCGAGTCGGAGGAGCACTGGTACGACACCGTTCGAGGGAACGTGTTCAAAGGGATCATGCGCGACTTGTGCACCTTCATGGAGAGCAGAGAATGGCACGCCGTCTTCCTTCAGTTTCTTCGCCCGGACCGGCTCGACGATCTCCAGGTCATCGTCGATGCCATCTGCAGTGACGCTGTGCCCGTGATGCGCATCGTGAATTCTGAATGCGGGTACGTTGGCGATTGAATTCCTCCGTTCGTTTTTGAGAAGAAATG
Organism: Paspalum notatum; assembly: GCA_022530915.1. NCBI lineage: Eukaryota > Viridiplantae > Streptophyta > Magnoliopsida > Poales > Poaceae > Paspalum > Paspalum notatum. The sequence goes on from CM039684.1 coordinate 5,321,695, forward strand.
GTTCCGAATTCGCATTTCGCTTCCCTTATATTCAGACAAGTAACAACTGGAGGTTGCAATCAATTAGCAGTTCCATGAATCATTCTGACCATTTCCTCTGAGAATTTGCTTTGATCATCTTGATTCTATCTTCCGCTAACTTACTTACGGTTAATATGTTCTGTGCGCTGGGCAGGGAGGCATCTCTGGTGGGGCTCGTGCGCGTGTTGGCGCGGCTCCCATGCGGCAAGCAGTTCATCAATTACCTCCTGAGCAAAGGCCTGATGGAACAGAGAAAAGGCTCGGGTCTGCTTCAACATATCTTCACCGAGTTCCCCTACGAGGATTCTTCGGTATGTAGCAAAGCCCACATCTTGTCAACAATGAGATATACAGTGCCTAGCTATATGCACTCCTCATCCAAGTTTTCTGACGAATTTGATTTCAGATTTGCATCCGGCGTGCCATTGACGCCTTCAATGGTGATCCCCTGTCCAAGTTCATGTTGGATTCCATTTGGATATGCCTCCAGGCCGCGACAGGCGTGGACTTCGACAATCTCGAGAAGAAAATCTTGAGCAACACCGCCTGGCTCGCCGAGGGTGCAAGCAGGTGCGAGTCGAACATCCGATTGCAAATCCCGCGTCCTCCAGTAGTTCTGTTTTCAGTCAGCGTTCTCAGGATGAACGAAACTAACGAAGCCTCCCACCGGTGTGTCGCATCGCAGCCACCTTTTCTTGAAGGACATCCTGGGGAGCGATGGCGACAGCAAGCTCAAGGAGGGCATCGCGAACCACATCGTGGAGCACTTCGCTAGCTTATCCTTGAACCGGTACGGGCACAGCTTGGTGGTGGAATGCTTCCAACGGACGGGATCACTGCTAGAACGCGTGCTCGAAGGATTCCTGGGCCTGTCCGACGATCAGCTCGCTCGTCTGGTTAACGACCGCCATAGCTGCTACGTCATCCGCATGCTGCTCCTGGCCGCCAAGAAGGCAAGTAGTCAGCACTCTCCCTGTCACGTCGGTGCCCGTCGATCGTTAGCTGACTGCCGTTTTGATCCCTGACGAATGTGGCGTACGTGCAGGACTACCCGGATGAGACGGAGACGCTGGCGGTGTGGTCAGGGATCTGATGCCAGATGCCAGCGACGGCCAGCCGCACAGTGGATGCAGGTCCTCCAGAGCATGCTCTCAGAGCAGCGTCTTCATTAGCCGGTTTTGTTCCGTTCATATCGCATCACGAGATGTGCAGAGTACTTGCGCGGGGCTGTAGGATGGTAGGAAAGCTCGCGATCTTCCAAATGCCGCGCTGCCTGCAAGCGGCACTGAGGGTCGGGTCGTGTGTACTTGAGCTCGTGTGTTTGATGATCGGTTGCTGATGTCCACCGGTCCATGGTTTGGATTTGTGATTGTCCAGTAGCTGTCTCTGTGTAGAGGCACCAAATAACTGTTGTCTACAGCTCAGACTGGTTCTAGTGAAAGGCAAATTCAGATGCAGCTCTATTGCATTCATGGTGTTGATGTTTGGTCAGATCAATTGACTGCATTTCGCGTATCCTACCAATTATCGTCTGATTCCCTGCAGCAAACGGTAAATGTTTCAGATACGTTTTATAGTCAATGTCCTGCCTGTTATGGTAAAATTGATACAGGATTCAGAATACATTTTCTCTCAAGAGATGGAGAGATGATAGTAGGTAATGGCACCTTATAGTTTTTCTTAATCAAGTTTTTCAGTACAATCATTGTTCCCGAGACAGAGAGCAAAGCTCTAGCCAAAAGTAATGTTCACATTTTCGTTCAAAAAAAAGTAATGTTCACATTCTAGAATTATCGCTAGGATCGGATGCAGCATCGCCTGATCAAGGGCCATGTTCCATCGCACCGCCGGTTCTATGCTACTCCCGTCCATGCCCATCCATTGTTTACAACCCCCTCTTGAACCCAACTAACCAACCGGGCACCTGCCTTGGCCTTGCCGACTTGCCGTCGTGCGCTCGTGCGATACAGGCGTCCGTTCCGAGCCGAGAGCCGCCGCCTCCTACTCGGTATGCGTGTGTTTGGATAGAATCTATCATCCGGTTGACCAGAAACGTCAAAACATCCGATTTGCATCTGCCGGTAGATTCGAGTGACGGTAAGCTTTTCATCACACGAAATCTACACGCGCGCAATGCCTTTTCCCATATGATTTTGATCATTTATTAAATACTATCATGCGAGAAGTGGTGGAGCACAGCTCTCAGAGGACTGTTGGTCTTTTGCCCTGACATGAGTACGATAAAGGCACACATGGTCTTTTGCCCACTCACGCTAATCGGTCAAAGGTTGGAAAGAGTACTAGAATATTAAACAAATTTTGTTACATACTTCTGCAATTAATTACACTGTAGTTACAGTGTAGACACCTATAGTTACGGTGTAAATGTATGTAATTACAGTGTAAATATATGCGGTTACAGTGTAAATATACGTTGTAAAACAGTAGCAACTCAGCTTTATAGACAGACCGAACCTGGTTGTTGTGGGAAGGCACACCCATGACCCATCATGGCGCGTGGACCGCCTCGTGTCCCGCAGGTATGGCTGCTGCCGCACGCTGCCCCCGCAGTCCTGCTGTGCTGCGGCAAGAGCTGCGCCCCCGTCAATCCAACGACACGTCCTTTCGATCTGATACGGATCGACGGCTATCAAATCGCGTGATGAAATGCTTTCAAACACACGAGTGACGTTTAGCTTTTTTTCCTATATAAGCGCCACCACGGCACCACCAGCCCCAAGCCGGCCCTCATTTCTGAACCCAAGCGCTGTCAAGCAAGGTCGGCTCCTCCACGGCCATGGAGCCCAACAACCCCTTCCCCTTCGGCCGCGACGCCAACTACAACTACGACCCAGCACAGCTTCTGCGACCATGGTCTCTGGCGGAGCAGGGCATGCCGCCACCGCCGCCGAACCCGCACCAATTCCCGTTACTCCAGCCGCATGGTGGCCACGTCGTCGCCGTGGGCGAGATCCCCGCGCGAGCCAACTTCCTCAGGGACGGCAACACCTTGGGCTACGACCACTACATGCCCGGCATGCCCCGCGCCCACTTCTCGCAAGCGGTACCAGGCTTCATCAACAACCAGTACCAGGCTTCGGGAAGCGGCCCTCAGGCCCAGCATGGCTCCGCCGCTCTCTTCCCCGAGCACGGCGGCGGCGACGTCGTGGGCCGCACAGCTCCCTATCACTGGCTCATGCCGTCGCACTAGCAATGGGAGCCGAGCTCCAGCGGCGTCCAGCGCCATCCTCAGCCCGGTGCCGGTGCCGGCACCCGCTCCGACTTCTCCGCGTGGGGCGACAACGCCATCCTCAACCAGTACCCCTCCGCCCGTCTGCCCGCGCCGCTCGCGTACCAGTTGCCGCGGAGTCGCGCCCCATCGATTGAGGAGGTCCGGGATCTCCTGCTCAACTCCCATCCGAACGCGTCCCTCGTGACGAACCCGGAGATCTGGAAGCAAGCGGTCTTCCTGCTCGACCATGGCGACCAGGAGGTGCGTCGCAAGGTGCTCATCTCGGTCATGCGCGACGTGCATACGGTGATGGGGAGCGACGCGGGCGCCGAGGTCTTCGTCGCGCTGCTGCGTGCCGCCGAGCGTGCGGAGCAGGTGGCAGAGCTCAGCGCCATCGTCAGTGCCGCGGCATCGTCCAACGGCAGGCTCTTCCTGAGGAGTGTCGTGGGCCGTGTATTCAGGTAAGTTATGGGTCAGTTGCTTCCTTGATTTTGCGGAAATTGGGTTCAGAATTCAAGGTTTTATTAATCGAACCATCCCATTTACAGTAGCTTGTAACCGTTTCAAGCTATTTAACGCAGCAATCCACATCATGTTCGCTTGCATGCCAATTCAAATAAAATCGGTAGAGAAAAATCAGGAGTACAGATGCTATTTCGTGTCATGGAATTGGAATGTCAGAGCATTTTGTTGTGATTGATTCTGCCATGAATCTTGCTATTGCTTTTGCACGGCGCAGGGACACAGCTCTGAAGGAGCTCTTCAGGGTGGCGGTGCGGGACCCCCGGCTACACGAACCGCTCGGCGCCTGCCTCGTCGATGAAAGGATGGTGGAATGTCTTGGCCCGGACCTGCTTCACTATGTCTTCACCACGCTGGCCGTGCCTTACATCTATTGCTCGGTATGATAGATAGCTTGGCAGCAATGGAGGACATACGCATTGTGATTGTGTATTGCCTGCGACTGCGTTTTTTTTTTCCCCTTTTCTGATGAACTTCCTCCGTTCAGATTTTCATCCGGCAGCTCGCCATCCCCCGCTTCCGTGAGATGGTCACGTCCGTGTTGGGGTGGACGTGCATGGTGGAATGCCTCATATCTGCGAGAGGCGATGAGCTCACTAATCTCGAGCAGACCATCTTGGAGTGCACCTCTGCGATCTCCAAGAACCAATACGGGTGAAGATCAGATCCTATCTCTTCTCTTCAGTTTTTTGGCGTTCCTATAAGCTGGAGAGCATGCAGTGTCTGAATGAAACTAACGAGACCGACGTGCTGCCGTGCAGGAAGGGCGACCACCACCTCTATCGGTTTGAGCTGAGGTACGGCATCAGGACGCAGGTTATGATGAACCTCGCGCAGTTTTCCATGGACCAGTACGGCCACTACCTGGTTCAGGCGTGCTTTGCCTCTCCCGCTCACCGGACGGAGATGCTCGACGCGTTCGGGAAGCAGCCCTTCGAGGAGCTCTACAGGATGGCGCGCGACTACCACGCCTCCCACGTCATCCGCAGGCTCCTCCAGGCCGTCGAGCACACAATAGTACGTACTCCGTCCGTGACTATTTGCCCACACCGCACGCGCCGGCCGTGCGCTGGACTGGACCGTTCGCTAAGGCTCTCTCTAGCGGCTCCCCCATATGGTATCTGCAAAATTTAATGCGGTACTGTAGACAGAGAGGAAAGTAGTTGGAATAGTGATGAGAGAGAAGATGGAGGATGGGGATGGAGGAAGGGCTGGAGAGAGCCTAACTGCTAGCTGTTTGAACTTGTGCCGGATGCGGCAATGCCGCACCCTGCAGTGCGCAACAGGGCGGCGAAGCTGGCACGGCGGATCCAGGGGCTGAGGAGGCTATTCGGCCAGAATGCCATTTACAATTGCGAGGAGGTGATGGCGGTCGTCGAGAGCGTGCTCGCCAGGGCGGGTCCGGAGTCCGGACTAGCCGGACGGGCGGCGGGTTTGTTCGGCTCATCGCGCACCGCACCACGATGTCAAATGTCTGCAACTCTGCATAGCACGCCCGTCTGTCTGTCATGCTCATGCGTGCTGCCCAAGGATTTGCATTTGCCCGGCCGTTCTGCCAAGCTGCACAAAATGTGCCGTGGTGTGTTTGATTAGTTGATGATGCGATGTGATGCACACCGTCAAATGCCCGTGTTTACGGGGTTACTGCACAGATTATGTTGATTGATTTCATCACAGGAAATAGAGCCGGGCTCTGAAGCTCTGTGCAGTTTACTATGTTTGTGTAGCCCGGGTCACTATCTGTATTCAGGCGGCTAATTTTGGGTTAGCGTTGAAATCTTCACAAGGAAATTATTTCGGGAAGGAACCTAAATTGCTTCACGAGATTACACTTGCATCACCTACTGGCATGGGAAATCACAAAGCTGTAACAGTAGGGTACTCAGCACAGCAGTCAGCAGCAGTGCTTTCTGCTTCAGTTGCTCTGGCTTAAAAGAAGACCAATGCCTGCACTCTGCAGCAATTGTGTGGTCTCAAGGACAGATGCCATTTAACCAGGAACGTTCGTAGCTTGTTTGGCGAATCTGAATCTTACAGATGCTGGTTTGTTAGAGCTTGCTTGCTGCAAACTGCAGTTCAGGGCAAAGAAACTGCAATTGTACTACGCAGGCAGCGCCCGAGTCGGTGATAGCCTTGCCGCATCGCCGCGTTCGCTCCGGCAACACCCTTCTGGAAACAGGGCTCCTGCCTTGCCGTTGTGCGATGCGATGCACGCCGCCTCACTATATAAGCGCTTCCACCCCCCGCACACGCCCCTCATTTCAGAAAGCCACAAGCCCAGCCCACAACAGAATCCAATACCAACCGCCATCAAGCTCGGCGCCTCCACCGCCATGGAGCCGAGCAAGCACCACGGCGGCTCCGGCCCCGGATCCGACCCCAACAACATCCAAGAGCAGCCGCCGCCGCCGCCGCTGAACGTGAACGCGGCCCCGTTCCAGCCGCAGGGCGGTGTCCTCAGGGGCGAGAGCTCCGCCGCCATCAGGCTCGGCGCCTCCACCACCATGGAGGCGAACAAGCACGGCGGAGACCCCTCCGGCTCCGACGCCAACAACATCCCGCCGCCGCCGCTGAACGTGAACGCGGCCCCGTTCCAACCACAGGGCTCTATCCTCGGGGCCCATCCTAACGCCCCCGGCACGCCCTTCAACGCCTCGAGGTCTTGGTCGACGCCGAGCTTCAACGCCATCCAGCTCCAGCTCCGCGCTCGCCTGCTCTCGGGTCCGAGGCATCCAGACGCCATGATGTTCCCGGAGACCACGGCGCGGTTGGTGGTCAGCTTTCTCGATGGAGGCGACCGGGAGGTGCTCCATTGGGCGGTCGACGCGGCCACAGCGGACGTGCACCTTCTGATGCGGAGCGACACGGGCCATGGCGTGTTCACCGCGCTGCTGCGCGCCTGCACGCGCCCGTCGCGGTACCACATTCTCGACCGCATCGCCAAGTGCGTGGCATCGTGTGGCGGCAGCGGCGCGCTGACGCTGATGGACGTCGCAAGCAATCCGCCCGGGTACGCACGCTCTTGGATTAAACCCTGAATCCTCCGCTTGTTTTGCGAGCAGAACCCTGACTGAATCCTCTTCCCAAATCCAACTCTCGCCAGTACAGTTTCGCTTGCATTTGCGTATGATCAATTCAAGTCATCAAACTGTGGGCATTTATCATCTGTTACTGTGTGTGTTTACACGGTGGTGCAGGGAGGAGTCTCTGTTGGAGCTCTTCCGTGTTATCAGGACGCACCCTGATCAATGTAGCATGGTACTCACGCGCCTCCTGAATGACGGGATGATGGAGCACTGGAAGGGCCCGAATCTGCTTCGCAATTTCATCTCTATGTTGCCTCCCCTTTACCATTCGGTATGCGACCATGTAACACAGCTTGGCAGCAACGTAGTACAGTTATTTCTTTCCCAATTAAGTTTCTCTGAATCTGCTGATCGATGTGTGTTTCCTCCTCTTCAGATTATCATCCGGTTCGCCAACAGCAACTTGGGCCGCTTGCTCTCGTCCGGGCCCGGGGTGGGGTGCCTGATGGCCTGCTACATGGGGGCGAGGTACCTGTGCCACGACCTCAAGCTTCTCGAGGACGCCATCGTGATGAGCACAAGTGAGATGGCCCAGGGCGAACACAGGTGAGATCCCGGCGCGTCCCGCGAGACTTGTGTTACTATGGGTTATCTACGGAAACCTTTGAGAGTGATTTTGTTGTGCCGAATGGCATGGCATGCAGCTACCGCCTGTTGCAGGACGTTCTTGAGCGTGGGTCCGTGCACACTGAGGTCGCAGATCGCGTCTTGGAGGACCTTGTAGCCCTGTCCACGCACCAGTACGGGCACAACGTGGTGCTGGCGTGCTTCCGGATGACAGGCACAGAGTGCCGCGGGGAGATGCTGAGGCGCACTCTCGCTGCGTTCCAGGCACTGAACGTCAACCAGCTCGCCGTGGTGGCGCTCAACAGGCATGGCAGCAGTGTCATCCACAACCTGCTCCTGAGGGGCAATACAGTAAGTGATGCATGGTCTCCTCGCCTTGTCTCCTATGGGGGTTGATTGCTTTGCTCTGCTCTAGAACTAATTATTTTGTGCGGAATAATGTGCGTGGGCAATGCAGGAGTGGCCGCAGGAGGCGGCGAGGCTGGCGATGCGGATCAGGGATCTGCCGGAGGAGGTCCGGCAACATGCGGACGCGGAGCTGATGCAGGTCATCTCGTCGATAATGTGATCTGGTAGCTGCAGTGCAGTTGCACTGGCCTGGCCGGGGTGTTCTGTTCTTTTTTCCTGTTCGTAGCGCACCACGACGCGTGCGAGTGAGAGTAGGACAATTGATGAGTAGGAAGGTAGCTAAATGCTCGCGGTCTTCCAAATTGTCTGTCTGCCTGTCAGTCATGTTGCTTGCCACGGGGCCATGCTGCCAAAGCCGCAATGCGTGCCCAGTGACTGATTGGTTGCAGTACTAATGTTCACCGTCAAATGCCTGTGTTTTTCTCAGTGCCAACTCTGTTGCTGTAGTACAAGTTAATTGACTGCGTGACAGAAAAAAAAATGATAGTGTCAAAGATTAGATTTCGTGCGGTTTAGTCTTGCGTGCATCTGCTGGATGACTGTATTCATATTGCTGATGTGTTTACCACAAAGCTGAAAGCGGATACTGCTCCCCTTGCAACAAACCTTCTATCTCGCGCCCCCGGGGCATTATTCTTAATTAACATGCTTAAATTGATATTTTAGAAAACCAGCCCGAACAAAAGTAGTGACATTGTGTTTTAGAGTGGCATTGTGTTTTAACATGTCTAAATTGACATAAAGGCACACCTGAAAAGGTATCAACATATAAATATAACTATATATATCTGAATAAGTGCATTTGGCACAAATGCACGATGACTCTGTGCATAATACCTCTTCATTATCTCTGTCAGAGTTTTGATCCAAATTGGATAGTTCTTCTAATTTGTTTATCCGTGTGAAGAGAACTAACGCATCCAAGAGTTGGAAATGTTTTTAATCACCAAACTCACTTACATCCGTTGTCCAAATTCGAAATTGACTCAAACCAATTATACAACATTTGATGAGTGATTGGAGTTAAAATCTAACACCTACATGTCATGATGGATAAGTGAAAAACTACAAGTGATCTCAGACCAACAATTAGACATGACCTTTTTTGAAATTAGATATTTCAGAAAATGTTGCACTTGATTGTTTAGGAATTATAGCAATATACATGTAACACGCGCACAGTTTCGCATAAGTATGCAATTGGATGACAAAACATAATGATACCAAACTCGCGGCACATCTCAAATTGAAGAAATGCTAAGAAAATTTATGCATCAAAAGTTTTCAAGGAACTAATTTCTAAACAATGGATTCAAATTTAGGAGGAATCTGTTCTAGTTTCAGGAGAATTCCGTTCTAGCTTAACAAGAAAATTATTTTGGGCGGGAGTTGTTCTATCTTCACAAGGAAATTGTTTCTGAAGGAACATACGTAAATTGCTTCACGAGATTATACTCCATCGTCTACTGCCGTGGAAAACCACAAAACTGTAACAACAGGATATGCAGCACGGCGGTTGCATTGGTTGCTTCAGGAGCGTTGCTTTGGTTGCTCCTGCTTAAGAAGACCATTGCTTGCACGTTGTGTGGTCTCAAGCCCAGATGCCATTTAACCTGGAACGCTCGTAGCTTGTTTGGCGTATCTGAATCCTAATGCTGGTTTGTTAGAGCTTGCTTGCTGCAAACTGCAGTTCAGGGGCAAAGAAATTGCAATTGTAGAAACTGGCCTGACCGCACCGCCGCCTTCGCTTCGGCAACACCCTTCTCGAAACACGGCTCCTGCCTTGCCGTTGTGCGATGCACGCCGCCTACTATATAAGCGCGCCCACCCCCCGGCCAGCCGGCCCGCACATAGAAGCACGCCCTCAATCCTCATTTCAGAAAGCCACAACCACAACAGAATCCAACCGCCATCAAGCTCGGCGCCCGCCTCCACCGCCATGGAGCCGAACAAGCACCACGACGGCTCCGGCTCCGAGCCCAACAACCTTCCAGAGCAGCTTCGCGACCACGCCTCCTCGTCCTCACAGCCCGGGCGGTCTCTGGCGCACCAGCGCCCGCCGCTGCCGCCGCTGAACGTGAACGTGAACGCGGCCCCGTTCCTGCCGCAGGGTGGTGTCCTCAGGGGCGAGAACTCCACCGCCATCAATCCCGGCGCCTCCACCGCCATGGAGCTGAACAAGCTCGACGGAGACCCCTTCGGCTTCGGCTTCGACCCCAACAACATCCCAGAGCAGCCTTCTCGTCCTCACAGCCCTGGTGCGGGCGGTCTCCGCCGGCGTACGAGGCCACGGCGCGGATTCTGCACGTGAACGATGACCCGTACCAGCCGCCGGGTCATATCCTCAGCGGAAACATCCGGGCATGGTCCTCCGCCCCCGGCACGCCCCTACCCGGCCCGTCGGCGCCGAGGCCTTCGTCGGCGCCGATGAGCTTCAACGCCATCCACCAGCTCCAGCCTTCGGGGCGTGGTCCTCCGCCAGGCGGCGCCGCCATCCCTCCGACTCCGACGACTCATCAGTTCCGGACTCCGCTGCTCGATGGTCCGAGGCACCCGGCCGTCTTGATGAACCCGGAGATCGTGGCGGGACTGGTCGACTTGCTCGCTCAAGGCGACGAGGAGGTGCTTCGTTGGGCGGTCGACGCGGCCACGGCGGACGTGTGCATGTTGATGCCGAACAACACGGGGCATTTCGTGTTCACCGCGCTGCTGCGCGCCTGCGTGCGCCCGTCGCGGTACGAGCTGCTCCACCGCATCTCCTCGGAGGTGGAATCGCGTGGCGGAAGCGGCTTGCTGATGGACGTCGCGAGCAATCTGCCCGGGTACGTAGATTCTAGTACTTACTAGATCAAATCCCCCTCCACTGGTTTTGCGAGAGTTGATGTCAGAACCCTGAATCCTCCTCCCAATCGAACTTGAACCCTAACAGTCTGATCAGCGATCTCTAGTATAGTACATTTTCGCTTGCACTTGCGTATCAATTAAACTGTGGGCATCATCAGTTGTGTGCAGGGAGCAGTCTCTGTTGGAGCTCGTCTGTGCTCTGGCGCCAGATGATCCATATGAACGTCAAAGCTGACTTACAGACTCACTCAATGATGCTACAATTGCACACCAATATGAACCCTCCAGAACCAAGGAACAATGATCCTACGCCGAATGATATTATTCAAGTCACTGATACACACTGTGTTTCTATGGTGGATGCTTCCTTTTTGATGCCACAGGTAAACACAGAGAGTTCACCGACAGGACTCGTGTGTTCTTAAAAGGAAGAAAACAGGGGGAAACATTCAAATTAAAGATCCAAGCGCAAGCAGGACAGGTCACTTCCCCAGTCCAGGCTGAGGCGCAAGGTGTACTCCTGGCGCTGTTGATACAAGCCAACCTACAGATTCATACAGCAACAATATACTCCGACAGTCAGGAGATTGTCACAGCTCTCAACAATCCTGATCCGGTCTTCAAGGCTCAAGATTGGACACTTAGGCCTCTGCTGGCCTCAATTGTCTCCAATGACAACTTCCCTCGGTGCTCAATCAAAAAGATAAGAAGGGCTAACAACACTATAGCGCACAACCAGGCGAAAAGGGCTAGACAATCTTTGATTTCTCTGCCTACTTTCACATGCTCAAACTCTTTGCATAATGTATGCCCTGTTCTTCAGGCTCTTCAATCCCCATTACCCTTGGATTGGGGACATTGTGTACTACAGCCTGTACTCTATTGCTAATTAAATAAAGTGGTCGTTCCTTGTCCAAAAAAAAAAAAAATGCTACCATGCTACGTTTGATGCTAATGTGACGTGAACAATGTGGATTCTCATGTCACCCACACTCATTGGCCCGACGGGAGAGGCCACGACAAAAGACACGACTCGATTATGCATATTGATATTATTAATCACACAATCAATAAAATGGTATTTTGGGCTTTATATGCATATAGTACCACTTCAATATTATGGATATACACTGTTTCACATGTCCACATAAAAATATCAAAGTAGTTTTTTATATAAAAAAAATGTTGAATCAGTTTCCATAGATTGTTGAATCAAAACTACAAGAATATCGAAACATGTGTAAATGTAAAATAATCAGAATCAATAAATATAACCAATTTGACATTTAATCGAATTTGAATCTCTGATTGGGCGTTGGGCCGTGAGGCAAAATCCCAAACGAGGCCGCCAAAGGCGAACAGAGTCCATATTAATTCCATACATACGTGGCAGGAAGCAGGATGCGAGTAGGACTCTCGTGTTTGCGCGGTTCGAGCCGCCATATATATCGGCCCAAGGCCAGTAGGCCACAACAACTCCGCAAGCTCCAACCGCAGGAGATCTCAACGAAAAGCAGACGACACGAACTCTCGTCGATCTCCATGTCGCCGCCGCAAGATCAGCGCCGGCCGCAAGATCAGCCCACGCCTCCGGCGGCGCCCCCTCAACCGGAGGGGGCCTCGCACTTCGGCGCCCACAGCCCACGCTTCACCGCCGCGCCGCCGATCGTCGCCGGCGCCTTCAACGCCCTCGCCGCGTCCCCCCCGCCGCAGGCGTCCGTGCCGAGGAGGAGCCTCGCCGCCTCAGCCGAACCCTACGCCGGCAACTCGAGCGCCTTCAATGTCTCTGCCGCGTTCCCCGCGCCGCAGGAGTCCTTGCCGAGGAGGAGCCTCGCCGCATCCGCGGAACCCTACGGCGCCGAATCGAGCGCCTTCAATGCCCCTGCCGCGTTCCCCGCGCAGCAGGCGTCCGTGCGGCGGACGAGCCTCGCCGCCTCGGCGGAACTCTACGCCGCCGACTCGTCGAGCGCCTTCAATGACCCTGCCGCGTTCCCCGCGCCGTGGAGGAGCCTCGCCACCTCGGTGGAGCCCTACGCCGCCGACTCGAGCGCCTATTTGAGGTCGATGCTGCTCGGCGACCTCTCCGCTCCGAGAGGACAGACCACCACGCCCCAGCCGCCACAGGCGTCCGAGCCAACCACTAGGGCCGACGACGACTTTCTGCGACAGCTCCAGGAGCTGAAGCTGACCTCCGCCCCTGGCGCCGGGTACGCCTCGCTCTTCAATGCCCCCGCCGCCGCGCTCTCCTCGACGGTGGAGCCGAAGCTGAGTGATGGAGGCTTCGGCCACGCCGCCCCGTCCCGCTCTCTGGTGTCGCAATACTCGTCGACGCCGAGCGCCAGCGCCAGCCGCTTCCAGGCTATGCCCGGCGACCCTCATCCTCAGCTGGGCCACGCCACCTTGCCCGCATCGGAACATCACAGCTCCGGTCTCGGCCTCAACCCGTACGCCTCCGCTTTCCAGAGCACGCTGCAGGCGGCTAACCCGCTGGAGCTGGATCCCTACCGCTGCCGCTACATGTCGCTGGGGCAGGTCCGGTCGCTGCTGTACCGCTGCCCGATGCGGCCGTTGCTGCTGATGTTCCCGGAGACCACGGCGCACGTGGTGAGCCTGCTCGAGGAGGGCGACGAGCTGGTGCGCCGGAGCGTGCTCTTGGCGGTCAGGGGCGACGCGAAGGTCGTCATGGGGAGCGACGAGAAGCACGCCGTCCTCGTCGCGCTGCTTCACGCCTGCGCGGGCCGCCCCGACGAGCTGCGGGAGATCGTCAAGGCCATGTGCTGCACCAATGTCTTGGTGGCCAAGGACACCAACGGGTACGTTCATTCGCCTCCCCGATCGAGATAACCGGGCCCGTACATTTCGATTCCTACTAGCAGTATTCTATCAAGATCTTGATTTGGTAGGCCAAGATTGCGTGAAAAAGACCGTATAATTTTCGAATCGAGACCGAAATCAAAGCACAAATGCATGCTTCCCTACATACTCCTACTAGATAGTACTCCTAGATCCAAACAAACACCCCTAAAAAAAAGATACCAGATCCAAACAGAAACTAATTAATCTTTTGTTGCGGCGCCCGCGTGCAGGATAACAACTCTGAAGCACTTGATCGCTGTGGTGGCGCCTCACCCCCAACTCATCGAGCGGTTCATCCGGTGGCTCCTCCGTCAACGCCTACTGGAACAGTACAATGGGGTGGAGCTGCTTCAGTATTGCTTCACCATCCTGTCTTACGAGAGAAGCAAGGTATGTATGTTACGTGACGTGACGACGCAGCTAATCAACAATGGTTTTGAGCACACATGCCATATATACTTATTCAGTGTACATCTTCTGATATATATGTCAACAACTTGATTCCCCTGTCAGATTATAATCGAGCACGCCATCGTCCACATCGGTGAGCTGCTCTTCTCGACGTACGGCTCGAAAAGCCTGGCAGATTGCTTCAAGCACGCGAGGGACGACGAGCTTCGGGCTTTCGAGGAGGTCATTTTGAAGCACACCGACATGATCGCCACGGGCCAATACAGGTAGGTACTTTTAATATTTTCTCAACGATCGCACGTCTATAGAATGGATGAAAACTAACGGCGCATCGATCAGTAACTATTTCTTGCAGAAAGCCATCGAGCACGGCAGTGACTCTCTGCAGGTGGCCATCGCGGGGCGCGTCGCGGCGGACCTGGTGCGCGTGTGCTCGTCCCAGTTCGGGAGCTACGTGGTGGAGGCCTGCTTCCTCAGCACGCGCACGCCGGCGCCGCTGCAGGTCGTGCTCAGCGCGTTCCTGGGCCTGAACCACGACGACCTGGTCACCTTGGTGAAGGGCCGCTTCTCCAACTACGTCGTCAGCAAGCTGCTCACCTCCAGCAAGAGCGTAAGTAGATACTGTCTTTGTTAATACTAAGTTACATATACTACCCTTGCTGCTTGGTTTGTTTATTTCGGCGCCGGAATAGCTAGCTGACTGCTGTCTGGTCTGTCATCGTCGGCGTGCACGTGCAATGCAGCGATTCCCGCGGGAGGTGAGGGAGCTGGCCCGGCGGATCGAGAGCATTCCGGAGGCGGCCCAGAGCGAGATGCACGCGCGCGGGGTGATGGCGGTCGTCAAGAAGATGCTCAGGCGCTAGCCGTGCGCGAGATGTTGTTCTGTAATCCTCATCAACTAGTACTATGTCATGTAGGCATGTAGCACATGCACAAGGGATCAAGGGCGTCCGTCCCAGGGGAACGTTGTGCCGCAAAGCTAGCGGTTTTTTGTGTGTCGTGTTTAGTACTGTAGTTAGTAAGTAGGCGTAGTGTTCGTCTGTTGGTGTTTGGTCGTTGATTAGGCGAGGTTCGTTCGTGCTTTTGGTTTGTTAGTAGTAGTGTGAGGTCCTGTTGCTTTTCTGTACGGGTTGAGTTCACGGCACACTATTTTTGTAGTAATACAAGAGGTAAAATGAGTTGGTAGTAATCTCTGCCGCAATACGTGGACCCGTACAACGGGAAACCCCGGGACGCCCGGCAGGAACCACAACCGCGAGCCTGTGCAGATTGCGCTCGCCAACTCAACTGCCGCCGTCCATTCCGGGCGCGGAAGATGCTACTGCTGAAAATCTTCATCGCGCCCATGCATGCAGCTCTCTCCTTATATAACCGCCGCCCCTTGGCATCTCAACAGCACGCCCGACCACGATGGATCCCACGAATCACGCCGCATCAGGCAGCTGCTCCTCCTCACGGTCCAGCAGCTCAAGCCAGCCGCCGGCGACATGGACCGCAACGGCGAGGCCCTGCGCTCCCTGATCCGGCGCATCAAGGAGCACGGCGTCGACCAGGAGGTCCTCCGCGACGTCATGGGCAACCTCGTGGCCTTCTCCACGCACTGGCTCGGCAACTACGCCGTCGAGGCCTGCATCCTCAGGTGCCCCACGCCCGCGCACCGCGCCAAGGACGTAAGTGCGCTTTCTTCGTGTACAGGTTTGGTGTGGTTTGATCTCGCGGCGTCGCTGATCGACGTCGACGGGCGCGCGCGGTGCAGGGTTTCCTGGAGCAGGAGGAGCAGGAGCACTGGAGCAGGCACGCGAGCTGGCACGGCGGATCGAGGAGCTGCCGGGCACAGTTCTGGAACAGGCGCACGCGATGGAGACAGTCAGGGTCGTCAGAAGGTGTATGTTTGGATTCAGTGGCTGACTTTATAGCTCAAGTCACGTTAAACGTTTGAATGTTAGTTAGAAGTATTTAATATAATTTAATTAAAAGCTAATTATACGGACGAGGACTAAACAACGAGACGAATTTATTAAGACTAATTAATCCATGATTAACGAATAGTTACTGTAACATTACATTTGCTAATCATAGATTAATTAGACTTAATAAATCCATCTCGCCGTTTAGTTTTCATTTGTGTAATTATTTTTTAAATTAAACTATATTTAATAGTTCTAACTAGTTTTCAAACATTCGATGCTGACTGTACTCATATTTAGCCTCGGGGAAACACC
This sequence comes from Paspalum notatum, assembly GCA_022530915.1. Classification (NCBI taxonomy): domain Eukaryota; kingdom Viridiplantae; phylum Streptophyta; class Magnoliopsida; order Poales; family Poaceae; genus Paspalum; species Paspalum notatum. Next base: position 5,337,864 of record CM039684.1, read on the forward strand.
CCAGCTGCCGCTGATGACGCAATCGCATCGAGCCATTTGCCTTTTCAACTCTAGGCTAGGCTTCAGATGTAGTCCGTAGGTTGGTTTGTGCATCCCGAAATAGCGGGATCATCAGAGGATCAGGAACTGGATTCAGTTGTACTTCAGGAATTGAATTCGACAATAAAGAAACGAACCCCTACAAGTATCGACACTATACTTTGTTAGCAAAAAAGAAGTTTAGAAATAACTTTGATGTGACCTCAACCTCATGCTCAAAATGCCATGCCAAAGAACACAGAAAAACCTACTGCAAATTGTGCTGACATTGACTTTTAAATGATTGGCCATCTCCGTGTTTATGTTGCGAGAATTTTGTGACAAAATGATCAAAAGGACTAATAGTTGCATGCATGGATATTATTAGCCACAGAAGATCGGCAAAAGACATTAATAAAGTATCCTAGTGGACGATGACATGGCTTTTTAATGGATGATGATATGGATAGTTTGCGTATTGAGACATGACTTTAATGACCTCCATCTATATAGATATATAGGATAGCATTATTTTACAGGACAAGGCTGCGGCAACCTAGGTTGCATCCCATTGCTCATGTGTAATCATTGACCAATCAAAACATCATCATATGAATCAGGTCATCACAAATTGTACTAGCAATGCTTAAATTTGTAAACATCACATAGCATTCAACTCTATGTGAGAACAAGACCGAAAAAAAATGGGATCACCGTTGCGCTTAACACTAGATCTATGCCGAAAACATGCAACTGTAGCAAGATCCGATGGTGATGCAAAAATCAGACAAAGAAATCAATCTTATAACATAGATACCATATGAAATGATGGGCAAAATCACCGGATATTAACCACATCGTATTAGAGAACATGGATGCACAATCAAAAACATCGGCAAAGGGGACGAAATGGTCAGCTTATGCAATACGAGTAGCACCTAGGAGGAGAGGAGAGAAAGATAAGAAGATGCTAATCCCGAATCTGCACCTACCACGAACAACAAGTGCACATGGCTTGCTGTCGATGACGGCTGAGACCGGAGCGAAGAGGGAAGGGGAGAAGAGGGCAATAGCGACCACACAAATGGGGAGTAAGAAAATCCTAAACTCGGATTGGCACAAGGTGGAGCCACCCTCCAGGCCTCGGGTTGCATTGCGCGGGTCTGGATAGGTGGATGGCCCAGGTAAGTAAACAATGGGCCTTGGATACCAAACGGGCCCGTGGAGTTTTTCCAAGTGAATTCATAGGCCGAGAAAACGAGCGTTTTTTTTTATTTATATATTTATTTTATTTCGTTTTTACAATAATATATTACGGTTATAAAAATTTACGGAAATGTACCCCTGGCGTCCCGAGGCCGGGCGCCAGGATACCTGGCGCCAAGGTCTTGGCCCGGCCCACCCACGTCCCTGGCGCCCGGGGTCGGGGCGCCAGGGGTCGGCCCGCGGCGGGGCAGGGTGCGGGGGCGGGGGCGGGGGCGGCCGGCGGCCGGGGCCGGGGCGGCCGACGGCGGGGGCAGGGGGTGGGGGCGGGGGCGGCCGGCGGCCGGGGCGGGCGGCGGTGGGGCGGGGACCAGGCGCCAGGACCTGGCGCCCGAGGGCGGGGCGGCAGGCCCCACCTCGGGTATATAAGCCGCGCTGCCGGTACGCAGCCATTCTCGGTCGCACGCAGAGAAAGCGAGAGAGAAGGAAAGAGGAGAGGAGAGGTAGACAGCGAAGCTCTGCAGAAATTTGACGGTAAATATTTGATTGGCTTTGTATTTTGTATCATTTAATGTTATTAAGTGTAGATATGAATTGTATAGTATTTGTAGAAAATAGAATTTAGAGTACAATATACAATGTATTTCACTGTATCTGTACGTATGCTATTGTCATTTAATTAGATAAATCAGTGTACTGTATTTCATCAGATCTAAAAGTTATGATAGTAGTACTGGTAGATGTGGCGTATTTTATTAAATGTAGTACTGTGTTTCATTAGATATGCTATAAGTAGTAATTTAAGGACGTTATTAGTGTCATTTAAATACATAACTAGTTTATTTTATAGTGGTATTATTATTTACCAGTAGTATTTAGGTATATATTCGTTATTAGTGAAAACTGATTAGTTGGATATGTTGGCAGATATGTCAACTAAGCTGCAGTTTGAAATATACTATGGCGAAGGCAGTATAGTTCAAGGTCCATATGTTTGTGTTACAGCGCCCTCATGGCCATACCCATCGATGGACGCTCCATCCACGTGGTACATGCCGATGGGTCCTCCACCAATGTCGTTCCCACATATGGGTACTCCATCTTTGCAGCCGATGGGTCCTCCTGCGTTCACGCCGATCTATCCACAGGCAACAGGTTTTATTAAATAAGTCTTTGTTTGGTTCTGTATTTCCAGTCGCACCTAAACTTGTCTTGACGAACGCATAATATTTTTTCGTAGGATTTAACATGTCTGCTGGCGTGGGCCCTTCGCTCACACAGAGCATTTATATGGGAACTAACATCAATGACAATGAAGCATTCTCCTTCTCTGATATTGATAGCGATGGTGGATGGGACCGGCACGATGTCCTTGGAGCATCCAAGTTGGACGGTGCTCCCCTGTTTGCGACACAGGAGGCCACACATACCCCTCTTGTCCAGCAACGTCCAGAGCGAGTGGCGAGGTCTCCTGACCGTCATACCTACTCCACAGATCACGTGCGTGCGCAACAGAGGGCGAGGCAGCGGCGTCGTAGGGGTGGCTAGCAGGTTTTTTTTTGCAATTGGAACTATGGCTTGGATTGTAACAATTCTAATGGATTTTGGACTAAGTACGTCTCATTTTAATGGATTTTAGACTATGCATTGCATTGTATGTATGGATTTTTCACATGAATTATGTGTTTAGTGTTGTATTTGTCATTGCTCTGTGAGGTTACATATATGTTATGCAATATATACTGTCAATATGGATATAATTAGGGGAAACTCTGCTAAAATTTTCAATTTTTCGTTTTTTAATTCGAAATGCCTTTCCATTCAGAATATTCTAAAACCGCGAAATTTCACTCTCAAAAAAATCGCCGTCATTCCAATGTAAAAGTAAAAAAAAAAACTCCAAAACGACCTAAATACTGAAAGCAAAGATTTTCGAAAACTAAGAATTCTAATAATTTCGAAAGCTAACAATTCTAAAACTACTTTCAAAAACTAACGATTCCGAACCTCCGAAAACTAACAATTCCGAGAGATTCTGCCTTCAAACAATTCCGAACAATGCAAGGCGTCGGAACAATGAACAATGCAGACCGTAGGAACAATAACAATAGACGTCGGAATAATGTAGACCGCCGGAACATTTCGGGACAATGCAGACCGTAGAAACAATAACAATGACGCAAGAAACAATAACAATAACAATTCAGGCCCCTGGCGCCCCGCCCCCGGGTGCCAGGACCCGCCGCGGGCCAGCTGGCCCATGCGGGTACCCGGACGCCAAGTGTATAGATTTGTAAAAGTTTATAACCGTAATACATTTTTGTAAAAACGAAATAAAATAAATATATAAATAAAAAAACACGAGAAAACGAGCCGTACGCACGGCCGACAAACATGGGCCGTTCGTTCCTTGGGCCTGGCCTCGCTCAGTCGCTCTCCACTGGTGCCGCGTTCCCACCCGATCGCTATAAAACCAACCGAGAATTCGAAATGGAGATTGGATCTGCTTCCAATGCCAACGGGTCTCCCTCCCCTCCCCTCCTCCCTTCCCCGCCTCCCAAAAGAACCGTAGCGCAAACCTCCCATCCGAGCGCATCCGAGGCCGCCGCAATGTCCTCCTCTTCTAAGGAGCCAGAGGCCAATCGAGATGACATCGGTGACATTAAAGCCAAGCGGCGAAGAGCCTCGAGGGCGAGAATGCTTGTGTTCGTACGCCTCGCGGATTTCGCCAGGAAGCATGGCTTTATGCCGTCACCACCGCCGCTCGAGATGTTTAACCACCCAGGTGAGTTTCTTCTCTTTGCTATTCTCTACCTCGGGCAAATCTTCTCCGAAGAGATTTTAGGGTTAGGATTTGGGGGTTCGGTGTTAGTATTTTGGGATGTGGATTTGCGCAAGGCCGCGTTTGCAGGCGGCGCGTCGATGGCCACACCTTAACCCGCGGTTGCATTTTAAAGCGCTTTGTTTATTCATTAGATATATATTACTGTGCTGTTTCTATTTCTCCTTTTGGTCATTGCTTTCTCATTTTTTTCTCCAATACAGTATATTCTTACCTTTATTGCACACTGTCCGTTCTGTGTAGATCTTCTGGTGAAAGCATGGGGATGGGATAGGTTACTGCCATTCGATTATATTGACGAGCGTGGACGTTGTACGCCCCTATACACTAGGTACCTGCATCAATATTACCTCCGCAACAGTGTTCTCAGTGAGCATGGTGTTAATGATCTAGACTCGGTATCTCTCTCCCTCCCTCCCCCCATATGCCATGTACAACGTTGTTTCTTAGCTTTTAGCATCCGTTGTTTCATTTTCTAATCTGTTTTTTTTTTTCATGGATAATTGAATGGTGGCTTTAAGTGTGCCAAAATGGAGGCTAAACTTCTGTCTCTGCTGGACCAGCATCGCTATTTGAAATTGCAAATTGATGAGTTCGATCTGAGTAAAAAGATCATCGATCATGTGCTTAAGATTAACTATGTCGACTGCTGTGAGTTTCCTACTGCGCCCATTGCCTTGAAGGTGTGTCCATCCCTGGCTCTAAACAAGCCAAACGATTGTATATTCCTTAATTTTGAGATGATTTTTATTGAAGTTTATTAACTATCTTGTGCACATTGCATACCATGGCTTCAAGTGTATCACGAAGGAGGCTCAGCTGTTGTGTGAATTGATTGAAAATGGGTATGGGTACACCCATTGTGACCACCTGCAGTTGCATACGGAGGTGTGTCTTAAGGTTTATGACCTACCAAGGGACTGAAGATGTTATTGCCGCTGCCAGCATGACGGTACATGCTTCTGCAATGACAGTCTACAGACTGGAACCTTCTTTATTGGCAAATGAATCTATAGTATTAAAGTATTAACCTTAACTCCTTGGCATTGTTTGCAAACTATTTTCTAGGCCATTATGAAAGAGGCTAGCCTGATGCTTGAGTTCTTGGAAAAACGGCTTGGTAATGATGACAAGGGTGTTGTAACGCAGACCAGCTTTGTCATGAGTTACGCTTCGAGAATTTTGTTCAAAATATGTCCTGATACAAGGTATGATCTGCATGACATTGTTCTTATTGCTAATTCCTTTGGTTATTGTTATATGCTCACTCTGTTCACAAACGTATGATGTGTTTGACTTTTTCCACAATTTCAAGCACATCATGTTCAAAAAATTATTCAAACATGAAAAAATACAAGTCATACTCAAACCACCTTTAGTTAACAAATCACACCAAAATAAATGGTAGCTTGCTTTTTTTTTGAATAAGACGAATGATTAAAGTTGTCTAAAAGAGTCAACAGCGTCATACATTTGTAAACGGAGGAAGTACAAGACAAGTATAGTATCCTATGCAGAATCTGTTTTCTTTGTTTAAAAAGCATAGAAATGTATTGTTGTGCTCTATAACCAGGGTCAAGAATGATGAAAAATTTGTGCCTGATGAACCTGATGTCAAGAATTGTTGTGTTAAGACCAACCTGCCGGAAATGAACGATACAAGTCAAAAGGCCAAGGTATTGACTTCTTGCACAGAAAAAAGCTTGCACTGTTAACTCAAATACGCTGTGCCTTACTTTTTGCTGGTGGAACTGTCCTACTAATAGGCATTGAACTATGATGAATCCAATGACAAGAACTCCTCTACGAAACTAGGAGATGAAAGCCAGTTGGAGAAAAGAAAGGAGGCTAATCAAAATAAAAAGGCGGAGACTTCATCAAAGGTGTGTTTACCATTTTTATATTTCCCTTGTGGAACTTGTTACTAACACATTATTACAATGAACCTGATGTCAAGAATTGTTGTCATAAGACCATCCTGCCGGAAATGAACGATACAAGTCAAAAGGCCAAGGTATTGACTTCATGCACAGAAAAAAGCTTGCACTGTTAACTCAAATACGTTGTGCCTTATTCTTTTGCTGGTGGAACTGTCCTACTAACAGGCATTGAACTATGATGAATCCATTGACAAGAACTCCTCTACGAAACTAGGAGATGAAAGCCAGTTGGAGAAAAGAAAGGAGGCTAATCAAAATAAAAAGGCAGAGAATTCATCGAAGGTGTGCTTACCTTTTTTATATTTCCCTTGTGTAACTTGTTACTAACACATTAAATTACCATGAATCTGATGACAAGAGTGGTAGAGATGGAATTTGTAAATTAAATATGTAATTTGTTGTGTTTTTTGTGGGTGTCCTTACTGCTTTACTTGAATAATGATTTGATGTTTTCAAAGGATGAACTATTAATAAGACACAGCCTGACTTATAAATAGCAATTGCACTAGTAGCTGAAAATATGTTTCACTCCTTTTTATGTTTTTGAGTATCATTTCTGATTTGCACTGATTAACGATGTGAACTTTTCGCAGGAGCAACAGTTAAAAGGATGCAGCCAGATTTTTTCAAAGGAGGCTAAGAAAAATAAAGCACCAGAGACTTCAATTAAGGTGTGCATACCATTTTTATATTTCTCGTGTGTGACTTGTTACAAACATGCATCATATTATGACGAGTCTGATGTCTAGAGATGGAATTTGTAAATTAAAAGTGTAATTTGTTGTGCTTCTTTTGTGGATGTCCTTAATGACTTGCCTGAATAATGACTTGCCTGAATACTGATCGTTTCGAAGGAGAAACTATCAAAACGAGCCAGCCTGAAGGAAAGGAGCGACAAGAACATTGCCAAGGTAAAAAAACATAGAATAGAAATGGCACCAGCGCTTCTTTTATGCTTGCTGGCTTGTGTTTAACGATGTGGACTTTTCAAAGGAACTGCAGTTAAGAGACATGCTTTCTTCAGAGGAGGATGCTGTAAAGGTAGACGGCATAACAAACCGGAGGAAGAGTGTGAGTGCATGTGCAACGGTAGGTGTTTGAAAGAAACTTTTTTCTGCTGTCAAGTTTGTGAATTATTCCTCTCATAGATCACTGATACACAATTTTATATCAGCTGCAACAGTTGTTTGTTAGTGAGGACTTGAGATCACCAGAGGTTAGTGGAAAAGCGGATATGATTGTGGCAAAACCCCAGAAATTTAGAGCCTACCTTGCCCTGTTTAATTCAATTTGCTTTGACCAGCACTTAATTGATTTTAGTTTGAAAACCAACATCTGTCAACCTTTTGACTACCTCGTGAAAAAAATTGTTTTGATTTATGATTTGCAAACAGATTGCTTTGCTTTTTCCCCTTTTTTTTCAGCGACCCTTTTATTGTGCTTTTCACAGAATTTGTCACCTTATTGATATTTCGTTATGATTTATTTTCTCTACAGGGAATTCGATTGCGGGGTTCTTTAGGTTGCTGAGACGAGGAAAGGTCAATGTTGCGTCAACATGGTGAAGGGCCGCTACTCAAACTACGTCGTCAGCAAGCTGCTCACCACCAGCAAGAGCGTAAGTTGTCACTGTCATGTTAATACTAGTTACATATACTACCCTTGATGTTTGGTTTGTTTATTTCGGCGCTGGAGCCTCTAGCTTATATAGCTAGCTGACTGCTGTCTGACGGCCTGTCGTCGGCGTGCACGTGCAATGCAGTACTTCCCGCAGGAGGCCAGGGAGCTGGCGCGGCGGATCGAGAACATTCCGGAGGCTGCCCAGAGCGAGATGCACGCGCGCGGGGTGATGGCCGTCGTCAAGAAGATGCGCAGGCGCTAGCTAGCCGTGCGCGCGCGAGATGTTGTTCTGTAATCCTCATCAAGTAGTACTATGTCATGTAGGCATGTATTAGAAGCTAGGGATCAAGGGCGTCCCAGCCAGGGGAACGTTGTGCCGCAAAGCTAGCGGTTTTTTTGTGTGTCGTGTTTAGTGGAGTAGTTAGTAAGTAGCGTAGTGTTCGTCTGTTGGTGTTTGGTCGTTGATTAGGCGGCTTTTGGTTTGTTAGTAGTAGTATGAGGTCCTGTTGCTTTTATCTGTACGGGTTGATTTCAAGGTAGTACTATTTTTGTAGTAATATATACAAGAGGTAAAATGAGTTAGTATTTTTGTTTAATCTTCTCGGAATCTCTGCCGCAATACGTGGACCCGTACAACGGGAAACCCCGGGACGCCCGGCAGGAACCACAACCGCGAGGCTGTGCAGATTGAGCGCTCCCAACGGCTGCCGTCCGTTCCGGGCGCTGAAGATGCTGCTGAAAATCTTCTTCGCGCCCATGCATGCAGCTCTCTCCTTATATAATCGCCGCCCCTTGGCATCTTAACAGCACGCCCGGCCACGATGGATCCCACGAACCACGCCGCGTCCGGCACCAGCTCCTCCTCCTCGTCCTCCTCACGGTCCAGCAGCTCAAGCCAGCCGCCGGCGGCCGCCACGTTCTCAGCCGGCGACCTGGACCGCAACGGCGAGGCCCTGCGCTCCCTGATCCGGCGCATCAAGGAGCACGGCGTCGACCAGGAGGTCCTCCGCGACGTCATGGGCAACCTCGTGGCCTTCTCCACGCACTGGCTCGGCAGCTACGCCGTCGAGGCCTGCATCCTCAGGTGCCCCACGCCCGCGCACCGCGGGCTCGTGGCCTCCGCCTTCGCGGCGCTGCGGGACGACGAGCTCGCGCAGCTGGTGCAGGACGAGTACGGCGCCTGCGTCCTCCAGCGGTTCCTGCAGAGCGCCGCCGCCGCCAAGGACGTAAGTGCACTTTCTTAGTACACTACGTGTTTGCCCGGCCGTGGCCGTGCGCGCGTATGTGGCGTCGCGGCGCGTACAGGTTGGTTTTGGTGTGGTTTGATCTCGCGGCGTCTCTGATCGCGCGCGCGGTGCAGGGTTTCCTGGAGCAGGAGGAGCAGGAGCAGGCACGCGAGCTGGCGCGGCGGATCGAGGAGCTGCCGGGCACAGTTCTGGAACAGGCGCACGCGATGCAGACGGTCAAGGTCGCCAGGAGGATGTACACCCGCCGCGGAGATTGAGCCGCCGTTGATGACGCATTCGCAATCGCATCGAGCCATTTGCCTTTTCAACTCTAGGCTTCAGATGTACTCCGTAGGTTGGTTTGTGCATTCCGAAATAGCGGGATCATCAGAGGATCAGGAACTGGATTCAGTTGTACTTCAAGAATTGAATTCAGCAATAAACAGTTTGTTTTTCCGATAAAGAAACAAACCTCTACAAGCATCGACAATACTTCGTTAGCAAAAAAAAAAAAGTTTAGAAAATAGTTTGATGCGACCTCAACATCATGCATGCTCAAAATGCCATGCCAAAGATGTCCATTGAGAGATGAAATGTAACAGCACCCTGACTAATTCGGAGACTACTGCACATTGTGCTGCTTGCAGGATGTCTCCACAAAAAAGCAGCAGCAACATTTTGGCCCATTTGAATGCATAGTGCCAACAAAGAGTCTCAAAACGCCATGAAACAACAATCTCATCTCGTGTACCACAAGAATAAAATGGAAATTGTCCATGTGGATAGATTCAATGTTAAAAATTCCTACAATATATTTATTGGGCTTTGCACGAGATCCATCCTATATGATACAAAATCCATATCCTTCGTTGTGAAAAGGGCCCTTGTTATCTACAACAAGTTAGCATTTACAAATGGAGCTTGGCCTGAAACCCAAACTGTCAATATTAGTCTACTGGTTCCAGGTAGACCAACCAAATCCTCTTCATTTATATGTTGACATATTGGACAATGAATAGCTGTAAGATGAGCCCTTCTTATCTGATGATCGGGAGACAGCCGCAAGGGGATCTTCAGAATAGAGCTTTGACCTTGACGATGCACGGGCACTTGGACCATTAAAAGCATCTGGTCCAGGAACTAGAGAGCTGGGCCTATATGGCCTAGAGGACGCCGTTTCATGTCCATAATAATCAGTCAAGCCGCCACCACCATATTGAGTCTGAACAGCAGGTGCAATGCGGACCTGACTTAGGGTGCCAACTGGATGGTGGCTCCCAGCAACTAGCTGTGAAGTCTGAGTGATCACAGGCAGTACATTCTGTGTTAAAGCAGATTGACACAGATTGGGCACTCCTGTTGTATGGATGTTTTGGCCTAAAGAACATCGGGCCACATTCTGGGGCTTTGGTCTCTTGGCAGGCTGCATCATCTGCTGTATCTTTTGCTGCCGCTCCACAATGTTCTTACTAATTTTTTGGGCAGCATCTGCCACTGCAGCAGCAGTTCTCTTTCTATCCGCACTTTGCTGATCCAACTGTGCTATTCGCTTGTTAGCTTCTTCTAAAACAGGCAGTTCTTCTAGCTTCTGTTCCTTAATGAACTTCTGCAATGTTCCAAGCAGTGTGCGCTCTTTTGCATCAGCAGCATTCTGCCAAGGTGTCAAGATAATTTAGAAAACAAGAATCATCTATAAAACCTTTATATCATATAATGTGCATAACACACAACATCGCAGCGGAGATGTACCTGAGAGGCAGGATCATCTCCCCTGATGCGGATCATCTTCCCAGCTAATGCGGCATTATTAATGTACGACCTCAGAACAGGCAATAAAGGATATTTGTGCACTAAATTAAGAGCTCGAATGAATTTGACAGCCTCAAGATGTTTGCCTTTGTTTTCCATTTTCTGAATGAGAACTGGTGCAAAGAAAAAAAGTTCCATGTTATAATCAATTTTCTTCATTTAAAGAGTGATTAAAGGTGGAACATAAAACAACATTATTGCCACGATTTTTCACAACAGCAAACACACATCTTGACCTTGAATGCTGAAGAATAGAATATAGAGCATTATGAATAAACGAATGACAAGGGCCTAAGAAAACAAAATAACAGTATGACAGAATTTTGCTAGGTGGCCTTCTAAAAATACACTTCTGAGTATATTGATGTTGAGAAGAGCTTTCAAAAGTTTTCCCTGCCTAAACTACAAATATCGAAGGTTCAATTTACGAAAAGAGAAAAAATAACGTACGTAAAAAACAACACATGGAACTACATTTATAAAGAAGCACAAACTGCTAACAAAGAGTCATGCCCCCCAAAAGGATTCAAGATTCAAGAACAGTGCAACACAAGTACAGAACAAACGAGCAAAAGCAACAAGATTGATAAAAACAGAAAGAATTTGGCATGTAGAAGCTATGATAAAGACAAACAATGAGCGCATTTCTGCGCACAATTATACTCTCCCTTCTTAAAACAAAAGCACACAGCTCAGATACATTGTTCAAGAAAAGAATGTGAACATTAGTAGAACATAGCAATAAGATAATGACATCATAATTTTCTAGCGGATGCTGCAGCCAACTACTACTACAAAGTCCTTCACTGCTGAACCTTTCCTTTTCTCTTCCTACACACTCCCCGTTCCAATTAGCTCATTTCGAATGCATTTCATGATTGCCCAGCTAGGCCCGCCTATTGCTCAATATTTGTAATGGATTAATGGCCACCCAATAGGTACGATATTTGGTGAACTCTCAACAGCCAACACTCAGTTATCCTGCCAACAATTATATGTAATTTCCACAAAGCACACATCTATACCTTGAACAATGCAGTCAGAATTTATTACACTGTTACTTAATCAAACGTCTCAATCCTACAATGCCAGCTTGCATGATTCAGATGCATTCTTATACAAAACCACAATTCAATTTGAATCGATCCTAAAATATTTTCTGTAGACTAGACAGAAATCGGTATAGAAATACAAAGGGAAAAAAATGCAGATATATAAAGTGTCACGACAAGTGTTTGCTTGGTCTATATGCCTGATAAATCTCACTTTGATTGTCTGCACACGGAACCAACCTTCCAATCTAACATTTTCAGTGCAAGCTCTTGGACCTGAAAATACAGGAGCAGAGCTCTAGCAAAGAGGCCCTAGAAAGTAAAGACGATATCGCCTGATGACGCGACTATAACAGCCAACATGTAACCATTAAACGCTACAAACATCATCCTCAATCTTCAGGCCAAATGGGTGATTGCCCAACTTGTGGTGCATAATTTGTCACATAAACTATGGTAGAGCCTACAGCCTAGGACTCTCTAGAGCACCATGACACCAACAGCTTATCATAAACAGAGTAAAACGCGGCTTACTTGGCATATGTTTGTCGAGGTCCAGTCCAAGGGCAACGAACGCATCAACGGCACGCTCACGACCTGCGATAGACACGACCAAATCGAGCACCTCGCCGGCACCACCGACATCCTCTACCAGCCCAAACACACCCACGAGATGCAGGAAGGTGAACGTCTCCTGCTTGAACATCACCTCTGTCCCGATCCGCTTGCCTCGCTTCCATTCTGCCGCGACAGTTCTGGCCTCCTCGCGCGCCTCAGGCGACGGCTTGACCCCAATCGTGCGCAGGCGATCGAGCAAGCCGATAAGCAGGCGGCAGGACACTTTGACGTCCCCATCGCTCTTGGTCTCCTCCGGCGGCGAGCGGCAGAAACCCGCGGCCGCGGAGAGGACCAGAAGTCCCGGGTCGGGGGCCACCAGAAGGGCGGAATCGAGGGCGCGCTCGGGCTCCTTTAGCTCGTCCCTATGCTCGATGAGGTACGCGCGGAGGCCGGCGCCGTCCATCACCGAGCAGATCAGCTCGAGCTCGGAGAAGCGGGCGAGGCGGGCGGCGAGGGTGGAATCGAGGCTGGAGGCGTGGGACTCGACGGCGCGCCACGCAGCGGTGAAAGCGGAGAGGGCCGTGGAGTAGGTATGGAGGGAGGCGATCGCGGCCGGGATGGACGGCGGAGCGCCGGCCATGGCTGCGCCTGCGCTGGTCGAAACCCTATCGAGGTGCGTGCTTCAGATCCTTTTCCCCGTCGGCCGAGAAAGGTAGACGAAGAAGACATTAAGGGATGGGCCCAAATTCAGTAATGCTCCAACTTGAGACGGGCCCATATAAATGTTAGCCCATTATGCACTACCCTTATGCAAAAAGTCCTTTCGACCTCCTAAGTCCTAACTATACTCGATCGATTTTTTGATGTATCTGGAGGGGCAAATGCCCTACTGGTTATATTGAGAGAATTACTTATTTGGTCCATAAAATTTGGAACTTTCTTCCTTGGCCTAAAAAAAAGTTTTGTTCTCTACTCGATCCAAAAATTTTGTTTCGTTTCTTTCTTGGCACTTCCGTCCATTTTGGAACCATAACGTGTCAAATGGAGTAAGAAAAAAAATCCCCAAAAAAATTTTTGGTCTCTATACATAACCAACCTGCTTCCAGATTTTTAATGGAATTTATTACAAATATTAAATAAACATTTCTCTATTATCTAACTTTACTTCAACATTATTATCATTTTCAAAACACCCATTAAGCTTTAAATGCTGGGGTTCAAACTTTTACAATGAGCTACATATACAACAAGGATCATACAAATTTTTGTGTAATATTTGGAGCACTTTTCCTATAGCAAATATTTTCCAATTCAATTTTATATCTAAACACAAAGACAAGGGTAGATCTATCATTTAACTGTAAATTCTAGGGTTGCAAAAATCACTATAGAGCCAAATTATCATATGAAAGCCATTATCCAAGTTTCATGATTTTTGGAGTTCATTTAGTCCATTTTTGGCATTTCTTTTGTTTAGATAACATGCAATAAACTGAGGGTACAAAAATCTTTTCAAAGATCCCCGTCTTTGCCATTCTGTAGATCTACTAACAAGGAATACAACTCAACAAAGTTTGAATTTTTAGCAATTTTATTCGATTTTTAATAGATTTCAAATGGATGGAAGTATTACGAAAGGAACGAAACAAAATTTCTGGGTCGAATAGTCAACAATATTTTTTTCTAGGCCAACAAAGGATGTGTCAAAAAAATTTTGGGCCAAATAGGTAATTCATATAACTCCCTCTGGTTTTCAATATAAGTTATGGCTGATTTTTTTTGTAAATTTAATTGTTCGTCTAGAATAGTGTTCCTCTTAACATTTCTTTCAGAAGAACTCTGCAAACATCCTGATCAACCGCATCTTCAAGAACGAGGAGTACAAAGTCCGCGGCAAGTACGACGACGAAGCTGCAGAGGTGAACGGCCAAGCAGCGGAGGTAAGCTAAAACTGGTATTACCTGAATCCACAGTTTCATAGAGTCGTCAGCAACCAAAACGCCCCAGCAGATGCACTAATGGTAAAATTTATCACTTCGATTCGATGCAGGCAAAATGAATGGTGACGAGTTCACATGACATGGCATGACCCAATCGCGCTCGGCTCGCCACGAGAGAATAAACTGCTGAGTGATGCCATGGATTGACGGACCTGTGCATGCTTTTTTTTTTTCAGGCGCAATCCAGGCTTCCTGTGCACCATCCATGTGTTGTTCATATGTTTCTGTACATGAGCTTTGAGATGATTGCTCAGCTCTGCTGCTGGAGTACTCGTGTCATGTTTTCTCTGCTAATCGAATAAAAGTGCTCTCACAGCGGCTTGAGACCTCTGTTCCATCTGTCTGCAGGTTCTTAATAATCAATGGACGATCGTAATCATGAGCCCACCGTCATCAACCAAAAAAAACTGATAATACTACTGTATTTCGATCTGGCAGCGATTGCGATTGATGTTGGCGAGTCATGATGATCTGGCTTGTACTGTCATCTTGGGGCGTCTCTATCCGAAAAGAAAGGAAGAAAATCCCGAGTGCAATGAAAATAAAGTTTCAAATATACAGGTGTTTGTCTTACATTCGAAAAAAAATACAGGCGTTTGGCTGAGGTCACAACACAATGGCACTACGTACCTAGCATATGTTTGGCTGAGGTCACAAGAGCGTCCATATATACAGGTGCGCAAAACACTGTACAGAGTAAAATTTCACATACAAACGGTATGACCGTAAAAAAATACAAACGGTGACGTCAACCTTAATACTTGCTCATACCAAATGACAAGCGTTTTGGTCCTCATACTTTCCATCTTAATTTTTATAGATGTTTATACATCTAAGCATGTATAAAAAAACAAATATATAGAATATTTTATATAAATCTATTTAAATTAAAACGCATTACAGTTTAATTTAGGACGGGTAGGTACAAGTCGTCTTATCCTAACTATAAAATAAGAAGCCAAAGGGGAGATTAAACCAGTTAGGTTACTGGCTCACTGGTCCAACCAATGGTCCACCAATTGAATCAATAATTTATATAAAAATATATGAATTCTCTACTATATTTTTATGGATGTTGGTGTATCCAAATAAATTTATAAAACAAATGCATAGATCAGTCTATATCAATCTATTTAAATTTAAAACAACGAGAGTACAAGTTAGGTTACTGGTTCACTGGTCCAACCAATGGTCCACAGATTGAATCAATAATTTTATAATAACCATTATAATACCTTTTCTTATGATTTTTTATTGAACAGCATATGTCCAATAAAGTCACATGTGAAATGCAAAACAAGACCTTGTAATAATCTGTTGTACAAAGTTACTACAAACACTTAATATAGAACCGGTCACCGGTTCGTCACAAAACAGGCTTGTCTGACCAGTTCACACTGGTTCACATTTTTTCCAAATCAACCAGTGAACCGCTTTGTTTTTTATACTCTGATAGCAACCCACTAAATAATTTTTACTAGAATATTCTTTTCTTCTTCATAGTTTTTTTCCCTGCTAGAATTATCTATATGTTCCACAAAACAAGGGCAAATGTTGCAGAATCAGCTGTGCTTCCAACTTCAAAAGGGAGAGTAAAATACATGAGCTGCATTTATTTCTTACTGTTTATTTGGTGCCAGGTCTTGTGAAAATTGACATCTATCGTGATTCTCAGGTTCAAGATACGTCAATATAATCTCAAGGCAAAATATGCACGATGAGACTTGGATGGTTTTGACGCCATTGGTAAACCAAAAAAACATTAAGAGACTAGTAGAAACTAGGCCTCAAATACCAGCCCTGTGGAGAAGCCGAGAAGGTTTCATTCCCAAACAAATTACCTTCTCTGTTTTCGACATCGAAATGTTCTCTAAACACAATTTAACAAATATTTTTGTTATATAAAAATGTAACTAAGTATACATTTGTAATTTCAAGACAAATCTAAGCGCATTAAAATTACAGTGGATGGAAGGTACCAGTATTATTTCCTGGTACCTAGAAATGAATGTATTTCACAAAACCTTCCAGATAAACCCGATACTTGATTAGGAACTGATCTCATGACATTATATTCATTGCTCTTATATGTATTAGTACATGGGATTAATCTACAACTCTGAGATGAAATTATTATCTTCTAACAAAGCACAACACTATTAGCAATAAGAAGAGTGAGTCCTAGCAGCATATTATGGCAACAGAAAGTATGTTGATATATGGCAGCCAATATCTGACAAACATGAACCATGTATATAGGAGACAATGAGCTAGCGCACTACTTCTCATCAGAAACTTAGAAGAAGGCCCTGCTTCCATAAAAGACCCTAGAACTCTTTGATGCGGATGAAGATGGGGATGGGGATGGGGATGGAGATGGCTTCTCAATTGTACTGGAGTCAGAGTCACCATTTGAGGGACTACTGCTATCAGTGTCCAATGGAAGTTTCATTTTTGCGAGAGATTCTGTGAACTGTTGCATACTCTTCATGTACATGTCAACTATGTCCTGTTGGACAACTGATTGCTCCGGCTGAATGTTAATGCTGATCACAGGATTGACAACTTCATCCTTGGATGGTGCTTCAGAAGAGTCAGCCTCACCATCAGTAGCATCTTGGCTTTTATTCCTGTGGCTTTGTCTTGGGGATGCTTCAACAGTGGCCTCCGAAGGCTCAGAATTCGGCTCAGAAACTGATTGCTGCGTTGCAGAAAGAGCAGTGGAGGAACCTGTGGTTGAGATACAACTTAAAGGGCTTTCACCCCGGTGCTCCTCAAGTTTATCTGCACAGACTGCAGTCCTAGGCACAGCAGAACCGAACTGCAGCAACTTGCCATTCTCAGCTTCTACAGGGTTCTCAGACTCTGGGAACTCTATCTTTCCAAGTTCAGAAGGAACATTATTACCATTTCCAGAATGTGACAACATGCCATTCTTAGCTTTTATAGGGTTCTCAGCGTCCAAAGATCCCATTTCGAGATACTTTGAGACCATAATCTCATCCTCCTCCTCCACATTTATGTCTGGGAACACAATATTTTCAAGCTGAGAAGGAACGACA
Organism: Paspalum notatum; assembly: GCA_022530915.1. Lineage (NCBI taxonomy): Eukaryota > Viridiplantae > Streptophyta > Magnoliopsida > Poales > Poaceae > Paspalum > Paspalum notatum. Next base: position 5,355,194 of record CM039684.1, read on the forward strand.
CTATCATTTCCAGAATCGGCTACTCTAGACACTGACTTATTGGGTGATGGGATGAGGATAACATCTGGGGAGCGACCAGCATATGACAAGGACAGCTGCACAAATCCCGCTGGTGTGTGGAATAGGTCAGTGGATGTCAGGGAGAACTCCTGGGCCAACTTTCCATCACCCATTACAATGTCTGCCAGAGGAACAAGGGCAAAGCCAAGGAGCTGATCCTCCAGGTAGTTCCTCACCCTGCTTAACATCCATATCTCACACTTGAGCGAAGCATCCACAGTCTGCACATCGAGGCGTAGGCTTTCATCAAATACCGGATTGTGCCCAGCACTGTTGATCACCTTGGTTGAGCATGAAACATCTGGGCTGCTCGTGAGGCACAACTTTGCATACACGTCCTGCTTGTGGTAGATGCAAACATTGTGGATATCACGTGCCTGGTGTACAAACACATCCAAGCAACCAATGGACTTATCTTTTCTGGTGGTGTCAGCAACAAAGTTGGTGGCCTTCTGAGTGATAATTTCAGTGTTAGGCAACTGTGGCTCAGACTGTAGGCCAGTTTGGTAAGCCGCCATTGTTGGTGTGCTAATTACTGCGCTACACACAGAAAAGAAATATGTTCAATGCTAACTCAGAAAGAAGGTTGTGCGAAAAAATAACACAACTTGTACCCTTGTAAGAAAATAATAATGCAAAGTTCAGCCTAAGTCAAACTGATAGCCATAAATTTGTTTCATACTACTTAGTTAACAATTGGACCTAGGTTTGGAGGAAACTCCTTTCCTTTTTTTTTTTCTCAATATCCTTGGCAAACATTTGCATAACACATATAATCATGTAAAAGTGAAAAGTAAGGTATTTGCTACTTCTAGATTTTAAAACTAAAACCAAAGCAGGTAGAAGTAACCCTTGGGCCCTGCCTACTCTCTAATCAGGAAGGTAACTTAGGGATTGGGTTCAGATCTTTAGGATAGACCAAAGAACTCCAATTGCAGCAAAAACAGAAGATTCTTGTGGTAGAAAGATAACCTGCACTGACTTACTGTGAAACAGAAAGAGCATCTAATGACCAACTATCCAGCAAACGCAAGAGCCCGGACAATTTGACAGTTTGCAACTTCACCGGCAGCCTAGATTTATGACACACAGAAACTACAAAGTGAGCTGCGGGAGAGCGCATTTCGTGTGCCCAATTGAAACCCACTGTCCAGTCCAAATACTAAAATCAAAGACATAATTTGATAACTCGCCCTATTACAGGGCAGCGCAAATAAAAAAAGCATGAATAGTGACGTGGGATACTAATAGGCGCACATCAGTATGTCATACTACTTGATTCAGTGAACAAACAACGGGAATTCTTAGCCTCCTACACTAACCAGAAACTTTATTCGTAACGAAAATAAACCCTTCTAATCGAGGAATTCTGAGGATTTGCCCCCAAACAAGCAGGAGAAGATCTAAGAGGATACCCTCAAATCAGAGCAGACGGTGGAATCGTGAAGCAGATACTAGTGCTGGACCAGAGGAATTAGCAATTCGTAATGCAAAATTAGACGGAGAATGAGGCAATTTACCTCCTTCGCTGGGGTGGACTGAGACGGCTCGCTGTGGCAGGACTCTGCGGGGAAGTGTTCGCAATCGCAGGTGGGAGTTGGGACGAGACGGAAACGAGAGGGGAAAGGCGAACTATATATAAAAAAAGGAATGCCGCTTTTTGCAGAAAGGCCATCGTTCTTTTCACAAACTACAGTTTCTTGTCGACCTTGTCACTGTAGAGCTGAATAGGGCTTGGGGTGGTACGATTGTGTGATTTGAATATTTGATGCGATGTGTGAAGCTTTGAGCAAACGTGTCCGGAATTGCTAGGTATAGTCAGCTAGTGGAGTGGAGTGGAGAAGAGCCGCGCCCGCGTAGAAAACTGGCTGGAGTCAGCTGCGGCTGCACTAGCCGGGCAAAGCGGCCAAATCTCTGGAACTGCAGAGTTCCAACGGCGAATTCTCGGAAACAGAGACAGCTCCTGCCGGGACACTGCAGATCAGTGGGAAATCCATTCGTTTCAAACTCATAATTTATTGACAACAAGATGAATTCGCCGCAAATTCAAAGAACCGCTGCCTCCTAAAAACAAATGTGCGAGAAGATATCGTTTACTTTGCAGACCAATGCTACCTCCAAGCATCTTTTGGACCCATCCTGCTCGTCTGGCCCGTGATCTATACGATTGTTTCTGCGGGATTCTGTTGCTTTCAGCTCAAACGTTGAAAGTTTTTTTAATCGGTAGATTAGTCAATACAGCTACATCGACAGGGATCGCATGTTGAAAACTGCATATTTGCATAACAAATGTACAGAGTTGAGCACCATAAAAGTTCATTGCCAATAAAGCCTAGTCATAAGTGAACTCATACATTATTTGCTAATAAAGCCTTCTGCTTTGAAGCGAAATTGCGAACACAAATGGCATATCGGTGTAACTGCCTCAACTGGTGTCATCAGCTAAACTACTCCACCATTGCATCTTTTGGCCCTCTCATCAATCCAACGGTACTAGAGATGCTGTATCCAGTTCAGTCAATCCAGCGACACAATTTCGCCAACGGCTCAATGCAAGGACCTCTTTTTTTAGAAAAGGGAAGTTTTGTTCCGACCTCTGCAAGAGGTTTGCACTTAACCATTTTTAACAAGAAAGAAAAAAAAGCACACAAAGTTGTCTAAAAAGAACAAACTCTTAAAGTCTAACACAGACTATAGAAGGAGCATATGTGGAAACTTTCTTCATCTTTTGGCAGTCAGTCAGCGAGATTATGGACTCTTGCAGCATGCAGTTGGAGAAGGAAATCAAAGCTTAGTCGTCGAGTCGACTTCAGGTTTTTCAACAAAGTAGCTCCAATTCTTGTACATTACACATTTACACTCCACCAAAGCATTTTATTATCTCGGCAAAGGGGTTTCCAGATTCCAGCCCGTGCCCACTAAAGTGCAAGAAGATCATCCGCACTGGCGCACTGTGCCAGAAAGTTATGTAGAGTCTGCGCTGCTGGACTTGCTGGTTCTCACTCGCTTTTTTGCCCCCAAAAACCAAGTGCCATTTCACTCACTAGCCAAAAAAAAGGCATAATAATAAGCATTTCACTCACTGTTTCCTCTTTCCAGTGAGAAAAACCTTGACAAAAGTTGGCTAAAAAGTGCCTTTGTTCCTGTCCAGCTCACCGTATGAACACGGTCAAGTGGTTCAGTCCAAGTGCTGCTATCGAACCCTAGCTGCTAGGTTAGCCAAGGTAAGCGCACACATCAGCAGACAAAAGCATCCCCATCATCTAGATTGAAAAAAAAGCTGGCCCTACAATAATTTGTAGTTTTATCAGACTCAAAGAAACAAGCTACCGGATCAAAGAATGCTCTTCTGTATCCATTGATCTGTTCTCTTTTGTGTGCTGGTCCAGCCGAGACTGTAACTTCAGCATCTTTGGGAAGTTAGGTAGCAGTCAAAAATGTTGTTAACATATACCGGTACTTTATTTGATTCTCGCCCTCCTCGTTGAATTTTACAAGTTGGCCTGACAATTTGACCAGGAAACAGGAGGCTAGGCCAATGTCTCGCTCTCTCGCACCCTCTTCTAGTTTTCTACTGGAGATGAAATACTTAGCTTTGGCACTGATCTTGAGCTCTTGACGCTTCAGTCAGGTTGAATCGATTCTTCGGTGAAAGTCAAAATCAGGACGGGACCATCGTGATTCAACGGCATGACGCCAGACGCGTTAACCCTCTCCTTGCGCCCTCTATCTGCGTAAATAAATTCGGAGAGCATCTTCGGGGTTTTTGGTTTGGGAAATGAAGTGATCTATCGTCTTCTCACTTTTCACCTTTTTTATTTGATTTGTGGAATGTAATGAGTTGACCATCATCACTCTATTTAGTATAGATATAAGTGGTGAGTTCATTCCACTAAAATTTGTGAAATGAGTTGATCCATATCACTCCATTCCTCATGGTCAACTTTTTCAAACCAAACACCTCATTTATTAGGGATGCAAACGGATCGGATCGCGGATAATGCTTTTTCCATATCCTAATCCTATTTCTTTCGTCGGATTCGGAGCGGAGCGGATATTACTCGGTTACGGATATGGATACGGATATTTTAGGATATCGGAAATGGAGCGGAGTCGGATCGGTGTCGGAGCGGAAACGGATTTAAAAATATCAGATAATACATGCTTACATAGAGTTTTTTTTACAATGATTAATAACTTATAAACTAAAATATAATTACTCAGATAGTTTATATATCAGTAACAAAAAAAAATAGTGACGGTATTTTTGGCATGAATCGATCGTAATTGATTCTGATATACTTGTAAACTAATCGGATTATCCTATTATAAACATCGGATAATCCGTGTTCAAATATCGGATACTCCATATCCGTCGGATTTTAGTGATACCATATCCTACTCCGCATCCACGTGTAAATCGGATTCGGATTATCCATATCCGTATGGATATAAAAACTCCTCCTCCGTATCCGCATAATTAGAATTCGGATCGAATCGGATCGGATAATTATCCATACCACTTGCGCCCCTATCATTTATAGACGGAGTTTCAGTGTTGTGACTTGTGAGGGGTGCTGGGCCTTATGGGCTCCTACTAGTCAGAGCACACCCATCCTTTGAAAATCCTACAGTCCCTCAATGGTGAGTGGTGAGTACGGAGGACTGGAACAATGATAGGAGTAGGGTTTGTTTGGGACTCTTCCAACTCTAGAAAATTTTATGGAGTTGGTGGAGCAGATTATTAGGAGTTCTAAAAAATCGTGCTGCTAGAGTTGTGACTTTTGAAAAATAATGTGGATACACCATTTATTTCTAGTGTAGATCAAAATTATTTTTTAAACTATTTATATTACAAACTTTAACTCCACACTGGAGCTGGAATGAAGTTGTGCCAAACAAATCCCTAAATTTTAGGTTTGAAGAATTTTTTGTGTTAAAATAATCGACACAATGTTTATATCTTTGATATAAACTAGTTCATCAACCCGTGCTCTCGCACGAGTTAGAGTTTTATTATGAGATATAGATTTAACATTTGACAATATTAGAGGTGATTATTTTAATTCATCTTTCATAATGCTGTTGTGGGTGAATGAATTTGGAAATTATTTTAATTTATCTTTAATGATTCCCTATTTGTTAATTTATATGCAGATTTAGGGCTTACTTTAGTTCATCTTTTATAATGGTATGGTGAGTAATTTAAATGCAAATTTAGAAGGTTATTTAATCCATATTTTATAATGGCATGATGGGTAATTTTCATGCAAATTTAGAGGGTTATTTACATCGGATTTTATAATGGCATGGTGCGCAATTTTTATATAAATTTAGGGGTTATTTTATTTCACCTTTCATAATGGCAAGGTGAGTATTTTTTTTAAAATATAATAGATATAATGGTTACTATTATTTGAGCTACATGACGGATGTCAAGTTTCCGATTTTTGTGAGAATTTATAGAATTTATCTTTTTTCTTAGTGCGTCTGGTGAGGATTAATGTGGAGGCTAAAAAAAACCTCCAATTTATAATATTAATATGTGAACATTATAAAATTATTTCAGTATCAGATTTTCTTATAAACTTTATCTTTATCTGAGTTTATATGTAAGAGCTATGATTTTTTTTTTGGAACTGGATTGCAGAAAAAAAAATCCTCATTTGAATCCCGGCTCTGGTGGCAGTAGTATATTTTTACAATTTTTATTAGGACATTGCTTTTGAAAAAAAAGAAATGAAGATATTTAAAAAATCACTGGGCTCATTCAAAACTGAGCTACTCCGTATTTTAGTACGGGCTGCACCAGACTATTCAGTCCGGCCCAACAATTTTGGTATTTGCCTTCGTCCTGGTGCTCCCTCTCGAGCCCCAGACAAGTGCTGACAGGAAAGGGGGCGGGACAGTCCTCTTCTACAAACCATAGAGATTCCTCGTGCGATTAGAAGTCAAACGTGTAAAATATACACTGTGGTCTTGTACAAGAATTTCTACTTGTAGGATAATGAGTGTAAATATATATTGAGGAAAGTCATGCGACAAAATAGAAGAGCACCCCTTGCCCTCGTCTTGCCAGAAACTGGAAGGCAAGCACTAGAAGTCTAGAAGGCAGCTGCCCTGTCCTTGACGACGACGTCCTCCACCTCCGTCCTCATGAGCTTCTCCTCCTGCTGCCTGCGGCAGAAGACCACCCATGCGTTCACCTCCAGCGCAACGCATGCGCCGATCAGCGTGGCGAGCGCCAGGCAGTAGCCGAGCTTCCAGTAGGAGGCGCCGAGGCCCATGACTTCGAAGCCCTGGAAGACGTTGACGACGCCGACCACGACGCACCCGTACCCCAGCAGGTGGTGGTACGACTTCCAGTACTTGCGGTACCGGTTGGTGGTCTTGGGCCGGAAGAACATGGCCAGCGTCTGCAGGCTCCCCGCGGTGGCCGCTGCGATGCCCAGCCCTCGGTGCAGCTTGTACGTGACGCCCGGCGACGCGGCGCCCATGACCAGCCCCAGCGCGAACCCCGCCGCGCCCATGGTGTACCCGGTGGCCTGGATGGCCGCGTGGGCGTAGAACCACGCGGGCCCCGTGGACGCGCAGGGGCGCAGGTACCGCGCCACGGCGGCGCCGGCGGGGAGGAGGAGTCCCCAGGCGAGCGCGTTCAGGGAGCCGTGCAGCGACTGCAGCGCGGCGGAGGCGATGGGCGAGGCCTCGGTGGCGGTGGTGAGGATGTCGACGGTGGCGTGCGACGCCAGGTCGGAGGCGTCGGTGGGGTGGATGGTCGGGGAGTAGCCCTGCACGTAGAGCCCCCGGTTCCAGACGAAGTGCACCCTGGTGCGGTTCGGGGACAGCCGGAGCGTGGCGGCGACGGTGACCCTGGCGCCGTCGCGCACGGCGCGCGCGGGCGCCAGCAGCGACGCGGAGGACGCCAGCAGCTGGACGTCCAGCGGCCGGGACACGAGCGGCGACGCCTGCAGCTTGACGTCGGGGGAGAGGACGAACGGCAGCGCGAGCAGCGCGCCCGTGGTCGGGTCGGAGAAGGCGGCGAGCACGCGCGCGCCCGTCATGGCGGGCGCGTCCGGGTTCACGCCCCAGGCCACCCACCCCGACGGCGAGATGAAGGAGCCCGTGAAGGCGGCGTCCAGCGTCGCGTTGCGCGCGTCGTAGGTCCACGCCAGCGTCGCGCCCTGCGTCGGCAGCGCGATGCACTTGGCGTAGGTCTTGCCCGACGGCGTCGACGTCGTGCACCGCCCGGCCGCCACGGCCCCAGCGCCGTCGGGAAGAAGGGCCGCGGCAGCGAAGACGGCCACTGCCACCGCCGCCGCGAGCCGCAGGCGGCAGGTGGTCTGCCACATTGCTATTTGCTGCGCGCGCGCTCTGTGTGTGTCGCGCGGCGAGTGGCACGAACAAAGCTCGGGCACCCAGCGGGGGGACACAGTGCGCAGGGAGGCGCGTGACGTGTGTTTTTGATGGGGTGTGTGTGTGCGCGCGCGCGCTTAGTTTTGGCTTTGTGGCCTAAGTGGGGTTTTAGTGGGGCGTTTTCGGGGGAGCGAGTGTGCGTGATGATGGCGCTGAGAGATGTGGGTTCGTTCGCCGCCTTTGTTTCGATGGGTCCTTCCTTGGCTTTGAAGGCAAGGAACGAAAGGCTTCAGACTTTCAGAGTTCAGAGTCCAGACAGAAGGTCGTGCGATGCGGCCTGCATGCGATCTGGATCTGTGTGGTGCCGACCCCAGCTAGCTTGGCCCCCATCCGTTTTGTACATAGCTTATGGATCGTTCAATTTGGCTGTAGCGGCACGGCCAGCTATGGGGGAACTCGGTAACGATTTCGTGCATGCACTCGGTAAAGGTTAGGTGCGCTGATTGCAAAATGGAAGGTTTGGTGGCCGCACTGGAATGGCGATGGGATGTGATGGATTCGGAGAATATTTGTTTCCAGCTTGTGACTTTTGAGTCATGCGTGGAGCTGCTGTTATGATGGTGGTGATGATGGCCCTCGTAATTGTTGGCTTCGAAGGCACGGCTATGAGTTTGTGGGATTTTCGGTTAGGAAAGTGCTGAATTCTTTAAGACCATGGTCACTAGAAAGTGCATATGTGCTGTATACAGTGCGCAATCATTACTTTTTACTCTGTGTACAGTGCGCAAATAGTGTTTTGCACACTCATTTTCACTCTCTGGTGATCCTAGTCTAAGAAAGTACTTTGGGTGCATGGCGCAGTTCCCGGTTCACAAGCGCTTCGCCGATCCGCTCCCGCGGAGGGAGGTGGCCTCAGGTAAGATTTTTCTCTCTCTTTTTTTTTGCCTTTTTTTCCATTTGTTGTTTATTTTAAAATTATATTAAAAAGATATTATCATAAAAAGTCGTGATCATAACTTTTTCGTCCCACGAAAAGTTATATCATAAAAGTTATGATTAACTTTTATTTCACACATGTTAAGTTATTATCATAACTTTCGTTCCACATATATCTAAAATTATACCAAAAAAGTTATAATCAATAACTTTCGTTCCACGTATATCTAAAATTATACCAAAAAAATTATGTTCATAATTTTAGTTTCACATATACCTAAAATTATATAAAAAAATTATGATCATATCTTTTAATTCCACATATATCTTTAAATTATATAAGAAAATTATGATCGTTCCTGTGTGCTTCTTCTTCCCACGCAAGAGAAAGAAGAGCTACTGCCATCCATGGCTAGCTGCCAGAGCACCCCTAGCTCCTATCGCGCCACCTCCATCTTCCACCAGCTCTTCTTCAAGCAACAACCTCTTCTCTCTTACTCCCCACCGCAGGCAGCAGGGGTAGCCTTTTCTATGGACATCACCCTCCTTCTAGAAGGCCGCCGTCAGGAGAAGGGGGAGGGGCGGCTGAGGAGGGGAATGGGGAGGGGCGGCAGGAAGGAGGAGCGACACATCGGGCCCATCGGTCGCTAGATTCGCTCCTAACGAGCACTAACGAATTAGGGTATCAACTAACAAATTCGGTGCACATTTAAAAAAACAGTTGTTACCATTTTATACTATAGATTGCTTAAGGGTTAGTGCGGTATCTGGATTTTCAATTATACTGTTACCGTAGCAAAACTTCTGAACGAGGCATCCATGCATCGCTCCCTGAACAATGCGACTAGGATCCTCCTCATCCATTTATTCTTTTTTAAACACAAATTAATGATCTTATATATCATAAAAACAAATATGAGAAAAACGGTTAAATACGAACATTTAGTTTTAGCGATTGTGAACCTACCCATAACTCATGTCACCCTTGTGGCTGTGTCAATGACTATGAACTATACCAGCGGCCAGTATAGTATGCCTTCGCAAAGCTTCTTCAGATTCCGGACGGAACAAACAAAGCATCACGATCTATAGCGTGTTTGGTTTGCAGGACCAGACGGTCCAGAATCATCTCATCTGGTCTGTAAGTCTGTTTTCTGTTTGGTTTGCATCATGGAGCTGGTCCATCCGTCACGACTCACGAGGGCATCCGGCGCATCTGACCTTAGCTTCGACTGCAAAGCAGTTATTTGGAATTCGTCTTCGGCTGGTATACACGTAGTTCAATAATCTGCCTTCATAGCCAGTCGGCGTATCGTCTTCCATTTGGCGTCACTGCCGCTGCTGGGGGCCGAGTCGATCTCGAACCCTGCTCCAATGGAAGTGCCCGAGGCGTCGGCACCGGCGTCGGCGGCGGCCGCGGCCGCCGTGGAAGGAGAGGAAGTGAGCGGCGGGAAGGGCAGCTGGTACGTGCTCGGGAAGCGGACGGTGCTGGTTCCTTACCTGCGGGAGCATGTGCCGCGGTACCACGAGTGGATGCAGGACCCGGCGCTGCTTGAGGCCACCGCGTCGGAGCCCCTCTCCCTCGCCCAGGAGTTCGACGTCCACCGTTCATGGACCCTCGACCCTCTAAGTTCCGCATCGCACCGCTCCTTCTTCTAGTTTGCGTCGATTTAGCTCTGAGCTGCTGTGGCTGATTCAGGGGATACTTTCTACTTGCTTGTTTGTTCGCAGAGCACACGTTCATAGTGCTGGATAAGGAGTTGATAGACGGAGGGTTCGTGCCTGGCAATCCGCACACTGAAGGTTCATTCCTCTGTTATGCTCATTAGCTTGTTAGCCCACGACTTGTCTAGTGAACTTTTTTTTATGGATCGAGAGAACAATTTTTTTGTGGGCTCGATTTTGACTTTCTTAATTTTGTACGGAATCCCTAAAATTGTGCCATGTTTGTTACCTTTGGGATGTCCAAAGTAGATGACCTTGTTCTTCTGTACAGTCATGCAATCAAACCTAGAAGAAGTCTCCAATCGGCAGAGAGCACAGCCACAATGAATTTACAGAGGTTTTGACTAAAAATCGTATGCATATTGTCGATATATGATTTTTGGTTGGATGATTGTTCATCTGTTGGTTCAAGTATATGTCAAACACAATAAGCTAGTGATGCTGCTTTTAATTTTTTGAGTCAATTCCTCATAGACCATTATAAAAGTTTCGTGTTCTATATCAGCCACCCAAAATTTTGTTGTTCCAATCTAGCCATCAGTTCAAAATTTCTTGGACCTTAGTGCCACTTCCGTTAGAATCAGCACGCTGGACCAAACGGCAGCAAAAATCATCTAGACAAATGCCCATTTGCCATTGGAAAAAAAAAATATAGCTGTTGTATGTCTGTATTTCTTCTTCCTTCTCTATGCTTCAGAGTTCAGACTCGACACCTCGCTGCGCCAGTCCGCGCACACCCAGAGTGGGAGTTCGCTGGCCTCCACACCTGGCTGCGGGTGTTCCGAGCAGTAGCAAGCTTGGGCTGCTTCGCTCCCGCTCATCCTCGCTAGCCGACCCGTCGCCCCCGGCGGCCCCGCGCAGCCGTCCATGTGTGACGGCACGAGTGGGGCGGCCCGGCATGGCGGCCAGCAGCGCGATTCGGCCGGCGCCCTCTGCGGCCAGCGGCCCGACGCCCCCTCGCGGGCGAGGCAGGAGTACGACGGGCGAGGCAAGGGCGGCGTCTGGGTGAGGCGGACGCGCGGCGTCTGGGGCGGTGGGCGAGGCGCGGGCGGCCGGGACAAGGGCGGCGGCCAAGGGCTCCGACTCTTCTTCCCCTGCCTCGCCGCCGTGCTTGGCTGCCCTGCTACGACCCCCAGGAGCAAAACCAGCCCCGGACAGTCTTACGTTGAAGATGATGTCTCTCCAACCAAACTAAGGGCAAAAGGGTCATTTTGTCTCGCTGTTAGCTCTTGTCATGTACAAAACAGACGGTAGTGGCATCAGAGTCCAAAGAAAAATAGCCTGATGGCTGGGTAGGAACCACAAGATTTTGAGTGGTAAATATGGAACATGAAACTTTTATAATGGTCTGTGAGGAATTGACTCTAATTTTTTTTTTCTTCGTTGATGATATGACTATCTCTATTTCTTTTTGTCACAACAACATAACATGGTAGGTGAAGTGGAGAGCAATGTACAATGTTATCTAAGTGGTAGGTCGTTTTTCTGCAATCAAGGTGTTCCCGACAGCATAGTAGGGTACTCTGTATCTAGTATAATGACAATAAGTATCTGGTAGCTTTGGTTTGTTAAGTTCACTTGATCTTTTCTACTTCTAAATCCTTTTTGTACTTCATACTCTGTTTTTGATTGCCAATTGCGGCCTTTTCTTGCTTTTATTTATATCTACCTTATCCATTGCGTTGCAGCTATGGTTGGTGATGTGAATATATATATGAATGACCCTGATGATATGCAGCTTCCAGAGATAGAGATTATGATAGCTGATCATAAGAGGTATCTTCTCTATAATAATGATCGTGTCACTGTTTTTACCATCTTTGACATCTTCTCTACATTTACATTGTTTGCACACATTTTTATTTGACTTTAATAACCTAATTTGGATATCTACTTGGTTACTTGTTACCTTAATTTTTTTTCAAGAGATCAAACAAATAGTTGCAGCTATTTGCTACTCTTTTTAACTCTCAGTTGCCGTTTGCTCATCTCTAGCATGGTACAGTCTGTTAATCTGCAACTCTGAGATAATACAGCGGAGTAATCTGTTGGCAACTCTGCAAGAGAGAAAACCATAGTTAGCATGTGAATTTGTTCTCTACCTGTTTTGCCCCTTGGCTTATGGTCCAGAAAACTCCTGGCATGCTCTTGTTTTTATGTTGCGGCAGAGTAACTGAATCAATATAATTGCATATATCACATGAAACTAAAGTTGATGCAGAACTGAGAAAAAAAAGGATGTTTTGATGTGTGATAGTGATACTGTCTTGTCGTGCTAGCTAAAACGTCCACCTTTTCTTGCCACAGCCGTGGGAAGGGAATTGGTCAAGAAGCACTCTTACTGATGATGGCATTTGCAGTGGAGAAATATGGGATCCACACATTCAGGGCAAAAATTAGTGAATCAAATACAGCATCCCTTAACCTCTTCAGAAAGTTGGTTAGCACCTTCTTTTGTCATGTTCTCATTTGGCCGCTAGTTTGCTTGATCAGAATTGTGTTTCTCTGGTTTGGATACAGGGCTTCAAGGATGCTTCATACAGTGCAGTGTTTAAGGAGGTATGGAGTGTGATGCTTAATCTCACTTTTGCAAAGAAAATTTATGAGCATTGAAAAGATTGTTTCTGCTAAATTACATAACAGTTTATCGACCTTGATCTGCCCTGAGTCTCAGTCAAAAACATTGTATTCATCCATTGAAATAGCACAAATTACTTTAAACCCATCTTGAAAAATTAGCAAATTAGTCAAAACTCATTTATTGTCTCTCTGTCAGGTGACTCTGGAGGCACCTACAGACACACTTCCGTTGGGATTTCCTCTAACCATAGCAGATTGGTGACATCTGATGTGCCCCCAAGCTGTTTCTATCATATTAGAGACGGAGAATCTAACCTAATTCCGTGCCGATGGCACACAAACTGACTACTGTTTGGCTGTATACTCTCACCGTGAATGGCTCGGGCTGATGATGTAAAATTTTGAATAAAACAGTACCACAGTTGGTGGATAACCATAGCACAATCTAGATTCAATGGCATTACGGTAACATTAAACAAGTTGCAGCAGCGGTATATGGGGTTGGAATCATACTGGATACATTACTATGCTGCTCGTTCATTATGACATTATATGTTTTGTGATTCTCACCGATTGAATTGTTTCGAAGACTGAGAAACTAGCTAGTAGCTATTGTGAGTCTGTGACTCGTGTTTGTGTTTGCCCAAGTTCTCCTCGGCGCCCGCCGCTAGCCTGAAAGGGTGCTTTTGTTTGATAGGACGTGCTAGGGTGGACTATTCCATCTCTGATTTGGTAGGCTATTCCATTTTAGATTTGATAGTGTTTTGTTGAAAAGTTATAGAATTGATTTATCTCTTAGCAAGAAACATTCCCTAAGATTTAGAGCAGATTCATCTAAAAAGTTGAAACGCAACAATCCCACTAATGCATACAACAATCCCACTAATGTATAGTTTGGTGATCCTTAAAAAAAGCTAATGTATAGTTTGGCAACCTTATTTTTCTCATTTTTCCAATACTAATGTATAGTTTGGCAACCTTATTTTTCTCAGTTTTCCTAGGAATTGGAGGGGAAGCAAAACAGTACAATGCGTTTCCGGAGTGGATGTTAGAGGCTCACCTCTCAACATGCAACTATTTGGCATAAAATTTCTGTTCTACTGTGACGTAAAAGAAGAGCCTAAAAGTGGGATGGAACTATCACGATCCTAAAAACTAAAATGGAGTCATTCCATCGGGTCCACTGTCCCACCTTACCTGTAGCCATACACGTACCAAGACTGAAGCGTTTGGTTTGGCACTTGGGCTCGTAGTTGTCAGGCAGCCCAGCCCAGCCCAGCCCAGCTAACGGGGTTGACGTGCGGGCCCACGCGTCAGGATCGGTCCTCCCCGCCAGCACGGCAACTTGGGTACAAGGCCAAATACTTGGGCCTGGCCGCCGCCCGACTGGGCAAACGGAAAGGGACACGATAACGAGGAAGGGGGAGGAGCCGAGGGAGTCAGGGGTCAGAGGAGATGGCGGCGAAGCGCGAGACGGAGTCGGACGGCGAAGAGCTCGGCGGCGAGGGCTCCAACCCCATCGGTGGTGGCGCTACTCCGCCGCCCCTAGCCGCCGCCCCTGTCGTCTGCCTCCTCCGCTCCGCCGGAGACTTCGCTGGCGGCGCCTTCGTCGGATCCATCGTCGGATATGGTACTCCCCGTTTTCTTCGACTGCCTTGCACCCTACTAGCCCTTTTGGGTGTTCAGGATTATCTGGATACTTTCTGCTTTGTAGAATTCTGTTTCTTAGGTAAAAGAATGGAAGCCATTTTCCCTTTCGCCTCCTAATTCTTGTTCAATTCCTGCCATAGCATGATTCCGTGATTCTCGATGCCCCCAATAAGTTAGTTGTTTCAGTCCTTTTCAGTAGTACTTTTCCCTCTGATAATTGCAAATCCTATGGCTGCTTACTTTGAAATTAGATCTTTATTTTGTTTGGACAATAGTGTTACACGTGTGGCTCTTTCCCTTGATATAAAATCCTTGGGTTCCTTCTGCTCAGGACAAGGCTTGATCACTAAGAAGGGTTTCAAGGGCTCGTTCAGCAATGCTGGGTCCTCTGCCAAGGTTAGCTGATCATAGTTTTTTCTTCAAATATTTTCTATGATGATAAGAATTATGATGTGCAGCAGCTCATAACACAAAATATCTTGGATTAGACCTTTGCAGTTCTCTCTGGCGTTCAGAGTTTGGTTGTGTGCTTGTTGCGAAGGCTGCGTGGGAAAGATGACAGTATGTATATTGTGTTAGCTGCTCATATATTTGTTAACATATATAAAGTTGGATTCGTAATATGAATGAACTGGCATGTTCTGTTTGCAGTTGTCAATGCTGGTATAGCTGGTTGCTGCACTGGCCTTGCTTTGAGTTTTCCAGGTATTTAGATTGAAATTTAACCTTTATCAGTTTTTATTGCTTATACTATTGTTCATACGATGTCCTCAATGTTGACATATATTAGTTCTCTTAGCTGTTTCAGATGCAGTATTGCTATATTGTTCTCGTTTTTTTTGGATGAGTATTTGCAATTCTGTTATTGTTCCTGTGCGTAGCTCTCCTTGTCACTGGGTTCATTTGCTCCTCTTGGATAACAGCTACTCTGTATTTCATTGATTTTTACTAGTATAAGGGAAAATTCATGTGTTACCATGTTACATATTTAGCTCAACTGTATGAGGCGTTCATTAACATTGATATATCCTTTGTGATTAGAATTATACACTATTTGGAGGACGGATCTTAAATATTCTGTTTTGGATGTGCATAGGTGCAATTCCCAATTAGGACTTATGTTCTTGAAATGAGTGGGGTTCCATCTATATCATGGGTTAGACACGAGGAAATTTTGAGAGAGGGTTCATGATCCTTGCCTCATGAGTTAGTGCCTGCATTACTTTTACAGACGACGAAACTAAATCTTTCTTGCATCATTTTTTGCTGACTGATTGCTACCAGAAATTATATCAGACAATTCATTGTTGCCAATGAATTCTGAACATGTTAGTTGCACATGGGACTCAAGCTCATAAATTGCCACCAGCACTAGAGAAAGGATACCTGCTTTTATAGAAAGGAAATAGTTTGATACATCATAGTTTGTTAGGCACTGGGAATGCCACCAGCACTTAGATGGTGATATTCTAGAAACACCATCAGGTGCTTCCCTACTACATATTTCATTATTTTTTGGCAATAGTTAAGCATATGGGTAATCAATGTCTATAATTGCATTACTTCTGTAGGGCTCAGCTGTAATCTGGACACTTGCTTTAAGTTTGGGTGGGAGTGGATATTTGTGCACTTGCTGCCCTGAGCTGCTATTTGCAGTCCATTACTGAAACTTACCATCAATTCTTGAGGGTTTGTGATATAATTGTCTTACATGTCTGTTTTTTGTTTTACCAGGAACACCTCAAGCAATGCTTCAGAGCTGCGCCACATTTGCAGCATTCTCGTGCATCATGGAGGGACTCAATAAGCAGCAGGCTGCAGTGGCTCTCACACTTGGCGGGACTGCCATGACAGTGGCACATGAGAAAGGGGGTGTTCTGCCCCCTTTCACGCTTCCACCGATTATTGATGCATCGGATGCTTTAGCCTCATGCTGCCAAGCCTTGGTAAAGCCTAAGCAGACTACAGGATAGGGGACAGAGACATGCTGGAGAAAGGTAGTTTCAGTCTTCGGTTCTTTATTGTGCTGACCCTAGCATATGTAAATTTTGTTTTTGGACGAGATGCACAACGTGCCTAAAATCTGGATTGCTTTATGTGGCCAGTTTTTTTCTGAGATGTGTTTGTAGCATTCCCTTGCGGATTCCGCCGGGTTTGGCCTATTCATATATCATAAAAATTTGCCTGATGTTTGGCTTCCTTTTGCCATCATTTACTTGAGTGAAGTTGTCGTCCCCAGTCCTGGATAATAATGCGCGTGTCTTGGTATGTCGGTTATCTTTTTTGTTTGAGAAAAAACTAGAACACAGAAGTTCACACACGTGCGTATATTCATCTCTTTGAACGCTACACACACTTTATCCCTATGAGCACATTGAGCACGTCTGTGGAACTGGTAGTTATCCTTATGGCCTCTTTGTAATACGTGACGATGCACGGCTGTATTTGGAAAAAAAAATGTGCAAGTGCACCCAAACAAGGTACTGCATCGACCAAATTTTTCCTTACAATGCAGTTTTTTTGGGATGTTCACGAGACTCCAAATAGTTGTTTTGGCCCACGATCGACGCAGAGAACTAATGGAGCCGAAGTTGCCAATATGGTCGGTGCCGTATGACAAGCCGCTTGCGTCTGAATGCATGTATAGGAAAATTTGCATATTCCTCCGTAGCAGCCACTCCAAGTTGCAAACACGTCGCCTAAAGAGTACTACTTACAGTACATGCTTCTTACATCTATTATACTAGCTATAACCAGAGCTCCGGCGACGTCCTCCCGAGGGTGTCCACTTCCACTCGAGCTAAGTCGTTAAAAATGGGAGGCTCCTCAGAAAACGCGGACACGGCGGTGGATCTCCAACGCATCGCGTACAATAGCCTGAAGAAATAATACTACAAGCAGACACTGGCCCAGACGGCAAAACGCTGCCGATGTCGACACCAGCAACAGCAAGCTGCCCAGTTTGACACCACCGTTGTATATAGCACACCTCTTCCCTGCCGGCTGCAGCTCTCACAACCACAAGCATCACTCCTCGCTACCCGCATTCGCCTCTGACGTGCGCTACCTGCGATGGCGCGACGGAACCACTCGTCGTGGCCCTTCTCCGGGGCCATGCTGGTGCTGCTGTTCGCGGCAGCCCATGGCTGCGCGCCCGCCACGTTCCATCAAGGTAGGTCGTTCCAGCGGTGCACGGACCTGCCCGTGCTCGGCGCCACGCTGTACTGGACGTACCACGCGGCGAACGGCACCGTCGACGTCGCGTTCCGGGCGCCGCAGAGCACCAGCGGCTGGGTCGCCTGGGGCATCAACACCGAGCGCCCCGGCAGCATGGTCGGCAGCAGCGTGTTCGTCGCCTTGCCCGACGCCGCCACCGGCGCGGTCTCGGTTCTGATGACCTTCCTGGAGAGCACGTCGCCCGGCCTGGCCAACGGGACCCTCAGGCTCGACGTGACCGTCCCGCCCGTCGCCGAGTACACGGCCGGCGCGTACACCGTCTACGTCACCGTCGCGCTCCCCGGGAACGCCACGCAGCAGAACACGGTGTGGCAGGCCGGCGCGCTCAGCGGCGGGCGGATCGCGCAGCACCCGATGTCCGGGCCCAACTTGCAGAGCACCATGACGCTCGACTTCCTGTCCGGCGGCACGAGCACAGGGGCACACAACGTCGTGGTGCATCGCCGTAACTTGAGGGATTCAATTCTCAGGGACGAAAGAGAAGCAGCACGGCAGTGATGACCAGCTAATCGGCTATGAATAGTTATCCCATGCGACCCCGTGAAGAAAATCTCAAGAGTTCCACATAAACTGTCGCTAGTGCTGGTTACATTTTAATTTACAGTGTCTCCGCCTCAAACTGAATGTATACTATGATCATATAATGTACATCAGATGATAATTATAAAATGGCTTTTCCAAAAAAAAAGATAATTATAAATGTGTTCTATGCAAAAATTAAATTTACATTGAACAGATATGTGCTGTGCAGTGCATCGCTCTTCCCTTCCAATTGGTGCTGCACCAATTTTACCCGTTGCCCAGGATATGTGCAATTCAAAGTGGAGCCGATATGGGGAGAGTGGGGATTGGGTAATCAAGCTCGTGTGAGTGGGTATGGACTGAGGAAGGCCAGGGTATGCCCAAACTCTGGCACGGCATCGTGATTCGCGAGAGCAAACGACGAAATCATGGTGGTACAATACCCGCGTTGAGATAGCAGCACGGAGTTAACACCGGCCGGGTTAGAAAATGGGAGGTCGTTCTCTGAATATCTATCTGTACGCAAGCCCCTGACCCTGTGAAAATCTGTGATAGGATTAGCAAGGCAGCAGACACCATGCATCAGGAGCAAGTCAAACGCGGATACGAGGAGACCAAGTCATCACCATGATCACACCGTGCGTGACGAAATACGAAATGCGATTCGGGTACGGCGATTGAGATAAATAAATAGGAGGATATATCACACGTTCACCGGTATATACAAGAACCTGAAAATGTGCAGGTGCGTGGTCTGACTTGGTATGTACTACTACTATATGCGACGGCTAAAGATTGACAGTGTCGACGTACTTTCGCTTGTAATCTAATCGATCCCATTCCCCGTTACATACTTATAAATACACGGCACACCTCCCTCTTCCGCTCTCACAGACAGACCTCAGCCTTCACAAATCCTCCGACTACACCTCGCCTACTGTACCCGAGCAGTAGCGTCCCTGCTAGCGATCTCGACACACTGAACGTAGGTGTTCAGTGATCCACTGCTTGCGATGGCAGGACGAAACCAGTCGGCGTGGCTCCTTCTCGGGGCAGCGCTGCTGCTCGTCGCGGCCTCCGCCGCGGCGCAGCAGAACTGCTCGTCCGCGACGTTCAGCGGCGCCCGGTCCTTCACGCAGTGCGCCACGCTGCCTGTGCTCGGCGCCAGCTTGTACTGGACGTACCACCGGGAGAACGGCACGGCCGACGTCGCGTTCCGCGCGCCGCAGAGCACCAACGGATGGGTCGCCTGGGGAATCAACACCCAGGGCGTCAACTCCATGCTGGGCAGCAGCGTCTTCGTCGCCTCGCAGGACGGCAACGGAGTGGTATCCGTCCTGATGACCTACCTCGACAGCACTATTTCGCCCGCGCTCGCCAACAACACGCTCAAGTTCGCCGTCCCCGTCGGGCCGGCCGCTGAGTACTCGGGCGGCGCCTACACCATCTTCGCCACCATCAAGCTGCCCGGGAACGGCACCCGACAGAACGTGGTGTGGCAAGCTGGGCCGCTCGTCAACGGCGCCATATCGCCGCACCCGCAGTCCGGGGACAACTTGCAGAGCGTCCAGGTGCTCGATTTCCTCCCCGGGTCGAGCTCGAGCACCGCCCCTACCCCGAGCCCGACACCGACACCGACACCGACAGCTCCGGCGCCCACCCCGGTCCCGACGCCGACCGCGCAGGGCTGCCTGTCGTCCCTGACGCTCAGCGGCGACCGGACCTTCACGCGGTGCAACACGCTGCCCGTGCTCGGCGCCAGCTTGTACTGGACGTACAGCCCGGAAAGCGGCACAGTCGACGTCGCGTTCCGCGCGCCGCAGAGCACCAGCGGCTGGGTCGCCTGGGGAATCAACACCGAGCGCCCCAACGCCATGCTGGGAAGCAGCGTCTTCGTCGCCTCGCAGGACGGCAACGGCGTGGTGTCCGTCCTGATGACCTACCTCGAGAGCACGGCGCCCAGCCTTGCCAACAACACCCTCAAGCTCGACGTGCCCGTCGGCCCGGCCGCCGAGTACTCGGGCGGCGCCTACACCATCTACGCCACGGTGGCGCTGCCGGGGAACAGGACGCTGCAGAACATGGTGTGGCAGGCCGGCCCGCTCGTCAACGGCGCCATATCGCCGCACCCGCAGTCCGGGGCGAACCTGATGAGCACCCAGATGCTGGACTTCGTGTCCGGCAGCCGGAGCACCGGGACAACCAAGTCCGGGCTATCCCGTCGTAACTTGAGGGAGTTGCAGGGTTAAAATGACAGTGGTTACTTGTCGGCTGTCGGCACGGCAGAAGAACATCACACACAGTCCATCGTGGTCTTAATACGGAAAAATTTTCCTCTTAATACGCTGTTGATTATTATTTTTTACATTATTGTTCTATTCTCAGATTGACTGTAGGTAGGTACTGTACATTATACGATTTCACTCATGGTGTCAGATTCATTGTGATGTATACATTAAAATTTATTTCTACAGTATACCTGTTGTTGGTATTATACTGCTTTTTTCCTTATAATAAATAAATAAATAAAGAGATTATACTGTTTTCTACCGTACAATATTTTCCCTCCTCCAACCGCACCGCGCCGCAGCCTTCGTCACCTCTGCCTCCAGCACCAACCTCCTCGTCCTCGCCGTCTCCGTCGTCGCCCACTGCCGCCTCCACCACCAATCTCCACCTTCTCTCCCTCACCACCTCCTTCACCGCCCCTAACTCTGGTGGCTCTCGACGCCTGCAATGCTGCCCACCTCCACCGTCCACCGCTAACTTCGCCAGACTTGTTTCTCCCGACGCCTCCGCTCCGCCGCCCACTGACCGCCGACCGGTGATCTCCCCCGGCTCCCTCCTCTAAGGTTGCTCTCACCAAATGGCCCAAAAGGAGGCCCAAAATACTACTTTGCACTGTAGACGTACTGTAAACAGAGAGAGAGGTAGTTGGAATAATGGATGGGCAGGATTGAATGGGCTCACTGGTGAGCGTAGCCTAAGACTAAGTTCACCAAGGTGCCCATCCAACCCCACCTATCCACTGTTCCAAATACCTTACTCTCTATTTATAGTGCCGCACATTGTATGTGCGCCCTCTTTTGGGCGGGCTGGTGAACATGGTCTAAGTCTGCTTAGTACAAACCCCCTCCACGGTCCCGAACCCTAAACCTGGCTCGCCAGCGGTGATGGCAGTGGCGGTTGTGTGCATTTATATATTTTTTTGATAGGTATATTAAGAGAGGTGTCCATTGGGATTAGAGATGGCAATGGGCCCCAATCTTCAGATTCCCTGAGGGGACAAGGATGGGGGAATTTCTTCCCCACGGGGATGTAAACGGGAAAAAAATGCTCTCCCCGAAGGGTAAACGGGGACAAAGAAGCATTCCACATCCCTGTTCCCTGCGGGGGAACGCGTTAAACTTACACGTAATGATGTTTTCGTGTAGTAGTTAATGATAAAAATAAATAATTACTTTGTCAAGTGATCACTCATTATACAAATGTGTTCATTTTGATATACATATAATGATTGATTACCTCTAACAATACGTATAAGTGACAACGTTTTACATTAATAACAACAAACATGCATAATGATTGAATTTAAACGGCTCGGTGATTTATTCCCCACAGGAAACAGGGATGGGAAAGAAATGTCCTCCGCAAATTGTCGTGGGGATCCCCGTGAGTAAAATTTTCTGTCACGGATACGGGGATGGAGCAGGGATTACCTTTTCGTTTTGAACTCAAATCCCGGACTCATCCGGAATCGGAAAACCGGACGGAATTCCGACGAATTCCGAGTTTTCCGAACGGAAAGGCTTTTCAAATTCAAAAACGGCGGAATTCCGGAAAATTCTGTCGGAAAACCGGTGTTTCCGACCGAAAAATGTTGTTTTCCGACAAAATGTGATGTAAAACGGAGTGGAGGAGCCAAATGATGGTCTATATATGTTGCGGCATACTCTGAACTCACAAAACGGTAGTTGTCCTAGTGGTTAGTAGATGTTGTCTGTTGTCATGGTCTGTAAGACCTGAGATCAAATCCCATTGAAGACTATTTTTGCTGTTTTTTTTTTCGAAAAACCCTATGCTGAAAGGACGGTTAAACAATCAAATATTTTATATAGATTTATTTAAATTTTTTGCATATCACAATTTATAATATATATATATATATATCAAATACATTTCACATAATTTATTAAAAAATGCATACAACCTTACGTATGCCACATAAAATCACACATAAAATACATAAAAAATCGAATCTATCACAACAATATAAGAGCATAGTTAAAATCCATAGACCATAATAAAATTTTATAGGTGGCCAGGTGGAGTGGAGTTTTGTTGTTAACGGGTTTTAGGTGTTAATGGGTCCCAAACCAAATCATAATTTAACTAAGCACATAGATTTGAATGAGTTCTACTGCTAATTTCTCAGAAAAACACCTAGTTTTTTATAGTACTTTTTAAAGATTTTTTGTGAATGGATACAATTGAAACGGGTTAGAGGGTTCTTAATGGGGCTGCAACCAAATTGCAAGTTTAACCAAGTAAATCACCTTGGATTTCAACGAGATCTAGCCCTAAAAGCTCAGAAAAACACCTAGTTTTTTATCATATTTTTTTCCGAATTTTTTGATTTTTTTTTGAATTTTCAAATTTTGGAACGAAATTTACCGAAAAATTCCGGTTTTTCCATTTTCCGTAGTCATCCGGTATCGGAATATTTTCCGGTATCCGTCGGAATTGAAAACCCTAGGATGGAGAGGTACCCCGTTGCCATCTCTAATTGGAACTTGGCAATGGGTTCACAAAGGGCCCATGTCTTTCAGCTCACGGCCTTTCATTTTTGTATATTGAGCTCGCTGGTAGGCCCAGCAGGTGGGGCCGTCAAGTCGTCCGCGGGCGTTTTTTTTTTATTTTTTAGATTTTTTTTTCGTTTTTACAAAAATATACACCGGTTGGTAACATTTGTAGGGATGGTCGATCGGTGCCCGGGGGCCAGGCGCTGGCGCCCGGTGCCCAGGCGCCAGGTGTGGGGCCGTCAACGGACGACCGACGGACGGAGAGACGGACGGAGACGGAGAGCCTGGCGCCCAGCCACCCGGCGCCAGGTGCTTTTTTATTTATTTATTTATTAGCTCGCTAATCTCACGTTTAATCGCTAATCTCGCTGTTTAATCTCGTGCATCCGATCCGAGTTAGGGAGATTAGTCAGCGTATTAGTTAGTTAGTGTATTAGTTAGTTAGTGTATTAGTGTACGTAGTAGTTAGTGTATTAGTTAGTGTATTAGTGTATGTATTAGTGTAGTAGTAGTTAGTGTATTAGTATAGTAGTGCGCAGTGTATTAGTGTAGTAGTGCGCAGTTGTAACCCGTTGTAATAACTGGATTTAGTATTTAGTATTAGTATTTAGTTGAATATATATTCTGTTATATTTAGTATTTGTTTGTAGTATTTGTTATTAAGTTTTAATAGTAGTATATTGTAGTAATATTTACATCTAGTAGTATTTAGAACTGAAGAGGAGGGAGGATGAGCTAAAGCGCCGACAAGATCTGCTTCGCGAAGCAGAACAACGTGACCTAAAAATACTTATAATTTTAAAATAAACATACGCAAAATAGGAAATAGAAAATGAAGAAAGAAAATAGAGCAAAATACTTGTAATTTCAAAATAAACTGGGGTCAAAATAAACTGGAGGGGTCCTGGTGAAAGGGTCGAAGCGCTAATTTAGAATGCTAATATAATAGGCAAGGTTGAAGCTAAATGGTTAGAATCTAACTCGGATCGGATGCACGAGATTAAACAGCGAGATTAGCGATTAAATGTGAGATTAGCGAGCTAATAAATAAATAAATAAATAAATAAAGCACCTGGCGCCGGGTGGCTGGGCGCCAGGCCCCTGGCGCCGCGGCTTCGGGCACCAGGCTCACTCCGTCTCCGTCCGTCGGTCGTCCGTTGACGGCCCCACACCTGGCGCCTGGGCACCGGGCGCCAGGCCCCTCCCGAGCGCCGGTCGACCATCCCTGCAAATATTACCAACCGGTGTATATTTTTGTAAAAACGAAAAAAAATCTAAAAATAAAAAAAGCGCTCGTCCGCGCCCGCGCAATCACAGCCCATTTTGGCCTAGCTAGGCTTTGCGTCCCACGTCCACGGGCCCAATCTCTCCTTCCTCGCCTCACGTTCCGCGGCCTTGCCGCCGAGTTTTGGGGATAGGATCGGGTCGGGATCGCTGCCCGCGAGAGCTATTCGTCGCCGCGGCGAACGGAAGGCTATCCGTCGCTGAAGGGCGAAAGGGTCCGGTTCTCTGAACTGTCGCAGCAGCGACGAAGTGGCTCCCCCCTCGCTGCCGGCGGCGCGTGCTCGCCGTCCTGCCAAGTTCTTCAACCGGCGGGCAGCGGACGGTCACCATCGGCCGCGCCCAGCTGCAGCAGAGGCCCGGTCGCACGCCCTCCTCGGTCGCGGCCTGATGCTTTGGCTCGTTCGCTGGAGCATCCTGCAGCGAAAAGAAAACCAACGTGGGACGAAAAGGAAAGGTCTGGACTCTGAAAGTCTGAAGTCTGAACCCAACACGCCGGCCGGCCAGGTGCTTGACCCCGATTAACACCGCCGACCTTTGCATAACCGCGTGCCCGAGCACCATCAACAACATTGTCTGCGAGTTAATAATACTAGCAGCTTGCTGCGCTTGCAAAGGCCGTCACCACGCCGCCGATATATCGACGGCTCCTAGCTCCTTTATTGCGATCCGCTGTCACCTCTGGACGTACGCACGAAAGCATCCGGCCAGCATCAGGAAACACAGCTACAGGGCGACGTGCTCATCCCATGTATGTACGCTTTGAACCTCGGCAAATGATAGAGTTATCAGCGAATTAAGTTAAATACCCCCTACACGATCGATGAGGGTGTGTGAACCGGACCATCTCGTGTCCCAATGTTCTTGTCGTGAAACCGAAGGCAGTGACTTGTGGCCACGAAGTGACGGACCCTTTCGCACCACGTGCATGCGGCGTTGCTTGCCACGGCGACATATGATCGGTCGATCCCCAAGGGGTTGGGTTGGGGTAGGAGGGAAAACAATAGACGACGCCTGCGTTTTGGATAGCGAAATTATGTGCATGCCCACGTAGTCAGGTTGATCATGTCATAAGCCCTGACCTGCTACGGCGCTGCGGACGGGAGATTCCATTCAGGTACTGTACCAGGCGATGCATGTCTGGCATCATGACACGTGGCACGAATCACCAGCTCGAGCAATGTCAAATGCAGAGCTCTGAAGAAATGCGTGGCCAGGAGCCCAGGACCAGGATGATGTACTCCTGTTTCGTTGAAGTAGGTTGCAGCCTTGCAGGGATCGAAAGAAAAAAAAAATCTACTCGCCTTCCCTGGTGAAGTGGTGAGAAGCATCATACGACAGTGTCAGTGTGGAAATTATCCCATGTTCCCTACCTTCTAGAGCCTGAACATCAGATGATGACGTTGAGAATTAGGTGAACCAAACGTTCTTTACAGGTACCAACTAACTGCCGACGAATAAGGACGAAGCAACAGCAACAGAAGTCAGCCGCCGCCGCAAACGTGTACACGAGCTTACACAAATGAAATTAACTCTGTCTGAACCAGCAGCAGGTACCAACTACAGTTTAGCAATGAACAGCTGACGACCTAGCTTAGGCCGATAGAAGCGATGAAACCGCGTTTCGTGCTGCAAAACTGTCGACCTAGCAAAACTGTTAGTCCGAGGTATGAACTAAAAAGAAACCTCTGTTTAGAAGATCAACAAGGAACGACTACGAGCCAATTCGGCTCTCCTCACTGGGCAAGGATTTTCTTGCTTGGGGAGGCTAGGTTGCCGAGCAAAGCAACATTTTGTGTCCACTACCAAACACATAACCTTGTCCGGCAAAGCTAGGCAAGTATGGGCAAAAGATCCAAACGTGCCCTACTTGTTCGGAGACCTTAGCTCGGCCAGTCCACCGTGCATTACGAACACGCAGAGACATATGCAAGATCAACATTTTTTTTGAATCAACATATGTGTCCTTTATAAACTTATAACTTTTAGAAGACATATTTTAATATGCCTTGTTCCTGTTCCGAATATGCTGTTCGGCCTGATCGGCTGTAGGAAACGTGAAAAAACAGGTAGCCGATCACACCCTTATCCAAACCCTTTGCATGGATCACATGTCTCTTTGACCGACTAGGACAAAAGTCAAACCCCAACGACCAGTTCACAGGACAACTTTACAGGACTACAGGTCATGGCATTATGGCTTGCTAAAGTTGGTGTCATCAGACCGTGCATATAAACTTGCAAAACAATGTTTAAGCATCTTTATTAGAGTAGAGTTTAAAATACACATACTTATATACGATCCTACCTGGCACCTTCGTTACTGTCTTGGTCAGATTGATCAAAGGTAATATCTATCTGAAACATATGTACTCCTATCGAGGAGTAGCACATTTTTTTGTGAGAGAAAATCTTAACGGGAGATAAACTGCTTCTCCTTGTATATATTTCTTTTGTTGCCAACACCTGATGATGCCAGTAATGATGCTTTGATTTAGGAATCAGTCTGAGTGTTCCGTCAGTTTGGTCTCTGGATCTGCGGCTGCCATTCGGTTCATTCGTGTGTTCAAGTAGAGAAACGCTTTCTTGTCGTATACTCTTATGATCAGATTGACTATTATTGTATGACACGTTAATGGATACATGTAGAACAAATATATTATGAAACGAATACAGAACAGGTAAGATAATTACTACAGTTCAGTCCCAAATATTGGTGGCAACTAGTAAACCTATGCTGCGGGCCAGTAGTGTTAACAGAGATAAAAAACATTACAGAATGAAATGTAAAATTGACCCCCACAACTAATTTAAATGAATATTTTTCGCTATCTCTTATATGCTCATACTCTAACTCTTATTTCATATTATAGCAAGTGAATAATTTATA
Source organism: Paspalum notatum (assembly GCA_022530915.1). Taxonomy (NCBI): domain Eukaryota; kingdom Viridiplantae; phylum Streptophyta; class Magnoliopsida; order Poales; family Poaceae; genus Paspalum; species Paspalum notatum. Next base: position 5,382,230 of record CM039684.1, read on the forward strand.
TACAAATTTAAGAGTTGCATTACATTATCTTTCATAATAGTATAGAAGGTATTTTATATGAAAATTTAGAGAGTTACTTTAAATTATCTAATATAATGGTACAGTGGATAAGTAAGATGCAAAATTTAGTTGTTATTTTAATTTATCTTTTATACTGGCATTATGGTTGCTAATTTATGCATAGAATTAGGGGATTAGTTTAATTATTATTTTTATAATGGGTGATGGGTAATTATATGCCAGAGGTTACTTTAATTAATCTTTTTTTAACCGTGTGGTGGGTATTTTTTTTAGAAAATATAATAGATCCAGTGAATTTTGTTGTTAGATACTATCTAATGGATGACAGATGTTTCTAGATTTGATAAAAAAAACTAAAATTTATCTTTCTTTTTCTAACAAGTCTAGTAAGTGGTGCTTGCTTTATTGTCTTCATTTAGTAATAGCAAGATTTTATGATAATTTTAAAACTTCATCTTTTTTATACTACGTTTCTTTAGTGGTTTTTTTGGAGCAGTAAGATGGGTTGATCAGGAGGGTGGGGCTCCAATAGCCGCAGGTGTCGAACCGAGAATGGTGAGCTGGGTCAATGAGGCCAGTCTGTGGCCGAGGGTCGGCGGCACAAGTGATAGTGGTTAGGGGAGCGCAGGGCAGTGGCGATAGGAGATGGGTCGAGGAGTCCAATGACAGTACAAGATCCCTTTCCATAAACGCTTGATATGTGAATCAAAATTTTATGTACACCGGCAAAATGTGATTCCTTGAGGTGCATTCAGTGCATATGTGTTGTCTCATCAAATTGTTCACGCAAGCTAAAGTGATATATATCGACACCTCAGGCAAAAGGTGGGACATAATACGTACGTGCAGAAAAGGACCTAACTCTAATGATGATCTCGATAGTTGTTCTTGGGCGCCCTGATTGTTCTACACCAGATTACAAAAAGGACAGTGGCCTGAGACAAATGCACAATGGAAAAGGATCCATTGTGGTGAAAAGGACCGGCGTTTAGCCAAGCTGTGTTGTTTTCATCCATTTGCCCTGTTATATTATACGTCACCTTGTCATGCAGACTATTTCATAATACTCCATGTCTCCAATTCTCCATATGCAGGATACAGGCACAAAGACAAGACGTAAAATAATCCCCAGGGCTGAATTGGGGCCGTCAACATGTACACGACCAGGTCGCAGTACTGTACTTGCCGTCGAAGAGTCTGAAGTATGCTACGGCAGGTACAACTGCACGTCCTGCTGCCGCCCCCACGTCTCTCTCAATCACAAGTAAGCATCTACGTATATATACAGTCTGGCAATATTATACAGAAAATACATCTAGTCAAAGTCGACCACGGACTGCAAGCCAACAAAAGAAGCAACGCAGAAGATCTACAAGCACACTGCATGAAGAAGCCACGAACAGAAGCGCCGTTGGAGTTGAGAGTGTAGGGATATATAGTTTGTACAGTATGATACAGTTTCTTGACTGTCAAGTGGCATGCAGATAAAGCCTGGTATTGAGGAACGCGTGGGGGGCCTCCGTATGGCACGCACCGGCCTGAGGTAGACGAAGAGGGAGACTGGTGGAGAAGCGAAGCCTTGCTTCGTCGTCCGGCCGGCCGGCGGCCGCCTCCCTCCAACAACTGTCGTGTCCATGCGGGGATTTGGGGGCACGAACCCGTCCACGCGCCGCAGCAAAGCATCGACAGCCAATCAAATTTACAATACGCACACTTGCTGGAGAGGATGCAAGTGGGGGAGAATGTTAAGATTGTTCATGAGGCTCAACATAGGCTCGTGCCAAAAGCCCGGCGAGAACAATTTAAAATTTAAAAGTTTAAAATGAAACCACGCTTTCGCATGTCCCAAGTCGCGAGCATAGTACTCCCGATCGGCTGCTCGTTAAACAATTGCAACTAAAGGTAATATGAACACACATGACCGGTCTGTATCTATCTCCAAATACTTGTACTGTTGCCGGAAGCGTACGGCAAGGATAGCGGGACGAGGACGAAAGGAAGCTACAGTATCGTAGTCGTAGCACAGGAGTTTGTGGAGTTGACCCACCGGAACACGGTCTACAGTCACGAGCTTGCTCACGTCCTCACCTACTCCTCTTGTCTGAATTTTTGTATTGATGTGGCTTGTTGGCGGCCAAAACTCAACAACTCTCCATAATAGGCTGCGTAGAACCGGGCCACGCACCCACTAACGTGGAAAAGGTTACCCCGCACGCCGGGCCGGGGCAGGTACATGACTATGCGCACGGCGTGATAAAGAAAATTGCAGAGGTTTTACAGTAAAATGTGGTCTCTATCATTTGGACGTATATCTGTGGAGTTTTGAACCCTGACAAATAAACGAACCTACAATACTCCATGAGCCTTCTATCACGCCATGTTTACAGCATGTCCAGTTACTATAGTACAGTACTAGTTAGAATTTTTTTTGTCTGAACCGATTCTGTATGTTCCCTTGAACGTTCAGGTTCAGCAGACGCTTATCTGCAGTGAAAATGAAACGAATCGCTTCGATTATTCGGCACCTAATAAGAGAAGACCATGTCTTTACGAGCACGCACAGCACAGACAAAAAGGTTAAAAATTTGCAGCCGTATCATTGTCTTGTTCCATGGAGAGAGATGGGAAACGAAATCCCCAGATGAGACTGCAAGACGATCGACCAGGTCAGCCTCCCACCTTCCACGCATACCCCACTAGCTCTCGTCTCCGGCGTCCGGCGGCCCCAACAACCGCGCGCGCGACCTCAGCAACCCTCCGCGTGCACTGCACCTTGCTACCGTTACATATACCGAAGCTGAGCTGCCATTTCCCTCCCTCACCAGCTAGCTGCAGCTTCAAGAACCCTTCACCTCCCGTCGCACCGATCGATCAATCGGCGGCACACCTCGAGCCATCATCACACACAGCTAATTCCACCACTCGCCATGGCGGCGCGGCCAGGCCCGGACCGCACGGCGTGGCTCCTGCTCGGGGCCGTGCTTCTCCTCGCGTCCACCGCCGCGGCGCAGAGCTGCCTGTCCGCGACGTTCAGCGGCGGGCAGACCTTCGCCCAGTGCAACACGCTGCCGGTGCTCGGCGCCAGCCTGCACTGGACATACCACCCGGACAGCGGCACCGCCGATGTCGCGTTCCGCGCGCCGCAGAGCACCAGCGGCTGGGTCGCCTGGGGAATCAACACCGAGCGCCCCAACGCCATGCTGGGAAGCAGCGTCTTCGTCGCCTCGCAGGACGGCAACGGCGTGGTGTCCGTCCTGATGACCTACCTCGAGAGCACGGCGCCCAGCCTTGCCAACAACACCCTCAAGTTCGACGTGCCCGTCGGCCCGGCCGCCGAGTACTCGGGCGGCGCCTACACCATCTACGCCACGGTGGCGCTGCCGGGGAACAACACCCAGCAGAACACGGTGTGGCAGGCCGGGCCGGTCAGCAACGGTGCCATAGCGCAGCACCCGCAGAGCGGGGCCAATATGCAGAGCTACCAGGTGCTCGATTTCCTCTCTGGGTCCAGCACCGGCGCCTCAAACTCCCGGCTGCACCGCCGTAACGTGAGTTCCTCTTCCTCCTCCTCCAGTCCTCCTGCAGTCCTGCCTCATTTTTCTTTTCATTTTTTCAACGCTTAAACCTAGATTGGCTGTTCAGACGTTAGGTGAGTCTGGATAATAAGCGATCAAGTAGAGGGTGGCGACAGAGTCAGCTCGCCCAGAGATGACTTGAATTTTGAGAGCGACGTGTATGATTGATTAGTTTAGACGTGATATATACATAAAATCTGCCAGAAGGTTTATTAAAACTCGACTTGCTCGTTTCACCAACCGGATAGGATGGATAGTGGGGGTCGTCTACCTTTTCCCATATACTATTATACTACTATATATGATCCTAATTCACAGAAAGATGGTCAGAATCCAATTCCCAGAAGCAACACATATTTCAGGGCCAGGTTCAGATCGCAGGGAGTCATTGAACGAACCTACTACCCACCTCAAAAGTCGACGACTAATCAAATTTCCTGCTTTCTGACGCAGTACACACTTTCTAACCCCACCCCTGCCTGACGCGTCTCAAATCAAATGTTGTTGTACAGATTCACGGCGTGCTGAACGCGGTTGCCTGGGGTATCCTGATCCCCACCGGCGCCATCATCGCCCGCTACCTGCGCGTCTTCGAGTCCGCGGACCCGGCCTGGTTCTACCTCCACATCGCCTGCCAGTGCTCCGGCTACATCCTCGGCGTCGCCGGCTGGGGCCTCGGCCTCAAGCTCGGCAGCGAGTCCGTGGGCGTCACCTACGAGCCCCACCGCAGCATCGGCATCTCCATCTTCTGCCTCGCCACGCTGCAGATCTTCGCCCTGCTGCTCAGGCCGGACAAGGAGAACAAGTACAGGTTCTACTGGAACATCTACCACCACTCAGTCGGCTACGCCGTCATCGTCCTCAGCGCCGTCAACATCTTCGAGGGGCTCCACATCCTCCTGCCGCCCAGCGGCTACAAGACGGCGTATATTGTCATCCTCGCCACGCTCGGCGGCATCGCCGTCTGCCTCGAGGCCATCACGTGGCCAATCGCCATCCGGAAGCGCAGGCGTAACGCCGACAAGCGGGCTACTTCCAATGGCAACGGTTGGCAGCAGGGTGCCTAGAGGACCAGAACAGAATCCCGTGTGCATCGCACAGTTCGTGTGTGTGTGCTTTAGTTTTGCTGCGAGCGAGGGATATGATGTCGTTCAGAGATACTAGTAGTATTTTTTTTTTTGGTTGCTGCTTTCTTGTTACCTACTGCCTCTGTAGAAGAATAGCTCCATTTTCTTCTATTTTAGGGTTCTATGATGGCATTTGTACACATTTTTTTCTTTATCATTGACGTACGATTACTTGTATTTATATGGATGACGGCTTCCCCTTTCCCCATTAATTATGCTCACTGAGAGGACTTAAAATCACCACATTAATTGTTAGATTTATCAACAGGTCATATACTAGCCATATAGATACAACTAAACAAGTTCTCCACCGTACCATTGGTTCTTTGACCATCCAAATCCAAATATCGAGTAACTAATTTTATTGTTACTAATAGGATAATATTACCTCTATTCCCAAATAAATATACGAAGCAGTATCATTCTTTCTCCAAAATTTTAACTCTTTGACTTATTTAAAAAAGGTATTCAAAGATGTAAAAATATAAATCATACACAAACTACATTTAATGATAAATCAAATGATAACAAAATAAGTAATACCTCCGCTGCCTCTGCGGTGGCATCGTCGATGGCGGGGTGTTTGCCAGGATGCGGTGTCGAGAATCTGTAGCGTCCTCCTCTTCTTCTGCAGGGATGGCGGTGACGGTTCCGGCGCAGGCTTCCGGTGCGGCGATCTTCCCCCGCTTCCCTGGTGATGTAGATGTGAGTTCCCTGTTTCTTCTCTCCTGTGCGATGCGGAAAAAAAAATGGCACCTCTAGTGTCGTGTTCTTCTAGGCTGCCGGCGGGGTCGGCAATGCCAGATTGCTCTTCCGGTCGGCGATGGCGGATCTTGTCTTACTCTTCCATCTTTGTGGCGTGGATGACCGATGTTTGTCCAAAGGTTATGATTCGTCTTGCCGAGTGGGGTGGGCAATGATTCTTGCGGCTCATCTAATGTTTGGCGCCACATCGCGATATGGGAGGTGGATCGGCTCGGAGGCCGGCGGTCGACGATAGCGGATCAGTTCATCAGCGCACCGGTGATGTCCTGTGCCATAGATGGATTGATGGATTTCGTTGTATTTTTCCTTTCTTCCAGGGTGCTCTTTGCAAAGAGCTGAGGGTGTGTTTGTAATACTACTACGCTATCCTTTTAATATAATCCCCTTCGGAAAAAAAGTCATACCTACCTTAATATTTTTAGATAAGATAAACGATTAAAGTTAAAAAACAACCACATCGTACATTAGGAAACACTATTTGATGAGTTGAGAGCTTCTACATTAATCTCAGGAGAGGCGCTACAAGTCGAAGTCTTGACAACGAGCCAACAGGTAGATCGATTTGCCATGTTTGACACGCCATCGAAGGACCCATGAATTTCGTCCTAGGTCAAGACGGCGTATGCAAGCATGATGCTCTAGTGACGTCGACGGGTAAGGCAATCCAGTTTTACTCGCAGAAAAGAAGCAGCCACCGTTAGCAAATTGTCACAGTGCCTTTCGCAAAAAATAATGTCACAGTAGGATCAAAAAAAGAATGCCACAGTGCCAAACTGGGCCGACAGCCCGCCTGTAACATTTGGACATGGACAACTGACGAGGCCCGGGGGCACGGCGAAGCACGAACTGGACACGGTGCTGCTGGTTCTCCGCGGCTGCAACCGCGCATGCCTGTCGACTTCCGTGTAGCGAAGCAAATTGGGCTGAAGTCCGTGGACGGGCCGCAAAATTCTTACACGGGCCCAAGGCTTAGGTGGCGTCTCGCGGCGATTTTTTTATTTTTAGATTTTTTTTATTTCTTTTTTACAAAAATACACGGCGTCGATCGGCAATTGCGGGAATGGGCGCCTGGCCAGGTACCTGGCGCCAGAACCCCGGGCGCCAGGCCTGGGCCACAAACGGCACCGAGTGCCTCGCGGGACGGCGCGGGACGGCCGGAACGGGCGGACGGCCGGAACGGGCGGCGGGCGCGGGACGGGACGGCCTTGGCGGGTGAACGGATCGGCGGGGGGGGCCTGGCGCCCGGTGGCCCGGCGCCAGGGCCTGGCGCCCGGAGCCCCGGCGCCAGGGCCTGGCGCCCGGAGCCCCGGCGCCAGGTCCCCGCTCTCTCTCCCTCTCTCTCCCAGAGCGACCCCGCGCCTCACTCTGCCCCCGCCCTCTCTCTCCCTCTCTCTCTCCCTCTCTCTCTCCCAAAGCCGAGGCGCCGCCGCCCTCGCTCTCTCTCGCGCGCAGAGGCGAGGCGCCGCCGCCGCCGCCGCCGCTCATTCTCCGAGAGCCGGCCCCGCCCTGTCGCAGAGCTTCCAAAGCCATTCGTCCTCAAACTCCAGCGCCATTCACTTCGAGCTCGTTTTCTTCGAGCCCCGAAGGAACTCGTTCTCTCCGAGCTCCGAAGACCTCCTGCTCTGCACCTGCGGCGAGCTCCGAAGACCTCCTGCTCAGAAGACCTCCTGCACCTACGACGAAGGTAATTAATTTTTTTCATAGTTTTTTATTTGTATAAAATATTTATTTACGAATTTAGTATAGTTAAATGTGGTAAATCTGTTAGTATAGATTTTTAGAAAAATTTTAAAAAGTAGAATTTCGTAGAAGTAACTCTAGATCTGTTGTAATAATTGGATTTAGTATTTAGTATTAGTATTTAATTGAATATATTCTGTTATATTTAGTATTTATTTATAGTATTTAGCATTTAGTTTACGTATTGTCATTATATATAGAATATGAATGGTTCAATATATTGCAGAGATGTCAACCAAGTTGCAGTTTGAAATATATTATGGTAAAGGCAGTGTTGTCGAAGGTCCATATGGAGTACAGTTGAATGGGTTTAGTCGTACGAGGAAAGGAATAGATAAACCTTGGGACAAATCATTTGGTTCCGTGCATAGGTGGCTAGAGCGTGGGTTCCAGATTGACACAGAAACACATGTGCTCACAGTCCAAACTCTTGTGACATGGGCAAATGAAGGTGTTTTCTGGGAGTTAATGTTGATCCGCAACACCTCTGACTGGAAGATGTACATTAGTACGGCTGTGCAACGTGGTTGGCCCCTTGGAATGCTTGTTCAAAGCATTCCAAGGGGCATAGTTTCTTCTGAAGGTGTTGAGAACTATGGGAACACAAATGTTGCGATGGCGGAAGATATAGGTTTCGAACATGGACAACAAAATGAGGATGGGCACACTGATTTGGGAGTTGCAGTTGTTGGACATGGGGCCAGTGGTACTGCAGATGATGAAGAAGGGAATGGTAGGCAACATGAGGTGGAAGAACAAGCATATGAGGGGCGAGGTAGTCAGGCAGAGCCGCAAGGACATGAAGAAGAGGGCCATGATAGTCAGGCAGAGCCGCAAGGACTGGCGGATGAGGGGGAGAGGATACCAAGCATTGTGCAACAAATGCAGAATGAAGATGATGAATTTGCTCAGGCGCAGGAAATTGGAGAAGGATCCGATGAAGATGAGGACTACCCAATACCCGGCGAGTGGAGAGAATATGGATTTGGCAACCCTGTTGTACATGATGCTAAGCAGCAGGAGTGGGAGTACAGAGAGAATGAGGTAGTTCAAGGTGCAAAATATGCTTCTAGTGCACTTCTTAAGGAAGCAGTTAAGCTATGGTCATTATCTCTGAAGAAGGAATTTAAAGTAGTGAAATCTACCCAGAGTGTGTATGATGTCTGTTGTGTCAGCGAAGGGTGCCCATGGCGACTTCACGCCTACAAAGGAATTATGAAAACCCATTGGAAAGTTTCAATTATTACAGAGCATACTTGTTACAACAGAGAGGTGCCAAAATACAATCGCAACTTGACCGCTGCATTGGTGGCAAATGAAATGTATGGCCGCATCCTTGACGCGCCACACTTCGAGCCAAAACAGATAATCAGAGAGATGGAGCTGCAACACCAGTACACCATAAGTTATGCAAAGGCCTATAGGGCGAAGCAGAAGGTGTTTGAGATGAGGTTTGGCACGTACGAAGATTCATACGATAATCTTCCTCGTATGCTCGCCACAATTGCTCAAAGAAATCCTGGAACCTATTATGATGTGATGCATTTTCCAAACCCTGAAGGAGGTCCAAGCATCCTGCAACGCGTTTTCTTTTGCCTTGGTCCATGTGTGAGGGCATTTCAGTATTGTTTGCCACTACTCTGTATTGATGGCACATTTTTGACAGGGAAATACAAGGGCACTATACTAACAGCCATCGGGGTTGACGGAAACAACCAAGTGTTACCAGTTGCATTTGCATTTGTTGAGAATGAGAATGCCGACAGTTGGTATTGGTTCCTTGAACGTGTGAAGACAAACGTTGTATCTTCACGGTCTAATGTTTGCCTTATCAGTGATAGGCATTCTGGAATATTAGACGCAATAGAAAAGCTGAAACATGGAAATGGTGCATCTCCTCCGTTATGGCCTGATGTGCACAGCCGATGGTGCATGAGGCATCTGGCTGCAAACTTCTATGATCATTTTAAGAACAAGGATCTACAGGACTTGTTCAAGAGTCTGTGTTCGCAGAACCAGCAACGGAAGTTCAATGCTATTTGGAAGTTACTTGATGAGTTGACCGCGAAGCATCAAACAGCCACTTCAAGTGCAAGTTCAAGTGCAAGGACAGCCAAACCATTCTCACAGTGGATTCAAGATAAACCTAAGGAGAAATGGGCTTTGTTGTATGATACAAATGGTAGACGTTATGGAATCATGACAACAAATCATGCCGAGTGTTACAATATGGTGATGCGTAGTTCAAGGGGTCTTCCTTTAGTGGGCGTAGTTGAATTCATTTTGTATGGCTCATTGCTCCTGCATGAAGCCAACACTTCTACATTTACCATGCTCACATGTTCTTGCAGCATGTAGAGAGCTTAGTGTGGATCCTACAAACTTTGTTTCAACCTTTTATACGAAAGGGGCAATTGCAGCAACATGGAACCAAGAGCTTTTCGGATATGGTATGGTGCGAGCATATACTGCACCTAACGAGCAGAAATGGTACATTCCAAACCCAGCACTAAAGAGACTTAAAGGCCGCCGGCAGACACGTCGTATTCGCAATGGAATGGACGAGGCGGAGGCGGGGAAGCGTCCTAAACAGTGTACTCAATGTGGTGCTGTGGGCCATAACTACAAGAAATGTCCCCAAAATGCATTTCCTGCATCTGCCGAAGCGGGACCATCAGGAAATGCAACGGATGGTGCGCCTCCAAATTTTGAGTTGGCCTCAGGAAGCCGTGCTCGTTCCCGGCGATCGGTTTCCACCCGATCGGACGTAATATAGGTATCGTTTAATATGCAATCGGTTTCGAATATTTTAATATGCAATTGGTTTCGAATATTTTAATATGCAATCGGTTTCGAATATTTTAATATGCAATCTTACTCCTATTATCGTTTCCTGTAGGTATGGCTGAGGAGCTGCCGACGCCTGAGCTGCTAGACCCAGTTGTTGACTCGGGTCACCGTTCGTACATGAGTGCCGTGGAGCACAAGCACCTTGCAACCTTTCAATGTCGGCCCCCTAAAGAGTACCTTGAGCTTGACAACCGTTGGTTGCAGAGGTAAGCAATAATTTGTGATAGTTTTGTCGTCCTTTGTATTCCTTCAAACTGATGCTATTGTAATGCCCCCCTTTCAGGTTGCGGGGTGCAGGACTTCTTACTTTCTGTCGTCTTGTTGAGGGTGGTCCTATCGGTCGGCACGGCCGCGGCAGGCCCAGGCTGATGATCGATAACTCCCTTATCACGGCCCTAGTTGACAGGTGGAGGCCGGAGACCCACACGTTCCACATGCCATGTGGGGAGATGGCACCGACACTACAGGATGTCTCCTATTTGCTTGGACTTCCAATTGCAGGGACTGCTGTCGGGCCCCGTGTGGTCCCAGCGTCGTGGAAGGATGACCTAGAGATCCGCTTTGCTGGGGTTGACCGTCTAGATGACCTTGGTGCACTCGAGCCGCACCCCAATGCTCGGGGCCCGGCAAAGGCTTGGTTGTTGCAGTTTAAGGTACATTGTTTCATCGTAGTTAGTCCATATTATTTACTATTACTGCATCATACTTATGTTCATGAGAGAATCACATTTACACTTGTAAATGTAGGCAACCAGTCTGCATCCGGACACAGACGATGAGAGCGTACGCCGTTCCCTGGAGGCGTACCTGTTGTGGCTGTTTGGATTTATTATGTTCAAGAATGGCACTAGCAACTCCGTCGACAAGGTACTCATACCCTATGCGCGAGAGATTGCAGATGCACCCGAGGATGCTGTTCCCACTTTGGAGTTGGGGTTCAGCTGTGCTGGCGGCGACGTACCGTGGCCTTTGTGATGCCTGCAGTAAGGATGAGAGCAACGCAAGGTTTCAGGGCTGCGCGCTACTACTACAGTTGTGGTCGTACGAGCGGTTGGCCGTGGGTCGACCTATTGTGGACCATAGAGGCTATGAGGCACAGTACTACGGCCAGCATGACGACGATGGGCCGACTATGGGCACGCTTTGGGTGTGCCCCCGTGAGGTACGTTGTTCATAGCGACGTTTATAAACAAAAACCAAAATTGCATCCTGCATTGTAACTCGGTCATTCATGCTTATTGCAGAGGACTTGGGCCAATGAGCAGGCAAGACGTACGTATCCGAGCTTCGTCGTCGCGCTTGATCGGCTTGTGGCCGAAGACGTCATATGGGAGCCATATAGTGCAGCCGCTGTGGGAAGTCGTGCTCCTTATGGGTTGTCTTCTATGTGCACGTCGAACGAGACTTTGTGGTATACGACAGCCTCGTTGGTCTATGATATCTACATCGAGCCGCACTGTCCGCACAGAGTTATGCGACAGTTCGGGTACGCGCAGCAGTTTCCGGTACCACGTGTGATTGATCGTGTTACACCACATGACCACAGGTGCGTTCCTCTTTGTAAAATGCACCATTTCAAATGTATATCAGGTAAGAATGCAAGGAAACGGACAATTTATATTCTATTTCAGGTTGAGTCGGCTTGGGCAACCATGCTCAGGCACGTGGGTGACCAAGGTCGACCCCTACGTCCAGGCTTGGGACAACGCTCACCAGGACGTGGTGCATCCCGTTGCGCCACACACAGATTGGTGGTATGAAACTTTTCTGACGTGGTACCGACCCCGCACTCGTTGTCACGTCACGTATGCCGACACTCAACCTGTGCCACATGAGTCAAGCTCCACGGATGCATATGCCCGCCATAGGGACGAGGCACTAGCGGGAGCAGTAAGTCAATGTTTGAATTCTTGCTAATGTTTCGGTCAATGTTCAACACTAGGAAACATTCGCTAATGTCGGTCAATGTGCAGATGCAGATATGCTGCCAACTACAATCAAACACCAACGATGCACTACAGCGGGTACGAGGCGGCAACCCTTTTACCCCAGACGAGCAGTTGCAGCGGTTGACAGCGGCGAACGAAAGCCTCGTTTCCATGATGCACGCATGGGGTTATTCCATTCCCCTGCAGGGTCCCCCCCGGCACCAGCCACCGATTCCTCCACAGTACACTGGTACATAAATATACTGCGTTACTTATGTCAATATGTACCCACCTCTTTAGTTATTCCATGTCACATTGTTTGGTTTTATTGCAACACCCTCTTGCTCATACATGCCACCGATGGATCCTGCATCGACGTCCTACACGCCGATGCATCCGTCTCCACAGCATGTCACACCGATGGATCCTCCGTCCATGTCGTACACTCCAATGGGTACGTCACTTCAGCCTCAGTCGTCCATGCCATACCAGCCGATGGGTCTGGCCACGTCGATGTCGTTCACGCCGATCCGTCCACAGACGACAGGTGCTCTCATACAATCCTTTGTATGCTTGTTTATTTGTGCGGGTACATAATTTATTTGTATTGACAAACACATAATATTTTCTTTCAGGATTTAACCTATTTGAAGGTGTACAAGACCACCAGCTCAACTTCTCAGACTTGGAACACGACCAGCACGATATCATTGGCGCTTCACAGTTAGAGGGTGCTCCACTTCTTCCCACACAGGAGGCCACACAGACCCCTGTAGAGCAGATTAGGCCGCACCGAGTGCATCGGTCTCCTGATCCTTTAACGTACTCGGTGGGGCATGTGCACGCGCAGCAGAGGCCAAAGCGAGGTCGGAGTCGTAGGGATGGGTAGCTAAGTCGACGCGTATGTTTTTATGATGCATGTATGTTTTTATGACGGAAGATGCAGATCGCCTTCTCCAATTATTTCGCCTTCTCTAATTATTTCACCAAATATTATTTAGTATGAATGAAGAATATTTCTATTTAGTATGAATGAAGAATATTTCAACAAATATTATTTGGTCAGTCAGGTGCCTGGCGCCCAGACCCCGGGCGCCAGGTGGCTGGCGCCCCGACCCCGGGCGCCAGGTGCCCGTTAACCGCCATTAACCGCATTAACCGCCGTTAGCCCTCATTAACCGCCATTAACCGCCGTCCGGCTGATTAACCGCCGTTAGCCCTGGCGCCCGGTGGCAGGGCGCCAGGTGCCTGGCGCCCGGACCCCGGGCGCCGGACGCCTATTCCCGTCAAATTCCCGTTTGGGTGTATATTTTCGTAAAAACGAAATTAAAAAAATCTAAAAATAAAAAAAGCGCCGTCTCGCGCGCCCAGTTCCATATAGGCCCTTCGAAAATGGGCTGCTGCCTGAACCGAAGGGCCGAAGCTGGTAGCGGCACCAGATGGGCTGTCCGGAAATGCAGCTCCACATGTATATCCACTATCCATTGCCTCCCTAAAAAAACATGTATATCCATTATCCACGAGCAAAGTGCCTAAATAAACTCTGGTACTTCGGCCTTGCAGGACTCGAGAGGTCAAAGATGGCAACAGAGTTGCCCACGTTAGCATAACGTGAAAACATCAGGAGCAAGAGCAGCACACAAAGGGCAGCAACGTCTTTCGTGTCGAGAGATTTCAAACTAACCTCTGAACGAACCCACCGCACGGAGAGGTTAAACTCCTAGCTAGTTGTAATTAGAAGGGGACCAGGTCAAAATTCAGCCAACCCCCCCGGAAGGGTTAGTGTAACCTTGAATTAAGACCGTAAATTCCCGTCAGTCAGATCACATCAGACCACGTACTAGTACTAATTACGTTCAAATTAAAAATCCAAGTCCACCGTCGTCTTGACGAGAAACTTCAGAACGGTTTCGGTTATTAGTTGTTCAGAACAAGATGGAGCTAGTAGGTATTGTTGCACGCGCGCGCCACCGTACCTGTCCGTTCTACGTCGTCGTACACGCATTGGATCGGTCCATTTCGATTTCGGCAGGTCCGAGTCCGACGCTACTACTACTAAGTTTACTATATTATAGTACTGTATACCTGCGTCGCGCATGCATTTCTGCGAGTCTCGTCGTTGAGTGGAGATAGGACTGAAAAACGATCGATGACACGGTGAAAAGGCTATGCATGCGGTGCTTCCAGACACACGGCACGCCATGGCGGGAGACTAGAGCGATCGATCGCTGCATGCAAAGCGACATTTTTGTGGCCGATACCATTTGGTCGAGATCGAGATCATCGACCGTCTGCCTCAAGTCAAGTAGCCGCCAATGCAATAAGAGCAGCACTGCACCGTCACGTCACCCAATGAAGCTTGCGTTGGGGTTTTCGTTCGTGTCACCGCCACCGGGCGATCTGGATCGATGCATGGCGCACGTGATTTAACGGTCGCCCACGCATTGTTTGGGTCAAATCTCGCGCACCGCCGCGCCCGTTTCCAATTGCGGGGAAACATGCCTGCCAGCCGCGCCGCTGATCTGTCTGTAGCAGTAGTATGGACGAACGGCGACTCGCTCGGTCATAATATATTACCACATATACATGCTACTATCTATACCATTGATTTTTTTTTTGAAGAATCTGGAGAGGTTTCCCCTACAGTAAAATATAATTGAAGTAGCCAAAAAACCTTGAAAGTCCTTTAAAGGGAGGGGGGGGGGGGGGTGTTGGAGGTTATGGACGGTGAGATTTGAATGGAGGAGAGAGCTAACTAATCTTCGCTCGGAGTCCGGACGGCGCGCGGTCTCCCTTTGGTTTCTGCGGGCTAGTGTAAAACGGGCTAAACTTGACCCAAAAATGAGCTAAAGTAGCCAAACACCTGGGCTAAAACTGGGCTAAAGTGCTCTTTTTCACTAGCCCACAAATTGAAGCTTCTTTGGGCTAAAAGGGGGGCTGGACACCCCATACCCCTGGTCCCCACGTCTTATCCGCCTTCCCACCAGGGATTACATTTTCGTTTTTTAGACAAACTCCGGACTCCTCCGGTATCGGAATTCCGGACGGAATTCCGCAGGATTCCGTGTTTTTCGAACGGTACCTGAATTCAAATTCAAAAACGGAATTCCGTTTTTTCCGGGCGGAATTTTGGACTTTCCGACCGGAAAACCGGCGTTTTCAACCGAAAAATGTTGTTTTCCGACCAAATGCAATGTAAAACGGAGTGAATGAGCCAAATGATGGTCTATATATGCTGCAGCATTCTCTAAAATCATAAAACGGTAGTTGTCCTAGTGGTTAGTAGAGGTTATCTGTTATCTTGGTCTATAAGACCTGAGATCAAATCTCATTTAAGGCTATTTTGCTGTTTTTTTTCCGATATACTCTAACATAGCTACACAGTTACAATCCATAGATCATAATACAAGTTTATAGTACATAAATTGCATAGTATATATAAAAGTCCGAGTTCAATCTAATAAGCACTGTCTGTGTATATCTCGTAGTATTTGATAAGTAATGAAGATAGGATGAAAGTGCAAGGAGAAAGATAGGAGACCTATCGTTCCATTCAAAAGGTATATTCTTTCAACCCCATGATAGTACGAACACTAAAAAGCTATAAACCCTAGTTCATTAGACTATAAATAATCTTGTATTTCAACCAAAATGTAATTTTGACCTAACAAATGATCTTAGATTTGAGTGTGCTCTAGTTCTATTTGCTCAGAAAAACATCTAGTTTTTTATCATATTTTTTTCGGATTTTTTTACAATTTTTTTCAAATTTTTGAATTTAGAAACGGAATTCACCGGAAAATTCTGGAATTCCACTTTCCGTAGTCGTCCGGAAACGGAAAATATTCCGAAAAAACCGACGGTTTTCCGTCGGAAAGGTAATCCCTGCTTCCCACCACTTCTTTCTCGGTCTCTCTCTCCCCCTTTCTCTCTCTCCTCTCTCTCCCTTCCGTCGCCGCAGCGCGAGGAGCGCCGCCGCGCGGTCCCGGCGAGCCCGAGCCGCGGCCCTCACGGGCGCGTGCCAGCGCGGCGCGGAGGCGGCCGAGGGCGGAGCGCGCGGAGTGGTGCGCGGCGGCGGCCATGGCGGGGGAGGAGGACTCCTTGCTTGGCGACGGCGACGCCCATGGTGGCGAGGAAGTCGTGGTCGAGGTGGCGCGAGTCCTTCTCTCTCAATTTCTCTCTCCCCCTTTCTCTCTCTCTCCTCGGGCACCCCGGCCGCGGTGTGGGCGAGGACCGTAGAGTGGGACGACGGGGTGCTGGGCGCCGACGCGGTGTGGGGAAGAAGCTAAGGCGGACGACGGCCACGCGCGCGTCTCCGCCGCCGTCGATGCGGGCGTTGATGCGGACGGATGGCGACGCAGAGGGCGGGCGCCGCGCCGGTGCCGGAGGGAGGCCGCGCGCCGGCGGTGGCCAGAGGGAGGCGGCGGGCCGGCCAGTGCCTGAGGGAGGCTGCACACCGGCGGGGGAGGCGTCGGGCGTTGGTGTGTCCGCGGCCGACGCGGAGTGGGAAAGAAGGATATTGCTAGGGGTATTAGAGTCATTTCGTATACTGGTTAATGCTTTAGCCCAAAAACTAAACGGGGGTAAGCTAAAGTTTAGTCCTTCATTTTAGCCTGTTTAAACTAGGGTCACCATGAAATGAAAATGGGTGTGAAAAACACCGTTTGCGCACTGTACACAAAGTGGAAAAGCAATGAATATAATATAGATGCACTACTTTTGCACTAACTGCTGACAAACCGGTGACCACGGTACTTAGAGTCCCATGCATCTTCGTCCGCAACGGCACCGAGGTAGCGCGATGGATGCGTGCACGTACGGGGCATGCATGATGGGCGACAGTACCGTGTTGGTCCATGGGGACTGGGGACTGGGGACTAGGGAGAACAACCGGAGAAGGAAGGGACAACGAAAGGGGGCCGGGGGACGGCCTGGAAACTCGGAGGAAACGGGGCTCTCCATCTTTCATCATGGACACCGATCGCCCAAACGACGATGCAAACTTTCACCACGGCTCGCTAGTCAAGCAGATATCCGACCGGCCGGCAGCAGGGCAGCTCAGGCACTCATCAGTCCAGCGGCGAGTGGCGCAGTGGCGTACGTCGTCGTCGCAGTCGTCGTCCGCTGGTACGAGATGCATGGAGGGATCCCTCCTGTACATGTACCAACAGGCGACGACGACGACGCAGACGCCGCCGATGCCGTCTCGCCGAACTTGCTTCTGTCCACTACACTGCACCACCGTCGACGTCGTGTCGTCCTCCAACGTTCGACAACAGGGATCTCTCCTTCTCCTCCGCCGCTTCTTAATTTAGACCTCTTTTCTTGCTGTAATTGTTGCATGTTGCTGTCGGCAGGCAACTCGATCGGCGGTACCTTTGGATCGAACATATCATCTCAAGAATCTATCTATCTATCTGCTGTATCTATCTATCTAGGAGACTAGGACCATGTGCCTTAATTCCCTAAGCTACCTGCCAGGCCCATCTTTTCCAACTTTAGTCGTCTCTTAGGCAAAAAAAAAAGACTAAAGACTCGATCGGGACGTACCCTGTGTTCGATTTTTTTTCTTCCCGATCGATCGATTACTACTGGCAGCAAGGAGTATTACTGATCAAATCCTAGTGTATTTTTTTCTGGGTGAATAATAATTAGGCTGTCCACCCTCGTAGAACTCTATATATCCACTCTAAAAAACAATATTCCATCCAGTCATCGTAATTTTGAAATACAGTCAATAATCTTCTACGGTGATACAACTCTATATTCTCCACTCTATATCAACTACCATATTATTTTAATATTTTTAATCTTCTCCCCTCCACCTCTCTCTTTCCTCCATGAATCTAGACTTCCAGAGCCATCCGCGGCCTCGAGCTCCACCGCGGCACGCCTGCCCCTCCGCTTCCCGTCCGGCCGCAGCGCCCCTCCGGCAGCGGCGTGCCCACGCCTCCCCTTCCCCTCCGGCAGCGGCCCGCTTGCGCCTCCCTCTTCCCCTCCGGCAACGGCGGCGGCGCGCCCGCGCTTCCCCCTTACCCTCCGGCGGCGGCGTGCCCTCGCCTCCCCCTTCCTCTCCGGCAGCGACGCCGCCTGCGCCCGCTCCTCCCCTTCCCCTCCGGCAGCGGCGACGGCGCGCCCGCGCCTCCCCCTTCCTCCTCCCCGCTGGCGCCGCCTCCTCTTCCTCCAGGCGCGGTGGCGGCGACCCTAGTGGCGGCGGAGTCGCGGCGGCAGCGACCTCCAGGCGCGGTGGTGGACTCCAGTTCATGGCGGCATCGAAGGAGCCGTTGTCCAGGTGGAGGTGAGAGATGGTATGGCGTCCCTCCGTACGAGCGTTGAGTTTCGTGTGCGAGCGGGCGAACGGGACAATGCCGTCCCCTTTTGCGTCCCCCGCTGCAGCTGTTGCGTCAACGCTATCTTGCATACCGTCGGCATAGCGCGCGCGAGTGTGGACAGGCTTACACGGAGTACTGACACACACGCATGGCACTGACAGCCGTCTGTCCCAAAATGAACCCATACATGCATGTGTGACTTGCCGACTTCTATTCGCCGAGGTGCCGATCGACCGAGCCAACGCGCGAGGCCTGCACAGCACAGTCGAACTTGGCAGTTAAATCCATCAGTGACAAACACTGCATCTCAATATATGCAGCCACCGTATCTGCTTGTTCTTGTCACGTGGACCTGACCTGTGGAAAATTCTGCCAACGAGCACATATATCTCAGCTGGATTCCGGCCGGGCGGCTGAACATGGCGACATATATACGTATTTGTACCGTTAAATATATGGACTTGGCTCATCAATTAAGAATTCTTAAAAAAATCTCAAAGCCCCATGTGTATGCATGAGTGTGGAACCTTTAGTGCTACTTGTTAGTGGAAGAGAAGTTTTATCTATTTAAATATGAAGACTCTCTTCTCCTACTAAGACATGGTGTGGAGGGAGAAGGAGAAACCACACGCGCGCGCTCGCTCGCCTCGTCGGGCACCTGCTCGTGCCGGGCGATGGAGCGCGGACGCGCAGCACCTGCGTGCATGGTCAACCGAAATCCGGATCCTGATCTTGCGGGAGCGTGGCTTCGTTTTTCTGTTTTATTTTTTTGGTGACTTGGGTGTTAACTCATAGAGTACTACCGACACGAGCCTTAAGTTTTGGAGAACGGATCGAAGGCTCCTATATAAACAGTCTACCGACGTCGCCGAAAGACACACCGAAAAAACTAGGGTTTTGCCAACGTTTGATACTGCGCCGCCTTCGTAGTCCTCTCCATCCCGGCGCGACGTGCATCTGCGATCAGGAGAGCAGGTCTCCGAAACCCTTTGACTTACGAGTTTCTGCACCGGAAGAAGGCATATAAGGTTTTTGAGAAGCGTTCTGTTCGACTGCTCGCTGTCTTCACCACGGATCGTCCATCTGCTTCTGCTGCTGGAGGCCATCGCCGGCAACTTTTTCACGAGTTTCTGCATCGTGCCGCGTACAGTACTCACAACTCTATCATCGTCGACGTCGTCAGTACGAAATCGGCTCTAGCTGCCGACAGGTATAACCAGATCGATCCAATCTATCTTTTAATTATGATCTGCGAGATCTTTGCTGTGGTCGTTTTACGCAGTATGTTAGATGATTTCACGATAGTTTGTACCATGTTTTACTTTCAGAAAGTAATTCGAATATTGTCTAATTTCTCAACGTATACTAGCTAGAGTTACATGCACCATTGCGCTAAGGTCATTGTCACCGCACCATTTATATAATTTTCTATCCCGTCCTCTATATTTCAGACTCCGCTCAGTGTCCACCAACAAACCCGCAGCAACCATATCCGATCCCCATGCAAAAAGGGGGAAATCTGAAACTACGCACCTCCATGCGCCTTCCCTTTTCACAAGCACAACATCATCACACATTCGTATCATCGTTTTTTTGGACCCCAGGGACGACAGATGGACAGCGCCAGCATGCACAGCACACTGCACACGCACCACACACGTACTGCGTGCATACAACAACACGTATACGGTATATCTCAAGATCAATATGCATCTCGATCGTCTTGGACCACCACTCCATTTGCCACGCGTGTCATGCAATTGAGACTTGCTGCGACGACTCGTGTGTACGGACCATCGATATTCACACACATTTCCAAGGACATGCGGATGTACTGCATGCAAAACTGAAATACAATATAGACACTGATCCACACTGATCCACATGCGGATCAGTGTATGAAATACATGCGGATGTACTGATCCACACACACTTTACTTTTGGAAACACAATATAGACATACACTGATCCACATTCACACTAAGCCTAGAATTGGTATGGATGAATTTACTATATGCATGTGTCTTGCTATCGACGGCCATGTTGTATTGTCTATCACTGAATAAATTGTACACTAGGCTAAGTCTAGAAAAATGCTATCGATCCTTGGAAACCATATACCTAACTGTATCTATAGCTATACCAGAGTTCGTCCTTTCTTTCCCTTGAGAATTTGATCATTTCCAAACATAGGTAATGCAACTTGCCCAAACCTAGCAGGCTATGTTCATGTTTTAGACAATAGATAGAAAAGTAATGTTCTGCATGCTCACCACGGTTAATCGCAGATTCATTGTAAAGAAAATGGATAATGCAGTGTGATATCCATTACCAATAATATAATGACTGTTATTTAATTTATCCTTTTCTTCAAAAGAAACATGGTTAATGAGCACTTTTCATTTGGAGAGTGATCATCACTGCGCCTAGTCAACCACTACCTACAAACATTATCAACTTCAGAAAACTATGCCCTGACTCCTCATCTAGTATAGTACATTGCCGCGTTTTGGTATATCTTAGACTTCACATGTCAAGGATAAATTTGGTGCTGACAAAACTGACGTAGGAACTTTCAGGAAAAAGAAAACCCGTCCGATGGACTTGTCTCTAGACCTGTGTGGAGAGAGTTCCCAACAAGAAAAGCTCTACATGGACAAAAAAAAGCATGCACACAATGAAAGGAAAACAACGATGGATATCAAATCACTACCTTGTCACCTAGCTTGTGCCTTTCGCCGATTGCCGCGACTCCAAAAGTGGAACGTTCAACCAAACAACGGAACTTCGTTTTTGTTAACCATGGTAACGAACAATTCACTGCATTTTCTTTAGTTCTTATCAATTGCCGTGGCAAGTACTCCATCCGTCCTAATTTCCAGGTCATTTGGCTTTTTAACACCAAATTTGACCAACTCTTCCGGCCCATGTATGCGTGTGTGTGGGTGGGGGTCCGCGAGGACGAGTGGATAGGGTGGCGCCCTAATTTTCGGCGGCGTGGGCGAGCTGCCGAAAATAGTACGTTTATTTTTGGCGGTATAATCGGGTTATTTTCGGCGGTTCTTTCTGACCATCGAAAAAGATCGTAATTTTCGACGGCTGCACAGCCGCCGAAAATAATAGAAGCCGACGAAAGTCTTCAGAATTCTTGTAGTGTCTTATTCGAAAAATATAAAAAAATTTAAAATAATAGTTAAAATATATTATATGCTAAACTAGATCATAATATTACTATTACTATAAAGGTTGCAAAGAAGCACGAATTGCGACGTGCGCTAGAAAAAAAAGATAAATCCTAAAAATTCCCACACAAATAAAAAAACATCTGTCCATCCATGAAGTAGTATCCAAT
Organism: Paspalum notatum; assembly: GCA_022530915.1. NCBI lineage: Eukaryota > Viridiplantae > Streptophyta > Magnoliopsida > Poales > Poaceae > Paspalum > Paspalum notatum. Next base: position 5,403,920 of record CM039684.1, read on the forward strand.
AATACTAGCCATTTGATCTATTATATTTTCTAAGATATTATACACCATGGCATTATAAAATACCATTAAAGTAACCTCATAAATTTCTATATAAATTACCCACCATGACATGATGAAGGATAATTAAAGTAACCCCTAAATTTTCATATAAATTACCCACCATGGCATTATGGAAGACCATTAAAGTAACCCTTAAATTTCCATATAAATTACTACCCACCATGCCATTATGAAAGATGAATTAAAGTATATAAGGAAATAAATCAAAGATATCCCCTAATTTACATAAAAATTAACTATTGTTTTATTGTGAAATATAATTTAAAGCAACCCTCTAAATTTGCATATAAATTACCATTATGAAACTTGTCACACCCTGTTTTAGAAACAAAACCAGATGACACCGTATGTGTGCCCAGGATCTATTTTCCACACATACAGCCGACTTCATCAGTGAATATCAATAGACAGTGCATTATATAAGCGTATAAAACTTACATTTGACACAAAAGTCAATATATCAGAGTATAGCGGAACTTCTATCTCGTAGCGGAACTCCATCTTCACAGGAAGGTTGACTGGGGGCACGTATGCCTAAACACATTGTAAACTTCTGGATCCACTCCGTCTTCATATCATCATCAATTTGTATAGAGAAGAACTATAGGTTTGGGATAGCAAGGGTGAGTACATGGCGCACTCAGCAAGTATTCCGTTTAGGATAAAAGTGGACTAGCTTTATAGTGGACAGACATAGCGGTTGCTTTTAGTTGGTCAAGTTTTATTACTAGTAATGCTTAACATAACCCATCCCATAACTGAAATATTATAAGTAAATAAAATAATTGAGTATTAACAATTGTCGTAACTGCCACCATTATAATCATCACCACTGTCATCACCATTATCATCATGAGCCATTTTCTTTGAAAACTCGAATCTGTGAGGGTCCAGGCCGCTCTTAACCGTGAGCACGGCTGATATATCAGTTTTAAACACTCTCGAGAGGTTGTACATCTTTACCCACAAGTCATGATTCCCATATGCCAAGAGGTGGCCAAACCCCATATATTCACTATCCTTTGATGAATCGGCAGGGTTTCATTACGAGACCTTTACAAAGAATTCCTAGAGTTATGGCCCACTCGTTACAGGTTACTCCAGTTAACTAAAGATATGAGAGTTCCGTTCCAAAGGGTGACAGTCAAACTGCACCACATTGGCAAAGGGCAAATTCCCATATCCCCCAGACCCCTCATACGCCATGTTTCAGGAAAGTAAGCCAAAACTCTAGTTCATCTAATTAATCAGTCAAGGATGTCCCATTCCATCTCTTGTGGTTGCACTGTTTTTCTGGGTGGTCGCTCGGCGAACCGATCCTTAGGGCGAAGTACTTGAGCAAAATCAACAAAAACATGCACAAAGCTCCATGTTGCTAAATAACCAACCTTTCATCATCATTGCATCATTAATTAATCAAGATTAGCAACATGAAAATATGTTGAGCGGTAGCATTAATCTACGCATCACAGCCCATCCCAAGTTTCATAGACATGTAAAGGTATATGAACCTAGTCATTCTTATTAGGAGCAATCAAATTGGGCTCTAGATTGTGTAGTTAATGTAAATAGGACATAGGTCAAAGAATACTTGCCTTTATTCCCAAGTATATATAGCTGCTCAAGGAATTCTTCAGCTGTAGATCTTGAAAAACTCGACGTTCACTTTCGCGTATGATACTCGTTCTATACGTGACAATACAAACGACATACAAGACAGACAATCATACATGCATAAGAAACAATACACCAATCAAAAGAAAAGCTTTATAAAACATGTTAAAATAGAGGGCTCGTTGCTACAGTTAGGAGAGCGCAAGAAACGCTGAAAACGGAGTTACCGTTGGAAAGATACAAGTAACGGAAGATTTTCTTATTAAACACATAAAGACCTATATGTTGGGTTTATTTTAATTAATAAATAACATATGCAAGATATTTCGGAGAAACATCTCTGTTGGAATTAATTCAGATTAGATTTGGATTAAAAACCGTATTTAAAGCCAGTCACATTTTATTCAAGATATTTCATATAGATTAAACCGGTTAAATATTTAGTTACAAAAGATAGCATATAAGCATCTAATCGGAGCGTGACATGCGTCGGGTTTATACTAAACAAGTTATTAAACAAAGCACATTAAAGTTAATATTATTCACTTTAATGTTTAATAACAAAAGGCCAGAGGTTAAACCCTAAATTGATTTTATTTATACAAGAATAATGAGAATAGCATTAACCCAATTAATATTTATATTTAAAAACAGAAACACATAAGTACGATAAACATGAAAACTAAAGTATATGTATCATCGTTACGGGACTAACGCAGCATGAATGGCATAAAATAGAGTTAAAACGAATTGGATACAGAAGATTAAGGATCGATGCGCGTGGACATGATTAACATTATACCTTAGGAGCTGAAGCAGATCAAGATTCATGGGGTTCAAAGAACAGTACTCATGAATTGGCCAAAGTTTGGGATTCGATCCGCTGAAAGGTATGAATTACATCAGACTAAAGGAATCAAAAGGATTTGCTGTGTTGAGATGCAATGTTGTCATAACTCGTAGGATATATATACGGATGATTACCATCTGGTTTCGTGACCCCTCTTCTTCACCAGATGCATCTCTGTGTCTGGTTCTAACCTGCTGATGTTGCATGCAGCAGGGGCTTTGATCTTGTGTTGGTCCGATCCTACAGCTTGCACGTACGGGAACTCATCTGGTAGCTTGCTTCTCTGGAGTCCAAGTCGCAGGAGTCTTCCTCGCCGCCTAGGTTGAACGTTCATATGTGCTGGAAGGAGCTCGAGTACATGGCCTGGATGGAGGATCGAGCAAGGCACTGGGCAGGCCAGAACAGCAGGCAGCAGCAGGGCGTTGGGGTTTCAGGAGACCACGCGCACGACAGCAAGTGGTTGAACGTTCCAGGGATGGAGTCGACGGGGCAAGGCAGGGCAACGCGATGTTGGAGACGTGAGACTTCCGGTGGATGGCCGGCCAGCGCAGCACATATACGTCGTGCATAGAGTCCTGTGGTGCCTAGTAGGACAGGAACAGGACGATGGTGAGCTGCCCTGGTTCGAGACGGCGGCACAACACAGATGAGAGAAATATAAAGAAAGAAGAAAGGTATAAAAAGTTTACCGGCAATGGAGACACTCGTCGGAGTTGGAGAAAAGCTATAGACTATCTTAGGGCTCCTAAACTTCCGGACCACCATAAAGTAGTCTATATTTTTATGTGCCGTTTAGAGGAGGGGTTAGGTTTATTATATAGGGAGAAGAGCCGGTAGATGCGTGTTAACTAGCAAGGTGGTACTAATTGATTTACATCTCCCACCTCCACTAATGGGCTTAATGAGCTTAAAGCCCATTAGAGAACCTATAAATGGGCTTTTAGGGTTTATTAAAATTCTAACATATTTAAATGGAGAAAGACCAAGTAAATTCGGAATTATTTATTTTCGGAATTAAAATAATTATAGATAAGTCTAGAATCAATAATTGAAGTCCGAAAAATATCCCGACGGTCTCAAAAATTCTAGAAAAAATCCCAGAAATAGTTTTGGACCTAATGAACCCAAATAAAATATTTGGAGCTCATGGAAAGGTCCTTAAGAGCTTCCAATAAATGGGCTGTGCTCTACGGAAAACAGGAAAAACTTCTAGGAAAAATCTAGAAAGTTTCCAAAAAAGGTTACTTGTAGTTTAAACTCATTTAGTAAATCTTTATCACTCAAAAACATCATGTGAACTAGCATGAATGCAACACATGTATTATTATAACATAGATTATATTTATTATCTTTACAAAATAATTATTTCCTACACTAAATATCTATGTAAATATATAACTGCTTGACAAAATTTTAAATATTCAAGAAATTCACTGTATTAATTCAAGCCAAAAGTGTCACATTCCAAATTGGAAAATTTGGGGTGTGACAAAACTATAAAATATAAACGTTAATTAGTTAGAGTTATATAAATTTCTAATGTTAATGTTTGATGCTGACGTCCTAGTGAAAAGAAATGACAATTATTTATAAATTGGGACGGAGAAATTAAGTCCCTTATCTTTTGTTTTTAATAAAAATGTTATTTATATGTTCATTATTGACTATGAACGTCAACCTGCATGGGTTAGATGCCTAGCTGCGACTTTCTGATAGAGTATAGGTTCCCACTACGTACCGAAGCAATATGATATCCAAACAAATTATATGAAGAGCCGAAGAGGGAAACAACAACCTCAGCTTATTTGATATTGTCTTTCGTAATGACAGAGGTGGGTGATTTAGACGACATGGTGAATCTAATATTATGAGAATTTCTAGTATTAAAATTTCTAAGCACGACATTTAACATTCGATTATGCAATTAGTAACAGTGAGATGAGATATAAAGACCGATAGTTTTACTAATTAAATTTTTAGACAATACTCCCTCCGTTTCAGAAAACAAGTCGTTCTGGATTTTTCCTAAGTCAAACTTCGTAAAGTTTGACTAAATTTATAAAGAAATATATCGTCATTTACAGAACCAAATTGATACCTAATTAAAATATATGTGACAAGAAATCTAACAATACTCATTTGGTACTATAAATATTTATACTTTTTCGTATAAATTTGGTCAAATTTTTTAAAATTTGACTTAGGACAAATCCAGAATGACTTGTTTTCTGGAACAGAAGGAGTAACATTGTATCTCAATAAGGCTATCTCCAATGGTGGGGAACCAGAGACCCAAACCCAAGACCCATATTTAATGTTTTGGATCTATATTTGGTTCATTGCATTGATAGGCAGAACCATTTGTATACCTCCTCTCTCTTCAAACGAATAATGGATGTCCTGTATGGGTCATTTGTTGGGGAAGATTTTTGGGTTTGGGTCTCAAACCGGTGGCTTACTTTGGTTGGAGACAGCCTAAACTATGGTATTACCTTGAGATCATGCTATTGGCATGCTTCCAAACAGGCCCCGATGATGCACGTGACTTGATGATTGATGGACGCTGAATGAAGTAGCATATGCATGCATCTAGAATACAAAATGCCATGAACCTGCTTCAAGCTGCTGATTCTAATCAAACAGCACTGCAATTATTCTCCAATTCTAATATGCATGGATTCTTCATTCGTGTATGAACGCGCAAGCTGTGCACCGATCGATGAGTTGTCAGTTGACTAAGACTCCAAAGAGTCATGTATGTTGCTACTATAGAACTGGATGACAAATAGACGCACTTCGGGTTCTATACTTTGAAACAGAGATATCGCCAAAAAAAAAAAAAAACAATGATACAACTCAAAAAGATTTAGAACTATGTAGTAGATAATTTTTTATTGAGTTCGTTTATGGGCACAGATACTCATGATTATTTTTCACTTTTTTTTTCAAAAATTCACGTTTTAAAATTTTGGATGACCTAGGGTGTAGACACATTCTTGATAAAAGTTGTATCGCTGGATGAGATCTGCATTTTTTCGTAGTTGACTACATTTTCATGAGACTATTTATACACTTAATTATTTAATACAAACTTTGGATAAGTTAATAAAAAAGAATACATCTCATACCTAGCTAGCTAGCACGTCATAAGTGATGCGAGGCTTGAGGTCCTTGGTTTGAGTCTTAAAAATGCAAGTGTGTACTTGTTTCGTGCAAAAAATATAGTAGATGTTTGGGTCAGCGATTTTTTTCCTGCTTTTATATATCTATTGTTTCACTATTTGTTTTGTAGAGGCTATCACTGACAATGCTATTATGTGTAAGTCTCTTCTGAAGTACTAGTATGTATGAACTAGAAAATGACCTTTTTTTTCCTTAGAAAATGTGCCTTCCCCAATGTTAATGTGATGTGCAAATGCTGTATGGTGCACATACATGCTACCTCTTTGGGTTTGAATGTTTCAGGCAATTACGGACGCATTCATGCTTGGACAAATTTGGAGACGACGCCCAAAAAATGATCAAACACACGCACGCGCGCCTGCATGCTTGCTTTGCTAGCCACTGTTCACCAGACAAGCACACACTTAGGTAAGTTGAACAAGAACATGGACTCAAGGAGCCTGCATGCATCTGTCAACAAAACAACTCATAGCTACTACCACTAAAGTAGTTTTGACCCTGCGGATCGGAGGAGCTAAAACCTGTGACTTGACTCATCTAGATATTGAGAAGGTCTACCTGAAAATAATAAGAAGAATTTGGAGTCAACTCGATCAGCTGGTCTATTTGCACGTTAGAGATATTTTTGTTTTGAAGGTTAGGTCACGACCGCATAATTAACATATACTGTATATAATATTAGTGATCGTACATCCATCCGTTGAATTCCGGCCGGGTGTCCTAGGCTCCTAGCTAGAGGGCAAAATGGAGCTAGCTTCCTGGAGAGTCCAGCCGCTCGTTTATCTGTCTCGTCTATTTCAATCTTCACTCTGTTTACAGTATAATTACGGTGTCGTTTTTTACTACAGACAACTTTTTACACGATTTGCTAGACATGGTCTTAATGCCTTGACTCAACTGTGTAAGCTTTTATTTATTTTGCAATGATTTATTTTATCACCATAGATGTATTTTAAGTGTGACTTATATTTTTATATTTGTCCAAAATATTTGAATAAGATCAAAAGTCAATAATATTTTGTATTATTTGAAGTTAGTGAACCATTGTGGAGGTATATAATTTTTACAAACACACAGAGAAAAATAATAAAAAGGGGAACAGCCGTAGACCATCTATCTATTCCTTCCTGTGAGTCTTGCTTGGGGCTGTTCAACAAATCTCGTTCAGTACGTTTACGAGAGTAACTGGAAAGCTAACTAGGCCTGGACCGCGCCTGGTCAGGATTCTGGAGTCGGAGGCGGTCTCGGCACAGAAAATTCCTTCGGAACTGCACGAGAAAATGTTGCAGCTGAACATGAAACGTCAATCAGGCACAGAGACAGAACCAAACCATGACAATAATGCCAGGGAAAATCCCTGTAAGAACACTCGAGGCAGTTGTCTGGAAAGCGTGTTGCGCATGTAGCATGCATGCATATGTCTCTCTTTGATCTGTGCAGTGCAGGAATCTTCGAATCATCGTCCTATGTCCTGGAGCAGATCGAGTTTCTTGTTTCTTGATTCTCCATGCACAACGTCGTTTCTTGTTGCTTCAACTCGCGCGATTTTACACGGCTCCACGCGCCCCCCACGTAAATATGGTAACAATAATGCAAACTTGTTCAGAAATTTAATCCCTAAACTCTAGGCCTCCATGCACAGACAGACCATCTGGCCACCATGCTCTGAAACTTCCAAGTCCGATGCATACATGTTATCATCCAAGTTCACGGCCGGTGTCGATGAAATGCCGGTGAGGGAAAAAGTTGATCACCGATGCGAGCACATGCCTGCATAGACATGGTCGTCACACATGACATTTGAACTGTACATATGTGGCATGCAGGTGTGGACATGGCAGACCAATATGCATGCCTGGCTTGTGCAAGGTGACCAACCCATTATTCCCTTATTTGCTAACTCAAAGAGATCGAGACTGCCTCGAGAGGAATCCGGCCGGGTGTTTGAAACTCAACTCAACTCAAGATTGCTTCCAACCAATCGAGTTCCGACCATGGAATGGAAAACACTTTCAAGGTGGACAATTCGGGCACCAGACAGTCTGCCTGCCTGCCATCGATTTTCCTTTTATTTTATGCCCGCTTCTTTAAACGAAAAGGACCGGGCTACTTTTCAACGCTCGGCTTTTCGACCCAGCTGGCAGCCTGGCACTGGCTGATAGCAAGTAAGGCGCTCTCGGCTAGCTTCTATAAATCCACCATTGCTCACATTCTGCTCTTGCCACCTTTGGATGCATGCACCACCATAGCCTTTATTTTCGACACTGCAAACGCGTTCTTCAGGAGCTCGATCATCTTTTAGTTTTGCCTGCAAGCTACTAGTGCAAGCAAAATCACACTCTAGCTTATTAGCTAGCTCCCTCATGCCGTCAAACATGATCCCCAAGTACTGGATACTTACCTTATTTCCACAGCTTGATTATTATGCAGTCGTCGGAAGACGATTGATACATCATACATGCATGCATATGCAGTTAATAAGGCTTTCAGATCGTTAATTTAACTTGACAGTGGTTCGTCTATCTCTCTCCCTTTTGTTTGATCAGGCTTCTTGAGAAGGCTGTCCTTCCGGTGGATGTTGCACCGACGACCCATGTGAAGACTGGAGGAGGTACGTACTTTGCATGTAGTATTAATACTGAAGATCATGCTACACACATAGTATATGGCTGTTTCTTTGTTCCTTGCTGCATTCTTGGCAGTTCATCATGTTTACTAACGACTTCGATTCCCCCCATGTTACGTCGTGCTGCCTGCCGCTACAATTCAGCTCCCCGGACCAGCGTGCTGCGCAACCCCAACATGGAGAAGCTTCAGAAGGGCTACCTGTTCCCGGAGGTACGGTGCCGGACTTGACCTTTGACACAAGCGCGTAGCTAATCACCATGTCGATCGATTTGTTTCACTACCTTTAACGTGTTTGAGAATTGATGACCTTGGCCCTTCAATTCAGATTAGCCTTAAGCGCGAGGCTCACCTGAAGAAGTACCCTGATGCCAAGGTCATCAGCTTGGGTATCGGCGACACAACTGAACCCATTCCAAGCGTCATCACATCAGCTATGGCCGAGGTATATATATTCTTTCTTCTGCCAAGTTCTCATCACTCTTCTTTGCCTCATTTTCTTTCTGTCCAACACACATATGCACATATATACGCATGCATGGATAAGTTTCTAGGTCGAGCCTACATGACGTACGGTGGTGTCTAATAAGCAAAATACTGTCCATTATATTCTTGGTACGTGCAAACACCCGATTATTGTAGTGATACTTCCAGTAATTTTCATCATGTATATAAAAGAAGAGAAATGGTTGTTGTATCAGAGTTCAGTAGATTAGGAAGTATCAGAGAAGTACACTGGAAAATGTGTGTCTGGTCGATTATTATTCTGATACAGCTAGCAACGAAAGGATTATCTTTGGATAAATGAGATCATAACAGCGTAGAGAGATCTTTCACTCAAAGGCACTTGCGGGTCTAGCCATATTTAGTACTCCTGTAGTCCTATACGACAGTTCGTCTGCAACTTTGGACAGACGACACTGCAACGACCAAACCTACTATACCGTGTTCAAACAAATTGCTGTACTAATACAAGGGTACTTGTTTGGGCTATCTAGTTTCTGCACTTATTCTATCTCATCTAGTCCTTGTCACCCAAATAGTCGAAATGACCATCGTCCTATGTTATCTGTTATCAGCACTGAATTAGTACTATTTGTGCAGAGAGATCAAGCACTCACGCACAGGGTGTCGTGAGTGTTCGATCTCTGCACAAATATACCAGACTGATGATCCAGTAACATGTTAGCGTCATGTTCGCGTACCAGACTCTCACACGCTTCGCCTACATATATAAAAATAGAAAGGAGAATTAAGTAGAAGACTAGTTATACGGCTGTAGTAGTATTCGGTAAGTGCCAACATCCTTCTGTTCCATGTGTTGGAAATTTTAGCTGAATGCACTCGTCTTTTTTTGACCCGTCAGATTCTAAATCTACTGTCTCATTTTGTTTTACACGCTGCACTCTTTTCTTTTTCCATCGGGAAGCTTGAAAGAAGTTGTCAATAGGTACCGGTCTTCTGCTCTTGTTGAGAACCTTGGCGTGCGTACGTCACTGCAGCCACATCATCATGGACTCCTTGTTCTCGACATTTTCCACACGTAGAGCCATCACACGCTCGGCTTGTTTGTAGACTGACGCACAGGCGCGCTCCAGCTGGTCGATCTCAAAAGGAAAAAGGAAAGAAAAACAGTAATCCGATCGAGAGAGCAACAGATCATCATGCATGGGGCCATAGGGGGTCAATGGATGTCTGTCTTGGCGGTTTTCAGCGTTGACGTCGGGGGAACAAAAAGGACCATGTGATTCGATGACTGCGACCCTTGAACAATTTTTAAGACAAAATTTAAGCTTGCTTGCTTGACTTTGGTGCGGCTCCATGCACGTCTACTGCAACCACGCCCAGCGCCCCAGCCCAATGCATTTTCTTTATGTTTTGGCCAAGACCAAGTTAATTAGGACAGTTATTTTGTTGATTTGTTTAAATATATACATTGTCAGATTAATTACTTCTTGTTTTATTTTTTGCAGTATGCACTTGCGTTATCCACTCCAGAAGGGTATCAGGGCTATGGACCGGAGCAGGGTCAAATGGTAACGCAGCAGAGCCTCTATTCTTCAGAACTCAAGCGTTGTTGGGCTAAATAAAATTGAAGAGTATCGTTTTAGAAAAGTTAGAAGTCAAAATTTTAAAACTTTGACTATATATAACTTTTATATTATTTAGTTTTGAATGTTGAAAGTCATATGTATAGATTTGTCTTAACAAGTACTTTTGTAAAAATATAAAATTTCGTATGATATTTATCTATATTCTAACAAAAACATTGGTCAAACTTATGTTTGGAAGACCGTGTTGATATCCAAAACGATATTTTTTTGGACCTGGAGGGAGTATACAGTACTACATCCCAGCCTCATATATACCTGACTCAAGATCTGGTTTGGTCTGTGAAAATGTGCAGAATCTGCGCAAGGTCATAGCTGAGAAAGTGTACCCAGGCATGGGGATTAAAGAGTCTGAGGTGTTCATCTCCGACGGGGCGCAGTGTGACATCGCACGCCTCCAGGTACGGGCAGCTGGGCATACTACAGCCATCTGCTAGTCCACTCATAATGTGTCCAAGTTCAGATTAGATTTCGATCTCCCCCAATGGACCACTGCTAAATTAATCACCATCATCTTCTTCTTCTTCTTCCCTGTGCACGTACGCTCGCAGATGCTGTTCGGGCCCAACGTCACCATAGCCGTCCAAGACCCAACCTTTCCGGTACGTCGTCGATCACAGCCCACCATTTCGATTTCTCGATCGTCCAATGGCGCACTGAACTGAATACTGATGATCTCCTTGTACTTGTATATACAGGGCTACGTGGACAACGGCGTGATCGTGGGGCAGACCGGCGGCGCGGACGAGGCCGGCAAGTACGCCGGCGTCGCGTACATGCGGTGCGCGCCGGAGACCGACTTCTTCCCGGACCTCTCCCGCGTGCCGCGCACCGACGTCATCTTCTTCTGCTCGCCCAACAACCCCACGGGCCACGTCGCGTCGCCGGTGCAGCTGCGCGAGCTCGTGGACTTCGCCCGCCGCAACGGCTCCATCATCGTGTTCGACTCGGCGTACGCGTGGTACGTGTCGGAGGGGCAGGGCAAGCCGCGGTCCATCTACGAGGTGCCCGGCGCCCGCGAGGTGGCCATCGAGATCTCCTCCTTCTCCAAGTTCGCCGGCTTCACCGGCGTCCGCCTCGGCTGGGCCGTCGTGCCCGACGAGCTGCGCTACGCCGACGGCTCCCCCGTCGCGCGCGACTTCGACCGCATCGTCTGCACCTGCTTCAACGGCGCCTCCAGCGTCGCGCAGGCCGGCGGCCTCGCCTGCCTCGCCACGGACGAAGGCCGCGCCGCCGTCCGGGACGTCGTGGCCGTGTACAAGGAGAACGCGCGGCTGCTCGTGGACACCTTCGCGTCGCTCGGCAAGGAGGTGTACGGCGGCGCCGACTCGCCATACGTGTGGGTGCGCTTCCCGGGGCGCCGGTCGTGGGACGTGTTCGCGGAGATCCTCGAGAAGACGCATGTCATCACCGTGCCGGGCAGCGGTTTCGGCCCCGGCGGCGAGGGCTTCGTCCGGGTCAGCGCATTCAACAGCAGGGAGAGGGTGCTGGAGGCCGTAGCCAGGCTCAACAAGTTCCTCGCCTGATGAACTCAGTCTCGCATACGCATTGCTTGCTCCGCAGATCTGAGATATTCCATACTGCTTATTATGATAATATAGTCTACGTACCTCGTAATAATAACATTGTCATGCGCTCACAAATGTGCTGTTACTAGCTATGCTGGGAGCTCATCAACCCCACAAGGTAGTACATGTACCAGGAATGGCACATTTATACTCACATTTCTAAATTTATTACATTTTCTTGATCGGCATTTCTCCCCAAAAAAAAAAAAACTATAGCACCTATTGGATTGATCTATGTGAAACCAGAAAGTACAGGCCCATGTGTGTGAGCCCATTATTGCCCAGTCTCCCCGCCAGGCCAGCTAAAAAACATGTGTATTCTCGTATGAAAAAGAAATAAAAGGAAAAAAAGATATCAATGTGTTCATCTCAGGACGAAAAGGACACTGAAGTTTATTATTCTGGTTAGATACCCAAGGACCCTCAGCGGGTTGCATCGCAGTAGGCAATCGAAGTTCACTAGGCTCAATTATTGTAAAACTGCACAACCTTACTATCGCAGCACTTTCAGCCCTTACGCTACTCGCTTTCACTCTCTTCCTCGCTTTCTTCGTCTTGGTCGAGACTCAGGTGGTTCATGTTCTTCTCTAGAGGGGGCAAGTCATCATCTGAGTCATCCTCTGAACCCTCCGCGCTTTGCCTTGATTCCTCTGCCCCTGCCGCACGCAAAATAATCTAGCATCAATACCTCAGCAATAAATTTCATATTTTACATATGGATACGACTTGTGGCGCAAAACTACATTACCGTTTGCAGGTAGCTTTGGAACACTTGAGTTACTTGATAACCAAGAATTCTGCACATTGATGATCTCTGATCCATTTTCACATTGGGAGTATGCTTTCAGGAGGTCTCTGCATATTGATAGAATGGAAGAAGGGTATGAAAACCTGACCTAAATACATAATCGAAACAGGGCATATCAAGTAGGACAAATACAGGCTCCACGATTTAACTGCATTTACTGCTCAAGGCAAACATGAGTAAATAAAATAGAATACCCTCCCCGTCTTCAAATATTGAACGTTTCGGGAAGTGACACGATCACCAAGACACTACTTGGAACATGAATTATTAACAGTTTAAACACCTTACCATTTTCAAAATGTGAATAGATATTTGAAGATATGTCGATGGTCAAAACTAAAATATGTTCACTGCACGCAAACCAAAAGGTCCATTGTTTGGAGACTAGAGGAAGTATATTACAAAATAACTGAATGCCCTCTACCCTTAGCACAATTCAGTGTGCACTGCCTTCTGAAATTTTCTGAATGATGGTAACAATGCAGTACATTATTATCTACACACTGGCTCGTAACGCTTGCTGAATAAAGGTAACAACAATATGGTAAAATCGTGCATACAGGGCCAAGTGGATTGCCCTGGCACCATCCTTGAATTAGGTAGGCATTAAGCATGTGGTGGAGCCAGAAAAAATATTTTCATCACAATAAACTAGTGGATTGGTGTACGGCTTCAGTAAGATTCACTGTCATCAGTCTATATCCGAAAGTAAAAATCTTCCACTGAACTGACCCTGACCTGTTTAGAGACAAGAATGCATGACCCCACTTGAATTTGTCAAGCAGCAAACGTCCTGTATCTTCCTCCCCACTGCAAATATGTACATAATATAAGTTGACACCTGACTTTAACTATCTTACACACCAAGCTACAGGATTACACGAGATACACATCCCAAATAATATTGTTAGGCAAGGCTTACAAAGTTACCATATTATGAGGGCTGCCGACAAAGCTTCCACACAAGACAGTTCACATGGGCGACCATAGTTCACAGGATTTGCTGCTACCAACCATGGTACTGGAAAATTTTAAACAAATACAAATTTATTTAACAAATTTAACTCTGATTTACATATATGAAGCCATATAACAGGATCGACTTAGTTATATAGGTTCTCTCTTGTAGGGCACCCAGTAAGCATACATATTTGGTACAGGGAAACATGAAAAATTCTTTTTATAACAAAACAGCTCAAATTCACAATAAATTGGAATAGTTGTTATTGTTATTATATTAACATGAGTACTCAAACAAATCACATGAATGTTTTGACAAAATGATCAAATGTAGAATAATTGTTTTTTATTACATGATACAAAATCACTTTCCATAAGTAGGTTATCTGTATAATGCTGCTAGGATTCATGCAAAACAGGTACATACAAAAATCATAGATATTAATGGACACATGAGTACGGTCTTATTGATATTACAGTGAAACAATTTGGGGATCCCAGAACTTTTCTAGGATTCTCAATTAGGCCCATACACTCCTGAGGATGTGAGCAATTAAAGTTTTTTAAGTGGTTTACTCCAAGTGTGAATCCAGGTTTGTAGTGATCCACTTAAAAAGTTGAGAATCCGGATTCAATCCGCACTTTAGACTTTATGGACCTAGTTGAGAATTCAAGAAAGGACCCTCAGTGCACTTCACTCTTATTATTCAGATAGATGATCTTACAGAGACGAGGAGCACCACAACGGAGTTTCACAAAAGGGACATCACTTAGACGTGCCCAGGAACAATCAACCACAGCCAATCCTTTTCTTTGCACAATAGGATGGTCTTCCTTGGATACACATTGTGTCCCAACAGGGCTGAAACAAAGAAAAATAAACAATCAAGTAGAGCAACAAATGCAATCTCAAAGATCAATTTCACTTGAGAAATTATTTATTGTCTTTAAAAAACCCATACAAGTTAAACTAACTAAAAAAGTAACTTGTAGATTATTTTACCTGAGAACAACACCACCAAAACCATTGGTCACTCTCAACTCCTGTTACACAAATAACATTGAACAATCAATATAAAAAAACTATAGTTTTGTAGTCCTAATGTTTGACACTGTGCCTAAGAGAAAAACTACAAACATTTCAGACAAAAGAAGCATGAACTCATCAGATATTCACATGTCCACAGTCCTATATCTCTACAACTATTAAGTACGCAAGGGAGGCATCACACCCCGTGACCCCGCCACCACCTGCGATGCCGCGGTAGCCTCGCTGCGTAACCCTGGTCCACCCCGGACCCGTAACACAACTGTGTTGTGGGCCGCCCCCTTGATGTGTCCCTCCCGGCCCAGCTCAGCGCTGGCCCACTGACCGCTGCTCTCACGTGCTTCCGCGGAACTGCTGCACCCTGTGCCCGCGCCGTGTCGCAGCCAGTGCCGCCCTGCGAGCCCGCCGAGGGAGTCCGGGCACTCCCGATACAGCCACGCGTGCGGTCATACCGTGCAACAGCGAATGGAGACGGAGACGGCTGCCTGGGTGATCAACATGGATATGACCGAAGGGCATAGTCTCTGCGTAATCTACTAATCTTACTACTATGGACGCTAATTGGTGGTGTGTGATTGAGCAATTACCATATCCTGCCGGAAGTCCTTCATCACGGTTTAAAGCAGGAATACGTGCGAATATGTATTTCAACGAAGGCAAAGCGGAAGAGGCTGATGCTACGTTGGCTGTGCATGGCACCGGTTCCAGCAAAATTACTAGCAGAGGCTTATATGTGATAGGTAAAACATTGTATGCGCAATGTACATTATTGTAGGGTTTGAAATATATATAATGGAGTGGGTAGCCTGGTGAATTAAGACTAACTAATGGACCTTCAATTCAAAAGTTTATAATAATTTTTCGATTTAAGTGTTACTCTTTTTCTATTGCTATCATATTTGTGAGTAGAATAAAATTTTTAGCTTTGAATCCATTCTTTCTTTCTTTTTCACTTTTCCCAAAGTGTTTTTCAAAAAATAAAGCCTAGATATATAAATTGAACCCTAACAACTAATGTCTTGATTGTTTTGTTCTAGGTATTGTAAGATAAATTATTTTTGAAAAAAAGAAAACTTGCTTCTTAAGATTTTACATTATAAAATAAATTAAATTTGTTTTGACCCATCAACTTGCAAATATCATTCAAAGATCCACCTAATCCTAATGTTGATGTGTATTTATCCAAACCAGTTCTATAGGTGGCCTAGCTATGTACTGTTTTCTGTTAAATATATAACATACGGAGTAATAGATTTTTGATCTATCTGTATAAAATCATGATTAGATAATGTTCCACAACAGTCATAGGTATATATATGTATATTATTAAGATTTCGTCAGTTTCCGTGGCAACGCACGGGCATAGACCTAGTCCATGTATATGTCGTATTTGAACTGTTCATGTATTTTTTTTTTTTCAGTTTTAGCATGTCGATTTGTTTGAAGAAAATAAAAAAAATGTTTAGATATTGTGAAGCAAGATGATCCTGACCTTCAAAAACCCAAATCTTGAAAGCTTACGACCAGTGCATCTTTTGGCATCACACTGACCAAAGTCCTATACAACAAACAAACAAACAAACTCAAGAGCTTACTCGGAGTGTGGAATAAGCATGATACGATTACATCCAAACGCAAAATATTGCACATACAACATACCCACATTGCAAGCTGAATTCTCGAACCTTTAGATTCATCTTCAGTGTCTTCTGGATTGAAAACCAAAAATTTTTTAGTGTTAATACGACTGAGTTTGGACATTCGAGGATTGATGTAAAGTGTAAACTAATTTCACCCCTAAATGGATTTACCAATGGCTGATACAATCTAATTAAGAAAGGTCAGGTTGCTATATTTGCTGCCTGTAGTTTTTAATCCATGACCGCCCTAGTCCAGTTTATCATTATAGCTTGCTAGCCACTGAAAAAGGCCAAAAACTGAAACAATTGACAATTGAGACAACCAGTATCTTTTCCCCGTGTAAACAGATCTCAAAACCATAAGGCACACACGTTAAATTCAGAGAACATCTATAAATTTCAGAAATTGTGTACCTTCGTGCTTTGGAAGTGACGTCCCAATGCCCTCATCCCTGAAATTGAATATAAAAAAGGGGGCGATTTAACAACCATTAATATCTATTTAAAAGGCTAGTATTATAATCCAAATAGCAATTTATCACAGAAGTGTAAAGAAAACTCAACAGACTGCATATATCATAACAGAAAATACCGAAATTAACAAAAGCAGACAAAGACTATATTGAGTCTCACAATGAGGCTTCTTGCTTGGAGCGACGTGAAGACGAGGAGGACGATCCTTTTCGGCCGCGCCTGTGGCGGTCGTGTCCCATCTTGGACGGCTTCCCTAATCCCTACGGTGGTGTTGCTTAGCTCAAGAGAGGTAGGAGAAAGTACAAGTGCTGTGGCGGCCGGCGACGGCGAGGGAGCGGGCGCCGGAGCCAGGAGGCTGTCGCCGGCACGGGAGGACGAGCGCGTCGAGGATCGGGGCGCCCTAGCGGGCCTTCCCTCTATCCATCAGTGAACCTAGCAGGCCGGCCCACTTTAAAAAGTGAATCAAGAGAGGAACTTAACAGGCCGGCCCACCGCCGCCTGGACCGCGCCCCTGCAAGTTCCACACATGTGCCTCAGCGAGCCCCCTGCTCCCTCAATCCAACATGTACTGTATATTTTTTGTAATATTTTTTTAATATGAAAATCTTCTTTCTGTGAATTGAAACTATAAAAATCGGCGTTATCATGCAAAATTTTGTTCCTGCTGTGTTTTATCAGATGGGTTGAGGCACGTTTTGGTAGGATTGCAGATGGGCAGCGGGCCGCTCATCTCTGCTTTGGATGTCGTTGATGACTTGATGGAATCTGCATCTGCCTGCAACGGAGTAGCATTAGCTATCCTGCGTAGTCCCCGGCGCTGTTGTTTCTTTGTAGACTTCCTTTGCATTTGACGGATCGGTCTTTGCCTAGTGATGTTCAGCGGCTTTTTTTGAGTGTGCGTTCGTTGCTGAGACAAAGACCATGCAGTCGTGCAAAGGCACAGACAGGGCAATGGGCCGCGAAGTCGTTTTGTCCAACACCGTGCACCGCGGAGCGGGCCTAAGCGGAGTGCATGATTGATGAGAACCGCCTGTACACACAACGCGAATCAAAAAGCTATGGCAAAAGCGGGTGAGGACTAAGAAACAACTCAACCACCATTGTACGAGCTATTATTTTTATGTAACTCGTAATTATCATTTTTGATATAATACAACTATAGAGTTGCCATGAGAAACTTAGAAGACAACATGTTATTAGTAAACAGCACCAATATACTTACTCTCAGACAAGCTATTAGTAAACACACTTTCATTATTGATACCGAATTTCTGTCGTACAAGCATAAGATCACAAGCAGCATTTGCATTTGTTTTTCACAAACACATCAGACACCATGCGAAAATTCGCACACACGTCACTGCACAAATACCCTTATTCTATGCAGAAGCAACACTTCTGCGTGCTCCAATAGCTCCTTCGAGAGCCGTATGTCGCAGAGCTATATCAGCTTGCACACTAGCGAAATCCACAGCCAAGGAGGCGACAGAGTAGCTGGGAATCAATAATACCACACACATATATATGACCCACATGAGGCCCAATCTATATTTTTTAAGTGGACTGGGTCCTTTTCTTCTAGACCATGGCAATTCAGCATTCGAGGTCGCTGCCCTTCTTATTCGCAAGGCCCGCTTCCACTGCATCGCCAACTGTGAGAAAGATGCAGTCTTCTCCAACTCTATTGACGAGCCGTGCTAATTTCATCTTGTGGATCACCTGCCATCCTAGGCTGGCCATGGCCATCTGCATGCAAACAGTTGTTTTCAGTAAGAGAAGCAGATTATTTCACCAAGAAACTTTGAATGGTTGTCTTGCATCTCTTTTCTGCAAACTAAGCGTGTCAGGGCATGCACCTGTATGCCTTGAGGTACCAGCTCCTTGTGCAGTTCTTCCAAAGCTAGAAGTCCTGCTGTGTCAATGTTCACCACATCTGCACCCCACACATACGAGACAGGGTGATTATGCAGTTATGTGAGCGATTGTGGCAATATTGTCTCAACTTAAACATGGAAATTCATTTACTTGACATGTCAAGGACGACCAAGCGGATTGCCTCACGCTTTTCAATTACCCACCCTGTAATCCTGAAAACAAAAAATGTTGATTAACACTAGAAATGAATCCACACAGTGCCCTGAGTACCCTTAGAAGTCAGGGTTCATATCTATACTTCTCTCTGATGAAACTGGCGTTAACGAAGCAAAGGAATGAGGTGCTGATACGTATAGTCAGAACAGCTGGTGTTTCGCAAACCATTGGATACTGTTTTGTGTTGCAGAATATGTTCGTCCCCTGAAGCCTACCAAGGATCTCGACTTGGGGCCAGGCTGAGTGTACTATAACCTTCACAAAGGAGACACCAATCTGCAAAAAGTTCCCTGTGAGTGGATGTTTTTTTTTTTTTTTTTGACGAATCAAAATGACAAAAGTAAAGATGAGCTTGCATGATTAATCATACTGCAACTGAAAGTCCAATCTCCACTGATCCGAATAGAACACCAAGGAAGGATCCCATGCATGTGAGGAAATCTATTTTGTCAACTTTCCAAAGGATGCAGACTTCCTGGACATTGATCAGCCCTGGGAGAGCTGATAGAATGATTGATGCAAGTATGGACACTGGTGTAAAGTATAGGAGCTTTGTGAGCAGCTCCAAGGCAACCATAACAGTGACAGCCATGACAACATTTGACATTGTTGACTTACATCCAGCAGTGAAATTCACAGCAGTGCGGGAAAAAGACCCTGCAGAAAATGGCCATAGCAATGTAGACGTTGAACAACACCTGTACATAATAGCCTATACAGCAACTTTTATCACCTGTTGCCACATAGCATGATGACAAGGATCCCGCTACATTCATGAAGCCCATGGCAGCCATTTCCTTATTTCCATCCAATTTATAATTGTTTATGACTGAAAAAGAGCGGCCAACAGCGATGGCTTCCTATAAGAAACAACAGAGATTGAAGAATTCGTGTAAGAGTAGCTCACTCCTTTTAAAAGAAATATGCATTGTTTCAAGCAAGAATACGAAGTAATGGAGGGACAATCTGCTATAACTAGTAGATGTTAGGACTTGGGATTTTACAATTTTGTACTTGTCTGTTCATACATGTGCTGAAGCAATAATCTAACCCACGGCTATATTTTTTTTCTCAAACACACAGGAGAGTTGCACGTCACTGTTTTAAAAGGTAGAGAGTTTGCAAAATGATTACTCCACTGCTATATTATGTGACTGTTGGTAATCCTAGTGTCTATCTGTAAGTAATTTTGTTTCTGTTTGCGTCTTTCTCCAGTTTGGCCCTAGTCTAGAGTAGTCTGTTAGTAGTTATCCAGTTGAGTTAGTGTCTGTTGTGATCACAGGCGTGTGGTGAAGTTTAGGGCCATTATGTAGAACGGCGGCTTAAAATACTGTATTAATAAAAGATTGGAGTTCAGAAAAGCTGCACTGGCCGCATAAAAATCCACTGTGTTCTTGATCACTAGCTCCTTGCATGAGTTGAGTAGAGGCTGACAGAGATGTTTTGCTACAAAGTTCTATAATGCAATTTAGGATATTCAGACAGTAATACGTACCGTTAGAGCTATAACAGCACAAACAAGAGCTATCTTTGCACATCCTGTAACATAGGGTCCATTGAGATCTATCTGCTTGATTGAACTCTCATTGATGCCTGCATTCACCGTTTGTATGATCTTCACACCATGCTTATCAGCTCTTGTCATATAGACTATAAGAGTGGACAGTGCAACAGAGAGCACAGGTGCAATCACTGAAACCCAAAAGAGCTTCTTATTCTTCCTACCCTGAAATTATTGGTCTCTTAACCTTTACAATCATGTATTGCAAGCAAGAAGGAAACAAGCATATATATATAAGCAAACAGGAGCAAGAAGAGCTAAATAATCTTACTATGAACCTCATGCCAAGAATGAACAGGAAAAAGGAACATCCAATGAAGAAGTTCTCGGGATGCCACTGCCATTGCATGCCAGATGAATGTTGCATTAAGAAAGAGGATTCCAAAATAAAAAAAAGATGATGTTACATTAAAAAAAGGCAAACAAATATTGAAACGTGTGTAGCATCCATACTATGATACTAGTGATTAGTCACTCGAAGCCACATCAAGACAAATTTGCTTGTGGATGTCATAGGGAGAGTTTAAGGTTTCCAGAGGCAGATTGATTAGGTATATATATGTCATGGCCAGTCAGACCTTATGGGCCAGATCGGCAGTGTGGGGCCCATTAGGGTTAGTTAGGGATAATACTGGGATCTCTCTTTATAAGGAAATGAGATGTATCAAACAAAGATAAGCAAGAATAATATTGGTCCATTAGGGCTAGCCTGCCCCCTTCTATCCGACTATCCCTGCCCTTGTGGTGTGGCTGTTGCCTATGGCAAGGTTGCACTGCTTGGGCTCAGGGCCATCTAAAGTATGTTCATAACAACAAATGACTAAGGGATAAAAAGGATTGTAACATTTTATTAATGAAATGCTATTTTGAACATCATAAATATTCAGTAACTGAAGAGGCAATATGCTATTTGGACAGTGAGGAATGATTGCATCTTCAAGCATGAACCCTTTTCAGTTGACAAATGTAGAGCTTACCTTGTCAGTTTCTTTGCCTTGGTTATCCAGCGAGCAAAGCCTAGCTATTTTCCTCTTATTTCTCAATAGCTCAACTCCTTGTTGTAATCTTTTAAGTCCTCTTTGTATCTTCCTTATTTTAATATATTATAATCAGTAAGGGGCATGCCCCTTCCTGTTCATTCAAAAAAAGGCAGTATGCCCACTGCTAACTGAGAGGCAATTTAACTGTAGATACTGAAATTTCTTTTACGGTACCCTTCGAATTTCAGTTTTCTCTTCTCACTGTTATCTATCATCAGGATTTTTTTAACTACTAGTATTTATTTGCAGTATACACTATACACAGTTCTCCACTGCTGTTGTCCTTAACACAAAAGAGGAGCTAATTTTCTCCCACTGATGGAGTATACATCACTACGAAATATGATAAAAGAACAGATAAGCTACAAATATAACATGAATGACCATTGATAAAGTTTATTGGAACTTTTATTTTTAAGACATTATTCCGTTCACAGTGAAAACGGCTAAATGCTTACCGGTTCATGAATAGAAACCCAAACCGCTTTGATGACAGATACAACATCTGTTTTACTAGTGAAATGACTAAGCCCAAGCAGCCCTTTTAACTGCTGCAGTCCAATGACAATGGCAGCTCCTCCCATAAATCCAGTGATTGCGGCTCGTGACAGGAAATCCACAAGGAACCCCAACCTCAAAGGATTGATGCAAAAGACTGATTAGTAAAAGTAAGGAAAGTAGGCTCATTGTGAGTTGTGACCACAAGACTGCAAAGGCTCTACCTGAATAGACCAAATGCAAATTGAATGACACCAGTAAGGAATGTCACAGTAAAAATCATTTTTCGATAGGAAGCTGGATCGATGGCTGGGTCAGCTATCTTCTGAACCATTGATGAAAGCAAGAGAGACACGATTGCAACTGGTCCAATGGCTATCTCCCTAGATGTCCCCATTACAGCATACACAAGAGGTGGCACAACACTTGTATCTTAACACAAAAAACATTTTTTTCAGAAGAACATCAAAAGAGAAACAATAACAATAAATCCTTTTAGTCCCAAGCAAGTCGGGTAGGTTAGAAGAACATTGAAAGAAAAATAAAAACGAAATGTGATTTTACTTACAAAGGCCATACTGAGGATCCAGATTTGCCAGATTTGCATATCCAATGCTCTACAAAAATATCAATCGAATAAAGAAACTCAAAAATCTCTGTACATGTACTATATGTGTATTGTGTAGTGACAATATTACTTATCATCTAAATATACCACCTGTGGAATGCTAAGGCTTGCAAGAGTAAGACCAGCCATGAGGTCACTTCGGAAGGATTTCAAGCTGTAGGTCTTCCACCATACATGTATTGGAAACAGACTATGCACAATTGACATTGCACACACAGAGAGTGTGAAATGATTATCTGCACTTTGGTAACAAACCATCTCTCTCAACCTGCCTATGAGAGCATACCACAGGCTTGGAGGCTCTGGCCCTTGCAGAACCATGTCTGCAAAATCTGCCCTTTTGGACGTACATGACTCGCTTGCCATAGGCTCCATGGCTGGATCTGAAGTGTTTGGGTGAACTCCCTGAGAGAACTGGCGAGATTCCATCACATCACATTGGTGCCTCGAAGATTAAGGCAAGCAGCACAATTCTGCATGAATCTTGGATGCTTCAGGTGTGCCTCGAAGATCTGATGTATTTGACTGCTCTAAGTTGGCCTTACAATGTGCTATATATATCTTGGATTATGTAAGTACAATTCTTGAAAATTAATGGATATTATGATACGCTATGAAAGCAAGAATATACTTTTTGAAGAAAGGAGACAGTGCATTCTATACGGATGGGTCTCCTATTCTGAAGTCACATTCGTTATGCACAGGAAGCCTATTGCGTCCTTATAATTCAACACATAATGATGGGTTCTCTTTATCTCTGCATGTGTGCTTCTAGTACATCAAGCAAATTTAATGGTTATCACAGATTTCTAATCATGACTGTTCCACTAGGCTTTGTTTTCATATAACTGCAGAACCAAAAACTTCCTTGACTGCTGTCTACAGGCAGGGTTCACAATTTTGTTTTCACCAAAAATTTTGACTTTCATATTTTTGAATTTGAAATCGGAATCCACCCCTTTCCAGACCGGAATCCACATCCCGGTCAGGTCCGGAAACGGAAAACTTTACCAGAATTCTGGACGGAAAGGTGAACCCTGTCCATAGGTGAGTAGTCATGCAACTAATGGCATGTGTTTTCATAGACTACTTGTAATCAAAGAGCTTAAGAGAACAGATCATAAAGTCATGCTACAGGCCCCTAGCACTGTTTTTGTTGATCTAAAAGAAGGCTCAACTTCCGTTATGAAATGTATATTGGTGACCTTTGGAATTTTAACATTATGCCAATGATCTGGCAATCTTTGTGGCCCCGGAGCACCCTTGATCTGTTGGTGTTCCGTGCTATCCTGGACTTGTTTGTCGGCACCTCAGGGATGTACACAAACCTGCTGAAGTGTGAGCCCAGCAGCCCACCCCGATTTGCTGCTCAAACGAGCTACTGGCTGCTGTTTAGTCGATTTTGGGCTGCCACATTTAGTAGATCTTGGCATCCTACTCAGTGTTCGCCACCTCAACCGCAGTAATGAACAGGCACTGAGTGATCGTGTCGCTGTGTGTATCCCCAAATGGAAAGGCAACTTGCTCAACGTGGCGGGCCATGCAACTATGGTCAAGTTGAGACTATCAGCAATGTCGATCAATGTGTCAATTGCTTCATGTCTCTCAACTGACGGGTTCCAGTCAGAAGATTCCTTCCTGGTCTCCTGGAAAATACAAAGTCGCGTGGGAAATGGCTTGCTGGCCATTGGAGCATGGTGGTTTGGGCATTAAAAACCTAGGCCCCGTTTGGAAAGCAGGAATTTCACAGTAGGAATTTCATAGGAAATAGGAAATAGTTCAATTTCACAGGAAAAACGCAAAAATGAGGAAATTTTCCTGCATTCCAAACAGGGCTAGCCTTTTGGGTCTGGCTCTGCGTGTGAGGTGGTAACGGCTCCAATGTGTTGATCCAGCGAGGGTCAGGGTCTACTTGCCGGCTGGCACTCAACGAAAGGAAAGGTGTGGGACCTCTTCAGGGCTGGAATTCAGGTTGTTCTCAGCGATGGGGGCTTAACTCTTCTGGGTTCAAAACAGGATAGATGTAAGTTTCCAGGATAGATGGTTGGGTGCAGTGGTGCACAACATATTAGGGCAACTTACGGTGCAGGCAGCTGCTGAGTACCTGGACGTGTGGGAGCGAGTTCAGGAGGTGGAGCTCCATAATGGGGTTGCCAATCAGCTAATCTGGCGTTGATCTCCTGACCTTCAGTGCTCCCTCAAGCTCTGCTTACTGTTCAGGCTTCCCGGGGTCAGTAAAGTTTGACAGGGCCAAGACATTGTGAAAAGCCAAGGTGCCGCCGTGAGTAAATAAATTCTTCGTTTGGCTTGCCTTGCACGACAGGTATTGAATGGCGGTGTTATTCCCTACAAGATGGTGGTGACTGTTCCCTTGTGATAACTGATAAGATAGCCGAGAGTATGAATCACTTGTTGGTTGGTTGCTCATATTCGTTGCAGGACCAGGTGCTGGTGAATATACTGGTGTTTGTTGACTGGTGGCTAGAGGGGCAGAGGCATTCACTGATTCACCAGAGTGTCAGGTGTGGGTTTGACATGTTGATCCTCCTCACAATCTGTCTAATTTGGAGGAAGCAAAGCTGTGGATCGCAGCTGGGTATTGAGTGATTGGCATGCTATCAGGTTTAGCCAGCGGCAGTAGTGCTTTCTTTGAGCTGGCTAGGTCGCCAACCTTGGATCTAATTAACGTAATATGAACTCTGGGCTCTAGACTTAGCTAGCTTGGTTAGCCTACTCTGACCAATGCTTTCGTATCATTGTTGTTTGCTTTCCCGTAAACAGACATGTAGTGCAATGGTTACAGTCTTAATAGCACCTTTAGATCTTGGGTTTGATTCTCCATGGGAGCAAATTTCAGGTATGGTTGAAAGAAAATCCCCCTCGTCGGCAACCCACATAATAGTGACATGTCACTGTCCTACGGTGGCGACCACCGAGCTGTCTGCATTGTCAGGGTTCAGGGAGTTTTTTTTTTTCAGCCAGGACTTGTGGTTCGGTTCTCTACTAAAGAAAAAACAGAAGGGGTGCTTCCCTCCCCGGCTGTTTTTCCCTCTTGATGCAAAGTGCATGGCACGTTCACGAAAAAAAAAGCTTCAAGAAAACTAACATGCGTAAATGTGTTGTCATTTTCTGGTCCATTATTGTTTATAATGGACTACACTGGAGGTGCTTGTGCACACATAATTCATGGAGGTCAAAGGTAGGAACTAGTGATCATGTATATCACAGCTGTCATGTCAGTCTTCAGCAGAGGAACAGCAAACATCACTGAAAAAGGAGGTTTCAATAATTATAAAGGAGTTTTCTAAACAACAGTAAAAATTGCAAGAAAAGAGAAAAAAAAAAAGAAATATCACTTGGAAGCTACAACTACCTGTTCAGAATATTACAAGAAAAGCACTTTGTATATCCCCTCCACTCCAATCAGATGATCTTTGCCAACCAAGAAAATAAAGGCAACATAGAGCCACAATGATAATTGCAGATATATTTTCAAAATAAATGATTGAAAGAAATGGCATCGATGATAGAATTTAATGATATTTGGCATAAATCATTCTAATGCACACCTGATCCTGATTTGACTGCAAAGTTTAACCACTATGATTTTCAACAAACAAAATAGAAATGTATCTGCAACCATAGGCTGAATGATGACAGAAGTGCTGTTATAGTACATAAGATAGGAAGCTTATTTTGGAGCATGCCTCTAGTATTTTTTGTGCACTTCGTATCATGTGTATGATAAGTGCTGAATCTGGTTGCCACACATTGGTTATGTCAAATTTTTTTTTTTTGAGAGATTGGTTACGTCAGTCCTACCCAGCCAGAGCCAATAGACCACATGACTTTGCTTTAAGCAAGTTTCAAAATTTCGAATGTCAAGATTTCACCATATGGTGGAACTTGCAAATGCGCTGACACTAATCAGAAAACTAAATAGTTCAACCTTTGTTTTGATTTAAGATGACCTTACCAATCAAATGTGTTGGAGCCAAAGCCAACAGTGGTGAGTGGTGACAGATATCAGGGGACACCATCCTTTGGCTCTGTCCCCTACTCTTTCCAGGCGTGTCAGAAGGAGCACTGCATTCCAACTCGAAACCAGATCTGGATGCATAGCAAACAACGAAAGAATTTTATCATAATACAGCAAGATGGGATGGAAGTGGTCTGTCCACTTGCTATGATATGAAGATTGCCAATCTTGTTATGTTCCTTTCAAGTGGTGCTACACTGCAAGAGTCAACTCGAACACTAGGCAAGAAAAGCATACACACAGACGGATGTTTATGCCTAGATGGAAATAATTTTTCTCTCTTTTTCTTTTTAAGTGCAAGCAGACAACCCATACTCCAGTGAAAAAAAATAACTACCTTCCTGTAACAGGTGCAGACGAACTGTATAACTTTCTTAGCATAGCATGCCACCCTATAGAATTTTTTTCGGAGTTCAAGGGATATTTTGAATGTGTAGTAGCAAATCGGCTTTGGGTGATCTTATCTGAGGTGTTGGATGTTCATTTGGGTGGTGTTTTTAGTTCTGTTGTTGTGAAGTGGTTAAGTAATAAAATCTTCTCACTTCATAATGTTATTTGTGCCGCAGCTATGTGGGCGATTTGGAAACTAAGAAATGCCACCTCATTGGCAGTGGCAGTCTGGCAGAGCTCTTGGCGCGCCAAGATCGGGCTGCCAGCCACCATCATAAGTTGGCCCGCGTTCATCGGGCCAGCTGGGCCATAGCTGCTTGCTTTCATACATGCTCTACATACATCCTCCGCCACTGCAACCTGGATTGGTCAGTGACATTGACTCACATGACCTCACATGTCAATAAGGGAGGGATGGTAAGTGAATACCGGCACTTTGGCAGGAAGGTAAGTGCTGAAATTCCCCTCTTTTAGTCCAGGTGTAACAAATACACTCACTTGTAGCGTTGAGGCTGGATGATTATTCCATTATTTTGAAAAATTCTTTTTCGAGGGATTATTTTGGAATTAGGCGAGTGTTTCTAGTCATCTGGGCAACTGGGCGAGCTCCATTCTTGAAAAAAAACCTAAGTCCCAAAAACTAATGACGTAAGGTCGCAGCTGCAAGAAATCAAGAGCAAACCTGAAGCCAAGGCCGCCGCAGGCTCTGTAGCCCTTATCTAGGGCGTTGCGTGCCGCTCCACCATTGCTGCTTTCTTCAACGTCCATCCATCCCATGCATTTTTTTGCCAAGAATATCCACTCCCTCTTCCTCCCTCTCATCCGCCGTAGCGCTTGCTACAGGCTAATCTGCTTCGCAGCGGCGCCCGCACGCAGACGGCTGCGTGAGCAGCGGCTTGCGGCTCGACGCCGGGAAGACGACGGAAGGGGCGAAGGGCACGACAGGAAGCGGTCGAGAAATGGGCCCGAGTGAATAGAGCGTTTGAGAGGCCTGGCTATATTCGTAAAAGCCCACCATGCCAACCTCTTTTATTATTGGGCCATGCATGACAAAAAGGCCCGCATTGGCCGCATGGCCGAGCGCCAATAGCAACGACAACGACCAGCTGACGGAGTGTTTTTTTATAATTTTGAATCTTTGATACTCTCTCTTCGTCCAGATTGTAGAGGGGGTTTTATATAGTACACTAAAAAATATACTAAAAATTTATTTAGGTACATGACGAGAACACCATGGATTTGCGAGGTTCAAACGCTGTCCGGATTGCTTCCCCCCCCACAACCACTGCAGTCAGTCACATCATAGGTAGTTTTGCCTGCTCATCGTGCAAACTTGCATTTCTATCTGTAAGCATTTCCTTCATAGGATGCAAAGCCGCATCGCTTATGGGATTATTCCTATTAATTAAAACACGCACGCGCTCAACATTCGAGAGCTGTGCCCTTACTTGCAGCTAGACAGGCTTCCACTGCTTCACCTACTGTCATGAAGATCCAATCTTCTCCTACTCTGTCGACCACCTGCGACACTTTCATCTTCTGAACTGCATTCCATCCTGGACTGGCTATAGCCATCTGCAGATATTTTATTTCAGCATTATAACCGGGCAATTTGGCATTATATATATGTCTTTTTCGACAAACATAAAGTTATCTTGATCAGTTCAGAACTTCACCTGTATACCAAGAGACACCAACTCCTTGTGTATTTCTTCCAGCACTGCGAGTCCTGAAGTATCGATGTTTACCACACCTATACATATTTTTTTGTATCAGTTTAGCATTGATCAGTGGTAGAGGTTGCCTGAGAATTGGCCAGCATTAGTGTACGACTAACAAGCATTTGACCTTAACCACTTACTTGACAGATCAAGGACAACTGCTTGTGCCCTCTCTCTGTTCTTTCCATCTGAGGTCTCCACTTCTTCCCGAACCCACTCTATGATCCTGCATGAACAACATTTAGTTGGTACTAATTTATATTGGAATTTCATAAAGGTTGATTTATATTGTGAGATTCCTAGTACCTTTCCTTGATGAAAGTGGCATTGATGAAACATAGGAAGGAAGTGTCGATGCGTATCGGTAGCACAGTCGGAGTTTTACAAGCTACAGGGTACTGCTTGATGCTGCAGAAGACATTTGTCCCTTGCAGCCTGCCAAGAACCTCTACTTGAGGTCGGAGTGATTGTATGATGATCTTTGCAAAGGAAATTCCAAGCTGCAAAATAATCAGTACCCTGAAAGTCAGCAAAGCTGAAACAGGAGTATAACATGTTATATTCAGATGTGATTCAAGTGGAGGTCTATCAAGTAAGCATCTTACTGCAACTGCAAGGCCAATCTCGACTGACCCAAACAGAACGCCAACGAATGCGCCAAGGCATGTGAGGAAATCCATCTTGTCGACTTTCCATATATTGTGTGCTTCCTTAATGTCAATGAGTCCAGGAAGAGCTGATAGAATGATGGAGGCCAGCACCGCCATGGGCGTGTAGTAGAGGAACTTCATGAACAACTCTAAGGTGATAAGCACGGTGATGGACATGACGATGTTTGACACCGTTGATCTGGCTCCTGCGCTGAAGTTGACAGCCGTTCGGGAGAATGAACCTGCGAAAAACATTCTGTCAGTCAGACACAATGTGCAGAGAATATTTCGCTTCGTTTCAGAAGAATACATGCATCATCAACCATAGTGATGATCACCTGTTGCGACGTAGCATGATGATAGAGATCCAGCAACGTTTGAGAATCCCATGGCAAGCATCTCCTTGTTTCCATCCAGTTTGTACCCTCTTATGGAAGCGAAAGACCTTCCGACAGCAATAGCTTCCTGGGAAATTTAAAGGCGACACAAGCGTCTCCTTTCAGGGCATCTGCATCTCACCACTGAACACAGGAAAGCCTGCTTATATATGTCAATTACCGTGAGTGCGATGACTGCACAGATGATGGCAATCTTGGCACATTCCGCAGTGTGCGGCCCATTCAGGTGGATCTGCTTGGCTGAACTGGGGTTTAAGCCGGCATGCACATTCTGTATGATCTTGACGCCGTGCTTGTCAGCTCGTGTTGCGTAGACCGCAGCGGTGGACAAGATGACCGAGATGAGGGGCGAGATGGCAGATACCCAGAAGAACTTCTTGTACCTCCTCCCCTGTTGTGATTAAGCAGGCGGGTTACGTTATTAATCAGTAAAGGTTACAATCGTCCAGTTAATTTACCAGCAAGTGAGAAAATAATTAAAGACCAGTGGTTGAGTAATAATCTTCTTACAATGAAGCGTGTGGTGATGATGAATATGAGGAACGAGCATCCGATGAAGAAATTGCCCGGGTGCCACTGCATTTGGATAATACAGACAACAGGAGCCACATGAGAACGAAGGTAGCGGACATTAGTAAAGCCAAGCACAGCACAGGATGTGCCCGTTGACATGAAGGTGCGCGTGCTCTCTGCTATCCTTGTCCTAGGCCTAGCGGTGGGGAAGTGGGACTAAAATTAAACAGTGAGTGTGCAGGCAAGTGTCCATGCTCTTTTAAGACTTTAATCCTTCCAAAAAAGCCCCCATACACCAGTACCACAGATTGTCAGGTTGAACACTGTTGCAAGAAATGGCCGTGACTAATCGGCCGGTGTGTCTGTTGTTGTTGTGGCCTCGTGGGGGCGGGGCACATGGCATGCTCCTTAATTTTTCCCAATAAAACCACAGCATTTTGGTGGCGCCAGGACCAGGAATGGATCGGAGAGCGACGACTCGATCGACGACTCACTGTCACGGTGTCACTCACCGGGTCATGGAGCGCGGAGTAGACGGCCTTGATGACGGAGACGACATCGGTGCTGTTGGTGAAACGGCTGAGCCCAAGCAACCCCTTGAGCTGCTGCATGCCGATGACGATGGCCGCCCCCGCCATGAACCCCACGATGGCCGCGTGCGACAGGAAATCCACCAGAAATCCCAGCCTGTGCATGCGAATACACACAACCAGCAAGTAAATATATTATACGGACACACACAACCCAGCAAGTAAATATATTATACGGACACACACAACCAGCAAGTAAATAGTACTATTATACGAACGTCGCGGCGTATAGTAACTGGGAATAATGGACGAATAATAGCAGAGAATATGTGCACGTGAGCCGCGTAAAAAAGACGCTAGCTCTGGGCAATTGATGAGCAGAGACCTGAAGAGACCGAAGGAGACCTGGAAGACCCCCGCCAGGAAGGTCACGGTGAAGACGAGCGACCTGTAGGTGGCCGGGTCGGCGGCGGGGTCGGCGATCTTCTGGATCATCGACGAGAGCAGCAGAGACACCACGGCGACGGGGCCGATGGCGATCTCCCGCGACGTCCCCATGACAGCGTAGATGAGAGGTGGAACGACGCTCGTGTCTTTAATTTCAGGGAAAAAGAAAACACACAGAAACATATACACAAAGATGAGAGATCATATGCATGCGTGTAAAAATTATTGTTCTGCAGAACGATGGAGATCGAGGGTTTGTGGCACTCACAAAGGCCGTACTGAGGGTCCAGTTTCGCTAGATTGGCGTATCCAATGCTCTGCAGCACCATATGCAAAGGAATCACATGTCAGATAAGGACGAGAAAAACTACTGGACGCGTCTGAAAATGTCAAGGCAAGATCGATATACGAATTACGAATACGATCCTTCAAGCAGCATATGGTGGTGGCTGCATCCTGAGACTATATTCTATTCGCCGTCGCTTAGAACAATTCCACCAAGACTATAGATGGATTGCGAGCACTTAAACAAAAGGGCTTGAGCGTAAGGACAAACAACAAAATAAAGAGAAATTTGGGTGCAAGAGCCGGTATAGCACTACTAGCACCTGAATAATTCAAGTTTCCTGCTACAGTACTACTGCCTGGCTTGGTTGTCATTTGATTGCTGAGCTCATTATTCACTACTCAAGTGAAGACGTGTGAAGCTTTTAGTTTTATGAAGAAGCAGCTGAAACTGATGAGGCGTGAATTTATTGAGCAACGAAGCGTGTGTCTGTGACAACACCACAGTAGAGGCATACACCTACGCGTACGTACCTGCGGGATGCCAAGGCTTGCAAGAGTAAGGCCGGCCATGACATCACTCCGGAAGGACTTGAAGGTGTAGCTCCTCCCCCACTGCAGCACCGGGAACACGCACTGCAGCGCCGTGAGGGCCCACGACGCGCACGGCGGCGCCCGGCCACCGCCGGAGCCGGAGCCGCTGGCCCGAGGCCGGCGGAACGCCTTGCCGACCACGCCGACGAGCTCCTCGCGCAGGCTCGGCGGGCGGGGGCTGTTGAGCACAAGCTTGGCCATGTCCGGCCGCTTGGATACCTCGAATGCGGGTACGGCGGCGGACGAGTCAACCGGTGCCAACGCCTCCATAGCTGGAATGAAGCTGGTAATGGAGGCTGGCTGAATGAAGTGTTTGGGGGAACTCGCGGGAGCTCCCAGCTGTCTTTATAAGAGGGATTTGATTTTGGGTCTCTCAGACGGCGAATCTTGAGAGATCAGATGACAACGATCACAGCCGAGCTAGAATAATTCGCTTGCTCTCGCTCGTGTGAACATCAACAACGCGGGAGACGGAGATCGATCATATGCGGACGGAAGGCGATATGATTCTCTGGGCGCTAGGGGTAGAGGACGAAGTCACCCATCCACTCTCGTGCATGGATGATGGATGCGAGCCCCGCCCCCGCGCGCCTCGGCCAAGGGAGAAAAATGCTCTGTTGGCCTGTTGGGGGCGAGGCGGTGTGGGGATGCCGGAGCAAATTTGACAGGTTGCTATATATGGGATGAGCTGAGGCAGGGGGGTGGTAGTGGAGTGTCATGGACCAGGCACACAAACCGGGCCACATGCATCGTCGGCGACCGGCGGCCAGCGTTTTGGTGGGTACTACCTTTTCCCTTTGCGCCCTCCACGATGACTGAATGTGTTGCTGCCAGCGCATGACTAGTACGATCCATATACTGAGTTCACTAGAACTAGACCTCCTGTACAATGTACATACATGGCTTGGTTTGAGGCCGGTGAGCCGGCAAAGACAAAACCGGACAAAACCATATCTGTGTGCATGTATGGCTTTTTTCCGAACGCGGGCGTTTTTCATTAAGAGGAGAATCTGTATGTGTTGGCTTGGGTCTGGTTCTAAACCACACAACCAGGCTCGTCTCCATCCCTGCATCCGGCGACATCTAGCAATTACGTAAGTTTCAGCAATGGCTGACCTGCCATTGATGATCTGACGCGTGCAACATCCTCACCCTCCTCCAGCCTTTGCAGCAGCTTGCATGTGCCGGGCTACGCTCACACCACCTCGTGCTCAGCTTAGGAGAGAAGTTTTATATGTTGGATGATCTGATGTCTTGAAGCAGATCACTCACCGGACTAATGCCAGAGCCTTTCCTAGCGAACGAGTCAGATGATCTAGCACTCTTTAAAGAGCCACACCAGAGTATCGCTGGGTCATCTCGCTAGAGAAGAGAGCCAACAGCCAGGCAAGATCCACTTTTGCAAATGATCCGATCATTAAAAATTGATGTCGTCGGATCATCCAGCGTGTACTGTTTTTTTTTTTTTGTTATACTCCCCAATGGCTAGATTGGGGAGCTAGGTGAGGGATATTTACATCCCCTTCGCCGACTCGTTGAGAACCCTTTTGCCACATTGAAGAGTTGTGCGATCAAATTGAAGGCAAGAGTGACCAAGGGTGCGAGAGTACATTCCACATTCATTTTTAGTACTTAGGCTTTGGGAAAAAGAGTGATTATCCACCTTTGTAAGCTCTCCTTGCCAAGTAGTTGCTTGTAGAAAGCACCTATTGCATTGTGGGTG
Source organism: Paspalum notatum (assembly GCA_022530915.1). Classification (NCBI taxonomy): domain Eukaryota; kingdom Viridiplantae; phylum Streptophyta; class Magnoliopsida; order Poales; family Poaceae; genus Paspalum; species Paspalum notatum. Next base: position 5,437,969 of record CM039684.1, read on the forward strand.
CTCCCAGTGATCTTTTAGCAACACCTCAACATAGTGAAACTCTCTAGGATTTTGACTTGCCGAGGTGGTGGGGGACCGGTTTGGGCGGCATGGTTCAACTTTTTGATCAAATTTCAGCAAATTTTAACTGCAAATGTTGTTGTTTCGATGGGAAAATTTGAAAGTAGTGGGTTTTTGGCAAAATAAGGTGAAATTCGGTGATTTTTGAAGGGGCAAAAAAATGGATACTAAAACCCTAAGAGGCAGCCCTCTGATGCACTGCTTTGTTTTACAATGCTCTAGATTCACTCACTCCCAAAGTGTGGTTGCATGCATGGAGGTTACTTGGCGTCGTGTGAAAGACAGGACCGGGTGACTTTCTGGGTTTCTTGCCATCGGCTTGTGCCATCTAACCAACCACCATCTTATCCTATAGGCCTTGTTTGATTAATCCCTCGCATAAGGGGATTGAGAGGTATTGGATGGTATTTTGACTTAGAAGGGATTTTAATCTCCTCAATCCCACCCAATCCCCTTTAAACCTAAACCTAGGCTAACTGAACAAATCCTTATGGTTGTGACAATCTCTACGAGGCATTTGATGGTTAATGTTGTGCATTGGGACCAACATGTGGGCCATTGGATCCATGGGTGAACTCAAATCCAACACTCCATATCCTCTAACCTCTAACTTGTGCTTCCTTGCATGCATGTCAAGTGGCAGCGCACTGGGCCTAGGCACAATTGCTATATTGCCTAAGAAGATAAGTGTTACTGTCATATTACATGCTGATCACACAAAGTATCCCTAATCAGATTCCCCTCAACCGCTCTCATGAGCATTTTAGTGGACACATTAGCTGCCGGATTAATGCTCTCGTCGCCGAAGGTCTTTACCAAGTTTACAATACATGATCATGAAATGAATTCAAGGATTTGACATGGGTCATTTCCTAACCGGTAAATGTTCAATTTGAATTCTCATGTCAAAGATTGTCAATCGAAGCTATGCACAAATTTCACATGAAGTCCTCTACGAAAATGTTTGTGTACAGTTTTTCAACTGGATGGAGCAAGAAGTTATGGTCATTGGTAATTAAGGTCAGGGGCGACGCCAAGTGCATTTACCCTGGTGCACTGGCACCATGGTGAATCAAAAATTCACTAGCAATTTATTTGAATCTACCATGTACTTGACTGAAAATTGTATAAATTACTCTCATGTGCACCACCCTCATTTGGTTGCTGGCTTCGCCTCTGATATTTAAGGTATGCTGCGGTGAAACCTGATCTGCCCACCCAAGTTTGAGTTTTCGAGTTAGCATGGGTGGTCACATTATATTTTCAGCTAATTATTCATTTGATGCCCGTGACTTACAAACCTATTCTTCTTCTCACTTGCTATAGAATATTCAGAAACGAGAGAAGTCTCAGTTCACCATTCACTTGACACAGTTTGGGTTACTTTGTAGTTTCTCCCTGATTCCATGGCCATGATGACATTCCAATTTTAGTCAACTCTTCTGCCGCACGTGCCACCATGTGCCCACATTCTGTTACCACATATTGACATATATGCAATATTATGCTTAGCATCAATTATTGCTAAAATATATGAACCTATGACCCATGCACTGGTGAACCTTCCGAACTTTGGTAAGTCAAGAAGAATAGGTTGGAAGAAATAAGAATCAGATGGTGAATAATATAAGAGGCATCATTTCGTTCGTTGGGTATCATCTGTCCCCTTAACTCCTTAAGAATGTCAACTTGGCTCCTCTAGTCCCTTTGCTCATGCACTCAGTGTTGTTGATTGGCTACACGAACCGGATATACGTATATATATTAACATAGTATATAGGATGGCTCAGATAATCACTGGATCGTGCATGATAAGGCTGTCGTGGCGATCGTGCAGCTTGGTTCCGTGGTAGACGAGTATATGCATGATTCAATATCTATGTCAGCCCGGAGAATAAGTACTTTATCTGTAATTTTGTTGAACTTAACACAAAATTTATTTGTCGTCACTGATGACGGCAGAATTTGCAGACGTCGTCGACAGTGGCAGTTAGCAAGTGCAAAATCCAACACGATTATATTCTAAGCAAGTGAAACACCCAGGTATTTTTTTATATATATAAAGGGAAGGATACACACCCAGAGCTTTGCAGCATGGTTGCAATTGGCCGCGTGAGAGATGGTGGTGCCTTTCGCAACCCCCTAGTGATCGGCCAGACTACCGAGGAAAGTGCCAGTAAAACTTGCCTCACGCACTTCCGCGGGTGCGGGCAGGACGCACGCACGCACAGGCCGTATATCTCATACATCAAAGTTGACAATATGCGTCACTTAAATCCTCGAACATAAAAAATCAGAAATCAATGTCTTTAAACTTAGTTAGGGTGTCATCTAGGTCTCAAAACACACTTTCTCTATCTGGATGCTGACACGGCATGCTAACATAAAATCTAGGTCTCTAAACTTAGCTAAATGTGTCATTTGAATCTCTAAACTTGGTTGAGGGTGTCATATAGGCCTCAATATCACTATTACGCCTTGAATTTTGAATTTTTGTCTCCAAATTTAAAAAAAATCCATAGAAACTTTTCGCAAAGATTTTAGTGCTTTTTGATTGAAAAAATTGTTTTGACCATGTAAAAATGAAATGTTTGGGACCTACATGACACCCTAACTAAGTTTAGAGACCTAGATGGTACCTTTAGTCAAGTTTAGAGACCCCGATTTTATGTTAGCGTGCCACATCAGCACCTGGAGAGAGGAAAACGGTTTTAGAGAGTGGTTTTGAAATCTTGATGACACCCTAGCCAAGTTTAAGGATCTGGATTCCTAATTTTCTAATTAAGTTTGGGGACTGTGACACGCATTGTCAACTTTAAGTACCGCCGGTGCATTTTACTCCATACGGTACATATGCATGCTTCTTTTCTCTCGGTGGCAATGGTAATGCATGCTGCCGTGATTGCATACGCACGCACTTCGTCTTTCCAAGAGAATCCGCGCGCTCGGATTGTTTGATTATTATTATTTCGATCGGGAAAGAAACCTTGTGGTTGTGGCGTGTTTAGAAAAAAATCGCCATTACTGAGCCGGCTGTCCGGCCGGGTTAGGTTACGGTCGGCCTAGATGCTGGTGTAGTGGTATGGACTCCTTGCTTGGTCCGCTGTTAGTTGCCTAGCAGCTCGAGGGAAGAAGAAAGAAAGAGAAAGCATCACGGCAGGCATGGATGTCTTGAGCTCAACCACCACAAGCGGTATATGTGGTTATGACCAACCCACACGTATATACATGCAGGTTTATGGTCATGATCAAACCATTTTCAGGCCACAAGTTTCCTCATGTGTACTAGTATTAAAGGTACTGACGACGTTTACTGTTTGTTTTCAGTGGCGTATCGTATTCAGGTTCAGGCCGGCCTGGCGATATGTAGGCCCAGCATGCTGTTCTGATGTCAGGTGCCGGCGGATCATATCTGTCCTGAATTCTGCCTGTCCCTAGGAGAGAAGTTTGGGCCAGCTAGCTCGTTATTATCTATTGATTATAAAATATATAGTACGGCTCAACTGATCGATTCCCTTGATTTGCTCTACTTCTGATCCTCCATTATATTGTTTAGCGGGAGAATGAAGAATCATGTCCTGCTGTTCAACAGATGCAGGAACGCATTATACATTAGCCACCAACAAAAAGCCAGAGCACTCCTCAGATGCAGATGCAAATGCAAATGCGCACGCGCGTGACCAAAAGTAGAAGCTGCTGGGGCACCTTAAATCCTCAATGATGGTGAATATTCGAAACTTCAGAGCAGCCATTGCTTTAATTAATTTTACTGAAGGATGCTGACGGCCATGACAGTACATTTGCTACAACCAAAACTCCAGTCAAAATTCTTAGACTTTAATAACTCTCTTTTATGATTTAATACTACTTTGCAGGACGACAACAGCTGTGACCAAAACCGATAGAGGGGCCTAATCATCGCTGATTGCATTGGCGTCCTCATCCAATCCCCATCATTTTACTATGATTGTTGTCTAGCTGTTCAAGTGTAGGAGTATGTTTTTCTAGTTCGAGATTGCATGCAAGTATATGGATCGTATAGCCACTAATAAGAGAAATGGCTAAATTCAACAGTGGCATGTAAGGGAATGGGCTCAATTAAATTCGACAACTAGGCAGGCGTTTGAAAGGGAATAAAAAAATGAGTACGAATCACTCTAGAGAGACACTATGAGCATATGACAAGCTTATAGGAGTGTGAAGAACGGCTCTCTCTATATATCCATTTTTTTTTTCAGATTGCATTAATTACAACAATGGGTACATGAGTCACTCGCAAAAGCACAAAACTGGTACTTGACACCACAAATGGTTTTTTTTTAAAACACTAAAATTGGAATCCTGAAATAAACTATTTAAAAAGTGGCGTTTTACAGTGGTCGGAAAAATAACCATCGGTACTAGAAGGTATCTCTAATATTGAATTTTTACCAACGGTTAACAAAATAAGGACTTTGAATTAAAATTTTTTAATATACTAGTCATCAACTCATACTCTCGCACAGGTTAGGGTTTTAGATATATAGATTTAACCCTTAGTAATATTAGATATGATTATTTTAATTCATCTTTTGTAATAGCGTTGTGGATAATTTATATAAAATTTAAAAATTATTTTAATTTATCTTTCATGATGACGTATTAGGTAATTTATATGCACATGTATGGCTTATTTTAATTTATCTTTTATAATGGTATGGTGAGTAATTTATATATAAATTACGGATGTTGTTTAATTCATATTTTACATGGCATAGTGGGTCATTTTTATGCAAATTTAGGGAGTTATTTTAATTCGTATTCATAATGACATGGTGGATAGAGAGGAGACTCACAAGTTGCTCGGCCTTCTTATCATACTCTAGAAGACTGGAAGTGGTCAATTCAGTCATTAGTCCTATCACTATTTACACCATGAGTACCATTAAGTTGCACAAAGGAGTGCCGGGAGTTATTGACAGAACTCACAAGCAGTCCTGTGGAGAGGCAGCAGCCAGGGGGAAACCTTGCAGCCTGGGATATGGTGATCAAACCAAAAGAGAAGGGTGGTCTAGGAGTAATCAATCTTAGCATTCAGAATGAGGGCCTCCTACTCAAACAGCTCCATAAATTCTATGCTAGAAAGGATATCCCCTGGGTCCATTTGGTTTGGGATACATACTATCAAGGAAAGGTGTCCCATGCCTGCAGAGAATTCGGATCCTTCTGGTGGAAGGACATTTTGAGACTGCATCACAAGTTTCTAAATATGGCTACCTGCAAGGTAGGGGTGGGGTCATCAGTGCTCTTCTGAAAGGATGGGTGGTTAAATGAGAAACTTGCTCAAAAATTTCAGAAATTGGCATCTTTTGCACTCAACAGATTAGCCTCTGTGAAAGACATACAAGATGCTGAGGACCTAGCAAGTATCTTTTACTTGCCACTATCAGAACAAGCTTTTGGAGAGTTACGCACTACAGGAAAACCTACCCTGTAGGTACGTTTTATTTATGTAATTGACACGTTTTATTTCGTATCTATATCAATGTTGACACATTTCTTAAAACGTGCTAGGAGCGTCTTCGCAAGCACTGTAACAAAGATTGTAGAGACGGATTACTATAACGTATTTATACTTGAGACGTTTCATAGAAATGTTATATACATGTCTATGCATTTTGATACACTTTTATAAATACATTTATACAACGTGTCTATTGACGTTGTTACATTTTTGTAAAAACGCTTTAATATGTGTTTAAAAATAGTAAAAAATATATACTACAGGATATGATTTTCATGCAATGCAATCACTAAGAATTGAACTCGTGACCTCATACCTCACATAATGCATCCCCACCACTAGACCACTGTATCGCATGTGAATAGTTAAGTAATGCACTGTTTTTATATTTACCATTAGCAAATTTCAACTTCTCAATACCATGTCAAATAACGTCTTTATGTGCCTATAGACACGTTTGTCTGATACGCTTTTTGTGTGTCTCTATGCTATTGACGGTCGAAAATATGTCTTAATTCGTGTTATTTTAAGATACTTTTAAGTTGTATCAAAAAATATATTTACATGCATATGCACGTTTGTTTGACACGTTTGATGTCGTGTCTAGATGCTACTGATGGTTAATAGCGTAGCTAACTACGTGTCATGTTGAGATGAATTAAATAACATGACAACAAGTGTCACTTCATGTCTTTCGACATTCTAATCGTGTCTAACATCGTGTCAATTTGAAATATTCCAGAAAACGTGTCAAAAAGCATGTTTACACCTTTTGTGTAGTGACGCTTTAGCCATCGTTGCTATCAAAACGTATCTAGAAAGCCTTTTTTCTGTAGTGTACTGCAGCTTGATGAGCTGTTAAATAGCAGTGAAGTAAATGAAGAACATAATTTTTGGATCCTGCCTAGAAATGCACCATCTTTGTCAGTTTCAGCTTTCTACAAGCAGCAGCATCAAGATATTCAGGTGTCCAAAGTCTCAGAAGGTTTGGAAAAGCAAATGTACAATGAGAACCAAGTTCTTCTTCCGGCTCCTCTTGGTGGATAGGCTCAACACCAAGGATATGTTAATTAGGCGAACTCTCCTGGATCCAAGTGATTCAGATTGTGTAATGTGTGCAGCACATGTGTTGGAAGATACCGAGCATATGTTTTTTCACTGCTCCTTTGCAAGGAGATGCTGGCAAGCCCTTGGGATTCAGTGGGACTTATCCTTTCAAATGCATGACCGCATCCTAAAGGCCAGAGCCATCTCAAGTTTAACATTTTTCATGAAAATTTGCATCATTGCTATGTGAGAGATATGGAAGCTACGGAACATGAATGTCTTTGGTGATCAGAGGGCAAAATTTACGCCGTGGCTTATGTCTTTCAAGGAAGAAGCTCGAAGGAGGCTACAAAACTTGTAATTTTGTCATGGATAGATTCTCTTTAGGTTTCTTTCTCTTCACCGGGCTTGGTAGGCTGCTAGCAGTTTTGTTTTTTGTTTGATTGGTGGCAGTGATTGTACTCTGTAAGTTTGCTCTTTCCTTTTTATAAAAAGCCTTTTTAGTGTGGGGATCTCCCTCACAGTATTTTTGGTCAAAAAAATTGTTATATAAATCTAGTGGTTATTTATTTTACAACGGTATGGCGTGTAATTTTTATATATATTTAGGGGGTTATTTTATCTTATCTTTTATAATAGTAAGGTGGATATTTTTTAAATATAATAGATCTAATGGCTATTATGAGAGCTACACGCGATGGACAGCTGCATGTTTCTGATTTTTGTGAGAATTTTTAGAATTTTTTTCTAGCGTATTTGGTGAGGCTTAATGTGGAGGTTCAAAGGAGTCTTCAATTAGTAATAACTAGTCCATCAACCCGTGCTCTCGCACCGGTTAGATTTTTATTTGAAGATATAGATTTAATCCTTAGTAATATTAGAGGTGGTATTTTAATTCATCTCTTATAATGGCGTTCTTGGTGGTTTACGTGCAAATTTATAAATTATTTTAATTTATCTTTCGTGATAGTATATTGGGTAATTTATATGCAGATTTAGGGTGAGTAATTGATATACAAATTTATAAGGTTATTTAATCCATACTTCATAATGGCATGATGGATAATTTTTATGCAAATTAGGGAGTTATTTTAATTCATACTTTATAATAGCACGATGGGAATTTTAATATAAATTTAGAGACTATTTTATTTTATTTTTCATAATGACATGTGGGTAATTTTTTTTGAAAATGTAATAGATCTAATGGCTACTATTATTAGAGCTAAATGATGGCAAATTTTTTCCTAGCGCGCTAGTGAGGATTAACGTGGAGGCTTAAAAGGTTGCTTTCGCATGTGTTGGAGTTTATGAGATATTGATTTAATTTTTAGTAATATCCATCCTTCGTAATAGAATTACGGTATCGTATATGCAAATTTATAAATTATTTTAATTTATTTTTTATAATGGCATGGTGAGTAATTTATATGCAAATTTAGATAGTTATTTAATTCATATTTTACAATGGCATGGTGGGTATTTTTTATACAAATTTAAGATGTTAATTAATTCATATTTCATAATGGTATGATGGCAATTTTTATACAAATTTAGTGGATTATTTTATTTCATCTTTCATAATGTCATGGTGAGTAATTTTTTAGAAACTATTATTAGAGCTGCATAATGGATGATAGAATGTTTCTGAATTTTATGAGAATTTTTAAGATTTATTTTTTTTATAGAAAACATATTTATTATTAGAGCTACATGATGAATGACATTATGTTAATTACATAGAAAACAGACCTATTGGCTATTAAGATTTCAATGTGAAATGCAATCGATGATAGTATGTTTCTGGTTATTATGAGAATTTCTACGATTTTATTTTTTATTCAGAATCTTGTGATAATTAATAAAGAGGCTCCAAAAAAATCTACAATTAGTAATAGCAAGATTAGGCACAAAATATCTGTTTTATAGAAAGGTTCCTAGCATCTTTATGAAAAAATTTACAGGATCATTTAGCCGTGCAAATTTGTAAACGGAAAATTTTAACAAAAAACTGAGAGTAAATTTGAAAATAGAAAAATTTTGTCAAAAAAGAAAATTTGATTTCTTCGAGAGTTGAACTCAAACTTTTTATAATGGCAGAGGTGGGTAATTACTTAGAAAATAAATTGAAAATAAAAAAATTTGCAAAAAAAAATTGCTTTCGTTGAGAGTTGAACTCAAAACCTTTTATAATGATAGATGGATAATTACTTAAAAAATAAATTGAAAATAGAAAAAATCTGCCAAAAAAGAATAAATTTGCTTTCGTTGAGAGTTGAACTCAAAACTTTTGATAGTAGCAGAGGTGGATAATTACTTAGAAAACAGATCTAATGCCTATTAATATTTCAATCTGCCAATTGATGGCTAGATGTTTTTTATTTTTTGTGAGAATTTCTAAAATTTATCTTTTTTATGGTGCATTTTGTGAGGATTAACGCGGAGGCTTAAAAAAAGCCTCTAATTAGTAATAGTAAGATATGGGTAATGTATCAAGTTTTGTTTACCGATCCTATCTATTTGGTATCGATAGGTGCCTCTTCCTTGGTACCACTATTTTTAAACCAATGAATCTCACTTGGTTCTTTTTTTTACAACCACCATAAAACTTGTATTAAAGAAAATTGAAACATCATTGTTTTTCTTTGCGAAAAGATTCTCAGGAAACTGCAAACTATCAAAAGATTCTCAGGAAACTGCAAACTATCCAAGATGCAATCTACAAAGGAAACCAATCATATGTAAAGGACAAAATTATACAGCAGTGGTTCAAGGAAACTTCGTACGCTTTTATTGGAGGATCAAGTGAGAAACGACGACCTATCATGCATTGTCACCATTGCTGAAACCTTATCCGGCGTGTCACTTGTTAAGCTATTACACTAGCCCAGTCACCTCGTATAATTTAGGCCAATAATTTCAGTGATATATACTAACAAGATGGCAGTAGAGTTATGTGCTCCACATCATCAGGCATGTTGTATAATTTCCAACTATACAATTGGAAATTATACAATTGTACTCGATTGCACTTTCAAAAAAAAATTGTACTCGATTGCCTCGTGAAGTCAATTATATGGCAAAGTCCACGGAGTTATCAGTCGAAGAGTGCAGCTACGTTCATCTTGTATTTTTCTCACGCCTCACGTATATTCTCAAATGAGCGGCGTATACATGATGATTAGACATGTACGTACAGGACAGACATGGGAGTATGGGACAAGGCTGAAATGACTTGTTGCTGGTGAAGTTGAGAGAGGGAAGGAGTTAACTTGCTTATATCTCGTTTCTTTGCTTAAGAAAAGTGAAACAGGGGGTTGGGGTGGGTTGGTTTTCAAATTACTCTTGCACATATGGATGCGTATGATTTACCCCTCAACTATATCATTGGGATATAGTATATCACTTAACAATTTTTTTTTTACCGAATTTCAATTCAATCTAATAATAAATCAACTTTGTTGTGTAAAATTGTATAAAAAACAATGACAAATAATAGTATTTCTAATGATAAATTAACTCGGGTTAGCGACACGATGCTTCTCCATTTGAGAGGCACGTATTGCAAGAGTAAAATTTGTTTGTGACGTCGTGCTAGGAAGGAAGATAAGTCATAAGTGTTATGCCAACTCATCAGAATCTCAAGTACGCCACCGATTTATCTATAGTTACTTTTCCATTCGGGTCTCATTTATCTATAGATGCATGAGTCACTTGCAAACACTATAATGCCTATACTTCATTGATCTTTTTTATATTGAATGAAACTTACCAAAAAAACACAAATATTTTTAAGTAAAACTAGTACAATTGAAATTATAAAAGAATTTGTTTTCTCATTTTACTATTACTAAATAAAAATAAAAAAAGAAGCACTACTTACGAGATGCATTAGAAACAATAAATTATATAAATTCTTACAAAAACCAAAAAAATCCAAATATCCCTCGGGTGGTAGTTGGATCTATTCTATTTTTTTCTAAAAAGATTGACCGCCATACTATTGTGAAAGATAAGTTAAAGTAACCACTAAATTTGTATATAAATTACTCACCACACCATTTTATGACAGCCGAAGTAAAATACTCTCCTAAATTTACATGTAAATTACCCATCATGCCATTACGAAACACGAATTAAATTAAGCCTTTTCATATGAATTACCTATTATGCCACCGCGAAAGATAAGTAACATCTAATATTTGCTTATAAATTACACACCATGTCATCAATTAATATAAATGTTAACTAGATCCCGTTGTACATGAATAAAGGTAAAAAAAATGTATGTATATGAATATCTTATTAGATTACGAACATTTATATTTGTTAACAATAATACTATAGCTCGTGACTTTGCACAAGGCAGACGTACTAGTAGTATAGACTAACGGCAGAATAGTCAATTTAGTCCTTAAACTATTGGTTGTTGGAGCTTAATTTGGTCCCTCAACTATCAAATATCAAAGTGGCCAACGACTCATGATACAGTATACCACCTACCTCGACCTAGTTGACGCTTCTCTATCTGTCATCAACGCTGAAAGCTTATCCATTGTGTCACCTGTTAAGGCACCGGCCCAATCATCAACGTACTATAATTTAGGCCAATAATTTCAGCAGAATACTAACAAAAAAGATGTAATGATAATAGTCTATTAGAGTGTGTTCGATAACACCAGACGCCTCCTCACAACACATTTGACTAACATTTCGTTGTTCAATTCCCAACCATCATTATACACACCGATTGCCTCGATCTTCACGTCAAATATGGCAAAGTCCAAGCCAAGGAGTTATCAATCGTAGATAAGAGTGCCTATCTGCGTCCGTTATTTTTTTTTTTTCTCACGCATATTCTTCCCAAATTAAATCAGTGGCGTGCTCACGCTGAACGTGCCTACCACTTGACTAGAGATATAATCAGTGAATTGCATGGCCTAATCTAGGTCTATAAAGTTCGGAAGCGATTATCTAGATCCTTTAACTTTTCGAGTGGTTTTTTCTAGTGTAAATATAGGTCCACAATTGAACCTCAGCCAATTAAGAATGTAAAGTTGATGGATTTGGACGATTATTTTGAAAAGTTAAAGGACCCACATGATTACTTTCAAACTTCATGGATCTAGATGGTACCGCAGAATACGTTTAGGGATCTATCATGCAATTCGCTCAAATCATACTAAGCGACTGGGTGTGCGTTCGTCGTCGATCGGTGCGTTTAGCAGTGAGGGTGTCGATGGAGATCGATATGCACTGTACTCTGAGAAATAATGGGTGGAGGTCATGGCGCTTGGATGGCTGATAAGCTAGCTCCTCCGGCCGGGACTTGGGATCCATGCTGCGTTGATGCCATGCCGTGCGTCACCACGATGGTACTGGTGGATGGCATCGAGGCCGGAGACTCGCTCCGAAAGAGACTTTGGAAACCTCCCAAATTCCCACTCCCAAGCAGGTAAAAGAGCATCTTCTAGGCAGGAAGGATAGGGCCGGTCCGGGCGACTGTCGTCGTTGTGAGGGCCGGCGGCGCACGACGCGGCGAGCTGTGCGGGTTGGACGGTGGACGCACGAACGTACTACTGCAGAGATTGATGAGCGCATGGGTTCCATATATCTGAACAGTGATGGTGGAAGTGAGTGGCTGATCGATCCAAGAACAGCACATTCCTTCCTCTTCTTTACCCATGTCTAGAAATTTGGAGAAAATTTAGGTGCGGCTCTCCATTATCTGTGCGGATATAGCTGGGGCTGTAGATCCGCCGAACCATCGTGGACCTTCACAGTCACCCGGGCCCTATCCTTCCTGCCTAGAACTAGAAGATGCTCTTCTCCGTGCAAAGTGTCAAGTGACCAGCAGTCAGATGCCCACTGCGCCACTGCTGCTGCCTCCGGTGGTGACGGGCGATTGCCACGAGCCGTCGGACGGCGACGGGTAAGCTTCTGGCGGGGGCAGCCGGCCGGCCGGCCGGCCGGGCCTTGTCGACAAATTAAACCTCTGCCGTGGGGTCTCTCTCCGTGAGTCCGTGGCTCCGTGCTATCCCGGATCCCGACGACGGCGACCGGACGGACGGAGAACCACTCGTGTAGGGGGAGGCTGCGCCGGCCGGCGTCAACACGGCCGCCGCGCGGCGTGCCTACAACGCGCTCCGGGGCCGGGGAGAGTTGACGACGCTTCACGGTCAGTCGGACAGATCATACACGACACTCGCATAAAGTGACGACGCGGACGTACGCACATTGTTCTTCAAATTAAACACCGGTTTCCTCTCTCATTTGCGTGCGTTTCTCTTTTATTTCTGATGTGTATTCTTGCGTAACCGCACCACAAAATGACGTGTACATTCTTGGACAGGCACACCTGTTTTCCCCGTGCAACAAGCAGGCAGCCATGCTCAGGGCAGCTCCAATACGACAGCGAAATCGTCTGTTGGAGAGTGTACCAGCTAAGCTCTTCCCATCTCGTACCATGTACTTGTTTGCGCTCTCTCTCTCTCTCTCTCTTCCGCATCTTCTGGATACTGAAGTGAGCTAGTGTTTCGCTACTCCGTTGGGCACTTCCTAAGGGACAGTTTCATCGACCCAAAAGGTCCTTTAACTTTTCAAGTGGGCCATTTCAGTGTAAATCTAGGTTCGTAAATTGGACTTGAAGTGGATGAAAAATGAAAAGTTGATCGACCTAGATAATCGCTTTAAAAAGTTAAAGAACTCGGATGATCATTTACCAGGAAATAAGTTTAAGGACATGATATGGAATTCACTCTTATTTTTGAATATACTGAATTCCAATTAATTCAGTACAAGTTGTATCTTTAAAATATGGTAGGAGATAGACACCTAAATTTGAGTTGGAGAGGACTTAGAAGAAATTGCTGTATCTCCTCGAGTGTATGGGTTCAAAGCTGAACCACTTCTTGCAGACCGCAACAATATAGATTTCTCACCAACACATTCATCTTGCCCCATAGATAGCTCCCTCTGATAAACTCAAACAAACTGAGCCACAAAAGCCGGTTGGGGATGGGGAATGGGGTGTCGATGTGTCATCCGAGAATGATTTTTATGTACATATTGTCTATCAAAAAGTATCTTTCAATCTGGTGCAATACAACTGTCTTTGAAATGTTGTAATTAATACCACAATGCAATCTAAAATACTCAAGATATAGGGAATGTTTGAGCTCTAAAAATTTTATGGAGCTGACGGATCTAGTCATCATTGGATATAGAAATTTTCTGGGGTTATTGGATCTAGTCCTAGCTCTAGAAATTTATGGAGGTAAAATAGAAGATATTTGGATAAATCAATTTTTTGTTTTAGACTAAATGTGTTTTTTTAAATCACTTTAATCTAGGCTTCATACTCCAGCTCCAGCATGGTAGAGCCGTGCCAAACCTTAGTACCTTACCATAGCGTATGTCTTCCTGTTTTTAAACTCAGTCAACTCGACCAGAGAAGGTGCCGATCGTGGTTTCTAGTAGCCCGTTGCCGCTTCCTATACCTGGATTCATTGAACCTGGACATGCACATGCTTTGACTTTCTCTCTCATCTTCTTCCTTAGAAAATCAGCGACGCTTACGTCGCCTGAACACCCAGGCCACAATTGCGTCCACATTCCAAACAACCCTCTGCCATCCAATCTGAAAGATAATAGCAGTAACCTAGTGGCGGGCCCGGGAACTCAAAGAAAAAGCAAAGGAGGAAAAAGTCTCCAGGTCGACCAAGTGCTATAGAGGAGTACCAGCTAGCGGTAAGAAAGAGAAAATCTCTGATCTTTACAGCCCGCTGTTCTTTGGTTTTACGTGCTTTTGATACCGGGAGGAGAAAACGTTTTCGATGCCGCAGCCATAGACTCTGCCTTGTTTATTTTCCTTTTGGTATGTTCTTGGGAATTTGGGATGATTGGTGCTTTGCATTCAGTGATGCTGCTTTATGAATTCCAATCAGAATGAATCCTAGCTAGGTTTGTGGGATACGATTGCTTGATTTGTACATGGTGATCATGTAGCCAGTCATTTGGCTCGTGATCAGAATGCAATCACACGCAGTTGGTATTGATGGCTTGTTCAGAGAAACTACCAATAAAAATGGTTTGCAGTTCGTTCTTTCAATCAGTTCTGCAGTCTAGCAGACTGAACTTTTCTCTCACTGCATATATATTTCAGAGGCTGCCATTTTTAGTTGCACATATCCTTGGACTTCAAATTACTAGATACTGAATGTTGCATAAACAGAACAATGATTTCCTTGACGTTTTTGGAGGTCATAATAGGCAAGTGACGAAATTTGATCATGACATAGCAGTTGACTAAACATTCTAGGTTCTCCTGACGCCCTGATCTGTACTTCATAGTACAGTACAACGCGAGGCATTTCCTCATTAGCAGAGAGAGGGCGAGGCCAACGCAAGTATGCTTTCCTAAGCGAGCGATGAGAGCCATCAAGAGTGCCTGGCATCTGTTAGGCAAGAATGTGATGCCCCTGCGCTTTAGCCTTTAGAACATTACACCTTGATGGCTCAGCACATATGCATGTGTGGACCTGACTGAAGAACTAGTGATCTCGGTCTACTTCCTTTTGGCGCACGCATGAATTGAGTTCTTGGACCAAAGTTGATGCGCCAATTGACAGCTAGCCCATGATTCATGGCTAGGAATTGCAAAGCCAATTGTTTACAGATATATCGTTTTCTTTCTTTCTTTTTGGGATGACCATCTGTCGAGCTTGGACTTCGAATGCCGATACATCTACCGATAATGGTTGCGCCTGGATTTAAGAACCGCATTATTGAGGATTGCTTGGGCGTACTATATATGATGTCTGTCTTTGGGTAGTTGATTGGTGTTCAGTTGTGTGAAATGTATGGACTGCACACAGTTACTTAAATTAACTTCCCTTTTTAAAAATGGTCAATTCAATTGATTTTTATAGTTTCTTCGTGAGATGTAGTTGTTAACTTGAAAGGGATTGGGTTTGACAGCACGAATGTCTTTCGTTCTCTTGAACATTTTTATAATGAAAATGTACACGTCATTCATGTATGAAAACTTCAAATGGCAACTTTTTCCATGGACGCTACTTTCAGATGAGAACTTTTTCCATGAATATCAGCAACTTCAGAAGATTATAATTGCAAGTTGCCTAGCTCACTCTGCATGTTTCTTACGCCAAATAAATACTACTGTGCAGGCTTGTCAAGTTTGATTTTAATTCCTATCCCTAAATGCAGCTCATTCTTTCAATTGCTTCTGTTTTTGGAAAGTGGTTTATAACTCGGACATGGCGTTAGCAAGAGATCGATGAGGTGTGCAATAACCGAGTATTTATTAGGTGTCAATTGTTTCCCGCGTCTACGTTGAATGTGGCACATTTTCCAACACAGATTCATACTAGCTTGCTTCTCGCTGGTAGTTGCGCACTATTAAAAATAGGGGTTTGACCTTGATCTGTATAACTGGAGAGCCTAGAATCTGCATATATAATGGGCGCTCCCTACCTTCATCACAATGCAACCAAGCAGGCTTTCTTCGTCCACAGGTGCTACTGCTGCCAGGCATCCCTGTGTAGGTTTTTCTTTCGATCATCCTCAATGTTTATACGCCATGATGCAGTGATCAAAAGTTGGCTTTCTTGTTTGCTGAGGGTGTGCCGTACATCCATGCATACGTTATACTTCATCTACTTTATTTGGTTCTGCAAAGAAACAAAATTTTCAGATCTGGCGTTAGTTAGGTGCACCATGCATGCAGCTGACTATGTGTTGGGGTGTGTTTCTTTCACGAAAACACTGGATTTTTTTTTTCCATAGTCGAATCGTTGATGAGCATATATTCCTTGTACTGACGATGTCTTCTTGCATTACCATGCTGCCGATGGTGATTCCTTTTGTGCTTTACTGCAACTCATCACAGGTACTGCTGAAACCAGCCGTCCGTTATCCTGCCGGGAGAACCGCCGATGCCGCGAGCCGTGTCTGACGGGGGAAAAGAGCACGAGGCCGATGTTGCTAGCCGGACGTCATCGCACCGCCGCATGGATAGCGTCCAGCACGGGCACGGGTATAAGGTCGGCTTCCCACCAAAGAAGAACCTCCTCTCTGAGTTCTCGGACGTGGTGAGGGAGACGTTCTTCGCCGATGACCCACTACGGGTGTACAAAGACCAGCCCGTGTCCAAGAAGATCTGGCTCGGCGTGCAGCACGTCTTCCCTGTGTTAGACTGGAGCAGGCACTACTCCCTCGGCAAGTTCAAGGGTGACCTCATTGCCGGGCTCACCATTGCCAGCCTGTGCATACCCCAGGTCAGTCGACTTATAACTCACGCCCTTGCTGATCGATCAGCAGCACCACAGTTCATGCACTGACGTAATCTGATATATATACGATGGGATATAACAAACCTTACTGTCAACTATAGGACATCGGTTATTCGAAGCTTGCTAACCTGCCAGCAGAGGTGGGACTATGTAAGTGGACTCACTCACACGCATCTCTTCCATTCCAATTGAGATCACTTCCATGTATGCTGATGAGAGATGCGATCACCATTTTTACAGACAGTAGCTTCGTGCCACCTCTGATATACGCGGTAATGGGCAGCTCCAGGGATATAGCCATCGGTCCAGTGGCCGTGGTGTCACTATTGCTCGGTACTCTCCTCCAGAATGAGATTGACCCGAAGACACATCCCATGGAGTACAAACGGTTGGCGTTCACCGCAACCTTTTTCGCAGGGGTCACTCAGGCAGCACTTGGATTCTTCAGGTGAGTGGCACCGGGTGATTTGTTTAACCTGTCAGCTCATAGTTACTTGGCATGAACATCTCATCTAGTCTGTTACTCAAACTCTACCACAGGCTGGGATTTATCATAGAGTTCTTGTCTCATGCTGCCATCGTCGGATTCATGGCTGGTGCTGCCATCACCATTGCTCTTCAACAGCTGAAAGGAATCCTTGGAATTGTAAATTTCACCAAGAAAACTGATATTGTATCGGTCATGAGATCAGTTTGGGGAAATGTTCACCACGGGGTAAGATAGATATTGTATTTGTGGATCCTTTTACCTGTCTGTGTAAACCCCCAATATTTGAGACTTGAGACTATATATGCTTGCATTCTTGTTGCAGTGGAATTGGCAGACAATACTGATCGGAGTATCCTTCTTAGCATTCCTTCTGGTCGCCAAGTACATTGTAAGAAAATATATTACATGCTCCAGAATCTCATCTTTGGTTTCCATATGGTCATATGTGGTGACCATACTGTTTCTTTCAATGATTCAGGGGAAAAAGAATAGAAAGCTATTTTGGGTCGCTGCGATTGCACCTCTCATTTCGGTGATCTTATCTACCTTTTTTGTGTACATCACTCGTGCAGACAAGCATGGTGTTGCAATTGTAAGTAATACTTGACTGTTCTTAGTCCTGAGGGAAGAGTCTATTTTACAACCTCAAACTATCACGGTTGTTCGATTTTCAACCCTCAACTAACCAAACCAAACAAAAACATCCCATGCACATGTTAAAAGCGGTTTTGGATGGTGATTTTCTATTTTTTTAAAACATTAAATTCTTGTTCAGTCTCTAAAATTTTATAATTAATTCATTTAAATCAGAAAATTATGAAACATGTACCAAATGTTTTCTACAATTATAATCTATTTACTGGTGTTCTATTTGAAGATATTTGGAACTTATTTCTTCCTATCTCTAATATTCTATTTGGAGCAATAAAACTATAGTTCTAATTATGACTTTTAGAGATTAAACAAGGTTACAACCGGTTTGGTTAGTTGAGGGGCCTGAGGTACCCGGTTTCGTAATTCAAAATTTGAAAATCTAATGACCGCGATGATCAAGGTTGTAAAATGGAGTTCTCCCTAATCTTAATGCTAGCCATCTAAGAAATATTCAAGTGTATCTTATTAGTTGAAGCTGACAATAAAGATCATCACTCAATAACTGCAGGTCAAGAACATAAATAAAGGCATTAACCCACCTTCAGCTAGTCTCATATACTTTAGTGGTCCATACTTGGCGACAGGATTCAGAATTGGGGCAATAGCTGGAATGATAGGCTTAACGGTAAGCCAAACCCTAGCTCACAGACTTCTTATTCTTAACTGTACAGATTCTTGATAGCATGGAAAAGTTTCCTGTGATAAAAATAATGCTCATTTAGCCAACTTATGCAAACTTATCAGGAAGCAATTGCGATTGGAAGAACATTTGCTGCACTCAAGGACTACCAGATAGATGGGAACAAAGAAATGGTGGCTCTAGGAACTATGAACATTGTTGGTTCAATGGCTTCTTGCTACATAGCCACAGGTAACAGTTCATTCATCCAAAATCTGTTCAAAACCCATACAGATGTACCGTTCTTCTGACAGAACTTATTCCATGTAGGTTCCTTCTCGCGGTCAGCGGTCAATTACATGGCTGGCTGCAAAACAGCAGTATCAAATGTTGTTATGTCAATTGTCGTAATGCTTACACTGCTTTTGATCACCCCATTGTTCAAGTACACTCCCAATGCCATCCTTGCCTCAATCATCATATCAGCAGTGCTTGGCTTAATTGACTATGAATCGGCCTACCTCATATGGAAAGTTGACAAATTGGACTTTCTGGCATGCCTGGGAGCTTTCTTTGGAGTAATATTTGCGTCGGTGGAGTATGGCTTGCTCATTGCGGTGTGAATCACAACTGTTTCTTTTATGCTGCCTACAACTCAGTTCCTATATAGCAGACAAAGAGCTGATAACTGTACCACCTTTTGTGAATAGGTTGCAATATCGCTTGCTAAAATTCTTCTACAAGTAACACGGCCAAGAACAGCCTTACTCGGAAACCTTCCACGAACAACTATATACAGGAACGTTGAACAATACCCTGATGCTACCAAGGTTCCAGGGCTGCTTATTATTAGAGTGGACTCAGCTATCTACTTCACAAACTCCAACTATGTTAAAGAGAGGTAAAAATGCTTGTATTCAACATGAGCTTCTGTCACTGGAATGATTATTAGTATAGGGTTTTAGAATAGGTATTTAGCCTTTTTTGTTATTGACATGGATACAACTTTTCTTGACAAAATGAGGTGATCCATGCTTTCAAGGCATACTTTATTACTTTAACAGTCCAAGATGAGTATGCAAGTATTAAAAGAAAGGATAATATGCTAGTGCTTAGAAGAATTATATATCCATATAAGATGAAATAGGATTTGGCACGCCAGGCAGATGTAGCTAAGTTTTTACCAGATCCATGATTGCGAATCTTGCTTTGATTTTTTTTTTTTTTTTTGTATACATAATTTGGTGGGTGTGGCTGCTAGCATTCTTCCTATCCATATATGCGAGCCTACTGTAAGGGGGTGATACATTAGAAGCTCTTCTAAGAGTGGCTACATGTGCAGCAGACATCATATGATTATATAATATTCTAATAGCATGAGATTACATTATTAGATGCATTAGTGTCATATTCAGTATTCTAATAGCAGAATGTTAGATTTAAAAATAGTTGAGGGAAAAGTGCTTAAGTAGAATCCAATTTTCAGAATCCTGAGGTGGCTCAGAGATGAGGAGGATCAACAGCAGGACCAGAAGTTACCAAAAACTGAGGTTCTAATTGTTGAGCTATCTCGTAAGAACATATCTGCCTCAAAGTAAAGCAATATTTTTACTTAAGTTGTGAATAGGTATTAAGAACATTTTTCTAATGTCAACAGCTGTAATTGACATCGATACAAGTGGAATCCACGCTTTGGAGGAGTTGCTGAAAACTCTTGAAAAGCGGAAAATTCAGGTAAAAGGCCTGAGCTGATAATAGCATGCACAACTAACTGGCAGTCTGGTAGTGATAAAAATGTTCATGGAAGAGACCCTTCACTAAGATCAATATCCATTTCTATCACTTACAGCTGGTTCTTGCCAATCCTGGGTCCACGGTGATCGAGAAGCTCCGCGCTGCTAAATTCACAGATATGATTGGTGAAGACAAGATATTCCTCACGGTCGGCGATGCTGTGAAGAAATTTGCTCCCAAGGCTGTGGATAATGTCTGAAGGATTTTCAGAGTCATGTAGTACAGGAGGAGCAGAGGGAAGCTAGCTTTTTTTTTAGCAAACTCCATGTTTGCCAGTGATCAGCGTGGATTTATAGAGCAGCAGAAAAGAACGAGAGTAGTACATGGTTGGCCAAATGGTAAATAAAGAATATGCTCTGGAGCTGGAGCGCATCACGTAGCGGTATGTGGTTGGATAAAATGCAGATTGTGACCTTGCGCCTCTGTCAGTCCTTGTGTTTTTGGAGTCTGGTCTCTGCTGGCAAGCACTTAGGAGATCAAAGGTTTGATGGATCAGAAGATATCGTCGATGCCTGGGATTAACGTAACATCATTCATCGTGAAAGAAGAGCTACCTGTTTGGGATTTCAGGCTTTTGTGCATAATATACCTTATTGCAGCAGCAATTTATACCCTTTCCTTGCAATTTCAGGCTTTATGTAATGATGAGGTTTTACATTGGCTTACGTATATTCTTCACTGTTGCATTCCTAATGAATTCTGACAAGAAAAAGGAAATAAAGAAAATTATGTTTGTATATTCTTCTCGACTTCGTTCCGTTCATTCCTACAGGACCTGCTTCTCTCCCTATCCCTAGCTAGCGATTCCTCGGCCGTACTACTGTAGTTAGTTGCCCCCGATAGTGAAGCAGAGACTCGAGGCTCACCTGGCCGATCACCACAGGAGGTCCGCGGCGTCGGACAACCGACCATAGTCGCTGCCGAGCAACGCACCGCGAGTACTGCGGAGCGGTCCCAAGATCGCAGCGCCGGCCGCCGGTGTTACAGTGTAGGGAAGGGGAAGGGGTAGCGCGGTTGCTCGGTGCTCGCCTGTGGACGCCATTGATTTGGGCAATGCGCTGGACCGCAGGCGCTCTGGCGGCCCAACCTACGGACTGCCCACGATCGCACAGCCCAGTTACTGTTGTCGGAGTTTTTTTCCTCCTCAAACTTCAATACGATATAACAATGGATTGTTTAAATTACACCCTTCCTCGGTTAAAAGAAGTTTAAAAGGTTGTTTGAGCTAATAATTTTTTTTTCAATTTTGAAAATAAATCAAGTAAATATTGGATAAGATTTTAAAATATGGAATAAATCAAGCTTCCAAAAAGTTCGAGAACCACAATGATAGGAGACACGAAAAACCTAAAAAAATATTTTGAGCTCACGAAGATATCACTAAAAGCTTTGAATGCTATATTTATCTCCAAGGATATGAGAAAATATCTAGACAAATATGCAAAATTTCAAATATATTAAATTGTATTTTGAAACTTTACACCAAAAAATTTGTTGCATCTTGTATTTGTTGTGTAAAGTTTTCAAAAAGAGGCTAGACATTGATTACAATATTAATGGAATTCTCTAGATTTGTTCATGTTTCCTAGAGCTAAATCAAATTTCCAAATATATTTTCTTGAGCTCCTTTATTTGGATATACCATCTATCAATCTATCTTTAGGGTTTTTCAATGAATTTTAGAAGATTGAAGATCCTTTTTAGGTTTAGAAACCTTATTGGTGTTTACCATACCTGTTTTGAATAAAAAAGATGCTGTGGTTTGAAACCACCTTGAAAACCACTTTTAAAACAGGTCAAAGAGGTAATTTAAACAGCAGCAAGAGTTAAGGCAGTGTGTTATCTGTTATTGGGGTTCAAGGATAAAACTCATACTCTAGCGATAGTCCAAGGATGTGAAATAAACAGCGTAGAACCATAGAAGCTGCAGGCCGTGTCCTTCCGAGTCTGAGAATATCGCACAGGATTGTAGCAGTGCTAGTGTGTGTATTGTATAATTCAAATGATATTCTTGTCTACGCAATCGTTCCACATGGGTATGTAGTCTAGTAATGTCATCAAAATGTATAGGAGTTTGGAAGAATTCTAGGAAATCATCTAAGTCTACACTACAAAATACAAAATAGTGAGTTTTAGAAAAATCATTTTTACCTATAATGCTCTTTATACCCCTCACGTTGGCCCCATTATGCAGGTTGGAAAGAGTTAGAAATGGTTTTAAACGTATAGAAGAAAAGATACATGGGAATATAGAATTGTCAAATATCCGCCTCCTCCCATTTCATGTCGGGCAACTAGGGAAGAGTTCCAAGAGTGCAGAGAATTTGGACTCCGACCTGAGATAAGCGACGACGGCATCAACGCCAATGTGCTCATCCGCATTAACCAGGCCCGACTTGTTAATCAAAACGTTCTGTTGGACTTCGGCATTTGAACAACTTGTAGATATATAATGGAATGTTTTAGTCTTTATTAGCAGGAGCAGAATCAAAGCAGGACTTCTCAGGGCTTCTCCAACAATAATATCTAACCACTAGCTATTTAGATTCCACCTCATCATATGGTCCCCATATATGGAATTTTTTACTCAACAGTTTTTCTTTCCTACATACTTTTTTACTATTCTTCTCTGTTCTCAAGAGGCAAACAGCCAACGCAGGTGAGTGCGGTCTTCGTTTTCTGTGAGAGCATAGCGACGAGCCAAGCCATAGCTTTTCTCTCTCCTGCTCTTCTCTTTCTTCCACGTAGATAAAAAGCTGACAAAATATGGTCGGGTAAATAAAAACACAAAGATTGTTGCAGCGGCAGTGGTAGTAGCATCTAGAAGAAGGAAATCATGTTGCCTGCTACTGCTACTAGGGAATAAAGGGGATATATCCGGTGCAATCAAGCTTATGGTGCAATCACCGTGCAATCTTACTAAGAAAAGTTTCAAAAAATTTTGAAAATAATCATGAATGTACATCTCAGTCTACCACATCTATATATAAAAATTCATCGTCAAATTCATCCTACTCTAGCAGTTACGAAAATGACAAGTAGGATAAATTTGACCATGAATTTTTATATATAGATGGAGTAGGCTGAGACGTACATTCATGATTTTTTCTCAGAATTTTTTTGAAACTTCTTTTAGTAAGATTGCACGGTGATTGCACCAGATATATCTCCGGGAATAAAGGTACGTGGTTATGGTAAATATCTTACTACTGTTATAATCATTTGTTTGCATGATTGATTATGCCCACTATTGGCTAATTGATGATAGCTTTGTTAGAAAGCATGATAGGGCATATTGAAGGATGCAAGAAATTAATGCTATACCAACATGCATGATCAAATAGATGTTAAAATCTAGTGGACATATCTTTTTTTTTTTGGGTGATGTGGCTCAATGTGAGAATATCTTTGTAGCAATCAATGATTTTAGTGGACTTCGTCGATATAGTATAGATATGTAGTATCTCCTCTTCCCAGAGGAAGTGAGGATTGAGCGTCTCGCTGAGAACCGGTAAAATCCCAAACCTCAGCGGTAGTGTCCAAACTCCTAATATTGTTTGGAGGTCACAAGGCAATTAATTTATCATTCCATCTTTGGACCAAGTCCCTTCCTTTTACCGGCTTGTGCCAAATTTCAACAATTCGTTCATTCAAACCATCACGGTAGAACAAGATGAGTTCAAATTTGAATTACTTAATGTTTCCTATGAAAACTGGGGTTCACATGTCTAGTAATAAAAGGAAGTATGATGAGAAATACTCCCCTACCTAGAGCTTGCATGGTAACCAATAAATGATATTTAAACTCATATTCAGTTGACATGAAAACTGTCTAGCTTTCCCTAGGTTGGATTATGAAAGGAATTAGTAGGGATGCAAACTGATCGGACAAGAGCGGATAATGCTTTTTTCTATATTCTAATCCTATTTACTCCCTCCATCACATAATATAAGGCGTCCATGTTTTTAGAAAAGTCAAACTTTTAAATCTTTGACTAATAATTCAGCCAAAAACATATATTTTTGGTGTGTGCATGTTATATGGTTGGGTTCGTATTCAAAGGTACTTTGATATGATTATAATTTTGTATTTGTTAGTGACATATTTTGAAAGAAATGGATGGTCAAAGTTTCGCTTTAAAGACCGTGTCAAAATTTTATATGCCTTATATTATGGGATGGAGGGAGTATTTTGTTAGATTCGGAGCGGATTTTTTAGGATATCAGAAATAGTGCGGAGTCAGATCGGTGTCGGACCGGGAGCGGATTTGAAAAGATGGGATAATACATGCTTACATGTAGCTTTTTCTACAATGATCAATAATTCATAAACTGAAGTATAATTGTTCACATCATAATTTACATATCAGTAATAAAAATAATAGTGACTGTATTTTTGACATGAATCAATTATCGTTGACCCTCATGTACTTTGCCAAACTAATCGGATATTATTCTATTGTAAACATCGAATAATACATGTTCAAATATTGGATACTCCGTATCCGTCGGATTTTGGTGATAGCATATCCTACTTCACATCTACACGTAAATCGGATTCGAATTATCTATATCCGCATGGATATAAAACTCCTCCTCCATATCCGTAGAATTAGAATTCGGATCGGATCAGATAATTATCCACACCAATTGCACCCCTAGGAATTAGCCCAAGTGAATTGACAACCCATCAATTCCCCGTAAATCAAAGTGTCTAGACTCTCTAAATAACATTGTCTTTCCTTACTCTAAAAGAATATTGCCTTTCCGGTGGCTATTAGTTGGCTTGGGAAACCTTCCTACTTAAGGTACCAGATTTTGTCTTCAATGAATGTAGAGTTTTATTTAGAAGTCCAGCTCTTTTCCCTCACTTCGGGGTTTGCCTGGCACCTGGGGAAACTGCTGTGTTTTGGCAAGCACAATTGCCTAGCCGCAACTTCAGAAGATTATAGCCGCAAGTTGTCAAGCTCACCCTGCATGTTTCTTGCACCAAATACAGACTTGTCAAGTCTGATCCCTAAATCTCAACTCCTTTCAACCGCTTCTGTTTTCGGAATCAACGGAGGAGTAGGTAGTCATTGTTTATTCACCGCCAGGATAAAATTTCCTTTATCTAAAAAAGTTTATTCCCCGCCTCTACATTGAATGTGGTACGTTACTTTCAGACATGGTTTGATACTAGCTTGCTTCTCATCTATTGGCAGTTGCCTCCCATTAAAAATAGAGGTTTGACCTTTCTCTCGCTCTTGAATCTGCATATATAATCGGCAGTCCCTAGCTTCATCATAGTGCAACCAAGCGGGCCTTCTTAGTCCACACAAGTGCTTCTGCTACTAGGCATAGCTGTGTATGTTATCTTTCGATCATCCTCGATGTTTATACACTATGATGATGCAGTAATCAGAAGTTGTCTTTAAGAAACGAGTCATTAGTTGTTTGCTGAGGGTGCTTCTAGTGTCGTACATTCATGCATGCGTTACTTCATCTCCTTTGGTTCTGCAAACCACCAATTTTTCAGATTGATTGTCATTAGTGGACCAATGCGTTACTTCATCTGCTAGTGTTCTCTACTTGTCTTTCACGATAATATTGGAATTTTTTTTCCATCTGAAACTTTACTGCGCATGCAGTGTACTATGAGGATGTCTTCTTGTATTACCATGCTGCCGATGAGATTCGTGTGTGCTTTCCTTCTCATCATACTCACTCCTGAAACCAGCAGTCCTTCCCACAGGGAGCACCGTCGATGCCGCGAGCCGTGTCTGACGGGGGAGAAGACCACGAGGCTGACGTTGCTAGCCGGACGTCGTCGCAACGACATATGGATAGCGGGTATAAGGTCGGCGTCCTGCCGAAGAAGAACGTCCTCGCCGAGTTCTCGGACGCCGTGAGGGAGATGTTCTTCTTCGACGACCCACTGCGGCAGTACAAGGACCAGCCCCTGTCCAAGAAGGTCTGGCTCGGCGCGCAGCACGTCTTCCCAGTGCTCGACTGGAGCAAGCACTACTCCCTCGACATGTTCAAGGGTGATTTCATCGCTGGGCTCACCATTGCCAGCCTCTGCATACCCTAGGTCAGTTGACTTGTACCCGGCGCCCTTGCTGATCAGCAGCAGCACCGTTCATGCACCGACGTACATCTCAATATCTGAAATGTATATAGTCAATTGCTACGTTACACTAAAACAACTGTGAACCGTTGATCTAAGTGGATAAAATGGAATATTACCTCTTAGCATGTAATACCTTAAAATAATTAAAAAACTGTCAATAAATTTTAGTAAACAAAATGTAGAATAATCATCAAAAACTAATTACCCGTTGGAAACGGATCTATTTTGTGGCTAAACGTGGATGAAGACGTGATCTAACTGAATGTCAATTTCTCTATTGGCTGAACGTGTCTCCTAGCAAATGTAGTATATTAAATAACAATAAATAACAAAGTTGGGCTATGTAAAAAAAATGGGCAGAGCAACTCTGGAACTAGGGCTTGTGCAGAGATAGAGTTGAGCAATACTAAAGATGAACAGGTGAACAACTGAACGTGTCTTATACACTTTTCATGAACGTGAGAATGTCTCGATTCTTGAGTAATAACATACCAGTACATTTGTTTTCAATGTTATCATTAACTGAATCGCTGCCGAATCCATCTCCCGTTCCGAGAATTTCTCTGTCGGAACTGCCGCAAATTTCTCTGTCGGAACTGCCGCTCCACATGCAGGATCGTGCAACGAACAGGGCTATGCATGGGAGAGAGTGGCTTTTTTTCCCATTTAATTATTTTCTCCATTTAATCTATTATATAGTAATTATTTTATATTTTCTTAATTTAATGGCTCAGATCTATTTAAAGTCTTACCTCTTAGGAGGTAATTTGTGTACCATAGCACAGCCCGTGTATATATCCTATATGTGATATAATAAAACATGCCTTAAACTATAGGACATTGGTTATTCGAAGCTTGCTAACCTGCCGCCCCAGGTGGGACTATGTAGGTGAACTCATTGACAAGCATCATCTCCTCGTTCTGATTGAGATCACTTCCAATTAAGCTGATCAGAGATCTCGATGGTCGCCATTTTTACAGACAGTAGCTTCGTGCCACCTCTGGTATACGCGGTGATGGGCAGTTCAAGGGAGTTAGCCATCGGCCCAGTGGCCGTGGTGTCGCTATTGCTTGGTACTCTCCTGCAGAATGAGATTGACCCAAAGACGCATCCTCTGGAGTACAGCCGCTTGGCGTTCACCGCGACCTTTTTTGCAGGGGTCACTCAGGCAGCGCTTGGATTCCTCAGGTGAGTGGCACTCGGTGATTGCCAACCTGCTAGCTCGTTGCTCCTTTGGCATAAGCACCTCATCTGGGGCTGGGACTAATATAGCTCAACTCTGCCACAGGCTAGGGTTTGTCATAGATTTCTTATCTCATGCCGTCATCATCGGATTCATGGCTGGTGCTGCCATCACCATTGCTCTTCAGCAGCTGAAAGGATTCCTTGGAATTGCAAATTTCACCAAGAAGACAGATATTGTATCAGTCTTGAAATCAGTTTTCGGAAATGTTCACCATGGGGTAAGATTGTACTGTGTGTGGATCCTTTTACCTGCTTGATGAAAACATCATTATATGCTATTACTCTTATTGCAGTGGAATTGGCAGACAATATTGATCGCAGCATCCTTCCTGGCATTCCTTCTGGTTGCCAAGTACATTGTAAGACAATACATTGCTTTGCTCCAGGATCTCATCATCGTTTTCATTTGATTATGCAGTATCACACTGTTTCTTTGAATTAATCAGGGGAAAGGAATAAGAAGCTCTTTTGGGTCTCTGCAATCGCACCTCTAATTTCAGTGATCATGTCCACCTTTTTTGTGTACATCACTCATGCAGACAAGCATGGTGTTGCAATTGTAAGTCACACCTTTAGCCTGTTTTTAGTACACCAAAAACAGCTAACGTTAGCTGTCTTAGAAATAAGTATGAGTATCTTATTAGTTGAAGCTGACAATAAATATCATCACTGAATAACTGCAGGTCAAGAACATAAAGAAAGGCATCAACCCACCTTCAGCTAATCTCATATACTTTACTGGCCCTTACTTGGCGACAGGATTCAGAATTGGGGCAGTAGCTGGAATGATAGGCCTAACTGTAAGGCAAACCCTTTTTAAATGAAACACAGATGAACCCTTAACATACAGGTTTATGGTAACAAGGAAAAGTTTTCTATGAAAAAATGTGCTAATTAAACAAATGATGCCAAATTTATTAGGAAGCAGTTGCAATTGGAAGAACATTTGCTGCAGTCAATGACTACCAGATAGATGGGAACAAAGAAATGGTGGCTCTAGGAACCATGAACATTGTTGGCTCAATGACTTCTTGCTACATAGTCACAGGTAACAATTAATCCGTCCAAAAACAGTTCACAGCCCATACAAATGTATCATTCTTTTGACAAAAATTGTTCCATGTAGGTGGTTTTGCGCGGTCAGCAGTTAATTACATGGCTGGCTGCAAAACAACAGTATCAAATATTGTTATGTCTATTGTCGTAATGCTTACACTGCTGCTGATCACCCCATTGTTCAAGTACACTCCCAATGCCATCCTTTCCTCAATCATCATATCAGCAGTGCTTGGCTTAATTGACTATGAATCGGCCTACCTCATCTGGAAAGTTGACAAATTGGACTTTCTAGCATGCCTGGGAGCTTTCTTTGGAGTAATATTTGCATCAGTGGAGTATGGCTTGCTCATTGCGGTGTGAATCACAAGCGTTTGTTTTATGCTACCTACAATTTATTTCCTGTGCAGTTGACAAATAGCTGATCGCCGTAGAACTTTGTGTGAATAGGTCGCAATATCGATTGCTAAAATTCTTCTCCAAGTAACACGACCAAGAACAGCTTTACTCGGAAAGCTTCCACGAACAACTATATACAGGAACGTTGAACAATATCCTGATGCTACCAAGGTTCCAGGGCTTCTAATTCTTAGAGTGGACTCAGCTATCTACTTCACAAACTCCAACTATGTTAAAGAGAGGTAAAATGCCTGGTGTATTCAGCATGGGCTATGGGCTTGTGTCACCGGAATGCTTACCAGTATAGGGTTTCAGAATAGTAAATGTTTTGTTTTATTGCTATTGCCACGGATACAGCTTTTCTTGACAAAATAAAGTATAATATATTTCTATGGCATACTATAACAGTCCAAGGTGAATGTCAACTTGTCAAGTATTAAAAATAAAGTATAATATGCTAGGGCTTAGAAGAGTTAAACCTTTTATATATTTCTATATCTTATAGATTAGGATTTGGAATGCCAAGCAGACGTAGCAATATTTTTATCAGATCCGGTGAGTCATGCTTTGAACATTTTGGTGCGTATAATTTGGTGGATGTAATTGCTAGCAGTCTTGTTATCTCTATCCGAACCAACTATTTCTTAATTTGGAGCTAGCATCAATAGTAAGGCTTTTACCTGATCAGAAACAAAAGGTCAACTTACAGTTACTTTAAAAAATGTAAGATTAAACTATAAGCTCTTCTAAGACTGGCTACATGTGCAAACACCATATTTGCTTAACATTCTAACGGTATGAGATTATAGTAGATGCATTATTGTGTCATCTTCAGTATTCCAATAGCAGAATGTGAGGTTTCAAAACAGTTAAGAGGGAAATAGTGGCTTTCAGAATCTTGAGGTGGCTCAGAGATGAGGAGGAGCAACAACAGGACCAGAAGTTACCAAAAACTGAGTTTCTAATTCTTGAGCTATCTTGTAAGAACATATCCGCCTCAAAATAGTGATATTTTTCCTTAAGTTGCAAATAGCCAAATAGCGATTGAGAACATTGTTTTGATCCTCAACAGCTGTAACTGACATTGACACAAGTGGAATCCATGCTTTGGAGGGGTTGTTGAAAACTCTTGAAAACCGCAAAATTCAGGTAAAATTCCAGTGACACTGATACCATAAAAATGTTCATGAAAGACAGCCTCCACTAATATCGAATTCCATTCCTATCACTTACAGCTGATTCTTGCCAATCCCGGGTCGTCAGTGATCCAGAAGCTCCATATAGCTAAATTCACAGATATGATTGGTGAAGACAAAATACTCCTCACGGTCGACGACGCTGTGAAGAAATTTGCTCCAAAGGTGGTGGGTGATGTCTGAAGGAGTTTCGAGTCATGTGTAGCGGAAGGCGGAAGCAAAGAGAAGTTAGCTATTCTTTAGCAAACTCCATGTATGCCAATGGCCAGTGTGGATTTATAGAGCAGAAGCATAGTAGATGGGGGATAAATAACATGCTTTGCTAAATGGTAAATAAAGAAGATGCTCTGGAGTTGGAGCGCATCACGTTCGTGAGATGTGGTTTGATAAAAAAGCAGATGGTGGCCTAGTTGTGCGTCTATGTCAGTCCTTGTGGTTGTGGAGTCTGTTATCTCTTGGGAATCACTTGGGAGATCGAAGGTTTGATGGATCAGAAGTTCAGAACTTCAGATGATATTGATGCCTGCTGATTAACATATCATGATTCACCGTGAAAGAAGAGTTGCCTGTTCGGGATTTCAGCCTGCGTATATATCTCGTTGCAGTAGTAATTTATCTTCTTTCCGTGCAATTTCAGGCTTTAGGTAATGACGCATTCCTGAGTATTTCTTGATAAAAAGGAAATAAAGAAAATCTTTATTGTGAAGTGTGAGGATTTTCTCCATTCCTACGAGACTTGTCTCCCTAGTCCCTAGCTAGCGATTCCCCGGTGGTGGCCGGGTCACTACTCTCTAGTACTACTTCCTTGCTTGCCACTACGGTGAACCATAGAGAAACAAGGCTCACCTGGCCGACAGGAATCGGGTAGCCTGGCCGAGATGCAGATCGCCGATCGCCACAGCCGGTCGGCGGCGGGGACAACCGACCAACAGCCGCCGCCCATCCACCCCCAGCGCGTACTGCAGTCCCAAGTCGGACACACAGGGAAAGCCCACGGCGCCGGCCGCCGGCCGCCGGCCGCCGGTGTAGAGCAGGAAGAACCAACGCGGTTGCTCGCCCGCCGCCATGGCTTTGCCCTTTTGGGGGTAATGCACTGGGCCGCTGGCGCCTGACGGCCCAACCTGTGGGCTTCTGCGCCTTCTGGGCTTCCAACCGGATCGTCGTCAAGATGGACCCTACGGCCCAGCAGAAAAACTACGCGAGATTTTTTATGAACCCTTTCACTTGTCCGTCTTCCTCGCGCCGCTCCTCCCTCCTTCCAAATTACCAATGCAAACCACCATCGGATTCGTCCCCACGCTGCCTGCCCTGCCCTCCCCCCACTTCTGGTCTCCCGTGACCGTTTCTCGCTCGGAAAAAGTCTACATCACCCCCTCACCTTTGGAGGGTGGTACACTTCACCCCCTCACCTTTAAAACCGTCTACATCACCCCCTCACCTTTGCAAAACCGAACAAATCACCCTCTGGGTGGTTTTGTGGGCGGTTTTTTGCTGACGTGGTGATTCTGGGCCCACTTGTCGGTGCCACGTGCACACGTTGACCGCAGCGCTGATTCCTCTGGTTACGCCGTGCCACGGTGGGAGGCGGCGGCGGTAGCGGGAAGGAGTGGAAGGGGAAGGCGGCGATTCCTCTGCTTACGCCGTGCCACGGTGGGAGGCGGCGGCGGTAGCGGGAAGGAGTGGAAGGAGGGAGGCGGCGTCGGTTGCAGAGGGGCTCACCCAGCCCTACAGGAGCGGCTCCCCGTGCGCACTCGGTGCGGCAGCGGCGGCGGAGCGCTTAACCGCACGCGCGGCCCAGCGGCGGCGGAGCATCTCTCCCGCGCGAGCCCGGTCGTGGCGGCGCGGAGCGGCTCGCCCACGCGCACCCGGCCTTTGGCGGCGGGGACGAAGGAAGCAAGGCGGCGCCGGCGCACACGCTCGTCGCGGCCACGTTGACCGCCGCGCCGTTTCCTCTGCTCTCTCTCCTGCCGGCGCAACTCCCCTCCCCCTCGCTCCCTGTCGCTGCTCCCGCTCGTCCCCTCCCCACCGGCGTAGCTCCCGCCGCTCCGTCTTGCGGCTGCGGGAGCCGCTCCGTGGCCGCCATGGCGTGGCGGACGGCGCAGTGGAGATGGAGGACCCGCCCGCTATGGCTGGAGGGGGAGGAGAGCGAGGAGGGAGCGGCGCCGGTGGGGAGCAAGGGGAGCGGCGCCGGCGGGGAGGGGATGAACGGTAGTGGCGACATGGTGGCCACCTCCATGGCCACCTCGGCGGCCTTCACCACACTCTCCGCCAGATCTCGACCGTAGTCCCCAACGGCGAGTGCCTCATCCTCGCGCGCCCTGCCGTCGCCTCCTCCTTCCTCTCCTCCACGGCCTCGGCGACTGTAGGGCGGTGTGGGAGGCGGATCCGGTGCTGATGGCGGTGGGAAGCGAAGCCGGTGGCGTCGATGGCGAGTCGGAGCGGGGAACCGTCCGCCGGAGGAGGTGCCGGCGGCAGGAGGCGCGGCCGCAGGAGGTCGGGCCGGCGACGGGGCGCGGTCGCGGGAGGAGGTGCTGGCGGCGTGGGGCGGGGCCGCCGAAGGAGGTGCCAGGGGCGGGACGCGTGGCGAAGGCCGAGGTGGCCATGGAGGCTGGTGAAGGAGAGGGAGGAGGCGGCTGTAGGGCGCGCGAGGACGAGGCGCTTACCGGCGGTGGCCGCGGTGGTGGAGAGTCGGCGAGGGTAGAGGTGGCCATGGAGGCGGATGGAGGAGAGCGAGAGAGGAGACGGCAACAGCAGGACGCGAGGATGAGGAGGGGAGTGAGGAAAAAAAGAAGGGAAAATAAAAGAGGAAGTGAGGTGGCGCTGACATGGCACCGACAGGTGGGCCCAGAATCGCCACGTCAACAAAAAACCGTCCACAAAACCGTCTAAGGGGTGATTTGTCCGGTTTTGCAAAGGTGAGAGAGTGATAGACGGTTTTAAAGGTGAGGGGGTGAAGTATACCACCCTGTCAAGGTGAGAAGGTGATGCAGACTTTTTCCTTTCTTGCTCCCCGATGTCCAGGGAGTAGTCGCAGCCGCAGCCAGAGAGTCAGGCCGGCAGCAGGACCAGCCCGATCGCCTCCGGGATTAACAGCGCGCGGGCCGGGAACTGGCACGGCAGGTGCGGCGGCGCGTCCCTTGATCGCCGCTCCAGTCCACGCCCGCGAAGGCCTCCGATCCTGCCCGCCTCCCTTCGAGTGTCACTACCGGCACGCGGACCGCTCCTCCGTACTCCTTCGCTTCGTCTCGTGCAACAAACATTCCCACAAATACCTGGAAGGCACGTTCGCCACGCTCTTTCTCGAGCGCCCTGCGTCCCATAGCGGTACGCCACCTTGAGGCGCACCTGAAAACCAAATGATCAACTCCTGCGGGCTGCGGGTAGAATGGTGGAGAAGATGCAAGTGCACAGAAGGCGCATTCTATGCATACGCTCAGCCAAATAGCAGAGCTACAGATTCTTGTGTGTTTCTGCTGCGTGTCCCTCGCTGTCGGTCCATATGAGCGAGGCCTCGTGTCACCAGCACTCAGCGCTGTCATGGACAGGTACAATCAGATGCTGAGCAAGGGTGTCCCGCCAAAATTTCTGTTATCTACAATGCCAGTGATCACTGATGAGTGCCTTGTGCAAGGATGCCGATGTCGGAGAGGATCTCAATCCATGTTGGAGACACAGAGCCAATCATGAAGAGGGTATTTGATCAACTGGGTCAAGTATCTGTGGATTCAGCATCTGTGGTGTTCCGGTGGATGATGGATTGATGGCCAAATAGCACGTACTCAGTACTGATCAATGGATTATGCTATATAAGTGGAGATAAAATGTTGCATTCATCTGACTAACTGTATGCTACCGTCAGAATGGTTGCACTGCAGGATTCCTGAAAGATGATTGTTGATGTGAGAATGAGGGCATGTAAGCAAATGTATAAATAACACACAGAGTGCTTCTTTTGTAGATTCTGGATCTGTGTTTCAGGGATAACTCTAGGTCGCTGTTGGACTGTTCCAGAGGATGCAAGATATGGCTGCTGCTCCCTAGCACATTTATATGTAACACTTCGACAAATAAACTGAAGGTATCATGGAGATATTCGGAGTGTAGAATGAAATGATCAAGGGCTTTTTTTCAGCAGGTACTGCTAGTGCTCTGGATCCTAGAGTTTGAATGTCTAATGTCAGTGAAACTAGGAACGTGATAAGTGGCTATACTGAAGCAATGGACAGAGATGAGGACTGCAGTTTTGGTGACATAGAGAAACTTGATTCTGCGTTCTGGAATGTTCGTCATGGTTGATGAAATGCTGGATCATGGGTTATGCCCAAATGAAGGTACCTATCATAAACCATACTGATCATTCCTATCCATGCTTTTCTTAGGTATGTGCTACCAGAACTTACAAATAGTATCACATTATCAGCAATTATGACTTAATGGATTCTATTACTACTGAATATATAGTAGTGTTTTTACTTTTAAGGTCCTAAAGTTAATGAAAGATTATGGTTTACGTAATGATTGATATTACAATGAACTGGTCTATTCAAGATAGGTAAAGTGGAGCAAACAACAACACTTATCTCTGTTCATTTTTACTTGTCGTTTAGCATATGTCTTCAATGAACATCATTCGTTCCTTCATCTGCTTTCTTACTTACACACATGTTAGGAAAACCAGCAAAATATCCAATAAAGCTACAGTGACAGATATGGACGCTTTCATGCATATTTGTGTGGCCAGAATTTTTAGAAGTTGACTGCATGCATGTGTTTTTGGAAAGGGGACAAACAAGAGGAAGGGAATTATTTCAACCCAAGCTACTTTTTTTAGCTATGCAATGTAAGATGTAACTGCTCATAAGTTTTATGATGAGGCTGGAAAATAAAGGGTCTCCGAAGTGCTATCACTCTATTTTCTTGTAAAATATGCACGGCAGCACGGACTAGCGGCTAGCTGGCTATTGCCGGTGATGAAGTTAGTAAATCACACGTCACATGGTGCTGACTTGAGCACCATCTAGCTAGCCAGCTACGCATCTATCAATTGCGTTATTGGTTCTTTCGGTCAATCAAGTCTGCAAAAGGGTATGAACAAGACGAAGAGGGCAACTGGATTTTAGGAATCCATGAATGCTCAAATAATTAAGGTCGTAAGCTGCATCTATACTTGATTTGATCAATTCTTGGTTCTTTTTAGCAATGATGCTAAAGGCTGCTGGTGGATCCAAAACGAGTAGTAACTAGTAAGTTGTAACCTATAAGAGCTCTATTCTATATAAAGAGGAGGAAAGCCTCTATATATCCCATTCAACTATGTCCTCTAAAACGTTCTCTATATAGCATAGAGTATAGATATAGGGGACTCAGAGATCCTCTCTCTATATATATAGTTTCCTCTTCTATATCCATTTTTCATGTCTTAGACAACAATTTATCAATTAAAGATTAACATGCACATGGCATTTATACATAAAACTCCAGTAAAAATACAGAATACGAGTTTTTGACATAAGGCATGGGATATAGAAGATGGAAATTTTAAAAGGAGTATGCAAAAGGATAATATAGAGAATGGCGTAGAGGACAACCGTTCGACATAAACGTAAGGAACTTCGAGGTACCGTATGGGAACTGAATCACTGGCACAGTAGGCAGACATTCAGACAATAACAAATACCGGGGCTTGTAGAACTGGCGGCTCATGTACTATCCGTGACCTTTTTCCCCTGATCACGTTGCATTGAAAGTTTGATTTTTTTGTCTTTGTTATTCAGCACGTATTTCTGATTTGTGGGGGTCACAAAACCTATTAAATAGAGTGTCAGTGCCGAACTGGTGACTCACGTACTGTCCGTGATCTACTTCAGTTCCTGATGAAAGAGGCAGTGCGGTCTTAAAGTGGCATGTCAGTGTGTACTGCGCCCGTGCCATGTTTCCTCTTGGCACGGATGTAATAAGTAATTAACCGGTTAAGCATGCATACATTAAGAACATGTTAATCTAAAATCTGTTTTCGTAATTCCACCCATCAAAATGCTAACGTGTATAATTCAAAATTTGCAGTAATCCCGTTCCCCCATCAAAATAATGAAATATGCAATTGTAAAGGCTCCTACACTTTTTCGTTGTTGAATGTGTACTGTTTTTGGTTTTCTGCGTCCTTTTAGGATTATTGTTGAAGTATATATAGACTTCAAAAGTATAGGATGTGCTGCCTTTGCTGTTTTTTTTTTCTCTTTTTTTTCCGTATAATAATAACTGTATTGCTTCAGTCGATCTCATCAGCCGTATCCTTTCTACCTCATGCATCGATGCATGTCTGATAAGTGCTAGTAACAAAATACCTTTCAGATGCAGGTGTGTTATCTAGGAAGCCTCATATATAGTAAAATACCCAAGAAGTTACAAGGCCAAAGTGCAACAACAGAAGTGCTGCAAATGAGGCTGGAACTCACAAGCCGTACGAAATAAGGAAAGAACAACGTGGCCGTAGTACGTGCTTATAGTAGCTAGATATTACAGATGAAGCGAGGTGTCGACATCTACGTCACTCCTATAGCCTGAATTCTGCATTCCTGCCCACGGGCTCGCCGGCGGCGCCGACACCTGGGCACTGTTGAAGCCGCCGATCCCGTGGTAGGCGGCGGGGCCACGCAGGGGCCTAGACGGCCGGATCAAGTCCGGGTGCAAGAACCACCTCGGGTGCTCGTTGCTGCTCGCGGCTTGCAGTTGCAGGCCATGGTTGAGAGCCGACGACAGGGACGGCGGCTTGGCGGTGGTGCGGTCGGTATCGGTAGTACCGCTGTAGTGCACCCTCTGCAGCTCCCTTCCTTCTCTCATCTCCTTCACCTTCTGCAGGTTTCTGAACCTCTCTTGGAGGAGAGCTATGGAAGATGTGTGGACGATGGCCGGGGAGGCCTCGCTGCCGCCGTGCCTTCTCATTTGGAGAGGTTAAGCGAGAGTGTTTGGCGCAAGGGGCCGGTGCTAGATTGCTAGCTATAGCTTCAGTTGCCTGCTGGGTACGGTAGTGCGTGTGATGTGTGTGTGGGTTTTGGTGTATCTGTTTGGAGCTAGCAAGGTAACTTATTGGAAGGGGGCTGGTCGAGCTAGGAGATGGTATGGAGGGAGCTGATGAGCCGAGAGATGGGGTGTACATATATATAAGAGGGGAGGGAGGGTGTCCTGGCTCTTGCACTCACTTTGCTCACACTGATTGCATGTGTTTCTGTGCCAACTCCAATGGATCTCAATCCAGGCCACTTTGTTGGTGCGTACTAGCAATTTTTGCCAGCAGTGGGAGGAGAAGGGAAGGAAAGGGAATCAGGGTGAGGCACGGAAAGTCCAAGCGGGAAAGGGCCTCGCGAGGTAGGGTGGTGGGGAGATCGTCCGAGTGTGTACTAGTAGCGTAGGGGGTTTGGTGATTGGATGTTGAGGGCTGAGGCGCCACTTTTTAAAGGTGGCGGAGTAAGGGCGGAGAGGTAGTACAAAGCCCGGGTGGAGGCTAGCGCTTGGCGCGAGATCGTTGAGGGGAATATGGCCATATAGGATTTTGCGATGGTCTTTGTCCGCTAACTCTTGCCGTGGAAGCCAGTAGTGGGGGCCTCTCCCTCTCTCTCGCAACCTTTTCCTCTCCTTGTCCGAGCCTTCCTTGTTCCTCAATGTTTATCTTTGCCTTGTTTGATGTCATGGATTGGGACAGGAGGCGCGCGCCCCGGCCCAAGGCGGTGAACCGTTCCAACACGTACGTACCGGGGTTTCTTTGTAGTTTAACCCACCGCGGGGGCCGGGGTTTTGGTGGGGAGTGTAGGGGTTGAGGGTCACTTTGATGTTTTCTGTTGTTTCGTTCTTCTAGCGCCCCCCAGGGGGCGAAGCATGGGTTAGTGCTCCAACCAATCGACCAGCCAGACGAAGCGTTAAGGAGGATTGGGTTGAATAATATTACCGGCACTGATTCGTTGATTCTGTTTTTTAATTACTACTAGGAACAGTTGGAGCAAGTTGAAGCTTTTCTAGCTCTGTGGGTACGGTAGGTTTAGCCTGATTGTCCTGTGGTGTTTTTAAATGAGGTCAAGTGCGCCGAGTCATAGGTCCAAATCATATGTTATGCCACCAGAGGGGGAAAGAAACAAGCACTACAAAACACCATGCATGATCTCTAGCCTATGCTACATACCACCTGTAATAACCACACACTAAGCAACCTCGTGGTTTTCTATTACTACACCACAAATGATATGATTTATGCTAGCCAGGAGTGTTTTATTTTACCAAGAGCTAGCTCGCATTGTTACTAATAACCACCATCAGTGATGTGCTGTGTGCCCTAGCTCTCTGGCCGTGTGGGCACCGGCGTGCATGTGTGAGCATGTGTGGATGTTTAAGCCTGCGCGCGCTTCCTTTCCGTTGTCAAATGAGGTTTGCGTCACACTGTTTGTCAGAGAAAGGGACGGGTCATGTCATAGCTTAGCTTGCTGCTGATCCATGCATCTCAATTATATATGCTGCCACGGCGCTGCTGCTGGGTGGTGGCTCCATGCATGCAGAGTTTTGCTCTTATTTGTGTAACGTAGGACTGAGTCCAATGGGATTTTCTAAATAGATTTTCCAAAACACTGTTTTACACGGTTTGATATAAATACTGCACTGTAATAGAGAGGAAGGTAGTTGGAATAGTGATAGGGAATGAGATTTGGAGAATCCCATTGGACTCAGCCTAACCACATGGATACATGTCAAGGTCGTAATCGATGACTGATCGAGTTGATTATTGACTGAATCCTACGTATGGGTCCAAATTCAATTCAATTATCTGATATGATACATGTGGCTTGCGTTGCCTGTGCATCAGATCACTCACTTCAGTGTTGATATATCGTATACCTAGCCAGCTAACGCTTTAGGCTGAGTCTAATGGGACTTTCTATATGGGTTTCCTATATACTGTTTTGCACTGTTTAACATAAATGTTAAGAGAAAAATGTAGTTGGAATAGTGTTTAGAAAGTGGGGATAAGGAGTCGCATTAGACTCAGCCTTAACCTAGGTATTGATCGAAAGAGTAACAAATCAGGTTTGATATTATATTGCCCGTAGCCAGATGAAGCTAGTAGCTACATATACATCACAGCAATTGATTCTGTTCTGTGCATGCATGCATGGTCGTCGCTGTGTTGAAGTTCGTGCTGAAGCTAGCTTTCGGATACTAACCTGTGTAGTAGCCTAGTAGGTTGTTGCGTAGCATGTGTTTGCAGTACACTAGCCCGAGCGATCGTTGGAATTTTGATTGGATTGGATGTCCAACAGCCCAAGCTGCGTGCTGATTTCGTCGACATTATCATTGATCGTACTGCCTTGGCCGATTGATTGAGACGTATTGAATTAAACTACCTGAAACAAGGGGACTAGCTGCCAGTATAGCAGCTAGCGCGAGTGCGTGGTCATGAAATTCTCGGAGGAAATGCTGCATCCGCGTCGCGACGAAGAATGAACATATGCTACGGTTTAATTATTTGTTGTTAGTCTTAGGATCCTAGCTAGTACGTGTTGCCGCTAGAGTTTGCATTCGGAAGAAAGTTCGTAGCTCTGAGAAGAGATAACCCCACTGCACGCGGGGTTATTTACTTTGGGTAAAAAGGTTAATAAACCAAATGATACATGGACGATGATGAGATGAGACGGCCTGCTGTGATGCATAACAGTACCACTGCGCTCAATCGCTCATCATGCTGTTGCCCTGTGTCCCCCGGACCCAGCCACGCCCCGTAGATCCCTGCCTGACCGAGAGGGAGAGGGCCCTCCCCCTCCTTCCATGGCCGTCGCAGAGACGCAGGCAGGGGATCGCCTTTCGCCGTTTCGCGACGCACGCAGTGTGTCCCCGGCCCCAGCTAGACGATCTAGGCCCCTACGCAGCGCAACGCTCTCTTCCCTCTCGGAGACAACCTCGAAATTATTCTTCCGATGGCAGTCATAGCCGCCCCACCGGGCCGGGGGCCGGCGGTCGTCGTACCTAGCTATGGCATGCATTGCATGATCGCGATTCTAGGAGGGCCATTTCCGTTCCAAAGAAAAAGGCGACGCGGCCAGGAGGAGAGGCAATCATGCACATGCCGCAGCGACCACCGATCGAGTAGCGTCCTGTGTCCCCTCCAACTCCAACGACCCACCGGCGAAGATTCATGATTTGTGCGCGCGGCGGGGGACGGCCGGGGGGGCGTCCGGCCGCCGGCAGCGCAGCGCAGGCCCCGGAGCAGGCGACGAGAAGGGAAGGGAAGGGAAGGCTGGTCATGATGCGGTCTGGCGACGAGAAGCCAGGTCACGGCCCCCGGGCGGGCGCGGGGGGAGTTGTTTGGACGGGAATGGCGTGCGCGACGTGCACCCGTCCGTCCGGCGACCGACGGCGACCCTCGCTGCACGCCTCCGTCCGCGCCAGCTTTTGCGCGCCGTCGCCTTGCGCTTGGCGCGCAGCTGTTCCCTGCAGATCCGCGTCGCGCCGAGGCCGACGGGTCCCCGCGCCTGCTGCCGCGTAGCGCCGGGGGAGGGGGGCCCGTGCGCCAGAATCTTTTGCGTGTGCGCGCGGCGGCAGCGTCCGTCGTCGTCGATCGCCCCGGGTGGCCGCCTGCAGCAGTGGAGCCATTCATCGTGTATTCGTGTCACGTCACTGGCGAGTGGCGACTCGATCTCGATCTGGTGGGGTGGGCGTGGCGGAACCAGATCAGCTAACATAGTCCCAACTACGGCAGCAGGACGTTGAATCGAGCTGAGACGTTCAACGAGCATCCAACGGACGCGAGAAGCAAGCATCAGTGGAAGCGAGATGCCGGCCCACTTCCCTGGCACCCGCGCGCCGCCAGCACCTCCGCCCAGCGCGCGCCGCCTGCTCCTCCGCCCGGCGCCCGCGCGCCGCCGCAGCACGCGTCGTCGTCCTCGTCTTACCACTCACCCTCCGTCGTAGGCACCACCACCGCCTGCAAGCCCACGCCCAGGTGCCGCCGCCAGATCATCGAGCGATGGGCGGCCAAGGCCGCGGTCACCGCCACCGCCGCGTCGGCGCCCGCCGACCAGCGCCGGCACACCAAGGACGCCGAGCTCACTACGCTCGCTTCCACCACGCGTCCCGTCGCCGGCCTGCAGCCGTCTTTCGGGAGCCCTCCCCGGCGCCCTCCGAGGCTCCGACGCGTCCTCCGCTGTTGCCAGCAGCGCACCCTCCAAGCTCCCGCCGGCGAGGGCGCACACGTCCTCGCTCATCCACCGATGGCGCACACGTCCCGTCGGACCCGCTACGCCGCGCGACCTTGGAGCCGCCGCCTCCGCGTCCGACTCCGAAGCCGGCTCCCCGCGCGGCCGCGTCGGGTGCATCGTCAAGAAGCTCAGCGGCGCTTCCTCTCCCTCCGACGAACAGACACATCCGCGGCAGTGTGTACAAACTGGACTCGTATATGGACTTTATGTTGGGATTCATTCGAAGCCGTAGAATGCACAATAGATGGTTCTGCACCTTTGGACGTCCTGCTGCCGTAGTTGGAACTACGGTAGCCGATCTGGTTCCGGGGGTGGCCAAACAAAAATAAAATAAAAGATGTGCTGCATGCAGCAGTGTTATAAATAAAATACTCCTATGCGTAGTACGAATCTACGGTACGCCGTCCTTTTGCTTGGTCAGAAATTTGCGCACGTTTGAGCCAGCGGCATGGGCACACATGCTGCCGTAGCGGTACCCCTCTCGGATCTGCGAGTTCCCCGCTGTTGCACACGTCACCACGCGGGCACAACGTACGCTGGTCCATCGGCTGCCTCCTCCCCCCATCACTTGTAGTTGTAGCCAGTGTAGGCAGCACAGTGAACCATGGCCGCGCCCAATTGTTCGTTGGAGACCATCATTGTTACCGCTCGAGTTCAGTTGAGCTTTCAAATTCAGTTGATAGTGAATGAGGGGTAGGCCGCATCACGCTGCTTCGGCCTAGATATATAGCTGGGGAATCGATTCGGGCCCCCATCTGCCACCAGCCCAACGGCACCACTGATTTGGGCCTCCATCTGCCACGACGGCCGGATAGCCCGCGCGATGTCGTGGCCCAGCCCCGGCCGTCTCGCGTCCTCCTCAACACCGCGCGCTCTCCCTCCTGGGCCGCACAGGCGCGCCGAGCGGAAGCCCATGGAATTGTTCGTTGGAATGGAATAGTTTCCCTCCCGCCGCTGCCGTTTCCCTAGTACTGCTGGTGCTAGAAGAAGGCAAGGCCTGATTGGTCTGCGGATCGCAGGAGCCTGGCTACCACCAACCTGGCTCTGGAGATACGAGAATGAAACTCGTTTCTGGAGAGCCTGGCCCAGGGTGCTTTGAGAATCGCGTTAGCCTTGTTCTACACATACACGCAGGCAACCAAACACCCATCTCAAACACACAGAGCCAGGCTCTGAGTAACCAAACACCAGCTCGCTGCATCCCGTGGCGCAAACACGAGTGGAAACAGGCAAGCAATCAGGCCCTAAAGGAGGCCCGGCGCCTCGTCGGCTCGTCCGCTCGTCTGCATGCGCTCGCGCTTCTCCGCCACTTCCCTCTCCGCGTGAATCGGGCAAAATTAAGGCTCGTCGTAGCGGAGAGCAACGGTGAAGCTGCGTGAGGAAGCTCGATCGCATTCGATGCGCCTCCGCCTGCAACGCAGCTGCGACGGAATGGAAACGCCGGTCCATTCAAAGGCAAGCCTTGCTCTGTTATTTCATGGTAGGGCTCAGCCGCTCAGGCTGGGGTCAGGCACCACCAGTTTGGATGGACATCATCATTCATGAGTCATGACTCATCCAACGCACGCGCCCGGCCGGCCATCTACCTGTTCTCGCGCCTTCTTAATGACACGGTACCCTCGATTGATCACTCGGTGTAGCATTATGTACAACTACAATGTTCTTTGCTATACCTAAAGGCTCCTCTATTTCCCATCCTCTATCCACTATTTTAATTACCATTTTCTCTATCTACAGTGTACGAATTTATTGTCTACGGTGTATGGGGGACAATTTTGGAAGAGCCCTTAGGTATAGCCTTA
This sequence comes from Paspalum notatum, assembly GCA_022530915.1. NCBI lineage: Eukaryota > Viridiplantae > Streptophyta > Magnoliopsida > Poales > Poaceae > Paspalum > Paspalum notatum. The sequence goes on from CM039684.1 coordinate 5,481,497, forward strand.
AGTCCATCGATCCACGAAATGGGGTGATCACTGATCAATCAGTCCGTCAAGTAAGCACGTACAGTGACGGGGATACATATGCACATCGGCTTTCGCTTTGTCAAATCAAACCACGCGTGCCTAAACTGCTACTAGACGCAGGCGTCTCGAAAGCCATATGTACTATGACTTTATGCATGCTCCAAGCCAAGGTACAACCACTATCAGCGTATATATGGAGAGAGTACGTATCAGCGTCACCTGCAAGTTCAAACCAACTAACCCTGTATCTTTCCCCATTAATAACGCTGTTTAATTTGGATCGGAACAGCAGTTGCGTCGTCTTGTGCAGTTGCTTGCATATGCTTAATCGATCGCCGTTGAGTGGGATTGGGCGGTGGGCATTGATACCAGCCACGAATTAGGGCGCGCGGCCGGGGTGGTCCTTGATCGAGCTCCACCTGCAGTTCTTGGCATCTGGCCGGCGGCGTCAATCCTCAACTGCAGATCGACGATGTGTGTGTCCGCATCACCTGCCATGTACTTACTTCAACCCCTCCGTGGAGGAAGTTCTCTGAATCTCTAGCATCAGCAGTGGTGCGGCCCGGCCGGGGAATCTTCAGAGAACAAGTCAAAGATGAGCTTCTGTCATGACAGAGATTCAGAGAACATCAAAACAAGTTGTACAAGAGCTCTCTACCATCCATGCACGCATACTGCGAGGAGGACATAATATCTGATAGGAGCTTTACAAGTGGACAAGCACCATAATAATGGCATTCAAAACGTATGGTCCTATGCGTGATTAAATCCAGGATCAGCCTGCCCTCCGGATGTTGGTGGAGTAGAGCACTGGGGCTTGCGATTGCATTGCATCTGGACTAGACACACCCATTCGACGACACAACCAGAACCAGCTCCACCAGCAAGGCGGCTTGAATCTAGACGGTGAATGTCCTACGACGTACCAGTTGCCACCTCACTAAAGGTCTACTGTTGTCCCTGACGACGCACGAGTAGTCGAGTGCTGCACTCGCCCGCCCCTGCTTCCCTGGTGAAAACTCGTCTGGATCGGTTCATTAATCCCATGGCAGGGCACACGGCAGTGGTTGTAATCATTCAGTGTAGACAAGCAAGAACGCACGCAGCATGTCTCCGCCGGGCGCAAAGTACTACAGTACTAGTAGTACTGCGACACGGCCATTGCTTTGCCTCCTGCGTGCCCACGTCGGGCACAGGTCAACCTTCCATTGGCGCTTCCATTTCCCCCTGCTAGCTGGGAAGGTCGGAGAGTAAAGCGGGTTTGATTTTCTACCGCTGGGTGTGTTTAGATTTCTGAAAACTGGTACTGTTCTGAACTGAAAAGTACTGTAGCATTTTTCGTTTGTTTGTGGTAAATATTGTTCTATCATGGCCTAACTAGGCTCAAAAGATTCGTCTCGCAAAGTACATCTAAACTGTGCAATTATTTTTTTATTTCACCTACATTTAGTACTCCATGCATGTGCCGGCATTTTGATGTGATGGAAAATCTTTTTTTTACATAGTAGAATTTGGGAAAAAAAATTTGGATTGCCGCTGCGAGGTGGAAGAGAATAGAATAACCAGCTATCAAGTGTTGCAAGTGTTGTGTTGAACTAGATCGTAGCAGGTAGTAGTAGCAACCGCCGCCACTCCGCCAGGCCGCCACCACCCTAGCAGCTACTCGAACTCACTACGCGCGCGAGATCCTCATCGTCTCATCGGGTGTGTCCGGAGAGCAAAGGGACGATAGATGATACTAGTACGTGACATCATAGGCGAACCAGGTTCAGGAGTCAGCAGACTTCAAACGATGTGCCGTTGTGGACTTCTGGAGTTCTGGTGTAGGGCGGCCGCCGGTTTTTATCAGATCTCCCACGCAATTTTTGGCGCTTTTCTCTGCCTCTTCTTCTTATCATCAGTTCGCCTGTTTGTGATTATTCAACACCCGTCACTGGGAGCAATCATATACAGACTCTATTTTTCAGATATTTGCAGCCCAATGAGTCCACGAAAGAGATATGCCCTGTGGGCCGGGGGTATATATATAGACTAGAGTAGTAGAGATACGCCAGTACTATCGGATTTCCGTTATGATTCGTTCTTTAAAGACTCCCCCCCAATTCATGAAGTTCACAATAAGCTACACAAGAGGCGTTTCTGAAGTCTGATACAGATCATGCACATCGATTGTTTTCACTACCTTCCACTAATACTGTTATCCAGGGATTTTAGCAACATTTTCTACACATTTAGGACAAATATTTGTCTTCCCAATTCAGCTTTTTTTTATAGGACAGACCTCCAGTGAAGAAGTAAATTCCACAGACGATATATTTCGGCATTTGCTTCGCCCAACCTCCAAGATCCGGGATCCGGACAAGGGCCACTCCGCATCTTCAATGCATCTCCTCATCAAGGACCTATCATCCTATAGTTTGCTATTGGTAGCTGATCCACCAGACTGCGCAGAAATACGGAATTTTCAAAGGTTAGTCATATTCTTAAATAAACATAAAAAAGAATAAACTTAGGTTAAAATCATCGGTTTGGGTCTATCCAACCGCCATGTTTGGTTCTAGTCTTCTATCTACCCGTTAATTTTACAAAGATAGACCTCAACACTAGATATGATGATTGGTCAATATAAAATGTCCAGGGGTACTAGACATCGCTTCAACCATTGTACGATATTCATCTCGTGTAATTACTATTAAATAGTACGGAGTTATTGATGGATAACTTAATAGATAATATATCGTACAAACTGTCTACTCTCTTGTTCTAAAATATACTGTAGTATTTTTGGGTTTATCCTAAGTTAAATTTTCCTATAAATAGTAAAATATTTGTTAAGTTTGACAACGTAAAAGTGATTTTAGTAGATTTATGGCGAAACTGATTTTCATAATAATTTGTCTAGTTAAATTATTGTTAGATATATTATTTGTCAAAGATGAAAATACTTCTTTGAAACACGCAGCGCAAACACACGCTCACAAACATGCATATACATTCACTCCTATGAACACACGCTCTATCTCTATGAACACTTTAATAGACTAAGCTAGTAGATCTTGATTGAGTCACCGGTCACCACATACGTCTCATTGTCAACAGGAGCATCGCCTACTACTAGAACAACATCGACATTAATTAAGTCCTGAACTAAAATCTAGAAAAAATACTTTGGACAAACCTAAATGTAAGGTGAATTATATTATTAGGTGGAGGGAATATATTATTTCCTTTATGTGATATATGGCAAAGACGTGTGCATTTGCTCGTTAGGGATTAGGCTATTCCAAGTGTATAACTTACACATTCAATATATGGCACGTAAACTTTATGTTTCAAGGAGTTAAAAGGGGACGGATAGAAAAAAAAGTTGTATTTTGAGGGAGATGCCACAAAGCAGCGAGGTCATATGCATTGAAATCGAAACTATCCGAGTGTCTCACAGTTCATACGTACTCTCACACACATCTAATATTTAATTATTATATAGAGACTAAAAAGTAACACGTGATACATTGAGATAGTTATAGTCTCATAGTTATATCTTCTATAAGATGTGTGTACATTTTGCATAGTGTGACAAGATGTGTGACAGCTGCTTTTGCTAATCTCACAATTGGAGGCGTATTGGAAATCATGTAAAGATATAGAAATGCACTTGCCTTCGGTGTATTTGCTCAAAAAACATGCAAAATCGTCTATCTCACCCATAAATTTCTCAACCCGAAGTCTACCGAAGCATGCTGGGTGGTTGGAGTGCATCTAGCGAAAACCCTGCACATTTACGCTCCTCTCTGCCTCTCTCTGGAGTCTGGACCTCTGCTCGCTCTGCGCTTTTAAACACCCCCTCCACCACCCCGCAGCGTACATCGCGGCTCAGTTCACTGATTCACTCCGCTCCTCTACGCCTTCCCCCCACTCTCACCCTCGATCGATCGGTGGCAGGCAGAGGCAGCTAGCGCTCGCGGGAGAGAGGTAGAGAGAGATCGGCCATGAGTCACGGAGGCGGAGCCGCCGACAACGGTGTGAGCCCCGGCAACGTGCCGGTGTGCTACTACGGCGGCGCGGGGCGCGTGCCGGCCGCGGTGGAGCGGCGGGTGCGCGCGGCGGAGCTGTTCCTGCGGTGCGCGGCGTGCGGGCTCGCGCTGCTCGCCGCCGCGCTGCTGGGCGCCGACCGCCAGACCCGCGTCTTCTTCTCCATCCAGAAGACCGCCCGGTACACCGACATGCAGTCCCTCGTGTAAGCACTAAGCACACCCACCTCCGCTCCGATCCGTCGTCAACCACCTTCAATTCCGCCTCCGCCATTCCTGTGCAATATTCCATCTACCATTAATTATTATAGTTATAGCTACTACGTAAATATGCATGCAACAACTATTGCTATTGTCTCTTTTTTTTTTGTGTGTGTGCAGATTATTATGTTCGCATGCAAATCCCAGTAGTTATAACTCAGATTCCTTTTTTTTTTTCAACATCATTATTCTGCCAAACTATATTGTTCAATTGGTCAAGCATGTTGTTTGTTTTACGTCGTACCCTAGTCCTAGAGCTTCGGGCACCCACACCCAGTCTCCCTTGCGAGTGATTTTAGTTTGTCTCATAGGCTAGGCTACTAGGAGCTGTCATCATCCATGTCTGGTGACTGATGGCCACCAGTATACGGAGTATCCGAGTATTAAGCAAGGAAAAGCACATCTGGTGACTGATGGCCACCAGTATACGGAGTATCCGAGTATTAAGCAAGAAAAAGAAGCTTCCTTAATCTGGTGTCCTGCTGCACTGCTTGCTAGTGATGTTTTTAGAGCACACCCGGCTCCTGAACACGTCCGTCCGTCCACATCGTGCCACCACACTGTAGTAGTATACTACTAGTCCTCCACTCCTCCTCCGTATCAAATGCGGTCGTGCGCTGGTGGAGCGGGATTAATGGCGAGGCCAACGGGCAACCACACGTACGTACACGGCGGCGCAGAGGAAACAGCCGCTTAAAGCTGCTGCCGGTGCCGGGCCACGCACAGTTGAGCTCGGCCGGTTGTCCATTGCCAGCCACCTCGCAGAGGCCAGAGGACCCCATGCATATTTGCCAGCTGCATGCGCTTGCTGCCGCCGTGTGGTGGCTGCACGGGGAAGCCCAAGCCATGGGCGTGCACGTCCGGCCGCATGGAAGGAGGCCTGTGTCGTACCCAGAATAGCAGCTGCTGCTTCGGAGACGTTGACGGCGGCATGGTGTGTGTGCGTGGTGTTGTCATCGCAGCGCAGCGTTGTTTGCGTGGTGTGTTCATGGAAGGAGCTCTTTTTTTAGAGCTGAAGTGCTGAACCGGATGGAGACGTGGAGTTTTTACTGCAATGTGCACGTAGTAAACGATCGGCAGCTACCACGTGGTGGGCTGGCTCGGCGACCCGACGCGGTGTTAATGGTTGCTACGACTAGATTCATTCATGAGCGACCATGAATGCGACCTACTTCTCGCCTACCAGCAGCACGGCTCCGGCATATCTGGAATTTCAATTTTGTCAGCAGTCCTCCCACTTTTCAACTGTGTATTGTGTTCTCCCTGTTCACTTTGGATTCGAAGATGCGTTGATTTTTTTTTTTCTAGATGTCCCAGAGTGTTGTTCCTTCTTTTGAAAAATAAAACTCCCTCAAGGAACCAATCATTTAATTTTTGTTAAAAAAATAATTTTAGGTGAATTCAGACAGCCCCACCTACTAGTTTTTTTATCTCTTGCAATCAAAGCTTCTCATACACTATGCTTTAATGAAGCTTGCATGCTATTTTTTATTTTTTTCTGTCTCATAAAAATTGTCATAAAAGATAGGATATCTTTATATTTCAGGACAGGGAGCTACATTTAGATTTTTTAAATTACCTTAGAATATACTCCAACTGTCCAAAAAATACAATTCTAGCATTCAAATTTATCGAGCAAAGAATACAATGGTACCTTGTTGTTGTTGGCTACCTTTTCAATGGTGCACCCATGTTGCCTGTTTTTTCTGTCAATGTGCATGCATATTTATTTATTTATTCTTTTCAAGGTATATGTGCATGCTTAAATAGGGGCACCTAGGTCATTTCTCATTACTGCTAATATGTCTAAAAAATTCCTAAGATTGCTTTTTTAGAACAGATGGCAATTGAATTGGTGAGTGGATGAAAAATACCCTTTCTTTTTTAATCATGGACTACTACGCATAAATGAAGTGTTCATGTAGGGACATGGTTAGTGAATCATCGAGCGGGTGGAGTAGGTTTTATAACTTTATGGAGTATATACTCTACAAGTATTTTTATTAGAGACTGTAATTATTTTTTTCTTAGCAATAGCGGGTGGAGTAATTATTTTTATACCACTACAGTTTTATTTAAACATGGCGCGGAGAATGCAATACTGAGCAGTAGCATCGTTATTGTGCTGTGAGGGGTATTTATAATATGTATGACATATTCGTGGTACCACTGTCTGTTTTACTTCATAGTTATTGTCCTCGGTGCTGTATGCACAACTGCCCGGAGGGCCATCCTCATAATGCAGCAGCATGGAATCATGTAACATTCAAAGTACTGAGCTAACCATGGCCACAAAGTAGTAGGTGGTTTTTTTTAGTAGAGCTAAATGGAAGGAAAATTGTCAAAATACATTACCCCCAAAAATTACCTCATAGTGCAGAAGGAGTTGTTAAACCTCAATTTCTGGCATGCAGATTTTTGGTTATAGCAAACGGGATGGCCGCGTGTTATAGCCTGCTCCAGGGGGCGAGGTGCTTGCTGAGCATTCTGACAGGTGGTGTCCTCACCAATAGGCCCATGGCATGGGCCATCTTCTCTTGTGATCAGGCAAGTGTTTACAAATGTCACCATCAGATTTTATAGTTTTCTGGTCGCTGTCTATATGTTCTTGCATGTGTGTTATTTGTCGCTATCAAGTGGTTATTGTTCTGCTATCATTTCTAAATGTTTTTAAGAGTAGATGCTGATGTGCTGTACTGTGCACTTGTACATGTTTGTACTGTGCTTTGGTAATGTGATGAGACATAAAGTAGATTGTTACCCAAAGTTTAGGTCAACACGCAGTACGGTTAGGATTAGCGCTGTTACGAAAAATACTTGTGATGAAACAGAAACAGAAACAGATAGTCATTCTGTGCTGGACAACTCTGACATTCAAACAAGGGGTGTGTTTAGATGGTTGAAAAAAACACTGTTCCGAACTGAAAAGCATTGTAGAACCACTGTAGCACTTTTCGTTTGTTTGTGGTAAATATTGTCCTACTATGGCCTAACTAGGCTCAAAAGATTCGTCTCGCAAAGTACATCTAAACTGTGCAATTATTTTTTTATTTTATCTACATTTAGTATTCCATGCATGTGCCGGCATTTTGATGTGACGGGAATTTTTTTTTTTGCATAGTGAATTTTGAGAAAAAATTTGGGTACTAAACAGGGCCAAGGGTCAATTGTTTGACAGATATTGCTACAGAAGATACTAGAAAATGGATGTAAGAAAAACACCATGTGATAGCAACAGCGCTTGTCAAGTCTGGTCTGCACACCGTCAACACTGACATTCTTAATTTTATGGAGAGGTCTTGGAGGGAAAAGGAAGGTCGCATTAATGAGCACCTTAATTTTGCATTTATAGCATACAGGCAGGGCACCTTCCGTGTTGCTGGGAAATGATGATTAGGTAATGGTCACATCACATCCTTCCCTGCCTTCCTGGCTAATCACTTGTGAAGCTCTGAAGTTGCATCAAGATGCTGCTTCAGTGCAGCAGGTCACACATCACTATCAAACCCTGAACTGCGACCATTGAAAGTGATAAATGACCCTGACCAACAACTTGCTTAAAGAAGCCCAAATAAATAAATGAACTGCATATACGTGTAGTGCTTGTATTTATAGCCAAAGAATAAGATGCATTATGTTCCAGGGTTGCAAATGTTGGGAAACAATTTTTGACCATCCAGGTAGCTAGACAGTCAATTATATGGATCAACATGTGCATTTCCTGCCTGAAATCTGAATGCAGCAGCATCAGCAGTACAGCACAATCAAGATCCACAGCGATGGGCAGGTTGGTAGTAGGTGGTGAGATCACAGACCAGAGTCATCACATGGCGCTATGCCGATCACCAAGGAGCCCTAGATTGTTCTGCCTGGTCACTGCGTCAGTAGTAAACTCCCGCGTGCTGTGAAGTGTGAACCAACAACCTGGAGCCGCATGCATGCAGGTGATGGCGTACTTCACCATCTCGGCGGTGGCCGTGGCGATGGAGGCGGCGATGATCGGCAAGTACGGCAACCAACAGTTCCAGTGGATGAAGACGTGCCACCTCTACAAGCGGTTCTGCGCGCAGGCGGGCGGCGGCGTGGCCTGCGCCGTCGCTGCCAGCCTGAACATGATCGTCATCTCGCTCGTCTCCGCGTTCAACCTCTTCCGGTTGTACGGCAGCGGCAAAGGGAGGAAGTGATCATCTCGCCCCGCCGATCGGCAGCGCTCAACCATGCAACCTCTCTTCATGATCAGCCTGCTGCTAGGAACGAACGACACAGGCCACTGGCCTTTTTCTAGGTTTTAACACCCGGTCGTCTGGAACCATAGCGCCGCCATGGACGCTGGTGGTCTTCTTCTCCGGTTTGAAACTCTCTCTGGTGTTGGGTGGCAATGGCATGCCGCTGCCTGTCGTCTGTCAGCGTAGCCATATAAAAGGTCTCATGTATGGTGTATGTATATGATGTGAAGTGATCCAAGGTGTGTGTACACACGTAGTATGGTGGTAATAAACGTGCGGGAAAGCGATGTATCGATGAACAAACGACTGTCGCCGCCGGCAGCTGCTGCTAGCTGATGCAGGATGCCTGGGCTACCGAAATTACTCTCCCGGTTAATACAGTTGTTGTTGTCGCTTGGAGGCTGGTGCCGTTGCAATTGCCATCATTTACTGCTCGGAGGTACTGTACAAAATTAGGTGCCCAGAGTTGTGTTAGTTGTCACTTGTCAGCATATGGCGTCCTATGGGGGAGGAACGACACAGATCCTATGGTTTTCTCTGAGGTTGAGGGCTTGAGGCCCACTACAATTGTACGTGATGGACCTTTAAATACACCGAGCCTTCGATTCAAAGTACCCGTACACCATGGGCCTTGCAGTGTGGATTAGTCCCCTCCGTTTCTAACACATCCAGTGCATGGGCCTTAAGAGAAAATGAACAGTTTGTAGGATTGGGCCTCGGATGGCATTGGGCTCTTTTTCCATAACCGTACTCCTATCTCCTTTGGAACAAAAAGTATTTTCAAAGGGAAAACATAGGATTCTTAGTTCTATAGGATTTGGAACTGTAGCATCCTTTGGATCGTAGGATTGAGCCATAGGAAAGTGTAGGAAAGATCCACTCAAACCTCATTTTTTCACTACATCGCGTAGGAATGCTTAAATGCTTTTTTAGGGCTCCTTTGGAACAAAGAAAAATTAGAGAAATTTTGTAGGATTGGAATCATGTGGGAAAGTTTCCTGTATATGCCTTTGGAACAAAGGATTGGGTTCCCTCGAATCCTATGAAATTTCTATGGAGTGGCTCAATCCATTGAAATTTAGGAGGAAATCTAACATGAGGTCTAATGATCTTGAATTCCTTTGTGCCTATCTTTCTCTTCTCTTTCCTGTGTTGCATCCAAGTGCTCTATTAGAAACTTTCCTGTGTTTTCAAATCCTATAGGATTGCAAGCGCAACTCTATTTCTGTATTTTTTCTATTCCTGTGTTTTAGAAATCATGTGTTCCAAAGGAGTCCTCAATACATTATTCAATTTTAGTTTTTAGGCTAATGCATCCCCAATACAACTTTTTTTCTATGCATTCCTCTTCCATATTCCTATGTTTTTCCTGCAATACAGCCAAACACCAAATCCTATATTTTACATTCCTCTATTTTGCATATGCAATTTTATTTTATTTTTGTGTTTTTCTTGTTTCTGTGTTTTTGCAATCATGTGTTCCAAAGGAGCCCTTAGACTTGGAAATGGAACGCTAGCTCTAGAAAAGGAAAAAAGAAAGTAGCGGCATAACCATGGTCCTACTCTAGCACCATTAGTCATCCTAACCACAAATCCAAAATAATAATCAATGTTCAAATAGATGACAACTTGACTTTGTGCTATAAGTGAGTTTTGGCATCATATCGAGCACATAACGTGCAATGCAATGTGCATTCCTTTGCAGCAATGCGGAGTCCACAGGAAGAGGACAGAGAAACTATGAAATGTAAAGAAAAACTTGCGGATAAGACCCACTGGATAGGTGGATTTCAAATAGCTAGTTGATGACCATATTGTTGGGAATGCCCTCAGCTTCGTTGCGCCATCCAGAAGTAGACTAGACTAGCAGCTCTGAAGCGTTTGAAAATATAAAATTCTGACAAGATATGTCGGTCGTGTCGAGGAGCAATTTAGGTGTTTTTTCCACTACGGCAGAACTAGTACTATGGCACAGGAATGTATTGGCGCATCGCCTAATACATACAACTACCCGGCCATGTGCAGTGTTAGTTATCACAAGCCAAAGAAATGGTGTTAAAAAAAAATGCTCTGCTCCTGCTTGCAGCGTATGCCTTGTAGCCTGTACAAATGTAGAAGGCAGGCAGCACCTTTGCAAAAAGAAAAAGGAAAAACGCAGCCAGTTGTACATATATATCTCGTTTTTGAATAAGTCCAAAAGTGTAAAGGTACACTGTGGGGGGTGAGTTACACATCATGTTATACTGAGGGGGGGCGTCGGTCGTCGAGTCACTACCAATTGCATGCGCCTTGTTTGGCAGCGGTGTACGGATCGCTGCGGTCCATGCATCGATCGATCCGGCCATCTTGTACAAGGCAGGCCGGCCGGGCAGGCAGCGTCGTCGCGTAGCCCTGGCATGGGAGCTTGTCATATCCACGGGATGGATGATGCAGAGACATGAGACATGGGGCTTGGGAGGTTGCGCGCGGCCCCTTCCCACACGTGAGCCGGCCGACTGGCCGAGCCCGTGACCCTGGCCTCTCCCTCGCTCGCCCCCAGCGTGTCCTGGCCGTGGCCGGCGGCCACTCCGTGGATCCAGCCAGCCAGAACGGAACCATGCAGCAGCTCTGCTGCCGTAGTACTACCAAACGCACAAAGGCCGCGTCGGTTTCATGCTCCAAGACACATCTCATTGCCCGGCCCCGTGAACTCGGCCTCGGCGCGGCGCGCCCACGCATGCACTTGTGGCGTCTCATGCTGCTGTGCGCGCCGCCGCGCCGGTCGATGCGCGTGTGCAGCTGCATATACGTGTACTGCCCGGTGTGTAATTGTGTCGGAGTATAGATTTACACCGTGGTTTCCTTAAAAACAAGATGAACTCGTGTCTGATCGATCGAATCGATAATGTTCTCGACATGTCACACATGGAATGTTGTACGTACTACTAGTAGCATGCAGACACCGTGCTCGACGACGCATGGCGCCACCGCGGCACCGCCTGCCGCCTCGCTTTGAATGCGGCGAAATGCTTTCTGTAGCTGTTGGAGGTGACAGGACGAGGCCGATCACCGAGCCGCACCTTTCACGTATAAATGACCCGACGGAGCATTACAAACCAGGCAGGCCGCAGGCGAGTCAGAGAGAAGCGGCCTTTTCAGAAAGCTCAGTGTTTCCCGATCCGGAATGCGCCGCGGCACGCTTTCGATCCGGTCGCGCGTGGAGACGCGAGGACGGCGGTCGCCGCCAGCAGAGAGCCGTCACGAACCGATGGGCTGTTGATGTGGCCAAACACGGGAGCTGTAGTAGTGGCACGTACGCGCAAGTAGACGGCACAGGGGTGCACAGTGCGTGCGTAGACAGCACCACGACGAGGTGTCTCGGCCGCTCTCAGGACAGCCTGCCCTGCAGTCTGCACGACGCTGCACTGGTCACCGGGCAGCGGGCGGAGGATGTTTTTTTCACGTCGCGCGTTTTACCTTTTGACTGCGTACCGTGTGCAACGCAAATGCATGGTGGTGTTTGTGCAGGAATCCGTTTGTGCATAGGGGGCGGGAGCCGGTGGTCGCTGGGCTGCCTCTGGGTCACTGGGTCGGCAGAGCAAAAGCCTAAAATGACGCGTGCAGCAGGACACTGCAGGAGCCGCCCGACCCACCAGCAGATCTCTGCCCTCTGCGTCTGCGTCTGCGTCTGCGGCGCTCCTGCTCCTCGCCTCGGCCTCGCCTGCCGGAAAATTTCCGCCGCCCTCGGAGCTCGTGACTCGTGAGCGGAGCAGACCGGCGTCCTGAATTGGAACAGCTCGGTAAGTTTCGTAGCGGCAACTTTTGAAGAGATGCAACGGGCAACGAGTGCATGCCCAGTGTCACCCCACGTCGAACTGCGACTCGTGGTCCGTTCCGTGCGGAGAAGAGAACCACTGTTCCCCTTTCCGCCGCGCGGTCCATCCCCTGGCATGTAGTTGGGGCGTCCGCGGGCGGGCGGGCGCGCGGTGGTGCCGAGCGAGCGTACGTACTCCATCGACCAGCAGAAGCGGCACGCAGGTCACCTTTTGCGGCGGCGAAACAGGCGACGAGAGCGCGGCGTCATGGCTGGATCACGCGTGCGTCCGTCCGTTCGTCCGCTCGTTCCCACAGCTTGGTGGTGAAGAGTAGACGACGACGACGACGACGACAAGACAGGCATGAGGCATGGAGAGGTGTAGCGAAAGCAACGGCGACACGTAAGTAGGTGGGTGAGTGAGGTAGCGAGCGAGAGCGACTAGCGAGGCAGCGCACGCGCGACGGCGCGAGGTGCACGCAACGCAACGCAACGCAGCGACGGGCATCCGGGCGAAGCAACAGCAACACGAGGAAGCGGTACAAGGCGCGTGCATCGAAATAGCAAGTCGCCAAGCGGGCGCGGACAAGCACCAAGCGTACACCAGGGAGGAACCAACCAACCAAAGGATCATCGTCCTCTCCTCTAGTCTAATCTAATCTAAGAAGAAGAAAAAAAAGAAACAATGATTGATTATTTCCCATATAATAATCGAATTTAATTTAATATGCCTCTCCGGTGGTACAGCTGGAATGAATTGATTGAACAGCTCTCTCGCTTGCTTGCTTATTGTGCGTCCGATCCGTGCTAAATCAACGAAACCAAAACGAATCAGTAGCAGTGCTAATGCTAATAGGTGGAGTTGTAGCTAGTAAAAATTATGTTAAGCTAGCGCGCGCGGCGGCGTCCGTCAAACGCTCAGACAGACAGACGAGAGCAGCCAGGCTTTCTAGTCCGGGCAGCAGCAGTAGCCGGCTGCAGCAGCACGGGGTACGTGGCCGGCTGCCGAATCTGATGAATGCCGTCACTCACGACACGTCGACGGGCTTGCAGAGGAAGAGCAGCGACGACGGCGGCTGCTGCTGCCTCCCGGCGGCCGCGCCCCCGCCGCCGCCGAGGCGCTCGTAGCAGTCGATGGAGAAGAGGGAGAGGGAGAGGGAGAGCGAGAGGTGGTGCGCGCGCGCGAGCGCCCCCGCGCGGCCCAGCCGGTCGAGCGCGGGGCCCAGGCACAGGCGGTAGAGGCGGCGGTACCCGCCGAGCGCGGCGACGACGGCGCGGGTGGCCGGCCCCGTCGCCGGAGACGGGGACGGAGACGCGGGCGCGGGGCCGACGTGGCGCAGGCAGAGCGCCTCCCAGACGGCGTCGCGGCGCGCCACGGCGGCCCAGAGCCGGCACACGCAGGCGGCCGCCGCCAGCGACCGCCCGTCCAGCCGCGCCAGGATCTCCGCCAGGAGGTCCGCGTTGTCGTTGATGTTGTAGCCGCCTGCCCCGCCGCCGAGGAGCTGGATGCGCAGCTCCAGCTCCGTCACCTCCGCCGCCGCCGCCTCGCCCGGCCGCGGCGCACCTCCCATCAGCGCGACAGCTACGGCCCTCGTTCGTTGGTACGTAACCACGTACTGTACGTCGGTACGTGGTGGAGAGGGATGGGAGTCGTTGGCCGACGGACGGAGCACCGCAAGCGACCGCTGCTGCCCTGCCGGAGAGACAGCGGGCGGAGAGCGTATATATAGGGAGGCGCGCGGGGGTTTTGACTCTGTTCCTGTGCTCGTGTGTGGGGACGCCAACGCCACCAAAACAAAAGGTGATTAATAAAGCTAGCGCCGGGGTTCCAATGGCAGGTCAGTGAGTCGCCGTGGAAGCTGAGGTGGTGGTGAGAGCGAGTCGTCTGGCTAATTAATCGGCCATGTCAGTCACAGACACACACAGGGGTCACAGGCACCACGGCAACGCGCAAGAAGAGGATCCCAAGGGCGGGACGGGGCCAAGCGCGTTTGGCCAAGCGGCGGGCGTGGAGATGCGCGACGTACGTTACGTTACGTTACGTAGGCGCCGCGGGGGATTTAAGTATTTGCTGCGACCGTGCGACGTGAGGGGAGGCTGCGTCCCCTCGTCTCTGGTCTCCACCGGCCGGCAGCCGGCACCTCGGCAGGTGAGCAGCGAGCGGGCGAGGCAGGCACGCCGCACAGCTCGGTAGCAGCGTACGGGCTATGGACATGGCGCTCGTGGCAGCTGCGGCTCCGTTCCATGGCATGCAACTTCAAGTCGACGAGCCGTGTGCCCTGGGCCGCCGTCCGCCAACCTGGTGGAGTGCCAATAATTATCTGACTGCTCCATGCTGCTGCAGCTTGGTCTAAAGAGCAGCGCGCAACGAGGTCTCAGGTCTCCTGGTATTCAGGCACGCACACGAACGGGGGCTCTAGTCTTTGGCACCACGCACGTGGCATATGTAGTAGTAGTAGTAGGAGGTGTGAGAATCCGGTGGTTTTCTAGAACCGTATACGTTGCTGCAAGATCGAGTCCGTCTCTGCAGTTGCAAGTTACGTAAAGCCGGCGAGCAAGTAAACTACTAGCAGTGCTCCGCCGTAAAGCTCTCCGTTGGTGTGGAGCCTGTCACCAAATAATTAAGGTGACATTTCATAGGAGCAACAGATCAGAAACACGCGCGCTTTCTTCTTTCGGGTTCTTTAAGCTTCACACACTTTGGTCCGTTCACACCTTTGTTATGCTTTTTGCACTAACTACGTGGTTCTTTTCGCATTTTTTCAGTACTACATGTTAACTTAACTAATATAATCCCTGTCGCAGCGGTTGTCAGCTTTCAGCTGATACAAGGAAAATCTGTTGGGGATTTGAGTAAAAGCGAGGTGGCGATTTAGCTTAAGCACTCCCTATATGATTATACAACGATTTAATCTGGAAACGTGGTTTGTTAATTTCGGGCGACCGACGTGCACCGTAAGACGAAGGAATGATCGAGTGCCCATCGTGGCGGTGCCCTGTTCCTCCTCGCCTTGCTTCGGCTTCCCGCTATCTCGGGCACCACCGCAAGATATATGACTAGTTGACTACCAGCTCTGCTATGCTAGCTAATAATAATGCCTGAAGTCCTTGCATGCTCCGCGCCTACCGGATCTCCACCGCCTCACCGCTTTGCACGTGTCTCCACCAATCTATTCTCATCACTTGCTGCCCTCGGCCGCCGGACGCGTTTTAAGCCCGATAAACACCTAGCTCGACCTAAATAGGTAGCCCAAGATAATACGAACGCCTCGCCTCTGAAACATCAATCAGCGTTCATACACGTGCTGCAGGATTTGATTTGACCAAATAGCATTCCCTTTGTTTCTGTCCTAGTCTAGCGACTTTTCTATACACAGTAGAACTACTGTTATGTTATGAATGAAGGATCTAGCCAGTCACCGAGAGAATAGCATTCCCTTTGTTTCTGTCCTAGTCTAGCGACTTTTCTATACACAGTAGAACTACTGTTATGTTATGAACGAAGGATCTAGCCAGTCACCGAGAGGTTTATCTCTCCCCCGTTCCAAACTATAAAGATATACCTGAGTTTTCTTCCTGCAACATTCGGCAGTCAGTTTGAGTTGAATAAAAGAACATTTCTCAACATATAGTCTTATTTTTCTAGGATTTATAAACAACGTATCGCATTTCATTGTCACATGTTGTTACGATTAAACAAACCATGGAATTGTGTAGTCACCTGCGACTGTGTTTAGGGTACGACATCACTACATCAACATGGCCACACGAGATCAAAGAGAAGACATGGAGACGATGCGGGAATCTCTCAAAAGAATTTATCCCCCTATTTTACAGCATAAGGTAATACCGGCATATATGTACACCAAATTTTATCCACATGGAGTAATTCCACATTAAAAACTTGAGTATTTTATCCTTTCTAGCATCTCATTAATTAACTTTGCATGGTCACATGGAGCATGGAGAGACTCAGGCCTGGATCCAAAAAGCTAAAGTTTAGCTCTCCATTTTTAGTTACTTTTACTACTTAGAGATCCAAACAAACTAGCTAAATGGGCAAAGCTAGAGATTAGCCCCGTGAAATCTTTAGCTAGCCAAAGGTAGCTAAAACCAGTTAAAAGTGGTCCAAGGTGGCCACTTTTCCACCCTTTGACCTCCCCATCCGCACTCTTTCTCACTACCCCTTCTCTCTCACCATTATTAGAGGTATGAATTTTTTTTACCCATTAACTAAATTTTAGCTAGTGATCCAAACAACCCTTTTAGCTATGCGCTAAAGTTTAGTCCATAGAATTCAAGACCTGATAGTGCTCCATGTAGTAAAATTTAAGAACCCATGGAGTATGCTTAAACGTCCAAAGGATCGGACGGCGCCTAGGCTCACGACAAGTGCGACATTTCGTGGCCGCCAGCTCGCTCGTGTGGTTTTCGGGAAGCTGTTTGCTTCTCGGGGATCGCGCGCGTACCGTACCGCCGAGAAAAGTGGAACAAGGTCACAACGGCTACCTCTCCAACCCTACCCATGCAACTCGATTGGTGGTGCTCCTGCTGTATACTTCCTCCGTGTATCCCACAGCAGCGCGCTAGCCCCCACAACACACACGCTTCAAACTTCAAAGTTTCTTGTTTGTTTTTTTCTGGTCGATGCATGAACACTCGCATCCACTCCGTTTATTACTCTCTGCCAGTTCGGAAGCCTGCAGATATGAACGCGTGCCTCAAACTACTGGTCATATATGCTATGCGATGCGATTATTAATCCCATCGCACCGGCCCGGTGCGACAATACAGCTTTCTAGCGTGGAGTAGGACTGTAGGAATACAGAAGGGAAACGTACGCCCGCGGCCCGCCCGGGTCTTGTCGTCGCTGTACCTCTCTAGCAGCTCCTGCACCGTCGTCGTGCGCTCTGCATGGAGCGAGAGAGCTGCGAGAGCCGGCCGGGGGCCCTCGCCATTAATTCCTGGCTTGGACGCTACTCTCTCGGACAGGATTCCTGGGAACGAGGCATGTGCCGAACGGACGCGCGGTGTCTCTGACGAGCGGTACTGCCGATCACCAATCCCTCGCATGCATTCGCATCGCATCGCATCGCTTCGATGTGATTTGAGGCCAGGGCCAGCGATCGTGTCCTTGTCGATCGCGGATCCATGCCGCTGCTACTGTACAATAACCTACTACACCTACACGGCGTGAATTCGTCTCCTCTGCATGCCATCGATGATCGCTCCCCCCCTCCGGCCTGATTTGATCCCGGCCCCCTATGATTATGATATATAATCACACACACGCGTTCATGAATCAATGCGTGCATGTGCATGCATGCACCGGCTCATCGGGGCCTTTGAATTTCTGCCGATGATAGATGGGGAGCTAGCAGCTCGGTGGGCAACGAACAGAGCACTCGATCAAGCACCCAATCAGCGAGTAATGATTGGGGTAAAAGCGAGCTAGAGCTGGCCACTGCAACCGTGCAGCGAGTAATGGAAGCAACCTGCCCACTACTCGATCATCCGGCCCCCGCACATGATCCATCCATGGCTTGGCCGGTGGTGAGTACTGCCATCGCGTGGGCTCCGGCTGCAAGCTGCATGCATTGCCCTGTGAATCCCCACCCACGGACGCGAGCTCAACTTGTCCCGCGCCCGATCGACCTGCCTGTCCGGCGCTCGAACGAGAACGGGGGACGGCGTACGTGTGGCCATGTTGGGAGCAACGCGACGAGGCGGTTCGCAGTGCCACGCTAGCTGTGCCGCTGCCGCCGGGCCGTGAGGGCGGGGGGCGTCACGGGCCGACCGCCGGGCGCGCCAAGTCACGAGCGGCGGCCTGCGGGATAAAAACACCTCGCCGTGGAATCTTCCCTTTGGTCACTTGCTCGGCGGCTGCTCTATCTGCGGATCGTCAGGTCAGGCCCCTTTTCAGCCAGCTTTATCCCTGTTCCGTGGGGGTTGCATGTGTTCGGCGAGCCTTGTGCTGCGCTGGTGGCCGCCTGGCCCTGATGAGGCGATCGCGCCCAGTGCCTGCCGGTGAGCCGGTCAAAAAAGGCACAAGTTCCTGGCGCCGTGTCATGGTCTCAATCATTCGCTCTTTGATACGTAAAAGGCTATCTCAAATGGAGCATCTAAATGAACTATCTATACATTACACTGTAGCGGCGCTAGGAAGGAAAGTAGTTGGGGTACTGTTTAGGCAAAACAATCGATTTAGGCAAACCGTTGGAGACGGTCCTCGATCCCATCTCTAGTTCGGCAACAAAGACCGAGGTCTTTTTAAACACCGCTCCTAATCACCTATCGTACATGTTCTTAGAACGATTGTAGAGATTGGGATGGATGTAAATCCACAAAAAGTTTTTCTTTTACCCTGATGATGATATCGAGATATGACTAGCGATGCTCGCGCAGAGGATAAAACGTACACCCTCTTGTCCGTGTTGCATGAGGTTGGGGCACACGCTAGATCGCTAGACCCGCAGACAGCATCTACCAGCTACCGCATAGCTGCCTTCATTGCTCGCATGAACGCAGAATTATCCTGTCTCTTGCTGCATAGATTTATTATTTTTCGACAGAAACCCAAAGAGAAACACGAAAGGTGCGTATGCCTAATTTCGCAACGATGCAATCTTGCAGTTTTATTTTTTTTTAATCGTCCAGGCTTCCGCTGGTGTATTAATTCAACGGATTGCATGCATGGATAGCCGCAAACGTGCCAAAAGATTGCATGCATGCATGTGCATGACGAGGGAATCCGATGTACGTACTAGCTAGCAAGGTAGGCACGTATGCGTTGTATTGAGACTTGAGAGGAAAAGCTTCAAGTAACTTTAATATTTACCAAACAAAATAAGCACTTGAGTAATTGTTGCTTCCATTGTAAATTAAGCTACTGTAAGCCTCCATCCATTGTACATGCTCTAGTCAGATACTACCTCAGTTTTTTTTTTTTTTTGATGTTTGCCAAGTCAAAAATAATTTGCATGGGTTCAAATAAAAAAGGAAAAAGTAGTTGCCAAATTAGACCTAGAAGGAAAAAAGCATCTCTGCGCCATATTGCTAGCCAAGTGATGGCAAGTGTATTACTCCCTCTGTATTCAAATATAAGTCGCGGTTGACTTTTTTTCAAAATTTTGATCCTTCATATTATTCGAAAAATTTATGCAAACATATAAAAAAATTAATCACGCTCAAATTCTCTACAATGATAAAACAAATTACAATAAAATAAGTGAAAATTATAATTTTTTTAAATAAGACGAGCGATAGAAATTTTAAAAAATGTCAACCACAAATTATATTTAAATACGGAGAGAGTACACAGTAGTAGCCCTCTACAGCGCGCTGCCCTGCCCCTGCACATCACAATTCAGAGGTCAGCATAACGGGCGCATTCAAGAGCGTGGCAGGAGCCCGCTGCAAGATTCCGCTGGTATTTCTGGGACCCCAAGCAGGCGATGATACTGAAACTGATAATGTTGATGCTACGCTGCAGGGGCTACGTTGTTGCTACCTCGAATCTGTCTCTGCCCCTGCTGTCACTCTTAAAGCCTGGAAGGGTGAATGCATAGACTGCCTATTGACAGGTATGGACAGCAATTGATCTCAACATCTTCGAGCAGTACATACAGTGTGGTTGTAGGCTCGCTTGTACCTAGAGCTTTTCCTGAAAGGGCATGAGCTTCTTTGTGTTAGACTGTCTCCAACAAAAGTTGCCATTTGGAGTTGTAGAAATACCGTTTGGTGGCATTAGCAAAATGGCAACCGTATGCAATTTGATAGCGTCTCCAATGAGGTTGGTAAAAGCCCTCTCCCGAACCACGGGCCGTTGGCTCCCGCCGCCGCCGGGAAGCCACTGCCCGTCGTCGCGCCCGCCCCAGATTCGGCTACCCGAGCTGTATACTCTTGCCCACTCATCGATCCTCTGCCAGATCCGACGAGGACGCAACCCTACCGGCGGCGTACGGCTGGCGGAGCTGCTCGGAAGCTAGTCACGGACGTCGGTGCCCGACGGATTGCCGGCGGACTGCCATTGAGGACGGCGAGTGCAAGGTAAGTGACAGCGTGCATTGTCACCTCCATTGAGTGGACGAAAGATGTAACCTGCATTTTGGTAACTGAGGATTTTATTCTTGTATGTGAAGGACCTCACCATTCCTCTTGGTCATGGCTTGGCGGTACATTAAGAAGTCCATGTTTGGAACCGTTGCAGCAAAAGGTCGAAAGAGGAAGAACTCCAGGCCGCTGCTATTGTAGCCGCATTGGATTTTGGTAAGAAACGGAGGTGGGGAGGATCTGTACCTGGCCACGAAGTGAATAACCGAAAAAGGGATGAGGTAAATGAGCAAATCACGCGAAATTACTTCCACGATCCACCCTTGTATGGCGATGTTTTGTTTCGACGAAGATAATGCTTTGGTAATGACTCTAATTTTTGCTCAGCCTGCATATAATCAATTTACCAAGAATGGTTTAGCTGATCTTGTTTGCCTACTTGGACTTGTAGGTTTAGGATGCGCAAATCTCTATTTCTTCGCATTGTTGATGCTGTGCAAACTAGAAACAGTTATTTCGTACAGAAGAAGAATGCATCCAGCTAAAAAGGTTTTACAGCAATCCACAAATGTTTAGTTGCTATGAGAATGTTGGCTTATGGTGGCAGTGCTGATGCTTTAGATGACACCTATACCACAGAGACCCTTATTGAATTTGTGGAGACAGTCAGGAGGTGCTTGGTGGTGTCCTGCATGAATGGCCTTGTCCGTAACAACCTCCGGATTGTTCATCTGCAAAGCCCCACAATCGTAGAGGGACCAACCGCGATGAACCGGGGTCGGCCAGCAGCGCAACGGCCGGGACAAGAGGGCGCGTCAAGCCACGGCCAAGCCGATGAGCCTCGACGGGGACAAGGCAGCGAAAACACCCACCGCTGCGGTGGCGCTCGCAAGATCCGGCGAAAGGAACCGGATCTGTACAGATACCCGTTTTTCCCTTTCCAAGCAGTACAAATCCAGATCCAAAACGCAACCAACGAGGAAGTGGAGTAACCTTGACTGCGGAGTCGCCGGAGATGGTGCCTGTGGCGTCGCCGGCATTCAACATCCGGGCGGGAGACGAACCGGAGGCGGCGAGATCTGGCGCAGGGCGGCGAGCTGGTGCGTTCGCTCCAGGTGGGGGAAATGACCGTTGCTCAGCTGCCGAATGCGTCCCCCCGATGGAGAAGACAATTTGGGGGTTCTCTTTCCACCGAAGCAAAATGCCTGTGATGCCCCTGGAATCTCAAGAGCCTTAACACGCAGCTAGAGACAAGTTAATAATGAATTAGGACCTGATGACGCTTAGAGAGTAGCGAAGACTAGATGGAGAAGTCACTAAGCCAAAAATTTTTCTAGGAGAATATGAAACCCTACGTGGTTTGGTTGTTTAAGTCACCCCCACAAGTTTTTATGCAAAACACCAAATACAAAGGTCTTAGTTCGGGATGTTATCTTCGACTTTGATATTATGACCATCTTTAAAATCATATGTTATGAGGTTTAAAAGTCAGACCAAATCAAACCAGAAGTTCTTTGGAAGGTGCCAATTGTGATCGTGAACAAATTTGGACCCTAATAAAACTTTTAGATTCATTAAGCAACTGAGCTTAGCTCCATATCAAAGTTGTCGTACATACAGTGAACTTCACTTTTGCTACACTGAGCATGGCTCAAAACTGTCATCTACTTATTTCAAAGCTGACCTAAATGCTCCATGAAATCAGCCCCAAGCTAATCTACACAGAAAATCCCCAAGTCCAAATTTCAGCTCATCCCAAAATTTGGATCTGAAATTACTTTTGATTTCATTATACAACTTCAAATCTTCCTTTCTACGAAGTAAAATTAAACTTATTACCTTTCAAATGCACCTAGAGTGGAAGTGTTTGGACTTCATTTGAGTGATCAAAAGTTTGAAACAATGAAGACTCTCCATAAATGGAAGCAGCAGTTTTACCAAACCTTCGATAATATTTGTGCTTAATAATTCAAAATCTGTGGTGATCCAGGCAAAACTTTATATACCAAACTTGTAGATAATACTATTAGGAACAACTTTGGTAATTGGAATGTTGACATGCACTGTGATTTGGATGGTGTTTTGGGTCTTTTATTGTAAATCTGTGAATCTGTCAGAACCTGACCTGTGTTGTAAATTCAAAATTCCCTTGACCTACAGCCATAATCTTGCAATGATTTTATTGATAAGTTTGTATCTCATGAAATTCTGAACAAAATTTATATGAAACTCTTTTTATGAAAGTGGCCCTATGGTGGACTTTAAGAATTTTTATCCAGATGAGTTTAGATGGTCAAACCTGGGTCAGTCAGTTCAATTCAAATTTAAACCAAAAACTTCAACAGAACTTAATATCAAAGTTTATAACAAAGTTGTAGATAAACAAATTTTGAACACTTCTTGTATTTTGGGTTTGACCTAAATCGGCCTCTAGGATGTTCAAAAACGCAACATACAAACAAAGCTTCTAGCAGTCAAAGGGACTTTTCCATTTTTCCAATTTTCTTTTTGGCCTGAGTCAATGACGAGTGGGGCCCACGCGACGGATTCCCGCCCAGGTTCGGATGACAACATCCCAGTGGGTCCCACCTTCGTTCCGCTCCCACGAACATGGTCCAGTGGACCTCTTCTCTCCTCTCTCTAACCGGCCCCACCCGTCAATGGCCGTAGGTCTATGGACTCGGTCCGCCGCGCCACCACCGCCTCTCTTCCCCGTTCACCTGCGTGCACGCGGCGCGCGTCGCCTGCCCGCGCCGCGCGTGGCCGGCCGACGCCGACGCCGGGGGCGCGCCCATGCCCTGCTCCCTCCTCTTCACCTGGACGAGATCACGTCCCCCTTCAACTCCCACTCACTCCCGCGGCCTCACTCTCCCTCCCCCTGCGCCCGCTCCCTATGCGCCAGAGCCGTCTGCCATGGCCGCCGCGTCGGCCGAGCCCGGCTAAGCTCGTACACCCCGCTCCTCCGGCCGTTTCCCTCCGATTCGACGCTTGCACCGCAACCTCCATGTCCTGTCCTTCGTTTTCCCCAAGAAATCGGAGTCGTTCGCCACCTAAACAGCCATCTCCCACGGGTGAACGCCATGGACGAATCCATGGCAAGCTTCGCGCCGCCGCCGCCTCGGGCTGCATCTCACCCCGCCGAAGCGCATCCCGCGCTCGCCTCGCGCTCCTTCACCCAACCCCCACGTCCTCGGTAGCCGTCATCGCCTCCTCCACCCTCGCCCCGAGCGCCACCGCCATGGCCACCATGGCAAGTTCCGCACCGCCGTGGGGGACCCCATTCGGGCCGACCCCGCGCCTCCACGCCCCCACCGCTGGGTTCCCCTCACCCTTGCGCAGCTGTAAGGCCCAACCTCAACGCCTACCTCCTCCTACCCCGGCGGATTGGGCTGCGCCGCTGCCACCATGGCCAAGCCGACGCCGTCCAGTTCACCGCCGCCGAACCGCCTCTCCTCTCCACCTCCGTCGACGAGATCAGGGGGAGATGGAAGCCCGCGATGGGGAACATGCCCCCGGGCCCACTCGGCTTCAAGCCAAGCCTCCACGCCGCCGGCGGAGCGCCGCCTTACCCCCTGCGGCGCGGTGTCCGCCATGTCCCGAGCAAGAAGAAAGGGAGGGCGACTTCGCACAAAACCCCCTGGCCTTTTCCCTTTTTGTTTCTCTCTGTTACGTACGATGCACTGATGTGATGCTCCAGCATCTCGAGTGCATTATCATATCTCAATCATGCACTAAGCATCATTTAGCATCTTGTGATTTCATGTAATTAGGCTAGGACTTGTTTGGATGAGGAGGAAAGCTTGAAATTTGAATTTTATGCATGTGTTCTGTTAGATTCTTATTCCTAAATCCAAAACTATTGGGATCTAGGGGAAACTCATATTACCAAACTTGTAGATATTGAAGTTTTGAACAACTTTCATAATTGGGGTTTGGCCAGATAATGAAGGCTACATAGGGTTTGGAGTCTTTCTTTGTCAGTGCAGAAAACCAACTCAAATCAGCCTTGTTTAAAAACCCTAAGTTTGCACAAACCTACAGCCACTTTCATGCAACACTCCCATTGAATAAGTTGTAGGTTTTGAAATTCTAAGCAAGTTACCCAAAAGGCACTTTGGGTGAAAAGGCTTAGAAATAGGGTTTTTCCTTTTTCCAAACAATAAAGGTACCCTGTCCCTACCTAGGGCTGATTTCAAAATTTAAATTTAAACCACATTTACACTTGGATTCTGGAGTTGAGCCTTTTGACAAACTTGTAGAGTTCAAAGAGTAGAACATTTTTTCCAATTGGGCTTTTTCCAAATTCGGTCTAGAAATGAGCCAAAACAGCGAAATACCGAGGCCTAGAAAACACATTTTTCTTTTCCCAATTTTCGGAGTCAATGACAGGTGGGGCCCGCGATCCGCGTCGCGCCCACGGCGCGAACCCGCGCGCGCCGCGTGGCTCGCCGGCGTACAGGGAGTACGGCGAGCCACCGGCCGGCCGCCCGCGCGCGTCAAAACGGGCCGCGCGCGCCCGCGTCCGAAACCCTAGCCACCCCACTCATTCCCCTCCCGTTTTCGCCCCGCGCGCGCCGCTCAAGCTCGGGCCGCCATTGACGCCGGCCGAACTCGGGGTCGCGCCGCGCCGCCGCCTCCCGGCCTCCCCGAGCCAAACCGACCCCACCACCGCACTCCCCGCTCCGCGCCGCCCTCACTCCGCTAGGTCTAGTCGTCGGACTCCTCTCCCCCGAGGAGATCGAGCTCGGCTCGACGTCGCGCCCGCGCCACCGACGCCGTCGTTCACGTTCGGTGCGCCGCCGTTCCCCGCCGCTCCACGCCTCCTCCGCCGACGAGGATACCCCCAAGGTGAAGCCCTAGCTCCCGCGCACCTCCGCCACCCCGCGTCGCGGCTCCGGCGAGCCCCAGCTCGCCGGCGCGCGCGCGCCGCGCCGCGCGGCCGCGGCCGGCGCGAGGAAGAAGACGGGGGCCGGATCTTTTTAGATCTAGCCCCCGGACTTTTCCAAATTTACACCCCGGTCCTCCCGCACGGGGGCTGAGTCTTGCAGATCTTGCAAGCTAGCCCCTGGAAACTATGGTTAATTACGCAGAGGTCCTCGGATCTGGGTTTTTCTTTTTCTTTTTCCTTTTTCTCGGTTTGAACTTTGAAAAATCATATAAATTCAAAGAAAAATCCAAAATGGACAAACTCAGAACCTATGAACTCCTTGTAAATAGATCTATAGAGTGGGCATGATGTGGATCTGATAATTGACTGTTTTGCCCCTGTTTTTATGTATGCATGTTAAATACTCATAAAATGGAAAAGATGGCCTAAATGGTTTCCTAAATTTGTGAGGTCTTGATGTTGGCTTACATGTGATGTCTTGGCACTGTTTGAAGGATTGTGGGCTGTAGCATGAGTAGATTACCTTGTATTCACCATTTCATGCTCATTTTGGGTATTTATGCAAATAGGAAAATGGTGTATATGTAATGTATGTTCAAAATGGCATGCCTACATTTTTCTTATGCCACTTATAGTAAGGGAAGCTCACTGGTGAAATTTGAGAGTGTGCATGTATGGTTTAGTCCTTGTTTTGAAATTGATAAAAGATTACTTGCTAAACTTGATAAATGGGAGAAATGACCTTAGGGTGTATGGAAAATATCAGGGAATTTATAGTGGGTTACTAGCAAGATAAGAAGCCCTGAAAGTATTTTTATGGAAGTCCTTGGCACTGTTTGTACATGCATCTAGGGTTGCAAGTAGATTTTATATGCATAAATGGTTGAAGGATTTATTGTGTTGTATCATACAAGTGCTTGTTCCTGAGGTGCTCATTACTAGTTAACATTTATATGACTAGTTGTTTTGGTGCATGTTCTACGTGACGAATCCTCTATTGAGTGATGGTTTGTACGATTTCTTAGTGCCATACAATTTCATGCATTGCATTTCGTTGCACTCATGTGCACTCTCATGACATACATATAGATCACGTGAACGAAGAGCAGACGCAGGAGCAGCCACTGATCGAGGAGCCCGAGGACCCGGAGCCGTACCCGCAGCAAGAGGATCTCCAGCAGGCCGCCGACTCCGCTCCCGACGACACTGACCCTAGCGAGGAAGGTAGGCAGGCCCTACATTCTCCTAGCAAATTATGATTTGTGATTACGCATATGCATTAGGTATTGTTTGGAACCTTATTGCATTAGAACCACTGGCCGTCCTGGCCCTAGCACCTATATTAGGTACGTAGGACGAGTCGCCTAGAAATGCTAGGCTCGAGTAGACACGAGTGAATGGTCACTCGTCGCGTAGGGTGACTTTGAAAAAGAAATGGAACACTGGCAGTTTTGCCATGATAGTATAAGATGTTGATGATAAATTGGAGACCGGGCGGAGATTAAGCTATATTCTTGCGGTGTGCGTTGTTGCGGTGTAATGGCTCCGCCCGAGTCGCATAAGGCCCGTTCGCTGTTCGCCTGCTGGTTGGCATACCATTGCTAAAGTGCTTATCCGGTTAATGGGGCCGGTGAAACCTTACTTGTGCCATCCGGAGAACAGAAACACGTTCCTACCCACTGGTTGAGAGGAAGGTGGCCCGGGGGAGCTTGGTACTCATGGCGGGGAGTCCGAGATGTCGGCAGGCTCGTCATGGGGGCACAACCCGGGAGTCAGGTGGGAGTGAATCGAACTTGGGATGGGACAGGTGTAGGAGGGGGACTATATGTGGGAAAGCCGTCGTGTGAGTAAGCATATGGGCCCCTGGCATTTTTAGTTATTCCCGGGAATTAGAAATCGATTCGAATCGCTGATACTCACCAGGTGTGAGAATGCCAAATACCGCACACGGGCAACGTAGTAATAACTTTATTACCATATGATATGATTCATGTTTTTCGAATATTACATGATTGGTTACTTAATTGATTTTTTTTTGGATGCTTCAAGTTTATGTCAATTATCATACTCTAAATGGTTATCTCTCTCTATCATAAGGGGTAGCGGCTGTCAAATCCCGCTACCTTATGTATAATCAACCTTTGATAAAAATCAATGGCTAAGGACCTAGATGATAGTAAGCAAGCTTTGCGTCAGCCGTAAGCCAATGCCATTAAGTCCTCTGAGTAACTAGTACTCAGGGTTTGCCCCCAACATTTGGTTTTCAGGTATGGAGTTCCTCTTTTGTGCCTGCGTGGGTGGAGGAGCTTGTTATCACCAGGAGTGAGCCGAGTCATGATCTGGCAATGGGGTGACATCAGTGGGCATGATGTCACCCTCCTACTGCAAGTCTTTTGTTTATCATGAACTATGATCTTTAATTTCCGCTGCGAGACACTATTTCGAACTCTATTTTATTATGGACCTATGTTGAACCTATTTTATTCAGAACCTGGTTTGTAACTTAAAGTCCTATTACTATCTATTCAAATGACTGTGATGATGTAACTGTTGTGGCTCCATCGGGAGTCGGATGTGTGTGATGTCGGTTCATCTGGGATTTGGTGCAAATCGAGAGCCGAGGGCTTCTCGACGGACGACCGGGTTTAGTACGGTCTAAGTACACTGTGAGCTAATGGTGACAGGTGTACTTAGCCCGTATTAAATCGGCGGTTCCGCCACAACTGAGTCTGTGTACGTTTCCTTGCAGGTCCTTGGAAGTTAGGGTTAATCTCGTTTAGGTCCTGGGTTTTGGATTTTTCTTTTTAGATTTGTTATTTTCGGCTGAAACTTTAGAAAATCATAATAAATCAAATAAAAATCGTAAAAAGGTAAACTCAGTTGCATTGTACTCCTTGATAATAGATCTACACAGTGGGTATGATGTGGAGGTGTGCATGTACGATTTTACCCTTAGTTTGTTGCATGCATGATTAATAAGGATAAATGACAAAAGTGGACTAAATGAACTCCAAATGGCATGAAACTTAGACAGTAGCTTTGATAGGATATCTAGGTTCTGTGTGATTTTTGGTAGCCGTAGCATTGGTTGGTAAATGACTGTTTTGCCCTTATGTCTGTATTTTATGTATTTCTTTAACTAGAAAATGAGGGCAACATAAAATATGCTCAAATATGACATCTGGTATTTTCCATGTACTTTATATAGTATGAGTGGTTCTCTGGTAAAGTATGAGGTTGTGCATGCATGTTTCAGCTACTGTAATAAAAATGACAAGTGTTATGATGATATAAGCAATAAAATAGAAAAGTGCTATTTACCATGCTCTAAGAATTCCACCAAAAGTCGTGTAGCTATGTTACCCTGTAAGTAAGCTTATGTGAATTGTTCATGTATTGTGGTTGTTGTTTCATGAAGGGTTTATATGTGATCATTTAAATGGGATTGAAGGTGAAGTAAATAAGAATGGAATGTTAATGTACTCATATGTGCTCGTGATTTCTCATGTAAACTCCACTTAGTATAATTAATTTTGCTATGCCAAAATAGAATCTTGGAAGATGGATGGCTCTGTATACTCCGCATGCATGTGTCGTTTTCATATGAATAGGTTGCAAATCATTAATGACCATAAAAGTATTGCATTACTGAAATATAGATAACGGTAACTCAAAATAAGTCAAATCATATAACTTGTTCACTTATATGCATGTGTACATTTGGTATGATAAGAGCATATTGGAATTTAGAGATCTATCATGTATTTCTCTCATGTACTCTATGTGATATGTTTGATTTGTTGAGAGGGATTAAACATCACCATACTCCATGCATGTATCTTAATGATCCAAATTGTTATTGCATATTGTTATCGAGTCGTAGCATTAACATGTTATCAATATGAGTATGATCAGTAACTTGTTTATGTGTGATTGAATGATTGTGTACTTGCCTTGTGTCCATAAGAATACTCTCTATTTAAATAGCTTATCAATCACCCTCCAACATGCTCGTGAAGTGCTTGCTTATGTATGTGCTCAACCTTCATGCATATCTTACATTGCATCATGCATGTCATTCATATAGTGACGCCTACTACAGATACGTGGTCAAGAACCAGGTGCGTGGAACTACTTCAAGCAACGGTGGTCCAGAAGAACAACTAAGCTCTAAGCACGACCTGGAGTGCCCATCAGTCGTGTTTGGACGGAGGAGTTGTCCAAGGGATCAAGGGATTGCCTGGGGCAAAGCCTCACAACCCGGCAAACTAACAGTAGCTTAGTTTGTTGGTTTTATTAAAGCGAATCAAAGGTAGGCAGGACCATACTATACCCAGCAAACATCTTATGTCTTGATGATTAGACATATGCATCAGGAGTTGTTTGGGACCAACTGCATTAGACATCCTGGCCGCCCTGGCCCTAGCCCCTATACATAGAGTTCGTAGGACGAGTGCCTAGAATGGCTAGGTACGAGTAGATACGAGTGAGTGGAGTCACTCGTTGCGTAGGTGATTTTACAAACCTCAGAAATCTTATTATGATACAATTTATGATTATTATTGCTGATGTTAAATAAAGACCGGGCGGAGATATGGGTATATTATGAAAAATGATGATGATGAGATGAATGGTTTGGTGGACTCCGCCCGAGTCGCATAAGGCCCGTTTGCTATTCGCCTGCTGATCGGCATAACATTGCTAGAGTGCTTATCCGGGATAATGGACCGGTGAAAGCTTACTTGTGCCATCCGAAGAACAGAGACAGACTCCTACCGTGACACCTTGGGGAGCTTGTAGTCGAGGGAGGGCTGACCCGACGTGACCGTGGTATCGCTCCTAAGGCGGCACAACCTGGGAACAACGGAAGGATTGAATCGAACTTGGGATGTGACAAGTGGAGATGGAGGCTATATGTGAGAACGCGATGGCTAGTAAGCATATACCCCTGGCATTCCTAGTTATTTCCGGGAATTAACAAATCGATTCGAATCGCTGATGCTCACCAGGCGTGAGAATGCCAGATATCGCACACGGGCAACGTAGTAATAACTGTAACATGCTGTTTATTAAGTCACGCCTTTTATACAACATGCTTGGATGTGTATGGTCCGTCCCACTATTCAGGGTGTCGCCCATCCACTGCTAGGAGGTCGATGGACTTGGGAGGTGTTTTGAGGTCGAGGGAGGGCTGACCCGACGTACCGTGGTATCGCTCCTGAGACGGCTACTCCCAAGGGGTCGGATGGAGGCACTGTGAATCTTGGGACAGGCCATGTGTTCATGTTTTACTTTCCTACAAGTATTTACTTTATGATATAAATAATATTCATGGTTAATGGATAGTAGCTGTCAAATCCTGCTATCTTATGTCAACATGACTTGTTTTAAAAATCAATAGCTAAGGATCCACATGATTAGTAAGCATGCCTTGCGTCAGCCGTAAGCCCCGTCCATTAAGTCCTACTGAGTAATTAGTACTCAGGGTTTGCCCCCAATTTTGGATTACAGGTACTGGCGACATCTGGATTGCTGTGTTGAAGGTGGTAGTACCAGTGGGCTCAGTGCTACTCGCTTTGTTCATCTCTTCATGAAGAATATTTGAGTTGTTTCCGCTGCGAGATGTTTGAAAACGCTTCCACTATATACTCTGAATTCGCTTCCGCTATATTTGAACATGTATTTGATTCTGTACAATTGGGTTGTAAATTAATTCTATTATTCTCTATTTCAACTGACTGTGATGATGTAATTGTTGTGGCTCCATCGAGAGTCGGATGTGTTTGATATCGGTTCCTCTGGGATTTGGTGTTATCGAGAGCTGAAGTATTCTCGACGGACTACCGGGTTTAGTCTGGCCTAAGTGCACTGCGAGCCAGAGGTGTCAGGTGTGCTTAGTCTAGATTAAGCAGGGCGGTTCCGCCACAATGCCTACCCGGTATGGCAACCTTGTTGGAGACCGCTGTCAACTGCCACAGTACACTAAAGTTGGCATTTTGGGTATGCCAATCCAGATGACAACCTTCGTTGGAGACAACCTTAAATTGAGGCAAAACAGAGTCTATAGCGTTGTATATATCAAAACTTAAGCCGATGAAGAAAAAAACAAGCAGTTCACTTATTATCCCGGAAAGCCTGCACGCTATGCTGTCCATAACTCGTGGTCTGGGAGCTGAGGCTAAACCACCAGTGGACAGCAGGCTGCAGAGTGCAGACTATTTGGGACACCATTTTCCGGTTTGTTTGGTTGCTGCTCGACCCAGGAAAAGGCAGCGTGGCCTTTTCGTCGAGGCCTGGCTTTGTATACGTTGCGTTGCATGCCCGTACGTTCTCGGAAGCCAACGAACCGGCCCTCCAGTAGCGCTACAGACCATGCACGCAAGAACAAGAAGAGCTACGACACAAGCAGATGCAGCGATACATATATATTTACACACGCGCAGCGCAGACTGCAGGCAGCATCGATTGATGCACAGTAGTTCGTACCTCCTCCGCTACGTACTAGCTGCTCGCTGTCAGCTCAGCAAATAGCTAGGGCCATGCATGACATGTGAAAGAAAACAGAGAACAGTATGACCACTCTACCTAACCACACTGTACTGCAGTGATACTGCTAATCAGTTGACTCGCGCGCGCGCTACCGGCTAGCTAATCCTTCCAAACACTAATCCTGAAACCGACGACGCGGGTGAGTAAATTATCAACGGCACCCGCGCTGGCGACGCGGCAGGGCATGTCGCGCTGCCGCGGCAGCTACAGAGATTCCCAGCACAAACGCAAAGCCCTAGGCTGATTAATTAGGCGCGCAGGCGGACGGCAGACGCGGGGGGACGCATCCCTCACGTGGGAGCCCCGTAAACGCGGCGCCATTGCCGGCCGGCGACAGGCGAATCCATGGATTGGAACCGATCGAGGATCACGATCAACACGAGCACACGACGGGCTGCCCGCCGGCCAGGCGGCGCCGCTGCTGTCGTGCCGTGCCATGGAGTACGTCAAAGAGGGCGCAACGATAGATGCTGCTGGGCCGGCCGGCCAGGTCTCCAGTCTCCAGAGGGAGAAGGCCGGCAGCCCGGCATGCCACGCCCATCAACTCGGCCGGGCCTCCTCGTCTCGTCAATCATCCATCAAAGAGGTTCAGAAACAGAAGCGCACGGCGGCTCTCTCGGGCACTTTTTTTATTTATATATTTATTTTATTTCGTTTTTATAAAAATATATTACGGTTATAAAAATTTACGGGAATGTACCCCTGGCGCCTTGGAGCCGGGCGCCAGGATACCTGGCCCGGCCCACCCGCGTCCCTGGCGCCCGGGGTCGGGGCGCCAGGGGTCGGCCCGCGGCGGGGCAGGGGGCGGGGGCGGGGGCGCCCGGCGGCGGGGCAGGGGGCGGGGGCGGCCGGCGGCCGGGGCCGGAGCGCCCGGCGGCGGGGCGGGCGGCGGCGGGGCGGGGGCCTGGCGCCCGGGGACGGGGCGCCAGGACCTGGCGCCCGGGGGCGGGGCTTTAGACTACGTACATCTCATTTTAATGGACTTTAGACTATGCATTGCATTGTATGTGTGGATTTTTCACATGAATTATGTGTTTAGTGTTGTATTTGTCATTGCTCTGTGAGGTTACATATATGTTATGCAATATATACTGTCAATATGGATATAATTAGGGGAAACTCTGCCAAAATTTTCAATTTCGTTTTTTAATTCGAAATGCCTTTCCATTCAGAATATTCTAAAACCGCGAAATTTCGCTCTCAAAAAAATCGCCGTCATTCCAAAGTAAAGCAAAGATTTTCGAAAACTAAGAATTCTAATAATTTCGAAAACTAACAATTCCAAAACTACTTTCAAAAACTAACGATTCCGAACCTCCGAAAACTAACAATTCCGAGAGATTCTGCCTTCAAACAATTCCGAACAATTCTGCCTTCAAACAATTCCGAACAATGCAAGGCGTCGGAACAATGAACAATGCAGACCGTAGGAACAATTATAGGCGTCGGAACAATGCAGACCGCCGGAACATTTCGGGACAATGCAGACCGTAGAAACAATAACGACGTAACATTTCGAGCAGATAGGCCCCTGGCGCCCGCCAGGCCCCTGGCGCCTCGCCCCCGGGCGCCAGGACCCGCCGCGGCCCATCCGGGTGGGCGCCAGGTGTATAGATTTGTAAAAATTTATAACCGTAATATATTTTTGTAAAAACGAAATAAAAAAAATATATAAATAAAAAAAACGCCTCTCTCGGCCGGACCCTGTTCTTCCTCACGGGCGAGAGAGCCTGCTGCATTGCTCGCCAGGGAACACAACCAAGGGGAAATCGCCGGGGAGGCCGTGACCATGCACGTGGAGCCGAGCGCACAAGGCCGCGCCTCGCATTGATGATCGACTTTTGTAAGCTTGCTCGCCTCGCCTGTGTTATTTAACGCGCGTTGGCACGGCCTGTTTGACGTGCTGCCTCTGCAATTCTGCTTCTGCATGCATGCATGCATGCTCGCAGTGAGATAGCAGTACTCCGTACTGCGTTTCTTGGATCCTGTATGTATCACGGTGCATGCGCGGGCGGTGCCGGTGGGTGACGATCTGACAGTGCACAAGCAGTACGCGCGCGATCCTGTTGCGACCAAACTCTCGGAAAAAACTGCTGCCCTTGGATTCGATGGGAATTGCCCTGTTGCTTGTCTCCGAGTTCAGCCCAATGCAGAGGCATATACGTACTTGGGATTGAAATTAGGCGGCGTGCTCCGTTTTGTAGAGTATGTTTTTATTAGTACCCCTGTCGCAAATTATAGGTTCACGTTGACTTTCTTAATTGATACTACCTCTCACACAGTATATGTGTTAAAAGTTTGTGAATAAAATAGCATTAGCTGTTAAAATTTCAATCCAACAATTGGTAGCGGGACTATTATAATAATCGTAAGAATTTCCAGTATTTTTTTCTAGCGTATTTCCTTGAGGATTAATGTTGAGGCTTGAGAAACGAACCCTTGATCACGGTTTGATTTTCCTCCATAGTTATTTTAAGCACTGCTTATATTTTTTGACAACCTACAATAATTCTTTTTAATAAAAAGAATGGTCAGACATTATATCTAAGAGTCAATGACGACTAATAGTTTGTGATGGAGGAAGTACATGCCACTAGAGTTATATTCAAAAGAGTTATTATGTTAAAAAAATGTTATGTCGCTATGTCGAGTTATTCTTGATGGGACGGAGCCCTGGTGGTAACGAAATGGTATACTCTGCTAACTGCAAAACGTATTTAGTAATCGCGTTGCATATTTGAGAAGCAATTTTCTCCCGATCCGATTATTTGATCGAACAGCTTAACCTGAATTTGCATCGCAACATCGTCCACGCCCACTATGTTAGACGCCAAGTCATCCGGGTCGACGTGACAACGAGTATATTGCTAGCAGAAGATGAAATTCCACAAGGTTCAAACGTCGCGTCACGGAGAAAAAGGGGGGAAAAGAGGCGTGGAGCTACGCTACGAATCTACGATAGACCCAACAAGCAAGCCGAAAATGAGCAGGCAACGTAGGCATGAGTGGGCTTTACGACCAATCAGCAGCCCTTTCGCGGGGTCCAGTCAGTGCGATGGATCGATCCCAAGGCAACAAGGCGGCTGGCAACAAGGGGAACGCGAAGACGCCAGCACGTCCGATAAGCAACTGATCTGATTGATTGGCACGGCGGTGGTTCTCGTGCAGCGATACCGCCGTTGCGTATTTCTTCGCGACGAGACGAGAGCTGCTTCTGAGATCTGTCCGGCAAGTTGCAGCGGAACCGGATGCTGGTGATGCATCAGGTAATGTGATGGCAATGGAGAGAAGAACTCGAGCCAAGGCTAGCTGTTGGGAGCCAGGGCGTGGCCGCGTGGGGATGGATGAAACGACAGGCCCCAGCGGCTAACAGTGCTACTGTTGGCTCGGCGGGTGCGCGTGTTTAGGTGGAGACGAGACGACGGATCGGAGGAGCAAACGGAGGACGCGACGTCGTCCTCGTCCTCGTCGCCGCCGCCGTCCCGTAGCTCTTGAACTCGAGCCCCTTGGGCTCACGCCCCGACGCGGTACCGCGTGTCCTGGCCTGGTTGCGTGCGTACATGACGGCAAGGGGAGAGTGGCGATGGAATGGATCGAAATCGAATCGAAGGGTGTGCGGGGGTTTGGTGGCGCGCGGCTTGGGAGCGCATGCTTGACCTCACGCGCGCGCCCTGCCCGGGGGAGGCCACGACGGTGCTCCTTCCACCGCTTCGGCTGGATGGGGGGAATGGGTTGACCGTCGGACGGATAAAAAGTTCGGTTGCTTCTTGGACTTTCGGGTCTCGGGCCACTAGGGCCAACGGAGGACATCGGTCCAGCCACGCCACGTTCACTCTCATATAAGGATCATATATGGGACTTCCGCGTAAAACGTGGGCCTAGGGGAAGCAACGGAAAAGGCCCATAGATCTGATTAGCCTTTAAGCCCACATATAAACATCGGCCCATCTTGTTCCGCCACAGCTGCCTTGATTCCTTCAGTTCTCTCTCTCGGCAGCGCCTCCAACCAACCGATACAGTACTCTCTACAGCCTCCACAGCTCACTCTGCTGAAAATCCTCCATTCCTACACTCCTCCCCTGTCGAATAAAAGCTACCTCTCGCGGCTCGCGTCCCTCGTCCCATCCGGTACCGGTAGCCGTCAGCTGCTTCCACCTGAGACAAGTTGCATGGCCTCTCTCACCAAAGATTCTCAACTCTCTCTCACTGCTTAGCTCCTCACGTCAGTTATTTGCTTCCCACCAATGACAGTCTAGTGTCTAGTCCTCATCTTCGTCAGCCGCTGCTGGAAATGCTGTAATTTTACCACTGCTGTCTTTGGCCAGAGAAAACCAGTAAATGGTACTGCTACCTAACCATTGGATCTCTTAGAATAGATGGCCCACGTCAATGCCAATCATTGTAAAATTTCCCTATTACAAAGTTCATAAATTCGATATGCAAAACACAAGTGCTTTACAAAAAATTGTTAATGCTTGTCTCAGTTACCGTTTGAAAGTGGTCCAGGAGTACAGCCCTCACATGAGTGACTCCACTACGGGTGATCACTGGGTCACTGAAGATATCAAGTGTAATTTTGCAGCAGAGATGATCAGGAACCTGCAGATGAAATAAACTGAATGGGTAGACCAGCCAAAACAGCCAAAGGAAATGTTGTCTAAGCCAGTGTAGTACTTCTGCTGGAGTATCAGCCTTTGCAGCATTTATTGAAAACTTCCTCGAGCTCATTTAGATGTTCTACAGGCGCATCTACAGTTGGCATACCAAGGCTGTTGTAATTCATTCCTTAGAGCTTCTTTACATGCTACCTTGAAAAATTCTATACAATTATATTAGGGTACTACACGTACTACACGCTATGCAGAAAAATGAAATTATTCACGGACCTTCGCTTTGGCAGTTGAGAGGCTCGCTCTCTTGATAAGCTCTCCCATTCAATGGATTTTGCTTTGAAAACTCTTGCCAGATCACTTCAACCGAGCTCCAAGGACAAGTTTTGAAAAGTTTGGTTAGTCAATAAATGGAATAAACAGAAAAATAAATTAATAATCTCTAACTCAAATAACATAATTGCCCAAAGAGGCAGTGCGACTAAAAGGTGGCACTAAAAATTATGATCTTTCAGTACTTTAATGTGTTGTCTAATTGTCCATTCAACTATTCTGACACATGTAATAAGAGAATTTAGCTTTAGCAGATCGAGAGAAAAGAGGGCAGCGTATCTAAATGTTAAAATTTTGCTTAATAAGATGTTATGTACTAGTTACAAGATGGAGCAGGTGAAAAGGCCAGCTTAAGGCCCTTACACACAAAAATTGGAGAACATTTTTTTTATTAATACATAGTTGAAGTAAAGTAATTGTGAGAAATGTTTAGATGGGGGCAACTATTGATGTTTAGTAAAAGAAGTGTTCAAAATTATTATAACAGCAGATTAGTGAAGTAGTACAAGCACATGCAAGCGAGGGCATGTAATGTGCCTGCCAGCAAAGTAAATAAGTTTTTTATAAGTAAATAAGTTATCATCAAAAGTCATAAGCATATGTGTATTAACTATTAGCATTGTAGGATAGGATATATATGTGATTTTTCTTCATCCAAAAAAAAAAAGAACTAAGCTGAAATTCAGTGCCAGCACTGAATATGGAATGAACCCTTTACATGCTTGAAGCATATCTTACTTAGAATATGTCAGTAGTTCATAACTAAAATGTTAAGGACCCATAAGGAAGATCTTGATCATTCTGCTAAAACCAGAGTTAGTGTCCCCCATTTTCGCAGCCACCTTAACATAAAGCAGTAACAAAGGCAAAATATTATCTACCTATTTGCAATCATGATTAAGGAAAGTCCAACAAAGGCGAACGACTTTCTGCCCATTGGCAAATCAAACCTGTGGAAAGTTCAATTCAAGCTGCTTTCTGGCAAACAAAACAAGCTCAACAACTAAGTTGAGTTAAGTGCACCTTCCATCTGAGCAACCAACAACAGGTGTAAATCATAATAGGCACTGGGAGTTGCAGAATACACAACTACTACATGTGAGGTCAAAGCATATGGAAGCAATTTCTGAAAAATTTTAGATGCAATGTGTATAAACATAGAACAAAATGACATGGCAATCTCCCGATAAGGAAGCAACACTTGTTTTTTACATTTACTACATAATATCGACTAACAGAGTAGCACTTGCTTTCGACATTTACTACATAATATCAACTAAGGAGCAACACATGTTTTCAGCATTCGTAGCATATTGATTCCCAAAATGTTGTCTACTCTAGTTATCGTGAGACACGTCGAAAGGCCTCGAGTGGAATCTGTTAAGGTGTCCGAGAAGCTGGTTTCTGTAAAACTGCTGAACTTCCTTGCAAGTGGGCTCGGCCTTCTGCGCGTAGAGGAGGAAGCGGCCACAAACTCTGGCCGCCTTGTTGTTGATGCGGCCGGCGTAGCGGCGTAGGTGAAAGACGGACTTGTCTGAAGTCGGCTCTACGACGAGGATGTGGATGACTCCAATGACGAGACAGAGCAGAGCGTCGACCCCAGCCATGTCGCAGAGTCGGTGATGTTGCAGAGCCGAACAGGTCCGTGCGAATGGAACTTGATGAGGGCGATCGCTGCGGCTGTGTGGCAGATGTGATGGAGATAAGGTCCATGGTGCGGTAGACGACGTGCGCCTCCATGACGAGACGAATGATCTCGGCGAGCGAGGTGATGCGGAGGACGTTGTCGTCGGGGACCTCATCGGAGTTCGAGTCATAGGATTCGTCGGAGTCATCGCCATCGGAGTCGCAGGCGAGAGTGACGTGCCGGGAGTGGATGAAGCGCCCCAGTTTCCATAATGGGACTAAAATGTGCTTTATTACCATCTCAGGGTTTTGGTAATCACATTTTTGCATCAGAGTGATACAGATCCGCTCTAACAGGACGGACAATAAAGGGGCGCAGCCCTTGAAGACTAAGCAGCGGAATATAAAACGTAGGCCCAAACTTTCCCACGTTGCGGTTGGGAAGTAGGTCGTAACCCTTAATCAACCACGTACACGATGGTCTCTCCATCTCTGTAAATCATCAACAAAGCAAGGGTGAGTACATACGTACTCCGCAAGCCCACCTTATTCCGTAAGGAGTGGAGGTATAGCTACCTGTACATGCAGGATATATCTGGAGCTTATGGAGGTTTTGCATAAAAACACTTTGTATGCAGGGTTCGAAATAGTCTAACAAATTTTAGTCATTCAGAAATAGGGTTTTCTTAAAAGGGGGTGCCACTGGACTTGCCGGTCCACATGGCCAATGACCTTCCAGCCATCACACCTTCCACACCGCTATGGAATTCTACCCCCGTAGCATAGCTTCCACCCAAAAACCATTCCACAACCAAAACCAAACATTTTCCACAGTTTTAGTTTATGAAAAGTGCTAATTGAAGAACCAAGCCGTAACTCATCCATACCAGTGGACTCGGACTATTCGAATAGATTTTACTTTGATCGGAAGTTGTACTGATTCCCACAAGTTGGACTCAGCGACACTTACGGCCAAATAAGCATCCGAATTCCAAACCAAACCGTTGCCTTTGTTTCATTGCCTAGCAGTACTTTAGAATTTCGGGCCACCTAGCCGCTCCAGTACCCCGCGGTACTCCCGTGGCTCCCAACCCCTTTCCTAGCCCCTTGTGCGCCAGCACAGAAACTACTAGGCTATCCACTCCGGCTCAGGTCTAGCCAATGCTTTATACAGAACGAGTGGTTGTACTAAGAGAGTTAGGCAAGATGAAAATCAACGCGGTCCTTACAGAGCGCAGATAGAACCGTTCCAACTTTCCACTGCTCGATACCGCGAGCATCCATCTACCCGGTCGTCTCCACGACTCCCGGGACTTGGGTAATTGCGGGTTGCTAAGTTACCGTTTATACTCTGCCCTTTAAATGGCGTATCCCGACCCGTGGGTCGTTTGCCGGGGTTCTTCCCCATTTTATTTTAAAACACATACACCTATCCTCATCCCAAACCCATCAAGTTCCACAACCATAATCCTAACTTAGCATCAAGATTATGATAGATATAATTAAGTGAGCGATCACACCTATGCGCATTACATCTAAAATAGGCTTAGGTGGCTATATATTTGTGGGGTTACCTTAGCAAGCAAAACATGCAGGTTTTTATGTAATTATCGGGCCAAGGGTTGTAGTTGCAAAACATAGAAATTTTATGCATCAAGTGAGGATTCCAGTGGACTTGTCGTGGTCATCCCATTCGCTGGATAACACGTCGGCATAATGCCCAATATTGGGCATTCTCGTGCTCCTGCTGTCGATGCCGATGACGCACTAGCCACTGGTGGCGGAGGTACGCCATCTGCCGAATGCGTTGGTATTTCAACTGCTGGGCACGATGGTGCCTCAACCACTGAGCCTGCCGAGCACGTTGTTGTGCGCGGTGGTGTACCATTCATTGCACGTGCTCAGCTAGCATCTGCTGTAATCGCTGGGCGCAGGCCTCGAGTCTCATGAAAATCCTTGCGAGAGACGTACCGGCTATGATACCTGGTATAACCTACGCGCACAGACAGGGGGAAAAACACATATATGGAGGCATATCGTGAGCTCAACACGATGAAAGGATGTTTTGAGGAGAGTAAATATTATTTGGGTCCTGTTGGTAGCACTTACCAGCGGTGGTGGTTCTGGTAAGGTGTGAGGGGCAATGGGTTGGGCTACAAAACTGCCGACCATGCTGACAGGCATGGTGGCGGTCATGGGGGTATTGCTATGTGGCGGAACCGCCGATTTAATACGGGCTAAGTACACCTGTCACCATTAGCTCACAGTGTACTTAGACCGTACTAAACCCGGTCGTCCGTCGAGAAGCCCTCGGCTCTCGATTTGCACCGAATCCCAGATGAACCGACATCACACACATCCGACTCACGATGGAGCCACAACAGTTACATCATCACAGGCATTTGAATAGGTAGTAATAAGACTTTAAGTTACAAGCCAGGTTCTGAATAAAATAGGTTCAACATAGTTCCATAATAAAATAGAGTTCGAAATAGTGTCTTGCAGCGGAAATTAAAGATCACAATTCATGATAAATAAAAGACTTGCAGTAGGAGGGTGACATCATGCCCACTGATGTCGCCCCATTGCCAGAACATGACTCGGCTCACTCCTGGTGGTAACAAGCTCCTCCACCCACGCAGGCACAAAAGAGGAACTCCATACCTGAAAACCAAATGTTGGGGGCAAACCCTGAGTACTAATTACTCAGAGGACTTAATGGCAAGGCTTACGGCTGACGCAAGGCTTGCTTACTATCATTGGATCCTTAGCCTTTGATTCTTAGCTCAAAAGTTTATCTACGGGTAATGGGATTTAACAGCCACTACCCTTGTGAAAGAAAGAGATAATCATTTGCAAGTACATAGCTATCATCATTATGAAATATCTGAGTCTCAAATAATAATCAACCACTTGATATCCAAAACCATGAATCATATTGCAGAATATTAAGGTTATTACTACGTTGCCCGTCAGTGATATTTGGCATTCTCACACCTGGTGAGTATCAGCGATTCGAATCGATTTTAATTCCCGGGAATAACTAAAAATGCTAGGGGCCCATATGCTTACTCACACGACGGCTTTCCCACATATAGTCCCCCTCCTCCACCTGTCCCATCCCAAGTTCGATTCACTCCCACCTGACTCCCGGGTTGTGCCCCCATGACGAGCCTGCCGACATCTCGGACTCCCCGCCATGAGTACCAAGCTCCCCCGGGCCACCTTCCTCTCAACCAGTGGGTAGGAACGTGTTTCTGTTCTCCGGATGGTACAAGTAAGGTTTCACCGGCCCCATTAACCGGGTAAGCACTTTAGCAATGGTATGCCAACCAGCAGGCGAACAGCGAACGGGCCTTATGCGACTCGGGCGGAGCCATTACACCGCAACAACACACACCTCGAAAAGTAAAGCTTAATCTCCGCCCGGTCTCCACTTAATCATCAACATCATAGACCATCATAGCAGAACTGCCAGTGTTCCATTTCTTTTTCAAAGTCACCCTACGCGACGAGTGACCATTCACTCGTGTCTACTCGAGCCTAGCATTTCTAGGCAACTCGTCCTACGTACCTAATATAGGTGCTAGGGCCAGGACGGCCAGTGGTTCTAATGCAATAAGGCTCCAAACAATATCTAATGCATATGCGTAATCATAAATCATAATTTGCTAGGGGAATGTAGGGCCTGCCTACCTTCCTCGCTAGGGTCAGTGTCGTCGGGAGCGGAGTCGGCGGCCTGCTGGAGATCCTCCTGCTGCGGGTACGGCTCCGGGTCCTCGGGCTCCTCGATCAGTGGCTGCTCCTGCGTCTGCTCTTCGTTCACGTGATCTATATGTATGCCATGAGAGTGCACATGAGTGCAACGAAATGCAATGCATGAATTGTATGGCACTAAGAAATCGTACAGACCATCACTCAACATGGGATTCATCACGTAGAACATGCACCAAAATAATTAGTCATATAAATGTTACTAGTAATGAGCACCTCAGGAACATGCACTTGTATGATACAACACGATAACTCCTTCAACCATTTATCCATATAAAGAAATACTCATTTTACTAATTAAACATGCCGTTGAGTTTGGATAGCTACACTGCTCTAAATGACTTCAAAATTTTTCAGTATGCAGATCTTATACATAATAAGTTGCTGCCAAAAATTTAGCCCAAAAAGAGTTACAGTGAATTTATTAAAAATCTAACAATTTAGCAGCCCTAGACATTGTCAGAATTTTCCTATTTTATTGGGAGGGTTTCTGGTACTGAAATTTTACCAGTGGCCTAGTATGAATATTTAGAGTGTGTACAAAAATTACCAAGCCTAGAATCTAACTATTCGTAGGACATCTATTTTCCACACCTCTATTTGCCATAATAATCCATCTCATACAAAACAGTGGTCTTGGTATGAACATATATACTTTTTGGGTTCCCTACCTCACCAACAAGGTACCATATTTTTCCCGGAAATTTGCTAGCCATTTAAGAACCCTTTTTCCTATTTTCTTCTCCTAGCTAGCAACTTTTGTCATTTTCAAAACAAGGACTAAACCATACATGCACACCCTCAAATTTCACCAGTGAGCTTCCCATACTATATGTGGCACAAGAAAAATGTAGGCATGCCATTTTGAACATACAATACATATACACCATTTTTCCTATTTGCATAAATACACAAAATGAGCATGACATGGTGAATACAAGGTGAAACTACTAACACTACAGCCCACAATCCTTCAAACAGTGCCAAGACATCACATGTAAGCCAACACCAAGACCTCACAAATTTAGGAAACCATTTAGGCCATCTTTTCCATTTTATGAATATTAAACATGCATACACAAAAACAGGGGCAAAATGGTCAATGCTCATCTCCACATCATGTCCATTGCATAGATCTATTTATAAGGAGTTCATAGGTTCTGAGTTTGTCCATTTTGGATTTTTCTTTGAATTTATACGATTTTTCAAACTTCAAACCGAGAAAAAAAATAGAAAAAGAAAAACCCAGATCCGAGGACCTCTGCGTAATTAACCATAGTTTCCAGGGGCTAGCTTGCAAGATCTGCAAGACTCAGCCCCCGTGCGGGAGGACCGGGGTGTAAATTCGGAAAAGTCCGGGGGCTAGATCTAAAAAGATCCGGCCCCCGTCTTCTTCCTCGCGCCGGCCGCGGCCGGCGCGGCGCGGCGCGCGCGCCGGCGAGCTGGGGCTCGCCGGAGCCGCGACGCGGGGTGGCGGAGGTGCGCGGGAGCTGGGGCCTCACCGTGGGGGTATCCTCGTCGGCGGAGGAGGCGTGGAGCGGCGGGGAACGGCGGCGCACCGAGCGTGAACGGCGGCGTCGGTGGCGCGAGCGCGACGTCGAGGCGACCTCGATCTCCTCGGGGAAGGGGAGAACGACGACGAGGGCTAGCAGGGGAGGGGCGGCGTGGAGCGGCGGTTGCGGTGGTGCGGTCGGTTGGGCTCGGGGAGGCCGGGAGGCGGCGGCGCGGCTCGGCCCCGAGCTCGGCCGGCTTCAATGGCGGTGGGCGGGAAAACGGACGGGGCGGCGCGGAGACGGAACGGGAGGCGAGGGTTTCGGCTAGGGTTTGGACGGGGGGACTCCGCTCCCTTTTGACGCGCCCGGACGGCCGCCGCGGGGCTCGCCGTACTCCCTGTACGCCGGCGAGCCACGCGGCGCGCGTCGGTTCGCGCCGTGCGCGTCGCGCGGATCGCGGGCCCCACCTGTCAGCGACTCAAAAGCTGGGAAAAAGAGAAATGTGTATTCTAGGCCTCTGTTTTTCGCGATTTTAACCCATTTCTAGGCCGAAATTGGAAAAAGTCCAATTGGAAGAAATGTTCTAC
Organism: Paspalum notatum; assembly: GCA_022530915.1. Lineage (NCBI taxonomy): Eukaryota > Viridiplantae > Streptophyta > Magnoliopsida > Poales > Poaceae > Paspalum > Paspalum notatum. The sequence continues at coordinate 5,525,741 of CM039684.1, forward strand.
TCTTTGAACTCTACAAATTTGTCAAAAGGCTCAACTCCAGAATCCAAGTGTAAGTGTGGTTTAAATTCAAATTTTGAAATCAGCCCTAGTTAGGGACAGGGTACCTTTATTGTTTGGAAAAAGGAAAAACCCTATTTCCAAGCCTTTTCACCCAAGGTGCCTTTTGTATAACTTGCTTAGAATTTCAAAACCTACAACTTCTTCAATGGGAGTGTTGCATGAAAGTGGCTGTAGGTTTGTGAAAACTTAGGGTTTTTAAACAAGGCTGATTTGAGTTGGTTTTCTGCACTGACAAAGAAAGACTCCAAACCCTATGTAGCCTTCATTATCTGGCCAAACCCCAATTATGAAAGTTGTTCAAAACTTCCTTATCTACAAGTTTGGTAATATGATATTCCCCTAGATCCCAATAGATTTGGGTTTATGAACAAGAACATATCATAGCACATGTATAAAAATCATATTTCAAGCATTCCATCTCATCCAATGCAAAACCTAGCTTGTCTATATGCAACACATGATGCTTGATGATGCCTAATGCATAATTAAGACATGGTAATGTACTTGAGATGCTGGAGCATCACAGGTGGCGGGTGTGGGCGGTTAGGGTGATGACGGGAATGGCGACATGGCGGTCGCATGGTGGTGTTGGGGGGAGAACAAGATCTTTTGTGGAGTGTATGGACGGGTAGAGCTTGATTTTAGATGAATTTAGGCGCGAGAATCACCTAAATCGGAGTTAGAACGGAAGAGATATGGAATATATAGTGGCAGGGGTAGATGTGAGCTTTTCTGGAAAGTTGGAGGTGGAGAATGGATCTTATTTTGGATTTGGCTCATGGGAAAAAAAAAAGAAACTGGGCCAGGGGGATTTGGCCCGGCTCGGCCCACTCGCGCTCGCGCGCGCAGTGGCCTGACTGGGCCGGCCCGCGAGGGCGCGACGGCGCGGTGACGCCGTCCGGCCTTGGCCCACGCGTCAGTGACAGGGGCGGGGAAATGGCGTTAGGGGGGGTTGGACGGCGCTGGTCTGGTTCGGGTGAACCGGGGGAGGCGGTCCGAGGAAGCCCCGCCGGCGGTTTTCACCGCCGGCGGCGGTTCCGGCGACGACGGCTCCGGCGCGAGCACCAGGGGGAGGGGGCGAATCCGGTGAGGGTACTGTGGAGGTGGATAAGTGGTCGGAGGATGGGTCTCGACGGCGGCGTCGTGGGGGCGCGCACCGGCGGCGAGGCAGAGCTCGCGCGGCGGCTCTGGTGGTGGTGGGGAGGTGACAGCGAGGTGCCTAGGTGGTGGGGTGGTGTGTGGCATGGCTCGGGTAGCCGAGAATTGAGCTCTGGCATTCGGAAGGGGGGTGGATTTTGGGCGGTGAGCTCGCGGCGATGGTGGCAAGGGCTCGGCATCCTTTTATAGGCGCGAGGGCGAGGGCGGAAATGGAGGCGAGGCCGGTGGGGGAGGGGCCGAGGGCAATTTGCAGAGCGCCCGGGCTGTGGAGGGAGGGGGCTGGGTGGAAGAAGGTGTCGAGGGAGCGGCGTTAAGGCGGGTCGACGGCGGGCCGGGTGATGCGCGGTGTGGCGGGGATCGGGCGGAGCCATGGCGGCGCTGCGCGTCGAGGTCCAGGTGTCGCCGGGGCCAGAGAGGGAGGAGGTAGGGGTCCGGCGCGACCTAGCAGGGCCGGTCGTGGCACGACGGGGCCGGGGCCGTCGTGGCGCGCGTCGCGCGGCCGGACAGAGGAGGGAGGAGCTGACGGGCGGGGCCCGCTTGTCAATGAGAGAGGGGAGGAGGTGGGCTGGGGTGGCGAGTTGGGCCGTGGCAGTGATGGGCCTGCTCGCCCGGGGTGGCAGGCCGAGGGGAAGAGGATTTGGGCCGGGGAAAGGAGTTTTGGCCAAGGGTGTTTTCCATTTTTCTTTTGGGTTTTTGGATTCGAATTTGGAAGGGATTTTGAGAGGGATTTTGGAAGAGGTGTTTGATGAAATTTTGTAGGAAACTTTTGTGAGGATTTTGGTGGGGACTATTTTTGGAACATTTAGGATTTTTGTTGAGCTCTTTTTAGCACACTCCAAACAAACAACAAACAATCGGGGTTTTCGAAAATTGATTTTGAATTAGAGAGAGATTAGGAGAAAAAAAATCACGAGGCTAAATTTCAGGGTGTTACAGTGGAGCACATCAACATGCCTCTTCATCTCCGAGTGGGGCGGAGGAGGAGTTCGCTCCTGGCAAGCCAAGCCGGGCAACGATGGTAGACCTTGGCATAGCTGATTCGACCGTAGTAAACCTTTCCAGTGTACCACTGGTGTGTTGGCTCCGTCGCAATATGATTGTATCTTGTTATGACATTAAATTATTACATTAAATTATTAGTATCACGTTAAAGTTAATTTCTAGGAGATTCATGTCTACTAAATATATATAAAAATTCATCTTGTATTCATCAATGTTCTTATTTTGAAACCTACACTTCCTGTACTTTGTCATTATTCAACACTAATTGTTTGTGAAATTATTGTTCGTGAAACTATTAATAGACAGTGCTAAAAATAGTGCTGGAGGAAAAAACAACAAAACAAAGTAATGGTAAATTCTATACTTTGAACCCACCACTTGAGCCTTTTATAAGGATAAGGAAAACGGTTGCAATTTCTATTTTTCCACAGATGAGATCAAATTTTACATCTCCATGGACTTATAATATCTTTTTTTTTTCCTACAAATGAAGGTATGAGCCCAGGCCTAGTACCCAGGGGTGGATTCAAGATTCACCAAAGCCCCTGGCTAAGTTTAATGTGACATCAAAAGTATTATAGTGCAAAAGATACATAAAAAATGTAATCTAAATGTGAGTAACATACGTACTGTGGAAGAATATATTCATTCTTCAATAGTTGTTACATGTACAGAGGTAGAATCTACTACAAAATGAAAAAACCACTTATTTTAAATACATAAAAAAGGCAAATAAGATAAGGCAAAGCCTAGTTTAAATAAATATCACTACAATGAGGTAGGTTAATTTTGCGGGTTCTGATAGCTTGGAAATGCTTGATTGAATTGATTTTTGAAGTTTAGGGTCGACAACTATATTTAATGAATACGAGCATCAATAGGCACTTCACTTCGGTTTATAGTAGAAGCTTCAATTTGGACATTACTAACATCAATTTCCACTTCCAATAATGTACAAGGCCTCTAGTTAGAATAGACATAAAATATAAATATGAGTATTGATCCCTACAAAATACTTGAACAGAGAGGACGATTACAATTTACCTGAGCACGAGAAGTCTGCCGAGAAAGTGAGAGAGGCAACCCTTTCCATGGCTATGCCTATGCCTAGTTGATGGCGGGAGCTGGACAGCTAGGGCCTAGGCGTCTGGCCGCTTGCCCATGGATGGCTGCTGAACCTAGGCAATTGGGCCCTAGGGGCTGGACGACCAGGGGTTGAAGCCGCATCGCCGTTGTACAGGTGCACCCCTAGGGCGGCCTGCCCACTATAGGTCTGCTGTGCTTCGCCTGAGCCGCCGGATGGGGATTTGGGAGGCGCTAGACGGGAGGTTGAACCATTGTTTATGCATTGGAGTTCAAACATTGTTTACGCCGAGTCATCTTAGTTATGTTGTGCCCATGTGCACTTAAAAGGCTAGGGTCGACCATGTACATTGTAGACTAGATTATTATTGATTTGATTTGTGTTTCTTGAACAATATGAAGTTAGAGAAGCTACGCCAATTATGTATTAATGTATCTATATATCTAGGGTGCTTCCTTCGGTCGCATGTGCATGATGTTTTAGATAATAAAAAAAATTATTTGCATGTAGATAAAGTGGATGTGTAGGCATTATAAAACTAATGACATGTGAATTACCTAATTACTTGGCATATAGTTGTTAATCTAATGTGGGCATGTTTATCTTTAATCACCTGTTATGTGGAAAATGCAACTAATGATTATTGAACAAAGTCGATAAAAATGAAATTATGTAGATATAATGTGAGTAGCTATCATTTTTAAGTTCAAGGGACTTATGTGCTATTGACATTGTAAATCCATCCGTTATACTTTTGTTTTCGCTAAATTTACACAAAGGATTGATATTTTACTACTTAACATGGATCTTTATAAAATAAAAAGGCCTTTTGTTATGTTAAGCGACAAATATACTATGGCTATATTTCATGTTTGTTCCACTTTTTACAAAATTCCTTAACCATGCATGCGAAATAACCATTGCAATATTTTCTTACCATGGCGTAAATGGTAAAATGATGGTAGAAAGGATCGGTATAGGGAGGATAAAATTATAGAAATGGAGTGGTTACCACAACGTAAGTGGATGTGGTGGGATGAAATGGCGAAACAACAATGAAGATGGAAGATGAGAGGAAGCTTGTAATTTGAAGGCTGAAAATGACATATAGATCTTTTGTATCTTCTGAAGTGTAATATAATAGACTATTTTTCATATAGATTGCATATATCAAGTTCAACTATATCAATACAATGCACTAACTATCGTGTGTATTTAAATAGTGTTTATGCTCATGCTAACTGTTTGCATATGCATGGTTGTGCAATAGCCCAATTTTCATGTATAAAAGATTACTCAAATTTAAAAGTTGATTTCTAAAACTTTGTTCGAAACACAACATTTTTTTTCTAGAAAATTCACACAAACATTATATCTTTTCCCGTTTGCAGCCCAACGGCCCTGCAGCTTCACCTTTCCTCCCTATTTCCGCGTTGGCCTCTAGGGTCCGTTTGGTTCGTCGCAATGGGAGCCACGCCGTGTTGCTGCAGCTCTATGCAGCCAGCTCCGACTGTTTGCTGATCGTCGGCGTGATTTTGTTTCGGCGACCGATGAGGCGATGATGCATGCAGATTGGGTACGGACGTACGGTGGTGACGACGACTAATCGAACCTAGCAACTTTCTAGTTTGGTTGGAGCCCTGGGCAAGCTGCCTGGGGTTTTAACCTGCCTGTGAGTTGCTTGTTACCGATGTACAAACGCAGTGGAGGAGTTTGTTACACTGTTTGTTTCAAATCCTAGGTAGTAGTCTGAATTCTGAAAGCAAAAAAAATATTTTATTATCTCCAAGCAAAGACACAAGGAGCCAAGCGATCGATTTCTTACACCTGTGGGCAAGTAGATTGTTCTGGGCAAACAAAACTCAGCGCCTCAACCAAACGTACTCCAGGAATTAGGCAAACAAAACTTAGGGCCTCAACCAAACGTATTCCAAGAACATTGCAAGCAAGGGTACAGGCCAGGCATTTGAGCCCAGGGCTTCAACCAAACTAGCCCGCGTGGGACGCCATCAGCGTCACCACTGGACACGACATCCACTTGTTTATTCTTTTAATATAAGACGACGTGCATGCGCAGCGGCTTTTAGTTTTTTCTCCTTCACCTAGACTCGCCGCCGAGTTGCGTGAAATATTTCACCATGATGTATTACATGGTCTACAAAAGATTTGCGAAAATGTTTTGAGGAAAAGTGTGAGCGGTGGAAAACGGTTTGTCGGAAAACTGGGACGGTGAACGACTTTAGTTGGTAACACTACCATTAAAGGTGGCAAAGGTTCTTGGTCATGGGAACGCTCTCGATGAAAAACTAGGCATTTCGAGAAAATGCTACCGTAGGAAAGGTTCACCTTTCTCGTGCAAGGACCGGGTTGTCACTACACCAGAAACATATCATTAGTGACGGCTCTTAAGGGCCATCAGTGACACTAGAAACTCGCGTCACTGATACAGGTCTTAGTAGTGACGAAGAAAATCGCGTCATTATTGGAGTCACAACCAAACAGCCAAAATGATGCAGGTAGCCAAACCAACGTACTGATAATGTATCGAACAATGTTTAAATATGTTGACCCAGCTATTACGAGCCAGAGTTTGATTAGGTTGCTGTGCGTATGACAGAAAAAAATGACGGACGGGCACAGTAGCAAATTCGTGGGCACTCAGTTGCAGCGTGGTGATGGGCCGTGATAGGCTGTGCGATCTTTATGCTGTCTTCCAGAAGCCCGATAGGAGCACCCTCAACACGCGATTTTTTTATTTTTAGTTTTTTTTATTTCGTTTTTACAAACATACACGGCGTCGGCCGGTAATTGCAGGGATGGGCGCCTGGCGCCCGGGGTCCGGGCGCCGGGTGCCTGGCGCCAGGACCCCGGGCGCCAGGCCTGGGCCGGGACGGAGCGGGACGGCGCCGCGGGACGGCGCCGGAACGGATCTGCCTGGCGCCCGGAGCCCCGGCGCCAGGTCCCCTACTACTCCCCCGCGCCTCTCTTCTCTGCCCCCGCCCTCTCTCTCCCTCTCTCTCCCCCCGCCTCTCTCTCTCTGCCCCCGCCTCTCTCTCCCTCTTTCTCCCAGAGCCGAGGCGCGGCGGCGCCTCTCTCTCTCTGCCCCCCGCCCTCTCTCTCCCTCTCTCTCCCAGAGCCGAGGCGGCGCCGCCGCCGCCGCCGCCCTCTCTCTCCGATAGCCAGCCCCGCACTCTCGCATAGCCACCTCGCTTTCCAGAGCCATTCGCTCCCAAACTCCAGCACCATTCGCTTCGACCTCGCTCTCTCCGAGCTCTGAAGACCTCCTGCTCAGAAGATCTCCTGCACATACGGTGAAGGTAATTAAATTTTTTCATAGTTTTTTATTTGTATAAAGTATTTATTTACGAATTTAGTATAGTTAAATGTGGTAAATCTAGATTTTTAGAAAAATTTTAAAAAGTAGAATTCCGCAGAAGTAACTCTAGATCTGGATTTAGTATTTAGTATTAGTATTTAATTTAATATATTCTGTTATATTTAGTATTTATTTATAGTATTTAGCATTTAGTTTACGTATTGTCATTATATATAGAATATGAATGGTTCAATATATTGCAGAGATGTCAACTAAGTTGCAGTTTGAAATATATTATGGTAAAGGCAGTGTTGTCGAAGGTCCATATGGAGTACAGTTGAATGGGTTTAGTCGTACGAGGAAGGGGATAGATAAACCTTGGGACAAATCATTTGGTTCCGTGCATAAATGGCTAGAGCGTGGGTTCCAGATTGACACAGAAACACATGTGCTCACAGTCCAAACTCTTGTGACATGGGCAAATGAAGGTGTTTTCTGGGAGTTAATGTTGATCCGCAACACCTCTGACTGGAAGATGTACATTAGTACGGCTGTGCAACGTGGTTGGCCCCTTGGAATGCTTGTTCAAAGCATTCCAAGGGGCATAGTTTCTTCTGAAGGTGTTGAGAACTACGGGAACACAAGTGTTGCGATGGCAGAAGATATAGGTTTCGAACATGGACAACAAAATGAGGATGGGCACACTGATTTGGGAGTTGCAGTTGTTGGACATGGGGCCAGTGGTACTGCAGATGATGAAGAAGGGAATGGTAGGCAACATGAGGTGGAAGAACAAGCATATGAGGGGCGAGGTAGTCAGGCAGAGCCGCAAGGACTGGCGGATGAGGGGGAGAGGATACCAAGCATTGTGCAACAAATGCAGAATGAAGATGATGAATTTGCTCAGGCGCAGGAAATCGGAGAAGGATCCGATGAAGATGAGGACTACCCAATACCCGGCGAGTGGAGAGAATATGGATTTGGCAACCCTGTTGTACATGATGCTAAGCAGCAGGAGTGGGAGTACAGAGAGAATGAGGTAGTTCAAGGTGCAAAATATGCTTCTAGTGCACTTCTTAAGGATGCAGTTAAACTATGGTCATTATCTCTGAAGAAGGAATTTAAAGTAGTGAAATCTACCCAGAGTGTGTATGATGTCTGTTGTGTCAGCGAAGGGTGCCCATGGCGACTTCACGCCTACAAAGGAATTATGAAAACCCATTGGAAAGTTTCAATTATTACAGAGCATACTTGTTACAACAGAGAGGTGCCAAAATACAATCGCAACTTGACCGCTGCATTGGTGGCAAATGAAATGTATGGCCGCATCCTTGACGCGCCACACTTCGAGCCAAAACAGATAATCAGAGAGATGGAGCTGCAACACCAGTACACCATAAGTTATGCAAAGGCCTATAGGGCGAAGCAGAAGGTGTTTGAGATGAGGTTTGGCACGTACGAAGATTCATACGATAATCTTCCTCGTATGCTCGCCACAATTGCTCAAAGAAATCCTGGAACCTATTATGATGTGATGCATTTTCCAAACCCTGAAGGAGGTCCAAGCATCCTGCAACGCGTTTTCTTTTGCCTTGGTCCATGTGTGAGGGCATTTCAGTATTGTTTGCCACTACTCTGTATTGATGGCACATTCTTGACAGGGAAATACAAGGGCACTATACTGACAGCCATCGGGGTTGACGGAAACAACCAAGTGTTACCAGTTGCATTTGCATTTGTTGAGAATGAGAACGTCGACAGTTGGTATTGGTTCCTTGAACGTGTGAAGACTAATGTTGTATCTTCACGGTCTAATGTTTGCCTTATCAGTGATAGGCATTCTGGAATATTAGACGCAATAGAAAAGCTGAAACATGGAAATGGTGCTTCTCCTCCGTTATGGCCTGATGTGCACAGCCGATGGTGCATGAGGCATCTGGCTGCAAACTTCTATGATCATTTTAAGAACAAGGATCTACAGGACTTGTTCAAGAGTCTGTGTTCGCAGAACCAGCAACGGAAGTTCAATGCTATTTGGAAGTTACTTGATGAGTTGACCGCGAAGCATCAAACAGCCACTTCAAGTGCAAGTTCAAGTGCAAGGACAGCCAAACCATTCTCACAGTGGATTCAAGATAAACCTAAGGAGAAATGGGCTTTGTTGTATGATACAAATGGTAGACGTTATGGAATCATGACAACAAATCATGCCGAGTGTTACAATATGGTGATGCGTAGTTCAAGGGGTCTTCCTTTAGTGGGCGTAGTTGAATTCATTTTATATGGCTGTGCCAAGTACTTCAGGGAACGTTACATGAGTATAAGTGCAGACTTGAGTAATGCATCTGTGCTGTTTGGGAGGACAATAACAAAGTAAATGGAAACAAAGACGGATAAGGCACAAATCCATAATGCAAGACTTCTGGGTACAAGGGAGAACAGGTTTGAAGTTTCATGCAGGGACCGATCCCGCCGTGGTGTGCACAGAGAGAGGACGGTGCAGGAAACCGTCATTGGAAACGATGGTACCGCTCATTGCTCCTGCATGAAGCCAACACTTCTACATTTACCATGCTCACATATTCTTGCAGCATGTAGAGAGCTTAGTGTGGATCCTACTAACTTTGTTTCAACCTTTTATACGAAAGGGGCAATTGCAGCAACATGGAACCAAGAGCTTTTCGGATATGGTATGGTGCGAGCATATACTGCACCTAACGAGCAGAAATGGTACATTCCAAACCCAGCACTAAAGAGACTTAAAGGCCGCCGGCAGACACGTCGTATTCGCAATGGAATGGACGAGGCGGAGGCGGGGAAGCGTCCTAAACAATGTACTCAATGTGGTGCTGTGGGCCATAACTACAAGAAATGTCCCCAAAATGCATTTCCTGCATCTGCCGAAGCGGGACCATCAGGAAATGCAACGGATGGTGCGCCTCCAAATTTTGAGTTGGCCTCAGGAAGCCGTGCTCGTTCCCGGCGATCGGTTTCCACCCGATCGGACGTAATATAGGTATCGTTTAATATGCAATCGGTTTCGAATATTTTAATATGCAATCGGTTTCGAATATTTTAATATGCAATCTTACTCCTATTATCGTTTCCTGTAGGTATGGCTGAGGAGCTGCCGACGCCTGAGCTGCTTGACCCAGTTGTTGACTCGGGTCACCGTTCGTACATGAGTGCCGTGGAGCACAAGCACCTTGCAACCTTTCAATGTCGGCCCCCTAAAGAGTACCTTGAGCTTGACAACCGTTGGTTGCAGAGGTAAGCAATAATTTGTGACAGTTTTGTCGTCCTTTGTATTTCTTGAAACTGATGCTATTGTAATGCCCCCTTTCAGGTTGCGGGGTGCAGGACTTCTTACTTTCTGTCGTCTTGTTGAGGGTGGTCCTATCGGTCGCCACGGTCGCGGCAGGCCCAGGCTGATGATCGATAACTCCCTTATCACGGCCCTAGTTGACAGGTGGAGGCCGGAGACCCACACGTTCCACATGCCATGTGGGGAGATGGCACCGACACTACAGGACGTCTCCTATTTGCTTGGACTTCCAATTGCAGGGACTGCTGTCGGGCCCCGTGTGGTCCCAGCGTCGTGGAAGGATGACCTAGAGATCCGCTTTGCTGGGGTTGACCGTCTAGATGACCTTGGTGCACTCGAGCCGCACCCCAATGCTCGGGGCCCGGCAAAGGCTTGGTTGTTACAGTTTAAGGTACATTGTTTCATCGTAGTTAGTCCATATTATTTACTATTACTGCATCATACTTATGTTGATGAGAGAATCACATTTACACTTGCAAATGTAGGCAACCAGTCTGCATCCGGACACAGACGATGAGAGCGTACGCCGTTCCCTGGAGGCGTACCTGTTGTGGCTGTTTGGATTTATTATGTTCAAAAATGACACTAGCAACTCCGTCGACAAGGTACTCATACCCTATGCGCGAGAGATTGCAGATGCACCCGAGGATGCTGTTCCCCTTTGGAGTTGGGGTTCAGCTGTGCTGGCGGCGACGTACCGTGGCCTTTGTGATGCCTGCAGTAAGGATGAGAGCAACGCAAGGTTTCAGGGCTGCGCGCTACTACTACAGTTGTGGTCGTACGAGCGGTTGGCCGTGGGTCGACCTATTGTGGACCATAGAGGCTATGAGGCACAGTACTACGGTCAGCATGACGACGATGGGCCGACTATGGGCACGCTTTGGGTGTGCCCCCGTGAGGTACGTTGTTCATAGCGACGTTTATAAACAAAAACAAAATTGCATCCTCCATTCTAACTCGGTCATTCATGCTTATTGCAGAGGACTTGGGCCAATGAGCAGGCAAGACGTACGTATCCGAGCTTCCTCGTCGCGCTTGATCGGCTTGTGGCCGAAGACGTCATATGGGAGCCATATAGTGCAGCCGCTGTGGGAAGTCGTGCTCCTTATGGGTTGTCTTCTATGTGCACGTCGAACGAGACTTTGTGGTATACGACAGCCTCGTTGGTCTATGATATCTACATCGAGCCACACTGTCCGCACAGAGCTATGCGACAGTTCGGGTACGCGCAGCAGTTCCCGGTACCACGTGTGATTGATCGGGTTACACCACAGGACCACAGGTACGTTCCTCTTTGTAAAATGCACCATTTCAAATGTATATCAGGTAAGAATGCAAGGAAACGGACAATTTATATTCTATTTCAGGTTGAGTCGGCTTGGGCAACCATGCTCAGGCACATGGGTGGCCAAGGTCGAGCCTTACGTCCAGGCTTGGGACAACGCTCACCAGGACGTGGTGCATCCCGTTGCGCCACACACAGATTGGTGGTATGAAACTTTCCTGACGTGGTTTCCATGATGCACGCATGGGGTTATTCCATTCCCCTGCAGGGTCCCCCCCCGCACCAGCCACCGATTCCTCCACAGTACACTGGTACATAAATATACTGCGTTATTTATGTCAATATGTGCCCACCTCTTTAGTTATTCCATGCCACATTGTTTGGTTTTATTGCAGCACCCTCTTGCTCATACATGCCACCGATGGATCCTGCATCGACGTCCTACGCGCCGATGCATCCGTCTCCACAGCATGTCACACCCATGGATCCTCCGTCCATGTCGTACACTCCAATGGGTACGTCACTTCAGCCTCAGTCGTCCATGCCGTACCAGCCGATGGGTCTGGCCACGTCGATGTCGTTCACGCCGATCCGTCCACAGACGACAGGTGCTCTCGTACAATCCTTTGTATGCTTCTTTATTTTTGCGGGTACATAATTTATTTGTATTGACAACCACATAATATTTTCTTTCAGGATTTAACCTATTTGAAGGTGTACAAGACCACCAGCTCAACTTCTCAGACTTAGAACACGACCAGCACGATATCATTGGCGCTTCACAGTTAGAGGGTGCTCCACTTTTTCCCACACAGGAGGCCACACAGACCCCTGTAGAGCAGATTAGGCCGCACCGAGTGCATCGGTCTCCTGATCCTTTAACATACTCGGTGGGGCATGTGCACGCGCAGCAGAGGCCAAAGCGAGGTCGGAGTCGTAGGGATGGGTAGCTATGTCGACGCGTATGTTTTTTATGATGCATGTATGTTTTTACGGGAAGATGCAGATCGCCTTCTCCCAGCGTATGTTTTTTATGATGCATGTATGTTTTTATGGGAAGATGCAGATCGTCTTCTCCCAGTTATTATCAGTTTGGAGTTCGAAGGAAGTATTCTCCCAGCGGCGCCAGGCCCAGTATTCTCCCAGCGCCGGCCTGGCCAGGGGCCTGGCGCCCAGACCCCGGGCGCCAGGGGCCTGGCGCCCAGACCCCGGGCGCCAGGTGACCCGGCTGCAGACGGCCGTCTCCAGCCCGTTAACGGGCCCACGCCGGCGTCAACGGGGCCAGGCCTGGCGCCTGGAGGCAGGGCGCCAGGTACCTGGCGCCCGGACCCCGGGCGCCTGGCGTCTACTCTCGTCAAATTACCAAAACGGTGTATATTTTCGTAAAAACGAAATAAAAAAAATCTAAAAATAAAAAAATCCCCCTCAACACAGGGTGCTGGGAGCCTTTAAGCCCACATATAAATATCGGCCCATCTTGTTCCTCCGTCGACAGGTCTCCAACCGAACCGGACTTGCACCACGGTCGCGTTGCTCCGCTCTCGACTAGACCCCTCGCGAGTCGCGACAGAAGCGCCGCCCCCGCCGCCCGCCTTCCCCGGCCCCTGCCGTCCGCCTCCCTGCGCCCGCCTTGCACGTGAATCCGTGGCCAGCGGTCGTCCCCTGGTGTTGACTCGACGGGGAGTCGAGGAAATCGGTGAGCAATGCAGCGGCTCATGTCCGAGCAACGCGACAGGCCGCGACGTCGCCGGCCCCGGAGTAAGCCTCCTCTCCTCTCGTAACACCTCAGGGGCCCTCTTCTCTGCTGTATGCATATTCACAGTCGTTCCTTAAAAATTGGAGTTTTACCAAGTACTAGGCGCTTGTTAACAGTTCGTGGAGCGTCGTTTCTACTTTGTTCCCCTGTTTACTCTCTCCACGGTCGTCTTCCGCAGGCGCTTCCAAAAATTTCGCTAGTAAGCAATGAGAAATTTCATATGTGCGCCGCATCCACGTCATTAAAAATTCGTGATTGGGAGCAGATTTGAAGAGATCGTTGCTTTTTTGTGCTTGAGTTCGTTTGTTCTTTTGGATCTAATAATGTTTGGGATGGGCTATCATAACCATGGTTGTTGGCTTACAGATCCCCTGATTACTTCGCCCAATAAGCGAAAGGGTTTGCCCTGTCCACCAGATGCAGATTTACAAGCTGGTGCAACAATCCCAGAGCTTCCAGAGGTATGCAACATGAAATTTTTATGATGGTAGGCACATTTTCACCATAATAGCTATTAACACACAAGTTCTTTGAACCGTGCTAGCTAAACTCTATTATCTATATAAGCTTGGACGTGTTAACACACAAGTTCTTTTAACCGTGCTAGCTTGGACGTGTTAACACACAAGTTCTTTTAACCGTGCTAGCTAAACTCTATTATCTATATAAGCTTGGACGTGCTACAGGCCAGCCCTATGCCGAACCCACCTAACATTGTGACCTTGCTGTCTGTAATGAGTCTTAGATCACCTGTTATCTTTGAGTAGACTTCCTAAACTTGCCTTATAGGTTCTCTTAAATTAGTAGGGCTTGCTCTTCTTTCTTGTGACTAGTAAATATGCCTGTGCGTTGCAACGGGCGACGGCTATATACGGTGGCCGGCTGGGATATCGACACTAGCTGCTATTAATTCGGCTAATGAATTGTTAGTGGATAATCGATGGGGCCGATAACGTGGCTTCTTGTAATCATAGAGAAATCAGTGGTGGGGCTAATATATATTCAACGATGATGAGAAGTTGGGCCAAGAAAAAGATAACACGCGACAAATGTGACTTTGATAAATAAGCGACGACGAAAGGATGGACATAACCTAAGCTCCTCAGCAGTGTTGGTACTGATGGCTTACTCGATAATGCCATTTCATATCTTTATTGTCTGCACGGTTGGAGTGGAAGCGGCATATCGATGTAAGAGAAGGCAAAGCACACAAGTAGACAGAGATGAGCATGGTTGTGAGACTGACTCTACATTAAACTCATAGGTTGTTTACAATAGGAGGACCAACGTACGGACCAAAATACGGAATCTAGAGCGGAGTTTGACTTTAGTCCCGTACCTAAAAGAAATATTCCAACATTCCTGAAAGAATCCCCTTCTCCAAATAACATTTGTCTCGAACATATTCCGTAGTATTTACTCTGAATATACTAATTATAATTATAATAGATCGGGGCAAAATTAGGGCGGCCGCCGCTTATTTTCTTTTTAATCCCCTCGTTCCTTTAATTTTCCCTAACGTATCCATCTTCTCGATCCCCTTGCTCCTCTGCCTTCTCGTCTTTCTAAGAGATGACGCCTCCTCGCACGCGGAGGGCAGCCACCCGGGCCCCGGCCACACGTTGACCTCCCAGCATCATCCATCTGCACCATGCCTTGTTGCTGGTCCTGTACCGCGCCGCACCCAGCCGCGTTCCCTCGCAAGATCTAGGGATGCTCCCCCCTCTCGCCGGCATTTGCGGTCGCGGACCATGGCAGCGCGGTAAGCCAGCCAGGTGAAATATCATTTTCTTTTTGCCGCCGCAAAGTTCTCGTGCTCTAACTTGGTTCATTCTGCTTCTTTAGATCCAGCTGCAACAGCCGGAAACGCTGATATGGATTTTGACCATTCTTGATTTGCCTTCCCATCTAACAGTTCTTTGCTTCTCGGTGTTCTGAGGTCCACGAGGACCAATTGTAAATCGGCATAAACCCAGTTTAGATAGCATTGTGGTACTATAAATTGATATTGATTCACCGTGTGTGATTTGTCTGTGAACGGGTATACAAAAAAAATTGACTTGGGCTAAGGCTGATATAAATAAATAGGATCGTGGCTGTCAAGATTCCTTGTATATAGGGCTATAGGCTCACAAACCAAGTCGATGTGCGAGCGGGCGGACAGTCTGCATGGACGGAGTCATCAGGAGGCGGACAGTCTGTTTAGATGTGGATGTGGATGTGTTGCATGTCCTTGTTGGACTCTAGTTCCATCAGCGTGCCATGGCAATGTCCGTAAGGCTCTCTCCAGCAGCTCCTCCATCTCACATCCTCCATCACTATTCTAACTATTTCTCTCTGTCTACAGTGCGGTATTTAATTTTGCAGAACCAATATGGGGGAACCGCTGGATTCAGCCTAAGGGCAAGACAAAACACTTGTCCTTTTTGTTTTTTATTCCCAGTCAGTTTCCCGTTTCGATTTTTGCGATTGCGGAGAGGCGAGGCGACTGACAGGTAGGTCCCGCCCGTTAGGACGGACCGGGAAACCGACGGACCGAAAAACCTTATTTGCTTTAATATTAGATAGGTATATAATAGGTATAGATTATTGTGCACTGGATCCACTGTTGTCGTCTTTATATTACACATGCCATCCTAAGCCTAGCTCCACCTGATACACTATTTCACCTATTATGGTTGCCTCTCAAATTGTCTTGAATTCTCAGATCGATACGCATTTTATTCTTAATCATGACACCACTCTTCCCACCGTCTATAGCTTGACTATGCAGTGGCGGAGTCAGGACCAAATCATAGAGGGGGCCAATTTTCTTAACACTCAAAAGCAAGATATAAGCAAGAAATTACTATTACCCCTTAATACTCAAAATCAAAATGTAAACAAGAACTTACTATTACCCTATTCGATACAACTCTGCAGGTTCAAAATTGAAAGCATAAAGCAAGAACAAGCAAGCAACCGGCAGCTTAAAAATAATGTTGTATCTATAGTAGCAGGTCAACTTCAGGAGTCCAGCGATGTGCAACACACAGACTCACGGATACCAGGCCATAGGCATAACCTCCAACCGTAGGGCGGAGGGAAGTAGAGCCTGCCAAGCAGACCGCTGCTGTGTGCTTCTGTGAACCTCTTCCCCCGGGCAAGTTACTAATGGACGGATGAGCAAAAATGCTGAAATTTTGTACAGCTCCGCCAGTGTGACTATGTATGTATTCACCGACATTGAGGTGTAGACACTATCTAATACAGTTTCCCATAAATACTAATAAATATATACAATATAATGTTAAGCAAACTCTTAACATAAGATCTCCCTTCCTCTGAGCTTTTTATTTTACTGGTATTACGAGCCTTTGCAGAGAACATTGCAGTAGCAGTCGCAACGGAATCTTTAATCCTCCAAGCCAACAAGTTAAAACTAGTGCCTGTCTCTTAACCTATTGAGAACGCACCAAGAAGCTGTGAGATGGCTGCCTTTTAGATTACCCAATGACCATAAGGCCTGGCAGGCATGAGGCATCATTACCCCCACCCCACCCCAAGTCTAGCAACTGTGGACTTGTGGTCTCCAGATACAAGCAACCGTGGGACATGCCCAAGTATTTGTGATTAGCACACGAATACTAAATGCCTAACCATGCCAGGTATGTGTGTTCATTCCAGAAGAATCGAAAAAACGACCACCCTGGTGAATATGTTGTGCTGTAACCAAGTCCCTAGAAATATTGATTGCCAATATTCATTCTGTAAAGAATTGAGAAGGGAAATGACCAATATTTTCACTGGCTTCGCAATTCACTCTAGGGCATTGAATCTGCCACATCAATAGCTAAATCCATGATAAATGAAGGGGTTGAATAACATGTTATGTCATAATTTATGTTTCATATGGTCCTTCTTGATCTATTATTACCTCTTTAACGTATTTAACAAGGTTTATGTCCATCTTACTAACTGTTGAAACTTAGAACTGCTTGATTCTATTGATTGGGCTCCAGTTGATTAGGCATTCATGCGTACTATTTGTACCCATGCTGTTGCATAATATAACATCATGTCTGTGCATTTTGGTTGACACAATGCACAACAACCAATATCGTTTATCAGTACTACTCATTGGCAACTGTCTTTCATTCTCAGATAATCACTTTTAACACTGTTAGGGATAAACTTTTCTATGCGATGCTCAATTTACCTACCAAAGTCGTGCTCCACTGCACTGTCTAGTATCTACCTCAGCAATGCACCTCGCTTTGTGCAAATCATGTGGATAGCTATCTTCGGTTGAATGGCACTCTGTGGTTCTATTGATTTTTTTTTCTCTGGTTTAACTAACCATTTGGCTTTAAAATCCCAAATCTGAACCCCTATTCCCATGCTTGTCCATGCAGGATATCTGGCGTCATATACATTCGCTAATGCCAATGCATGATGCTGCCCGTGCTGCTTGCCTGTCTCTTGCCTTTCTACGTTCCTGGAGGTGTTATCCCAACCTCACTTTCACTGGATCTGCGTTCCCTGAAGCACACATATATAGAAGGGATTTAAGCCACACAGTTGACTCAATTCTGAGAAACCACTCAGGCATTGGTGTGAAGATATTCAACTTTGAATTATATGTTACTGATGATCGCATTGTTGACAATTGGCTTCAGGTTGCTGTTGTACCAGGCATTGAAGAGCTCACCCTTATGCTACCTAGTTCTGGACAGAAGACAAAGTACAACTTTCCCTGCTCACTTTTAAGTGATGGGGTTAGGAAATCAATCCGGTATCTTAAACTTACCTTTTGTATCTTCCGCCCCACAGCTGCACTTGGTCACCTAGCAAGCCTAACAAGTCTGCAGCTGCACTATGTGCGAATTACGGGGGATGAGTTAGAGTGCCTTCTTACAAACTCTCTTGCGTTAGAGCAGTTGGTACTCAGTTGCTGCAAGAAAATAATTTGCCTGAGGGTACCTTGTGTGCTACAGCGCTTCAGCTACCTGAGGGTTGAGGCATGACTGAGGCTGAAATTGATAGAGTGCAAAGCTCCAAATCTCTCCACTTTATACTTTTGTGGAAAGGCAATACTATCACTTGGAGGACCATTGCAAATGAAGAACCTAAGCATGCAGCGTTCGAATGTCGTGTGTTATGCTCGTGCTGAGCTGCCATCCAGTATGCCAAATCTTGATACTCTTACCTTATGTTCCTATGATGAGGTATACTCTAAAACTTTGTGTTGTACTTTAGTAGTAAATATCTACATCTCATGGCTTGTGAATAATTAATTTGAGATGTGGCATTTTGGTTACGCAGGTGGTCAATACCCCAATGCTGCCTACCAAATTTCCTTACCTGAAGCACCTGGTCATTTGTTTAGGACCCGGAACCTTTTCGTCATCCTATGACTATTTTTCTCTGGTTTCCTTCCTTGATGCATCTCCTTCCCTCGAGACCTTGATCTTGGAAGTAAATCTCTGTTCATCCAATCCTTCAAAGATGTCTAATCACTGTACGGTGACAATTGATTATATTTACTTTTCATCTTCAGATCATAGAGGAACCTATGGAGCATGAATCGATCTTAGGACATTCGTCACATCTGAGGCAGATGGCTGAAGACAACCATTGCTACCTCAAGAATGTGAAGATCGAAGGGTTCAACTCTGCCAAAAGCTTGGTTGAGCTAACATGTTATATTCTCAAGAACGCATCATTACTCGAGTGTCTTACATTAGACACCCAGTACGGTTCGAGATGTTCTGATGAAGGATCTGAACGGTGCCGCCTAAAGAGCAGTAGATTTCTGAAGGAAGCTCGCAGAGCGCTTGTGGCTATAAGAAGGTATATAGAGGATAAGGTTCCCGCCAGAGTCAAGTGGAATGTTGGGGAGCCCTGTAGCCGATGTCATAATCATTCGTATTGATTGCGTGTGATGTTCTTTATTGTAGATGAGACAAGTTATTGGAATTGAGCAAATGTTAACCGTTTTTTAAATTTGTTTTGAGATGATAATCGGTTTGTTCTTTGAATTATTCTCCCTTGGAATTGCCCGTTGCATGTGTTGGTTCTATGGTATGCTCGTCTCCCGGACAGTCCAGATGACATTGGGAAGGCTGTGCGATCGTTTTTAGTGCTGTCTTCCGGAAGGCATATAGGAGTTGATCTCCTGATTGTTTTTAGTGCTGTCTTCCGGAAGGCAGGTAGGAGTTGATATAGATAAGCTAGCAAAATAAAAGACTACGAAGGTCCAATAACATTTTTCTCTCTATTTGATCACATATTCAACAATTGCAAATATCTAATTCAACATCTCATTGAATCAATGCAGATGAAATGTTGAATCGATTTAGGTGGAATATTGAACCGGTGTAGATTGAATGTTGAAATAGTTAATTTGGAGAAAGAGAGCCTGGAGCCTTGGCAGCAGCCTGGTGGCGGCGCGGCATCCCCCGGCGGTGGCGCTCAGAGGCGCGTGCGGCAGCAGCGCGGCGGCGGGGCGGCACGCAGGGGCCGCGCGGCGACGCAGGGGCTGGGCTGCGGGGCGGCGCGCGGGTGGAGGCCGGGCGACGGGAGGAGGAAGGAGAAGGGAGGTGGACGGTGAAGATGGTGTGCGCGAATCTCAAACACTAAAAAAAATTGGTAGATTTTTGTACTACCGAAAAAATGGATAGAGTTTCCGCCCTCATCGTAGGGTGCTGGGACCTGGGAGCCTGACCTGGGTGATAGGATTTCCGCCCTCACCACGTATAAATATCGACCCATTCCGCCATCGACAGGTCTCTGACCGGACTTGCAAAGCCCTCACGAAATCTGACGCCAATCCTCTCTCTTCCGACGACTACACGCCTTTCTCCTCCCCCTACCTTGGTTGGTTCTGCCACCGCAACTAGCACCATGGTCCATGGAGGGTGCCCATATGGCCGGATGGCCAGTGCCGAGATTCCTCTCCGGCGGCCGTCAAATTATATCCGTTTCCGCTTTCCGGTGACTTGGTCAGCTGGAGCAAGGCACGCATGATTCCTTCAGAATTCAGAGAATCAGCAATCTGCTAAGGCAGCGCCTCCAACCAACCGATACAGTACTCTCTACAGCCTTCACAGCTGACTTTGCTGAAAATCCTCCAACAGTATTATCTCAATTCCCACACTCCTCCCCTGTCGAATAAAAGCTACCGCTCGCGACATCTCCATCGTCACGTCCGCTACCGGTAGCCGTCAGCTGCTTCCACTTCCACAAGTTGCATGGCCTCTCTCGCCAAAGATTCTCAGCTCTCTCCCTCACTCTTGCTGCTCGGCTCCCCACGTCAGCTATTTGCTTTCCACCAATGACAGTCTAGTCCTCATCTTCACCACCCGCTGCTGGAAATGCTGTAATTTTACCACTGCTTTCTTTGGCCAGAGACAACCAGTATAAATGGTACTGCTAATTCATTACGCTATAGACCGAGTACGCAGTATCATACGTAATCCATACCCATTTAAGAAGATGGCACGGTATTTTCGGCTAATGTAGCATGAGATTTAAGAGGACAGTTGTACTTCAGGATTCAATGTCTTCGAGATTGCACAATACACCGCACTAGGGATGAGTGGTGTCATCTTCACATGCATGTTTTCTCCTCACAACAAATGCAACAATTATAATGGACGCACAGGATTCAATGTATTCGAGATTGCACAATACTGTACTGCACTAGGGATGAGTGGTGTCATCTTCACATGCATGTTTTCTCCTCACAACAAATGCAACAATTATAATGGACACACATCTACCAGGATATCATCGGAGAGAGTTTTTTTCCCTAAACAGTGACGATGCTGATATTGGAGCCTCATATCGTTGACTGCGAATAGCCTTTACTGAGTTTCAGATAAGACTGTAATAGTTTATATGTTCGGGTTTGTTTGAAGCAGCCTTCTAAGAATCAAGATGTGCTTACAGAATCCGTTGATCCTTTGGCTGACCTCCTACAAAACACGAGGTTTATGTCCAACCTCTACGTCTACCAGACTTGATCAGAGTTTGTGCTTCAAACAGAGCTACGAAAGAAAGCGAATGTGTCAACACTGGAATTTAACTTGAGTATATTTTACAAGCAACCGACAATCAGGTGATCAGATGGATGTTTTGTTGTTCCTTTATCTTTATTATTAAAAAAAAGGAAAAAGAACATGAAAGTATGGACCTGCACTAGGGCTCTCAATGCCTAATTGAGCTCCGTCTGATGCAATGCAATGCAAATATGCAATGCAAGCTCTTTCTGTATGTATGCTATAGGCTCTAGCAGAATATGAGTGGCCATCGACCACAAATATCTTTTGGAGGGAAAACTCTCCTACACTAATTAATAAATATTTGCAGCCAGGCCCCTCTGATTTCTGAAACCTTTCAAATCACGTAATCCGACCACCCCTGCTCCATGGTGACCCCGGGCTGCTCTTCCGGCCGCCGCTGAGGCGCCGCCTTCTTGCCAATCGCCTTGGCGGGGTTCCCGACGGCCGTGGTCCCCGCCGGAACGTCCTGTAGCACGACCGCGCCAGCCCCGATCTTCGCCCCGTCTCCGATGCGCACATTGCCCAGCACGCTGGCGCCGGCGCCGATGAGCACGCCGTCCCCGACCTTGGGGTGTCGGTCCCCGGATTCCTTCCCCGTTCCACCCAGCGTGACGCCGTGCAGGATGGAGACGTCGTCCCCGACGACGGCCGTCTCGCCGATGACGACGCCCGTGGCGTGGTCGAAGAGGATGCCGCCGCCAATGCGCGCGCCTGGGTGGATGTCGACGCCGAAGGCCTCGGACGCACGGCTCTGCAGGAGGAGCGCGGCAGCGCGGCGTCCGTCGGCCCAGAGCCCGTGCGCGGCGCGGTGCGCCTGCAGGGCCAGGAAGCCCTTGTAGTAGAGGAAGCAGTGCACCATGCGGGCGCAGGCGGGGTCGCGGTCGCGCGCGGCGCGGAGGTCGGCGCGCGTGGCGACCGCGGCCTCCGGGTGCGCCGCCAGAGCGCCGGCCAGCAGGTCCCGGAGCGCGTCCTGCGGCAGCGCGCCGGGGACGCAGAGCTTGGCCGAGAGGTGCGCGGCCAGGGCGGCCTCCAGCGACGGCCGCGACAGCACGAGGTCGGCGTAGAACTTGCGCAGCAGCGGCTCGGCGTCCGCGTCGGCCTGCGCCTCGGCGCGCAGCTCGTCCCAGACGTCGTCGCGGGGCGCCGGCGCGGGCGCGGCGGCGCGGTCCGTGGTGCAGTCCGCCGGCTCAGGCCGGAAGCGGTAGATGGCGCTGGAGAGGCTCCGAGCCCGGCCGGGGTGCGTGGGGTGCCACTTGTCGACGCAGGCAGCCATGCGTGCACGGGAGCGGGCGATCTGAGCAGAGCAGAGGAGGAAGAGGATTCTTGGACTCTTTTCTTGGTGGCCGGGCGATGAAGCGAGGAGGAGCAGAGGAGGAGGTCCAAGGTCGTGGCCGGCCGCTCCCGCTTACCCAAGGCGTCAAGGGTTCGCGTTCCTATATATACGTGTGCGGCGGCGCCGGAGGGAGGGGTGGTAGGCCGGCAGGCAGCCGTGCAGGCGAAGCTTCAGAGAAGAAGCGTGCCTCCGGCATACAGGTGCTGTGCTGAGGGCGCGTGATCGAATGAGTGGGCTGGGGGACGAGAAGAAGCCTCAGCTCTGCTCATATATTGTTTTTTTTTTTTTTTTTTTTTGCATCTCTCTTCCTTTGGTGGCAATCTAGCCGCCTGGTGCTGACTGTGCCACATACTTTTCGTTACCGATGTGTTGTGTAGGAGTACGTGGCTACAGATGCCGGCAACAGCCCAAAGCAAAATCAGCATGGCCTCTGCGCGAGAGACTAATAGCAGATGTAGTGTAGGACATCAGAACCCAGCCAGGAAAATCCTAGGTGTGTGTGATCAAACAAGATGTGCCTTTGTCGATGTAGCATGAGCATATGCCAGACGAATATCTGCCGAATCAATCCGACCGTGAGGAGCAGAGCAACACAAGGGCCTCTGCTGTAGGCTGCCGCCGCCGCCCTGCCACAGGGGACGCCACGTCTCACGGTGCGGCCCAGCGACACGCACTGGCCCCCCCATCGATCCCATGGCAGCTGCCGCGCGAACGTCGTTTTCGTTTCCGGTGTCGGGGAGCGAGCGAGGAGAGGATAGCGTGCCTTGCGCGCGCGCGCGCGCGGCGCACGCAAGTACACAGCCTCCTGGCGCCGTCGCGTGGCTGCGCTTGGTTCCGTCGCGGCCCCAGCGGCGCTTCGCGGCGGAAAGAGCTGAGGTCGCTGCCGTGCCTGGTGCCGCGGAATCCTTGTCGGTCCCTGCGCTCCCCTGTTGCGTTTTAACCCGAGACCACATATAGGCCAAATCTTGCGCGAGATACGCGATTCGCTAGGGAGCAGGGAGCACCGGACCAGGACACCGCTGGCGAGCCACACACACCGTCCGTTGCCACTTTTCTGCCGTTGCTCTTCTGATGCTCATGCATATTAATTGGTCCTCCTGTGGTTCCAGTGGCTCGTCCGTGTGAGTACAGTACAGCAGCTACTCGCCGCCGTGAGTGAAATACTCCAGTAGAGTAGCGATTTTCCTTTCACATGGGGGGAAAACAAAGCAAATGCGAAACCGAAGATTATCCGCAGTACCAGGATCCAGGTGCATGCACGCACGCCACGGCACGACGGCGGCTGCACCACCGCCAGTCGCAGCCTTGACCACGAGTGGCGGCATGAGGGGAGACCTAGGGAGGGAGGTGCCCGTTTGCTAGGTCAGGAGACTAGTAATCGCTCGGGATCCACTGCGCGCGCCGCACGCGGCAGCGCGCCCGGAGGCCGCCGGCGGGCGCCGCAGAGGATCCACCGGGTGACGTTTGGGGTGACGAGGGGATGGATGGGGGAAAAGTCGTCGCGCTTCTACACCTCGCGGCGCACCTGAGGGCTGGCTGGCTAGCGACGATCGATCTTCCTTCAGCTTCGGCGACGATCTTGGCGCCACATGGATGGGGAATTGGGGATCTTTGACAATTTGACCCAGGTCGTCGTGCCCAACCTCCTCCTAAATCTCCTTGGCACCCAAGCAAAGCACCACGAGGCCATGGCCTTCTTATTGGCTGGCCCACGTTCGGGGGACACATCCATGCATCCATGGTCCATCCGGTGGTGATGATGATGCAAGGGCATAGGTAATCCGGGCTTGGATGACGCAAGCGTGTAGCGCATGTTTAAGTGTGCGCACCTTGATTGGAATGTTTACTACTTGTGTAGTACTATTAGACTATGTGCAGTGGATTGAGTAAATAGATTGTCTACACACTGTAGCGACACCGTTCACAGAGAGAAAAATAGTTGAAATAATAGATACACAATGCATTTACACATCCTGCTGCACATAGTCTTAGTATTGCAAAATGTGCACGAGTGATAAGCAATGCAAGACGTGTGCATGGCTACATCATGCTAGTTTTATCTGGTGGTTACTATGACTAATCAAGTAAGCAGCGCGTCATATGTTTGGACTCTCTCTATCCATCATGCTAATTTTTCAGGATCCTCTCTATCCATGATCCATGGGCTCGTTTACAATATATACTACTGTAGTATATATGATCCTTGCAGACACATAATAGGACGTATCCATCAATAAGCTCAGCTAGGCCATGCCTTGCCCACGTCCAAGGTTATACAATAACAATCTTGGAGACTTGGACTATCTGCATACTGCATATATACTGCTGTGTGTTTCTAATTTAGCATCCAGCCGGATCGGACCCGAGAGTTGCTGCGCCGCAACCGATCCCGCCCTGGATGATTGCTTGGACGCGAACGCAACAAGTGACACCGGCCACTGAAAGCAACGTCCAGTGGTGTGGTGCTAGGGTCCGTTGAACAGCTACGGTTACTCCATTATTTGCGGGCAGAGAGTAGCTCAAGTTTCCTATTACTGGAATCGTTAGCAATCTTATCTCTGCTAGTGATGCTCTACTCATGTATCAAGTATCACGGCCGGCTCACACGTAAAGTGCTTTAATCGGTATGTTTGTAGATGCTTGATGGGGGTGTGCAGGGGTGGGTGTAGGTGTGGGTGTAATGTGATGTCACATTATACTTGCAGAGGGAGAATGAATGAGAGTGTCTAACTCAAATTTGTGTTATCATTGCTACACATAGAAAAAGGTAGTTTTTTTCCCTTTTTAGCGTGAGAAGGTCAAGCTGCCGAACTGCTATGTTATGATTTTTAAAATGTTGTATATATAACAAGTCATAAAACAATTGTGCTTTGATATGAAATGAGTGAGTTGATGGTGACATTGGCTTATTCTGCAACCGAAGAGTATGCAATTTTCAGTGCCCTGATCAAAGGCACCTTTAGCATCTGACTCCTCTAGTGAGCAAACGGCCGAGAGATTAAGAAAAACATGGCCAAAGCACTGAAACATGAAGGCAAGATCATATGGGCCATCGCCATCGCCCGACATAATATATGGATTTAGTCGCCGACCAACGCTCGTCTCGAGTATCCGCAACCGCAATTTCTTGGGTCGTTTTCGGACCGAGAAAAGAGGATGGCTATGCACTAGAAGCATGGACTATGGCCTATGGGGACCGGGCTGCGTACTGCTGGCTGCTAAGGACCAACTTTATATCTCCAGTCAACTGAAAATGAACTCAGCTCTGGAAGAAAAATTCTAGGAAGTTCGGTGTTGTGCCTCGCTACAAAGAGCCATTCCTTTTTACTACGGTTCTGCAAAGTTCAAGCTATAGAGCAGAGCAGTCCTGAAAAGTTTCCTTGAATTTAAGCGTCGGTGCTCATTCCAACCTGGAGGAAGTTTAAGCTTGTGTCCTCCAAAATATAAGTATTATACTGTTTTTTTTGGGTTATCTTAAGGTTTTCTTATGCTTCTTAGTCGACATGTAGTTACTACTATTTTAGAACTGCCAAAAAATTTAACCAGACGAATCAACCGATTTTACGGGGAAGAGAACTAGAGAAGCCCGGTACATCAGATGCTGACCAAATTGGCCAACCATTTGCCTGATTCAGTCCTGTGTCATACCATTCTACTTTCTTTAAGAAAATTAGGGTGCCGGAAAATCAATACGACTAGTGTAAACCATCTCATTGAATATACTTCAAACTGATAGTTTCATATTTGAACTTCTTTCCTATTACAGATTACATTTCTTTCAGTCCCAGACAGCAAAAGTAACAACCAGAAAGGTTGAGGAAAATGAGCACCACATTACATCAAACTTTGAAAACTTCAGATTCGACAGACTCATAGCTTAACCTCAACATCCACACCGGCGGGAAGCTGGAGCTGCATCAATGAATCAATTGTTTGGGCAGTTGGATACATGATATCAATCAACCGCTGATGTGTCCGGATCTCGAAATGAAACCGTGAATCCTTGTGCACGTGGGGGGAGTTGAGCACACAATAGACTCTCCGCTTGGTCGGCAGAGGAACAGGACCCATGGTCTTTGCATTGGTTGTTTTGGCAGCTTCAATTATCTTCTTGCAGGAGTCTTCTATCAAAGGCACCCAGTAGGACCGCAGCTTGATTCTGATCTTCTGCTTGGGTGCCAGCTGAGGACATATAACATTCAAAATTAAGTGTTGTTCATCCTAGAGAGATAAGCAACTTCGGCAGGAAAACTGCAGAGTGAACATACCACATAAAAACATGCAGTTGATTAAGGAATATATTTCCAATAAGAAAAAGAAATCTTATCCTCTATGATGGACATATGCTTATGTTTACAAACAAAATACAGTTGCTTAATAGTGACATGACTCAGAAATTAACGCTGTCAAGTTAGTTATGATCAATTTGTGAAGGCAAGTATGTGTATGCCCTGTGTATTATAAAAAAGGTAGGAAATATGGTAACATTCTGAAGATATAAATGTTCAATAAAACAGTTCTCCAGTCTCCACTAAAATTAACCCACTAAATAAGAATATTGCCAGAATAAGAATATCAGGGCAAAAAAAAGATGTCGAGGACTCATGGCTATGCTCCTTTTCACCTACCCTCATCAAGATTTAATAAATTTCAGTACAATTGCAGCTAATTCAAGCTGATGAGATGCATATCTATGATTGGCTCTTTCAACAATATGCAATTCATGGTTGCTTATATACTTATCAAACTCTAAAGCATCCTCTGATGGCACAACATAATCATTAGCACCATGCACTGTCAACACCCTGCAGTTTGGGTCAATAGATGTGCATGCACTCTGCATATCTGTCTTAAGACGATCCATCAGACTTTCTTTGGTCACGCGGTAGATGATACGTCCTGTTTTGTCTTCCACGTCAATGAAACCATGCTGATTAATCCTTTCCATGTAATCATTTCCAAAACGGTCTCCAATTCCACGTTTCATATTAAACCTTCCAGATAGGTTAATAACTTTATATATATCGTGGTACATGGATGCATAGAGGATAACCGCATTTCCTCCCTTACTGTGGCCAACAATAGCATGGGTGCCACGATTGTGTCTTTTGAAATGTAGGATCACATTGTGTAAATCATCCACTTCTTTATAGTAGTTGCCATATGCAAAAGTACCTTCACTTTCTCCATTCCCAGAAAAATCAAACCGAAATATGCTGATCTTTTCTGATGTCAATGCATCAGCGAGACTCAATATAGTTCTACTGTCCTTTGATGACCTAAATCCATGGCACAATACTACAATGTCCTTAGATCCAGCTTCATGCAAAACACCAACAAGTTTCTCACCACATCGGTTTCTTATTACTATTTTCTCCTGTGGCACATCTAAAGAATCACTAAAAGAGGAGCCCAACTGTGCACAAGGTCTCGTAACAATTTCTTTTCCAGCAGTTCCATATAACAACTGCACACAAATATGATGACGGACATGCTTAACAAGCAGAAACAAGAAGCAACAAAGTAAGCATATAAGATTAAGACCGCTGCCTCTGGTCTATTTTGCCTTTGTCCATCCTTTTCTATTCAAATATGAGCATAGTTATACCATTTCTATGTGAGAAAAGTAAACGATTTCACATATATTTTAAAAGGGTTGAACGAACACACATTTGACTGCATCTATGTGACTATGTGGAATGGGGGAAGCATGTCCACTCCAACTCCAACAGTTTAAGGACAGTACCAAGGTGATTCCAAGGGACATAAGCAAGAGGCATGATATAACTTGTTGTGTTTTCAACACAACCACACAGCTTGTCAGCTAGATAATGCTATAAATATGTCTGTTTATAGAAATACACTTGTATTTATTACACAACTTGCATTCCTATGACATAATATATGTATTTATCAGATAACTGTAACAATAGTAGAGTACTGGCCTGTTCGGAAGCATAGTATTTTTGTGATTTCTAGGCAATACCACAGTTTATGAAAATACCGTAATATTTAATACCACAAGATGCTTGGTTACCTTGCATAAAACTAGGTATATACCGTATGGTATTTTTGGAGTGCTAGGAACTCCACTCCAACCCAATGTTTTCATGGTTTTGGCATTTTTTTTTTTCTTTTGCACTCAAATACCATGGTTTTTGATGTTGCATCCAGATAATAAGGTAGTTCCAAGAAATTCTATAGTTTCAATTCGGTAGGTAAAACCATAGTATTTATTTCAAGACAACTGGAAACAACAGTATTCTAAAACCAAGGTTCTGAAAGAACATGCTTCCAAACACAACCGTAATTGACACCTTATAGTGTGGTCCCATCAAAACAAATGGTGTATATTCTTCTTTCTCTACCTTTATTTAATTAGAGAGTTTCTATTTCCCCTTTTAAAAGTAATTAGGGGATGCAAAAGAGGTGCCCTGGATCATAAATCTACTCTACTGTCTACATTAACATAGATACATGCATCAGTATCCAAGAATGAAAGAACAACTGTGTGGTAGCAGCAAACTAACACAAAAATACAAAAAAAAAAAAAAAAGGAACATGGTTAAAAAGGACACAAACACCATGACAGGATAAAACCTACAAGAACGACATTGTTTTGGTCATTGCTCTGGATCCCTACTTGTTTATAGCGTTAAGCACTAGACATATGGATATCTCTTCTTAATTAAAAACTCAGTGTCAACATTTTCTGAGTGCATCAAACAATTCCAATGAGGAACAGAGCAGTGAGGGGCAGAAAACTTCGAAAGTTTTATCCAGCAAGCTTTCAAGCATCAAGTTGAATCTGGAAAGCTACACGGCCATATACCATGGATATCCCCATTCCAGTTCAATATGAATAATTCGAAGGGTAGACTACATACCGTGTGCTGGTAACTACACATAACTCAAGCACCAAGTATGCTAAACTGTCTAAGCAGATATCGATAACTTTTTAGACAAAGGTTTATCTACTTTTATAAAAAGCACAAAGATTCGGTGCAGAAAATTACTGGAGTTTCCAGGACCCAGGTTACAAGCAGATCCTAGCAAACAAGACTACAGCTGATATGGGCATGTGCAAACACACATTTCTGAGATCCAAATCATACTCACATGAGCAATATTTGCTTTAAGTGGAATGGCCTAACAAATGTGCTGACTGCGACATTGTCTATAACTTTTCTGACAATCTGAACACTGAGTCAGGGAATATCCACTCTGTTAATGTAACAATGCCAAGTAGCATGGTTTCACCCTGAAATATTTCTTAACTCAACTTGCACAAATACTGAGTATATGGTCATTTCCATTTATTAAGAGTATATAATTATTTACAAATAAAAACGTGCATTATGCAGCCACAGCATCAGAACAAAATATCCGGTGACATAAATGTGGGAAATATAGCTGTTAAGAAAGGTACCTGCTCTCCATCTTCCCCAATCGACGATGGCAACGGAATTCCCGTCCCCTCCCCTTCCTGAAAGTACGAGAACAAAAAAAAAAATTAGCTGCCCAATGAACAAGCTCCAACGGGCGCGAACTGGACCAATGCCACCATGTAAATGTAACCCCACAGCCCACGCGGGAATTCCTGGAACCACGCATACCTACTCGAGGGGTCTACCACCTACAAATTCACAGGTTTTTGGACTATGCGAGCTCGAACGCACGTGCCAATGTATCAGTATAGTCACATACCGGTGGTGCGTCGGGGATGCCCTCGTCAGAGAGGGTCTCAGCGGGCGGTGCGGCGGCAGCCCGGGAGCGGAGGGACGCGCCGCGGAGGGAGGGTGGAAAGGAGAGAACCGCGGGGCTAGGGTTTGCGGTGCCGCGGTGGAGGAAGAGGAGGGGGAGCGGGGAGGTGGTGGAGGTGGAGACGGCCATGGCGAGGCGAGGGAGGCGGGGGGAAGAGGATGAGGAGTTGTGGCGTTTGCCGCGTTGGGTTTTGGAAGGCCTCTGCTTCTTCGCCATCGCGCTGTATTATCCGCTTCGGGTTCGGGCGCAGATAGATTTTGCGCTTGAGCCCCTCCAGCTTTGTTACATTCACACATCAGGCCTCGTTTGGTAGCGCGTGTATTGTATGTGGATTGAATACACATGGAGATGAGTCCATGCGTGGAACTGTGATCCCAGTCCGGCCACCCGATCCCGGCCTGTCCGTGATTCTCGGCACCGAGCGACGACGACGATGCGGCCTCGGGGATGTCCGATACACGTTATGCCAAATGCTGTTTTGGGCTGCACCTGGGTCCTAACCCCTGTGTGAAAAACAATCCACAAACCATGTGGATCGGGCCCAATCCACGCCGACACGCGCTCCCAAACGAGGCCTCACACGGGTTCTTTTATTTATTGCTGCCATGCTGGTAGTACAAAGCAAAACGATCTAGCATAAACTTCATTCAGATTTGGATTTGAAGGAACAATCAGCAAAGGCTTTGTTACATATATTAAATTCTCACACCTGAAATTTCTTATTTTCTCTTAAATTTGCGGAAAGCACATGATATATCCCCAGGAATCTGGTTATCGAGGATGGAGATGAGCAGGAGGCCCGCACACACACATACACTTGACTCCTTGAGTCCCAGGCTCCCAGCGAACTGGTAACAGATCACGGTGATGTTTCCATTGTTTCTTTTCCTTTTCCATTCAGTTTAATTCGTTCATATATTGTTTATTTTTTTTGTTGCGATAGAAAGTGGACAGTAGTACCATCGTCATCAACAAAAATCAGATTAACCATTGGGAATCATATAGCCTGAACCCTGAAGTTGCCCATTCCCAAAACAGTACAGTGCCTACAACACACAGCACAAAAACTAACTTCCATTATTTATCCAAAAAAAATGCTTCCATTAGAAATCGCTCTGTACCTTCATTGGCCATCGTTCTGTACGGTACTTTTACAATGGGATGTGATCCCGTATGTTCTATCGACGACATACTTTTGCTTGTTACAGGCGAATACAGTGTAGGGTTCCGATGGATATGTTTAGCCACAACCCACAATACTCCGATACTAAACCAGTACTCCAGTAATCAGCATTCAGCAGCAGAAGAGAACGGGCACAGAGTAACTGTCTCGTAGTTCCAGGGGTGGTAGTTTGTCCATGATCAGATTGTCCTCTTTAGAACAGTATCAACTCTCATTTCCCTGAGATGCAAAAGATTTGGAGTCAATCAAAACGAGCAAAATCCACTCCTAATCAGGCATCAAATCGGGCTTGCATATCCAGGGGCACTGTTGTACATAATTTCTTCTCTACACTACACATCAACGCATGAGACATTTAAACATCACAAGATGTTGAACTGTGGGAACCACTGCAAATTGAGAGCAGAGCACACTCCTGTTGCCAGAACATTACAAAGCTTGTGCAACCAAAGTTAGTGTAGCCTATCTGCTGTTGTTCTTTTTTTTTAAAAAAGAAACATAATTATGACATGGGGCCAGGATAAATGCCACGCGTTAAAATGATGAAATCAAATCATACATAATGCTAAAGGTCAATTTCGCTGTAGTACAATGCAAAGATGGAAAACCAAGCTTACCATAATTTTGGTTTTTCTTTGAGAAATTATATAAGGTTTTCACAATGGCACCACACTTCATTGATTTCAGTGGCCCCATATGCCTGGAACAAGAAATATTAAAGATCTGTTCATTGTGGCGATAGAAGACGGAACTATAACGATGACGATTATACAACAACTTCGCAATAGGAAGATTAATGTCTTGATAAAAAGCTTACATAATTTCAGTATACCGTAATCTCCATGCAGGAAAGCCTAAATGACATCTAGCAGGACCATACACGAGAAGAAGATCAGGTTCTGGTCCACCGAAACCTAATGTATGAAGACAGCTAAAATCATTAAAACATGATAAATGAAGCATGCAGGAAAGGGTGTAACTTTTCAAACCGTACCTACAGTTTTAAGCGCACTAGCCATGTCAGCTTCTGTAAATGCTGGTTCCCTTTTGCCATCCCCATGAGTATCACCATTGAAGTAAGTTGAGCAAAGAAAATTAGCTGCTGTAGCAATACCCTCCTTGCCATCAGAACCAGAAAGACAGTCTATCACCATATCTCTTTCACCACAGTGTAGATTTTGTATGTTTGCACCAATGCCCTACACATATTGCCATAAATCATGAAACATATTTACAAATAAGAAATAAATGAACAAGCAAGCCAGCAGAGAATATATACAAAGCAAAAGATGAAATGGAGTATCGGTAAGCTCAATTGTTCAACTTACAAAATATTCTGCATTCCTATCTCTTGAAACATTCACAGCAGGTTCAAATGATTTCTTCAGGACTCCTACGATGAATGAAATATATAAATAGTATAAGGTAATCTTTTAATATATATAGTATACAGGTCCCAAAAGAAAAGAACTGTCTACTAAGAACATCATAAAATGATGTGTAAAGGGAAACATGGAAGTTAGTTTGTTTTATTCTATCCCAGCTATGACAGCCCTCTAATGTTTCTTGAGGTCGCTTGGTTTTTAATAAACCATATTATTTGCGGAAAAAGGAACGGTCATATAAGCACATAAGTAGCGAAGCAACTATGAACTTGACACTGAAAACAGCCATACCCAGATACCCTAGAAACTCAATGATGAACTCATCATCTTACCCTCAATGTCATAGAGACATACATACTTCACACCCATAGTTGAGAGCCAGAACAACAGTTGCTTGATCTTTGCAGTATTTTTAGCTTCTTTGCTATCTACCACAATAGCCAAGTACTTCAGTCCACCCAAATGGAGATTCTGATACTTCCACAACAACCCAGTTGAAATAAGGTAGCATTCTAGATTATAAAACAGATGAGACCATAAATTTAAGAAGCTGAGTGCTAAGTGGGTGATGGTCCACAGCAACCCCAAAACGAGCTTGATAATAATCGATGGTCTAGACATCTGCATGCACAAAGAGAACAATTTGTCATGCTGTCACAGAGAACGCGTTAAAAATCGTAGAAATATATCCAAGAGGTATACAAACGTTTGAAATATTTGGATTCTAAATTTTAATGCATTCAAGAAATCTGATGGTGCAGGTATGCCATTCTGGGGCTGCTGCACAAGTGCTGAAAAAAATAGTGCAATTGTCACATCCATATTGCTAGTGTATCATAATATTACTTGAGAAGCTTCAACTCTCAATTGTTAAGAAAACACATGAAAATTGAGAGTATGACTGAGCCTGAAAGAAAAATGCACCTCGGTTATAAAAAATTTGCTCACTCAGCACAGCTTCCATGACATATCTCAAACTCAGTAAATAATCTATGCTGTGCATCAGTTAAAACAGGGTTGCCAATGTTGTCATACTTTGAAGCGTGACAAAGTTGGAAACTTCTGGATTTTATGGAAATGTGCGAAATATAAATCATAGAAATATTATCAATAAATTGCAACTAAAATGGAATAAAACCCAGGCGTAAGAAGTATATATTATATCTTCCATTGACTAGATTTAAGTCTCTCCTGAAAATCCGTCATACACTATAACTAAGTGGAAAAAAGTGCAGCAGTAGCATAAGAAAGACAATTTCATCAGCATACATACAGGAAGAGGTTGATTCATGAAGATGGCCGCCTCACTGGCCACAAATGCCTCCCTGCACAGGAATGATGAAATAATTACTCTCGAGAAAAAGGGGGGAAGGGAAGCAGGGGGCATCATACAGCCAACCAAATGTGCATCAAAATTCAGGCAAGTTACATTAAACTTTTCCTTTCACCCTTTCTACTTGCTTTTCTCAACAACAGATTACAACAAAAATACCAAAAAAGAGAAGCTAACAAACAGCATAGAGAAATGAAAGAGAAAGGAAGATGCTGATGCAATGGAAGGCAAGCCAGAAATCTAACATGACTTTGGAGTCCATGGCAGATTGGCAGTCACCGATGAGCTGAGAAGGCTGAGAAGGAAACAAAGGAAGAACAAGAACCAGGTCTAACATACATGTGGGTGGGGCTGGACGGCCGGCACATCATATCACATTGCGTGTACCGGTTGTCCTGTTGAATGTTGACATCCCTTGTTTCTTGCTAGAGACTAGTAGCTTCACCTAATTGACTTCTACCTATTGTTTTATAAATTCTAAAGCTGCCCACTTTTTTTCTCCTTTCTAAAACGCTCTAGCCGTTGAGAGGTAGACACGGCGCGGTTCAGGCATCAGCTTACATTCGCATGTGCAATATCCAGGATCGAGGTTCCGTTTCCTCCGTAGAATAAACGGATTCAGAGGCGACTAGGCGAGCTCAATAGTTTATTATCTGATTCCCATCACGGAATCAGTAAAAAAATAAAGAGGGCACAGAAGTTCAGGAGAGGTGGCCGCTTGGCTGTAGCGTGAGAAGAAAACCAAATGCTACACACTACACGCGCATTTCCACAAACTAAGGTGTTGTTTGGTTCATGCCAAGGTAACGCAAACGGTAGTGGTATTAGATTGCGGCGGAATTGGATACAAAACTGCTATTTACGTAATTTGTTTGGTTCACCGGCCGGTAACGAAATCCTCGAGCAGGAAGCCACCGCACGATGGTGGAGACGGCCCAATCAGGCTCCACCACCGGCGGGTCACAGCCGCCGGCCAAGGCACTGCTCGCCACCGCACTGAGATACACCACCGGCGAATCCGCGACGGTGAACGAACGCCGGCGATTGTGCCATAGCGTCGCGTGGAGCGAGGAGCTCGCGCGCTAGCTAGCCTGGCCTCTGTCTGTCCGCACCGCGCCCGTCGTTTGCCCCAGTCCCGGAGATTCCGTCATGCCCGAGGTGGAGGCGTCAAGCTTGGCGGCGCTCCTGCTGAGAAGACGAGAGGAAGACGAGGCGCTCCTGCTGAGAAGACGCGAGGAAGACGATAGAGGAAGATGTGATCTACTATTTTTTTCCGAACGGAGCGAGGCGATGCGATCCATTAACGTCCGGATTGAGCGGTATCGAGATTGTATTGGACCGTAACAGATGACGGCCTGATCTGTTTCCGCCTCGCGGAAAACAAACACGTGTAACGTCAACGGAATGCAGTGTTAATGGAAACGGGCTGATTTGACCCGAACCAAACAGCACCTTTGGCATGTGACCAACGCTCACGAGTAGAGCACGGGCACGACCAGGACCAAGCCCGCAGGCCGCAGCAAAAGGAAGCGTTTTACGGAGAGGGGAGGGGCAAAGCGAGTGAGTACCTCGACCTGATGACGAGCGACGAACGTTGACACGCGCTTCCCCCCGCCCGACGGCGTCACGGTTGCATCGGCACCGGAAGCGAAGGCGGAGGCGGGGGCGGCTGCTACGACCCTGGGAAGGAGAGCACAAGCACAACTCGGGAAGAAGTTCGGTCTGGATGACGAGGGGGAGCGGGTGGAGGGGGGGAGAGAAGGAGTGTGTATGGAGATTGCGCTCGAGGACAAGCTCCCGGCGACGGCGCGCGAGAGCGGCGGCTGCGTTGTCGCGCAGCACGCCGGGCGGCCGGAGCGGACGCGCGGCGCGGGAGAGGGGAGACTTGGCACACTGCGACGCCGAGTCGCCGACGACGACATGGCCACAGGAAATAAATACGTCTTCGGGTGAGGACCCTATGTGATCGGGCGACGCGTGTGCACGAACGAATCGAACGATTCATGGGGCGTGCGGCTTCTGTGCCTCTCGGGGGCTCTGTCAGGCGGCTCGGCTCGGTTCCAAGGCAAAGCTCCAGGATTACCACGCCCAGCGCCGACATCGCCGCTCTCTCTGCACCCTTGGCCGCCGCCCTTGCATCAAGCAGTCGCGGATGCCACCATCTCTCTATGCCATGGCGACGTGCAAGGTCGTGCAGTCCAGCGCGCCGGTGAGGTTGGGCAGCCGTGCAGGTGCCAGGTGGGCAATGACGGTCCTATCGACGGGAGAGCCGTCCGGTACGGTGGCAGCACCACCATGGCCACGATGACTGAGATGGCATGGTGGAGCGCGAGCAACAAGTAGAGCTGCTGGTTACTGGCCATGGCTGCTTCTCGGCACTACACTAGCTAGCTACTAGCTGTATTTGTGAGGATCTGGATCTAGGTACGGACTGAAAGCAGAAGGCACTGAGTACTTTACGAGACGAGCGCAGAGGAGGTTAAGGACGGACGGAGATCATCTTGCGCGGCTGCCTCCATTCATCCCGGTGGTCGATTGCACAGAGCGGGACAATATAGACGGAGCCATGGAGGAAGGCGGCGGCGGCGGGCCGGCGGCTGTGTGCAGATAGAGCCAATATGATAGCTTGCCTTGGAATCGAGCCGAGCCGGCTAACAGAGCCTCCGAGAGGCACAAGAAGCCTGGACGGAGCGTCTTCTTGGGCTTTAGATCAGTGGGCTGTTGATGTTAGAGCGTTAGAGGGCCTAGACTTGCTTAAATATTTCGGCCTGCTGGTTAGGCCCATATCGTGACAGCGAGTGCTACACGAGGTTTGGGTTGCTTAATTATTTCGGGCCACGTGTTTCTTTGTTTTTGGGCCGAAGTGGTACCACAGGTCGGAAACTTTCATTTGAGAACACAACGCAGTCGCTCACGTTACAGCATGTAGCTGTGCTAAAAAAGAAACGTTACAGCATGTAGCAAAAAATTGAACTTTTAAAACGCAGTACTACTGTAGGTTTCAAACCATATATTCAAACTAAATTCTGATAACACTACTGTATTTCTTAAAATACGAGCATGTTTTAATATCATTTTATAGAAGAACATTTCCCTAGTCAGCGTGGAACATGTTTATATTTTTATATGAGCGGAACAATGTTCCAGGCTCAAGAGAAATTTGTATCAACTTTACGAGAAAAATCATTATTTTTGAAGAAAATATTTTTCTAAACAGTAGAAGATAGTCTGGTTTCATGAAATGAAACAGTGGTGGAGTACGAACAAAAAATAGGTATGGCAAGCTAACTATGAAAAAGGAAAAAAGAACAAAAAAACGTCCATAATCAAGGGAATGAAACACACAACCAACCTGGTATATAGTTGGAGCAGAACCATTACACCACAATTATCTTTTTTTTTTAACATAAAGATACAGGAGTACTAATCACATTATCTTGGATCAAGGTATGGCAATACCTCGACACATGAGGTCCTCCGCCCCTTGAATGAAATATTGCAGCTTAGAATGAAACACTTTCCCACTTCAGAAGAGCTTAAAAAAGAGTATTTTTACTGCTTATCTGAATGTTTTTTTTCTAACTAGATGAAATTCTCCCCGCTTTACTGCGAAAATTTGAGTGATATTGATGTGTATGTGATATAAAAACATTGTATGCATAAAGCCACAGAAAATTGATAGATGACATAAATAGATGTTTTAGTGGGTGATGACATGGTATGGAACTTACTGGCCCTGAGATGGCATGGCTTCATGCATGTCTAGAGAAATAGATAGTAGGGACTAGCTATTTAAAAATAGAAGATTAAAGATTCTGTCACCCGGTTGCAGGAAGCCATTAAATCACAAAAATAAGCAACATTCGAACTTCACAAGAAAGGTGTCTAGATTTTTGAAAAAAAAATATTCTGTCTTATAGAAAAACGTTTTAGCTCACGAGTTGAAAAAAATGCAAGAAAGCTAAGTAAATTTGTTTAGAAATAACAAAAATTTCAATTCGTTTATGTGGAACTAGAACATGCTTATAAATGAGTGAGTCGTCGGAGTAATAAAGCAAGAACAAAATGAAATAAATAAAAATACTAAAGGAAGAAAGACAAAGATTAGAATAAAAAAAGGAAAAGAAAGCAAAGGAAAAGGGTAAAAAAAACATAGTACCTCTTTCAAAGGGGAAAGTTACGGTAATGAAAAATAGAATATGGTCTGAATTGAACTCGGCACACCTGCTGCTGATAGCTCACTGTCCGATTATAGGTGGTGTCAAATTGAGGCATTGTTGTCAAGCTTTAATTTCCCAATCAACCCTGTAGTGTAGTGCTCCCACGCACGAACGTATATGCTCGTCGTGGTCACGATTTCATTCTTGTTTCCCTCAGCATCGTTATAGTTTTCGCATTTTAGTGGACCTGGAATCTATCCCAATAATGGTATTGAGATATATGGATTAGATATTCCTGCCTCAGATTACGGTATCACGTGCCCCCCACCATAAAAGGGTCGATCTTGTACCCTGTTGATTGTTTTTCTCTCCCTCCAAACATATGCGCGCTATTGATATGGTTCTGCACTTTAGGATACCACCAGTTGTATGAAAAGGCACAGTTTGAATTTGAAGAATATGTGCTGCATTTTTTCATCTTCAGAACATATAATGGTGCGCGGAGCACAAGTCTGTCTGGCATATTTGTTTCAGTCATGGGCTCATGGTCCTGTGCGGCTGTGCCTGTAGTTTCAGTTCATCTGAAATAACCTAGCTACCAGAGTTTTCAGAAGCACACAGACCCACTGAATTATTAGTTCTAGATGACACCCCACGCGTTGCTGCGTGAATTGTGTAATGTTGTACTTGTAAAAGGTATAAGATAAATTCTCCGGGAGTAGCTGCGGAAATTTGAGTGTTACCGATGTATATGCCATAGAGAAGCACTGCATGCGTGAAGCCACAAAAAATCAATATAAAGATATAAATAAAGAACTTAGTGGATGATGATGTGGCATGAGACTTAGTCTGCGGAAATTTGAGTGTTACCGGTGTATATGCCATAGAGAAGCACTGCATGCGTGAAGCCACCAAAAATCAATATAAAGATATAAATAAAGAACTTAGTGGATGATGATGTGGCATGAGATTTAGTCTGCGGAAATTTAAGTGTTACCGGTGTATATGCCATAGAGAAGCACTGCATGCGTGAAGCCACAAAAAATCAATATAAAGATATAAATAAAGAACTTAGTGGATGATGATGTGGCATGAGACTTAGTGGGTTTTGGAGATGACGTGACTTCACGCATATTGAGAGAAATAGATAGTAGAGGCTACCTATTTAGATATATATGATATATGATTAGCCCAGGTTTGCAGTGCAATGCAGGTTCTTAGAAGATATCCTCCGATCGGTGTCTAGCTCGGAGAGCATGACAGCTTAACTGAACGGAAGACCGTTCCGTCCGACACAACCATGTCATGCCGTGTCCACCAAAACTTAATGGATCGATGCGGCCATATTATTCTCATCACGGTTGAGAACAGGTCCTCCAGACCCTCCCACTGACGACGACGACGACTGTCACACCTGGTTTTAAAAAGAAAACCGAATGCACACCGTATGGTTTTAAAAAGAAAACCGAATGCACACCGTATGTGTGCGCAGGAACAAATTTCACACATACAGTCGACTTCATCAGTGAAATATCAATAAACTGCTTTATATAAACGTATAGAACTTAATTAGAGACACAAATGTCTTACGTCAGAGTATAGCATAGCGGAATTTCGATCTCGTAGCGGAACTTCATCTTCACAGGAAGGTTGACTGAGGGCATATATGCCTAAGCACCGAAAAGACTTCTGGATCACCTTCTTCTTCATAGCACCATCAACTTGTATAGAACAGAGCTATAGGTTTGGAAAAGCAAGGGTGAACACATGGAGTACTCAGCAAGAATTCATAAACACAATTGAATGTCAACGTTCAGAATTATACTCGACGTTAATTATCATGCACAGGAGGGTCCAAGCCGCTCTTAACCGTGAGCACGGCTGATATATCAGTTTTAAACACTCTCAAGAGGTTGTACATCTTTACCCACGGGTCGTGATTCCCATTTGCCAGAGGTGGCCAAACCTCATAGGTTCACTACCTTCGATGAACCGGCAGGATCTCACTACGAGGCCTTTGCAAAGAGTCCTCTCATGCGTATTAGTCATAGCTGCTTGTCCTAGAAGCCATCTCCTATCCCATCCTTCTATACCCAGCATAGGTCACCCTTGGAAGAGTACTTCCGTACCCAAAACCTAGCTGAAGTCTTCTAAGAGCCATAGAAGCATTCTTCCATATCCCACATCTATGAGCTAATGTCCACATAAGAATTCCCTGATTAATTAGCCAAGGACGTCCCATTCTATCCCATATGGTTGCACTGTTTTCTTAGGTGGTCGCTCCATGTTCAAATTAAAATCACGTATGCAACCAAACTAGTAAACAATATGTTTAGAAAACTTGCCTTGATCCATAGCTGCTCAGAGATATTGTAACCGTAGACCTTGATAAACTTGGATCTTCACATTCACGGTCACTGAGGCTACGGTCTTGATCAGCAAAGATCGTGCACTGCTCTTCTTCTATACGTGACAAGCATACAACACAAACAAGCATACAAAACATGTATATA
Source organism: Paspalum notatum (assembly GCA_022530915.1). Lineage (NCBI taxonomy): Eukaryota > Viridiplantae > Streptophyta > Magnoliopsida > Poales > Poaceae > Paspalum > Paspalum notatum. The sequence continues at coordinate 5,566,443 of CM039684.1, forward strand.
AGAGAACAATACACCAATCAAAAGAAAGAAAAAACTTTATAAAACACGTGTGAAAAGAAAGAGCTCGTCACTAGGGTCACGTGAGCGCAACAAACCTAGAAAACGGAGCTACGTTAGAAAGGTGCAGCTAACATAAGGTTTTCATTATTTAACTTATGAAAGAGCATATATGTTGGATTTATTTTAATTAACAAAATATTGATTTAAGGTATTTCAAAGAAACACCTAAGTTGGGATTACTTCATATTACATTTGAGATAGAAAAACACGGCTGAAACTAAACATAATTTATTTATAAAGGAACGAAGTTAGAACCTATATTGCTTTTAATTGGAAAGCTAGTTAATTAAGCATTAACCAAGTTAACATCATATCAGGCAAACAAACTATGTTACATGGTGAAACATAACTTTTAACGCGTAGACAACGACATTATGAGACTAACGCATTTTGAACAGATCAAAACGGAGTTCAGGGGCATAACCGTGAAGAGAAACAAGGGCTTAAACGTGAAACCAAGGGCCTATTTGTGAACAACCTGGACTGCGGGTTAGTTAACAGAAACTTCAGGGGCTCTTTAGTAAAAACACCGCCTGCTGACCGGTATTGACTGGCCGCGGGAGTCACGTGGACCATCGGATCTAAGGCCAACGGCCTGGATCAGATCGGGAGGAGATCGGCCGGTGGCGGCGATAGGCGCGGCAGCGGGACGCAGATGGCGGCGGAGGATCGTCGGAGCGCGAGTGATCTCGCGGCTACGGAGAGGAAGATTGTTGCGGTGGACCTGATGGGAGGGATCTGGAGGGCGGCGGAGCTGCCGACAGTGGCGCGCGGTGTGAAGACGGAGGTGGCACCAAAACCAACTCCGGCGAGAAATTATGCGCGCGCGAGAAGGAGAATCGGGGCCGGGAAAGGACGGGGAGGTTACTCACCGAGGTGCGAAGGCGTAGGCTTGGTCCTGGACTACGGGGAGGTGGCGGAGACGGTGGACGGCAGTGGTGGCGGTCCGAGCTCCTGCAGGGCGGCGGCGCGCACGCGATTAGAGATGACCAGGGCAGGGAAGGAGGAAGTAAGGAGAGCACGGGGTACACGAGAGCTCAGTGATTCTCACCGTCGTGACCTGGACGATGGGGAGCAGACGGCAGGCCGGGGCGCAGTGGTGAACTGCGGTGAGGAGCGATGGCGGCGTCGCAGGGGAGCCTGGGTTAGCTTCGCAGTGAGCCGGGCGGAGGAGACTGCGCACGGGTGGGCAAGCGCGCGGAGTTGCTCACCGCCTTGACGTGGACGCGAGGGCGGCGGTCCGAGAGCACAAGCGGCGGCGGCGGCGGCTGCGCTCCAGTGTGAGCTCAGCTCCAAGTCGTAGGGGAAGGGGTGGTACGACGGAGCGATTGAAGAGTAGGGTGTGGTACTTGGATGGAGACCGAGCCACCGAGGTCGTGAGGATCGGGGAAGGACGTGGGTCGGCGGCGGTTGCCGGCTCGGCGTGGGTGCGGGGGAGGGAGTCGGAGGAGAGGGCGCCGACGGGTGGGGCCGGGACGGCAGAGAGAGAAGGGGGGAGGTGTTCTCCAGCTGGGCTGGGCCGCGGGATTGGGCCGAGGGAATGGAAAACAGAGGCATGCCGAGGTGGATTGGGCTAGAAGCCAGGAATAAAGGGGGAGGGAGGGTTTTGGAATTTTTCCAAATGGAGGTTTTGAAGTTTAGGATTTAAACTTTGAAATTCAATTGGAATTTTGGTTTAAACACAAGCACACACAACAAAATAAGATGCACCGGCATGAAATGCATTCAAACAAATTATTTTGGCCTTATATCAAATTAGTTTGTTTTAAAAAATGATTATTTTCTATATTAAATTCTTTGAAAACATATAAAGGTTGGAAAGAGTTTAATTATTCAAGAAATTCATTATATTAACTTAGATTAAAAGCGTCACATTCTAAATCGGAAAATTTAAGGTGTGACAACGACACGTCTCGGCGTGCGCCAGCGGGAGGCGTCGATCGATCGATGAAAGCAAGGCACTGCACGGAAAGGGAGCAGACAGGCCCGTTGCAAACAGTACTACACTGATGGCTGCATCTCCTAGCTAGCACTAGCAGCCGTGTACATGAAGAAGGAGACCACACGAGCGCTCTAATTGCGATCACAACGACAGATACCTGTTCATCTCTGTAGTTTTAGCTTCACATGAGGATGCTGTACTGTAGTGACCTCACCCGCCCGCCATTCAATACCCCTGATGAAAAACGCAGCAAGCGTTTTACACACAGCACGCGCGAGTAGCCTTTCCCTCTGAACTGAAGACGCGCGCGTTTTATGCACAGGGAAGACGAAGATGACACAGGCTGACAGGCCGATGACGATCTCTCTGCCGACTGGCGGGGCAAAGGAGAACAAAGGGGTTGTGTGCACGCGTGCTCGTCGCACGCCGTACTACCACTGATGCTGAGTTAGGCAGCAAATCAAGCAGGCGCAATGATATGGTATGATATATGAGAGGATCGACCGATGTACAACCTCATCGTCAGTTAGTGCAGGAGGCACTCGCGGCTCGGCCGGCGATCCCTCTCGTCGGAAGACTTCTTTGCCGGCCGGCCTCCAACCAGAGAGACCGGATCCCAAGATAACATTGCACCACGAGGTAACCGATTGATGGATGGAAAGCGTCGCCAGCAGTCCGGATGATATAATTTCTGTTGGATTAGACCCGTACGCGCACTGCATGCACGCGGTGTGGCCGCGGCTTATCTCGGCTAGTTCCTGACTAGGCTCACAAAGGTCCTAAAAAAAAGTGTCCATACATTTTGCGGCACTGTAGAAAGAAAAAGTGGTAGTTGAAATAGCGTATGAGCGAGGTTGGATGGACACCCTGATGAGCTAGTCTAATCAGCTTAATTTATGTGTGCCTTTAACTGGTTTTGGCTTTCCACCACGGCTGGACGAGGACGAATACCAAGCAGCTCGCGTGATCTGATACTGATACTGATGGCTCTCTTAACGCTCCGGCATTATTGGTGCGTCGCGCATAATCTTCCTCCTGAAGGATGATGGACATGTACCAATAACGCCGATCCATACGTGTCGAGTTCCACCTGGGTGCACAGCGTCCAGCAATAGCTGTGAGACCGCCCCCACCCCCCTTTCTTTTCCTCGGACTTTTGGGCTCATCATGCTCGAATCATGATGATCAGCATCCCCAAGAAGCCGGCCACTGTCTGCTTCCTGATGCACCAGCACCAATGCATCCAACCACTGTGCGCTAGGGTTCAGAACGAATCACAGCCATCGTCATATGATTCTGGTTTTTTTTTTATTCATAGCTATAGTCATAGATAGCCATAGGCGTCATACCATACGTACCATACGAAGGCAAGGCATTCTTCGTCAGATTTGGCCGCGTGTATATCCTGTCCCGTTGCACCTTCCTTTGGTTGGGACAATGGCAGCCGCTCTGAAATAAACAATGTGCTCGTAAACTTTCTTGGTTTCTTTTCTTGGCCTGGACACAAGAAGTGCAGAGGAAGCGTGGATCGCCGCCAAAGGGACACGGATGCATATATACATCAGATCTCCTTATCCAGAAAAAAAAACACACACGTAAGAGCAAAAGGATGATCGAGAGGGCTGGAAAAGGCATGATCAAAAGAGCAAAAGCGTTAGGCAAATCATAGCTATCCTCTTAGTGCATCCTGATGATTTTGCACAGATCCCTGAACTGAAGCTCTCACAAGCTATATGTGCCACGTCTCCTAAGGTGGTAGTCTGGATTGCTTAAGGGCAGTTTGTTTCCCAGTATCCAGAGGCTCTAGATCGTGGACATGGAAAGTATGCCTTGAGCATCGGCCATAGCTCCAATTGGTACTGTGTGCACGTAGTTGAGCACCGGCACTTTGTTGCACGCCAAGAGTAGCCCTGCCCATGCATGAGATGAGATAGACCAGAAACGACAGCTGCTGAGTGAATCATACTACCCTTCTCCAGTTCTCCTCACAAAAAACACTCTATAATCTCTTTCCCATCGTCTAGCTTGTCTATTGTTACACGATCGGACATCATGCCAGATGTGGGCTACCTGCACAGTTGATCCATCAAAATCTGTAGAAAAATCAGAATAGTTCTGATTCTGCCTGCCCCCACTGAAAACAAGTTTGCAGTTGCATACTGGTGTTGACGCCATGATATGATGTTACTGTTTTCCTCAAACCAATTGCAGGAGTTCATTGTGGGTGTGAGCTAACACTGTCAGAATCTGACCGCTGAATAATCCAGACTGTTTCTCGCTTCTCGGGCAATATTGGATCAGACCAAGATATTTCTGGCCTGGGTCCTGCATCCTCTCTACTATAGGTCCGTGCAAGCTAAAGATCAGCACGCGCCTGATGGTCGTCCTCGTCATCATTCTACTATGACTAGGTGGGAAGAACTCGCGTACGATGATTATCTACCCCGACAGGCTAATCTGCATCTTCTCGACAACAGAGTTTCCTTGAGAAGCAGAGTAACCACATAAAACGGTTGCTTGAGAGCCGCGTTCTGCAGAAAGAAACACACTATAAAATGTGGGTGGGCCGGCGGGGGTAAAGACGCTGTTAAAGCTGAACCACAATATATATCAATGGCTGATGGCTCCGATATCTTCTTCCATCTTGGAAAGCTGACGCTGACAGTGAAGCCGGCGAAGAGACACAACGTGTACGGGAGCAACTGGTGCGAGCTTCATTGGTGGCAGGCCCGACGTACGCTTCAGATTTTTAACACGTCGTGGTCCTACTGCGTGCGTCAGTGTCCGCGGCGAGGTAGGTGCCTGACTCTTCGAAGCTGGTGGTGTGGTGGCCTGGCCTCAAGCTCTGAACCTCTGAATCGCGTGGGCATGGGTGCAAGATTCTGATGAATCCCCCGCTTGGCCGCGAGGTGCGCGCGAGCGGTCAGAGGAGCGGTCAGAGTGACCGGTGCAGCTACCCACACCGGTGGAGCCGCCCCGCCGTGCGAGCGAGCGCGATCCCCGGCGGGAGACGGATCGGCACGAAAAGAACGGGGAGTAAAAGCGGGTGGAGTACGCGCCAAGCGTCAGTAATGGCGAACTGACAACGGGACGAGGTGAGAGCCGCGAACGGAAGGCTAGGCTACGCTGCTAAAGCCCCTCTCGGCGTCGGCGCCCGCCCGTACGTCGTCTCGCTGGCCGGCGGCGCTGTCGCGTCGCTCTCGCCCCGGCACGGCGAGTCCACGCCGCGGTGCCTGGATATGCGGGGAGGCGCGGCGCCACACACGCGGCGCGGCGGCGCTTTCATGGACACCACACCACGAATCCCCACCCCCTCTGCTCTGCTCCGTCGCTGTAAGTAAGGGCATGATCTCCTCGGTCGGTCACCGGTTCTCTCGCGCGGCTCGGGCGCTTGTCACGGAGGTAAAGTTACCTGACAAAACTGGTTTGGAAACCTGGCCTGGTTCACAGAAGCAAAGCTCGGGGTAGCCTGCCATGGTCGTCCATAGACCACTGGATTGCTGGCGGCGTGGTTGCCATAGTTCGTGGCCACGGAACGGGCAGGGCGTGGCGTCGCCGGGAGTCACGAGCTCAGCGGGCGTCTCCGATAGATCCGTCTGGGCCGGCGAAGGGCGCCGCGGTCACACAATTTGATCAGGCTACTTTTGCAGCAGCAGATCCTGATCACTGTATGGACGCGATAAAGGCGTGAGGATTACGCTCGAGCGTACGATCGAGTTCGTGACAGGCCCGTTGATGCCGTAGCATCATGCTATAGCAATTGGGTGGAGCACCAGAGCCTTGCTGCTGCTAACCTAGGCGAGCTAGTAGGGTGCGTTCCGATGTCAAGATCGACGTGACCGTCAGCAGTAGAAACTCAGTAGCTTAAGTCCCGATCGATCAAAACTGCCAAGCAAGCTGTAGTAAGTAGGTGAAAACCGGTCGAGTCCCGGTCACATAGAAAAACGATGTGCACACAGTTCATCGTGTACAGACTAACACCCTGTTTGATTTTTGATTTGCTCAGAAGCAAAGCAGCAGAAACAGCGGCGTCCTTTTCTTGCTCAGAGAAAACTGAGAACTAGCATGCAGTGCCAAACTGCCAATGCTCTTCTGTGTGGAGAGGTCGAGTGCGCGGACGGCGATCCAGCGACGGTCTGGTCGGCATCGGCGCGCCGGGCCGGGAGACGGGACAGCCACCGAGCTACGACGACGACATGGTGGCGGTGGCGGCACCCGGCAAGCGAGCGAGGCTCCGCTGGTGCCCGAGGATGCAACGGTGACGGCGGCTTGACGCGCGCTCGTGTGGTTCACAGGTTCTGTGGAGCTAGTATTACTAGGATGGATACGGTGGTGATTGCCTGCAATACGCTTGACCAATGACCATCGGTGCTTGAGTGCTTCCCTTCCAAATCCCTGGTGCCCTCGCTGATGGACCGGGTCAAGGCCGCCCTGACTTGGCCTGACCTGTCTGTCTCTGACCTTGTGGGACCGATGTCGAGATACACCAACAGCGTGCCACCGTATATGTACATGTCAAACAGTCAAAGAGAATAGAAGTACAGTACGGGGCATCTGTGCTCCAGGAGGCTGGAGCACACATGATGCGCCGCCGCGACAGTGAGCGTCCACTGATCGCCCTCCACTCTTCGGGTGTGTTTAGATCACTGAAAACTGGCACGGTTCTGAACTGAGAAGCATTGTAGCACTTTTCGTTTGTTTGTGGTAAATATTGTCCTATCATGGTCTAACTAGGTTCAAAAAATTCGTCTTCTAAAGTACATCTAAACTGTACAATTATTTTTTTATTTCATCTACATTTAGTACTCCATGCATGTGCCGGCATTTTGATGTGATGGAAAATCTTTTTTTTTATAGTAAAATTTGGGAGAAATTTTTTTTATCTAAACAGGGCCTTCCTTCTTTACGCAGCCGCGGATCGATGCTCCCTATATAAACAGGGCAAGGACTAGGCAGCCAGAGCCAGAGACACCACATCAAATCGACGGACCACTCCTCCATTCCATCCACCTCACGGAGGTTGCTAGCTAGTACCAGTGAAGAGCGAGGGGCCAGCGATCGAGAGGACACTGTGTGTGCTCCGCCATTCGCCGCTGGTACAACACAGCAATAATCGAGTGCCGCACGAGAGAGATCATATCAGCCAGAGGACGCCCGGAAACACCAGCAAATATACAGCCAAAACCAAACTGACACACCACCCTGCTCGCTCGCTCACGCCTTCGTTCTCGATAGAACTCTCGTAGATCGACGCTTAGCTTCTTGGTTGGCCATGAGCACGGGCACGGACGCCGTCCCGGCCGCGGTGGCGCCGGCGAAGCGCCAGTCCATCAACAAGTACGCCTTCGCCTGCGCCCTGCTCGCCTCCATGAACTCCGTCCTCCTGGGTTATGGTAAGTCGTCCTTCTGGTAGTGAGTCTAGTAGTGACACGGACGTGCGTTCCCAGCTCGCTTCTCACGTCCTCCATGCAAGTGCGCACAATTACTGGTTAATTAAGCAGCTTCTTAGCTAATAGCCGATGCTAACGTTCTCTGTGTTTTATTTTTTTTGCATGTATGCCTGTGTTGGTGATGAATCCATCGATCGGGCAGACATATCGGTGATGAGCGGCGCGCAGCTGTTCATGAAAGAGGACCTCAAGATCACGGACACGCAGATCGAGATCCTGGCGGGGGTCATCAACATCTACTCGCTCTTCGGCTCGCTCGCCGCCGGCTTCACCTCCGACTGGCTGGGCCGCCGCTACACCATGGTGCTGGCGGCCGCCATCTTCTTCACGGGCGCGCTGCTCATGGGCCTGTCCCCGGACTACGCGATGCTCATGGCGGGCCGCTTCGTGGCGGGCATCGGCGTCGGCTTCGCGCTCATGATCGCGCCCGTCTACACCGCCGAGGTGGCGCCCACCTCGGCGCGCGGCTTCCTCACCTCCTTCCCGGAGGTGTTCAACAACTTCGGCATCCTCCTGGGCTACGTCTCCAACTTCGCCTTCGCGCGCCTCCCCGTGCACCTCAGCTGGCGCGCCATGTTCCTGGTCGGTGCCGTGCCGCCCGTCTTCCTGGGCGTCGCCGTGCTCGCCATGCCGGAGTCGCCGCGGTGGCTCGTCATGCGGGGCCGCATCGACGACGCGCGCCGCGTCCTGCAGAGGACCTCCGACTCCCCCGCCGAGGCCGAGGAGCGGCTCGCCGACATCAAGAAGGTGGTGGGCATCCCCGAGGGCGTGTCCGACGCCGACGACGTGGCGGCCATCGTCCGCGACAAGAAGGCCGGCGGCGCCGGCGAGGGGTCCGCCGCCGTGTGGAAGGAGCTGCTCGTCAACCCTTCCCGCCCCGTGCGCCGCATGCTGGTGGCCGGCCTGGGGCTAATGTTCATCCAGCAGGCCACGGGCGTGGACTGCGTGGTCATGTACAGCCCGCGCGTGTTCCAGCGCGCCGGCATCAAGTCCAAGACCAACTCGCTGGGCTTCTCCATGGCCGTGGGCGCGTGCAAGACCTTCTTCATCCCCATCTCCACGCTGCTCCTGGACCGCATCGGCCGCCGGCCGCTGCTGCTGGCTAGCGGCGGCGGCATGGCCGTCTTCCTCTTCACGCTGGCCACGTCGCTGCACCTGATGGACCGGCGGCCGGAGGGGGAGGCCACCGCGCTGGGCGCCGTGAGCATCGCCGCCATGCTGTCCTTCGTGGCGTCCTTCGCCTCCGGCCTGGGCCCCGTCGCATGGGTGTACTGCTCCGAGATCTACCCGCTGCGGCTGCGCGCGCAGGCCGCCGCCATCGGCACGGGGCTCAACCGGATCATGAGCGGCGCCACCACCATGTCCTTCCTCTCGCTCTCCGACGCCATCACCATCGCCGGCAGCTTCTACCTCTACGCCTGCGTCGCCGCCGCCGGCTGGGTCTTCATGTACTTCTTCCTGCCGGAGACGATGGGCAAGAGCCTGGAGGACACCGTCAAGCTCTTCGGCAAGGACGCCGACGACGACGTGGACGTCGGCGGCGACGGCCGCAAGAAGTCCTCAACTTCCACTGAGCTGAGTGCTCAGCGCTGAGTAGTGGATCGGAGGAGCGCCTTCCGTTCCGTTCTTGCGTCGCGTTGCGCCGCGTGTCCGTACTGTGTGACGTGTCGCCCCGACTGTGGCCGAAGCTGTGTCCGTAAAGCTTCGATGATGTAGTATTTTTCTCTTTCGAGTGGTGAAGCTTTTTTATCTGCGCTCTTTGTTTAATCGGACGTGTAGATTTTTTTTGCTCTCATGCGCGTGCACACGTTTTTACGCTATTGGCCTTGGCTAGCATGTCGGGGGATTGGCATTTCACGAGCAGGAAAATATATCCACCGGCCGGATATGCCACGTGTAAAACGTCTTCCTTTTTCTGCAGACTGTGCATGCAAGCGGCACGGATCTTTTCACGACGCGCTATCGGCTACCGGACCGGGTGAGTTCTGCTGCGACGGGTGAATGGGCCATCATGGCGCTTTTTCTTTTGCATTGCTTGTTGAATTGAATTACGTCTTCCCGTGGCTCCATTGTTCGTAAGCCATCATTGATTCTGTTCTTTGGCACCAGTGTAAACAGATGTTTTATGTTTGGTGATACTGTGCTGCTCACTGCTCAGACACGATGGCTCTTGTCGCCCCTTCAGAATTATTGCACTTGCAGGGCAATGTACCCTGCCTGACTACATGCTTACCGACGAATGCAGACACAGGCATGTGTGCGTCCTGCCTGGCTGGTAGTAGTACGCGAAAACCCTAGGCAACGGACAACAGTACTTGATGTCTTGATCAGCATTCAGCAGCACTCCTACTCCTGCGCACTCATGACGTACGTCCCCGGGAATTCCATCGCTGTCAGATTATAAATCCCGAACAGCTCTACGGAAAAATGTCCCTGTTGTTCCTCTCCAATCACGTTGATCCTCGACGCAATGCTGAAGTTACGCGCCACCTAATCAGTTTTGTGGTATGGTGTGCCTGTGGCGTGATGGCCGCCATGGGCAAGCTTCTAGGAGAAACTCATGACGTAGCTGACCTCTCTCTGAAAACCTGCAGTTTTATCGATTTGCCACAATGCCACACTGGTTTTCAGTTTTCACTGCAGAAACCAGCTCGCCGACTCCGATCTCTTCCCGGCGTGCGGCATCAGCAGCTCGGTGCCTCCCCGCTCGGTTACAAACGGGCTGGGCCGGCCCTTTCATCTGTGTTCGTGCGCGTCCCGCCGCGCGGTGTGGACCGTGGGCCTCAGAGGACGTGGTTCGGGCCGTCCCAACCGATCAAGTTTGTATGGGCCGCTTCTCCACTCCACGTCGGCCAATTCGGCTCTGAGAACGGGCCGTGAGCAATCCATCCCGTTCGAATTAGGCCACAAGCCCGACGCCGAACGTTTCCACACATGGGCCACAAGCCCACGAGCGTAAGATTGTCTGTGCCGGTCATTCGCGCTTCCTGCCAAGTGCCAAGTCAAACTTCTACGCTGCCGCAATCCCGCGAGTTTTCTCCTTCACCAATGACTTCAGAAACGAGTTGTGGAGATCAGTTCAAATAAAAAATAGAAATTGTAGAGTTAGTTACACTAAAGGTTAAGTGAGTCAGCAGTCAGCTTGTTTTTCCATGAGAGTATCAGACTATGAGTGCTCAGCAGGCTGACAGCCGTCGTGGCTCATTCCTGCTGACACAACAGGGAGGCCACTATCCCTATCCTCAGACCAAATTGCACACCGAAAAATGCAGCCCGATCCTCCTTGTCCTTCCCGATCATGTCTCCTTGAAACCATTCGAACGAAACTCTGCACATGAGGGGAGAAGGCGGTACACGTCGTCCATACGGCCAACCCGAGGCTGTCATCCTCGATCGCACTCTGCCCCCAATGAGACGGGAGCTTGGTGCAGGATCGCCTCCCGTCAGTGTAGTGTATAGCCGTGGCCTGGACGGGGGCGATGAGACCGCTGTCAGCTGAGACTGGTGGCTGGCTTGGTTCCAGTTGTTCTTCTCCTTCGTCCTCCTCCTCTAAACCCCGGTGGCGGGTGCACTCGCTGCTGGCGGCCACGCGCGGTGGCCGCTGTCCTGCTCCGTTTCCCAATCAGTTGTCTCCTTTACACGCACGCCAGGAACAGAGACGGATGGCCACATGAGGAGGCGCAGGTGTCTCTCGGCCTAGCCTCATGCGTTTCTGATGCCCACGACGCCTCTACTAGTGCATCGCAGGTTGCAGCAGCTCCCCATCGGTCTGGGAAGCTCCTCATGCGTTTCTGATGGCCATATATAACGCTATTGGAGAGCTGCCTACGGCTTCAGAGCTAGATTTCACGGCGCCGGATTCAGCACTGTTCGCCTAAACGGTCGTTTAGCCCGTTTAAACACCGTTTAAACGCTAAATAGTGGCTCACCGTTTCCGTTTAATTGACCATTTATACCATTTAAACCTGTTTAAACGACGGTTTAGCACTGAATAATGGCTAAACAGTAGATGACCGACCGTTTACCGTTTACCGTTTAGGCTAACACTGGGATTCAGAAGGCAGCACGTGAACGTGCGTACACAGCACGAGGATCTCGTAGGATTCACAACGTATCATTCCAGTACGGTATGTAGTTTGGGTCGAATCCCAGACGCCGTGACGCAATACGAGAGCTGGGAAAGGACCGGGTGCTTGCAGGACTCTGCAACCCCAAAAAGGACTGGGCTAGCTGCCGGTCCGCGTTCGCGATCTGACTGAATCAGCGTGAAAACAATGGCGAGCGACTGCAAGCAAAAGACAGGGCCAGGCATGCTTCAATTTTATATATGCGAATGGACTTGCCTGAAATTTAAAAAGGAGGAGCAAGTTTTTCCATGTCGTTTCCCCGGCCCGTAGCTTTCATTGACGCCGGCGATGCCGCTCCGTTGAAGCGGGGAGATAGATAGAGCCAACCCAGACGTGAGTCAGTGAGTCACTGTTCCTAGTCTCCACCACGAGCTCAGTCCCTCAGTCAGACCCGTCTCCAGACTTATCATAGCTGCCGTATGTGGCTGCTGCTACTGCCTTGCAAACTGATTGTTTTTTGTTTGGTGAAGAAAAACTGGCATCGAATCTTGGACTCGTTTAGCTGTTCTTTGTTCATCATAGATGTTTCAGGCTCAGAGCTGCGTATTAAAGAAGTTCTCTTTTCTTATCAAAAAAAGAAGTTCTCTTTGTTTTTATTTGACGGAAGAAGTTCTCTTTGTTGGTGGCAGTCCGTTTCACTGTGGCTCCAAAAGACGAGAGCCAAATCTGCCAATGTCTAGTCTAGCCACGGTGGCCGTTTGGAACGGTGACACACACCGCGGCAACGTACGGTTCATGCCGTCCCAAGATGACGACGAAGAGCGATTGAACAGCACGTGGCAGTTGGCACTAGTAGCAGTAGGGGTCAAGCATTTCATGTAGAATCGGTGCACGAGCTAGTACTATTCAACGCTTTCCGGGCCGCATGAGATCAATACAGGACACGTCCTGAACTGATGTTCTGATTTACGACTTTGGAGCCAAAAACTCCAACCCAACCTGATTTACAGAAAGCAGTGTGAAATTTGTTCTTTTGTTGTAAACAAACTGAGAAAATACATACCACACATTTAGTGATCCCACTCGAAAGGACACCGTACGCAACTTTCAAATTTCAATCGTAGTTGTTTACTCTTTCCGGTCATAGTTGGACAGAATCCCAGGCCACACGTCCAAGACCACACTGTTGATTGGCACATCATTTCTCTACTCTTGCCCCTTGGATAGCAAATTAGCAATATATATAGACAGACAGGGAACGTAGCAAGGCGCAAACTAGGAGACTGAGAGGAGGCAGTGGCACTGGCACCAGACGCAGCGAGTGTGTGCTACAGTAATTGCTTCTCTCGATCCGACTCGCCATGTCGTCCAAGCAGGAGGCCGCCTCCGAGGGCATCCCTGCCGCTGAGGCGCCGGCAAAGCGGCCTCCTCTCAACAAGTACGCCCTCGCCTGCGCCGTCCTCGCTTCCATGAACTCCATCCTCCTCGGCTACGGTACGCGCGCGCAGGCATACATTTCCTTCCATGCACCTGGTGTTCACATGCACACCTCCCTGGTGTCAGGTTCTGATCCTTCTTCGTTTCCAATTTCGTCCAGACATCTCGGTGATGAGCGGCGCGCAGCTGTTCATGAAGCAGGACCTCAAGATCTCTGACACCAAGATCGAGATCCTCGCCGGCATCATCAACATCTACTCGCTGGTCGGCTCGCTCGCGGCGGGCCGCACGTCCGACTGGATCGGCCGGCGGTACACCATGGTGCTGGCGGCGGCCATCTTCTTCACGGGCGCGATCGTCATGGGGCTCGCCCCGAGCTACGCCGTCCTCATGCTCGGCCGCTTCGTGGCCGGCGTCGGCGTCGGCTACGCGCTCATGATCGCGCCCGTGTACACGGCCGAGGTCGCGCCCACGTCGGCGCGCGGCCTGCTCACGTCCTTCCCGGAGGTGTTCATCAACACGGGGGTCCTCCTCGGCTACGTCTCCAACTACGCCTTCCACGGCCTCCCCGTGCACCTCAGCTGGCGCGTCATGTTCCTCGTCGGCGCCGTCCCACCCGTCTTCCTCGCCCTGGGTGTCCTCGCCATGCCGGAGTCGCCGCGGTGGCTCGTCATGCAGGGGCGCATCGGCGACGCGCGACGCGTGCTCGCCAAGACCTCCGACTCGCCCGCCGAGGCCGAGGAGCGGCTCGCCGACATCAAGAGGGCCATCGGCATCCCGGAAGGCGTCGGCGACGGCGACGACGACGACGTGGTGGTGGTGGTCCCCCGCAAGAACCACCGGGGCACCCACGGCGAGGGGGTGTGGAGAGACCTCCTCATCCGCCCGACGCCGCCCGTGCGCCGCATACTGATCGCCTGCCTCGGCCTCCAGTTCTTCCAGCAGGCCTCCGGCATCGACTCCGTCGTGCTGTACAGCCCGCGGGTGTTCGAGAAGGCCGGGCTTCGCTCCGACAACAACTCCTTGGGCGCCACCATGGCCGTGGGCGCGTCCAAGACGCTCTTCATCCTGGTGGCCACCTTCTTCCTCGACCGCGTCGGCCGGAGACCGCTGCTGCTGACGAGCGCCGGCGGGATGGTGGTGTCGCTCGTGACGCTGGCCTCGGCGCTGCGTGCCATCGACCGGCTCCCCGAGGGGCAGGCGACGCCGCTGGCGGGCGTGAGCATCGCGGCGGTGCTGGCGTTCGTGTCGTCCTTCTCCATCGGCATGGGGCCGATCGCGTGGGTGTACAGCTCGGAGATCTTCCCGCTGCGGCTGCGCGCGCAGGGATGCGCGCTCGGCACGGCGATGAACCGGGTCATGAGCGGCGCCGTCACCATGTCCTTCATCTCGCTCTACAAGGCCATCACCTTGGCTGGGAGCTTCTACTTGTACGCCGGCATCGCCGCCGCTGGCTGGCTGTTCATGTTCTTCTTCCTGCCGGAGACGAGGGGCCAGAGCTTGGAGGACACCGAGAAGCTCTTCGGTGGTGGCGACTCCCAGTCCCAGGACAAGGAAGATGACAATGATGTGCCGAAGTCCACGGCCACTGAGTTGACCGGTAGTCAGCAGTGAGCTACCTTTGAGGACTTCAGGAGATGAAGTGAAGTGCACTGCTGGTACTTCGGACTTTTGGAGTAGGCAATTCCACCAACGGGCGATCTGTGATCGTGACCGTTATGGCGTGTTTGGGAGGGCTCTGCTCAACGTTGTCTAGCTCCACTTTCTCAATTCTATCGTAAAACAATTTTATCACAGAGTTGGAATGGGTGGAATGAGTGTTTGGTTTGCAACTCTACTCTGTGTTCTCTGATACATGGTTTTTTTTTTAGTTACCCACTTTATCCCTTGAATTTGGTGGGCCCAATTGACTGAGCTGTTCGCTGACATACGTGTAGGCTGTAGACATGCAGGTGCCGCCGGCCATGGTGGTTTTTTTAAATTTTAATCCTTTTTTGCAAATTTTTTTAACAAATAGATTCTCGACGAAACTATTTGCAAAAATGGATCCAAAACTCAGCACTTAGAAACTTCACGCCGAGATAACATATCTCGGCGCTCCATGATCTAGCGCCAAAATCGCCACATCAGTATCTGCGTGGCCGCATGGCCGGATCTCGGCGCGCAGACATTTAGCGCCGAGCACCGACCTGCTGACCTTTGCACCACACAGGAAGCCAGTAGCAATGAGTTCCTACTTGCACATACATTCAAATTTTGTGGAATTTGCAGAAAAATAAATATGTATCCGATTGATATGAGATCAACTTCATTAGATCCACAATGTTGTCCTCTATGTGATAAAAATGTACAGACACTTAAAATATCTGTTGAAATTTCTAAAAATAGTTAATCATGTATGGATTGTTTAATTCATAGAAAAATAATCAAACATCTGATTAATACAAAGTTAGCTTGGTTTAGCTCATAATTCTCAAAGCAGAAAGCATCGGACAATCAATTTCATTTCGTATGGAGTCTTGAACGTTCAACTCTTCATTATGGAACTTAGGGCCCTGCTCCAAAAGAAATCGCTGGTGTTTTTCTCTTCTTTTGCTGCTCCGCACCGCAACCTATTATCTTTGAATTTCAGTGAAAAGTAAGTAGTTTGGAAATGATAATTCAACGTTTCAATAATAGTAGAGAAGAAATTGGCTCTATCACTTGTCGCGGTTCTCTATTTCATTTCATATCAAATCATGAGATAATCCCAAAAAGAATATAGCATACATTGATTTAAAATAGTTTCTAAAAATGAGAGTTTTCATTTCATGTAATAGTTCTCATATGGTTTGATTGTCCATTTCACATAAATCATGCATTAAAAAGTTTAGAAAATAAACTAAGCTTGTGCACATTATAATAATTAGCACACAGTCAACAAACGAAATATTTTTTCTAGAATTAAACAGTGCATATACGTTTAGTTATTTATAGAAATTTCCAGGGGCGGACCCACCCATGGGCAAGCCAGGGCAGCTGCCCGGGCTCCCCTGCCACCAAAACAGTAGGTACGAGGTGAGAATTGACTGGAATTTGGAGTATCTGGCACCAAAATAGCCATTGTCCATAGACAGGTGCCCGGTGGAAGTCACAGAACTCAGACAAACTCAAATGGAGATGAGCCACATGAAGCAGCAGCAGCTCATGTTCATCGCCAGAGACTACCAAATTTGGTAAATGCAGCAACTGCGTTTTTAAGTATTAAGTTCGCCCAGGCTCTTCAAAAATCCTGGGTCCGCCACTAGAAATTTCAATAAACATTTTATAAGTCCATGCATTTTTATTACGTAGAGGACAACATTAAGGATTTAATAAAGTTGATCTGATATGAATCGAATACATATCAAAACGAATATGCATGTGTCCAACTTGCATTCATAAGTAGTTTTGAAATGATAATGCAACCTTACAAAATAAGTGGAGAAGAAATTTGCACCATCACTTGTCGTAGTTCTCTATTTCATTTCATATCAAAATCATGGAATAATCCCAAAAATTTAAAAATATAGCTTACATTTATTTAGAATAGTTTCTAAAAATGAGAGTTTTCGTATCATGTAATAGCTCTCATGGCGTGATTGTCAATTTTCACATAAAATTATTAAATAGCTTAGAAAATAAACTAAGCTTTTGCTCACTATAATAATTAGTATATAATCAAACAAATAAAAGAGTTTTATTTTTTGAACATCTATAAAATAGTTTTATTTGTAATATAACTTTAGTGGATGACTATCTCATTTCATACAAGATCGTGAGATGGCTCAAAAATTAATAATTAATTATTCTATGGACCGACGAATATATACACATTTATTTTTTATGGGTCACATATCTTTCTAACGTAGAGAACAACACTTTGAGCTTAACCAATTTAATCTCATATCAATCTTATATATGTTTATTTTTTTAGGAATTAAACAATGCATACACGATTAGCTAATTTTAGAAATCTCAAAAAACATTTGATGAGTCCATGTATTTTTATTACATAGAGGATAATATTAGAGATTTAATGAAGGTTCGGCGTGCTTGCACGCAGCGCCGAGCAGGCTTCCCTCAGCGTTAATTGGCTGCGTGCCGAGGTCCAACCATATAGCCACGCAGACTCCGATGGCGCGTTTGGCGCGAGATCGAAGAGCGCCGAGCTATTCAGTCCTTAAACGCCAAGCTTTGGGTCTATTTTTACAAATAGTTTTATGAGGAATCTATTTGTTAGAAAAACTTAGAAAATGGGTAAAAATATGAAAAAGCCACCCGGTCATGCAGGTGCTCCTGGGCACATGACATACGTGTAGGCTGTAGACGTTCGTGATTTGGATCTTCATCGATAAATTATTACTCACACAACAATGATGCGGCTAATCTTCGTAGCCTCAAGTGTTTATCGTCAATAAAACATAAATATATGGGCACTGTACTTGTGACGGCGGCATGGGAAGGCATCTAGACTGCCTCGGTCTGGCGGGCCGCCGGCATGGCATGGAAATCAGCCGCCCTGGCGGCCTGGGGAAGGCCGGCGTGCGCCGCAGCATAGGGACCCGGCGTCCCAACCGGCTGTAGGTGGCCGCCGAGCGGCGCCCGGACGGGAGCCGCCGTCCCCACCGGCTGGAGATGGCCGTCGGGCGGCGCGCGGACTGGAGCCGGCGTCCCCGCCGCCGGGAGATGTCCGGGGTGGTTCGTGCCGACGGCATGGTCGGCGCGGGCGGCGCCCAGGCCCTCGCGGAAGGGAGCAGATGGCCCGCCCGTTCGGAGATGGCCGCCGTGCGGCGCACGAACGGCAGCAGGCGGCCTGCCCGCCTAGAGATGGCCGGCGTGGAGCGCGCCGAGGCCATGGTCTGCGCCGGCGGCACCCCGCCCACGACCGATGGGGACGCCTCAAAGCCCAAGAATCCGGTCCATATCTTCCGTGAAGAAGGAAGGGAGAGAATCTTGAGAGGGATCGCTGCCGTCGTCTTCCATTGCCGTGCCCGTGATAGATGAACCCGCCGCCACAGTCGTCTCTCGTGAAGGAAGGAAATGGGGAAAGAAGCGGACGCGCGATTTTGGCCCGTTCCGCTTTTCTCTATTTTTCTTATCTGAGAAGCAGGTTTCTCACAAAAGCCACTTGCTGGAGAATTATGGTGTGAAAATCTACATATTTAGTAATCCGATTATTTTCAGTAGGTGGAAGGAGACGGCGCGAACTGCTTGGACCTCAGAGGCGGGGTGTCCAGGGGGAGGAGCCGGTGTCCCAGTGGGAGGAGCCGACGTCCCCGCGTGTGGAGGCGACGCGACGTCGGCGGGAGGCGGCCGGCGCTGCGGGCGGAGGCGGCCGGCGCTGCAGGCGGAGGCGACGCGACGCTGGCGGGAGGAACCGAGCTCGGAGGCGGAGGGAGCGCGTCCCGGCGGCGCGAGCTCGGAGGCGGAGGGAGCGCGTCCCGGCGGAGCGAGCTCGGAGGCTCAGAGAGCGCGTCCCGGCGGCGCGAGCTCAGAGGATGAGCTCGGGGCGGAGGCAAAGGCGGCGTGTGACACCCCAAAATTTAGCCTCTGGAATTTTTTCCTAATCTCTCCCTAATTCAAAATCAATTTTCGAAACCCCGATTGTCGATGGTTTGTTTGAGTATGGTAATATGGGCTCAACTAAAATCTCCAAACATTCTCAAACACTCTACCAACATTTTCCCCACAAAAATCTCTACCGAGATTCTTCTCAAATTTTCCTCCCAAAAATCAAACCCAAATCAGAAAAATAGAAAGGAGAAACTCCTTCCTCCTTACAGCCCGGCCCACTGCCGGCCTGCTTCCACTCCCTTCGACTCGGCCCAACCCAGCCCAGCAGCACGCCACCTCCCCTGGCTGCCTCTGCCAACCGGGCCCTGCCTATCGGCCTCCTCTCCCTTCTCCTACCTTCGTCCCGACGCGCCGGCACGGCGCGCGCCACGCGCCGTCGCGTCCCTCCGCGCCCGGCCCCGGGACGCGCCCGGTCCCCCACACGCGCCGCGACCCCGGCCGCGCTCGACCCCCCTTCTCCCGTCCCCGTAGTGGTACCGCCCCAGCGCCGCCCCGACGCCGCGCCAACCAGGCCCTCCCCCGCGCCGGACCCCTACCTCACCCCTCTTCGGCCGTTCTGCCCAATTCCACCGCCCAGACCCTGCCGTATCTCCTTGCCACCACGACGTAGCGCCCGGCCCCGGACACGCCCCTCCGGACCCCGGCCCCGGCGACACCTGGACTCCGCCTCCAATTCCGCCGCGCCCGGCCCCGCAGCCCGCGCCTGGCCCCGGCCGCGCTAGGCCTCGCCGCGCCACACCGCGACACCGCAGCGCCGAGCTCGGCATCCCCTTTTTCGCTCGCCAATAAAAGGCATCGCCGGCGAGCTCCCTCCTCCCCTTCTACTCCGGTGCGTCACCGCACTGCGAGCTCCCCGCCACCCAAAACCCCATTCCCAACCACCGGAGTTCGATTAGGCTCACCCCGAGCTCCGCCCTACCCCTCTCCACCGCCAGCGGCAATCATCGCCCCTTTCCCGCACCACAACGCCGCCGCCACGCGCGTGCCCCGCGTCGCCGACGTGCGCCCGCACCGCCGCACCGTAGAGACCCCCCTCCCCGTAGCCAACCCACCTCCACGATACCGTCACTGGATTCGCCCCTCCCCCTGGTGCTCGCGCCGGAGCCGTCGTTGCCGGAACCGGCCGGACGACGGAGAACCGCCGCCGCCCGTGGCCCGCCCCACGTCGGGCCGGCTCGGCCGAACCAACCGCCGCTTGCCCCCCCCGGACGCTATCGCTCCCTCCAGCCACTGCCGCGTGGGCCCCGCATTGACAGCGTTGGCGCGCCGTCAATCCGCCTTCCCCGCCGCGTGGGCCGGCCCAAGCCGCGCGCCCGCGGGCTGAGACAGGCCGAGCAGGCCGAAAAGCCACCCCCGGCCCAGGTGGGTCACCGCGCGGGCTGAAGTCCCCCTCGGCCCAAGTTCACTTTTCCCAGGCCGAAAATCGAAGTAAAGTTCGGTTACCACCCTTTAACTTTCCAAAAAAGTTCATAGCTACCCCCTAGACACTATGTAGCCCCTATCTTCTCCGTTTGAACTCCGATTTAGGTGATTTTCGCGCCTAAATTCATCTAAAATCAAACTCTACCTATCCATACACTCTACAAAGAATCTTCTCCCCTCCAACATCGCCATGCGGCCACCCTCCTGCCATTTCCGCCATCGCCCTAACCGCCCCGACCCACTACCGTGGCAGTATCTCCATAACCACCACCATGCCCGTCAGCAAAGCCAACAACCCGCACCACCACGAGCTTCCCTCCACCACTTTCCAGAGCCAACCCCTCTGGTAAGATCCGACCATTCAAATAAACACCAAACTTCCACCTACCTAAGATTTATGTTGAGCTCATGTTTACCATCGATATGTGTGCATCCTTGTTTGTGCGCGTAGGTTATACCGGATATCATAACCGATGCGTCTCTCGCAAGGATTTCCATGAGACTCGAGGCCTGCGCCCGGCGATTGCAGCAGATGCTTGCTGAGCACGCACAATGGATGGCGCACCACCGCGCACAGCAACGTGCTCGGCATGCCCAGTGGTTGAGGTACCATCGTGCCCAGCAGTTGGAATACCAATGCATTCGGCAGATGGCGTACCTCCGCCACCGGTGGCTATTGCGTCATCAGCACCGACAGCAGGAGCACCAGAATGCCCAATATTGGGCATTACGCCGACGTGTTATACAGCAGCAAGGAGGATCACGGCAAGTCCACTGGAATCCCCACTTGATGCATAAAATTCCTATGTTTTTGCAACCACAACCCTTGGCCTGATAATCACATATAAACTTGCATGTTTTGCTAGCTAAGGTAACCCCACAAATATATAGCCACCCAAGCTTATTTTAGATGTAATGCGCATAGGTGGGATCGCTCACTTAATTATATCTATCATAATCTTGATGGTAAGTTGGGATTACGGTTGTGGAACTTGAAGGGTTTGGATAAGGATAGGTGTGTGTGTTTTTAAATAAAATGGGGAAGAACCCCGGCAAACGACCCACGGGTCGGGATACGCCATTCAAGAGCAGGGTATGAACGGTAACTTAGCAACCCGCGGTTACCCTAGGTCCCGGGAGTCGTGGAGATGACCGGGTAGGTGGATGCTCGCGGAGTCGAACAGTGGAAGGCTGGAATGGTTCTACCTGCGCTCTGTAAGGACCGCGTTGATTTTCATCTTGTCTAACTCTTTTAGTATAACCACTTGCTTTGTATGAAGCATTGACTAGGCCCGAGCCGGAGTGGATAGCCTAGTAGCTTCTATGCTGGCACACAAGGGGCTAGGGAAGTGGTGGTGTGCCGAGGGGGTGTCGGGGGACACCAAGGTGCGGCTCGGTGGCCCGAACCTCTAAAGTACTGCTAGACGATGAAACAAAGTCAACGGTTTGGTTTGGAATTCGGATGCTTATTTGGCCGTAAGTGTCGCTGAGTCCAACTTGTGGGAATTAGTACAACCTCTTATCAGAGTAAAACCTATTCGAATAGTCCGAGTCCACTGGTATGGATGAGTTACGGCTTGATTCTTCAATTAGCACTTTTTATAAACTAAAACTGTGGGAAATGTCTGATTTTGGTTGTGGAATAGCTTTTGGGTGGATGTTAAGCCACCGTAGCGGTGTGGAAAATGTGATGGCTGGAAAGTCATTGGCCATGTGGACCAGCAAGTCCAGTGGCACCCCTTTTTAAAGAAAAACCCTGTTTCTGAATGATTAAAATTTGTTAGACTATCTCGAGTCCGGCATACAAGTGTATTTATGCAAAATCTTTCTAAGCTCCAGATATATCCTGCATATAGATGTAGTTATACCCCCACTCCTTACGGAGGAAGGTGGGCTTGCGGAGTACGATTGTACTCACCCTTGCTTGTTGATGATTTTTCAGTAGAAGCAATGAGTGCACCACATACGACAGCGATTAAGGGCTACGATCTACTTCCCAACCGCGACGTGGGGAAACATGGGCCTACCTTTATATTTCACTGTTTAGTCTTTAAGGGCTGCGCCCCTTTGTTGTCCGACCCGTTAGGGCGGATCTGTATCACTCTGATGTAATAATGTGATTACCAAACCCTGGGATGGTAATAAAACACATTTTAGTCCCATTATGGAAACTGGGGCGTTTCACGGCGGCGCGAGCTCGGAGGTGGGTCCTGGGCACCGGTGGCGGTGGATCTTGGGCGGCGGCGCTGAGGCAGGCGGGTCGCTCAGGAGGTGGGCGAAACAATCGGTCGCTTCTGGCGAAACGGCGCGTCGATGTTGCGACCGGAAGAATCGGGGTTTGTACGTGTAGGAGGATTCGATGGAAATCAGGCTCACGGAGTAAGCAGCCCGTTTGGGTGGGCTTTTCGCTTCTCCTCAACATAATCCGCTTATAAGCGGATCCAAACAGGACCTTATCTGTCCACGAACCGCTACGTGATTGTAACGAGAAAGGTGGGTAATTTCTCACCAACTCCATATCTATGTTCTAAAATATTATTTTGGGGGCTTTTTTTATGTGCTCCATAAAAAACCTGGAGTCGGCCTATAGCTCCACTTTTTTTCTAGAGCTGAAGTTTGAGGAGTTGTACCTGTTTGGCCCATTAAAGCTACAACGACGCTGAAAAAAACGGAGTGGAGCCCTCTCAAACAGGCCCTTAATTTACGATGGAACAAGTCCGTCAGCTGACATACCGGACAAAATTGAACACATGGCAACAGGTCATTGTAGAAATAAGAGAAATTTCTCTATCTGCCATTGAAAAATTTAGTTTGCCTTATCTGCCATCGAAAAATTTATTTTTCTCTATCTACCATCCACTTGACCTTTTTTTCCTATCTATCATTGCCGTCCACCTCATCAACTGGTGTCAACTTCCGTTTGTTGCCGTCCCCCAAATGGCGGATCTAGGGGGGTGCAGAGTGGGCTCAAGCCCCCCTACCTTTGCAAATGCCATGGAGCCCCACCTAAGCCACACCTATATTTTTTGAGGAAGAAGAAGGAAGAAAAAGAGAGAAAAAGAAGGAAGAAGAAGAGAAAATAGAGGAGGAAGAAGAAGAGAGCCCCCCTACTTCAACATCTTGCATCCGCCACTGCGTCCCCCTGTCGTCGCCTCCCTTTCTTCTTTCTCTAGCCGAACTGACCCAGGCACCTCTCACCAGGGGCGAACCCATGTGGGGGCGCCCGGGCAGTCTTCCAGGCTCCATCGTTGAGATTCCAAAGAGAGTAACGTGTTTATCTTTGTTTATGGTCTTAATCTAAGTACAATTCTATTCTTCTACGATGTATAAAGATACAACTATATTGACACGCCCGGGCTCCGTGTAAACTCTGGTCCGCCACTGCCTCTCACCCCTGTTCCACCGCCCCCCTCTCCATCCGCTTCGTGCGAGGCATTGCCGGCACCACCCGAGCGTCGTTTTCGTCGCCGCAGCAACTACCCCCTCCTCTTTCGCGGCGTCGGCGGGTCGAGTACGTGTCGAACCGCATCGCCGACCCATGGCGCGCGCCAAGAAGCTAGCCCACCTCGGCACCGACGTCATCGAGGCCAGATTCCCGGCGTCATCCCTCGCCAACCTTGCCGCCATGCGCCGACGTCATCGAGGCCGGATTCCCGGCGTCATCCCGCATGGGAGGCCGCATGCGGGGCACGGCGGCCCCGGGTACATGCCTTCGTCGCCACTAGCGACGTCCACATGCGCCACAAGCTTAGGAAGACGCCCGAGGAGGTCGTTGCCGTCGCCAGGGAGATGGTCGTGGCCTACGCGCACCACCCTGGATGCGCCAACGTCGAGTTCAGCCCTGAAGATGCCGGCAGGCGGCAGGTCGATCTTCTTGGAGTCTATTCCTTTGGAACCATTATAAAAGATTCTAATTCCATATGAGCCACTCAAATTTCATTCGTTCCTACCATACCATTGTCCAAGTTTTTTGGGGACATCTACGCCACTGCCGTCTCTTTACTAGTAACGGACGGTAACAACGTCGTCAGCAGCGACGACACCGTCACGGTGTTCGTGCAGGAAGGCGCCTCCGACCCGGCCGACCTCAGGATGGCCTCGAGACATTACTGTATGCATCCCCTGCCCATCTCCTACGAGGCCGCCGCCTCCACCGACCTAGTCAAGTCCTGCGGGAGGCTGCTGATAGTCGTGTGCCCCATCCCCTCCTCCGCCTGAAACGGCAGCCTCACCGGCCCGGCCACGGCACCTGGGTTCAAGGTCCTGGAGCTGGAGGTGCAGGCTCTGCCGGTGGTGGCGTCAACGAGGCGTCCTTGCGCGGGCCTGCTCCAGGGCGTTCGAGGGGTCCCCGAGGGCATCTACTTCTTGGATGACACGAGGCACGCAGAGACGGCGAGAAGGGCGACGTTCCGCCGCTGTGAGGCGCCGGCGAGCTAGCTCCCACTCGTGCAGGGCGCGCTTGTCTGCTGCGCCACCGCCGACAGCCTGCTTGACGGCTTCCTAGTCTTGGCCGACGCCTTCGGCTCCTTCCTCGTGGCGTTGCTTGCGCTCCGCCAGCACGCGCCCGAGCTCCGCGCCGCCCTGCGCAGGCGCAACGCCGCTAGGTGCGCGCCGCCATACTGCTGGCGGCGGCGGCATCGATGACGTGCGGCGCCGCCGCGGAGGTGGAGGGCGGGCGCTTGGCGAAAGCGGGGGGCGCGCGCGCTAAGGCAGGCCGGGAAGGAGCTCCTCCTCGCCGCCGGACTACCTCGCTGCTGCTCCTCTTCCTGGACATGTTGGTGGCGCTCCTCGCATCGCTCTTCCTCGTCTACCTCACTGTTGTGTGCGCGGTGGCCGTGGCCGTGGCCGTCACCACATGCGGCAGAATCCGGGCGGCATGTGTCCCGCGCCGGGAGGACGGCGCTGTTACCGTTCGTTACTGGCAAAGAGACGGCAGTGGCATAGACGTCCCCAAAATACTTGGGACAATGGTATGGTAGGAACGAATGAAATTTGAATGGTTTATATGGAATTGGAATTTTTTATAATGGTTTCAAAGGAATAGGCTCATCTTCTTGCTCTTCTTTCTCTTACACTGACCTTGTTCGTCTTCCTTGGAACTCCATCATAGCCGTTCGTTTCCGCCGGCTCGCCCTCGCGCACAGCCGCACGCCCGCGCCCTGCTGGCGCAGCCGCCGCATGTGGCTCGCTGTCGAGCACGGCTTCGCATCCTCCTGTGCGCCCACGCGCCGACGCCGCGGCCCGCGCTCAGTGCAGTGGAGTTCCTGGGCTATGATGGTGCGGCGGCGCCGGCCTAGCTTGGACACCTGGATGGCGTGGGTTCGATCTTGACAGAAATTGAACGGCAGGTGGACGGAAGTGGCGGATAGGGAAAAAATGACTAACTTTAAATATATTCACATATAGAGCAAATTAAAATTATAACAGTTTTTGACATAGGACAAAACCATAATTTCTTCTTTCGTGAACGGAGAGTAATAAATACAACTAAGAAAAAGAAAAAGTGTCCCAGTGATTATTATGATTATTCCAAGGTATAAATTAATGCTAAGGATCCATTTAGAACATAGAAATTTTATAGAAAACATTTCAATTTAAAAATGTAGGAACGGAGAATTTTTTTTCCATGTTCCAAACATACCCTAATCATGTACCAAATAGAACAAAAAAATAGTTATTTAAAAATACAAATAAAACTCTTTACTATCTGTCAAATTAATAAGGAAGTATTTAAAAAGCCACCACACTCAATGTTACCAGATTAATAGAAAAAATAAAAGCCACCTACATCGTTATATTTTATAGATCTATCAATCCATACTAAATCAAATATTAATACCAAATACTACTAACAAAAAAGAGAAAGATATTAACATTGTTATCTTAATAATAGATTGTTAAAAAAAAACCACCACATTCATTGAGATTACCAAATTAACAGAAAAAGGAAAAAAACTAGAACATTAGATATTTGGACATATAAGGGTGTACATTAATCTAAATATTTTATTCAAATACTTCTAGGCTCCGTTCTTTTGTCGGTCCGGCTGCGGCGCGTTGCGGGTCCGGCTTCCGCGCCGTCAGCAGACCTTGCGTGGGTCAACCTGCTACGCCGTTAGCTGGCTGACGGCAGCCGCACCGAGCCGCACGGAGGGCGGGGATCGAACGGAGCCCTAATAACAAATAAATGTTTACACTATCGGTTATGATCTTTCAATGATCAAAATTTATCTAAATATTTTACATTAAATTTTAAATTATATAAGATAAATTTTGCAACAAATCTCCATCATTAATTATTAAAAACAACATTACCTACACAAAACTTCAGTTTTACCATGTTAGTTATTGAAAAAACAAGATATAACTACAATATAGTGGACCCATGTTATAACTAGGAAATTATATTTACCATAATTTTTAAACATAAAAATGAACATACCTAAAACATTTATTACTGTTATTTTCATTATACACAAACCTAAAAATAGGACTCCAAACATCAAAGTTAATATTATGTATCTGTATCTACAATAAATTTTAAAAAATATCCAAAAAAACAAAGGTTAATATTGTGTATTGTTATCTAAAATAAAAGAAAAATAGACATGTAAGAAAAGAAAAGACGAGATGGGATTGAGAGTGTCTGCGTGTGGGCAGCCATGTTTAGTCTAATTCCTACCTCAGTGGTCTTGTGTTTGAGTTTAAAACTTTCATTTATGTAATAATCCTGTTTGAACTGCTTGTTTCTTCTCCTTAAATAAATTAGCAGAGCTCCTGCTGAACTTTCGAAAAAAAAATTGATTGAGTGAAGTCGCAACACAAATCTACAATGCTTCAGGAAGCTTTTCAACATTCTAACACTGAAATTGAATGGTACTAGGCCACATGTGCCTCGGTAGCCTTGCGCTGAGATATTAGAAATAATGGTCTCAAAAGCAATTAATTTTGTATTTTCAATTTTCAAACTAAGTGATGGGCACCCTCCATATGTTGAAGATTAGCATCCTCATAGCCCACTCGAGCCACTGGCTAAATTATACGAGCCTACGAGCTCACAACTTATATGCAACAATTTGACAAAACAACAATGCCCATGAGGTTGCCCAAGTGCACATGTCATACATCATTTGTCTCAACAAAAACACAACAATTGCATCTTCATCATTCTTGATGATGATGCTCTACCAGCATTCAACAAATGCCTCCTCAACATGTTCCCATAAATATTTCTATATTGATAAGTACAAAAGGTGTAAGAAAATATAGTAATAATCTATATGAATTCTATGTGTTCAATGGAAGTGATAATAAAATATGAAAAGCTAAGCACATTGGCATCATTTGATGGATCGAGTTACAAGTGGAGCACAGTCTACTCAAGTAGTCCGTAAAAGTTTAAGGCACCAATTAGAAACACAAATGTGGTGGTAACTTTAACTTAAAGGAAGAAGTTAGAACACACAAGGTTGCATAAAAACAATACAATATTATTACTTTGAGACTACACACAAGGCTTTTAAAAAAGGAGTGATTAAAGCTATAAGATTTCTTCATATTGTCATATGATAAAACTAGCTATGTCACTTTAATAATGAAAACAATTAGAGCAAAGGCAAAGACAATAAATATTTATGAGGCAAGAAATGTTGGAGGCAAAACGGTGATATCTTACTTGAGGATCCACAACATAAAATAAGATACTTTCTCACTCTAAAAGATCCAAAAGTTAAGAAGACAAAAGAATACCCATGATGATGTCATGATGAATGACTTTATTTGCTATGAAATTATCTTGCCTGCGACCAACAAGAGGAAAAGACAAGGTCTAAGCCAAATAACAACTGTTTTTATGAAAGAATTAGAGCTATCTTTTCTTCCTGAGGTGAAAGAAAAAATAATCCTTGAAAAGATCCTAATACAATAATGCAAACTCAAAGCATGCATACCTTTCGGTATTGCTTTTTCTTTTGCACTTAGGTGTGAATTTAAAACTAGATGTAACCGAATTACTTTATAAAAAAAGAGATAGCATAAGGAACAATTAGTAAAAACTATGTACATCAGGAAAAATATTATGGTAATGAATTAGATCATTGTGGATAATGTTTATAAAATATTTTTAGGGATCCTTAAAGCTTAATAAAACTAATAAAAAATTTTATGGTGGAATTGATGAAAAGACTAATTTTATGGCGGTACTATTTTCTATAAAATGTTCAAAGTTGACAACGATAAAGTGAACTATATTTGGAATTGATTAAAAGTATGAAAAACTTATTTTCAAGGACCAGATCACGCTAAGTTGTTATATATTCAATTATAAAACATCATGCCCTATGTCATGTTTGGGTACCTTACAAATTTTGATAATGTATAAAATAGCTATTATTTGGAATATAAATTAAAAATTGCAATGATATTTGGATCCTATACACATAATAAGAAAATTTATAATATTACTAAATATATTAATATGTTATCTTATGCAAATATGTTTAAAATGTAAACATAAGAGTACTTAAAATATTTAGAGAATATTAAATTTAAGTAAAACCAAAATATGAAAAAAACTAGCTACCCGCGCTATTTGCGCGGGCCAGCATATTTGCTTGTCACAACACATAAGTTTAATGCTCTTCTAGCATCAACTTAGCGCTCTCAAACATGATCATAGTTGGGAATCATCACTGGAACCGACGCTAATCTCCATCTAACACTGCACGGCCTCTATTAATCCGGTTCCTATTAATTCAATATCTCCTTCTATAAGGGGAATACCTTCTTCCTGAGGTACCAAATGAGGAAGCAGAATATTACTAGGCCGGATGCAACAGTCGCGGAGAGCGTCCACTCAAATGCACGTGGCACTTGAAACACCGCTTCATCAAAATTCATGCCGAAAATTCCTAATACGACCCCCATAATGCTTGTCACGAATGTTGCCGTATTCATCATCAGTTCGAATTTGATGAGTTGGTTTAGAACGTTGTCCTTAAAACCAAAGCCGTGTAAGCATCTTTTTAGACTTCTTTACGTTCTGACAAGTTCTACGATGAAATGAGCATATATAGTTAGAAAGGATCCTATGGAACTGTATCGCTGTGATGATGTGAACTAAGGAATCTTATCTTACTATTACTAATTGAAGGTTCTAAAAAAAGCACTAATTTTAAAGCACGGTAGAAAAAAAAGATAAATCCTAGAAATTCTCACAATAATTAGAAACATCTGACCATCAATTGATAGATTGGAATATTAATAGCCATTAGATCTATTTTCTAAGTAATTACCCACCTCTGCCATTATGAAAGGTCTTGAGTTCAACTCTCAATTAAAGCAAATATCCTTTTTTTATTAAATCTATTTTTGAGTAATTACCCACCTCTGACATTACGAAAAGTCTTGAGTTCAACTCTCAACGAAAACAAATATCTTCTTTTTTTTAGATTTTTTCCATTTTTAAATCTATCTTCAGTTTTTGTCTTTTTTTTTCATTAAAAATGCTAGAAATCTATCCATGAAACAAATATTTTGTATACTCGTTTTAGAATTTTTACGTCAATCCTCACAAGATGCGCTGGGAAAAAATAGACGGGTTGGAATCTTAATAGCCATTAGATCTATTTTCTAAGTAATCATTCACCTTTATCATTATCAAAATAATATTACCCATAAAACTACGTATTAATTACCCACTCTGCCAATATAAAAAAAACATGAAATTACACCCTAAATTTATACATAATTGCTCACATTTGCTATTTTGATGGATAATACCAAATGTCCCTTTTAATTTATATTTAAATTGTTCGCCTTAGTTATTATAACTGATAGTATAATGAAAATAGTCCCTCAAAATTATATTAAAATCACCTACTTTTGCAATCGATCAAAGATTATTTAAATCAGTTAAGCATACATACAAAATAGCAAGATCTGCTATTATAAAAAACTAAGTATAAAAATAGATCTATATATGTTGTACAGTAACACATAGTACATTTAAGATTCTCATCCGTGCGTCGCACGGGTTGATTGACTAGTAAAAAAAAGAAAGATTCGAAGCTTTGGATGGCGCGAGCTAATTTCGCTGTGAGCTTTAATTTTGACTGATCTGAAATCTGACGATGGTCAGGAGGAATCCAGAGTGCTACATACCAGGCTGAGGTTGATTAAAGCTTCCGCAACATCGATGTGGTCCTTCAACTAGGAAAAATGTGCGTAAATGGTGGGTGGGGGGGGGGGGGGGTATTTACTGTAATAACAGCTGAAATAAAAAGGAAAGTCAAACTTGAATGCGATTCAGACTTTATACCTTATTTAGCTTGCTCTGCGTGACGCCGATGAGCACAAAGTAAGTCCCCAACATTTTTTCTAGCTCTTCTTTGCTGCTTCTGACAACATCTTTGCTGTCTAAGCTCTTGAAGCTGTCAAGGCTCCGCGATGCAGGGGGTGGCAAAACTGGAGCAGAGGGAGATGGGCCTGCTCGTCCAATATTGACGCTCGCACCCTCCGCTTCTTGTGTGTCAGATAGATAAAAAAAGAGAGAACTATTTGATTTTTTTTCATTAAGAAGAAGAAACAAAGGTCTAAAAGTCGAGCTAAAAGCACTTGGGTGGTTATTAGGTACATGGCAACTTCGCCCACCTAACCAGTTAGAATTACGCTTACTTTCCTTTCTGTAAGGCACATTTCAGCCATACCACCGTCGTCTTCCACGAGACGTTCTATCTCATCTCTGACCTTCATAGCGAAGAGATGGATCAAACTATTAAAAAGCATCTGAGGAATGATGTAAAAGAAAAGGTGCACCGAGGAGAAGAGTTTAGTTACCTTTTCAACCCTCCGTAACAATAAATTCAGTTCTTGTTTCCGAGTCTGGAGACTATTCAAGTCATCGAGAGTGACTTTTGTTATCAACCGATCCATCAATGGATAAAATTCGATCTCTAGGCTCGCAGCCTGATGAAATTTGTGAACACTGTCAGTTCTTGGTTTCTTGCTACTGAACATCAATCATACTGAAACGTGAATTACATACCAATTTGGTTGACAAATCAGTAAGAAATCCATATTTTCATAGTTTTTTTCAACACTGTATTTTCCCCCCAAAACACAGCACTGACGTAAACACAAACACACACACATATCGTTATCCATTTGAGGTCAACGTAAAATACCGTCACATCTTCTATTCATTCAATATGTACAAGTCATGTGTCATTTGTGAGGGTAGGTATGTGGCTTTGCAGTTCGACATTTTTTTGTAGTCGTAAGAAACGATCTCATTCGTATAAACTCATAACAATTGGACAATACTTTAGAGGGTTATTGATAGATACTACTAGAGAAAGGCCAACCAGTACCGATTGGGAACCCTTTTACTATTCCCAACCGGTGTCATGGGATAGTATATAATGCTTGAGGCTTGTTTCAATGATTGGAAAGTACCAATAATATTTTTAGGATAATTGATAAGTGCGATGGTACTTTTAGATTAATTGATAAGTACCAATGGTACTTTCATATAATTACAAGAGACTTGGTAGGATTATTGGAAAGTACTGACTTTCCATAAAATCGAAAAGTACTATTAGTACTTCTTGGATAATTATGATATGGAATTTAGATTATTAAATAAAAAACATCAAAGATAAAATATGAATTGCACATCTTGTACTGGTTCCACCATAAATTGGTACCGATTCCACCGTAAATAGGTACTTTTCCATTAATTAATTTTTTTATTAGTACTTCCTATTTTTTAAGCCATTACATTAATGTCAATCATTCTAAAACTTGTTTAATTATAAATAAGGAATATATTTTTACCCTTTAATTTTTAAAAAAAAATAAATTTGGTACTGGACCCACACCTTTTTTGTACCGGTCCCACTCATTGTTGGTACTAGTCCCATTCATTGGTATTTTTTGATTAATACTTCCTAATTTTTAAACCATTGGATCGATCCTATGAAATGGAGGGTTCACATTAATCTCAATCATCGTAAAACTTGTAAAAATGCTTTCAGGCTTTAGTACCAGCTATAGAAAAAGGTATATATCTATTGGGGCTCGAACGCAACAAGAACAGCATCACGCGAGATCCATTCAACTGCTACAACTCATTGTCACATACGAGGACATAGAGAATGCTTTTTTTTTATCGTAAGTGTTTGAAAGGCTTTAATACCGGATGGTGTTATGGTATTTTTTAGTACCGTTGGTAACACCCACTAGTACTAAAGTCTTTATAGGATTTAGTACCAGTTTCTGTGGGCCAGCCATAACCTTTCCAAACGGTTGCAATGTTCATCAATACCAATGCTTAGGATCGAAGGCCCTTTCTCTGGTAGTGAGATATGAATGCTAACATTGTTGACACATAAGTATTAGATCTCCTTACGATTTTTTTGCAACTAAAGCAATACATGGTAGAGTGGGTATAGCACTGGAGTCCTATATTACACAATTCCCTTTCCTAAAAATATGGGAAGACTCGTGTATTGTTACCAATCATGCATGGCATATAGTGAGAGGTGCACACAGACGCATTGTCATCCCCTAGAATTATAGGGTTTGGCTGAACCATGTTAACATACAGCTATCATGACTCTAGGGGTTGTATGATTTTTAGTGCACATAACCTTAGTATATTTAATTTAATGAAAGTCTTTCAGATAATTGGTTTATTTATCTACGTTACAATATTGGCGATATAGAAAAACTAAAAAAAACTAAAAAATGCAGTACCATATGACATTTTTTAATATATTCCGTATACTAATTTTCATATAAACTCTACATTTTATATGATCAAACGAATTAAAAACAACGCCCAAAAAACTAAAAATGCATCATATTCTGATGAGTAAAGTGCATTTTTGAATCATGTATTCATCATGGTTACCTAATTTTTGATCCGAAACTAAAAAAATAGACAAAATGAACTACCATATCACATCCAGACAAAACACCAAATGAGCGTTTCAGGCTGATGCGGCACTATGAGCCTCGTACGTTAGCAATCACAGGTGGCCCCATCTCTCAATTCTTCTTTCCCCGCCGCCATTTGCCGGTCGTATGAGACGCGCACCACCCTCCTATTGCTATCCCTAATGGGGTTGTTTAAAATGCTGCTTATACACTGTAGCGCTACTGTAGTCAAATAGAAAGGTAGTTAGAATAGTGAAGAAACAGTGGATAGGCAAGTTTTTTAGACAATGGATTGGGAATGGTCCCCAATGGACTGTGTATATGCACTGCCTATACACCGTAGTGCTATGGAAGACAGAGAGAGGGGTAGTTGGAATAGTGAAAAAATAATGGATAGGCAAGAGTTTTATAAATGGCGTTGGGGATGGTCTAGCAGCTACTGACCCACTGACCGGCTGCGCGTGAGGCTATCTGTAATGGGAGTACATGACTCCCCAAAAGGGTTCTTCAAAATACTGTTTTGCACTGTTTGATATAAATTTTGCACTGTAAACAGAGAGAGGGATAGTTGGAATAGTGATAGGGAGTGGGGTTTGAGGAGTGCTATTGGAAATGGCCTTAGAGGAGAGGAGAAAGTGTAGACGCGAGTGTTGGCCCCCAAAGTGCCACGTAAGTAAAACACCAGCCCGAAAGCTCTGGTGGTTGTTTCAATTTAATGGTGCGTATTGTCCGGTTTTAAGGCTAAGTCTAATGGCTCCTCTATACCTCTATCTTCTATCACTATTTCAACTACCTCTATTCAGATCTAGAGTACCTAGCAATACGTAACAGTGCCCTAACAGTGCGTGAACCACCATATTCGAGGCACCGCTGGACTTAGCCTAAAGTCCAACAGATCGACAAACATGACAGTGCTATAATGGCTAAAAATTAAAGCAGCTGTCATCAGCCTCATCAACGCTTCGGAGTGTTTCCAATAGAACTATTTACACTGCTATTTGATGCTGATTAGGCTCAGATAGCTGATGTGGAGGAGAGAAGGTAGAAAAAGTAAATAGATATCTTTTGGTTTCTAGCTAACTCTAAGCACACAATTCGAGGACTGGTGAGTAGTATCCAACAAAATTCTGCAAAAAGAGAACTCCACAATAGGTGAATTTTTCCTAACTAGTACGACCATTGGAGAGGACCATTGGAGGAGTCCTCAGTGTACGTTCTTACAGACGACGACATCGACGACACCAATATTGATCAATTGTCGTTGTTGCAGCTACGTATAACTACGGTAACAAGAAGAAAGGAGTAATCCGTCGACGACGACGTCAATTAGGACGCAAATCCGTAAACAGCGATAGCAGCAAGTGGAGTTAATGACCTCCGAGTCGAGGAAGCTCGTGGCATCTTCGAGCGCGATTTCAACGGCGATGAATTCCAAGGGGAGGCCGCGGAGTGCTGCAACACTGTCATTGAAGACGAGGCGCCTCTTCAGCTCGGCGGCGTACGCTTGCACTAGCACGCCGTCACCGGCGCGCAGGGCCAGCGCTTGGTCGGCAGCGATGATGCACCTTAGGGGCCCGAGGATGAAGAGGATGGCACGCTCGCGGCCGCGGATGGTGCAGAGGTTGCCGTCTTGCGACGTCACCGGCTCGAAGAAGCGTCGGTCGCGCCCGGACAGGTGGAACCGCCGCATGAGCTCCGACCACGCGATCTCGACCTCGTCCGCGTCCACTGCACCCGTCGCCGCGTCCACGCGCACCCACCACAGCGGGAGCCTGGGGTCGTTCATTGTGGAAGTGGAATTAATCGGTGGCTAGAGAGAGGGGTGAGCTGAGGCTCGTCGTCGTCGTGCGCTTATCATGTCCGCGAGGAAGCTGATCGAGTGTAGAAAGAGCCGGCAGTGCATGCATGGGTTGATGAACTGGACCGAGGAAAGTATGTGATCGAGACCGCTAGAGAGTAAAGATACAGACAGAGATGCTTTAACAGCTGGTGGGTGGATGTCATGTACTACTCGACCGTTTAAAGCCAAGATGAGCTGTTGTGCCTGTTCAAAGTCCTGCATGCTGCTTGGGGTCTGCGAGCGCCTCCCAAGAGTTCGTCATTTCTTTTCCTGGTTGTTATGTCAAATTAGAGTGATAACCAAGGATATGATTTGCCAAAAAAAAAACGAAGAAAGGCGGAGGATCTTAGTTGTTTGCTTTGTTGTGAGCAGGAAACTTGTAGCCACCTTTTTTCTTTGATTGTGCGGTTGCAAAGCAGCGGCTATGGGCAGTGGTGTCCCACTTGCTCAAAGTGTCTTTGAACGGGGGCATATCCCAACTCATCAGAACTGTATATATTGAGAGGCAATGGACCGGATATTTGAAACTAATAATAGCTTCTGTGGTTAATTTAGCAGAGAGATGGGATGACCATTCATGCTGAACGGCTCAACTTTCATCGTTATATTTCACACTTCCGTTCTGTTCATAGGGGTGCTGCTTTTGCTAAGATGCGCACAACATCTGTTAGAAAGTTACTTCCAGAGTATTTTATCCTCCTAATGTCAGTCTGCTGTTGCTCCTTTGCATCCGTTGTACTGCGGTACCGTTACTGAAAATGTCCATGTAGGTCCTGGGGTTTCCTGTGTCCAGTTCATACACCTGATGGTGAACCTTGTGGTCTACTGAACCATATGACTTCCTCATGCCGTAAGATATTCTCATCTTGTCATTCCTCTTACTTGGCCCTCATTTTGCTTGAACTTAATCTTTTGTGAATAATTTGTTTAGCCTTATGTTTAAAGTTGTTACTGGTCTAAACAATTTATCTCCTTCCATGTACCTTTTCATTTTATTGTGTTGTATTTAGAAATATATTCTCATGAGTTAACTTATTGAGGTATATAGCTGTATTATTATTTATGTTAATACTCTCTGTATCTAAAAAAAGGCATATAAATTTTGAAATGATCTATAAAATAGAATTTTAACCATTCATTTCTACTTGTATGTCGGCATCGCCGCTGCCGGGTGTCTGTTCATGTTCTTCTTCCTGCCGGAGACGAGGGGACGGAGCTTGGAGGACACCGAGAAGCTCTTCGGCGGTGGCGACTCCCAGTCCCAGGACAAGGAAGATGGCAGAAGAAGTCCACGGCCACTGAGTTGACCGGTAGTCAGCAGTGACTCAGGGAGCTACCTTTGATGAGGACTTCAGGAGCTGAAGTGCACTGCTAGTACTTTGGACTTATGGAGTAGGCAATGCCACGAACCGGCGATTTGTGATCGTGTTTGTTAATTTACGACGGAAAAGTCCGTCAGCTGGCATACCGGACAAAATTGAACACACGGCAACGGGTCCTTGTAGAAATATAAGAGCCATGACCATCATAGGGCCGAAGCTTTGCTTGTGAGTAAAACATCACATATTGTGCAACAGATAGCTCGTCATGCCATTAGCCGATGCATTTGTATGTTGGTGACTGCTTGATGTTTTTTTCACAGCAACGCAAAAACGTGTGTCTTCATCCGGATAACATTTATTCAAAAAAATTGTGAAAATACAAAAAATAAATTCATTGTTAAAGTATATTACATGCTAAACTAAATCACAATAAAACTAAACGATAATTATGAAAAAACTTAATAGAATGAGAAAGTCAAACTTGGTATAAAAAAATTAATCGGTCTATAAATTGGGACGGATGGAGCAACTTGGGTAGTATTTTTAGGAAGAAATTGTTTTGGGGGCATATGAGGTGAGAAGATGATCAGCCAACTCCCCAGCCGACCACACAAGTCAACAAAACAATATGTGTGCACGCCGAAAATTTCTTATTTCATTTTTTTCAGAAATAATTGCCTTTGTAAAACACTGCAAAAAATTACACTTTCTACCAATTCAACCAACGGATTTTCTTTTTTTCTACATAGAAAATTTCTAAAACAAAATCATAACCTTTTACGTCCGAGCTCTGATAAAGATAAATTTTATGTCAAAAGTTGTAGATCTAAACAATTGTATCGATTACTTCCAAACTGAGATATTTTCAAACATAAATGTCACAAACAAAAGTTATAGGCCACGCCAAGTACTTATTTTATAATTTTTATCACCATCCAAGTTCATATGTAGAAATTATATTCTTTTAAGGACATACAAGCAAGCGATGTCCGCTCCACTACATAGCACGTATATAAAAATCTTCAAAAAATCATGCATTTTTCTCTCCCATGGAGATAAAATCTATATTAAACTTGTACTGCTCAATGAGATCTAAAAATGAGTAGTTTGTAACCTTGACATTTTAAGATTTTTTTATGTGAAAACAATCTATACAAAGTTTAGATCTATAAATATAAATCTGAACATTATGTCCATCATATTTGCATTAAGATGCCTCGAACAAAAATATTATGTACTACGATGTCGTATATATCATCGAGCTCTATAAACCTACAATTCTCATATAAACTTTGTCTTCATTCCAGCTCACACGTAAATGTTTTTTTTCTGAAAAAAGTGCTGGGAGAAAAAAGAAAGATGGCCAAGTGAATTAGGGTAAGGGAAATTCTGCCAATTAATTTTGCAGTATTTAAATCCCGTATTTTTAGTTGGGGAGTAGTAATTATTTTGATTTTTTTACTGGAGCAACTATTTTTTGCAAAATAAAATAAAATCCGTGCGTCCTCGCACCTCGGCTGCAACGAGAGAAGTTCTGGACCCGCCAATAGGAGTACCCTCACGCAGTCACGCTGGAGAGACAAGATCGAGTGGCCACAGCCCACAGCATAAATATAAAGCCCAACAAGAACACCGATGGTCTCCCGTGGAGGGGCGAAGCCGTGAAGGAACGACCACGGTCCACAGACATATCCGAACACAGCACGCAGTCCAGCTCACCGCGCAGCCCGGGGCCAAGTGGCCGACGGCGGGGCACACCTCAGGAGCCACGACGCAAGAGCGGCCACCACCGTCCGTCGCCACCTCGCCACGTCTCGCCCATGCACGGGCACACAGCGCCACCGTCCCCCACGTCGCACTCCCGCAACACCGTACCGTACCCCCGACGAGCCCCAAAGCCTAGCTGCTTATCAACCGGCCCAAGCGCTCCCGCCACTCCGCACATCGCAACCGAGCGGGGACCGGCGGCCGGAACGAAGCAAAGGCGGCTCGAGGTAGCTAGGTAGCTTACTGGGACATCATGGCGGCGGCGGCGGCGGTTCGGTGGCTCCTGCTGGTCCTGGCCGTCTCGGCGGCCACGGCGGCGGCGGCGTCCTCCGGGAAAAAGCACGAGAGGAGGTGGAGGGTGAGCGGCGTGGTCGGGGGGCAGGTGGTGGAGAAGGAGAGGCGGAGGGTGGTGGCGGAGAGCGAGGCCGGCACGGTCACGGCCGTCGACGTCGCGGACGCGGTCGGCACGGCGTACCGGCTGCACTTCATCACCATGGATCCCGGCGCGCTCTTCCTGCCCGTGCAGCTGCACGCCGACATGGTGTTCTACGTTCACAGCGGTAGGTGACGTGCACGCAGGCATTGTATTTTCTGTTACTACGGCATGTGCTTGTCGACGAAACCTCTGAGCGTTTTTGAACCTGTGGTTTTATGGGAGCACACACACAGGGCGTGGTAAGGTGACGTACATAGAAGAAGATAGCAGTGAGCAGAGCTCCCTGGAGGTCGAGCGAGGAGACGTCTACAACCTGGAGCAGGGCAGCATCCTGTACATCCAGAGCTACCCCAACGCCACGAGGCAGCGCCTTCGGATCTATGCCATCTTCACCAGCGAAGCCATCAACGCCGAGGACCCCTCGGTAATAAGAAACCTCCGGTCCTTTCCTCATCTGTATGCACATGCATCCATTTGTCCACCCATACTTGTCTGATTATTGTGTGTGTCAACAACGCAGAAACCCAAGGTGGAAGTGTATTCCAGCGTCAGTAAGCTGGTCAAAGGGTTCGCAAAGGAAGTCCTTCGTCGCGGTTTTGGGGTAAGTGAAAAAGTGATAATGTCGCACTAATTTTATCCCAGGATCAAACAGCCAACTAATTAATGGAGACGTCATCATTGTGAGCAAGGTACAAGCAGAGGTGGTAGAAGCGATCAAATCCGCCAAGACGCCGCCCCAGATTATCCCCTACAACCCAGCAGAGGAGAAGCCGGAAGACAAGTCCAACTGGACGGAGGACATGGTGGACGCCCTCCTGGGAGTGCGCGACCCGGAGGAGTTCCTGAACAAGAAGAAGAAGAAGAAAGACAAGGACAAGAAGAAGTCCAAGAGCAAGGCGTTCAACTTCTACTCCGGCAAGCCCGACGTGGAGAACTGCTACGGGTGGAGCCGGACCATGACCAACAAGGACCTCGACGCCCTGCACGGATCCAGCATCGGCATGTTCATGGTCAACCTCACCACGGTAATTATTTCAGCTTCCCGCGCAAATGTAACAATCTATCAGCACTTCACTTCAGATGGTGCTCGTGATAACGGCTTTAATTTGTTTTGCAGGGTTCGATGATGGGGCCTCACTGGAACCCCAAGGCGACGGAGATCGCCATCGTGACGGGCGGCTCGGGGATCGTGCAGACGGTGTGCCCGAGCGGCAGCAGCAGCCCGTCCCCATCATCGGGCGAGAGGAAGAGAGGCCACCGCGGCCACGAGCGCGGCGGCAGGCCAGGAGGCCGCCGCGGCGACGACGATGGCGAGGGCGACGAGGGCCGGCCGCGTTGCAGGAGCTCGGTTCTCCGCGTGAAGGAAGGCGACGTGTTCGTGGTGCCGCGGTTCCACCCGATGGCGCAGATGTCGTTCAACAACGACTCGTTCGTGTTCGTGGGGTTCAGCACCCACATGGGGCAGAACCACCCGCAGTTCCTGGCCGGGAAGGGCTCCGTGCTGCAGGCCATCGGGAAGGAGGTGCTGGCGATGTCGCTGGGGCAGGAGAACACGACGGCCGTGGAGAAGCTGCTGTCCGCGCAGCGCGACTCCACGATCCTGTCGTGCATCTCGTGCGCCGAGGAGCTGGAGGAGAAGGCGGCCAAGGAGGAGGAGAAGAAGGAACGAGAGGAGGAAGAGAGGAGAGAGCGGGAGAAGGAGGAGAAGGAGCGTGAGGAGGAAGAGAGGAAAGAGCGGGAGGAAAAGGAGAAGGAACGAGAGGAACAGGAGAAAAGAG
Organism: Paspalum notatum; assembly: GCA_022530915.1. Lineage (NCBI taxonomy): Eukaryota > Viridiplantae > Streptophyta > Magnoliopsida > Poales > Poaceae > Paspalum > Paspalum notatum. Next base: position 5,606,498 of record CM039684.1, read on the forward strand.
AGCGGGAGGAAAAGGAGAGGGAACGAGAGGAGGAAGAAGAGCGTAGGAGAGAAAAGGAAGAAGAAGAAGAGCGGGGGAAGAAGGAACGAGAGGAGGAAGAAGAGCGGGCAAGGAGGGAGGAAGAAAGAGCAAGAGAAGAGGAGGAACGGCGGAGGGAGGAGGAAGAAGGTGGCGGCGGACGTGGAGACGAGCCAGAGGAGGAAGAGCCGCCGTATCGCTTGTCCGAAAAACTGAAGCGCTACCGTGCTGCTATGTTCAAGAGTGGCTAAGCGTTGCTCAAGACTCGAGACTCTAGTCTCTTGTTCCGTTCAAATAAGTGGGGGCCCTGCTCGCAGAGGGCCACGATCCAGTCAACAGTCACCGCCACCAGTTTGTACTTTGTAGCTAGTTATATGTAGTTCGCTTGTCTGTGCTCCGGAGCAATAGGTGTAGATTCCTCTTGTATGCAACCAAATAAATTTTCAGCGTTCAGAGTGTCGATCCGATGCTATTATACTATGCTGCTTGTGTTTACTCCTATCTTCAGCCCGTTCTCTTAATTGTGATATATTTCCAATAAACGTCTACCAACTACTCAAAATTAGATGCATTCTAATCAAAACTTTTTGCGTGGACCCAGTTGATGCATGCTAATGAAATTTAATAACATTACGGACAATGTGTGATGGGAAAAGAACCGCAAATGGCATGTCCATAAGATGCATTTAGGCGCTAAAACCCACTGAAAGCCCGCAGCACATGTTTTAAACAAGCATCCTCGCCCGGACTATGCATCAGATGATTGTATATTTCCATTCCAACGTTAAAAAACATCGGCACCAGCAAACTGTACAAAACGTCAATTCTGGAGGTCCGGAGGCGTGAAAGCAGTTCTGGCTAAATACCAAAGACCGACAGTCCGAGAGAACTTTCACACCGGAATAGCTATTCCCTTGCTTGACATGCTGTCAAGGATGTCGTTCAGGGCTTGACACAGTCCGGCGATCTGCAAATATCAAGCAAGCACAACTGATAAGGTCGGCTAGTTTTCATGAAAATAGGTGTTAAATCGCAGGTAGTTGCAGAGATTGTGGCTTATGGGGGTGCAAGTGAGTGCAGCTGTGTCTGTGTTTATTGCCTTTCCACGACATGAAACGCAAAGCAGAACGACAACCGCGTGAATGGCCAAACTAACCTGCTGGTCCCATTGCTGTAGCTCTTCCGTGTCATCATCAAAATGTATCACAGCCTCAACCTGTGAACCAACAGAAAACATGAGGGCGAACAATCGCTACAAAGAGTAATCTCGAAGTGTTTTTAGTCTTCAACATCAGATATGTTAAATGAAGAAAAGAAGAATTTTGTTTAAGCACCTGATCGATTGAACCCCGCATTCTATCTTCATAAATCATCCGAGATGCAATCTTCTCAGCCTGTCAAATTGCCAATACCCAAAAATTGGTAACTGGGATCAAATTTGGGAAATCGTGAAATTTGGAAACGAGGACCACCATTCTATCTGTACACATGGTATAAAGGATTCATCTGCAACACAGCTTTTATATATGCTGTGCATATGATGATTAAATAAAACATGAACACATGATCAAATTAAGCTAACAAACATGTACTCTCTCTGCACCAAAACATAAGGATTTCTAAATTTGGCATAATTCAAACTATTTTAAGTTTGATCAAGTTTATAGACAAGAGTATTAACATCTACCACATCAAAGAACTAGACTATGAAAATATTTTTCATAATAGATCTAATGATGCCCATTTAATATAGATGTTACTTTTTTACAAAGTTGGTCAAACTTAGAATAGTTTGGCTTACGACAAACCCAGAGGGAGTAAATACATGATCACTGGATCATCAGTACACGAATAAGCTAGGCCAAACAAACCTTTCCAGCTCATGGGAAATACAATTATAAATGGAATATAATTATGCTTTTTAAACCGCAGAGTTCTCTTTTGGAAACCAAAATAAATCTAAAACGGAAACCAAAATAAAGCTAAAACACGCGACCGATTGACGATGGGTTGAGAAGATGTGAAGATAAAGTGGTATGCTTTTCTGCAAAGGGACTTACCTTCCTTGGATCAATACCCAGTAATGTCCCAAGTTCATCAAAACTGCAGAATCAGATGGGTGATTAGCATCATTATATCCTAATGACTTCAGTAAACATAGGAAGCAGATCAATTCACCTGATATTTGTGTATAGTTTACTGGCGCTAAGGAGATTATGCTCAATCATCGCTCGATCAAGCACAGTGGATCTATCTGGCAATAAAGCTTTCTGTAGATTGATAGAAAAGAGACTGTTCAGAAGATTGTACATAGGAATTTCTTTGGAAAACAAGTGTATAGAGGTTTGCATACTTGATGTGGCCTCAGCTCCTCTGCAAATGCATCAATTTCTGGTTTCCTCAAAATCCTTTCAAGATAAACCTGAAAGATTTGGGCAACAAAATTCAGTCTTATCCGTAAAGAAAAAATAGTACATTCCAAGATACAATGCTCAGGGGTTACAGTAATATCACAAACCTTCTGCAGTATTGGGTATACTTTCAACTTCGAGCATCTTTCATCCTGAAAGGGGCATAATAAAGTTAAGTTACATCCCAAACTTGCAATATTTCATAAGGTGCAAAATAAATGCAGAGTTTAAATAAAGATAAAAACATGATAGACACAAGTGTGGACTCCCAGTTTCAAAGTTAATCTTAAACATCTATATTGCAAGACCTGAAAATGTATATACCATTGGTTGGGAGTTGGGACTGGACAAGACTTGAAACCACCAGGTCAAGCCAGAACCTAGAATTTTGGTACATCAATGTATATATTTACGAGAAAAAGCCATAAACACCTAGAATATTGCTAATTGTTTCACCACCTTGACAGAGAACTTGTGAGGGATGAATATTACAACTCCACTAAATTAGTAAGCTAAAGCTGAAAAATGTGTTGATCTAACTGACAGAGAAATCCAAAACATTTAACACGTAATGCCTCTAGACAGTAGAATTCCAATGTTCACCTTGTACAACGTAGCAAGAACGCGGGAGCGCTGTGGACCAGCACCAGCCAATATTGTGCATGTCACAGCAGCACTAAGAGCTTGCTCCAGAGCATTTTCATCAATCTCTCTGCCATCATAGACAAAGCAGGGTCCATCAGAATGACAGCCAATGCAGCTTACAGAAAAGCAAGGAAACAACATCCATCTCATGTTATTACACTCGTAATAATCATGCACAACCAATGTGCAAAACATAATGGTGTTGCTTGCATTTGAAATAGTAAGTACATAAAACAAGTTAAATAATAAGAAATAAGAATGAAGGGCATAGTAATAGCATCCAGGCAACAGAAAGACAATGGTAATCATTCAGTACTTTTTAAGGCTGTGAAACCAATCATACATGGGCGAAACAGAAAAATGTTGCTTATATATGAAATAGTATATAAATACATAAAACAGGTAAAATAATGAGAAATAAGAATGTAGGGGCACAGCTGGGCACCAGCAACACAACGGAGAATCATGCAGAACAACGTTTGTGTTGTGAGGAACAGAACATATTGCAAAGGGGAAAAAACATACTGCAAAGTGGGGAAAACTTACTCGTCTCCAATCTTGCGTTGTTCAATTTGAGAGATATCATAATATCGAAGTGCAGCTTCCAGGAATTTTCTTTTCAGATCCAAAATCCTTGCATAACAGACCTTGAAAAGGTACAGATTTGTAATGTGGAATTAATGTTTTGTACTAAAATGCAAAAAGTGTTTTACTGCTCCCGGAATGACAAACCTTGTACTGCAAGTTTAGAACCTCCTGTTGACTATTGGTCACCAAAAATGAAGCCTTGTTGATAAAAGCCTCAGCATTCACTGCATCATCATCCTACACTCCAAAAGCGCAGAGTTAAATTGGTTGAGCAAAATTATACGTTAACGACAGAAGAGCAAAAGAGCAGTAACCTCTAAATAGAGCCGTGCAATCTGGACACACTTGGATAATTTGTTGGTGTCATCAAGCATCCTGATTAAAAGGAACAGGTCAGAACTTCCATGCCAACGCGTAAAATTCCATTCATATATTTGAAAAGGGAGGATGAAGACAAAAATCAGTTTCTACCTGATTCCCGAGTCCAAGTCAATCCCACTAAGCATTTGCGCTGCTTTTGACCATTGTTGTTCAGACTCATATAGCTCTGCCAGCTTCTCTCTAATCACAACCACCTGTAGATAAACATTAAACAATTAGCCAAGTTAGATAAGGAATTGAGGATAACAGTTCTTCAGAATTTAACTAGTAAGGTTAGAAATAGAGTGAACCACATGCTATTTAACAGACTCCAAAATAATATCAACACACAATATGAGTGCTTAGATAAAACCAAAAATACTATTAGCACTGTAACATAAAATCACTGGAGAATTTTATTCTAAGAATGAGAAAATAGAATTCCGGCATAACTTCTCAATGCTTTCCCCTGCTGATTGACAGATCTAATCTTTATGAGTTCAAATCCTAATTTCTTAACATGAAAAGACATTTCTATAACAGGCCAGAAATTCAATGTTTACTGCATCAGTCAATATGAGTAAATTCAGAGGACACACCAATTCAGTAGAACCATGAGACCTTAACAGAATGATGACCTCTCCATCAAAAATCAGCATCAAGCATATGATAAAAACAAGCAGGAATACTGATAAATTTTAGACTCAGGGGCAGGCCCAAGTAGGATCAAGGGTATTCAGTCGAATACCAATGATTTTTGCGAAAACAACTTATATATAGTATACACATGTATTTTGTAAGGGTAAAATCTCTATATCCTTTGAATACCCAATGTTTAAATCCAAGGCACGCCTGCGTCCTCCTAGGCCAAAAATTGCCTATCTCATCGTTCAGGATGGATTTAAATTGTGAACTTAGCATACAGAATAACAGAAATAATGGTAACTAGCATAATAGTTGTTGTAGTTTCGAATGTTGCATCATTCTCTTGATGAAATTATTAGAATTTTCAGTTGCTATGGCCATATCATTCACAAATGTTGCAACACTTAGTGGTGCCATTAAGTCAGACACCATACAAACTACTAATAAATGGGCAAAATAAAACATACTGCCATTCTAAATCAATTAGGCAAACAAATGTAGTGAAGCACATCGAAGCTAATATAGTGGTATCCGAGAGTTTTCAAGGAGCATTCGCAGCAGCAAACCAAGTTGTCCTACCTGCTCCTCGAAGGAGACCACGCGCGGTTGGATCTGCGTAAGCGCATAGTGGGCGACCTCTTTCTGCGCGTCGGACTCCAGCTTCCCAAGGTCCTGCGCGAAAGTCTGAAGCAACTGCCGCGACACCACGAGCGGCACCTCGTCCGACACCACTGTAATCGCATCAATCCCAACAATTAAACCACAGCTACACCTTCCCAAATCTATTGCTAGGGTTCTAGATAGAAGCGCAATACTGTGGTCAAGGAAGCGCTTGGCCTGAGAGATGTCCGGCGGGGAAGACGAGAGGACGGAGGCAAGGATGTGGCGGTACTGCTCGATCTTCTGGCGCTGGTCTGCGATCGCCGCCGCGCTCGCGAGGGCGCTATCCATGGCTTCGCCCGCTCCCGCTGCCGCCGGTAGGTTTTAGACTTTGCAGGGTGTGGCCGGCGTCGCCCAGGACAGACGGAGCTAGGGTTTTGGCGTTCGATCTGAGGCGACGATGAGAGGAGTTCCAAAGCTTCCAAAAGAGCTCTCCGGTTTTTCGCCGGAAGTTTTGGACATGTGGGGAATTAGTATGGACTTTGTTTTCCATTTTGGGCCGAGTTTAGGTTGGGCCGTACAGCCTGAAAAGCTTCCAAAATCTTTTTATATTGGGCTTAATGTGCGTCCACTCTTTCAAACCGGGCTGCACCTGGCCCGTTTGGACGGCCTCAGTTACCCTGCCAAAAAGCCTGGGACAACTTTGAACTCTAGGAGCTGGCCGTCATGTAGGAGCATATGGATTGGTTCTCTCCTGTGTTTCTAAATTTGAACATTTTCATATGAGAATGAAATTCCTACCTACCTACATTTTCTATCGAGTTATAAATACATGGGGACATTAATTAAAAACTCATCACGATGCCGTTTATGTACCGCGAACTCACAAAGTTCATAAACCTAGAGATGGTAGTCTATCATATGTCGAGCAGTGCGTAGCTGTACCCGTATGGCGTGGAGTGGAGGAGCCGCCGGTAGCGTACAGCTGAACGGACGGGATGACGACCACCGATATCATGGGCTGTACCAGCAGGAGTAAATTCTGATTGTGGTACCACCCGGCCACCGGGCTCCCTGCGAATCCGACACACCCCAGCAGCGTCATTCCACCTGGTGGCCCGTGGGCCGTGCCCGGCCGCCTCATAACTCCCCGGCCCCGTAAAAGCTGCACGCTTCCTTGTCCAACGTGAAACCACATAAATGTGCATGCGACCGTGCAGCGTGCGATGGCTCACGGCTCCACAATCCAATCAGGCAATCACCTCGCCGAAACGAGGTCAATGCGCCAGCATCCCCGTGCCGCTCCATCGACCATCGGCCGTTCGCCCGTGCGCGACGCGCCGACGCGGGCGCCGAGTGGTCGGAGCGGTGGTCCGAGACCCGTCCCGCGGCGCCCGAGCGAGCCGGCGATCGCGACGCCAAGCGCCCCGTAGCTCTTTGTCGAGTCCAGGCTACAGTGTCCCCCGGTGCAGACGGCAGCGGGGGGCCAGGGTATCTGCTGCCCTCCTGCCATGCGAGCACGAGAGCAGGCCAGGCGCACACAGAAGCATCTGATGATTGGTGACAACCCAGGCAGGGAAATTCATCAAGCGCCCCCACAGCGCGCGCGCGCACCAGAAGTTCAGAACAGGCGGGCAGCCAACCAGTCCCCGTTTCTCACACGCGCGCGCTCTCGGCGGCCTCTCGACTCTCGACAACGTCTCCTGTGGTGATTGCTCGAACGGTCGGACGGTCAACATGTCCACGCCCTCCAGCATGTGCGTGGGAAGGATGGTCTGCAAGGTTCAGAGCCTAGCCAGCTGCTTGGGTTTTACGTGATCGCTGTTGACTTTTTACGACCTGCTACGGTAGAGCAGTGCTACCTCCGCTTGCTGCACACGTTCGCCAGGGACGGCGGGCGACCGTCGGCAGCGCAGCGAAAAGGACCGGGCATATATCGGTGAACGAAAATACTGTGCCTTGAGGATGTGTACGGTTGTTTCCGGGTCAAGTTTTGTAGTAGGTGAGAGGGGCTACCACGACTCGCCGCCACTAATTCAGAACAGTGCGATGGAGTTAAAATTCAGTTGGTAGACGTGGATCGACGCCTTTGACATGGACCCAGCGCTCTCAAGTGTCAACAGTACTTGCTGCCCTCAGGCAGTCAGGCAGGCTAAGGTTCGGATCGGACGGAAACAACTGCCGCGCGCGTTACCGGAAAAGGAAAGGCCTTGATGGTTGATGCCTAGTAACAGTATTATAAAATAAACGTGACAAATTAAGGAAACACTACCGGAAACGACATGCACGACGGTTAACCATCCATTTGGATCTGCTCGGTGGGTGAACCTGGGCTGGGATCACGTCGATCGGCTCACGGATGTGCGCAGCGCAGCGCAGCAGGTTTACAGGCCGACAGCCGCACGGGAGCACATCTAATGTAACAGTGACGGCCGCGCGACAGTGCCTGGAACTTGGGCACGTTTGTGGTACCTTCGCATCGCGTCGACCTGACGAGCCGGGAACGTGCTGTACGAACCGCGACGCCTCTGTTTGAACGGTCGTCGTACGATTGACCGCAGCGCAGCACACCGTAATTGACGGCAGGGGTTGCACGAGCTAATCATCGCCAGAGATTGGACAGCATGAAGAATCGTACGCAGATGAAGCCTCCCCGTCGGATCCAGGCCCAGCAAACTCGGGGACGGATCTAGCTGCCGTTGAGCCGGACATGGTGCTTAAAAAAAACTGGAGAGGAGAGTGATGGGCCGAAAAGGCTACGAGCAGGGAGATTAGCGACAACTCGTCATTTTTCTAATGGCGGCAGAGGACGTGATTGACGTAGCGACATGTGCGACGAGTACGTACTGGTTCCCGAGATAGAGATTCACCGTGCAGGTTACGCTGCTCGGCGCTGAACAAGCTCCGAATCTTCCATGCCCATCAGGCCACCAGCCCCATAAACAAACACGCAACGCAAGCCAAATCAAAACGCTTGTTTAAAATAAGCGGATGCTGACAAGAGTTTAGTTGACACCTGCAAACAAAACCAAGAATCTCCGGAGCCCCGGCCCGCCCTGCTCTCCCAGGCTTCCAATAGCTTCGTGCGACCACCAGGCGGGCCAGGCTGCGTCCACGGTGACACGGTCCCATACGTCAGCTTCGTCGGACGGTGCCGACGACCACCCAGCCGCAGCAGCAAATCTCTGATGGTGACACAGACAGCAACCGGTTAAGAGGGGTTAGGATAATAAGCGCTGGCCGGCCGGCCCAACACACCACTCTTTTCCTAGAGCTAGCGGTTAATAAGTGAGCTAAACCAGATAAAAGAATGAGTCGCGGTGAAGTAGACCGATATACGCTGCCGGAGCACGGCGGCGGCGGAGGGACGATGCGGCCGAAAAATCCAACCGCGGTTTATTGGTCAATGGGTGCGATGATGGCCACGGCACGGAAGGAGGAAAACCCATGCCGGCTTTTTGGTCGTATCTGCCACCACCGGCGTCATCTCAATCAGCTTCGCCGCGTGCCGGTGCCGGTCGCGGCGTTTTTCAAATGCTATCCCGGCTAGGCTTTGGCCCCTCTACTATACTACCGTAGACTCCATGGCGCTGGCATGGCATGCTACTGCTAGGCTCGTTCTGTTCATTATCAGGCAGGCTGCCGACGAGTGTGACCGTCTGACCGATTTCAGCAACTTTGCAGCACCACTCACCAGTCACCAGGAGAGTAGTTTTTTTTTTTCCCAGTGTCAACTTCTCTGGTGCATTGCAAGAGCCTTTTCTCGACCACACTGGATTGAACAGGCAATGTTTTGGTTTGATTCTGAATTCTGATCGGCCGGTTAGAGATGTCACGGACTCGGCACGAAACATGGGATCGTTTTGGATCAGGACTCTTCACGAGACCGCCCACATGGAATCTGCAAAAAGCGAATGACCGTATGATGTGGAGAGAAAGCCTGAAAGACAGGCCTTTCTTCAGTTTATCACAGCTGTATGCACCCTGCAATGGCCATCAGCATACATTGCTCTCCCCTAGTTATGGAGGACAACACCTCCAAACGCCCCCAAGAACCTGCAGCCTCTGATTTGTGGAGTGCGTCCACGGGCTGCCACAATAGTTGGACCTTCACGTGTTCAGGTTGAGGCCTTGAGGTAGAACACAAGTCTACCATCGTAGACGAGCCCGAGGGCAAAGACCCGACGGCGATAGGAGGGATATCCCGATAGGAAACGAGGTGCAGCCGGCAATGGCTCCACAGGTGGAGAAGGGGGTGGAACGCAACCACGCAACTACGCAAAGCATGGGTCGGAGCCAGGGGTGGGCGTGCTCCTCCACCGAAGGAGTGGATGGAGGGCAAATGTAGATGGAAACGGGCGGAAGGGGAAGAAATGGTTAGAGCGAGAGGATGTGATACATCAAGATAGTAGCGATGGGGTAGAAGGGACGCTATAATATTTTTTTTGAAAAATAATTATACAAGAATGGGAAAAAATAAAGGGGTTAAAAAAATTAAAAAACAACGGCCAAGTATAAATGAATAAAAATCGCTATGCGAATGTAATATAGTGTAATTTCTTTATTAATTTAGAGAGGTGATTGGGGTGATATAAATAAAATATTGGATGGTAGAGTATACAGGATATGGCATGAAGGATATTATTATAGAGAAATGAGATACGAAAGACAGTCCTCTTAGAAAGGCTAAAATATTTGTTAGAAGGTCGAATTTAGAAATAATTGTTGGAGACCGCCCAACATTGGAAAAAATACTGAAGGTACTACCTTTCACCAGTCGTTTTCCGCTGTGATCTTTTAAATGGCGAGCATTTCAAACATTGAATCTGGCATGATGCGTAACAAGGTGCTTATATAATACCCAGAAATGTACTAACAGGTCATCAAATTTTGAAAACTAAAGGCTTAGTTACTTGCCTAGAAAGCAAGATGCAAATGTTACTATTAAAATCCAAACCCTCAAGAGATGTACTATGTACCGGTCACGTAGAGAAACGAAAAATAAATCCTAGAAGGTATTTTGCTAAAAGGGTTTTTGGTTGATTTTGAGAAAACTCTGTTTTCGATACTATGGTATTGTCAGTATTATGGTATTTTTAAAGTATTGTAAACTCCACGTTATACCAAAATTTCTCATCTAGATGAGCAAAAGAGTAGTAAAACCATGGTATGACTATAGAACCAAACAGGTTGTAAAATACTATGATTTTAGTAGCGTAGAGAAACACTTTAGTTATGTCATGACCAATATATAACAAAATATTCTAAAACTATGGTATTGAAAAACTTTTTCCCAAACAGGCCAACTACCACCTACCTTTGGATATCCTACCAGCTCAATATTTTAATTCGTTGCATATACTATTATCGAAATTACTAATTAGAGAAATACAGAATGTACTTATACATGTTTGTAAATTACTCACTTACAAAAAACTAACTCAAAATAGTACTAGGCATTAACCAGGGTCTATTGTTGACGGGTAACAGATACATGAGTATTATGCTACAGTTTGAAAAACAATACCGAGAGATAGTAAAGAATAACAATTTTGATTAGTGGTGAATGCCATATGTATATAAAAATATCTAAACTGTTTATGTATGTTAAGAAATATTAGCCCTTGCAAAATAACGGTTGATATGATACGGTGTAATGCTAAACCTAAATGATCCCCTATGGGATCCCCTAACACTGTCACGGCACTGTAGCCCTATTGTTCTGCACTGTAGACAGAGAGAGGGGTAGTTGGATAGTGATACGGGATGGGGAATGAGGGAACCGTTAGCATTAAAATACTATTTCTAAGGTGGCTGATACATTGTGAGAGTAGTCTATATATAAGCAATAGCAAAAGTAGTCCATAGTGCTATGGACTGCCCATAGCAACTAAAGAAACATTTTTTGTTCTCTTTTACACAAAGAAAGAGCAGCCATAGAGGTGAAGTTTTCAGCAACATGCTATTTTTTTATTCTAAAGACCAGTTAATACATTGTGGAGTTAACCATAGCTACAGCCCACCTTGCCGTGGGACCCATCTCTATGGACTACTTGGTCCATATACATTGGAGAAGCCCTAAGAGGAGTGGTCTAGAGCAAGAAACCAAGCAGATCAATGTAGTTATCTGTCAAAATAAATAAGTGCTCATAGGGGTAGGGGAATAGAGTGTGCGTGCCTACGTTCATAGGGGTGAGACCATGTGCAGCAGGATGTGTAAATGCATTGTGTATCTACTATTCCAACTATCTCTCTCTGTGAACAGTGTCGCTACAGTGTATAGACAATCCATTTACCTAATTCACTGCACATAGTCTGAGTGTTCATGCGTGTGTGAGCGTATGTGTTTCTACCATGTTCCTAAAAAAATGTACAATATGGTTTCCCCCGCGACCGCTTTGTCACCGTCAGTTCCTGCGAATTAGTTTCAGTTGGAGAAAAGCTATACATCAATCGATTGTTTTGTACGTTCAGTCGATCGATTTTTTATGAGCCGTCGGATCTGAATCGGATGGATGGGAATTACAGTGTATGACACCATAATTACAGTGTATCGCCACCGTAATTACATTGTATTGTCACCGTAATTACAGTATTTCACCACCGTAATTACAGCGTATCATCGTAATCAGTGAATTACAGTAAAGATGAGGCGGATGGAAGAAGAGAGGGATAAACTCTAAACCATTGGATCGTAATCTAACGATCAGAAAAATCGATTGACGGTCAATCGTTTGCTACGTAGACAGACTCCTCAGTTGTCACCAAAACTCGGTTGAAAACGTGCCGAGCCGGCGTCCTTTTTCGAAGGCGATATCCAGGACCCTGTGGTGCTCACGCATCAAAGATTTCCAGGTCGCAGGGATCTTTGCTCGCCGTGCAACCGGCAATGTAAGCAACATCTTCGTTGGTCCTCCTGCCGGCGTGCTGATCCTGCATGCTGTACACCGGCGTCGCTGCGCCCCAGGCCCCAGCAAGGCAGCAGGCCCCAGATGCTCACAGTTTGGACATGTGGAGGCACCAGTCGCCCCCGGACCGTGATTCTCACCGAAAAATATCCAACATAGATTGGAAACCAGATACTATGTGAAACAGTGAAAGTGAAACCTAACACAGAACATTTCTTTAGTTTGGACGTGCGAATCCAGATGAAGTCGGATCTTTGCTCTCTCACGAAAACGCACATCGACACGAAACGAGGTGGAATGGAGGGCGAGCTGCTGCTGCGCGCACATCAGATCAAATTCCCGCAGAAACAAACTTGAGTCGAGGATTCCATTAAGCAACGCAACCGAAGCGGAGAGGGACAACCGCTTGATCACTCCCTGAAATCAACAACAGTGCTGGCCGCCAAACTTCCCTGCTGCCCAAAACTACCCTCGCTCGCTCGCTCCAAAAGGAATATTTGGCCCCGCGCTACACGACAAAGCGCCCGCCGGGCTGGGCGCCCCGCTTGACTCCACTAGCGAGATGCCCATCCCCTCCGCCGCCTGCGCCCACGTGGACGACGGTGATCCTTCCACGCCACCCTCACTCACCGTTCCTCCGGTGAGCTCACCTTCCTCCCCTCCGACTTTTTAATGCGCCGCTCTTGGCTTCCTTCCCCTTCCCCGCGGTCCTTTTTAGCGGCTTGTGTGACCGCCGCTCTCACCCTTCCTCTCCTCCTCTTGCTTGTCAGCGGCCTGCCTAGCGTAGCTCAGCTCCCCTCCCTCGTCACAAGAAGCAACGCAGAGCGAGCGAGCCGGCGACCGGTGGTTGCCGCCGCGGCCGCGACCGGCCCTGCCCTCCCCCCACAAAGCCGCGCGCTTTTATGCTCGCGCGGCAGCTCGGCTCGTGGACTCTAGCACCGCTCTCCTCTAGTATCGGCCCCGGAACCCAAGATTCTTGTGTGTATGGAGGTGGAGGCGACGCCCACGACGACGGCCGTGTCGTCTTCCGGCGGGGCCGCGCTGCCGCCGCCCGGCCCGCCCGCCAAGAAGAAGCGTGCCCTCCCCGGCATGCCAGGTGACTGATTGTTTTCCCCTCTCCCCCTTTACGTTTAGTCGTCTAGTGGTCCGTGCCGTGCGCGGCGTGCCGATTGCTCTTTGTCGTGATCGATGGCGACGGCGCCATGGTTCTGGTGGTGCCGGTGGTGGTGGCGCAGATCCTGACGCGGAGGTGATCGCGCTGTCGCCCAAGACGCTGCTGGCGACGAACCGGTTCGTGTGCGAGATCTGCAACAAGGGGTTCCAGCGGGACCAGAACCTGCAGCTGCACCGCCGGGGCCACAACCTGCCGTGGAAGCTGCGGCAGCGCAGCGGCAAGGAGGCGCGGAAGCGGGTGTACGTGTGCCCGGAGCCCAGCTGCGTGCACCACGACCCCGCGCGCGCGCTCGGCGACCTCACCGGCATCAAGAAGCACTTCTGTCGCAAGCACGGCGAGAAGAAGTGGAAGTGCGACAAGTGCTCCAAGAAGTACGCCGTGCAGTCGGACTGGAAGGCGCACGTCAAGACCTGCGGATCCCGCGAGTACCGATGCGATTGCGGCACCCTCTTCTCCAGGTCCGTCGTTCTCCTGCCCGATTGTTGCTTCCCTCTCCCCCTCCACAGCTCGACACCTTCCTCCCGACTGCCTCCAATTCCGTTGACTCACCTCATCGCCTGTGTGTTTCGCCGCCGTGCGCACGCAACGCAACGCAACGCAACTCGCAGGAGGGACAGCTTCATCACCCACCGCGCCTTCTGCGACGCGCTCGCCGAGGAGAGCGCCAAGGCGCGCGCGGAAGCACCGCCGGCGGAGGAGGACGGGAGCTCGGCGGCCGCCGTGGTTAGGCTACCGGCTCCGCCGCCGCCCCCTCAGGCGCCGGTACCTGCCGCGCCACTGAGGCAGCAACCGCCCCCGCCGGCGCCTGCTCCACCTCCACATCATGCGGAGCAACGTAGCAAAGGTTGGTACTAGTCCACATCAATGCTTATCATGCATCTTCTAGCTGCTGCTTGCCGTGTGTTTGTCGTCTTCTAGTACTGCGGTCAAAGCTCGAATTTGATAGCTAACTCCTGCCTGTAGCAGTACAGCTGCGATGCATCATGCATGTGTGGGCTTGGAATGTCATGCTGTTTGTGGGGGAAATGGGGGGAAGAAGAAGAAGAGTCTCTGTGAGTGATGGTTTTTGTCAGGATCTGGGAGAGCTAAAAAAAATGCCACCTTGTCCCAGAGCTGGGGTGAAGCACTGTGTTCTTGCACGGGTCTCGGAACTCCACTCCACCATTTCTCACATGCGTCATAGTACAGAGATACGATGACGGCGATTAAAATCTTGGGACTGCGGGGGGATTGGATTGTTCTTGGTTTCTTTATGGGGGCTCATGCAAAGCTGTTGCCTGTTGCTGCTGATTACGAGATCCACCGCGCCTTTCTGAGCTTCTCAGAACATTGAATCGGATGAGAAAAGTGCGTCCACGGACGAATGGAAAAGATCCCATCATGGCGCTCGTTGCTTTCTGCATCTGTCTTTATTGCTCGAGCTTTTAGCGCTTTTTACACTAATCTATTCGTCGTTTGATAATGCTTCGTCGTTGCAATGCATGCAGAGCCAGAGACCAACGCTGCCGAGCCCGTCCAGTTCGCGCCGCCGCCGCCGCCGCAGGTGCCGGTGCCGGTGCTTCCACAGACCTCGGTGAGCGCCGCCAACGTTAGCGCCAGCAGCAGCAGCGTCGCGGGGACGTCGCAGAGCCTGCTGGGCGGTATGTTCGCACCGTCCTCGATGGTCCCAGCGCCGCCCCAGTTCCAGGACCTCGGCGGCGGGGTTGGCGCCGCCCCGGAGCGCGCTCTGCCTGCCAAGGCCCCGTCGCTCTGCCTCGCCACGGACGCGTCGTCGTCGATCTTCTCGGCACCCGCGTCCGCCGACAGGCAGCAACAGTTCACGCCGGCACCGGCGCCGCCTCAGTCCCCGTCCCCGCACATGTCCGCCACCGCGCTGCTGCAGAAGGCCGCGCAGATGGGCGCCACCTCGTCCAGCTCCTCCTTCCTCCGCGGGCTGGGCCTGGACGTCTCCTCGTCGTCGCCGGGCGCGTCGTCGTCAGGCCAGCAGCACCACCAGGACGCCATCCAGGTGTCGCTCCCGGACACCTCGCTGCAGCCGTGGCCCCCGCGGCTACAGCCGGAGCCGGCGCCGATGCTATCCTCCGGGCTCGGCCTCGGCCTGCCGTACGACTCCACAGGCGCTCCGGTGTCCCTGCCGCCGGAGCTCATGATGGGCCAGTCGTCGGTGTCGCTGTTCAGCGGGAAGCCGGCTACACTGGACTTCCTGGGGCTCGGCATGAGCCCCACGGCGGCGTCGGCAAGCAGAGGTCTCCCCGCGTTCATCCAGCCCATTGGCGGCGCCGCCATTGGCATGGCCGGGCCCGGCGCTGGCGCCGCCGCGGAGTCGTTCGGCGCCGGCCGTGGCGCGCAGGCGACGCCGTGGGAGAGGAATCCCAGTAGCTCGCCGATCCTGTAGCATCACTAGATAGCAAGCAGTAACAAAAACAACCCCCCAAGCGCTGTGATTTTGGGCAAAATGAAACGAAGGATGGGAAGAGGAAACAGTAGACGCCAGGTTCGATTAGCAGCTAGTCTCTTCCATTCCATTGTCAGTTCTTGCTGTTCTTTTGTTTCTTTTAGCTTTTGGTACGAAGTTTTTACAAGTGAGAGCTGATTTGCTCATCCAGTCTTCCTCGTCTGAGTTCTCTTTCTGCTCTCTATTCCTTCCCTGGCTCCCTGCCGCCGTCGCTTGCTCTTGTCTCTTCCCGATTGCTTCCTTTCGCTTGTCATCATGCAGCCGCTGCCGCGGCATTTACGCGCGGGCACTGGGGCAACGCAAAAGTGGATAGCGAAATTGAATGGAATTTGGTGCAGCCTGGGACGATTTCCGCAGCTGGTGATGATGAACATTCAGGCACCCCTGAATGGGTTTTAAAGTGTCCGTGTCATCAACA
The DNA here is from genome assembly GCA_022530915.1 of Paspalum notatum. Lineage (NCBI taxonomy): Eukaryota > Viridiplantae > Streptophyta > Magnoliopsida > Poales > Poaceae > Paspalum > Paspalum notatum. The sequence continues at coordinate 5,622,720 of CM039684.1, forward strand.
TCTATCAGACTGGTACCGTTCCTCACGGCACTATTCCTTCATATCAATGCTGGCTCTGTGTCTGTGGGCGTCAGGTGCATGCATGTGTGCGCGATAGCTGCTTTTGTTTAATATAGTAGGTTTATCCTCTCTGTGTATTCTTTACGCGGTGGTTGGCTCCATGAGCGCTGACCTCCTCTAGTTTAGGCCTGCGGATTCGGAGGAATGCAGCATCCTACTACGTAGTACGTTTATATCACTAGTATGGCCATGTTTAGATCCAAAATTTCTTTCCAAATTTCACTATGAAAAAGAAGATTCCCCATCACATCAAAATGCCGGCACATGCATGGAGTACTAAATGTAGATGAAATAAAAAATTAATTGCACAGTTTAGATGTACTTTACGAGACGAATCTTTTGAGTCTAGTTAGGCCATAGTAGGACAATATTTACCACAAAAAACGAAAAGTGCTACAATGTATTTTTCAGCGCTACAGTGCTTTTCAGCGCTACAGGGCAGTGGATCTAAACACACCCTATATATATAATCACAGGCTCACAGCGCTTTGTTTCAGTAGTACCAGCAACTGTTTATACTATGGTTTTGCTCTGGTACTTCAAAAATATTTTGTTATCAAACAGGGCCATAGTATTTTTGTGGTATTAGATACTCCACTCTGGACCTCAGTTTTCCTTGGTTTGTCCTCCGTGCGCTCGGTTGCCCCCGCTCGCACCCGCCCTCGGGGTCTCCTTCTCCCGCGGCCAGCACTGCCGGCCCTCCGCCCCGCCCCTCCACGCGTCGTCTCCTGCCGCCGCGCAGCCTCCCGCGGTCGGACCCGCCGACGGCGCCTCCCGCCACCAGCTCGGCCTACTATGGTTTAGGCAAAACCACGGTATTTTTGTGGTATTGGATACTCCACTTTGGACCTCAGTTTTCCTTGGTTTATCCTCCGTGCGCTCGGTTGCCCCAGCTCGCACCCGCCCTCGGGGTCTCCTTCTCCTGCGGCCAGTACTGCCGGCCGCCGGCCGGCCCTCCGCGCCGTCTCCTGCCGCCGCGCAGCCTCCCGCGGTCGGACCCGCCGACGGCGCCTCCCGCCACCCGCTCAGCCTCCCGCCGCCGCGCCAGCGTGGGGGAGAGGGGCGCCGCGCGCCCGCCCCTGCTTGATCCACGCCGGCCTCCTCCACGGTGAGAGGAAGAGGCCTCGATCCGCGCCGGCCTCCTCCACGGAGATTAGCCTCAGCTCGATCCGTTCCTGCCTCCGCGCCGACTCTCCATCGCCGTCGCCGCCGCGGCCTCCCGCGCCGACGCAATACCCATCGTTGTCGCCACGCTACCTCCTACCGCCGGGGCCGTGCTACTCCGGCGTGGGGAAAGGGAGAGGATGGCGTTCGGGGTGGGAAGGTAAGCGGGGCCGGCTGGCGACGTCGACGATGAGCGAATCGAGGTGGAAGAGCCGGTGGGGAGAGAGAAGGAGAGAGAAGAAAAGAATACTTCGCAACCAAACAGTCAACAGTTTTGAGAAATACTACAGTAAAACTGTGGTAAACCAAAACCATGGTATATCTGTCACATACAATTGAAAACCATAGTATTCCAATGCTACAGTATTAGAAAACTTTGATATCAAACAGGGCCTTACTTTGTTTCATATCATCTTGATCCTACTAGCTAGAGACTCCAAAAGAAAGTGTCGATGTCCTCACAGGATGCGCTAAGCTAAAGATAAACAGAGATAATATAATTTTTTTACAAAAAAATCATAAACATGTACTCTAATAACCACTTTACAATAACTAATTGATGACAAGACAAGCTTGAGACAATAAACCTTACATGTTCTTACAAAAAATGAGATGCTCCTTGACATCAACGTGGCTGACCCTGATCCATCATTAGTAATGATAGTATTCGAGCTACTATGTTTATGTTGTGTAAGTCATGAAAAGTGTTCCTTTACAGAGCAGATACTGTTGATCTCAATTTTATTAAAACTCCACAAAAAGAAATTATGTAAGTTCCTAGTTTGGATAGATGTGTACATTTCGATTTCCATTGATTGTTTACTTGTATACATTTTTTATAGAAAAAAATAAAAAATACTACTGGAAGAAAAATTCTGCTAAGAAAAATAACATTATCGTGGTGGCAAACTAAAATCATTATTTATGGCACTGCAGTTACGTATTACAATAAAATCTAATAAGCATAGCTCATAAACGTGCGATAAGTGCTCGAGTTCTGAAATCTAAAATACAGATTTCATATACACGTTGTAACACACGCACTACAGTAACTGTTGACATGTTTAAGGAAACATTTCAAGTGTTTAGGGAAGAGTGAAGTCTAATTTAATTAATTCACCTCTGTACTTCTAAAACTGGTCAAATTATTCCTTAAAGTGGTTTCACAGGTTGGGTTTCTTCTGATATGAAAGAAACGTAGAGCAAGAAAGTACTCGAGTCTAGATAATGAAGTTCATAATCTTTCATATACCTTGCAAAAGTGACAATACTTGTGCATATTAACATTGCACCATCTCCAGCAAATCGTGTAAACGATCGTCTACAGCAAAAAAACATTACTGTAGCTACACTGTATACATAGTGAAGTCTGAAATAAACCTATATGTATAGTGTAACTACAATGCTTTTTTTACTGTAGACGAAGTCTACTCAATCTGCTGGACATGGTCTTAGTATCCTGTACGAAACCATGCGTTGACGGGGCCGTGGTTTAAGGCTGAGTCCAATGGTTTTCTCCAAACCCTATTCCCTATCACTATTCCAATTACTCTCCTCTCTGTCTACAGTGCAGCATTTATATCAAACAGTGCAAAACAGTGTTTTAGGAACCATTTTAGATAACGCCATTGAACTCAGCCTAATCTGAAAACGACCGTTTACTCAATGTGTAATAAACGTTTGATACGTTCGACTGCTTATGGCATGTCCTCGTTTGACACGAACGACACCCACGACAAATCTCGAGCGACGTCAGGCCGCCGCCAGCAGCTAAGGCAGTCGGTTGGATACAGTACTATTTCACTTATTGTTCTTTTTATAAACAGTATCGCTACAGTATTTTTTTATACTGTCTTTAGCTTTTTGCCTCACCTGCTGGACTCAACTCAGGAACGAACAACTCCGCAGAGTGAGGTCGTATTCCCATGGAACAATGTGTCGTTTTTTGTCGTGAGATGTGGAGATATGTATCGTCGTTTCACGGCAGTCCACGTACGGCTCCTCTACAATGCGCGCGCGTCGTCTTCGTACGTACGACTGCCTTGCGCTCGTGGACTTGAAGCCCCGCTGCGTGCTGCCCGTGCCCGGCCTTTCCCGTCCGGTCTGGAATCATGGAGCTTGCGGCTAGCAGTAGGCTAGCGGAGAGGCACTTGTTCTTTCGACGGCAACAGACAAACAGTGCTCGCTGGATGGGTTTCTTCAACTTGTGTGTGCGGATGACGCGGACTTTTGCAGTGCACCGCATGTGCGTCAGTGCGTGGCGTATCGCTTTTGCTTTTGTACTTGGCTCGCGACACTGCCACACTACTTTGAATCGCTTTTTACACTGCATGCATGATGCAAACTGGAACGGGGCGAGGACTTGCTATTGTCGAGCGCCGCGCGCGGTGATGGGTTTCATTCGATTCAAGCTTGTTTTTCTGGTGACAATGCCCTGGGTGGCGGTAATTCTGTTGATCAGAAGCAGGTCCTTTCCGAGCAGTTTATTGCCAGCAGTGCAAGATCACTACTATGTATTTAGAAATTGCAGCCCAGAAGACTCGGATCGCTGTCAAAATTGTCCGTCAGCGCCCTGCGCGAGCGCCCGGGAACCAGCAGCGTGCGCTGCGTGCCGTCACCGTCTCCGAGTCTCCCTTAATTTCAGCGCGCGCTCTGGCCCGCTCTACAGCCACCTGCGCGGCGGAGAGAAGGGGGGGCGCGCAGGGGCCAGGCCCCCCCCCTAATCCTCCCGTAAACCTGCATGTACAGGTTCTAATCACATTAATTAACCTCCCTAATAAATACCATAATGAGGCATTTAACCGATCAAAATATTGGGCAACTACTCTCAGTCCATTGAGGGCAGCTTTAGCTCATGACATATGGCCTGAATATGCCCTGACACCTATTCTGATTTCTGACCAACGCAGTATTTCTTGAACTTCACCTTTTGCGCCAGATTGTAAATGCTCTATGCGAAGTTGGAGTGAACTTTTAAGTCTTCAACGTACAAGCATGAAAACAGCATAACATTTGTTTTGTCTTGTGGTTATAGTTATTAAAGTAATCACAAGATGGATTGGTCTCTTCTACTCCATTTTTTTATTTCTAAATTATAGCATGCCTTCTCCAACGTAATTGAGTTTAGTACATATTTTTATGATGCAACTCATATTGATTTACTATTATATATATTTCATACTCTAACTATTCAAGTTAGTATATATGTATCCATGTACTACATAATATTATCAACGCATTATATTACCAGTGGTCGGAGTGGTCCCCTATGTTCAAATCCTGGCTCCGCCACTGTCCGTGCGGCGCCCATCTAGTTGACCACGGCCACGGCGGCACGGCCAGCCACGGAGCGGAGGCGCAGCCACGGGACGGGAGCCGGGCGCCTCCGCGCCTAGTGTTCAGACCTCAGAGACCGCGGCCATGGCGGCCACTGCCAGCCAGGCGTGCCGGAGCTTACAGAGCGGTCAGCGACCGGGAGGGAGCCGGGAGTCAGATTTTGTGGCGCCTCAGTGCTGAATTCAGATCAGACATCAGAGCCGGTCCCTGCGCCCTTGCGGCTGGGCACGTGACAAGAACCGGCCCGCTGGGCCCGGCGATTACACGAGCAGCTGCAGCTGCATGCGCTGGTTTGTCCCCACAGCGTCCAGGCCCCTACCATACACAACATCACCGCGACAACGGTCCCCGTCGCGTGTGGAGAAGGAAGACTTCAGAGTGCAGTGCAGATTCCCGAGCCCCCCGGTTTTCCGCTTGAGGGCCACAGGGACACGAGAACGCGCGTATCCCGGCCGCGCGGACGGGCGCCTGTTGGTGGCGTCGCGTCCGCGCGCACGGCCACGGCGCACCGCAGCTCCTCGCCTCCGTCCTCTTGGACGTTTTCGTGTGCGGGAAACAAGCAGGCACCGGGACGGTCGGCGGTCACTGGAGTGGAATCTCGCGCGACGGCGGTCACGGCGCACGGGCACTCGCGTCGCAGCAGCGCTCACATGCCGCCTGCGCCCTCCGCCCGGCCAAACGTAGTAGTAGTACGGGTACGGGGCTGTGGTACCTGTCCCTGCATGTCCGGTCAAACGCGTCAGCTCGAAGTGAATGCTGTCCCGGCCGGCGTCCCCCCCTCCCCTGCCGCGGCTGCCCACGACGACGCAAGTTGGGAGGGACCGATCGAGACGGAGGATGAATGGATCGATCGTGTAGGGGAGCGGTGTACGTGAGACGAGGTCATCACGAGCAGCAGTGGATGCTCCAAAACCAAAACTATGCAGCCCCACCAGCCCACGTGCCGGAGTGATTGCCGCGCCCACCCGCGGCCGGCCGGCGACGCGTACGCGTGCCATGCGTTGGACGGGGACGCCCAAGATGGAGGACGACGGACGGACGGACGCCTGGTGCCTACTCCACTGTGGCCGGGTCTTCGCTTCGCGGTCGTCGGCGTGCCGGATGAGGCCCGGCAACAGTGACGCCCCCCCAGATGCTCCGCAGCCTTGCACAGCTTCGCACTCGTACACGTCCACTGTTTGCTTGCTGCTTCGTCGACTTGGAACAGCAACGTCCTACCGAACCAGGGCCCGTGCTGCAAAGCTTTGTACAAGCAGCATGAAAAACAGCGCCCTCAAGTGGTCGTAGTAGAAGATTGCGGCGGGAGGAAGCGAGGAACGACTTCTGGCCGAGGGACGGACGTAGTACTGCGTCGAATTGCACAAGGCGATGGCGTTACGACAAGAAACGCGCTCAAATTATTTACCTTTTTCGCACACCTGCAATGACAGCCGGAAACATATAATACCACGTGGTTGACAAAAGTTAATTAAGAACCTTGATGACATGTTTTCATTAAGCGGGGATAGCTCAGTTGGGAGAGCGTCAGACTGAAGATCTGAAGGTCGCGTGTTCGATCCACGCTCACCGCATTTAATTTTTTTACGCCATTATTTCACTTCGCACAAACGGAGTCCAGCCCACTTAGCCTACAGATCCAGCCCACTTCGACGCCATTATTTCACTTCGACGTTGTGGGCTTTCTTCGCTGGACCGAGGGGTTTTGCCATGAGCATTTGTGTTGGGCTGAAACAAACGGACGACCAATCGGGTCGGCAACGACCAATCGCGTCCTCTTGCAGCGTTTTTACTTTTTACCCGCGCACGCGCAAGTCCACCACCGGCACACCAAGCAGAGGCAGAACGTACATGGACTGCGTGCTAGTAGCCGGCCGCCGGCGTTGCGTTGAAGCGGTCCCTCGAGGCCTTCTCATGGCGCTGGTCCTGTCACCAGCGGCTGCGGCCATGGCGGATGGCCGGTGACACTACTAGCAGGGAGCGCCCGTGGCCATCCTTGTCCACGCCCGGCGCCGTGGTCCAGCGGAGCGCGTCGGGCCTGCGGCTGCGGTTGCAAGACTCGCTTGTGCGTTGCTCTGGGCGCTGGACCTGGTGGTTATATTTTCGCCTTGACCTCACTACGAGTGTGTCCGAATCTCTGCCAATTCTTGGTTTGTAAAGCTAGGACAAATGGTGAATTCGACATGTGTAGTATATTCTCCAACAGCGTGGTATGTGATACTGAATCTTGCGGGCAACTGTCTGTTCTAGTATGAGAAATGATACCTCACAAGAATCGATTTCTTGCCATTCCAGCAAGCACCAACCCTCCTTTCTCCATCCCATCAGTCACCTCCCTCTGGCTCTGCTCTTTGAGCATCCAGGGTGTGATTGACGTTTAAAACAAAGTCAATCGTGCCAAACAATGGATGTAATAACAACCACTAATATATAGAATATATAATAAAAATAATGTTAGCGATAATCATAAGAACATACAAGATGTCTAGAATTCTATAATCAAGCTGCTCAAATTCTAAGCTATATTCAAAATTAATCATAATAATACGTTTTATTTTATATTACAAAATAAATTTCTCGACAAATACGATACATGCGTATAAGATGAATGAATCTAAACTTATATGAATATTTTTATACAACAAAATAGTATTGTAGTTAAAATATTTGTTATATATTACATATATATTTTAGAATTCAAGGGATCTCATTTCCCATATCTCTGGTCAGAGACCAAGGAGTTTCAAAATTCACCGTTTACAGCATTTGACAGTTTAAGTGCGACCACATTTACCCATCATCAATTACATCCAAAAAGATCATAACATCGCAGACAAACGTAGCTCCAACTACCTAGAAGAGAGCACGGCTACCGAGCAGACTAAGAACTTCAACAAAGCTCCTCCATCAGCAATCCTTTCCATCAGCTCACCAAGCTTTGCACCATGCTTCTCAGCTCCTCTTCAGAGATCATCTGTTGTTTGTATAGGCCACAGTTTTCAAGTTCTGCATCGTCTCCCGCAAGCTCTGTCTTTTGTCTTCCGGGCATAGGATACTCCAATTCTGGGCCAGGTCTGCTATGTGCCAGATCAAAATCATCATGCACCTCCAACCAGTATTCTGGAAGCAAAGAGATTTTCTAAGTTTCCAAATTCCCCACGCAGCAGCTGCACAGACTATATTCTGCACAACGAACTTTTTATTACTCAACCACATACGTCCAATTGCAACAAAATGATTATCTATATTCACACCTAAACTAACTGACACCACTTGGCACATATTCCTGGCAACCACATAGTCAAAAAAGCAGGTGGTGATTTGATTCTTTCTCACAGCAAAAAAGACAGCTTACAACTCTAACCTCTCTTCTCTTAGCTAAGTTATCCCTAGTCAGTACCTTATTTTGTGACAAAAGCCATAAGAAGAAACGCACTCTCGGGAGAATTTTCATAGACCGCACAGTTGGACTACGTACTGGAAGAATACCCCCTAAAATTAATGATTTTGCATAAAGATTGCGACGAATAAACCCCATTGGAGCTGAATTGCCACATCAGCAAGTCCTCTTCCTCTTCAAAAACAATGGTTAAGGCTAATTGTACTACCTCATGCCAAGATCTCATCATATCCGCATCAAACACTCTTCTAAAAGTACATTTTAGATTAATTCCATCCCAAAGCTCAGCAACTGAACTATTTTTTTTTCATTCACCAACACATGAAGGTTCCAAAACTGGATGGCTAAACTAGAAGACCTTAGCCAATTTTCCTCTCAAAATTTAACTTTCCTTCCATTCCCAATTTCCCATCTGTATCCCATTTTAGCCGCCCACATCATGCCTCTAAAGAACTGGGAAGCCCCTTATCCTTAGTGGCAAAAATATTTGGGCGGGAAGTCTTATATTTGAAGTGAATCACGTCTCTCCACAATTTATCTACATCTGATTCATACCTCCTAATCCAGGAAGTCAACAAACAGATATTCAAATCAATGAGATTTGGAATACCTAGACCTCTAAAGTCTTTACACATAGTAACTAGATCCCAGTTTGCCAGATGGTTCTTATTTCTCCACTCCGAAACATTCCAAAGAAAGTTAGTCATATGTGAATTCAAACATTTTATGGCCCACTTGGGGAATTTAATAAAAGATAAAAGATAAACCGGAATACTAGCCAAACATGATTTAATCAGAGTCACACTCCTAGCCTGTGATATAAGCTTGCCTCTCCAACCTGCTATTCTATTCAAAACTTTACTTGCTAACGGTTGAATATCTTCTCTACTTAGTTTATCAAAATGGAGAGGCACACCTAAGTATTTTAAAGGAAAACAGTCCACCGGGCACCCAAACAAATGTGAAATACTATGAGCAAATGAAGTTTCTATATTTAGTGGAATAACTTCACTCTTATGGAAATTAATTCTCATACCACACAAGAATACCTTTTAGATTCCTAATATGCTCACCTTCTATACTAGAAAAAATAATAGTCTCATCTGTGTACTGAAGAGAATAAATTCCCTCTCGCACAAACTCAGTTAACAAGCCTTTGGCACAAACTCAGTTAACAAGCCTTTTATAAGGCCAGCTCAAGCCGCCTTCATCATCATCCGTGTTAACACATCTCCAACCAAATTGAAAAGAAGTGGAGAAATAGGGTCTCCCTGTCTTAAGCCTTTGCCAGGTTTAAAGAAGGCACTCTCTTCCCCATTCAGGCAAACTCCCACTGACCCTACAACCAGTAAGTTCATCCACTTTATCCAAAGTGGATTAAAACCTCTAGAAGATAGAACCTCAAACAGGAATTTCCAACTATCCTTGTCATAGGCTTTTTTAAAGTCCAATTTTAGGACTATCCCAAGCTGTTTACTCCGGAATATATCTACCTTTCAAAAAAGCCCCTTGTTGTTTAGAGACTAGTCTTTGACAAACTTTTCCCAATCTAAGGGTAAGTAGATTAGAAAAGATCTTAAAACTACAATCAATAGGACTAATGGACTTGAAATTCTTCATGTTACACGCATCATCCGTTTTATGAATGAGGGACATCATAGCAAAATTGAGCCTATGTAAGTTCATATTTCCTTAAAAAAAACTCATTAAACATAGCCACTAGATCACCCTTCACCAAAGACCAAAAATTGTGGAAGAACATAAAAGGCAACCCATGTAGCTAGGGGCCCCCTCCGCATAACAACTAAAAACAGTAGACTTAATTTCCTCTTCCGAGAAAGGAGCCACCAAAGAGGTGTTCTCGTCATCAGAAATTTTTTCATTGATATCCTAGAAATCAATGAAAATACATATATTTTTTCATACATATTACAGATATATGAAAATATATTTACAATATATGTCTTATTTCAATTAAAACATTAAATAAACAAATATAACAGATATTCTCATCTGAACATAAGGTACTTTGAATGATATAGTCAACTTGTTTAAACATTGAGCAATATTCAAAATAAAAAATTGTTTTATTCCTCCATCGTAAAATACAGTTTCTCAATTGGCCCTATTGAAAAATACAATTAGAGGTGTTTGGATACAACCAACTAAAAAGTAGCTGCTAAAAAGTAACTATAAAATGTCCAAACATCCTCACAACTTGCTAGCTAAAATTGAGTTGGGTGTATAAACACCTCATTAATCGTACTCGATGCAGCCCTTGCGCTCGTACTCCTCGAGACGCACGGCGAGGAACTCCTCGAACTGATGAACTTGGTCGCGCAATGTTTCCTCCTTGTCCTTGAAGTGCACACCCTCGTAGTGCCTCTCCAGGAATGACCGGTAGTAGTCGATCGTCCTCTGTGGCACCCGCGACGTCACGACAGCCTCCGGGATGGGCTTCGTCTTCTCCGCCGCCAACGTCGGATCGTCCTGATGGATCGGCAACTGCTTGCCCTGCTTCTCCCCAGCCATGGCAGATGCGACCTGAGAATGAGGGCGGCTCTCTTTCTCAGTTTCTCCCCTCTCGATGGGATTTTCTCTCCTCTCGCTTTCTTGTGGGAAGCCCTGCCGCTGCGCTGTTTATATATCCTGGGACTCTGTTGGCGCCACGCCGCCACCGACTCGGAAGGGAACCGAACACGACTCGAGAGATCTCCGAGCACGATAGGAACCGACTACAACGCCTAATAGATGTCGACCGACTCCGAGTGGATCAACGAAAGCAATTTCATACTGTACAACTGTTAAATAATTCCAAATCTTGTTGGCAAATGGAGGCCGGAAATATTTAGGAGTACGTCACTCGGTCACTGCGGATCCAGACAGAGACAGTCACTGGATTTAGTTGCTGTTTGTTGGTCCAAGAACCTCTTCGCCCTCCGGATCATCTTCTTCTGGGGGTAAACTGAACCTCTTGTTGGCCCAGGCCCACGATGATCATGCACGCGTTCTCGCCATCAGAGCACATACAAATACTTATTTTGTTAGCTATATAATTTGTTTACGATGTACACATGTTTGTTCCATCTGGTTAAAACCTCTTAGTGCTCTAAACTCATATAGATTGTTTGAGAGGTACAATTATTCAATTCTAAGAGCTCATATTATTTGTCCCAGGCGTACATATCTTATAAGAATTTTCCAACTTAACCGAAAAAAAAAGTTCTCTAAACATGGTCAACTGTGGTCTTATTTGTGTAGCAAAAGTACAAAACACATATATGGGTCAAGAAAATCTCACGGCTAGAACGTTATTTTTATAAGTTAGGATAGTTTGCAAGCATGAATGAAACATTTTTCTTCTTATCCTAGAACATATTTCGTCTACCGAGAACATTTTTCTTGTGAAATGGAACATTTTCTCGTAAAGTTAAAATTATTTTCTTTCAAGATCTAGAATATTTTCTCACGAAGCTAGAACAAATTTCACCCTAAACCTATCATTTTTACATGAAGCTATAATATTTTATGCTAAACATAGAATATTCTTGAGCTGAACCGAACTACTTTCTCATCAAGGCTAGAACAATTTTATTTATGAACCAGAACAATTTTTATCATGAATTGGAAATACTGTTCTCCAAAATAACAATTTTTCTAGCTTAATAAGAAAAATGCTCTCCAAAAGAGGGTTAAAGTTAACAAACTCTAGACCCCAGGAAAGGTGCTAAATTTAAGCAAGTTTTTGGGATCCTGTGTTGGATGTCTTCCTGGCATCCTTGTTCAACTGCTCAAACTTGTCTATGGCGACTTGCAGGTCGTCAGTGCCTCCCACTGCTCTCATGGTGTAGTAGTAGACCCCAAGGACGAAAGTAGACAAGCCACCAGCCACCAGGAGGTTCCTGGTCTTGGGTGAAAGGCTTCCGAATCCCGCCATCACAGAGCCAACCGACGTTCAGTACTGCATCAGGCAACAACGCCAAATGTTACTACCGTGTATCAGATGTTTTTAGCTTGCAGCGAATCAAGTGTAAATCTTTTAGTTATCCTACAAAACAGAGGTGGCCACATATAGCACTCATAAAACTCATCAAAAGGGAGCACGGCCATGATAAACTTATCTTCAGAATGAAACATGATAAACTATCTTCAGAATGAAACAGATACTGAAAGTAGGGCAATTGATAGATTGATTGTAGATCAGGAGTACATGTACATATATACAGGTCAGGAGGAGAGTCCTATCCCTAGGGGACTCGAGTCCTGATCCTAATCTACAAGGGGGGCGGCGACCAGGAGGGTCTGCCTGCCACGCCCAAAACCCCAGGGCCCATATGGGCAGCTTAGATACTGTGTTTACAGTAGAGATTCTGGCGAAAGATTTTGTGGTTACAGTAGGGGCCGGCTAGAGACCGTAGAGCTTGGAGTTGCTTATGCACTTCTCAACGAGAAAAATAAATTGTAGCTGCTTCAGGCTGAGGGCAACAGAACCAGAGTAGAGGGAGAGCAGCTTCCCTTGGGTGTTCTTGTGTATGGTTGCATTAGTTATCTTAACAAACAACTGTGTCAGCCATCGCAACCCTTGCAACCGAAAACATCTAAGAAAGTAAAATGTACTCTCTGTTCTTTGTTCAATTGTTCTAAATTGCTGTGGAAAATTTCAACAATTTTTGCTACTTTCCTGAGTGGAAAATTTCAACAATCTTTGCTACTTTCCTAAGTGGAAAATTTCAAGGAGGTTCTCACGATGGCTTGCCAAAATGATTTTTTTTTTTTACTTTTACATATACTGTCAATACTATTTCTTGCTGACTCTAGAGGCTAGCACATACTAGATGTGAGGATTGAGGTCCTTTGGTGAGTGAGTCGGCGATGTCATTAGTGGCATGCCATATAGTAGTACTAGGCTAGGTGATGACATTATTCTACACTGTCTGCCCATCTGAAAGTCTGAATGAAACAGATTTTGCGTTTACAGTAGGAGCTCTAGAGCCGACTTGTACGCCGGAATTGAAAGTTCCTATGACAATTGACTCTACACTATGGCATCAGAATGAAGAACAGAGAAGTGAGGACACACGCCACGACTCATTCTTTGGTTTATAATACCCTTTGGCCGATTATTAACATTCAGACAGGATCCTCCCAATCTGGAAATCGACACAAAAACTAAACATCAGACACCTACAATTAAGCAATTCTTTGTGTCCCGTTAGCGTTGTTGCTCCTAAGCGCCAATGATAGATAACCATATGGTGCCATATCCAGTCATAGATTCGTCAACACAAAACGCCCCATGGACCGGGAGAATCCATGACACGAAAGAGAAGGGCAGCACTCACTTTGCGCTTGAAGCCGGCGACGTAAAAGTTCCAGGAAGACGACCACTGTTGTGCGGGCAGGTAGGCTCAAAGTTCCGCGTCCGCCAGGCTGCCTGCCTCCGCCGAGCCCTAGTTCAGCCGCTTCGCGCCGCCCTCTTCTCGCCGACGGCTATCGTCGTCTAGGGTTGGAGCTGGAGGCCCTCCTGGGCTGGGCTGGGCTGGGCCACTGCTGGGCTTGAGAGCTGTTGTGCTGGACTGGGGTGCCGCCTCCGGCCTCAGCATAGGCAAACTGAGCCGGCATTGGGGATTTTTTTTTCCTTTGGTGTTTATACCCTCACTTTGTAGTCTACTACCATAGATGTACGTGCAACATGTACGTATTGTGATTACAATGAGGTAATCTGACTTATAACGACTCCTGAACATGATCGATCAGGCAATAGAAAAGAGAAAAAAGAAAATAGAATTAAAGGAAGGAGACCTGATTGATTGGCTCATTCCTTTCTCGTTAAAACCAAAAAAATGAAAGTAGCACGTGGGTATGGGTATAAAATGAGGTGAGAAATAAAGAGAAAAAATGGATGAAACATTTTGCATCTATGGGTTTTGGGTCTTTCCACCCCTTTTCAACATTTTACAAACTGCGCAGTGGGGCCAGCGTGAGGGGTATACATATGATTTTCTAGGTAAAAAAGATTTTTAGAAAACTCGCTCTTTTATAGTGTAGAATAATAGTGATTTTACCTTTATTTTTCAACTTTGTGAATTTACCCTTTATGTTTTTAAATGAAGATAGAGTTTATCCCTGTTTAGTTAATTATTCTTAGCAAAATCATTTCCGGTGGCAAAAAACCATCACGGCCATATGATTTTATCCCTATTTTTTATAACGGCTTAGAATAATACCCCCTATTCGCGCTGTCGTTGGCGGGTCGCGTCCAGATAACTATGCCGCCGCCGTCGGGTCTCCTCATGCTACGCCATGCCTACTTCGAAAGGTATTTATATTTGTTTTAAATATTTTAGTCATGTTGCATCTGGTTAGAAATAGAGATAAACAGAGTCTTCATTTTAAAAACATAGAGATAAAATCACAAAGTTTTAAAAATAAAGGTAAAAACAATTAGAGTTTTCAATAGAGTTCATTTCAAAACACAGAACAGACAAAGACACAGATGCTGAAATACATTCCATCCCTATGCACGTCTCTAATTCCAACAATAAAGGTCAAAGGACGTTCCAAATTCAAACACTATTTCCGTCCTTTGTTCATTTTGTTGGACACGGTCTATATTTCCACTTTAGCTAGGAACAAAGTTTTTTTGTGGGATGTGCAGGACGCACAACCAACAGAAAATCATAGCTCTGTTTAGAACGCCAGAATTTAAAATTCCTACGCTCCAAACATGTACTTATTTTCTTTACTTGTTTATACAAACAATCAATTCATACACACCGTGGAGACCAGTCCATAAAAAAGGTGGGGTCAGATTAGGCCTGCTATCTAATTGGTTGAGGTGTCCGATTTTTTCTTGACGCTGTCCGTTTTTTTCTTGACGCTGTCCGTTTTGAAGCCCATCTCAGGCAGTGTCCCCTTCTCTTTTCGGCGCCGTTGGGTCAAGTGGATTGGACCCCGTTTGGTTCCTGCGGGTTATTGCAAAACAGGCTAAAAACGGGCTAAAGTAGCCAAACACAAGGACTAAACTTGAGGTAAAGTGGTTAAACTGACTAAAATTTTCTAGCCCCAAAAGAGGAGCTTCTCTGGGCTAGACAGCCCCATTTCCTACCCCTGCCCCCGGTCCCCACCCTCTCTCTCCTGCCTACCACCGCAGGCGAGGCGCAGGTGCGGCGCGTGGCGGCGCAGGCGCGCAGGCACGGCGACGCGGGGAAGGCCGGCGGCGGGCGAGGCGGCGGGGGGAAGGCCGGCGGCGGGCGCGGCGGCGGGAGCGGTGAGCGCGAGGGGCAGGCCGGCGGCGAGGTTCTGCCCGCTCTCTCTCTCCCTTCCGCCGCCGCCTCCCCTTCCGCCGGCGGCGCCCTACTCCGCCCGCTCTCTCCCTTCCACCGCCGCCTTCCCTTCCGCGACCGCCGGTGTACGAGAAAGGCAGAGGCCGAGTGGGCGCGAGGAGTAGGCGGAGGCCTGGGCGGGTGCGTGGGGAAGAAGGAGGGTATTGTTAGAGGGTGTTACGGTCATTTCATACACTAGTTAATGCTTTAGTCCAAGGGTTAATCCAAAAAACTAAACGGGGGTGGGCTAAAATTTAGCCCTCCAGTTTAGCTCATAAAAACCAAACAGGGTCTTGAGAATATCATATGGCACTTTGTTTAATGTAAAAATCCTATAATCCAGTGAACACTTATTAATTGGAGATAGTACAGTGCGGTAGAGGCCCGAACGTTTCCATTTTCTAAAAGTTGGGGATAGTACAGAGATTGTACATTATCCAATACAAATATCTAAAGATGCAAACACTAGAATTACAAAAAGATTTGTGCACGTACAGAACCTAGATTTCAAAAATCTACCTTCAACCAACAAACGGGGGCAATCCCAGCACCTTTTGGTCAATTTTTAGCACAACCTTCCTTGACCCGACAAGGCAATGTGATGCCTTCATGCTGCGTTGGCCGCTATGATGCTGCTGCCCTTGTCCTGAACGAGCCCCTCAAAATCAGGGAAGCACCCGCATCGTCAACGGCTTTCTGCGTCCTATCACTAATTCAAGGCCCTAGCAGCTAGCGAGTAGCGACCACCGTGACCATGTGATCTAATATAATCCAAGGCGTGGCCTGGGTCCCTTGCAGCTGCAGCGGTTCGTGGCCACAGCAGCTCCGCCACTTTCGCCAACATCTTCAGAACGACGAGAGCAGCAAGCACGTCTGAACGTAAAGGAAGGCCGGTGGTCAGTTCCCATCTCCTGCCGCCCTCGCCGGACAAATGGAGCCGTGTTGGAAATGCCAGTGTACAAAGTGCTAAAGGATGTTTGATTTTTAATACTAGTACAAGTGCTTCTGTTAGCTGGCGGTCGTCCTGCATTGGCGAGATATTTTCAGTGCAGTTCTGCCTTCGATAATAAATTTAGCAAAATGGATTCCAGATACAGATCAATGTTCAGAACACGCGTCAAGTATTGAGTTCGGGCCATGCGTCAGAGACTGCATAACCGAATCAAGCATCCACTGGACCAGCAGCCACAGTTCGTTCGGAGGAATAGAGCACCGAATTTCGAATTTCGAACAGGAAACGTTCGGCCGTTAACAAACATTCCACTCCCCATTTACTGCATCAGCGCCTTTCAGGTGATCGGCATGCAGTAATGCCACAAAGGCACGTAGACGTATCTTCTCGGTGAGGACAACAGACTAAATGCTGAACCGTAGCACGAATTCAGCACAAAGAGTACCTTCTGTTTTGAAAAGCTAGCATTTCAAACTGAAAGCCACTACGAGTAGCACTGCGGCAGCAGCACTTGGTAGCTTTGCCAAACCATGCATCTACAATCTACTGCAAGATTCTACTAGAGCAGAGGCGTAGACTTGCATGCGATGCAAATCCAAGAGTTGCGTGGTACTGCCTATCTAGCGCCTAGTGTGTCACCAGCTGCTGAAAGGAACTGAAGAAACATGCTGATAAAAAGTTGTGCAAGAGAATCCAAGCTCCTCGCTCAACTAGTACGTCAAGGTTCGCGTGAATAAAGACACTTTGAGATCTTCAAATCCAATTTTCTTTCAAGCAAGGGGTGTGTTTAGAACCCTGAAAATGGCACTGTTCCAAACTGAAAAGCACTGTAGCACGTTTTGTTTGTTTGTGGTAAATATTAAACTAGGCTCAAAATATTCGTCTCGTAACGTACATCTAAACTGTGCAATTAGTTTTTGTTTTTACTGCATTTCATACTCCAGGCATGCGTTTTTTGGTACATTTAATGTTTCGATGTGATAGGAATTTTGAAAATTTTGTAGAGAAGTTGGGGTTCTAAACACAGCCGCCGGTAGGAGAGTACGCACCAGTATATCTCAGTACTGTATGTCGCATCAAGTCATATCATCTCATTTCATTCACGTCCGGTGTTTTCTTTTCTTTTCTTTTCTTTTCTTTTCTTTTCTTTTCTTTTCTGCACAGTCTTCTTCGGCGAGTGATTGTGAATGATGCCCGGACGACGGACGTGGATGTTGTCTGTACGGCAATACTAGCCGCAGCTTATAAAGAAGAGCACGATTAATAAGCAGTAAAATGGTGGAAGGAAACTGCAAAGGACGATATCGCCGAAGCGAAGGAATTACCTTCCTTTTGTTTGTTTCCAGCAAAAAATGGGGCCAGCTGCATGCACCAAATGGAACCCAAAGGGCGAGTGCGCGTCAAATCTCTCGCCCATGTTGGGTGGGTGGGGTCGGACTGGATCGGACGTGCCATCGCTGCCTGCGGTGAGATGGAAGAAAGAAAAATGCAGTAGCTGAGCAGATACACCGACAGGGAATTCCATTGCTTTCTTCTTCTCCTCCGGTAAACACTGTACGAAATGGCAAAGCGAGACGCGTACGATAAACACTGTACGAAAACCATAAAAAGGAGAGGAAAAACGCAAAAATGTATCGGGATCGAGAAACAGTTCCATACACTCACTCCAGGTCACATCACATCAGTTCAGACCACCAGGCCAGCAGGGTCGTGTCGTGACTCGTGACACACACCAATTTCCATGGCGGGAAAGAGCAGCCAAGCAGCGCCACAGCACGCGGGACCGAAAGGAGACACAGCCGTGAGTCCGTGACCGTGAACCCCAAACAAGAAAGACGTAATTTACATGTACTACATATGATCGCGTTTTTACATAAAACTCCATAGCCGCTTCGCCTAATATAAACCACGGCAGTACTATACACGTGTGTGATAAACACGTTGGTTGGCCTAGACTCTAGTAGGGATGAGGCACGGCTGCAGCAGCCTTGCAGCTTGGACCGCCGTGGGAGGATGCAGCGGCACTGGCACTGGCACTGGCAGCAGCGGCGCCCGGCGGGTCGGCGAAGACGGCCTCCCAGACGTCGCCGAACGCGTCCACGATGTGGCGGCGGTGGCGCCGGTGGTTGAGCGCCAGGAAGCAGCGGAGCAGGCGCTCGAGGCCATCGGCGTCGTAGATGCCGCGCCCCACGACCATCTCCGCCATGGAGCGCCGGAAGTCCGCGCGGGGGTCGTCGGAGCGCTTGACAACCGCGAAGCCCCCGGCCACGGCCAGCGTCGCGGCGGCGGCGGACTCCTCCCCCCTCGCGGCGCCGGCGCCGGCGCCGCTCCCGCTCGCGGCCGTGGACGAGGACTCCGTCGTGGTGGTGGTCGACGACGCCACCTGCAGCGACCCCGCGCCGAATGGCTCGCCGTCGTCGTCGGTGCTGAACCACCCGCTGTCCCCCGACGACCAGCTGGCCGCGGCGCCCGCCGCCCGCCGGCAGCGGAGGCGGCGTCGCCGGCGCGAGCGCCGCACCCGGCGCCGCGCGTCGATCTTGAGGCGGGGCGCGTCGTCGCCGTGGCCGTCACCGTCGGAGGCGCAGGCGTGGGCGGCCTCGATCACGTGCCAGCGGGAGCTCTTGAGCCAGCGGTACGCCGGCGTGCCGCGCGCCGGAGGGAGGTCGTCGGCGCCGTAGTCGACGGCGCAGCCGCCGGCGCCACAGGCCGCGGGTGGCCGTGCAGGCCGCTGGCGAGGGACGCGGCGCGGGCAGCACGCGGCGGTGCTGGCCGCGACGACGGTCGGGTGGGTGGTGGGGAGGAGCGTGGTCGTGGGCGTCACCGCGGCGGCCGCGGACGGCGAGCGGCAGGACTGGAAGAGGCGCTTGGCCATGGGCGGACCGGGCCGGAGGAGCGACGCGACGCGGCAGGCTCAGTCGGGTGTGCCGGTGGCGAGGTGTAAATGAGGTAGGGTGGCGAGGGTTGGGTTGGCGCCTCGGCGGGTTCTCTTTTATATTTGGAAGCGAGGTTGGAGGCCGGGGGAACAGGGAACCGGCAGCTAGCCGGGCATGCTGGCTTCGGCTTCGGGCAGTGGTGGGTGGTGTACAACTCTGATCGGGGATAGCGACTGTTAATGGTGGTTGGAGCGTTGTGTTGAACAATTCGTGCACGCCACCACCAAATTGGGGCCCTGTGTACGCTGACCACAGTGTTCCCTCGATCCCTTTGTTCATCCTACCGTGAATTGTAACTAGCCGTGGTCTTGTGCCGCAGCTTCAGACGCCACAAGCTCAAAGGTGACGAAATGCACTGTCTGTTGCTGTAGCAGCGCTGCACTATCTGGCACGAATCTTGGATTTTACGATGCTACACCCTCAGCGCATCTTGAATACTAGTACCGCAGTACGTACTCCGTATATGTCCGTCAGCATATGGCCCGTGCGAATCTAGCGGGTTCGTATCGCTTCGCCCTTGCATCCACGACACACACACCTCGCATGGTCACAGGACGTACAACTGGGTCCACAGGTGAGCATGGCCTACCGTTATGACCTGTATCACATAAAATCTAACTTTAGAGACTCAAATTTGAGATTTTCTAATGTCAACAACCAATTTGACACCTCGAACAAATTTTGGAGACCACCAATACATTTCACTCTCGCGAAAACCTACCTGGTCGTGTCTTTGAAAAGAAGAATGATTTTTTTCCCGGCCTCCGAGTTTTGATGAGCATCGACAGATCGAGGCTTTACTGCTTACTGCATCATTCAGAGAACGCTGCACGCAGAACAAATATAAATTAACGGCCTCCGTCGTGGGCTTTTTCTGAACAAAAATCCATAATCAGCTCTGCCTCACCAAGATTCTCAGGCACTGGCTGGCAGCAGATCATCTTCTTTCCCGTCCTCCGGCTCTCGCCATGAACAGAGAGCGGCCGGGCGGGATGGGCCGGCCGGGCGCTCGGGGCTCCTTGCGCTCAGCGGGCACCCTGCCCGGTGGCCGGGAAAGCGACAGTGCAAAGCGCCCGTGCGCACAGCTCGCCGGCTGATGATGCGCCAAGTCCTCGACGGATTCGATCTGAAGTGAACAGGGAAGATCCCCAATCCTTGCCCCGCGGGGGCGCCCGCGGCGCGCGCGCGTGAGCCAGTGGCCCCGGGGAAGATCGCACGTGCACGCGGACACCGGCCCCGGCCCCGGCCCCTGCCTGTCGCGAGCTGCTTGTCCGGGCTCGCGTGTCGCGTGCGCGGCCATGTCAATGCGATGCGCCCGCGGTTCTCCAAGTGGACACAGCGCCGGAGCCGGGCGGTGGCCTCCGGGTTCGTCGGGTGGGTTGCACGTCGCGGTGGCCGGTGGGTGACGCCGTGACGGGGTCAATCCAGATTGCACAGGCAGCTTTGGCACCGGGAGAACCGCGGTGCAATCGCGCGCGCCGCGCCCAGGGGACCTTGCCGGGTGTCGATTAGAGTACTCATGGCTGTTTGATTGGCGCGCCTGCCGCCCTGCCCTGCATCTGCATGCCAGTAGTGTGGTGGTGGGGTTTCGAGATTAGCTGTCGTGTCAATCAGGGTCTATCGACGCCCGGGGTAGGCATCGGGTGTCCATCGCGGAAATCAGGCCCGTGCACGACAGGATGCAGCCGGACAGTAGCTATTGGCCCTTTTACTAGGGGTAAACGGTCGAGGTGTATTTTGTTTAACTCTGAAAAATAGGTATAGCGGAGGTTTAGGAGGCCCGGCATGGGGCGAATCGCAGAATTCAATTCATCCGGATTTCGTTCTTGAGGCCGTCTAGGAGGAAGAAGAAATGTAATGGGGCTGAGCTGACTGCCCCCATCCACGCTTCTGAAGAACTGAAAAGTTCAACCAAGTTTTTAGCATTGTTCTTGTTCGTATTTTTTTTCCTGAATTGTTCTAGCTAGGATTTTATGGCATCGCGTCAAGCCACTTGTGGACTGCCTTCGGGACCGGGCCCTTGTCTTTTCAAACTTGCTCAGAGAGGTGAATTGTACGTGCAATGCACTTGTTTTTTTCCCTGGGTCCCCAAAGTGGTAGATTGTGGCACTCACAATGGGTGATGTGTTAGCGTCTCTTGTTTGTATCGTGTTTTGCATAAAGAGCAACGGAAGGATATACCCATGACAAGGCCATTTAGCAAGATTTAGAGGTGGAAATCAGAGAATTTAACACATTACTCAAAGACTTCATTCCGTCGGTTACAGACCTGCAGTTGTTGCCGTCATCTTTGGTCATAGCATCCATCATCCTTGATTGCGGCAAACACAACCGATTGGCGCGATTGGTTTGTTTCCGTTGGGAGCCTGGCTGCGTCAGACAGGCCAACGAGAGCCTAGCCTAGAAAAAACGAGAATGGAATCCGTTTCCTTGGAGCCTGGCTCGTAGCGAGATTCTGCATACCGCAATGCAAGTGAGCGCAGCCAAGTTGACAACCAAACACCCGAAAGTGACTAGCCAGATGCATGCACGAGCAACCAAACAAACACATGTTGCATCTGCTTAGCCTGGTTGTCCCAGATACAGCCATCCAATCACGACCTAACAACATCCTTGGTCGCACTAGCGGCGTCGCCCTTGCTCGCAAGCTCACAACAAGCGCTTCTGCCCATCATCGCACGTCATAATCTCACAATGGCCACGTCCATCCTTCACAATAACCGCATCGGGTGCCGTTGTCATCTTTGGTTTCGTTTGGGTAACTTCAAATTAGAGTGGTTTTGAGAGATTGAAGTGTGTTTAATTCTTAATGGATCAAAAAATTTCTCAATCCACCTCAATCTGAAGTTATCCAAATCAGGCCTTAGGTCACAAAGTGAGGATTAAGGATTGGGGAACACGCTACAAGGGAGTTACTCTTGATTTGTTTACACGGGTTGAAACATGAATTGATGCACAATCTAAACCCCAATATGAACTAGTCACAACAATTCATCCACAAAATTCCAATTAGCAAATGTTTATATAAAAGGTATGATACCACATATGACATCACTACTACACTCGACTTATGTGTACAAGGCAATCTCAAGTATAACAAATGTGCGGTCTTCAAAATTACATTCAACTACGTTCCAGTTTAAACAATGGATTTATTACAACTTGCTTGTGGAGTAACGGTCCATTCCATTTCCATCTCATTTCATCATCCTCTCAAAACATGCTTGGAGTCCGGCGTCAGTTTGCGGAGTAACGGTCCATCATTCCATCTCATTTCATCATCCTCTCAAAACATGCTTGGAGTCCGGGGTCAGTTTGCTGTGATGGTATGTTTGCCACTCGTAGTCTCAGGTTTTCGGATGTTGACACCAGCTAGAAGAGCCAATTACACCCGTCCATCCTGTCCACAAATTTATCATTCAGAAGAAACAATAAACTTAAAATGGTAAAAATATTTGGACGCGGAGGCATCAGATAATAAGCGGAGTTTTTAGTCCACACATAAGTTTCAGTGTAGCATATATTTACTTATGCATCACTTGCCATATTGTCCTGTACAAAGCAACTGAAGTGCTTTTTGATGAACAGTCAGATGGAAAGAAAAAGCAAGAAAAGATCAGCGCTTAGCAGCACAACCACAACGAGGCATCAGATAATAAGCGGAGATTATGAGTCCACACATGGTAGTATTTCCATTGAGTGTGTAGGATAAATATTTTGAACATCACTTGCCGTCGTGACTAATAAGCGTTTGATTCGAAATATAGATCCAACAAACTGGCAGAAATGAATCACGAAGATTCAGCATAAAAAATTTCGATTAAACCATTTGACTCCAGAGCAATGCAAGGCTGCAAAGGGTTGGTAAGTTAGCCATTTCACTTTCTGCGCCAACTTCGATTTCTCAGATTTTTGTTCAGTCGACGACCAAAACACCCAAGAATTTTTTTTTAAGAAAGGCGCATTAGAAAATCCATAGAAAAAGAAAATAAAAAGATTAATCACTAAATGGCTCAGATTGATGCGTAAACAAATCACAGAGTGACCTCAGATGTTCAGACATAGAAAATAGTTATGCATCTTCATCACGGCACAACTCTTTGACAAACTGAAGAAATAAATTAGGAACAAGAACAGGCAGATGCAACGCGATGTTTGCTGCTTTCTCTCGGATGCCAACCCGAAGGAAGGCATTGAACTGCAGACGAATCAACACGGCATCAGATTCAGACCGCCCGTCTGCTTGGACTCTCGTCACAGAGAAAGATCCAACAGCCAAACCTCGCACAGAACCAGAGGAAAGTGGAGATCGGTCGAAATCAAAGAGCAAAGGGGAGAGAACAGCAGGCGGATCCCGGCGGCCGGCGGCGGGGAGACGAAAGAGGCGGCGGCTACATCGCTATGGATTGTGTAAGTACTCCGACTATATAAAGCAGAGATTAGGGTTTCTGTCAATGGGCCTTTAGAGGCCCAATAGGCCATTCATTGAATCCTACAGATGGATCTCCGCCAAGTGCCAAATGGGTCACCGGTTTAAGAGGCAAGAATGGCCCAAAGACCATTTTCGGCAAAAGGCCCAAGAACTAAAGCCCAATCCATTTGTAGGATGGCATGCGTCGACGATTGGTGGCCGTCCAGGTCCAGAAGATGAGCAGGCAACCGTCGGATCAAACCCTAGCCCTGGTGCGGCACTCCCCGCTTAAAAGCCACCTCGCACTTCCCCGCGAGCGAGTCCTCTCTTTCTCCCCGCCGCCCCTTCGCCCCGACGCAGCAGCAGCTCGTCGCCCTCTCGATCTCAGCCATGGCGGAGGTGGAGCAGCCGCAGGAGTTGGTGAAGCTCTACAACCGCTGGACCTTCGAGGATGTCCAGGTACGCGGATCTCATCTTCCTTATCGTACCAGTTTTCGATTCGTTAGCCAGCGGCCGGCGCTGCTACCTGTGGATTTTGAACTGACGGCGGGACGTTCCAGGTGAGCGACATCTCGCTCAACGACTACCTGGCTGTGGCGGCGACGAAGCACGCGACCTTCCTGCCGCACACCGCGGGACGCTACTCCAAGAAGCGCTTCCGCAAGGCGCAGTGCCCCATCATCGAGCGCCTCACCAACTCTCTCATGATGCACGGCCGCAACAACGGCAAGAAGGTCATGGCCGTCCGCATCATGAAGCACACGTTGGAGATCATCCACCTGCTCACCGACGCTAACCCCATCCAGGTGGTCGTGGACGCCATCATCAACAGGTTATATGTCTGGTCCCCTTCCTTCTGATCCATTGTAATCGGCCCTTTGTACCCTGCCTGTTACTCTAATAACTCCTAGATGAACTGTTACTATCAGCTAGTGTATAAATTAGTTCAATACTGGTTCTGCTCAGCTACCCTTGTGTCTCTGAGGGTATTTCAAACCTTGTTGTAGCCGACACATCCTGTACCGAAAGGCCTATTTAAGCCTTTTGCTACCCTGCTAATTGTAGCTACTAGTGGATGACAACAAGTGTAGATTCAATTGATTGATGATAAAACTGTTGATGCACATTATGCTGGTTCCAATGCGAATCAAATTGCCAATTTATTGTCAGGGGTACTATCTGAGGATACTTTTCTGATTATTTATTTCATGGCGCATGATAATATCTCCTACGATGCACCGATACTACACCAAAGTACAGTATCAGTATCTCGATACGTATCGGATACTTCGATACTCCGATACTCCTTCGATACTGTATCGGAAAAGTATCAGAAAATAAAGGCAAAAAAATAAATAAAATTAATCCCGATACTTATTCGATACACTTCGATATCTCTTTGATACTGTACTTAAGAACTTTATTAATCATCAAATCTCATTTAGTCTGGCCATACAGTGAAATGTTACTTACTATCTCATATTATTAGTCATTTCTTGTTTCTATTTAGAATTTTATTGCAAGAACAAAGTACTATGATGTCTGAGATGTGTTATTGAACCATGTTATCTTTAATTATCTTTATTGTTATTTTTATTTATTAAAGTTTTTATATACTTGGAGTATCGGAGTATCCTTATTTTTCGTAGCCGCCGTATCGCCGTATCGGAGTATTAGTATCGGAGTATCAGTATCCAGTATCGGTGCATCGTAGTTATATCTCTGACATTGTTAACTAAACCCCTACTTTGCTATTAGACAATTGTTATGTGTTGGCTCTTCTTGAGATTCCGAACTAACCTGATGTGCTTATATTGTCTTGCAGTGGTCCGCGTGAAGATGCTACCCGTATTGGTTCTGCTGGTGTTGTGAGAAGGCAGGCTGTGGATATCTCTCCCCTGAGGAGAGTGAACCAGGCTATCTACCTGCTCACCACTGGTGCCAGGGAGAGTGCTTTCAGGAACATCAAGACCATCGCTGAGTGCCTTGCCGATGAGTTGATCAATGCTGCTAAGGGCTCATCCAACAGGTATATATATACTGTCTTCACTGCATTTGGATTGATTGTTTTCTATTTTCAAGTCCTGAGTCATCCCGTGTGATGATAATCTGTGCCCACGCTTGTTGATTCTTCTTGCAGTTATGCCATCAAGAAGAAGGATGAGATCGAGCGTGTTGCCAAGGCCAACCGTTGAGGTCTTTTGTATCCCGGTGGACTGGAGCTGATGTTATGTCATTGGCAGCTGTTTTTGTTCTTGTGTTACTCAATGTTTAAGACTTTTTGAGACCTAGCTATGGATTTGCTTTCAATGAACAATGAAAAATACTGAGAAATGTAGTTGTTTGGGTGCCGAAATGCCTGGTGCTTTGGTTATTGAATGCCTGTTCTAGTTGTGTCACTTTCTCTTGTTCGTAATTCCTCTGAAATCCTTGGTTGACGCCTGATTTATCTGTTTGTGATGTCATCTGATGCTGTTGATGGTGGACTTGTTTATCATTGGTTCTATAGCATAGCTAATTTACGTGTCTATGTGCTCGATAACTTAGGTCTCCTGTACTTTAGGGCTTCAGCAATTTCATTCATGTCACGGTATTGAGTTATGTATTGAAGATGTCTATCCGTCTTGTGAATAGTCATAATTGTTGGTCGATTGCTGTTCGTTTGAGGCTTATGTGACAAGCAACAAATTTTTGTTTTCAACGGGTAGGCAAGCATTGGCTAGTGTCACTAGGGGTGGAAAAAGTGTGGAAAACACTGTTTGTGTACTGTACACAAAGTGGAAAAACAATGTTTACGCACTTTCCTGGTGACTACGTACTTTCCTGGTGACGCTAGTCTGGTACATTTGTTAGGCTATGGTGACCAGAGTGGCGTGCAAAACAGCAGTGAATGACCAGAGTTGAGTATGAAATATAAGTAGTCAGATAGGTGGACCGTTGAAATCTTCCTTAGAAAGGGAACGCATTTTTTGCAGATTTGATAATTGGCCCATACTCTAGAAATAAATTTTTGGGCTATAACATTCACATGAAATGGAAACTGCCAATGTAATGCAGTTCGGTTTGAAGCTGACGAGTATTGGCCAAATGGCAATTGGGGTAGATTTTGAAACTAGATGTGTGTTTGTGCTTTTATGTTGACATGATGTGTTGAGTTGTTCGAATGAATTTGGAAAAGAGGCTTCATCCGTCCAATTTTTTGGATTAAAAAACACTATCCGTTGATTAAAATGAAATGGAGGATGCTTGCAGTTCGGTTTGAAGCAACTGTGTATTGGCAAAATAACAATTGGGGTAGATTCCCAAACTAGATGTGTGTTTGTGCTTTATGTTGACGTGATGTGTTTAGTTGTTGGAAGGAGATCGGAAAAGAGGCTTCATACGTCCAATTTTTCAGATTAAAAAACACTATCCGTAGATTAAAATGGAATGAAGGATACTTCGAGTTCAGTTTGAAGCAATTGATTATTGGCAAAATGACAATTGGGGTAGATTCCGAAACTAGATGTGTGTTTGTGTTTTACGTTGACATGATGTGTTTAGTTGTTCGAAGAAGACTGGAATAGATGCTTCATCTGTCCAGTTTTTCAGGTTAAAAAAACACTGTTCATGGATTAAAATGAAATGGTGGATGCCAGATAGAGAGACTACTGTCATTTTAATCCTTTAGGCAGAGTTTTAGGTACTTTTAGATTAAAATTTGGAGTAGATTAAGAGAATTGGAGTGAATTTAGATCCCTTCCAATCTACTCCGGTCCTCTCCGTAAGAGAGTACCCAAACGGTATTAGGATTTTAGAAGCCGGATTGTGGAAGCTTGCAATTTAAAAGCAAGAAAGTTGAAGCAAGCAAGGGGTTGTTTGGATCCTAGAAGTTGTAGTTTGGATGGAACCTGCTTAATGTTTATAATGACATATACACCCCTTTGTTGTCTTGTGGAGATAAAAAAAAAAGAGAAAATGAGGGCAATTTGGTCATTTAGACATCAAAAGTTGATACAAGCTAGGCCCTTCTAGCCCGTTAGATTGCACAATCTAAAGCTTCTAATTCTTCGAGCTTATAAAAAAAGCTGAGCAAATTCGGAGCCCTAGCTAGATTTCACTGGCTGGATTTTATAATCCAGTGTACTCCAACATAGACCCGTAGTTCCACACAAAAACTTTTAGATTGAGTGAGATTGAAAGAGGTTATGATCTCTTGTGGATTTAAATACATTCTAATCCTATTTAATCCATTCCAATAACAAAGTTGCCAAACTATTTGAAATGTAGGGGATGGGATACACGTGAGCTCGTCATTGAACCCTCCTACAGCCTCGTTTGGATGGGCGTGTGTTGGTGTGGATTGAGCCAAATCCACGTGTTTTGTGGATTGTTTTCCACATGTTTAGTAGAAAACAGAGAAGACTTATTTCCATATATCTTCAATCCACAAACAATCCACGAATCGCCAAACGAGGCCTACGGAGATTAGGGTTTCTGTCAATGGGCCTTTGGGGGCTCAACAGGCCATGTGTTTTGATCCTGCTGGGTTTATAGAGCAGTCCGCCAAGTGGAAGTGGATTAAATCCACTGCCAAATGGGCTTGTGATTTGCCACTAGTGTAGCACATGCCTCCTTCGCGTCGGCCGCAGCCCGCAGGTGGCGGTTTTTCGCAATCCGACACAGACGTGGTGTCGCAACGGACAAGCAAATCCGGGCCGCCGATGGCCACTGCGGAAACACGCCAGCCATGCGAAATCCCAGCGCCGCTCCCCGCCACAAGCCCCGCGCCCACGCAGCAGCTGCCTCGGCCTCACGTGCTCGAGCAGAGCACCGCTTCGTCGGAGCCGCCGCGCCACTACCATGGCGGGCGCGCCGCCGCGGAGGTCGGACCTCGACTTCGCCGACGTCTTCGGCGGCCCGCCCCGGCGCTCGTCGGGGAACGAGCACCGCTCGTCGTTCGGGTCCGCGACGAGGGCGCGGAGCGGGGGATCGGAGGCGCCCGTGTTCGGGGATCACCGGGGGAGCTCCGACCGGAGGAGGCAGCCCGGGGAGGAGTTTTACAAGGATATATTCCCCGGGGGCGAGGCAGCATCGCCCAGGAGGGGTGGAGCCGGGGATTGGGGTGATGTCTTCGGCGGGCCGGCATTGCCTGGCTCTACGTCCCGCCCGCGATCGAGGTACTACTAGTATTTAGCTTACAACGAAGCTGAGTTTTTCGGCCAAGCGACATTGGCAATCGTACTAGCGTATCTGGGAATGTGGCACTGTTTAGCTGATGACCGGATATTTTAAATGGAGATTATTGTTCGTCGATCCATAGAATTTGAACTCACAAACAATAGAGTGATGAGTTCATCACTACTATTAATTGATCATGTTTAAAAAAAAAAAACTTGCAACCCACATCCTTCGTTTCACTTTGGAATGTGCAAATTGTAGATCAGCTTGTATTGTTTCGAACTCGAATAGTGTTTCGTGCACATTGTTTTGACTCTACCTGTACTGCTTCTCGCAGCTTCTCCAGGAGGTTCAGCAGAGGAACAGACAGTTCAATGCCTACTTCTCCCGCTCCGCAAACATCCAATATAAATGACGATGGGATATCCTACGCTTACAGCGTTCCAACGTCACCGAACGCAATCACGAATAAGTATCTCGCTCAAGGGGCAGCCCAACAAGATTCGAAGAAGAATCCCTTTTCATGGCATCGTCATCCATTTCTATCTAGGTTTCGTTCTCAAAGTGGAGGAAAAAAAAGCATATCTAATCATGTCAGCTCCATGGACAGTGAATGTGAAGGGACTCCTGTTAGCTTGGAAAGCATCATGGCAAATAACATGTTCCACTTTTCATTCTACAAGTGGGCGGGCAAAGGAGCCTTGTTAGTATTGCCAGCTACCACACAAGAAAAGGCTGGAGACGTTATAGGTCTGAAGAGCTACCCTCAAGTGGTTGTGCAAAGCATTGACCTAATTGAGGATGAAGACATCATGTCAACCGCCACTGGAGCATCGAAGAGTCAGACAGATTATGAAGATTCCAAATCTGGAAAACAAAGCACAAACTCAGCAACCAAGGAAGGAGCTATGCCTTTATTCTTTGATGACTACATGCAAGGTGATGATGCAACAGAAAAAAGAGAGCGCATTTGTTCTTTTATTCAGAGTGCTGCACACATTTCATTTGTGACATATATTCTCAACAGCTAAATATACTGAACCTATATGCTCTAAGTAAATTTTGTCCCTTTTCATGCTTGGAAAGAGTAGGCTTACTAGATTTCCATTATTAAGCTTGACTACAAAGTGCATTCATCTCATCCAATTCTTGTAATCGAAAGGGTGTACCTTTTTTAATGAATAATCGAAGTGTTGTTCAAAATATTTGAATTGTTGTTAATGAAATAGATGGATACCAGCTGATGTGATTTATCTGCAGGAACTAAACAGAGCAGTGATCATACAAAGAATGATGTTTTATCAGCTAGCCCAAGTGCTAAAAGTTCTCGAACACCTTCAGGAGAGAAAAGTCGTAGCAGCAGGGTAAAGGAAAAGGTGAAGGGTTTCATAAAAATATTTAGCCCTGAGAGCTCGCCAAAGCGCAAACGAGCACCGGGAACACAAGATCAAGTACCCATCGGGAAAAACGGAAGCAAAAATGAACTGCAAGATAAGTTTAGCATATCCAGTTTGGAGGCCAATGTGAATGTGGAAACAGCTCAAATGAATGACCAGAATGCAATTATCGCTGCACCTTATCCAGTACGACAAATACTTATTATCGTTTAACTGGATATATATATTTCTCTTTATGTTATTTTATGAATTTCAAGTATAGAATACTTGAAAACTGTCTTTGGCAAATTAGATAGTTTGTCACTATATACGTAAATTGACCTCTGAATTGTTTCAGATGAGTGAAGTGCAAGAGAGGATGGATGAACAAGTTCTGACAGATAACAGTAAAGTGGAAACAAAAATGAATACCACTTCACGAAGAAATGAAGATACTTCTAACGGTATGCACTGGCAGGGAAGGGAGAGAATGAGGGATAATTGTGCTAAGTATGCTTACGAATGAGTTGAATATTTGCCTCACTTTCAAGAAGAAACTTTGAATAACATAACCATTGTCTGTATTGTTATTCCTACATCAAACGAAAAACCATGGCATGCTTTTCTTATCGATGCGTTTCCTGCAACATGTGGGTTTCTTGCTGCATAGGTTATTAGCTATAGTTGAGATTTATTCTGATCGCTGGGAAGTGTGTTTGTAGATGGACCATAGGTAACCCAGAAGTTAATTGCCAAACACATGTTTTTCTATGATGTTTTTTTCGTTTATAATAAAAAACTTGCATCCGGAAACAAACATATACAGTATTTCTTCATTTTCTGTTTTCAGAATCTATAAATGATGGTACCAAAGACAAAGCAGACAGCACAATAGATCATGAGGAAAGACATATTGAAGATTTTGATGGGTGTGTGGTATGTGCAAACTGCAAAGTCTTGTTTTTAGATTGATTATTCTAGTTGAAAGAGGCAGTTGCAGATGTAACTCTAACATTTGTCGATCCATCAACCAAATTATTCATACAACTAAATTGTGGACTAGATATTGTTCCCACCAAATTTCCTACAGGATATTGAAAACTAAAATTCAGCATTGGAGATTGGACTGGATACCGCTAGGTGATTTATGATTTGTGTTTCCACCCAATTTCTGAGGAACATTGGGTATGCTTGTGGGATCGAGACTAAAAGAGTTTGGCCTAATTAATTGCTAAATACTTCAAACGTGGATAATTTGACAAGTTCATTATTTCGTAATCCATTATTTAGCTCAAAATGGCAGAAGAATTATAGGCTCCTAGTCATAGCTCCAAGATATGACCAATTCTTGTGTTTCTCCAACCTTTTAAGTAAAAACTGGGGTTTTTAGATGCATTACAGTGACATTTAGCATTTATTTGCTGCATGTCCGATATCTGGTGAACATTTTGACATTCAATTGCTGCACCTCTGATACATGGCTGACTCTTTATTTTTGAGGAAACACAGGTCTGGTATCCAAAAATGTGCCTCAGGGAGTCTAAATTTGCACCCTATAAATGTCATTTACTGCTATATTAAGAAAATTGACTGAAGGACACTGGCAAAGAATGATAGCCTACAGTCACATGCTGATATGCAGTAATAACATCAGCATGGGTATCTTTTTAAAATCTACACTAAATTAGTATTGGTCCATAGCTTAGAAGAAAGCCACAGACATATTTCAAATTTTACAAGTTAAAGACTAAAAGATGTAAACAAAGGTTGATCTTTGCCGGTTCGTATACATGTTCCCTGTTTTATGGTAGTTTCATCTTGCTATGGCTTCTTTGCCTAACATATTTATATTTCATCAATCAGGTTGAGCATTTTTCTGAAGACCCCGCTCTTCATAATGATCAGGAATATGAGCTAATAAAGGTACTCATGGTTTATGAATTGGTGAATGCTACACCTTCTTGTTTCGCTTCTGTATTATATTCTTTCAATTTTATTGCTTCCTTGATTGTAGATGTCAGAAACTAAAATCCGTGAATGGTCAAGGGGAAAAGCAGGAAATATCAGGTCATTGTTATCGACATTGCAATATGTAAGTGCAAGGGTATCAACCATATGTTATATCTTGACGCATACTATTGTTAAATCTTTCTCACTAGTAATGATAAATGTTTTCGTCCCATCTTTTGTTCTAACCCAGGTATTGTTTATTCTATTTTTCTTCTTTAATTACGATTGAGATGATTGTGATTATATATATATGGAATGAAAGACATTCTAGAAGTTTATCCTTGTTTTATGTCTTAGTGTTTTCCATTTTATTTTATTCTCTTTGAAGCATACTACAAATAATGTATCCTCCCACTTCTGTTTTCTTTAAGTTGAAGTTCTGTGCTCCTTTAGGTCCTATGGCCTGAGAGTGGATGGAAACCAGTTCCTCTGGTTGATATAATCGAAGGAGCAGGAGTCAAGAAGGCTTACCAGAAAGCATTATTGTGCCTTCATCCAGATAAGTTGCAGCAACGAGGAGCTGCTGCGCATCAGAAGTATATAGCAGAGAAGGTTTTTGACATTCTACAGGTACACTAGATTGACCACAAGCATATGTCTAATTTACTTGCTTTGTTCTAATTATAAGTCGGTTTAGCTTTGTCCTAAGTCAGTCTTATCTAACTTTGACCAAATTTATAGAAAAATTATATATCAATATCTATCGTATCGAATAAATACATGGTGTATCTAATGAAAGTATCTTGATGTTGTAGATATTTGTGGATTTTTTTAGTAAACTTAGTCTAAGTTAGAGAAGTTTGACTTAGGAGTTAAGACAAAGTTACAGTGATTTGTAATTTGAAACAGAGGGAGTCCTTAGGAATTGGATGGTGGATCAGTCTATTTTGAGATATACTAGTCGACAATCCAAATATGGAGGCATGAGCATGACCTCCCAGCCTCTGGCACCATTTTGAAACATTTTCTGCTTAGCTTTCGTGTAAGGGCCTTCCTTACTTATTGGGCAGTATGTGGATGGTCCTGATTCCTGAAACCATATCAAATGCATTGCACCCACCCCACTACCCCAGTTATGGTAGTTGCTAACCATCCAGTTCTAAGTAGCATACCTGTCTGAATGTTTTTGATCAGGTGCTAGTACGCTTTCTCATGCTGCAATTCTCGGTAGTCTAATAATTCATTCTGGTTGTTCCAATAGCTGTGCCGTCAGAGTAATCTTATTATGCGTTTGCAATTGATGTTATACCATGTTCGTATTTTACATTCCTATCAACACACGTGTTTGACATATTTTCTACTGTATCTGTAGGAATCATGGAAGGAATTCAATTCGGTCACTTTTGGATAGTATTAGCGGCTTTGATTTTATCATTGTACCGGGCCAACGCACTGATGCATCGTGCAGTTATGTTGCTTCCCATTGTCTGCAGCAGTGGGTTGAAATAATCTACAACAGTTTAACAAATGGCGCCTGTTGTTCAAAATATCCGACCGTAACAAGTATATATATTTTTATAGTATTGATTAGGTGTATTGTATTCAGAAGATTGAATTATCATGGGGCCATATATGGAATGTTTCATTTTCCCCAGCCTTCAATTCCACGGGTAGTCGGGTACTGGTACAAAAGTACTAACAATTCTTTTATTTGAATTTTAACTCAAATAAATAAGGGGTGCTAACATGGCTTGGTAATCTCTAATTGGTACAAAAACATCCGGGAACAATTCTCTTTTCTTTTCTCTAAGGCTGAGTCTAACTGGCTGTCTATTTCAAACCTGTCTACGATGTAGCTATAGTGAATTTTTTATATTACAGATGACCATTTACATGATTTGTGACACATTCTAACAAACCATCCGACTTAGAGCTATTTCCTCAGATAGCTAATTAATTTTTAAAGCTCAGCTATTGGACTATTTTGTCAGTTTACTGAACGATAGTGGCAGTGTGGCAGCTATAACAGTGCTTAACAGGGAAATAAAGGATCTGCTCCGTAGGATTGAAAACGAACGACATCCGCAAAGTCGCCGAAACGTTACTCTCCTTCTCTCTGACGAACTGAATAGAATAGCGGCACCGGCAACTATCCACTCCGTCATGACAGAGAAACTGGGCTCTGCCCTAAACCCGGCGGCGCGCCGCCGCTGATTCCACTGCTCGATTTCTCCCCCCGTCGACTCCTCATCGTTTCCTCCTCTGCCGCCGCCGCCGCCCGCCGTTGCACGCGACGCGACGCGACGCGATGCTCGACATCAACCTCTTCCGCACCGACAAGGGCGGCAACCCGGACCTTATCCGCGAGTCCCAGCGCAAGCGCTCCGACCCCGACAAGCCTGGGGCAGTCGAGCTCGTCGATGAGGTCATCGAGCTCGACAAGGCATGGCGCGAAAGTGAGTCCCCCGTCATTGCCCTAACCCCTTCCAGATCCCCAGACGATCTCTAATCCCCAGGGCGTTCTCTCTCGTCGCTGATGCAGGGCAGTTCGAGCTGGACAAAATCAGGCAGGAGCTCAACGCCACCAGCAAGAAGATCGGCAAGCTCATCGCCGTACGTTTCTTCTCGATTTGCTACGCACTCGTTACCCCTTTTTCATTGTCGGGGGGTCGGTCTTGGGTTTCGCGTGATGGTGGGCGTGTTTCTTTTCAGAGCAAACAAGATGAGGAAGCTAAGAAGCTGATGGAAAGCACGGACGAGATTAAGAAGAGGTTGGCAGCCAAGGAAGCTGAGGTGCAGGAGGCCAAGAACACCCGCGACGCCAAGATCACGACGATTGGCAACATCGTGCATGAGTCCGTCCCTGTCAGCTACGACGAGGTGTGTTGGGAATTTAGTTGGTGGTTGTTCTAGCAATTTCTTTTTCTTTTTCTTTTTTGCGAAGAAACATGGAAAGAACTTCAGTACCTGTTGCAACTGACCTGTCAGTTCCATCACCAACCATTATTCTCACTCGCACGGTCCCACCCTTTTTGTTATTGAAATTTTGATTGTGATTTGGGCTAGTGCACTATATGAAGATAAGGAAAAGCCTTTTGTTACCTTTGTGGGATGAAATTGCTTCTGGGCATCCCCTATTCTGGCCGAGTCTAGAAATTGCAATTGCAAATGCCCCTCTTACTTGCGCTTAATTGCTGTGAATTTCGGCTGAACTGATTCAGAGCTGCTTCGTGCAGGCAAACAATGAAATTGTACGGACATGGGGAGAGAAGAGAGTGGAGGAGAACTTGAAGAATCACGTGGATCTTTGCAGGATGCTTGATATAGTTGCATTGGAGAAGGGTATATGCTCTTAACTCTTCTCTGTGTTTCACTGTTTTCTTACTGCCAATATAGCTTGTTTAAATATGTTAAAGTCACAAAGCCATCGCCTGCACTTCTTTCCCTTCTGATTTGGAGTAACTTGCTTGTTTTGTATTTTTGTTCCTTGCTGCCATTCTCGTATGCCTGCATGCGACTATGTACTAGCTCCTCTCCTACAACTTAAAAGGCCTCATTAGAGAATGTGGAATACCATGTATATATAGCATACTCCCTCCGTCCCAAATTGTAAGGGTTTTAGACTTCTAGCCCTCTTTTGGTCAATGTTCATATTAATGGTGATAAATCTGGACACATAAACAACTCATACATGGAAAATTACATGAATGTATTCAAAGCCTAGAACCCCTTATTATTTGGGACGGAGGGAGTAAATGTTACATTCAAGCATTTGGAGGATGACAGCTCCGTTAACTCTGTGCGTCTTTCATATTCCAGATTAAGGATATGTCTCTAGCTCAGCAGTCTTAATCATTTTTGCATCCATGTCATACTTGTGGTTGCGGCCAGTGTAAGCTATGCCATGTCTTCTTCTTCATTAAATGTCTTGGAAGTTTTACCA
The DNA here is from genome assembly GCA_022530915.1 of Paspalum notatum. Taxonomy (NCBI): domain Eukaryota; kingdom Viridiplantae; phylum Streptophyta; class Magnoliopsida; order Poales; family Poaceae; genus Paspalum; species Paspalum notatum. Next base: position 5,658,727 of record CM039684.1, read on the forward strand.
ATTAGCATCCTTTATCTAGGTGATCCTATAGTGTACCACTGTGAAATTGGAATGCTAGGGTAATGTCTATTTATTTGTTTCTCATGTCTTTTGATTTTGTAAACTGCTGCCTTGCTAAGTTACTGCTGTGACAGTTTTTGCACGATCTGTTGTTTTGAGAAGGTGAAAAGATTGCCCTTGTAACCATCTGCCTGGTTGTCTTGAACATTGAACCGTCCAAACATCTAACAGGGAAGGAACCACATTACATCCATAAAAAAAACTTGAAACCAGCCCAGTGGATTTAAACCTAGGTCGGCACTCAAAGCGCACACAATGACACAACCCTTATGGGCTTTTGAAGGAGCTCAGGCAAAGCCTGTGAACTTGTCATCTGAGAAAACCCCCGAACCTCACTCCTTGGACCAGGGCAGAAACATCTGCAAACAATCATGATCAGGCAGGGACCATAACCACAGGTCAGGTCTCAGCCACACCCTTTCCTTAAGGAGACAACGAGGGGATTTTTTTTGGGTACCATCGGTGGTAGCTCCCACACCTGGGGAGTTACCAATATACCACAAGGGTGTTGTCACATTGGATCCATATCCTTAGGGTTCCTAGAAAAAGCCCTCTCATCCAAACAATCTCCTAAATTTCTCTCAACAATTAACTTAGTAAGTTTCAATTCGATGTTATCGCCATATATCCACTATGCACTTATGTAGAAAATCTATAATTTCTGTTGTGTCTTGTTTCTCTTGTTTTGATTTTTTTTTAAGGCTGCCTCTCATAATCTGTTGCCTATTCAATTTTTGCAGGTGCTGATGTGGCTGGTGGTAGGGGTTATTATTTGAAGGATGAAGGTGTCCTCCTGAACCTCGCATTGATAAATTACGGGTTAGCTTTCTTGAGAAAACGAGGATTTAAGCCAATGCAGACTCCCTTCTTCATGAGAAAGGAAACTATGGGGAAATGTGCCCAGTTGGCACAATTTGATGAGGAGCTTTACAAAGTAAGGCCGATGAAATGTTCCCTACTTGCATAGCATATTGCTACGGTGCAACTGTGCCTGCATTTGTTTACGATACACTTTGTCCTCTGATTAGTATATTTTCAATTCTAAAGCTAATCCATGCTAACTTATGCTATGACTCGTTACAATGTTTGCAACAATAGTACTTTTCTCGGTCCCATTTATTTTATTTATGTAACCCCATGTTTCCTCTATTTTTTTATTGCTGTGGGTATGATGGTTTACTCATATCTGTTTGATGAATCGGATGTTGCTTCAACTATGTGCTTTGATTGATAGAAGAATATATTTTACAATAACTTAGAAGTACATGAATGCTGTATTTACCAGGTAACAGGTGATGGTGAAGACAAGTATCTTATTGCCACATCTGAACAGCCATTGTGTGCTTACCATTTAGGTGATCGAATCTATCCCGCTGAACTGCCAATAAAGTGGGTAATTTTTAGCTTCCACCAGTTTGCCTTTAGTTGACGTCTGCTAGTAAATTTGATTGTAAGTGAATTATGTATGTATAGATATGCTGGGTACTCCACCTGCTTCCGGAAAGAAGCTGGTTCGCATGGAAGGGACACAGCTGGCATCTTTAGAGTTCACCAGTTTGAAAAGATTGAACAGTTCTGTATTACAAGCCCAAATGGCAATGATTCCTGGGAGATGCATGAAGAGATGATTAAAAATTCAGAAGATTTCTACAAGGAGGTTAGCACTAGTATTTTGTGGGCTTCCGTCTTCCAGGGCCTGTTTAAACATTTCTTTCCTGCCCGTCTTGCAGATTGGCCTACCATATCAGGTTGTATCCATTGTCTCTGGTGCTCTTAATGATGCTGCAGCTAAAAAATATGATTTAGAAGCTTGGTTCCCCGCATCAAAAACCTTCAGAGAATTAGTGTCCTGTTCAAATTGCACTGACTTTCAATCGAGGAGGCTTGGAATTGGTTACGGGCAGAAGAAAGTAAGATTCTGTTTCACTTGAATTTATCTAGACGCTTCATTGATCTGCTTCATCTTCACCCAATGTAGATCAAAATGGTTGACCAATTACTGACACGTAATCATGCATGGAAAAATCACAGAATGATGAGCAGTCCAAGCAGTTCGTTCATATGCTGAACTCTACCTTGACTGCCACTGAGAGGACTCTTTGCTGCATTCTGGAGAACTTCCAAAAGGAGGATGGTGTTGAAGTGCCGAAGGTACTGCAGCCATACATGGGTGGGATAGAGTTCCTTCCCTTCAAGCAACCGTTGGATGTCAAACAAGCTGCTGAGTCCAAATCAAACAAGTCCAAATCAAAGGTCTTTATCTGTTGCTTGGCTCTTTCCATCTGAATCCGTATTTTTATCTGATCTCTTTGGGTCCTTTCCTGACAGGGTAATTCTGCGTGATTTTGCACGATGGAGAACTTAGGCTACTGTCACCAGACCTTCTATTTCAAACTTTACTCTGTCTATAGTGTCGCTACAACTTGTCTACAGTGTTATGGATGATGTGCAACCTCGTGTTAGTTTTTTTGGCCTGTTAGTATTTATAGCATGACCATGACGATGCAGTTTTGGCGTAACCATGTCTGATATACTTGCACACTGATATTGCATAGGATGTCTTGCAATCTGGATATTTGAGCACCACCATCCGCACCCATGCTGTTTTTTTTTCGAACGATGGTGGATTGGTGTATTACCGATCGATTCACGATTATGGAAAGGCGTCCTGTGTTGGTGGCTTTTACTTAGTGCTGTATGGCTGGAACTCGGTAACGCATCGCGGTGGCCGGTGGTGACTCATGACTTCGCATGCACTTCAGTCTTGGATTCCAGTGCATTGCATGGGCTACGTGCATACTCCTATCTGAATGCAGTTGGCTGTGCTTTTTCCGGCTTTCACTGCTCAACTTTACTGCAGCCCTTGGATTTTGCAAAGTTTCAAACTGACCGTTTCCTCTTGTTCGCCTGTGTCAACTGACAACAGCATTCAAGCTTTGAGAATCCGAGATGCCCGAGTCAGCAACAATCAAATTGTTCTGCGTTGCTATATGATTTGGAATTAGCATTTGCGAGGCTTTCGTCCATCTGTTTGCATTGCTAGGGATCGATGGACGTGTCAGGAAGGTGAGACCTGTCAGGAAGGACTGGTGGTTTTTTCAGATTCACGAATCCAGGAGGTTCCTCAGATGCAAGGGCGAGACGAGACCAGCCTTCCCTTCCTAGATGCCAACGGAAATTTATGGCCTGCCGCCGGGGACAAAAGGGACCATCTGCAGGCCTGCGTGATTACGCTACTTACCATTCATGCCGTCTGATGTACTGTCAGCGAAAATAAACAGCCCATGATTAAGGGGAGATTGGGGGGCCATGGAGCATCTATATTATACTGGATTATATGAAGTCGTTATACTTGGCATGTTGTGAGTTCTTTAACAGACAAATGCTGAGGAAAGTTGAGACAAGCAGGAGAGAGGATGTGTGCCATCAAGACTGGCGGCCGAATTTGATCTTGTGTTCTGGGGGTCCGGGAGTTAGGCAGATGTGCTGGCCACGTTCCACGATTCCAATTATGATCAGTCAACTAGATGGCATTTTAATGGGAAAATTGGTGTCTGGCTTTTCTAGACAAAATGATTTCCGATGCTTCCCTTCTCAATAATTATGTTTCGTGCTCCATAGGTCCTGGGTAAACGACTTGTGAGCATCACTTTTGTACAAATGTACGGTACTGACATTTAATCCGCAGAAAATTGACTACACATGATATATATGCGATCAAGTTAACCCAAGCCGGTTTTTGTTAATGTAGCCCCAAAAAAAAAAAACGTCTTCCCTATGCGCAAATGTGGGGAAGTAAATATTCCAGAATTTATCCATTCCGCTCGAAAACACGTTCGTTTATGTTTCCAAATGCAAACTGCCATGAACCTTTGATATTTTTTGTGAGGAAACCATAAGATTGATTTTGAGATTCCGCAACATTTTTCTGCAATTATTGAACAGCACATGGCACTAATTAGCCAAGATTCGAAATGACTCTCATGAATTTTATGTTGAAGAAAAAAAAAGTGTGCCAGCCACCAGAGTCCCAAATAACAGCGGCATTTACTGCACTTCTTGGTTACAAATACAAAGAGACAATCAGTGCGCCAAGGTGCTCCAATCAGCTTCAAGATCCTGCAACCTTTTTTGGGCTGTTTTTTTTACGCATTAGTAGTACGTAGTAAGTTTTAATATAGTATATCGCCAAAGCTTTTTCCCCCACCAAGCTAGTTCTTAGCTTTTGGAAAATATTAGTACTGTATAAAGTTTTCTGACATTCTCTGTATAATCTTTTTGCTGTACACTTGTACTACAAACACCCTCAACGTATTTCGTACATATGATGTGACGATGATATTGGATTATTTTTGCCTCGATGATAGAACATCACAAGTTCCCTTTTTTTTTTATAGGAAACTAAATCTTCATTCAAACAAGCCAGTGGCAAATCAAAATGGCAGAGTCAAGAGAATCTGGCACTTTGCCCCCTGAAACCCGCCCGAGCACAGCTCTCCATGCTGACCATCTGTCCTCTCTCTCTGTCTCCCCCTCACCTCTCTCTCTCTCTCATCGATATATTCAAAATAAAAATTGCTGCAGAGCTTTCAAAAAAGAGGGGGAGAGAAAGAGGTGAAATAAAAAAGACAAGGCGATAAATTACAAAACAACCCCCGCCCCCCAATGGGCCCCTTGCTCCACGGTGCTTTTCCCCAGCCATCACGAGACCTCCCCCCGCTCGCTCGCTCGTCGAAGCCAACCAACGCCGCCACCACCACCTCCACCACCCCACCACCAGTCAGTTACTACTGCTGCCTGCCTCTGCGGCTCTGCCTGCTCTTCGCCTCCAGGAATTCCTCCTCCTCGGATTCCTCTTTCCCCTCCTCCAGCTCCCCGTCCTCCCCCGCCTGCACTGTTCGGCACCGCAGTTCGCCGTCCGGCCTCCTCCGTCACCCCCGCGGTAAGCCGCTGCCCGCTTTCTTCGCAACGCAGCAATGCAGCAAGATCTTGGCTTGGATCTGCGCTCGCCTGCTTTCTTGCGTTTCTTGTCCCGGTAGATTCTCGGGCCGCCGCTGCTCGGTTCTTGGTTCTGTGGATTGGGGCCGCCGGTGGAATTATGCCTTTGTCTCTCGTGTCAACATCGACTGTGCTGTGCTCTTCCCCTTCCCCCATCTGGAACGAGTACGGCCGTGGAATTATATCTGGGGGCTCACCGGCTCAGTTCGGTAGCGGTACCAAACGTTGCTTTCGTACGCAATAGTGCGGCTTACCCGCTTGTACTGGAACAGTCGTTGAACTCTAGGTGGTGCCGTGATGTGCACATGTCTTACGGCTCTCTGCAAGCTTTTGTTCGTAGTAATGGGGTGGTATGGTACATGTTTCGAATGGCAATTTGGTACCTACCTGGCTGTTTGCATGCTTGGCACCGAATGCTCTCTCCATCTCCTTTTCTTCTCCTGGGTGTTTGTAGTTTGCTAGACTAAACAAACTTGCTGCATTGTCCACGACAAGAATGTAAGACGAGCATTCTTTAACTGATGAGTAGACATAGGCTGTGTACACTTGGTGACAAAGTTCAAAACAGATCTGATCTATCGGCTCTCTTGTAGCTGCCAGTAGGAGTGTTCCAAAGTTCAAATGGTAGCAACAAGTGCAGTTCTCCAAGCTCTTCTGTGAACATTGAACAATGCATTATGTCGATTGAATTGCAGTGGTGATTTTGAAATCCCAGCTCTAGTGTGGCCCAACTTATATTAGCTTTACTGTATATTTTTCACTCAACTGAATTGCCTTGTTTGGGAAGATTACCAGAGCACTCCTAAGCTTCTCGACTTTCCAGTACTTTGGAGCTTTCAAACGCCGTGAATGCATAGCCAACTAATACTCGGGGAGAACAAGATGTACTAGTTTATTCTACTCCCTCCGTCCCAAATTATAGTTCCTTTTAGCCCACTTTCTGTCCCAAATTATAGTTCCTTTTAGCCCTCTTTCTATATGTCCATGTTCGGATGGATGTTGATGAATCTAGGCATATATATATATTGAACACATTCATGTAAAAACGAATAAATCTATTCGAAACCTAAAAGGAACTGTGATTTGGGACGGAAGGAGTTCTTTTTATAAGCTAAATAATATGTCTAAGATTTGAGAATGCTTTTGTTTTGCAATCACTTGTTATTGGTGTATTCAAATTTCAACAAAATTCATTTCTATTATACTTCCAAGGAAAAATGATTTCAGAGTACAACTATGGCAGCATTGCCTTATGTTATTTATCATTTTCTTGTTGTTCTTGAGTAGATCCATCCATCTAATTCTGATATCTGATTTGATTATGTGAAGGGAGGACTATGAAGTTAAGGACAAAACGGCCTGAATGGAAGTCCCTTATGCCTCTACAACTGAGCAGGAAATCTGCCATGCGTTTCTTTTTGTTCCCCAAGGTTCAGTCATCTGGTCAATCACCAGATGATACCCCAGTTTATCTTAACGTGTATGATTTGACGCCCATGAATGGTTATATATATTGGGCAGGCCTGGGCATATTTCACTCAGGAATCGAAGGTTCTTCTCTTTGCCATATCCATCTATCTTTTTTCCCAGTTTCACACATAATCAAATGCTGGTTCATTGTTCCACTAATTTTTCCTTGAATTTTGAAAAAGAAAAACTATGGGGTCACACTGCAGTAACACAGCTATCCAAAATTCCAAACATCATTTTGACCATGATTGCTATGTAGTGCTGTGATCTATCTGTTCTTCACCCTTTGAAGTTGTTACTTAGTTATAAGTTTACAATGATTGTAAATAATATGGATCGTCCATGACATGAAATCTAATGGCCAAAAAAGTACTAACAGAGTAAGGACAGTACCAAAAAAAAAAAAAAGGATATGGGCCCAGTACCATTTCTTTTCTTCTATTTTTGTAATTAAGTTTCCTAAATCAACAGTCATGAATAAACACAATGAAAAGTACGCTTCTTAAAGTACCGCCGTTATTTCCCAATCATTGTAATAAAGCTCACTTAATTATACCTCCTCCAATCAGAAACATAGGTCCATGCCCATCTAGGCTTGTGTAAGTTAACTATTTCTACCCTTTGACTATGAGCATCTAAAATTTAATATGAATTGACAGCATAAGACTAGCATTACTAGATTCATTATGGAAAATACTTTAATAATATTTGACACTTTCTATATATTTTTTATAGGTATTTTTAAGCAAAGTGTCACCTTGTAGACCTTGTCGATGTCCTAATAAACTTAAGTTTTTGTTTGGAGAAAGTATATATTAAGAAAACAACTCTTCCACGGCATTAAATAATCCAGTCTGCATGTAGGTTTGTTCCATGCTATATATTCTGTTCTGCCCGTCAGAATGTTTGTGGTCGTAGTATGTCTGAAGTTATTGAATCCAATCATTACAGAAATTCAATCTAGTATGCATTTTTCATCATGCCTAGATGAGCTACTACGTTCGGTTTTTGTTTGTCATTGATGTGTTTGGCTGATATTGTTAGATTACTTGAGGTGTCATTTTACTATATAGAAAAAATTGGATGAGATTGGTGGGTTCTATCTATGTTGGCTTTGTAAATTGTAACAGAAAATATACTATTACAATAAGACGAGAAAATTATTTGTTTATCTACTAGACTTGCAAGATTATTGTTTTTATTTATGTTTTTCGGTCCATTTATATGTCAAGATTCAGTGTACCAAACACCTTTTTTTATCTGAAACAACTTATTTATAAAGATGAAATTAATACTCATGAGTGTATCTCATTGACCTTTGAAATAGAGATCTTTGCAGATCCAGATTCCAGTTTTATTGGGTATAGCAGTGATTTAAGAATTTTTCTTTAGTAGGTAGCTAGGTGCCCATGAAATGTCTAGTCTATGAACATGTACTGAAGTCTGAAGATATGCCGCCCTCCTTTATGCTAGCCGGATCTAGGAAAGAAGAGAACTGGGGAAGGAGATAGGAATAGAAGTAGTGAACTAGTTTGTTGAAGTCCATGTGGAGAACTAGGAAAATGAGGGGTACTCTAAGAAATGGAGTAGCATAGATTGGATGTAATGGGGAAAGGAAGTAATTTAGAAGCTTGTTAAATACTCGATGGCACTAGCAGCTGCTCGTTAACAAATTCACATCCACATGACTACATGAGATGTCTGGATTGTTAGGTCGTGTCTAGTCATGCCAGGCATTTTAACAACAATAGGTTTTTTTGGACCAGTCTATATCTTTCTTCAGGTTCATCTTTCACTTTGTTGTCCTCAAAGCATACATATCTGGATGTAGTATGTTGTCAGTGACAAATTAGACAGATATACGCGCCACCATGATATTTGGGGAGTACGGATGCTGGGGAATTAGATGGTGCAACTTTTCAGCTAGTTTCGAAGTTACTTTTATACGGGTTGCTTTGTGTAATTTCCTTCCGGACTACCTGAAGCGTCTGCTTGCAAAATGGTGCCATAGTAAATATATGGTAGTAGCATTCATTCTCCAACACATAAAGAAAGAGATGCCGCTTAAGTTCTGTTGTTGCTATGCAAATCTTATAGATGGTTTCTCCATTGCACAATTTCAGAGCTGATTCCTTAGATGATAATATGTTTCAATTACCTTTCTTTTTTCGTGTGCAGTTCATGGTGTTGAATATGCATTCGGAGCACATGACTTTCCCACAAGTGGGGTCTTTGAGGTAGAGCCTCGCCAATGCCCTGGTTTCAGATTCAGGAAATCAATATTTCTTGGCACAACTTGCTTGGATCCAATCCAAGTTAGACAATTCATGGAGCTGCAGTCAGTAAACTACAATGGAGATACTTACCATCTTATCACGAAGAACTGTAACCATTTTTGCAAGGATATGTGCTACAAGTTGACTGGAAACAAAATTCCCAAATGGGTGAACCGGCTCGCCAGAATAGGTACCATAACTTTATACATGTGCTAATGCTTATACTAGCTCATTGATTCCACATAGCAAAGGTGATAGTGATTTTAGTGCTACTTATTGTGCATAGTCAGAATGCATTAAGCAGCTTTAATAGTCAATGGCATCATTTTTTGCTATTTTGCTGTATATTATTGTTGCCACTTTACTTTCTATAAATGTAGTTTGGCCTGATTTATGAATGTCTTGCTGTCATTCTGCAAAAGGTATCACAGTGTAAACCCTGTAACTGTGCACCTGACACTAGTGGTTTTAACTGAATCATCATCCTGTAAAGAGGCGTGATATCTGTAGTTTCATCCATAAAGAGGACTATAAAATTTTGCCATATGGTTTCAGCGGTTGTTGCATTCAGCAGTATGCTCCGCGAAGGAAAAAATGGTAGCTTTGACCGTTTCAGTTTGGTGGCAAGCTGTCTTATACGTGTACTTGGAGTTCTTGTTGGCTTGTTGCAGTGTTCCCATGTGATCTTTCTCGTACTCTGGCTTCATATTATGGCAAGGTCATATGCATCTTTTCCTTGCAGGTGCCATTTGCAACTGTCTTCTCCCAGAATCACTTAAGATCTCTCCGGTGGGGCACGATCCGAACAGCCAACCAGAAGACTCGGAGAAAAGGCGCCTGAGGAACCCATTTAGCTGTTTCTCTTCAATCTCGACTCACAGGCAGCTGCCGTCGTCTTCTTTCCCACCGTCTCCTGTGAAAGAAGGCCTGCCCCATTGTTCATCGAGGAAATCCAGCGCCGCGTCTCTGAGGAATAGGTAGCCTGGCCCCCTGTGTAAACTTCTGATACTACCAAGTGGTGTGCTAATTCTTGCAGTGTCAACATCCGGACTGCACGGCAAGCACCGTGCTGTAGCTTTCTGTCAGGTACTTGTTTTTGGTCGGTAAAAGCCTGATGCCTGACGCTGTTGTATCATGTAAAACCCAGCCGACGTGTGTTGGTTCGCCTCGCAAGATCCGTCGGGGGTGAATTGTCACTCGATTCTACCCGCCCATGTACCCGGTGATTTGTATATTAATCCATTATTCTTTCAGTGATCAGTGATTTCACCCAACTAGTATTTTTTTTTTTAGCTCTGATCTGCAGCGTACTATTTGTGTGGACTGTAAAACAAAATTTGCATCGCGGTTCAGTGTCACCAAGCAAGTACTGGCACGGTAGTTCTGGCGGCCTGCTGCAACCTTTATACGTACTGCTGCACAGTCTAATTTTGTGAGGGCGGCGGGACCAGAGTTGATTGGACGGTAGCACCGAAATGGGTGCCGAAAATTCTGATGCCTGTTCCAATCCCATAGTACAATTCCAGGAGGGAAGCACTCCACACCGGATAAGAATGCCTCCAGGAGTAAGCAAAGGTAGTAGTGGCATGCAGTGGTACTGCAACGACTAGTCCTCTCCTCCCTTTGCCGATTCACAAGTACTGGGCTTTGGACCTTTGGTGGTGTCCGTCCTCCACCCCCACACCTCACCTGTCGCCTGTCACCCACAGAGCCACTGCACCGGGGCGACGGCGGCGCACGACGGCGACTCGCGTGCTCTTCCGCCACAGCGCGCTCCGGCCGGTTCCCGACGAAACGGACGTCGCCGTCGCGCGCCGGGGGGATGATTGATAGGGTTGGGTTTGTTCGCTTCCGGTTCCGTCGTGGTGCCGTGACGGGAGCTAGCCGGGAAAGAGATGAATGGGAAGGCGGCCGGGCTGCGCTTTTGATCAGGGTCATCTCGTCTTTGCCAGGCTTATCTCCGAAACACGAAAAGGCTTTGGGAGATGCATGGCATCATGGCTTTGATGCAATCATTAGCTGTGGATAATGCTCTCCTAGCTACTCCAGTAGTTTTGAATTTTCCAAAGACGACACACCTAGCACTTGTTTGAGTGCATGCGTCAGTTACAACGCCTCGATCGATCAGCAGAGAATTTAACTGTAACACTGTAATATAATCCACCTTTTGTGTAGTATAGTATACTCGACATAAGTAACAGTATACTGTTTAAGCGAGATACGAACATTGCTTTGCTTGCGTGCTTGGCAGCGATGGCTGTATTGGAGTACCCTATAGATAGGTTTGACATCCTGTGGCTCATCGACAAGGCTAGATTGTCTACACCGGTAGGTAACGTATGTCTATCGATCCATGGTGACTTTGTTAATCTTACGATATGTCTGTCGAAGCTATCAGGGCCATTCAAAGGTGCAAGTTTATGAATGCTGAATGAGTCTCTATATAGTCGATCTATACCGTGTTTCTGAAAAAAAAATAAACTAGTTTAGTATAGGCTGTTAGTTAGCCCTCTTACCAAATTTCATCGCCGGAATGTACTGTGTATGTGAAAGAGGAACATCAGCACAGCTAGTAGAGACGAGAATGGAAGGGGTTCGTTGTTCTATGGGAAGAACATTATGAAGAAACAGCCCAGAGCTAGCTCAAATGAAGCCCAGACAGTTGGGCCAGATTACTTTTAGAGTTCAGAGACAGAGAATATAGAAACAGAAGAGACCTCAAATTAAAGCATCTACAATCATCTTCTGATTCCGATCGATTACCCCTTCCCCCAATATTACATCACAGAAACCAGTCCATGAGAAGCACTTGCATGATAATCCACATAAATTTACAAAGATTACCAGGTACTTACTAATCTACACGTACGGCTTAACAGGTTGCAACTATTGAATAGACGACTTAACTTTTGTCAGGACATTCACAGCTGATGATATGATAGACGGCGTGCTGATCTGATTCTACTAGCTAGCGAGACTTGAGAGTGCTAATACTTGTTCTACGTGCGTGCCCTGCAAATTCGATCGATCCATTAACACGAAAATATATAGCTGCTGCTAGGCGATTGCCTGCCAATCCTTCATCTGCATGCTCATCAGTTGATCAAGTGGTAACCTCCGCCGAAGAGGCAGCCGGGCGCGAGGTCCACGTCCACCATGTTCATGCTCATGTTCATGATGTAGTCGTACTCGTACGGGTAGTTGCTCAGGTAAGGGAGGCCGGTTACCTCCTCCGCCTCCACCCCGGCGAACTGCTGCCCCACCTGCAACGCCGCCGGGTGGTACGTCACCGTCGAGAACGACGACGAGCAAGGGCTGCTGCTGCCCGTGCCCGCGCCGGCGGCGGCAGCGCCGCCGGCTGCCGCGGCCGCGGCCGCCGCCGCGAGGAGCTTCCTCTTCTCCTCCTCCGCGTCCGCCAGCCTTTCCTTCATCTTGAGCAGCTGCACACACGGCGGCGACGACGCATGCATTAGTTTAGCAGCAGGTAGGCAGGCGGCAGCCACGGGACGAGCGAGAACAGTCCGCCGATCGATCGATTGATGATGCGTTGCAGAATTGCACATACCTCGGTCTCGAGGTGGCACTTCTGGAGGATGACGGCGTCGTGCGCGGCTCGGAGCTTGTTGAACTCCTCCTCGATGAGCTTGCTCTTGTGGCGGGCGCGCCGGTTCTGGAACCAGACGGCCACCTGCTTGGCGTCGAGCCCCAGGTCGGCGGCCAGCTGCACCTTGCGCGGCGTCTCCAGCTTGCGCTCCTCCCTGAAGCTGATCTCCAGGTACCGCGCCTGCTCGTCGCTGAGCCGGCGCTTCTTGGCCTGCTCGTCCCCTCCGCCCTCGCCCTCCGCCGCCGGCCGCGCCCTCCGCCTCCGCCGCTGCCGCGCCTTCTTCATCTGCTCGCCGCCTGCTGGTAGCACATGCACATTATCACACAGTCGCAGCGCGCGATGAGCTCCTGAGATGCAGGCTCTCTATGTCTCGCCGGTGTGCGTTCCCACCGGCAAATCACGACACACATACACACACAGAGAGGAAACGAACGAACGAACGAACGAACGAACTACTCACCGGAGCCGGGGGTGGCGGCCTCCGCAAAGCTCTCGGCGGCGGCGAAGGCGAAGGACGACGGGAACAGCAGCCTCTCGTCCTCCTCGCAGCCCATGCTCTCTCTCTGCTCCTCCTCTACCCAATAAGGTCTTCCTCACACGCGCTCTAAAACCTCAGAAACTGCAGCAGCAACAAGAAGAGATGGAGCTACTACTACTACAGCTGTTTGCAGACGACTAATGCTCCTCGCTTGGATCGATCGATCGCCCTCCGATCTCTAGTGGTTTGGTTTGGATATTTTTTTTTTCGAAAGACGGTTTGGTTTGGATATTTGTATAGGCGTTGGCTGTGCAGTGCAGTGCTGCTGGGGTTGCCCGGACCAGACCAGTGAGTGACCAGCGGCTTTGCGTGTCTGTGAGCTCGGAGTCCCGGCCCCGGGATTTATAGGAGGCCCGCCGAGCGGAGGGGAGGGGCACTACTGCTGTACTTGGTTGGATTGGAGCCGATAAATTTTGGTGTGGATGTGCAGTCGCGAGAGGAGAAAGCAGCGTGCGTGTGGGTGTGCCAGTGTACTGTGGCTGTGAGCAGTACGTGGTTTTTGGATAAGTGGGAATTAAAAGAGCTATAGGGGGATCGGAGTTGGTGACTGATCTGGGTAAAGCGAGACAGCGTCGATCAGCGGCTTAATTGCCAATTGACAGCCAAGTTAACGCCATCATCCCCGGCTCGCGATTAAGATAGATAGCGGCAGTGCCGCCTTTTGCCGACAGCGACGCGCTGCCACGGTCCTCCCCGGCCGCCCGGCCTGCCAGCAGGGGTGAATAGTAGTTTTCACTCACAAGTAGGAGTACGTGCTCCTCCTGCGCGGTGAAAACGCCGCAGCATTGGTCTAGAGATGCCATAAAGTAATGGATCGATCAGTTTGCTTTATTAGTATTAACTACTAAATAAAATATTTGCCAAGCGGCTCGTTTTCGTGCGTGATGTCAAAGAGGAGCGGCGGCTTGGCTGGTTGAAATTGAAACTGCGAGTGTTTGAGATGCACAAGTTACCATACGTCGCAGGCGCGGCGCGTGGGGCGATTAATTTTGTCGGTTTCCGCGCGCGGGGTCCGGTCCGGGAGATGGACGACACAGGAGCAACAAAGCGACCGCGCCGCGCCTAGCAGCTCCAATCCAAGAAAGCAATTGACGTCAACCGCCGCATGCACGCACCACGCCCGGCCGCTCGCGCGCGCTGTACCTTTCTTGCAAAAACGCCACCTAAATTCCCATTTCCAAGCGCACGAGCAAAAGTACACGGGCGAGGCGAGGGAATATATATATATATACATATATATATATATATATATATATATGTGCACAAGTGGATATATATAAGATCGATCGAGCTAGTAGGGGGCCGGCGCCGGCGAACCAGCACGTGAAGCATTTCCTCAAGAGGTCCGGCCGGTCTCTGATCGATCGATCCCGTATTTGACCGGGACGTGTGTACCTTCTCCGACGACGGGTCGGATCGATCGGATGGACGAGCGGCGGCCGCCGGGGGGAGGTTTCTTGTGGTCTCTTCCCTCTCTCTCTCTCTCTCTCTCTCTCTCTCTCTCTCCTCCTCTCTTTTCGGCTGATCTGTCGCTTTCTCTCTCATTGAGTTGGGTGCACCGTGCACACGCACAGCAGCAGCAGCAGCTTGCAAAGACCGTCTGAACAGTGCGTCCGGCGTGCTTTCCGCTCTGCGACGACGGGGTATATGTCGTCCTCGATCGATCGACGGCGAGCTGATCAATCAGCGACGGGACGCGGCCACACCTTTCGGAAGCCGCCCTACTAGCTGGCCGCGGCCAGGGAAAGGTTTGCGTGCGTGTACGTCCTCGTGCCGATATGCATGCTGCCGCAGGCTATACTAGAGCATCCGGTGCCAATCGGCAGCTATAGTTTGGCGCGCAGGATTTCTGCTGCTGCTGGATCGGAGCTAGCAAACTCAAGTCGTGCTGCACTGCACTGCTTGTGGTCATGGACGATCCGATCTGTGGCCGGCCGTGCTCTGCGAAAAGCAGCCGGATATCAATTCATATGGGCCGGAGGACACGGACTAGCTCCAGTAGGAGTAGTAGCTACGACGCACTACTGTTCCTTATCCGCATGTGGTCAAATACTATTTATGTGGAGGAGCTTCACCTGCATGCGCAACCGCTCCCTGGCCCGCCGTATGGTCGAGTGGAACGGGGTTCCGGACTTCCGGTGTATTACGAGGAGCGAGATCGAACTAGGGCCGATGGAGAGGAGTGAGCAACCGGCTAACTGCAAGGACGACGACGCGAGCTGCATGCAGATGGGTCGTGGGTCAGTCGGTCAGCCTCAACGGCCCTGCTGCAGCGCTGCACGACTCATCAAAAAGAGCAGCTGCTCTCTACTCTAGCTACCTCGTCGTCCTCCACTCCAAAGGCTCTTCTTCTAGGGTTAGGTACGAGCATCACCTGTGCTGTGTGTCGTCTGTAGCTAGTGGCTTTAGGCTACGCTACTACGGCGGCTCATCATTTGAGCTGATCGCCCGGGTTCCTCGTCTAGCTTCCATGCGTCGTCTATCTGCAACTCAGAGAGAGAGAGAGAGAGAGAGAGACGTGTACTGTTTATCTTGCGCCACACATGCAGCTGCTAGCTTGAGGGGGAAAGCTTTCGTTGGCAGTCCTTTCCTTGCAAGCATGGCCGCCAACGAACTCACACAGCCGTATCATGAGTTCTGCGTCAACACGGCACACGTACGGGCAACTGCTCTTCCGTTCCGTGTGTGCGTCAGGTCGGAAACCCTCCGTCCACACGTACGGCTGGTCAACCTTGCACTGTCGTTGCAAGCATGCACAGGCCGTGAGCTAGCCCGGGCACACCGCACACGTGCCAACAGCTAGCCGTACGTGTTAATTCAACCTACTGGCTCGATCTAGTCACCACTAATTAAACACACACGTGACGACGTTCCAAAATTAACACGGACCTCCTCTCTGATGAGTAAAAGTAAAAAGTAAAACCCCGGAGAGGCAAACCAGCAAAACACGATTTATTTACGGTAAAAATGCATGGGGTGCAAGTAGTTTCCCTACTTATATTATGACCACTCCAACCGATACTAATGCTAGCTAGCATTAATACAGGTTCTAATTTTGGACTCACTGTACTAATATCTACAAGCTCGATAGTTCGACTTTTCCACGAATTTTTAGGTATCCGTTGTTTTCTTTAATGCTTTCCTTTAGAACTTTCTCAGTTAGCTAGCCAAAGGTACATCTAATATAATCTGTACATTTGTTTGTAGCGCAAAAAGATTAATAAACATACAAAAAGCTACTCTACATAAGCAAACATGTGTCGCTTTCTCTTATCTGTTTACCAGATGCTACTAGCTCTTTTAATCGTGTGCTCAGGAATAGTTAAAGAGGAAAACAGTATGACCTTGGTGGTGTTTTCCCCTTTCCCCCTGACGACGCACGCATTTTTGTGCTATAGCTCGATACTATTCGAGTTTGCTATATATACTTGAATACCGTGCATCAAGTCTTATCTAAATGACATATTGATGTGAAAATTCTCGCTTTAGAAATGTATTGCTCAGTTTTAGTCAGCCTTTAAGTTACTGTTATCCTCTTTAATTTTGTTGAGTGATAGATTTGGACGCGCAGACATTCGCTGCGAGTGTGCATGATGGCCAGAGTGGTGGACGACAACGACACACACAACTATCACACAACAAGACAAAATGAAGCGGCACACATCACTCCCTATATTAGATATATGAGCCTGTAGTAATGCATGATATGTATCACGAGTTCACAACCAGTTCTAATATAAACCCAAAGTGATAATAGTGTGGATCGGGGTACGAGTACATAGACCCTAGATATACGAGACAAGCCGAGAGGTCCACCCGGTAGAGGATGGGCGAGCCGGCTGGATGGAGGCAGGTTATATTCATCACACAGTACTCCATTCCACAAACCAACAGCTTATATATCTTCCAAAAACATTGTCTTGTGTAACATGCATAAGGACACTTATCAATTTAGAAATGGCGGTTATACGATTATCTGGAGACGTCAAAATAGTTCATCGCTCTGGATGCAACATGTGCTCTAGTGTTTGTGTCCAACAAAATATTTAGCCATACTTATTAGATTACAGCTAAGCGCATACATTAACTATACATGGTCTGTGTTTTGATGGTCGATGGTTACTAGAGATTAGATGAATCCTGGAGAATCCCCCAGTAACTGTGCACTACAGCAAACCCGTCCTGGAACCGTAAACCCGCCATCCCCATTTCAAGCCGCGGCAAGGATTTGACGCCTTGACAGGTCGTTCCTGGTGGCCCGGAAAACCTTGTGCTCACTCGCACGCTCATGTTGTTGTGAGGACTGGGCGTGGGAGCTAGTACTAGGGAAGGAATATTGAATGGCCGGCCCGGCCTACACCTACACCTAGACACACACACACACACACACAGCGCTGCGCAAGCAGCAGGATGCCCTGCGCTGCAGCTTGCAGCCCGGCCGGCGGTCGTGCACGTCGTGGGTCCGGCCGTGGAAAGATGAGGCAGCAGGTGAGCCGGTGCCCATGCCATGCAGATAGACGATGCAGGAGCCTCGCGTCGCGTCGCGCCGCAGCTGTCCCAGCCCCACAGCAACAGCATGCAGTCTCGTCGCGCGTCGCACATGGGACGTACGCCTCGAACGTGTCGCGGCCCCCGGGAGCGGGCGTCGCCCGGGGCCGTGCGCCCGGCGCGCCGCCACGCGTCCTCGCGCCGCGCCTCCCGTGCGCTTCGGCCCCGTCGTCGTCCAAAAAGCCGATGATGGATGGAGCACCAGGGAAAAACAAGGGCCAGAGCTATCCTATCTATCCGCAGGGCAGGCCGCCGCGGCAGCAGGCTTTCGACGGAAAGCGACCGCGCGGGGCTGGCTCCGGCAGTCTGGCCGGCTGGGCCTGGGCGCCACCACCCCACGGCGTGAGCACAGGACATGGTGTGTCCTTGCCTGGCTGCCTGCGGGCGCGCGGGCCAGAGGGCCAGGCCGCCGGTGGCGCGCCGGTGCTCTGCGCGGCCTGGCTGCCCCGACAGCGCGCGCGCGCGCCCGTCCATCGTCCGCTGCATCTGGACCGAGACGTACGCGCGGGGGTGGGTGTGGGTGTGGGTGGTCCGGTGGAGGGGAAGTGGCTGGCCGGCCGGCCGGAGTGGAGAGCAACTCGGATGCATCGCGGAAAGCAATGGAATCTATCGCGCGTCTTGATGGGATAACTGACCCGTCGTACGCGCGACGACAAGTCAAGTGCGCGCGCCAAATGGCTGGCTGTGACCTACTTACTACTAGTAGCAAACGCATATAGACCCGGGCCCCGGACACCCTCCGGCCCCCATTGGCCAATTGTGCATCTCTCTCTCATCTCCCTCTCCCATCACCCCATCACCATGCATGGCGTACGTAAACCGGGCGAGAGGAATGGATCGGATAGACTAGGTGCAAGAGCTGGACAGCTAGCGAGCTACAGGGGCTAGCTATACGATCGAGCATGCCGTTGCCGTAGCTGCTCCTTCTTTCTATTTCTTGGAAAGAACAAGCGCTGCATGTGTGCACGGCTAGTTGTAGGTTGCTGTTGCGTCAGGGCAGGGAGAACGGCTGTGGGGTGGTTGGGCTCGGCCGGACGGTGTAGCAGTGTTAGTACTCCAGCAGTCCAGCTAGGGCAGCCATATCACACTACTCATCTCATCCGGTGACCGGTCAGTTCGTACGACGATCGTGCGTGTCTAGCTGCTACTGCATGCATGTGGCGCTGCCGTGGCCGCGTAGCTGCCCCGGCGAACACATGCAATGCGCACGCGCCTTTCCGCCGTATGCCGGTAAACTTATGTACGGAGGACTCACCAGGCCGCAAAGCTTACCTTGCCAGTGGAAGGCTTGACTTTTGGGGGTACCCGGCGGCCTAGATTTATAGACATGTTGAACAGGTGCTCCGTCAAAAGCTCAATCCCCACTAACTTTATTTCTGATATATGTATCCAATGGAAATATTGGTATATGAAGATAATATATACTATGCTACTACTAGTACATCAGGTTTTGTTGGATGGACTAAAATGTTCTAACTACCACGTGTACAGTTCGTTACAACCGATCTCTCCTGGCCTCTTGTCTTTCTGGTCACTAGTGTCCTGGCCTCCTGCTGGCCTGTACCCTGATGCATTAGGTGAGGACACGCTCGTTTGACGGTGAACAAAATATCTACTAACTTCTTCTTCACTACCCTCGCCGCTCCTGCACTGAGTTGTGCAGCTGGCTAGTACGTAGCAAGTCCACTCAATAAACTACGGAGCAGATAAAACCTTCGAGTGCTCCGTACATACTCCACATATATACTACTACTGCACATGTACGAAATGAATTTAATTAACAACGTGGTCATAAATTAAATACTGCTACTGCATACAAAAGACAAGCTTATGGATGATCTCCATAATCCACCTGTGGGCGTGCTACTACAATGTTTATTTTCGGAAGCCACACGTCCACAACTGGAGTTCCTCTCTTGCCTTAGTATGTCTCCGTAAGAGAGGGATCGATCAGGAGTATAGATACGTAGCTACACATATACGTACACACACGTATAGTGGTCCATGCTCGTCGAGATGACTTCATGGTCCGTGCTCCATTAAATGGTTTGCACACATGCATGGCAAAGAAGAAGATGTTGAAACGCATGCGAGGTGTAAACGAAACAATGTGCTCCTCACATATAGTAGAGCATATAAGTAATATAAGTACATAGCATCAGCTTATAAACTATAAACTTTATGTAGTAGTACCATCTTTATTTCCTTTCCCTCTATAGGACGACGACACGCACGCACAAATTAAAAGAGGGAGAGATGCCACAGACAAACACACTAGCTAGCGCAAATCTAGACCTCTTCGCTTTAACCACCAGGGGCATGTACTGCTAACCAGTTTAAACAATTAACTCCCGTGGTACGACTAGCTTTGGACCTATCCGGCCTGACCTGACCTGCTGCGTACGACTCGCCGGCCTTTCACGTGCATCCATGATTCAACCCCTGTAGTCACCAACCTCTCTTACTCTCGCCGGGCCAGCCAATCAGGTGCCCTCGTGCCTTGGAGATCGGATAAGGATCATCGTCGCTTTTGTGTTTTGTTTTTTGTTTGTTTACAATGTTTTAGGGTACTAGTACTACGGTAAACTGCATGCGTGGCTAGTTGGCTAGTTCCCAACAACCGCCAGAACCTTTATTTTGCAGCAAAACACCATCCATCCAGACTTTAGAGAGTTTAAGCTCTTAAGCAACCACATCCAGCTAGCTGCTTTATTTTGACTTGGATCGACCACCAATTTCATTGTGGCTCTGTCCTTTTCTTGCTCTTGCTTGCTGCTTGATCATTTAATTTCATTTCGCTGACTGTATATATTTCCTGGCTTGGAATCTGCCCTGCCCAGCATTATATTACGTGAAAAATCTAGAGCTGGCAGTAGTGAACAAAAAAAGAGGGAGGAAGCTGTGTCTGTGTGGAATAAGATGCCAAGTGTAGAGCACATTACCCCGTGCGCCGGGCCGTGTGTGGCGAGTGATTCCCTGTCACATGGCCCTGCAAGCTCTAGCTAGGAGTACCAAGCCTATTAGCAAAGGGCCTGCCTTTACTTGGCGTGGCATGGGCATGGCATCGCACGCACCACCGGTTTAATTTTGCGAATTGATTAGTGGCCTGATGGATGGAAACTTAACCCCAAGTGGGTGTTGATTAGTACGTACGTACGAGAGCCGGCCGTCGTTGGGGTTTAGCGAATAAACTAGCGAGTGCCATCCTTATCTCAGACACCTCCCCGCCCTGTTTCCCCATCTCCAACTTGTGGAATCCCCACGCCATTACCAGCACTAATATAATCCCCCGCCAACTAACCCCGGCCCGGTGTGTGTGCGGGTGCGGCCACCAAACCTAATCTCCTCGGGACACGAGCGGCTTGACGCCTCTCTCTCCTTGCATTGTTTGTTTGATTACTAGTACTAGAGAGCTACAGTACTATATAGGAGTACAAGCTAGCTAATCCAGCTGCTTTAGCCTCATCAGCTTTGACGATATCAAATCCGCATATGTTTAATCAGGGGAGATCTCCGCGGCGGCGCGCCCGGATTGGGCAGCAGCCCGGCGAGGTGTCGTGGGCGCCGGGGAGGGCGACAGCGACTGCAGCAAGCTGCCGGCGTCCGGCTCCGATGCCGAGGCCGATTGCCGAGGCCCAACCGGCCGGCCGCCCCGGCGTGCACGCCAAACAGAGAGAGGGAGAGAAAAGGCAGCAAAGGAATAACGCCTCGAAATGCGTAACGAGAGGGGATTTCATTCGCTGTGATCTTCTCGCCTCGCCTTTGCGTGATCGGCTCCATCAGGGTTTTCTGTGTTAAAACTAGTACTAGAGGAGAGGATGCTAATACCGATGGTGTACCACCGCCCTCGTCGTTACGCGCGCGCGTGCACCTAATTTCGCGCCTGCCTTAACTGACTTGGTCGTCAGCTTTCGGGCGTGTCGGGCCGGCCGGCCTTCACACATCAGTCGTCGTACGTACTAGGTCAATGCATGGGTGGTGAAGGCCGTGGTGTTCAGAGAAGACAAGTCACGGTGCCCTTCTTGTTGATCGTTCGATCGGTTTCCAACCCTAATTAAGATCACACTAGTACTACTGTTTATTCTGTTCTCGGATATATACCGACGACTGGCAGCATAGTACTAGTAAGCACATTTTCATCCATGACCATGGCATTGTTCAAGTTAGCTGCTAGTACAAGGAGTAGTAACCTTTTTTTGAACGTAATCAAGGAGCAGGAACTAACCATGTATTTTCATGCATATCCAGTTATTAAGGCTAAGTTCAGCAGGTCGGGTATACGATCGGGTACAGTACAAAACGACACTGTTCACAGAAATAGGGATAGTTAGAATAGTGGATAGATGGATTTTTTACCCCACCTGTTGGCCTTAGCCTATCAGCATCGGTAAGAACGTACTAGCTCCTAGTTCCACTCTCCGGGCAACACGTACGTGTGTTTTACAATGCCACCACTAGCTAGGGCTTTGCTTGCGGCACCTTGGCAACAAGTGTAACCTCGATCGAGGGCCTTGTTTTTAACAGCGCCACTAATGCCACGCTAAACCGGAATCATGGCCCAGCTTTCCCCGAAAGGCGCCAAGTTTTGTGCCACATTTTAAGGAGGAAGCCGCGGATCGATGGGTTGATTGGATGGCAAGCAAAGCTTCAACCCCAAGGCTGCTGCACACTTGGCAGGTTTCGGTCCATGGTTTGTTAGCTAGCCAGGATCCCTCCTTTCCCATGCTAAATTAAAGCCTTCACCACGCTCCCTGAAATTAAACTAATCCCCAGTTGCAAGGTAAAGCTTAACCACCAGCCACACAAGCAAAGGGATATGATGCATGATGGCTTTGCATCGGTAGCCAGGGGGTTAGAGTAGGGCAGGGGACCTCCAGACCCCGGGGGACCTTGGAACATTCAGACAAATTAAAAGGCCAAAGGCTTAGCGCTAATCACAACTACTGTAATAAACAAACTCTCGCTAACCTTTATGGACATATGCTCCACCCACCCGGTGAAGCGCACGTACATAAAGTGGACGGTGACCTGGCGTGATGTGGACCGGGCATCGCTGACTTGGCGTCTCCCCTAGAGCGACACGTGTGAGGCTGGTTTGGGCAGCAGCGTCACCGGAGCGAGAGGGGCCGGGGCGGATGCCGAGGCGCCCTCGAGGAGGGTGACGAATTGTGTGGGACGGGAAAATGATGGGATTCCAATCTTAAATAATACGACCAAGTGTTAATGGCTTACTATATTAGATAAAGGATTTTTTTTGCGAGCGAGGGTTTGAGGAGGAGATCGAGCTCGGCCATCGCGAAGCGAAACGTGGCCATCGTGTCCTGATTAGTTTATGGGCCCCGTTTTAATTAGGTGTCGGATTAACCGTGCTTCAGTGCTTGAAAGGTGCGGGAACTTTCTTGCGATCACTTTGTTTTTTAGGGGCTCACTTCTCAAGGGAGAAACTTTATCGTGCGATTTGCTATACAAGGCAAGTATGTGACATAAGGGCTGACGCATCATAACCATGCCAACACAATAACACTGCCCCCACATGTTTTTGTATCATCGTATCTCTTCTATATATATCTATACGTGTAATCAGATACGATCAGTGCAGCATTTATCGATCTTTTCAATTTGCGTGTTAATAAGTTCGCAAATACAGTAATACTTGCACTGGTAGGTTTATGCAAACACCAACCATAAGTAGGCTCAGCCACAAAGGATGCAAAACTGCCTTCTAAGCTTGTACTACAGTATTAGCGGGAAAAGAAAGGAAGATTACTTGTAAGTTATATTCCCCCTATACTCAATCATATCCACTCACCGTTTTAATTGACACCCGCTAATTGTTCTTGGAATAAAGAAACTTATGCAAATCAGATGCGATGTTCTTTTGTTAGGGAATAAAAGAACAGTCATGAATTGGCAATCTGTTAGAACATTGTATGCTGCGTTGCCTGTACATATACGCACCAGTGACCGGACACCGTACATTCAGAAAACAGCACGACAGGAGCCGCTTTACATCAAGGCCAATCAAAGTGCAATCTGCAATACCAATATGATACATGTGAGGAAGCACGGCACACCAGAAAGCCGCAAAATCTTATCTTATAGGAGTACTTGCCTACATCTCCCTGATATCTGAATCCTCTGAAGGTGGTGAGCCCAACCTTCCATCAGGCAATGCTGGCTCTGCTCTTACATTGTTCTCACTGGTCTTGTGCTGGCTGCAAGCCTGAAATCTGAAGCAACATGACACGTGGTCGTTAAGGATCCCGGTAACCTGCATGAAGGAGTAGATCGTTGTAGGGCCAACACAATGGAATCCTCTGCACATCTCCTTGCTTATGGCTTCAGCTTTCGGCGTCTTTGTAGGTATTTGGCGAGCATGGCGGAAGAGGGCCTGTGGTTCACAAAGCTCCAGCAGTAGTTGCTGAACGATCCGAATTCCTTAACAACCTAAAGGTAAGCATTTCGAAAGTTTAACACACCAAACATGAATTTATGAATACATATGGTAGTATATATTCATAAGATGTTTGATTAAATCGTGGTGGAGCTGCAAATCATGTGTAGAAGTAGAAGAAGCAGGCGGAGGCCCAGGCCCATGTATCACATTGTCAGATTCTCAAAGGTTAACTGATGTGGCCCATGTACAAAACAAAGTCTCGGCCTCTTGGGACTTCTCTTTACTTATGGACAACAAATGACTTCTATATCCTTGTGCTGGTCAGCTGAATGAATCTCACTACTGCTTTTTATATGCATTGGGCAAATGCTCAAAATTTATAATGTTGCCATATTTCTGATATCATTTTTCCCGTTTGTTTTTGAATGAAAAAGAAAATGCCAAATAGGAAAAACAATAAACTATTAGCATTCAGACTTGTCAGAAGCGCAATATGAAGAGTAATTCATGTGTGTCCTAGTCCGTCAGAGAAAACTCAAACTGAACAAACAGATGCAATGCAGATGCAAATAGATGCAGACTCTGTACCTTGTGCATTTGCTTGGCGTTTGTTACCACAGCGCGTATCTTTTGCTCTGACAGCAGCACGATTCCATTTGATCTCAACAGGTTTATCTTCTTCTCCGTGAACTCAGAGACGGACGCAAAGTTGAAGCCGTCAAACATCTCCCTGGTACAGGGGCTGAGGCCATCAACAGACATTCTAACACCTCTTTTATGAACAGAGATTCAGTTGTGGGACGCATACCTGAATTCCTCCCTCTTGCTCAAAATAGCAGGCCAGGTGAGTTCAGCTAAGGCTTGTGAAAGCGTAAGCAGCTCGAATAGCATTCGATCGTCATGAGATGGAACTCCCCATTCTTCATCATGGAATGGGACATAGAGGGGATCTGAAGAAATGGAGGTGCCACACCAATATCATGATGATAGCTGACAACTGTGGTCATATACTTTCACAAAATGGAAACTTGAGAAAAACTGCAAATTTCAACAATGGCAGGAAAGATGCACAGAATGACACGTACAAAGATGCATGATCACCAGTTTTGGGCTGTTCATGGATAACATTTTTAGAGCTAAAAACATAGGATATTCACCATTAATTCACTAACCCCTAACAGTGGCATGTGGCAACACAAAAGGCCAGTTTTTTTTGGGGGAATATGAAGACAAACCAACACAGGCATTTGAATACTTCAGTCACAGAGCACAAAAGAGATGAAGTCTGAAATGTAACCTTATGACTTTGCAATGTATTACTAGAGGAAGCATGAAAAAACGCTATTTCTTTCACTTATATTAAAAACTAGCAAGTTGGCCCGCGCAAATAGCGCAGGTTGCTAGTCTTTTCAACATTTTGAGTTTGTTTAAATTCATTTTTTTAATATTTTTGCTCAACCTTACGTTTTTAGTTTTTGAGCAATAAATATTTTTCTCAATATTTACTTTTTATCATTCTTTAAAAATATTCTCTTGAGTTAAGAAACCCCGATTCTTTCTTTTATTGTTTGGTATAAAATATTTAGATTAGTCTATATTATTGGATGACCATTACAACCTATAGATTTTTTCTTTTAGATTGTTAGATGTTCTAAAATCTAATGACTCGCTTACCTTTTTTATTAATGTGGTAATTTCAAGACCCTTCAATGACTGCGATTGTGTAAAATTTGAGCTGCTAGATCACAACCATATAATTTTATTCCTAAATTTTTATTTAAAAATATCTATATATTGAGATCTTGTACACTTACCCACGACAATTGGTTCTGTTTAGTTTAGTGCAAGTATGGTTATATTTTCAAAACTTTTACGTATATTTATTTATTGTCATTTCTATTGGTCATGAGTAGCACATCTTTTTTCTAGATTTTATTTTTATATTATGTTATCTACTTTTAAAATATATTTTTATATTGGTGTATTGGATTCAAATTCATTGTTATTTTTAATTTATAGTTTAGATTATATCTACTATCTAGATTGTTATAATTTGTATTACATCTAAACATGATCTTAGGCATTGTGTTTTTTATAATTGAATAACGGTTGAAGCTGTGATTTGGTCTTCAAAATAAATTTAAATATAGTTACACCATCCAACAATTCAAGTTATCTTTATCCTATCTCAAACTTTTATAAAACTAATGCAGACTGACTTGAGTTCCGATGGCCATAGTGAGGATCTAGGGGGCCAGCACATGGGAGCCATAGTGCGGGCTTAGGACCATGGAGTGAATTGGGACACAACGGCCAGAGACTATGCCAAATCGATCCTTGGGTTTCCACTTTCCACCAAAACTTTGGTTGCCATCTTGTTCTCCAGTAGGTCGATCTTGAGCTTTCAGCAAAACTTTGGGTTTGAGTAAGTGTAAAAAATTCTTGCGTTCTGTGAAGGCCATCAAATCTTTATACAGGAAATGTTATATTCAATTCTTGCAGCATGTCCTTTGAAGACCGGTCCTTTGAAATTTCTTCAGAAATATTGCGTTCTAGATTAGATGTAGTCTTCTCTCTTATCCGATGATATTCTTATAACGTTCAGCGTGCCTGTGTTGTCCCTCTCTCACTAATTCGCATCTCTTTATTTATCGGTGTTTGATCCGGCAATGCACCACGGGGTGTGTCACGTAGTGCTTTTGTGGGCGTCTGCATCAACCGTAGCTCGATGGTTCGCATAAAGGTGCGACGAAGAACACAAAACACGAGGGAGACACAATTTATACAGGTTCGGGCCGCGAGATGCGTAATACCCTACGTCCTGTTTGGGGCTGGTTATATTGATTTGAACTCTCGAGGATACAATGAGGGCGTATGAGGTTGAGGAAGTCGGAGAGTTGGGGGTTGAGTTCCTATGGGGTTGAGGAGCTATCTTCTTAAGAGGGATCTCTAGTCCGCTTTATATAGTCCGGCGTGGCTTGGGTTACAAGGAGTTCTAGTCCTACTAGGATTGGTTACATCTTCTACTAGAATTTTTTTTAGATCTTCCTTGTACACGTCGAGTCCTTGTCTTTTGCGCTGAGTCAGTCGGTCTTCTCCTGGACCGGGCCCTCCGCCGGCCCATGTAGAGAATACGCTCCATGAGGACCCAGAGGATATCTATCCCCCACAAGCCCCCGAGCTTCAAGTTAACTTGAGAATCAATCAGGTTGAAGATCTAAATTCTGCTTTCTGAATGTCTTGCCTTGTAGTCTTCGAAAAATTTCTGATAGTATCCTCCATGCAGCCCCCGACCCTCAAGCTGATTAGCATAATCAGGTTGAGGATCAAGTAGTCGAGTGGTCTTCAGAAATTTCGAGTGAATCGGCCAGGCGCGCGGCGGCGCAACCCCCGAGTCAACAAAGTAGTAAGTCGGCGAAAAAGTGAGTCAGCGAGGCACACGGCGGCGCAGCCCCCGAGCTGACGAAGTAGTCGGCGAGGCGCGCGGCGGCACAGCACCCGAGCTGACGAAGTAGCGAGTCGACGAAGCGGTGAGTCGGCAAGGTGCGTGGCGGCACAGCACCCGAGCTGACGAAGTGAGTCGGTGAGGCGGACAACAGCCCAGCCCCCCGGTTCGACGAAGTAGCGAGTCGGCGAGGCGCGCGGCGGCGCAGCACCTGAGCTGACGAAGTAGTCGACGAGGCGGGCAGCATAGCCTCCTTGAGTCGGCGAGTCGGTGGCGAAGCCTCCCTGAGTCGGCGAGTCGGTGGCGAAGCCTCCCTGAGCTGTCAAAGTTGTGACTCGGCGCGGTGCGCGACGGCGCAGCCCCCGAGCAGACGAAGCAGAGTCAGCGAGGTGCGCGGCAGCGCGGCCCTCGAGCTGACGAAGGAGTGACTCGGCGTGGTGCGCGACGGCACAACCCCCGAGTTGTCGAAGTAGTGAGTCGGCAAGGCGGACAATAGCCCAGCCCCAGAGTCAACGAAGCAGCGAGTCGGCGAGGTGCGCGGCGGCGCAACTCCCGAATCGACGAAGTAGTGAGTAGCGTTTTCCTGAAACGATAATTAAGAAACAACCCGAGTAGTATTGATCGGAAAGAAAGTATACTCAAATAATATTGAAACGACAGAGCAAACCAGTAGAAGTAACTTAGCTGACGGAGGTAGAGTGAATTCCTCGTTTGAATTCTGAGTATAGCGAAGGCATTGAGCATCGGTGGACCAGACCGACTGCCCCATAAGAGCATGTAACACCAGCTGTAAGTCAAGTAACGACCTGAGTAGAGAATCAGAATACATCCTGACATGAGTTTTGCAAAGACATATAGCGCCGTGCTATCGGTCATTCGACCTAGGACGATTGCCTTTGTTTTTGTGGGGCCCTGAGAGCTCCCCAATATGAGTATGAACGAAAGCATATAACACCGTGCTGTCGGTTATACAACCTAGGCCAATTGCCTTTGTGGGTGGGGCCGGAGGTATCCCCGTCATGAGTAGGAGTGGGCATGTAACACCGTACTATCGGTCATACGACATAGGCCGATTGCCCTATACGAAAAGTGCGAAGGGATAGAGGACACCCCGTTACTGAATAAGTGAAGGCATGTAGCACCAGTTGGCCAAACTGACTGCCCCATTGTCACGGTGGTCATATAGAGTTCATGACGTCCGCCGTCATAGATCTTGCCAGAAAACACTGAGACTTGTCAAAACACGAGATGCGACAGAAAAGGTTCGACTCGGCGAAACACGAGATGCGACAGAAACGATTTAACTTGACGAAACACGAGATGAAAAGAATTGACTCGGCGAAACACGAGATGAAAAGAATTGACTCGGCAAAACACGAGATGCACACGATTCGAGAAAGTATATAAAGTAGAAAATGTTTCAGCTTACCGAGGTGCATAATGCACGGTTTGAATGATCAGAAATAATCTGAGTAATATGAAACCCAGAAATAATCCGAGTGATCTGAAGTAATATGTCTAGTCCAGAAATAATGGTGATGAAATAATATGAGTAGCCAAGTGATACTAAAATAATATGAATAATCCTGAAATTAATATGAATGATCCGAAATAATGTGAGTAATTCAGAATTGATCTGAGCAAAGCCAAGTGATCCGGGACGAGTGACCAGAACCAATATGAATAATCTAAAGATGATCCGAGTGATCCAAAGATAATCCGGGTGATCCAGCAATAACATAGATAATCCGAGTGATCCATAGAAAATCCAATTGATACAATAACTCGGATATTCCAGAAGTAATTCAATGATCCAAATAGCCGGATGATTAAGAGATAATTCAATAGATCCATAGCCCGGATGATTAAGATAATTCAATATATCCACAGTCCGGATGATTGAGAAATAACATGAGTAATAATAGCAGACCACTTGGATCGGATGACTCATTGGGCGCGACATAGAGTTTATAGTGAGAGAGAAAATATTTTCCTGAAATAAAAAATCAGGGAACAAATGTGAGTAGCATTGTTTGCAGAGAAAACACTTGAAAATAATAGCATTTGAGCAACTCGGTCGAGCGAGTCGGATAAACGAAGAGATAATTAGCATAATTAAATGCATAAATTAAAATAACTTAGCTCTTTCTGGAAATCTAGCGTATGGCCGACCCTTCGCAGTATTGCAGATCGATCTCTGCCAAAATTGGATAGCAATCCGACTAGGAATTGATGTGATCTCTTTCCATCGTGAAGTATTGCGCTCATTGACAGCTCCTAGGTGGCCTTCAATATGCATCAGGTAATAGATTGAGTAGCTTCTGATTCTTCTTAACCGGACCGCCCTTTTCTTGATTTCCGCGCAAGCTGAAGCCAGCAGCCTTGCATGCAAACGTAACGCGACAGCCGGACAGCCTTTCCAAAAATAATTGTAAAATAGCATATTGATTGTTGGTTTCAAGTCCGAGTCGACGTGGAATCCCTGCAGACTTCTTTGGATTAATCCTGTTGACTCTAATACCGATCGGATCTGTAGTACCGTGAGAATATGGACTTCTAATTTCGGAGCGTGATCAGCGGATGGATCATCTTGATCTTTTCATGCATCCTGTTTTTGACTTGAGGGACACGAGGTCCGAGGTGTTGACGCCGCCGAGAAACAACAACATCACCGTAACACTATTGTTGGGGATGATGTCCATCACAACCCTGTGATCTTTTGTTGGTGAAGAAGCCAAAACCGAGCCGTCCGTGCTGCAGATCAGATCTGCTTCGTCTCGAACTTGAACTTGTGATAGATCGGAACTTTTTCTTGATCCTTTGTGGCGGAAACGCCCTGCTTAATCCAGACTAAGCACACCTGCCACTTCTGGCTCGCAGTGCACTTAGGCTAGACTAAATCCGGTAGTCCGTCGAGAGTCCTTCGGGCTCTCGATGTCACCATTTCCCAGAGGAACCGACGTTATCCACATCCGATCCTCGATGGAGCCACAACAGTTACAACAACATCACAGGCAATTGAATAGATATTACATAGACTTTAGTTACAAACCAAGTTCGAAATCAAATAGAGTTCAACATAGTGTCATACAACAACATAGTTCAAATAGTCTCTCGCAACGGAAATTTAGAGTTCATGTTTCATGATACCCAAAATACTTGCATAAAAGAACGAGCATCGAGCCCACTGATGCCGCTCCTTTCCAGATCATAACTCTACTCATTCCTGATGGGGACACGACCCTCCACCAACACAGGCACAGAAGAGTAACTCCATGCCTGTAAGCCAAAAGTGGGGGGCAAACCCTGAGTACTAATTACTCAGTAGTACTTAATGGACGAGGCTTACGGCTGACGCGGAGCTTACTTACTAGCATCTGAGTCCTTAGCCATTGCTTTTATACAGGATCAAATTAATCAGTGGAAGCA
The DNA here is from genome assembly GCA_022530915.1 of Paspalum notatum. NCBI lineage: Eukaryota > Viridiplantae > Streptophyta > Magnoliopsida > Poales > Poaceae > Paspalum > Paspalum notatum. The sequence goes on from CM039684.1 coordinate 5,689,492, forward strand.
GGATTTGACAGCTGCTTACATTATTGCGCCCGAGCAGCATTTAACAGCTGCTCGAGTCATCATAATTGGTGGAACATGATCGATATAGCATAGCATGGCATGAAAGTAAAGCATGTATCAGGAATGTGACAAGTATTGCGTAAAGTAAATCAGGCATATCCAAGTATGTAGTTGTCAAAACCATGAATTCTTAATACAACATATTCATATAGATTACTACTTTGCCCGTCAGTGGTATTGGCATTCTCACACCTGGTGAGCATCAGCGATTCGAATCGATTTTTATATTCCCGGGAATAACTAGAAGCACCAGGATGTCATATGGTTACTACCTCCCAGCGTTCCACGTATGCTTCCCCCATCTCCACCTGTCACGTCTCAAGTTCGATGACCACTCCCGCCTGACTCCCGGAGCGCGTTGTCGCAGGAGCGGTACCTCGGTTACGTCGGGTTCTGCCCTCCTTTAACACCCGCCTCCGCGGCCACCTTCCTCTCAACCAGTGGGTAGGAACGTGCCCCTTGCTTGAGACGTCACAAGTAAGACTTTCACCGGCCCATGGATTCCGAATAAGCACTCTAGCAATGTTATGCCGACCAATAGGCGAACAACGACCGGCCTTATGCGACTCGGGCGGAGTCCACCACACATTATCTCAATTCTCAACATTCATACCCATATCTCCGCCCGGTCTCCATTTATACCATACATAATCATGGCATGATAATAATAACTTTCATAGTGAGACTTTCTTTTTGAAAAGTAACACCTACGCGACGAGTGACCTTTATTCACTCGTGTCTACTCATACCTGGCCATTCTAGGCACTCGTCCTACGAACTCTAGGTATAGGTGCTACGGCCAGGGCGGCCAGGAGATCTAATGCAATTGGTTTCAATTAACACCTAATGCAGATGCGTAATCAACAGATATTTTATTTGCTGGGAATTGCATGATCCTGCCTACCTTCTTTCTCGCTAGGGTTAGTCTCCTCAGCAGCGGTGTCAGCGGTCAGCTGTGGGTCCTCTTGCTCCTCTTCGGGCTCCTCGACTAGGGGTTGCTCCTGCACCGTCTCTTTTTCGATCGCGGGGACTATATGCATGAAAGATACAGACATGAGCGCATATGAATGCAGATGTATGTATTTGATGTAGACGAAGTGCAGATATCAGTATGCAGCATATACTTTATGGAAAACGACATGTGCATAGTAGTTAAAACTAGACACATGCATATATTTAGTGTAAGCCATGCACATTTGTGAATTAAATTATGCATCTGAGTTCTACCAGTTTAACTAACCCAAATAAGACCAAACTTTTATGACGTGCAGATACTTCATACCCAAGGTTACTGCCAAAATTTCAGCCCAATTGGAGTTATAATTATTTTATTAAAATTCTAGCAATTTCTTAGCCCTACACCTTGTCAGAATTTTCATAATTTATTGAAAGGGTTTCTAAAGGTGAATTTTTTTCAGTGAACTATACTTAGCATTAACTATATACACAAAAATTGACAAGTTAAAATTCCCAAGTTTGACAGGGCACATAGTTTCCATATATAAATCTAGTGCAAAATTAAAATGTACATATAAACATTGTGAGCAGCCCCCTATCATATACTTTCTGAATTCTACAACACTCCCATATGCTACTGGAATTTTTCTAAAATTTACCTTGCCCATTAGAACCCATTTTTCCATTTATCTAGTTTTCCAAATCAAGATTTGTCATTTTCAAATCACCACCAAAACTAAATATGCAGAGGCTCATATTTTACCAGTGGTGTCTACAAACTATATAGGACCTAAGAAAAATATCAGTGAGACATATACAACATATTTTGCATGGACCTCATTTTCATGTTACCAAATAATGCATAAAATAGATGTGAAATGGTAAAACCAAGAGTGAACAGTAAGTTATTGAGTCACCAACAATTACCACAGTACCAAAACATCCTAAGAAGGCTACTGACCGAGTTTCATCTCATTTGGATTCCAATTAGCCCATGTTTCCTATTTTTACTTGATTTATCATGCATATTCAAAAACAGAGGCAAAACCGTACATTCACACCACTACATCATACATACTGTGTAGATCTACTTACCAGGAGTACAACGCAATTAAGTTTTCCTTTTCACGATTTTTATTTGATTTTATATGAATTTCCAAAGTTTCAGCCGAATTATAGGAAAAAGAAATAGAAAAACATAAATCCGGGGGTTAGAACATAATTAACCGTAGACTGCAGGGGCTAGCATGCAAGATTCACAAGACTGAGTAAATAGCGATAAAAGACTCTGCGTGAAATGCAAAAACCCCGGGGGCTAACTTGCAAAACCCCCGGGTCTTCTTCCTCCTCCCGCCGCGCGCGACGGCGCGGCGGCGCGCACGCGCGCTCGCCGGAGCCGTGACACGGGGCGTGGGAGGTCCGCGCGGGCGCGGCGCGCTACCTTGGGTGGACCTCGACGGCGGAGGTGGCGTGGACGAGGCGGTGTCGGAGCGTGAACGGCGGTGACGGCGGCGCGGCAAGGACGTCGCGCCGAGGTCGATCTCCGCGGTTGAGAGCGGAACGACGACGAGGTCTAGGGTTTCGGGTGCGCGGGAGCGAGGCGAATGCAATGGTGGCGGTTTAGGGGCGCGGGGTGGACGGAGACGGCCGGCGCAAGCTTGAACCGAGCTTTGCCGGAAATGGCGGCCCGCGTCGGTCGCTTTTCGATCTGGCGATAGGGAGTGAGGAGGCGACGAGGGTAAGCGCAGGAGGTGCGGGGTGGAGTGGAGAGTGTAGTGGTGTAGTTCCCGTGGCTTGGGGAGGACGAGGTTGCGCAGCGCGAGCTCGAGCTTTGGCTCGGGCCGGCAATGGCGACGCGGCGATAGCGAGCGAGAGGGAGACGAGGAGAGCTTTGGGAGAGGCAGAGAGTGAGTGGAGGTGAAAGAGGGAGGAGAGGCGCGTCGGCCCCGGGTTAAAGGCGTGGCCGAGGGGGTCGATCCGCGTCGCGGGCGCGGTGACCGTACGCCGGCGGCCACGCGGCGTTCGCCGGTCCGGACAGGGTGGCACGCCTGACGCGCGGGTCCCACCCGCCAGTGTCTCAGAGAAAGACCATTTCCATTTGTGTTTTCTCCCTCTCGGTAAATCACATTTTTAACCTATTTAGAGTCTGATTTTGAAAAAGTGCCAGTTGGATGAAATGTTCTACTCTTTGAACTCTACAAATTTGTCAAAAGGTTCAACCCTTAAATCAGTTTGAAAATATGAATTTCGCTTGAATTTTTGTAGCAGCCCCAATTTGGACAGGAGGACCTTTATTGCTTAGGAATTCAGAAAGTCCCAAGTTTGTTTAGAATTCCAAAACCTAAAACTTTTCTAATTTGATCTTTGCATGAAAATGGCTGTAGGTTATAGAAACATTGAGGTTACTAAACAGGTCAGATTTGGATTGGTTTTCTGTGTTGGTAGAAAATGATCCTAAACTCCATTTAAACCTCAATATGTGACCAAGCTCAAATTACCAAAGTTGTTCCCCAGCACTTCATCTCCAAGTTTGATAATATAAAGTTGGCCTGAATCCTAACAGATTTTGAATTATAGACACAATTATGTTCCAAGGTTTGGTAAAACAGAAATTTCACTTTGTGTAGAGGCTTTCTTGTTTCCCACTTTTGAGGTATCAAACGAAGTCCAATTACTTCCACAATAGGTGTATTTGAAAGGTGATAAGTTCAATTCCATTTCATAGAAAGGAAGATTTTAAAGTACTGTAGTGAAGTCAAAAGTAATTTCAGAATCAACTTGGGAAAAAGCTGAAAACCCATACTTGGGAAATTTCTAAGTGTGAGTTGATCTAGTTGTTTCCATGAGATATTTGGGTGAAATTTTGAGTGAGTAGACGATAGTTTTGATCCATGCTCAGTGTAGCAAAAGGATAGTCCATAACATGTACAACAAATTTGTCGACGGAGTTGAGCTCGGGTACTTAATGAATTTGAAAGCTTTATTAGGGCTCAAGTTTGCTCACGATCACAATTGGCACTTATCAGAAACTTTGGGTTAGATCTTTTAAACCTCCTGTCTTTAGATTTTTGAACATTGTCCAACAGAAAAGTCTAGGGCTACTTTTCTTATCCGAGGTTTGGCATTTGGAGTTGAGCTCAAAAGCATGTGGGTGTTGACCTATCCAACCACGAAATGTGTGGTCTTGCATCTTATGTAAAAAATTTTGATTTAGTGGCTCCTCCACATATTTCTTGTTACTCTCTAAGCATGATTAAGTCTTAATCCATCATTAGCTTGTCTCTAACCGCGTGTTAGGGCTCTGGAGATGCCAGGGGCGTCACATCCTTGACGGTGTCGATGATGATGGCTATGGAGCTAGCGATGTTGTTGAAGCAGACACCCCTATCTGGCGCGCCAACTGTCGGTGTTTGATCCGGCAATGCACCACGGGATGTGTCACGTAGTGCTTTTGTGGGCGTCTGCATCAACCGTAGCTCGATGGTTCGCATTAAGGTGCGACGAAGAACACAAAACACGAGGGAGACACGATTTATACAGGTTCGGGCCGCGAGATGCGTAATACCCTACGTCCTGTTTGGGGCTGGTTGTATTGATTTGAGCTCTCGAGGATACAATGAGGGCGTATGAGGTTGAGAGAGTCGGAGAGTTGGGGGTTGAGTTCCTATGGGGTTGAGGAGCTGTCTTCTTGAGAGAGATCTCTAGCCCGCCTTATATAGTCCGGCGTGGCTTGGGTAACAAGGAGTTCTAGTCCTACTAGGATTGGTTATATCTCCTACTAGGATTCTTCTTAGATCTTCTTTGTACACGTCGAGTCCTTGTCTTTTGCGTGAGTTAGTCGGTCTTCTCTTGGACCGGGCCCTCCGCCGGCTCACGTAGAGAATACGCTCCATGAGAATCCAGGGGATATCTATCCCCCACATTATTAGCAATCCTACAACATGCTAATCATGGTGGCGTGTGCTAGATCTACATCTTTTATTATCAGTTTGGACTCAAAGAGGATTTATTACGCCGTCCTTATTCTTATTGTTACTGTATCTCTCCCATGGTATCTATATATTTATCCAATAAATGAGTGGTCAATATTAAGATGTACATAGAGTCTTAATAGTGACCAATCAATTACTTGGATAAGCGTACATGCACAATACAAAATAAAATAATGAGTCATTACTATTTCTATTATTGTACACATGCCATTACAACTTTGCACATATTTGAGATATGCCATTATGTATCTTTTTTGGACCAAATTGCCCCTTTCTTCTACCTGTGCCCTCTCTCCTCGCTCCCTGGTGCCTCTCTCATCTTCAAAATCCATGGCCGCCGCCCCTCGCCGCGGGCCGCCATCTCCTTCCCCACTTCCACTGCGAGGCTGCCATCCCTAGCTCACCGGAGCCAGCAGCGCGATTCGGCTCAGCGCCTCAGCGGGAAGAGCCGCGGCCCAGCGTCCGGACGGAGGAGCTGCACGGCGTGGTGGCCGGCGCCACAAGCGGAGTGGCCCGACGCGGCTCAGTGCGCTGGCGGAGGAGCTCACCGAAGTGGCAGCAGGCGGCGCGGCTCGGCTTTGTGGCCTAGCGCACGGGCGGAGGAGCGACCCGGTGTGGCAGCCGTCGGCGCGATTCGGCTCCGCGCGGCGGCGGCGGCACAATTCGGCTCCGAGGGTTGAGTTGTGGCTCCGCGTGGCGGTGGCGCAGCCCAGCGCGCGTGCGGTGGAGTCGCCCGTCGTAGCTCCCCGTCGCTCCGCGCTGAGGCTAGGAGGAGCGGGCACCACAGGCCGGCACGCACGGTGGCTGGGAGGAGTGCAGCTTGGTGGTCGCCGAGAAGGACGTCAGTGGCGGGCTAGGTGGCGGCGATGGCGAGGAAGAAGCACGGGGAGAAGCGGAGCGCGATGGCCGCCGGGGATGACGACGTCGATGGCGGGTTGGCTGTGGTGAGGACGGAGAGGGAGATGGGGATGGGTGAGGAAAGAGTAGGGGCATTTCGGTCCAAAATGGCATATTTCAAAGATGTGTAAAATTGTAATGGCATGTGTACAATAATAGAAATAGTAATGGCAGACTCAAAACATGGATATTTGTAATGGCATATATCTAATTAACCCAAATATTTAGATTAATCTAAATGGATGGATGATCATGACAACAAATTATATAGACCTTCTCTTTTATTTTGTTAAAGTTCTCTAGAACTTCGAAGTCATTAGTTTATTAAGTTATTTCCTTATTAGTAGTTTTTAATTTGTTAAAGTTCTTTAGAACTTCGAAATCATTAGTTTTTTAAGCTATTTCCTTATTAGTAGTTTTTAACAACTTTTAGAGGGATGATTCGAGTATATATGTAGTCTTAATAGCGGCAACTCATGTATTCATAGGCATACTCATAGGCTTACATACAAAATACAAATTAAAATAGTTTGCTATAATTTTGTACAATATATTTTATAATCCGAACCATCAAACGATCAACAACCAATGTTAATAATGATCTTGATGAGTTAAAATATTTAGTTGTATATAGGCATATGCATATGTACGGGATCTATATATCATTGTTGCTTCAAATTTGTAATCTAGATATTTGCAACCTATGTGGATTGCTACATTTTATTATATGACACACAAACATGATATAGGGCAAGGCGTTTTGTAATTTATTAATTATTGAAGGAGTATGAATTTGTTCAAAACATACTCCGTCCATCTTAAAAAATAAGGTCTATAATTTCTTTTAAAAAACTCAACCTTTTAAATATTTCCATATGTCTTAGTGGGTGTATGTTATATGATTGCATTTATATTCAAATTTATTTTAATATGATTATAATTTTGTTTTTGTTGATTTCATATTTTTAAATAAATAGATTTAAGATGTTTTCTTCAAATGTCAAAATCTATAATCATTATTTTTTAGATGGAGGAAATGACTTTTTATATAATTTAACAGTTTCAAATATAGTTTATTTTTATGTTCACTAAATAATGTTATCTATGTGATAGTTTATTGTCTTCTTAGCGATTAACATTGAGTGGTATTTAGCGAAATATTTTTTCAAATTAGCAATAGTTTTCTTTTACAAATTTTACGGTGATTGAAAAAATAGGAGCCATTTTTTTATGATGTTGATTAGCTTAAAAGTAAGCTAATAATTAACGTCATACATATAAAGATGGAAGATAATATTATTTTGGCAAGAGCAGAAAGTACCACAATACCTACTACTCCCTCTGTCCCACAATAAGTATTGTTTTAGATTCAATATTTATCCTACAGTAAGTGTTGTTTTAGAAAATTAATTGCCTTTAAAAAAAACCAATATACATACATGCATGCATATACCACAAAAAGAAAGGTTAGTCTGTTAATCAGAGGCGCATGCGTCATATCCCAGTCTCCTTATTCTGTCCTAAACATACTAAAACAACACTTACTGTGGAATGGAAGGATTACTTATATAAAAAATTCGCTCAAAACAAAAGGTGTGTGCTAGCTACTTTCAGTGGATTGTCGGGAGGTCGTTTCTTCCACTTGGCTTGATTCCGGTTCATGTCTTTAACATCCATCAGGCCAAAGGACAGAGGCTGGCTTTAGTAAATTGTCTATTCTATTGTTTATATGCAAATTTTACTCGTTTCCGTACAATGTATCTACACTATCATATTTTATTATGAACGACCATATATGTCTCACCTTGTTTGGCCTGTTGCCATCGGCTTGCCTGGCTTGCTGCTAGTGGCAGCAGCTCCGTCAGTCCGGCCGCAGCACAGCAGCGACAGATCTTTCCATTGCCGGCACACTCTGCAGCCCATCTGTGTCCTTCCTAATTGATTTTCTTGACCGTGGATTAGTACTTCGTGGTGATTGGTAATTTGTTCTTATATTGACAAATAAAATAATTGTTCCATCGATTTGCTTCTAGGCTTATGACACGATCCAGTACGAAGTGATGTCTGTGTTTTTTGGAGCTAAAAGTTTATATTAGATTCGGAGATGACAGCCTTTTTAGCCAATGGATGTAACGTAAGCTTCTTTCTTATGTACGTTTTGGACGTATCGGTGTCAGATTCAATGGATAAATCGTAAGATTCACTTCTTTCCGTTTCGTAATCAACTTGCCACGAATAAAAAAACTCTATGGATCTGATATAATTCTATTGAATATAAACCGTTAGATTTTCATAGAATCTAATAGTTTATATTTTTTATTAATGTACTAATATATGATTTAATATAGACCATTAGATGTTTATAAAATCCAACGGCGGAGGTTTTTTTTTCTGATTAACGTGAGAATTTTTTAGTCCTCTCAGCAAATGTGGTTGCTTCTTTTAACACTCCTTTGTTAATATAATAGATTGCCAAAGTTTGGTGAAGCGAAACAAAAAGGAGGAACCAGAAAACAGCGAGGGAATAACTCACCCGAGTTTGCAGTGACCCAGGAGCACCTCGTCTTGCCCGTGTCCGGGCCGACTGGCGGCGGCGAACTCCTACGTGCCGCTGACGGGACAAGCCTACCATTGTTGCCTTGCTTTTCTTTATCACCTAGTCCCTTCGCCTTCGAATCGCCCGGCGCCTTTGGGTCTCTCCGCTCGCTTCGCCCTGGCAATGGCTACCTTGGAGGAAGCGGTTGGTACTTTGTAGGGCTGTTCGGATGCGGCGTAGCTCCGGCGAGGGGGACTCTGACGTCCTGACGCCCGGCATTTGCAGTTGCAGTCAGTCAAGGTTCTCGAGTCGAGCTTCGAAGTGGGTGTTCAGTTCGGCAGGGAAGAGCGGCTTATCAACGCTGTTTGAAACTGATACATAAAGGCGGAGTTACCCCTGACGCGAGTGGCAGGCTAGCACGGTAGAACCTAACTTATCATTTCAGGCTCTGTTTGGCTCCTGAGATTTTAGGAGAATTGAAATAAATTATCTCTTCCCTTCCCATACTAGTGGGGAACAAATGAAACTCCAACTCAAGAGACCCAAACATGGCCTTAGTAAACAAATATTAAGTGTTCTTACATTAAATAAAGTTTAAGTTCAATGATATAGAACATTGAGTTGATCGGATCAGTATCAATAGCACCACTGAAGCAAATGAAAAGACTTTTATCTAGATGGGCGCACATCAGCGTCACGCGGGGTTTTCTACTCTCCAACGAACACCGCGGCGGTGACACCGCTGACCGCTCTATCTCCGATGAGCACAACCTGACTGAAACATAAATTAGCAGATGAAGCAAAATCAAAACAAAAACATCAAGCCTCAAACGTTCCAAGGAAAAAGCACCACGAAAAAAAAAGGCAAATAAAAGCAACCGGGAGTCCGAGGCGTTTTCTAAGCATCAAGCCCACAGCATTATCTCATGCTCTACGATCAAACACAGGAAGTACAAAATGGGCCACAAGATCTATCTCAGACGCAAATGCAATGTGCAAAACTAAATTGCCCTGCTCAGACTGTAGCCCGGCACTACTTCAGTTTATGGTCTAGTCCCCTACGAAGAACTAACTAGCATCATCTTGACAATAGCTGTGATAGGAATGGCTATAAAACGATGAAAATGCAACCCACTGCTTGAATGAAAGAGGGGTAATATCTCCAAAATAGCCAAGGAACTGTATAGAGCTGGAAGATGACAGTGCTGCTGCTAACAGAGATGAACACATTGTTGTTTAGAACGCCTTCATATGTTTATCCTCTCCATCTCAAGCTCACCTCACTGAAAATAGTAGAGAAGCATACAGAAATATTAAAATTGATGAAAATGACAGATATACAAATGATAACTTCTGCATGGCACTTGATGTCAAGGCACCTGATGCATTCAATTAAAAGATAATTGAAGTGTACTGCCAATAAAATTTGGGGAGCTAAAAAAAAAAAAAGGAAACAAGAGACTCTTAAGAGATGGATGAATCTAAGGAAAGCAGTGGCTGAGATCTTAAGAGGATACCTCATCTCTGATGTTGAGATTCATAATTTGTTGTTGGAGTTGCCCAATTCTCTCGATGACTAACGCCATATCCTTGTTCGACCTCTTTATCGCATTGACTTCAGACTTTCCTTGTCGTTTTCTTATACTATCCATGGACTTACTGAGTCTAATCTTAAAGGCATGAAGGTTGTTCATGACCTGATTTCTATGTGTACGCTGCATGTCCAACATGGTGTCCATCCTCTGCCCCACTACTCCCACAGCATTAGCCTCAAACTGGGTTAGGCATGCAACTAGATTCCCTTGAAGCACAGGGAACTTATCAGAAAGAGTCTTTATGCTATCTGAAGTTTCCTGCATAGAAAGCTTAAAACTGCTGACATCTTCATCCACCTCAGCTTGATGCTCCTCCAACATGTCTTGAAGATCAGTTTTATATTTCTCCACCGCAAGCTTAAAGTCAGCCACCATTCTTTTTTGCTTTCGCAAGCCCTTCTCGATAGCAGCATTTACCCTATATGAATTACTTTTCTGGGCCACGGCAAGCTTTTTCTGCATCCTTAGAATCTTTTGAAGAGCATCCTCATTCTCATCCTCAACCTCCTGAAGTTCAACAGCATCCTCACTATCCTCCCCACTGTCCTCGCTATCATCACTCACGTTATCGCTGAATCTTGAGATCACTGATTCAACACCACTAATACACCAGTGTCCTCAAGACTTACGGCCCATTCAGGGATGGGGTTATAGTACCTGCACTCTTTTGTATAGTTCCTCACAGATTCAGTTTGCGAGCCTTCGTGCAGCAATTTCCATGTTAGATACCTCCTACAGCTATCGCATCACGGGCCTGTGGAGGGATTATTTTGTATAAATTAAATAATTACAAGATAAACAAGCAGCAAGAATACAACAAAGAGGAAGAATATAATTACCGGATGCCAACAAACACAAGTAATAGGGCCATCCTTATTATATGATTGAATTTCATTATACCGAAAGTAGTCAACTTGGAAGTGATAATTGTGTTGGGCCTGCAATATATCACAAGAATATTGATATATATATATATAGGAAGAGTTTTATCTACATGTGCATGTAGCTACACTCACCGTCAATAATCCAATAGGGGTATGTACGCATACTCATTTATCAGTTTGAGTATATTCACGTACTTATTTTAAGATACCTCAAATTTCACCACCCGAAAAAATTACAAAACAGCCTCTGTTTTTAATATATTATTGTAATACCTTCATATTATTACATATAACGGGGTATGTCCATATACCTTAGGTATACTCGCATATCTTATGCATATACCACCTCAAATAGTCTAGTATCATTGTATACTCTGTGTGCATACTTTTCGTTTGGCCAGATATGCCCTCAATGAGGATTTGGTGACTCCGGTGGTAGATGCCCCGTAGGAGGGTGGTAGCCGGCCACAGGGGATGGTAGCTGCCCAGTTTCTTCTTTTGGCTAGGCCGGCCGTGGTCCTAGTTTCAAAGTTCGTGCAGTACCACTATAACAAGTATGCGGACGCGCATGTAAAAAGGTAAGGTAACAATTTAACCATGTTAACATCCCCCATAATTCATGCAACCATTCTTGGCTCGGTGCGTATGTCTCTTCCCCACGTACGAGCATAGGAGACAGCTGTTGGTGGTCCTAGTTTACCTGCCGTGGCTTGTGCTGAAGCATATATACTTGGCCTTTTTTTTTTCAAATGTCCGACGGCCAAAGGTTTGAACCATCCTGGTCTCACAGTTTGTCTATTGCAGCTCCTGACATCTATAAAAGAGAAGATGAAGCTTTGTGGAGCCGAGGGCCACTACAAAAGCACTTGTGGCAGGAAGTCAACGTACTCTCCAGTGAAGTACTGGCTGTGTTTAGATTCAAAGTTTTGAGGGGTGAAATGCACTGTAGCGCTGAAAAATACACTGTAGCATTTTTCGTTTGTTTGTGGTAAATATTGTTCTACCATGGCCTAACTAGGCTCAAAAGATTCGTCTCGCAAAATACATCTAAACTGTGCAATTAATTTTTTATTTCATCTACATTTAGTACTCCATGCATGTGCCGTTATTTTGATACGATGGGGAATCTTCTTTTTGCATAGTGGAATTTGGGAGAAGTTTTTTGGATCTAAACACAGCCACTATCTGAAAAATAATTGCTCGAATTAACTTGCTTCCCTATAGCTCTAGTAGCTTTTATGGCTTCAATGACTACAAGCAGGACCTTTGTTGCATGAAGGTAATGGCTAAATTTTTGTTTGTTTATTCAATGTGCATGAGTAAGGATTTTTCCTTTTTGCGATGTTGCACGTCCTATTTCCAGCCCAAAATTCAGTGTTCGTTTTATTTTTGAAATAGCGTACCTCGCTAGGCAAAGCAAACCAACTAAATAATTACATCGTTTCTAGATTGGCAGAAGCCAGGTAACAAAAATGTATCGAGGCAACCAGTGATTCGAATACGTAGTTGCTTGGTATAGATACGTTGGATGCAGGAGCGCCGTGTGATGTATTTAGAAATTAATAGTACAACAGCTGTCAGTATCAACCACTTGTTTTTTCTGCAGCGCGGGAAGCTAAAAAACAGGCGGGGAAAGGCGGGCGCATGCGCCTGACTGGGTGACAGAAGCTGTCACTGCTGCGGTGTAGAGGTTGTGCAGTAAAATTCTTGTGATGGCACTATGGCAGCGGTGTGGAGGTTGGGTGACAGACCTGCTGCGGAGAGGAGGATGGGCAGTGAAATACCTGCAATGGCAGCGGCAGGGAGAGCATAGTGGGCCATGCGACCATCTGCACAATGGTGGTGTGGGATAAAAAGATCATATATCGCGGTGAAAACTGATGTGTTCAGAGCTTAGCGACTAAGCGGCGCAGTACGTGGTCCCACATGGTACGGAGTGGGGGTTTGATCATTGCCGTCCATCTCAAGTGAATAGCGGTGTGGATCTCGCGGTTAGATATCACCCCTAGGGTAGTAGGTACCATCGGTTGTGGGGCATCTACCACCCATGTCACCAGGATATTTTTGATATATATATATATAGTAATGCTATTTAGCCCTCAGTGTGCTAAGGCTGTATCCAATAACACTCCTCAAATCTCATTCCCTGTTCCTATTTCAACTAACCATCTCTCTGTTTACAGTGCAACATTTATGTCAAACAGTGCCAAACGGTGTTTTGAGACACCCATTTGAGACACCCCATTGGGGATAGACTAAATAGTTATTCAACGCGTCACATTGCCACACCATCCGCGACAGTAAACCGAACTTCCGCAATTGTAAATTTGTACAATCCCACGAACGTAATATGTATACAGCGTGCCACAACTCGATCTTAGACCTCAACCGTAAACTCTTATCCGCAATAGTAAAATCCACCCACACGTCCTCTGTAGCAACCTAATACGTGTAAAAGTAAATTTTGCCATCACAAATCGTAAAATCGTATGCTCTATATAATTCAACCCACCGTCGCTCAGTAAATTTCTCTATCCTTCATTTTCAGTGAGATCCAGATCGCCTCCCTCGGCAGCGATGGCGGCGCAGCTCCAGGCCACGGCTCTCGATCCGTAGTGAAGGCGACCCTCGCTGGTGGCGTCTCCCTCCCCTATGGTGGCCCACCTCCATTCCCATCCTGCGGCAATCCACCAGCAGTTCGTGGAGGCCGGAGGATGTAGGAGAGTACTGGGGCCACAACGCCGTTATTCCCATTGGCTACTATCCTTGCCACACCAGTGACGTTGACGCAGGAGGAACAGCAGCCTTCATCCTCTTCTAATATGTGTGGTATGTGAATTTGGTACCGTGTGATCCCATCTAGCCATGGGTGCTAATCTCCTGACGGAGCTACATCCTGGTGCTACAGTCTAGATATTCATTGACATGGATTTGGGACTTGGAGACGCATCACAAAAATCTAACGAGGTTTTTGTCTTCATTAGATTTGGGATTTTTTTTTCTCGGTATCAATTTGGGACTCGGGATCTCAAGCCACCATCCGTGCCCTCCTCCCATATGTGTCCTCTGGTTCAAAGTTGTGCATACAAATTCTTCAAATCTTCTTTTTTTTTTCTCCTAATGCAAATATCGATCCACATGTTCTTGAATAATATATGGAGTCCAAGTTCAGGCTCCGGCCACATCTAATGAATCCATGGAATAAAAAATATTTTTCTATTGCCTCTATTTTCCTCATTGTTAATCTCGTGATTTCTGGGCATTTCTATCTATCAAAATTGTAAATGTTATCAATCTTGATTCATTTCTGCCTTTTCTTGCAGGGAATCGATGACTATGAAGTGACAGTAGGCCTATTTTGTGGCCATCTGGATTCAAGATCAATAGTGGTGATCGTGGCAATCTATCAAGATTTAGCGGTGTTTGTTCTTGGAATAGGGCGAACAATGGGATTTGATTCTCATAGAGGAGTTAAAATTTGTATACAATGCATGGGGATTTAGATTTTACAAAATTTTCTGTATGGGGATCTAGATTTTGTATGCATTTCAAAGAAACAAAAATGATTACTACTAAATTGCGTGTTTCGTTTTTACTTTATGCTTTATGTGCATTGTGTCGAGAATCATATTTTTTTTCTAATTTCAGATATGAATTAACACAATTATATCCAAAAGAAGTATTTACGATTTAGATGACATGGTGTTCAATAGATGTTAGTGATGAAACAAGATTTTACGAGTGCAGGTGAGCACCTACTGTTACAAGGATCGTCAAATAATGTCTGCTTAGAAGATTTACAGTTACAAAAAAAATAATGTTTAGATTACAGTTGCGGATACATTCTTACTGTTATGAGCCAAGGCTACCGACACAATAGTATTACGGTTACGAGCAAAGGGACCGACTAATGTGTTGAATTGGCTATTCAAAGCCAGAATTTACTGTTAGGGGAAACATAATATTACTGTTGCAGGCGCTATATTTTACGCTTCCAGGTGAAAACTAATGTCGAACGATGATATTACGGCTGCAAACGCTATATTTTACGCTTTTAGGGTGAAAACTAATGTCAAACGATCTGTGAAGATTTTTACGATTTTGGGTTGTGCTTTTTACTGCTATGGAACGGCGATAGCTGGGTTTTTTTTTGTTGATTTTACGATTACGGCTGACGATTTTACGGTTGCGGGAGAAGTTTTTACTATTGCGGGTTGGAAGACCTGACTGACGTGTTGAATAGGCGTATACCTGAGGTATGTGGGCATACCCCGTTATGTGTATTAATATGAAGGTATTATCAAAATATAATAAAAACAGGGGCAATTTTGTAATTTTTTCGGGTGGTGACATTTGAGGTATCTTAAAATAAGTATGTGAACATACTCAAACTGATAAATGAGTATCGAACATACCCTTATTGGTTTATTGAAGGTGAATGTAGCTACATACGCATGTAGATAAGCAAGTTTATGTATCACTATTGCATATTCCGAATGATAAGGTAGTTATGTTTATTTACTTGCTGTTATGTGAGAATATGATTGTGCGAAACATCCTGCATGTACCATGATGGCCATGCTGTATGGTTATGACTTATGAGACAGTAAGAGTGTGAGACTGTTTTTTTCTGAAACTGTGTGAGACTATGTTTATTTGGTTGCTATTGGTTAATCGGTGAATGTTATTGATATGTGCTATTTTGAAATTGATTTGCATATGTATATTGATATTGCAAAAGCATACAAAGCGGATAGCGGGTATGGGCACAATTCTTTGCCCATTGTAGATGGCGGGCACGGGCACGCGTATGGATATTTGCTCGCGGGCGCGGCAGTGTGAAGGTGCTATCCGCGTGGATATTGCCCGTCATGATATATACTCCCACCTTATCTGTCGAACGTTCGAACGAAGTCTGGATCTGATTCCAACGACAACGGGTCTCCCTCAGTCCCTCTCCTCCCCGCCCCCGAAGAAACCCTAGCGTACACCACCTATCGGAAGCATCCGAGGACGCCACAATGTCCTCCTCTTGCATGAGGCCAGATTTAATCGCTTGCCTTAGGGCCGAGCGGCAGAGAACTGCAAGGGAGATGATGACTGTGTTTGCAAAACACGAGGAAATGATGAGGACGGCTGGTTTTATGCCGGCACCACCGCCGTTGGAGATCATTGACTACCCAGGTGAGTCGGCTAGGTCAGGTTTCTCTATCTTTTCTTCTCTACCTACTGCAAGTTTCTTCAGAGAGATGTTAGGGTTAGGATTTGGGGGTGGGTGGAGGGGGGGGGGGGCGGGGTTGCTGTTGGTATTTGGATGTGGATTTGCGGGCTCAGAGGGAAGGCCGAATGGTGTTGGCGGTCCGGCAGCGCGTCGATGACCACAACGGAGCTGTGGTGGCAGGAGGGAGGTGGGCAGCGGGGGCGGGGAGTTTTGGTGGTCAGCGGCGGACAGGGGGAAGACGGGCGGGGGTAGGCAGAAACAATCGAACAAGCAAATGTGTTGGGTAGACGGCGCTTTGTTTATTCATTAACTATTGCTCCTACGTTTGCTGTTTTTCTTTCTACTGTTGGTGATTTTTTCAATTTCTTTTTTTTTCAATGTTGCTGCTACCTTTATTGTATGCTGCCCATTCTGTGTAGATCTTCTGGAGAGAGCATGGGGATGGGATAGGATAATACTAACTGGTTTTGTTAATGGGGATGAATATGCTGTGTCCCAATACAAGAAGTACCTCCAGCAATATTACACCCGAAATGGTGGCCACAATATCAATGGATATGGTGATAATGATCTAGACGTGGTATCTGACTGCTGCCCCTCTCCCTCCATATTAAGCCATGTACTGCGTTGTTGCTTAATTTGCTTCTAACATCTGCGGCTCGATTCTCTAATATATTTTTTATTTACATGGATTGCTGAATGCTGGTTTCAAGTGCATCAAAATGGAGCATAAACTTATGTCTCTGCTGGAGCAGCATCAGGAT
This sequence comes from Paspalum notatum, assembly GCA_022530915.1. Taxonomy (NCBI): domain Eukaryota; kingdom Viridiplantae; phylum Streptophyta; class Magnoliopsida; order Poales; family Poaceae; genus Paspalum; species Paspalum notatum. Next base: position 5,706,398 of record CM039684.1, read on the forward strand.
TTGAAGCTCTATATTGATGAGGGCAGCCTGAGTAAGAAGATCACCAACCATGTGTGTCAGATGACCAATGCAAACTATACCGAGTTTCATACTGCTGCTGTTGCCTTGAAGGTGTGTCCATCCCTGCCTCTTAAAAAGCCAAGCCAGGCTACATATAGCTTCCTTGATTTCGAGATAATTGTCCATTGAAGTTTTCTAACCCTCATGTGCCCATTGCAAACCATGACTTCAAGTGTATCACGAAGGAGGCTCATATGTTGTGTGAGTTAATTGAAAGTAAGTATGTGTACATCCCCGTCATAGCCACCAGCAGTTCCATACGGGAGTTTGCCTTAAGGTTTATGAACTTCAAAGGCTGTGACGTTGCTGCCACTGCCATGATGATGGTATATGCTTGCCTCTGCCATAACAAACTGTAGCCTACTTAATCTGTAGCATTAACTCCTTGCCATTATTTGCAAACTATTTTCTAGGCCATCATGAAAGAGGCTGACCTGGTGCTTGAGTTCTTGGAGAAACGGCCTATTTGTGATGATAAGGGTGTTCTATCATGGAGCAGAGATCTTCGGAATAGTACTGTGAGAATTATGTCCAAAATATATCCTGATACTAGAGGGTATGATCATGTCTTCAGATCATTGTTATATGTAAGATGAAGTAATAATCTGTTTGCTTTGGTGAAAAAGCATTGCAATATATTTTTATGCTCCATAACTTGGCACAGGAATGCTGGGAAATTAGTGCCAGATGAGCCTGATGGCAAGAATCGTTTTGAGAAGACCATCCTGCAGGAAAGTAGAGGGATAAATCAAAAGATCAAGGTAGAGATTTCACACACACCAAAAAAAAAAAGAAAAAAAACTTACACCGCTAACTCAAAGAAGTTGGTATTTATGTTTGGCTGGTGGATCTGTCCTACTAACATTCATTTAACTATGATGAATCCAATGACAAGAGCTGCTCTAAGGAGAAAGGAGAAGAATGCTATTTGGAGGAAAGGAAGGAGGCTAATCAAAATACAAAGGTGGAGATTCCAGTGAAGGCGTGTTAACTTTTTTTTTTTCAATTCCCCTTGTGGGGCTTGTTGCTAACACACATTATATTATAATGAATATGATGACTAGAATGGTTTAGAGGTGGAACTTGTAAAATGAAAATGTGTTAGTTTTCTTTGTCTCTTGTGGATGTCTTTACTGACTTCCTAATAATCTTGTGAAGTTTGTGCAATTGTACCACTAGCTCAAATCTATTCACTCCTTTTATGTTTCTTTCGTGTGTATCCTTACTGGCTTGATTAATGATGTGAAATTTTCAAAGGATGGTGCTGTAAAAGTAGACAGCAGAACAAACTGGAGGAAGAGTGTGAGTGTGGGAACGGTAGGTATTTGAAAGAATCTTGTTCTGCTAGTTCAAATTTGTAAGTGTTTTTATCTGTTACCATAGAGCTGATCACTAATACAAAATTTTATGTCAGGTGCAACAGTTGTTTTCTGCTGAGGATTTGGAACCACAAAAGGTTAGTTGAGAAGCAGATATGATTGTGGCAAAATCCCTAGAAATTTAGATCCTTACTGAATTTGAGCATCATTTCAGGCCCTATCCGGTTGAATTCCATTAGCCTTACCCTCTCTTTAACTGATTTTGGTTTGACAACCAACATATGACAACCTCTTTTTTTTTTAAAAAAATCTTATATAGTAATAGAACATCATCAGCCTTACAGCTCTGCTGGATGTATGGGAGAATGCATTCAGGTAATTTAAAATATGGTAACAAGGCAAACTTAGCGTTTAGCAAGAGTATGAGCCACAATGTTCTCTCTTAACATGAGTAAACTAGGACAGACATCTCCCTATAAGCTCTTGAAATTTATTTAGAAGATGTTGTTAAAGGTATATGTCTCTTTGTATGAGTCCCAGTAGGATAAGGGCTTCTCTTTGTATGAGTCCCTGTGTTGGGATAAGGTCTCATGTAACGATGTATATATTCGGGTCTAGAGCCCTCATATTGAATGCATGTGCTATTCATAACAGAGGCAAGATAGTCAACCTGTTATCAGCTCTACTTCTCCACAAGTAGACCTGAGCTTGGACAGACATCCAAATCCATTTGGAGGAAAATAACTTTAGTCCAATTAATACCACGTTCTCATCCTGTCAAATCCTTAGGAGTATTCCCCATCATCCAATCCAGTTCATGCAATTCAAAGTTCAGAATAATTAGGACTACATGCCCAAAATCAGCTACCAGAAACGCATTGAATTAACTTGGCACTAATTACATGAATACTATACTAGCATCATAACTATGTTTCACTAATATATTTCCACTGAACCAAAGATGAAATATTCATCCATCCTTCCCCTCCCTTATCTATACACCATCAATCACCAGGAGCACTAATTTAATTCCTGCCCATGCCGCCGCAACGCAGTAAACCTGCCCCGGCCGGTCGCCATCTCCGAACTGCCGCGAACAGCTAGTACGGCGGAGGAGAGGACGAGGAGGCAGATTTCTTTCTCCCGCGCGCACGGTCGGCGTCGCGTCGCGCTCCTTCCTTCCCCTCCCGGCCGCACGACACGGTGCACAGCACAGTAGCGCACGGCCGCGTAGCTGCCCCGGCGAACACATGCATGCGCCTTTCCACCGTATGCTGGTAAAGGTAAACTCAGGCTGGGCTCACCAGAGCATCCAAATGAGGGTAGACAGAGAGAGATAGTTGGAATAGTAGATGGGCGGAATTGGATAGGCGTCCTGGTGAGCCCAGTCTCATGTATGACCAGGCCACAAAGCTTAGCTTGCCAGTGGAAGGGCTTGACCTTGGGGGTGCTACTTTGGTTGCTGCGCTAAGGCTAGCCAGCCTGCTGGGCCTAGCCAGGCTTTGTTTGCCCAGGCTACAGCAGCCCAACCTGCTTTGTTTGGTTGTATTTCTTAGCTAGGCCCGTCGCAGGCTAACTTATGTTTGGTTGGCTGTTTTCGCCCCTTGGCTACTGCTAGTTCTTGTTTGGTTGGCCCAATCTTGCAGAATGGTCTAGCCTAGCTAGTTCTCAAGTGTTGAAATTTCACTAAGTCTTTGAACATGGGAGTTGGGAACACTTTGATCACTCAACTTTTCTGGATGAACACAGTACAAACAAGGATCTATAAACAGTCAAATTAGTAGTTCAATAATCAGTCAATAGGTTCTAACAGCTGACATTACGGATTGACAAGTCCTTAGTACAGATAAATGCATAGTACACGGCTATTTTGTCACAGTACTACAATAATGACACAGAACTGGAATGCAATGATGAAATCTTTGTAGCCCCATCCTCTTCTCTTTCCACATCCTCTTCTCTACGGGCAAGGGCACGACGCCTAAACCTCGCGAACAACCAGGCAATGGCAACAACTATAAGTGTTGCTCCCCTGGTAATGAGTCGACGACGATGCGCTCTTGCATCCATGCTAGGAAGGAAAGACAGTAGAGATTAGAAGAGAGGAACAGATACTAGGAGGGACCAACTACTATCAATAAGTACAAATGATGTTAAGCACGGCTGCGACTGAGCTAATTGCCTCCCAGTGCTGAAAACATCACAGACCAAGCATTGCAAGCATATCAGAAAATAAAATCTCATCATAGACACAGCTGCATAGCTCAGATTTATCGAACATGAACATCATTGACCATGCATCCCAACCTCAGCCTAAAATCATGCATAAATCATAGAGGAAGCACCAGATCTAGAAGAGGAACAACAAGTATAGTCTACCAGTGACTAGATCTGCGAATCCTCAGAGCAAAAAGCACTTCCATTCCATCACTGTATCAAAAACTAACCAGCAGGAGTCCAAACTTGAAAAATAAAGAGGTCCGGAGAGAGGGGGCCCAAGCTTACCTGTCGAGATGAGCGACGATGGCCGGGGATCCGGCGGCCCACAGAGGTGGAGGAGAGGAGGAGCAGGATGGGAGCCTAGAGGAGGCGATGCGAGAAAGAGAGAGCACGAGCTGAGTGCGGCGCAAATGAGAACGGGAAACCCTAGCGCGCCTCACCCTGGCGGACCGCGTGCACAAGTATAGCCAGGCGGGGCTATCCGCGTGCGCCAGCGGATGCAACGCGGGCCTTGGGCTGGCTTGGCCCCGGATAAACGGCCGTCCACCAAGCCACCCGGCGGGGGGTGTTTTGCACAAACTGGGCCTGGCTCCGATGTTGGCCAGGGTACCAAACACAAGGCTAAGCACAACTTTGGCCTGGCTAAGATCCTACACAGGCTACCAAACAGACCCTAAAGCATCTCCAATAGCACCTTAAAAAAAATCTCCCAATAATATAGTTTTGGGGTCTTCCCAAAAGCTAATGGAACCAAAATCATACGCCCTCCGCCAACAGTTCCCTAAACTAAAAGCCCAAAACGGAGTTAAATCTGCGCCATGTCATCCAAAAGAGGTCAAAACGTGGGGATCGGACTGGAATGAAGACTTGTAATCCATGCAGGGTGTTATACATGAATCGGCCAAGACACATAAATTATCAAAATAATTAAATGTTTGCACTAGGTCCTTTCTGCAAAAGCTTGTAGCATTTGTATCCATGGCGGACGGGTCCTCGCCAGTGTTCCATCGGCAAAAGAGCTCCAGCGAATTGCCGACGGCATTGGTTGGACAACGTGCTCGGCAACCTGCTGCAACTTGTGGCCGGTGGCCTAGGCACTAGGCTGCTTGTTCCAGTCGCGAGTGCTGAGAATCAGAGCAACAAAGTTGGCGGCCTTGGCACGGCGGCGCTGCACAACACTTTGTTGGACCGGAAATCTTTTGTCGAAATCAGGCGCTCGTCGGGAACGACAATCTTGATCTCGTGGCCGGCGACATGGCTCGACCGCCACTTCTGTTTGAGCATCAAGCAGCAGTACATGCTGATCGAACACCTCGGTGCTGATGGCCTCGACGGCGGAGCAACTTGCGAGCGCATCGCGGCGGACAACGACATAGATTGTGTGAGCTTTATTTGTACCTGGCGCACTGATTTTTTTTTGTCTGGCTCGAGCATGACGGAGGATTGGCAGAGGAACGGGCCGGCAGAAATTTACGCCCGCGGAGCTCAGTTTTGAGCGAACGAATAAATTGGGAGCCATCTTTGGGAGCTGTTGGAGGGTTATTTTTTCATCTCTTCTTCCAAAATAAAATTTGGGGCTTCTATCTTGGGTGCTGTTGCAGGGTCATGTTGAACAGGTGCTCCGTCAAAAGCTCAAATCCCCACTACATATACGGTTCTTTCTGATATATCGAAGGGAAAATGATTATACGAATATGATATATATGCTACCAGTACATTTTGTTGCATGGATTAAAATCTTCTAACTACCACGTGTACGATCCGTCGATCCGTTACAACCGATCTCCTGATGCCTCAACGGTCACTAGTGTCCTGCCCTGTACCTGGGGCATTGGGTGACGACACGCTCGTTGATGGTGAGTACTACCTCAGTCCTAATTTATTGTGGTTTGACATTTTCAGCATTCCATCAAACCGGTTCGTCTTATTTAAAATATTTGCGAAAATATATAAAGTTTAATTCATAGCTAAAGTATATTATATGCTAAACTAAACTATAATAAAAATAAATGATAATTATGAAATTTTTGAATAAGACAAACCGATTTGACCGTATGAAAAAAAATCAAAAGATCTGTAAATCAAACTTTCTTGCGATCACTTTGTTTTTTAGGGCTCACTTCTCAAGGGAGAAACTTTATCGTGCGATTTGCTATACAAGGCAAGTATATGACATAAGGGCTGACGCATCATAACCATGACAACACAACACTACACCATATATGTTTTTTGTATTATTGTATCTTCTGTGTTATCTATGTGTAATCAGCTACGATCAGTGCAGCATTTATCTTTTCAATTTGCGTGTTAATAAGTTCGCAAATTCAGTACTACAATGTGAAAACAACAAGTATTGCACTGGTAGGTTTTATGCAAAGACCAACCGTGTTTTCCCCTAATTAAAAGTAACTTCAGCCATAAAGGATGCAAAACTGCCTTCTAGGCTTGTAGTACAGTATTAGCAGGAAAAGAAAGGAAGATTTACTTGTAAGTTGATATTCGCCCTATACTCAATCATATCCACTCACCGTTTTAATTGACACCCGCTAATTGTTCCTGGAATAAAGAAACTTATGGCAGGTAGTAATCAGATGCAATGTTCTTTTGTTAGGGAATAAAAGAACAGCCATGAATCGGTAACTTGCTAGAACATTGTATGCTGCGTTGCCTGTACATATACGCACCAGTGACCGGACACCGTACATTCAGAAAACAGCACGACAGGAGTCACTTTACATCAAGGCCAATCAAAGTGCATTCTGCAATACCAATATGATACATGTGAGGAAGCACGCCACACCAAAAAACCGAAAAAATCTTACTATCTTACACAACGTATATACACCACTTGCTCAGCAGCATCCCAGTGCACTGTCAAACTGTCATGACAATTCAGGTCGCGACTCCACTGATTAGCTACATCTCCCTAATATCTGAATCCTCTGAAGGTGGTGAGCCCAACCTTCCATCAGGCAGTGCTGGCTCTGCTCTTACATTGTTCTCGCTGGTTTTGTGCTGGCTGCAAGCCTGAAATCTGAAGCAACAGGACACATGGTCGTTAACGATCCCGGCGACCTGCATGAAGGAGTAGATCGTTGTAGGGCCAACACAATGGAATCCTCGGCGCATCAAGTCCTTGCTTATGGCTTCAGCTTTCGGCGTCTTTGTAGGTATTTGGCGAGCATGGCGGAAGACGTTTGTGATGGGCCAGTGGTTCACAAAGCTCCAGCAGTAGTTGCTGAATGATCCGAATTCCTTAACAACCTAAAGGTAAGCATTTCGACAGTTTAACACACCAAACACAGAATTTATGAACACATATGGTACTTTACATAAGATGCTTGATCAAATAAAATTATGGTGAACTGCAAATCATGTGTAGAAGACGCAGGCCCATGATCACATTGTTCTGATTCTCAGAGCGTAAAAGATGTGGCCCATGTACAAAACGAAGTCTCGGTCTCTTGGGATTTCTCTTTACTTATGGACAACAAATGACTTCTATACCCCTGTTATTGTCAGCTGAATGAATCTCACTACTGCTTTTTATATGCATTGGGCAAATGCTCAAAATTTTTAATGCTGCCAGATTTCTGATATCATTTTCCCGTTTGTTTTTAAATGAAAAAGAAAATGCCACATAGGAAAAACATCAAACTATTAGCATTCATACTTGTCAGAAGCGCAATATGAAGAGTAATGCATTCATGTGTGCCCTAGTCCGTCAGAGAAAAACTCAAACTGAACAAACAGATTCAATGCAGATGCAAATAAATGCAGACTCTGTACCTTGTGCATTTGCTTGGCGTTTGTTACGACAGCGCGTATCTTTTGCTCTGACAGCACCACGATTCCATTTGATCTCAACAGGCTTATCTTCTTCTCCGTGAACTCGGAGACGGATGCAAAGTTGAAGCCGTCAAACATTTCCCTGGTACAGGGGATGAAGCCATCAACAGACGTTGTAACACCTCTTTTATGAACAGAGATTCAGTTGCGGGACGCATACCTGAATTCCTCCCTCTTGCTCAAAATAGCAGGCCAGGTGAGTTCAGCTAAGGCTTGTGAAAGCGTAAGCAGCTCGAATAGCATTCGATCGTCATGAGATGGAACTCCCCATTCTTCATCATGGAATGCGACATAGAGGGGATCTGAAGAAATGGAGGTGCCACCAATAGCATGATATTAGCTGAGAAGTGTGGGGACGAGAATGGAAAGTTGAGAAAAACTGAAAATCCAACTATGGTAGGAATAAAGATGCAGAGAATGACACCTGTACAAAGATACATGATCACCAGTTTTGGGCTGTTCATGGATAACATTTCTAAAGCTAAAAACAGAGGAGATTCATCCTTAATTCACTAACATAGTGTCAGCACAAAAGACCCGGTTTTTTTGGAATATGAAGACAAACCAACACAGGCAGTTGAATAATTATGCTTAGCCACAGAGCACAAAGGAGATGAAGTCTGAAATGTAACCCTATGAATTTGCAATGTACTAGAGTAAGCATGAAAAAAAATCTCTATTACTTTCACTTATATTAAAAATTGCTAAAGTTTGGTGAAGCGAAACAAAAAGGAGGAACCAGAAAACAGCGAGTGAATAACTCACCCGAATTTGAAGTGATCCAGGAACACCTCGTCTTGCCCGCGTCCGGGCTGACTGCTGGCGGCGGCGAAATCCTACGCGCCGCTGACGGGACAAGCCTACCATTCTTGCCTTGCTTTTCTTTATCATCTAGTGCCTTCGCCTTCGAATTGGCCGGCGCCTTGGGTCTCTCAGCTCGCTTAGCCCTGGCAATGGCTACGGCTACCTTGGATGAAGCGGTCGGTAGGGCCGTTCGGATGCGCCGTAGCTCCGGCGAGGGGGACTCTGACCTGACACCCGGCATTTGCAGTTGCAGAGTCAAGATTCTCGAGCTTTGAAGTGGCTGTTCAGTTCGGCAGGGAAGAGCGGCTTATTAACACTGTTTGAAACGGATGCGTAAAGGCGGAATTGGCCCTGACGCGAGTAGCAGGCTAGGCAGCCGAGCCTAAGGGCAGGTAAGTCATCTGCGGTGATGGACTGGGCGTCGCCGTCGGCTGCGGGTGCAACAGCCTCGGCACCAAGGGTGGCGTCGCCACGACGCATCGTACCTTTACGCACAAGCATTGCCATACGCCGCCAAGGCGCCAAGTCTCAACACGTAGTAGTCTCAGTCTTCGTCGAGTCGTCCCCATCCCATTTGCACAACCGTCCGCGGCCGCCGCTCCTGGGTTTGCTTGTGGCAGCCGGCAGAGCTGCCGTCGGCAAACATCTTCCCATGAACATTGAACAAGTTACTCTGCAGAATGCAGATGTAGTCCTCGGAGAACAGTCTTCTAAATGTAACACAGGACAAGAGTACAAGACGAATGAACGCAAAACTGAAGAATGTGAAGTGCATCAGTATCGGCATTGAATCCTGCAACCATTGTCATCGAACCAGTTGCTCACGGAAACCAGAAATGGAATCACTGTTGTACAATGATCAATTTACAGGGACGTCTCCAATCTCCACCAGGACCCAGATAATTCAGACAAATCTAGTAATGGAATCTTGAGCAGAACTGCAATGTTGTGTACAGAATCTCCTGTCTCTGCTCTCTGGGACGGGTGGACGGGGCCTGTCACCGTTTGCTTGAGTTTTCCAGAAGTACACTGGTCACCGTAATGCAGGGAACTGCAAGGTGTCAAGATAATACAGGATGCAGCCCACAGATCAGCCTAGATAGGGTTTGCCGAACCTCCAGCTTGACCACAAAATTAGACTTCTACCAATCAACCAGTGCAATCGAGAGATCACACAGCAGGACAGCACTTGCAGACGGCATGTTCATCTGGAGATGGGGTATTGGCCAGCACCTGCAGAAAGTGAGGAAGATATGGCGTGGTGTTATATGTCAATAAGAGTCTCCGCGAGAATCTATATAACTATATAAGACAATTCATGAACCCATCAGGAAAAGCCCATAGTGCACTTGCCATAAGTTGCAGTTGCATCAACAATTCATATGTCCATATTATGCTCCTGCCAATCAAGTTATTTCTCTGAGAAGTAGATGGAATCCTGAAAATGAAGCGGCTCATTTCCCCAAGAGGTCCATCCGGGAAACAACTCTCTGGAAAAAAGCTCAATGCATCTTGGAGGTTTAGGACCTGGAATATATTCTGAGAGTAATTCTTTTACAGGTTAAGGGTCAAGTGATTGAACATCAGTTATATCTAAAAAATCCAGATTGCATTAGTGTCTATTCAAATTTCAAGCTATAAAAGAAGGGACTAAGTGTTGCAGGGAAGGATACTCTCAAGGGGAGGTTTCCTTGAGTGAGCACCTGGAACACTTATAATTACTTGGCTTCCTTCTAACAACTTGAAGTCTGATCCTTGCTTAGCATCTGTGTTCTACATGAACAAAACAGGAGAACAAAATATCTGAATTTAAGAATACAGCTGCAGAACAGAAGTCACAGACTCACAGTCAAGATATGAGACAAGGAAGCTGGTGGGATAAACTTACAACATTTATGTAGCCAAGGAGGAGGCACTCATAAGGCCTATGATGGAACAAGTCTAGATCACCCATCAGAGAACCATCAGGTTTCACCTATAATTTGCTAAGTTTTTAGAACCAAATTGCAGAAAAATAATGATGTCACCTATAATTAGCAAATGCATCAACAAAAATACTGTGCCAGGCTGCCAGCAGATGCCAAATGGGTATCAGATGTAAACCTTCAGCCAATAAAACACAGTGGGATCTTTCACGGCCCAAGAAGGAAGCAATTCTTTCTCAACAAACACCCGCAGTTTCTCCCTATTTGTTATCCACAGAACAAGAAGCGCTCCATCTGGATGGGCAAGTTCTTGCACTGGAAGATACAGCAAATATCTGTTGGGAAGTGTAGGATACCTGCAGCATAAATTGTTTAATGAATGATTTATTACTCTATAAAGTTCCTAACACACAATCTACAAGTAGCAAAATTACAATTAAGAACATGTCGAGTGGCAATGAACATGGACTCATTTTAACCATATATGGTTTAGTTTTACAGACACAGCCAACTCGTTCTTTATTATAAGTTTACAGAAGAAAAAAATACGACATCAATGCTCTAAGGCCAACTAAATGTAACAATTTCTGAACTATATTGATCACCACAAAAGAAATTTGCACTGTAAAAAAGAGCATCGAAAACTGGAGCACATATTGCAAAGTTATGGCGACATGTATCACATCCTGACTTGAATTTCAGCTAAAGCCTAAAGGGTTTACCTAAAACGAAGTACAAGCAAGAGTATGCACAAACAAAATTTGTTTTATTTTCACTTTTCAGATATGATATCGGCAGATGTAAAGGTCAAAGAAATATCTGGGACTAATACTAAGGAGTGCAAAAAGTGCAAAGCCAGCCTCAATAATGTGAACCAAGGCTTATGTAATAAGGCCTATCTAGCACTATAGGCACTGTAGCTTTTATTTACTTGACAGGAAAAGACGAAAACAGTTATTAAATACTTGCTCACTCCATTTCATAGATAAAGAAAATCCAAGAAAGTACAGCGAACTTACGCTTCTTTCTGACGAACACATCCATTCTCCCAAGGTGGGTCAACAACTATAAGATTATACCCTTGTTTTGGACTAACTGGAGGAAAAAGGGAAACACCCGATGAATTAGTGAACCAGGTAAATGTGCCAAGACAATTATCAGAAGCATAGAAAGATGAGTAAACATTTAACCATCTTTGGTGCTAAGTTGTCACACACCAGGAATGAGATCTCGAACACGTCTGAAGTCAGCCTTTATGTCAACAGCATTACAGCAGACAAAGGGCCACCAGAGCATGAAAAGGCAATAAAACATGAAGGGTGATTCACTCAGTTAGCAGAAACTATATGTAACAAAGAAGAAGGATATTTACTTACCATCAAGAAGCAACTTCCTCTTGGTAAAATATAACGCCTATTCTGGAATTCTCCTTCTGCCTCGTCAATTGCTTCAACACTGATTATGCTATTAAATAGTGGAAAGGATGTCTTTTGGGCATGAAAAGAACCTAAGACATAACAACAAACACAACGCTGTTTCAGTGTTGCCTCATGTACATCCAACCATGGTCATCAAGAATAAAATCATAGGTATCACTATGTTACCTTCCTCATTACCCAGAACATGGGGTTCACGAAAGAAAAGAGTGATCTCACAGAAAGGTGCTCGCCATGAGGTCCCAAGCTCAACAAAATTATTCTGGGAACCACTTCCCAACTCCTTGCCTTTGACTGTCTTGGAAAGGTACTCCAGTAGATGTTTAGCCTTAACAAGTGATTCATGAGCGCTCAATAGTAAAGGCCTCGCTTCCTAGTAAAAATTAATCACAAAATATCCAAAAGTTTCAGAATTATACATCATGTTTGCACTTCTCACTAGCTAAAATTCTAAATCACCTGACAGGCTGTCAAAGCCAACAAGCTAAAACCCTAATAAATAATTGAAGAACACCAATACTAATAGTGTAACATTTGGTCGATTTAGCATTGCTTTGCTACAGTAAAGCAGTGTAACACATCACCTTGTGCCGCGCTTCAGCGATCTGCTCCCTGGCATTGAGTTTTGTGGGCTTCGACTTGTGATTACGCTTTCGCTTCCTCCGACCCTCGGTCGGCTCGGTCTCTGGCTCGCCTTTCTGATGATGGGGGGCGAAGCTTCGGGAGTAGTACGCAGAAGGGACGACGCGGAAGCGCTGGTAGGACGCGTTGATGAGGCGGACCGGGTCGATGAAAGTGGCAACGGTGCCGGTGCCGGTGCCGTCGAGGCGGTAGACGCCGGTGGCCTCGAAGGACCGCAGCTCGTCGCAGACTTCCATCTGCGGCGCCAGCGGCAAGGGTTTGGGATGGCTCAATCTGAAATCTGAAACGCGGGGTGATTTTGGTCTCCTTTCAAGCCTGCGGCGGGCCGAGCCGAGCGCCGCCGCCCCGAGAGTGCGCGGGCCGCCCCCCTTTAAGCGCCGCCGCCTAGCAGCCCCGGGCTTGGCGAGCTCGCCGGCGTGGAGCTGTGGAGGTCAGACTAGGGGACACGCCGCACCCGCCGCCAGTTGCGGTCAACTATCCCGGGGACCCACCAGTCAGAGACGAGCGAGACGCTCCACAGGCTCCGTTCTCTTCGGAGGAGCTACTCCGCGCCGCGCCGCAGGAGGCCGTTCACAAAAGCGAAGCAAAGCAAACCAAACCAATCCCCCGCCGCGAAAAGGGGCGAAAAGGCCACATCGCCAATTCGCCATTGCGCCATGGCCACGCCCGTCTCGCGCCTCCTCTCGCCACATTCCCTCCCCTCCTCGCCGCCGCACCTCCTCCGCAACGGAGCGCCAAGGCGGCGCCTGACGCTACACGGCGCCGCACTACCGCTCCTCCCGCCTCCGCGCCACCTGCGGCTCGTCGCGGTCCGTGGCGATGGCGGGAGGCGGTTCGTCGGGACGCTGGGCTCGTGGAGCGGACGGGCGGCAAGAGGGGTTAGGGTTTCTGCGATCACCGGAGACGGTAGCGGCGGCGGCGGCGGCGGCGGCGGCGGTACGGGGATTGCAGCGGCAGCGGTGGCCACCGTGGTACTCGCGGTGATGAACCGGGTGCTCTACAAGCTGGCGCTCGTGCCGATGAAGGATTACCCCTTCTTCCTAGCCCAGGTCACCACATTTGGGTAATTTTGATGGTTGCGTTGACCTCTCGCCGGCTGACTCATAACTGTACTTTTTTTTTTTTTTTGTTCTACTGAGTAACTCTATACGGACTGTTGTAGTCGTGTACTTGTAGTTTTCTCGATCGATGAAATTTAGATGTAACTGACGGGATTTGGCATGTCAAAACTTATTCCTGGGCTTCGATACAATTTAGTGTTAATAGAATCCATGTTCCATTTGCACAAACTGATTTCTACTTCTCTTTCGAAAATTGAAACATAAAATTGATTTATTTATGCTATCAGCGAACTAATAACTCCATATTCTTTGCAGGTACGTCCTAGTTTATTTCTCAATTCTCTTGATAAGATTCCGCGCTGGGATTGTCACTAAAGAAATGTTAGCACTTCCAAAGCCACAGTTCATGCTAATTGGCTTACTAGAAGCGCTAGGTGCTGCTTCAGGCATGGCTGCTGCCGGTAATTGACCATGTTCCTACTTTGCTGTTATGAATCGTTGTTTAAGTGTGCGTTTTAAGTTTTTTCAGACCACAACTAAATGAAATTGTACCTGTGTTTCTCTGTCCTCACAGCTATGTTGCCCGGGCCATCTATTCCACTGTTGTCACAGGTAATATCTCTACATGTACTGCTTGGTCACTTCTGACTACTTCATAAGTACAACTTTGACTGTGGGAAGTATGAATTTATGTATTGTTTACATATCACTCAGTAATATGCTTGTCAAATGTTTGCTGTTTTTGTAATTTCTGCTTTTCCCCCTTACCATTTCTCTTTAGATTGTTCTTTTGCTCCATTATAAGTACTTACATTAGATAAACACTTAGGTAATTCTTCTAGCCGCGATGGTGGGCTAAGTGTTTCCGCATGCTCTTTTGTGTATTCTTTTTGCTGATCGTATTGAATAATCATCATTATTATATACCCAATATATCATGTGCCATCAACATGATTTTTCATTATTCTATTCTACCTTTGCTAGTGTCATACCTTCTTCCTAGAATACAGTTGTTTTTGTATAGGTTCCCTGGATTCATCCATCTTTATGAGTACTTTTCATGCGATCTTCCTGTGAATACTCTAACATGCTTGTCATCTTTTGGTAGTCTTTTCTGGTCTGGCAGCTTATCTTATCTGTCCTCATACTGGGAAGGAAATATAGAGCAAATCAAATTACTGGCTGCTTGCTTGTCACAGCTGGAGTAATTCTAGCAGTGGCTAGGTGCGTATTGGAATAGCTGTCCTTCTAATTTTGCTTTCTGTTGTACTTCCATAATGGGCACTGAACAATAAGGACTTGTTTTCTATTATATTGCACACCAAGTTTTCTGTAAGGCATACTCTTGTAAAGAACTAAAGATGATGGTGATTATTATCAAAGGTCCTGGTTCATCCTAGGTACTGCTGGTTGCATTTTAGAATGTGCATTGCGCAGGCAACAAGAGAATTTCCATGTGTATTTCCTTGCTTTCAGTGGCGTAGTTCTGCAAACAAACTTTCTATTTCCACAAGATAAAATATATAAATGCTGAACCAAAGATCTTGGAAGAATATAAATTCATAAATGTTATGGTGGATATTTCATTTGTACAAGGTACCATTATGATGCATGTATTATGGTCATTCCTTAATTTCTTCATCATCCTTTTTTCTTTGTGAATGCAGTGGAGCCAGTGGTGGCCCATTTCTCTCTGAAGTCAAGTTCTTTTGGCCAGCAGTAATGGTG
Source organism: Paspalum notatum (assembly GCA_022530915.1). Lineage (NCBI taxonomy): Eukaryota > Viridiplantae > Streptophyta > Magnoliopsida > Poales > Poaceae > Paspalum > Paspalum notatum. The sequence goes on from CM039684.1 coordinate 5,721,442, forward strand.
GCTTCATCTGCATTTCAAGCTGCTGCTTCCATTATCAAGGTTAAGTGTCCATAGTAATGTTGTGGTGGGATTTTCATGTCAATCCAGCTATATAGTTTTTCTTTTGGAAATACTGCAGGAGTTTGTTTTCATTGATGGTGCAAAACGCCTTGAGGTTTGTATAAGACAGTCAGGTTGTTTATGTCATTCAATTTCTGATATAAAAAGCATGACAGTTTGTTATTGTTGTTTACATAGGGAAAGCGGCCTGATATATTTGTAGTCAACTCTTTTGGTTCAGGTTTTCAGGTAAGATGATAGAGTTTCACTTTTTTTCGGTTATTTTATGTTCTTTGCTAATACTGAAAAGAGGAATGGTATTAAGTGCTAAGGCCTTGTTTGTACGCTTTGACTGTTTGGAAATTTCTCGTGATTCTGATACCATTTTGGCTAATGAATCATTTGAATTTCTGCTTTGTTGCATCATTACAGGCTCTTTTCGTTTTCATACTCCTTCCATTCCTCTCTAACATGAAAGGGATTCCTTTTGCTGAACTCCCTGCATACTTAAACCGTGGCGCTGCATGCTTTCTGAATATTGGAGGGAATCTGAAGGGTGAGTATCATTTCTCATAGTAGTACTTTCAGATGGTAAACAAGTGGGGGCATTATTTCATACATATGATGCAACTTCAAATACATGGTTGATTGGAGAGAGAGAAAAAAAGGTTTTCCTGAAATGTTCCACAAGTGAACATTATCCACTTGGTCTTTTTTGTATGCTCGGTGATATTGTTCAGCTATGCATGACAAAAACAATTGTACAGCACATCATTATCTATTTCAAACTCAAAACGCTTGAGGCCCTTAAGTCTTAAACCACTGATCGCATATAATTACTAATGATTTAACTTTTCAGATTGCCATGGTGCTCCTTTGCTACCACTGCTCTACATAACTCTGAACATGGGCTTCAACATTGCTTCCCTTAATCTGGTGAAGTTGTCTACAGCAGTGATTGCTTCACTAACATCAACTTTAGCAGGTTATGCAACAATTTGTTTCCCTCTTCTTCACATTTTAATGTTGAACTAGATTACTTGTGCAAGGCAATCAGGCAAGAGCATATTGAGCGTTAATGTTTTTTTTCACCACCACCAACAACAACAAAAGCCTTTTTAATCCCAAGCAAGTTGGGTAGGCTAGCATTTAACCCAGCAGGAAGCACCAACAAGACAAAGGAAAGAGAAAAGGAAAATAAATAAAAGGCAATTCATGGTTGAGGCACATAAATAGCTGCTTTCCATCCAGGGCCATTGAGCTTTAAGTTTAAAGAAAAGTTGAGTTGCCATGCAAACATTTTTGCGCTGTTGTGCTTGAATAGATCTCCTAATAAGCAGTTGGCAGACTCTATAACTCGATATTTGCATCACATGATCTACGACCAAAACTTTGAGGAAACATGCTCTTTTTAAGCTGAAGTATTTGTCGTATGATTATTCTGTTTGTCCTCCTAACTCTTTACTTTCCTGCAGTACCTCTTTCCATCTATGTCCTGTCGCTGCCTCTGCCATATCTACCTGAAGGGACAGATTTGAGCACCTCGTTTTTGATTGGTGTTGCTACCTTAGTGCTCGGGCTGCTTCTATACAATTTTCCTCAAAAAACAGCTGATCATGTAAAGAAAGATTAATCTAATCCGATGTTAGAATAAGGATGATTTTGTGCAGAGATTCTGAAGAGCTACAACCATTTGAAACACCAGCTAACTAAAAGTTTTCAGATCGGCCAAGGTCTCGTTTCAGCTGACTAAAAATCCATTTTTAGCTGTCTGCCAGCTCCACTTGAGGTATGTAACTACCGACTGCTTTGAGGCAGGTAAGGGCTTGTTTGGGTACACCCAGCTAATACATGTTTAGCTTATCTAATAGTAAGGGCCTAAGGGGGTGTTTGGATCACATAGAGATTATACAATCCGGGGACCTAGATCCATGAATCCAAACAACATAGTTTCTTACAATCCAGAATTTTGATTCTAATGTTTTTACTGTTTAATAGATAGTCCTCCCTCCGATCACTTTTGTTTGACATTGGCCAGCACAAAATTGAGCTAGTGGACGTCATACAAAAACGAATGGAGGTAGTATCTAATATTCAGATTCTATAATCTCTTGGTGATCCAAATGATCCCTTAGTTATTAACTGGATAATTGCAGCCAGCAAAAGCTAATCAATTGGTAAAAGACTTTTTGCCCTACAACCTTATCCTCTCCATCTGCACTACTCTCTTGGCTGTCCCTTTTCGTCATCGCGCTGTTCTTGCATGTCGCTTCCTGCAATGGGGTAGATCCAGTCTTATTTTATGGGCCTTGTGACATCAACAAATTTTGATAATGTCTATTAAGATAGATGCATATTGGTGCTCTAATGATTAGATGATATCATGGAACAATAGAGAGAGTGCACAAAATGATCCTTTTGTCTAGATCCGCACCGCTCGAAAAAGCTGTGGCCCAAGGATCCAAACATGGCCTAAAGGCTTTATAAACTCTATGACCGTATGCTTGTTAGTACCCTTTTCTTTGTTAATTCAAGAATGTCATGGTTTCCTTGGTCACATACAGATCGATAGCTGTGAACTTGTTTTTGATATTTATATGTTTGTTGCTTACTAATTGTTAGTTATTTCTCATCAATTTTTTCAGCACCAGATCTCTGGGTACCTTGATGTCTGGTGATAACACTGTGATTCCACAGACATTATTTTTTATGGGGTTTGTTTTCTAATTGAACGGCTTTGCCGAACATTAACAGGCTAAGCTGCAAATTCCAAATGTTTCCATGATTCGCACGAACCGTCGGCAACCCAACTGGCAAAGCTGCTAGTACCGACAAAGTCAGAGCTCGTTGCTTGTCTGACATCCGTGTCATACGTACGCGTCCCCTTTTATGGTCACGTACACCCGCATCGACATCTCAAGAATTTCCTTCGGCTGGCGGTGACGCTCGCAGCGGAGTGAGATTCGTGGCAGGTACCTTGAAAGTAACTGTGGCTGCAGCACATTTCGCCGTCACGCCTGAATTTTCTGGTCCCTTGACAGGAAAATTTGGCCCGGACGGAGTGTTCCAGCAAGGAACCACTTTACGATTACGAACTGGATAGCCTAACTGTTGGAGTGTAGTCGAGAATGTTTGCCGATCCGTTGCGTTGTTTTGATTTTATTTTAAGCGCACGCGACAGTTTCGGCACGAGGGAAATGTTGGATCTGCACGGGTAGTTGGGCACAGCCTTTTGTCCTGGATCCCTGTTCACTCGATTCCGTGTGGATCGTGTTCGCGAGAAATGGCGTGGCAGGTCATGATCAGGTTCGTGGTTTGGTCCGATACTATCGTGAACGAAACGAAGTCATGTCGATGTTGATTCCCAGTTAAAAATTTTGTTTGTTAAACGAGCGCGGCAAAGCTGAACGCAACTAGACTGGCCCTCACGAGAATCCAAAAGCCGCCCCCCGTGCTCGATCGAATGCTGCTCGTCGCGCACACACGGGGCTGGACCGCCTGACAAGCCATACAAATTCCACGTTGAAACTTGAAACCATGGAATGGAATTGAGACCCTCGCTCTCGACGGGCGGTGCATATGTTGCCATGCATCCAGCAGCAGCACACAGTCTGCATTGCAGGCAGGGACACGATCTCCGTCGTCGAACGAACCTGCATACATATAATTGCATCATTCCACCATGGTTATGCCTATGGCAATCAGCGGCATAGCCAGCAGGCGTGGGCGTTTGGGGAATTGGGATGCAATGCAAGCCAAGCAACCTGGTCTGGATCTATGGCCATGGTCATGGTCGGGCAGCAAGGCAAGCAAGGGGAAACCGTTAAGCGAGCGTGTTTGCCGCACACCGAGAGGGAGCGAGAGAACCAGCTACCGTGCGCCGCCACCCAACACGTGCTGGATCATCGAACCGGGTTGATCCGATCTCCGCTGCTGGCGAACTAATATTTCTCAGCGTGTACAGTACATGTGGATCATCTATCGATCAATAGTTGTGATGTGAGGCCATGTCGATGCCGTCTTCGCGGGCGTGGTTGCTGGGTTGTGCCGTCTGCAGGTCAGCACGCAAAGCAATCAACAGATGGATCGGTCGTCGTCGTCTGATCATCTCGCGAATCTTGGTCGAGTTAAACTATGCAGTGTGAATGTGTGTAGCAGCGCTAGAAGAACATTGCTAGCTAGCTGCGTATATATATCTGGGACGCCACGCGCAGCTCGTGAGCGCATGACTCGGCATGGCGCGTGTATCTCTATCCTAGGAGTAGGAAGCTAGGTTGACATGCTGGTGGCCTCAATGTGCTTATCGGTTATAGTTCTCTAGACCACCACGAGAATCCTACTGCACACACATGACAATTAAGACGTTGTTTTTTATCTATAGAAAAGTATGCGTGTGTACTAGTATTATTTTTAATAATAGATGAAACTATTAATGTGTATATGTGTTATAATATTTTAGTGAGAATGTATAATTTTATTTAATGGGAAAAACTTACATATGTTATAGTTATGGAATGCTATCCTGTCTTAAAAAAATTAATTTTAGTTTTATCCTATGTTGAATTTCTTATAGTTTATCTAAGTTAATTGAGAACATTATCATCATCTATGTCATAAACATATATAATATAAAAATTATGTTTCATGTTTAATTGAATTATATTATACTTATTTCGCATCATAAGATATTGATATTTTTGTATAAACTAGGTCAAACTTAAATATATTTATCTTAGGACAAAACTAGGATTACATTCTTTAATTTATAGGTCAAAGATAGTATTTTATAATTTAAAATGATTTTGTTGTTGTCATTTGTACATGGTTTATTAAGAAAACATCTTCCGTTATTGCTATATTACAAAGATACTTATCGGTTATCACTCATATATATGCATGTATACTTAGCCTGTTAATTACATTTACTTTTTCATATATAAATAGTGGTAGGAATTGGTAGTTTAAAAACATATATGGACATGCTTCACACATAATATTGTTTCATAAAAATATATAAAATATTTAGGGTGTTTTATTCTATATTTAATAATGATAGAGCGGGTATTCTAATGAAATTTTAAGAGGTCATTCTGTTGTTATCTATTTTGATGGCATACATGGGTATTTTATACACAAATGTACATGCTATTTTTTATTATCGTAACAATCAAAGTATGTTTTTTAGAAAAAAAATATGGATCCATTGGCAAATATTGTTAATTGTTTATAGTCTACATTTTGTGAGGATTTCTAAGATGTCATTTTTTCTAAGGTGTCTCATCTCCAATCAGTAATAATATGATAAGGTGATAGGTGCTGGCGTGCGGGTACTTTTCATTCAGATCTATGTTTCCATTTTTTTGTAATTTTTATAGTGGCAAAGGCCTGCATTTTAAGAAAAAAACATATTATTTGAAATGTTTTAGGTAATTTTTAGAGTCTACCGAATTGATTGTGATATGATCATGTTTTTGTGAGATTGTTTAGATTCATCGTTTTTATCGCGTCTCATCTCCAAGTAGTAAAATATTAGAACTAGGAAATCTTAAAATACGGCAGATTAGGATTGTTACATATGACATATCTTATTTCTAGGAGAGACTCAACAACACATTATCCGTAATTAAACCAATGCTAGTTTTCTAGATTTATAAATTCACCATAAAGACATGCAGTGTACTTTATTCGGAGTTGTCGCTTACAACTAGTGCGATTGCATAAACAAATTTATTAATGCCATGCCCTGCCGAGCAAAACCCATGTGACAAAGGCCTGTTTGGTTTCGCTTATAATCCAATTTTAGATTAATCAACGCCAAACGTCCACCCAAACCGCTTGCTTCCACGGTGAGTCCGCTTTGCCCGGAATCGTTCCCACAGTGAAATCTCGCTTTTCCCCACCCGCGACTGAGGACCACCCTCTCAGCCAACGCAGACCGATTCTCCCCTCCCGTACTCCTCTCTCGCGCCCGACCTCTGCCCGCCGGCCGCCGCCCCGTCGGAGCGCCCTCCGCCGGCGACCGCCCTCTTCCATCCTTCGCCGTCCGCCCGCCTAGTCCTCCACCGCACACCCAACCTCCGCCCTCCTGTCCTCTACCACACGCCCGACCCCCGCCCGGCCCCCAAGCTCCATCCCGGCGCTGGCCGGAGCGGGGGGAGGAGGCGGGCCCGGCGGAGGAGGCGGCGGCTACCCCAAGTGGGCACGGAAGGTGCTGCGCGAGGAAAGGAGACGAGGCCCGGCGGGGAGGCGGCGGTCGGCCCGAGCGGGCGAAGAGGTGTCACGCGAGGAGAGGAAAATAACAGTTTAATCGAGATTTGCCAAACATCTCATTTTTCTCCATCTCAATTGCTAGATAATCTTGCTCGTCTAGAAATCACGCTCATCGGACAACCGAGATGGACAAAAAAGGGGTACACGGGGGCGCAGGAGGCGTCGTCGTGTCCACGCGGTGTCCTTCCCTGAAGATTCCTGCGAAACCACAAGTCGAGTTCCGTGCCCGCGGCCGTGTCGCACCGCACCGGCCGGGCGGTCGTGCCGGCCCCGGCCCCCCATCTCTCCCGCGTCTCTCTTTCCAGTTTCCACTGTGGGGTCTGTCTGTGTCCGCCTGGCCGGCCCGGCGCTGATGCGAGTGCGCGCCCGCTTTCCGCCGTTCACACTCGTCAAACCTGGTCTTGCTTAATCCTGTTGCCATTCCTTCTGGAAACATTACGCTTTCCCCCTAATTATCAAACTGATGGCCATGGCCCATGGGGTGATTGGTGCGTCAAAAGGCTTCATCTTCACTGAGGCGAAATGGATTAAACGGTTTTGAGATTTGGCCATCACACAAAGAAAAACTGAAACTGATTAAACAACGGCAACACCTCGGATGATGGATGCCTAAAAGTCAAAGATTAAACCTATTTGGTTCGCGACCAAAATTGTGGTCAATTTTTTGCCATGGTCTATGTAGTAAAAAATGAACTACTTTGGCCATAGTTAAAATTTGGCCACAATTTTGGCTATCAACCAAACATACATGAGTTGGATCAGTGTAAGTCACTCTTACTCCTGATCTCGCCTCACACGTCTTGTGACTAGTCATATGCATAATGCGGCTGATTAGTGGGGAGTGATGATCTTGGGGCGAGCATTATCCGGCCCGAAGAGTTCAGAGAATCCAGCAAAAGAGGTCGCCATGTGTTGGCTAGTGCCACGAAACTTGACCAGAAGCTCGCCGGGAACTCACAAGATCTAGTAACAGAATTTGGTTTGCAAATCGCCAAATTCTTTTCGATGCACCCATTAGCATTTGCCTTTCTGCCTTTTGTTGCGAGACCGACAAGAAGCATCGTGCCGAACAAACACGCGCACGCTCTTTCGCCTGCTTGCTTCCCCCAGGCAGCAAGCCCTTGCTCCCCCAAGCAGCCTGAGCCCGCCGGCCGGCCGGCCGCCGCCGTCCTCGAGCAGAGAGAAACAGCAGAAAGTGGCAGCAGCAGGAACACGCGCAATTGCTGAGTTTTACTACACACATCGCAGCAGTGCACACCACATCCACACACACGCGGCCAGGGATGGAGTGCCAAGCATCGGGTTGCTTCCGGTGGTAGCCATTGCCAACCCCCATCATCTCCTTCGTCATGCGTACAAGCCATCCCCACATTACCTCTCCTCCTGGGCTGAGTCCTGACGACATCCGCACCGGCACCGCACCGCCGCGCTCGACAAATCCAATCCCCATCCCCACTTCCCGGCGCCTGCATTCATTCTCCTTGCTTCCCCGGAACCCCCTGTGCCTTCCATCCCTGGGATAAAGGCTCGCGCCGCTCTGCAAAGCCCGCACCAAATCGATCCAGCTGTTTAGTTTCCTGAGCTGTCGGGGATTTCTCTCTTGTTTTGGTTTCCGTTGGTTGCTAGGATCTGTGGGTTCCGCCAATGCTCGCTGGTTTGATTCGTCCTAGTTGCTGACACTAGCCCTTGATTTGGTTCTAGAACACATCGTTTCTTGATTTCATCAGTCCAAAGTGGGGAAAAACTATTCTTTTGGGGGGTTTCTGATCTGACAGTAGTGTCACCTACCATCTTTGCTTCCGGCAATGGGGAACAGCGGCAGCAGCAACAGGCGGCCGGAGGCCCCGGAGCCGGCGGCGCTGCCGCCTGAGGCGGCGCCGGCGGAGGAGCTGAGCTCGTACGAGGCAGCGTGCCGGTTAGACCCGGAGCTGCGCACCTTCGACAACACGCTGCAGCGGCGCACGAGCCGCGCCATCTCGACGCTGGCGGTGGGCGTCGAGGTGCGCTCGCTATCGCTCGACTCCCTCCGCGAGGTCACCGGCTGCCTCCTCGACATGAACCAGGAGGTGGTGCGCGTCATCCTCGACTGCAAGAAGGACATCTGGAAGAGCCCCGAGCTGTTCGACCTCGTCGAGGACTACTTCGAGTGCAGCCTCCACACCCTCGACTTCTGCACCGCGCTCGACAAGTGCCTCAAGCGCGCCCGCGACTCCCAGCTCCTCCTCCACGTCGCGCTCCAGCGCTTCGACGACGAGGAAGACAGCAGCGACGCCGCCGCCCCCGCCGCCCGGTACGCGCGCACGCTGCACGAGCTGCGCCAGTTCAAGGCGGCCGGGGACCCCTTCACGGACGAGTTCTTCGCCGCCTTCCAGGCCGTCTACCGGCAGCAGCTGACCATGCTGGAGAAGCTGCAGCAGCGCAAGCACCGGCTCGACAAGAAGGTCAAGACCATCAAGGCGTGGCGCCGGGTGTCGAACATCATCTTCGCGACCACGTTCGCTGCCGTGCTCATCTGCTCGGTGGTTGCCGCGGCCATCGCTGCCCCGCCTGTCGCTGCCGCATTGGCCGCGGCTGCTGCAGTCCCGCTGGGGTCTATGGGGAAATGGATCGATTCGCTGTTGAAAGGGTACCAGGACGCACTCCGTGGACAGAAGGAGGTGGTGAGCTCAATGCAGGTTGGCACGTTCATAGCCATCAAGGACTTGGACAGTATCAGAGTCCTCATCAACCGGGTGGAGGTGGAGATCAGCTCAATGATAGACTGCGTAGAGTTTGCGGAGCGGGATGAGGAGGCTGTGAAATTTGGGGTGGAGGAGATCAAGAAGAAGCTGGAAAACTTCATGAAGAGTGTCGAGGATCTTGGGGAACAGGCGGACCGGTGTAGCCGGGATATTCGGCGGGCAAGGACCGTTGTGCTGCAAAGGATAATCCGAAATCCAAACTGAAAAATAAGGGAAGACTGTAAGGTATGGATGTCTTAAAATATAGTCATGTACTCTTGTTAATGTTGTGATGGATATGGATGTACATAAGAGATGCTCCTATAGGAAAAGTATGAATGAGTCAAATCAATTTCATTTTCATTTGATTCATGGTATCTGTACTTTTCATACTTGATTATACCTACTCCCACCATTGTTGGTGTTACTACAATTTCCCCACATGTTTTGTTTTGACCAATTATTCAATTCCAGCTATAAATAAGCATATTCTGAAACTCTAGTTGGTATTTGCTAGTAATCGACACTATGACTCATGATCATGATCCTGAGGTAGTCTGAGTCAGGATAACAGCCATGCTATCGAACTTCCTCTTTTCTTGAAGTATTCAGATGTCCAAATTTCTCAAGTCTCTTGACAAAGAAAAGCAAAAGGTCGTTGTCTAGGATTTGTGGTTGTTGCTGTTTTCCAGACGTGTAGGCGTTGTCTCTATTCTCTCCTGAAGTCATCTATGCTTCTAAGTGAAGTGATTTTTTTTAATTAAGAATGTTCTGTTGTGTAAGAGAACATCTCAGTATTGACTTCTGTTTCTTTAATACAAAGCAATTAGTAAGATTCTATTATCCTGAAAAGTACGGAAGCAAAATTACAAAGAAATATCTACTAACAAAAGCCAGTTCATCTTCTGATCAGGTCTATGTAATGATTTCTCTTTACTGAATACAATCGAGACGCCATGATGAACTATGTACGCTTCTTTCACATTTCCTCCACCATGTTTTCAACAAAATATTTTTTTAGTTTTCTTGCTTTTAGCATGCATACTTGCTTTTTCTTCTTTAGGGAATGCTATTGTTTGTAGGGATTCCATCTAGTAGCACTAGAAGTATATGCTCTTTTTCCTAAAATTGTGCATCTGCACTTGTTCCATTTGCTAGTTACAACCATGAAAAAATACAAGCCATCTCGCTTCAGATGTCATGTGCAATTGAAAGATTACAAACCATCTTTAGCATAAAATAATTGGGGATTACTGTTATTCTGAACAACTGCTTTTCATCCAACCACGATGTATAGTGGTCAACTAATTGTTAGAGTGGGAGGAGCAACGAATTCATTTTTCTTTTTCTTTTGAGAACGCAATGAGTTGGCCTTCCATGTTTGCTGGCCTTCTTATATGACCCCTGGAATTGGCTGTTCATTTCATAAATAGTTCATACATGGATCAGAAATGCCAAAATTTATTTGAAGCCACTCATGCAAAAAAAAAAAAAAAATGCTTGGATACGTGACAAAAAAAGCCGCATCACCTTTGACCTGCACTGTACGTTTTATGTGAAATCATTGGATACCTTTGAACTCATCATGGTTCCCACGGTTTTGCAGGAATTCAGTGATAGCGACTTCGCATGAAACAGTCTATGGCTGAGACGAGCAAGCAAACAACGTGATCATCATTGTCGAAAGCAACAAACAATGCTCGCAGAGAAGAATTGCTATAACTATCTAATTTGTTCCCTGTCCAGATCTCTGTTGTTTATGGTTAAGACCACCGGCATGGTTGCTCTATCTTCTTTACCTTATTTTTAGGAAACCAGTTATATCATACTTTGGGTGTTTACCTGTATCTCTGTATCTGTCGCTTAATAATCGCCGTGAGAACTGCTGTGTCCCCGGCACTAGGTCTACTGTGCCTGTTTATTTCGACTCAGAAATTCAGGTGAAGCCGTGAAGCAAAATAGAATGTTGGTTTGGCGCCATAGTTTTTTTTTTCCCTGAAGAAGAGAGATCTCTATTGATCAGTGATGTTCTGTATTACAATCATGAGCATCTAGCGACTCCACGTATTGTAGATAAAGCAAGAACATGACAGGGACACACTAGAACTGAGTGTTTGCAGAATTGGTTAGGCTGAGTCCAATGGGACTTCCTGTTTTCACTCTCTAAACACTATTTCAACTACTTTTCTCTCTCAGCATTTATGTTAAACAGTGCAAAACAGTGTATAGAGAATCCATACAGGAAGTTCCATTGAACTCAGCTTTACCATGTGTAAATAAAGGGCAAGGTAAAACCAGCGCCATGTCAGGTAAAACCGGTCTGGATTCAGGGGAGGCGGGGGTTGCGCACCCGGGTTTGTTTCGCGGTTGCTGTTCGCGGGGATACATTTGTACTCAAGCAATGATCCAAGGAGGCAAAATGAACGTTTTCCATATAAAATCATACACGAGGAGAAATCTTGGGAATAGTTAGAGGCAGAGGCAGCCGAATTCGTAGGCCCTAGGCCGAGAAACATGGGCCGTACTTTCCTCCGGGCCTAGGCACTCGGGACTTGCGCACTCGGACCCCTTGCTTCGCGATAAAACATGGGCCGCACTTGAAGCCGCCGCCATGTCCTCTTATAAGGTGCCAGAGGCCAATCGATACGGCGCTGTTTCTTAGCTTCTAGCATCCGTTGCTTGATTTTCTAATCTGTTTTTATTTGCATGGATTATTGAATGGTGGTTTCAAGTGTGCCAAAATGGAGGTCAAACTTCTGTCTCTGCTCGACCAGCATCGCGATTTGAAGTTGCTTACTATTGAGTTCGACCTGAGTAAAAAGATCACCGACATTATGCTTAAGATTGACTATGCCAACTGCTGTGAGTTTCCTACTGCACCCATCGCCTTGAAGGTGTGTCCATCCCTGCCTCTAAACAAGCCAAACGATTGCATATATCATCCTTTGTTTCGAGATGGTTGCCTATTGAAGTTTATTAACTCTCTTGTGCCCATTGCATGCCATGGTTTCAAGTGTATCACGAAGAAGGCTCAGCTGTTGTGTGAATTGATTGAAAATGGGTATGGGAACACCTCCGCTGTGGCCACCTGCAGTTCCATACGGAAGTGTGTCTTAAGATTCTACATTGTCCGGTTGCATTCCATTAGCTTTTACCGTCCCTTAATTGATTTGAAAACAAACATTTATCAACCTTTTGATTACCTTCTCTTGTAGTATAATATATAAATGCATGGTGAAAAATGATTTTTACTGAGGATGGTGAAAAATGATTTTTATTTGTAGCAATGTGTCATATGGGTCCGTAAATTTGTCAAGTGGGTCAAAACTATTTCGACCTCTGAGGACACTAAAAACAAGTTTATGGACCCAGATAACAAAATGGTACAAGTTTAGGGATCCATATGACACAACACTACAAGTCTAGGGACCAAAGTGTGCCCGTTGAAATTTCGGGACTGGTATGATGCAATTTTATAAGTTTAGGAACTTGGATGGGCACTTTGAGAGTTTAGATACCGGGATGACACACTCCTACATGTTTATGGACTGACAGTGCATTTTACTCATGAATTTATTAGAGGATTAGAACCCCTTACAATTTGGGACTAAGGGAGTATACTTTTATTAATCTAGAAATGTTTTATGAGATTTAGACACCCAGAACCAATAATACAACCCATAGAATGAATAGCTATGAACTCAGAAACAAATGTGTAATGTCTATACACCAGACACCAATTTATACGCATAGAACAAATTATAAACTCAGAAAACAAAGATGTGGACACAAAGAACAAATTATACCAATTCTAGAACAAATATTTACACACTCGAAAAATAATATATAAACTCAAGAAATAAGATTTATATAGCTAATTATAGAAACTTAAGGACCAAGTTTTATATATACTCAAACAAATTAGATAAACTTATGAAACTCAAGGAATATGTTTTATATACCTAAAAAAATTTAAGAAACTTAAAAATAAGTTTTTTACACTTAGAAAAAATCAAACAGAAAAGAAAATGCAATAGAACTAAAGGAGAAATAAAACAGCAAATAAGAAAATTAAATAAATCTAGTACGCATCGGGTGTCACCCATAAAAACAGAAGAATAGAAACTTGAAAGAGAGAAAGGAAACCCAACAATAAAAGAAAAGGAAGAAAAACTAAGAAACGTACAAACAAAATAAACTAGAACAAAGAAACACGAGAAATATTAAGAAAGGCTAAGGAATACGTACGGCCATAGGGAGAGGGGAGACATCGGATCGTAGTATCGTACGCTCCCTTCCTTCCATAATGGGCCGCTCAAACATGTGGGCCGCAAAACATAAAACGGGAAGGAGAGAAAAATCCTTCGGTGATGCAACCGCCGCCCCGCCCGCCCATCTCCCTGCGCCCCCGCGCCTTGGCCCCGACCGCCCGCCTCCCTGCGCCCCCTCCCCCGAATCCCCCCTCCCCTACTCCCCTTGCACCTACGCGACTCCTCGTCCAGCGGCCGGTCCCCCTGGTGCCCTGTTCCCCGGCGCTGTCTCGACGGGGAGCCAAGGACATCGGTGAGCAATACAGACCTCCTCCTCGCATCTCTGTTCCCTCATCTGACCTTGGCTTCTAAGGAAGACGATGGTGGATCTGCTGTGTTCTTGGCTCAAATTATTGGGTATTCCTGGGAATGCCCAGGAATCACTATAACTCCGCCTCTGTCAGAGTGTTACCGTGCCCGTCACGTACGCGATGGAGGAGACATCAGAGCGGAAGGCATCGGGGAGTAGGGAGAATTTGGTGGCAGGGGCTATGGGGCGGCACGTGCTCAGGGAAGGGCTACAGCAGGCTGAGGATGACGAGGCGAAGCTGGAGGCGGTGAGGAGAATGGAAGCTAAGGCTGAGGATGACGAGGCGAAGTTAGAGCCGGTGAGGAGAATGGAATCTGAGAAAGAGGTGCATTTGCCTTTGGCGGAGGGCCTCAAGGAGAAGATTGATCACACTCAGGATGTCACCTTGCCAACTGATATTCGAGAAATTTTTGGTATTACCGGGTGGGATCAGGAACTCACCCTGCCAACTGATATTCGGGAAGTTTTTGGTATTATCGGAGAGAAGTGGGATGCTGCAACCATCTTGAAACTTGGTTTTACCAAAGAGCAGTGGGATGCTGTGACCACCTCGAAACAGGGGAGGAAGGAAACAGTGGAGAAGCGGAGGAGGACGAGGATGGATGACGACGACGACGACGACGATCAATATGACCCATGGGAATATGAAGCCTTTCGCCGTGACTGGAATGCCTTATGGTCCCGCTACTATGGATCATTTGAGGATACAAGTGAGTTTAAATCTTCTTGTACTCTATCTAGGATAGGATTGGCTTTGGGTTGCTTCGAATTAAGTATAAATGTTGTTGATAGAAGGCGGTTTGATGTTCCACCTGATAATTGTTTTCTCCATCGATGATACAAACACAATATTGCTACTTTATTATGTGGCATAGCTTGCTAGAATAAGTAAACTAGTCAAATAGACCATAGACAAAATATGATACCTAGTTGTTGTCACTATTGTTGTTATTGTTACTACTCTGCTGCAGTTGTACTTGATTATAATGCTTTGAATTCTTTTACATATATATGCAGCGACGATCCCCCCCATGAGTTTCACTTACAAGCCTCCTCAAACAGATCGTATTGTCTACCACGTGCAAACTCTGCAGGTCTTTTCAGCCAAGGTTACAGAAACAAGCGGGGGCTTACAGTGGCCTCTCTGTGTATTTGGTTTCATTGCCATTCGTGACTGCATTGATCATAATCGAAATATTATCTTCAACCGTACAAGGGACAATTGCCAAACCCTTACACAAGAGGTCTGTATCATTCATTGGTTTGTTTGTCTCCTGCTGTGCTGCCTAACATGCTAACACCGCTAGCTACTCTAATTTTTTCTATCCTTCCCACACATGCACCTGTCTGCCCTTCCTAATTTTCATTACCACATGGTCCATGGTAGAGTTGATTTCCTTGTCTTCACACCCATATTTTTAGGAGCTCTTTGAAATCTACCAGTCACCACCTTTAATTTAGTATATAGAAGAGAGCCATCATACAGTGAGTGTATGTGGTTCTTTCCTAGTAATTACCGTGCTCATGGCTGTGAACCATGGAAATGTTATACCTTTTGCTTGCTTTATTAGAATTATATGTAGACAAACAGCTCAACCTCTGGGAATTGAACAAGGTGAAGGCATATCATAAAATCCCATCATATGTCATGCAAGCTTTTCCTAGCTCAACTAATTAAGCTTTTCAGTCTTAATTCAAACTAGCCCACATGGTTTGGATTCAGCTAGTACTAATCAGCATTGGCTCTTGATTGGTCCTAACAATGTTCCTGCCAAATATTCAGGACATCTTAATCACTCATCGTTGTTTGCGCTTGAAATCTTATACTCTGTCACTTATAAGTTATAATGCATTAAGCTAATATGTTTCTCTCATTTTTGTGTTATGCAAACTACATCGTTATGCTATGCAGTTTCCTATTATACTGTAGTTTCTCAGCATTTATCTATTATGTTTCAGTTCCCCTATTATTTATTTAATGGTTTTACTTTCATGCAGGATCATAACTTAGTACTAGTAGGTCCCACCCGTGCTGTTGTGTGTGGTAACATGGGACCTGTGACCATTGAGGTTGATCTAAAAGTGAAGGGCACTACTGAATCGGAAGATAAAAGCTTAAACTTCCTAGCTGCGCAGGACTTATTCGGCAGCTCTTATATATCTCGCCTGATCAAGTGTGCTTACACTAGCAAGCTAAGCCTAAGCACAATAGAGTTTACACTTGGCTGTATTGTTAGGTCTGTAGAGGCCACAATATTTATGCGAGTCACTCGTGGGTCATGGCCAGATGATTTCTGCAGTGAATTTGCTGCCCTTACCACTGATGCTCGTGGCGAGAATACCGTGTGCGCCGATAATGCAGACAGTATTGATCACGAGAAAATTATCTTACTTGATTCCAGAGGTGGGATGTTGCCTGCTGTTTGTGATGGTAATGTTAATCTTTCACGCCGTGTTGTTTCTGTCGGAATTATGGGAGAGCTGAAAATTTGTGTAAAGGCATGGAAAGCTGACAGCATTGTCATGGTAAAAGAGGAGGTTTTCCCACCTTTGAAGGCTGGTTTAAGCCATGGTGAGCTTGACACTGGCTTCTGTGTAGTGGAAGTCAGTGTCGCGTGGTCACTCATTTTGGATGATTGTGTTCTAGCTGACCATCGTCCTATTTCCGTAGGGGTGTCCTGTTAAAGTGTTCATTATGCTGAAACTGACAGCCAGCATGTGAGGCATATTATGCTGGATGAGAAGAATTAGTTCACAGCTAATGAGGCAGAATGCACCTATGCTATGCTTGGTAATGGCTTTTGTATATCCAGATGACTATACTGCTTCTAAAGCCATTTCCATATTATCGGTCTTGATGCTATAATTATACCGTGTAGTGACGTACTATTAAAGTTTCTAGAGTTGTATCATTGTTATTGCTTCTGAAAAGATATGTTATGACATTGGATTGTGTCTGCTGTATTATCTGCCGATGCATGCAAATGAGTTTCCAGTCTCAAATCACCTCTATTTTTAAGCATGTTGTTGGGGGTAAAGAAAGTATCCTGATATGCTGCCTCCTAGATGTTCTTCACCACGTATTCCGTGGTGGCAATCAGTTTTTTTTTCATGCCTTTTACATGCACTAGCAATTGGCCCGTGCGTCGCTATGGACATGTTATTTTGCCATTACTTTATGTTCTGAAATACAAATATGTTTTTGGTTTGTTTTAAATAAACTATTTTAAGTTTGGTATGTGTCTTTTACTTTTTTGAGTTTAGAATTGTTTTCAAACTTTTCATCATAGGTCTATATGTCAAATGTGTGGCTTTCCGAGTATTTTATTCCCTAATGAAATGCTTGTTGGGGTGTATGAAATCATTATTGGGGAAGTTAAAATAATTATCAACCAAACAACATATATTGATTCAATACTCGTGACTTTGAGGTAATTTATAGAAGAGTTGACCGGAGTCGATTTGTTCCATGTGCAGATGGTGAATATCTTTGGTGGTACCTTGTTTTGAATCTTAATATTGTGAATACCTGCGTTTTTTTATAAATAGCAATTAAGGAGTATTACACAATACATGCATATATGAAATATATATGATAGGCATCATTAGATAGGAATAACCAACAATTGATGACATGTCACTCGCACAAGCTTTGTGCCAAACACAGGAAAATGACACCCCAAACAACTGGTTAAAGGAAAATAATGAAAAAAATAACCCACTACATATTTTTGAACCACTCTAGTATTCGGGAATAAATTTGAACTACTGAATAGGAAAAGAACATCGTACAGTAAAATCGATAAAAAAAATGGACCAAAGCATCACTATTTCTACCACCCTCTGGAGCTCATATTGGCAATCTCAAACTATATACAAATGAGCTGTGAGCTGGATTGAGGGAGGGAGCAAGATTAGCGGCAGCGCCGCCTACTCTCCTGCCCACCACCATGGCCATGGGTGCATCCGCCTGCCTCCTTTCGTGTGGCCAAGGATGTTGTGGTGCCGCCAACTCCGCCTGCCTGAGCAAGGCCGCCTCCTCTATCGACGGCCGCCTGCCCACCTCCTCTATCGACGGCCTGATCCGTCGTGGCATAGCAGTGGGCGAGTTGAGCAGAGCTGAGGGAGCAGTGGGCGATGGTGGTGGAAAGGAAGAAATCAGCACATCCTCAGTGCCCGTAACTGGAATATTAGCGTCGATTTAGTGGTCAATCAAAAGTTCATTGCGCAATTAGTAGAATTACAAAGAATCACAACCATCAAAGCAAAGAATATTGAATGAATAATGAATTTAACACGCTGCTTAGGAACAAGCCGTCTTATTCAAGAACACTTGAAACAATGTACTACACTGTGAACAACGGAGGCAATTACCTTCTACTCTGCAGGGATGCTTGTCGCTCGCCACAGCTGCGGCCATAGAGGTGGCTGCCTGGATCGCCTCAATGTCGGTCACAGCTTGCACGGACTCCAGGTGGAAGCTGAGGAAGCTGTCAAAACATGTGGCCGGTGCGTTAGGCCTCACTGTCCTTCTCAGTTTAGAGAAGATCCTGCAATGTTCAGTAACAGCAAAGGATGTCGTCAGATCAAGCTTTGCATTCCAAACATACTTGTAGAGATCCTATCCAATCACTGTCAAATTGCCGCAAGAAATCTCACGTACTTCGGTGGCTCAGTGATGAATTACGAGTCAATTTTCTCAATGCCACTCGAATTTTTGGTCGTTCCTTCGTTGTCACCGAAATTTTAGAAATTTTTTCGCTGCCATTAAAAAATTTATTCCGTTCCTTAGATTCCACTGCCCGTCAGCTGTCTGTCAAGCTCGTCTCATAAACAATCTGGGCCCATAACTCCTCCTCAGTTATCCCCACGCCCCTCTCCTGGGAGGCTGGGACCGAGATTCTTGCTCGCCGCCAGCCTGCCCGGCCGCCCCGAAGCCGCGTCGTGCCTCTGTGTTTATCCGAGCCGCACGCAGCTTCGTTGGGGTTCTGGACAGGACGGCGGGGAGACGACGGAGGGCCTGGACCTGTGTGCGCTTCCTGGCCGCCGTACATGGGGACGAAAGATTTCTCGGTGACACAAGCGGCGAAGCAAAGCACGTACACGCTGCTCACGGGCTCCGTCGAGCTGAGGCGGAGGAGGAGCGCGCCATCGCCAGCCAAGGCGTAGACCCGCCGCTGGGCCCGCTGCCCCAGCCACCGCGCCGCGCCGTCGCGCGCCCCGCAACCCTTGCACCATGACCTGTTGGCGCGCCCAGCCTCCATTGCAGTCGTAGGCTCTCGATGGTCCGGCTGGTGAGCTGAAAAGGGCGCGTGCGGTCGAACACGCCGCCCGTGATGGCGCGGACGTGCATCGGGGTGAAGATCCCGGCTGTGGGTGCCGCCAAGGAGTTGAAGCCCGCGCAGTCCTACTTCCTGCTCCCCGCGCACCTCTTCCGTGGGTGGCAGCAAGGGAGGCGCAGTAGCCGCCAATCCCCTCCCGTTCGAGCTCCTCCGCACGCACACCAGCACGCTACAGATCAAGTTCGGTGATGAGTTCCTGCTCCTGGGTCATGCAACGACGTGCCTCGCTCCCGCACGCTGGGCACACGACGACGAGTTCCGAGCGTGCGGAAGCATGGCAGAGGAGACGCGCAGAGCCAAGGAGGCCGTGCGCCGCAGCAGAGGCGCGCGAGCCGCGAGCAGCGCCGGGCGGAGGCGCGGGCGCGGCGAATCTGAGCGAGGTGCGGTGGACTGAAGATGAGGGAACGGAGGGGCGGTCTGTGGGCCCATTTTGTTTGTGACAGACAGTCGACGGTAGCGTCATGCAAGGAATGGCGTAAATTTTTCAATGGCAGAGAAGGAAAATCCAAAATTTTGGTGGCGACGACTAAAAATTTCAATGGCATTAAAGAAATTTACTCATGAATTGTCAGCGAGGACAAAATGCTTCTGTGTATCCTTGTATGTATTTCAAATATGGATATCACCAGCAATGTACTCATCATATTTCTCAAATTTCAAACTCCGCTCTATCTAAACAATGACATGATAGTATTTTGAGCGTCCATTTAAACGCTACATTGAGGATGGCTTCATTCAATTTTAGGGACTAAGCACGTGATTGTAGAAGCGAGCTTCCTTTTTGTCACCAGCTCCATAACCTCTGGTGTAATCTATATACCAAATAATAAAAAGAGAGAAAGTTTTTTCTGCGAAAAGATTCCTTCCACCCTCTGAATTGAATTCGAACAGGTCGCATACGGACTCCGTTTTTTACGTTCTTTGTAATCCAACTAAAACCATCCCAAAATTATTTGGAAGTCGGCAGGAATCTACATAATAAAATCATACGCGAAAATAGACGCACAGGTCACATACGGACACCACGACATTCTATGTATCGATGGAAAGCTGAAAATATAATCTTTCTAATCCAATTGAAATCGTCACAAAATATTTCCAAAGTCGGCAGAAATCTATATAATAAGATTGAGCCAATAATCTAACGCGGTACTGTGATGAAAGGACACACGGAAACGGTTTTCCAAATTCACATTAAAATAATTATATCCATTGCAACGCACGAGTAATATAAAAAGCCGAAGTTGCTTAACAAAGACAGAAAAGCTAAAGGTATGTTTGAGAACAAAGTTTTTCAATACCGTTGTTTTAGAATAGCATGGTTTATATTGGTCATGACATAACCTAGTATTTCTCGTTCCTACTAAAACCATTGTACTATAAAGTGTTTGGTTCCATAGTCATACCATAATTTTACTAGTCTCTTGCTCACTTAGATGAGAAAATTTTGGTATAAATGGAGTTTACAATACTCTAAAAATACTATGATTTTAGATACATAGTTTTTGCAAAAAGCTCCTAAACACCTTTTGGCCCAAATAGAATACCATAGAGTCTTGAAACCATGAAAATACTTTGTTCCTAAACAGGCCTTAAAGCTTTTGGACTCGCGTAATCCAAGTTCTGAAAATCCTAGATCATTTGAGAGTGGTTAGAGTAACTAAATGAAGAGAATAGAATGAACTCAAACTATAATCGTTCATTGATCGTGTGGTTTACATTTATGCACAGTAAAAGGACGAGCTTCCATGTATTCGAAAAGAGTGGATGTGGGAGGAGCCGTCTTCTCCTGGAAACCACTTCACAGGGTGTGCCTCCACTGGTCTATCAATCCGTTCTCTCGTACGGTTTAGAATTTTAAAAAATATATATTTAATCATTAATAATATTAGATGTGATTATTTTAATTCATCTTTTGTAATGTCATTGTGAGTATATAAGCAAATTTAGAAATTGTTTTAATTTATCTTTCATTATGACATATTGAATAATTTATATGTAGATTTAAGGATTATTTTAATTAATTTTTTATAATGATATGGTGAGTAATTTATATGCAAATTTATGTGGTGATTTAATTCATATTTTTAAATGGTATGACAAGTAATTTTTATAGGAGGATCGAAGAGAACCCGACGTGCGAGACAGTAAAAATTGGGGCAAGGATTGGGAGCAGTGGTGCCGGTGCTAACTGCTAGGAATCGGGCCGCGGCCGGACCTCAGGAGGCAGGAGCCAAGTATGCCAAGAGCTGAGTCTGAGTCGACGCGTTCTTCGTGAGAATGCTGAATGCGTTGAGCTTGCAGACATCAGATACGAAGCGATTCCACATGTCGGGCATCGGGGTTGGGTCCTCACAAGAGCGCCCTGCGGACCGTGCCCACACAATTTTATCTCAAAAAACTGTGTCAAAGCACTATATGGACCTGAAGTTTAGTGTAAGTTTTTTCAGTGCCCATAGCTTTTTTTTTCATTTTCCTAAGCCTTCAACCTGTTTACTATAGGCTGCTTGCCAATTCGGGAAAAGCCCTAAGACCATGGTCACCAAAGCGTGCATTTGTACCGTATACAGTGTACGATCATTGCTTTTTCACTCTGTGTACAGTGCGCAAACAGTGTTTTTCACACCCATTTCCATTCACTGGTGACCATGGTCTGAGTATCATACCAAAACTAGCGAAATTGGTTTTTATCTGGCCTTAGATAAGCTACGACATCTCAAAGTGTACTTTTGGTAATGTTCCTTACTTTTTCTATTATAACACCATGATTTTTTCGGTCTTAATGCTATATTTTCATTACAGATTGTTATACCATGTGTTAAGAATGGCAAGTTCTTGTTGTTCGTGCCAGACCTTAATGCTAAGATTGTATCTATATTAGACCCATCTTATCGATGTCCACTAGGAGCGCATATGCTAAAAACTCAAAGGATCTTTGAAGTGCTAAGGTTTATCATGGAAGTGAAATGTTCTGGATGGAATGAAAATGCATACCCCAGGAAGACCCCAAATGGCGCTCAAATAAACATAAGTAGGTAATTACATTATTTGAACTCACAAATAACAATTTTTACATAGTTTTGTAACTGTTGATTCGTTTGCAGGGAAGAAACTGGTTATTTTATCCTACTTTTCATGAGTGTATGGAATGGTGAATGTCTACAAACACCAATTTGCACGGTGAGTATTCTACCAGCGACGTTGGTAAATGAGCCTTAATTTTTTTATATGCTTATATGTATTGTTTTTTAGGGTGCTTATAAAATAAGGAAGCACGTATTGGTAAACCTACTAACATTCAAGGGAAATCAATGTGAAAGCAACATACCTGAAGCTATACGAAAATATCTTAGGCACTATAGTCTCACAAATAGAAAAGCATGATATATTGCAGTTTTAATTTGTCTAGGTGATGTCAAAAATTTGTACCAGATCTGAAGTTGAAGAGAATAAATGTTTTTCCGTTGTTTATATATATTGTCCGTAGTAACGCACATGCCACTAACTTATATATAGAATTGTCATGCTTTGCTTGAAATTTGCACTCATCATTCTTCAATATTCCGACACATCGTAGACGCGGAGGCCATTCGTTGCATCTTGCATTGCTTTCGGGCCATCCTTTTCCAATTTTCCACCGTTGCACGTTGACGCTGATGGATGGCGGTCAGATCAGGGAACTCTATGAAGTCTCTATCCATCCCGATTTCGCAAGGGGCGGGCGCAAAGTCACCAAGAGCCCCCACCAGCTCAACTCGGACGAGACCTCGCAACAGTGCCACTGTCAGATCAAGGATCGGCTCTGCTATATATCTGCACGTTCGTTGAACCTCGTGGCAGTGCTGCAGATCCAAAGGCGACCTGCACCAAATTGGGAACCCGCCAGAGACAGAATCATGAAGGGGGTGCAGGAATGAAAGCACCTACTGCTAGCACTACCATTCTACCAATAGCAGCACAGAAGGCTCACTACAGCCGGCCACAGAGACAGAGGCAAATAATAATCAAGCTGCATTCATCGTTGTAGAGCGATCGCCCTGGCTGATTCTGGATTTCAATAATCCAATGCAGCCGAGCAACACGGATCGGCCTTTTGTCAGATAACAAGCAGAAGCAGTGGAGTTGGGCTTTGGTTCCACCTACATTCTCCGCGAACGCCACACCATGCCCTGGATCCAGTCCTCCAGAGACCTTATGCTGGCCGCGGCTGGGGACGTAGCATTCCTCCATCCCCATTCCCCACCCATGCATTCTCGCTCGTCTCATCGTCTGCTCCTTCAGTCCGCGGATCCGGATAGGGCCGCCTGGGAATCGACGCATCACACCGCCCAGAGCCCCAGAAGGCCAGAACACTTCTGAAACTTTGTCACATATTAGGAAATTCAGTCAACTGGCGAGCTGGTCATGATTTGCGAGGCAGCTGCGGCCGTGCTGTGGGCGGCTAGCTAGGGGACAGGGATTGACTTTTGCCTGTCATATTTTTATTGCCCCAGGTTCTGGATGGATCAATGCTGTGCAAGGAGGAATGTTGGGGGATCAGAGCTTCCTCCAGTTCATCTGATTTTCTTTTTCTTTTTTCTCATTGCTCATTCTTTTTACATCTAGCTAGATCTCTGGGCCAGGCCATTTCCAGCCGTTGGTATGTATATATGCATGTCGCCATTAGTACTCGGCTCGGACATCTGTTGCATTGTTGAACCGAGGGGCGTATACGGTGGTGGGACTAGATGGATTGATTCACAGGCCGCAACTTTGCGTAAAATATACGGAGGGTCATCGAATTTGGCAACGTGTGTCATTTAGATCTCCGAATTTAGAAAACAAGGATTCCAGGTCTTTAAATTTGGTTAGTGTGTCATTTATGTCCCAAAACCGTTTTTTAAAACCGTTTTTAGTTCTTCGGTGCTGACGTGGCACACTAAGTATGCGTTTGGTTGGAGGACATGGTGGAATAGAATGGCTCCATTCCAAGATCCTAGGATGGAACGATTCCATTCTGTGTTTGGTTTAAAGGATGGAATGGCTCCAAGTTCACGTTTTGTTGGAGGGATGAAAATGGAGCAATTCTAACACCGAGCACTTCCGTTACATGCGGACCTACATGTCATACAAACAATATTCTCAATCTCGCAGTCGTCCCCATCCTCCCACCAGGCCACCGCCGCACAAATCCATCCTCGCCACACCCGTCCCCCGGCCTTGCCGGCGCCCTACCCGCTGACACGGCCGCCGGCTGCTCCTCCTCTTCCTCCGCGCCGGCGCCGCCATCGTCTGCTCCTTCTCCGCGCGGGCTCCAGCGGCGGCGACTGCTTCTCCACGCAAGAGCTGCGGCCTCCTCCGCGCAGACGCCGCCGACTGCTCCTCCGCGCTGGCGCCGCCGCCGCCGCCGGCGTATGCTCCTCCTCCACCAGTCATCCGCGTTGCGGGATCTGCCTCCGGCCTGCAGGATTTGCCTCCGTCTGCCTCGCTTCCGCGCGTCGTCGCCGTCACAAGTTCCACCTCCGCGCGCCGTCGCCGCTGCGGGATCCGG
Source organism: Paspalum notatum (assembly GCA_022530915.1). Taxonomy (NCBI): domain Eukaryota; kingdom Viridiplantae; phylum Streptophyta; class Magnoliopsida; order Poales; family Poaceae; genus Paspalum; species Paspalum notatum. Next base: position 5,745,963 of record CM039684.1, read on the forward strand.
CCCCGTCCTCGCCGCCGTCGCCGCCGATGCGGTCTCCGTCGCCGCGGGCGCCGGCCTTGCTTGCCGACGAGCAACCTCCCACGCAGCTCCCACGTCCCCGAAGAAGAAGACGGAGAGAGACGCCGTGCGTGTGGGACGAGCGCGTCCGGCCGATTTTTTGGGACGCGCTCGTCCCAAGATTCGGTCGAATATTCCTAGCGGTTGATGGCTCCATTCCGATGTCCAGGAACCAAACGACCTAAAAACTAGGATGGCATGGCTCCATTACAGGATGTCCCTCCTACCAAACGCCACCTAACATACCATCTAGATCCTTAAACTTGGCTACGAGTGTCATCTGGTTCCCTAAACTTGGTAGGCGTGCCATTTATGTCCCAAAACATTTCATTTTTACATGACCAAAATAATCTTTTCGGTCAAAAACACCGAAATCATTGCGAAACATTTCTATAATTTTTATTTGGGGAAAAAATCAAAATTCAAGATTGAATAGCCAGCGAGATTTCATTTGAAAAGTTTAACCATGCCGGTCAGTACTCCTCTCGCTTCCATTCTTCACCGTCATCGGGAGGAATGCTGACAACAGAAGGAGTGCTGGCCATCCTCGGATTGGCATTCTCCTGTTGTTGTCTCTCTCGTCGCCATCTTCCACTATTAGCACTCCTGCCGATGACGGCGAGAGAAGTATTGATGGAGAGTGATTTGAGGCTCAGATGATAATCCCAGTTTAGAGACCCAGATGACACATCTATCCAAGTTTAAGGACCTAGATATTATGTCAGCGTGCCACGTCAGCATCGGAGAACGAAAAACGGTTTTAGAAAGCAGTTTTAGAATCTAAATGACAAACTAGTCAAATTTAGGGATTCGAAATGCTGATTTTCTAAGTTCAGAGACCTAAATGACATGCGCTGCCAAATTCGAGAACCGCCGATGTATTTTACTCTAGCAATTTTTGTCAGTGCATGTATGTATGAGGCCACATGTACAAAGCCGGTGCCCGCTGCCTGCAGGCGGCAGAACAGAATGGCATGGCTCCGTCCGTTCGTTTGACCGTTCATCAGTCATCAATCACGCAAGCATTAACGATCCCATATTGAATACTGCTTGCGGCCAGACGTACGCCGTGCCCGATCGTACGTATTCATATAAATGAGTGGAGGCGATATATCAAGCCTAACATTACTGGTCGTATAAATACCAGTAGATGCACTGCTTTAGACTAGGCTCACGAGAGCGTTCATCTAACCCCGTCCGTTCATTAATTTAACTGTCATCTATTTTGTCCGCAGTGCCGTACAGAACCTGAACATCTCTGTTTAGCCCTTTGGTGAGCAGTCTCAGGGATCGAGTAGCGTCGCTAGCTGTGCGCAGGCCGGGGGCCTTGGCTGCCCTCCGATCCTGCCGCTTGAGCGCGGGCACGGCCGCGCTGGCGGACTAAATGAAGCCGAGTAAAATAACCGTGTCCTCAGATTCACGGACAGCGCTGCTAGCTGCCCCCGGCGCCACACCATATGCATCACCCTCTCCTCTCCTTGCCTACTGCAAATTTTTTTTTTTTGACTGAATAGCCAATAGGTAGATCGCCAGCGATCGATTGCAGCTCCGTAAGTGCCGTTCTGACTGCCCGAGGAGTACCTGTGTCTATCCATCCTCTAGATGTTGAAATGCTTCCTAACATTTAAATTTTAAACCATTAGATCTTAAATGAATGTTTAAAATTACACTGTAATTACAGTGTAACTCCTTCCTCCCCCATCTCACCCCGAGCGCTGCCCCCCAGCTCCCCCATCACACCATGCCTCTGCCGCCAATCTCTCTCCACAGCCGCGCCTCCCTCACCTCCGCCTCCGTCGGCCAGCCCCGGATCCGGCGGCGCAGCCACGGCCTTCGCCTCCGCCGGCGGCCTCCCTCCACCGCCGTGCCTCCTCGTCTCCGTGACGTTCCTCGCCTCCCCCACCTCCGCCTCCGTCGGCCGGCCCCAAATCCGGCGGCGCGCCGCGGCCTCCCTCCACCGCCGCGCCCTCCGCCACTGGCATCCTCGGCTGGAGTTGGGGAAAAGAGGTGAGATGGCATCCTCGGATTGGTGGAAAAACTCGGTGATGGAAAGGCATGCATGCAGCCGTAGCAGGAAAAGCCGGCGCACGCAAATATGCTTGCAGCGCCCAGCTTCTAGCTAGCAAGGATGAGAATGGGCTTCAGATCCCGGCGTGTGACTTGGTACGGTGGCGAGGGGCCAGGGATGGACGATGACTGCTGGCACCGGCACACACAAACACCACGTTTTGACGCCACGCCAGCGCGGCGGGCGAGGCCGGGAGTACAGTACAGGCGGCCAGGCCTAGCTGGTGCATCATACTACGCGCGAGGGCGATGCGAACCAACGAACAATCCCGCGCCCATGCTTTCTGACGCCACGGTGCCGGCAACCCCTGTTGCGGAAACCGCCGGCCACCTTAGGGCAGGCAGGCAGGCTCCCCCGCCTCTGCCCCTGGCGCGCGCCATTGCGATCCGTCTCGTCGGTCGTGTAGCGTGAGGCCAGGGAAGGCCACCCTGGCTGTGACCTGTGAGAGCGACCATACCTGCTGCGAGCACATCACGCAAACGGAACTAGGAGGACGCCCGACAGCGCTGCTACATATCCTTTCCCGTTGACACTACTTCCCCACTCGTATATTGATTTGTGCATGCATGGCCGTCCTTGGGAGCAAGAGCAAACCGGAAAGATGAGAGGAAGGTAAATCGAAGATGCGGCATGGTAGTGTATACGTAGCTGCGACGGACCGGCCGGGAGTATGTTCCGAACTGTAGGAGCGGGGATAACGAAAGATGCTTGCCGCATACCATACCACTTCCAGCAAAGGCCGCCACCGCGATTTCCATGGCCGTGGGCACGGCTGTGGGTGTACATCGGTTCAACTGGTGGTTGGGTGTGAGGCCGTGGCCGGCCTCGGCGCCGCGCCGCGCGGCAGGTGGCGGCGCACGGTTCGATCGAGGTAGCCGCCACGCGCCGACGCCGAGCTCTTTGGCGTCTGGCGACGGGCAGCGCCCACTGCCCAGTGGCCAGCAGGGCGGGCCGCGCGGCGCGCTGGAGGCGCAGTTACCGCGGCCAAAGGGGCCCCGGCCGGCCGGCGCGTGCGGACACAAGTACTCGCCGCGCACATGCCGCTTCCACCGCTTTAAGGAATTGGGCAGAGAGATCTTGTGCTGGAGCAGTGCGTGCGTGCCCCTGAGCCACACATGCATGCATGCATGCATGCGGTATACTCTGACTCCGATCCTCTCCATCCTCCTCGCCACCATGGCCCCATGCTTTGCCAAACGCTTTAGCTACCACCACCACCAACACCACTGGCCTAGAGCGAGCCTCGATCGTCTCTTCCAACTTGGCTGGGGCCTCGATCGCCCGCCCGCGTTTTGAATACGATGAATCGTGCCGCTTCCTTTTGGAAGGATCATACACGACAAAGACACGGATGGCCACTGGGCCGGCCGGGTACTGGTACTACTACGTACTATATACTATCAGCTACTATAGGATTAATAAATTGGGAAAAGGAAGAGGAAAAATGAAATGTCAAAGCCTTGTTGTTTAGTGGGAGCATCAGCAGGCGCACCCGGCCACTGCGGCGGTCCAGGTTGGTCCTAAGATTATTTCTCGGATAATGACACACACTCCCCCCGTTGGTTTGGCTGGTTGGTTGGTTGGTTGGCCGGCCGGCCGGCATTCATGGTGGCGAGCGCGAGCTGAGGTTGTGCGTGCATGCGGCATGCGCTGAATCTTCTGTTGCAATTATCTACAAGTGATGAAGTGAGCAGTAGACGGTTCCATCATCGGCTGCTGGAGTCGAGATCGCGGCGGGCGCGGAGCCGGTTGACGTCAACGTTCGCCTTTCTCCCCCGACAGCGACAGCTCACGCGGCGTCGCGAGGAAAAAAAAAAAGATATACTTCTAGTCTTCTACACCATAGTGCCATACTCCTCCTAGCTACGCACATATACATCCATATATACTGAGAAAGAAATGATAGAAAGAAGAACAATAGAACATGCAAAATGCGCGCGCACAGTCGCACACACGCGGCGAAGTTTGTCAGTGACAGAGTCCGCCGCCCGCAGCATGCGAGCGTATGACCGCGCGCCGAGCTGCCTGCAAAAGGGGTTTTCACGTTGGCGCGCGCTTTGCCTCTATTTTGTTTTCGCCTCAGGTTGTTGTTTCCCACTGCAATGACAGCCAAAAAGCGGGAGACTAACTGCACCCGGCGCCGGCGGGGAGGAACAGACAGACACGGCTCCGGGGCAGAGAGTCACAGTAAAAACACACACTCGAGGTCGAGGAACACACCCACTCACCCAGAGGCCAGAGAGAGAGAGAGGAAGAGCCGAGAGGGAAACGGCAAACAGATGGGGGTTAATGGGCGGAATGGAAGGGAAGATCTCTTGGAGATACGAACAAGACTTGCCAACGCACTCGAGCCTGCCCTGCCCTGGCCTGCCCATCTCCTCTAGCTCAGTCCCAGGGACACAGCTGATAACACCCTTCACTCCAGCAGAGCTCCTCGATCGATCAACGCTCGATCGGCGGCACGGTCACCACCTCTTCTTCTCCGACGCATCGCCTGCAATGCATGCACCATGTTTCTTTCGGTAAGGCCAGATACAAACCGCAGCAAGGAACGAAAGCGCGCTATGTATGCATGGTGGCTGTTTGTCTGGACTCTGCTGCACAAGCACAACAAACAGAGCAGAGCATGCTGCAAGCCTGCAAGGGAAGGGGACGCTCGCTTCGCTCACCTGTCTGGTGGGCATCGTGTTGATAGCAGCCGGCGAGTAGTGCATTTGCATGTAGCCGCCGCCCCAAGCAGTGCCATTACTCAAGGGAGCCTGCAAGAAGAACAGACAGACACGAACAGCGTGAGACCTTCGCCGCCCATCCAATTAAGGCGACCGACCGGCGGCCTTGATGCCGGACGTGGGTTGGACAGCGACTGATGAGCGGCGCACCTTGAAGCCCGTCGTGGTGGAGAGGCGTAGGCATTGCCCATCTCCGCCATCATCTCCGCGCCGGCGGCGCCGCCGTAGCCATTGCCCAGCTCTCCAAACCCCACCGCCTGCGAGTTTGCTGTGCGCGGGCCATGTACTGCCGCTGCCGCTGCCGCCTTGGAATAGCCAAAGAAGGCCGCGGGCGAGCTGGCCGTGTCCTCGAGCAGGGACGCCGCGGCCGCGGCCGCGGCCCTCTTGCTCCGCCGCGTCGCCGCGACGGGCTCCTCCCGCCTCGCCCCACGCCCCTCGTTGCATCTGCATTGCTTTCGCGCCCGCCAATGCTGTCATCCTTTTTCCAATTTTCCATCCGTGGCGCGCTGTCAGATCAGGGAACTCCTATCCATCCCGCTTTCTCAAGCGGCGGGCGCAAAGTCACCAGGAGCCAACCACCAGGTCAACTCCGACGAGACCTCGCAAACAGTGCCACTGTCAGATCAAGGATCAGGTCTGCTATCTGCACGTTCGTTGAACCTCGGAAACCGGAGCGCATGCTGCTGATCCAAAGGCGATCTGCACCAAGGCTGTGTTTAGATCCGCTGAAATTGGAACTGAAATGCACTGTAGCGCTGAAAAATACAATATAGCACTTTTCGTTTGTTTGTGGTAAATATTGTCCTACTATGGTCTAACTAGGTTCAAAAGATTCGTCTCGCAAAGTACATCTAAACTGTGCAATTAATTTTTTATTTCATCTACATTTAGTACTCCATGCATATGCCGGCATTTTGATATGATGGGGAATCTTCTTTTTGCATAGTGGAATTTGGGAGAAAAATTTGGATCTAAACAGGGTCCAAATTGGGAACCCAACACAGACAGAATCACTACAGGCGGGCCACAGAGACTGGGCAATTGTAAGCTGCATTCATAGTAGAGCGATCGCCCGGCTGATTCTGATTCCAATAACCCAATGCAGCCGAGTAAACATATCGGCCCTTTTTCAGGTAACTGAAAGCAGCAGTAGGAGAGTTGGGCTTTGGTATACCATCTCCATTCTCCGCGAACGCCACACCATACCCTGGATCCAGTCCTCGAGAGATAAAGCCGCCTGCTGCTGCCTGCCATTGGGCACCATGAATATGATGGGCTGGCGGCTGGGGGCGTAGCATTCCTCCATCCCCATTCCCCACCCATGCTCTTGCTCTGTACCCAACACACTGACACTGCTCGTCTGCTCCTATGAGATGATTCTGTCCGCGGATCCGGATAGGGCCGCCCCCCGCCTGGGAATTGACGCATCACACCGCCCAGAACACTTGACAAACTAATCTCTGTCTGTGTTTAGATCCGTTGAAATTGGAACTGAAATGCACTGTAGCGCTGAAAAATACACTGTAGCACTTTTCGTTTGTTTGTGGTAAATATTGTCCTACTATGGCCTAACTAGGCTCAAAAGATTCGTCTCGCAAAGTATATCTAAACTGTGCAATTAATTTTTTATTTTATCTACATTTAGTACTCCATGTATGTGCCGATATTTTGATGTGACGGGGAATCTTCTTTTTGCATAGTGGAATTTGAAAGAAAAATTTGGATCTAAACAGGGCCTGAAACTTTGTGGTTCACATCATATATCTGGTGTGAGACTTTACTTAACTTTGTCATGAATTAGGAAATTCAGTCGACTGCCGAGCATGTGCACGAAAGCATAGTACGGAGTAGTATGCGACTGCAGCTGATCCGAGCCGGTCCTGATTTGCGTGGCAGCTGCGGCCGTGCTGTGGGCTTCTAGCCAGGGGACAGGGATTGACTTTGCCTATCACATTTTCAGTGCCTGGCCTACTATGGATGCAGCTTATTATTGCCCCAGGATCAGGATGCTGAGCAAGGTCTTTATCAAAAGATATACTAAAAAAATGCTGTGCAAGGACTAATGAGGTCTGGAGGGATGTTGGGGGATCGGAGCTTCCTCCAGTTCATCATATTTTCTTTTCATTTTTTTCCTCCCACGTTCTTTTTTCCACTAGCCAGATGACTAGATATCTGGACCAGGCCATTCCCAGCCGTCGGTATATATGCATGTCGCCGGAGCAGCGATGCGTGTGTCATCTACCACTCGGCCCGGACATCTACTGCATTGTTGGACCGAGGAGCCAATACGGTGGTGGGACTAGATAGATACACGTACAGACAGCAACTTTTGTCAGTGCATGTATGAGGCCACATGTACAAAGCCGGTGTCCGGTGCATGCAGGCAGGAGGCAGAACAGAATGGCATGGCTCCGTCCATTCTCGATCGTTCATCAGTCATGCATTAAACGGTCTCATCTCGAATACTGCTTGCGGGCGGGCAAGGCGTACGCCGCGCCCGATCGTACGTATTCGTATAAATGAGTGGAGGCGAGGCGATATAATTCAACGCCCAACAGTATGTGTGCTGGTCGTATAAATACTCCTATATACTAGTAGGTGCACTGCTTCAGGGATCGAGTAGCGGCGCTGTGCTGCGCGCGGGCCGGGGGCGTGCGTGACTGCTTGGCCTTGGCTGCCCTCCTGCGGCTGCCGCTTGAGCGCGGGCACGCCCTGAGCTGGCGGAGTAAATGAAGCCGAGCAATAACCGTGTCCTCAGATTCACGGACAGCGCTGCTAGCTGCCCCCGGCGCCACGCCATATGCATCACCCTCCCCTTGCCTGCTGCATTTTTTTTTTTTGACTGATGAGGTCAATAGGTACATCGCCAGCGAAGAGCCGTACTCGAGACATGCATGCAAACATGCAGCGCCCCTCTAGCAGCCCAGCCCAGTCTAGCAAGGATGACGAATCGCATGCAGCCGCGCATTGCAGGGCTTCACTCAAACGGCGCACAGATCCCGGCGGCGCGTGACTTGGTACGGCGGGGAGGGGATCAGGGATGGATGGATGGAAGATGGCTGCTGGCAGTGGCACACACCACCACCATGGTCGATCGCCATACGCGCGATGCGAACGAACAATCCCGCGCGCCCATCCTTTCTGACGCCACGGGGTCGGCAACCCCTGTGCCCTGTTGCGGAAACTGCCGGCCACCACAGTACAAGCAGGCAGGCTCCCCCCTGTCCCTGGCGCGCGCCATTGCGATCCGTCTCGTCGCTCGTTCTGCCACCCTGGCTGTGAGAGCGACCATGCCTGCGACTGTGACCCCAGCCTCACGCAAACGGAAGTAGGAGGACGCCCTGGCGGGGCGGGTCGGCAGTGGCCGTCCTTGGGAGCAAACCGGGAAGATGAGAGAATGGTAAATCGAAGAAGAGAAAGGGGAAAGGAAGGAACAAAAACATGATTGATGTCATCAGCAACCATATATATATACCAACCAATAATGCGCCACCATAGCTTCGACCAGGGCAGCAGGATGCGGCACGGTACTGTAGTATACGTAGCTGCGACCAGGCGGGAGTGTGTTCCAAACTGTAGGAGCGGGCATAAACGAAAGATGCTTTGCCGCTTTACCATACTCCTACCTCTTCCTGCAAAGCCCCGCACCGCGATTTCCATGACCGTGCGTACACATCGGTTTCGCTGTAAAAAATAGGATATATAGTATATCTCAATTGGTTGTGCGTACACGTCGGCCTCGGCGCCGCGCAGCGCGGCAGGTGGCGGCGCACGGTTCGATCGAGCTAGCTGCCGCGCGCCGACGCCGAGCTCTTGGCGTTTGGCGACGGCCAGTGCCCCGCTGGCGGGGCCGCGCGGCGCGCTGGAGGCGCAGTTACCGCAGCCAAAGGGGTAGAGGCCCCGGCCGGCCGGCGCGTGCGGACACAAGTACTCGCCGCGCACATGCCGCTTCCGCCGCTTTAAAGAATTGGGCAGAGAGATCTTGTGCTGGAGCCACACATGCATGCGATATACTCCGGCTCCGATCCCTCTCCTCGCCACCATGCGGCCCCATGCTTTGCCGAACGCTTTATCTAGCTACCACCACCACTGCCGCGAGCCTCGATCGTCTCTTCCAACTTGGCTGGGGCCTCGATCGCCCGCCCGCGTTTTGAATACGATGAATCGTGCCGCTTCCTTTTGGGAGGATCACACACGACAAAGACACGGATGGCCAGCTAGCTAGGATTATTAAAGGTTGGAAGAAAAAACGAAATCTGAAAGCCTTGTTGTTTAGTGGGAGCATCAGCAGGAGGCGCAGATGGCTTAGATAGAGTTGAGAGGTCCAGGTTGGTCCTAAGATTATTTCTCGGATAATGACACATACTCCTCCCGTTCGTTGTTTTGGCTAGTTGGTTGGTTGGCCGGCCGGGCAGCATTCATGGTGGCGAGGCGAGAGCTGGGGCTGTGCATGCATGCGCTGAATCTTCTGTTGCAAATATCTAGAAGTGAGCAGTAGACGGTTCCATCATTCATCGGCTGCTTGAAGTCGAGATCGCGGCGGGCGCGGAGCCGGTTGACGTCAACGTTCGCCTTCCTCGCCCAACAGGGACAGCCCAGGCGGCGTCGCGAGGAAAAGATACGGAGTGTACTCCTACTACAGCATTGTACCATGCTCCTGCTTGCTACGTAGTACGTACATTACCACTCATGCATATATACTGATAGAAAGAAGAAAAATAAAGCATGCAATGCGGGCGCGGCGAAGTCAGTGACAGACTCCGCCGTATGAGCGCGCACCGAGCTGCCTGCAAAAGGGATTTCGGGTTGGCGCGCGCTTGCCTTTGTTCTGTTTTGTTTTCGCCTCAGGTTTTTGTTTCCCACTGCAATGACAGCTAAAAGGCGGGAGACTAACTGCAGCCGGCGTGGAGGAACAGACAGACACGGTTCCGGGGCAGAGAGTCACAGTGAAAACACACACGCGAGGAACACACCCGCTCGATCACCCAGAGGCAAGAGAGAGAGAGAGAGAGAGAGAGAGAGAGAGAGAGAGAGAGAGAGAGAGAGAGAGAGGGAGGAGCCGAGAGGGAGACGGCAAAGCAGATGGGGATTTATGGATGGAATGGAAAGGAAGGGGAAGATCTCTTGGAGATCCGAACAAGACTTGCCAACGCACTCGAGCCTGCCCTTGCCCATCTCCTCCGCCACAGTCCCCGGCTCCCAGCCTCCCAGGGACACAGCAGAGCGGAGGCGGGGCAGCTGCCCATCAATCAAACGTAACAAATACCCTTCACTACTCCAGCCGGCGAGAGCTAGAGCTCCACGATCGATCAACGCTCGCTCGGCGGCACGGTCACCATCTCTTCTTCTCCGACGCATCCCTGCGCGCCTGCATGCACCATGTTTCTTTCGGTTAAGGCTAGAGATACAAGCCGCAGCAAGGAACGAAAGCGCTATGTATGGTGGCTGTTTTGTCTGGACTGCTGCACGAGAAACAGATCGAGCAGAGCATGCAGCATGCCTGCAAGGGAAGGGGATGCTCGCTTCGCTCACCTGTCTTATGGGAGCCGGCGGGTAGTGCATTTGCATGTAGCCGCCGCCCCAAGCAGTGCCACTACTCAAGGGAGCCTGCAAGAAGAAAAGACACGAACAGCTTGAGACCTTCGCCCGTGGGTTGGACATCGAGTGATGAGCGGCGCACCTTGAAGCCCGTGGTGGTGGAGAAGGCGTAGGAGGAGAAGTCGGCGGCATTGCCGATCTCCGCCATCATCTCCGCGCCGCCGCCGCCGCCGCCGTAGCCATTGCCCAGCTCTCCAAACCCCACCGCCTGCGAGTTTGGTGTGCGAGGGCCATGTACTGCCGCTGCCGCCTTGGAGTAGCCAAAGAAGGCCGCGGGCGAGCTGGCCGTGTCCTCGAGAAGGGACGCCGCGGCGGCCGCGGCCGCGGCCCTCTTGCTGTTGCGCCGCTTCGACGCGGCGGGCTCCTCCCGCCTCGCCCCTCGGCCCTCGGCGTCGTTGCCCGCAGAGCAGCTTTGGTGGCGCGGGCCGGAGGAGGCATCGGAGATCATGGACAGGTCGTCCTCCTCCGCCGAGTAGTCGCCGTGGTACCGGTACGGCAGCGGCTTGTCGCCGTGGATGAACCGCGCGGTGCCGGTGCCGGTGTCGGCGCCGCAGGAGTAGGAGTAGGAGTACGATGAGTGGTCGTCGAGGTACGTGGTCCAGCCGGACTGGCAGCCGCTGCTGCACTCGGAGCCCGCCGCCGCCGCCGCCATGGCCACAGCCAGCTCCTCGTCCATTATTCCCCTCTCTCTCAGTCTCTCCCCCCGCAGCATAGCCCTCGTCGACGTACGAGGGCTCGAACAATGCCACACACCCACACCCCCGCGTCCCTGTCTGTCTACTACGCTCCGGGCCTCCGGCCGGCTCTACGCTAGCCCGGCCCTCCCACCCGTCCACCACCGCTAACGAATCGAATCCCTCACGAGCGAGCCGAGGCTGCTGCAGTGGTCAAGTGTAGACTAATTAGACTAGCTGCTGTAGTCTAGTACACGAGCGCGTCTTGTGTTAAGTAGGAGGAGGCGGAGGAGGAGAACGGGGAGACTGCTGTGCCGGGCGGAGGTGGGGAGACGCGGCGTGGGGCCTGGGCGTCGGCGAGGAAGAGGCGGAGCCGGGAGGGAGCGACCACGTGCGGGACAGCGAGGCAAGGGCCAAGGGGGTCGGGACGGACCCCGCGGCGGGGCGGGCGTGAAACTATTACCGTGGTGGTCCGGGCGAATCCCGTGACACGGGGGGGAAAGGGCAACGGCGGGCGCGGCCTGGGCGCGCGCCCGTCCGTCGCCACGCGCCGCCGCCGAGCGCGCCGAGCTCTGCCTCGGCCTCGTCGTCTGGGACTGGGAGTGGGAGGGCGATCCGGGGGGGTGGCTGGTGCCCCAGCTCCACAGTGCCCGGATTGTCCCGCATGCCATGCAGCGCGCCGTGCCGCACCACGGCGCAAGCGTCCGTGTCGCGTCGTGTGCCGCCGAGGAGTCATCCGCGTCGATGGATCTGGGTACTTTGCAGAGGAGCGTTGCTGTCCAGTTGGCGTACGTACGTGGGGGGGTGGGGGCGTATCACCCATCGGATCGATCGGCGATCGACCAGGTGCCTTTTGTGGCCGGTTTCCTTCTTGATCGTTGGGACGGGCTGACGTGATGATTCCGTTCGCTCGGCCGTGTGTGCGATCTAGCTGGAACTGGAACGTTTAGTGTGAGCTGGCGTGTGTTTAGTGCGACTGTGATGTGTTGGTGATCGGTGCTGTGTATCTGGGCAAGCCAAGCGTACGTAGGTACTAGTAGGGACACAGACAGAGACAGGCACCGTGAAAACTGGAGCTATTGACTCGGGTGCTCTGCGCCCGTGCGCAGTCGTCCATGGAGCCCCAAAGTGAGGCGACATGCATCAACTCCAGGTGACATCGATCGCCGGGGTGGTAAACTGTCCTGGTTGGTGAGCATCAATACGACTTTTATGTATCACTGCAATGCAAGCTGGAGGAGAAGGAAGGGATGCAGGAACACGCGCGTTGCGATTCGATGGAGAGCGCGAGAGCCAGCTAGGCTGCTGGCGAAGCAAGAACACGCGTGTCGTGTCGTGGCACTCGTGGGGGAGCGGAGGGGAGGAGACTAGGAGAGGGATGGAGAGACGACAAGGAGAAAACGCCTGCGATGCCAGGCAGCGGGGAACAGAATGGACCCTCTCTCGCTCGCTTGGCCCAACCTGCTGGTGCAGTGCCCAGGTTTGGCGTGTTAATTTGGCGCGCATCGGGAAATTAAAGCTCGATCGATCGTGCGAGAGAGAGGGCGAATAGTAACAGCGGTGCATCAGTCTCTCTTTCACCGGCGGATCCCAGGCAGATCAAGCGGTACTTCTCCTTTTTAGACGCAAGAAACGTTTATAGCGAACCGGATTAGCAAGGGCATGACTGGCGGATTCAATGCGCATAAAAGCGCTCGTCATCAGGTCCAGGTTGACAGGACGTACGATGCTCATGACTCATGAGCACACTGCCAACTAGTATTTCTAAACAAAATGCGTACTAAATCTTCAGATATTTATACATTCTTTTAACTAACACCATCGATCCAGCGCTGCAACAACAAACTGGCCGCAAATGCAATCAGGTGGGGGGCGACGGTATTAATTCCTTTCATTAAGAGGAAGCTAAATATTATCGGAATGGAATTGATTAGGATCTAGAAAACCACTAAACCATAAATTCTTTTAGCAATATGTGTTTTGTATTTAGACAATTTTTTTTGTCTTGATGTATGGCCATACATAACTGCATCCTTTTGGGACGGAGATAGATTAAGGGGTGTTTGGTTTGAGGATTGAGGTGATCCATCGTCTTCTCACTCACTTTTTTCTATTTGGTTTGTGGAATGAAAAGAGTTGATTTCTCATCACCTCATTCCTCACTTCCCACCAATTTTTGTAGAGTGCCACTCCTTTCTCAAACCAAACACCCCCTAAAATTACTTTTTTTTTTTGAGACGGTGACAGTGAGTGCATGCTCCGCAGCCCTGCATCCATGCATGGTTTTGAACCAGGCCCATGCATGCGGGCACGAGGCAGAGCATCAAACCGCTAGATATATGGATGGATGTGGATGCGGTACAGCGTAGCGCCTAGCGGGCACGGCATGCGCGAGACGACAGCTGGTGGGCGTACGCGCGGCGCAGGCATCGTGCTGTGCATGCAATGCAACAAGCCTGGCGTGGAGCGGAGCGTACAGTCGCGCCGATCACAGAGCTGAGCTGCACAGGCAGAGAGGCGCAGGCGCCAAGGACGGACGTAGCGACAGAGCGCTGCTGCTGCCATGTACGTACGTGCGCCGCTGCATGCATGCATGCTGCTGCTTGCATTGCTGGACGCCACCCATGCACGGTATGAAAACCGGGCACATGCGTGCAGGTTACATCGTAAAAGTAGCTAGCACGCAGCAGCTATCATCTGCAGCCCGCCCGCCCGCCCGCCCGGCCGGTGCCGCTCCGCTGGACCAGAACACAGTTGTGCGTGATTAATAGTGGAGCGCCCCTTCGGTACATGTACACGCAGCGATCTCGACCAGATCGATCGATCTCGTCGACACATGCACGCCCGGCCGGCGCGGCAAGGGTTTTCACAACCTCATCAGTAGTACTGCCACCTAGTATTAGCAGCAGAAGCACCCACGGCCCATGGCATGCGTGGGCCATGGGCACGCACGAACGAAGGCTGCAGCAGCAGGCTGCCAAGCGCGCCCGCTGCAAGTTATCTGCAGGGATGTTGCACAGTAAGTACTACAGTGTCAGGTAAACTGCACAGTAAGTTGCTTGATTATTATTAGCTGGCCACCAGGTGTGCCTGTGCCACTCTTGCATTGTCCAATCCATCTCTAGCTCGATCGGGTGTACATGCTACATGCGCCTCGATCGCGTCGATCCATGCATATGCATGGGTTTTTGGGGTCCGGCCGGGACAGGAGACGACTGCTGCAGGGACACACAGACAGGGTGCGTGGCTCCAGCAAAGCTGTGAGTAGCTGTCCATCCTGATGGCGAGCGAGAGCGTCGCGACACCGCGCCGATCGATCGGCCTGGCCGACACTGTTCCGGCGTTAAGGGGGCAGCGAGAGGAGAGAGCTGGGGCCAGGGGGCAGCGTCTGCAGTGCAGTGAGAGCAGCAGCTGACAAGAGACAGTTAGGCCGCCCGCCAGGCCGCCACTCGCCATGCCAGCAGGCAGCAGCGGCTGGCGGGGGCGCCCCGGCCGTGCCCGTGCCGATCAATCCGGCCTCTAGCCATGGATCCATGCGGCCCATGCAAGGATCGAGAGCGAGCGAGCGAGCGAGAGAGGACGGAGCGGACACGGCCTGCGCCCTGCGCTGCGCGCGCGCATGCAGCTGTGCACGGCGCGGCGGGGCAGAGCAGGCGTAATTGAATGGCGCCACATGCGTGCGTATGCGCTGAGACGCGCGCGACGACACCCCCATGGCCCATGCGCCCATGCTACGTGCTTTATCATCGCCACATTAAACCTGCACGTGCGACATCGTACGGCCCACATGGAGTGACGCGCTGCCTGGCTGCCCATCAAGTGGCCAGCGGCTACGTACCGCTGATCTGCGCTCTCTCTCCCACCGCTCCGGCGCCTCCGGTATGTTATGTAGACGGCCGGCCGGCCGGGCGCGGTGGTGCTTTTGTTGGTTGGTGCGTGCGTGCGTGCGTGCATGCATGGGTCGAAGGGCGGGCCACGTACTACACTATAGACGACACAGTGCGCGGACAGTAGCGAGCGCGTGTGTCGTAGTGCATGCAAGTACGTCCGGACTAGTACGTGCGTACACTGTTACACACGTAGAGGGACACCGCACTGCTTGCATTGCATGCGCGCTGGTACAGTCATATGTGCATGCAACCCAAACGTGCATGCATGTGCGGGTGTACGCGGGCTACCTCCCTCCCTCCATCTTCAGTCTTTCGTTCACGCACACGCACGCACGGGCGCTGTGGCTGTGCCCGGCTGCCCGCTGGGGTGCAGGTCATCACTATAGCTGGCCGGCCGTGAAAGCAACCGCTGGGCTGATAAAAGCTAGCGATTTTTTTTTTTAAAAAAAAAGCAACCAAAGATAAAATCTTAGAACTAATTCCTTGGGAAAAACTCAGCAACGTCTAGCTAGCCAGCATATTGCTGTACGGATATGATGTTCCTGGACCAGCCATCACACACAGGTATAACAAGTATATGGCTCTACACGAAAAGTGAGGACGACGCATCGACATCAAAGTCCAAATCGACCACCGATCTCCCGGCACTGTCAAGCCAACGAAGCATAGTCTCGCAAGATATTCGCGGGCGTTTGCTACATACGTCAACTGGCCCTGGATGTCATCATGCTCACCAGGGTTGCTTGCCGGCGCCCCAGCTCTATGTGTGTAGTACCAGTAGCCATCGGCAAGCATATGATTATGTTTAGAAGCCCGGCCCGCAACCGCGATCATATCTTGGCCAATTCTCGTGCACACATACGTACTGTATGTATATACGAGCGAGGCGCTGCGAGGGTATATGATATTGTACGCCGCCGGATCTCTCTCAGAACTAAGTTTTATATGGGTTCGATCCGCGCTCGCGCGCACGTGAACGGTCGATTTGCCGTGTCGATCGACTTTTCAGGGTTATCGATGGATCGTCGTCGCAAGATTGGAAGTAGTGATGATGGGTTATATTACCTGAGGGATGGCGATCGGAGAGCGCATGTATGCCGCGCACTCGGCAGACAAACCGGCAACGGCGGTAGACGGCCGGATCAGGTGGTCCTCCTCTCTGATCTCTGATCGATCTCCTCCTCTGATACATATAATCGATCGTGGTATAATTGATCGATTCACGCGCGCGCGCGGATCTGCATATGCCACGCACGCGGCGTTATGTGTGTGTGTGCATCGCACGCTGCATGCAGCTAGCTGTGTCGCACGTTGGATGTTAGTACTGTACTCCGTACTATATACTGATGGAGCTGTCTCTTTTTTCTAACTGTGGACATGTGGTAAATAAAGGCTGTGTTGATATCCAAACTTTCTTCCAAATTCTACTACGAAAAAAAAAGATTCCCCATCACATCAAAAATGCCGGCACATGCATGGAGTACTAAACGTAGATGAAATCAAAAAATAATTGTACAGTTTAGATGTACTTTGCGAGACGAATCTTTTGAACCTAGTTAGGCCATGGTAGGACAATATTTACCACAAACAAACGAAAAGTGCTACAGTGCGCTACAGTGTCGGATGTGATGTTTTTGGCTAAATTTTGTCAGATTTCGCCTGTTTTTCGCCTCCACTTTTTGGATCTAAACACAGCCAAATATAATGTGGAGACAATTCTAGCTATGTAGCACATCGATCATATCATAATCATATCATCGCCGGCCGGCTAGCTGACCGTTATGTATACGTACTATACACACTACACAAAAGTAGCCTGGCGGGCTTTATTATATTCAAAAACTAAAAGCAAAAGGAACTCCGAGAGATTTCACCACTGGCATATTTAAGCGTTGAGATATTCTATATATATAAATATGCGCACACTGTTGCCTCTTTTCTTATAATATTAGATATAGAAACGAGGTTTGACCATATAAACATATATACTAATTGTTATCTTCTAACTTGCCCTATCATTTAAGGCGTTTTAATTCTAAGTAGTACATTTTTACATATTCTTTTACAAAACAAGTCGAATGTTTAGATATTTTGTCTGAAAACTATCAGTATTAATGCCAAACGTTATATTTGGTGTACATATCGGCGGACAACCATAATATACTTTCATGCATGTCGGCTTGTGTATTTGTATGGCAAC
The DNA here is from genome assembly GCA_022530915.1 of Paspalum notatum. Lineage (NCBI taxonomy): Eukaryota > Viridiplantae > Streptophyta > Magnoliopsida > Poales > Poaceae > Paspalum > Paspalum notatum. Next base: position 5,763,179 of record CM039684.1, read on the forward strand.
CAATTCTCGAGGAAAAAATATCTCCAGGTCGCGATCAAATAATGGCACAGATCGACATGCGAGAGGCCGGTACGACATGCATGCATGCGCCTCTCGTTGTCGCCAAATTCCCCGTTCCACTCGCGTTCTGGACGCTTCTCACGTATGGTTGGTACTTGGGTTACGTACTAGAGCTCTCTCTCATCAGTACTGGACTACTGGAGTATATGTCTCTCTCTACGGACTCCATGCATATATCCAGACAGGTCATCAGAGAAGGACGAAACGATCGAGAGCATGCATGAGAGAAAAAGGCAGGCATGTATAGCTGGCTGGCCGTAACGGATTCTGGGGACCAAGAGAGGCCGGCATGCATGCAGATCGTGGCACATATACACTACTTGCACACTTGCTACCTATCTAGGAGGAGGAGGAGGAGCACTTGCATTGGTTGCCATCGATGGGTCGTGGATGGATCGACAACTTGTTGGAATCGGCATGAGTGCTGGACCTGACCTGCCGGCCGCCGGGCCGACGATGATGCAGCGATGATGGATCATATCGCTCGTCGCTACTAGCTGATCGACCTCCTCTCCTCCCTCCCCCACAGCAAACCGTAGTACCGTACGACCACGAGTCATGCCGCGACCGACGCTAACGTACGGCTTCCATGTGCGCGATTTATTCGGTGATGCGATGCCATGCCTGCCGCAGCCCGCAGGCGCATATGCGCGCGCGCGTGCCCTGATCTGAGCGCTGTACTACTGTTGCCTGTTGGTTCGTTCGTTGGCAGTGTGGCACCCGCGCGCGCGCGGCATGCATGCACGCATCCTGTCGCCACGTCCATCAACTATCATGCCTCCTCGATCGAGCTTTGTTTCTCGCTCGCTCAGATCAACCGGCGGCATGCATAGATCAGCATGCAGGCAGCAGGCAGCGCGTATATACGACGCCTTGAATTTGCCGTCGACGGTATAAATATATATATGCATGCGGGATATCAAATATACAGGTCGTTCGTATATAATGGCTTGTCGTGTACGGTGGATTCATGTAGCACCTGCGTAATACGTACAGACAGTGTGGAGCAACACACCGCAGGCTGCAGCTGCACATGGAGGGTGGGGGTGCACGGCCGGTGCCAGCTCCGTCAGCTGAGGGAGGGCTATATACGAAAACATGCATGCATGCATGCTGCAAACGGTTGGGTTCTCATGTATCGTCTAGAAGGGCGTGTGACCGACTTGCAGATTTTTTGTGACCTGAAATGATTCCATAAGGATTCGAATCAACACCACCTCCATTCAGACATGCGCGCATGCATGCAGTTCGTGTGATTGTGAACGACAGTATACAGTCTACTATACGCGCGCGAGGACAAAGTCCAGATCGACAGGCCTGATAAAGCCCAAAACGTACGGGACAGCTAGCTACGCTGGCCCACAAGCCCGTCTTGTTGCCTCCGCCGCCTCCAAATGCCCACGACGGCCTAGTTGTAGGCATGGGCCGTGGCGGATTTCTGAAAAAAAAAAAAAAGCATCGCGCTTAGGCTCGGTCGACTATTGTAGCCAGATATCATTGTTATTATATCTCAACCGAAAATAAAGCTATTATTTATCCCTCAACCATCAACCATTTAACTAATACTACCACACAAATTAAATATCATTTCCATAAGACACTAGATCCTAGAATTAATTAAAACCTTGGGATCACACACTTCACACCTTACAAATTTAGAGGAATAATTGACTAAAAATCTGTTGAGATCCGAGAATGATTTGATTTAAGTGGAAGATAATTAGTGCCAATTAGCAGGACTAAATAAATGTATGGGCCCCACGCTAAAAGTCTGGCAGTAGAACTCAATAAATTAATTAACTTGTTGTCCGCGGCATCTATAGTGCATCTATTCAACTCAAATACATGCAAACCTACAACATTAGTAGTCCCCAAATACAAAACCATGGGTTTAATCCATATGAATAAAAAAAACAATAACCCAATCCAACCATTTCTAACCTACTTCTCTATGTAGTGTTTGTTAGTGGGATGTGTTGAAATGGAACCATCCAATCTCGTAAATTCCGATGTCTGGTTGAAAAGCAGAGGAATGAATCGGTTCTAGAAGAAATAATATTTTCTCTAGATATAGAACGGACAAGTGCCAAAAAAACAATCTACAGTCCCCCCTCAAATCTGAGAAAGAATCATGCCATTCTATTTCGCTCCCCAACCAAAGCATGACTTAAAAAACCTCGGCTGATTGCTGCCGCTCGCTTCGCCGGCGCCGAGTAGCATCGCCGTCAGCACAAAGGGACATGCGTTGATGGTCGCCGTTCGCTAGGATCACTTTCGTCTCGCGTGAAACGGACAAGGCCAAATCATCCGCGCGCGCAGCCTAGCAAACACTTCCGTTGTCGTTTCCATAACACGCTCCGCTGCTGCTCACGAAACAAAGCAAAAACATCGATGCGAAATATGGCGGCCCGATCGATCGAAGATGCAACCGATGCCCGTCGTGTACGTCGGCAACAACAAGTGACACCAATAGCCTTGCTAACTGGACCGGACGAGCTTTGCATAAGACACATCGATCTGTCAATTGGCAACGGAGAAACCGCAGGGCCGGGCGGGCCTTTCTCCAAGAAGCAAGGAGCCATGTCCGAGACGGGACCTGTTAGGGGCGACTGCAAGATTAAGACAAGGTCAGGAAAGGTAACCGGGCAGAATACAGATATGGACACTTGCATCGTTCGGCTTGTCGATTCCCCCACTTGCGCCTCATTTTTAGTGCCTCACTGTATTGACTAGGCTTCCAGCTACCGCGAGGATCGTCGGGTGTACTGCCGGGCCGTCGGCCATTGTTGCTGCTTTCAAATGTCAAAGCGTCCAACGGAGGGTCGGGGTTCTTGACTTGAACCAACACACACCGTGGCTGCAGCATTTCTCTGACGAGGCTCTGCAACGTCGTTAGGTTTTGTGCCCTGAGAAAGATGATCCAATATGAGAATCAGCCGGCCGCCGCCGCCAGAGGTGAACTCTGAACGTCCGTGCCGTACCGCACGGGTTCGTCCACGTCCGTGGCTGTGACTCTTTTTTGAGTCTCTGACCAAACCATACTCATTCCCAGCGTGCCAAAAAAAAAAGAGCTCATTAGCCAACTCAAAATCCAAGGAAATTTCCACCACTGACCATCAGCACACCGAAACAGACGAACATGCACACCACCAATCCACCATAGTAGGGAGTACTAACTAACTAGACTAGTAGTGCTAAGCTACCATGGCAGCATGACATCACCCTGCCGGCCGGCTCGGCTGGTCCGCTAGAACTAAACCCGCGCCAAAAACTGGACCGCGACCACGCATACGATACGATCTCTTCCATTTCCCGCCCGCCGTCGCACTAATCGGACCGCATGCACTGCATGCACTGCACACAACGGCTGCCTACTTATACCCAGGAAGCCAGCGCGACCATGCAGAACACACAACGGCTGCCTCCTCAACAACACAAGCAGTGGCACGATCGAGAAGCCGTGTGGTGCGCCAGAACTCCATTCCAAACCATCAGCTCCTCGATCCAGCTCCAATGGCTTCCACGGTGACGCTGGAGAAGACGACCACCATCCAGAGTGATGGCACGGGTGGCGGAGGATCTCCCAAGGCCATGACCTTGAGGTCTCCGCTCCTGACGAAGGCGGGGAAGGGCGGCAACGGATCAGGTGCCATTGCCAAGCAGGGGAAGTGCTGCGGGCACAGTCACAGGCGGTGCGAGCTCGTCAGCTACGACAAGCTCCCCGAGTTCCTCAAGCACAACGAGTTCATCGTCGACCACTACCGCAGCGAGTGGCCCGTCAAGGATGCGCTCCTCAGCGCCTTCGCCATCCACAACGAGACCATCAACGTCTGGACGTAAGTGTTGTCTGTAGAGAGGAGAAGACACCATCATCAATGGCACAAAGAATATGATGTGCTGACGCCGTTCGCTGCTTGATTAATATAATTCCCTTCTGGCAGGCATCTCATCGGCTTCTTCGTCTTCCTGGCGCTCACCGTGTGCGCCGCCACGATGGTCCCGATGGAGTACGAGGCGTCGTCTCACTCGGCGATGGCGGCGTCCACCACTGGGCTGACCAACCTCACCGGCAACCCACTGGTGCTGAGGAGCGACAGCAGAGACGAAGCGGTCACCGTGGCAATGAGCGCGCTGCGCAACGTGTCCGTCGCCGCCGAGACAGCAGGGCCCGCCGCCGCGGCCGCGGGGCACCGCGTCGCGCGGTGGCCGTTCTACGCGTACCTGTGCGGCGCCATGTTCTGCCTGCTGATGAGCAGCGCGTGCCACCTGCTGGCGTGCCACTCGGAGCACGCCAGCTACGTGTTCCTCCGCCTCGACTACGCCGGCATCACCGGGCTCATCGTCACCTCCTTCTACCCGCTCGTCTACTACACTTTCCTCTGCCACCCCTTGTTCCAGGCGCTCTACCTCGGCTTCATCACCGTGTCCGGCGCCGCCGCCGTGGCCGTGTCGCTGCTCCCGGTCTTCGAGCGGCCGGAGCTGCGGTGGGCGCGCGCGGGGCTGTTCGCGTGCATGGGCGCGTCCGGGCTGGTGCCCATCCTGCACAAGATGCTGGTGTTCGGGGCGCGCCCCGAGGCGGTGCTCACCACGGGGTACGAGATGGCCATGGGCGCCTTCTACCTCGCCGGCGTGCTGGTGTACTCCACCAGGGTGCCCGAGCGCTGGATGCCCGGCCGGTTCGACCTCGCCGGACACAGCCACCAGCTCTTCCACGTGCTCGTCATCGCCGGCGCCTACGCGCACTACCTCGCCGGCCTCGTCTACCTCAGCTGGAGGGACGTGGAAGGGTGCTGATCCTGGTCCAGGATGAGGCGGACTGGCGGAGGGAGGGACAAGCTGTAGAAATTTGACCGGTTTTACACTTTCTTGTTTTCTCCTTTCCATTTCTTTGTTTTTGGCACAAGTGAACATACATGTATCAGGTCCCATTCAAAGATCAAATGTAACAAAGTCGATTAATTTGGTTAATAAACGGGAAATTGTATAAAATCGTGGTACTATTACTTGCTTTATGTTACATCAATTTGGTTAATAATAATCGTGGCATTATTAATGTTCTGGCTAATAATCGTGGAAATTGCATATATATATGCATGCCCATCGAAAATCGAGCATTCGAGCGGCTTGATTGGACTTTGTGTAGAGGGAGAAGAACACGATTTTCTGTTGTTGCACGCACGCACCTTAATTGAGCGTGCATGGATAGATGACAAAATGTCTTGTGGTTGGATGTGGGTTTAGTACTCTTTTGGCAGGCGGACTAATCTATGCCTCAGAACAGGTCAAGTTTGATCGCCCCCGCGACGAGGGGAAGGGGGCGTGTGGCCCGGGCTGCGCCGGCCGGCGATCGCGAAGCGGCTCCACCGGTCGGGTGACCAACCACAACCAGGGTCGGCGCCGTCGGAAACGTACTATACGTCAAAAGAATCGGGACCACGAGTCAATTTTGAGACACTGGAGGAATTTACGAGGATCCGGAGCGGGGAGGCTCCGTTGGAGCTGCTGGAATCTGAAGAGCTAGAGCTGGTCAGCTTGGATGTGGATGTAGGAATGGACGCAGACGCAGGCAGGCTAGCAGCAGTTTCGCGGGTGACGTTTACTTGCACTGACCGGTCTACTTTCCAAAGTGCAGGCGTGCCGGCCGACGGCCACCGCTCCGAGCCGGAAACACGTGGACTGCAGTAATCTCGTGTATAGGGAAGGTCAAATCCCCGGTTAGAGTAGGTACAAAATCGGTACAACTGCTTCGAATTAGCACTCCTAGCGAGAACAAAATTGACCGAGCACACGCTTGGACCGATGCCAGTCTGACAGACGGGTCGGTACAGGACAAGCTACTAGATTCGGCCTGTTCGATCCACAGGTGAACACAAAAAGCCCAGTAGCCCACGCGGAGAAAAGCACGCCTCTTTCTTTCCTCCTTTTTTTTTTTTTTTTGACGCCAACCCTTTTCATTCTTGCAGTATCATTCAACTTTATTTTTATTTACGGTCACGTTCAAGAGTTTTGTTGCTGTATTTTTTACAAGCTTACTACACAGCTGTAAAAGGTGGAGTTTGGCATTCAGTGAAGAAGAATGTTTCTGATTTTCACTTTTCAGCTCAAGTCTTGCTTGCAGTTTTTGTTTGCAAGAGCATAGTTCATGTATCACAAAATAACAACAACTGAATTTACATCAACTCTCGTGCTTAATATGCAGGTCCAAGTCCCATAGTCCAACAATCATAAATCCACCAAAAAAAAAAGAAGAGAAATACAAAGTCAAAACTGAAGGGTATTAGGATTTAGGAGGCGGGAGGAACATACGGCCCATTTCCTCGGCCCATGATGACTGTACACGGCCCACTGAGAAGCCATCTCATCTTTCTCGGCCCGCGCTCGCTTTTGCTGGATGGACCATATATTGGATGTTGGCTGCAAATTACGTGCTGGGCCATGAACTGTAGCTTTCTATTTTTATTATCCGTTAAGGAGGAGTAAATAAAGTCGAAGAAGTGCAGTGGTTTGACGCCATTTTTGGAGAACAAAGGTTTCACTAGAAGAAGTCCAGCGCTGCACTCCCATCTTTTGTCCGGGCATTGGCCAGTGCGTTTCTTGGTCGATCCACTCTGGTCATGTATCAGTAGTGCTCTTCTAGGTCGCTCTGCGTTATTTACTTATCCTCTCCTCTGCAGTCTGCATTTCTGCAACGGTCGAGCTCATCAGGGTCCCGACCCCGATCGCCACGTCGCCAGCCGTAACCAAATAAAACCCCAGCGAGAAAAGCCGGCTCTCATTATAGATAGCTTGCGCATTAATCCACCACACCACTGCTAATGAACGAGACGTCCCCGGCCGGGGCGCCGGGCAAGGGAAAAAAACAAGCGGATACGTCCGCCACAACGCACAGGATCCTGCGGTTGCGCGTCGGGACCAGAAAGAAGCCTCGGTCGATCGACGACACTTTGCTCGTTGTTGCTTCGGCTCGCAACCTCCTATCCTAGCTATCCCCGGGCGGCCATGTGTTAGTTGTTCGCCGCCGCGCCGGGGCGCTTCGGCCTTCGGGGAGAAGAAAAGAAACCCCCTTTTCCCCTGTCGTGACCTCAGGGCGCCATGGCGTTTTGCTGGATCGGTCAGTCGCGGGGCTCCGCAAGCAAGCGAGCAAGGCCAATGGACATGGATGGCCGACGGCCGGGGGCTCTCTGCGCCTTGCTTGCACACTAATCTTCGTCTCCCTGTCTGCCTCTCCTGCAACGGGACAAGCGCGGCATCCCTGGTGACACGGCCATCTCAACCCACGGGCTCCTGTGACCTGTGGCGCGAGCGTTGTCACACATCACTCACTTGTCAGTCCGGGGACAATAACAAGATCGAGTTGCATGCCTGGGCCTGGGCTGCGTTGCGTCCTCCACAAGCCCAGACTCTCCATCCAGAGTGTGCATGCTCGCGGATACGGACGACGGCCGGGGACGGGACCCAGCCGATCGAACTGCCTCCGGTCCCTCCTCACCACGAAAGCAGTCAGGTAACCACCGCCGGGGACTAGGAAATGCATGCGCGCGCCGGAGACGACGACGAGGATGAGTCGATCGCCGGGGCGGGCCGGGGTTGGTCAGGTCGCTTGCTGCTGCAGGCTCCGGTGAGTGAGTGCAGAGTTGGGTGCGCGATCGATTCGAACGCCGCACGGTTGCACCGGTAAGATGGCGTGCGTGCGTGCCCTGACGAGCGTGCACCAGGTGGCACAACAAGATGCAGGCGCTGGAATGTTGCGCGATGCACGGCACTGCACTACGGCAGCGCGGGAGCTCAATCACGGCCCGAGCTAGTTTGACTCCACGGCCGCGGAAATAAAGTAGGCCACTCTCCGTGGTGGTTGTGTCCTCGCCAGCTGCTGTGCTTGTGATGGAAGATTATTGAGAGACAGAGAAACAAGGACTGTTCCAATTGTCACAGGATGTTGTTAATTTTTTTTGTCTCTTTCATGTCCGCTGGTTTTTGGGAAGCTGTCTGTTTACCAATCAATCAACTGAGCTGCATCATTGCATGGCGTAGTTAAACCTCGGAATCGTTCGCGCGCCCAGCAGGACAAACACAATGATGATGGCGGCGGTGTTCTGGGCTCCAGATTAGGGCCAAAACTGGCAACTGGATATATTGTCGCTCATGGTCACGGAGTCTGTTATTACTTTTTTCATCGGGATCAGAACATAGTAACAATTTAGATTTAATTTCTCTGTGATAGAAAAAAGTAGAACGAGATCCCTTAGCCTTTTATTTCTGCTATATTTTGTTTTAGAGATTTACTCCTCGGCAGTCGACTGACAGCTTATTTTGCCATCAGTCGCTGACGGAAGTACGCCAGGGAAGAAGGGGTAAGAAGAGGAAGAAGAGAGCTCGCCGGGAAGAGGAAGAAGAAGGGACTCACTGCGCTTTGCCGTCGCGCTGTCGTTGCCCTACAAGTTCGGCGGAGAAGAGCGGTGGCAGCATCTTTCTTGCCGCGGTTAGAGTTAGGGTTTGGGGTTAGGGACCGGGGTTGGGGGTCGCCGACGGGATCCTTCTCCACCTCCGGCTTTAGAGGGAGGGCCGGAGGCGACTGGCGGCTAAGACCGGCGGAGAGGGCGCCGCCAATCGACCAGGAGAGAACAACGGTCGGGGAGGGTAGGCGGCAGGGGCGTCACGGTGCCGACTTCGCTGCTCCGGTGAAGCTAGATTAGCTGGCGGCGGGCGGCGTGGCTGGATCCGGCGGCAGCTGCCACCGGAGACGGGGTAGGAGGGCAGTAGGCGGGGGAGCTCGACACCGAATTAGCGTGGGCCGTGGAGGAGGGTGGCGGCGGAGGCAGCGATGCGCCGCCAAAGCCGGGCAGGGAAGGGCTGGAGGTGGGGGAGCGCGGCCGGCAACGGCGCGGTGTCGGGCGAGGAAGGAGCCGAGCGGGGTCGCGGGGAGGAAGAAAAGAAGGGAGATTATAAAAATATTTCAATCGTTGGATGGAGATCCAATAGACAATATTGGTGACTAACGGAACCAAAAAAATCAGTCACTTGAAAAAGAAACACACCCTTTATTTTATTGCTCAAACTTTTTTTTTTCTCTTACTAGATCGGAACGTTGATTATTTGCTAAAAAGAAATCAGCCAATTTGGAACACCTTACGTCTGTATCCACGCATCTGAAAAGAATAATTTTACTGTTGGAACTTTCTTTTCTTAGCTAGAATAATCCAGCGAAGAAGAGTAGAAGACCCGTCAAGATTCAAAGAGTTCTCCACAATTTTTTTTTTGGTTTGTGTACCAGTTACGCGAATACAAGGATCCATACTGTACTAGTCTAAAATTACACTCCGCTCTCAAGAGTATGCTAACGATTTCACGGAGTTCGCCAGGTGACGACTTGTGTCGTCCCAGCGGATATATACGGACCCACTCGAACTGCTTCCTCGAGATGAAAGTAATCAGGTAACCAACGCTGGGAGTGGGAGATGCGCGCACCGGGGAGGAGGAGATCAGATCGTCCGGGTTCGGTCGCTTGCTGCCGGCTCCGGACCTCCGGTGAGTGCAGAGTTGGGTGCGGTTACACCGGTCGCTGACCAAGAGCCTGATGTGCGAGGCTGCAGCCCTGAACAGACCGGCAGAGGGCAGACCGGCACAAATGCAGGCAGAAATACTGGAACGAAACGGAGAAGAGGTCCATGCGATGATGCATGGCACGGGCAGCGTGATCGCGGGGTGCACGGCAACGCACGGGAGTTCAATTCAAGGCCAGAGTTGGTTTGACGCGACCGCTGAAATAGAACAAGTAGGCGACGTGGTTGTTTAGTTTGTCCTCGCCACCTGCTGTACTTGCAACTCAAGACTGATTATAAAAGGGGTTGTCTGGATTGCCACAGGAGGTTAGTTTTTTGTCCCTCATGGCTGCTGGTTTTTGGAAGCTGGCTGTTGCCAATCAAGTGGTGATATGATGAGCTCCAGGTTGCATCATCATCGCATGGCGTAGAGAAACCTCGGAGTTGTCCACACGCCCAACACAAACACAATGATGGCAGTGGCGATCGATCTTAGCTCCGGAATGGTAGAGTACTACAAAGTTGGGATGTCAATAGATTGTCAATCATTAAACTTTTGGATCTAGTATATCCATCACCTGAATTTTTTCCCTCTGCAAAACGTGTCCGCATAGTCATATCCTGCTGCAAAACGTTCTCCTATAATCCTATGGCTCTTAACCGCGTAGTCATACCCTGCTGCTTAAAGCACTGTAGCAGCAGACTGTATGGACCGTTGAAGCAACCAAAATAATCACAATCGATCACTTCCTCTGTGTCTAGCAACTCTTACCATCACCTACTTTGGCCTTATTCTTTTTGGTTGTTCCCCAACTTCTACCCTAGTGCTCCAGGGCCTTCCACCACTGCCCATTCACTCAAATTGCTGGCCAATTTCTGTGTGATACTATTTTACAGTAATATCCTGCTATGCATATGACGAAAGAAATCAAAGACACGCTACCTTTGACACCTTGCAGGGAACGAGATCGGTTGCCATAGCCATGGCTGCCGTTGGGCGGCTGACTTGCGGGCCCCATGCTCATTGGGTCCACGTGTCAGTGGCCCAATGGCAACCAACAGTATGTCAACGGAACCATTTCATTGTGAGGTGACGTTATGGCAACACCTCATGTTGGTCTCCACGTTAGACATCATACATGCTTTAGCTTGGTATCACTGCCCTTCTCTCTAAGACAACAATAGAGAGAAACTCGCTAGAACCTGTAACCCTAAATCCTAGCTAGAGATCTAGGCATTTATTTGTGTGCACAATATTTTTTCCTAAAACATTTTTCTTAAATAAAAAGATCACCAATAAAATAAGTCAGTCAAGATTTTCTACAAATTTTTTACATCAACATATGAAAAAAAATGTTTTACTATCGGAATATTGTTTTCTTGGACTAGAAAATGGTATAAAAAGAAAACAAACCGGTTAACATGTGGGTACCGTTTCTCTACGCTTTCTTTTGTGTCTACCAGCTACACAAAAAGCGAGTAGTGCTACAAAGGCCTGTACCGGTGTAATTTTGGAAACCAACATACGGTTCGGGGTCATCTCGCCACAACTTTTCTTCATCGCAAGTGTGGTATACATTTTGCTCACCACAGCAGCCACGTTTTGGTAGCCTCGTCTTATTAGAAACCAAACACTCCAATTTCACCACAAAATATGGCTTGCCACAAATGGGGTTTAACAATTTGTAGGCTCCCCTAAAATCTTTGCACTTGATATGGCAACTTTCTGTCGCATCAAGTCGATGTATCGATTAGAATTGCCGAATTTACAAATCTCGCACACACGACATAAGAAAACCTCAGCGTATCCGCCACGTACGTGTCCCTCCGCCCGCTATATAATCAGACCGTCAGACGAGACCGGGCAGGCCGGACAGCTACCGTGCACCGTCGGCCATCTCGGCATATGCTGCACGGAACACCATCGCCTCGCGCGCCAACCACCCTATATAAAACGTTCGGCGCCGCTGCCGCCCGCGGTTCACTCGCCTCACCTCCTCCCGGCTCCCCCGCCGCAGAAAAAGAAGCACAAGGAACGCGCCCGGCGCCCGCGTGCTCGCGGCAGGCAGTAGCGCATCGATGGGCAACTGCCAGGCGGCGGAGGCGGCGGCGGTGCTGATCCAGCACCCGGGCGGCGGCCGCACGGAGCGCGCCTACTGGGCGCTCTCGGCCGGCGCCGTCATGGCGGCCAACCCGGGCCACTACGTCGCGGCCGTCATCACCACCACGCCGCCGCCGGCCGCGGGAGGAGCCGCCGCCGCGCCCGTCAAGCACCTCAAGCTGCTCCGCCCCGACGACACGCTCCTGCTCGGCCGCGTCTACCGCCTCGTCAGCTTCGAAGGTAATGCCGTCATTCGCTGTTGGCCGTGTTAGGCCGGCGCGCATGAGAAACGAGACCCTCTCGCCGCGCGTTCTAGCTTGCACGGATGGATGACGATGGGGTCCCGTGTCCTGTTCTGTTTGAATGCCATTCGCTGACTGGGATGACGAAGGCGCCGTTGGTTAGCGAGATGCTTTCTCAACTTTTTAGTTTTTTACGGCGCGCGGAATTGGACCGGAATGCGACGATTTCATCGTCGTTTCCGCCCAGTTCTCACCTTTTTCTGCCTTGCTTTTGTCACGTCACTTTTGCTTAATGAAGTCTTGAACTGTGTGGGTGTGTGATCGAACAGAGGTGCTGCGGGAGTTCGCGTCGAAGCGGCACGTCAAGCTGAGCCGCGTCACGGTCAGGGCCAAGGACGAAGACGGGGATCAGGCGAAGCCGGCGGCCAAGCATCGCCGCCGGCGCGCCAGCAGTGGCGGAGACGGGGGCGCCGCCGGTAAGCGCAAGGAATCCGACCGGTCACTCTCCAAGGTGCGCCACGCCCTCCATGATCATTCGTTTCGATATCCAGAGCACTGACCTGCTCTCTCAGCTCATCAGTCCCCGTCGCTGCTCGATCGCGACACGCGTTTGACAAGCCGCTCGTGCAGTTACGCTTACAGCATTCACTCCCGTTACCATCGATCCAGGTCATGCGCCAGACGGAGGAGGAGCTGGAGGCGGACGCGGAGGCCGGACCGTCGTCGTCCTCCTCGTCCGGCCCCAGCACGGGACGCGGGCACGCCGACGACGACGCGCCGGCGGCCGACCTCGACGCCGAGCTGGAGGCGCTCCTGCCGCACGGGGCGGTGCTCGGCCGCCGACACGCCCGGCAGTGGAGGCCCGCGCTGCAGAGCATTGCCGAAGGGTGACCAAAGCCTGAAGCTTTGCCATGCGAGCTCCGGTCGTCTGGTCCCTCCCTCCCTCCCCGGTCGGTGAGCAGCCGAGCACGGTGCAACTTGCGAGGCTCTGACAACACAGCGTATTGTAAAAATAAGTGGATTGTTAGCGCCATGTGTGGATACGGCCAGCTCCAGATGTCTACTAGCAGGAGTAGAAGCAGTTGTTGGGTGGCCAGTACCAGACTACCAGTACGTACGTAGTAGTAGACGACTAGTATTAATATATGGGTTTGATGGTTTCAGACCACCGTATATCGCATAAAATCTTTGGTCTATTTTCGGCGAAGCTCAATCATCGTCATGGACAGCGGACGACGTTTATCGTTCGATTAGATGTGGCTCTTTCTAGCCCCATCACCAGACCTTCCCATCACAATCAAAGAGCACATGCAGAAGGCCGTCGATTCGACACGCCATAATGCAGCTACACGATGTTAACGTGCCGACTTCGATCGAGAATTAGGCAGCGTTTGGTTGGAGAACGGGTTGGAATGAAATGTTTTCGTTTTAAATTCTAGAAATGGAATGGTTCTGTCCTAGATTCTAGGGATGAAATGGGTTCGTCCCAGATTTTGAGCTCGGACCCACTGTCAGTCTCACATTCCAGATAGAACGGTTGCGTTCTGAAATTTTTTCGAAATGTGCTCGTCCCGAATTTGAAGAGAATATTTTTTTTCAGGAACAAATCCATTTCTCAGCCTTGCAACCAAACGCTAGAATTGGTGGGATGAAATGGTTCCATTCCACCCCATTACACCAACCAAACGCTACCTTAAGCTTGCATTTTGACGTCCTAAAAAAAATCTGAACGGCGCCGGATCGTCCCTGTCTGAAGGTGTAGCAGCCTAGCATAGCACGCGAGGGAGATTCTTCAGCTTCAGCTATCGCGAACTCTGAGAAATGCACGTGCGCCCCGCCGTGGACTTGATGATGTCCTTGACGAAACGACGGGCAACCATGTGCACTGTGGCAAGAGAGGCGAGGAGCCCGGGCCCTGGGCAGCGCCGGGCACTCGTCGACACCTGCACAGCGTCGCAGTGCGCAGCGACGATGCGCACGGCTGCATGCACGGAGATGCCCGTGGTGTCCGCAGTGTTTCGTCAATTTCTTCTCTCAACTCGTAGATGGATGCGTGCGGGAGACGTGTGGCAGGCAGAGGCAGCCTTGCAAAGCTGCAGTGCAGGTGTGCCTTCCCTGATGAACGGGCTCCAGGCTTGACCGATGATGCGATTGCCCCCGCTGCCTGCTGGCCGCTGCAGACCTGCAGTGCAGCTGTGTGACCGCGGCACGCGTGCAGTTCTGGCGACGTGATAAAGTGCCTGCGGCATCCGCGGTAGATGCGCTGCCGCCAGGCGAAATTCCTGGCGAGCGAGCTCGAGCAGCGAGCCTACACGAGAACTGGCCGGGGCAAAAGATTCGTGCCGCAGCTTGACGATGACGGATCGCTCGTCCGGTCCATGCTGCTGCCTGCTGGGAACAACGTCTCGTCTTCTTCTCTCTGGACCAAACTGGCATCTATCGTGTTGCTGCACTACACTCGAGCGGAGCCTAGCGCGCAGCGAGCTGTCGTGGCGAGGAACTGCCAAGAATAGGCATCGCGTTTCGAGGAAAAAGATGGCCCCCTCGACCAAACCAGCGCAACTCACGCTGTTGATCTCCGACTGGATCAAACGACGACAACACCACACCATTGCGCTTGCGCTGCGATTCCAGTTCCAGTTCCAGTTCCCATAATCTCTCGCCGGTTGTGCTCCGGCGAGGAAGACGATGAGCTACTACAATCCCCACGGCCAGCATCATGCCGGCGCGCCAGCGCCACCTTCGCCTTCCCCCTCCCCGCCCCCGGCCTCGGCCCCGGCCCCGGCCCCGGCCCCGCCCCAAGGTGATGAACGAGACGAGACGCACGCCGACTCCTCCCACCATTCCTTTTTGTTTTTCCTTCAGATCCTTGTTAGATTATCAGTTTCCACGGTCGCTCATGATCGCCATGCCGCTCCGATCCATTATCATTATTATTTATTCTTGTCTCCCCGAGCGGATCCTCTCGCTGATTTCGTTCCACAGACCCAAACCATTTTCATTTCGTAACAAGTTGACCCACCGACACTTGCTGATCGTGGTGTTCCTCTGCAAATGTTGCCGTGCCTCCTGACCTGCCAGGGTACCCGACGCCGACGCCGACGCCGACGGACGCCGCGCCCGGGGAGCGCGGGATGGACGAGCACCACCACTGCTCGCAGGGGCCGCCCCCGCCGCCGTACGGGCATCAGCATCAGCAGCAGCCTCCGCCGATGTACCCGCAGCCGTACGGGCAACAACAGCCGCCGCCGATGTACCCGCCGCCGTACGGGCAGCCACCACCACCGGTGTACGCGTCGCCGTACGGGCACCAACCGCCGGTGATGTACCCGCCGCCGTACGCGGCACCGCCTCGGCCACCTCCTCCTCCCCAGAAGATCGGCCCCTCGTTCGTGGAAGGATGGTACGTGCAGAAAGTACGCCACTGCAATGCCGGTGGCACGTCCCCGGACTGTCATTGATAGGCCACGCCTACTGTATTTCTGTCGCAATGTCGCTAGCAAGACACCATCATCAGCCAAGCAAGTTTCTCATGCCTGCTACACTTGCGTAGAAAGAATTTTTTAAGATCGTGATAGTTATTTACGAACGGCAACAACTGGGGAGCATGCTATCATGTTAATGACGTTTTTTTTAATTAATGGCAATTGGGTAGGCAGGAGAATTATATACAGTATTGATGCTGGTATGGCTTAACGACAGCCGTGTTTCTAAACTCTTTTTTCTGGTCGCAGCTGTGCAGGGTTTGGAGCAATCTGCTGCTGCTGCCTCATGGACGCATGCTTCTGAGCTCTGGCCTCAAGACGTAGACGAGCGAAGGGATCAACGACTGATCAAGAGGAGGACCATCGAGCTGTTCACTTGGTCCCTGACATGTGCTGTGCTCGGAAACTTCCCTATGCATTTCGTTTTGCACCGGGAAGCTCGAGTTGCATGCGAAGCTCGTAAGCGTTGTAGATTTTTTTTATAGGAAGCCTTTTAGATTTTTGAATAAGACACAGCAGCAGTGATTTCACGGGCTGCCTGCCTGTCCATGCTGCTTTCAGACCTCTGAGATCAAATTAGGCTGGCTGTTGTTTAGAGGCGCAGGTGTGACTGGGCTAGAAGTGCGACTGACCCCTTCAGAACTCAGAAATTGAAGCTCTTTTCTGGTCATGAAAATGTGCCGTCCCAAACGGTAGTTTTTAGATTAACCAACAAGTGCCTGTGCAAAGGAAAAAGTTTATACAACCTCTGAACTACTGAGGGTCGGATACATAACTCCGCAATAAAAACGGATATTGAACACGTTAAACTCTCGAAAACCGGTCAGATTATCGTACATGTGTTTGTAATAGAACCAAGGCAGTTACTTTCTGCACTAAAGTGGTCTCTTACCTTTAAAGTGGTCGCTAAGAAGTAAGAAGGTTGATTTTGGAAGGTAGGGGTACTGTCCACATGGAATAATGAGGATAATACTTGGCCTTGATGATTCGGCCTTGATGATTCTACCTAGGCAGCAGGACTGCATCCCCATGTTCAGAGCGTGGTTTTGATGCAGCAGGTTTTCTTTTTCTTCGGCATGCCCATGATACAAAATTTCCTTCACTAACAGCACAGGTATGACAATAGTCTTCCGATAAGGCTATCCCCAACCATTGAGTAAAAATGGATGCCTATCCACTATTCCAACTACCCCACTCTCTGTATACAGTAGCGCTACGGTGTCGTTTTGTACTATACACACTCTTTTTACGCATCCCATTGGGGATGGTCTAAATTTTATATCCCCTCTTAACACTACTTCCTGATGCTATATGGCACATCTTATATATCTCTGCTAAAACCACATAGTTCACCCGTTGCTTGTGTGCCGGCACTTTACATAACCACATCAAGAAAAAGCCACGATATCACAGATTCCAAATAAACCAACAAAGCACCCAAAAACGTCACAGCAAATAAGTAGGGTCCATGAAATAAGCCAACAATGGTAGCAAAGTTCAGAAGCTACAAAAAAGTTCTGATAAACCTTGAGACTAGACCCACAGCTGCTTGACTGGTTCAGAATAATAGATTCAAAGTGTACTCTATAGCCTAGCTGGTGAACATTCAGACTGCAGTAGATACTAGACAGAGCTAGTTAACCTAAGCACAGTCAATCGTCCTGCTCAACCTTGACGTTCTGGAGCTTCAATTCCAGCCCGTCCTCGTTGTCCTGGGCATCCTCGTCCTCTTCCTCATCATCACCATCATCAGGCTCTCCATCAGGATCGTTCTCATCTAGTGGGCCCAGCACATCCAAGGATTTCTTGCCAGCCTTTAGAATGTCCTTCACCTCATCAATCCCTTCCTCGGATATGAAGTTGCCATTAATGTTCAACTGTGCAAAAGCAGGTTTATTTGCGACTGCCCGCGCAAAGCAGCGAGCTCCAACCCTCTGCAGCATATTTGTGCTCACATCAAGTTCCTTCAGATCTGTGTGGCCATCTTCCAATGATTTTGCAATAATCAAAGCACCATCATCCTTCAGTTCATTTTCAGCCAAGGTCAGCTTCCTGAGTGACTGCATTGCTGTTAGGCATTCTGCTAAAGCTGGGGCTGCTTTGGCATTTATTTCATTTCCAGCCACTTCAAGTACCTCAAGTTGTGGTGCTGACTGTTTGAGGGCATTGGCAATAGCTACCATACCCTTGTTCTCAAGATTGAGGTCACTGAGATAAAGCTCAACAAGATCAGGAAGCTCTGGAAGGGTTTTGCTGAGAGCTAGCCCTGCATCAACACCAAACAAATTGTCCCTGAGATCAAGTTTTTTCAGGCGAGTGCATGTCCCTAATGCCTCAGACAATGCAACTCCACCATCAGAGCCTATCCTTGTTGCTGAGCACCTGAAACTCTCGAGATTTGGAGAACGTTTAACCATCTCAGCAACATACATAGCACCTTCATCTCCAGTCATATTATTATGGAAGTGGAGAACCTTAAGCTTCTCAGTTGAAGGAATAAGCTCAGATAGAGCTTTTGCAGCTTCCTCAGATATACCATCATTCATCACATATAACTCTTCCAGGTTTACTTGTGATTTCAGGAGCTCACTGAATGCCCTGACACCCTTCTCACCCAATGCATTGTCAGAGATGTTCAGATATCTCAGTACAGAACCCTCTAAAGCTTTGGAGAATATGCGCATCACATCAAGCGCTTCATCCTCAGGCCTTCCTGCAACAAAATCTGAGATATCTACCTCTGTAAGCTGATCCTTAACTGACTCAAGAATTGGTCCAGCAACATTAGCAGCATCAATACCAAAACTTCTGTTGCTAAAGCAAATTCTTTTGTATGAGCTTCCTGGTTTGGTAAGTGGACCCAGCAATTCTTTTGCTTCATCAGCCTCAATAAAAGCACGCTTGCCACCAGATAGATCAAGTGTGGTATCACAAGGCAACAGTAGTGCATCAGTTACAGGTGCTTCTGGTTCTGTAGTCATGCTTGGGCCCTTTTTCAGAGCTTCCAACATCATCTTACTAGTTTCCTTGGCATATAATTGGACAGCAGAACTCCCATCACCATCAGGTTCCTTCTTAAAATGCTCGTCCGCCGATGCAAAACACAGCTGTTCAATCCTTTTAGCATTCTCATGAGCCTCTTCCTTGCCCAAAAGTCCATACTTGCGGGAAAAAATAGATTCGGTGGACAGGTTCTTGGTCATCCTCTCTACAAGTGTGAGGCGTGTGTTTTCACTTGGTGGCCACAGCTTGATGGAGAATGTCCTGGGTTGGAAGTCTTGCCCTGGTGAATCCATGTGAAAAGCTTCAACTTTCACACAACACCCTAATTGTAGAACACAAAGTTATTAGCCTTGTTGTGATAACATAAGAAATGGTACTTACCAAAAAAAAAGTAATATATCAACAATGTACTGATTGAAGCAATTATAGTGTATTTCATGGTATCCTGAAGGACCCAAACATTAGTACAGTAGTAAGGAAATGAATAAAACTAAGAAAGGTTAATCGACAATGCAGTACCAACATCAATTCTGAAAACAAAGGTATAGGCTAACAAGCATTTCAGTCAAGTGGTTTGCTTACAATCTTCTGTATGTACGAGACCGAGCAAATCACTCACTTATGAGAATAGCACAGTGGCATACCTAGGATTTGAACCTAGGGTAGTCGTGACATAAAAAATCAACATGGAATTCAGTAAAAACAATAGACAAATCGGTAACACAACTATATAGTTTTCTAATAATTCAGTATATAGTTCTAAATATCCTCATAATTCGTTCAATCCAACAAATAAGTTCAAAACATGCATAAATTGCAAAATAAAAAGGTTCAAACATAGACAAGATCTCGCATAAGTAGAAGAATACAACACTAGACTGCTCTACAGCTTTTGATTTATGTTTCCTCCTCGTATCCATGAAGAGGTGACACTACTACTGCTACTGCCTGGACACACGACGATGACAAAAAAAAAAAAAAAAAAAAAAAAAAAATCTTAGTGCTACCCAGCTAACTCTCGAGTGCTAAGGCTACACACTAAATTCAGAAATTTTTGAATTGCAATCCTTACCCTAACCCTAATTGCGCAACCACTGGCCACAGCCCACAGCCAGCGCCCGGCGGCCGGCCGGCTTGGCAGTTGGCAAGGCGAACCGCGACCTCGCTGGGGAGCCACCGCCTACGGGGACGACAGTGCGGCGCGCGGCGGGGCCCTGACACCGGGGGACGGTGGCGTCCGGTGGCCGGCGTGGGATGGCGGCTGCGCGCGCTGGCGGAGAACTAGAGAGTAGAGATTGCAGATTGGGGAACGAGGACTCACAAGAACGAAGATCTGCTGGTGCTGGTGCTGGTTCTTGCTGGATGCGGAGTAAACAGTCGATGCGGTGCTACCCCGCTGGTCACGCGGTCGCCGGACGGCTTCAGCTCTTCTCAGGCGAACGGCGGGCGTCGGCGCGTGACGGCGCGTCGCGGAGCTGCGGGAGTCGGGCGGCGAACTGGCGGTCTGGGGAAGTGGGGGCTAGGGCTGTTGCCTGGATGGGAGAAAATGGCCATCATGGGCTGGGCCGTATTGTGAAACGGTGTCGTTTCCGGCCCACGTTTCATTCGCCCATGAGCGCCTCCCGACCGCACGATCGAAACCCTGGACGCACCGCCGCCAGATATATATATATAGCCCGCTCCCACTGGCTCCAAAAAACCCCCCGACGCAGCGCCGCCAGCCAGCCACTCCACCCGAGGACGAGCCCGGAGCTTCCCCAGGCGGCGGCGGCGGCGGCGGCGGCGCGGCGGCGGAGGAGACCGAAACCATGGCGGTCGGGAAGAACAAGCGGATAAGCAAGGGGAGGAAGGGAGGGAAGAAGAAGGCGTGAGTTTTGCTCGTCCCACCTTTCGTTCTTGATTCGCCGCCGATTCAATTCTTCGTCTCCCGTTGCTGATGCGGTAGCGATGTGTTCTTTCTGTCTTGCAGCGTCGACCCCTTCAGCAAGAAGGATTGGTATGACATCAAGGCACCGTCAGTATTCAGCGTTCGTAACATCGGGAAGACACTCGTGTCTAGGACACAGGGTACCAAGGTGTGTGCTTTTCTCTCTCTAGATCTTCACGCCGTAGGAGTAAATCAAATAATCAATGACGTGTGGACACTGAGGAAGGGGTATTGTTCTGTGCAATGCTCATCGTCTACTGCGGTGGTGCTCATAATTGGTTCCCGTATCTTTTTCTAGATGGCAACTGCATCTAGAATTTTGGTATCCGTGTAGGCTGATGTCCCATTTCTTAGTACCTGTAGTGCATTGATGTTAGTTGGGACATATCATGTGAGAGTTAATCCACTTTCTCCAGGGATTATTCTGCTGGTTTGTGATTTTTGTATACTATGACCAATCCAGTAGGTGTTGTCGTGCATATACATTATTATTTTTGGGACCTAATCCATTACTGAACAAAGTTCTTCACACAGCATGCCATTGCTGTTTGCTGGTTATGTGCTTTTAATATCCATGACCAATAGTCTAATGTCCATTCTGTATTATTAATTGATCATCACAATGTACGGCTTTCTTTTGACTGTATCATAGTGAGTAGTCAGTGACTATCCCTGAAGTTCTCGAGCTTTTCAGTTATCTCTTCTCTTTATGTTCCATCAGGTGCTTCTATTTGCAATCTTCATTCAGAATGTAGATACAGTACATGGTGGCATAATTTGCTGATTCATAATTCATTTATGTTTTCTGTGGATACAGATTGCTTCTGATGGTCTGAAGCACAGAGTTTTTGAGGTTTCCCTAGCTGATCTTCAGAGTGACGAGGATCAAGCTTACAGGAAGATCAGGCTCCGTGCCGAAGACGTGCAAGGGAGGAATGTCCTCACAAACTTCTGGGTACTGATCAGTGTTCTATTGCACACAGTTATTTCCGTTTCATTGTTTTTTGTATTGCTAACCTCTTCACTATATTATCAGGGAATGGACTTCACAACTGACAAGTTGAGGTCACTTGTGAGGAAGTGGCAGACACTGATCGAAGCCCATGTTGATGTGAAGACCACAGACAACTACATGTTGCGCTTGTTCTGCATCGGCTTCACCAAGAGACGCCCTAATCAGGTCAAGAGAACTTGCTATGCGCAGGCGTCCCAGATCCGGCAGGTAACATATTTGTCCTTTGTGTATGTTGCCTCAAACTATGTTAGCCTGTTTTCTCATCATACTTGTGCCATACTCTGTGTGCAGATCCGCCGCAAGATGGTGGAAATCATGGCAAACCAGGCCTCCACCTGTGACCTAAAGGAGCTGGTCTCCAAGTTCATCCCTGAGGTGATTGGGAAGGAGATTGAGAAGGCTACATCAAGCATCTTTCCATTGCAAAACGTGTTCATCCGCAAGGTGAAGATCCTTAAGGCCCCCAAGTTTGATCTTGGGAAGCTCATGGAGGTAATTGATAAAAACAAAGTGATAATGTCTTTGTGCAGCCTATATCTATGACTTGTCACCCCTAAGGCCTCCTTTTGCTTCTCAGGTTCACGGCGATTACTCCAAAGAAGATGTTGGTGTGAAGCTGGATAGACCTGCCGAGGGTGATGAGGCCATGGCTGGACAGGAGGTTCCGGCTGCAGAGTAGGATTGCCATCTTCAGTTATTTTGTTGCTCTTATGTTTAAGATATGTACTGGCACCTCTTTAGTTGGTGATGACATATGAACATCCTGGAAGTTTTGTTGCCTGCTTTACCTGAGTTATCTGAGATCAAATCCCCTGGTTACCTAATTGGAGATCTTTTCTAAGTCTAAGTTCGCTAGTTTGTGCCTCGAAACAAGTGTTTTAAGTTTAATAGTTTGTGGATGTTTCTGGTCTGATTTTCGTTTCGTCTTATTAGGATAAAATTTTGTTATGTGCATTGTCATGTGCTGGAGTTTTGGGGATTGAGGGATGATCGTTGCTGCCTGCTAATTGTTATAGTTATTATTTTGGTTGGTGATAATGCAGTGGTGCTTAAGCAGAAAAGTGCTCTACAGACGCATGGATGCGTATATTAGTCTACATTGGATGCGTATATTAGTCAACAAACGCATGGATGCGTATAGTTATTATTTTGCTGATTTACAGTGACTTGAAAACGCACGGATCTTAGGTTGAATGATACGATTTTGATTTCCATTTGTTATTTTGGTGCAAAAGTATGAAAGCCCTTGCCGACGTTGTTGCTCGTCTTCATCATGCGTTACATACTTAACGGCGATTCCCTTCGATCCAAGTAGCGAAGCATGTGAAAATATGCGTTCCAAGTGACAGAATGGAGTTTAAATAGAGAATGTGATAGTCTCATGATATTAACTTAAGTAATCGGATTTCCCAAATCTCAAATTCATTCAGCTTCCAGCAGTCGGCTTGGTGGTGGAGGTTTTTTTTTTTTTTTTGAGTGTGGCTTGGTGGTGGAGGTTTGTGATGCTTGCAGTTGGTATGTGTGGTTTTTAGTTACATTGGCCAAGCAGTTTCGTTTTGAGTTGTGGAGGTCAAAATTTAAAAGAGAGGCCACACATCAAATGTAAAAGGAACTTAAAAAGATATAATGTAAGCTTGTTTTTAAAATCTGAGTGGTGGCCTGTGCCCTCGTCCTAATGTAGGAGTGATGCACGGTGCACAATGTTTAAGGGTTGTGCTCTGTCTGTTTGTATTGCCCAATCTGAGCATTTCATCTTTTTTTTAATATAATGTGCAACATTTCAGTATGGTTCATTTAAAAAAAAACAGTAAAATTAGAATGGGGTGGGGGTGTGGGGATGCAATTCTTTATGGATTTTTATTTGAGGTCCAATTCATCCATTGTAAGCGGCAAACAGTACGTTTGGCACAGCTTTTAAAACGGCTTCTCCACTGGATTCTTGCGGCTTCACGTGAAGTCCTGCCAAACACTTTTCTGAAAAACATTTTCTGCAGAGAATCTACAGAGGAGAGAAACCATTTTTACACTATGAAACCTAAGAAAAAAAATGGCTTGTCCGGCTCTTTTGCAACACGTTCGGCTAAGCTAACTTCAGCTGTTGTTGTTGCTGCAAGTTAGTGATAGTTGTTCTTGTGCTACAGTAATTTTTGCAGCTCTAGCTGCAGCAAGCTGCAGCAAACGTGGTGAAGCCGTTTTCATAAGAGCCCTTGCAAAAGTCAGTAATACCAGGACAAGTGCTGACTTGTCTGGGTTAATACTACTTGTTTAGCTATGCTGCCGGGAAGTGCAAGAAAGCTCAGCCTGATGCTGATCCCGAACCACATACTATTGCTCTTCTCAAGAGCCGGAAATTTTGTTCATGAACAGAAAACTAATTAATTTACATCCACAAAATCATATGCTTACTACCTTTGCAGCCTTGCAGGCCATAAGTTAATAACCGAGAACAACATTTAAAGAAAATTTTCTACAAGAAAAACTGTGGTCCTTGCTATAAGTTTCTACTGCAGCATGATAGGGAGTTGCTCGGAGAAGTCTTGAATCGGTGACAACTCTTTGAGCTCGTATGCTGCCTGGAAGCAGTCCGCAGCCTCCAGCAGCGATCCTTCAGTTTTCAGGACAAGCCCAAGACTCAACCAGGCTCGGTGGTTTGTAGGCTCTAAACGGAGGGCATTGCGCAAGAAAGTTCTTGCGATCGATAACGAATTCCCTCCAATATTTCGGAGAATTCCTGCCATAGAAACCATGCCTGGGACGTAATCTGGATCGATCGAGAGGGCGAATGAGAACGCCATCAGTGCCTCCTGGTGCAAGGACTGAGCCTCCAATAGCATACCTGCAAAGCATCACATGAGCACTTCGAAACATCTAGTTCAAATATAAAATCCTAGTTACACATTTATTTTTTTTGGAACATGATATTCGCTTTAGTATTAGAGATACAGAAGCGGAGTATCATTATGTTTCAGGGACTACCCTATTTTCTTAATGTCCAAAGCACTCGAAAACTTGAGCAAATACAGATAAAACCAATTTCAACACTATGCGCAACAAATTTATCTTAATTTTCTTAATGATTGTCAAATGACAAACAACAAGCATAATAGTTTGATAGTAGCATTTGTGAATCAGGGTTGCCCCAAAGCTCACTATAGTACAAACAGTACCAGAGTCAAGTATTCAGCAAGTTACCTCTAACGTGCCAACACCTGGGATAAAAGAAATCAATAGACATGGCTTTATCAAGGCAGATGCTCGAGTCATGCCATGCCTCAAGCTTTGAGTATATTGAAGCCAAATCTAGCCATGTGTCCCTCTCCAACATATGTAGGGATTTAACCTGTCAAGATCAAGTGAATAATAAGCAAATAAGAAACACTATATTTTCGTTGGAGTTCAGTAAATATGGGGGGACTGTACCTCATTACAAGTGGTTGATTTCCAGACTTCTTTCTTTGCTTGAATAGTCGCAAGTAAAACCCGCAAAGATTCCACTGCAGGCTTGAACTGTCCACGGGAAAACTGAATTTGTGCTTTCAGCCTCAAAATATCCAACTGGTCATCTTTCTCAGCTTCATCCATTGCAAAGTCTGCTACTGCTTCGGCTTCTTGTAAATTCTGTTGTGCAGATAATACAAGAATTAATAACTTCCAGGCACTAACGGAACCTCCCATCACCATCTCAAGACATTCTGTTGCACTTTCAACAGCTGCATTGAGTTTACGCTGCATTGCATTTTCCCAAGAAAGGCTATACATTATTTCAGGATTATACTTTGCCATTGTAGCAGCATCCTGCAGCAGGCTCAGTGCATCATCTTGTAATCTTGATTTGTCCAAGTGTGAGGTGGAGGACCTAGAAAAAGGACCATGACATACACCAAGAAAGTGTTTTACAATGCTGATGAAATGCATATCTTGACTTTTGAAAGACTTCATGGCTTTATTTGCAAATTTTATCCCTTCAGATGCATGCTTTGGGTTCTTACAGCATAGTTTTGCTCCTAAAAGAAGAGATGGAATATGAGGTTTTCCCTTTCTCTCCAGTACACAAAAACTATTCCTTATGATGTTTAATGCACTATCATCCATGCCAGCTGCACTATAGCAAAGTGCAAGGATATACCATCTCTCCGATCTAGTATAGGTTCCAGGCAACAGCATTTCAAGATGACTGGCCAAAACTTCATAGTGTCCAGATAATGAGAGTGCATACATCAAATGGTTCACCAGGTCAGGATCCCATTTTATTTCTTGGAAGGATAGCTTTCTTGTTAGTATGAGTAACAACAAAATTGCTTCCTCTATGTTGTTCCCAGGGGTTACCAGATTCCTTTCCTGCGCAAATTCTTGATGGAACTTCACTTCAACACCACAATACAGCAGAGTCACTGCCAGATGTTTTTGTAAATTGGCAGACCTTTGAGAATCAAGATTCCATGGCTTTGCGAGAGCTCTACGATATGCGATGATGGCTTCGTCAAAACAACCGCTCCTCATCCACAGGTTAGGAAGATACTCTAGAGCCGAATGGAATATGTCTATTAGCTTACATTCTTCAGCAGTACCATCCGGAACACCATGTGGCCATGCAGACTCTATAATGTCTATGATGGTTTTGCATTCTTCTGCAGCATCTGCCATGACAAGATACCACAAAGTGAAATTCAATCGGATGCAACAAGGGTGTTTCAGATGAAGCAGTTAGCAATATGAAGTGTAACAGACTTCATTTCAATCTGTCAAACACATATGTTTCAGTTAACAACAAATAACTACACCTGCATGCATAGGACAACAGAAAATTTGCAATGCTTCTGGAGCTAATGTACAGATTTCAGATCAAAATGCTCAAGCAGAATAGAAGAAAGAACATTGAACATAAATCAAGTCAATACCTGCTACTCGACCAAGGGCATCCAGAGATTTTGCTTTAAGCAATATGGCCTCTAGAAGCAAGGTCACAGAATGCATTGACATATGCAGTAGCATCCCATTCACTTGTGAGGATTTCCTTCTTGAAGAGCGTGGTGATGTTCTAGGCTTGATACTTTCAGCAATAGCACTGGTCATTCGTGGTCTCAGGCTTCTTACATCTATTCCCTGAAGAACATGCAATGCTGCATCAAAGTTTCCTCTCTGATGCTCCAGTCTACCTAACAATGCCCGGGCCTCCTGTAACGGTGGCAAAAAAAATAATCCAACAGTGAGTAGACCTTTGCAAGATAGCCTGTCTTCTTTAAAGAGCAGAGGAATTGAGGCAAACCTCATAATTTAGTGAAAGAGTTTCTCTTAGGTCTGATTCTACTTCATTTACTTGGCTATCATCAGGAGTTGTTTCTCGACTTGCTTTCTTAGAAGAAGAGCCATTTGCTGAGAAATCACGTGTCGCAAGAGATTCTGGTGATCTAGGCAGATCTTCAAACTTTGACTGGTCCCCGCTGCAGGTGCATAGCATGAGTGCAGACATCTTCGGCGCGCATATAGTTTAGCTTAATTTAGACAAAACAGCTCTTTCTCTCAGGATCTTCAGGTCGGGCACCATTCAATCAGGTAGACTGCAGGACCCAGCAATTGCATATAAGAAGTCTCAGTGCATATATAAACAAGACAGTAATTGGATACTATGCTAGAAAATAATGAGCAAACACAACAAGGAGGCAACGGATTTTAAGCAGTTCTCCGTTCCTAATTGCTCTAGTTGAAGTGATGACTGATGAGGCAAACTCCCACAAAAAAAAAAGGCTAACAATTATCTGCACGCGTACAGCCCCTAACACATATCGACATCACAGCAAGACGCCAAGACGAGAAACAGCCAATGCTACTGTCAAATGTCAACTGTAGCAATGGCCGCACTGCGCAGCAGCAGATAGCGCTTCTTCATGCATGTCCCAACTCCCAATCAACCATTTCCAAAGAAAAAGCAAGGAAAAACACGGTAAATCCTACTGAAGAAACGCATGGCAACCATATATCCACTGTTTACGGCTCAGGAAACAGCAGAGCAGACAAGAATTCTGACGCGCCGTACAATCTCCCAAGAAATACAGACAGACTAAAAGCCTGATCCCCGATCTCATCACAGAAATTGAACTGCACCCCCTCCTAGGATCCCAAGTCCGACGGCGTGATACCGAAGAAGAAGAAGAAGAAGGCTACGAACGCGCACCTACTCGAACTCTAAACCCAACAAGCATCAAGCAGAACTGGAATAGGACCACGTCGACAGTCCCTCCACGACGCAGCAACGAAATCCGCCGCCGAACGACGACGGAGAGGCAGCACGCTCCGGGCGCGATTGCTCAGCGCCCGCCCGCGGGAACACCTCCCCGCCGTACAGAACCCACGCCGCAGGGAAATCGCGAGAAAACCCTACTTGTATAGGAGGTGTGCTTACCACCCGGAGGAATCGATCCCAATGCCGCATGGATCCCCGCCCCCACTAGCTCCGCGCGCCGCGCCGCCGCCCCGCCACCAATCCAGCACGAGCAGCAGAGAGGTGGCGGCGAGGCAAAGGATACGCCTACGAGGGAAGAAGAGCTTGTTGGGTGCCTCGGTGGAAGCAGCCTGGACGCGGGTTGGCGGGCGCTGGGCTCGCACTCGCTAGCGAGCGACTCCGTGGCCGAGACCGAGAGGCCAAGGCGTCATGCCGTCATCATCTAGGTGAAGCCGTGGTGTGGAGGAGAAGGAGATGGGGAGGTGGTAGTGGGCCCGTGTGGGCGATGCTTTTGAGAGGCTGGTAGCCTGGTACTGGGCCGGGCCTAATTCGGGCCCTACATGTCGGTGATAACTGTGCGTTTTTATCGCTGGTGGAATGGTCTGCACGAGAACCTTGCCGTGAGCCCATGGCCCCATGCCCATGACACGTCAGCCGCAGGAATAATGTGGTCCAGCGTCCAGCGGTAACAGAAGACCTGCAGAGGTGAGTGCCGTGTCACTGACTGTTACGCGTCTCTTCTCCCGTGCAGCAGGTTCAGTATATTTTCTCAAACGAAAAAAAAAGTGAGCGAATACGCCTTGCTCTTCTGAATTTGGAGCTGTGTTGGTTGGGAGATGGAAACAAAAAGTTGGGCGCCTTTGAGCGTGGTGTGTGTTCATCGTCTGGACAAGGGCAAGCGCATTTATTTCGCTTCTTTTCTAGCAGGGAGGGACGAGAAAGCCCATCGAAGTGGCGACCAGCAGCTCCAGCTTTGTTGACGAAGGAAAAGGGAAGCTGGCAATGCCATGCCAGCAAGAGTGACTGCCACACGATTCCATTCTCATCAGGGCCGTAGGGTAGGGCTGCGGCGCCGGCTCGGCTTTGACATTGGCCCTGTTTAGTACCCAAAAAGAGCCTCAAAATTCACTATGCAAAAAGAAGATTCCCTGTCACATCAAAAATGCCGACACATGCATGGAATACTAAATATAGATGAAATAAAAAAATAATTGCACAGTTGAGATGTCCTTGACGCGACGAATCTTTTGAGCCTACTTAGACCATCGTAGGACAATATTTACCACAAACAAACGAAACGTGCTACAGTGCTTTTCGATTCAGAACAGTGCTTTCAGCCCCAAATTGGGCCAAAATTCGGCCCAAAATTTGGGCACTAAACAGCCCCATTGCGGAGCCCCTCGAGTTGCGGAGTCCAGACCGGCTGTCCCTGGCTCCCTCGCCGGGGCCGGGCTCGCTGTGCCAGAGACGGGGGCGCAGTAGTGGCTGCCTGATTTCCCAATCACCGTTCGGTACCGAGCTGCAGCCGCAATCTTGGCGTGTTCTTGGACGCAACGCAAGATCACTTTCCCTGCGACTGCGAGCCATGTGACCTCGTGTTCCCCTCCCCTCGAATGCTACGGCTCGTGGACATGTACTGCCTCTGCCTGCCCCCGATCCGGAGAAGAGAAGGATCCGATGCGCGGCGATTGGCGCCGGCCGGCGGCTCCTGCGTCCTGCCTCCGATCCTGGGCATATGTGTGCTGCTTGGTCCGGGTTTGGTGCCAGTCTCTGCCGTGCCGTGACACATGAGCGGTTAGGTTAGGTTAGGTTAATCGTGATTAGCGGCTGAATGCCGGACGGTGTCCGCTTGTCCCTGGCACGCTACCGTTTGGCAGCGGTACCATTAAAATGGCTGGAGAGCTAGTAGGCACCACAGGCGCACAGCGTGCCAGTTCAGCTCGACGCATGCAATGCAATGCATCGAGTGGTGCACGGACACGATAAAAAAGACCGGACAAAAGCGTCCGAGCAAGCTCCATGAAAGATAAAGGGTGGAGGTATTTAAAACCGCACGGCGTGTACATCCGTTTAGCCTGAATCCAGAGCCGACTGCGACCGCAAAATTTAATGCGGTACTGTTTGGTACTGTAGCTGTGAGTGTGACTCGTTAGAATAGTGACGAGAGAGAAGATGGAAGAAAGGAGGATGGAGGTGGCGTTGGATTCAGCCTTAGGGCGGCTACCGGCTATGGCATCATCAAATCGGGAAGGTACCGTCACATGCGATGCGACGCATTGCTGACGTGCTTTTGTCAGTGGAGTACTGTAGTATACGAGGAGCGATCCACAAACCCTTTCTTTCCCCGTTCACACTCACGGCTTTCTCGGTTGGGGAATTTACTCGCGCCTGACTCGTTGGAACGTGGATGGATGAGTCCTAGTCCAACCAGGCTACAGTTATTTCCGCAGCCTGTCCAGTGTCCACTGCCTTTTCTCGTGTGGAAACAAGGGGTGTGTTTAGTACCCAAATTTTCTTCCAAAATTTACTATGCAAAAAGAAGATTCCTCGTCACATCAAAATGCCGGCACATGCATGAAATACTAAATGTAGATGAAATAAAAAAATAATTGCACAGTTTAGATGTACTTTGCTAGACGAATCTTTTGAGTCTAGTTAGGCCATAGTAGGACAATATTTACCACAAACAAACGAAAAGTGCTACAGTAGTCCTACAGTGTTTTTCAGTTCGGAACAGTGTTTTTTTCAACCATCTAAACACACCCAAGATCGAGCAGAGCAGTCTGAGGAACAGAGAGCTCAGAAGCGGACAAGAGGATGGAGTAGAACCGGGGATAGCACCACAGCTCATAGTCACAAGCCTGCCATGCCTACAGTCACTCGCCCTGGCATTTTGTTCGAAAAAGGAGATAGACAATTACCCTCCGGGGCCCGGATACAACATAAATGCTACAGTACGTGATTTTAATTTTTAGGGTGCGTACAACCAAATGTTATTGAACTTTACTCAAGTGAGCAGACCAAATGTTTGCAATGACTTTGTAGTCTGCGTACAAACGCACGGGCATGCAACTTTAGCATCCAACAATCTGAGTATGCGTATGGATTAGTGTCGAAAGTATTTTCAAAGCACTCTATTTTCAGTCACGATGCACTGCAAACATACCGTAAGAACAAAAAGGTGCCAGGGTCTTATGATGCAAGGAAATGGGGGCAAATATGCTAACGCATAAATTGAATACAGATACATAATACAGTAATTCAGATTTCAGTCTTCGTATGATTATTATGGCATGGCAACACGAATACAACTGCCCCTGCAAAGCACCATCAGCCATCCCAAACTCTTCGCCCCATGACTGCATAGTACATCGATTTCTCGAGCGGCAACAGTCACAATAAAAGAAATGGTAAAAAAGAACAAGCGGATACCCTGTATGCAAAGCTTCCTGCCAGAATATTTTAAGGAAACTACAGCCTTAGGCCTTCCAACCAATGAAAATAGGGCTAACAAAATTGCTTCAGCCTCTGAGTTCTGTGTTTGTTACCTATAGGCTATAGTTAATGTACAACATGTCGAAACAAAGAGATCCATGTTATACTTATTGCCAGAGATGAAAGAAGCAGGTAACTTGGGCATCTTCCACAGCGGCAGCAGAAATATAGGTTTTGATATGCAGATGCACGTACATGTAGAAATTTGAACTTCATTTTTGCTATAACCTGACCTTCTTTGCTTTTATCCGCTTGGAAGCCATGTAAGTCACAGCAGCAGAAAGAGTGTACCTAACAGAAAATAAAGTGGTGATCATGCACGCAGGGAAGAGATTGTCACATTTACAGAATCAGCGCCCCATATAAATGCCCCAAATCCCAAAATCAATGGGCCTGTGCATGACATGTCAGCTTATCACATTCAAATGTGACTGAGAATGCATACAGGCTTGGAAGTTCATGTTCAAGAGTTCAAGAGACAAACTCCATGGGGGTTCCCTTTCACCAGAGTGCTATACTTATATCCTAGCCTTTTCTCTGATTTGTAGTCTGATTTCTACAACTCATTTTAGCATTTCATTGGCTATCCTAAGATCCCATCACTTCAGTGCATGATGGACAGACATCACAGAATATATAAGTTGGCAAAACAGTATAGGCAATGTTTGCCTAAACGCAAGTTAGCCTATCTAGACATTGCAGTGTTTCCTTTAGGGCCAAGACATTGAGCTAGACAGCTAGACCATCTAGACAATCAACTGTGTCCAAAAACAGTCTAGACTAAGTATATGGCAGTAGTTCTCAACGTGAGCATGCAAAAAGCAACGGTTCAATGGGAAAAGGTTATTGTCCAATGTTAAAAGGTGGATCCACCTAAGTAAAGCTCTTCTTGAATATATCAATCACTCCAGTATTTTATTTGCACATAACATGCAACAAAAAGGACTTCTCTATGTTAAGCACAAGTATTTGTTGCTGAGAGTGTCAACTATCATAGTTTGCTGCTGGCGCACTGCCAAACTAAAAGTCAGGTCACAAAATACTGTGGATGTGGATTTGTGGATGCAATGAACTTAAAATCAACTGTGTATGTCAGATAAAATCAGAAAGTACCATCGAAACATTCACATGAGAGTACTACTAGTTTCTATAGTAACAGCAGCTAATAACTAACACAGAATGTACCCAGCTGCAAACAGTGATGGGCTTGGGGTCAAATGCTTACCACGTAAAAGTGTATTTAAGATGGTCTTCCGGCATCACTGAGTGACGAATCAAGGTGTTGACATCTTTCGGAACAGGATAAGGGTTTGTCGGAGAGACATCCTCATTTATATCTTCTATATAAACAGTATTCTCAGGAAGCCCACAGGCACGAGCAATCATGGGAACATCCACATAAAACCACTGGCCACTACTGGCCTCATTAGCTGGAACGAATATGCTTGGCTTCTCACTTCCTCGGATTACTCCAATAACTCTCACAGGGGGTTTCCTAGGTTTTTCAATCTGCATAAGGTAAGTTGCATAAATTTTGTGCCTAACTGAAGATATACAAATAAAACTAAAAGGATATGGACAATTTCAACGATCTGAAGCAGGTACAGGAATTATGGCAGTATGGTACTAAATTACTAATTAATTGATTCAAGAGTCACAAACACCCAACAGCCAGCCTACATCTGATAACCATTGTCACGATAAAGGTTTTTCATAAAATTATCATCATGTACAAGGAGTTCACTACAATGGCACAATTAACATTATAACAGAAAACACAAAAAACATGGTAATCCGATGCGATGAAGAAAGTAGCAAAAAATGTGTGATACATTTAGAGTTCCAAGTAACAGATTAGAAGCTATGACACAAGGAACAAATATCACCTCAGGAGACGATTTAGGCTTGTTAGACCAAAACTTCCACCAGGGACCTTTTTCATCCGGCCTTTTAACAGCATCTTGGGATTCTGAAATTTCATCCAGGATTTGGGGACCCCGAACATTTTTATCACGCCATCCACGAGGAACCCATCCTCTATTCACAAGGATAGGTGACTGCAAACTGACAAACTATTTCTTAGAAAGATAAAGAGAACCTGTAAAACACTAAGATTGGTTTCTAATTTCAATGGTCGACAGGTGGCGTGAAGAGCAATGTCAATAGTAAATTTTATGAGCTTGCTATGGCAGGAATATGTGGGGGATAAAATCAAAATGGACATAGCAAATCAGCTTGCATCTTGATCACTCATAAATCTGCATGTACTGGTCCAAGATCGAAGAAGCTATCAGATAGCACATCACAAACACTCGGCTGTGGCCACATTCAATGCATAACTTAACAAGTAATTTGATTCTTAAAAATAGGATCGTTGCACAGGCCATTAACAATCGAAGGTGGGTTTCAGATATCCAGGGAACCTTGTCCTTGGAAGGCTTACCACAATATCTATGTCTAGGACGCGTTGGAAAATTTGACTGAAGAATCTGATTTGCAATTCTAGAGACATGAGCCGTCTGGCTCCTTCTCTTCCAAATCTTGTTATAGGGCACTCTTTTGGGATCAATAAGCTTGGAACCTTGGAAGAGACTGGAAGTCCTGGGTTCTTCCAAAATGCAAAATGTTTCTTTGGCTAGCTATTCGAAACAAATGTTAGATGGCTAACCAGATGGAACGAAGAGGCCTCCCCTTTCTGGAGTTATGTCTACTCTGTGATCAAGAGGGAGAGACGGCACAGTATATCCTAACTACATGTGTGTTTGCCTGCCAATTTTGGTATAACCTGCTGGCTCCACAGGGCCTTGCCGATTTGGTTCCTGAGTTGGAAGAGATAAGCTTTGCAGATTGATGGAGAAAGGCGAGCATGCAAGTTAATAAGGACAGAAGGAAAGGCTTTAATAGCACGATGATTTTGGGTGCCTGGACCTTGTGGATGCACAGAAACAAGTGTGTCTTTGATGGTACTTCTCCCTCTCTAGTGGTGGCTCAGCAGTTCTTATTAGATGAGATGAAGTGTTGGGCTCTTGCAGGTGCCCACAAGCTTCAGAGCTTGGGCATAGGATCAGGGCAAATGGTGGTCAGGTCAAATTATATTGGTCTGTAAGTGAGAGTGTTGACTAATTCCCTGCCTAGCCAGGGAATGGGCTATGTAAGCGGTGCTTTTTGTCCTCTCTATAATATAAAATATGAGAAAAAACAGTTAATTTTGTCTCTTGAGAGCATTTCTTGGGTGGAGGACTTCTCTGTGGACAGGTACAAACTAAACTTGCCCCACACCCCCAAAATCCCACGTAGATGCATGTGCAGGCACACACGCACACAGCCGCTTTTGTTGCAACGTTTTTACAATCTGCTGTATCTCTCAGCTATCAGTTCAGTTATTCAATCATGAAAACAAAACCAGGAATGCTTGAATCTGATGATAATAACATAAATTTTAAATTCATTCATAGATAGATGAAACAATCATTTTCCAAAAGAAAGGCAATGGAGGGGCATATACAGCAGGCCAGTTAAGAATAAATTGATTGAACTCACTGCTAGCTCATGCATGTTCTTCTAATTTATCGTTATAGTTTGGTTCTAATGTCAGACACATCTTCCTAGCTTTTTTTCAGATCAGACACTAGGTCATCACTTCATTTGTCCGTTTTTCAAGAAATTTTCTTAATTAAATTCGACTGGATGAAATCATCATTTGCACTATACGGCTTCATACGGCTATAGTAGTGTTTCACGAGGACCTCACAAAGTAAAGGACATCAAGCTCACTCGAAGTGATGGTTTCCTTGCAAGACTGCAATACTGGTTTTCAACTTTCAAGGTAACTGAAAAA
The DNA here is from genome assembly GCA_022530915.1 of Paspalum notatum. Taxonomy (NCBI): domain Eukaryota; kingdom Viridiplantae; phylum Streptophyta; class Magnoliopsida; order Poales; family Poaceae; genus Paspalum; species Paspalum notatum. The sequence goes on from CM039684.1 coordinate 5,798,104, forward strand.
ATAGGGGCTGTGATTCAGCTTGTCCCAAATAATTTACCTGCTGGGCTCAGTCGACCTAGGAACCAACGGAGTGATCACATAATACCCATTCTCCGTCACACCCGAGATGCTCCGGGAGCGAGGCCCGACGAACACCGACTTCTCCTCGTCGAAATCGCCCTCGCACACGATCCTTCGGAACTCCAGCGCTGCGGGATCACGCAGGGCGGCGGACGAGGCGGACTCACTCCACGCCAAGGGCTCCATCTCCAGCCTCCGCGTCCTGTAATCCAGCATCTCTATCTGAGGAGAGGAAACACCATACTGTGAGGTCTCGTAGGCCAACAAAACGAAACAGGGAGTAACGAGCGAGCAGGCACGGTGTGACCTTCTCCTGCCTCCGGAAGAGCTGCCATGTGCCGAGGCCGAAGGTGATGGCGCCTGGCGCGAAGAGAAAGAGTTTGGACCACGTGCTGGCCTCCTTGCCTGCTCATGCGGGTGGAATGCGACCTGATTTGCGGATGATTCGCAAGGCATTTCGCAAAACGGTGATGGTTAGGGTAGGTGGATACCTGGGGGCGGCGGCACGGCCGCGGCGGGAGGAGGAGGCGGCAGCGGAGAGTGAGGTACTGGTGATGTGACGTGGGAACTGGAGGCACGGGACGGGAGGAGGCGGTGCTCGCCGTTGCAGCGCAGGCGGAGGCGGAGGTGCTTGGAGAGCGACGCCGCCATCTCCGAGGTCAGAGAGGGTCAGGGGTTTGGAGTTCGGTCTGGGAAGGCAGGGGCAATTTTGGCATTGGGGCTTATTTTGTGGTCAGAATGTGCCATACCAAAATTTTTGAAAGTCAATTTGGACTATATCAAATTTTGGCATGATATGCTCTGGCCACAGACCAACCAGGTTCTTGGAAATGATTCTGCTACACTCATAACATTTTTTTTTTCTTTTTGACATACTCACGATCATTTTTAGTATAGTAATAGTTACTTAGTTCACAAATGTACGACGTGGTTAACTTTTATCAAAAAAAAAATATTGTTCATCTTATTCAAAAAAATTAATAAGTAATCATTTATTTTGTTGTCATTTGATTTATCACTAAATATAGTTTAAGTATGATTCTTATTTTCACATATTTAAACAAATTTTTTAAATAAGACGAATGATTTAAAGTTTTAAGAAAAAAATCAACTACATTATACATTATACATTAGGTCTGTTCAGCTGCAGAGATGACCGGAGATGATTCACTCTCTAGTCTCTAGTCAAATTTGCTCCATTTGTAACTCATTGTTTTCATAGAAATTTCACAAGAAAAGAAAAACGCAAAAAATGAAAAGGAATCGTCCAATCTATAGGGGATCTTACATTAGACCTCATAAATACTCCCTTTGTCAAAAAAAAAAGTCATCCTGGTTTTATCTTTAAAAACTTCTAAAGTTTGATCACATTTTAAAAAATGACCACAATCGTGACACCAAATAGGTATATTATGAAAATATACATGATAGAATCTAATGATATTTCTGTGTCATAAATATTGATACTTTTTTAAAATAAATTTGTTCTTGACTTAGGACAAAATTTGAACGACTTTAGTGTTCATCAACCTATTTTGGAATCTACATTGCACGCATGCCACACATTTTTTCGGCTTCATCAATCGGCAAATAAATATAAAGTTTCATTAGGACCCAATTGAGAATAAAAAATAAAACAAAACCATTAACCCGTGTGTCATCTATAACACCTTCTCCGTTCCCTCCAACATGGTTGTTACTTGTTAGGGCCTCTAATAAGTCCATGGAGAACGAAGAGAAAAGGCTGTATTGGCACACCACATGGGTGAACATATGCTAATAATTGACCTTTGGATCTCAAATAACGTTGTTATCGAGATATGCAAATTAAAACAGTTCAAAAACTTATGTCACAGCTGGCAAGTCTAAGAACCTTTCTTGCTAGTGCTTCCTTATAAGAAACAAAAAAGGGTTTAACTAATATCCTAGATTGACAAAATATCAGGAAGTAGGTGAAAATTTCCTAAACTAGCATACTCATTCATTGATGTACTCCATCCCAAATTCATCCCAAAAAGGAAGTCTTTTTGGCTCACGTGTAAAAGTTTGATCGCTCATAAAAAACTAATACTCCCTCCGTCCCATTTTAGAGGGCACAAAGTTTGATTTATTCGCCTTATTCTAAAAAAATCATAATTATCATTTGTTTTCATTACAATTTAGTTTAGCATATAATATATTTTAACTATGATTTGATTTTTTTTCTATATTTTTGTGAACTTTTTGAATAAAACGAAATAGTCAAATTTGATATTAAAAAAAGTCAAACATCCTATAAATTAGGACGGATGAGGTACAATCTTTTAAAAATATAAGTTATATCTAAAATATTTTTTTGAATAATACGAGTAATCAAACATTTTCATGTGCATATATAAAAAAATATTAATATTTACAATATTAAATTAGTTTTGTTGAATTTATTTTATTAACTATGCATTTATTTGATATTATATATGTTAATTTATTTTTTATAAACTTCATCGGAGTTAGTTAAGTTTGATTTATTGAAAAATTGAAAAAGGTGTAGAATTATGTTTATTTGAAGTACATGAACCCAAGCATAAAAGGAGGGTACAAAAGGCTGGAAAATCAAGGTTAGGACCGTTTACATAACAACAAAAGGGAGAAAAAACTTAGAAGAGAACACTAGCAAAATTGCCATAAATTGAGCCTCGAAGTAATTTTTCTCTAAGCAGTCAAAACCTCTAAATTCATCCACAGTTTATATATTCCAAAAGGTAACTAAACAATTTCCCCATCTCATATCTATTGTCGGGGGATCACTTTGTTCTTTACTTAACTGCATCCACTTTTTCTTTACTTAACTGCATCCACTTTTCACCGGTGTTCATTTGCTCACGTAAGAACACTTCATTTCCGTTTTGTTTGATGTAAACAGTGTGAAACAAATCCACAGCACAAATTGAAGCAAGTTGCAAAACACAGCACGCGAGTGCACAATACCAGACGCAGTCTGCCAACATATTGCCAAACCAGGTTAACGACAAAATTATGAACAAATCATCCCTGATCAATACCTTGCATAATTTACAGCCCCAATGCTACGTGACATGCAAAAAAGAGAAACTGGAGAGAGCTTCAAGAACTACAGATTTAGATCAATTCTTCTTTTTCGAGTGCTTCACCAGCCAGTCGATGACAGAATCAATGTTGGTTGAGTTTTTGCATGATATCATGAAGCATGCAACTTCTCGGTCAGTGATTGTCTTTAGGCCCCTGCAACACCAATGTTAGGAAGTGGGTGAGTAAAATTTATCGAACTGATGTTCATGAAGAAAAAAAAAAAGTAACGGAGTGCACTGGCATAGCATGCACTTACATGATTTCTGTGAAGTTTTGCTTAGGGAAAGCTTCAGGCTTGTCAATTTTATTGCCAATGACTAGCAAGGGGATCCCCGTCAAAGACGGCTTGCTCAGGAGATCATGGAGCTCACCTTTTGCAATGGCCATGTTTTCTCGATCTGCGGCGTCAACAACGTACCTGAGCAACCAAAACAATTTAAACACTCAAACACTAGAAGATCTCATTGCCTCTTGATTCCGTATCAACTATGGCTTCCAGAAGAAAATCATGCGCAAAATTTGAATGCAGCTAGTTATCAAATATAAAACCCGTGGAAGCAAATCAGAATAAAAAGCTATACAGCTGGAACAACTTCCAGCTCATTATTTAAGCAAGGATAACAGAAAGTCAGGAATAAATAAAAAGTGATTCATCATTGTCTACAACAAAGAAATAGCAAAAGATTTAAACAGTGCGCCAACACCAAACACAAGAAAGCAAAATAAGAAGGAAAAAGGGTAACAAATAGAAACATTATTATGTACCAAAAAGAAAAATAGCATAACTATATATGAGCAAGTCATCACAGGCCAGCTAAGACACAAACTAGAAGGCAAGCTAACACTTATCCTGACCACAAAGACAGATAAAAATATAAGAGAGGGGCATAAGCAGGTTATATATGAGAACCTTAAATAAAGTCTTTAGAAAAGTAGTATAGCCTAGAAAGACTTTGTACATAAACTATACAATCAGAATGATAAGAACACGGTCAACAAAAAGATAGACATGCTTGCACCGAGGCACAGGTGCACAGCTAAGCATGACAACTGGTGAGCATCGGTGCTATTCTAATTTCTAACTGTAATAAATGGTAGATTGGACATGAAAGACATACACAATTGGATAAATGGTAGATTAGACATGAAAGACATACACAATTGCAGAAACTGCACGGCAGTATCTCTCCCACATGCTCCGGAATCTTGGCTGGCCTCCAAGATCCCACAATTTTATCGTGACATTTCCTTTGGTTACCTTTCTCATATTGAATCCTACAGTAGGAATCATATCCTCACTAAAGCCTCCTGTCTGCAAAATACATGATTATCCATTATAAATATATTTCATTGATCATTGTGCATCCAGTTTATGAGTGGTACCAAAAGAATGCCTGATACTTACAGCAATGACATTCACAAGTGATGTTTTCCCAGCATTTTGGAGCCCTATCAAGGAAAGCTCCATCTCTTGCTTGAAGAAGAGGCTGCAGATGTAAAAAAAAAATAAAGTAGAAACTGTTACTCAAGAAGTCAAGTCCCAAGAAAAAGCTAAATGAATGACAGATTACATCCACTCATCCTTCTACTTGGAAGTTGGAGCATGTTACAACTCGCATATGTCAAAGTAATGCTCATCCACCCAACAAGTACATGTGCAAGACAATCTTAGAATGCAAGCTCTTTTGCATTTTTATTGTATTTTTATTTATCTATATATTTCAAAGCCTATCTGGCCGGTAGGTAAGATGAAATAAATTATAGCCTACCGGTAGCTATACTATATATGCCAATGATTGAAGTATGCAAACAACTACCAGCCCCAGGTTAATTCTGGGGCACCATCCAAGAACTTTCTAGCGCTAATATATCAGAATGCATGATATTAGCGAACTGTAGCAAAAAAAAAAAAAGATGCTTCACAGGGCAAAAAGACAATGCAAAACATGACAATAGACACGGAAAAAAAAAGGCCATGTTCGCAATTTCATGTCTCGCAATCTCTCCAAGACCCCCAACAGTGGTCGATTTTGGTCGGCGTGTTCGATTAAAACGTTTTATGTCGAGAAGAAAAGTTGGATAAAACTTGACTGGCATGTTGTTCAATCGATACCCATAGCTGGTGGTCATAGAGCACTTCACCCGCAAAGCTCCAAGACCTCAATTTTACTGATGGAAACCAACCAACCACAGTCCAAAATAACCCGATTGTTTCCCCTAATAGGATATAGGATCAGGCTGTACCAATCGCATTCGCTACATGTCAGAAGCTTTCCACCATCAACCTACAGCTTCATAGCCTCCCTAGCTCTCTTAACATTTTTTTTCAGAACCAGAAAAAACTCTCAGATCTCCCACATACCCATCCCCGCACCACGGCGGCGCAATGCGCCGCAGATCAAACTCGCGAGACAGGACGAAGCGGCCCCCAAGAGCGCATACCTGCGGAGCCAGTTGAGGAAGGCCTCCCAGAACCCCATGGCGGCGGCTCCTTCTCCGCTCCCTCAACCCAAACGAGAGAGAGGGGGGAGACCCGGGTCCGGTGGCGGCGAAGAAGACGGAGGGGATCGAGCGGGGCGGCGACGGGCTAAGAGAAGACGCGGAGGAGGATTTGGTGGTGGCCTCCTGTCACTCGTGCTTACTTTATTTGGAGGCGGGCGGAGGGCGACGCGGCGTGGATGGGGGCGGGCGGTGGACGAGGGGGATGACAGGGCGGAGAGGACGCCGCGACCGCGAGCGCGCAGCGGCGATGTGGCGAGGCGAGGGAAGAAGGGAAGGGTGGGCGGAGGCGAGGAGAGGGGGTATTATTGGCGTCTGGTCCGCCAATCATACGCGCTCGCGTGGCAGCTGGGGATTGGGTGCCCAACCGCGAATGCCGTTCCGTTCCGTTCCGGTATCGGCTCCCTCGCCAACGGGTTTTCATCCAATCCAATCCAGCTTTGCAGTCACGCGGTAGAATTCACTCCATTTTCTGAGGGTATAGTTGGTACTTTGATCAATCATTGTGAAGCGTTAGAATAGGTCTATGGATGCCACTAAACCCATTTATTTCACCATCTATATATGCTTCAAATAATATACTTACAGTACGGATATAATATTCGGCACATTTATTTTACACGTTTTTAGTAACATTTGCTTTGAGTGTTTGGCACGAGTCTTTTCTATCGGTTTTCATATAAATATCAACCTCTGTTTCACGAGACATCTCTCCTTGTTGTCGATGATGCTTCACACTAGGTTGCCTACATATGTGCATATGCCTCACCTCTTTGTTGTGGCGTGTATATATTTCTAATGTGGTGCTATCTCTTTTTTAGTAACATTTGCTTTAGGTGTTTAGCACGAGTCTTTTCCATCGGTTTTCATATAGATATCAACCTATATTTCACGAGACCTCTCTCCTTGTTGTCTATGATGCTTCACACTAGCTTGCCTACATATGTGCATATACCTCACCTCTTTTTTGTGACGTGTATATGTTTTTAATGTGGTATTACCTCTGTTCTTTTTTATTTATCACTCTTTAGTTGAAAATTGACTTACTTAGCGTCAAAGTTAGAAAAGAACGGAGGGAGTAGTTTCTAGAGGTGTTTCTATATTTTAGAGGTGTCTCTTTTTATAATATGTCTCATGCTTTGCGTCCATTCCGGTTTCGGTTTCCCTCGCCAACGGGTTTTCCATCCAATCCAGGCGAGCTTTGGACCGATCCGGTAGAATTTGCCCCGTTTCTCGGAGGTTTCTAGTTGGCACCTAGGCCAATCATTGTGCAGCGTTAGAATGGGCTATGGATAAACCATGTACAGTAAGGTGATATTTGGGACCATTGCTATGATGGGCTGATTGCTTGGGTTTAGACATTTAGGCTAAGACCAAGTCCATTAGATCGTGTATATGTTTGTTTATAGTACGAAATAACATTTTAACTTCACCATGTCAGCATTTAGTATCGGCAGCCCACCACAGGTATGGTCCTGCGATGGTTTGAGATCGGAGGGGATGACGAGAAGATCACTAATAGTGTACGATTATTTAGGCGTTTAGGCTAAGACCAAGTCCAACAGATTGTGCATATGTTTGTTTATAGTACGAAATAACATTGTAGCTTCACTGTATACCGAGTTGAGTTGAGTTGGAATATAGACAATGGATAGATGGACTCGACCTCACTGCTCACTTGTCCATCTATCACACCGTCTATATAGTGCAAATAGTATGTTTATAGTATGGATAAAGTATTATGTACACTCATTTACGCACTTTGGTGACCTCAGCTTTAGGTGTTTAGCACGAATCTTTCCCATCGGCTTTCATATAAGTATCAACCTCTATTTCATAAGACCTCTGTGCTTGTTGTCCTGACTCAAGGGCAAAATAGTTCTCTGGCGATGATGCTAGCCCGACTACATATGTGCATACACGTCACTTCTTTTTTTGTTGACATGTGTATACGTTTTCGATGCGGTACTACTTTCATTTTTTTATTTATCACTCTTTAGTTGAAAATTGACTTTACCTAACGTCAAATTAAAAAAAGATGTAGGGAGTAGTTTTTAGAAGCGTTGTGTCTCTTTTTATGATATTAGCATAGATGTACGTGCAACATGCACGTGTTGGGAGATAATAAAACAGACAATAGGAAGGAAAATAGAATTAAAAAGAAGGACTCCTGATTTATCAGTGTCATTCCTTTCTTAATAAAACCAAGAGAAGAAAATAACATGGGTATGGGTATAAAATGAGGTGAGAAATAAAAAAAGAAAGTGAATGAAACATTTTGCATCTATGGGTTTTGGGCATTTCCAACCTTTTTCAAACTGCGCAGTGGGGTCAACATGAGGGATATATCTATGCCTTTGTAGGTAAAAAAGATTTTTAGAATTTTTTTTTAAAAACTCGCTTTTTTATAGTGTAGATAGATAGATGTATCATGCTTTAATATAAAAAGATCCTTATAAAAACCGCTTTCGCTGCATGTGTGGAGACCGGATTCGGCTATTAGAATCAAGTTAGTCATAGAGAGCCCACGATCGGCCCATGTGGAATGCCTTCATCACCGCTGGTTGGTCGCTTGGCTTTGGTGTCAGGCTGGGTTCAATAGAACTTTCTATATGGATTCCCTATACACTGTTTTGCACTGTTAAACATAAATGCTAAAAAAGTGATAGTTAGAAGTGTTTAGGGAGTGAGGACAGAGTGTTTTATTGGACTCAAGCCTCGCACTCTATCGTCACTGCCATCTGGATCTAACCACGCCGACTCAAGCTCTCCCCCGCGCAAACTTGGCTACCCTATCTCAAGCGGCTCCGATGGCCATGAATCCATGATAACTCGGTGCTCACAATCAGCCGATGCCGCTTCATTCGCCAACGAATTGCCTCCACCGCTGGCACCTCCACCCCAAAGATCTATGTTTACCTGTACGTGACTACGTGTCCTCTCACGCTGAGCTCTGCGTATATCATTTCCTTGTCTGCTGCACACAATAATCCAGCGATTGAGCGGCGTACGTCCGGCGCTTCGGACGTGTTTCCCTTTCGCCCGTGCTGAGCGCGTGCACGGTCATCAGGCCATGGCCCATGGCCATGTACCATTCAGATTCAGGGCTGCTGCAGGCTGTCCGTCCTGTGTGTCCTAGCTCGGCCTCGTGCCGAAACACGGTGCGGTCACCGCGTGCGCGCGTGGATCGTGATGGAACTGTGTGTTGCTTCCTCCTCTCGGGCCGTGCGCTTCCTCCTCGCCGGCACGGTCGCACTGACGGTACGGCAGCTGCGTGTTGACAACGGCCCGTCGTACGGAGTACCTGGTTGCACGGATATGTGTGCTCTCCTCTCCTCTCGGGAACCAAGACTCTGCTTCCTTCACGTGCTACGCCCTTTCCAGTTATATTGCCACCTTAATTAGCCTTTACTCACTGAGCGTGCTTAAGATTAAGCGTGCCCATTTTGTATATCAAGATTAATAAGGGTGCACATTTTGTACGTTTTGTCCAAATACCTCGATCATATTTGAGTCGGCTTATACTCTACTTATTCGTACAAGGGTTAAAAAAAAGAGGGCAAGCATAGGAAATACACTTGTGTACGGCACATGCCACGTCAAGGGACACCAGGCCAGTCATAGTCGAGTTCAATGCAACTTTTTGTTCCCATTCTCTAAACACTATTCCAACTATCCTTCTCTCTGTGTACGGTGCAACATTTATATTAAACAGTGTAAAACAGTGTTTAGAAAATCCATACAAAATGTTCCATTGGACTCAGCCTTATGTACTCCAATATCAATAACCAAAACATCACTCAAACCGAAAAAAATAACCAAAACATCGCATATCCTTCGTACGATATGCACCAAACAACCACTTCCTACATAATGTGCGTACTGCGTAGTACGACATGAACCAATCACAAATCATAATATTGCTCGCGGCATACTGAGACCACCATTGCTGCAGCCTGGCTATATATAATGCGCACGACGACATGGAATACAGCTTGGAAGCAAAAGACAACGAAAGGATTGAGCCCTGCAGCCTGCGAAGGGATAAAACTATGACGAATATTTTCCGACTATCGGTCCGCTCTAAAAGATTCAAAAATTAAATGGAATGTCTGAAATTCGAGCTTGGACAATTAATATTTGATTTGTATCCGTATCCGGAGATTTAAACTTGGGGATTAGTATGGTAATAGGATGTATATCAATATCTGAAGTATTTTGACCGTATCCGCCCCAAAAAAAATATAATCTTTTTTTGGAAACACAGTACAAACGCAGACGCTCACCGCACGCACACTCACCCCTATGACCGTATAAACGCACACTCTACCCCTATGAGCACCTCCGAAAGACTGAGTCGGCAGATCTCATTTGTATTTGAATCCGAATATATGTGTTCGTATCCGATTCAGTTTCATCCTACGTACATTTCAAAAGGGGGTGTGGGCTGACCTGAGGAAGGCCTGCGGCTTAGATTCAACGCTTCCCAGATTATTTATGTAACCACAGCTTAGCTATGTAAAAACCTGCTTGCTTTAATTTTCAATCTCCTCTTAAAATGATAAGGAAGTGCCATGTTTTAGAGAAAAAAAAAACAACAGCGAATTAATTGAGAACAGAAAACAGTCAAACACAACAAGCACCACAACCATCCACTTTGATGTAGCACGTGGCAACAAAATCTCATCACCTTTTTTCCATGAAGAATAAAATTGTGACTTTGGACTGGTTTCAGTAACCGGCATAAACAAAATTTATTGCCGGTAAGAGTGACAGATAATTAATTGTTTCGGAAAAGAGAATACAGAAGGTTGTGTCTTTGCTGCCATATCTTCTGTACCTAAATAGAAGAACCATAAATAGGAGAACCCCACTATCCGATTTTTTTTACATGCATAAAGCCATGCATAAAGCCACGTCATCTCAGAAAATTGCTGAATTGGATGTTACATCACCATCTACTAAGTCTTCCATTTATATCTTTCAACGATTTTCTATGATCCAATGCATGCAATTTTTTCTGTGGCATACACACAGGATGTCACTCAGATTCCCGCAGCAAAACGGGAATTCATCTCGTATATCCAAAAGAGCGCACCCAAGACTCGAAAGAAAAACTTATAGTTTTGTTCCACGAACCGTGATCATGTTGGATGCAACTAGATCTGTTCAAATGTCGGTTAGACAAACCACAATTTTTTAGGATAGCCTATATCCAATCCGCACGTTGTGTTGGAAATTTGACCCACATCCACCAGTCAAATGCTTTGGTTATTTTTTTCTCTGGTTGGTTCAGTTTTTTTCACCTGGGGTTGGATCGAGTGGCTCATGGAGAAACCATGTGTCTTTTGGTAAAATGTTAGTTCTATCTCCTTGTATATACATTAAAATAAGTATTTCAAGTCAAAGTGCGATGCATCGCGTCTTCTATCGTAATCAGCTCGGTGATAACTGATCAATGGCCACCCTAACAAACCAAAACTAAGTCTGAATCCAACGGTTTCTCTATGTAAAATTCTGCAAAATTAAATATTACTGTTACGGTACGATCAGATACAACCATGGATAATTTGTATTGTGATACGACGAAGGGACGGGGGAAGCGCAGGAGATAGCGGATAGCCGGAGTGAAATAAAAACAGGTAGCCACATAAACCACGGCGGCCACCTGCCGCAAAGACCATGACCATCCGTCCACGCCGCGCGCTCACAGACCCGAGGCCAGGTGTCCGGGTGCCCCTGCAATCTACTCTCGCGCGCCCCCACGCCGTACCCACCACCACAATGTGACGGGCGACCTTTCCAGAGCGACGCCGCAGTTCGCTGTCCGCGAAGCCAGCCAGCCAGCCACACCAAACCACTCATCAGGTCGCGTCGACAGCCGCTCGGGCCAAGACAGCGCCCCAATCCCACCGGGATCGCGGCTCGTGCTCAAGCTAATCGGGGCACCGCCCCAACCATATCTCGCCGAGATCTCGACAGGACTAGCCCATGGTGAGCTTGATTTTTATATTTGCTAGCTGCTGGAGACTATTATTGTTATTCTACAGCTGGATGATAGCAGGTACTTATTACTACCTGATGCGGCTGGGTTTGGTTTTAGTTTAGTTTAGCCTTTCATTTGTCCTCTTCGCTTCTCTGGATCAACCTGCCATGGTGAGCATAGCTTTCTCTCTCCTTCTCGCCCTTCCATTCTTCTTTGCCTGCAGAGCGCAGAGGGTGCCCCGTTCTTGCTGAATTCTTTGATCTTGCTACGAATCTATGGCTGAACATGAGCTGTATTGCTGGATTCTGGAATCGGTTCTCCAGTTCCGTTTGCTCCATTTGTGGTGTCGCCCAGGGAGCGGGTGGTTGGGCCATGATAAGCTGTTAGTTCGCTTGCTGGTATCTTTTTAGTAGTACTTCCCTGATTCGAGTGTAGACAACGCCAATTCAGGAACGAAATCTGGGTTAGTTAAATGTTGCTAATAAACCCTTTTCTGTTCGGGAGAATTTCCAAGTTCCAGTTCATTCTGCTGCAAAAAATTACGCCTTTCTTGATTTGACACGCAAATCAGTCTATTCGTTCCAGAAATTCCAGCCCTTATGTCTTTACAGTCCAATTTGTGCAGTTTTTGAGCTCAACTCCTTCATTTTTGCTGCAGCGCGTGTCAATTGGAGTAGATAAGTGGCGCCATGGGTACGAGGAGCAGGCACCCAAAGGGGTTGGGTATCCGCTGCCATCCGGCAAGCCACCGGTCCCTAACTCTGGTGTTGTGGAGCCTAGCGGCATTGGTCGTCGTTGTGAATTTCCACCTTCTCATCATTCATAAGGAGGAGGATGAGAATATCAGTACACATGAGATCCGCCGTTCGATTATGATGGAACTGGAAGCGGTAGAGGAGGAGAAGTTCCGGTTAGCTCCTCCACGGAGCCGGAGGAATCCCCGGGCTGTGCGGCGCACAGGCGAGAAGAAACCGCCTACAATAGTGGAAGAGTTCCTGGATGAGTCTTCTGCAGTGCATGATATGTTCTTCCCAGAACACAATATGGCTGTAGATCCAGTCAATGGTCGGAATGACAGCATGTACTTCTACTATCCAGGTAGAGTTTGGTTGGACACTGATGGAAAACCAATTCAAGCTCACGGAGGAGGTGTCCTGTATGATAAGAGGAGCGAGACCTATTTCTGGTATGGGGAGAATAAGGATGGCAAAACCTACAAAGCTCACAGCAAAGGAGCAGACAGGGTGAGTTATGCTTTCTGATGCGATCAACACAATTTGTATTCTGGGACTAATGATATGTGGCTGTACACTCAACTCGAATGTTTCACCTAATGCCACAATCCTCTGTGAAAGTCAAAAGGTACTAGTTGCTAAACATAGATGAATGTGATTATGTAAGGTTTATATTTTGGGGGCTTGAATAGTAGATACACAATATCAGATTGTATAAACTGTAAGAGAACTTCCCACCTTATTTTTGGACTTCTGGCAAAAAGTACATGTAGGAACCACAAACCAAATTGATTGAGTTGGTTTAGGGTACACCGTACACCACCACACATGACCAGAGCAGACTCAATAGTGTGCTAGAAGTCTTTTTTTTTTTAAATAGTTTGCTAGAACTTTGAAGAAAAAAAAATGATGGGAAAGCATCAACTTCCTGCATTTCAGAACTTCATTGTAGGAATTTGTTGCAACATTATCCTAAGCTAATGTCTTATCTTCATAATCAAGTAATCATATTGTTGAAGAGACTGTTCATTTCTTCTCTTTAGATAAACCATCTCAGATGTGGCTAAAAACTAGCACGTAGAACACCTTAAGGAAAGACTAGTGTGTGGAACACTAGAACACCTAAAAGAACTAGTACATAGAAGAAAGTTTAGTTTCTCTAAACATAACAAACATTTCAGTACATGTGTAGCAGTGTGTGCTAATGCATACATCTAATTTTCGTGACCTTCTAGATTCTGTCGGTGAGGCCGAATTGCTAGGGGGCATGTTGGAAGTTATGATCTGTATTCTGTTGGTAAGGTAAGAAAATTGATTGGGCTGTTTTAAGGTGGGTTACGTGGTGTGTAGAGAAGAAAAGATGGCAGTAAAAATTTAGACTGTTTATTCATATGAAACTGGTTCAGGCTCCAACATTTTCTGTGAGTACAAACTAGTATTATGTTCTACTGGTGTTAGAATCATAGTATGCCAAATTGTAACAATAAAATATCAGTAGATTTGGGTTGAGTTCACATAATACCAAATGGAGAATCAGCATTGTTGTTACAGGCTTTTGTCATGCAAGTAGAAACCTATAGCTTTTTTTAAAGCCAGAAGTTTAAATCAGCATAAGGAAAAGCCTTTTCAGATTACAAGGTATTTTTATGCCTTTTCAGGTTACAAGGTAGATACACATGCACGCACGCCAAGGCTGACACATTTGAGAAGTGCATTTTTGCCAGTATGACCACATTTCTTTCATACCCAGTAGACATTCACACCCGGCAGCACTATATTGGAGGTGCATTTGCTGTGTAATTGCAGTTCTTTCATTGATTGGATCTAATGACTGTGATAGTGTTACTGCATATGGTGCTGCCACCAACCAGAAACCATGTTTTAAATATTAAAAATGGCCTCTTCAGGACAGCAAAAAAATTTGTTCAGTAAGGATTTCCTGGATATATTCCAACCTCATTATTCTGATATAAAGAATATCTGGGTAGACTGCTGGAACCTGTAGAGTTTACTACATTTTGTAGTAACCAAAAGCACATGAATTATGAATACAATATTTTGCTGCTGAAAAACTGAGCTGAGATTTAAACAAGAACTTTGTAGGTGCTACTTCAACTTCGGTACTTGAAGTGATTGTTTGTTTGGTCCATCTTCCAGTTTGGTGCATTATTTAGCATCTTTGCCATCTCTAACCACTAACCATGATAAATAATTTTCCAGGTTGACATCATTGGAGTAAGTTGCTACTCTTCAAAGGACCTATGGACATGGAAAAACGAAGGAGTTGTCCTCCGTGGTGAGGACAAAAATGTAACACATGACCTTCACAAATCCAATGTCCTGGAGAGGCCCAAGGTGATATACAATGATCGTACTGGCAAATATGTGATGTGGATGCACATAGATGATGCTAACTACACCAAAGCTTCAGTTGGTGTGGCCATCAGTGACTACCCGACAGGCCCGTTCACTTATCTTTACAGCAAGCGTCCACATGATTGTGAAAGTAGAGACATGACCATCTTCAAGGATGATGATGGCAAGGCCTACCTGATATACTCTTCCGAGGACAACAGTGAGCTCCACATTGGTCCGCTAACTGATGACTACCTTGATGTCACTGATGTGATGCGGAGGCTTCTCATTGCACAGCATCGAGAAGCTCCTGCGCTCTTCAAGCATGAAAACACCTACTATATGGTAACCTCTGGCTGCACAAGCTGGGCGCCGAACACCGCGCTGGCTCATGCGGCAACATCAGTGATGGGACCTTGGGAGACACTGGGGAACCCCTGTGTTGGAGGGAATGAGGTCTTCAGATCAACCACATTCTTCTCCCAGAGCACATTTGTCTTGCCGGTTCCAGGTCTACCAGGCTCATTCATCTTCATGGCTGATCGGTGGAACCCATCTGATCTTAGAGATTCACGGTATGTCTGGCTGCCTCTGACGATAGGGGGTGTCCCTGATGAAGCTGCAGATTACAGCTTCATGTTCCCTCTCTGGTCCCGTGTGTCCATTTACTGGCACAAACGGTGGCGTCTCCCTGAGGGGTGGAGGGATTCTTGAAAATCGGAAGTTTCTAAAAAGAATTGAAGTTCTTATACGCTGTCACATTACATTACATTACATTGATAGATATCAAAGTATTGACATTTGACACGTTGGGCTGCGATGTATAGGTCAGATGTAGGTGCAGAGTTTGTAAATGTGCAGTTTTTCGAGTTTGGACTCAAAACAGATAAAAGTTTGTAGCCTTTTGGGTGTTGATCCACTCTTCTTAGTTTCTGAATAAATTTCAGTGTTGATCCTTTCATGTGGTCTCGCTTGAAATTTGTGTTGATGGCTACGAGAGTTTGTTCACTTCAGCGTCTTCCATATTTGGGTACTGTGATATTGATCATCATTTCTGCACCTGGATTATACCCGTTAATAATATACGAAGACAGGGTCGTTCTGTGTTTTCATTTCGAACCGCAAGGTAAGCCCATTGCTGACAACGTCAGTACAGAGTCGATGGAGTTGTTCCTATGATCTTATCCGTAGTCCAACCTCCAGGTTTGGCAGCGGGCGAGATCTCCGGAGAAATATATCTCAAAAAAAAATTGTATTTTGTTTCTCCAGAGAAGAGATTTTTTTTCTCTCTCCTCAACCATTCTTCGACGGCCGCCATAATAAATAGTTCGTCCAACAGACTCGCGACTCCTTCCCTCGCCTCTCGCAAGTTTGTTTAGTTCCGTGCACTTGAGGGCGATCTCTCTCGCGGGGAAGCAAGCCATCAGCTGCCGGCCATGGTCGGGGGAAGCGTCCGCGCGGCCGCCAAGGCCGCGATGGTCGGCGGCTACCGCTCCGCCGTCTACATGCGGCGCACTATCGTCCCGTCGTCCCACAGTTCGTCGTCGGCGTCGGTCGACGAGGGCCGGAAGGCTTCCACTTTCGCGGTGGACGACTGGGTCATCCCCGACCGCGAGGTGTTCGGCCCCGTGCCCACCCATGAGGAGGCCATGGCCGCCACGCTCGACCTCGCGGACGCCTTCGAGATGTGCGTGCTCTCGCTTGCTTACATTCAATCTCTTTTTGCCCTGGCCGTCTCTCCCGGCTTTGCTTTTGCGATATCTTTGCTTGGATTGTAGGCTGGACGATCTGATTGAACATTTACTCCAATCTGATATAAGTACTAGCACTATCATTTGCAACGTTCACGGGCATTTCCGCATATAGAGTTGCAAATTGTTTGTGAATTGCACAAGTCTTTTAACTAATGCAATCCAATCAGTCATACCTTTTGGAATCTTTCGGTGGGAGAAGAGGCTATGGTTCCTTTCCTGGTAGCACAGGTGATAACATTCTCATCTGCTAGATTGAGTTTCGTTAAAACAAATAGATCTGTTGGTTGAATGACTGTGCACAGTCTCATGTTTTGCCACTTTAAGACATTACCTCTGCCTTGACTGCCTTTTGATACTCTACTGCGAATTTTTGGAAAGAGTTGTTTGTGATTGGTACCTTGAAAACTTTGCTTGACAGAAACAGAACAGTGGCTGATCGTCTCAGAAACAAATGAGCCAAGAAATATAGATGGTAGAAACTCAACGGAGCATGCAGAATGGGGTTGTAAAAACCATGATTAGATTCTTTCAGAAGAACCTTCCATATTTGAATAATTTTTTTATCTTGATTTCCTTTTTACACGTGTGGCATTTATTATCTACAATCATTTTCCTGAATCTAACTGGGTGCTTCATTTTCATGTAACCAGTTCTAAGGCTTTGGAAACCCCAAAGAAACAACGTGATAGTCGTGCAAAGGTTGCTCAAGAAATTGGACTTCCGGAACATGTTCACTCTGAAATACCTCAGGGCGTTGTTCATTCAGAAACATCCAAGAAGGAAGATAACTACGAAAATTTACTCGTCGCATCTGGAACTCCTCGACGTGTTGTGCAAGCATTCACATTACTGCACGAGAGCCCTGAAGCTCAGGTTTGTCTCTCTGACCCCGTATGGTAAATGCCAACGTACATGCTGTTTCCTCTGTTTGTTCCTTTCCCAATGCTATGTTATCATGACCAGATTTAGTAGATGGCTTGATTCTTTTCATGAGGTTTATTATATCTTGGAGAGACTTGAAGTCCTCCGAGCAAACATTTCTACTCTAAGCCATTATACGATTTGACAGTGTTTTTTTCTCGAACGACGCAGGAGAGCTGCGTGTCATTTCATTTAAGTAGGAAAAAAAACAGCGGGAAAGGTCCAGCGACCTATCCCGAGTACAGACAAGCCCTTAGGCGGGTTTACACGGAAGGAAACAAAAAACACGACCAAAGACCACCAGCACCTAGCTAGCTGCGGTCAGCGACCTATTCAGGAGCTCTAGAAGCCCTGAAGCTCCTGCTGCACACCAAAGAATGCCCTCACTTCCTATCCTATGGAGAAGAAGCTGGACACTAGGCCGCATGCCCTCAAACACACACAGGTTCCTGAATTTCCAGATTTCCCAGGCAACCAAAATACAGAGAGTGTTCAGCCCCTTGCGAAAATTCTTTGGCACCATTTTGATGGAACGCGCCCACCAAGAGAAGAAACCAGAGTCCGCCAAAGTGGGGGTAAGCTCAGGTAGATGTAAAGACTGCAAAACCAAGGCCCAAATCTGTCTAGAGAAGACACAGCCAATGAGAATATGTTGAAGGGTCTCGTCGGCTTGGTCACACAGGGGGCAAGCACCCGGGTGGGGGAGACCACGCTTGGCAAGCCGGTCCGCAGTCCAACACCGATTATTCTTGGCGAGCCAAATGAAGAATTTGCATCGGAGAGGAGCCCAACTCTTCCAAATTAATCTCCAAGGTCTGAACTTAACAGATCCCTCAAAGAAAGCAGAGTAGGCCGACTTACTGGTATAGCACCCGCCACCCGGACTTTGTAAACTTCCATAAAAGCTGATCCGGTCCCTCTCCAAGTACTACCTCCTCCACTAAGTCCCACAGCTGAAGAAAATCAACCAAAAACTGTACGGTAAAAGCACCCCCAATGTCTGAAACCCATGTTCGGTTATGAAGAGCCTGGGCCACTGTTCTGCGATTAACTGTTCTTTTCCGGACCGCCTTGAGGAGAGATGGTGCCACTTCTCCCACGGTTTTGCCCTGAAGCCATCTATCCTTCCAAAACAGAATAGACTCACCATTCCCTACAACTGAGACCATGGCCACCTCAAACAGCGCCTTAGCCTTAGGCGGGATGCTGATGACAAAACCAGCCCACGGTCTGTTAGGGTCAGTTTTTTGTGCCCACAGCCAACGGATCCTCAATGACCACCCTAGGATTTCCAAGTTATGAATTCCCAGCCCCCCAAGCTCCAGGGGGCGCTGTACTTTATCCCAAGAGACGAGACAGTGTCCACCATTAGCCTGTTCTTGTCCTGTCCAAAGGAAACCCCTCCGCTTTTTATCAATTGCCTTGATTACCCATTTTGGGAGGTCCAAGGCAATCAGATGGTGGATAGAAGTGGCCGTCAAAACTGCCTGGACCATGATCAAGCGTCCAGCCCTATACATCATATTAGCCTTCCAACCCGGCAGCTTCTCAGCAATTTTATCAATAAGAGAAAGGAAGGCTTCCTTAGAAGGTTTGCGAAGACAGAGAGGCAGCCCGAGGTACTTGACAGGAAAATCCTTGATCTCACAGGACAGTGAATCCGCTGTGAGAGCCAAATCTTCTGGAGAGCAGGAAATTGGAGAGAACGAGCTCTTTGACAGGTTAGTACAAAGTCCAGAAGAATGCCCAAAAAATTCCAGGATATCCTTCACCACCTGCAAGTCACTAGCAGCAGGCCTTAAGAATAGAACCGCATCATCCGCGTAGAAGGACGCCCGATGAGTCCCTGGCTGGACAGCAAGGGGCTGCAGGAGCTGGATGTTAACGATTTGACAGTGTTAACCTCGACTCCAAGACGAGTACTGACTGTACATCTATTCGTTGTACATATTCACATTTTGATTACTTTGAAGTGGATATTCCTATTTACTCTGACTGATCCCAGTGAACCTTGAGCACAATAAACCTATTTTTACAGCTGATAAAAAATTGCTGTATATATACTTCGTTAGTTTCGATGTTGGGCAGGCTGTAAATTATTTTATCCTGAGTACAGCTCTATTTCTTATTTTCTTTTACCTTCAATATCTTGATGAGCTCAGTTTAAGAAGATTGTGTGCAATCGTGATATTTTGACAATCTTCGTTGCCCAGGATGTTGTTGCCTCACTTGCTTCTGATAAGAATGTCTGGGATGCTGTGATGAATAACGAAAAGGTTATGAAGTTTTACAAGAAATATGAGTCGAGTAAGCACTAATTTTGACATTCTGCAGTGATGCATAATGGATTATTTCAGCAACTCTTCGTAACACATCTTGTTTTCCTTCCTACAGGGCTTAGTGAGTGTTCTAGTGTTGCTTCAAGCGTCTCTGGGGATGAGGCAGAGGATGGTGAGGCAGCTAGCACGAAAAACAGCACTGATCTCTCCCAAAGCGCTGGCGAATCAATCAAGGATTATTTGGAGAAAATGAAGACCCTGGTGTCCGAGATGATGACCAATCTGTCAAGCATGATGCAAGATCTCGTTGCAACCTCTGACGAGGGCCGTTGCAAGGGGAAGATCAGGACCCTAATCATGAGTCCCAGCAAAGATTTCCCTAGTGCACCATCTGGCTTTGTGCTCCTGGCTATTGCGTCGATCATGGTGGTATTGCTTAAGCGTGCTTAGAGCATGCAAAATGCAAGTAGTTAGGGGAAAACAGTTTATTTCCACCATTTCATCGGCACATGCTGCATAAAAGGTGGATAAGATGCTCAAGTTAGTATTGACGTTCAGTGTGTACTAATAAGGTGGTTGAGCTTATTTAAACACCTTTTTCATTGTTGGGATTATCCTTTTATGGGCGTTTAATGTTATGACAATATGGGCATGTGTGTCTAAACACATTGCATTGTATATGTCAAATAGAATAGACAAAGGAAACTATCACATATTAGTGTGGCTGTTTGCACTTAATTTTTAAAACTCTTTTTTTTTTCTTATGTGGGTCAGTGTGGCTTAGTTTTCTTAGTTGAAGTTGAAGTTGAACAAGTGGTTGACTTCGAATGTACATTCGTTTGCAAGAAAAGTTTTTATTTTACCAAGTTGCTTTTATCTCATGGTACCCTATCGTTGATCGTGGCCGACAGCTGGTGGGCGATCATGTGCGAAGTGGTTTTTTGCAAAGTTGGTGGCGTGGCATCGGAAAACTAATAAGCTTCACGCAATATGGTACTCCTATCGTATTGCAGTCTCATTTCAGTAAAACATTTATTAAGGTCGAAGGGAACCACATGATACATTTCTGTGGAACCGGGCCATTGGCATAACCATAAACAAAGTATTTTCTTCACCTTCCATAGATCGCGGTTCGCACTTCGTTCAAGTTCTGTTTTAACTTTTAACAAGCTGTCTTGCGCACAGTAGGAAAATCAAGAGAGGATTTCTACTCGTACCTCTTTTACCTGTGGCAGACTGGACGATGTTTTTCCTGTTAGATCCACCAGGATCTAATCCTCACACTGACTCAAGAACACACTCACTCTTAGGCTGAAGGTGGAAGAACAACACGAAGCACAAATACACCCTATTTGGATGTATGGAGTTATTCTAAAGTTAGGAATTCTATTCCAACAAGCTCAATATACATAGGAGGGGGTACAAGTCTTTTTATAGGACTTCTAAGTCGGTGCTACAGTGCACGCTACATTAACCGACAGAAAAAACTAGCCTGTCTACAGCTGTTGTACAGCACAGGTAAAAACCAAATTGTCTACTGCTGCTGCTACACAACTCTAGTAACACCTATACTATTCTAGTATTAAGCACAAGGGTTACTTCTAATATTCTTCCCCTAATCCTTGTGTTCTTTCTTGTCCTCCATGAATATGCTCCTCAACCCCGATCTTGACCATCAGCTGGGCAAGCCGTCTTTGGCCTAGAGGCTTGGTGAGGAGGTCCGCGAGCTGCTGAGCTGTGTCAACATGCCCGAGGACGACCTGCCCTTCAGCGACGCACTCCCTGATATAGTGGAACCGGATGTCGATGTGCTTGCTCCGGTCGTGTAGGACAGGGTTCTTTGCGAGCTCAATAGCAGAATTGTTGTCCACCCTCAAGACCGGCGCGCGGGGCTCTTCTCCTGTCACCTCCCGCAGCAGCCGCCTGAGCCATACTGCCTGGCAGCACGCCGCCGCTGCCGCGACGTACTCCGCCTCGCACGTAGAGAGTGCGACAATCCTCTGCTTCATGCTCTGCCAAGCGATCGCGCACCCTCCGAGGAAGAAGAGCATGCCTGACGTGCTCCTTCTCCCATCGATGTCGCCTCCCATGTCGCTATCGCTGTAGCCGATGAGGTTCGCCTTCTCTCCGCTGCGCCTAGGATAAATTAGCCCGTAGTTGATCGTCCCAGCGACGTAGCGGAGGATGTGTTGCACGGCAGTCTGGTGATCCTTCCTTGGCTCCGCCATAAATCGACTCACATAGCCGACGGCAAACGCCAAGTCCGGGCGCGTATGCACAAGATACCGCAGCCCGCCAACGATGCTTCGATAGCTCGTCGCGTCCACCTTTCCCGCCTTGCTATCCTTGCTCAGTTTTAGCTTCTCCTCCATCGGTGTCTTGTTGGCCGGCACTTACCCATGCCGCTCCGCTCCAGCAACTTGCGAGCGTAGGAGCTCTGGCATAGCGTGATGCCGTCCTTCCTCTGTTCCACCTCTATGCCCAGATAGTAGGTGAGCAGGCCAAGGTCACTCATGCGGAAAGTCTTCTTCATCTGCGCCTTGAATGCCTCGATCTCCTTCTTACTGGCGCCGGTGATCACGAGATCGTCGACGTACACGCCGACCACCAGCTGCCCATGCTCTGCCCGCCGCGTGTACAACGCGTGCTCGGACTCGCACCGCTTGAACTCCATCTCCTTCAGCACCGTGTCGAGCTTCTGGTTCCATGCCCTCGGGGCCTGCCGCAAGCCATACAAGGCCTTGCGCAGACGAAGCACCCGGTGCTCCTGGCCGTTGACAACGTAGCCCAGTGGTTGCTTGACATATACCTCCTCCTTGAGATCCCCGTTCAAGAACGCGGACTTCACGTCCATGTGGTGAACGTTCCAGCCCCGCGTTGCTGCTAGCGCCAGTAGCAGCCTCACCGACTCCATCCTTGCCACCGGTGCGAAGACCTCGTTGAAGTCCACGCCTTCCCGCTGCACGAACCCGCGCGCCACTAGTCGCGCCTTGTGCCTAATCACCTCGCCACGCTCGTCGCGCTTCACCTTGTACACCCATTTCAAGCTAATGGGGCGACAACTTGGCGGTGGCTCGACCAGCTCCCATGTGCCATTCTCCTCGATGGCGTTCATCTCCTCCTCCATCGCCTGCCTCCAGTGTGCATCCTTCTCGGCCTCGGCGTATGAGGGTGGCTCCTCTGCGCTGCCAAACAGCAGCTCCTCAGCTTCGTCGAGCTCCCGCGCCGCTAGCCCCGGTGGTGTCGCTGGACCGACCACATCATTCACCAGGCGATAGTGCACAGGCTCCCCGTCGTAGTCGGCGTCGAGGTACTCCGCTGCGTTAGGTGACGGCGTCAACTGCCGCACCGGCACTACCACGGAGGTAGCTGGACTGCTTTGCCCTTCCGGCAATGGTGGCGTTGCTTCCCCAGCGCCCTGCTCGGGGTTGCTTGCTGCTGTCGACGCGTCATCGTCGCCTTCGCCGACGCCATCGACTACGGGAGTGCCGTCTGTGCCGCCCTGGACGCAAATGCCTCCTTGCCCGCCATGTCCCAGCTCTTCTACCTCCTCGTCGATCACAAAGGTGCTCGAGGCTGCTGCTTGCTGCTGCTGCGCATCTCCCCCTGCTCCAGACTCTGTCCAGTCCCAGCTCGCTGACTCGTTGAACACGACGTCGCGCGAGATGACAACCCGCCGCTCCACTGGGTCATACATGCGGTATGCCTTACTCCCCGCCTCGTACCCCAGGAGCACCATGGGCTTGCTCCTATCCTCGAGCTTGGACAGACCCGGCTTGGTCACTTTCACATAACCCACACACCCGAAGGTGCGCAAGTGTGAGACGTCGGGTTTGCGCCCATGCCATGCCTCGAATGGTGTTTGCCCATCTAGGGCCTTCGTCGACGCGCGGTTGAGGATGTACACCGCCGTCGTCACCGCCTCTCCCCAGAACGCCGCCGGCATGCCCTTCGCCTTGAGCATGCACCGTGCCATGCCGACGACCATCTGGTTCTTCCTCTCTACCACGCCGTTCTGCTGTGGTGAGTATGGCGCCGAGAGGTGGCGTCCCACGCCTACCTCCGCGCAGTACTGGCCGAACTCCATAGATGTGAACTCGCCTCCTCTGTCCGTCCGTAGCAAGCGCAGCTTCTTCCCCGTCTCTGCTTCCGCCCGTGCCTTGATCTCCTTGATCGCCTCAGCTGCCTGGTCCTTGGTCGTGAGCAATCGCAGCCGCATGTAGCGGCTGTGGTCATCCACAAGCAGGAGGAAGTACCTCCTGCCGCCGTGCGTCGCCGGCCGGATTGGCCCACACAGGTCACCATGGACCAGCTCCAGGGGGTCTTGGGCTCGGAATTTTGCCTTCTTGGGGAATGGCTGCCTCTTCTGCTTCCCAGCAAGGCAGCTGTCGCAGAGTTCACCGACGTGTTCGATCATCGGTAGCCCGCGCACCATCTCCTTCTTCGCCATCCTTTCCAGAGCATCGAAGCTGATGTGGCCGAACCTCGCGTGCCACCTCCACGCCTCCTCCTCCTGCTTCGCTGCCAGGCACACCGGCCTCGCGATGTGCAGCGGGAGCACGTAGAGACTGTTCACCGAGCGTCGCACCATTGCCAGCAGCTTGCGCTCACGGTCCCGAAGTCGAAGGGCGCCATTCTCGATCAGTACTTGGCACCCGCGCTCATCTAGTCGTCCCAAGCTGATGATGCTACTCCTTAGCCTCGGGATGAAGTACACCCCGGTGAGCGCACGATGGCTGCCGTCTCGGCAGCTGAAGAGGACGGTGCCCCGGCCGGCGATGGTGACAACACTGTTGTCGCCGAACCGCACCGTGCCCGTTACCGTGGAGTCGAGCTCAGCAAAGGCCGCTTTGCTCCCGGTCATGTGGTTGCTCGCGCCGGTGTCCAAGTACCAACGCTCCGCCTCCACCTTCTGCTCTCCCTCTGCTCCCAGCAGCACCTGCGCTCGCGGCTCCTCGAGTTGCAGCGGTGCCGTGAAGACCTCCTCTGCTCCACTGGCTAGCGCGCATGCCTGCGCCATGAGCAAGGCTGGCTCATCATCCTCTGTTTCGCCCTCCATACGCGCGAGTAGTAGCGCTGGCTCCTCTTCTCCCTCCTGAGTGAGGTTCGCCTGCTCGCTGTGCTCGCCGCGCCTGGGCGCACGGCAGTCCCGCGCCCAATGACCAAGTCGCCCGCATCTGCGGCACTTGTCCTTGGCGCGGCTTCCTCCGTCTTCTCCGAGCTCAGCGCCGCCGCTCCTCCGTCGCGGCTTGCCACGCCGCCGGCCGAATCTTCCCGATGATGAGGCGCCGCTGCCTCGAGGGTTCTTCTCCTCCTTCCCGAGTAGGAGCTTGTCGCCTTCCGCCGCCTGCTCTGCTGAGGTTATGAGGCGATCCTCGTACGCCCTCAACCGTCCGGTGACGTCCTCGATGGTGAGCTCAGACAGGTCGAGGAGGGTCTCCATGGACACGACCACCGGCTCGAGCCTTTTTGGCGCCGCCCGAAGGTACTTGCCCACGACCTCCTCGTCGTCCATCTTCTTGCCCAACGCGCCGAGCTCGCTCACCAGCGCTTGCAGCCGCAGCGCGAAATCTTCGACCTTCTCCCCGTCGCGGAACTTGAGAGCCTCGTACTCTCGCCTGAGCTGCTGTACCCGCGCCTTCTTGACGCGATCATCTCCGAGCCTCATCTTCTCCAGGCTCTCCCACGCTAGCTTCGCCGTCTTCTTCCTCCCCAGAGTACTTTGGTACTCCGTGGGAACTCCTCTCAACAGCGCCTCCAGCGCCATCTAGTCCTCCTGCTTGTCATCGGTGCCGTGCTTGATCACGGACCAAAGGCCCCGGGCCTTCAGCATCACCTTCATCATGACGATCCAGTCGGTGTAGTTCGTGCGCGTCAGCTGTGGGAACTGGGCGCTCCCCACCTCCCGCACCGTCCTCACCACGGTCCTCCGGCGACCTGATGAGCTACGGCGCTCGCCGCCGTCGAGCAGCGACGGATGGGAGCTGCCGGCGGACGGGTATGACGAGTAGCCGGCCTCCGACATCTTCGGTGCGCTCTCTAATCACTCCTCCCCACGCAACGTAGCTCTGATACCACTGTTAGATCCACCAGGATCTAATCCTCACACTGACTCAAGAACACACTCACTCTTAGGCTGAAGGTGGAAGAACAACACTAAGCACAAATACACCCTATTTGGATGTATGGAGTTGTTCTAAAGTTAGGAATTCTATTCCAACAAACTCAATATACATAGGAGGGGGTACAAGTCCTTTTATAAAACTTCTAAGTCGGTGCTACAGTGCACGCTACAGTAACCAACAGAAAAAACTAGCCTGTCTACAGCTGTTGTACAGCACAAGGTAAAAACCAAATTGTCTACTGCTGCTGCTACACAACTCTAATAACACCTATACTATTCTAGTATTAAGCACAAGGGTTACTTCTAATATTTCCCCCAGCGTTTCAGTATGAAGCAAGTTTGAATCAAAACTTACAGAGCACTCTCGAAAGATGCCTTGTGCATTTTTGGACAGGTAACAGATCACGGCGCAACATGAACGAACATGTCATGTCAAAATACAACCCGAGTAATGCACCCGCCGGTTCTTCCGAGAGAAATACATACAGATAACATCTACCATCCAGAAAAATCTTTGAACTCTACACTAGATGCAGTCGCTTTTCTCTTCTTGCTCGAATCATCAGCTGCCCCAGCATTTCCAGTCACATCAACAGAGCCAGCAGTCCGAGCTTTTAAATACTTGCCAACTCCACCGCCAGTACTTGTGGAACCAGCAACACCAGTTCCTGGGTTGCTATACCAAGATCCCACCTTATCCTGAATTGATGAAAAACATGTTAATAAATTTGTGGAATATTAAATGCAAAAAGCCCATGACTATATATAAAGCAAGATATAAAATGCAACATTACATAATCCTCATCCTTTTTCTTCTCCTCCTCCTTTGCCTTTTCTTCTTCCTCATCTGGCTCCGTGTAAGGATTCACGAATATGCTGACTTTTAGAATCTTTATTTCCTCCTGTGAATAGAAGCAGGCATTGGAGTACCATGTTCAGGTTCTGTTGATATTTTTTTAATGGAGAACACAATATAATATTCAAAACCACGAGCATCTTGCAATTACACTGAACCTAATGCTCAGAAGACAAGCATCTTGCAATACACCAAATCTATTGAATTTGAACTCAATGCTTTAAATAACCATTATATTAGAAGAAATTGGCTTGCACAAAACTAACCAATGGCCGGTCATCATCATCAACGGGAACCTTTTCCATAGCTGAAAGTGTGGTCAAACCACCCACCACCATGCCAAATACTGTGTGCTTGAAATTTAAATGCGGTGCAGACTTGTACAAGATGAAAAATTGGGATCCATTGGTATGAGGACCGGAATTTGCCATGCTGACTACACCTCTTCCTGAATGTAGCAGCTTTGAGTTCAGCTCGTCCTTGAATGGTTTACCCCATATGGACTCTCCTCCACTTCCTGTGCCAGTTGGATCACCTCCTTGAATCATGAAGTTTCTGTCTCAAGGCAATGATAAAAACGATACGAATTAGATATCACCATAAGGATTGAAGGAAATTGAAAAAGGATTAACACAATCTGAACATACTTGATGCTCCGATGGAAGATAAGACCATTGTAGTAACCGTTTTCACAATGCGTGAGGAAATTCTCACAAGTCCGAGGAGTTATATCACAATGAAGCTCCAAATTCAAATCACCATGGGTTGTATGTAGCTGAACATATCCTTTCTTTTTCGGATTCCTTTCAACCTTAACATACTCAATTTCATTTTTGGTAACAGGATCATAGGCAGTCGATGTGAAAGAGCGTGAGGCTGCTCCAGTAGTGTAGCGACTTTTGACCTGAAATCATTGAAGTATCACCATAAGCAACACCGATGGATAGCTAAAAGAGGGCAAACGTAACACATGAAGATGAGATGACTGTATACCAATTTAGCATTTACAGGAGCTCGATCACCAGCCATATGCACAGCAATTCTAGCAGCCGTTTTTTCAGCAGAAGCTGCTTTTGCTGCTGCTGCACTCCTTCCATGAACTGAAGCAGAAGCAGCATCGACTATACTGAAACTTTGCTGAGGTTTAGGTTCTTTTCCTGCTTTTGAGTCATCCTTCTCCTTTCTTGCAAGAATAGCGGCAAGAGCGGCAGCTCTTTCCTTTTGAGCTTTCTGCCCTCCACCCCCCTGCAAAAAAGCTTCCTTTCCCTTTTCCGTCCCAAGTTCCTTAATCATTTGCTTAAGATCAC
Organism: Paspalum notatum; assembly: GCA_022530915.1. Classification (NCBI taxonomy): domain Eukaryota; kingdom Viridiplantae; phylum Streptophyta; class Magnoliopsida; order Poales; family Poaceae; genus Paspalum; species Paspalum notatum. The sequence continues at coordinate 5,826,066 of CM039684.1, forward strand.
CAGAAATATTTATGTTATAGGTTGGATCATCTTTCATTCGCTGCAGCTCTGCAAAGCACTAAGACTGTCAGAATATGAAAGTTAATAGGGAGCGACTGAGATGAAAAATAAAATGTAAAGGAAAGAGGGAGCATAGTTGAACCTTCATCCTCGAGTTTGAGGCCTTTTTTGACATGGTCGAATTCCCCTAGGACCTTGCTATCAAGCACATTTGGATTCTACCGAAGTCACAAAAGGTGAAAATAATTAGTCTAAACAATTAAATTTCAATAAGAAACTGCACAATTGGATTCTCCAAGCTTCATAATATAATAGTTACCTGAATTGTTATCAAGTCACTTCTAGCGAAGGGCTCATCAGTTAGCAACTCTTTCCAATTTTTTGGTTTGATATTAAGTTCTTGGATTGCCTGTGTTTGTGAAGCATGAACATGTAAGCTAAGAAAATATCATAATATCAAGCTAGACAATTGAAAAATATTATGAAGTCACCTCATAGCAGAAGACATTTCCAGTAGTTTTTACAGCAACGATGTGTGTGAATTCTGTAAAAACTTTGTTCAGAACGGGACACTGGAACTCTCCTGCCAAAAATGATCATTGCTTTAATATATATATGAAGTGAATGTAAAGCACAATTATCCCAGGATAGAAGGGACACGTAATTGTACAAGCAGATCGAACTGGTACAAGCTGCATTGGTATCCTTGCATATAAAAGGAGTATACAATTTAACTAGCAGATCAAGATTTAATTAAGTATTTAACTTACCATCTGAGTTCTTGTGGAACGTGAGAGGAATTAGATCTTCCTGCTTGAGCGGTGCTCCGGTTACCGGATGTTTTCCAAACTTCTTAAGGTATGGGATTATGCTCCTACATAGACAAACAACAAACTTAGGATTTCAAAAAAAAAAAAAAAAACTTTTTTATAAAAAAAATAAAGAGTTCATTGAACTGTAATACTTAGCCACTCACATTAAATCAAAGACGCTTCCATCAACGGTGCACACTGGATCTTCAAATGGAAGAAATGTGAGTCTACACCACCAAACAGAACTATAGTCAGCTGAGAAAGAATATAAATTAGCATATACAATCTTAACGACTTATTCTCAATTTAGCCATGCCCTCAACAACAGAATTTTAGTACAGAACAGCGCAGAAAAGTAACTATTTGAACTAACACTGTATCATCTAAGGGACTAAACGCAAATAAAGAAATTATGTCGACAACCTAAAAATTAGTCCTTCAGCTTGAACGTCGAACGGAGCCGAACCGAACAGATACGCGACTAGAGTAACATAGAGTAAGCGAAAGGCAAGGTAGTTACGCGCAGCAGTAGAAGGGGAGACGCTTGAACGGCGTTGCGACCTCCTTCTGCTTGGCGCCGCCCCATTCCGTCGCCCACTCTGTCCGCGTGATGAACATCCGATCCTTGCTGTGCTGCTTCTTCCCCATCTCCGCTCCTCGTACTGAGACCGCAAGCTCTACTGCTGCGGGTAGCACCACCGCCGGGGGTTTCGCCGGCGACGAGGTGGAGGCTGGCTGGCGGGCGGGCGGCTCGACGGCGGCAAAGGCGGGGTTGGATCGGCAGGTTGGGGGCAGATGCGGCTAGTTCGCTAGCAGCTCGGCGCCGTCGTGGAATACGGCTCGAGCCGCCGCCGCTCTAGGTCGGTCCGAAGCACTTTGGGCCCGGCCCAGACGGCCCACGAGCGGCCCAAAGAGGAGCCCCCCGGAAGCGTCACGCGGTCGAGCGCACCGGCCGAAGGGCTCGAGTCCGCTCGAGCTCGAGTGGCAATAGAATGGGCGGCGGCGGCGGCGGGAGCCCGGCTGCGAGCGGAAGCGGAAGCAGCAGCGAAGATGACGGGGACGCCGCATGGAAGGCGGCCATTGAATCCGTCGCCGCCGTTGGGTTCGGCGTCCCGTCGTCCAACGGCGTGGCGAAGGCGGCCTCTGGCGGCAGTGGCGAGGTGAACAACGGCGAGGAGCCGGAGCAGCCGCATCAGGGGAAGACACAGGCTCCTGGTCTTAAGCTGTACCAGATCAAGGTAACTTTGTTTGCTCCTTTTTCCTTCCTTATCGTTAGTCAGAGACATCATGTCCGAATTTTTGGTCACCTGGGGTTATTGATTCATGATAACCGTCAATCCTGCATTCGTTTTGGTCGGTGGAGGAATTGATGCTACCATAGTCTAAACTAGGAATAAATTCTTGGTTCATACGAACGCATTTTCTCCGTCTGCAAGACCAATTGCAGTGACAAATGCTACTAGGGGCAAGTGCACAGGTTATGAGCTTGAAAATTAGCTGTTATTGGCTGTAGCACCACGGCAAGATGTGGGTGTGTTTGGTTCACTACCAGACTTTGCCACACCTTGCCACAGCTCACCAGCATTTGCTTCATAGCCGAACTTGCGGCGTGCCGTACTCTGCTTAGGCGCTGCTAGTTCATTTTAGGAGCCACGGGGAGCCGAAAGTGTGGCGCTGTTTTTTGGAGCCACAATTGCGGCGCAGCCAGAGTTCTGGCTCGGCATATAGTCAGGTAAAGAACTAAACAGGCCCGTACTATTGACGATTTTGATCGGTTCATGTGTGTCCCAAAGACATGCATAGCAGAAAGAACAAACTTCTTTTGACTTTGAGAGATCAAAGAAAACAAATCCGAGATAGAGGAACCCTGAGGCCAGGAAGTGTAAAAGGTGGCATGTGAAGTTTATTACCTTCACGAACATTGGAACAACGATGGTGCTCTTGTCTGTTTATCTCATCATCAGCGGAGTAGCTAAAACCCATGGCTGCTAAAATAACCCCAAAAATATGTAGAGTATTTTTCTACGGTGTTGTTGACCAAGTGTGAAACACACCAGCTGACCTGCAATCTCACCAGCTGATTTGGTTATTCACTTCTACTCCAAGCATAACTGGAGTTCATACGAATCATACCTCACGCATGTTGTTGGTGGTAAACCTGTGAAGTCGATCCACTATGTGATATGCATATATCAATATATACATGCATTGCTTGAATGATTCGTCTCCTTATGTAGGCAAGTCATGATCCACCTAGCAAACCTAATGTCGAATTAGGCAACATTCATTCAGTATTTCAGTGTTTGATGTGGACCTGTTACCTGTTCCTTAACCATTTCCATTCAATGAGCTTATCAGTTGCATCACTCCTAGTTTTCTTGTCCTGTCCTTAACCCTCCTGTGGTTTTGTGTTTTGTCTACATACTTTGCTTTGTTTCTGATAAAGTTATCGTTGCAGACCAGCAAACTTTTGTCTTGTTATCGTTGCAGACCAGAAAACTTTTGTCTTGTTATTATCCTTGCCTGAAACATCAAGTTTTATTGACTGGAGGTAGTACTGTTTTTTAATTTATGTTTTAATCTTACAACCTTCAAGTTGTAAATTGCAGGCAAGAAATATGTTGGATGATATGTTAGAGAAAAATCTCGAAATAGTCAAAGCCCCGTGCTTGAACTTGACTGAACCTACGGAAACAGAAGGAGGAATAAAGCTATTTAAAAAAGCGCCACCTGGTATTAAAATGGATTCTATGGGTAAGTGAGAAACAGTTCGCTTATCAATCTGAAAGCCTAAATTCTATAATTGTTGTCTGTCTCAAAACACACTCAAAATGTAGTGTGTATTTCCAGATAAACTTCATGTGCAACTCAAGAGACCAAAAATTGTGCCTGGGGAAGAGGTTGATGAGAAATCAAAGAAGGTTGGGAGCCAACTATTGCTTTAATTTGGCCTATGTTTGAAGTTTTCAGCTGTCATTTCTACTATTCTTATTCCGATCTCTGTTTCAGTTCAAGCATATGCTCCGATCTGTTGTTGTTGATGGAAATGACATAATTATTTCCGCAAAGAAAGCATCCCAGAGATCATTGGCTAGATTGGAAGCGAGAGCAGCTGCAGCAAAGGCAAAAGCCAAGGAGGATGAAGAAAGGGTGCAGCAACTGAAGAAGGTTAGGGGAGAGAAATGGCTTCCTTCTGTTGCTAGACAAATGAAGGTAAGTTTTGATATCAACATGTGCTGTAATCCACTGTTCCGTTGCAACTACTTTGCTGTGATTGATCTGCACATTTGCATCAATGTTCCATGTTTTTTTTCCTGTCACAGGAAGAAAAAGCTTGGGAGCAGCGAAGGCAATGAACAAGCCAATGTCTCGTCTCTCGAAGTCCACTTTTCTTATCTTGGCGCCCTTTTCTGAGTGGTCTCAAGAGTACTGTGCATTTAGCCTATCTCCAGCCTCCTCGAATTCAAACACCTCTCAGCGAACAGTGGCAAACAATGCCAGATTTCTCATAATGGCTATACTGTTGGAGACAGCCTTAGCGATGGCAATAGGACCAACATGAATGAATAGATAGCATGCCGTATTTAAACTTTGTTCTAACCGAGAATGTAGCTCTGGACACCAGCGTTCCTTTTCATGAAGCATTTGTAGCAAGAATGCATTGCGCATCATTATCTTGTTTCTCTTTTCGTTACGCGGAAGATGCACGTGAATGAATGGTAGTTTTGTTGTGCCCCTGTAATATAATCAGATTCTACCCTAATGTTTTGCATTGTGATGTTTTTTTTTTTTTTTTTGAGATGGTTCCGTCGGTATGTTTACAGTTTTACACAATAGACGAAGAAATCATCCAGGTGAGTCCGTTTGTATAATTAACTCAAGCGGACACTGTTTCAGTCAGTGGGCCGACGCCGACGACAAAGTCGACGATGAGGCTACCAGCCCGCCAGCAACTACTTCATAGATGGGCCTCCAACAAGCCCACCAAGCCTCGTCTCCACTTCTTCGTCTTCCCTCCGCTCCGCCTCCCTACCGCGCCGTCACTCCACACAACGCCGCCTCCCGTTCCCCATGGACGCCCCACCTTCCACCTCCGCCTCGCCGGCGGTCACATCCGCCTCCGGCCCTTCCTCCGGCCCCTTCCCCGAACCAGACTCCGCGCTCGTCTCGTCCGTGGCGAACGAGCTCGTGTCCGCCTCCCGCCTGCCATCGCCGCCGCCCATAGGCACTCTCCTGGCCCCATACCTCCCGCGCCTCTCCGCCTCGCACCACCCACAAGTGGTTGCTCTTGCTGCCGCAAACCCCTCGCTCGCCTCATCGCACACTCTCCTCGCCTACCGCCGCCTCGTCTCCCCTCCATCGTGCCTTCCCTCCCTACTCCCGCTCCTCCCCATGCTCCCCTACCGTGACCTCTTCCCGCTCCTCCTCGACTTCATCCCACTCGATCCGCTGCGCCACCTCCACCGCCACCTCCTCGCGGGCCTCCCAACGATTGCGCTCGCCGACGCCGCGCTCTCCGCGTACGCCCGCCTCCACCTCCCCCACCTCGCCTCGCAGCTCCTCCACTCCCTCCGCCGCCGAGGACGCGTCCGCCCGTCCCTCCAGGCCGCAAACGCCGTACTCTCCTCACTCACGCGCAGCCCCTCCACCTCGCCACAGGCCTCTGTCGACGCCTTCCGCTCCCTCATCGCGCTGCGGCTCCACCCCAATCACTACACCTTCAACCTCCTGGTCCACACCCACTGCACCAAGGGCACCCTCGCCGACGCTCTCTCCACGCTCTCGACCATGCAAGGTTTCGGTCTCTCCCCCGACGCCGTTACCTACAACACGCTCCTCAACGCGCACTGTCGCAAGGGCATGCTCGGCGAGGCTCGGGCGCTGCTGGCCAGGATGAAGAAGGAAGGTATCGCGCCCACCAGGACCACATATAATACCCTCGTCTCAGCGTATGCGAGGCTCGGGTGGATCAAGCAAGCAACGAAGGTCGTGGAGTCCATGACAGCGTTTGGTTTGGAGCCTGACCTGTGGACGTACAATGTGCTCGCCGCAGGGCTGTGCCAGGCAGGGAAGGTGGATGAGGCATTTAGGCTGAAGGATGAGATGGAGCGGCTCAGCATTGTATCGCCTGATGTAGTCACCTACAATACACTTGTTGATGCATGCTTCAAGTGGCAGCGCTCTTCTGATGCGATGAATCTGCTGGAGGAAATGCGTGACAAAGGGGTGAAGGCAAGTTTGGTTACGCATAACATTGTTGTGAAGGGGCTCTGCAGGGAGGGTAAATTAGAAGAGGCACTAGGGCGTCTGAAAATGCTGGAAGAGGAGGGACTGGCACCAGATGTGGTTACTTACAATACACTGATCGATGCATACTGCAAAGCTGGCAATGCTGCCAAAGCATTCCTGATGATGGATGAGATGGTGAGAAGGGGACTCAAAATGGACACTTTCACCCTAAACACCTTGCTGTACAACCTATGCAAAGAGAAGCGTTATGGAGAGGCTGAGGAGCTCTTGCGTTCACCACCGCATAGGGGTTTTGTACCTAACGAAATCAGCTATGGTACAGTGATGGCAGCCTACTTCAAGGAGTGTAATCTAGAGCCTGCTCTGCATCTCTGGGATGAAATGGTCGAGAAGAAGGTAACACCGAGTATTTCTACTTACAACACATTGATCAAAGGGCTTTCTAGAACGGGCCAGTTGAAAGAGGCGATTAATAAATTCAATGAGCTGTTGGAGAAGGGGTTGGTGCCAGATGGCACCACCTACAATATCATCATTCATGCCTACTGTGAGGAAGGGGACTTGGAGAACGCCTTCCAGTTCCACAACAAGATGGTGGAGAATTCTTTTAAGCCAGATGTTGTTACCTGCAACACTTTGATGAAGGGGCTTTGCCTCCATGGCAAGCTTGACAAAGCATTGAAGCTTTTCGAGTCATGGGTAGAGAAAGGGAAGAAGGTTGATGTCATCACATATAACACCTTAATTCAAGCTTTGTGCAAAGATGGCAATGTTGATATGGCTTTGCATTTCTTTACTGACATGGAGGTCAGAGGCTTGCAGCCTGATGCATTTACTTACAATGTTATCTTGTCTGCACTATCTGAGGCACAGCGATCAGTGGAAGCACAGAATATGCTGCATAAGTTAACTGAGAGCGGAAAACTATCTGAAAGATTTTGTTTTCCTAAAATGGAATCTTCTGTGGAGGAAGTAGAAACAGGGAAGGACCCAGAGATTAAATCTGACGCTGAAACAGGTGAAATTGCACAAGCTAGTGATCAAGAAGACTATAATAAACGTGTAAATGAGCTCTGCATTGGAGGGCAATTGAAAGAAGCTAAGGCTGTTTTGGATGAGATGATGCAAAAGGGCATGTCTGTTGACAGTTCAACTTATATCACTTTGATGGAAGGCCTTATTAAAAGGCAAAAGAGGCAAACACATGCAGCAGGATAGGATATGATTTGGGTATTGCTCTTTGGCATGCTTCTACCATACTTCCTCAATTGTTTATAACCTGACTAGGTAGATTATTTTGGAAAATTTTTGAAACAAGAGCTGGCGCTATATGCTTTATCAGTCTTGTGGAAGTTTCTGAAAATTGTTGCCAAATGCCATCGACTGTAAAAAGTTTGGTTTTGATTTTGCGGACTCTGCCTGGTCTGTCCCCACACCCTTGTCGACTACAATCAAATGCAAACCAATAAAGTTCAAATATGTGATTGAACTTCAACATCATAATGTTCTGTGATTTTGAACCAAAACTTTTGGGAAAAGAGTGGCAGCGAAACTACCGAGCAAATACAGTTGCTGACAAGAAAAAGATATTGACCTGGTTTTCGAAATCCTGATCAACCTTTACTTGGGAAATTGTTGCATATCTTTGCTAGAATTTAGCATGCTCATGAAAACATGCACTTTAAACACTTTTTTCTCATGCATCTTAGTAATATTGAGGATTATTTTAAATCTAAAGGGCAGTATGCCATCCTTGCCAGTTTTCCTTTATGTTATTAGTGAAAACAGAGGGTAATGCAAGCCTTTCTAGCAAGAGGTACAAGGATCATTCTCAACAGGTCCTGCTGGTGCAAATAGAGCATCAAGTATGGATGAAAAATCATTGTCATTTGAGACCAACTAGGTATGTTGTTTGTTGTTTCTTTCTTGTTCTGAAACATTTATTTGCCGTCACTTTGCTCTTTTATAAAAGAATTGCTTACTATTGACGAGTAGTCCTTTTCTATTTGTCCTTTTTCTTTTGAGACGGAGACATACTGTTCTTTTTACCAGAGATATCGTCCACTTGTTTCCTACTTTTGCGAGAATATACACCGTTGCTGCAAATTTGACCCTCATATTGTCTGTGGATCCCATATCATACTTCCTCCATTCCAAATTATAAGTCATTTTAGCTTTGCCCTAGGTCAAACTTGTCTAACTTTGGCCAAGTTTATTGAAAAATATATTGCCAAACAAATGCACAATCAATATATATTACATGGTTTATTTAATGAAAGTAGCTTGATGTTGTAGATATTTGTGCATTTTTTCTATAAACTTGGTCAATGCTAGAGAAGTTTGCTTTGAACAAAGCTAGAATGAGTTAATTTCTAACAGACGGAGTACATAGCTATTTTTGCTTATCTTAAATATATTGCCACTTCGTTCCATTTTAAATGTGCATATGTATTTCCCTTTCCAATTTTTTATTAATATGGCTCATTCGCTCTCTACTTCTCTTAAATTCTTAATGCATAGCACTACACAACTGAAGGTTTTATGAGTTCCTAATTTATATACACACTGCTAGTAACAAAAGAAGACATTTAGCTCATGGTGGACCTTTGTTTTTCCTCTGCAGTTGGCAATTCAATGGAAATGTGTGAAATGCTTTTTGCAGAAGCTTGAGGGTTCAATTGTTGTAGAGTGTATTGCTAGTGGGGCCATCATCCATTTGGTTAGTACAACTTCTGATACCGCTTGGGTCTTACCCATGCTGTCTGTAACATTGCTTCCTGTGATACTGATTTAGGTGCAAATAGGTTGCTGATTCTGTGGTTAGGGAGTGAGTTAGAATTTTAAAGATATTTTGTTTGTTACTAATGAGCAAGTTTGATACAACAAGCTAGTGAATTAAATATTGAATATGACAACTCATTGACATTATTTGGTTTCATGGCATATAGTTTGGCATAAACTGTGTTACTCCCTATCTCCCTGTGTCATGTTACTGGTTGCTTGCTTAAGTACTTGGTAATACTATACTTATACTATACTTTTACCACATGAAATTTTGCACTTCTATGTGTCCAGCCGACGTCCACATGCTGTAGGCTGAAATAACAATACATACAGAATCAGCCTAATATTCTGTTGTTTCTCCATCAGCCAAATTCAGGTTGCAACCAGCCGTTCTGGTGTTGACGTGTTGTTAAAATTTTCTTATCGCGGGCAAAGTGCACAAGGTTCAATCTCATGGAGGTGATTTACAGGGTTTATGTACGTGCATTCTAAGATGAGCATGTGTGCACTTAGCGGCTGCATCTTTACTGTGTTTTGGAAGAAAAAGAAACTGCAAGAACAACTATGAGTTGCAGCAGGAGCAAGCGTCTGGTTCAGCTGTGCAAGTTCCCTCATACTACAATACAAACGGAGGTGTCTAACAAACTCTGCATAGATTCGTGCCTAACTGTTTGTCATGTTCATGCCTAAACAAGGATCGATAATCTGTTTGGCAGAAAGATGAGTTTAGCTCTCTTTCTTTTCCCATTCTCATGGGAACGGAGCCAAGCATAGGACACTGCCGTCTCCATCCCTGCGCCGGCGCTGTTGCTCATGCTTGATCCATGCGAGGGGAAGGTTCCTTCTGTAAGCTCCTGTTCGTCCCCTACTCCCCTGTACGTTCCGTTGGTCGCACCTTCGCTGGCCGGTTCCTGTTCATTATACTAAATTCCTGTGGCTTGTGAGTATTTCAGCTCTGTCAGCTAATGAGTCGATGGTGTGTCATGGTGACGTGGGTTGCCATTGCCATCTATAGAAGTATAAAATTCAAAAATTCTTCTGAGAGGCAATGTCACTTCGAACTTGTATTTTCTGTGTATACTGTGTAGCCATTCTCAAGCACCTTGAAGTAGCTGTCTCGTTTATGTTAATATTTTGAAGTAAAAGGTCATCCCGTTTATGTTGCATAAGATTATATTCTACGAACAACATGCAAGCTTGGCACCATTCAGGAGCTAACTCTGAACGTCTGTTCTACGTTTTCGTCGGCATGACGCGTCCACCGTGTCATAGCATCTGTTTCCACACCTTCTGAATGATGCTCTTCCTAGGCATTTGAAAAAATTGACAAAAAAGACAAAGTAAAAGAATTTCGGCAGGCAGTTATTACATACTTAATACGTCTAAATAATTCCAATGCAGCCCCTTTCATTTTCAACGAAACATCAAGTTAGGTATACGTGTTCACCCCAAGCAAGGAAGTGCACAGAGATGGAGAATTTACCCTTTCCACTTATTTGCCCTCTACTCTAAGGATCCGTAACTAATGGTGGAAAGGTCGATAAATACGTAGTATACAGCATGAGTCATGACTACCCATTTCTTGGTTGCACCAATCAATGTTGAATTCTTTGTCCTTTCACGTCGCATTGTCTCAATTCTCAAACATTCTGATGCCATCTATGGTCACGAGTTGTTCAGGGCTTCAGGTAGGGACGGTACACGTACTGACGTACCCGCAGTCGGATAAGTTAAAACCGCAGCGCCTGAGTGTGACCTGAACAATTTTTTTCCCCAAAGGTGGTGACCTCAACATTCACATGACTACATGAGGCGCTGGTAGAAGCATCTTTGGCAAGTATTGGGCAATCGCCCGTGCACAGGTAATGGGAAGCTTGTGGGGTTCAGCTTCGACTTTGGTATGTCCGGCCATGGCATGTTGGAGGAACGAGGATCTGTTCCAGATCTCTGGTGTACCACAAATGTATTTTTTTTTAAAATATGCATAAATAAAAAAACGAACTTCGCATGAACTCCTGCACCCTTGAGCTGCCAGCTGCCACAAAGCCGGCTCTCTGGTTCACATGCATCAAATGCATCAAGTAGGACAAAACCATTCTGACAATTTCCTGAATTTACTTGGGGGAAGAAAATGAATTTGATGTTGATTTTCACATGCAAGTCACTGAAGCTGGTATCGATAACTAAGACGCACCTCTTTTTAGTTAACTTTACAACCTTGAACTATCATAGTTATTCGCCGGTGAGGTAGTGTCTGTCAGTGAACACTAATAAACTCTCATCTTGACTCGTAATGTAGTTTGCCTCGCTCACGCGAAGGAAACAGAAAACAATAGCTGGGAGTGGACGTTTATATTCCTTTGAAATCGTTGGCTGGCAACAGCGTTCCAAAGGAAAGGGAACGTTTTTTCCTTCATTCCAAACGCTCACACGAGACACCTTTCCTCCGTTTTGCTCTCCCTGTACTTTTCCTTTGACAAAACTTCAATCCAAACGGGCACTGCGAAACCAGGTAGCCCGGATCTCTGAACTAATAACCATTTGAAGCTAGGCAGTTATCAAAGTACAATAGCAACCGTCTGCCACTTGTAAAATAACGGCCAGGAGAAGTTAGGAGTACTCTCTGCGTTGCGTGGTAAGTACACGTTTCGTCCTGGTTCTAATTCAACCGATGGCTCCACAATAGGTTCACTTGAATTTTAAAAAAAAAAAAACAGAGAAGAGGTTCACTCGCTGATGGAGAACGCCGCCTCCGCCGTTGCAGTTGCAGACTTGCAGTGAAACCACCCACCGTAGTCTGCAGTGCACACACAGACGAATGCGGAGCCGGCCATGGCTTGCTGCCGACCTGCCGTGCGTACAGGGAAGGAAGGGGATCCGGTCCCAAAGCAAGCAAACAACCATCTGCCGAGCCACACTTGGCAGTAGAATACTCAGAGAGGGCGGCGGCAAGTGTGTGGCGGCGAAGTCAAATCCCCAGCGAGCACGTACTCTTTGGCTGGCCCTCGCAGGAAGCTCTCTCCCGTGGGCGTAGGTGACCGCGGCCGGCAAGCAAATGCACCGGAGGGATAGGATATCCCACGGCCGCTTGCGGGGGCGGGGTGGTTATTTCCGTTCGCCGGCTCGCCGCGCCGCCTATAAAACGGGAGGTTCGAGGCCACGCAAAGATCGTTCCGTGGTCCCCGAACGCTGCTTCGTGTGCATGCTGCTTTCTTCTCCGACCTGAACCACCTGAGCACAAACAACCTCGGACTCAGCTGAGTGGCCTTCCTCCACTGCGCACTTGCACTCGGACGCACGCGCGCCTTGTGGCCTCGTTCTCAAGGGTACTGCATGCGCCATTGCTACACAGCAGAGCCCGATCTGGTGCTCTGTAGAGAGTTATGCTTACATGCATCAAACGGCTGCCGCGGCGTTGCTGATGGTTACCTTGCTTTGCTGCAGATCGGAGTGCGCGCCGAGCGAGCGAGGATGGCGAGACCGGCGGCGTTCTGGCTCGTCGGATGCATTGTTGCTCTCCTCCTGCAAGGTAGGATAACCTAGCCTAGCCTGGTAGCCTCTGCTCTGCTTCAGTTTCACTTTCACCGCCAGCTCTCAGCTGGTTCACGTCGTCGACTGGCCGAGTGGTAGGTAGTTAATACGTACGTTGTACTATATATATCTTCACGGATAAACCAAGATCAAACTAACTCACCGAACGGTTGCGTACTTCATTCTCTGAGGGATTTACAGTAACCAATTTGCTTGTGAATCTGTCGTAATAACTGACATTAGACCATCCTCGTGGGGATGATCCTCGCGGGGATGTCCATATGCATTTTCTATTACTATTCATCCACTATTTCAATTATCCCTCTCTGTATCTACAGCAGCGCTACAGTGTTAAACAGTGTATAAACATTCATTTTGCACGTCCCCACTGGGGATCCCCACTGGGGATAGCCTTATATTGCCACTGATGATCGTTCTCTGTCCGTCTGCACGCAGGCTGCGCGGTGAGGTCCCTTCCATACGACTACTCCGCGAGCATCGAGGTAAGCCTCTGCCAGCATCTCTCCCGGCCCTATGTGCCCTGTTCGCTTGCACCAACACAGCAGAAGCTTCGCCGGCCGGCATTCCTCCCAGCTTAGTCTAATTAGGAAAACGATGATTGCCAATTGGCTGGGTTTTGTCACGGGCCGCAACCTGCAACCCGGCCGATAATAATCCGCCGTGCGCACGCGATTCGTTCCCGTTGTGACCTGAGATGGAATTCCCCGTCATCTCATCTCCCTATGTTAAATTTGCCCGTACGGTCGTTATATGCTTTTCAGTCCCAAGCACGACAGCCGCCGCCCGCCGCCGCCGGCGCCCAGCAGCAGCTTGTGTCCGATCCGTCGAGCTAGTGTGTGACTGGGTGTTTACGTGTCATATAAGCCACTCCAAGTTCGACAAAGACGCACACGTCATCATGTAGTATTTTTGTCCACGTGGCATACTAGAAAAGCAACCTAAGCTTTCGGTAATCGGTAGTCGTTAGCGGTCGATTGTCTGATGATCTCAGGGTCAGGGTACACGCACGCAAGTTTCTCGTCGTACCATTTCCATTACGGGATGCCAATGCAATACGTCATCAATCCGGACGTGGATTATTCTGACTGATAGATTCCATTGTTCCGTGGACGTACTACGCGTGCAGTGCTTGCCGGAGCCGCTGGAGCCGCAGTACGGCGGCGGCGTCCTCCGCAACGCCGACTTCAGCGACGGGCTCCGGGGCTGGTCCACGTTCGGTTTCGGCAGCGTCGCCGAGAGCACGTCGGCGGCGGGCAACGGGTTCGCCGTCGCGCTCAACCGGACGCGGCCGTACCAGAGCGTCAGCCAGAAGGTGTACCTGCAGGGCGACACGCACTACACGCTCTCCGGTACCGATCCATTTTCTTTTTTTGGTGCCCGTCGTCGTCGTTTGCCATTTTTGGGACTATACTGAGGCATATCTGATGCGTGCGTCGCCCGGTTCTGCACAGCGTGGCTGCAGATCAGCGACGGGAGCGCCGATGTGCGGGCCGTCGTCAAGACCGTCGGTGACTTCGTCCACGCCGGCGGCGTCGTCGCCATGGCCGGGTGCTGGTCCATGCTCAAGGGCGGCCTCACCGCCGCGTCCTCGGGTCCTGCCGAGCTCTACTTCGAGGTACTTCCTTTTAATTTCACGAGAAGGAGCACAGTTTACACAGACAGAATTCTTCCATGCACCAACTTTGAGGTCCGTGGTGCAGAGCAACGCGACGGTGGACCTGTGGGTGGACAGCGTCTCGCTGAAGCCCTTCTCAAGGGCGGAGTGGGCGGCGCACCGCGCCGACTCCGTCGTGGCGGCGCGCAAGAAGACGGTGCGGCTCCAGGCGACGGACTCCGCCGGGAACCCGCTGGACGGCGCGGCGGTGTCCCTGGACGCCGTGCGCAGCAACTTCCCGCTGGGCGCGGCCATGAGCCGGTACATCCTCACCAACTCCGCGTACCAGACGTGGTTCGCGTCCCGCTTCGCGGTGGCCACCTTCGAGAACGAGATGAAGTGGTACAGCACGGAGCCGGCGGCGGGGCGGGAGGACTACACGGTGCCCGACGCGATGATGGCGTTCGCCAAGTCCAACGGCATCGCCGTGCGCGGCCACAACGTGTTCTGGGACCAGCCCAGCCAGCAGCCCGGGTGGGTGCAGTCGCTGCCGTACCCGCAGCTGCTGGCCGCGGCGTCGCGCCGGATCCGCTCCGTCGTCTCGCGCTACGCCGGCCAGGTCATCGGCTGGGACGTGGTCAACGAGAACCTGCACTTCAACTTCTACGAGGGCCGCTTCGGCTGGGACGCCTCCACGGCGTTCTACGCCGCCGCGCGCCTGCTGGACGCCGGCTCCGCGCTCATGTTCATGAACGAGTTCAACACGCTGGAGCAGCCGGGCGACATGGCCGCGCAGCCGGCGAGGTACCTGCAGCGCCTGCGCCAGATCATCGCCGCGTACCCGGAGAACGGCGCCGGCATGGCCATCGGCCTCGAGGGCCACTTCACCAACCCCAACATCCCCTACATGCGCGCCGCGCTCGACACCCTCGCCCAGGCCGGCATCCCCGTCTGGCTCACCGAGGTCGACGTCGCCGCCGGCCCCGCGCAGGCCCAGCACCTGGAGGAGGTGCTCAGGGAGGCGTACGCGCACCCGGCCGTGCAGGGGATCGTCATCTGGTCCGCGTGGCACCCCGAGGGATGCTACGTCATGTGCCTCACCGACAACAACTTCAAGAACCTGCCGCAGGGGGACGTCGTGGACCGGCTCATCGCCGAGTGGAGGGCCACGCCGCGGGCCGGCGCCACGGACGCGCAGGGCTACTTCGAGGCGCAGCTCGTCCATGGAGAGTACAAGGTCACCGTCAGCCACCCGGCGCTCAACAGCTCCATCTCCCGGAGCCTCAAGGTGGACCTGGGCTCTGGGAGTGAGCATTACTTCGTTGACATCCAGGTCTAGACCAGCTGCTTCTTCAGATTCTATATAGGCGCAGTGCAATCTTTCAGCCAGGGCTCTGGATCACCAATTAAATTACCTGCTATTGTGTCACGATTGTGAAAAGCTTAGAAGCTTGGTCATTCATGGACCAGTTTTCACCTTGGGAAATTGCAATGGAAGGCAAGGATAAAGGCCTTTTTTTAACCCTGTCTGGCACTGGCAAAAGATCCCAAAGTGCGAAAACCTCTTATTACTTATTTTAAACATCAAAACTCAGGAATGTTTTTCCCACTACAAATCAACTCAGCAATGTTTATTCTTTTAGATGACATCATCTCGACTCACGATTGTGGCCTCAAGTAGCTTTTAGCAAGTCATGTGAACAAAGAGCTGATGCCATCCAGAAGCCAACAGGCAGCATCATGGGCGAAGCACAGGCAAACAAAACAAGACTACCAATTTTCCAAACTTTCCAGTTGAGTTGCTTCATTTGCAACAAAACTAACCCATGTCACACTCCAGACAGCTTAAATGATGTGAACTTTGCTATTCTACTCAACAATCGTGTTTACATTTACATCACTACAGTAAATTTGAATATGTAAAAGAAAAGCACAACCAACAACAAATACTCTGGTACATCATTACCTATTTAAACAGGAGATAAGATGGATAAGATAGTAACTCTTTGATCCTATCAACTTTCTCAAGGCACCAAGTGTCATGAAGCTTCAACAAAGCCAAACTTGCCAAGCACCGCTGCTGTTTCCTCCCTTGAGCTGCAAAATTTGCATTTTTTGTCAAAAAAGATTATTCTGTCTAAACATTGTCGTAGAAATGTTTCATGTTTCCATCGCTCAATTTGATGAGGGGATTTCATTGAAGTTACAAGGAATTGATATTACTAGCATACCACTTACCTTCCATCTCTCAGTATCTTGTATATTCCTGGTGTTATTAGGTCCACAATTGTTGAACCAGCACGCCCAGAAGGAAGTACTCCACCATCAAAGACATATGAACAGTGTGGCCATAAACCCTCAAAATCTCTGACACTGACACTGCTGGGCTGTCCGCTTAAGTTGGCACTGGTAAGTGCAAGTGCACTTCCAGCACCACGAGCAATGGATCGTATGAAATCCAGATCCGGCACACGAACACCAATGCTATCCAAGCCAGGATTGAGTGATCTCTCTAATATACTGTTTTCACCTAAATGTAAACAAATGAATAGTATGCTCAAAACCTCAGTCTACTAAGACATATGCTAGAAAAAACTATTGTAGTAACTGTACCTCGTTTTAGAACAACAGTCACGGGCCCAGGAAGTAGACTATCAAGCAAGCCATGTGGCAAGTGGTCCACTAAAGCAAACCGTGATATGTCCGAGACATCAGCAACACAGATTGCCAGAGGGCGTGTTTGAATGCGCCCTTTGATCTCATAAATACGATTAACTGCGCCTGCAGAGCTGTCATGAAGAATGTTATAAGAAGGCGGAAAAAAAAAGAATACAGAAAATATAATACAATCAAAGAACCTCCAAAATGAAATTCTCATCTTCAAAGGATCAAATAATCCTTATATTCTAAATTCAAATTGGGGATGAAAGGAGAACTTGAAAGTAACTAATCAAGATATTAAAATGTGTTGACATGTATGTATGATATTATGTATGTTTGTAAGGACTTATCCATAAACCTGCCAATAAAAGTTTGTGTATTTTCCCACTCACTAATATTTATTGGTGCAGATTCCCTATAACTTGGTCCTGCAGTTACTATGAAAGAACTCTGGCTTTCCTGCGTATAGAACATTGCGGCATATCTGTATTGTGTGCTAACATGGAGCACACGAGCTATGCATTAAAATTCCTGTGACAATAGGGAAATGAAAAAAACACTAACCAGGCATCACAAGCAAACCCGTATATTGTATCAGTGGGCACCGCTATCACTTGTCCTCTGTTAATTGCATCAATTGCTTTCACAACATAATCTTCTGTTGCTGGGAAAATGTTTTCTCCTGCTGCTTCTATTCTGTGTGTAGTGTTTTCTGACACCCTAACTGAGCAGGATACTTGAGACTTTGTCCCATGTTGAGAGGATAATCTGCTTACTGTAACAAAGCTAAACACACAAATGTGTCACCATGTGAGTATATCTTGTAAAAGAAACAAATAGTTCTCCTGTGCAGTAAAATAACAATCTCCATAGAAAGCAAAACAATACACAAAAATTCTCAAACATATGATTTGCCTGGAATATTTGATTTCAGTAGCAACACTTGACGGAGTTTGGAGAATTGAGGATGAAGTACATGCCCACAGTTTTCTCAGTACTGTGTGAGTCTGCAGTTCCCTGGCAAACCAAGAAACCCAAGCTCCCAATTTTCTTGCAGTTAAGGAAAAGGAACCCACAGAATATTATTAGCAAACCCAATCTGCATTAATGATATCGAAGTCGATACCATGGGGGACTGGGGGGTGACAACAAGCTCAATCAGCATAAAGGTACTACTACGGACTACGGTACTACTGCCAGCCTCATCAGGCCTTGGGCAGGGTGAGTAGGGCAGCTATCAGTAATGCTTGTATACTTCTACAGAAGGCAAGTGCACCGATTTGGATAGTTTTGTTTATAAGCCTTTGACCACTGCCTTTTTGCGTTCCAGTACTATAACCTCCCTCGTAAGTCATAACTCAATGCTTATCAGCTTCCTATATAATGATATAGGTTCATAGCTCTGTGCTGCAGTATTGCCTCAGCTAGACTCAAGTGACACTTGAAACTCAAATAGGCACTCAAAATAGGCGTTAATATTTACTTATGACTTCTGTGTGTGCCGAAATACCGATTCATGTGCTTTTGTTCCTTGCTTTTATCTGTTACTATGTATTATTAGGATGTGACAAGTAACATGTGTGAAAGCATTTATCTGGATGTGGGGAAAAGAAGGTAATGAGCAAATGAATTATAGTACTGCTTATTTTATCAAAGAATCTTGGATTCTAGCATACACAATTATTTACTTGAAAGCATGCCTTTCTTTCGATGCTTGCCTTTTGAAATTAATATTAACAATATTTCTTTAAGAATTATAGATTTAGAACTTGAAAAGATTTCAATGGAGGGAGGGAGGGAACAATACCTCCGAGCCAGCGGCTGCCTGGTTGACGAAGCACGGACTAGGGGGAGCCTCTCCCCCGCCGCCTTCGCGCACGCCATCATCTCCCGTAGGCCGTCTCCTCTCCTCGTCTTCCCCCGCAGGCCGCCGCAAGAGAGGAGAACGAGCCGCGGAGGAGCAGGAGGTGACGAGAGCTTTCAAGGCGGGGTCAAACAAGTCCGGCTTGACTATATCCGACACGGCTAAAGGGGTCCCTGTGTCTCTCTGACAGCTGGGCCTCGGCGCTACTCCTGGCTTCCTGGAGTTTGGCGGCGAACCGTCTCGGGCTCTTGTGCGAGGCTGCGAGCTAGGGTTTAAGCGGCGGCGGCGGCGACGGCGACGAACGGAGATGGCGGAGGCGGTCGTGAGGTGCCTCCGGGACGGGCGCCTCGAGGGGGAGCATGCGCCGGCGATGACCCTGGAGGGATCGCTCCAGTGCTGCCCGCTCGCCGCGGGCGCGATGCTCCACGTCGCGGCCGCTCTCGCCTCCCAAGCCGCCGCGGGGAAGGCGCAGGCCAGGTTTTGTCACTCTCTTTGCATCCTGGTGCGCAGGCTTCGCCATAGAATTTAGCTGATGGTGATGTGAACTTTTGGTTGCGCAGGGGGCTGGTGATTGTGGCGTTTGATCGGAGCCCTGAGGTGTACCTGGACTTCATGCGCCGACGCGGCCTTGACGCAAATGCTTTGGGCCGATGGTATGATCTCACAGAACCATTTCTGGTATTCAAAAGGTGTTTGTTGTTCACAGGTCAAATTGGCAACTTTCGGGCAAGAAACTTATCACTAATTTTGACAAATTGAACTATTGGTTTATCACTGTGTGCAAAACAAGACTTGGGATTCTTTTAGCAAAGCAGATACCAAAGACAACTGTGGACTGCTATGCAAAGAAATTTAAAATTCATAAGTGCATATGCTACAACCGCCTTTCCAATTTAAAATCTGAAGTTGATATACCGATTGGGCAGTTTGACATGGCAATGCCATCTCAGAGTGAAATGCTCAAGCTAACTGCACAATCTATTCTATTGTCGCGCTATCTGTAAGTTCTAGAATGCATTACCATTGGTAAAAACGTATGTGACAAATTTAGATGCGTTCAACAGTGTTCGAATATTGGATTGCTATTCTGACCCTCTTGGATGGAAGCAGAAGATTCATAAGCAGATGCATCAAGAGAACAGTGCAAAGCAATTATCAACAAACAAAGAGAACAGTACTGTTTTTAGAAATGTGAAGGATGTTACAAAATTACTTGACTCCACTACTGAACTTGGAGGAGGTATTATCTACCTTTGCGCATTTTGACCCGTTAGTGTTCCTTTGTTTCTGCCTTATGCTTAACTTGCTTATGCTATGGATGTCAGGGTTTGAAGGAGAAGGCAAAACGTATTTTTGTATTGCTATTGACTCGGTAAGAACTAAGAACAAACTACTTCTCTGTGGAACTTTTCGTGGGTGGAGACAATACTTAGGCCCTTTTTGTATGTTGCAGTTTTGAGAAACTGTGGTGTTAGGAAACTTTAGTTTTAGAACCAAGAGATATGCAAAACTATGGTTTTAAAAAAAAGAGGTCTAGAGTGGAGTTTCTAAAACTCCAAAAGACTTTACCCTGTTTGGATGTTGTGGTTTTGGAAAACCTTGGTATTGGAAAACGATAATTTTAGAACCAAGAGGCGCACAAAGCCATGCTTTAGAAAAAAGAGGTCTCTAGTGGAGTTTCTGAAACTCCAAAAATACTTTCTAAAACTAAAATGATTTTATTCTTATTCCATCCAAACACCTCATGGCTTTCTAAAACCAAAGTATTTTGTAAAACCATGCTATTCTTCTAAAACTCCAAGTATTTTGTATAGTAACTTTGTTTCTCCCATAGACGAAATTTGTCTATTATAGAGATTACTATCATTCAACTGTAGGTTGTTTCATCTTTCATGTTTAATTATCTATGGAACTGATTTGATCATTAGTCATTTGACAAATGAATTTTTTAGAAGTATGACTGTATGAGACAATATTAAACAGAACCTGTAGTCTTATAGTTCAACAGTTTCATTATTGGAGTTCAGTTATTGTTGTATAAGTTGCAAGTTGGTAAACTGCCATACATATGAACAATCAACTAATACATTATCTCACAAACAACAGAGGTGTATGTAATCCATATTGCAAATATGGAACTTTGTTGACTCATTCCACTTATATAATACTTTAACTACTGTTGTTAACTACTGTTTGATGATTAACACAGAAATTCTTAATGTTATTTCAGATTAGCTCTATGTTAAGGCATGCTTCAGTGTCATCCATTTCGGGCCTTCTTAGTAATCTTCGAAGCCATGGTAATTTCCCCCCTCCTGTTGTTCTGTCTTCCATGCATGTTATTACAGTGCAATTTTCATGGGTAACTGAAATGGAATTTCCAAAAGTGCACCAATGCTTTAGGGATGCTACATTGTACATACTTCAAATTATGGGCACCTAAATGGCTTCAAGTAATGTAAATGCACTGACATAAATTTGTCCAATTGCAGAACAAGTATCATCAATCTTTTGGCTGATACATTCAGACCTCCATGAACCCAAGGTATCCCGAGCACTTGAGTGCCTTTCTACTATGGTTGCTTCTGTGGAGCCAGCACTTGTAGATCCTTTGTGTGTAGAAAGTCCTGGAAACATGTCTTTCCTTGAGCAAAATTATTCAAAAGCAAAGTTTGTTGTGCGCCTTAAAAGACGAAATGGGCGGGTGAAGCACCTTGTAAGGCTCCCTGTTGATTCATGTTCATTTTTCCTTCCAAATTCTATGCCGTGAAGAATGTTTGTTGATAATTGGTACAATCCCTACCTGTGCAGTATGAGGACTTGCATCTTGAAGGAAATGATGTACAATTTGTTTCTGCTCCTTCTGTAGGTACAGAAGTGAACCAAAGTCTAGTGCCTAAGGTCGGAACAATTAAATTCTATCAGGCACTGCTTACATCAGAACAATTAAATTCTATCGGGCACTGCTTACATTTATCTTTGTTTTGTACAAATATTGGTTGTGAACTTTGGTAAGTTGGTTCAACAGGTTCAGTTCAATCTTGAGCTGTCAGAAAAAGAGCGTACTGACAGGGCAAATGTTGTTCTTCCTTTTGAACACCAAGGTAAAATTGATGAGCTCAAGTTGTTTTCCAAGTAGCATCTTAACATCAATTCAAGTTATTTTGACTCTGGGAGGTGCATTGATGATGCATTTGGAGATAAACTTTGCTAAATTATCTCAGGAAAGGGTGAACCTATTCAAATATATGATGGCCGTCGATCCCTACCTGAGGCTCAACAAGACCCCAACTTAATTGCATCAGCCCTTGTGGATGAAATAAAAGCTCCCAAATCTGGAACCGCGAAGGGTGAAATACATTACATCCGTGATTCAGATGACGAGCAACCTGATTCAGATGAAGATCCAGATGATGATTTGGACATATGAATAGGTGACGTATAAGGCTGTGAGCTTTTTACCTTTGTGTAGGAGCTAGGCATGCACAGATCAATCCAAGTTAATAGGTGGCCCTATTCGGAAATGCAGTCTTTTGTGGTTTAGCCCTTCTACTTAGTGCGTGTATGTTTCACTGTGTCAATTGGAATTGCACAAATGTTGAAGTACTAAATATATGATGCTTATTTGAGAGCGTGTTTGAGAAACCTACCTTGTTAAAATTTTGATAACCAATACAGTTTGTTGTTTACATGAATGGCTGCCAAAACTTGGCTAGATTGTAGGTATTGACTCTGCTACCTGAAATTTCATGGGCTGGTTTGTCAAACAACCGGTGCCTGAATGACAAAACAAATGGATAGACGGTGGCTTTTTGAATGATGGCTCTGATCTCATGGTTGATTCTAACATACTCCTTTACGAAACGCCCCAACTTTGGATAAAAAAATCACCATAAGTACAAGTCAATAACGACATGTGCGCGCTATGCTTAGCTTGACCTTTGTTGTTAGGCCTTGATGGTTGCCTCAGACTTGGAGTCGAGGTCCACCGTTTGCACGATGGGCTCCTTGAGCGACTTGTGCTTGACGGTGATGCTGTACTCGCCGTGGAAGAGGTCGGCCTCGAAGACGCCCTTGCTGTCCGTCTTGGGCTTCTCGGGCACTTTCCTCCACTCGTCGAGGAGCTTGTCGACGACGTCGCCGACGGGGAGGTTCTTGAAACTGTTGTCGGTGAGGCACATGACGTAGCAGCCCTTGGCGTGCCACGCTGCCCACATGACGATGCCCTTGACGCCCGGGTGCCCGAACCCTTCCCTCATCACCTCCTCCAGGTACTCCACCTGCTTGGGGCCCTTGGTGACGTCCACCTCGGTGAGCCAGATGGGAAGCTTGGCGGCGGCGAGCGTGTCGAGGGACCCCCTCATGTAGGGGATGTTGGGCTTGTCGAAGTGGCTCTCCAGCCCGATGCCGTACTTGAGGTCCTTGTTGCCCGGGTAGGACTGGATGAGCTTCAGTTTGGCGAGGTACTTGGTGGGCAGCGGCGCCAGGTCGGACGGCTGCTCGATGGTGTTGTACTCGTTCATGAAGAGGATGGGCTTGTCGTCCAGCTTGGCCACCTCGCTGAAGATCTCCCCGGAGGCGTCCTTGCCGAGCTTGTCCTCGAAGAAGCTGAAGTGGAGGTTCTCGTTCACCACGTCCCAGTGGATGACCTTGCCGGCGTAGCGGGAGACGACGCTCTTGAGGTGCTTGGCCACGGCGGCCTTGAGCTTGTCCAGGCTCAGCTTGCTCACCCAGTCCATCTGGTGGCCCCCGTCGTCCCAGAACACGTTGTGGCCGCGCACCGAGATGTTGTGCTTCTGCGCCAGCGCCAGCATCTTGTCCGCCACCTCGAACTCCTCCTGCCCCTCGTGGAACTCCGTGCTGTACCACTTCATCTCGTTCTCCATCGTCGCCCACTTGAACCGCTTCGTGAACCACTCCTCGTAGTCGGGCATGTCAAGGATCTCCTTGGTCATGGCGTTGCCGAGGGGGAAGCCCTTGGCCACCCACTCCACCGACAGCTCCGCGTCAGCCAGCGGCTTGCCGCCGCTCTCCACCAGGATCTTCACCTTCTTCTTGCGCTCCTGCATGCATCGCATTTTTTTTTTCCTTGGATTTCATTCTTCGCGGTGATCTCTTCGCGACATTGATTCAATCGATTACCTACCTTGGCGACAACTTCTTCGCGGTGAGCATTCCATTCCTCGAAGCTGAACCCCTGCAGGGCGATGCTCTCGGACATGATCTCTGCGGTTGAGTTGCTCTGCAGACAGTGTTGTAATTGGCTTCCAATGTCAGTTCGTTCTCCACCCACGTCTCGCTGGGCTGGTTGATTAATTCTCGGGCATTACCTGGAAGAAGAGGTCGCCCTTGCCTTCGGAGTAGGAGGTGGCGCCGCCCTTGAGCAAGGTCCAGCAGCCGGACTGGGCCACTATCGCGCCGGCGGTGTTGAACTTCCCGTCTGGCGTCACGATGATGGCGGTGATGTCGCCGGTGCCCTTGGAAAACTTCAGCCAAGCTGGGAAACACAAGGACGCAACAAAATGTATGTCCGTTTATCTGCATTGTCCACTCCTGCTGGTAAGATCTCGAGGTCGAGGGAATCCGACAATGGATTAATTTACCGGAGAGTGCGTAGTGGTGGTCCTTCTTGAGGTCGACCTTGAGGACGGAGCCCTTGATCGGGCACTTGGTCTTCGCCGCGCCTGACTCGCTGCCGATGATGCCGCTACCGTACAGAGGTTTTTCCGGCTCCTTAATGCACTGCAAGCACCGGCGTCGCAGAGCAGGGCCGGTCAGCCGCGAACCCCGGCTATGCTACACTACACGTGAATGGTGAAGGAAACGGCTGCGCAAAATGGGCAGAGAGGATGTGCTGCTTGCCTCAATGTTTGCTGAGTAGTCATAGGCGACCGTCCCTGATGATTTCTTTGAGGAATCCTCGGACTTTTCTGCTGTTTCCTTTGAGGAATAGCCACCGGCCTTTTCTGATGTTTCCTTTGAGGAATCATCGGCCTTTTTTGACGTTACCAGGCATCCTACACAGACCAATGGAA
This sequence comes from Paspalum notatum, assembly GCA_022530915.1. Classification (NCBI taxonomy): domain Eukaryota; kingdom Viridiplantae; phylum Streptophyta; class Magnoliopsida; order Poales; family Poaceae; genus Paspalum; species Paspalum notatum. Next base: position 5,850,618 of record CM039684.1, read on the forward strand.
GAACAGGCATGTGCAAAACACATATTGAGGCTATTTAAACACCCGCTTATCTGTCTTAAAGACATTTCAGAAAAGAAAATATTTGAAAGTTCAGAGGTGCCTGTCATATAATATATTTGTACATTACAGTTCACTGCTTGTCTAAGATATAATAACATGACTCATTTTTATGTCCGCAGTATATATGTAATAAAGTTAATAAGGTTTTTATTCCATCAGACAACGTTGTAAAAGGTACATAAGGATTTTTTTTTAAAGAAGAGCATTTGTAGTTAAGAGTAGCAATGTTTTCATAATTTCTACATTTAAGGGAAATATGTACAGTAAATACCACTTATTAGAAAAAATTGGTAACCTCCGACTTAGAATCTAGAAAGATCTAACCTTCAAACAGCACAATCAACAAGATCAGAGCCAACTTTCCACTGGAAACCTTCATTTCTCTATCACCACTGGTTACCATTACTGTTCGTGACTCGGAATAATTATGTTTATAGAACTAGGAGAAGGGAGAACATCGGCCAGCAAAGACCTATATTTAGTGTATCTAAGATAAAAATAGATGGCTGTTTTACATATAGGGAGGGAATTGATCCACAGTGATTAGAGGCTGGTAACATTACTCCTAAGCAGGCAAGCAGCACGCCAGCGGTTACTTTGGTTATCCAAAAAAAAGGGGGACACGTTGAAAGAACCAGCCATCTGAAAAACGCACATTGTTGGGGGGCATCATTGATCAGAAGTCGCCAATAGACATAGTGCACAGCCATTTTAATGCACAGTTTATCTAGGAAAGCTTTTAGCCCATATCAACTATTGATGCAAATAGGACCGAGATGATATTTTTTAAAACAATCAAGCATGCTTGAAGAAGCCTCTACATTTAAGTTCCATTTTTTATTGGTGTTTTTTATGGAAGAGTAAAATGCACGATTAGTCCATTAATTTTTTGAAAAATGTCAGTTAGGTCCATCAACTATCGATGTGTATTAGGTCCATTAACTTTTTAAAGTGTATCATATAGGTCCATACCACACCTGACATTAACAAAAAAAATCAAATCATGTACACATCCAAAAAATATAAAAATGTATGTTTGTATTGATTAAATCTACACAATGGAACTAATTGACGTGCAAAATGACCATGTTACCCTTATTTGTGATAAATAAACGATTAGTTACTTTTAAATCATATCTATTGTTTAGTACATCTAAAAACTTTGGAAAAATACTGCATGTTATCCTCTATGTATACAGATATACATTTATCATGGTTAGTGGTTGCTATTTTTTAAAGAAAGGATGTGTTTATGAATCACGGTCTTTTAATGAAAAGAAATGTATGGCTTGTTGTAGTGCTTAATAAATGTCACAAAAATCATGTCGTTCGTATTTTAGTCATTATATGTATATGTAAAAATTTCATTAACAATGCTTTCTGTTTTAGGATAAAAATATGATTTAGCATTTAAATCTATTTTACTACTTAAATAGAGGCAAAATGGTCAATGTCAGTTCCAACGTATAAAGCTCATCAAGATAGAGGTAGCAAAATTGATTTTATAACTTTTGGATATGTTATGATTTGATATGAATTTTCGTTAATGTTAGCTGCGATATGTATCCGTATGATACACTGTAAAAAGCTAATAGACCAAAAAATACACATTGATAGTTGATGGGCCTAACCAAAAAAGTTAATGAACTAATGGTGCATTTTATTTGAAAAAAAAATACTGGTAGTGGAAAAAGACCAACCCTTTTCCTAGAACTAGGTTCTGGCAAATGACAACTGATATACTATCTCCGTTTTCGAATATTTGTCACCTGCTAGTTCAATTGTGAAATAAAATGCTACAAATTAAAAAGAACGGAGGTAGTATTATAGAGTAAAACAATGGTGCCTCCCTCTAGGCTTCTCGAAATGAACAAAAAACTTATATGTGGTACTAAAAGTCACTTGAACCATTGAAAAGTCATCTGAAATAAAAGGTTGTATCAAACATAACATGGTTTATCGAACAATGGTCGATTATACAGCAGAAATCTTCACAAGCAGCTTCAAGCTCAAGTCTGTTCAGTTCTGTCAAACATGCAGAAATCTTCGCAAGCAGCTTCAAGCTCAAAGTCTGTTCAGTTCTGTCAAACATGACCTGAGGCAGCATGTCAAGGGTCAGCCGATCGAACCACCACTTCACCTCAACCACCACGTGAGACCGCAGCCTTGTTCAGGATGTATTTTAGGTTTCGCATTGTTAGACCACGAATCCACACCTATTAGCACCCTGCAATTGTAGGTTTGTTACACATAAATTCTATGAAACAATATAAATAAAACAATGGGAGAGAATACATGGTCAAAAACTCAAAAATAATTTGTAGGCACAGAATCTAGAACCATACACGTGCAGTACAGTATCTAGCACCCTGTGTGTATGATTTGTTTTTTGGCGTAGAGACAAATTAATAGTTGTCCAAGGAGGATTCATAACTCCTATGCCACTTGCCACCATATTCAAAGTTCAGAATTCAGATGCATTTAGATGCCTAACCACTCAGTGCAAACCTCCTGAAAGAGAGCACCTAGACACAACAATCTTTCTTGGGTGTCATGCCCGTGTTTCTCAAGTGACTACCCTAACCTCAAACTAACAGGTGCCAGATATAACCAAAGTTTGTGAAGCCAGTAAGCTTACTTTTATATGTTTTAAAGAAAAAAAAACTTTGATCTATCCAACAACTTAATAATTGAAAATTTACTTCACACTCAGGATAACCAATTCTGCATGGACATTCCCTCTATCCTTGCAGCTGCACCAAAGTAACTGAATAAAAAAACCATGATCGGCCAAAACCAAAGTAACAGTAAAATATTTTGATGCATAACTCTCCTAAGAAAAATTACACAGCCTGATTTAGGAATTAATCTAAGTAGTGTATTGTGTAAAACATGACTAATTTTCTGCTATATGCATGCTGTATGACCACTATAAAATTCAGTCACAGTTTCGTCTTGAGCAGGAACTCAAGTTTATAGTGACATACAACATTCTTATGTAATGCTCAAGGTTCATTTTTTTACATATAATTCAGAGAACAAGATGATTTAGTATCAGGCCCAGAACACATGCTCTAGAAGAGTTAGGGTGCGTTTGGTTCGTGGGATGGATGAGAATGGGATAGAGCGGCTCCGTCCTCAGTGGTGTTTGGTAGAGGAACCGTGGGATGGAACCGCTCCCGAAAGAGCATATTCTTCCAGATTTCGGGACACGCCCATCCAAAAAAAAAAGCCGGACACGCCCATCTCACTTGAGCGGCATCTGCTCCATCTTCTCCCTCCGTCTTCTCCCTCCTTCGGCCTTTCTCATAGCGCGGCGAGGCGGCAAGGCCGGCGGGCCACCGGGCCACGGCGTGGCGGGGAGGAGCGGACGCCGCCGCCGGGGGAGGCGCCGCAGGCGGGCGTGGCCGGGCCGTGGCGTGGCTGGAAGGCGCGGCCGTGGGGCAACGCCGCTAGCAGGGGAGGCACCGCCGGCGGGCAAGGCCGGGCTGCAGCGGGGAGGCGCGCGGCCGCGGGCGGGGAGGAGCCACCGCGCCAGGCGCGGATGGCGGGCGAGGCTGCGGGTGGGGACGGAGCGGGTGGCGGCGAATCTCGCGTCGGCGCACGGAGACGAGGCGGTCGGAGACGGAGCGGGCGGCGGCGGCCGGATGCAAGGTGGGCGGCGGCGGGTGGAATCAAGGCGGCCGGAGGCTGTGGCTCTCGGCGGCGCGCGCGACCGAGAGGGCGCCGGAGGTGGGACCTGGAGCCGCGGCCATGGACAGGAGAGAGAGGGGTAGGGGTGGACTATTGTTCCTATGACATACGGACCCCACAGTTAACGGTGTTAAACGGAGTCGGAATCATTTCATTCCCATTCCTCCAACCAAACGCTGAAACAGAGCCGCTCCATTCTTAAACCAAATACGGGATGGAACCATTTTATCCTAGAATTTAGGAATGGAGCCATTCCATCCTACCTCGCTCTCCAACCAAACGGACCTTAAAAGTTTTTGGCATCCAGCTAAAGTAATGCAACCAAACGAACATATATACAGATCACGTCCAGATATGGGCTGAAATTAAGCCACTGACCATCACCTGAACTGAACATTAGACATGCACCATGCAGTCCCTAATGCATAATGAAGTAGGAATTAAAATTGTATACTGACATAGCTGTGTTTTGTTTGTGCAGGCAGCATAGACAGTGATAGTCAAGTTTAGTTGATAATCTTTCATGGTTCTTAGGGACAAAAGATGTTCACTCGTCAGATAAATTATTGTGCCTCCCTGACATGCCTTACTGTAAGGGCCCCTGAAGATTTGTTGAATGATTTCCTCAGCTTAAATCTAGTTAGTCACCACTGGTTATTTGAGGTAACCACAACTCCAGAAAACATCGTTGACTTTGTATCCTTTTTAAACTATATAACTGGTGGTATTAAATATCTACAAGATTACATAATACTCCTAAATATCATGCCATATGCATCCAGAGAAACAACAGCCCAGTATTCTCTTATTATGATCTTCAAATATACTGATAGAATTCCCCAATACTCTCTTAATTCACTTATCTATTACAGAGATAGGCTACTTGAATCTTTTAAGTAGGAGAGTCTAAAATGGTTAGTGAACATCACGAAAATAAGCAGTAATGGATTTCTTCTAAGTCACCTATCAGTGAGCTTTTTGCAAGCAATCTGGCCAACTAACCATCAAAGCTTCTGCTTGTAGGAATGACACCTTTTGAAACTATCGTGGAGTCAATATGATGTCGAATGATATCTTCACAGGATCCTACATATATATATTAGAAGTGAAACTTGGCCCGCTCCTCCCATAGCTGACGCAGCGCCGGGGCGCATGAATCTTGAAATGGCCAAAGGACACAAAAATGGATGGGAAATTTTTTTATATAACCCCTAGAGTATCGTGAGACAAGAGATGGACACATATTACCCGAGCTACACAGATATCTTGCACTCTAACCTTTGCTAGATTGGATTGCAAGGGGTTTTACCTCTCTCTTTTTATTAGTTCAAATTCATATGGATCTTGATGAATATAGACACATATTGAACACACATAGAGCAACTAGGTTTCATATGAATCTACTAGAAGCCTAGAACCCCTTACAACTTGGGACATAGAGAGTAGTATACATTCCAATCCCATCTGCACTGGCTAGTTATGCTGTAGCAGGTAAGATGATGAGATTGATCCGGCCTAAGCCCAGCTAGCTTTTGATTATTCCGCCCTTCGTGCAGGTGCACACATACAGACACGCATAGATAGATCCATATCTCATCAGTTTTGTTGTGACTCTAATTGCCTAAACCCTACTAGCCATAGAGTTGAGCAGCTCGAGATAACGGCTGTAGAGGCGGTCCCTCGTCCTCCTTTGCGCCTGGACTTCCTCCTCCGTAGGCTCGTCATATTCATAGTGTGCCACCACAGTGATGACACCACGCGCAACCGCCGCCTCAAGAAAGTCCTGGTCTTCTTGGCTAGGACGGGCCGAAACCGCTGGGCCAGTCCTCATCCTCCTCCAAAAGCGCCTCTCCTCGTCGTCGGCGGCGCCGTCTTCGTCCTCATCCTCTTGTGTGGGCAGCGGGTGGCGACAGAGGGGGCAGACGGCGGTACAGCGCAGCCACCTGGAGATGCAGTGCTGGTGGAACGCGTGGGAGCATGGCAGTGCCGTGATGCTGTTGCTACTAGTCTCCACCTCCACCTCGTCCTCGGAGGCAGCAGCGGCAGCAAAATCAAAATCCTGGAGGCAGATGGCGCACTCCAAGTCCTCGGATGGCAAAGAGGAGCTCTTGGTTATGCGGCGCAGGCCATGGATGGCCTTTTCGGAGGCGGGGGCGCGACTACGCTTGGTCGTGATGGATCTGGAAGCGGCGGCGTAGCGGCCTTGGACTTGGCCTTGTGGCGACGAGTTGGCTGAAGAGCTGCTGCTCATGATCGATTGGCGTGCGTCGGCAACGGATGCGGTCGGCGTGGTGGTACGGCTGCGAAGGGGCGACGAGTTTCTGCTGCTGCTCATGATCGGCCGGCGTGGTGGAGCTGGAAGGAAGCGATTCGATTGGGGGATAGGGTCTAGATCGCGGGCGGATCGATGGGAGTCGGCGACGGATCCGGCTTCGATTGAGGGATGGGGGATGAGATCGATTGGCCTGGCGATAGATCAATGGATCTGTGAATCGAATGAATCGAGTACTTACAGGAGAAGATATATAGGCGGCGGCCAGCGGCGGCGGCGGAGGCAGAATCGGAGCAGAGCAGGTGACGTGGGTCCAATCAGAGGTCCGTCTCCTGGCCTCGATCGGACTCACTCCCCTCTGCCAGCCCATGGCTTTAGGCCTTCTTTGCAACAAAGAAAATTTTTTCTGTTTCTACGTTTTTTTGTGTTTTTGAACTGATTCCTGTAAAATTTTTGTGTCAATCCCATAAAATTTCTGCGTTCCAAAGGGGTCCTTAATAGAGCACCAATCAAAGGCTCAAAAATTATATTTAAATGCACGTTAAATACACTAATTTAACTGTGTTCTGAGGTCACTTAGATACACTAATTTAACTGTGTTCTGCAGTACTTTTTCTTGAAAAATTATTTTTTTTTACATATAAGATCGGATGTCGGATGGAGACGATCTTTAATTCTTTATATTGAAATTGCAGTTCTAAACGAGATCTACGATATTGTTGTTTTGAGTTTTTCATTTGAATTTACCAAAATGTCTGAATAATGTATCTCATTTCTTATATAAATAGCGTGTTGCAGGTTTTCATTTGTAAATGATACGATTTTTTAATATGTAAATAGTACGATTTTTCATAATATGCCGTACTTGTTCCCGCTGGTCGCCGATGTACTGCAAGCTCTGGTCAAGAAAGACAGGTCGGTCCTGCATCCACTTGAAGCTGATGCCCCCTGCGGCCCTGCCCCGTTCTGCGCAATACGCGGACGACGCCTTGATTCTTATGAAAAGGCGACTTGCCTAGTGTTCGCCGCCTCAAGACCATCCTCAACCAGTTTGCTGCGGCTACTGGCCTTCGCATCAATTTCTCCAAGAGTACATTGGTGCCCATCCATATGCAGGAGGGTGATTTGCTGCCGTGTGTCGATGTGCAGGGCTGTCGGTTGGAAGGGTTTCCACAAACCTATCTTGGGTTGCCGTTGTCAACATCCAAACTCCGGACCTCGGCGTTTGATCCATACATTGCCAATGTTGATCGGAGATTGGCTGGTTGGCAGGCGAGGTTGCTGAACCCAATGGGCAGAGCGGTTTTGGTGAATGCGGTATTAAGCAGCCAGCTGGTATACATCATGTGTGCTGCCCTTTTACCCCCATGCGTGGTGTCTCAAGTCGATCGCCGTCGCCGTGGCTTCTTGTGGTCTGGAGAAGGGACTGCCTCGGGTGGACAGTGCCTTGTGGCGTCGGAGCGTGTTTGCGATGACAGAGGTTGTGGTGGATTGGGGGTGAAAGACCTTGGGCTTCAGAACGTCTGTCTGCTACTGAAATTGGTGCCCCGTTTACATACTCCTGCTGGTTCATCATGGGCGGTGTGGGTGCGCGCCCGCGCCTGCCTTGCTACTACGGAGGGCGTGGTTGCAGGTAGCCACTGGGAGGCGCTGCGCGCGCTGCTTCCCCTATTATACCAGGCGATCACCACTTCGTCTGTCTCACCAGGAAGATACAAAAATGTGTATGTATACTGAAGAACAAATAGAATTCCTTTTCTTCTGTTTAATATATGAACATCAGATCGATCGCCTCACCAGGAATTCTATCTCTCGGGCGCCCTTTGTATGTATGTATGACTGACTCACGACGACATCACAAACCACAACACAATGCTCTAGAAACAAACCTAGACGACCCCCAATCATGCACATGCGTACTATGCGCGTATATATCAATCCTCCTGCTGGGAATAGCTAGGAGATAACCTAGACCTAGACGGCTGCTAGACGTGTATGGTGTACTCGTTGTCGGGGTCGGTCTCCTTGTCGACGCTGAGGCTCTGCACCACGGTGGAGTTGGCCACCACCGGGTGGCTGACGGTGACCTTGTAGTCCCCGTGGAACAACTCGGCCTCGTAGTACCCGTCGGCGTCCGCGACGCCGGCATGCGAGCTTGTCTTCCACTCCCTGATGAGCTTGTCGACGACGTTGCCGGTGGGGAGGTTCCTGAAGCTGTTGTCGGTGAGGCACATCTCGTAGCACCCCTGCGGGTGCCAGGCCGTCCAGAGGATGATGCCGTGCACGGCCGGGTGGGCGTACACCTCCCTGAGTATCTGCTCCAGGTAGACCGCCTGGTTGGGCCCCGGCGCGACGTCGATCTCCGTGAGCCAGATGGGCACGTTGGCCTTGGACATGGTGTCGAGCGCGGCGCGGATGTAGGGGATGCTGGGCACCGTGAAGTGGCCCTCGAGGCCGATGGCCATCCTGGCGTCGTTGCTGTTGCCGAACTTCTTGATCTGCCACAGCTTGCCGAGGTACTTGCCGGGCACCGCGTTGGGGTCGCCCGGCTGCTCCACCGTGTTGAAGTCGTTCATGTTCATGAGCGCTTGCCCGTCCATCTGGTGCGCCTTGCGGTAGAACTCGGCGGACGCGTCCCACCCGAACTTGCCCTCGAAGAAGCTGAAGTGGAGGTTCTCGTTCACCACGTCCCACGCGATGACCTGCCCCGCGTACCGCGACATGACCGACTTGATGCGCCTCGCCGTGGCCTGCTGCAGCTGCGCGTACGACAGCGACTGCACCCACCCGGGCTGCTGGCTCGGCTGGTCCCAGAAGATGTTGTGGCCGCGCACCGCGATGCCGTGGCTCCGGGCGAACCTGAGCATCGCGTCGGGCACGGAGTAGTCCTCCCGCCCCTGCACGCGCTCCGTGCTGTACCACTTCATCTCGTTCTCGAACGTGGTCACCGTGAACCGCGACGTGAACCACTGCTGGTACGCCGGGTTGTGCAGGATCTCCGCGCTCATGGCGGAGCCCAGCGGGAAGCCGCTGCGGACGTGCTCGATGCGGACCTGCGCGCCCGGCACGGGCTTGCCGGCGGAGTCCCTGGCGCGGAGCCGAACCGTCTTCTTGCGCGCCGTCTTGATGGCCGCGTGGTGGTGCGCCGCCCACTCTTCCTGGGAGAAGGGCTGCAGCGAGACGTTGTCCACCCATATGTCCGCCGTCGTGTTGCTCTGCATCCCAATTCCCAACCAAGCCCTCGTAGTAAGAACAGAGCATAGACACAGACAGACAGGCTGCTCCTCTCCTTCCAATCATGCAATGCTATGCAACTATTTACTACCTCGAAGTAGAGCTCTGCCGGCCCGGAGGCGGGGGCGGTGAGGCCGCCTTTGAGAATGGACCAGCAGCCGGACCGCGCCTCGACGCCGCCGGCGTGGATGAAGTCGCCGTTGGTCTTCACCACGGCTCTGATGTCGGCGCTAGCATTACTGACCTGCAACCAGGCTGCCCACCGGAAAAAAAAAACACAGATTCAATAATCTGATAACTAGTAGTTGTTCTGGCAATGGAAATTGTTCTCCTCGGAGAAGACAGAAGAGAATAGTGATCGCTGACAGACTGACCGGACAGAGTGTAGTGCGTGTCGTTCTGCAGGTACACCTTCTGGCTGACGCTCTGGTACGGCCGCGTCCGGTTCCGCGCCACGGCGTACCTGTTGCCCGCCGCCGACGCGCCTTCCGCGACGACGCCGTACCCGAACGACGACCAGCCCTGGAGGCCGGCGCTGAAGTTGGCGTTCCGGATGATGCCGCCGCCGTACTGAGGCTCCGGCGGCTCTGCCAAGCACTGCGTGCACAGACCACAAGTTTCAAAAAAAAAAAAACAGCTCAACAGAAGTTTCAACATCGGAACAACAGCAACAACGTTATTTTTTTTTCTTTTTGAGAAGATGGTAACGTCACATTTTGAATGGCAGTATGTACTAATAAGGTGGTAAAGTGGAAACTATTGAATCCAAGCTCCAAAGGTTTGTTTACAGCGTACTAAGTGGCTGTCAAAAAGAGCCGGGCCTGTCAAGATCCCAGTAAAAGCCGTTGAAAAGTTTTGTGTACGGTAACTAACTGCGGACTAAAGTACCAGCTAGTAGGAGACTAATACGCACATGGCAGATTCTGTTCGATACACTCACTCGTTTGCAGCCTCATAGACACTGGTTTATTTCTACGGGTTACTTTGTTTTGGGAGTGTTTTGACTACAAGTCAGCTAGGTAAAGAATGGAATATACAAGTATATGGTGTTTGACTCACCTGCAAAAGTCCAGGTGATGGCGTATCTAACTGCCGGCCTAACATAAGACTAACGGACGAAGACACGTTCCATTTGGCAGAAGAAAACAATCGGACTGTCTGGCTGTGAAAACCAAATTGTGGTGTGCAGAATAACTGAAAGCAACCCGCTTTTAGGCCCTTGTTTGGGAGCCCTTGGCTTTCCTATCCTGCCAGTGCCTGCCCTGGACCGATTCAGGCACGGAGTAGACGACCTCCTTTTTAACCGAGAGCGAGCTGAAGAAAAATATCTTCGCCATTCACCAACCAAATTGACCAGATTGATTAAGCTAAGCTGGTGGTGTGAATCACTGATCTGTCCAATAAGCTAGCCTCAGTGGCGGCGTGCATGAGCAATTGAGCATGAGCATTAGCATGATGCAGTGTGTGGCAGACACACTGGGATACACACGCCCTGCCCTGCTTCTGCTTGGGTGTGCACCAAAAATGCAACTGAAAAAAGGGGCTGCGGCCTTGACCGTCGATGCACCACGAGGCGCACACCGATGCAAATTAAAAGAAAAAGATGCGTTGACAGTGTCAGCAAAGTTAAGATTTGTGTGCGTGCACACGCACATCAGGGCAGGCTGCCGTTGATCGGTACACCGATCAGTGGACTGGTGGTTTTGGTTTTAAGTGGGTGGGGGGAGTCGGCGCGCTGCATGATGATGAGACGGGCCGGACGCATTATTTGGGGACCGGCTTCTCTTCCAGGTAATTTTCAGCTAACCTGTGCTTTGCTGATCTGATGATGATGATGATGACGATATAATTTTATTATATATTATACTATATATATAGGCTGTTCGTCAGACCAGTCAAGTAGAACACAAGACGACGGTTTCGAACAGGACATGGCGTGTGGTTAGGCGCCTGGCCGACTTCTTGTTTTGTTCTTGTTGGAAAATATAACTGCGTATGGTTTGGGGTTACTAATTTGACCCTGTTCGGGAACGGGAAGGAATAATTCGGCAGAATGGCTGTGAATTCTTGCTGCTGCTCCTACACTGCTTGTTTGGTCCATTTGCACCAACCAATTCATCGAAGTGCATGCTAGCTACCTGATCAAAAGGGCCGGGGTAGACGACTATTGCGCCTGAAATATTACTAGGAAAATGAGCGGGAGGCAAAAGGGCGACGAATTGAAGCGTGCTGTTGTAATAACTAATAACCTTGGATCGGTCGTGCCTTGAGTTCACATGGTTTTGTCACTAAACCTTTATTTGCCTTTTATCTGTGACCTGCCTGCCTACGCGACATGTCAAAATCGTCACTAGTGTGAGTGGCTCATCATCAGTGCACTCCGACCGGCAGAAACTAACGACCCAAACAGGCGGATTGGAGGACGGAGGAGGAGGAGGAGGCAAGACAACAATATTATTATTCTTGTGTTGTGTGTGCCCTGCTAGTGCACGAAATGGCCCACGCACACGCACACGCACGTCACCTGTCAGTTACATGTCACGCGCGGGCAGCAGGCAACTTACAACGGCCAGGGTTACCAGCGCCGGCGCCGGCCGCGGCGGGGCGGCGCGCATGTACGTATGCAGAGCATTGAGCATACATGGCGGCTGCAGGGATATGATAGGATGCGTGACATGATGAGCAATGCGATGCGAGGCTGATGGATATGGATATGGATCCATGCAGCATGGTAGCAAAGTTGGGCAGCCGCGCACGTACGCCATGGATCACACAGAGGTATGGATGAGATCGAGAGGGAGAGATTAGGCATGCTGCGTACCTCCGAGCTCGAGGAGTAGTCGTAAGGAAGGGACTGCACCACGAGAGCAGCTGCGAGGAAGAAGAACACACGTCGAGGTGACGATTAGTTTGTAGCTCAGAATCAAAACGAGATTATCTCCTCGGTACTGAGGCTAGACTGAACCCGATAGGAGCTAGAAGAAGAGGATAAAGGTAGGTAGCCAACGGGCTGGCTCGAGAGGTTTACCACTCAGCACGGCGACCATCAGCAGCGACATGAACAAGGCCCTCCCCATTGCTGAAACCTCCTCCTCAGCTCTCCCTTGTCTGTATCCTCTCTCTCTCTCTCTACTAATGACGAGGAAGCCCTTGATGAGCTCGAAGAGAAGGAGCAGGCGGCTGCTAGGCTAGCTGAGCTGTGCTGCGCCGATTGCACCGGTGCATGCCGCAGCCTCGGGCTCATCTATTTATAGAGCCATGGGTGGTGGCTCCCCTCAGCTCGCCGGCTGCCGGGGATCGGAGCTAGCTCGCTAGCGTGGAGGGGAAGAGGAGGTGGTTCCCGCGCGCGCCCCGCTGCCGGGTTAGTTATGTTCAAACGGATCGGGAAAGCGGTCTTGGGCCGTGTGTGTGGGTTGTTGTTATTTTTCCCGCTCCCGCCGCGCGGACGACGACGCCGGTGCTGCATGCTGTGGACTGTGGACTGTGTGTGTGGTGCGCTTCCATCGGACCGATCGCTACGGCTATTTACCGGCCGCCCGGGTCTGCGGCTCTGAGCTAGCTGCCTTTTTGACCCCGTGTCGTCACTCGTCTCCACTGACGGACCGGGCCTCCCAACTCCGGTGTAGTAACCGGGTTCATGACGTCACCGTTTCGTATTCGTTCAAACGAACGAGGCTCCATCACCAGCACGTAACGTGCTTTCAATTAATTCGACCATACTAGTAGATGTAGATCGTATCGTATAATGGTTAGCTCGATCTTGTAGATGACTTCATCAGTTCATAACTGCATCGAGAATGCACGCACGGTACCCAAGCCGATCGATATTGTGATGCATACATCATCATCGTCGCGGGGCCAAGCTAAGGTCAAACAGAAAGGCGCGAGGCAGCAGTGGCGGTTAGCAGCAAGCCCAACACCTCGGAGGGGCTTGGAAAACGGATAGAGCCTGCGTGCAGCGTGTACGAGGTCCGAGGGGGGCCCGGCCGCCCCCGGGCCCGGGCATAGCAACGGTTTGCTGACGACGACGTACGGGGGTGAGCGCGCGGCTGCATGCGGAGAACATTCCCACGCATCCGCCAAAGGCCCTCCACTCCCCTCTCTCCGTACGCCACGGAACACCACGGGGGCGCGGGGCATGGGCGCGCGCGCACGCCGCATGGCCACGGCCAGGCCCAGGCGGCGATCGAGCCGAGACGAGCGCCTCTCGTGTCTCGTCGTCGTGCGTCGCCGCCGCCCGTGGACGACGTACGTGTGGAGGAGTGCCGTGGGGGCAAGAACACGCTGCACGCGCGGAAGCGGGCGCGGGCAAGCCAGGCGACGCAAGCACCCCCAACCCAAGCAGAGGTAGGCCGGGGCGGGGCGGGGCGGGGCGGGCCCGGTGGTGAAACGGGGCAAGCAAGATGCATCGTGTTAAGGTGAACGGCCGAACCAGCCGCCGGATCTAATTAATGTTACGTTACGTTGTTGCATCAGACCGGAGTAGTAGTAGTGTCTCGGAAAAACGGCTGCGCTGCTAGCTAGCTAGGTAGGTAGGGCGAGCAGTAACTGCTACTGGGCGTGCGTGCGCGTCGCTTGCCCATCTCAATCTCTGCTTGTGTCTTGGTGGTGGCCAGCCCACGCCGGAATCCCTGGAGCGCGTCCACACCGCCGCGCGCGCGGGGGCGATCATATCGCTGATGATCAGCTGGTGGTGCGCGCCGCGCGCGCGGGCGCCGGTCGGACGGTATCGCCAAAGATCATTCTGTCGATCGCGCCATGATGCGCGCGTGGACGCCTGGATTTGCCAATGCAACAGCGACGTGCATCCATCGCCTCTCCGATCCGGCACTGCACTGCGTGCGACCTCCTCCCCGTCTCGTCATCTCGTGACCTCCCTGACTCCCTCTCTCTCTCTTCCTGCAAGGCCGCTCTGACTAAATTAATCACGATCCGGTCTTGGCGTCTTGTCGCAGTTGCCACACACTCTACGTACGTACGAAACGGATTAGACTCGATTGCTTGATTAGACGACGCTTATAAGCCTGTCTTGCACACTTCTCCGTCGATTACTGGTACTATCATCCGAGTCTGATTTGGCGGGCCCGTCTTCTCCCACGAGTCCACGCCGCACGCTTGCCCCCGCGCGCAGGCGGATCCGTGCGGGCGATCGATCGACGAGTTCACGCCCCGCCGGCGTCGTCCGGTTGTCCCGTCCCGTCCCGTCGTCTTGTGCGGTTACGCTGCCCGCGCCGCTGACTCCCACCGCGCGTTGCGCACGTAACGCCCGCCGCGTGACGACACGGCCGGCCGCGGAGAATTTGGATGGGATGGATGCGTCCGCGGCGGTTAAGTTCGGTAGGGGGCGGCGTTTGGACGGCAGCGGCCTTGGGCTTGGGGTCGACCAGAATCAACGCCCGCGCGGGGCCGGGGCCCATGACTTGCAACGGAGCCGGCAGAGCGGGCGCAAGTGGGAACGCCCCGACCGCGGACGCCGTTCTCTTCTGGGCAGAGGCACGGGTCGTACGCTGGCCGGCCAACTGATGGAACTGAACTGCCCAAGTAGTCCAAGTCGAAGTCGAAACCCGAACTCGGCGAGCCATGCAGACACGAGCATGCAGGGGGTTGATCGGTCAGGCAGGCCAAGAGCCACTGATGCCCGGCTTAGAATTGACCTCGCCGTGCCGATTAGAGGTGTGTCGCCTGTCGGATCCTCACGACTGCTGGCGCAAGCCACACGCCCACCGGCGATTGCTCAGTTTAGCGACTACCCAGGCTGATCACCGGTTAATCACCACGTCCATGTATGTAGCAGGCTAGCAGCACCTGCTGTGTCGTTCAGCTGCGAACGTGTTCCGGCCTTCAATTCACCTAACGTTTGTTTGGCGTGATTAGCGACCGGATTATTTTGGACGCGCGAGGTCAGCCCCCAGGCCGGCCCCACGCCCAGCTGCCTGCCTGATTTGATTTAATAAGCGCCAGGCCGCCAGTTAGTGCGGATCGAGCGAAAAAAAAGAGAAAGGAAACATGGATGGTTCGGCTCGCTAGGTCAATCGATTTGATATACCCACACGTACTGTATATTTTCCTTGGTTTCGTTTCGTCTCGTCCTGCTGCGACTTGGACCAAATCAGAATTCACGCCCCGCCCGAAAACGTGAGGCCGGCAGTGATCGACGGCCTAGCGCAGGGGCTCTCAGCCTCTACTCACGAGTTGACCTGGATGAGCCAATCGAGGACGAGCATAAGCTCTCCCCGCATGGCCGCATTGTTTACCGCCGCAACATCGCTCGCTGTGAGTAGACGGACGCATGCGCACGTACACCGTCGCCTACGCCGCGCATGTGCATGCACATGCTAGCATGCCGCCTTTCTACCGTCTGACAGAGAATTTCAAAGGGTGGCACTGCACCACGCACTACTGCAGACGGTTCCCTCCGTTGTTTCCTTGTGCTGTTGTTGGTTAGGTAACTTTGGCTGCACATGGACTTGCAGTGTAAAATCCCTGAAATGTATAAGACCGTTAGATGCTGCGTGAATTCTCCCTAAGGCTATCTCTATCAACACTTCTCAAATCTTATTCCGTATCACTGTTCCAACTATCTTCTTTTCTGTCTACAATACAGCATTTATGTCAAACAATGCAAAACAGTGTTTTAAAAAATTCATTTAAAAATTCCCATCGGGGACAGCCTAACACCACCGGTCACCACCACCCAAAATTTTCTGTGACCCAGCCGCAGCAGCTTTTCATCTTCCTTCCTCTAGCTAGGAGGAGAAAAGCGGTCAGAACCCGGAAGTTCAGATCACCGATCAGAGTATGTATGCCATGACTTGGAACCTCGGGCTCGTAGTCGAAGGCGACAGGAAGCAGCAGCCACTCGGCGCGGCGGATGAGTGGGGAGCCCACTCACCAGTGGCAGGACCCGTCCGAAGCAGAGCGCATGCAACTTGCAACTTTTCAGGCAATCATGCTGCCTAAGCCCTGTGGAAAAGGATCGCAGCTCTGTCCAATGGGAACCGAAATGCGTCGTTGCTTCCAAGCACCGTCGGTCAGAAAACAGGATCAGGTGCTGGTCGGCCGTATTGGCACGGGCACCTGATGTCAGGCGTTCATTTCCGGCTGCTTTGCGGCTCCCACTGTCAGTGCTCTGTGGCTCTTTGGATGACCGTCGTTAGAATACTAGTTGCTCGTGATATCATCAGGAGAGGAATTGTGTGCCCAGATGAGAGGGAGGGGGCCAACAAGATCAGTGAAGACACTATGAATATAACAGTCACTGAGAAGTGGTGACCATATCTTCTTGTGTGAAAAAAGAAGAAGAAATTGTAAGCTGAAATGGCACATTTTCTGTGACCTTTCACATTGACTCTGAAACTATGGAACTATGGAAGAGACAGTGCAAGGTATGAATTCAATGGAAGGCATCACAATTTTCCTCAACGGTATGAATTCAATGGAAGGCATTGCAATTTTCCTCGATTTTTATTCCAATTGGAAACAGGTGGTGTACAAATTTCACAATTTATTCGTATCTGCTTGTATCAAATACATCACCAACAATGAACACAACTTGCAAACACATAGCACCCACCTGACTTTGTGCAAATGGTCAGCGCAGGCTAACCGGATGCATACTGAATTGATGATGCACACAAACTGCAGCTATACAAACACAATACATGTGAATCACGTATCATCATCGACAAAACAAATGAATCTGAATTCGTTTCTGAAGGAACTGGACCCCCATTGCTTGCTATGCGTTGAATATTGACATCTTTTATTCATGACCTATGGATCATATTGTGTCCACGAGTACGGACACACAAGAATCAGACCAATCTTCTCGAACATGTGCTAAGCATGCAAATATCCGTTTTCTTCAAGGTAGCATAGAACTTGCTTGGCCATTGCTTTGGGTGAAGGGCATTCCCCATCCTTCATCTTAATTACTATCTGTATAAGACCGCATAAAGATAAAGTCAGCTTTTCATAACATATTGCTAAATTTGCACTTATCTGGGGGCAGAACCGCAGAAGTGAGAGATTTCATTATTTGGGTTAAAGGTTAACTGCTAAAGGATGAGCATTGTTAAATTATTTATTAAACAAAATGAGCAAGTCAAACTTAATAATGAACACATATCTTAAAATATAAGAAAATTTTGCTTTCATTTCTAAATCTGCTAATCAGATTCAGACGTATGCATTGCATTCACATATTAAATCAACTCAGTCCATAGCTAAATACTAGGAATCAGTGCTGATGTCATCGTATTTAAGTAGTCCATAATGGACATCAACATATGAAAACACAAACTATCGTTTAACTGTATCTTTAACTTGTTACATCTTGCCAGTTCTTCATGAATAAGGACCAGCAGAGTGGAAATAATAGAAAAAGCTAGTAGTTCTGTGTCTCAATGGTAATGCATAAGGGCATAATGTTTGTATTAAACAGAGTCACAATATAATGGCGTCAGGAACCACAACATCAATAGTAAGGACCCCTTATTTTAGACTGAGTTACTGTATGGAAATTGTAACTTTGTAAGTGTGACCGTATAGAAAGTAAGACATGCTCTTTATTATTTATAAGCTCACCTCACCATTAACCGGTGGTTCGTATGGATCATCAATTCCAGTGAAACCTGTTTACCGAAAGGAAATGCTTGTAGTAAGAATACACAAACTCATATTTTTAGCAACTAAGCTGTATTAGCTGACATTTAACTGGTACTGCAGTCGGTTCTTTTGCCTGGGGTGTCCCCCATACAGGAAACCTTTACGTCTACGAAACGTTCAAAGGCAGACTGTACCTTTAATCTTTCCTGTGCGTGCAAGCTTGTACAGACCTTTAGGGTCACGAGCTTCACAAATTTTTAGGGGCAAATCCATAAATACCTATAGATCTTACATGTAGTTAGATAGATAATTAACACTAACAAGACCTAAAAGAATTATAAGTAAGCATACTTCAATAAAGTTAGAATCCAGAGTAAGCATACTTCAATGAATTTAGAATCCGGAAGTAGAGCACGGCATGCATCACGGTCTCTCCTGTATGGAGATATCAAGCTAGCAATGCATATGATACCAGCATCTGCAAAAAGCTTTGCCACTTCTCCTGCACAAAAGATTTAGCCATTAGCTATAGAGAAAGAATTTCTACTGAATCGTCTTCCTTTATTTCAGAACTTACCAACTCTTCTTATATTTTCTGCACGGTCTTCTGCCTTAAAGCTTAAATCTCGATTTAGGCCATGCCTGAGGTTGTCACCATCAAGGACATATGTGAGGTGGCCTCTGCAATGTAATTCCCGGCTCAGTGCACATGCAAGAGTACTCTTCCCTGGCATATAGAAAGATGGTAGGTTGTTGTGAGTTGTGAAAGCTTCCTTATGCTAATTTATTTATGAGTTGAGTATTTATGTAGATATAATAGAATGAAGAAATCACAGGCTTCAATCCACGGTGATCAAAATAAGCTGAAATATGCACATTTTTTAAAGAATGCAAAGTCAGAAATAAAACTTAGTCACCCTGGAATCAGGAGCTAAAACACAAAGTAAGAACAACATTGCAACCACAGTCACCAGGTACCGTTTTGTTAACACTATCCACAATCACCATGTAGCAGAGGGAAATGCTAAAAGATTACAAAAATAGATTTCGAAATGAATCTAGTAGAAGCATCATCAGAGTGACGACTATTTTCTATTTTACTGTGCTGATGCCAATACACAGAGCATGCCAGATGTGGAACATATCTTGAAGAGTTAACTAAGCAGCATACCAGCCTGTGAAAAATTCATAGGCAATACATTCTGAGTGATTCATAGTCATCAAGACGGCGTTCAGCTGCCTATATAGCATACAAAACTAATATGGGCATTAAACTAGCGTATGCTTATGTAGTAAGTTTTTAGATTGTATGGGTATTCAAATCTGAAGCCTCGTTCAACATAACTAGATATGTTCTCAGATGGCAAGGAAATGACCTGTGTTAAAATAAGTGGAAAACAACTCTGACCCTGCATGAGCACATTGGCTGCGAGTTGCAACTGAACGCTCAAATTAAATGACTTATTCTTGAATTCTAGCACAAAGGTAGCTCCAAATTGAAACGAAAATCTATGGCAACAATAGCAGCAAGATAATATTGCTGAAAAAAAAAGGAAATCCTCATAGACCTGACCAAGAATGTCAGGAAAAAAGCTCTAGCCAGCATGTTGATCAAGGTAACAATCGGCCGAAAACATACCTGAACCACTGAGTCCTGTGATCCATACGACACAGCCTTTTTGTCCCAGCAACTTCTGTCTATCAGATTGTCCAACCGGGCAATTATGCCATAGAATATTAGTTGATTTCCCAATGTTTGACATTACAGGGTTCTCAGGGTTCTCCACTGATACTGGATAACAGCGAATGGTTAGTGCAACTAGATTCTTCTTGTTGATCAAATATTCAAATACATTTGCACAACAGTACAAAGTAAACAAAATGGCATAACATAACAAATATAGACATAACCATAACCTATATTTTTAATTCGCTTCACAGTATCAGATTTCCAATATCAGATATTCTTTTTTAGAAGCTTGTCACAATGATTGGAATGGTACTTTCAGGATAATTGGTAAGTACCGTTGGTACTTATAGTGTAGTTACTATTGAAATTCAAGAGATTTTACAGAGGTTGGAATGATACCCACTGCTACCAGGCGGTACCACTGTCTCTTTAATTTTTAAAAGCTTTTATGCCCTTTATAGAGAATAATAAATAAAAATATGGGAAACTGTGAAAAAACATATGTTCTTGTAAGGAGAATTATTCATATACACTGCTAATCAAAGTGCCATATTGGAGAAATAGAGATCATGCCAATGTCCTTATGGACGTATATTTGCAATCAGTGGAAGTAATTCAAAGCGATGTCTTTGTTTTTTTCTGTTATCCTTAATCTCTGCTGCCAGAGAATGTCCTAATGGACTTCCTGATAGTCGGGGAGGAAGTGATTTATGCTGCCATTGTGACCTATGAACTAACAAGTTTTCACTAGCTTTTACCTTCAATCTATAAGATATTAAGATGTATGTCATGGGATAGTCATACTTCAACCACCACCCCTCCCATGTAGCAGTTAGCAATTGCATTGCTGCGGAGTGCGGACTCTACGATCATGATGTTTCAATGGAAGCTAACGATGCAGACTCATCAGAATCATTTAGCAAAACCTCGCATTCTCCACCACGCCATCAATGTTTGACAACCCTCCGAGCTAGCGACCGGGACAATATATATCGAAAAAAAAAATGAACAATGCATAATTTGAGGTGTCGGAATCACAATGTAAACCTCCCCACTGCCCCGCTCATAGAGGGGAGAAATTTAAAAAGGTCTTGCCATACATATATCGCTGTCAAGTGTCCAGTTGACTCAACGCGAGTTCCAGTTCCACACGCAGCTACTTGTAGTTCCATCAATAGCACATCTCACCAAAACTGCCGTCGTTGATCTCTGCAGCCTCGTGATAGGTCCGTACGTCTATGTCATCTCGGATGATGGGCGCGGAGCGCAAACAGAGCAGGTTAGCAGAAGTGGCTGATGACTAGTACTACTGATTTGCGAAGCATAAAGCAATAAGTGGATAGCCTCACAGCTACATAACCCAAGCCATATCCGATACATTCCCCCTCAGGAACGTTCCCGATGATGTAGCTCCACCGGCCGCCATCACACATTGACCCCCAAACCGCCAGACGATGCGAAGAATTACCTGGGCAGCGCGGGTCCTCCCTGTGGAACTGCTCCATCCCGCCGCCGTACCCACCGCCCAATGCCGCGGCGGCAGTGCGCACGCGCACCGCGCCCGCCGTCCTCACCCTCGCCGCCGCTGGCGAGGCCCGCGGGAGCGCGGGAGGAGCGGAGAGTGAGGCGGCCATGGCTACGGGGTCACGAACGAGGGGTAGTAGCGGCGCATCGCTGGGGGTGGGTGGATTTATGGGAGGCGAGGCGAGGGCACGCCACGGTGGCCGCGCGCCCGGCGTCCGCGTCGCGTTGAAGAGGGCGGCGGCGGCCCTCTGCTGGGCCCCTGGCTCTGGCTGGGGGAATGGGCGGGCTAGCGGGCAAGTGGCAAGCTGCTGCGTGGAATCAGCAATCTCAGATACTCCTTCGATGAAGTGAAATGCGCGGAGTCAGTTTCAGTTTTTGTTTTTCTTTTATGGAATTCAGTTTGGTGGAACGTGTGGAAGAGCACCAGTGCAGCGGAGGCCCGAGGGCCGCACCAACCAGACGCGGGCGCAGGTTGGTGTAACGCGCGGCTGTGGTGGTCTGGTGGAGAGACGGAGGCAAAGGCGAATCGCACGACGCACACGTCTGCACTGCACCTGACCATGGCGCAGCTGCAGACGGAGGCGGAGGCGGCCCCGCACACCTTGACGTCGCTGGCGTTGGGTTGGGCGTTGGCCCGTAGGTTTCCAGTCCTGCCGCGACCGCGATGCATGGAGCGGTGAGCCGGTGACTGCCGAGGACGCGTGGCTGGTTGCGGGCCCACATGTCAGCGGCAGTCAATGTACGTGCAATGCTGCAGCGGATGTGCGCATCCGACTCCGAGCCAGATAAAAACGACAAGGGATAGAGGAAAACGTGAAAGCTAGTGTACATTTTTGCATTGCCCAGGCCCGGTGATCTTCTGCTCCGTCCGTCTTGAAAGAATAATTTATGGAATTCTGGGTTTATTCTAAGTTAGATACGTCCTCCGTAGATTAGAGGTCGTTTGACTTTTTTATATAAAATTTGACTCACTCATTGTATCCAAAAATATACAATTACCATTTATTTTTATTATGAATTTAGTTTAGCGTATAATATACTTTAACTATGATTTAAATTTTCTTATATTTTTATAATTGTTTTTCAATAAGACTAGAGTTGTCAAAAGAAAAAAAAAACGCCCTATAGTTTGAAATGGGGGAATATTTTTTTTAAGTTTAATCAACTTTGTAAACAAAGTATTGACATCTACCTCAAAACGTAAAAATTAGCTCCACATCTACGACTATAAGGGTTAGTTTGGCAACCACATTTTCCCAAGGATTTCTATTTCCCCAAAGAAAAATGAACTATTTTTCTCTCAATTTTTCAAAATTCCTTGAAAAAATTGGATTGCCAAACTAGCCCTAAGGGTTTTTTTACTAGCTGCCCCTAGCTGTTGGGCTGATGTGGAGCATTCTTTTTTTTTTTCTACGGGCCACCGTTGGTTCTGCACAGCACGCTAGCTGTTCGTGCATGGAGCATTGCATCAATGCACCGTTTTTTTTTTTTTTTTTTTTACTTTGCTGCTTTACTCCTGTAGTTATAGATAGCAACTAGTGAACTAGGGACAAATAGGTCACACGCGTAGGTGATGAAGTCTGATTTTATCCATAGCTTGCTGATGTTGCAGAAGTTAGATTAGCGTCCAGGTTGATCCCCTACAGGTTGAAGGACAATGGCCGATAGATCCCCTGGCGGCCGGACGCGGACGAGAACGATGAAAAGCAGGCGAGATGGCGACGGGAACGTGGACGCCTGGACGGGAACAATGGAAAAGCAGACGGGGGTAGGGGTCCTCCCTTCGTCGCCGATCTGCGGCTCGTCGTTTCTTTTCTCTCAACTGGTGCGTAAAGAATGGCAAAGGTAGGTCCTCCCTAACCTCACGAGGATATATGAGAAAAGAGTTTTTTAAGCACTCTTTGACTTTGAGGAGCTTCAAAAAAAATGGAATTAACCCTTAGATTTGCTTTTTTTTCTTCGAGCTAAAATTAGTGAAGCTACACCATTTGGCTAGCAGGAGTTGGTGTATGTGTATGACCATTTTTGGTGGAGCAGAGCTCTCCAAACATCTCTAAAAACACAACTATAAGGCTTCTTTGAAACGAAGGGTTTTTGTAAAAATTTCATAAGAAATAGTTTAAATAACACTTAAAAAACATATGATTCAAGAAAGAATCGTCCAATCCAAAGAAGGCAGGCCTGAGTAGGATGACCGCCCTCAAGGCCGCAGCAAGATTCGCCAATCATTTCAAATTGCATGTGAAAACGCGATAGATAGGAAAACAGATACCTCCTCACACGTTTGCTACACGTACTGTATCTCATTACTATTCCTGATTTAATCGTACAGAAAACCACTCCACCGAAAGAAGTAACAAAAACGTCAGCATCAGCAAGGAACACCACGTACACACATATGAATGAGCTCCAAACACGGTCAAATCTCAACGAGCGGTAAGTCAATCAACTTCGCACAAAAAATGAGTAAATGACATGTAGTTCTGCATGCAAAAGATTACCGTGGCGGCTACCCAGTACTCAATGGCAGAGAGCCTAGATGCTAAAGAAACAAGCACATTACACATCTACCAATGGCCAGATGCTTTCAACAATAAAAGCAGACGGGTAAAATCCTGTAGACGACCCATCCAGATCCTTCCCACAGTGCGCTAAACCATAGCCACATTAACAGAAACAGGTCTGTGGGACGAATTATTGGGTACACCTTTGCAAAAACAACCAAAGAATTCAAAATTCACCGCAATCAACTGCGGATGATCTGATCAGGGCTCAGGGCTTCAGTGCAAGTGCCAGACCGAACTTGGGGGGTCTGTCCAGGGCCTTGGTGTCAAATTCACCAGAGATCGTCAAGAGTGACTTGGGTTTAAGCTCATGCTGAAGAAGCGCCGCAAGCGTTCCAGTGTTGTTGAGTCTTGCCTTCACAGCGGTCTGTGGATCAACTGTGTACAGGCCACCGACAGTGAGTGTGTTCTCGTTTGTTGAGAGCCTCCGGGTTAGCTCAGCCACGGCTGAGGCCTTCTGCTTCTCATCAAGGTGATAAACACCTGACACTTTAATGGTGTCACCTTTGTCTGCCCTGTAAAAGTAGGCATGATGGATCAAGACGTGTGTTCATCCTCAAGCCACCAAAATCACAATGGAGTGTGGTCTTACATAATGAATGCAGCATGATAGTCTGGCTTGGTTACACCAATTGCAGCAGTGTACTTGGTAAATTTGCCTGTAGCAGTGTCATACCCAGCTTCTGCGCCAAATACAACTCCTTGAGCACCTACTGTCCCAGAAAGTTCAACCACAGGAGAGGGCCTCGTGCCAACTACCGTAGCAAAACTTGCATTATCATGGAAATAGTGCAGCTCCACCTGGTACAAAGGATATGTACAGTCAAGGACCCAGTTTAGCTCAACAACCATAAATTGACATAAAAGGGAAATACCTTTCCAGAATTATAGTCAGGCAGCTTCACGGACGTCACTAGCTTTGTGGATGGCAGGGCATCCAATACAGTCAAGGTAGTAGAGATCTGCACGAATCATACAAAAGTGCTACAGATTTAGATTTACCATAGTAGAGAACTGCAGGAATCATATAGAAGTGCTGCAGATTTAAGTCTAACTAAAGGCTACAAAAGAGAGTGCAAAAATTTGAGTGCTTCTTGTCACTAACATTTGATTCTGTGTCCACTTTAACATTAACAAGGGTATTCTTGTACTTGTAAACTGAACTGACATCAAGAGAATAAAGCCCTCCTTTCTTCACAGCTGTGGAAGTCAGACCCTGAAAAATAAGAGAGAAAAGACATGAAAAGCAAGTTCATAAATGGTTAATGCATATATAAAGAATATAAGCTCATACACAGGAAGTACTCTAGCATTGCCATTGCAGATAATAGGATTCGTTTTCACTAATAATCCTAAAATGAAACTGGTATATGGATATATCAATTTACTGTTGCTGAAAGGAGCAAAATGATGACTTGTCCCGGTAAACAGAGCACACAAGATCATAGCCCATATATTTGAAAACCCAAACGATCTACATAAGCATATCCCTGCAACTGCAATGAGTTACTATTCATACAGTTGTATGTGCAATTGTGCACGTAGTCTCAAATATCAAATTTGAAATAAGCAAAATAGTTGGTTGTATTTCTATCAGGAGAATGGACTCATGATGGCCAGTTATCAATTTAATTACCACTATGTTACTGAATCACCAATTTGCACTTAAAATTAATTAATATATCATGCTCAAGTCAAGACAGCCTTTGGGATAGTCTGTCCCATCCAGCTAATGAACATTAAGACTGATCATATAGTACAAAGGCATATTGGTACGGATAATGTAATGTGTGCTGGAATCCAACTTAGTTTTGAGTGCCAGATTCAGCAATTTTTCAAAAGAAAAAGAAAGGATTCAGGAATTCGTCAAATATAGTTTTAAACATGATTATGGATCAATATATTCTTATACAAACTGAGAGGAAACAATTAACTGCACAGCTGACAGCCCATTTTGTGAGATCAATAAATTAGTACATCCAAAGAAAGCATCTAGTGATTGTATGTTTCTAGAAGAAATCTTCGACTGCATAAATTCAATACAGTACCTGATGAAATTAGGTCTAAAGGCAGAAAGAAAATGTAGCTGCACAGATTTGAATTCCCATCATTGGATACATCAATTACCAAATATAATGTATGAACTCTCAGAACACTACATAGTAACACTGTGACACCAGAAATGTGTCTCTGTTGGTCAGATACTGACAGAGACGATAATTTAACCAAATGTTTATTAAAATAGGAATGGATAGTGGAACACAGCTAGGTCGTGTACATATGCCAACACAGTTAAAAAAAACAGCAACAGGAGTAATTGTGATAGGTTGCACTACAATTGAATCTTCTAGAAGTCTTGGATCAATGTTGAAAGTGTCAGTCTACCCAAACCAATTCCAACAGTGACCTTAATAACTTCTCCAGTATACAGGAAGCTACACTTGCTCAGTACTTTTGTATTCAGAATGGCAGGCAGGGCTTATGTCTCAATGCAGAAATAAGGCATGCACAACAAGAAAAGAAAAGAAAAGCAAATCAAAAACCAACACATTTCTTCAGATACTTACATAAACGTTATTACGTTAGCAACTTCACAAACCAGGATAGCCTGAGATCGTGACCAGTGACCACCAATGTTCCAGCACCAACAGAGACCAAACACAGATCACAAACACACCAGCTAACTACAAGCTCTCCTCCAGTGTGAGGAGTACTCGATGATCTTACTCAACAAACAACAAAATGAACAAACACTACTGCAATAAGCAATTGCATTCCTCTACAAGGGCATGGCCAAATTACCGTTTCCCATCATTCTACGACACAGCTAACAAGTATGAGACACATGGTGCCCTCACATACTACCACTCTGATGCAAAGACCGCGGAAATCATAAGCAACTCGGTACAAACAGGCGTCCAAAAATACTAACAAACACCTAGCAAGCAGCCACACTGCGACTAGCGTGCAAACCGCACGACGACACCACGAGGCTAAACACAACCACAGCTATAACCAGATCAGGCCTCGCGGGCACGGACAAGCGAAAACGAATCAGGCGGGATGGAATCAACAGAAGCACGGTCGGTGTCGGATCGGAGGAGCCCTTACCACCCCGGAGGCGCTGACGGTGGAGACGGTCAGCTTCTGGTCGTAGGTGTAGTCCTTCGTGAGCAGATCTGCAGATCATCAAACCACAAACAATGAAAACCCGAACCAAGAGAGAGACGACGATGGAGATGGCGAAGAGGAGCGGGGAAGAAGGGGGAAGTACCCTTGGCCTTCTTGCCGATGTCGGCGAAGAGGCCGGGTCCCTTCATGGCCATGGCGGCGGCGGCGGCTCGGAAAAGGGACGGGAGTGAAGAAGGGGGAGGGGCGAGGGAGGCGGCCGCCGATCGAGAGCGAGGAAAAAGTAGAGGTCAGAGGGGCGACGCCAGGCTCCGTTCCGCCACGAGCTGAGCAGCTGTGACAAATCACAGGCCCGGAGCGAGGTTGGTTGATTCGTTCGGTCAGCTGGCAGCTGCAACCTGTGCCCGGCACGTTTCTGCGTCCTCGGTTGCCCCGGACAAACCATGTGTTCTTTGTTAAGTGTTCGAGCGATTAACGACGACTCGAACTTTCAATATGAATATATAAATTACGTCCGTTTAATAAGTGGAAAATTTATAGAAATCACAAAATAATTTCATAGAAAATCGTTTAATTATTTCATAGAAAGAATGCAGGAGTAGAAAATTTTTCCCGTATCCGTCTAAATTCAAATTTTCATTTATGAATAATGTTTTAGTTCGGGTTTTAACTTTTAAATATGAATGCTATCCATCCTTACCCAACTTAGACCATCCCAACCCTATTGCCTAAAACGGTTGCCTATCCACTATTCAACCACTGTTCCAATTATCCTCTTCTCTGTCTACAGTAACGCTACACGTATAGACAGCCTTTTAGTCAACCCCATTGGGGATAGCCTTAGGAGCAAAGCTAGCAATGTTCGTTCTGCTACAGTGTGCACTAACTAAGTTGCCAAAATATCATTATCTATATTATCAAATTGGTGCTATTAGATCCGCCACGAGATGCATTCTGATATGGCGTAGCTGTGGATACCGTTGTGGGTGTGGTTGGTGCTCGCCTTGGAGGTTGGAGCTGCTGTTCGCGGTGGCTAGCGCATTTGGAGGCGTGCGCTACGGTGAAGTCGGAGCTGCTATGTTGTGGTTCGTAACCTAGCTCGGCAACGATGACATCCGGCGCACTCTTTCGGCTGTTGTTGGTTTGTGGCAGATGGTGGAGGTCTCGTAGAGGAAATCGGAGCTGCTTGGCCTGTGGCTGAGCTCGGCAACGACGACCTGCGCCAGGCTGCAGGGACCGCTGACATGTTTTTTGTGGGGTGTATGTGTTATGCGGTATGTGTTGATGTTCTAATCCAACTGGCCGATGTTGCGTGTTACGTGTTGATGACTCAATTCAACCGTCCGATGTGTTAAGGTTTTCGGCTCGGTTTTCCTTAAAACTAGTTCAACTTCTCTTCTTCTTAATTGAAAAGCAGAGCTCCTGCCATTTACGTTAAAAAAAACTTTGTATTACAACTTGAATCCTGTGACATCTCCTCAGCAATGCATCTTCAATTCCTAACTCCAGAATAAACTAGTCCTAATTAAGAACATAACGGAACAGTATGGCTCATATATATGCTTGGCTTTACTAGCCCTAGCCCTGTACATGGTCCGATTTATGGGGTTAAACCCAACCTAGACCGGAGATGTCTGCAAAGATGGTTTGTACCCGGCGGGTTCAACGACCTCCACGGTTTACGTCTTCCGGTTGTGCGGATCCATGGCGCCAAGCGTCGCCTTTCCTGATGACCGCGAGGCGAACTTGGGGCGCATGACTTCGACGTCGTCATTGTCCTCAGTGGCCGCGCGCCATAGGTGTTGAGAACCTACGAGAAGGGGGCGGCGCTCGTGGAGGAATTTTCCTACAGGGAAGATGGATCCGGCGTCTACGAAAAAATATCGTATGCAATCACTTGTGTGCAATCGTGCAATGAAAGAAT
Source organism: Paspalum notatum (assembly GCA_022530915.1). NCBI lineage: Eukaryota > Viridiplantae > Streptophyta > Magnoliopsida > Poales > Poaceae > Paspalum > Paspalum notatum. The sequence continues at coordinate 5,879,315 of CM039684.1, forward strand.
CTAAACGTCCATTTTGTATCTAATAGAGGTTGCTATTTTATATTTAAACCCTTCCACCTAAAATCTTACATCCGTCTTCTGAAATTTGCTTAAAACCCTTCCGAAATCTCTCTTCTGAAATTTGCTTAAAATCGTTTCAAAATTCTACCATTGGATACTGATCGAATGTTTCAGATTGTTTGATTGTACGATTGTCCACGTAAAATGATTGGACGTGATATGCCCTCAGCATCTACGAGGATCACCTGCTCCTCGCCGCGGCGGGTCTGCGAGCGGGGTGACAACGAGGGTGGTCCCAAAATCACTTCCGCGACAGCAGCCAGCAGGTCCCGTCCGCGCGTACGCGGCGGCGGATGGCCAGGGCCGTGCACAAGCACGTGCGACCGAACAGGGCCCCCGTTTCTTTGGGGCCTCCAAAATTTGATTAGTGAAGCCCATATATAATATTAAAATATTAGAATATAAGGCCCAATTCGCTAATTGTCTTGCTGGGACCCGAAAACAGGTCCAAATATCGTGCACATATGCTGGTCGTGGGATAACTTGACGATTCGTTCGCCCTACGCGCCGTAACTCCTGCAATCTCGCTCGTAGTCGCTACCGTCTCAGCTCGCGCAGCCGTGCCCTAGCGGCCGCATGCGCAAATCACGTTCAAACCAAACCATACCTGGTCTTCTCGTCGGTTTAACTAGCAAAAATGCCCATACGCTGCTATGGTATACGGGTACTATGTAACCACAATATGCATACATGTTTTGCACTGCAATGTGTCGTTGATGAGTCAATCCATTAATCTCAAGACTCCATATGTCTGCCCCCCTTATTGTTTTTTTTTCACGTGTCAGGCTCCACAACTCTAAAGTCAAACTATATCTTTTACACTTCTTTAAATGGATATATTAATAAATGTATATGTTTGTCTAAATAATATTACGCTATACGATATTCTAAAATAACCGTGGACCGTTCATTTAATTAGATTCGAACTATTAAGACTGAAAAAGATGACATGAATAAATGTGTTGGTAGTTACATATTAATTGTGTTACCTAAATGTTGATGAGAAACTTGGGATCTTTTGAAGACTTATCTGCGCAATAGACAATAGGTATTAATGCCAACCAATTTTATATAAAATATTTGAGCTCGAATGTAAAGATGTCAAGCTAAATGTTGACAAACCAAGGGTCTTTGGAGAATTTTCTGCAAATTCACATTTGTTAGTTTTTTATTTTGTGCATTGCAACATGAACAAAGATCATGTCACTTTTCAAGATCAATCAAACAAACTTTGGTTCGCTTAAATTATTTTCAAAGCATATTACATAAGCATAAATAAATCAAATATAAATTGGTACAACTCAAATATAATCAATTTGTGCTGATTACATAAAATAAAAAAACATTGTATGATAGTGGGAAAATTAAATTAATGTCTGTCCAAACAATGCAATCGGCCCATTAAGCCTTCATAGGCCCAGGCTGCCACCTCGCCTAGCTCTCTGCCGTCCGTCAAATTGGACGATTGAGATCGTCCCTCTTCTAGTTGTAGAAGGACGATGAACGGAACCCTACTTATCTGCTTCCAGTCTTTCTAAGGAGTAGTTTCTTCTTTCTCCACGAGTTCAGCTTCTCCAGCATGCTCGCATTAGTCATCCATGGCCCCGCCGAAGGCCTGCAGCTACGGAGGATATACAGGGTGCCGAAATCCATTCCCCCAGCACAACGCTTTAGAAGCCTGCACTGTCGATTTTCTTCACCGAGCGTCTAAGCATGCTCACCCAGGGGCGATTCCCGGGGGGCACAGGGGCAGTGTCCCCCCTAATCCTTTTGATTTTCCAAAGAACCACTTAATAATCTAGCTAACTTAATACTAATCTAGTGTATATAGAGTGTGTTTGTCCCTCCTAATTTTTTGTCCTGGCTTCACCACGGGGCTCACCACCGCTGATAGCAACCCCCGCTCGGCACTCTGTTTCGGAATTCCTCGTTAACTATCGCTCACGCGTCTGGCTCCGAGCGAACGATTCTTCAGCACGCTGGTGGACCCAGGTGAGGCGTGGGGGCGCTGGCCACAGCCCCCCGTGCAGCCCAGGTGACATTTTATCTTTTTTTACGATAATTTTATAGAACATAATTTATTAGTATAATTTTACGCAACCATAATTTATCGTGATAACTTCATGCAATCATAATTTTATTACCAATATTTTTATGCAACCTTAATTTATCACGATAACTTTATGTAAATATAATTTTATCATGAATATTTTATGCAACCATAACTTATCACGATAATTTTACGTAAGCATAACTTTATCACAAGTATTTTATGCAATCATAACTTTTTTGTTTTTTCTTTTTCTTTTCCTTTTTTACGATAATTTTATGGAACATAATTTATCAGAATAATTTTTATGCAAACATAATTTTATCACGATAACTCTATGTAAGCATAACTTTATCACGAATATTTTATGCAACCATAACTTATCACGATAACTTTATATAAGCATAATTTTATCATGAATATTTTATGCAACCATAACTTATCACGAAAACTTTATGTAAGCATAACTTTATCATGAATATTTTATGCAACCATAATTTTTTTTTCTTTTTTTTACGATAACTTTATGGAACATAACTTATCAGGATAACTTTTACGCAACCATAATTTTTATCACGATAACTTTACGTAAGCATAACTTTATCACGAATATTTTATGCAATTATAACTTATCACGATAACTTTATATAAGTATAATTTTATCACGAATATTTTATGCAACCATAACTTATCACGATAACTTTATGTAAGCATAACTTTATCATTAATATTTTATGCAATCATAATTTTTTTTCTTTTATTTACGATAACTTTATGGAACATAACTTATCAGGATAACTTTTACGCAACAATAATTTTATCACGATAACTTTACGTAAGTATAACTTTATCACGAATATTTTATGCAACCATAACTTATCACGATAATGTTATGTAAACATAATTTTATCACGAATATTTTATACAACCATAATTTTTTTTACGATGACTTTACGGAACATAACTTATCAGGATAACTTTTACGTAACCATAATTTTATCACGATAATTTTATGTAAGCATAACTTTATCACGAATATTTTATACAACCATAACTTATCACGATAACTTTATATAAGCATTATTTTATCATGAATATATTATGATAATAAGTTGTGTGCATAAATTTACAATTTATCAAAAATTAGAAAAATAATTATAATAGAGAAAAAAACCGGCTGCCGGTATAACGCAGGCAGGGACGCTCGTACGTGGGAGTGGGGCGCTGTAGGGGAAGCAGGTGGGGCCAGGTGTGTAGCGTGTAGGCTGTAAGGGGCGGGGACGGGGGCGTCTGCACGTGGGCGTGGGGGACGCTGGAGTCGCTCGCTGGATTCCAGCCCAACGAGCGCTCGCGATTTAGATGGCCCCACTCTGTTTCCTACCGATGACGTACCATCCTAGGATTTAATACTGGCTTCATCTATATCAGATTTAGGTATGCTCTCTTGTCCTTTAATGAATACTTTTTGGCACGCTTGACATGAGCAGGATCAATTAGGAGATCACTGCCACTTTGTAATTTTGTTTTTTTTTTCTAAGCTGCAATCTCCTTTTTTTTCCTCCTTTAAAGAATATTTTTTGTAATATTGTAAATAGGAGCACGACTGACATGTGTTTTCTCCTTTTTTTTTTTTTGTAATTTTGTTTTTCTGAGTGTGCAAGTCACATGTCTTTAAGTCGATCTAGCAGATCTGCAGATGAAAACATGTGGGGGTGGCAGGTATTGCTTGGGGGGATGCCGCTCGCAATCTTGATTTGTCTTCAGCTTTGGCTAATTTGTATTTACGTACATACTTTCCTATTATGTATTTATGTATCTGGTTGATATGGATTTGTATTTTTAGCGTGGACTCCTTTCTTTCCCTCACCTTTTCCGATCCAAGATGGGAGGACGACAGATTGACTAGGTCGTATTCGTGCAATCCATAAAGGAGAGACTACAGGCGATAGAAGCATGGCCCACCTGTCGGTTTCACATGGGCATGTGACGGAACAAAGGGACCATGAAACCTTATTTGCTTTAATATTAAAATACTAGGAAATATGCCCATGCGTTGCAACGGGTGACGGCTACATAGATACAATATCACACTAATATACTTATACATTGCTAGGCATGGTAAAGGGCATGTTCTCCACTGCGACGAAAAATTGGCCAAAAAACATAGAACACACATCAACCACAATTTTGATAAACACGAAACGACAATAGAGAGAACTTAAACTTCTCAATATTGTTGATGTCGATGGCCTCACTCAATACGCTACTTTGTATATATCCTCACTGATTGTACAATTGGGTTGCAAACAGTGTAGCAATGGAAGGGAAGACGAAGCACGTAAGAAGACAGAGATAAGCACCAGCATGAAAGTGACTCTAGCGATGTCTTCTAAATTCATCAATATCCTAGAAATATTCGAACCTCTATAAAAGACCCCTCCTCTAAATCATATTTCATTATTTCTCTCTATCGTATCACCAAACCTTTATTCATATCACTCATACATTTTATTCATATTCCTATAATAGTAGTCACTTAATACGTTTTGCAGGTTACAAAACGTGCCGTCATAAGTATATTTTTTTGCCTTTTCTTTTATATATTTTTCTCAAAAAGAAAGGTACTATATCCCCACACAGCCACACGTACGCCTGTACTACTCTCTCCACACGGCCACACGTAGCACCTTCTCGACCCCTCTCCCTCGTCTGCTTCCGCGTATGCCGGGCTGGTCCGCCTCCATGCTCCATCGGCCTCTGGCTGCCGGGCTGGTTTGCCGCAGCCGACGGCCTGGTCCGCCTTGCGCAATCGCCTGGCGCCGGCGCCCCTTCTCCCTCGCCGGGGTCGGCTGCAGGCCCCCTTCCTTGCGCTCGCCTCAAAGCACAGCTCGATTGGATCTGGGTTGCCATGGCACCATGTTTAGAGGCATGGCTCGATGTGGTCGACAGAGGTCCGATGGTTTTTGCTTCACTTCTCTGGTTCTTTTCTTGATCTCGGATTTTCTTTGGACATCTCTAGCTCATGGTAACTTGGTGTTCATGTCAATTGGTTCCGATTCATGAGGTGGATATTTTGCTGTTCTACAAGCGATGTGGTATTAAACAATGCTATTGGTACCGATTGTAGGGCTGATAAATATTCGGTGGAGAGTTTTAGGCACACTACGACTATTGTTTTCGGACGAAATCAATCTGTTTTAGGATTTGTTTGTGGGTGGGAGAGGTTCTCTCCTGATATGTCTAGCGGTCGATGAACTCTAGGAGGGGGCCCACATGTCAGACGTGGATATATGTTGACGGACCAAGAAACCAGACCAACGGAACAAAAAAGACCTTATTTGCTTTAACATTAGGTATAAATATAGATTAGGTAGAGATAGAGATGTGGTCTGGTCCATGGGTTGGTCCGGCTTAAACCCAGACCATGTACATGCCTAGGTCACCTGCGTGCGGCAATCACACATGCTCGCCAGCAATTGCCTGCTTCTTCACACAGATCGCAAGCACCAAGTCCATGCCACTTGCAAGCGACACCGCCACCGCCATTACACGCCGCCAGACCACCGACACGGAATCTGAACATCAGCAAAACAAACATCAACCGAAACGTACGTACGTGATTTTCTGTCGTTTCCTTTCTCGCTTCTTCCCTTTGCTTTACCTCCCTTTCATCACGTTGATCGTGAGTTCGTGACGATGTGATGGGGACGGCGGTGGCATAGGAGATAGGACACGCCAAGGACAACGAAGGCGCGGGCCATGTTTGCATGGTGGACGGTAGTATAGGTAGAGTCAGTCGACGTGCTGTGTAGTGGAGGCGGGACGAGGCTTCATATGCGTCTTCTGCAACTTGGTTAAGCTAGGTACCTATGGATCTGTTTGGTTGTTGGGCTTAGTCCGGCCAGCCTGCTAGCCGTAGCCAGCCCAAACTTGCCTAGGCTCCAACAGTACAGGCTGTTGTGTTTGGTTGAATTTTTCACCTACCTTGGCCCACGCTGGCTTGTGTTTGGTTTTCTGATTTCGCCCTCATCTCGCCTCCCCTCTCTCTCCTCCGACCGCTGCCAGCCATGAGCACCTTCAAGCCGCTACCATGCTCTTCTCCGCCGGATTCGTGCCACCGCCGGCCCCTCATCCGCCGTGGATCTGTGCCACCGCCGGAGAGGCGCCACCTCCTCCTCCTCGGCCTCCTCCGAAGGTGGATCCAAGCCGGCCGCGAGATCCAAGGCGTCGGCGAGGGGCTCGGACGGCGGTGAGTGGCGGCGAGGGGCGCGACGGCAAGGAGATCACTCACCTTTAGATCGGCGCCGCCTCTCTAGATCCACCTCGCCGACGAGCGGCGGGGCAGACGACGACTCTGGGCAGCCCAGATGGCGACGAGGGGCGGTCCACGCCGCCGCCGGAGAGTCCTCCTCCTCGTGCCTCCACGACTGAGCCTCCTGCTTGTGGCGGAACCGCCGATTTAATACGGGCTAAGTACGCCTGTCACCATTAGCTTACAGTGTACTTAGACCGTACTAAACCCGGTCGTCCGTCGAGAAGCCCTCGGCTCTCGATTTGCACCATATCCCAGAGGAACCGACATCACACACATCCGACTCACGATGGAGCCACAACAGTTACATCATCACAGGCATTTGAATAGATAGTAATAAGGCTTTAAGTTACAAACCAGGTTCTGAATAAAATAAGTTCAACATAGGGCCAACATCGGCCGAATTTCGAAATATTGTCTCACAGCGGAAGTCTAAGACCATAGGTCATGCTTAAACCAAAAGAAATGCAGTAGATGAGTGACATCACGCCCACTGATGTCACCCCCATGCCATGACATGACTCCTGTCACTCCTGATGATAACAGGCTCCCCCGCCAACACAGGCGCAGAAGAGGAACTCCATACCTGAAATCCAAATATTGGGGGCAAACCCTGAGTACTAGGTACTCAGAGGACTTAATGGCAAGGCTTACGGCTGACGCAAAGCTTGCTTACTATCATTGGATCCTTAGCCTTTGATTCTTAGCTCAAAAGTTTATTTACGGATAGTGGGATTTAACAGCCACTACCCTTGTGAAAGAAAGAGATAATCCTTTGCAAGTACATAGCTATCATCATTATGAAATATCTGAGTCTCAAATAATAATCAACCACTTGATATCCAAACCATGAATCATAATGCAGAATATTAAGGTTATTACTACGTTGCCCGTCAGTGATATTTGACATTCTCACACCTGGTGAGCATCAGCGATTCGAATCGATTTTTAATTCCCGGGAATAACTAAAAATGCCAGGGGCCCATATGCTTACTCACACGACGGCTTTCCCACATATAGTCCCCCTCCTCCACCTGTCCCATCCCAAGTTCGATTCACTCCCACCTGACTCCCGGGTTGTGCCCCCATGACGAGCCTGCCGACATCTCGGTCTCCCCGTCATGAGCACCAAGCTCCTCCGGGCCACCTTCCTCTCAACCAGTGGGTAGGAACGTGTTTCTGTTCTCCGGATGGCACAAGTAAGGTTTCACCGGCCCCATTAACCGGGTAAGCACTTTAGCAATGGTATGCCAACCAGCAGGCGAACAGCGGACGGGCCTTAAACGACTCGGGCGGAGCCATTACACCGCAACAACACACACCTCGAAAAGTAAAGCTTAATCTCCGCCCGGTCTCCTTTTAATCATCAACAGTGAAGCCATCAAGGCAGTTTCCAGTGTATCATTTTCTTTTCAAGGTCAACCTACGTGACGAGTGACCATTCGCTCGTGTCTACTTAGCCCTATCATTTCTATGCAACTCGTCCTACGGACCTATTATTGGTGCTAGGGCCAGGGCGGCCAAGGAATCTAATGCAGTGAGGTATCAATCAACTCCTAATGCATATGCGTAACAAAATTCATATTTTTGCTGGGAATCATGTGAGCCTGCCTACCTTCCTCGCTAGGGTTAGCCTCCTCGGCGGTGAAGTCAGGTGCGGCCTGCGGGTACTCTTCTTGCTGCAGCTCGGGTTCCGGGTCTTCTGGCTCCTCGATCAATGGCTGCTGTTGTGCCTGCTCCTCGATCCCGTGCTCTATATGCATGCCATCATATGCAAAAGAGTGCGATAAATGCAGTGTCGGACAGAGCGCAGTGAATATATAACCCGCAGCGGAAAATAGGGCAAAGTAAGTAAACATTTCTATTAGAGGGGAAAAATGGACATGCATGACAACGCAGTACCTAAGACTTGCATCTATATGCTTTATGGACTTTCGACACCCTGTACTAGCCACCATACTTGTCTAAAAATTTTCCTAGTAATTTAAATACACTTTTTCCTATTTCCCTTTTCTCAACTAGCAACTTTTGTTATTTTTCAAACCACCTCGCAAAACCCATATGCCTGGCCTCATTTTGGATTAGTGGGCTAAATCAGCTATTACCAAGCTAAGAAAAGTGTCAGGGGTTCATATTAGCCATCTTCCATTTAGCCCTTACTTCTATTACCATAATTATCTATTTTATCATGAAAAAAAGGAAAACAGTGTGTAAAAGAGAAAAGCTAGGGCCACAAAATTTCATACACTGTCTAAATACCCTACACAGGCCACTGCCCAAGTTTCACCCCATTTGAAGTTCATTAGATATACTTTTTCCTATCTACAACATAGAACATGCATGTGCAAAATTTATGAACAAAAGTTGACATGCACAGATCCATATCATATCCATTGCATAGATCATTTTACTGTGGTTCCAGAACAACAAGATTTTCCTTTTTAGGATTTTTATTCGATTTTATATGATTTATCAAAGTTTCAGCCGAAATAAATCCATTTTAAACGAAATTTACTCAGATCCAGGGGCTATTGCATAATTAACCTATAGATCCGAGGGCCTAGACGTAAGATCTACAAGACTCGGTAAACAGGCGGGAGGACCGGCTTGGAAATAGGGGAAAACCCGGGGGCTAGCTCGCAAAAGCGCCCCCGGTCGTCTCCCTCCCCGCGCCAGGCACGGTCGCGCGACGCGCGCGCGCGGCGCGCTCGCGCGCGCCGGCGAGCTCGGGCTCGCCGGAGCCGCGACGCGGGGTCGAGGGGACGCGGGGCGGGGCGGCGCTCACCGTGGGCGTGAAGTGGACGGCGGAGGCGGCTCGGGTCGGCGGGGAACGGCGACGAACGGCGGCGGCGACTTGAAGCTCCCGGCGCGACGCGACGTCGAGCCGAGCTCGATCTCCTCGGGGGAGAGGAGTCCGACGACTAGATCTAGTGGAGTGAGGGCGGCGCGGAGCGGGGAGTGCGGTGGTGGGGTTGGTTTGGCTCGGGGAGGCCGGATGGCGGCGGCGCGAGCTCGGGTTCGAGCTCGGGTTCGAGCTCGCCGCCGGCTATGGCGGCCGCGGCGAAAAAGGGCTCGGGGCGGGCGGAGAGAGGCAGAGGAGCGGGGCGTTAGGGTTTTGGGGCGCGGGGCTCCTCCCTTTTTAGAGGCCGGGGGTCGGGCAGCGCGGGCAGGGCGGAGAGGGCGCGGGCGGTGGCCGGACGGCCGCGGCGGTGACCGTCGGCCGCGTGGTCGCCGTCGTACGCGGGAGGACGACGCGCCGCGCGGCGCGGACCGCGTCCATGAGCCGCGAGCCGCTGACGGGTGGGGCCAGGACGCGAGACGGAGAGACGGGCGCAGTGGACCGGGTCTACGGGGCGAGGCCGAAACGGCGCGGGCCGGCCCAGTTTGGACGCCGCGGGCGGGAACCCGACAGGTGGGGCCCACCTGTCATAGAGAGAAGGAAAAAGGAAAATCCAAAAATGGAAAAATCTCCTTTGACTGCTGAGACACCTCTTTTCTATTTGCGTTTTTGGGCATCTTAGAGGCCGATTTAGGTGAAACTCAAAATACAAGGAGTGTTCAAAATTTTGTAAGCTACAACTTTATTATAAACTTTGACCCCCAGTTCTATGGTCAAATTTGGTCTAAATTTGAATTTGAGTTGCTGCCTTAGGTTTGACCCGCAGGATGCCCCATCTTAGAAATTCTAAAAATCCCTTTTCTAGCCATTTACACCTCATGTGCCTTTTGGGAAAGTTGTGTAGAATTTTATGGTCTACATTTTGTTCAATGGGAGCATTTCTTGAAAGTGGCTGTAGGTTTGTACAAACTTGGGTTTTCAAAACCAGGCTGGTTTGGGTTGGTTATTTGGGCTGACAGAAAAAGGTTCAAAACACTAATTTGAATTTATCTTTTGCCCAAACTCAATTTGACAAAGTTGTTCATTAGGTCTTTATCTACAACTTTGGTAATATGAGCTTCCCCCACAACCCAACAGAATTCAAACTACAAGCCTGGCATTGTCCATGATTACTGAAAAAAAATCCCACATTATGACCAAATCCCTCTAACCCTGATTATGACATGATGCTTATGATGCATGATAGTGTACAATTTACTTAATTTAGGTACTTGAGATGCTGGAGCATCACACTGCTGGCGCGTCCACGCCCGGCTAGAAGCCGAGGGGTGGGGCGGACGACGGCGAGGGGAATGCAGAAGGTCGCGGCTGTAGAGGTGGCGGCAGAGCCAGCAGGTGGTCAGCTGAAGCCAAGGGTGCACGCGCGGAGCCTGGCCAGGAGAAAACGGCCAAATCGGGCGTTCTCGCGGAGCCACCCCAGAGCCCACTTTTGCACTACCGGGGCCTGGCTAAAAAGCTGGCCAGCCAACCAAACACACCAAGTTGTACTATAGGAGCCTGGCTAAGGTGCTGGCCACCCTACCAAACAGAACCCAATATGGCCCAATTCAATCCAACACAGATGAAAAAATATCTAATCGGCCCAACATGCACCAAAATAATATAAAATGTTAGGTTATTTTGTTCTAAATTGTACTTGCATCCCACGTAGGTTGAAATATATTTTTTGTGTATTCAACATTTTTAATTACATAATTCAACATATTATTTGATTGACTTCAACATTTTAGCAAAGCCAGTTCAATATTATATATATAATGTTGAATTAGTACAATTAGAATGTTGAAACAGTGGATTAGTATAGTAAACAAACAAAAGAGTAGTTGTCCACTTGTGTACCGTAGTACTCATACATGAATGAGTGGGCGGCAATAAATAAAGAATGGAAACTAGCCGAACAACATGAATGAGTGTACACTAGTATAATTTATATGCAATGAAAAATGGAAAGCAGGAATTCGAAAAAAAAAGAATGGAAAGCAGGGCGGGTGGCCACCTGCCCGGGGACGAAATTGCTCCTCCACCAACCGCGATCATGAGCCGGTCCATCCGCTTGGGAAAACAACGATGGAAGCGGAGCGTTGTTTCTCCGACGCAGGCCCACGGGTCGGAGCGTACAATGGGTTGGGCAACAGAATTGGAAGGTTAGGAATCACGGATCTCAAACATTGCAAGTTGCTTGGTCTTTGTTCCTTCTGCAAGATGCATAGGATTTGTGGCGGGACGAGCGCCGTCCGGCCCAGCACACAAGTAGCCCGCTGCAAAGAGGCTGTGGCGGATCACAGATGGGGAGCACCAAGCGAGGAGGACCGAGGCTTACCAATAATGTGGGAAAAGGTTTTTAAATGTTGCCTTATCTCTGCTATTTATCAAGTACGCAGTGTGGACACACAAACGGACCATGCCCTCGCTTCCCCGCGCGCCCTCCATCTCGCCCCGGCCCCGCATGGAAATCGCGCCGCAGATCCTGTCCGCCATTATCGGGATCATCCACACATCGCCCGTCATCCCGGCGCCATCCTAGCCCTCCTTGCGCCCCCGCCCGTGATGTTGTACCAGACATCCAGACCCCAGCCCATTGTGTTCGCCAGCCTCCAGCCCCGCCTGGAAGCGCCGCCACCGCACCTGTGCCCCGACCCGCCCGCGCCGCCAGCGCCCCCGACTCAACCACACCGCCACCGACGCACGCAGCCGCGGCCCTGTGCCCCGACTCGCCCCGCGTAGCCACGGCCTCCGTGCTCCGCAGCCGCCTCCGCGCAACGACTCGCCCGAGCCGCCGCACCCCCGACTCACCCGCGCCGCCGCCGACGCGCGCAGCCGCGGCCTCCGAGTGCCGACACCGCCGAAGCAGCGCATCCCCGGCCTACGCGCGCAGCCATCACGCCGCCGCCGATGGGCGCGCCAACGCCCGATCTGTCTCACCATCCACACCACCGCCCGGTCTGCCTGTTCTAGCGACGCTGCCTCCATGCTTGCGTTCTAGGACTTCAGGGCAAGGCTAGGTACATCTTTTTCCTACCTCCTCTTGCTTCTATGCCAATTTTAATCAATTAGACGCATGTCGCGGCCGGCAGCTCCCTGCCTGCCAGACTGGTGGATTGTGTGCCACTACGGTTTAGTGACCTAATTGGGTTGGAATCTCTCTGGTGTTTGTGATTGAAATCAGTAATATCAGCTGTGTGAAGGACGATGCCATTCAATCAACTTATTTGTTCATTTTGTTTTGACAAATAATTTTTTGTCATGCTAATTTTCTGTGCCATAATAGCTCACAACTAACTATGAATAATGTGAATTGTGCGAAAGTGAGAGGCAAAGGATTATTTGGGAGGCAGCCTCGCCAGTCACCACTACAATCAATCGAAGGACTACCTCGACAACAGGCAATTGTGTGTAAGCTGATTGCTTCAAACATAACAAAATCCAAGGTTGATTTTGACTCCGCCGCTCTAAATTCATTTTATTAGATTTGCGATGTTATGCCGCATACATATGATCTGCCAATAAATTTTCGTGCATTGTTCCTTCAAATCTGACCACACGTACTTGCAACTGATTAGGTATCGATATTTGTTTTTACCACACTTCAATTCTTTAATTAAATAAATAATGGGATTATTGATCTGTCAAATCTTCACCTCACTCGCTAGCTAAACTGAATATTTGATATGACATATTAACATAATAATGTGAAATTATCTGGTTTTGTGTCTTAAGTCCTAACTAACCGTCATTGTCAAGTGGTTGTATTAACTAGAATTAGGAAGTGAGGCATTTGTATTGCAAATAGATCTACCATTAGTTGACTGACATAAGTTCAAATCCTTCGTTACTGTTTTTTTTTCTTAGAAACTGTGGGATATATAAGGTTGTATGAGTTGAAAACAATTCTGATAGATTCTTACATTGATTGAAGAGGAACCCATAAACATTCATTGGTATCTGCCACTGCCATTGTTAGTTACTATAGTCTACTACTGAATTTTCTAGGTTCTTTGACAATTTATGATAGCTTTCTTTACATTGTTTGACACTCTAGATACTTTATGTCTGATTAGCAAATATATAATTAAAAATATGGTTGGTAATGTGCCATAATAGATTAATCTCTAGCAGCCAGTGAAAGATGTATGGCCACAAATGAGTAGGATTTGTCTGCAGGTTTAGCATTTTGCATGCCCTATCACCAGTCACAAGTGGTAGTTACATTACCCTTGCAAACAAATTCTGTTAAGGTTCAAGATTTTAACTGCGCATAGCAGCTTCTGATCTTTCTGAACATTCTAAATTCACAAAAAAATAATTTTGTTGATGGCTCCACGGTTGATGCATCTGATCCGGGAAACAATTTATAGTGCAGTTTTTTTCTAACGTGATTCTACCTGTTATTGAATAATTCATCCCACTAAAATGATGTGTCTGAAACCTTACATTTTGCATGCAGTGGATGAAGGATGTTTTGGTCCAGTAAAAGCTAAATCTATATGCTCTTCCCTAAAAGGATTGAATGATGATGTCAAAGATATGTTTGTTGAGGAGTTTCAGTGCATTTGGTACACACTAATTTTTCGTTCTTTTTCCATTCGTTGTTGTCATTGCTGCTTTTGACAGGCTGTGACTATGGTATGTTTTTTTTTCCGTAGCAACGTATGGGCATAGTCCTAGTAACATCTTATGGATCAAAACGAATCGGACCGCATTTCTATTCATTTTAAACTAAAAATTATCAAGAGCTCAATTAAATCGTGAAGAAACATTTGGACCAATGGGTCATCAAGGCATGCGCGTCGTGATCTCTGGTCGCACAATCGAGGACAAAGCGTCTTTTGTCTTGCAACCATCATTGACTCACGACGGGAGGATACTTGTGGATACCGCATGCATAATTATTTTTCTTTCGGATTAGATAGTGACAATCCGATATTGTTATACATCTCAGCGCCGTACTAATATCCCATTTTAAAGATACGAATAAAGATTGAATATTAACTATTCGGTACGTCCCATTTAGTCTCAAGACCTTTTCTGACCAATAATCAAGAAATACAGTTTCGTCCTAAGCGTCAAGCCGAGCTTAGCAACCGTGTAGCGTGTACTCGTTATAGGCAAGTGTGGGAGAAATTTCAGGGTAGTGGCGAAGTGCACATCAACTTGAGTCCATCGGGGCAGCTTCACTTTGACACATGCAGCCTCTTTTTTTTTTTATCAAACACAGAGAAATGTATATTTTCATCATCATATTAAGAGATGAAAAAAGGGCAAAGCGCCCTTACAAACACAAACCCTCGCGCAGAGAGAAACATTCGCAAAACAGCAAAACATGAGACCTTGGAAGCATTAGTCCTTTCCAAGAACGCTCCTTGTGTCGGCACCCATACCACTATCCAAAAGAGTGTTACTTCAGAATTCAGATCTCAATTCGCAAGGCTTTCATGATTTGACACGCCATTGTGATATGAATGTCAAATCCTAAAAGGCTCGCAGATTGAGACCCCAAGTTCCTTCGCCACTGTGTTTACAGGGAAGTTGTGCATCCCACAAGAGAAGGGAAACACCACAACAGCCAAACTGTCTCCATACTTTAAAGCTTGACTGAAACTACAACACTAGTTACAATATCATGTAAGGCTAATCCGTCAGAGGATTGGATTTCAAAAGATGGTAGAACTAACAAATAGATGATGTCAGATACGAAGGTCTTCAATGTCTGACAGAAGGGTTGCACCACCCGCTGATCTTTCATCTGGGAGGCTAACAACCAACTGACCACAAGCGCCAGCTATGTCTTGACCCATCTGCTGGCGAACAGTGGTTCTGATGTTGTAGATGCATCTTAGTACCTTTTGGAACTTCTTCACATTCTGGTCACTGCTTGTCTTGAAGTTGCTTGATGATCCAATTGGATTGAATGGTATCAGATTTACAACCTGTTTGTAATTTAGAGAATATCAACATATTGATGATTCCATTACCACACAAAGGCGAACATACAGGTAATACTACCTGCAACGCTGCATCGAATTATAGAGTGCGCGTTTTGTGGAAATTCAAATTCTGTATATTTTACCAACACTTGGTCAAAGTATGTTCAATGCACCAAAAATTACACCACAGAATTCATATTTCAAAGGTGTTATCGCACTATATTATTTTTATAGCTTTAAACAATATATTGTGAGAAAACAATAGTCAAAAATTAATTTTGCCAACCATACCAAAATAAAATACATCCTATACAGTTGGATAGAGGGAGTAATGTAGCTTTGAGGAACTAAATGCGGTAGCATTATAAGCATGTTAATCAATATGATTTGAAGCACACATTGATAATATATGCAGTTCAGATAAATGCCAAAAGCAACACACGTAAAATTAGGAGGGGTGGCACATCAGAAAAACCAATCAAAGATGGGAATCATCAATCCAAGTCACATAGAGTAAATTCAGGGCACCATAATTAATAAAATAGAAATATCAAAGGCAAACAAATTGGCGAAAAGATGGAACAATAAGACTCGTCGAGGAATAGAGAATGGATGAAGTTAATTGCAGCAAAACAGACTGATTGGACATCATGTTAAATGAAGTAATCAGAAAAAAAGTAGAGCAAGGTAATGACGATAAAATGAAGTAATGTAACAGTGACTCACCGCTTTAAACATTTCAAGCAGTTTACCAAGCTGATGTGCATGCTCCTCCTGATCGTTAACTCCATCAAGCATTATATACTCGATGAAGATTTTCTGCTTGCTGTAATGAAACATGGCAGTGTGAATGTGTGATCAGAAATCAAATCCTTGTGCTAATATTTTGACACTGGCAATAGATGGCATTGTTGTAATCTCACCTCTCATTTTGATAGGACTGTAGCGCATTCATTAGCTTTCCTAAAGGAAAGGCACGTGCAGCAGGCATTATCCGACAACGTATGTCTTGGTCAGGAGCGTGCAGTGAAACAGCTAAATTCACATTTGGAAGATCATCATTGAATTTATTGATTGCATGAATGATTCCGACCTGCATTGATCATTGAATTTGAGCGACACTAATTATTAAGAAAATCCCATCTTTCAGCTTCTCTAATTCAAAATCTATCTTTAAAGAAACATTTTGATGGAACATACTGTGATTTTAAAGTTAATATGGAAATCAAAAGTATGTTTAGTAGATGTTACTTCACGCATACAAAGTTAACAAACACAGAAAAAAATATACACAACATGATGGAAACCATGCAATTCTACAGTACAAACTAGAAGCAGCATAAGTGAAAAGAAAGGGCTAAGAACTGCATAATCTTAAGTAAATGTATTTTAGAAGGCCATGGTGTCAAATGTTAGCATTCAAACTCTACAATGATAAAACAAGTGATGATCAGTAGCAATAAGGTAGAATAGAACAATTCATCCAAAAAATATACATCTGGCAAACAACACAATTTACCAAGATTTTCATACTTGAACAAACAGTTTTTGACATATTCTCCATTGTGTGGCTTATAGCAGAAGAGATGCAGTAGGTCATTCAGAAGTTTACCAGAAGCCACTAGACAGGAGGCAGCATATCATATCAAAATACCACTAGCATATAGTTTATAAGAAGATTTGATTAGAAGCAAAATATAGTGCTTCAGAAACAATCCCAAGAACGTGATTTCACACGCAAATAGGTGATTATCCAAGTATGCTTACAGTAGACACAGTAATTCTCTTAGGTGAAAGCTGAAAAGGAGATCCAGTAAACACTCCGATTGCTTCAACCAAAGCATTATAGTTGTTCATCGGCTCCCCCATTCCCTGCATATAGAGAAGAATAAGAATATAAAGAGCACAACACTTCTTTAGTCTCTGGAGGGCACTAAGATTCTTAAAAAATATCAAATAAAAATCATTTATCATTGTTCTTCTCAACAAGGACATTACAATACCCAGTTCGAAGGATGTTCACCTATGTGGATAACAATTTAAAATTTTAAACAGGCACAAACATTTAGCAACCCAGGTATTGTACTGTGTAGCATTCAGCAAATCAGTTTTTTCCAATTACCATATGAAAGGGACATAATCTAAAAGTGCCTTGAATCATGAACAGACAACAATAACTCATGTTTACTATAATAATTTAGGAACTAACTAGAACAGTGTATCAGCATTTTTGGCAAAATGGGGAAGCCGCAATTAAATCTGGCCAGCACGATAAAGATGAAAATATTGTTACAAGGGATCAGAAAAGATGCAAAAGGCTGTATTCAAGTGCCATGACTTTTGTCTTTTGAATAGAAATTTCAGGTAACTTACAGTTACTTGAGCAAAACTTACCATGAAAACAACATTTCGAATCTGAGAATAGCGGGATGAATGGACCAACTGCTCTACGATTTCTCCAGAAGATAGATTGCTTTTGAAGCCCATTGTTCCGGTAGCACAGAATCTGCAGCCCATCTTGCACCCAACCTGTTTAGTATTGTGCAAGCAAAGCCAACACCAGTAACAAGAAAGTCATAAGCTTACCAAGAACCATATCTAACTGATGCGAATAAAGTTATGTTCTGGCAAAAGGTTTTAAACCATTAGAAACAAGTTTTCCCTGATTTAAGAGCATCTGAAATCCACATCAGAAATACAGGATAGGGAGACAGCTATATTTACCTGTGATGACACACAAAGGGTTGACCGCACTCCTCCAGAGCGAGGCTTTCCATCATACTTCCCCAGTCGCGTGTCATAACGCATGACCACCGCTTCTACAGACTCCCCATTCTACACCACCAATTTTTAAGCTTGGTAAGTCGGTGTTGTTCAATGTTAAAATTAACAAACCCTGAAAAAGGAAAAACTCGCTGATAACAGAAAAAAGAAATAAGTAGTTCACAGGCAACAGATAATTTCACCATTGAATAAATAACAGCCAAGGTTCAAAAGAGGGCATGCAAGCAAGTTTTTTTTTTCTCGAACCACACAGAAGAGCTGCGCATCATTTCATTAAGAAAGCAAAGAGAGAGGCCTTGGGAGAAAAGAGTCCCCCAAGGCCAAAAAGTACAACACCACCCACTCTTACATAAAACACAAGGAGACACACGACCACGACCTCTAAGAGCCCGCCCTTAGGACTAAGTCCTGGAGGGCTCTTGCCCCTGCCAAACACCACATATGCCCTTCATCAATCACTGCCTGAACCACCAACCCTGCATCCGGCCTGACATTCTCAAAAATGCAAGCATTCCGATGCTTCCAAGCAATATTGTTCACTGTAAGGATATCATTATGCAAAAAAGAGGGGGATTGGAACTGAAATTGTGGTGTTGTGGACGATCTAATACAGGAGATGATACCACACTCATAACAGATATTATAAGGAGAATGAAACCATTATCATGAGTTGTTCATTTTGAAGACCAGTAAAAACTCCAAATATACAGCCAAATGGCTAAGAAGACACACAGGTTTCAGCTGGACTTAAATATGAGAACTAAAATGGAAATCCAAAATTCCAAACAAAAAGAAAGAATGATATGGCTAAGCTGTTCATTTTCAAGATGACTTGAAGCTCCTACTACCTAGCCAAATAGCAAAAAGGATAGCGACAGCAGAAATACTCATGCACAACATTAGTCATAGTAACGGAAGCAACATGCCAAGTAATACTTGTATTCGCAAGAAATGTTTAATAACTGGAAGGTCCTTCTACTGCAGATTGGATCCATGCCAGCCAAGAGCATCATGTTCTTGCTCATCTTGGAGCTCCATGTTCATATTTCAGCTCTATTGCATCCGATCCAAGACAACAATATAATGATGATTTTCTCTTCCAAAAAAAACTACAGGATGAGGCATTTCAAGGTGTATTATTAAGCCAGAAACATAGGGAAAACGACCTAAAACACAAAACCAAAGTATTGTTTTTCTAACGCCTACTTAATAGCAGAAAAAAGGAGTGAATTCAATCCTTAATATAGCACCATGAGACAAATCAGTTTCGCATGTGTCAATCATTCCATTCTTATCTCCATGCAGTGCAGCGGAGTAATGAAACAAGCATATATTCCATAAGCTCACTGTTACCAGGAGCTAATTGCGTACATTGACACTACAAAGGAATGCAAAACTGGCGAATGTAGATAGATAATCAGGGAGACCGAAACATATCCCCAATTCTGCATAATCCCCCAAAGGCCAAAACGCCCGTGGATCGCATAGCCCCCCCAAACACACACAATTTGTGCATGTACAAGTAGCGTAGTCCAACCAAATCACCTGCAGGCGTATGAGGAGCTTGGTCGTGGTGCGGTCCTTGGAGTTCGCGACCGCGGTCACCGTTGACGTGGTCGGCCGGAACTTCTGCCGGAGGAGTGCGTACGCGGCCGCAGGCAGCGACTGGACGCCGTCCAGGTCGCTGCACCTAGGGTTCTGAAGTACGTACCTGCGCCCAAAGAGAGAATCACCCTCAGGTTAAAAAAACGAGCACGGCGACATGGAGAGAGGGAGGGACTATGGGAGACGAGCGGGATTGTCGCGTGCGCTTAGGATGCTGGCGTAAAGAGGCGTACTTCCAGATGAGAGGGATGAAGTGAGAGGAGATGCCGGCCGCGGAGAACTCCGAGTGGATATAGGCAGCGTCGAAGACGGAGCGGCGCGACACCGGCGCCGACGACGACGACGCCATTGGGGTCCCCCGAGGAGGGAGGAGAGGGGACGCGGCGGCCAGCGGTGGCTGAGTGCGAAATCGCGTTGCGGCTCGACGAGAGTGGGGTTCTCGGGGTGGGAGGTTTTAGTGGCCTCGTGAGAGTGAACTTCATTCTAAATAACATTATCGTAGGTATATTTCAGAGGAGATACGTTTCTATGAAAATAAAAATATATGATTTTGTTTATGGTATTATGATTTTTGTTTCACCCGTTACTGATGTTCATCGGTGTGAATCCTACGTCACAACTACTCGTCGACCGCTCTCACCATGGTTTGTCGTTCCCTACCGTCTATTGTCACTGTTTTTAGGGATGAGAAACCAAAGATGAGAGCACCCACCTAAACCTCTTCTCCTTAACCTGGCGGCAACGTATTGGCAAAAGTCATGCGCTTGATGTACACAATATGAACCACAATGGAAGGGATGTGAATGGACCTTGAGGGAGAGTCATGCGTGGTTTTCGTGATCTTCGACTCTTGGTGAGGAAAGGAGTGCGAAGACAGAAACTAAAGACGAAGAAAGAAATTAACAATCAAATATATAGAATATAAAGGCTTGTTTGGAACAAAGCAATGCAATAGTATCGTAGGAATGGTAAAAATCTGGAAATGGATTAAAAAGAATAAAGCGCAGCAGCCATAGTGAAGCAACACAAGGTCGTGGAAGAACAGCTCCACGTTGCTGCTACTAGATAACTATAACATATGTAAAGGAGAAACCTCTCCAAAGTGTTGATAGGTAGTGACACAACACAATATGTTGAAGGAATAGCTTCAACGTGCTGAGCTAGATATCGTTCTAGAGACGAAGATAGACCAAGAGGCCGAATCCGAATCCACGGATAATAAGAGCTTAATCCAAAGCTCAAAGCAAAGATTTAATCCAAGATCTAAAGAAGAACATTATGTTCTAAGCATATGTAGTGGGATACATGTCTAGTTACAAAACTACAAAACTAGAAGGCATTGTCTCTATTTATAGGCTCCAAAGCCTTATACAACTAAGAGAACAACTAATAGCCAACTAGGACAACCATAGTGACAACTAGCTAACAACTCATAGACAATTCAAAGACACCTAGGATACAACTTTATAGGACAACTAAGTTCATTCTAGTATTACATATGCCATAACATCACATTCTTATATGCTAAGGTAACCCTTCATAAAGTATGTAGCATAGAGTAAAACTCAAATTGACTTCTTGTTCTTACCAGCAAAATTCAGATTTCTCTTCTAATTCTCCATATAAAAATCTAGTTTGAATTTTGATACTTGAATGCACATAAACCATATTTATCTATATGGGATGTTCCCCATCACATAGCTCATCGGTCCTCGCAAAGGAAACAAAACCCTGAGGTTGGAATAAATGTTTCAGCTCCCGTGAAATCATGCTGCTGCTGCTGCTGTAGTATTTTAAAGGATTAGATTGTTTAGTTTCCTTTGTTCCAAACACTTTGTTCATTTTTCTTCCCCCATTTTGTTTTTCTCCACTCTTCCTATGAAAAAACTATGTTCCAAATGGGGCTTAAATATGAAAATGAAATAAAGATTTGACATAAAAAAGAAACATCGCATGATTTGTGGTGAATTGGGCATGCATCTTGGTAAGAAAGGAGACTAAGCATGGGAATACCATGATTGAGGCATACATATGTGGGTATAGGTAGAGGGTATGAGCATGGTGATTTTAAGTGTTTATCCATCTTTTATATCCTCTCTCACAACTGTGTGAGTCCATTGCAGAGGCGCGGGAGGCTATATCTGGATGGCAAAGAAAAAACTTTTCTAAAATGCATTTTATAGCACTATAGCATTGTATTAGATAAAATCAAGCTATTAACCAAAGATACAATTTGCCTATATTTTATTTTGATGATTCATAGAAAACACAAATTTGAGCAACTAAGACTAAATAAGATTGACTTGAGCTCCTCTTTGCAAGGCTTCACCATAGAGTTTTTAAGACTTATTTTTCTTTAACTAGCGTAGATATACGTGCAACATGCACGTTATGTGAGATGATCGACCAGGCAATAAGAAAGAATTAAAAAAAGAAGACTCGTTGATTGACGTCTTTTCTTCTCATTAATTTCAAAACAAGAAAAATAACGAGTAGGTATGGTACAAAATGATGTGAGAAAATAAAAAGACAAAAGACGGAGACATTTTTTTTCTATTGGTTTTGGACCCCCGCTCCAACCTAATCAGTTGAACCAACGTGAGGGTTATGAACGTAAGGGGTACGATGGGACAATCTTAGGTAAAAAAGAATTTGAGAAAGCTCACTCTTTCATGGCGTAGATTAAAAACTTTTTTACTAGTCTTTGTGTAACAAAAGGCTTCACCATAGAACCACCCAACACGTACATTATTGGTGTTTCGGGATACTTGTATCACATTTTGAGCTAGTGAGTACTTTAAGTTTAAAATATTTGATAACTTGAATGAGGAAATGTTGAAGACCCGGGCTTTTATGGCTTCCTCAACGGGGATGCGGCCTCAAATCAATACAAGCAAACAAAAATACACGGAGACAAGGCCTTCTCGTGCTTTTAACTAGTCCTTTGTAGGTTACCACGCTGTGATCATCGCCTTTGTTGTGGTACCTAATCAAGGTTCCTCCCATTTAGTACTCTAGCTTAGCTTAGGCTATCTACTATGGGTCTTCTCAAATTCTACTCCATATCACTATTTTAACTATCCATCTCTATATCTACAGTGCAGCATTTATGCTAAACAGTGTTTTAGAAAATTTTTTAGAGAGTCCCACAGTGCATAGCCTTGTAGCTTGAGAGGGTGCTCGTTCAGGAGGGTATTGTCGCGAGAGGCAAATGCACAGTGGAGAAGAGGATTCTAGGCCATTCGTTGGTTGCATCGGATGGTGGACTTGGCCGGTAGCCACCGTTATTTTACGGTGCGGCTTTCAGGCAGCTATATCGAGCGGAGGCTGAGTAGACCTCACTGCTTCTCCCTGCTGTAGGATTGCAACTAGAGTGGTTCTAATTATACATTTAGTTGCTCTCGGTAGGTCTTTTTTGCAAGTCCTTTAGTTTGCTCTAGTAGTTTATTTCTTGCTGAACAACTAGTTACTTTCACGATGTTTAGTTGTGCGGCCAATCTTATGTGTTTTGTATTGCAGGAGGGCAAACACGCTGAAGAAGCATTTCAGATGCATTCGAGGAGAAGAAAATTGTTCACTCGCAGTTAGCTCCATGGTTCCTACGTTATGAAACCCATTGTCTAGTACATTATCTTCAGTCCAAATGAATAGATTCATAAGATGTCCTAATCCCCATAGATAGCCGAAATATATAGAGAGAAATATATAGAGAGCAAAAAGACAGCATTCGACACAAATGAAACCAAACCCATGACAATCTAATGTCACAATATAGCTCCAGACAGATCGAGAAGATAACTACAGCGCCAATAATGCTTCAACTTTGGCAATCTGCTCTTCCTCGGTCTTTGGAGGTGGGCTCCTGTTTGTCTGATCATAGAGGTCATGCTTCCATTTTTCTTCATCACCAGAAGCCTGATTAACGTGGCCTCTCCCACCATATGGGTTGTTAAACCTATCCCTGTCCATTCCGCCCCTACCAGGAAATCTCCCCCTTGAATCACATCCATTTCTCTGATCGTCACTCCTGTGGTCAGGAAATCCCCTTCTGAAGCCTCGATCCTCTGGCCTGAACGCTCTATAATTTCCAAATCCCCTTGAGTGATAGTTTCTCCTTTCTTCTCTCATTGCAGAAGTGGGTCCAGGCTGATCAAGTTTCCTTGATACGGAATCTGGTTCGGTCACAGGGGCAGCAGATTCTTGAATCTTCATCTCCTGAAATGGCGGTCTCTTCTTGGCAAGGGGCGCTTCTTCCTCCAACTGGAAAAATCCATCATGCTTCCATGTAGAATCACCATCCTTCTTCTGCTGGTCCTGCTCAAACTTTCTCTGCAAACCATGTTCCTCATCCTTCTGTTTATCTGTACCGGCAAGATGTTCCTTTTGATCCCGTTGTCTCCCATAGTCTTAGGAACAGTAAAATAGATTACCATGGATAAAAGGATGGAGATATAAACAAATGAACAAAATATGATCTAAGAAGGCAGCTCACCACTAGCCTGACGGTCATAGCGCCGACCACCTTGCCCAGCACTTCCACGCTCATTGTGCTGTACATACAAGCACAGGTAGTCTAACATTGTTATAAACAGTGGGCATTTGAATGCATGGTGTCATAAAAGAAATCCCACTACATCAGGAGGAAAATGTTAATTACGTAGGAGATGGATGGAAAAATGTATGATTTAGTGATAACCAAATATTCTATATGCATAAGCCTACAATCAATCTAAAAAAACTCGTACCATATATAAGATACAACTGTAGCCATTACAAGTTTACAACAAAGTATATTCCTGTTACTCATAGCTGGCAGACCATGAATCTAATTAATCAGTTATATGGGGGCGCAGAAAGGAAAGAGGAGCCAATGCAGCCCTAGGATCATGCCGGAAATTGAGGAACAGAACTCAAGACATGACTCTAGAGAAGCCAGATAGCAGCCTAAGTGATTGGCGTAATTGCTGGAGCAGTATATCACAATTATCTCCTGTTTTTACTCTGCAAGCATAAAAATTTAGCCATATTTGACTCCATCAATTACGCTAATCACTCCGACTGCTACCTGCCTGCCTTCCCTGGAGGTATGATTTCCGTCATACTCTTTAATTAAAGCGATCATGGGGCTGCATTGGCAACTCCTTTCTTGCTGAACCAGGGGTAAATCCTGCCCCACATAACAGATCTGTGCACTGTATGGAAATAAATCATGAATTAGGACAAAGACAGTCACATAATGACAAACAGAGCATAGCTTATGTATATCTGAAACATTCAAACATACATGTTGGCCAGTAATTCGAGATGATTACCTCAATTGATTTCTAGTTTTTAGATAAAAGCGGCATACCCTGTGCGCAATGTGCGTGTGTGGGGTTGCGTGAGGGGTCTCTAAGGAACATAATTTCTAGACAGCCTTACCGTTGCAAAATTCTGCAAGGAAGATGATTCAAAACCAGGACCTCTGGGCTGTTAGAACCACCTAGGTACTTAGGCTTGTGTCACCAGGTGGGGGCAACCAAGTCATGTAACGGTAAAATGCAGCCCACCCATCTCACCAGGCACGGTCCAACGGTAACTTTTCCACTCGCTTGGAGTCACCTGGTGACACAAGCCTTACCTTGCTACTAACACACACAAGTCAAGATTTTTTTTTCGAACGTACACAAGTCAAGATTATACTGACATAGGCCACAAGTAGAGAACTTCTACGGCTGAGCGAGGCCCACCCTACATACTTTCAAGATAGGATGGTACAAATCATTTTACAACAGGATAGGATCTTAGCTCGAAGAGTTAACTTCAACTGTAAAATAAAATAACTTTGCAATTGTATGCGGACTTATGAGAAAGGGAAGTGTATCTGATGTACTGCTCATTCAGGCTAGCAAGTAATGACACTATCATCTCCCTAAATCGAATTTATGTAAAAGGCCGTCGATATGAATAGCACTCCCCACAAAACAGCAGAGTTCCAAATCTCAAAAGGTAAAGTTTACTCTAGAATAATCTGTACTCTATAGCCCTTGGAACAGTTGAACTCAAGACTGAAGATTCCTTAACACCAACAGGGAATACTTGTAAATATTTTGAGCAGACTAAATGTCTCTGCCAATATCAAAGCGCTATCTGTCATTCGACAATACTCCCCACAACAGCAGTAAATAAAGTTGTTCTGGCTCTGTTTAGCAGATAGGGCAGACACATATACATGACCTGAGCTGTCATTACCAGGAGGTTTGCACTCCGCACCACAGCAAGTTTTGACCCATGGATCTGCCTAATAACACTAGTATTCTGCTAGATACATTTTCCAGTAGCGGTGAAGTTATCAAATGTGGAACAATTACGGTTCAGCTACGCAACACATCAGATTAGTAATAAAACCAGCGCAAAAAGTTATTTAGGCCACGATAGCCTAAGTAGCAACTAAGGCACTATTTGTAGATATCAAACCATTTGAAACAGAGAGCACAAGCCATCGGTGGTGACCCTTTCAATAAATGGAGAAAAGAAAAGAACCTGAAAGGAGGATCGAGGCTGCCATTCCTCTCTCGATTCAGAAAACCGTTTGGTTCCCCTAGGCGATCTCTCATGCCTGGTGGACGGGCCATTCTTCGCATCACTCACTGACTTCGATTCAGCGTTCACAGGATCATCAAGCCGCGCAGCATCACCGTTCCGCTTCTGATCACGGTCCGCCGCCTTCGCAGATTCTTTATCTCGACTTCTGTAGTGCGCCCTATCTGACTCGTGCCTCCTGTCATCTCTCCTTCTCCTTGGGCTACCAAAAAAAGATTCCGAAAATGGGTTAACGAAGCCGCAAATCGCATTATCTTGTAAGAAATCGCAAGTCCCGGTGACAACCCCCGATGCCCCCCAAGCACCAGCATTCTAATCCAAACCAAACCGCAGTTAGATCGAGAATCCCGACGGGGGGGGGGGGGGGGGCAGCAGATGGTACCTGGGATCGTCCCGCCGCGACCTGGACGATGAGTGGGGCCGCCTCCCGTGCGAGTCGCGCCCGTCGCGCCGAGACGCCTCGTGCGGCTCCCTCGTCGTCATCGTCTCCTCCCCGCTCCTGTGTCCCCCCCTCTGGATGGATTAGGGTTTGGTGGAAGGATACGGACCAGAATGGTGGGCTTGGGCCGGATTATCTCGCCGCACGCCGTCAGGCGGTCTGGTTCAGTCCAGCTTTAAGATGCGTGCTATGCAGTTGTCTGGACGCGGCAAAAGGCTTGGAACTTCACGGCGCGTGTCGTGGAGCACAGAGAAACCAAACGGGACGAGGCAATAACCGCATCGTGTCCCAAAACCCAGAACCCTAGCCTCCACTTCCGCTGCCGCGCACCTCCGACCATCGCCATGGACATGGAGACGGCTGCCGCGACCGCGAGGTCCGGCTCAGCGAGGAAGCGGCGGCGGAGCCGATCGCCTCCCCGCGACGGAGAGGGGCCGAGTGAGCTCAAGTCCGCCAAGCTTCGTTTCGACAGCGGCCGCGGCGGCAATGGCGCGTGGGAACACCTCGACCTCGTCCTCTCACTCCAGGGCAAGGAGCTCTCGCTGGAAAGGTCACCCGCTTACCGCTTCTGCTTCTGTTCCAGTGAACTTCAGCTCGTGGAACCTTTTGACTTTGAGTAGGAATTTCAATCATCTGGCATCATGCTTATCTGGTCTGCTGGTTTAGTTGGCTCGGCTATGGAGGATCGCGAATTCATTATTTATCACTGCCATAACTGAATGCACGAGGTGATTTGCTTTATTCAGGGCAGATAGGATTTTTAAGATATACGATTTGGCTGTAGCCTGTAGGCTGCGTTTAGCTTGGCTTCATGATTGTTAATTTTGCACGATAGTTGCATGCTCCCACAAACGCACATGGAGCATGGTGGTAAAGCCTCCAAGGGTGGAGCTTAATTGACAGGGGTTTGCTCCCCACCTTGCATTCCCTTGTATGCCTCTAATAAAGGCCAGGTAGGGGCTGCTAAGGAAAGTACTTTCCCTTGTTACTTTATGGGCCGTTAAGCAGTAAGATGGACAAATTTGCAATGTTGTCTTTATATCCCATGGGATCTCTTTGGTTCATACAGGAGTGAACATTTTAGTGCTATTTGATTGATGACGATGGAATAAGTTGTTTCGATCCTATATACTACCTTATTTTAATCTTCTTCTGTGGAATCTTCATAACTACTTGTTCATTTGCGCAGAAAGATTGAGCTAGTGGTTGATTTTTTAACTACACTATCAAATAACTCGAGCCATGGGCATAAGGTGCACAACGTTCAGCTATCTCGTCTGGTGTCATTTATTGGAAATTGGGTGCAGTCTATCTTAAACTTTCCTGAGAATAGTAAAAAGGTGATACAGCCTTTTGATCCGGCATTGGATAGAAGATCATGGGCAATTTTGAGAATTTGTGTTGAAAAGAAGTCATCCATAACAATATCTCTGAACTTACTTAAATCGCTTGGCCGTGTAGCAAGCCATGCTTTGGGCAGAGTTGATAGCAATATGTCATGTGCTGACAATGAATCTACTGAGCTCTTCGAACAAGTTATTGACTGTATGTCATTGCTTTTCTCCACCAATACAAGAGCTTTCTTCAATGCAGGTGTGGATTTATGGGCCTCTTGTGTCATCGAGGTTATCAATCTTGCACAGAAGTTTTCAGCTAAGGAGGAGAATTTCTGCCCTGCTCTTCAGAAGCTTACAAATTGCCTCCTTGGGCATTTCTCAAGCTACCTGAGATGTTATGCAAACCCGAAGAATATTTTCCATGTTTTTGTTGATAAGATTCTTGGGCCGTTGTTGGAATTGTTAGTTTTACTTAACTCACAAGCAAATTCCAACAAGCACAAGCAGGAAGGAGCCATGTTGAAGATTGTTGAAGATGTTTTGTCAAATGGACTGTTTCATCCCCAACATCTTAGTGGATATTTTGGTCTCAGGAGTTTGATCAAATCTTCTGCAGCCAAGGATATCAAAGGAAGCTACCATAGGCATCTGTTTCAGCGATTCAGGGAAATAAAAACAGAAAACAAGGCTGTATTGCTGGCTGGGTTTGGTTACTTGCTTCAATTGTTTGTTAGCAGAGTTAGAAATCAAAAAACAACTCTGGCACTGGGTGCAACAACTTCAAAGAGGCTGCAAAAAAGCAATGAAGGTTTTGAAGAACCACCACAACAGAGAGAATCACTTTTTGATGTGTTTATTCAGTTTATGGAACCCATGATGTTTGAGTGTAAATCCTATTCCGAAAAAGATTTTTCTAAGTTAGGGGTGGCAAGGCTAGTAGAAGTTCATTGCATGCTCAAGTCCATTAATGTGATGCTGACAACACTTATTGAAGAGAATATCTATGTTCCTACGGAGGACACATCGGAAGGATCTTACTTCAGCTTCTTGCAGGATGTTTACACTGTCTTGATCTCAATATCTGAAAAGATGTACAATTTCTGGGTATCTGCTGTGCATCTAGAAGATGTAAGCATTAAGAAAATAATACCTTTAATGTTTGCGGAGATTATTGCTGCAGTTGGCAGTTTTCTAGAAATTGAATACAAAGTACTGGGGGATGACCTTGTGAAATTGTGGTTAATGATTTTTGCTTTGTCTGCTGTTAATACATCTTCCAAGGACATCAAACCCTGTTTCCTTCTAGCTTCAAGGATCTTAAGCCTTTCAGCCCAAGTGATCTACACATTCAGTGAGCTTCGTCAGGTTAGTTATGTATTTTTCAGCTGTTACTTTCTGAGATTTTGCAAACACGCAATCTTGTTCTTGTGGGTGGACCTTTTTGTATGCCTTTTACACTCGGCTTGCATGCCCTCCCCCCACTCAAGTCTAATGTTTTTTCTCTTCTTGGTTATAATGCAGGTTTCCCGCTCAATTTTCAGGCTGTGCGATGCTGTGAGAGCATTCAGAGCTGGTGGCCCTGATGCAGTACATAGCTCATTTTCTGTGGCTTCTATACCATCTGATGAATGTTTGGAATCATTGACAACATTGTTGAGTTCTGAGAAATTGATGGGTGCTATTTGTACTTCAATAAAGTCAATGCCACAAGGGCAGTCGAGTCGATGCATAGAGGAGCTTACATCGGATCTCACAGAAACATTGAACTGGATGAGAGGTTGTAGTACTGAAGATGATTTAAACAAATTGGGAGAGCCCTCCATTTCTAGGAGGTCCCTTTTTTGTCAGAAAGCAGAATTTCTTGGCAGGCACTTATCTGAGATATATGCTAGTGTTCTTAACTCAATAACTGTCACTGCTTCAAATAGTGTACTGGTAGGAAAATCTGTTGAAAGGTTGGTCAATTCATTCCAACCAAACTTCAGTCACTTGGTCAGAAGTGAATCAAAAAATCCAAGTGGATTCATTTCCTCAATTATGGGAACATGTTTATCTAAAAAGCAACATGCCAACTGGCAGAAGAGCCCAAGTTTCCCCCGGATTTATGACTTTTTCTTTCGCCTATATATATCATGTAGAAGTTTGTATCAGGAGTGTGTTGGCCTCATGCCTCCAGATTTAGCCACAGGAGCAACAAAATCACTGGGGAATCGGTTCATTTCCTGCTCAGGAAAGGAATGGACCAATCCAGCCAATATTCTCGGGAAGGGTTATTTTGCCTTGATTGTTGAAAATTCAAACTCCCTTTTGGATGTTATTGAGAGTTTATCGGAGTCTATTCCAAGAAAATATGCTTCTTTTGTTCCACTTGTTTACACCTTTCATGTGATGGCTCTGCAGAGACTCAATGATCTTAATAGGCAGATTAAGGCGTTTCAGTTTTTGCTTGAAGATGATGCTTGGCAACTAGATAAGAATGATGTTGGAAGCACTCAACTGTTAATGGATTCTTGCAGCCTCGAGGCTGCCCAATTGACAAGTTTTATGATGAGTTACGTGAAGCTATTATCTTCAGGACAAACCGGTCCTTTTGGGTGTTATGAATTTAGTGGTTCCTGGGATTTGAGTGTATGTTCCTTAGATGAAGGTTCTTTTTCTATAGCAGCTTGGCGGCTTCTGTGTGAAAACATCGATGTTTGGAGCACTCATGCATCTAAGAAGGATTTAAAAAACTTCTTCTCCAATCTGATAAGGTTTTCTTTTATTCAAAAGAGATGTTCCACAGATAAGGAGGAGACTAATAACACTCAATCCTTATACGGAGGAATTACTTTGCAAAGTATTTCTATGGGGATCCTTTGTGATACAGTTATTTATGATCAAAAGGTATCTATCGTCACAATCCTTCTATTCCAAGAAAAGATCGATATTAAGTGATCTATATAGTATGCTGATAGTATTGAATCTGCTGTTTGATGATCATGTTTGTTTTATAGAGTGGGGGTGTTTTCTTTCACATGCTTTTCCTAATGACTTGATAATTTGAAATGAATATTTCTCCTAGGTACTTTTGAAGAATTTGACATCAAGTTTTTGCCATGCTTTGAAGAAATCTTTATCTTTTGTTAACAACTCTGATGATGATAATGCCCTTCTGGATTCTTCACCTGATTTGATGGAGACAATAAGTAACCTGGAAAATGAGAAGCTGGTCGGTACATATTCTGATGCTATGCATGCCCAATGCATAGACAAAAACTGGATCTGTGAGGATTTACTTTATTTTTTTAGTGTTCTTCCTGGATTTGATGCAAACTCCAAGTCATCCGTACGGCTTATAAACTATATTCTCCATCTTGAAAGGCAAGTGTGAAGCTTACCACTTTTCTCACTTGTGCTAATTGTGATTCCTATGGTTTGTACAATCTTATGCCACTCTAGGGGCGACAAAACTGTATGCTTGAAGCATTCTCATACACTAGGCTCTTTTGACTGAAAGTTCTCTGTACTCCCGCTAACAATCCTGCTTTAGGTCTTATAGTGGACATTGAAATTTGAAGTTTATGTGTATTGTCCAATTTGGTCAAAGTGACATTTTAAAACAGGTTCATTGTTTCCTTTTTTGCATTGTTGATCATAATGTTTATTGACCATGGCAACACAAAAAGCTTGGCTAATGTTGTCAGTGTCTCTATAGTCTATCACTAATTAAAAAGGGTAAGCCGAAGTCAAATAGGAAAATTATTTGTGATTGTTAGCATATGAATCTATATAAACTATATAAGCACAATCACTATGTCTCATTTAATGTATTTCTCTCATCATGCAAGCTATCCACATCAACATCCACAAAAGCCCTCTATTAATGTCTTTAGTCGATTTTCTGTGGCCAATAGAACTCATGCATGCAAGCTATTATACACATTGATCTCTAAAACTGAAGATTTTTTTTATGTTTCATGTTTTATTTTATTGATATCTAGTTTCTACTCATTCTGTGTAGTCAGCGAACCAAGCTCTACTTTCATGTGATAAATGTTGTTTTCCAGATAATTCAGGGAAAACAGGTGTCAATGTGCCCATTTCTTATCTGCAATGTTAACATTTTGATTCGCTTCTTTCTGCCCATTAATTGTTTTCTTACCTTGCAGATCGCTGCTACTAAAATTGCTACGTCTTCGTTGCGAATCCTGCGATCCCTTAAAGTTTCTGCGTATGTTTATTTGTTGTCGTAAGGCTATGATAAATCTCATCTTGAAATTTCGGAAAGAGCTCCCAGAGTCAAAGCAATACTTAGCCTTTTTAGAAAAAATTGGTAACTCATATTTCCTGGTTTGGTTTTTGAGATCTGCTCAGGAAATTGTTGGTTCATCACAAAAAATATTTGATAAGTGTACTGATGAAGTGAATAGTTTGATGTTATCTTTGTTAGATAAGACATCAGAATTATTTTCTACACTAGCGAGTGCGAAAGCATCGTTTTGCTTGTTGGATTTAAAAAGACGAATCGAATTTTCCGAGAGTGGCAGTTCTATTGAAAGTGAGACCTCAGAGCATGATGACGAGACACCCTTGGACTGTGTCAAAAGTATGGCTGAACAGTTACAGAAGGCTTCAACTGGCATACCCGTTACCATAAAGCACAGCAAGTGTGTTATCAAATTAGAAAACTGCCGTAACACTGTATGTTGGCAAAGATTGTCATGCACCTTGTCTTGCATAAGTGGATTCTTGTGGGGACTTAATTCAGCATTAGAAAGCACATCCAAATACCATCCAATAGCAAGCTCAGAGGACAAGAACATGTTGCTTCAGTATTGTTCAAGATTTAGCAGTTATATTGCTAGGTTTGAGACATTTGTAAATGTTTGCTTTCATGTGCTGTTTATGAATAACAAGGATTCTGACTCTAGCAATTTAGTCTCTATTCGTCTCCCACAAGAACTGGATTGTGAGAACGGTTTTCTGAACATTGATGCTGTCATGGATGAATGGACAAAGTGTGAAAATCATGGAGTTGATCTGTCTAATATACAGTCTATGGAAGATGTTCTTTTGGAAAACCTGTTGAAAGGTGAGTGCCCAATCATAGCATTCGCATTGAGGGAGGTCTACAATATATCTGCTGCTATTGTTAAGCTGCATGGCAACCTATCCTTTCCAAGCGATGTTTCTAGGCTGACATGCAGCTCTGTCCAGCAGTTTTCACTGGGTACCATGCTTGGGACAGCTTTTGTCACTCTACAGAAAGTTGCAGGCATGTCCAGCTGGCCACACATGTTTTGTGTTGTTTGGCTTGATGGGGCATTAAGATACCTTGAAGTCTTAGGAACTGTCTATACGTTGCCTGAGCTCAACATCTCAATAGAGTCATATACTCAGATAGTAAATGCCCTATTGAGGGCTATTGGAAAATGCATCTTACTTCAAGGGAAGAATGCAACTCTGCCTACTCATGAGATTGGCTCAAGCACGAAAACACTTCAATTACAGAATGTATCTGGTTATGCATTTCCTAAAGATTTCATTGATAGGCAGAATAGACTAAATTCATTAAAATCGAGGCTTCGTTTGTTACTTGGAAAATTTGTCAATATTGCATCAAACACACATCTAAACGCAGCTCTACAAGTAATTGAAAGGGCATTGGTTGGTGTGAACCAGTATAGTCATTCAATATATGAAATTTACACCGGAAATCCTGATGGTGGGACAGTTTCCTCTGATGTTGCCGCTGGGATCGACTGCCTCTATCTTGTTCTTGATTTTGTGCCAGGTTAGCTACCAGAATTTTCTATTGGATATTTTTCTTTATACTGTCTGATTTTATTGTCTGTTATATAAGGTGGTTTCAATCCATTGCTTCTGAGATGAATGTTGAATCAGCTTCCTAAAATTAGTTTAATGTACCAAGTATTTACTAGCATCATGTGTGATACCTACATTAGTTTCCTGACAATACTAAGATTAGTTCTTAGGAATTGGTTCTTGATTCACAAATATATGTTCCTATAGGCCAAGTTGCCGAGTGCTCCTCTTGCAAATACCAGTTACCTAGAGTTTATTCCAGTCAAACTTTAGGTTTGAGCAGCAATCATTGTACAAATGAAATTGATATTGATTCGTTGTGTAATTCCCTGTAATACTAGCATAAATTTAGTTCTTTCTGGTCACCTCCAATGGCTAGAAATTATCATACAAAATGAAACATTGGAGGCTGTATGAATACTTAAAAATTTACATCTGCAGGTCAACTTAGTACTTTATGTGTCTGCTAATAAACATCAAGTTATTTATATACATGAATATGCAAATGCTACTCTGGAGAAATACCTGATCCCCACACCATTTATATTTCAGTCCTCTTGTAATATTCTAGTGGCTTATTGCTGGTGCTCTTCAATAATCAGTATTGGCCAGGATTTACAGCTTTTTAAATGGACCCATGCAATGTATTTTAGCACATCATTACATTGACTAATTGATGCTGTTTTGGAGCTTTTATCTAAACTGTCAATTCTTGCCATGAGTAGTGTGTGAAGGATCACACATTTATTACCTTCTGCTTTGTATCTCAAGCAAAGTATTGGAATCTGCAATATGCAGTGTACATCTGTGTCATGAAACGCACTATATAAAACCCTGGTTTGGAAAAGGTTTGCTTTTAACTGTTTTTTCAACCTGTATTGCAGGAAATAAGCGTGTCTTCAAGAGAACTGTCCCAAGCCTAGTTGGTGCTTTGTTCAACATTGTGCTGCACCTTCAGAGTCCATTTATTTTCTACATTCAGAAGCTGCCACCTCATTCTAGTGAGTTCAATCCAGATGCTGGAGCCGTTGTTCTAATGTGTGTGGAGGTTATCACGTCATTTGTGGGAAGGCATTCTTTTCAAATTGATGCATCCCATGTTTCCCAGTGCCTGCATGTTCCTGTGGAACTTTTCAAAGGGTTCAAACATCTTCTTGCTTGTCGTAGAATACCATGTTCTTCGGCAAAGTACTGCAACCAAAGTGTATGTCAACATACAGATCATGATGAATATATAATCGATAGACAATTTTCAGTCGATATATATGCCGCATGTTGCAAGTTGTTATGCACTACTCTTCGGCACCAACAACGGTAGAGATTTTTATCTCCTTCTCTGATTTTGTGTTCTTTGCTTGTAAGTCGTATTCTTATCTTTCTTTCTTTCTAGTGAGATTGGGTGCTGTGTGGCACTCCTGGAGGATTCAGTAAGCATACTGCTCAGTTGTTTGGAGTCCACAGATTCCAAGATGGTTAACATGGCTGGATATTTTGCTTGGAATATTGAGGAGGCACTAAAATGTGCTTCCTTTTTTAGGAGGATCTATGAAGAGGTTAGTGAGGGTTATGTTTTGTCATTTGAAATGGTACAAACCTTGCTTTGATAGTGTGCCATATCTGTCTTAAGGCTGTGCTGTGTGGTCTCCTGGATTCTGTTCTCTGTTGCGTTATGGGCTTACAAACTGCTGAAGATTTTTGGCATCATTAATCTATTTTTCCTGAAGAACTATTCCTTATAGTAGGGTTTGTACTGAACCATTTCTTGTGGAAATAGATTGCAGTTTGGCTTCGGAAGTCAAAATTCAAACTTAATGAAAAAAATAAAAAAAAAATCAAACTTAATGGCACAACAAAGAAATGGCCATGCCACTGAGGCATGTATATTTATGCTTAACGTCCCAACAAAACTAATAAACTTTTATTTTGTGGGAAATGCAGATGCGTCAGCAAAGAGAAACCCTAGGAAAGCATGCGATGCACTTTCTTGCTGGTTATATTTCCATATTTTCTGGACAGGGTCCTTTTCAGACAGGGCTAACACGGTATATTGTACTCTATACTCAAGTCAAGCTATTATTCCATTATGTGCTTTTGTCTCAGCATGCTCACCCTTCTTGCATGGCAGAGAGATTGATGAGGCCTTGAGACCTGGTGTGTATTCCCTAATTGATATATGCGAGGAAAGCGATTTTCAACACCTCCATACATATCTGGGTGGTCTGTAACTCCTCCTCAGACTGCTTGAAAATTTAGCTACTGAACGTACAAATATGAACTCTGATATAACTCTTTCTTCCTTTTTTCCCTTCTTTTCCCTTTGTCTTTCCAGAGGGCCCATGTCGAACCACTCTTGCTGATCTGGTGCATGACTATAAATTACACTTCCAGTATCAGGGCAAGATCTAAGGCACTTTTGGAATGATTGGTGTCTATCCTAACAGCTGGGCTGAAAATCTGTCGTCTTTTGATCAAGGAGAGTTGTGGTGGCTAGGAAAGGTTTCTGATCAATATTTTATGAATTTAAATTCAAATTCAAGCCAAACAAACTAACAGGTTCTGATTTCTCTATCGCTTCACAGATTTAAGGCTTGTGAGATCAACTTCTGGTATATGTATGCGAGAAGGAACAGAGCAGATTGTCCTTTTATAGCTGCCCAGTGCTGCTCCAGAAATTGACCTGTTAATATTAAGCTGACGGTGAGACATTATTTAAATTTCCGGGGAATATATAACATGCATGCATATCGTTGATTAAGCTAGTGCTAGCGAAGCATATCACTTCAATTTAGTTCCTTTTTCCTGGTACTTAATAACAGTAAAGGTAATACTAATAGGGTGGTGATGAGTTATATATGGCCTACTGGTATTTGGCTACCTCACAGGATTTACTGATCAAAAGTCAAAACCTTGTAATTAACATGAAGTGTCCTGGTGATGTTCTCATGGTGTATCTTGATTAACCAAATTTGCAAATGCTTCTGGTGCAATCCAAAATGATATTTTTCACTGAGAAGTGAGCTATATACATTCTATTTGTGTAGAGGTTGGGTGTGATCTTAGTGTGGTTGTATCGACTTGATGCAACTGTATGAGATCAAAAGCTTCCATCATAGAAGAAAAAGAACCGGACTCCTCTACTTCAGTTTTCCTGTTATCTTTTTTTAGTTTCATTTCTCACAGCCACACTAAGGTCTGTGAATTCTGTGGGAACTGAACCACGTGACATTCATGCGTTTGGAACACCACTTGCATTTGCTGGCTGATGTTGTAAATACTAGCGGGCTGCATAGTTGGGGGAAAAGTTAGGACAACAGAAATATATATTCCAATCTGCAATGGAAAAAAAATAGAACTTTTGGAGTGCTGCGCACATCTTTGGTTTGTTTGGTGCCCATTAAGAATTCTGGAGTTTAACAGTGATAATATAAAGTTCTTAACACCACAGTCCCAACCCAAGCTGCCGACCTGGGATAATCGATGCTCCTAGACGAGTCGTGGTAGTTGTCAATTCACATCCACGAGAGAATATCTGAAGTGATATGAAGAGGGGATAAGGGAACCGTGGAAGGTGTGATGTAGTCCTTGCTACATATGGGTGGGGGCGTGAGGAGGAATTAGGTGGATGCGGCAACAAGATAGTCGAGAGAGGGACCAAAAGCTGGCGCACACACGCTCACAGTAGCCACTATCATTGGATAAAAAGGCTTGCTAGGCCACAGGGATGAATCAGATTCCCACGAAATGTTATCCGACTCTGTCCACGACTGGACACTTCTGCCTGATCCACATGCGTGTAGTATGCGCCCCACTGTGCAATGCATCTGTTGTGATAATCCTTGTTTTTTTTGCCTAAGGAAAGGTTTGTCTGATTGCATACAATAGAAACCCGTGTATTCTATCCTCGAAAAATATAATTGTGCATCATGAAACCTTGGATAATCTCGTGTCAATCCTGGTCCTGATTATTCGTGCAATGCAATGCAACAAACGTGCGTGCACTTTGGGTTTGGGTGCATTTCGAAGCTCTGGTCGCCTTTTTTTGGTTAGTGGTTGCATTTCAAACTTTTCTGGTTCGACTGTCCTTCTCTGTGTACTTGAAGCCTGAAGGCGCGTTGTGACCTGTAATATCATATTTCTGTTTGCTTTGTGGGCGTAAACAATCTTCATCCAGATCTTAACAGTTAATCAGGGCCACACGGCTGGCTCAAGTTTCTCATTTGCTGGAGAATGGTCGGAGGCAAGTCGCATCGTCCTCGGTGCGTAGCATGTAAGGCTGAATCTAGCGGTGACTGCATATGACGACTGCAAAATTAAATACGGTACTGTTACACATTACTATAGCTGTAAGTGTGGGTAGTTAAAATAGTGATGAGAGAAAAGATGGAGAAAGAGGATGGAGGTGGCTGTTGGTTTCAGTCTAAGTGCATCATTTCTCCCACTAAAAAAAGGGTAGATTTGTAGGTCAACACTGACGAGTTGACCCCAAGTATTTGTTTCCCCTGATTTCCTCGCACAACTCAATCCAATCTTTCACGATCTTTCTTCCCCAATGGTGTGCACAAGCTCAGTATTTCCCCACCCCCTGCCTTTTCCTTTCCGCTATCAAGATCCGGTGCGTGATTTGTTAGTTCCAGGCTTTGTCACGCAGCCATCATGAGGCTCAACCTCCAATCACCATCTCGCACAGGATGCACAGAGAAAGAAGGCTACGGCATGCCGGAGGCTCCTGACTTTTCTATGGCTTTGCTGCTGACTTCGTGCTCCTCCAGCCGGCACCAGTACGTGCAAAGCTCCGCCTCCAGTTAGCATTGGGCCACGTGTGCCGACGCACTGTCACTCCTAGTCAGCACTCTTCTCGCACTAACCGGAGAGCTCCAGCTCGAAAGGTAAAGCTGACCATATCGATATCCTCCCGTGTCGCACGCACCATGAGTCCATGACCATGCCATCTCCCCACTGCAATGCTCTAAATTATACTACTAGTCTACTACGCAGGCAGCAGGCATCAGACGAACAAGATTGTGAGCCAATGTGAGGTCCCTTTGCATCGGAGGATTTATTTTCCAATTCTATGTGTTTTTCTATGTTTTTAAACTGTTTTCTATAAAAATTTTATGAAATTCTTGTGTTTTTCCTTCATTCCAAAGGAACTTTGACAGTGCTAAAAAAACAAGACCGGCGGCCAACGTGACCTATTTGTCTTGGATTGGTGTTCCTTGATCCCAGGCTCCCAGCCATCCAGTAACGTAACGTCAGTTTCATCACCTTAAATCCGACGAACTTGGCATCCATTGTCCAGGCCCTAGTAGAAAAATTCAGCCCCTTCTCATGGGCAGCAGAAATTTCCAAGGCAAATGCTTTGTTTGCTGCCACCGGCGAGGAACGAGCACTATGCACTAGCCGCACAGATGGCGTCGCGCCATTGAGCCGATCTGCCATCCGCCAACCATCTCCCCTTGCAGTGCAGGTGCAGCGTACTGGCCGGCGCCCCAATCAATTTTCCTCCTGTCCTCGCACGGGGACGACCCTGATGGCGAAGGCTACAGCTACAGGAGATGACGCGATTGGCGCTCTGCGGGTGCAGAGGTCCCCCTACTCCCTAGGTAGCTTCGTCACTTTGCTCGGTGGAGGACGAGGACACGGGGGTACGTACGGTGGGGGGAGGGAGGGACCCCGGGCCTGCCGTGCCCGTAATTTCCCAACGATTTGGTGACGGTGACAGTGCCAAAGCCGGTTGGGCGCTTCAACTTGGAGGAGCAGTCGAGCAGAGAATCCTTGATCCTGCTACGCGCACTGAAAATTTAGCCTTCGACTACTGCTCGTTCGAAATGAAATCCAGTTGTGAAGTGAGTATGACAGGGCACGTTGACACACATATGTGGTTGAACATTAGCATCGAAGTGCTGCCACTCGGGAGATTTGCAGAAAAGATCCCAACAGAAATGGACTCGCGCCACTCAGCTACTGTAATGGTGGTACCGTCTGTCACTTGTGGACTGCATTCTATGTGGATCACAGTCTGAGTCAGCTAAAGCTGGGAGCCTGGGACCAAACGCATTGGCACCATAGCAAGATCAGGAGGAGCTGAGAGGGGCTCAGAGAAGATCACCGGAAATGTAGGAGCAAAAGGAAGGGCGAAAAACATTTTCTTATGATGGTTTCGCGATAAGGATGTCCCTAATGATGACACCTCACCAACCAAGAGCAACAAAGCAGGCTTAACATTATTAATTTGGGCTTTCCGGTCGACCGCCTACCAGTGTACCGAGGTGCTTCGGTTTTTTTATCTCTTTGGTCCTTTTGTCATCTCTAATCGATGTGCTTCGAATTTTATACCTTTGACTGAACTTGTGCGTGCATACGTAAGTATGCGAGCAAAAAGGGCAAACTCAGAGACCACTCGTTTGAGTGGAAATATATATTCCCGCTCCGCGATAGAATAGAAGCAGCGCTGATTCCGCATCGTATGATGCGGCTGATGGACGGTCCAGAAGCTTCGAGCTTCTTTCTGCGGCACGGCGCGGTAAAATCTCCGCGGAAACGAGCGGTCTCTCACCTCAGTTGATCTTTTTTAACTCAGAATATAATTACACAGATCCTTAGCTTTGGCATGGTAATTAAAACTTGTAGATAGGAGCAGTAGTATCTATGTCCTATAGGTACTTTTATCGAAACTCTTTTGGTTATATGATACTAGTATAAAGTTGAAGTAATGAGTTCTAGTGCTCTACACCCTACAGGCTTTTAGAAGAACCGGATAAAATTGGCCCCTGGAGAAGTAGCTAGCTGGTAACATCAGCTACTATACGAAAGAATCAAGTCATAGGTGTCCCAGACGAAAATAACAAACTTATCCTTGGCGCATCCTCCTTTGTTTTTTCTTCTTTGTTGGCGTACCTTCCGGTAGCTGTTGTCTTCAACGAGAGAGATGGGTTAGGGCGATTTTGCAATTTTGTGGGTGCAAGTTTTTCTCTTCTGAAACTATTCTCTGACTAGTCTGTTGCTAAATAAAACAAAAACATGGGCTCAAAGAACCATATCTGAAAAGATGTTCTTTAGATGTGCGTGAACCAAGTATTTTATTGGTCGTTCCGAGATATTCAGTTGCTTTCGTCAGGATTTTACTTGCAGATAAGATAACTCAAGGCAGGTACGGTTGCGACAATTTCCTGTCATTAACTCTTCATTAGACCCCTCTTGTTTTGTTGCATCTGCATGATCATCTTTTGGGATGGTCAACATGCTTTGCTGGCCTTCCCTGTGTTCCAACTTGTTACAGGATCACATACTTATTAGTTGAATTATTTGTATTTATTTGGCTGTTGCCACTCTTTATCACCAGCCGCTGTTGCCCTTCTCGAGGAGGAAATTTGTGCTTAGAAATGGGCTACGTAACAGGAGAGCTTAGCAAAGTTCCCACCGTATACGGCTGTCTATATATTGCATGCTTATAGCTGGATACAGATAAACATCTTTTTACATAAGCATTGTGACGCCAACTAGTGATGTCATGCAGCTAAGAAGGCAGTCACCCACCATCCAAAGAGGCCCACAAATATGCTCTGCCCTGTTGCCCAAACCATAGATGCACATTCACTGCACTGCCCCCCAGTGGTGGATCCAAGTTTCATGGGTAGAGGGTGCTGAGTTCCTTTTTCCTCCAGTCCCTTTTCTTCTTCCTCCCCTTCATTTATCTCTCGTTTCTCTTATATTTTTCCATGGTGTGTAAGAGGGGCTGGAGCACCTTCTGCACCCACGTTGAATCCGCCCCGGCTGCACCCTTCAAAGGCAAGTCTAACGTTTATCAAAAAAAAAAAGTCTACCATATATATATATGTAAACGGTAGCCGCATCAATATATGGTGATGTATGGACAGAAACATATCTTTATTTAATTAGTATTAGCTCGTTCGGCTGCACACTTTTTACACCGTTGGTTGGCTGTGTACAGTAGTGACCAAGGCAGGGACTGCAGCAGCAGCCACAGCTCTAGCCGCTGAAAAGAGCAGCCGAACGTGGGATATGTGTATGTACTGTTCTTTTTTACTTTTACGATGATTTGGCTTAAGACAAAATTATAATGGTATCAATTTTTTTATGGACTGAGACACTATTATAAAAATTCGTTCTTGTATATCTGTTCACGAAGTATACCGACGAATAGCTTCCACTAGCAACAATAGGTATAGATAAAAAGCTTGTAGGGCTGTAGGCCCCGGAGTATATCATGTTTGTGGCGTATGAG
The DNA here is from genome assembly GCA_022530915.1 of Paspalum notatum. Classification (NCBI taxonomy): domain Eukaryota; kingdom Viridiplantae; phylum Streptophyta; class Magnoliopsida; order Poales; family Poaceae; genus Paspalum; species Paspalum notatum. Next base: position 5,921,360 of record CM039684.1, read on the forward strand.
CATTCGATATATTCAGGGCGTTGCAGTATCGTTCTTTCTTCCGATTCGGTCGGCAAGGGGTGTGGCCAGAGGTGTAAATCCGCCAAAAGCCTGCACTAGTGAAATGGCATATATCTCGCTCCGCATGTCCAATCCATTTAAAGAGTTAAAATTCCGGCAGCGACACAGTATACAATCTCCTACAGAGATACACAAAACCATTCGCGTTACGGACACGTAGCGGCGCTAGAATATACTGTAGTACAGTACACGTGTGTTCAGACATGGAGGAACACACTAACAAAAGTCTACAGCCCCTTTCTGAATTATTTGGGCAGTGCTGCCTTCAGAGTTCAGAGACGGACACCTTCGATAGCAGCACGTACGGCATGTGCGATCAGCGATCATCCAAGACAATTTCGGAATATATATATATATATGTATAAAACCTATAAGGATCTCACTGTGACGTACGGTAGCCAGGTTTGGTGGGTAGCGTGGAGGAAGCATCTATTGGCTCGTCGTATTTTTTGGCAGGTTGCCGGCGCTGGGTGATCGATCATCAGCAACATTTGTTGGTAGTGAGTAGTGAGGGTGATCCTGAGCTACACGCCATGGCGGAGCAGGCGATCGAGCGCCTGGCTCGCAGAGGCACGGAATTGTTATTTCTGTGGATATCGGTGGAGCGATCGTCGAATTGGTGGAGCCGCCCGGCTGCGCGGCTGTTATTAGCTCGTAAGCCAGCGGCCCCGTCGACCGACGACGGCGACGTGGGCTTGGCTTCACGTGGCTCGCGACGACGACGCCCTCGCAGCGAGGTCGTCTTCTTATCCGCAGCCAGGGCACGCAGCAGGTTGTTTTCGCGGTTGTGGATCGTACAGTACATTTGATCGTGCATCTCATGTTGAGCAAACAGGGGTGCAACAGGAGCTTCGATAGCATCCTCCGGGCTCCGGAGTATAGGAAAGTTAAGAAATTGGATGGTGTCATGGCGCGTGGTTGTGCTGATCCTAAGCTAAAGCAAACGGCCGGCCTGCTTCTAGAAGCCAAAAAAAAAAAAAAAGCTTCTCAGAGGGTTTTTCTGGCCTAGGGCTGGTTTGCTGAGAGAAACCACCGGAGCTAGAGGAGTGGGGAGCTGAAGAAGCTAACTTTAAAAAGCACCCCCTCGCAATTAAAATATAGCTTTTATTCTGATGGGTTCCATTCGAAAAGTCATTTTCAAGGACCAAGGAATGAGAACTGAACCCACTTATATAAAACCCTATTAAAGAAGCCCTTATGTGATGCTCATAGTGTCATATATTTCATTGACCCAAAAAGCATAATCGACAACACAAAGATGGGGATTTAAATTTTTTTCAAAAATTGTCTTTTTTTTTAGTAACCTGAAAGGCCAACTTTTCAAAAAAGCCCAAACAAACATGTCCTAGCTAGAAGAGAAATAGAATAAGATATAGACTTAATTAGGCGTAGCTTGATATGGCAGAAAATCTCATGCCAGCGAAAATTGTGTCCTAAATAGAATAGTGGAATGTATCGATTTTGAAGCATGAAAGTATCATGGCACATGGTTGTGTCTACCCTAAATCGACAACTAGTAGTAACATATAGCCAAACAAGGTCTAGTTCGTCCTAGCAATAAAGCTATTTCTAGTGGAAGTTTGATATGGTTTTCATAGCAAGATTTTTTGCGAAGAGTGGAATGTCTTTCATCTTAAAATGAAACTGGATGTAGCGTGTGTTTCAAGACTACAAAACATGTTGAAAAAAATGCATTGAAGATTACAATTAAATGCTATAGCTAATTTACGAACCACAAAATGAAACTTTGTGTTAAAGGCTTGTGTTTCATCTATGAATCCAAATTAAAAAGAATTAAGTCCATATATGACCCCTCAACTCTTATGTTTGTCTAATTTTGACCCCAAACTCTAATATTGTTTACTTTGGTTACCCAAATTGCAATACTATCTAGTTTTGTTCCCTAGGCCCAGTCAAAGCGGTTTAGGGCAGTCATGACCATAGTTTTTCTTTAATTTGGATGGATGTGAGAAAGAATCAGGGAAATGAGCAATAAAATCCAAATAATACATTGAAATAAAATATTAGTATTTTTTGGAGGTTGTAGATTTTTTCATGAGCTCTAGTTATTTTGTGTCCAAAACTTCTTTAGGAATATTTTTCTAAATTTGTTTGTGATGTTTGAGTATTTTTTATCGTCGATTAGAAAACTACTGCTTGATGTTATTGAAAACTGAGGTACAAAAGTAGATGTTTTTTGGAGTTAAGGATTAAAATTGAACAAGTGGAATAGTTGAAGGGTCAAATGTAGACTTATTTCAATTAAAAAAATGCAGTATCTGAGGAACATGTAAACACTTTCTGTAAAATTGAACTTTGGAAAAAAAAATGCAAAATTGCACTCTGGCCGGTACGATCCAAGCACCTGAGGAACATGTAAACACTTTTCTGTAAAATTTATCTCTTTCTAACCTAAAAACCAGCGGTGCCTTTTTGCCGTTCTCGTGCGGAACATAGGGCCATGCGGCACGATCGAAGGTGTGCGCCGTGGAAAACTGGGAATTTGTGGCGTCGGGCTCCACTGCGTTATCCATCCACTTGTGGAGATTGGAGGAGTAGGGGTGCCTGGGAGCTGGGACGGTGGTAGGCGCCTCGTCGTCGGCGACCTTTCTCACCTCCAACACGATTAGATTGGCCGAGCTCTCGTCCAACTCCATAGTCCATCCAATGTGTCGCGTGCGCCCGTGGCCGTGGGCCAAACGCAGCTGCGTGCGATGTAGTTTAATTTTAATTATTAGGTGAAAGCGTGCACTTCCCATTTCCCGTGCGGCGTGACTCCATCAGAAGAGCAACTTGGCAGTAAATTAAATTAAACAAGCACAAAGGCGCTCGTCGCCGGCCGGAGATGCCTTCCCGGTCTTGTATATAGACTGCCTGCTGTGGCCTGGATAATTGGGCATAAACATCTAGTCATCCACATCTGCAAACCAAACCAAGTAGGAGGGAGGGAGGGAGACGGAGGAATAAAGCAGAGCCGGGGATCAAAATGAAGGAGGCGGCAGGGAAAGCAGGCTTGCTCTTGCTGTGCCGTGCGTGTGTGTGAGAGAGGGGGTCTGGGAGTCTGGGGGGTGAGGAGAGAGAGGCAGAGCCAATTGCCAAGAAGGCGCCGATCGCTCCCTGCTCTGCCCTGCACAGCGTCCACCCATGGCCTCCTCTGCTCCAGCTGCTATATAAGACCCGGACGCCAGAGCCTCTGCTTCCGAGTCAGCCAGTCTCCGGCCCATCCCGGTCTCTCTCATGCTTCGGTCCACGCGCCCGCCCAGCCCCAGCAGTGGCAGCAGCTCGGCGGCGGCGCCGGCGTCCAGCAGCAGCAGTAGCGGCTCCCCCTCCGACGCGACGATGGTCGGCGGCGGGGGCGGCGCGGGGGCCGGCAGCGGCGCCCCGAGCGGCGCGAAGCTGCTGCAGATCCTCAACGTGCGGGTGGTGGGCGCCGGCGACCGCGTGGTGGTGCTGTCCCACGGCTTCGGCACGGACCAGTCGGCCTGGAGCCGCGTGCTGCCCTACCTCACCCGCGACCACCGCGTGGTGCTCTACGACCTCGTCTGCGCCGGCAGCGTCAACCCGGAGCACTTCGACTTCCGGCGCTACGACTCGCTCGACTCCTACGTTGACGACCTGCTCGCCATCCTCGACGCGCTCCGCATCCCGCGCTGCGCCTTCGTCGGCCACTCCGTGTCAGCGATGATCGGCATCCTGGGGTCCATCCGACGGCCCGAGCTCTTCTCCAAGCTCGTCCTCATCGGAGCATCGCCCAGGTAGGTGGTATCACCGATCGATCTTCTTATGGCTGGGTGATTGGATGGTTGAATTCCAGCTATATCACGATGAGTTACGATCGGGAAAGAAAGGAAAAAAACGGAATTTTGATTACGACGATCCTATCCTATGTTGGGCTATGGCAGGTTCCTCAACGACAACGACTACCACGGCGGGTTCGAGCTGCCGGAGATCCAGCAGGTGTTCCACGCGATGGCGGCCAACTACTCGGCGTGGGCGACGGGGTACGCGCCGCTGGCGGTGGGCGCGGACGTGCCGGCGGCGGTGCAGGAGTTCAGCCGCACCCTCTTCAACATGCGCCCCGACATCTCCCTCCACGTCTGCCGCACCGTCTTCAACACCGACCTCCGCGGCGTGCTGGGCATGGTGCGCTCCCCCTGCGTCGTCGTGCAGACCACGCGCGACGTCTCCGTCCCGGCCTCCGTCGCCGCCTACCTCAAGGCGCACCTCGGCGGCCGCACCACCGTCGAGTTCCTCCAGACCGAGGGCCACCTCCCGCACCTCAGCGCGCCGGGACTCCTCGCCCAGGTGCTCCGCTGCGCGCTCGCACGGTACTGAACTACGTACCAGTCTACCACCGATGGCTTGGCGGCGATCCGCTGCTTTTTTTCTTTTTTTTTTTTACCATCGCCGCCGGCCGCCGCCCGCCGCCCGCCGCCGAGAATCAATCAATCAATCAAAGAATGGCGCGACTCGCGCCGCCGCCGTCGCTGTGCCTGCCGCCTGTGCGTGCCATGCCCATGATGACTGTAGTACACAAACTTGTCCTCCTGGTACTAGCCGATTTTTAACCTTTTTACTGGATCTTGGATGGGATGGAGCAGCGGTGCTGGTGCTCCGCATCCTGCACTGCATCGACGGACGGACAGATAAGTGGGCCTGCTGCCGCCACGCGGCGACTACTCGACGCGAGTTCGTTCGGGCTTCTGCTGCCTTGCCCAGTCTGCAACTGCGAGAGTGGTGGTACCGGCCGTAGTAGCAACTTTTCCTTTTTTTTTTTTGGTAGGCACTTCTTCTAGTACTTTTATTTACCGCTGCTAGTACTAGTTTACTCTGCAATGAGATGAGATTATTGAGATCGGCCGGCGGATCTCCTGACCCTAATTAACCGGCTAATGCTATCGATTGCTTGTCACCATTATATTATTATTGCGTGCATAATTGAGGTTTTGGATAAGTTCTGATCCTGGCTGAAGAAGAAAAACCCAGAGAGAGAGAGAGAGAGAGAGGTAGAGAGAAGAAATCCGTGGCGGATGCCTGCCCACGACATATGCATGGCCCATGCTCTTGTCGTCACTCGTCAGGAATAATTATCGCTGATAATGAAGTTGACCATGCCGTCTAACTGCATCCTAATAAACCTAGATCAACAAAAAAAAAAGACCTTGGTGTGGCCGTCCCAACTAATAGATGGGTTGGCTTGCCAGAACACAAAAGAAACTAATCTAGCCGACGAGACGATCCCTTGATTTTTAAGAAAAAAAATAAAGAAAAAGAGTGCATCAAGTTGCGCTGCTGCGTACTTTGTGTCTTAGGTTTCATGCATGCACATGTATTTTCAGAGTGACGATGCGATGGTGTCTGGCTGTCTTCAGTGTTGGGATGCTTAGCGTTTGGATATATCTGCGCGCGCCAGTGCAATAGTGGGTGGGTGCGTACGTAGGGCCCGCCCTGAGCTAACGTTGCTCATCTCTGTGACGCTTGATTAGCTTTTTGATACGGTAGGTGTGGCCTTGTGTTAGCTTAGCCTTAGCTAGTAGCTACTACCTAGTCCGACCATGCCCCACTAACCATGTTCCATAAAAAAAGAGAGAGAGAAAAAACAATAATCTCCCGGCGCCCGACTGCTAGCATTGGTTCCCCGCGATCGATCAACTTGCATATTCTTATCCGTTCACTTAGACTTTAGACTGGTCGTGGTCTCATCTCCCCCCTCTTTATCTCTATCTCTCTCGGTGGTGCTATTGGCATCACACGCCAGTGGTGCTTTGGCTAGGAGCCAAACGACGCCGTCTTGTCCGAGCTAGCTCCTCCCACTCCCAATTCCCCCCGCGCAGCGCAGAGAATCGCCAGCGCGTGAACGGGACGCTGACGACTGGCCCACCCCCGCTCGAGAGTTTTTTGTCCGGCGCGCGCCGCGCCCACGTGAAGCGGTTCAAGCGACGGCGAGCCGCGCGCGGCCCCCGTTGGACGGGTACGGGTCCTCCGCCGCGCCGGAGATGGAGCAGGGAGAAGCGACGGGGGGTTCGGTGCGGCCGTCTGGCTGGGCGATCGATCGGGGGCGGGCGATTTGGTGCGGAGGTGGCGATCGGGTTCCCTCCCGGTCCCCGGCCCCGCCAGGAATCCGCAGCGCGATAAGATGGGTCCCTCTCGGCCAGGCCTTATCCTGGGTGCCAGTGGTGCGGTGTCCCGGCTGGCCCCGGACCCCGGCCGGCCGACGTGTCCGCGGCCGCCTGTCGCGGTCGCGCTACAGCGGCGGCGCCAGGCGGGCACGGACGACGGGCGGGGGGCCGCGGCCTGTGCACGGCGAACGCGAGGCCGGCCCGGGCGCTCGGCACGGCTCGGCGGCCCCCGCCGTGGTGTGTCGCTTGCGACGGGCGGAGAGAGACGTCGAGTTGCCACATAACACAGACAGGGACAGCTGCGGCTCCGCCCGCATCTTGGACTTTTCTTCCAGGCCTGGGAAGGTACGTGCGGCTGGGGAGAAGCTGCCAATCACAGCGAGCGAACGGGGGGCCTCTGCGCCTGATTGATTCAGAAGAGAAGAAGCGCGTCGCGTCGCGTCGGCGTCTCCACGGACGACGTCGGACGGTGCGAGGAGGATCACGTGAATTGCATCAAATCGTAGCAAGGCTACGTTCAGCAGAGTACCTATCCAATCCCGTCCCAATCAAGTCCATCCACTTTTTCAACTATTTTTTTTCTACAGTGCAAAACAGTGATTTGAATTTTTTTTTCAATCCTCTAGTGACAAACAGCCTAAGCGACGTACGATTGGCATATGAAAGCCGTTTGCCTGTTTCGTCGGCATGGATTGGAATGGTGGATCGGAGTTTGGCTGCTCCATTTGCCCCGCTGCAGCGTTCCCATCAATTTCTCTCGAGGTCAAAACTTCCGTTTGTCCTAACTCCTATGCGTTGAACAAAGCCACGATCAAAAAAAGTTTAGTTGGTAGACGAAATGTCGGCTAGGCTAGAATGTAAAAACAAAACGCGTTTGGTTTCTAGACACGCGTTGCCGCAACTAAGCTTAAATAAAATGTATGATGGTAAAATCTCATATGGTTAGTTTCTAATTTCAGCTCTTTGGGAGCTCTTTTATTAATTGGTCATAAGGATTGGTCGCGTGGGAACTTCTTACGGAGCCCAGAAAAAAAGACCTTCATCATATAAAAAATAAAAAAAAGGGTGGTCACACTTCTGGTAAAGTTTGGCAAAGTTACGAGTATGTAGCAATGCGAGTCAGAAGGCTAATGCGCAGTTTAAAACCTGTGATATGTCCTTAAGACTATGTGCAGTAAGATGTATAAATGCATTGTGTATCTACTATTTCAATTATCTTTTTCTCTGTAAACAGTGTCGCTATAGTGTATAAACAATCTATTTATTCAATCCACCGTACATAGTCTAAATCATGGTGCTGAGACGCTCTGTCACCTAATCTGAGCTGACAGAGGCGTGATCCTTCACTTCAACTTGGTGGACTGGCTAATCATTGGTTGGGCGGAGTTGAAGCTGACAGCACAATTTCAGAGCGGGCTCTCCGAGATGGTTTTATTTTATTTTTCTTGAGATTCGTAGGTCCAGTTTAAAAGTGAGCAATATCCGTTCTACTGTCGCTCGTCCAGAGCCAATCGAGCGAGCGATCCCCGCTCTTCCACGCGTGGGAGCCGTGGGGAGAAGGGGCCCCATGTGAGACCACGACAGGCCATGTGGGCTGGTTCTGTGCGTCCCCCGCACCCTCCCCTACGGTAAGTTCTCTTTTTTTTCCTTTTTTTGTTTTATTTTTTCATAATATAATTTTATTTTATAATTTTATAATTTTGAAAACATATTTTTATACATATAATATTAGTTTTTTCACTGACTTATGCTAACATAATCCTATGCCTCAGGATAATTTTATGGAAATATATTTTTTTTTCTTTTTTTACGATAACTTTTAAAAACATAATTTATCATTTGCACAACCATAATTTGCCACGATAACTTTATGCAAGCATAAATTATCACAATATTTTATAAAAATATAACTTATCACGATATTTTATAAAATTATGCTAACATAATTTATTCTAACATAATTTATCGTACCTATCGTACCTTTTATGGTAAAAATTATGACATAAAATTATAAAAACATAATTTATGCTAACATAATTTATTTATTTTTTGAGGAAAACGGAGGGGAAAAGACTTCCCCACCAATGCATTCCTGAGCTCAATAACAATATTGAGCTAAAGAGTTTACAGCAGGGGGTACAAGCTTTATCAACTCAACAACCACCAACTAGCGTGGTCACCAGTAGCCAACAAACAACAACACAGAGGTTTTACATATTTGAACTAAAGAGAGAACACCAAGAATCGACCACAAACGCACTACCACCGGGAAGTCGGTGACGCCACAGTGGAGCAGCATCAAGCAGAGCAAACTTCATCCTGCCTCGGCTGGGGGGGGAGGTTGTTGAACGCCACGTCATTTCGGTGTTTCCATAGGAACCAACTAACCAGCAGGAGAAAAGTGTTGTAGTGAGCAGCAGGGATCGAGTGCGGCTGGGGCAGCACCCACAGGGAGGCGACATCATGGTCAGTGGTGTCAACATTCAGAGAGGCCCAGGTTTCCTTAGCAAAAGAGCATTCAAGAATCAAATGGTTTGGGGTCTCAACTTCCACACAACAGATAGGGCAGATATTATCGTCCACAATGCACTTCTTTTTCAGATTCAAGCGGCATTTGATCCGGTGCTGCACAAGGAGCCATCCGAAGTACTGAACTTTTGGCGGCGCTTTGCTTTTCCATACAAACTCAGCAAAAGGGGGGACAGCAGCAGCTTGGCGCTTGACAGCCCTGTAGATAGGTCCAGCCTTCAAGGATCCATCCCTTTCAGAAAAAGGGCACGATCTTTGGTCTGATTCATCACTGAGGTTAACTTCCATCAAGGCAGCTTGAAGAGTGTTCAGCTCACCCATGGCAGCTCTAGATAGCCTAGGAGCAAGGAAACGGCGCAGTCCCCTTGTCTTGACGGCAGCCACACTGACCTCTGTGGTCGTAGCATGGCTGAACAGCAAGGGAAAGAGTTCAGCTAGAGTATTGTCTCCCATCCACACGTCAACCCAGAAGCTTGTGGACGCCCCTGACCTTACGCTGACAATGGTGATACTACGGTAGAAAGGGAGAATCTTACGCAGAGCGTCCCAATGTGCACCAACAGCCCAGGGGCCTTTCAACGTAACTAGATCAAATCCCTCCAAAGCCCAAGCTGCCCAGGCCGACTCACCGGGGTTGTAAAGTCTATGAAGCATTTTCAGCAACAGGCATTGATTTTGGAGAGCCAAATCCTTGACACCCAACCCTCCAACACTTTTTAGCATGCAAACCTCCGGCCACGCAACCAAGCATTGACCACCCTTGGTCTTGCGGTCGGCTCCAGACCAGAGGAACGCCCGCCTTCTTTGATCGAGATCAGCAAGCACCCCTGGTGGGAGAAGCAAAGCAGCCATGGAGTAGGTGACCGTGCCATCCAGGACTGAGTCAACAAGAACGCCTCGCCCTTTGGCATTAAGCAATTTTCCTTGCCACCCCGCCAAATGTTTGTCCACTTTAGCAATCATCGGAGCAAACGCAGAAAGATTGAGTTTTGTGTTTGAGAGAGGGAGGCCAAGGTACACCTGTGGGAAACTGTCAAGTCTGCATCCCATCACACTTTGCAACTCCTGCGCATGTTCAGCAGTGATGTTCATAGGCACCATAGTGCTCTTTTGAAAATTTATTTTCAAACCAGTAGCATCCGAGAAGAGACCCAGCAGATGTTTCAAGGCCTGAACCTCCTCCAGGATGGCGGGAACAATGAGCAAGGTGTCATCGGCGTACTGTAGGATTGGGCACGGAAGGGTTGGCGCAAGCGGGTGGTGCACATCCCTGCTATTCACAATCAGCGCTTGAAGGACGTCGGCCACCAAGATGAAAAGGTATGGCGAGATGGGATCTCCTTGCCGCAGCCCTCTTTTACAGTTTATCCATCTGCCAGGAACTCCATTAACAAGCACCGCAGACATTGAGGAGCATAGCAGCTCGTTAATCCACTTACACCAAGCACCTGGGAAGTCACGGACCTCTAAGATCTTTAGCAGGCTTTCCCAATTTACTGAGTCGAACGCCTTGGCAAAATCCAACTTGAACAGCAAAGCAGCAGCTTTTCTCTTATGGCAACATTGGACAAGTTCTGTGGCTAGAATAAAATTCTCTGATATTGACCTGCCACGTATGAAACCAGTTTGATCAATAGCAACTAACTTCTTGATCTGTTCTTGCACCCGCATCGTGAGCACCTTGGTCAGAATTTTGACGCTCAAATTCTGCAGAGATATCAGTCTAAAGTCTCCAGGTTTCACAGCTCCGGGCTTCTTCGGCAGTAGCACAATGTAAGCACGGTTGACCCGATTTAGTTGAATTTTTCCCCTGAAGAAGCCATCAGCAAAAGCCAACATCTTTGGTTTGACAAAACTCCAGGCGGCACAATAGAAGCCAGCGCCAAAACCGTCGGGGCCGGGAGCACTATTTTTGTTGACGCTCTTCAAAGCATCGGCCAGTTCGCGCTCACTGAACGGCTCCACGAGCGGTTCAGGAGTGGCCCGCTCTCTGTTCACGTACAGGCCGCTGAGATTGAAACTCCAGGAGGTAGCCACAGCAGTACCAAGAAACTGATGGTAGTAGCTGGTGAGGGCTTCAACTTTGGATCGGTGATCGTAGAGCACAAGCCCGTCACACTCTACACCACGGATCTGATTTTTTCTAAGCCTCTGTGATGCTTTAGCCATGAAGTATTTTGTGCAAGCATCGTGCTAACATAATTTATCATAACTGTATGACATAAAATTATGCTAACATAATCTATACTAACATAATTTATCATTCTTTTTATAGTAAAAATTATGAGAACATAATTTATGCTAACATAGTTTATCATAACTGTATGGCATAAAATTATGCTAACATAATCTATACTAACATAATTTATCATTCTTTTTATAGTAAAAATTATGAGAACATAATTTATGCTAACATAATTTATCATAACTGTATGACATAAAATTATGCTAACATAATTTATGTTCGTAATAATAACTTCTAGTATGTAAGTTTTTATTCTTCCACGGCTTTCTAAAATTATTATCCTAAATTTTCTTCTCTTATATCAAAAACAATTTTTATTAGAATATGTAATTGTACTTTATTCATAAAAGGAAGAAAGCTTCTGTGGTTAGGAGAGGCGGGCAAAGCTTATGCAACCGAGCGGCTGCGGTTCGAGTCCTGACCGTAGCACCCATTTTTGCAGATTTTTTGAACGCATCGCTCGCGCGATTCTCCGCTGACGAACGCTCGCTAACTAGCCACGCCCTTAAAAGTGTTCGCAAACTCTGCCGTTTGCTTGGTGCAAAGGGGGAGGGAGAGAGAGAGAGGGAGGGACGGTGGTTCGATTGTGAATGGGCTGGAGCTGGAATGAAGCGAGGTGGTTGTATGGTATACATGCTGCAGCCCACGGGGTAGCAGGCAGGCACGGCCGCACGGGGCAACAGCAGGCCACCTCAGCGGAGCCCAGCTCCCCTGGTGCGGGCCGCCGGACCGGGCACTGGCCTGCAACTGCGCGGGTCAAAATGGCAGTCAGATGTCCCGAGGCGTTTATCTTGGGCTCTTGACCCTTTACCTCGTGTCCGCGTGCCGTGAAGGCAAAGGCAAGGCAAGGCACGGTCGAAAAAAATAAAAATGGAAGCAAGGCACCGGCGATTCTTCGACGGCAAGTCGGGGACTAGTCTGGGGCTCTGGCCACGACGACGCCCCGACGGCGAAGCCATTTTTGGCCGGGCGCCATGCCTCCACCGCAGGCAGACTCTTACGGATTCTCGAGTCCGAGGACCACCATGTGTGCAGCACATGAGGAGTCAGAGCTGCGGTGGGCCGTGGGCGCACACGCAAAACTCGCACGGACCAACGGCCCAGCCGCATCCCCACCCACTTCCCCGCGGAGAAGACGCGTCGCATCGCATCGCATGTTCGGGCGGCGCCCGTCAATGGTCTTTTGCGGAGAAACTACACAAGGCCCCCGGCCCGCCTGGCCCTTTGTGTCGGTGTCCGCGGCGCGACTTGACTTTCCTTGAATCTCTGATTTGTATGTCTCGCCCTCGCACTTGCTCCGGCCGGATACGAAATTCGTACGGCATTGTTCAACACATGCAGCGCGATGGCTTGATCGCACGTCATTTGACGGCGGCGCATCACCATTCCGCAGGACGCGCTTCCGGCCGCCGGCCCCAGTCCAGTCCAAATCATCCTTGAGGAAACCGCGGCGTCGTGGGACCATGTTCTCTGCTGCTTGAGTATAACCATCTATCATCAGCGCTAACCACACGCTAACGTTAACAACTCCTCCGAACCTTATCCTAATAACCATTCTTGTGCCACAAGTTGCTTAAATGTATTTTTTTTTTCCCAAGGTGAAGAAGTTTCTTAGTAAAAAGTTTGAGTTGGACTTTGGCTAGCATAAACTCTACATTCACAAAAGGTGGTCCCGTTCCCACCCGACCCAACAAACATGCACAGCAGCGCAACGTTTTCGGCGACGACTCGTCGTGTCCAACTCCAACCACCACGAGGCAAGTCCCTCCTCTGCTCCATTTCCATCCTCCATAGTAGCATAGTAGTACCCCCTGCCTGCCATTATACTTTCCCTTCCTCTTCTTGTCCAGTTGTCCTGCCTTCCTCCCGTCCCTCCCGACCGGCTCCGATCCGGGCAAAACCACCGCGCGCCTTCCCTTCCTGCACGGCACGCTTGGCCTTGGCGGCTTGGCTGCTTACCACACCACCCCCCCGCGCGCGGCGCAACTTCCATGAACACGCCGGCAATGTGCGCGCCCACGCCAGGAGTCGCCGCCACGTCCCCACGCGTCAACGGCGCGGCCCCACGCGGCTGAGAGCGAGGGCCGCCCTCTCCCTTCTTTCCCGCGGCCGCGTCCCGCCCGCGTGAATATATACGCCCCGGCCTCGGCAGAGGGTTGGTGGAAGGGAAAGGGAGTCGCCGAACCGAATCGGTTGGAGAGGAGGCTCGGAGCTTTTGGTTTCGGTTCCGGTTTCGGTTCCTGTTCCGGCGGCGGAGAGCGGAGATGGAGAGCTACCTCCAGGAGAACTTCGGCGGCGTGCGGGCCAAGCACTCGTCCGACGAGGCGCTGGCGCGATGGCGCAAGGTCGTCGGCGTCGTCAAGAACCCCAAGCGACGGTTCCGCTTCACCGCCAACCTCGACAAGCGCAGCGAGGCCACCAAGATGAAGAAGAGCAACCATGTACGCATCTCTGCTCCCTCCCCTCCCCTCCCTGCGGTTCCCCTGCTTCGGCGCACCCTCCTGTTCCTGCCTGGTGCCTTGCCTTCCTCAAGCCGCGATTTCGATGTCCGTGCCGATGTCAGCGCGCGTTTTCTTGTTTTCAGTCAAGCTACGTACTCTATTGTCGTATCTTATTTTCTAGTAATGCATAGTAGTGAGATTTATATGCCAGTGGGCAACGAGATTTCTTACAGTCATACAAACAAACACACATCATTCTGCTTTGATGGCTGCTTGAGGTTTCTGTATGCAGCTGGTTGTTTGAGAGTTTAGTCTTTAGTTGTTCTTCAGCTGTCCAGTATGGCTTTGGCCGGGTGATGTCTCAGTGTTAGTCAGGTGTTGTGGCTGTTTTGGTGAAGAGGTTTTTGATCTTTCAAATGCTGTAAACTCGGATGATGTTTGGTCTTTTGAACCTAAAGGCCGGGGCGAGGCCCTTTAACTCTAAAAAAAATACAAACAAACACACAAGAAAAAAAAAACCGGCAAAATTAGAGAGATCACAGAGCCGGTCAAAACAAGTAGGCTTGTCTGTTCAAAGACGTGCCCAAGGATTTCAGTCAAACAAACCAGAAGCATGGAACGTGCCAAGGACTAAGAATAGGACTGCGTCGGAACGAGTCCTGTTGTGGTAGATCTTCACAGCGTATCGAGCGTGCGGTATAAGACCGTTGCTCACAGTTTCAATGGAAATTAGGTAGATACAACTGCTGGGAGAATAAACCCCTCACGCATCTCTGAGTGGTCAAACACCTCGCTTCTGTTGCTTTTCGTCTTCTTCTTCTTTTTAATGCAAGCGTTTAGCTTGCGCCAGGATGAAAGAGAAGATCTTTTTTAGTATCACAGAGAAGAACAATGTGGAGTAGAGAAGAAAAACTGCTAATTTTTAAGAGTGGACATTGCAGCATAACTGATGATTTGTATTACTCCTGCTCAATTGATATTTTAATTTGCTGGTCGTATTTGTACTTAAGAAAAAAGGTTCCACTAAAAACAAGTCCTGCCACTCACTAGAAAATTGTTCAAGCTTGACAAGAAATGGGAAATATGTTTGCAATGAAACAGCAATTGGCAAGACAAATCTGAGTTGTTAGATCAGCAACCAATGCCTAGGAAATGTGACTGATATCTTACTATTACTAATTGGAGGTTCTAAAAGTTGCACTAATTTCAAAGCGCGTTAGAAAAAAAGATAAATCCTAGAAATTCTCACAATAATCAGAAACATCCGACCATCAATTGGCAGATTGGAATATTAATAGCCATTAGATCTATTTTCTAAGTAATTACCCACCTCTGCCGTTATGAAAGGTTTTGAGTTCAACTCTCAACGAAAGCAAATATCCTTTTTTTTCATTATATATATTTTCTAAGTAATTACTCACCTGTGCCATTACGAAAAATCTTGAGTTCGATTCTCAACGAAAGCAAATATTTTTTTTTAGATTTTTCCCATTTTCAAATTTACCTTCAGTTTTTGTCTTTTTTTATTAAAGATGCTATAAACATTTTCACGAAATAGATATTTTGTAGACTCTTTTTGAAATTTCCATGTCAATCCTTACAAGAAGAAAAAATAAAAACATAGAAATTCTCACAATAATAAAAAAAATACCCTATCAACAGGTTGGAATCTTAATAGCCATTAGATCTGTTTTCTAATTAGGTAATCACCCACATTTGTTATTATCAAAATAATATTAAATAACCCCTAAAACTACGTGTTAATTACCCACTCTGCCAATATAAAAGGAAAAAAAATGAAATAACACCCTAAATTTATATCTAATTGTTCACATTTGCTATTTTGATATGAGAATACCAAATATCCCTTTTAATTTATATTTAAATTGTTCACCTTAGTTATTATAACTGATAATATAATGAAAGTAATCCCTCAAAATTATATTAAAAACACTTATTTTTGCAATCGATCAAAGATTATCTAAATCAATTAAGCATACATATAAAGTAGCAAGATATGCTATATTTGTTGTACGGTTACACATAATACATTTAAGACTTTAACCTGTGCTTTCGCATGGGTTGATTGATTAGTATAAGCTAATTATTAGCCACTTGTCGAGGAGGTAGTCCTTGTATATTTTCTTCCAAAATTCCATGGCGTACCTTTACACACGATTGGTTTCTTAGTAATGATACCCTTATTGTAACGACAGTGACATTATGAAACACAAGACCCCGATATTGAATATTGTAATAAGTGCTGATTGACCATGTATTGGAAAGTGCAGACAGCTACACAACAAAATATTAAATCATCATGTTTCCTCAGACTGAAAGAGATCGTCAAGTTGCAATTGAAAAATAAAAGCAAGGTTCAGGTTGTTGACCACTATGTTTACCAGTGAACGTGACACTATTATCTCTGTTTACTGGAAATCTAAATATTTTATATGCAAAGTGCTAATCGCAAACAGAAAATAAACATGTTTGTCATTCTTTTAACTGAACTTTTGGGCAGTTAAAAAACTTTCTATATGTTTTTCTTGAGTGTTACAAACTTGTTGTTTGGAAATTTTAGTATCTATATGCAGATAGCATCAAACAAACATATTAGGCCGTATTTGGAATCATAGAGATTTGTATTTGTTCATGTATAATTTGTTTTATATTCAGTTATTTACGTGACCTTATTTTAACTACCAGTATAGGTGAAACCATGAAGATTAGTGGCATAAAAAATCTGGATTTTGTAGAGCAACTTGTAACTGATAAATGTTGACGAGACCAGAGCCTTGATCAATCTCTGGCAGTCTGTTGGTGTAATATGTCTTCTGGTACAGACAAAATAGGAGTAGCTAGATTACATATCCTGTAAAGAACCTTATGGGTCCACAATTTTGTTAACCATCGATCTCGCCGTGTAACTGTACATGGTTACAGCTGTAAACCTATTTTATCAAATCAACCTTTCGTTATCTTAAACTTTGGTCTGCATTTTTTTTAATTGTAAGTGAATCGAGAACAATAGTAGTGCTTCTTGAGACTTACAATTGATGCATGTTTTATCTATTTTAGGAGAAGCTGCGTGTTGCCGTGCTTGTTTCAAAGGCTGCACTTCAGTTCATCCACGGTATGATACCAGCTTACCGGCGCATCCTGGTTCAGCAATCTTCTCTGGTTTTCTTGAATTAATCTTACCACCACTAGTTCACAGGTATTACTCCGTCGAGTGAGTACGAGGTCCCTGCAGACGTCAAGGCGGCGGGTTTCGGCGTATGTGCTGAGGAGCTGAGCTCAATCGTCGAGGGCCATGACCTCAAGAAGCTGAAATCACATGGTGGCGTTGCGAGCCTTGCATCCAAGTTGTGCACCTCAGAGTCCGATGGCCTCGCCACATCCGCCAACAAGCTGGCAACACGGCGGGAACTGTTTGGTGTCAACAAGTTCGCGGAGGCAGAATCCCGTGGCTTCTGGGTCTTTGTCTGGGAGGCTCTCCAGGACATGACCCTCATGATCCTGGCCGCGTGCGCGTTTGTCTCACTCATTGTTGGCATCGCCACTGAGGGGTGGCCCAAGGGCGCACACGATGGGCTTGGCATTGTGGCCAGCATACTGCTGGTCGTGCTCGTCACAGCGTCAAGTGACTACCGCCAGTCCCTACAGTTCAAGGACCTCGACAAGGAGAAGAAGAAGATCACGGTACAGGTCACCCGAAGCGGGTACAGGCAGAAGCTATCAATATATGACCTTCTCGCTGGTGACATCGTCCACCTCTGCATTGGTGATCAGGTGCCTGCCGACGGTCTGTTCTTGTCCGGGTTCTCACTGCTGATCAATGAGTCGAGCTTGACCGGAGAGAGCGAGCCGGTGGCCGTCAATGCCGAGAATCCGTTCCTTCTGTCAGGGACAAAGGTGCAGGATGGTTCTTGTAAGATGCTCGTGACGACGGTTGGCATGAGGACTCAGTGGGGCAAGCTGATGGCCACTCTCAGTGAAGGTGGTGATGATGAGACACCGTTGCAGGTCAAGCTGAATGGCGTGGCCACCATCATTGGTAAGATAGGCCTTGTCTTTGCAGTCATCACATTCGCAGTGCTCACAGAAAGCCTGTTCCGGCGTAAAATCAACGACGGCACATACTTGAGCTGGACTGGAGATGATGCTCTGGAGCTGCTTGAGTTCTTCGCCATTGCCGTAACAATTGTGGTGGTGGCGGTCCCTGAAGGGTTGCCGCTTGCCGTGACACTGAGCCTTGCATTTGCTATGAAGAAGATGATGAACGACAAGGCACTTGTCCGGCACCTTGCGGCCTGTGAGACCATGGGCTCAGCTACTTCCATCTGCAGTGACAAGACGGGCACGCTCACGACAAACCACATGACTGTCGTCAAGGCTTGCATTTGCGGGAAGATCAAAGAAGTGGATGGTGCTTCGGATACCAATAGTCTCTTCTCTGAACTGCCGGAATCTGTCATGACGATTCTCTCGCAGTCCATATTCAACAATACTGGTGGCGATGTTGTCTTTAACCAGGACGGTAAACGTGAAATACTGGGCACACCAACTGAGACAGCGATTCTAGAGTTCGGCCTGTCACTCGGCGGAGACTTTTCAGCTGTGCGCAAAGAGAGCACCCTTGTCAAGGTGGAGCCATTCAACTCGGCAAAGAAGAGAATGGGAGTGGTCATTCAGCTCCCAGGGGGTGCACTGCGAGCACACTGCAAAGGCGCATCAGAGATCATATTGGCATCTTGCAGCAAGTACCTGAATGAGGAAGGCAATGTCGTGCCCCTGGATGAAGCAACCATTGATCACTTGAAGGCCACGATCGATAGCTTTGCAAATGAGGCACTTCGCACTCTGTGTCTTGCCTACATGGAAGTTCAGGATGGATTCTCAGCCAACGATCAGATTCCAGTGGATGGGTACACCTGCATTGGCATTGTGGGGATCAAAGATCCTGTCCGGCCTGGAGTTAAGGAATCAGTTGCAATCTGCAGGTCAGCAGGTATTACCGTCAGGATGGTCACAGGTGATAACATCAACACAGCAAAGGCAATTGCCCGCGAATGCGGCATTTTAACTGAAGGTGGCATTGCCATAGAAGGCCCGGATTTCAGAACCAAGAGTGAAGAGGAACTTAGTGAATTGATACCAAAGATACAGGTAAGTTCGTAGCTTCTGGTACTCATCTTTGTATTCCTTTGCATATTGTTCTTATGATTCACTAGTCAATTAACCCGTGCGACGCACGGGTTAGAGTCTTAAATGTATTATGTGTTACAGTACAGCATATATAGATCTATTTTTATACTTAGTTTTTTATAATAACAAATCTTGCTACTTTATATGTATGCTTAATTGATTTAGATAATCTTTGATCGATTGCAAAAGTAGATGATTTTAATATAATTTCGAGGCGTTATTTTTATTATACTATCAGTCATAATAACTAAGGTGAACAATTTAAATATAAATTAAAGGGGATATTTGGTATTGTCCATCAAAATAGCAAATGTGAGCAATTATGTATAAATTTAGGGTGTTATTTCATATTTTCTTTTATATTGGCAGAGTGGGTAATTAATTTGTAGTTTTAGGGGTAATATTATTTTGATAATGACAAAGGTGGGTGATTACTTAAAAAATATATCCAATGGCTATTAAGATTCCAACCCGTATATTTTTTTCTAGCGCATCTTGTGAGGATTGACGTGAAAATTTCAAAAAGAGTCTACAAAATATTTGTTTCATGTATAGATTTTAGCATCTTTAATGAAAAAAAAGACAAAAATTGAAGGTAGGTTTGAAAATGGGAGAAATCTAAAAAAAGAAGAAGATATTTATTTTCGTTGAGAGTTGAACTCAAGACCTTTCGTAATGGCAGAGGTGGGTAATTACTTAAAAAATAGATTTAGTGAAAAAAGAAGGGGATATTTGTTTTCGTTGAGAGTTGAACTCAAGACCTTTCATAATGGCAGAGGTGAGTAATTACTTAGAAAATAGATCTAATGGCTCTTAATATTTCAATATGTCAATTGATGGTCGGATGTTTCTGATTATTGTGAGAATTTCTAGAATTTATCTTTTTTTTCTAACGTGCTTTGAAATTAGTGCTTCTTTTATAACCTTCAATTAGTAATAGTAAGATTGACCACTGTGCTCTCCTTTGGATCCATCAGGTGATGGCGAGATCTTCGCCATTGGATAAGCACACCCTTGTCAAGCATCTTCGAACTAAACTCGATGAAGTTGTCGCGGTGACTGGTGATGGGACGAATGATGCACCTGCTCTTCATGAAGCTGATATTGGACTTGCAATGGGCATTGCCGGAACCGAGGTAATTTCAAGATTTTCATTACATTGGGAAAATAACTAGCCATGTTCGCTCAATAACCACACTATTACTGATATCTTGTGGTTTCCTGTCACCGATATCAAGTATCTAGGAATATAATTGTTAGCTATATTTGATCGTGTAATTTTTGCTATTCATTCTTCTATACCGCTGTCTTGATATCCATGATTAGCGCCATCAATTACGTGATATCTCAAGTTATTCACTATTTACTCTGATCTTGACTCATCTTAACATCCTTTTGAAGGTGGCTAAAGAGAGTGCTGATGTCATTATTCTTGATGACAACTTCTCCACTATTGTCACCGTTGCAAAATGGGGTCGGTCAGTGTACATCAACATTCAGAAGTTTGTACAGTTTCAGCTGACAGTCAATGTAGTTGCTCTCGTTGTAAACTTCTCCTCAGCTTGCCTGACAGGTACATATGATATTGTGTCTGTTCATTGTTTAAAAATCCTTATATTACTTAAGCTTCTTTTTATTTTCATAAATATAAATCTCACCGTTTTTATGCATGTGGATTCAGGGAGTGCTCCTCTTACTGCTGTGCAACTGCTCTGGGTCAACATGATCATGGATACACTGGGTGCGCTGGCATTGGCTACAGAACCCCCAAACAATGAACTGATGAAGAGAACACCTGTTGGAAGGAAAGGGAACTTCATCAGTAACATTATGTGGAGGAACATCCTGGGGCAGGCCTTTTACCAGTTTCTTGTAATTTGGTATCTACAGACAGAGGGGAAGTGGCTGTTCGGAATCAAGGGTGATAACTCCGATCTAGTCTTGAACACACTAATCTTCAATTGCTTCGTATTCTGCCAGGTAATTGCTTCGGATTCGCTAGGCTGCATTTGTACTTGGTTTGAATTTCTTGCACTAACGATTCAATAATTTGTGAACTAAACTTGTTTCCTCTTTGCTGTCCAGGTTTTCAATGAGGTAAGCTCGAGGGAGATGGAGAGGATAAATGTATTTGAAGGCATTCTAAAGAACAACGTGTTCGTCGCTGTCCTCAGCAGCACCGTCATCTTCCAGTTCATTATAATACAGTTCCTTGGTGATTTCGCGAACACTACCCCTCTCACGCTCAACCAGTGGATCGCATGCATTTTCATCGGTTTCATAGGCATGCCTATCGCTGCTATTGTCAAGATGATCCCAGTTGGTTCTACTTAGGAAACTAGAGCTAATTCCAGCCAGAAACTGAAGTTGGGCAGGGCTGCAGTCTGACCGTGGCAATGGAGTTTTGCGCATTGCCATTTTAGGTGATGTATTTGATCCTAGAGCATGAGCCAATGCTGTGTGCTTGATGCTTAGAAAAAATGTCTTGGAATCCTGTAGCTGTTGTTTGCTTTATTTTTTATCCAGCTGGTGTTTTTTTTTTCCTTGGAACGTTGGAGGTTGGATCTGTATATTGTAATTTATTGTTCACCAGTATGTGATTGTTTCTACTTTCTTCATCCTGGTTTGCCAAGAAAACGGCCCCCACTACCTTCCAAGATGTGACAAAAACGCCATCATGCAGGCCTCCTGCTTTTGATATTGCACAAAAACAATTCAAACAGAGGCGTTAGTTTGACCAGGAATCTATTGAGATCCAAATGCCAGCGTCAGAATACACGACACCAGCCAAAGAACCTGTGAAGCGTGATGTGTACTACTGGCACTGCATCGTGCATGACCCTGCCAGTTTCGGCATCCCAGGCTCCTCCTTGACATCACACATTGACCCCAAGCAGCTCGCTTCCATTCCATCCATCACTACCGTCATCGAGTGCCAAGACGTTTTTGACCAATCAAGCGCTGGGCGGAGCTACGAGATAGCACCTCCTGATGAGTCCTGATCTCGAAGCAACCGCTGTCAATTGGGATAGAATTCCACCAGTGGCAGCCCGTAGCCCCTGCCATGTGTTGAGTTGCTCATGCCCTGTTTTGATCCAAAAACTTCACCCAAATTCTACTATGAAAAAGAAGATTTCCCATCACATCAAAATGCCGGCACATGCATGGAGTACTAAATGTAGATGAAATAAAAAAATAATTGCACAGTTTAGATGTATTTTGCGAGACGAATCTTTTGAGCCTAGTTAGGCCATGTTAGAACAATATTTACCACAAACAAACGAAAAATACTATAATGCTTTTCAGTTCAGAACAGTGCCAGTTTTCAAAGATCTAAACACACCCTCAAATGTTTTGTTTAAACAGGCTGCCAGTTTTTACCAGGCCATGTCCTACTTCTCACCTCGTGCCTAGCCTGTCCCTCGCTTTTGACCGCCGCATGGCCCATGTGTGTGACTGACCTAAAGAAACGCAGGCAATCCGCAATGACCACGGCATTGATCTTCATGTGTTTTCATTGAAGAACCCCTTGTTTGATCCCTCTCTCCATGTAGGAGTACTATTTGGCCTGACCTGACCTTGCCTGGCCTGCTGCTGCCGGTGCAACCAGCCGGCGTGTGCGGTGGAGGAGAGAAAAAGAGAGACACGAACAGTGCCCGGCAGCCAGCCATGCCATGGCGTCCGTCCGTCTCCAACAAGAGCGGGGGGCCATGGATGGTCGCGAGCGGCAAGCAAAGCAAGCAGCGATTTGATGACACGGCACAAAAAGGCAACGCCCGTCAGAGAGGCAGCAGCAGGCAGAAGAGGCAGCGACCGAGCGTCTCTTTCACGATCCGCGCGATAACATTAAACTAGCCTAGTGCCCTAGGCTGTGTTTAGATCCGCTGAAATTGGGACTGAAATGTACTGTAGCGCTGAAAAATATACTGTAGCATTTTTCGTTTGTTTGTGGTAAATATTGTCTTACTATGGTCTAACTAGGCTCAAAAGATTCGTCTCGCAAAATACATCTAAACCATGCAATTAATTTTTTATTTCATCTACATTTAGTACTCCATACATATGCCGGCATTTTGATGTGATGGAAAATCTTCTTTTTGCACAGTGAAATTTGGGAGAAAAATTTACAGCGCTAGCTGCCTGCTGTGCACGGCAAAAAACTGCACGCGCACCAACGAGCAGGAGCCAGGAGCCGGGCACGGGCATCGTCGTCGTCATCAATCACAATTCCACAGGTGAAATGCAGCAGTAGCGACTAGCGTTTGGTTCGGCATCTGGTTGAAGAGCACGGTCGGACAGACATGGTGAATCCATCGACAGCAAGGTGGTAATCATGTGAGATAATAATATCAGGTTAACTATTGTCACTGAGGCAGTGACAGGCTATTAAACAGCAAAAGATTAGAGGACAGACCGGCAGGCTAGCTGGTACAACGGTATCCACACAAAAGAATTGACCCTCCTCGACTACGGACTAGGGACTACCCTAGCAGAGGCCTGATCTGAGGTTTTTCTCACTTTGAGCGAGGGCTTTCTTCTGTCTCTCTCAGCTTTCTCCCCTCCTCACCTCTTTACACTGGCCCCTTGTTTATAGATTTATCCCGGGAAAGATCTCCCCCCAAAACCAAGATCTTTCCAGCACTAAATTACCGAATCACTCTGCTGACACTGCACTAATCAGAAGAATCGAATCTTGGCCCCCCTCTCCCTGAGAAACAATCAGCACCTTGGGTGGTTCAAGCAAAAGAAAAAATGGCGACGTGAAAAATGCGGCAGCTGGACTCCACACTCTGTCCATCAGCAGAGCACCTACTGGCGCTGAGGTGAGCGCAACCGTCTCCTCTTATTGATGTTGTCCGGGGTTGCCGGCGGGGCGGTGCCAGCGGCATTATTGGCGCCCACGGACACGGGGGAGGCGTCGTCCGGGCTGGGGCTCCCCCCGGCGTGCGCCGCGACAGAGACGCCCGGGGACGCCACCTCCGCCGACTGCAGCGACGACTTGTCGTCCTCGTGGATCATCGCGCTGTAGCAGGAGTACACATGCTCCTGCCAGAGAGACGAACAGCGACTGCATTTACACATCATTGCGCTTTCCACCAGCAGCAGCAGCCTTCCCTTCAATCGGGAAAAAAATGGATTGCTTGCTTGCGAGAAACGGACAGAGAGTGGGCGAGCTTACGGTGTCTAATTGTGGCGGCCATGATGAGCCCAGCATCGCCTTGAGCGCGTCCAGATTGCCGGCGGGCGTCGCCTCCGTGCTGCGCGCCACGAGGATGGATGCGACGGCGATGGTGGATTGCTGGTACTCCACGGAGCTCATCGCTGCAGTGCAGATGGACAAAAGATCAGCTCTTGCGATCCAGTCCCATGGAACGGAAGCACATGAGGGTCCAAGGGGGGAAAGGATCGACCTTTGATCGCGTCGAAGACGCACTCCACGGCGCGCAGGACGATCGCCCGGCGCTCGTCCTGCCGGAACCGCGCAGCGAAGCAGCTGATGTAGGGGAAGGGGGTGACGGCGATCATCTGCCACTGGAGCGTGCCCAGGACGAGGAGCTCCATCCGCAGGATGGACGCGCTCTCGAACACGTACGCGTCCAGCCGGAGGTCCGACAGCCGCGGCGCGTGCTGCTCCTCCACCTTGATCGCCAGCGACAGGCACGCCACCGCGAGCAGCTGCAGAGCCCACTCCTGCCCCCTCTGAACATCACAAGAAGGGCGGCAATGCACGGGCAGTCGATAGATCAATCAGCTATCAACGAGCGAGAACTGAACAAGAAGAAGAAGAAGCCGGCAATGGCGACGGCGACTGGAAATGCGGGTCATTAAGAGGTTACATTGACTCGCCGTTGCGCCAAGAAGCGATCGAGGTATGTCACCGCGACATAGGCGGTCTTCCCGCTGAACCGGAACATCACCGTGGTCTGCAATCGGGAAAAGGAAGCACATTTCAGGAACGGGCATGGAGAAAAACCGGATTTTTCCGAGTGAAAATGGAAATGGAGGCGGCGGTGAAGGTGGGGAAAGAGCGCGCGAACGACCTTGAATATCCAGCGGACGCACCCGGAGCGCTCGGCCTTCATCCAGTCCTCCATTTCCTCCGCCACGGCGCCGCCGCCGCCGCCGCCTGACGCGCTCTCCTTGGACAGGAGCAGCGCGACATACTCGTCGTCCTGGTCCACGACCAGCAGGCGGTCGTCGCGGGCGACGACCAAGTCAGCGCCGGCGCCATCGTCGGCGTCGGGGAAGAGGTCGCTGCCGTCCTCCCGGCAGATGAGGATGGAGGTGGGCGTGGCGGGAGCGGACGTGGAGGCCATGGCGGCGGCGGCGTCCCCCATGGCGTCAATCAGAGGCCGTGCATGCGCGAGGAAAAAGGCAAGGAAAGCGAGGGGGGAAAGATCTCGTCCACTGGGGAGCGAAGCAGCAGGCAGGGCGGAGGAAAAGGCGGCGTGCGGAGTGCGGATGGGTGCGCGCGAGCACGGCGCGGAACAGAAAGGGATTCCCCTCCTTCCTCCACGGCTCCACCCTCGCGCGCGTTGAAAGGGGGGAGAAATGGGAAGTTGAGCTGCGCGTGGCGTGCGGGAGGTGGGCAGGTGGCGTGCCTGCGTGGAGCTGCCGCGTGCGTGGGAATGGGACTCTGGGAGAAAAGAGGCGGGAGCCGGGAGGGAGGGAGAAGGCCGCGCTTGGTTGCAGGTGCAGCAGACGACCAGTGTCGTGACGATTGACCCTCCACCCATCCGTCAAATGACAATGTGGCTGTGCTTATACGAGAACCTAAATGGAGACACAAAATATTGTCCGTGTGCTCTAGACTATAAAAAAAATTTAAAATATAAACGGTATGATGGGCTATTTGGTGAGAATGCATTATAAGACTGGGATCGCCAGAAGGCCCAAAAGAGGGCGTCCATATACTGTTTAGCACTGTATAAAGAGAAAGGGGTAGTTGGAATAGTGGATGGGCGGAGTTGGATGGGCGCACTGGTGAGCCCAATCTAAGAGCTTGTGGACTTAAATGGTCTAACCTTACCATTCTAAAAAACACAATTTATCATTTATTTTGTTATGATTTGTTTTTTTACTAAACATAGTTTGAGTATGAATTATGTTTTTAAATGTTTGGTTAAAATTTCTAAGTAAGACAGATAATCGAAGTTTTAGAAAAAAAAGTCAAACGTGTAAGGAAAATGGCCTAAGCTTTGTGTTTAGTTTTCCATTGTGATTTTGACGGTTGAAGACAAAATGCACCATCTTACCATCTTATCTTAATTTTAAAATTACTAACTGGAGGCTCCAACCTCCACATTAATTTTCACCAGACGCGTTAAGAAAAAAGATAAATCTTAGCAATTCTCACAAAAATCAGAAACATCCGGTCGTCCATCATGTAGCTCTAATAATAATAGCCATTAGTTCTATTATATATTTTAAAAAAAAAATACCACCATACCATTATGAAAGATGATATAAAATAACCACCTAAATTTATAAAAAAATTACACACCATGCAATGATGAAGGATGGAATAAAATAACTCCGTAAATTTATATAGAAATTACTCACCAAGCCATTATGATTATGAATTAAAATAACCCCCTAAATTTGCATAGAAATTACCGCCATGCCATTATAAAAATGAATTGAATTACCCTCTAAATTTGTATATAAGTTACTCCGGATGTCATTATAAGAGATGAATTAAAACAAGCCCTAAATCTACATATAAATTAGCCAATATGCCATCATAAAAGATAAATTAAAAATAAATCCTGAATTTGTATATAAGTTACACACATTGCCATTACAAAAGATGAATAATCATCTCTAATGTTACTAAAGATTAAAACATTAACCCCTGTGAGAGCACGGGTTGATAGACTAGTTTGAGACTAATATGTGTGCAAGTATTTTTAGTAAAGTTCTAGAGTACAAGGTATGACATGGAGTTGGGTACAAACACCTCAAACGGGGACTTAAAAAACATAAGAAAAGACCTAAGATACCATCAAATCAGAAGCGACATTGCACCATCAGATGGTCCCGTGGGGCCTCATCAGACAGCCGGAGAGAAGAAGCCTCAAGTGGAAGATCTAATCCCCGATGAAAATTACGAGTACCAGACGTTCCGATGGAACCATCAGACATTCTAGGCAGTGGAGAGGGGAGGATCAAGCCTCGGCGCTTTAAACGCATCAGACGGTCCGATGGCTCATTGGGCGGTGCGATAGTTCATCGGACATTAAGGACAAAAGACTTCAACAAATCAAGACCGCAAGCAATTGTACACATCGGACAGTCCGATGGTCAGAACAGTTGAATTGAAATTCCAAAGCTCAACTCCAATGGCCATCGGACGGTCCGATCATCGCTGTTTGCGCAGTGTTGCTGCTCCCCAATGGTTAGTTTTTAGGTTCGGGTTACCCTCTTGTCCGGCCTCCATTCCATGGTTCGTGGCACCTGCATACATTCAGTGTTGAGACACATATTTGAGAGCCTAATGCATCAAAGAGAGCAAATAGACATATCACGACATTGCTAGTGTTTTTGAACAACTTGCTTAGGCCTTGGTAGCGCATAGCTCTTGTTTGTGATCAAGTGTTGTAGTGAGTTTTGCGAAACTCTTAGAGAATCTGTGTTTGCGCGCACGAAGACTCGTAAAAGGACTTGTAAGTCTTGCGAGACCATCCGAGTTGTGGAGTAGCCGTCACTTTGCTCGTGAGAGTGAAGGAGTCCATCCACATTTTGGCCAAAAGCTCACCTAATGGAGACGGTAGAGAGTGTCCGTGAGAAAGCCCGCGAAAGACCGCAACTCCTTTGCCATCCTCTATCTTTGCGAGGAAGAGACCAAAGACTTGTGTGGGTGTGCACCCGGGATATCCGGAGTTACCCGACCGGGTTGCTTGACTATCTCGCTAGCAATCGAGCCATCCTCTATCTTTGCGAGGAAGAGGTCGTAATCCTTATGAGGACTACGTGAGTATGAGGTGTTGCGTGGGTCACTTTGCCAACCTTTTTCCTTACGAGGATTGAGGCCGGAGTCCTTGCGCGGACTTCGTGAGAGTAAATCCTATCGATCAAGATGTCCAAGAGAGGGGTGAATTGGACTTCTAATTTCAAAACTTGAAATTAAATCCTATCGATCAAGTCCCAATTTATCCTGGTGCCTAAAAGGTGTATCTAGAGTTCTACATGATACAAAAGTTTGGCAACCTAGAGCCAAGCATGAAAGTCGGGAATGTAAATTGCGGAATGAAAATGCGGAAAGTAAGGAGAGCAAGGAGTGACACGACGATCTTTTTCCCAAGGTATCGAGGAGTCGCGACTCCCCCTAAATCCTCGTTTGGTGCCCCTCGCAAGGTTTTGCTCTCGCAAGCTCCTCGCAAGGATCCTGGCCCCAAACCTTGCAAGCAGAGGGGTTGGCAAAGTGGTTCTCGCAAGAACCAAGCTACTTCTTGTCCTTCGCAAAGATCAAGCGCTCTCTTCGGGTATGCTCTTCTCCACTCCGGAACGGTGAGCTCCATACCGGGTGATCGCGATCACCAAGAGTAATAGGCTTTGGTCTTCACTTGAATCAACTTCAACTCAAAAGTTCTCTCTCAAGTCTCTTGCCCCAAAGCTCAAAGATTTGTGTGGATTTTGGTGCTTGGGTGACCTTTGTGTGAGTGTGAGTGTTTCTTGGTCGCAAAGGTGTGAAATAGAGGGAGAGGGTTGCTTTATACAGAGGAGAGTTTAAAAACTAGCCGTTACTGTACGATTTCTGCTCTCTGCGCGACCATCGAACGGTCCGATGGTAAGACGTAATTTTCAAACACCCCAATTTCCCGCCACTGCCCACAAACCATCGGACGGTCCGATGGTTGGACCATCGGACGGTCCGATGCACGTTAAAGCCCTGGCGTACCTCCCCGTCCAGCTGGTCCGATGGACCATCGGACGGTCTGATGGTGGGTTTTGCCCTGGAACCAAGCTGAACGCACTCCCTGTCTACTTGGTCCGATGGACCATGACCATTAGACGGTCTGATGGTCACTGAAACGCTGCATTTTGACCGTTAGAGATAGGAGAGAAAATTGAGGGAGTTTCTTTTGAACTATTTGATGAAGGTGATTGTGTTAAGCACATTTTAAGGGTTTGAGCTTTAGGACTAAGATGCACTTGAGTTAGAGTGAACAATTGAGCAAAAATCTTTCAAGCTACTCACCTCGACCCCCCTTAATAGTACATCACATCTAAAACTAGCAAATAAACACCTAAGTGTCCTTCTTTCGACTTTACGGCACTTAGCGCTGTTGAAGCTCGATCTCCGCGCTAGAAATCCAAACCGGGAGCCATCCTTCACGAAATTTGAATTGAGTTGAATGGAGGGGTCTCTTTTGGTCGACCAACGAGCACAATACAGAATATTTTCCCTTCATGTCATGAACTCATTAGTAACAAGGTTAAGTTGTTATTAATGGCCGAAACTTCTACCTCTTATAGTCATGTTTCTCATAGTTGTGCATACATAAACATTACCCTGTTATATACAATTCAAGTTTAACATAGGATTATTATTAAATAAAAAGTTTGTTATTTATATAGAATATCGAGACATTATTGGCCTCTTAATTTTTTGTTAAAGCTTGATCACTAATCACAAGTGCATAAGATTGTGTTCAAGCATCATATAAATGCACAGATTGATTGCAAGGACATGAGCATATACAAGTGAAAAAATAACAAAGATTTCATTATCACGTTAATAATGAGTGTCAGATACGTTTGAATACAAACATGATACTAGCATATGCACATGTCTGGAAAAACACTACGCAACGGAGATAAATTCATGGAAACCACCCGACGAAGGATGGATAAAAATCAAATGTCAATCGTACGTATGTAGCTATGTCAGGGAAACAGGTTGGTCTGGCTTTTGGGGTACAATTGCAATAGATCAGAAGGGATTAGTTCGCTTCACAACATGGCATGTTTTGTTTAAATGTGCAATCCCGGAGGAATGTTTGTATTCCAATGGTGTCACAGCCCTGTGACTCCGACTACTCCAAGGTTATTACTGCGCTAAAGAATGACCTTGATAGATCAGATCTCACTTTCTTCATTACAGAAGTAAAGCAGTTAGCTCACACTTTCTTCATTACTGAAGTAAAGCAGTTAGCTCAGTTGTTATAGAAAGCAGACTTCTACCAGGTTAAAATGAGCAGAGAAACAAAGGTGAGCAGAAGAAATTCTCATTCTGTTGTATGGTTGCAGACAACGCCACAATGTGTTGTGGTTGTGGATCTGTTAAACTTTGATTGTAATTTCTCTGCTGCCTAATTGACCAGCATGCATATGGTTTTGATATTTGAAGCGTTCAACAAGATGTGAACCACTTAAATGAATAAAGAAGAGTAAAGTAAGAATATAAATAGAGCCGAGCGAGCGACAGGCTAAACAAAACCACGAAACCTTCATCAAATATATTTACTATACTAGTATAAGACCCAAAGTTGTAATATCTTCTCGGATACACAGCAGAATAATACTGGCTCCGGTTATAGATATCTAAACTAAAAAAACGACATATATTGAGAGCGATCTTTTTAGAAACATGCTTGAGCAATTGAGCGCTGTCTGCATGGCGCAGCAATCAAGGATGTCCTGCGGATAAAACCAAACCTAAACCTGCGAGGTTTGGTTGGCCGTTGGATCTCGCAGATCGACCTGCACGGTTGTGTTGAGCACTGCCTGCCCTGGGCTGACGCAGCAGCGATCAGGGATGTCCTGGGGATAAAACCAAACCTTGCAGGCTTGGTTGGTCGTTGCGTTGCCGTACAGCAGGTAAGCACGGCGTTATAACACGTCGACGAATGATGATTGGGCGCTGCATTTGACCCGGCCGGCTGATCCATTGCACGTTTGATCGTAAACGCTAGATCGAGGGCCACACGACCGCGCATGGCGGGCCAAGGAAGAGGAAATGGCCTGTGCAGTGCAGTGCAGTGCAGTGCAGGAAGCACAGCGCACGCGGCGTCCGTGTCATCACCGGCCACCCCACACTGCGGCTGCGGCGCGAGGTCCCCGGCCGGCTGCCCAACGATGGAGGAAGGACAAAGAACCCGAGAGGGCGACGGAGACTGACAAGCGCAAAAGCACGAGAACCCTCGATCACAAGCCAGCGCAGGCTGCGCCACGGATGTATTAAGTATGCTGCAGCTGCAGTACTGGAGCTTAGCTTTGTAGCCTTGTACCCGCCCCGCGAATAGAATCGATCACCACCTGTGCACTAGCTACTCTGGCAGGCATATGCATATGCATTGCGGACAGATCGATCGCGACCGGGGCTGCCCTGCCCACCTGCAAATTTGCAATACGGCCAAGGCGACGGCTGGCCCCGATTAGGCCTCAGATGGGTACACCACGAGCGGGTACATCGCCTAGTCGCCCCTTTCTTCCTGTACCGGCATGCATGGCATGGCGCGCAGGTAGCGACCAGACCACGCCTTGGCCGGGCTAGCTAGCCGTCCGGACTCGGCTCCCGATCACGAGATCACTGGACGCACGCGCGGCCGCGGCGGCGGGGACGACCTCCCGGCTAGCCTCTCCTCCTACACTAGCTCATGATGTGGCTGCTGCATGCCGGACAGGCGCAAGCCGCGCGCGCAGCAGCGCGCAGCCACGCACGTACGGCATTGGCGCACATGTAGTAACAGCTGGTCCGAATCGACGGGGGCGGACGCGACGCGCCACGGCCGGACAAGGCTCCTTTGTCGCGGCCGGAGGAGGTCGCCGGATGCCCCGACGCCGATGCGGCGTTTTCCCCGATCGGTCGGCGCGCGCGCACGTACGAGAGCACGAGCCAGCGAGGCCAGCTGCTGCCGGCCGGGCCAAAGTAACGTGCCAACAGTGTGGTTTGGGGCCTTGCGGCGAGAATTTGAGCGCGCTGTCAGGCTGCTGCCTTGGGCTCTTGGACGTACTCTATGTATGCAGTCGTCGATTGAGATCCGGGGAATTGGTTCGCTGGACAGGGTGTTATTCTTTGCTCCCAGGGAATCATGGATGCCGCCGGGCCTGCCTGCCGGGCTATGGCTATCTATGTGTCTATCTGCGTCCGGAGATGATGTGGAGGACCAAGGCAAAGACAGGGTTTAGGCTTTAGACAGTACTAGCACCATTGCAAACAATACCATTTCCCTGGTACTGAGATAGTAAGCCAGAGTTAATTAAATAACCACTGTTGTTCCCGAAAGAAAAGAAAAAACCATGTGTGCATCACAGGCAAACAGTAGTTTTTAGTGTTCCAGTACCAGTGCTACCTGCCGCAGCCAGCAGATCCCAAGGCGGAGACGGAGTGTTTGCCTCGGCCTCAGCTCGCTGTGCTGAAAGAAACAACGTCGTCGTCCTGAATTGAACCTCGAGTCTTGACTCTTGACCAACGCGAATCCAATGCATTCTGCATGCTGCTGCATACCGTGTACTGAGTACTGACCCCAACGCAACGCAACAAAAGGCCAGGAAGGATCAGGTACAGCCGCGCGCACAGTTCTTCAACCTTCACGTACGTACGTGCGCCTTTTTGCATTGCAGGTACGCACGCACGGTGCTCGCCGTCTCGCAAGTCAATTTTATATCTACTTGTTCGACGTGTGCGTGGTACGTACGTACGTCGTCTCGCGCGTGCAGTACTTAGATGGCAAGGATACGTAGTAGACGGCCTATCCGCTGCAGCTGAAAATAAGCTGAAAACACTGTTCCGGCTAAATGATTGTGAGAGAAAAATACTGTTCTACGGCTGAAAAGAAGCTGAAAATAGTTCAAACGATCAGGCGAGAGTATATCTCCCGTACGCGCAGTGAGACCGTGCTCGTAGTGCAGATGTTCCGCTAGTCAAAACCGGCGGCTTCTTCTGTACAATGCTGCATGATGACGATGTTTACGATCAGGAAGGAGTACAAGTATATATAATTATATATATATATATGCATCCACGTCCTGCGGCCTCAGCGTGTACTTGAAGAACCACATGCTGGGAGACAGTACCGGGTCGATCGCTTACCATTGAACGAATGAGAGGCTCTGAGGTAGACATGCACAAATACAAGGACGACACAGTGGCCCCGTAGTACGCGTACAAACAGACCTTTCATGGTATTGGTGCGTGTCTACGTGACCAAAGAAAAATGGGAAAAAAAGCGCCCGCCTGGTTTAACCCGTACGATCAGGCAGGCCGAAAGTTCAGTTCACGGGCCGGGACGTGCAGGCCGCAGATCTTGCTTCGTGGGCGAGATGCGCAGGCTCGCAGAAAGGCTGGGACTGGCGCCTCTCGGTTGCGGCCGGCCCATGTTTCTCAGTTTCCCCCACTGTTTCGGTTGGGCCGGGCCTCGCGTTCACTATTCCACTTGGCAAGCCATAGGGCGCAAATCCTTTTTGTGATTTGTGAACAGCCGGAAGAAACTGAAGCACTTTCTTTTTGCTGGAGTGGTCTTTTAACTGTCTGAGCTGAGCCCCCTCAAAAAAAAAAAAATCTGAGCTGAGCAGTTGGCCATGTATATTCTGTGATTGATTTAGGCCAACGAATGCGTATCCTTTTTTGAGGAGCAGCAGAAACTCCAGAGAATTTGGCACGCAGCGCTGATTCTGAAAACAAGGTGAAAAAGAGGTGCGATCGGTGTCTCCAAAATCACGGCAATCAGAGTAAAACGAAAACACCTGTGCATGGGAAACGGAGGACAGCCAGAACAGCGCACAAGTACGCGCGGTCCTGTGTTAGGTGCACTGCTCCTTTCCGTGCTTCGTCGTGGCGTGGGGACGCCACGCTGATCCACACGCACAAACCAATCGCTCCCCAAGCGCATCCAAGCGCAAAAAACACACACATCCAAGCACAGTGGGGCTGAAACGAGCAGAGATCGCAGAGGATGGATTGCGAGCGGCTCTGGGACACGGGCGTCAGAGCGTCGGGCTGGTTCGCCGGCCTGGCGGTCTCGGATCTCACATTCATCAATGCGTGGATTTTTGTGGCAGGCAGCGGCGTACCTGTACAGTGTACACACGCGCACGAGCGATGCGGCTCTGCCGCTACACGCGTACGCCTGCTCTGCTCTGCTCCAGTACGCGCTGTGTCTGTGTGCACCGACGTTTCTGCACCCTATGTCCGACGCGGTCTGTGTGTCGGTGGCAAGTAGTAGCAACTAGAAAGACAAAAAAAAAAAAGTTCTTATGACAAGTACTCGTCCCAGAAAAGTTCGTCTCATCTCAGATCGGTTCAAAGGCGCAAGAGTAAAAACCAAGCAGAATCCCATAACCAAATCGAAAGATACAACAGAGTACTTTTCTGAATCTGAAGCTTAGAACCAAGACATACATTGTGAGCAACTCAAGTGAACCATCTCACGCTTCCCATCTCAACGGAGCACCGGCAGCAGGTAGCCCAGCTTTAGGAGTTAGGAGCATCATTCCGTGCGCGGGGGCTTGGTCCCTGAGGCTTTAAGAAATTCGGCATTTAGCCGCGGTGCATCATGGCCATCATCGCTGCCTTTGTTTTTTCCCCCCGGCTGGAGGGCACCATGATCATGGGTCATCAGTAACCTAGTCACGGCATGCATGATATATAGAAAACCCGGGATTAAGCGGGCCTGCGTTGTGTCCCCTAATAAACGCGCAGATTTAAGGCGACCCAGCCCTACCCTTCACACGCGCAACTAATTGCACCCTCGCAAGAGCACGAGACCACCACGTGGGACCAGACCACCATCTCTCAAGTACCCCTGTGGTCACGTCTGATCTCACGATTTTTAAGTCTCGCACGATCTCACTTCTCACCCGTTTACAGCCACCATTGCTTTATTCTACGATCGCAGGAGCACCGTTTGATCTCCCTTTTGATTTGCCTCGAGGGAGCATCCTGCGCCTGCGCCTGTCGCTGCATTGACGGATTCCCTGGGAGCCTCCCCTGCAGGCTGCGCAAACAGAGAATAAACACGAGCTCCGACCACGTACGGGGGCAGAAGTCTTGGGCAGCGGTTGCGGTGGCGGTGGCTGCGTGACGGAGCGGCAAGCCCGTCGACCTCGGCCCGTCCCGGCAGACAGTGCGCTGCGCTCCGGGATCGGGGCGCTTTCCACGTGATCGGTGATCCCAACCAAAGCAGATGCTTGACGTGCCCAATTATACAAATCATCGGCACCGGACAGAGGCCTTAGTGCTGCTGCTGCTGCCCCTGCGGGTTTAATAACCACTATAATAATTCTATAAACTAAACTAAAAGCGGACAAAAGAGAAGACGAAGGAAGGCCGGCCACACCGCCGAAGACCAGGGCCATGCACGTGGGCCCCATGTAGAGCAAACGATCTCTCCGACTCTCCCTCCGTGTACAGCAGGGGGGCATGGCATCCTCATCCTCCCCCCACCGTAAAATGCTTTGGATTAAAGCTAATCCCGAAAGCGAGTAAAGCACTCGAAGATCCCTCCACCCCAACTAGCCAGAATGATAGTACTACTGTGGTATGGTGCAGCAGCAAAAGCGCCAGATGTTTTTTTATAAAGATAGGGAGAGAGAGAGAGATAGTAGAGGGGAAAAAAAAAGGAGCATCACTAAACCAATGCTCAGCCGGCGAGGCCTGTCCTTGCGATCGTCGACGACACAACGCAATGCTATACGCCGCTTTTTGATCATTGCGGTTCGTGCCGTGCCATTGCTAAAGCACCATCAGTGATACTCACTGATGGCGCAGCTGCTGTTGCTGGCATGCGAGCGACGCTGGAACCCCCGCTCTGGGTGCACCGTGCCGTGCGCGCGGGCCGGAGAAAGAAATCTGCCTCCTCGTCCTCGGTTCCGTCGTGCTAGTTGTCCGCGGCAGTTCGCAGACGGCGACCGGCCGGGGTATTGCGTTGCGGCGGCAGCGGCAAGCCGGGAGGCGGGAGCAGGAATAGTGTGTCCGCCGAGGCCCACACGTCAGTGGAATAACAACTTAACAAGCGGGTCAGGACCACCTGCTGCGGCACTTTTCGATGTACCACGTACTACCAGAGTACCATGCTCAATTGCTCAGCGGGACAAGTACCAGCGTGCTGCTCGGTAGACCACGGCGAAATCCATCCACGGAGAATTTTTTTAAGACAGCAAGACGTACCGGTGTTAACATAGTACTACTACAAGCCTGCCCGGAAGATCATGATCAGTCACGTCGAGTTTGTTGGCACGCAAAGAATCAGGTTCCACTACTTGATGAGCACATGTGTTTACTGCCCTGCCCCCCGAGCTGCTGAAGCCTGAATGGAATATTTCCCTTGCCTCCTCGACGAGCCTTGTTAACCAAGCGCCAAGCCACCACAACTCTTATTTTAGCTATCCCACCGCGGATTTGCAAAAGCCAACGCAAAAAAATCTCCATTTTTTTCCAACCCAAAAGTTCGTGTCGATGAACCTTCTTTTCTTCGTCGGTTGTACAACTTCACCGCCTCTTCTCCGTTGTTAGCTTAAGCGCGGCCGAAATTTCGTGCAGCTTCTTATTGGATCTCCTTTTTTTTTCTTCTTCTTCAGAGTTCAGAGACTGTGGGATCCGGAGGGAAGGGGCAGAGAGAAAGGAAAAAAAAAAAAAGAAACAAACGGAAAGCAGCAGATTCCCGCGCCACGTGTGAGCTAGAACGGTTCATCTCCTTCTCCTCTCCTCCCCTCCGCTAGCGCCAGGCGCCACCAAAAAATGGCGGCGGCGTCCCCCCTTCCCACGCTCCCTCCCTCCTCACTCCCGCTCTAGAAAGCAGAGACCTTGGCCGGTCCGTTCATTTTTCTTCTTCTTGTTCTTCTGTCGCACCGCCAGCCAATGCCTCCCGCCACCGTCACGCTGCTGCCAGCGTGCGCCGTGTTGCTGCTTTTCTGCTGCCGTCTCTGCCCGGCGGCCGCGGCGTCGTCCGGCGATGTCGTCGGCGGCGGGGCCAGGCGGGTGCTGCACCAGCCATTGTTCCCGATCGAGTGGACCCCGCCGCCGTCGCCGCCGCCTCCGCCGGCGCCGGACTTCACATCCGACCCGGCGACGCCGGACGGGCCACCCGCCGACTTCTTCCCTCCGGCGCCACCGACGGCGCCGGCGGGCGGTGGGGGGACGACGACGGCGTCCACGCCCACCACCGTCGCCGCCAACGTCCCGGCCGGGGCTGGTGACGGCGGACACCGCGGGGGCCCCGCGAAGGCGACCATCGTCGCGGCGGGGGCGGCCGCGGCCGCGGCCATCGCGCTGCTGGCCTTCGCGTGCGCGTTCCTCGTCACAAGCCGCGCGCGTCGCCGGGGGGACTCGCAGAAGCTGCTCGGCCCCGACCGCGGCTCCGCGCGCCACAACGCCGCGCCCTCGGCCGCCGACTTCCTCTACGTCGGCACGGTCGAGCCCACCACGCCCGGCCGCCACAACGGGCCCACCGCCGCCGACCTCGCCGGCTCGCCGTACCGCAAGCTGCGCAGCGAGCGAGCGCGGCGCGGGGTGGGGCGCGACGACCCCACCGACCACCCGAGCCCGGAGCTCCGGCCGCTCCCGCCGCTGCGCCGAGCGGCCACGATGGGCTCCTCCGATGAGGATGCCTACTACACGCCGCCCCAGCGCTCCGGGGGCTCCGGCGGCGGCGGCGGGGCTGGCGGCGAGACGTGGAGCGAGGCCAGCGCGTCCAGCCCGCCCACCACCACCACCGCGTCCCGACGAAGCCTGCCCAGCCTCACCAGCGACTGCTTCCCTCCTGTCGCCGCCATTGCGACGCCTACCCCGCCGCCCGCGCGCTCCCGACGCACACCCCCGCGCACGCGATTCTCTGCCGGCTCGACCCCCGATATCAAGCAGGTGATCTCGCCGCCCCAGCTGTCGGTGCAACCGCCCAAAGCAGCACCACCGCCGCCGCCACCACCACCTCCTCCACCGCCACCGCCCAAGTCTAACACCGTACCAAAACCTCCTCCTCCGCCGCCGCCACCAAAGCTTCCGTCTAATACCATCCCGGAGCCGCCATCCGGGCCGACGTCGCGGCGACGGCTGCTCAAGCCGTTGCCACCTGAGGGCCCCCGCATTGCCATGCCGATGCCGATCACGGCTGCAACGGCAGAGGACAGCAACGGGAGCACATCAATGCGTAAACAGGATGACACGGCAGAAGGCCTCGTTGGCAACGGAGAGCCGCGGCCGAAGCTGAAGCCGCTACACTGGGACAAGGTGCGGGCGACATCCGACCGCGCCATGGTCTGGGACCAGCTCAAGTCAAGCTCATTCCAGTTGAGATCTCGCTAGATACCACATGCGCTGTTATTGCTGGATACCAGCGAACCATACGTGATGTTGAGGTGTTTATTTCAGGTTGGATGAGGACATGATCGAGGCATTGTTCATGAACAACTCAACGCCAGCCGTGCCTCCGAGAGACGCTGGGAGGAAGGCCACGGTGCCACCGTTCAGGCAGGAGGAGAGGGTGCTTGATCCCAAGAAAGCACAGAACATTGCCATCCTGCTCCGTGCGTTGAATGTTACGCGCGAGGAGGTCTCTGACGCGCTGTTGGATGGTGAGTTAAAGTTGTTGTTTTTCCTATTTCGATTCTAATTTACAAATTGGATTTGTTGTGGTTGGCTGTTATTGCCATTCAGCATCTGGATGCTTTGGTGATACGTTCTTTTCAAATATTGGCGACTCTTTGTTTTCCTTCATATGGGATTTTCATTTTGGAGCTTGATGGGCATACCTGTTCAATAGTGACAGGTACTTAAGATGTGTTGAAAGTTGAAACTAATAGGAACCTTGGGTCTTGACAACAAGATCTCAACAGATTACTCCGACTTCAAAACACTATAGGACCCTCTGGTATTTTTTTTTTAAGTTGGCAGGTTTTAGGGGAAAAAAGCATTCATCAATTGTTCCTCTTATCATGGAGGATGGTATCAGTGTACTGGTGAGAGTGTTGACATCCAAAGATAAACCACAAAGCAGGGAAACAACAGTTTTTTTTTTTTTTTTTTGAACATTATTGTTTGGGTTTTGTTTTCTTTGTTTTCATAACCATCTTTTGATGACAACAATTCTGCAGAACTCAAGCTGTGGAGCAT
Organism: Paspalum notatum; assembly: GCA_022530915.1. Classification (NCBI taxonomy): domain Eukaryota; kingdom Viridiplantae; phylum Streptophyta; class Magnoliopsida; order Poales; family Poaceae; genus Paspalum; species Paspalum notatum. Next base: position 5,960,015 of record CM039684.1, read on the forward strand.
CACAGTCAAAACTCTTTCCACAGTTTGCTCTGTTTATACGCTAGTGCCTCTATTGCTGTGTTGGCTGTTTGATTTTTAGTATATAATTAATCTCTGTAGAACAGAGAATGGAGCTCCTGGACCATTAATTTGTCATTTCTACTGTGTTATTCAACAGGCAATGCTGAATGCTTGGGGACTGAACTTTTGGAGACTTTAGTCAAGATGGCTCCAACAAAGGAGGAAGAACTCAAACTACGAGATTATAATGGCGAGTTATCAAAGCTTGGTTCTGCAGAGCGCTTTCTCAAAGCTGTGCTTGATATACCTTTTGCCTTCAAAAGAGTTGATGCCATGCTATACAGAGCCAATTTCGAGACTGAAATAAAATACCTAAGCAAATCTTTTGAAACGCTAGAGGTATGCTGAAATGCTAATCCATGTCGCATGAATCCTTCTACCACTTCATGATTTTGATTACTGACATTATCCCTGACTTAAAGTGTCAAAAACCCACAGTATATGTTACTTATAGTTACCTAACATCTCTTCACTTGTTTTCAGGCAGCCTGCGAAGATCTTAGAGGCAGTAGGCTGTTCCTGAAACTCCTAGAGGCAGTACTGAGAACCGGGAACCGGATGAATGTTGGCACAAACCGGGGTGAGGCAAAAGCGTTCAAGCTTGACACCCTCCTAAAACTTGCTGACGTCAAGGGCACTGATGGTAAAACAACGCTGTTGCATTTTGTTGTCCAAGAAATAATTCGATCAGAAGATGCAAAATCAGAAAAAGAAAATGCAATGATTATTCATAGCTCTAGAGACGAGCAGTTACGGAAGCAAGGCCTGAAACTTGTCTCTGGGCTTAGCTGCGAGCTAGGAAATGTCAAGAAAGCGGCTATGATGGACTTTGATGTGTTGCATGGTTATGTCAATAAGCTAGAAACTGGTCTTGAAAAGATCAAGTCGGTCTTGCAACTCGAGAGGCAATGCACTCAAGGCCAGAAATTCTTCACGACAATGCAAAGTTTTCTGAAGGAAGCTGAGAAGGAGATAGAGCAAGTTAGAGGGGAGGAGAAGAGAGCTTTGGTGAGAGTAAAAGACATCACCGAGTACTTCCATGGCGACACTGCGAAAGAGGAAGCCCACCCTCTTAGGATATTCATGGTGGTGAGGGATTTCCTCGCGACGTTGGATCATGTCTGCAAGGAGGTTGGCCGGATGCAGCAGGACAGGACGGTCATTGGGTCAGCCAGGTCATTCCGCATCTCGGCGACGACCTCATTGCCAGTTCTAAGTCTGTATGGACAACGAAGAGAGAACAACTCTGACGATGACAGTTTGTCGCCATAGGACAGGAGGCTGAGGAAAAAAAACCAAACTGAATTTTGGAAGGAAAATAGCACATCAACTATGCCAGCTTTAGCGGTTGCAGATGTCACAATGACATTGACAATGAGGCACACGTTTAAGCTTGGGAGGACCAAGGGCAGGGAAGATGAGGGTGTATACGTTTGGATCCTGTGGGAATTTTTTTTGTACAAAAGAAAAATAATTATAACAGGTTTTTTTCTCTCTTGTTGTCTTGTTGGGTAACTTCACAATTTAGGCCGAGGCTTAGAAAAGTTGCTACCTTTCAGTACGTTACTCTGCAGCTTCTGGGGTATGGCTATACTCTGTTCCTCTGTATATGCTCATGTAATATAAACTGGGAACATGTTAACCACTTTTTATCAGGATGTAAGTTCTGCTGTAACCTTTTGTACCGGTAAATGGGAACAGGGAACAGTTCATGATGACCAGTCTCTTCTGCATGTCCTATATTCAACCTGATGCCAGGCAGAACAAACGTTCACCTTCCAATCACAATCACTATGTACGAAGAGCTGCAAAAGAGCTCAGCCATGAGCCATCCGTCCTGGTATTACTCTTTTGAGTTAAATGCATGAGCGGTCTCTAAACTTGTACTTTTGAGTTAAATGACTGAGCGGCCCCTAAACTTGTAGAGAGGTGCTATTTAGATCCACGAACTTGCAAACCGTGCTTCTAGCACTCTATACTTGCTTTATGATGCCATCCAGGTCCACACTCTTTCGTTTTATGTTTAGCTCCTTAAAATTTTCTTTCTTCTTCCACCTAAGCCCTTGCACTCTATACTCCCGAGGCTTCTCCTACCATTGTGGCTCCGCATCGAGCTCGCCCCTCACACCTCCGCCTGCGGCGAGCCTGTCGCCCCCGCCCAACCCGGCGACCGCGGCCTCTGGCTTGGCCTCCGCTGCTGCCTCGGCACCTGGAGCCACACATACGATGGACGTGCAAGTCACACCTTCCCTCCATCCCCGACGCGGCGCCCGATAGCCTCACGCGCCCTCCATCCCTGATGCAGCGCCCGACGGCCTCCCATGCTCGATCAGTCGTAGCTATCGGTGGCCTTTCTCCTCCGTGGCAACCTGAGCGACCGAGGGACGGCGTTCTTCCGGCGGGTTATATGGCATGGGCACCGCACGGACCCAGTGCTCACCGCCATTTCCACCTGGAACACCTGACGCGGGTGGGGCAGGTACCACCACGTCGGCGGTGCCATCGCTGACATTTTGATTGGCCACGCGCTTGGCTTCTCGCTCATCGTGGTTGTCCTCGTCCTCGCATGCGGTGCGGCTTCCAGAATGGCGACGCGTACAGCTTCGGCGTGCTGTTCCTAGAGCTGCTAACGGGGAAGGCGCCCACGCACACAGTGTTGCACGACAAGGGCTAGAACTCTCGCGGTGGGCGCGCTCCGTGGTGAAGGAGGAGTGGACGTCCAAGGTGTTCGACACGGACCAACGGCGGCGCGCGATCCGCCGCATCCACGGCGCGGGGCCTGTCGCGTCCACGGCGCAGTCCGCCCAGGGCGTGTCCACAGACGAGGCCGACAACCGGTTGCATAGTATAGAGTATAAGGGCTTAGGTGGGGGAAGAAAAAAAATTAGAGGCTATATGAAAAACAAAACATAAGACGAAGGGGTATGAACCTGGACGGCATCATAAAACAAGTTTAGGGTGCTAAAAATACGGCTTGCAAGTTCAAGGCGCTCATGCATTTAACTCTACTTTTTTTTGGAAGGGGAAAGCAAACCTTCCATTACTCTCTGGCTCTAGGTATTACGCCAGATACCATCATTCCTGATATTCGTAACAAAAACGTTAGTCGTAGCACCGAGGAGAAAGATGTGTGAGCATAAAACTGCCAGCAAAAGCTACCATCATAGTCTACTCCATTACTCCAGTGGCAGAAGCAGGCAAGCAGCCTTGTTCATCCACGTCGCAGTCTTTTCTCTGCACAGGTGATCACTTCAGTGCTCCATCTTTGCGTAGAGAGAAAGAAAGATGGGGCCATATGGCTGAGTAGAAAGTACATTCCGATCCCATTTCTCTGAGCAGAAAGAAATATGATATGAAACAATATCTCTTCATGTATTCAGCATAGTTTTGTGAACAGTTCAATGTATTCAGCCTAGTTTCGTGAACAGTTCAATGTATTCAGCATAGTTTTGTGAACAGTTGGCAAGGCCGTGTGAACAGGAGTCGTAAAACATATTAAACGGTGAAAGAGGATTTTCTTGGTAACCGATAATATACGGGCGGGCGTGTTAGTGGGCTGGGCCAGCATGCACGTTAATATTGTGGACCAATCACTAGAGTATTTTTTTCCCTTTTACATTGTACATGTATAAGAATCTTTAGAAGCGGTATCTTCCTAACTACGGAGTACTATAGGACATGTGAATCCAACTTGCCACTTCGGACTCAATTTTAATCAAGGGTTCTACCAAAGAGCAAGAACTCAAAACTATTATTTTGCCAAAAATTTCCAGAGCTGTGGACATACTATACCGAGTCAACTTCGACAGCCAAAGGAACACACATGGAAATCTTGACAGCTGCAGTTCTTCAGAGTTGGGTGCGGCCCTACCTGCTAAAGCCCCGTCATTCCTTGCATATGCTTCTTCATTGCCCGATCTCTTCTGTTATGGTTCCGGCCACCTCCCCTTCCACCACCACGAGCAGACCCTCCTCGAGCAAAGCCTTGTGGGGGGGCATGGTCTTCCTCTGCTAAATGGTCATGATTCCTGTCCTGCCGTCTAGCACCACGGCCAAAACCTTCTTGTGAGTTCACGTTTTCCTGAGACAGGTTTCCCTGATTCCTGCCCCCTCTTCTATCATCACGGCCAAAATCTTGTTGACCACCACGGTTCCCATTTTCATCAGCTAGATTTGCCTGATTCGAACCCCCTCTTCTTCCACCGCGGCCAAAGCCTCGTCCATTGGGGTTTACAGGATTGCCCTGATCCCTGCCACCTCTTCTGCCTACGCCACTAGGATTTAGACCTCTGCTGAAGTTGCTTGCATCATCACAATCCTCTTCCTCCACATCCATATGTTGTCTGTTGGGAACACCAAAAGGAATATTTCCACCACGTCCGAGACCATATATTGTATCTTTTTGAGTTTGCCTCATGACAGCTGCTTCTCGAGCACTGGATACAGCAACAGAACCAGCAACCTTATAACTGTAATTCTTCCCGTCCTTGACGTAAAACTGTGGTTTCTTTTGTGAACTCCATCTTGGTTCATGTGATGAAGCTTCATCGTCATTGGCACCATCCATCTCCTCATAACTTGACTCTACCACACTGAAGCCAAGATCATCAAATGAATCATCATATTCATCCTCGTATTGGGAGTCAAGGATAACAGATCTAACGGCATCTTTAGCATTTTTCGAGTCCAGAATTGCAGTGTCAGGCAAATCATCATTGCCTTTCCTTGTAAATCTACCTTGTGGGACAGATGATATAGATGAGGGTAGGCCCAGAGATGGTGATGAAATTGCAGAAGATGGTCCCTGTAATCCTGCTGAAATGGTAGAATGTGATGCAGATGAAATTGCAGAAGATGGGCCCTGTGGCTGTGATGCTGATGAAGTTGCAGATGATAAGCCATCTCGGACAGCGTAATGTGTCTCCGCAACTTTGTGGGGATTCTTTGTAATTTGAGGTGCAGTCTCCACCAATATGCCCTTTCCTTTATCTTTCACGGCAGTTGCTGCAAGTTTTTTCTGGGGCATCTCTTCTAATGAAGTATCCAAAGCTAGAAGATCTTGATGAAGTGTGCCTTCTAATATCCTTTGGATAACTTCCTCGGGGTTCAGGCCGTAGGCTTCCAGGCAAGCAGCAAGGAAACCCTTCCCATAATCAGGAAAAAGGTCCCTTATCTGACTAATCTTAGACTCAACCATCACTGTTTCCTCATCCTTCTGTTGTAATTCACCACCATGAGAAGAGACTGGCAAATCAAGTACACTATTCCAAGAAGTATGAGTAGATCCACACAACCGTGATATGAACTGGAACTGCTCATCATCTATGTATATCCATCCTGTTAAGAGTGGAAGGAACACAATCAATTTCACAAAAGGTTCTGGCATCAAAATGAAACCGAAAGTAAAAGAAAATGCAGCATGTGCATTAATTAAAAAATGTTGTGGTAGATTATTCACATTACAGAATCCAGAAATAATTGAAGCAAGTGAACACTTTCTTATGAAATAACTCAAGTATCAAGGATGATATCAACAAAATAGAAGCTTTAATTGGGTTAAAATCCTCCTTTATTCACTATAGGATTGACTCTTAATACAGCATCATGCTAGAAGTCAGTTAGAAAATTAGATCTAAGAAACTTTTTCATTAGCAACCCCTGCAAGTAAAATGGTGGAGGTATAAAACTGCATGTGCTTTCACGAAAGGACATGCTTTCATTAAAAGATAACTCTCTATACCACCTTTAGAAACAATGCATAGTCTAGGAGTGTTCACAGGGAGTGAACATCATGAAAAGAACACACAGCAAACAACAGGTTATGGGATAGGGCAAAACAAGTCAATTCAGATGAAGACATCTGAGACTCGTAAGCATGATAAATCCAATTGAATGGTAATTATGACAGGAACATTTCCTTTTAACACATAACTGTCAATTCATGCTATCCAAAGGTTGCCATTTATCATGAGATTGAAAGAGGTAGTACTTCATAAAACTGGGAATCTGAGCTTCTAGGAAACAGCGCTGAAGCACATCACATTTTCAAGTGTTAACTCTCAAAGTGATTGTAAGAGCAGGCATCACAGTAGAATAAACATTTTTCATAAAAATAGGCAGAAAATGCCCTTGCATGAGGTATTAACACCTTAACAAGCTATCGGTAAGCATTTGGGTGAAAACCTTGATTGTGTACCTTTGTTCCGAATGTCGCCAATCCGGCTCATTAGCTGAAATTCACTTTCAAGTGCTTGTAGGAAAGTATTTCCATTGTTCACCTGAGAAGAGTAAGTTGCTTCTCTATTTATATCTTTGAGTGTTTGAACCAAGATATCTCCCCTGATCATAGGGTCTTCAACTTTAGCTGGAAACATCTTGGTAGAAGCTTGAACATCATGCTCCCTAAGTTGATCATTTAAATAGCAGTAGTGTAACAATCTCCAACCAAACCTGACTGTTCTGTTGGACAACATCCTTATACCAAGAGCAATGTCACTAGGCATGCTGTCAGATGATGCTTCTACATTGCTCTTGGACTTGGACATAACTTTGAACCCCTGAAGCAATGATGGCAACAATGAATCATACAGCCTTGAAAGGGTATTCGGTAATTCCTCAACTCCATAGCTGCAATTGAGTAGGGAGATAAGCAACATTAAAAAGTGTCAGAACAGAGAAATGTCAAAAGCATCAAAAAAATTGGTATGGACAAGAAGCTTGCATACCTCATTTCAAAATTAGCACAGAACAATAAAGCAGCAGGTTGATAAGCACCAACAAAGGAATCCAGAGTAACAATTGCATCATTTATAAAGTCTAGCACCTGTGGTAAATTAAAATCATCATCAATTCAGGATGTGAGGAATAGGAAATAGATATAGCAGGCAAATGCATTGATAGAAGTAACCTCTAAGAAATCTTTCTGAAGCTGAACATGTCCATTATCGATTGATCCGGTTGAAGTAAGCAGCTGCATTCAATTGTGGTTAAGATGGCTCAATAGTCAATACACATAAGATAGCTGAAAATTCATGACAAATCCATTCTCACTATTAATTGGTCCTCAAAAATTAAGCACGCTAAGTAAACACTCGAGCATATGCATTTTTTAACACAAGATATTTTTAAAAGAAAATCATTTTTTTCTTTTACTTATCATCATTGCCATCAGCTGAGTACAATAACAAATGTCCTGGAACAGCTAATAGATCATGTCAATAGCCAGAAATAAAATCGCTTAACCAAAATAGGCATGTATCCGGAATGCTTAAAAGAACAGGGAACAAAGTTTTTATAAGAAGGTTGGTAGAGATACATGGTAACAAGTAATGAGGGGGAAGAGTGCAAGGTTATGGGCCTGATTGGATAGCTGCATTTGGGTGAACCAGGCTGGTGGGATGCAGGATGTGTTTGTTTGGTTCCATCTGCATGCATCTAGCCATTCACGGTTCGGTGTTTGGTTCCCTGGTCATCTGCGCTAGCTTGCACTGCGTCATGCAAAATCAGGCCACGAGCCAGGCCCATGGGAAACGAGTTTCATTCTCGTTTCTCAAGAGCCAGGCTCCGGTAGCCCTAGCTAACGCGGCCTGCATTGGCTAGAAAGCCGATTAATCGACCCTATATACATTATGCTAAGCTGACCAGATAGTGCGCATCATACTAGAAAACGCACATCAATGAGATCAGGACATGGAGACACTTTGCACTTCAAGGAAATTAAGGGATCAGCAATAAATGATCGTTGATAGCATGAATGAAGGAACTGAAAATCCTAGATCCAAATAAGAGTGCAATATATAAATTAAATACGAGAAGTCCTACCGCGCCTACATATTGTCTCTCCAGAATTGCAAACACTAATTATTAAACAATGCTATGGAATATTGCTATCAAATAAATAAAACATCTTATGAATTCTAAGAGCTAATACAAGGTATAGAAATAAATGTCAAAAATCACCTGTAAAGATGTCATGCACCTATCATGCATTGGATGGAAAATGTTGAGGAACTGAGGAACAACAATATTAATGCCATCCAAGACATTTGGCTGCACGTTAATAGCATTTGTAACCTGGAGATGCAGAAAGTGATGCTCTTTGTCAGCACAAGTGTCCAATACTAAAAAATTAGCCAAAAACAAAGAACGGAATACGTTTCAAATTCAAAATTTTAAAGCACAACATACTCAAGAGAACCAAAATGACAAAAAGCTATTTCAGGAACCAACCAGTGAACTTGTTAGCTTGTTGTTGTCATGCTCATATATAGCACATAGATCCAACAATTTTAGCAGATCAAGCAATTTTTTCTCCAGCAGAAGAGCTACAAAGGAACATTGTAGAATTAACAATACAGTATACTCAAACCACTGGTGCACATCAATAAACACCAGGCAATGAATAGATGAGTAATACTAATTTCACCTGTATGTTCCTTTATACTAAGGGACTCGCCACGGCCCGCTCCAGGATCCTTGTTGGAGGATCTAAAACATGAAAATAATGCATATGATAACAAACAAATGCAACTTAGTGAAAAGGTTGTAAAGAAAATGACAAGATGGGAAGCGATGGAAAACTCACATGCGATAGAGGACCATAAATACACGACGGGAAAGCTCATGCTCCCCAACAACCAAACCTGCTACTGTCCCCTTTGGGCCCCGGTGTGGCAAGTCATACCACCGGTGCCTGAATTGTAGATAACTGTCCAGGAAGTCATGCAAAGAAGTATTCTGTGCCACTGGAAAATAACAAAAGTTAGCACTAATATCATAATATGTCGCATGCAAATTTTAGATGCAGCTGACTTCATAAACACCAGCTGTGCAATATTGATAATAATAAATTAATCATATTAACGCTTCTGGTTCAATTATTTTTCATAGGGCTTACTTATTTTCAATAATCTAGGGCACATGAAAAACAGATCCTTAAGCAGTTATATCCAAACAGTAATATTGACAGCTGATAAGTCTACACGCACAATATTTATCCTGTTTCTCTAACTGCCTATTCAGGAACTTGGTAAGAGTGGAAGGCAATAGTGGAAGAGGAAGACACTACATTTGAATAGTACTTGATAATGAAAACAAAAGTATAACGTGCACAAAAGAGTGTGATTATATTAGTGAACATATACATACGCAATCTTGTGCCTACGATATAATCTGAATGGCCCAGTGGGAGGTGGTAATTCCCTCATCCCTCTTATCCATCTTTTCATTGACTAAATCCAATTGTCTTTAAGTCAGCACAAGATAGGTGAGGGAGTTTCAAACCCCACTTGAGCGGTTGAGCCACAGAGATGAGATCAGAGGCATAAGATTGAATATGTGCATATGTCATCAATATACTCTTATGCACCTGATATTTCTTTGCAAAAGATAATGTGATAGTTATTTGTCTATGCAAACCACTGCAGAAGTGCAGAGGCATCTCATGTGAAAAGATCAACATAGTGTAATGCAGATCACATTTTCAAGACATGCACAGATTAACTAAGATTTTCACTACAACATGAGGATAATTGAAAATGCAACTAGCAAATAACGAATAGCTAGATATATGTTTTCCTGGGCCTGAAACAATGCATGTTATAAAAACAAAATCAAACTCTTAGGTGGACATCAAACTACACATGGACTCATTGTCTTACAGTATTATTAACTACAGCTTTAAAACAAAAAACAGAAGCTCAGATCAGCTGTTTAAGCCACTAAAATGCATGCACATTGATATAAACAAGCAAGTATTCACTAAAATTTAATGCTTAAGTGAGACATTGGTTTGTTCTGAATGAATAATGCGTAGCAAGCATCAGAAGGCTAGCAAAATTCAGTCGGTCAACAACACTGAAGCAAGCAACAACAGGTTCGATCAGCGGCCAAGGCACAGACGCGTGTGTTCGCTACTTCGCTTACCCTGGCGCCAGAACTGTCGAGGCTTGGCGCAGAGGAGCGCCGCGAGCGAGTCGTTGAGGAGGTCGACGACGGACTGCGACTCCTGTACGTCGAGGCCGCCGAGCCCCGCTGCCACCGCCTCGTCGTGCGGCAGGTACGCGACGAATCCATCAGCCGCCCCGCCACCTACGCTGCCGTTGGTACTCTCGCCGGAGCCGGACGGAGAGGACAAGGCGCCCGATGATCGGAGCGCGGTGGTGAGTGATGGTTGGGACGGGAGCGAGGGTTTTGGGGCCGCGGGAGCCGCGGATTTGGGGACGTACCGCTGCTGCTGCGGCGGCGGCTGCCTCGGTCCGGGATTGTGGTGCTGGCGGCGGTGGTAGGAGGGTTTGGATTGGTGGGCAGGCTGCGCGGACGACATGGCTGGATCGAGGAAGGTGGATTGAGGCGAAAACGCCTTTGGTTGATTACTCGGGGACGAGAAGGAAGTCAGTAGGTTTCGTCCTCGATTTCAGGGGGTTGCGCAAGATTATTGGAATTCGGAAGGCGCCTTTTAGATAAAATTCTTTTCAGTACTCCGTCGACCGTAGTCCACTGGATGCTGTCGTATTGAGCTCAAGAAATTCAGGTTTCCTTTTATCAAACACACAAATCTATTTCCACTTTGAAATAGGTAGAGAATTACTACCGAAGAGTAAAACCAAGTCCAGGAAATCGTTGGTATATTGTCGTCTATAATACGAAAATAATAGAAGTTTGAATAAACTAGCAATAGATATACGTACAACACGCACGTATTGACGTCGTTTCTTTTTCATTAAAACCAAGAGAAGTAAAGTTAACAGGTGATTATGGGTATAAAATGGGGTGAAAAATAAAAAGAAAAAGTGGATGAAACATTTTGCATCTATGAATTTTGGGCCTTTCTACCTCTTTCCAACCTTTTCCAAACTGCTGAGTGGGGCCAGCGTGAGGGGTATATCTATGTCTTTCCAGATAAAAAAGATTTTCAGAAAACTCGCTTTTTTGTAGCGTAGATGATGGGGTAAACGATATGCTAGACTCAGTCTAAGTTGTAGCTAATGAATCATGACAAATGAAAAATAAAAGAAAGAAGACTCTCGATCGTAGTTCTTAAAATCTCAATTTACGATTCGATTTTTTTATTTTATTTTAATGGAAGGGTCTGATTCTACGATTCTACCTATGTTCTCGCGCACCAATGTCCAACAAAGCCAACCCAAGGCTGAGAGGAGGACTAGTAGTGCTATCTATAACTTAGTTCATTACGTACTCTCTCCGTCATAATTTGTAGGTCGTTTGATTTTTTTAATATTAAATTTAACTGGTTCATCTTATTCAAAAAATTCATAATAATTATTTATTTTTATTATGATTTAATTTAGCATATAATATACTTTGACTATGAATTGATTTTTTTATATTTTCACAAATATTTCGAATCTTCATGCTAAAAAAGTCAAACGGCTTATAAATTGAGACAAAGTAAGCAGTAACTTGTGCGAGGCATGTGTTGAGTTGCTCGCCAAATACAGAGACCCACTTACTCACAACCGACGTTCATAGAGTCGTAGAACCTGCCGTATGAAGGTGAAAAACTATAGGATTCTAAAATATACGAACGATGCTCTTAAGAAGAAAAATGATGTCCGAAGTGCCATCAACGTTAATCCATCCAAGACAGCATTTGCTTGCCGAAGGAAAAGAGTGATAACGCTAATGCCCCCGACGTGATGAACTATGTCTGAGACAAAGTTGTTATCCACTTCCAAGCCGGCAACAAAACATCCCTCAAAACACAAAGAAATTTAGATTTTAAGGACTGAGGTACAATGAAGAAGGAAGACAAATCTTCTGCCACTAGTATAACATTCTAGGAATAAAAGGTGAATATCGAGTTCATATACTGCTAATTTTTTTCCTTAAGTCTCCGAAACAAAAGCATTAACCCTACCAGCTTGATAGTTATAAGTATCTAGACACTAAGGTGAGTTTCGGTTATTGAATAACAAGCTTAATTATTGTTTAATGAACTCATAAGTACAGGGTTAATAAAGAATATAAAACGGTTGCTCATTGGTTGATGGTAAATGGGCTTGTTTTTTATCCGTATCTCGAAGGCTAAGAACTCTTCTAGAGTCTAGGATCAAAGGAGACGACGGATCCTTGGTTAGATAGGGTTTTCTAGTTTTCTAGCGTCCGCACTGTAAAGAGGAGTCAAAGGTTAAAGCTTGACCATGAGATACTCCGAGTTTTGGATGCACACACAAGCCTAAAAGAGGTGCAATATGGAAAGGTATAAGATCAAAAAAAATCAAGGATAGATCAAGAGGGTTGAAGGAAATCAAAGTCAGAAAGAAAAGCAAGGACCGTATGGTCCGGTTTGCAGAATCTCATCAGAGCGTACCTTATTGCCAAAAGGGTTTTCATTGCACGGTTTGAGGTCCATGCAAATCAGGTGGACAGGATGGTCCGATCAAATGTGTACGTACTATCTCACGTATAAGAAACTCAACCCAGTCATTGGAAGCAAGATTGGAATATGAACTGACCGTCCAAGGACCGTTCCTAAATAACCCGCGGACACCAAACCTTCAGACCGATGGCAACATAGCACTATTTGTGAAGACCGTCCATGAACGGTACTAAAAAAACCTGCAGGCACCAAACCCTCAGGCTGAAACCAAGATAAAATGGTCTGGTCAAATCGTACCAAGAAACTCAGGGGTTTGGAAATGAAGGAAATTTGGGTCTACAATAGACTGTATAGTCCGATCTCACTAGAGCGTACCATCTCACGGATTACAGTACAGTGACGTAAGTGTTCAGTGACCGTTGGAAAAGTACATGGACCGTAAAGTCTGATTCTCACTTTTTTGCTAGACCGGACCATCCGGTCTTCTCTGCGTCAGCCCACCTCCATTGCAACGGCTCTATTGGCTTGGGAGGCTATATATTATGGTCACTTGGGATCATTTCATGCTCTTCCACACTCCAGCAACTCAACACATTCAGAGAGCCACTTGAGCTTCATCCTTTGCTACTCATACATTCATTTCCACCTTGAGACCAAGAGAGAGGTGTAGAGGCTTATGTGCATCCACTTGATGAGGATCAAGATCAAGTGAAGACCGAAGACTTATTACTCTTGGTGATTGGCAGTATCCAGGCAGATTTGGTGACTGAGGTGCGTTCTCGAAGCTTGTCAAATTGATTGTAGAAGCCCAAAAAACATTGGTGTAAGGCTTGAGCTCCACCTTACCGGGATGGCGAACAAAGACTCTTAATGAGCGTCCACAAGCATGGGAGGTAGCAAAACATTTTAGGGTGTGCTGCAACGTGGACTAGGGAAAGGTGCCAAACCTCAAACACCACAGAAAAAAATCCGGTTAGCCCTCTTCTTTGTCTCTCTACTTGATGCATTCTTGGTTCTTGCTATTTTCATTGTGTGCATTTTATAATCACCATGCTTAGCATTCCTCTAGGCTTGTATGTCCCTTGTTAGTTTAGTCACTAATGTTGCTAGTTCTAGCTTTCGTTGTTGTTTTCCTTCCACTAGCATGCGTAGGTCTGTTTTTCTTATTGTGTAGGATAGCTTTCACGTGAAGGTTGAAGTAGGCTAATTCGTAGCTTCGTTAGGTTAAAGATTTTCGATTAGAGTTTGAAATTATCCCAATTCACCACCCTTTTCTCTTGGGCATCCAATCTAGGTTTGTTGTTGTTTCAACCTAAGGTAGCCCCTTTGAAATGCAAGGAAATTTTTTTTCTACGTTTTTTCTATAAAATTGAATCGTTTCATGAGAAATTGTAAAAATCTTGGGTTCCAAAAGGGGTTTGCACTGTTTGGATTAAAGGATTTGTATAGGAATTTTGGAGGAATAGATTCCAAAAAAAGGAATATAGACCAATGCTTAAAATGCTATCACAGTATCATGTAAAACTTGTATTGGATGGAGCAAATCACACTTATAGCCAAAAACTAAAAGCAAAAGCTATATAGATTTGCATATGTACTCAGACCGGTCACACAGTCCTTGGGAGCAAATTTCTCTAAGAAGGGGAAAACTAAAGGACAAAATCTCAGATAAAGCATAAGAGCGAAAGGAATGGTTCAATTGTTTAGTTTCCGTTAAGTTGAAAACATGCCATATTACTGTACTGGAAATTTAAAGGCAGAGGTAGCCAAGCTGTGATGGAAGAGTACTGCCATGGAGAAGATAACAGACGGCCTTCAGCTGAACTAGCATTGATGTTAGATCATATTGCAAGTAACTCAAGATTTTATGCTTCATGTTCTTTCCTCTCCAGAGTTGATTCCTGTTGCTTTTCTTTCTTGCGCTGCATCAATTAGTAGAAAACTGGAGTGAGGCATAGAAACAATAAAATGGAGCCCTTGGATCATTACACCCAAAGTACAGTACACGAAAAGATGAAGTACCTAATCACTTAATCAGCATAAACATGAGGAACAACTTGATTGAAACAAAGCATATATTAGTCTTTTGTTTTATTAGTTTTGCAACTACTTTGAGTACCAGCATTGATGCCAACTGGCTTACAGTTGGCTAAACACCAGCGCTCATAGCAAGCAGACTCCTGACTCCAGAGCGCATATAGGTTCAGGGCTATTTCAATTCTCAATTCAAATGTAACGAGCTTCTCAAATTGTGCTAGTTCAGCAGATTCCAAAGGCTCAACAGTTTCTTTCATAGAACATGTTACTTCTTACTTGTGTCACAGCAGCTCCTTTTGGTCTTAAATGTGCATGCTCTAAATTGTTCCGAAAGTAGAACAAAATGCAGGTTTACTTCTACAAAACATCATTTTGGTCTCATACATGAGTACCAAAACATCAACAGTAGAAGAAGATGCAAACACAAAAAACTTTTATCATATCAATCCAGGTTACTTCTATCAGCGTCTCTTTTTGGTCCAAGAAATATCTGTCATATGAGAATTTTTTACCAGCACTATTCTGCTAGTCCCTTATCCAACATTAAAAGAAAAGATCAGTATAGGGAAACCGAATTGTTTATCAGCACTATTCTGCTAGTCACTTATCCAACATTAAAAGAAAAGACAGTATAGGGAAACCGAATTGTTTACCAGCACTATTCTGCTAGTCACTTATCCAAGATTAAAAGAAAAGATCAGTATAAGGAAATTGGTATGAATTAACAATTTAACACTATTAGCAAAGCAACAGGTGTTTCCTCTTTCCTCTTTGAACAAAATTTCCTTTACCTTCACATCCCACATTCTCCTCCATATACTATATGCACTATATGTCACAGTGTTATAAGTGAAATTTCAAAAGTTTGGTGGGCAGTGAGCACTCTAATTTTTTTAAAAAAAATAAAAACACAGTTAGGTTAATGGAAAAATGATGCTAGATCCACAAAATAGTCTGAACACTGGAACCAACCCTTTAACCTTTCATTTCATCCATAGGTTGGCAAATAATGTACCTTTGGAAGAAGCCCTTCTGCAGACATGAGTTCATACAACTTCCGCATGATTGTTTCTTCTTCTACCTGTAGAAATTGTTAACAAGATCAGTATATACAAATATTAACACCACAGAAAAAAAAAAATCAAGAGATTCATAGTCTCACCTGAAGTTTATGCAGCTCATGGGACATTGCCCGGTATGTTTCCATTAGTGCTTGATTTTGCTTGTCCAAATGCCTGAGATGGCCTTTGTGTTATATAATGAACTGAAATTTTGTTACAGGTAGTGCTAAAAGATACAGGCAGTAGTCAAGAAACAAGAAACTGTACTTGGATACTTCAGCTGAATGCTTTGGGTCCATTGTCGCCAAACAACGTAATATGCCTCCTGCAAATTAATTACGTCTCCTGCAAACTAGTACGCTGTTAGTCTGTTATTCTATTAAAGACAATCCAATTCACTAATCAAAGTAGACAACTGTCCTCCACCATGATGTATAACTATCAAATATACAAATGCAATTGCAAGTGTGTAACAAATTATTGTTTATCCAATAAGCACCACCCTAAACCAACCAAGCAAGTATATTGTCCATTGGATGCTGCTTATTCAAAGCAGCAAATGTGCAATGTAATGCCGATTCAACGCTCCTGTAGCATTACCCTTATTTTACATCACCCAATCAGAGCGTGAAAAAAATTACTAGAAAATACTATCCTAGAAAGAAGTCATATCGCAGATATTGATCCTATTAGGCATTCTCCTGTAACAGTCATTAAACACCAATTGAAATCACTAGACTGCAGCTTGACAATGAGATGAGCAACGAGAACAATGGATTGGCGTACGGATAGAACAGACGCACCCTACGAAAGACCATGTCATACACCATTACACAAGTTTGTCTTGATTTATTAGCGGCAGGACGATCATAAGTGACGAGTATGGGTCAAAAAAACAAACATAGCAGAGAGCTAACGGATGCAAACAAAAGTAGCCGGAATAGGACTGAATACTCACTGGATACGCTGATGTGCCGCGCCACCTGACTGGCCGCCGGAGGCTTGGCTGGTTGGCCGCCTCCCTCCTGGCCGCTGCCCCCCCGGGGAGGGAGTAGCCGAGGGTCAAGGCCGCGAGGCGCCTACCAGAGCGGGAGAGCCGAGAGAGGGACGAGGGAGCAGGGGCCGGCGGCTGCCCAGAGGGCCAGAGGGGAGTCTGGAGGCTGGAGCGGCCGGCAGCGGGCTGCGTGCATGGAGCCGGGGGATTGGGGGAACCGGGGAGGGGGCGAGTGTCGGCGCGAGAGGCGAAGCGACGGCGGCGCCTGCGAGGCAGTCGTCTGATGTGTTGTTCTTTCTTGGCCCTTTGAGAGGTGAGAATGGGCCAAGATTTGAGGGAGTTGATTTTGGGCCATGGTCCGTGTGGCCTAGGCCTAAATCCAGCCTGCGGCTTCGTGAGGGTCTTCTTATTGGATTGCAGGTATTGGAGGGTCGCTAGCTAAATTTAAATAGATTTGCCTAAAAAACAGCTAAATTTAAATAGAAAGGAATTTAATATCCTTCAATTTTTCGATACTTGTCGAAACAAAAGTCTAGTGGAATTTTTCTAATCGGATCCACACTATTACCAATATCCGAATTTCAATATCTACCGGCTACAATTCATCTGTTTAGATTCATAAGGCATTGTAATTGGAGTTTGTAAAAATAAGGGTAAAACATAATCGCTGTAGATACACAGAGTGAAGTTTGAAATAGAATATGGAATAGATGGGTTGGTGATATTAAGATGTGCCATTTTATACGTGTATATGACATCTTTGGACCCACATATAGACCACATATTTTTGGTACAGCACAAAATACCCCTGTCTATCTCCCTGCTCACACACACACACATCACCCCTCTCCTGCGTGGCCGCGTCCACTCTCTCTAGATGACGGTGTCCCATTCGGAACCCAATCCCCTGACGTTCGTCGTCGACCCCCAGACCCCAGTAGTTGGGCCATTTGCCACGCAGGGCTCCGCCTCCGCTGTACGTGGGTATCACTCATGATGATAATCGTGTTACAAAATGACGAGTTTCGGATTTCCAAACCAGCGAGTTACAAAAGGACGAGTTTCGGATTCCCAAACCAGTGAGCACTATTTCTACCCGCTATTTCTATCAGCATGAGTATTTTCTCAAACGTGTAACTCGCCCTAGTTCGTTTTGAGCCAAAAAGCGTAAAAAGATCTGAGGGGATATTTCATTTGCAGGGCCTACATGGCTACATCACAAGATAAAAAAAAAAACTCAACCTCAAAATAATTGTTTTATTTCCCGTTATTACTAGTTATGAAGTCAATCCGACGTTGGGAGACGTGTCCAATTCCGACTCGCAACTCGACTAAAACTTTGATCACCCTGCAAGGTCATGTATACCAGGGGCACAAAATTCATGCTGCAATGTCTCCTATACACTTATACAGTCTAATAGCTCCAGGTCTTCAAATGTTTGGTATGGTCCATGCAACAGGATTAAAAGACAAAAATATCACTCTAATACAAATATCCATTTTCGATTGCCTGGTTTCTGCAAGTCATCGAGACGCTTCAGCTGTTCGATCATGGTCTTGCTCAGACGCACATTGTCTGCTTTGATCCTCTCTCTGAACCCATGGGGTGTAACCTGGGCATTGGCATAAGCTGCAAGTAATAAATTGTAAGGCATAGTCCTCCCAGGGTACCTGATCTGCTTCAAACTATCAAATATCTTCTCGGAGTTATGGACATCGCCCTTATCTGCATACGCCTTTAGTAGGGTGGTGTACGAGCGGAAAAGGGGATGTCTATCAGGATTCTCTTCTGTCACATTCACCAGAAACGAGTCAGCTTTCGCCAACTCACCTGAATTCACATAAAGCTTAACAATTGCATCCCAGGTTAGAGGGCCACTTCGATACCCATCCAAACACATCTTCTCCAGAAACCCTTTGCCCTTGTCCAGAAGTTTATTTTCTGCATACACGTTCAGCATGGCATTAATATACTTGGAAGTGAGCTTCGGTGATGTCTTTACCAGCGCTTCAAAGGTCTCTTCCACCTGTTCAATACGTCCAAGTTTACCCCATGCCTCAATTGCAGCCAAGAAATCCTCCAAGTCTGGTTCGGTGCATGAGTTCCATATTCTCTCTACATCATCTGGCCTGCCAAGAGTAGCATAGAGGTCAAGAAGAGACCTGAAGGCATGACAACTATCCTTTATATATACTTCCATATCACTGATAACCTCTTCTGCTTTCTCTGTGAGCCCCCCAGATATGTAGAACTTAGCAACCATAGTCTGTGTGGCAAAACCAGGCTTAAGACCATTGTCCTTCATCAAATTTAAGACTGACTCTATGCCTAATAGGTCATTTGACCGCCCTTTCAAGTCAATTAGGAGCTTGTATGTAAAGGAAGAAGGCTTTATATTTTCTTTTTCCATCAATGTGGTAATGTCAGCTACCTTAGTACGAGCAACCCTCTTGTACAGCAATATCATTTGGTTGCAAGCAGCAACAGTTAAAGGTAAACAGAGTTCCCTTATTTCATTGAAGACTTGCTGTGCCTTCTGGACGTCACCAAGACGCACACAGTTAACAAGTAGAGTTTCATAGAGCACCTCATTCCTGAAGGGATTTGGAACCCTCTCGATGTACTTTTGAGCAGCTTCAATACCATGATTCCGTGCTATCAAATCAAGATGGCAAGCATAATCACGTTCTTCAAAATTTAGTAATTTCCTTCTTTCAATCCACTCCATGAACTGCATATATTCAGAAACAAATTACCAAAAAGTGCATTTGTACTACCCAGTTCTACAATTTTAAAAAGGTATAGTGTATGCAAAGGTAGCACTTGCCAGATGAGTGTCTTAGACCATGTTGTAGAAAGATAGTGTATATGCATGCAATAGTCCGCAAATCATAATTCATTACTGAACTAAGGTAAAAGTAGTGAAATTGTCCTAAACTTAGAGAAAACTATAGGCCGAAACAAAGTGCAGTTTATAAAAGATTCACTACGCACCTGGCATTGAAAACTAGGAGGACTGATTGGTGTATTTTTTTTTTCGTGTATTTTTTTTTTTTCGAACAACGCAGGAGAGCTACGCGTCATTTCATTAAGATAGAAAAAACACAAAGTACAAAGGGAGTAGTGACACCTCCCAAAACACACACCCGCACTTACATAACACTTCTAGAGAACGACCACTACAAGTTACCTAGCGGCTATGGGCTGCCACACTCCTTAACAGGAGATCATGCAGACCCGAAGCCCCAGCTAGACACCACAAGTGCCCCTCAGCAGCCACCTGTGTAAGAACTGTTTGCGCCTGAGGTCGGACACCATCGAACACACAGGCATTCCTATGCTTCCACAACTCCCAAGAGACTAGGATGACCAAGGAATTGAAGCCTTTCCGC
The DNA here is from genome assembly GCA_022530915.1 of Paspalum notatum. NCBI lineage: Eukaryota > Viridiplantae > Streptophyta > Magnoliopsida > Poales > Poaceae > Paspalum > Paspalum notatum. The sequence continues at coordinate 5,979,900 of CM039684.1, forward strand.
AAGCTTTTCTCAAGAGAAGTGGCTGCTCTCTTCCACCAAGAACAGAAGCGGCTCGAGGAGGTGGGCGGCAAGATGTTCAGCTTGAGCTCCCTTAAGAGCCACGCCCACACTTCCCTTTGAAATGAAAAAATGCCAACACATGCACAAAAGGGCTATTAATCTAAAAAAAATACCTAATAGGATTATATCTACTTCTACCATCAGAAGGTACATAAACAACTACCATAGGGCATATATGAGAGTTAATATCACAAAATCACAACTACCGAGGAACTAGAACTTAGGATTAGTTTCATAGAACTACAATTATTTGTGCTGTCGATTTCACAGACCTACAACATTATACATGGACCTACCTGTCAGCTACACAGGTTGACATGTGGGTCCATACAGAACTTGTGTGGCTGACTATCAAAGTAATGCCTCAAGTAGTTGCAGTTTTACCAAACTGATCCCAAAAGTTTTACTTCATTGATAGTTAAGCGCAAATAGTTGTAGATCTGTGAAATTAAATCTATATAAAAGAATCATGGCCTAGTGCAGTTCCTTGACAAGCCTCATCTACGAAGTACATTTCCCATGAATCAAGCAAAATACAATATGAACTGAAAAGAATATTCCTCTTTCCTAGTAAAAAAGTGTCATTCCATCCAAAACTGCAACTGCATCATGACAACTCTATTTTCTTGTGTAAACATGTGAATTTAGCTATTCAAATGTATCAGTACCAGTGTCTCAAGATATGGCATCTCCAAAAGAGAAGGACATGGTCTGGTTCAGTTTCTTGAGGACCCTCGTCTACTAAGTACATTTTCCATGAAAAAAAAGGAAGTACATGCTTCCGCAGGTCAAGACAAATGTTTCATAAGATGATTACAGACTTAAATTCAAAACTTGTTACCAATGAGATGATACTTCACGATCATGAACTAATCAACAAATAACATCATGAGAAAAAGAATAATGTCTTTGTTTCAGTTTTTACTGAGTGCCTTCATAATTTTGCTAGACAGAAACAAGCTTGAGAAACAAGAAATGAACAGATAAGAGCCTGAGAAGTTTCAGCTTTATATGATTCTTAGCAACTAGACAGAAAGCACAGTTTTACATTTTACACTGGACAAACATCCAAGTAAAAAACTATGCCTAGAATATTAAGTGAAAGATATTAAACACAGGGGGCAATAGAAAGAGTAAAACTCTGGAAAGATATAAAACACATAGGGTAGCAAAAAGAGTAAACCAGACTAAATGCTCAATACTACTGTATTTACCGCATCTTGTAAACATGAATGCATTTCATTAAAAGCATGTTTAATGGACAATCATAATGGTTGCATAGTTAATGAAATAGGTACCTTCAAAGCCTTGTTATACATTCTCTGCTTCCTCAGATGGAACAAAACCATCAAGGCTTCACTTCTTTCCAGTAAGTTACCGACTTTCATCCATGTGTCAAGCACAGTCATAAGACCACTGGTAGGAGTATCCAACACGATCTGGAAAAGATAAGGTTGGAAGGGCGTGTCTGGCGATTTCTTCTCATGATGGCATCCCTTCTGAGAAGGTCCATCCCTGCCTGGCAATTTTATTTCATGGTGGCGACCCTTCTGAGAAGGTTTATCCATGCCTGGCATTTTCTTTTCATGATGCCGGTCATTCTGAGAAGATCCATGTCGCTTCTTGGGTCCATGGTTCTTGAATGGTTTACTCACAGCAATGATGCCAAGACTGTTAGTACCACTGTCAGAGCTGATAAGGGGCAGATCAGTGGCCTCCTGAAACGAGACCTCTGCATCAACTTCTCCTTCGGCGAGCCTCTCAACGGGCGTCGAGCAAAACCTCTGAACCAAAGGGACAACGGTTTCTGTACATGCAGCCAGCACTCCTTGGGACGATAGCCGACAGCCGCCATCTCGCAACAATCTCGCACCAAGGGTGGACCCAGTAAAGGACATGGTCAATGCCTGCCCGAGGGACGAGCGACCGCACAGCCGGCGAGGAATGGGCCGAAGGGGCGCCGCCGCTACGCAGCTGCCTGACCGGCTGGTCCTGGACGCACACCCGCGCCGGTGACTGACCACCGCTGGACCTCCCCCGCCGCTGGGAATCACCGAATCGTGGATTGGGGAGGGGAGCGCCGCCGGGCAGGAGCGACTGCGACTGCGACTGCGCGAGGCGAGGCCGAGAGGGTTGAGGTAAGTGGGCCTGGGCCTTTTCTCGCGGTTTTTTTTTTTTTGGACTTCTCGTGGGTTATTAGTCGGTTAGCGTTATATGGGCACCTGAGTTTTTTTCGTAGGATTTTTTTATCCGGGCTGCAGCGGTCCTATATCCATTCTATTCTACTATCACTCTGTCTAAAAAAACGAACAAAATCATATCTTTATCCTAAGTCAAATCATTATAGTTTTGATCAAATTTTTATTAAATATATTAAAATTTATGATATGAAATTAGTATCATTAGGTGATTCTTGTTGAGATATATTTTCATATCGTATATATTTGATATCATAAATGTTGCTACATTTCTATGCAAACTCGGTCAAACCTATGGTAGTTTGACTTAGGATAAAATTAGAATTTCATTCTTTGATGACTGAAGATGTGGCCAGTCTCCTTGAAAATTTAAAGGCTATAGCGGGACCTATTATCATTTAACATTTGTAAAAAACCTAAAAATTTTCAATTATATACAAATAGACTTGAACCTAAGAAAAAATATTAACAACATGTCTATAGGTCCATTACTCCATTGAAAATCAATTAACCAACATACTCGTAGATATAATAAACATTTATATCCATTGAACATCCAACAATCAACAACCCAACAATAAGTTAATGATTCACCATATCATTCATTAAAATAAAGACACAACAAAGAGACGTATACTCTAGGTATTTAGAGCGAACAATGGATGTTTGCCGCAGTTTGAATTACAGCAGGTAAAACATTTCGTGGCTAAGCCAATAAAATAGCGGTGTTTAGCAGAGGCAAAACATCATTAGCTGCTATAAATGAACAACTAACAACAGCGTAGCGGCAAATCAATGCTATAGTTGGTGATAACGCTATAGCCTAGAACCATGAATCGGGGAGACCAAATTAAAGATAAGCGAATTTGGTTAGCTCCTAAATGTATCTTTATCTTTACGATGCTTGTCTCTCTTCAAATTATTGGCCCATCACGAGCATTGATTGAGCTGCCTGTGTCTAATCATCAACGAGGCGTCTACAGTGGTTATGTGAGTTTGAAGATTTGTCAACTCCATATCTCGTAGACATTCCTGACAGTACCGTGCGTTCTGGTGGGAATGAAATGTTAAAAAAAAAAAGGGAAGCAGGACGCCAATCGCCAAACTGCCAATACAAAGTTCAGCTCACTTCAGAGTCTGCTGTTCGAGGGGCCATGTTTTTAGACCCTAAAGATCGTTCGTTACAAACTGGCCGCCTTTCAGCGATGAATGGTTCGGATGAATTCGACAACAATAAACGACATACTTATATATGAACGGGGAAGAATAATCGATATATGGGCGCTGCCAATGAACATCGGCTCGATCGGAGTCGATCATTGTTGCGGCAGAGAGATCTTGAGGTCGAGCCCGACGTTGACCCCGTTGTAGGCGATCGGCGCGAACATCCACATATCGTCCGAGCTCAACAGCTGAATGCGCATAACGGAAAGAAAAAATTGAGATCATTTTGCGCATGGAAGTTTCAGCGCACACCAGCAAGGATTCGGGGCTAGCTAGAATTATTTTGTGAGCTAAAACCAACCTTGATCTGGAGCTGCAAGAACTTGACGTATTGCACTGCTTCTTCGAGCATCGTGCTGATGTCTACCTGAAAAACCACGGACGTACATCGTTATCCCACTATTCTAGAGCTTTACTTCTCTTAAGTCTTAAGTATCATGCGATCTTCAGCGTGAAAAGGAAAATTAACTTGCCTTGGTTCCATTGGGGACAAGATTCTGCAGTATTTTTAGACGCTCATTGATCCGCTCTCTCCTTTTCTGTATATCACCAAAACACAGTAAAATTTCAGAAATTCAGTACGCAGCAAGATGCAAGTGCCTGAAACCACACGAAACATATCGTGGTAGTTGAGCGAGAGTTTGTTGTTACCCTGGCATAGAGGCTTTGCGGATCGGTGGCCGCCCCACGTCCGGCCCTCGCCTTCCCACCTCCCGACGACGACTTCTTGGACGCCGAGCTCACGTTGCTGCACGCCGTCATCTCCAGCGAGTCGTCGTCGTCATCGGACAGGTAGTTGCCGGAGCACTGCTGGTGCGCGACATTGCCTTCGCCGCCGTTGCTCTCCTCCAGCTGGTTGCCTCGGCTGCCCTTCTGCGCCTTCTTGGACTGCGAGTTCTTGCCCTTGTGCTTCTGCGCCTGCTGCATCAGACAGACAGACAGACGGATCCAGCAGCCTCCGTCAGCGTCAGGCATCCAGTTCATCATCCAGACGCCCTTTTGGTGACGATCGACTCACGAGTTCATCATGGCACACTATACTTACCGGCGTCGCAGTGGAGCGCGGTTTCTTCTTTGGAACGACGGCGCACGCGGCGCTCTCGTCCTTCTGGTCCTCTAGCTTCCTCTTGCATGCCGGCGCCGGCGCCGGCGCGTCGCCACCGCCGTCCTGGTCCTCGAAGTCGAGGTTCAGGTCGAGCATGAAGCTCGGATCCGCCATCTGCTCCTCGGGCACGAAGAAGTCGCCGGTCATCGTGAACGTGTTGCCACCGTAGTAAGCGTGGTCGTAGCAGCTGACGTCCGAGTTGGGTTGCTGCTGCTGCATGTAGTAGTACGGCGCCGAGGTGTAGTATTGGTCGGCTTCTTCTTGCCCAGGCCAGTACATGGCCGTCGGCGTCGGCTGCTTCTGCTCGTGCTCGTTGCCGGAGTACTGCACCACCCCGAGCAGCTGGGCCATTGCCTCGGAGTCCTCCACGGCGACTGACGGATCAAACGAGTGCCAGCTCGCCTCGGAGGACTCCATTGCTTCTTTGCTAGTTGATGGCCAAGCTACTGGCAAACGGGGATGCGAGTGTCTGGGATTTATAGTGGGCGCAGCGTTGGCAACCCCATCATCTCGTTTTCAGTTCAGTCAGGGAATGTTCCCGCGTACTAGTCTGACCATTGGCGCGCCTCCAACATCAGACTGGCGGTTGTTTAATTCGAAGCATTCCGGGGAAAGCATTTCCAGTTGGAGATAGCAGCTAGACAGCTCAATAACACATAAAAACCGTTGAAAAATCATGTAACGATGGAATAGAAAAATGAGACGCAAAACTCAGATTAAAAAAGTACTCCACGATTTTGTTTGTGATGGCCGACTGATGAAAAATGGAGGCATCGGTTGATCCTGAGAATCCAGACAATTATTGCATGAGTTAGGTGATTAACTAGGTGACTATACACTAGAGTAATGTACAGTGGCAGTCTTAAAAGAAAAGGAGCGATTTGCATTGGATGATGAACTGGGCCGAAATGAGAGACTGCTTGGGTGGTAGGACTGTAGTTGGGAATAAAGAACAAGATGATCGTGGAGTTGGCGAGATCGTGGGGAAGAGTTCTTTGCCATTATAGTTTTCACAAACCGAGGAGACAATTTGTTGCATCATATCAATGATTCTGATCTTCGCCGCCCTCACAGGGACTTCACAACTACTAGTACTTAAAATTTTCTCCTTTTTGTGTGATTGTTTACTACTTTCTTGGTAGGCTAATTTGAAGTGGCCGGGCATCCTTGCTTTGATCGTTAGATCAATATCTTGTAGTTTAATTAGTTCCATTCGTGTGTGTGTCTGCTCTCTGTCTTCTCTAGTTCACACCAAATTATGAATGGAACGCATATTGTCTTGCCGGCGACAAGTACAAACAGCTAAGCCTTTGTCTCGTCCGTTCACTGCTTTGAGCAACGGACAGATGCATACTGCATAACGCGCGGTATATTTATTTTCTCACCGCAATCCTCTGAACCTGCATTTGTGTTTATTTATTCCGCGTGCGGTATCTTTACTTGCATACCTTGCATGCTCGATCAGCAAACCCGGCCCGTAGTACTTGGACCTCCATTTTTCAGTAGTTCAGGTGGGGGCATATTTTTGCCTGAGTTTTTGAGTGCGTTGATGAGCCAATCTGCAAGAGGCGCAAACGTCCGCAATCTCTTCATGATTACTAGTCTGTCAAGGTAAGATAGTAGACAAGTCGATCGAGTTGTATCGAGAGCAACATGATCCTTGATTCTGCACACGAGCGCGCGCCATATAGGACAGCACCTCGATGTCGTGGCTGCACGTACAGTAATACAGTATAGCATTATCACCGATCCCTCCCTCACCGCCCATGCCGTCCAGTACAGTGCGTACCTGCAACTAGCCGCAGCGCCTGGCTTGCCTTTGGCCTTTGGCGGCAACCCGTGGGCGCACAAGCCAGCAACAGCAACAAACGGCAGCATCCCAACGCCGCAACATCACCGCGGGGTCCGCTGGGGAGTTTTGGGCGGGCTTCGGCCTTCATCTCTCGTAAATAACGTGCAATTTATTGTTGGAATTGGTCGACGAGCTTCGTCCTGTACTTGTAGACAAGAAGAGCCTCGATCCAACGCTGAAACAATATTACTCCTACGTATTTAGGGTGCCATATATAAGCGATCAAGAGAGATTCATAGCTGAAGCCATCCTTTGCCTTGCATAGTTTTGTTCCTGCAACAGCGTTGCTATGCAGCACCAAATAAAATTAAAGGTCGCCCAGCGAACTGAAAATCTCCATTGACAGCTAGCGCATCACAACTGACAAAGCATAATTAATTTTGACATTCCACATCCCGGACATTATATTGCCGTACGTCATCTCTGCCCGGCTGCTTCCACCGGCTTGACAGGTGTCCATACAATGAGTTCATGGTCGATAGTTTTATCTCCCTGCATATAATACCAAGCGTACGTGTGAGTTAGTGGTGCATTATTAGCGGACTTGCATCGGTCACAAAGTATATACTTCGTCTAAAGAAACAAAGACTTCGTACTCAGCTACATATAACATATCATCTGCGAAAGCTAAATGGATAGTAATCAGGAGTTCTATTAATTCACGCAAATGGAATGATTGATCGGTAGATACCGTCCTTGGATATGATTCGCTACCCAAATTGGAGGGGGGCTGCTGCAATAATACAGGTTGATCACTCTACCTATAAAGCTAATCAGCGTGTTCCATATCTATGTACCCGTTGCATGATGCATGTATCCTGTAATTTGATCCTGACATTGCTTGATTTCTTTTTACAACTAGGCCGTTGCTTGCTTTTTGACCAACTTACATGCATGTGGAGGGTGGAGGCATGCAGATTCTGACCCAAATCCACTCAACCTGTTCATCTTCAGAAAGTTCATGTGTGCCTTTTTAACACCTGCAGAAAAAAGCATCAAATCCAAGAGTTCTAGTGCAGAAAACAAGCAGTATGGGATGCACAGGGAAATACAAGTTTGTAGATTTTCAAAGATTTGCAGCTACCCCAGAACACCTCAGAACAATAATTTAGCAGCTACCATAATCATTTGCAGAAGATTTGAGAGGGCAATATGTTTTGGCCTTTAAGGGGAAAAACAAGCACAAAATAGCATTCCATAGAAATAAATAATTGAAGCACCAGTTCAGTTTCACAACATATCCAACCTCTAGACTTTTTTCTTGAACTAATGATCTACTTGTTGATCTAGAAAGAAAAATCTAGAGTGACTGCCAGCTAACCGTTATCAAAATAGATGAAATACAGTATCTTATTTCAATTATCAAGAAGCTCCACATTTATTAGATCGTAGATGAATATCAATGCAAACCAAATAGCTGTGTAGTGCACTGAAATGAATAATAGTTGACATTGTTGGTCTTGTGCATAGAAACAAGATGCTTGGATTAAAAGAAATACAGTCTAACCACGAACAATCTGAAGCTGTATATCAACCAAATTATTAGAAAGTAAATTAATTCATTATTGATCTAAACAGTACTGAGCATTCAACAAAACAGCAGCAACAGCAAAGTCTTTAGTCCCAAGCAAGTTGGAGTATGCTAATTAATCAGCATTCAGCTCTAGGTCAAAACATCGATATGGCAGTCATACTTTAACAATAAATTTACAACGTATAGTGAAATGAAATTTCTATCAACCTCATTCATGTAGGTAAACAACATAATACATTTCAAGAATCATTATTCCATAGAAAGAGTAGTGCCTCAAAATAATTTTGACCATGAAAGGTCTTATGTGAATCGAAGGAACATGCCAGAGAAACTGTAAAACATAGCTGCATATGGAAAAGCATGATCCATGATAGTGACACTATATATCTGCAAAGTCAACCAATTAATCAGCACAATAATAATTAAGTCAGTTAGGACAAAATAACACTAGCAATCTTAGACTATCATATGTGCATAGATCGAAAATGCATGTTGTATGGAATCGCGAAGAAAGGATTTATTTTGCAATGTGAAAGCTCGTATTTTCCTTGAAAAGCAACAGAAAAGAACAGTCTAAGACAGTGATGGCGAAGGGGATACATCTGCGGCAGCTAAACCTGGTAAACAGGACCCAAAAGAACTATTTGGAAAGACTGAAGAGCTGGCGGTATCCCTGACGGACTGGCAATGCCAGCATAGTCAAGGGCATGCAATCTGTGAAAATAGCTCTTGCCGCCAGGGAAATTAATAAAGAGCCCATCGGCAATGGCCCAACACAAGGATGTGCCAATCTTAGAACATTGCAGAAGAGCAAGCATTGCAGTTATATGCTCCATTTTGACAGGCAACGATGGCCACAATCATACATTGTGTCTTGTGACTGGAAAAAAAGCATGAAGCTAGAATTTGGTCTAAATTCTTAAATTCTAGTCGCACCATATGTATGTCGATATGCTTCTAGTAATTCTGGTTTAATCCGGAAAACACGACAGTACAACACCAATCGGTTGGAGCTGAATTAAATAAAAGAGGGAATAGTTCGGCTGCAGCTGTCCAGCAATATGCCAATATGCAACGATGAACGATGGAGGCAATATACATACGCCAAGTTCATTTTTTAGAAAAAAAATCTGAACAAACCAATCACGCTAGAAACAGGCCAGTCAAACCAGACGCCAACAGGATTCACGGCACGGCAAGGGGGCTCATGGCCAAGGAGCAGCAGTCCACTCGACTCAAAATGATGCTACCGATTTCTGCTTGCATATATTTACCTGAATTAATCACATATATCGACTTGGATTCAATGCTACACTTGCAAAAATCCGAACCAGGACCACACGTGACAAGTAGGAGCGCTGTATTAAAGAGCAAGATGGCAGGCACAACTCTGAACAGAAAGAGAAATTGCTAATTTGCTATAGTAATCTGCATGATGAAACCATGCCGTTTCGGGATGATGCGAGCCTCTGATGTCTCATCTCAACCGTGGCCGCTGCCTCCATTGTCCATGAGTTCACCATGGCCACGCCACTCCGCAGCCGGACAGACGGACCTCAGCGCCGCCGCCGCCGCCGCCGCCGCCGCCGCCGCCGAGCCCGACGTTTTGCCTCCAGCTAGCTCGTGGGGTGGGATGGGAAGGGCCCAACATTTGCACTACTTCAAGAAGCCCAATACGCTGGCCTGATCGCACGGCCCAAACCATCTTAGCCGAACCGCCTTTGACCCCCTTTTTTTCCACGGCCAACTGCCCAACTCCCAAAGACCCAAACCCGCGACCGCGAGCGACAGGCCCCTTCGCTTCTGGCCTCCTGCTCGGCGTCGGGCGACCGCCGCGCCTCTCCGGAGTCGCCGGCCGCCGAGGGCACCCTCCGCCTCGTCCGGCGGCGATCGAGAGAAAGAGATGGGAGTCCACGGGCTCTGGGAGCTGCTGGCTCCCGTGGGGCGGCGCGTGTCGGTGGAGACCCTTGCGGGGAAGCGGGTGGCGGTGGACGCGAGCATCTGGATGGTGCAGTTCATGCGGGCGATGCGGGACGATAGCGGCGAGATGGTCCGGGACGCGCACCTCCTCGGCTTCCTCCGCCGCATCTGCAAGCTCCTCTTCCTCCGCGTCCGCCCCGTCTTCGTCTTCGACGGCGCCACGCCGGCGCTTAAGCGCCGCACCCTCGCAGCCCGCCGCAGGCAACGTGACGCCGCGCAGGCCAAGGTTCGCAAGACCGCGGAGAAGCTCCTGCTCTCCCATGTGAGTCCCTTCTCTCCGTAACCTACCGCCTCACCCTTTTTTTCTCTCTCTACCCGATGACCGATGTGGGTGGTGGTTTTCTGCTTGATTTGTCGGTGGAATACCGGCAAGTGGCAATACGGAATAGCTCAGTGCAAAATTATCAATGGTAGGCACATAATTTGTAGTGTATTATGTGGTTCGATCCTAGCGCAGAATACGCTGTTCCCATTCACTACATTCCTGAATAACCCATCCTCATTTAACTGTTGTTCCTAAGAGATTTTTTTTCTGTTGGTTGTTTACCAATGCTGTCGCAATGATAAATGTAGTGACGATATATAATTTTTGAACAACTCATGATCAATATATTGATGGTTCGCAACATTTTGCTTGTCAGCTCAAAGCGAGGAAGCTTGAGGAATTGGCAGAGCAAATTCGGAGCGACAGGGCTAAGCATGATGCCAAGGGCAAGCAAGTTGGGAGCAGCAAAGAAGGTGAAACTGAGAAAATAAGTCAAAATCAAAATAGTGGCACCAACAACAGCGAGGGAAATGTTGCATCGATCACTCAGGAGAAAATGGATGAAATGTATGTGTCTATCAGTAACTTCTACAGGTTCTTTTCTGGTTAAGGTCAGCGAGTTGATATTTTCATTGCATGTGTTAAGGCTGGCCGCGTCACTTGCTGCAGAGGAAGAGACATATTTCACTGACGAAGGGAAACATGATTTTACTAGCATTCCATTGCCAGTAGCTGAAATCGACGAGGATGACGATGACGATGAAGGGATGATCTTTGTAAGAACATTTCCCATTCAATCACTGAAATTTCATACGTTTGTTTCTTTCAGTTTTATGCTGCAGGATTGTGCTCACTTCTTGCTAAAATTATTTATGTTTAGCAACATACTTCTGTCATGTCTCATGTGAATTTGTATTTGGTTATTTCTGGTGTTATAGAAACCATATACAGCCATAATATTTCGCTAGTTTGTTAGATTGATATGGCTACGTGTCCAAGTTTGTTGGCTCTGAGTTACTTCCTTCATGTTTCATAAGTTACTTAGATGGCTACTCTGTATGAAGGTAGCCAAAGTCTTGTTTAATCAATCAAGTATTAATTCAGTAAAGGGCTTCGCCCTATATGGAGTAGTTTCCTGTCTTTCTTTCTCTTGTATTTTAGAATTCTCTTGTATTTTAGAAAACAGATTGCATTTCACCTGTTCTATGTTAAATCATTTCAGTTATTAGTTTATTTAAAATATAGTGTAATTATAATTTTTACTGCAATTGCAGCCTACGACAACTGGTGACATTGATCCTGCAGTATTGGCTTCCCTTCCTCCATCGATGCAGTTGGATCTTCTTGTTCAGGTAAAAATGGCAGCAAACTTGTGGTTCATATAATTGTCCTTTGCTATGAAGTAACAAGGAAGATATCTTACTTCCCTATTTGTCTTTACTTTAGATGAGGGAGAGGGTAATGGCTGAAAACAGGCAGAAGTACCAGAAAATTCGGAGCGACAGGGCTAAGCATGATGCCAAAGGCAAGCAAGTTGGGAGCAGCAAAGAAGGTGAAACTGGGAAAATGAGTCAAAGTCAAAATAGTGACACCAACAACATCGAGGGAAATGTTGCATCGATCAATCAGGAGAAAGTGGATGAAATGTATGTGTCTACCAGTAACTTTCTACAAGTTCTTTTCTGGTTAAGATCAGCAAGTTGATATTTTTATTGCATGTGTTAAGGCTGGCCGCATCACTTGCTGCAGAGGAAGAGACAGATTTCACTGATGAAGGGAAACATGATTTTACTAGCATTCCATTGCCAGAAGGAGCTGAAACCGACGAGGATGAAAATGACGATGAAGGGATGATCTTTGTAAGCACATTTCCCCATTAAATCACTGAAATTTCATACTTTTGTTTGTTTCAGATTTATTGCTGCAGGATTATGTTCGATTCTTGCTAAAATTATTTATATTTAGCATGCTTCTGTCATGTGAATTTGTATTTGGCTATTTCTGGTGTTATATAAACCATATACAACCACAATATTTTCCCTAGTTTGTTATATTGATATAGCTACGTGTGCAAGTTAGCTACATGTCCAAGTTTGTTAGCTCTGAGTTACTAGTTAATTTGCTTCATGATTCATAAGTTACTTAGATGGCTCAGCTCCTCTATATGAAGGTAGCCAAGGTCTTGTTTAATCAATCAAGTAGTAAAGGGCTTTGCCCTATATGGAGTAGTTTCCTGTCTTTCTTTCTCTTGTATTTTGAAAAACAGATTGTATTTCCCCTGTTCTATGTTAAATCATTTCAGTTATTAGTTTATTTAAAACTAGCGTAGACGTACGTGCAACACGCACGTATTAAGATGATCGATCGGGCAATAAAAAAGAAAAAAAGAAGGAATTAACAGGAATGAAACCTGATTGATTGACGCCCTTCCTTTGTCATTAATTCCAAAATAAGGAAAGTAATAGGTGGTATGGGTACAAAATGAGGTGAGAAAATAAAATACCAAAAGGTGAAAACACTTTCCTTCTATTGGTTTTGGACCCTTTCCACCCCTTTCCACCCTGCGCAGTGGGGCCAACGTGAGGGGTACGGTGGGACCATCTTAGGTAAAAAAGATTTTGAGAAAACTCGATCTTTTATAGTGTAGATATAGTGTACTTATAATTTTTACTGCAATTGCAGCCTATGGCAACTGGTGACATTGATCCTGCAGTATTGGCTTCCCTTCCTCCATCGATGCAGTTGGATCTTCTTGTTCAGGTAAAAATGGCAGCAAACTTGTGGTTCTTATGATTGTCCTTTGCTATGAAGTAACAAGGAAGATATTTTACTTACCTATTTGTCTTTACTTTAGATGAGGGAGAGGGTAATGGCTGAAAACAGGCAGAAGTACCAGAAAATAAAAAAGGTAATTGGCATACTTTTCTAAGTATGTCAGTTGCATAGCAACAATATTTGTTGGCTGGCTATCTATCTTCACACCCTTTTTTTATATGATTTACAATCTGATCATTTTAGTAATGAAAAGTTGGATTAAACTGGTCCAACAATTTCTGTTACTCCTTCCAGGAACCTGCAAAATTTTCAGAGCTTCAAATACAGTCCTATCTCAAAACAGTTGCTTTCCGTCGAGAGATAGATAAAGTCCAGAAGTCTTCTGCAGGGAAGGGTGTTGGAGGTGTCCAGACATCAAAAATAGCATCAGAAGCTAACAGAGAGTTCATTTTCTCGTCATCATTCACTGGTGATAAACAGTAAGTGATTTGTTACTTTGCCTCTGTCACTTCAAGTTCTACTGATATCTTTTTTTTTGATATTCCAGCGTGATATTAGTTAGCTGATCATACTTCTCTCTGGATCAGGATGCTGGCACAAAGAGGTGAAAAGGAACCGACTGCTGATAACACTAAATCAAAAAAGGAAATTATGTCTGCTGTCTTCAGACCTAACCCCAAACCCACAAGTAGTTTGAGAACAATGAAGTCTCCCAACAGCAAGCCTTTGAGGGATTTTGGGCCTGATGTTGAGACCTATCGTGATGAGAGGGGGCGGATTAGAGTAAGTAGGGTCAGAGCAATGGGAATTCGTATGACTCGTGACATTCAAAGGAATTTGGATTTTATTAAAGAAAATGAGCAGGTGAAAACTAGTGGGCAGGCCAATGTACACAATGGATCAACAAGCAATGAAGAGCCTCCAGATTTTCCAGAACATCTTTTTGAAAGTAATGAGCTCCAGAGTTCTCTTAGTCTTGATGAAGATTTTTCTGAAACTGCTAGAGACAACCATCTGATCTCATCGCTATTAGGAGGATCAGATAACGTTTCTGAGGGTCCCTGTTATGGAAACAAGGAAATAATAGAGATATCTTTCATAGATGATGAAAAGGTGAAGGACGACGACGATGATATATTTTTGCAGTTAGTTTCTGGGACGACATCCAACTTGTTTGCTGACAATGATTCTTTTGCTAAAAAGACCGAAGAATTTGAAGGTTCTGAGTGTATTTGGGAAGAAGGTGTTATTGAAGGAGGAACGTTCCCTATGAAATCTGGCAAGGAGCATAAGCCATCTCTGCCAGAGAATTGCAGCGATGATGACATGGAATGGGAAGACGGTGGTAGCTTTGTACCTGGAGTTGCTTCCACTAGTGAATATAATCCATGCAATGCACCAAAAGGGGATCTCGAAGAAGAAGCATTCGTACAGGAAGCAATAAGGAGGAGTTTGGAGGATTTTGAGAAGCAGGCATCTGAGAATGTGAGCATTGGGGATTTACAAGGATCTTTTGAAGATAGATCTTTGCTTATCTCTGATGATGTTCCTAAGATATCTGGAGCTCCTGGTGAAACTGATTCATATTCCGAAGCACCTGTTCTTGAAGAGACAAACAATGAAACAAGAGCAGAAATAAATTCTGATAAGAATGATGTGATACATGATACTGGACTGCCTAGAACTGATAGACAGGAAAATGAAACCCAACCTCAACTGGTGAGTAATGATGGGCATGTTGATATGCACAGAGCTCATCCGCTGGAATCCATGCCTCGCTGTACTATGTCCACCAATAATCTGGCCAAAAAACCATCTGACATCGCAAAAGCTAATGGCGAAGATGAGGTGATATTTACAACCAAGATTCCAGAAACAGCTTTAGATGACTGTGATAAAAATATCCAGCAAAATGGTATGGGTTCTGATCAATCAAAACACAACAAAGATGGTGTTTATACTGGACAAACCTTATTATACCAAAAGGGTCTTTTGATCGATGAACCAGTAGCTGGCACCACGGAGCAAAAAGAAAATGCTATCCAGGGAGACTTGAAGTCTTCCACTTCTGAGATGGGTTATACACAAGTCTCTGACAATAATGACAACCATAACATATCAGCAACTTATCTTGATGAGGAGATATCTCGTCTTAGACAAGAACAGATACATCTTGGACATGAAAGGCGAAAACTGGAAAGTCATGCAGAGTCTGTAAGCAGTGAGATGTTTGCTGAATGCCAGGTTTGATATCATCCTCATTTTCCACTGAATAACTTGTATTCTTGATGCAAAGTTTATATCTGAATTTATGTGTTGGAAATAGAGGTAGAATTAAACAGTTTGGTTTAATAGTAAAGAAATACTAGCCCCGTTTTTATTTTGATAACAAAATGCCACTCTGATGCAGTTTCATGTTGCAGGAGTTGCTCCAAATGTTTGGCTTGCCATATATCATTGCACCTACTGAAGCTGAAGCACAATGTGCATATATGGAAATAAATAACCTTGTTGATGGAGTCGTCACTGATGATTCAGATGTCTTTCTGTTTGGAGCAAGGAATGTTTACAAGAACATATTTGATGATAGGAAGTATGTGGAAACATATTTTATGAAGGTATATCCTCTCTCTCTCTCTCTCTCTCTCTCTCTCTCTCTCTCTCCCCCCCCCCCCCCTCCCTCCCTCTCCCTCTCCCCCTCCCCCTCTCCCTCCCTCCCTCCCTCCCTCCCTCCCTCCCTCCCTCCCTCCCTCCCTCTCCGTGCGCGTGCGCGTGTGTTTGTCCTGGTTGAGTTATATTCATTGTCTTAAACTGGATCCTTTTTCAATTAGAGCTGCAATATTTCAGGACATTGAATCTGAGCTTGGGCTAACAAGACAACAGCTAATCCGTATGGCTCTGCTTCTTGGGAGTGACTACACTGAAGGCATTAGGTAATAACAAAACACTGTCAGGAATTTCTCTAGCATATTCTTGTTACACTCCCCGGACCCCGCACGGGAGCTAATGCACCGGGCTGCCCTTTCTTTTATATTCTTGTTACATCATGAAACAGTTCTACATATACAATATTATTAGCTGTAGTAGTGCAAGTGTAATGTCCTGTCAGATCGGGTTTCAATATCTATAAAGTAGCATCAAAGTATAATTTTTCTATATGGTTGTTACATTTTCTTTCTGGGAAGTGGATCTCGAATTTCTGTTCTAGAAATTGAATTTTTTTTTTGAACGTAATGGCAGGAGCTCTGCCTTTCAATTAAGAAGAAATAGAGTTGATCCAGTTTTTAAAGAAAAACGGGCCAAAAACCTTTACACAAGGGGTGGTTGGATTGGGTCATCAACACACACCGCACAACACATGATATCGGCTAGTTGGATTGGGACATCAACACAAGCCGCAACACTATCACTCCACACAAAACCCGACGGCGACCCCCGCAGTCCAGCAAAGGTTATCGTTGCCGAGCTTAGCTACAAGCCAAGCAGCTCCGATTTCTTCCACCGGACCGCCACCAACTAACATGGACAAGCCAGCAGCAACCAGAGGAGCGCACCAAGTGTCATCGTTGCCAAGCTAGGTTGCAACCCATCGACATAGCAGCTTCGACTTCACCAATGCAAACGTCCCCAAGCGAGCCAGCCTCAAAGGAACAAGCGGTCACCCGAGGTATCCCACAATGGGTCGTCGTTGCCAAGCTTGTCGCCTAAGTGACAAGCAGCTCCGATTTCCCGCGGTGAACAACAGCCAAAGCCACCAAACACCGATGCCTACACATAGGAAGCACCGACACAACGAGTACGAGGAACACATCATCGTTGCCCAGCAAAGCCACACCCCGTGGCAAGCAGCTCCGACTTTGCACCCTAACAAACTCGGACCCGGCATGGCAGAGACACCACAAAGCAGGAAGCAGCATCAGGTGACACGGCCACAACGGCAAACCCAAACTCATTGGAGACCACCAAGGGGAAACGGAATGACCCAGACGACGCCTCCAGGGAGGAAACGACGCGACACGCCGTCATCGCCTGCCTAGTCCGACTAGGGCAGTGTTTCCACCGAGAAGATCCGCAGAAGGCAAGGTGGAGTTGTCAACGACGATGCTTCCAGGAAAGGCAGCGGCGCAAGATAGCGCCGCCATCGTCAGCTCCGGCAGAAGCTGGCCGAGGCGTTAGCCCAAACATCCCCACCTCACCTGAGCCCAAGGTACGGCCCTACACCGTGAGTGCCGCCACGCAGAGGCCACAGCCCTACACACGGCCACCGCAGCCACCAGAGAGCAGGAACCACCAGCGCCTTGAGGAAGCTCGCCGCCTGAAGCTCCGAGGACCCTAGCGAACAAGGGAGAAACAGAGGCGAGAGGCCAAAACCGCCGCTGCCAGCCCGCACGCCGTCGTCGCCGCGCCGCAGCCGCACGAAGCCGTGCCCGCCGGCTCGCCGCCGGAGGAGAGCCCTTCCCCCGCCCTAGCTGCTCCCCCATCCCCTGCCCCCCTCCCCAGACCCAACCCGGGAGGCAAGCAGACGGCCGCCGGTGGCGGTGAGGAAGCAAGAATGGGAGGGGGAGGGGGACGGGAGAAGCGGAGAGGCGCCGCCGCCGCCCACACGACCGCACCAAAGCCAGACGCGACATGTCGGCGGCGACCGGCACAGCAGCAGCCCCAGGGGTGAGATCCGGTCGAGGCCGCCGGATTCTGCCGCCGCCGCCTCGGCCCCAAACGCTTAGAGGAGAGGAAGGGGATGGAGGAGACGACCCGCGTGGCCGCCAGGAGGAGGACAGGAGGCCCCGCCATCGCCATCCTAGGGGCCCGTGCGGCCTCCGACAGCCCCCTCCGGCGACGGCGAGGGGAGGGTGGCGGCGGCTAGGGCACGGACGCCGCCCGTGTCGCCCGGGAGGGGCAACGTGGGGGCCTGGAAAATAAATTCATGCTCATTGAATTTTTTTCTCCTGAGCCTTTCTTTTTTCATTTGCATTCTTCCTTCCCTCAGTAACTGCAGCTTGAATGCCTTTCAATTGGACTACCTAAGTTTAGCACTGCCTCTGTCCTAGATTGTAAGGGGTTCTGACCATCTTTTTATCTGTCCACAATTCATATGGATGTTGATGAATCTAGACACATATTGAACACACGTACATGGAGTAATGAATGAATCTAGTAGAGATCTAGAACCCCTTGCAATTTGGGATGTAGGGAGTAGTACTGAAGCCTTGATATTTCACTTTCATGTTTCAACAGCTGCAACTTATTCAGATTAAGTTGAGTTATGAAATTCCTAAGCTTGCTTGTCTTTTCATTTTAATGATACTTGCTGTAACACAAATAAGCGCGTGATGCCCACATTATTGGTCCAATCACTGAACAAAGCATGATTGACCTAATTGCTTTTCTCATTATAAAATGCTCTTACTGCCAAGCCCTCTTTCTCCTTGGTCTGCATCCCAGAAAAACTTAAAAGTATTCTAAAGTGCAGTGCCAGCTATCTTGCAAAATTTCATCCAATGCATTTATTTTTGTTAGTTATGTGCTTCTTTTATTGTTTAAATTCTGGTGTGCAGTGGTATTGGCATTGTGAATGCTATTGAAGTTGTACATGCATTTCCTGAGGAAGATGGACTCCAGAAGTTTAAAGAATGGATTGAATCACCAGATCCAACCATTTTTGGTAAACTACATATGGAAACAGGCGGTAGATCTAAGAAAAGAAAACTTGGTGGAAATGATCCAGATGGGAAAGGGAAAGGCCTGGAACCTGATGATCAACAATTTTCTAATGAGACTGAACATATCAAGGAAATATTTATGAGTAAACATGTAAGTTTTTTCCCCTTGTAGTGACCTACTTCAGGACCTCTGACATTGCTTGATTCTTACACATACATTATGCTGTCATGTTTTTTCTCTTATTATCTTAATTTATCAGAGGAACGTGAGCAAGAACTGGCATATCCCTGCAACTTTTCCTAGTGAGTCAGTTGTAAATGCATACATTTCTCCACAAGTTGACAATTCGATGGAGCCTTTTTCCTGGGGAAGACCAGATTTAGGCCTACTGCGCACGTAAGTTGATAACTATTTTTCGTGAACCATTGAACTTGCGAGCAGTATACGTGCTATTCATTAAATAAAAGAACTAGACCGGGAGGGGGTTCTGTGTCCCCCTCCAGCATTTCCCCTGGTCGGCACAGAAGTGCACACAAACGTTGATGGGGCTAAGGAGGCTAAGACAGGGCCCTGGCCGAGAAAACCCTCGAACCCCATCCCCTCACTAACAGACAGTGCCGTAACATGGCCTGCCAACTCTGCAACTGTCACCTGACAGGAGGGTTGCGCACGGGACCGGCCGGCGAACAGAACCCCAAACCTGTTTGGTTTCTTTCTTAAGAAAAAGAATGATTGTACTATGAAAACATTTTTCTTCTTCTGCATTTTGGTGCGATATCAGAACTAAATATCAAGTTCTTTCAGGTTATGTTGGGAAAGGTTTGGGTGGGGCAAGGAGAAAGCTGATGAGCTGCTTCTTCCTGTTTTGAGAGAGTATAATAAGCACGAGGTTAGTCTTGCTAATTTCGATAATTATCTGCTGCATGTTACTTTTGTTTTGTTTAGCATGTAATGTTCTGGTTGACGTTGATTTAGTTCACCTACTTTTGTAGTGTGTGCCGCTTTTCGTCGGAAAGATGACACCAATGTTTAAAAGAACAAACTAATACAGATGCTAGCATTTGACCTAATCTTTTTTTTTTTATTTGCTTCTGGTGGTTCACATCACATTTTCTAACATAGTATTTCTAATGTCAATCTAAAAGCCAAATGCATCACTATAGTTGTCTTATACCATTTCGAAATGATTCTGCGCCTTTTTCTAAGTATGAATGTTATAGTCCTTGTTTTGGGTTTCATTTAGGTAAGAATATTTAAATGGAAATGAGATGATACCAACAAAATGTGTGGTACTTCAAATCCTTGCATTTTAATATAAATCAATCTTACTTAATTGCAGACTCAGCTGCGCATGGAGGCATTTTATTCATTCAATGAGAGATTTGCAAAAATTCGTAGCAAGAGGATTAAGAAAGCCATCAAGGGCATTACAGGGAAAAGCTTTCCTGGCACAGATGAACCTGAGCAGGATAATCTCGGTACTATAAAGACCACGAAGAAGAAAGAGGCAAACTCCTCGAGCCGTGCTAGAGGTAGAGGAAAAAGGAATGACAATTCTGGAATCAGGAATTTGGAAAGTCATGAAGATAACGAAATCGGTGCAACCAACTGCTCCGCAGATACAAATGAGCTTACTGAAGAAAATAGCAATACCTGTAAGAGGCAAAAAAGGAACCCCACTGGTCACTCCAAAGGAAGAGGACGCAGCAGGAAAAATGTTGGATATGCAGCAACAAGAAGTCAGGAGAATTCTGAAATGAAAATTTCTACTTCAGCTTCTGACAAGGATTCACGTAAAAGTCATTTCAACAACTACGGATCAGAAGGAAGGGCATTGCGAAGGGTAAATTTCTCTTGCCGTGTCATGCCTTTACTTTGATATGGCGCTTATCCCATGTTTTTTCTGCACTGTGCACAAGTTGATATTCATTATGCATTGCTGGTGGCATTGGTAAAATCTAGACTGACCTAGAAATGGCTAACTACATTAGCAAATCATGTTTGCCCTGAAAGTGCAAACTTCTGATATTTTGAGAATCGGATTTGGACAGTTGGTGTGCAATGACTTTATTTTGTTCTGGTGCTGTTTTGCAGTCAAGTCGGAAGGGGAAACAGGTGACATACGTGGAAGATGGTCATGAAGCAGATGACAATGATGCCCCCGTGCATCAGAATGGTGAAAATGACCCAGGCCAAGCTGCTGGGGTCGCAGACATGTCTGGAGAAGGCACACAATTGAACCTTTTCCACCATGATACGAGAGAACCAAGCAGTAACCAGATGCATACAGATCCAGGCGCTACCCAAGATGTCAATGAAGATTCCCTGGGATTTGAGTTACGCGAGGAGCATCAAGCAGATTTGCCGCCGAAGGAATACCTCCTCACTGGCGGTGGTTTCTGTATGGAGGAGGGCGAGGGTGACGAGCAAGAACCAGGAGGTGGTCGATCTGGTGAACAAATGGAGCAGCCAGGACCAAGTGATACCTGTGACTGTATCGATGGGGTTTCAGACACTGGCAAAGGTCCGAACCTGGCCATGGGTGGAGAGCGTACAGAGAGTGCAAGCATGGTGGCCCGAGGTGCATCTTCGCCGCAGCAGAGACGCAAGGCAAGCCGAGGTTTGAGCGCCATGCCGATGCTTACCAAGCGTAGGGGGAAGTCGTAAAACGTTTGCACTTTGCAGTGCATGCATGGTTCCTTGCAACGCCATTGCTGCCTCTGTTTCGTTCAAACGTCTAGTATGATTCACTGATTCACATTTTTCTGTCTTTGACCACAAGGTAGATCACTTTGTGTATGGTCTGTGGGCATTCTGTTTGGTTCCATTGTACAGTACTATTCTTCTGTTCTGGTTGGCCAGAAATAATTAATTTTTTTTTTGAGAAATTCCAGAAATAACTAATTAATCGGCTGCGAATCACGCCGAAGCCAACGCACGGCCCAGAAAAGAACCCGCCTCGAGGGGCCTATTCATTCGTAACCGGCCCGGCCCAGTCAATCAGTCTTCCCCGCGTCTCTCCCCCTCGTCGACCGCCTCTGCATTTCCACCAAATCCGCCGGCCCCGTCTTCCGCTCCGACGACCCGGTGGTCTACCCAGCTGGTAGCCGCTTCCAGCACTAATTCGGTCCCGCCGGAGCTACGCCTTCAGGTCCAAGGCCAGCCCTAGCTCGCCGAAGCGGATCGGTACCAGAATCGATACTGCTACGTTGCCGAGGAGGCACTGAGGCAGTTTGATTCGGTGGACCGAACGGCCCTGCGGATCTCTTGGGAGCCAGAGCGATGGCGCGCGGTGCTCGCCTCCTCCTTGCTCTCGCGCTTCTCGCCGCGCTACTCGCCGTCGTCCTCCAGCTCTACCGCCTCAGGAAACCGGTCTGTCCTCTGTTCCTCGCTTTCGCTTATTATTATATATTATATGTATATCTACGGAAGCAGCCATGGCGTTTTGCAACTAGTGA
This sequence comes from Paspalum notatum, assembly GCA_022530915.1. Taxonomy (NCBI): domain Eukaryota; kingdom Viridiplantae; phylum Streptophyta; class Magnoliopsida; order Poales; family Poaceae; genus Paspalum; species Paspalum notatum. The sequence goes on from CM039684.1 coordinate 6,002,012, forward strand.
CACCAGTCGTGGCTTATGCGTTTTGATCGACTAATACTTTGATATGGAGCGAATGCATGTGGTTTTTTTCGCAAATTACATGAGTGAGCTCCAGATGTTAACGATGCGATGCTTTATGAACAGTAAAATCGACTGGCAGTGGTTCGTCTGATATGTTGCTATAGCTTCTGAGAAACATTTTACCATTCTCGAGCTCTGTAAGTTCCTGAGATTCGAACACCTGTCCATCTCTTACTTACCTAAGTTTCGTGTTGCGATGGGCAGAAGTTGTGGACAGTGGAGGAGCTATCGCTGTACAACGGAACAAATGAGGGGCTGCCCATACTAATCGGGATTTTGGGGTACTCATGCTTTTCCTTTCCCTCATATGCCTAAATTTCTTTATTTTCTTTGTATCGTAGAAGTTTTCCCCTGTTTTTTAAATAGCTTGAGTGCATATACTCAACTATTGTGATAAATTTGAAGTGTGATCTGATAAATAAATAAAAGTTCAAGCACACAACACACCTTTTGAATTGTGCAGATGATGTTGTCAATAAATTCTAGTGTATTGTCTACACTATTCAACTGGTTCAGCTTTGTGAATGATCTTGGTTCTTGTTTGACGCTGCAGTTCGGTATTTGACGTCACAAAAGGAAGGTCACATTATGGTCCTGGAGGAGGATATCATCACTTTGCTGGCAGGTTGCAGTCTTATATTTCTAGTGCCTGTTTCATTTGCATCGTTATGAATTATATCTGTACTGCAGCTTGGTGTTGCAAATTATAGGAGGGCAGTTCTTATATTTTGGCAAAGATCAAACTTCCGTAGCATTTTTCTTTAATTGCTTCAAACGCTGATGTTAAACCGCATTCTTTTTGCAGGGATGCATCACGGGCATTTGTTTCTGGGAATTTTACAGGTAAGTCTCAGTCTGCACCTTTTTTGATAGATCATTTTGGCGCCAAAGTTAGTTTTGTATATCATTTAGATGACCATGAGTTGATGTTGGCTTTATTATAGAGCTAATTTTGGCGCCCTCTTGATCCTGAATTTGTTTTTTGAACTGTACAAGTATTCTTCTGCGTGATTCTTTAGCTGCTAGCGGTGCTTTGATACTAAATTCAACTTAATAAGGGACACTGAAACAACCATTACATATGATCTTAGCATATCATGTACACTAGAAATATGGATGATGGATCACGATGAAGAAATTTATCATCAGTTGATTTATTGAACTGCTTCGTTTGATGCTTACTTGCCTATCCAACAAAAGATAGAAAGATCAATACATAAAGTGAAGCCCCCTGTCGATATCTTAGAAGCAGTTACTAGCGAGTCCTCGCACTGTGATGGGATAAAAAGAGAGTGAAAAAAGTTCTCTTGGCTGTCGGTTTAATGTAGAAAAAAAAAGGGTTTGGGTCGGTGAAATGCAGCTGTTCTGGCTTGGCCTTTATGTGGTGGAAGAAGACACTAGAATTATGTGATTTTATTATGGAGGATGTGCCCCACTCTCCCTCGTCTGACAAGACGCAAAAGTAGCTATGCATCATCTAAGTATATATGGCCTTTTCTTGGAATAACGCTTTTCTGCTTCAACAGGTGATGGTCTGACTGATTCTTTACAGGGTTTATCAAGCAGTGAGGTACTAAAACACTATATGTATGGATTATCTGTATTAATAAATCTTGTAGTTAATGCAAATCTGAAGCTTAGATATAGACAGCCAGTGACAAATGTCAAAAAGCACTATGATTCATATATTAAGGCTAGGAGGCAGTTAGCTTCGACTGTAATATGAAATTGTTTGGTCTACTGCCCTAACCATTTATCCAAAATCCAGTTGACTATTTACTTAATTATGATGCCAACCTTTAGTTTTACTAAAGAGGTAGTTCCATCTTTAGTCTTTGTTCTCTTGTGCTTCTCGTCTGTAGTGTGGACATGCTAGGAAGTAGGAAATAATATACCGAAACAGTAACATGCTGCTTAGCACGCTGAGCATAACACTGTACTCGCACTATGTGCATGCTAGTGACCTAGCGTAGAATAGTAGCATGTACAAGTTTTACTTTTCGCTTTTTATTTTGCCAATATTTTCAATATGATGGATTTCCCTTTTTCCTTTCAGGTAAACAGTATTGTTGATTGGAGGAAATTTTACTTGGAGAGATACATGTGAGCTACTTTGTAACAGGCATCTTCATGCTCTTGATGTTGCTTTTTCCCACAAGGCTTCATTGAATTGTATTCAATGTTCTAGGAAGTGATATGGGTTCATAGAACTGTAAAGCACTTGATCTTTAATGGTCTTCATGTTTTCTCATCCATCGCTAGTATTTTTCATGTTCTTAGTCAAATGTCTGCCATGTTAAACACATTGAGTTATAAATGTAGTTAATCATGTTATATGTTACATGATGTATCTCCTTATAACATTCATTCACGCATGCAATGCAGATTTGCTGGTAGACTTATTGGACGCTACTACGACAGTCAAGGAAATCCAACAAAATATTTAAAGGGTGTAGAAGTAAAGGCAAAGAGAGGTGCACAGCTTCTTGAAAAGCAAAAGAGCGAGGAAGCAAAAATACCCAGCTGCAATTCAAAATGGAGCCAGCAAGAAGGCGGAGAAGTAAGTATCTGTTGCACCGTGCTTAAACATATTCTGATCAGCTGCTTTTAATTTGTGTGCGAGCTATCTTGAAACACCTTGTTACAGCTGAACTGAACATCTGTTTGAAAATACCTTGTTGTCAGCTGAACTGAACGTCTGCCCATCACATTCCATATTCAGACATAACGCACAAAATGAAATACTTATTTTGACTAGACCCAAATAAGACACTTACAGGTTGGTGAAAGTAACACGTGATTGTCTTCAAGATGGGCTTGAAATCCTTGGATTTGGCGTAACATGTTGAAACTATTCTGGTAATCCAACAAACCCCAGCACTGAGAATTTAAAAACCTATGACAACTGTCCACTGGTCTTGTTCACGCAGTTATGTACTCGTAGTCCTTGCCCATGCTCTGTTTGAATATTTGCATTTTGAACGTTCCAAATACTATGTTATGAATTTTGAACATTCCAAATACTATGCAGTTATGTAGCGTGTGAAACTTAGTTGTGGTGTCATGTTTCGAAAGAACAAAGTTGTTCCGATATTACATTTTCCTGAAGACACCTGTCTCTGCCATGCGGCATGTTTCAGGTTTGGTGCGATACAGGCTACCCAAGACTAGTGAGGAGGCCAGGCGACATAGCTCTGACCGGACAAGTAAGCCAAAGGTGCGCCTGTTTCCAGGAAGTCGAGCTCAGCAAACCAGGGCTAGTGGTGTACGAAGGGTGTGATCATTTGTCCACGTCTTGCAAAGTGCCCTAGCAGGCTGTGCACCCTCTCTCCCTGTCCATGAACTTGTCGTTGTCGGCACCCTCTCAGTACAAGGTTATATTAGTCACCGTTACACCGTCAGTGACATTTCACACGCGCCAGGCCACCAGCCATGCATCACGGTCGACACTCCAGTCCCGGCGCTGCTGTGCCCCGCCGTACGTGCATCGATCCTCTCGAGATATCTCAGGGCGCGTCGTCGTGTTTCAGAAGGGGCCAAGATACGCAATTGATTGGGAGATACGTGCAATCGAATCAAATGATGGTCACACTGCGCGGCCATGCATTATTATCGTGTAGGCGGGGCGAGATCGCACAGGCTGTCCGTGTTAATGGCCATGGGACCTCGGCTGTCGATTGATCGAGGCAGGCTGCGTTGCGCGTTGCACCGTCGGCGTCATCTTTCCTCTCCTCGTTGGATGCCTAGCAAAGATGTGCTTAGCTTTGATGAAGGGAAGTTGTTGTAAAGGTTTGAATGTTGGCTAAACACGTTGTATCTCCTGAACTGTTGACCGAATATAGTTTTACAGCAGATGACACCCCAGAAGACGTCAAAAAAAAAAAGAACTGTAGACAATAATCCAGAACAACAAGTGCACAGCAAGCGAATCGAGGCCTGTCGGCCTGCTCGTCCCCCATACGGCTACCTGCCATTTCCTACCTGCGCAGCTGCGCTTCTTGCTGCTTCCCGTTCTGGCGCTGCAGAAATGCAGACGGTGAAAAACAAGTAGTAGGCAACACCATCTGTCTTGTGATTTGTTTCGTATCTTCCACACAACAGCAACAGCGACACACGCTGTCGTCATGGTACGCTAGTGTAGGTTCACAGGCCCCACCGAGCACTTCCCTCAGTTGTTCCGTGCAGGTGGTGGTGGGGGACCTGGTGCTGCTGCTGCTGTGTCCGTGGATCGAATTATTCACCTGCCTTGTGCGTCTGCATCGCATTCGCATCGCTGCCTGTGTGTGCAGTGCACAGCGCACCGGCCTTTCTTTTCCTCCGGGCAAGCTGCAGGTTGCATGATGCTTCACGCTAGGCTTGGGCAGGCGCGCAGCAGCAGCAGAGCATGGGCAGTGCGTCCAGTGCTTTGCCCATTGCCCTGCGTCGCCCCTGCGCATCACCTTGCGTCGTTGCATTCCCCATGGCATGATGGGTGCACGGCGTTGGCCTCGCCGGGCCGGGAGATCCCTCATCGGCACCGCTGCTGCTGCTGCGTCGTGCGATCATTTCCGCGCAGCCTCCTTTCCCTCCTCCCATGAATGATCAGTTGATCACACATGAGAGTGAGACCCAGAAGCTTGTTGCCGATCTCTGTGTGTGTGTGTGTGGGTGTCCACAGGCCATGATTTGGTGCGGCGAGAACCTGAAGCTGCTAGGAACAAGTCATATAGATTTCGAAAATGCGCACGACGATCGCGTAGCGTAGCTGTGACCAATGCCATAGATTTAACCCATTCGAATCAGACCATAACACTTATTGTAGACATTAGACAGGCACAGATCGAGGAGGGTGCTAAACCAAACCAATGTTCTAGCACTTGTTATGGATAGAGATTTCGAAACCCCTTTCGTCCACGCACAGAGGGGAACACTGTATATATCTTGTCGCACGTACTACTACACGCTACACTTTGCTGCTGGCACTCCTACGAACAACAGAGAGGTGATAGTGATGTGAAGGGTCGGTCAGGTCCGTACACGCGGTCTGACGCCGAGGTCTCCGGTAGGAGAGACAAATGGGCACTCTCTGACACCGGGGGCCAGGGGTGGCAGCGCCCCCATGATTCTCCCGTGCAAGGAAACGCAATGGATGGATGCTCTGCTGCTCTGCTAGCTTTGTGCTTGCAGGCGCTCCGACGACGGACGGTCGTTGCGCCAAACTTTCAATGCGCTCTAATAATGACCGCGAGGAAATGCATCGTAGGATTCGGATCTATCTCCGCTCCGCTCCTCTGCGCCGTGGCCGTGGAAGAAACATCTGTTGGGCTTCGGCGATGAATCAGCGTCGCCAAAGTGGTAGTGCTAGTCGTGCAAAAGGAGATTCAGATCCCGCGGTGCGGTGCGGTGCGGTGCGGTGCGGTAGCACTAGCAGCGTTGCGTGGAGAACGTACGGGGGGCATGATTGTCGCCGCGTGGCTGCGCGACACGTACGTACGAGCTCATGCATGGATGCATGATGGTGCCCAGTGCAAGCGCCACATGAGCCGCCAGGCGCCACGGCCCATGGATTTATTGATCGATCCACTAATTCATCCATCCAGCCACAAACAAAACCAGGGAGCTTGTCATAGTACGTAATCTAGCTACAGGGAAAACCGGGGGCTTTTGCTTGCATGCCGTGCCGTCTCGTCTCTGTTTGTGTGCGACTGCGAGTGGATAGAGAGAGGGGGAGGGAGCCGCCCGAAAAGGAGGGAGGATGGGGGACGGACGTCTACTAGTATACGGTAGAGTCTAGTAGCGCGCAGCGCAGCGGAGGCGCAGTGTGCAACCCAGCAGCTGGTGCTCCTCTCGAGTTCACCTACGTACGGGAAAAGGGGAAAAAGCTCGGGTGGTGGGGACGCAGGGCAGCGGCTGCTTCGTGGAGCGCAACATCATAATAGGTTGTCGCGGGCAGAGCCAGCACGGCACGCCCGCCTCTCCCCTCTACGGCTCTGCCTCAAAAGCACCGCGCGTCCCGGTGCCGGATCGGAGCCCCCTCTCCGGCAGTCCGGCTACTCCGACGACTAGTAGGAGCCCGTTTCCCGCCATCATGAGCTGAAGACGGCCATGCAGGCGGCTACGGCTTATGGCTACGGGGTCGCCGCCGCTCGCATCGCATCGCATGCCCACGACCCACGTCTTGCCGCCCCCCAGCCCCTATACTACGGGTGTAGTCTTTGACTTACCACGCCGGGCCTGTTGTCTATGGTTATGGTCTATGCACGCCAATGCTATCGCCAGTTTTCCTTTTTCCCCGACGACTGACGATGAGTTGGTCGCCGCCGGTGTCTAGCCGGAGACGGGGCCCCGATCGAGACCGATCCGCGCACAAGCACAAGGCCGTTGGTGCATGCACATCAGATCAGATGCAGCCAGCCAAAGCCAATCCACCGGAAAGCCACATGCACGCACGCACGGCTCACGCGTCGTCGCGCCCATGCAGCGCGCGATGGCGTGGAAGGAGGGAGGTCCGGGGCGGGGGCCCGGCCACGGATCCAGCCAGGTCTCCAGGCACGCGCGCACGCTTTGCCACGTCCGCCTGCCGTCACGCACGGCCACACGCGTCGCCGGGGCCGTGCTCCAAAGCCAACCGGCCGGAAGGCAAAAGTTAGAGAGCTCCCCTTTCACGCCGCCGCGAGCGTGCGCAAAAGATCTCTCGGCCACGGCTTAAAGAAACGGCAGCGGTACAGGCCGGGCGGAATATTTAGGCATCAGGCGCGTGAAAGGGGAGCTCGCTTTATCAGGCATGCCAGTGTTTTTCTCGATCGGAGATGATGATTAAGGTCCTGGACGTCCCCGGTTTTCTGTCATCGAGGGCATGCTTAAGCCTAACCGACCGAAAAGGCGGTACCTTTATTTAGCCGCCCGGGCTTATTTCTTTCTAGAGACAAGGCACCTTTTCCCATCTTGTTCCATGCCCCGTGCCCTCTTGATTGCTCTTTCTAAGCAGTAATTAGACAAAACCATTTTGAAACCTTTTCCGGAATAATGCCAGGTGTTTCTGATTACTGAAATAATTTTTAATATTTGTTTTTTTGGCGCATCGCGTGAAAAAATAACATAGGGCTTGAAAAAAAATCACCAATCGGCAATGTAATATTTTAGCCTTTCTATGTAAACATTTTTTTTAAAAAAAACATTGACCTGGCTTTTATAAAAATATAATGCCGTCTATCGAATGCGTCAAATAAATATACTATAAAAACATATTCCATGGCTGGATTCATTTGACCTAACCTGATGTTACAGATGTTGGTATATACCCAAATTTTTTTTATAAACTCAGCCAAAATTAAATAGGTATGGTTGACAACAAAGCTGAAGCAAACTAAATTTGTATCGAACAGGCTACTTTTCGTCCAAAATAATTTTTTTTATAAGAATCCAAAATAATTAAAAAGATACTACCAAAGTGCTGAGGCAGAGGGCACACTTTGAACTGATCCAGGGCTAATCTAGAGTGGACCAGACCAGAGAGGCAACGGCGCTGCTCCTCTGCGGGTTCCATTCCATGGCCTGTAGCGGTGCAAGCTGGCTGGAAAGACGGAGCCCCCATGCTGTAGCATAGAAACATATCGCAGGAAAAGGCAGTGGGGCGAAGAAAAAGGCACGAGACGACGAGAGGCACGGCCGGCCGGCCGGCCATCCCTGGTGTGGTGCAGCAGGAAGGTGGCGGTGGAGCAGAGAGGACGAGAGCAGCACCAGGACCAGCACCACGCTCTCCCGCTTTCTATTCCTTCTTCAAAGGGACGCACAGCGCGCCTCCTATCCTAGCGTGCGAGAAGAGCAAAACCAAACGAGAGAGACCAAACAAAGGGAGGGAGCAGCAAAGGCAAAGGCGAGCAGGAAAGCCTTCCATCAAAGGGGTCCGCTGCTCCCTCGCTGCTTGCATAGTTGCATGCTGCTGCCACCTTCTTCTCCTTGGCTTCTTGCGGTGAGCCTCGCTCTTGCTCCTTTTATAATTTCTTCTTCCCCGATCATCTCCCCTCCGTCCGCTTTCTCTTTCGCTGTCGTTGGATGTTTTGTTGCATCACTCCACTAGCAGTGCTACTACTAGCCTGATAGATAGGGAAAGTGTGGGTGTGGGTGTGGCGGCCGGACCCGGCGGCGTGGCGTGGGTGCTCGAGAGGAGAGGAGAGGAGGGAGGCATGCTGGGGGCCGCCTCCTGAGTCCAGCAGCGCTGCCATTGGAGGGCCGGGGGAGACGGAGGAGGAGGAGGACACCTGCGAGGCCACTGAGGTCTGCTCTGCTCATTGCCCTCGCCGCACCACCGTCTTTTTCCCCACTCCCAACCAACCAGCACGAGCAGAGGGACAGCGGCATGTGCACGCGACCGGCGCATGCACACACTTGCGTGGCCACATCTGGGGCGCACTAGGTACGTTCTTGGTCTTGGGGGGGCAGACCAGGGGGTGTGTGGGGCGGCTCCATTGCTCGGGGGAGAAGGCGGGAGCCCTTTTTCTCGGGGTGGGTCTCACACTGTTCCTCTTTCTCGAGCCATGGCTGATGCTGCACTTTGCTTTGCCTCTCTGTTCTTGCGTGCCTTGGTGCGTAGCCTGTTTTGTTGCCTTCCCTCTGGTTTGCTATAAACCCCTTTGATGCCGCCCACATGACGCCTCATGGCTCTCATGCTGAGGGTTCCAGCTGATTCTTTTATGATTCCCGGCCCCTCTCGATCCCCCATGTACTATTAGGTATTAGCGTAGCCGTCCCTCCCTCGTCATCTGATTCTGATCTCGGCACAAAACCGTGAGATCTTGGCGTGCTGGTGATAAGATTCTCCCGCACAAGCAAGCACAAGACCAGAGTGAGCAAGTGGTTTTTGGTCTCTCCATTGCCTCCCCGTATTGTATTGCGTTTAAAATAGATGCTCCATGTCTCCTGCCCCAGCTTGCTTGCTTGTCCAGAGAGCACCACTAACGTTTGTTTTCTTGGCCGTTGCAGCTGCTGCAGAGATCGTTGCGTGAGAGAGGTCGATCATACTTGGGGGACGGTGTGGCGAGGAATGTGGACTAGTTGTTTACTATGATAATACATTGGACACAAGATCCTCTGTGAATCTTGGTATTTTTTTTTTAGAGCAAGTGCGGTGGTGAAAACCGGAGGGGTGGAAGGAATTATACTAATCTTTTCCCAGATCAAGAAGGACAAGCAATTAACAAGTAGCAGGGGGAGGTGGGGGTGTGTCAGCTTTGTGCTTTGTGGCCGGTGTCCCTCCTCTGGTTCCCTGCCCCCCTTCTCCACTCCTTATAGTTTACTTCTCCTGAGGCACTTGTGCTCCTCCCCCTTCTGGCCTCACTGCCTATACGATAGCAGCAGCACCGGCCGCATAAGTAGGTTTGGGCTGGAGTGTGCTTCAAGCAGGATTGCTTGTTGCTGCATCGGAACCGATCCCGTTATCTGTTTGTTTTCGTTGTACGAGCGATCTCCTGCCCGGCTCCGGCACCCTGCAATATTCGGTCTTCTCGGCGCAGCAGCAAACAATTTGTTCTTGTACTGCTGCTCTGCTCTGAGCAGCTTGCCGTCGCTGCTGTGGACAAGCATGGGATAGTGGTGCTGTGCTGCAGCAGTTCTTGCTTCTTTACAAGTGGAGGTAGTGGTGGTGGCAGCGGTCTCTGTACCTGCATTGGTCTAGAGGAGGCCTGAAGCTGCGTGGGGGGTGTTCTTCTGCCTTTCAAGATGAAGTTCATGAAGCTTGGATCAAATCCTGATACCTTTCAGGATGATGGGAATGAAGTCAGGTGATTGATCGCTATGTTTCTTTCTTTTAACCTTGTTTCTTTATTGCTGCTTTCAGTCCTCCTGATGATCCGAATATCTGAGTGATGTGTTATTTATTTATTTTCACTTCTAAAAGATCTCAGTTATTCGGTTTTGCGGTTGACACTCTGGGTTTATGATTCATTTTACCCTCTGAAATTCTCAAGTATTATTCACCATGAAACCCAATACATTTATAATACTGCCGTTGAACTTGTACTGCCCATAAAAATGTTATGAATCCGTCGTTTTTGGTCCTTCGAGTGTTCATGCTATCTAACACCTGAATCTAGTGAAGTTATTTGTTCTATCTTGTTAGTCATCATTTATGAGTACTTGTTTAATCCACTAAGATATTCGAATATGCCAATGTGGTTTACTTCAGCCTTGGTTAGAGAGGAAAGTTTACGACTTTCTAAGTTGGTATAAAAAAACAGCTGCGTGATATGAAGATAAGCCTAAACAGAACCATGCTTTCCGGGAAATGATAATCATGACTACAGAAAGGAACAAATAGACTGAGGGCATGTTTGGTTTCCTTGGGCTAAACTAGTTGGGGCTACAAAATTCTAGCCCCAAAGAAGCTCCTCTTTTGGGGCTACAAAATTTTAGCCAGTTTGAGCATTTTAGCCCAACTTTAGCCCTCCTGTTTGGATGCTTTAGCCTGTTTCTAGCCCGTTTTGCACTAGTCCAAGGGATCCAAACAGGCCCTCATATCGCGGAACTGATTGCTCAATATGTTGGCTTTATACTTGTAGAAAAAGGACTGCTTGCGATGGCATTTTTTGTTTTGTTTATTTCCTTTGCTAAATATTTAGCTTCTCGATGGTGTTAGGCTAGGCTACCCCCCAGCTTGTTTGGGACTAAAAAGGTTCTGTTCTTGTTCTTGTTCTTGCTGCTGCTGCTAAACATTACTTAGCTCGATATTGCTTTCTAGTTCAGAATGACTATAGGATTGTATCCTCTGCTTAGAAAGTTGGATACTGCTTTAGTTGGATGTGTAGTTAGCATCATATGATAACACATCATTTTTTTTAAAATGCAATGACACATGTCTCTGTTCTTTTTACTAGGATTCTGTGTAGTATTAATTTTCATGCTGCAATATACCTGACGTATTACTGTATGTACCATGTTTTATCAATTTATCCATGGCTAGCTCATAGGTTCTGAAAAAAAATTATATTAGGATTCGAATCCAAAGTTTATCTTTTACCCTTCTAAGCATTAAGTGCTCTTTTGTATTCCTGTTATTTTCCACTCATTTACTTTTGGGAACTGTTTATCCTTGCAGTATTGTGGAATCTGAATTGGTGAGTGACATCACTGTTCGTATAGGAACTACAAAGTTTTACCTTCACAAGGTAAATGATACTATGTTATTTTCACTATGTCTTTAGTGAGTTCACTCTACATGTGCTTTGGGAGAACATGATCTTTTTGTGTGGTTTGACATTTCCTTGCCAAAATTGTTTCCATGCTGAAAATTTCTTGGGGCCAAGTACATATCTTTTTTTTCTGTCACATGTAATTGTTTGTTGTTTTCCGGCTCATGCGGATGGGTTTTACATGCCAGGGATTTAATTAATTTCTTGGTCCTCCAACTCCTCATTTTGCGATGCACAATCAGTTGAGTATGACGTTTTGTCACTGTATTCTGATTTACATTTTCTAATCACGCAGTTTCCACTCCTGTCCAAGTGTGCCCGCTTTCAGAAGTTGATCCCAACTACTGGCGATGAAAATATTGAGATCCACATCCATGACATTCCTGGTGGCGCAAAGGCTTTTGAGATCTGCGCCAAGTTTTGCTATGGCATGATTGTCACTCTCAATGCCTACAATGTTATTGCTGCCCGCTGTGCTGCAGAGTACTTGGAGATGAATGAGACTGTTGACAAGGGCAATCTGATCTACAAAATTGATGTCTTCCTCAGCTCAAGCATATTCAGGAGCTGGAAAGACTCTATTATTGTTCTTGGGACAACAAAGGCTCATTTACCTTGGGCTGAGGATCTGAAGCTGGTTAGCCACTGCATTGACTCTGTTGCTTCAAAAGCCTCTATTGATGTTTCAAAAGTTGAATGGTCATATACATACAATCGCAAGAAGCTCCCAACTGAGAATGGCCATGATTCACCATGGAATGGAGTCAAGCAGCAACAATTTGTTCCGAAGGATTGGTGGGTTGAAGATCTGACAGATCTTGACATCGATGCGTACAAGCAAGTCATAACAGCAATCAAAGGGAAGGGTATGGTGCCCAAAGATGTAATCGGCGAGGCAATTAAAGCCTACACTTACAAGAAGCTTCCGTCTCTAAGCAAGGTATCAATGATCCATGGCGATGCAAAAGTCAGGGCCATGCTAGTTACCATCACATGCCTGTTGCCATCTGAGAAAGGTTCAGTCTCATGCAGCTTCCTCTTAAAGCTGCTCAAGGCAACAAATTTACTGAAGTGTGGAGAGATGTGCAGGAAAGAGCTTATGAAGCGTATTGCACGTCAACTGGAAGAAGCATCGGTGTCAGATCTTCTTATCCCTACGGTGGACGGGGATACCACTGTCTATGACATTGACCTGATTCTTAGCATTGTTGAAGAATTTGTCAGACAAGATAGTAAAAATGCCCAGAAACATAATGGTGGTGAAGTGAGTGATCATGTATCGGCCTCTAGTGCATCAATGATTACAGTGGCTAAAATTGTTGATGGATATCTCGCGGAGGTTGCAAAGGACCCAAATATACCTGTTTATAAGTTTTTCAGCCTAGCTGAGACAGTTTCAGGCAATTCTAGGCCGGTTCATGATGGGCTATATCGTGCCATTGATATATATCTGAAGGTATTTTTGTGACTTGTGACTATCCTTTAAAATCGGATGACCATCCTGAGATACTTCATATGCATAGTGAATCGCTTTCGTATGCTTAGCTACTTCACCTGATGCATTTTAGATAGTGGTTATTCTTTTGTCTTGTTTCAGGAAATTATTCATATATATGGCTATTACTTTATTATGTCATGGGGATTAAGATATGCATTTCATTTCACTGGTGACAAAAGAAACGTGTGGAAGTTGACATTTCTTTTAAATTTTGTGCAGGAGCACCCAAGCTTGGGCAAGAGCGATAAGAAGAGGCTATGTGCCCTCATGGACTGCAAGAAGCTGTCGCCTGATGCATGTGCTCATGCTGTACAGAACGAGCGCCTACCTCTGAGGATTGTGGTGCAGGTGCTATACCATGAGCAGACAAGGGCTTCTGCAGCAGCCACCATCCGAGCTGACAGTATCGGCATCGGCTCCTACGAGAGCTCAAGGTCAGGCGCCACAACAAACACAGAAGACGAGTGGGATGGCGTCATGGCTGTAGAAGACCTCAGCCTCTCCAAGACCACAAAGCTAGACAAATGCGACACAGCTGGTATGGATGCAGAGAAGAACCACACTGGCAACAAGGGTGCCAGTGGCAGGGCAAAAGGCGGTGCCACGCCGAAGAAGGTGCTCGGGAAGGTGATGTCGAGCAAAGGGCAGACTGGAGAGCGCAGCAGCTCGGATTCATCAGACAGCGCCATCTTGCTCAGGCAGGAACATCCCAAGAGGACCCCTGCAAGGAGCACCACCAAGTCTGCTGCTGCGTAGCTGCAGCCCTGAATGTCCGAGGAGCCGTAGTTTTTAGCAGTCGTCTGTTCTTTGTTCTGAATGTTGCATAGAAGCAAGGTGCGAGGACCACTGTTTTAGACGCCTGTAGCCTGTAGGGATATTATAATGCCAATTACGTACGTTTTTAGGTGATGCTGTTAGCATGTAGGCTTGCCATGAAACCTATGAAATATTAGGTTCTGCTGTGAGGGTTTATGTCGAACTGTTCTGCAGCTATGAATGTTGCATAGAAGCAAGCAAGTAGTGTTACGAGAAGTCTTCTTTGTTAGCTGAAGCACAACTGTTCTGCAGCAATGAAGTGTTGTATTCAGCTGTGAGACCTGTCAGATCGATTAGACATTTAGACTCGTCATCTGATCACCGTAACTTACAGCCGAACGTTTTTAGGTAAAGGAAAAAAAACAATCCAGCCTCAAATTACAGCCGAACGCGTTCATCTGGAGCAAAGGTATGTAACCTTTGCAGGCTAGTTCTCTCAGATCATGCAGGGTGGTATATTTCCTTGCACCAACCTCATGCTTACTGCAAGTGAATTGGTTTACATGTTTTCACTGGTTTCCACATGTGCCGTGTAGTTGAACATATGCCAAGGCACCTACTCTTAGTCTATTCCTAGTGCTAGACGAAATTATCCACCTGCTGTCGTGGAGCGGTGCACGTTTCGAACCGTTTCAGTAAAATCTTCAACGGGAGCGGCTAAAAATATGAACATCTCCTACTGAGATTTTTACAGAACAAGTTCTAAGAGTAGAAGTGTTTTCTATAACTGATTCTGTAGTGGGGTTTTCCACTGCTCCTACCGTTCACTTATGTAGCAGTGAAAGTGAATAAAAATTAGGTATATCCATCTTCCTTTAGTGGATTTGTTGGCATGTTATAATCGAGGCGCAGCGCCTTGACGTGTTTCCTTTTTTTTTTCTGTTTTACTTTTTAACCAACTTGCCTACAGGTTTGTTTGGAGACATGCGATTAATTGTTGGCTACTAAACTCTATATATATATCTAATAATAAAGGGAGGAGGATTTTTTTTCCACCTCTAGGATTTTCGTCCACCGATGGCCTGCCCGCACGCGCATTGGCATCTGCACGCGTTGTACGTCTCCGCCCCCTTCCTCAGAATCGGGTCCCACCCATCTTCGTATGTGACTTTCTCCATTGAGTAAATTCGATTGGGCCTAATACTACTCAACGTGTGAGAACACTTTCATAGGCCCAATTAAAAAAAACTCTATGAACGTAGCACACATATCTTCAGTATAATACCAAATCGTTTCTTAAATTCATTGTACCCGTACTCATTGCCATGGTTCGACACAATCAAAACTAAAAGATAGTCGCTGGAACCCACCCGAAGCAATCAAAACAAAAAGAGAGAATCGCTGGAACCTAGCTTGAGAAGCAGCATGTCGATCGTCCAACAGCTGGCTGCTTCGTGGAGCCGCAGAGACAGCAGCTGCGAGAGGAGTGGTGGCGGCAAAGCCTGCGAAGAGAAAAAAGAAGAAGACAGGCAGGGGTGGGTCCGTACACGCCGGCGTGCTGCGGGATTCTTTTTTTTTTTATGCAAACATACCTGTATTACGTAGTAAGGGAAACGAACAAATACGAGTACAAATACAGGCACATAACAGGAGGATACAGAGTGGACAGATGTCCAACACAAATTGCACAAAAGACCCTACAGAAAAAGGAAATTACAACAAGGTCCTCAGGATCTTTTGAGCAAGACGAAACCACTGCTCGACGCCAACGCCCCGCTCCGCCGTCGCCGCCGGAGGAAGAAGACACCGAGACCGCCATGACCAGGAGAAGCACCATCGCGCAAAGGCTTACACACGAGCCGCAATAGAAGCACACCGGTGAGGAACATCAGCCGGGGACGCACCCCGTACTTCCCTGGCCACAGATCTATGCCCGCCGCCGGCAAGCAGCGAGAAGAGGGCATAGAGCCGCCCACAACACGAACCGCAACCCCGCACTGCCCACTCTACAGAGCTCCGCCGGCACCCCCACCAAACCGGGAAGAGGAACCGAGGAGCGAGCTCCTACAAAGGAGAGACCAAGACCTAGAAGAAGCTGTACCTCGGCCAAGCTTCTGGATCCAGTCAACCCCACCCTCACAGGCTCCTCGTCGACGCCGGAGGCCGCGCCGTCGAGACGGGGACGAAGCCGGAGGGACTTATTCCATGATGACGGCGCCGCCACCGCCTCGCCATCGCCACCCAGACACCAAACCCTAGAAGAACTAGGACCTACTGTACACCACCAGCGAAGGAGACACCGATCCCCCACACATCCGATGCCTAGAAGGCCATCGGAGGCGAAGGGGACCGGCGTTCCCGCCGACGGGAACACTGAGTCGCCCTCGGTCGCTCCTCCCAACTGTAGCAGAACGAGGGCTTTCTGGAGGAGCCTCAGAGGAGTGGTGGTAGCAACAGAAAAGAGTAGAAGACAGGCAGGGGATGGTTGCTAGGGTTTGAGATGGGCTTTCAGGATGGGCCTCAATGCTGGCCCATGTACTTAGAATCCAAGAGTTGTACAGTTTCGGGTATTCACCAAGTACCCGTAGTCGATCCAATGATTAAAACACACGAGTAGGGGTGGAAATAGTAATACTCTCTCCATCCAAAAAAATTAAGATGTATATCAATTATAGTAATATAAAAAAACAAGGCCTAAAATCCGATTTCATTCGAGAATCAAGACGTACCCTAGAAATAAAACATTGCATTCACACTTTAAATTTTTAGTGAAATGGATCCAAAATTCGTTTAAAAATATAGTATGATAGGAAGTTATTTTGTACAAATTTGCATGATTGGGTCTACATGTTGGGTCCTATGTTATTGGAAGATCGCAGAAAATCAAATTTCGATAGCTTTAAACATAACATTGTCTAAATTGGCTCAAAATAAAATGTCACATTATTCAATTTGCAATTTTCTATTAGTGATGTTTGTTTTTAAACTCAATAAAGCTAAATTAGGGCCGTCCTATATTACCCATTGGGTGCCACAGGCAATGTTTAAATTGGGCCGACTCATGGCCCTTAAAATTGGCATATATAGGGACAGGTCCAAGGCCAAGGCCGGGTCCAAGGCCAAGGCCGAGCCAACCCATTCCCATCTTGACCTATTTGGGTACGAAACTGGCTCCTCAAAGCGACTACAGCCTGTCCGCGCTGCGGCGGAAAGCAAGGTGAGAGAGCAAATAGATTACTAGAGAGGGGTGTGTTAATAAATATGCTAATGTACGTGTTTAGCATTTGATGAAAATAAACCAAAATTACACCGTCAATGGAAATGTGCTGACATAATTAGTTGAAAGATCCCAATACCATGCCATTACATTTGAAAAAAGAAAAACAAAAAATCAATGTGACTAAAGATCCGATTGAAACATATAAATTGCATATAAAACACATAGATATTCCACAAAAATGTCCTTTAAAACAATTAAAATAAACCAAAAGGATAAATCAAATATATCCATAATGTCGCATCCAGTGCAACGCACAGGCATTTTTCCTAGTTTAGTTATATCCAGAAAAATTTAGTCCACACCGTAGCTAACCATTATTAGCCCTTAGGCTCTCTTCTTTATGGCAAAGCAGAACCAAGGGAAAACTGTGGAACAGTGGTTGCGCGGTTCCGTTGGATGGTGCAAACCAACAGCGTGGAACAACAATTTTTACTGTACTCATCTAGAGGATGCCGTCGTCCTGCGAAAATAAACAGTACCTTAGCTGAACAAAGCTAGCTAATTGGTGGCGACTCTCTTATATCCAATCATATGTATTATAGCTTGCCTTTCCAAATAGGTTTAGTTTTAGGTCAACTAAACATGGCCTATGTGTTGTAATTTTATCACAATATGTTCACCTAACAAGCTATCTAGCGTGGGAACATACCCGGTGCAACTGAGGGAACGGTGCAACCACCGTGCAACTCTACTAGAAAAAATTTCAAAAAATTTGAAAAAAATCATGAATGTACAATTAAACCTACCCCATCTATATATAAAATTTCATGATCAAATTCGTCCTACTCTAGCGGTTACAAAAAAGACAAATTTGGGGTGTATTTGAAATTTACTTCTTGTCAGAAAATTTATCTTTTTTGTAACTGCTAGAGTAGTACGAATTTGATCATACAATTTTATATATAGATGGGGTAGGCTGAATTGTACATTCATGATTTTTTTCAGAATTTTTTGAAACTTTTTCTAGTAGGGTTGTACGGTGGTTGCACCGTTCCCTCGGTTGCACTGGATATGTTGTCATCTCGTACCTTGTGTTACACAAGCTCTCTAAACATCATGCAAACAGTTTATTGCTTGAGATGATAAGACACAAGGTAAGATCAAATGTGTGTAAAAGATTGTTTGGTTGGAGGCTGAAATTTGTGGCTAAATTTTAACCATGGCCAACCTTTTTCCCACGGACATATGAACTTTCCCTTTTTTTTTTTACTTTGCTGTTGTAGGGTTTTGGAAAGCCTACAAATTGAAGACCTTGCTAGGGAAGAAATGTACGATCACATCTTTGCCTTGCTTGGAATTTGACTCCATGAATTTACTTGTTCATCCAAGCAATCCTAACAAGCATCTATGTCGTTTTCCTTTACCCCCTTTTGAAGGATGAGAGAAATCAGGGCCTATAACAGGGTGGCATGTGGTGAAGGATGAGAGAAATCAGGGCCTATAACAGGGTGGCATGTGGGCTTGCTGTTGTTCTCTTGGGTATCCCACTATACTTGGTGGCAGATTTTTATGTGGTTATGGTCCGTGGCATTGCGGAATTAGAGGCAGATATTCGGTCCCGTCGCGAGGCCGCGAGGGACCAAAGGAGTGTCCCGCTACACTCGACGAGAGTTCGTGATCTTGGGAGGCAAAGGCAGGTGTTCACACCCTTTGTGAGGGATGAAGGGTGCAGGAAGTCATTACTGCCATTTGCAGCACGTCTGAATTATGAAATGTGTTATGTAAACCTTTTACGCAATTTGTTTTGCTAGATTATGTTGCAGGCTACGCCAACCGCTGGTTTATGTTTTATTTAGGGCCTGTTTAGACTATGGAGACATTTTTTTTATTACCATATTTTCTCGTACATTTAAATTGTTTTCTATAAAATCATTGTACGATTCTCGTGAAATTTCCGTGTTCCAAACAAATCTCCACGCAGAATATCACTCCCGTTCACCATGAAGGCCTACAGGTAGACCGAACGGAACAGCAGCAGGACAAGATTCGCCGGATTGAGTCAGGAACTCCACCTTTTCTCGTGTAGAGCATGTCTGACATAGACGATAGTAGTGTGATTCAAACATGCGTCCGCTGCGTCGCACGGACCGGGCACGGGCGCACGGCGACGCGCACAAGGACAAACCGTGAGTCGCTCTGGTCAGGCCGGGCGGAAGGTCAAACCAGCGGTGATGATGCCTGGCGCCGTTCTTGTCGTCCGTTTGATCGGGTATTCGGGCAGCGCCCTCGGTCCAAAAGCACACCGCACCAGCTCAGTCAGGCAGGCAGAGACCGGGGGAGTGTGGCCCGGGTCTTTCGTGCTGCGCCACGGCAAGATTCGCGCAGCTGGGGCAGGCAGACAAGGCAGGGGACCAGTCCAGGTGTGCAGTTACAGTCACGCGAAGTGGCCAATTGGACATTCAAACGGGCCTGTCTTCCAAAAGAAAAAAAAAAGGTAGTCTGGGCCTCTGGGGACAGAACGGAGGAAAGGTCGCGCGCATTGTCTCATCGCTGCCGAGGGCAGGCAGGCCGGCACGTACCTTGGCGTCTTCCTGAGCTGTCCGGTCAACACGACGCGTCTCCGCCGGCAGCAGCCAGCAGGCGATCTCCGATCTCGAGTCACATGAGTATGCTGAGTCGCCAAAGCATGGTGCGCGCCGAACGAACTGCTGATCCACGTCCGACGACCCAACACCAACGAATAACCGCATCATGGACAAGATGATGAACGCCGGCGGCCGACGATGGGACCGGGCTGATCTCCGCATGGGGGGCCCTCCCACCCAATGCTGCCATCGTACTATTGCTGCCCCGTAGGTGCACCGTTGACTACTCCCTCCGTTTTGAAATACTAGATTTATTTTAAGTCAAACTATTTAAAATTTAATCAAATTTATAAAAAATGAACAATAATGTTTTTAATGTAAAATGACCATTGTTATATTCATTATGAACTATACTTTCATAATTTATTTGTTTGGTGCAATAGATGTTGATATTTTTCTCTAAAAGCTTAGTGAAATTTGAAGATTGTTTAACTTAGGATAAACTCATAAAACACTGCATTTAAGGACGGAGTGGGGTATTACTTTGCAACACGCTAAGGGCATGTACAATAGATGAATGCTTACAGAGATGCTTAAGCAGAGATAAGCATTAAGCATCCGTGTAAGCAGCTTAATTTACAATGGGAACTACTATTACTCCGGTGCTTATTTTGTTCGGTAAAGATTAGAGTTAGTTTAAGCTGTTCCGGTCCCTACAACGCATACGATGCTTACTTAGTAGGAGTACATGTGATTCTCTAGCCATGCATGCATGCAGTCTTGGCTGGTCGGCGCTACGCATGCATGCAATCCGTTGGAAGCATTTGCGGAAGCCTCGGCGATTAAAAACTGCAACAACTAACGAGATAGCATCGACGCAAAATTAGGCAGCCCCACCTCCCGCTAAGCACCGGTCATATCTGGTTCGGCAAAAAAAACCGGGATTTTTTTCCTAAACATCCCATTGTACGTGCTCTTAACACTGCTAGTTGGAGTAGGCTTGCCACTTTGCCAACACGCTGAAACCGTGTAAATAAAGCATGTATCTATTCATCAGGTGGTGCTGTGCAGTTGAGTGGCGACCGGTGCGAATGCCTGCCTGGTCGCACGACCGCAGGACATGTTATCCGCGTCCGGTCGGATTGTCTGGTATAATAAAATCGTAGGAGGAGTTACTTCAAGCCTTCAAGGTGTGGTAGTACCAGTCAGCGCGTTTGTCCGTCCGCCACCGCCCCCGGCCCTCGTGGTCTGCAAACCTGACGGCTGACGCGGCCATTGTGGGTTTGGTCGGGTCAAGCAAAGCAAGCTCCGGGTCGCCGGCGTGGCTAGTGGGCGTCGTTACGTTACGGACTTACGGTTACGCGTCCTTGCACGTATGACGGCGTGACACGTTCTTTTGACCGCATGCATCGATCGATGATGTATCTATCTCTCCGGCGAGCCGCGACCTGACTCGTTGACTCATCAATTGACCCCAGCTGAGCATCATCGTTGGACGGATCGAGTGGCAAACTTGCTTAATTACCGGTTACCATACCACCACACCGCAAGTCCAGGCGACGGCTGGCGCACGACGACACGTCGCGCGGCTCGGCTCCATTCCGACGGGTACCTGTGGCAATTCTCCCACCGCGCCGTCGACGCACGAACGAACGCGACTGCCTGGGATTACGGATAGCGCTCGGCGTAGAGTACAGTTGCTTGCGGTTGCAGATCGGATAGGCCAGTCAGTACTCAGTAGTGTGACCCACCGGACACGGACAGGAACAGGGGTCTTGGCGGGCGGGGCCATTATCTTATCCTTTCCACGTGTCAAATCACACATCAGGTCCCAGTTTAACGTGTCAATGGATGGTCGAGTTGTACTTGCCTACTACTCAATCGCTCCAACCCCGGGTCCCGGCCGGTGTCCCACGCATCTGCTCGATCGGTCCAGTCCAGGAGATATCGTTTGTTGCATTGCACCTGCACCAGCCTAGATTGTCGTCGTCAAATGCATTTTCTTTCATCGCGGGTCGTGGGGGCGCAGTGGGCAGGTTTGGACGCTGATTGCGAAAGAGAGTTTTCAGCGGGTGTTCAAGTTTGCTTGTGGACGAGCTTGTGAGATCTGCACGCACTGACTAATTTCCAACGCTCTTTTAATCTCTTTCCCCTGCAAATAAACCTCTCGATCTATCCACAATCGCATCAGCGACGTTGATCGCTCATCTGGCGCTACTAAAGAAACTGGACAGACAGACAGGACCCTTGACTTGGCAGAGCCGTGAGGAAGAGGTATGTACTAGTCACAGCTAGCTAGCTGAACTTGTTCGCTAATTAACCAAACTAAAGTCGAGCACGAAAGGTTCATCATCGTCACAGCAAATCCGCAGAAGCCCCAAATCGCATGCAGTCCCATCATCCTCCTGGTTCTCAACTATCGTGACAAGATACTACAAGATAGCCGAGCGATGCGGCCACTCCGGCTACGCATGTAGCGCCGCCGGGACAGAGGGAGCGCCGTGCACTCAACGGCCGACGTGATGCGTGCACAGCCACTGGCGGCTGGCGGCGGCGGCGGCCGCGTACGCATGAATATATATGTTCACCAGCCATTCTGACAGCACAAGGTACGGTGGCCGGTGATGGCGCAAAAAGGAAGCCGATGCCGGCCGTGCAGTGCTAGCTCTTCGTCGAACGAACGCGTTTGGACAGCCCCCAGCTGGGGCCCCGAGCTCACTGTAGTAGTGCATCTCAAGATGACAAATATCAGATCGCCCGGCCAGGAAACAAAATCAGTGTTCCTACAATCCTAGTAAGAATGAAACTAGCAATTCTTTTATTTTTTATCCTCTATCACTATTCTAACTATCTTTATCTTTGTCTACGGTATAGAAAAATGGTGCTACAGTGTCAACAGTGAAGAGGGGAGGGGTACAGGGAATGGCGTTGGTTTTAGCCTATGTCTACCTCGACATACTTCTGCATACAGTAACGTCTATCCGCTGGGCGCTGCTGCTGCTGCTGCTGGTGGTGGATCGTCCTTGATTAATGAGGTCTACGTTTCGGAGAGGGATCGTCGGACAGGGACCCAAAAAGCACCGGTTGGAGATAAACCACGAGGCTCCGCTCGGCTCGTCGCCGTCCGGCGGATAGCTCGGCGAAGCTACGTACTACTGTAACTGGCTAGCTAGCTAGATAGCTAGGTGTAGTAGACTGCAAAGAGCGTCCCCGCCAGGCCAGCTGCAGCGTTCCAGAGGCACATGCCCTTTCCTAATCGCGTATATATGCATGTGCCATTTCCTAATCCCGACCACTAAGATATGGGTCGGGTGTCAGCTGCCGCCACTTGTATAAAGGAGTAGCTAGATAGATAGGGCGAGAGTACCAGTAGCTAGCTCTGTCCGTGCGTGCGAGCTCGAGCGAGCGATCTGATCACATGTACTCCTACTACGACACTACTTGTGGTAGTAGCAAAGTACTAGCAAGTAGCGGGTCGCACATGTGTCACGAATGGCCGCCAGCGCGAGCAGCATTGGGTGCATTTGGATCGCTGCTTTAACTTTTGTCTCGCCGTCGTCCGTGCCTTTCCTGCCGAGCCAGAGACGAAATCACGAAACGGTACTTCTGTTCTCGTCAGTCCGTGACGGCTCATGACCATCACCCTCCTGCAGGAGTGGAGGCCTGGACGTGCACGAGCTTTTCAGACAGCTTCCGTGACCGCTACAGCGCCATTAATCGTTCGTTGAGCGGAGAACACTTGGGTTTTGGGTGGTGACCGATCGTTTTGAACGCAAGATTTTGAATCCCGTTACGTGCGACGTACGGCACTACACGGGATTGACGGGCCGCTCGCTGTGACAGGAGCCGGTGGACAGACACTTGCATGCCTCTAGTAGTTTTATGATGTTGCGTCACCGTGGCATGCGCACAGCGACGATCCAGCGAAAGCTGCATGCCGCGACTGGAACCGCAACCGCGCAGGTGCAAGGAGCCTGGAATGCAAAGGATCGTCGTCGGACAAATGGAGCCGGTGCCCGGCGGCGGCGGCGACAGCCGACAACAAGTCCAATCCAATCGTTCGTTGTTCCGCGCCGCCGCCCGCTACAGAACAGCCAGAGCGCAGGTGCAGCAGCGGTCGAGCGACCACTGGCGTCCCCTGTTCACGCGACAACCCGCTGTTCTTTTTCCTGGACAGAGAATTCACACGCCTGCGCCCAGGAGGAGCCATGGCCAGTCAAAAGAGCTCCTGACTCTCAAGGCCACTGCTAGGCGGCAAGCCATTTACATAACGCATTGATTCGCTCATGATCGTCATCGGTCAGATCCGTGACATCCGTCCCGTCGTCCCCTTGGGCTCGTCGAAAGGCACGGCGACACGGACGCGGACGTGAGCCAGCAACATATATTCCGCGGTGGTTGCAGTGGGCATTCATCAGTTTGTTGATTGACCCCCCGACCTCGCTCTGTGGCCTTGCGACCGCACACTTGTCATGGTGCACCAAAACCAAATGCAGTGAAACCACGCGCCTGAGGGAGAGAACACAAGGACGACGTCAAAGATCTATTAGACATGAATTTGCATCTATCTACATGATCGATTCGATTGGCGTACTCTCTACAAAACGAGTGTCATCTACGAAATCTCAAATTTCGACTAACAAAACTTAAAACCACTGTACAATAGAAAAACGAGGTCTCACCTAATAAATTTGAAAAGCGAAAAGGGGACAAAAACTAGTTAAAGTTATGTGGCAAAAAACCAACCAGAGCACACTAGGCTCTGCTTGCAAGCGGCGGTCGAGTGTGACTCACACACTCAAACTCACACCTCCCGGGGATCCACGAAGATGGAGCTGCCCGGGGCGGACTTTGACCAATCCCAGCCGTCCGCGTGTCCGCCGCCGCCGAGCCGCTTCATGCACCACAGGTCCTCCGTACAGGAGAGGCGGCGCCAGTGCGGGATGCGCGCGCGGAGCGGGTCCAGCGCTGCCACCTCCACGGCCACGGCGGCCGCCCTGCCGCGCGCCATGTTGACGATGGACGCGAACAGCGCCTCCGCGGCGGTCGCCGCGTCGGTGCCGGCGCCCGCGAGCCCGTACACGAACCAGCCCGCGAAGGGGCGGAAGAGGTCGGGCACGGAGGGCACGCGCAGCCACTTGGCGGTGCGGTCCAGCGCGCGGGTGGCGGCCGCGGCGCCGCGGCGCAGGCGCGACGCGCCGCGCACCTCGAGGCGGAACACGCCGCCGCAGTCCCACGCGCTGGCCACGGCCCAGGACGCCGGCGGGGACGCCAGGAAGGTGTCCACCCCGCGCCACTCGAACTCCTCACCGACGACCGCCAGGAACGTGCCGTGGGAGAGCGCGTTGTCCAGCACGGCGCCGATGTCGGCGGGGAAGAACTCGACGTGCGCGAACCGGGCGCGGTACAGGCGCTCGGCGTCGCGGGCGCCGAGGCGGACCACGGTGGCGCGGCGCGGGGCCCGAAGCCGGTGCGAGTGCACCGGGTGCACCAGCAGCGACGGCGTCCGGAACTTGGAGTAGCCGCAGCGGCCCGTGAAGAGCCGCAGCGACGCCTCGTTGGACCGGTCGGTCGCCATGTACGAGTACTCCGCGCCCATGATCTGAAACCACTGCTCCAGGTGCTTCACTAGCAGCAGCGCTATGCCCCTCCGCCTGCACGCAATGGACAACGGCATTGAATCGTTGATTTGATCACGTAGGCGCTCGATCGATCGACGCAATGCGAGAAACAAACAATGCCGGCCGATCGCACCTGTGGGAAGGCGCGACGCGGAGGCCGAGGATGTAGCCGACGTTGGCGAAGGCGGGTGCGCCGGGGCGGCTCTTGCCGGTGGCGACGGACTTGACGGTGCCGCGGATGAGGCCGACGATCGTGCGGCGGCCCGGCGACGACGCCTCAGCTACCTGTCATATCATATCATCGAGTGTTGAAAGCCGCCCATAACGCACTTGAAAAGGCAACGGACCACCAGCAAATTGACGACGAGGATGCAAACAATCATCAGCGCGGCGGCTGTGTCGCTAATAGCTACGTGCAGCCGTATACACATGTCGTACACGCGTATGTACCAGCATGAGGTAGCGCGGCGAGTGGCGGATGCGCGCGACGGGGTCGCCGAGCAGGTCGGCGTGCAGCGACATCCCGCCGCCCGGGCCAACGACCTCGCACTCCAGGTCGACGGCCTCGGTGCCGTCGCGGTCCGTCTTGGGGTCGTACGCCCGGATGACCACCTCGTCATCTCGTCTACTCATGGCACCGATCGCAGCTAGCCGCCGCGTCTCCTCCTCTGTACCCGCCGGCCTGGCTGCGATTGATGACTTGCTTGCCAGCTCTTGCACTTGCACCCCCTCTCTCTCTCTCTCTGTCTCTCTGCTCACGACGAGACGGATCGTCGGCAGCCGGGATTATTGCGCGATCTAGTGGACCTGCTGCATAGGTACATCTGCGCATGTAGCTGCAGGTATATATAGGCGGCAGCAGCAGCAGCAGCAGGCAACGGAGAGCCTACTCCTACGCCGTCGCCTCCGCCTCCGCGCTCGTCTTCCTTCAGTTCACGTATATACTTGCCACCACCCATGACCCATCGTCTCATCCCACTAGGCAACCGTTCAGGTTTCCCCGGAACTGGCCGGAGCAGTCGCGCACGGATGTATCGCCGGCCGGCCCCCTTCCTTTCTCCCGCTCTCTCTCCTGAATCGTGTGCGCGGCAGGTGCAAAAGGATAGTAGTAGTGCGGTCAGCAGGCATGCATGAAGCCTATGACGAGCAACGGCAAAGCAACGGAAAGCGAAAGTAGAGGCCCCCGCGCGCCCGATCGGTGCTTGTCCAAGCCGTTGCTGGGTTAACCGTGGTGCGCGCGGCGCGGTTATTAATTTGGCGCCGGCCGCCGTGGGTGGGTAGTGGCGCATATGATTGGGGTGGTGCGAGGATTAACTGCACATTACGGGCGCTAGCTAGTGGCCATTACCATTAGTGGCGCCGCGACGTAGTACGGCAGTAGACGGTCGGTTCTTTTACCATGACGCCGAGTGGGCTTCCGAGTCAGTCAAGAGAGCGAAGAAAGGCAATGCATTGCATCAGGCGCAGCCAATGTCCCGTGTCCGCTCCATGAGGCGCGCGCAACGCAACTCTCTAATAGTTAACCTTATCCAACGCGAGCTATAGATGTAGAATAGAATTGCTGGGTGCAAAGCCAAGCTGTTGGAGGCGTGCGTCGTCCAACAAGTTGTCGTTAGATCTTCTGAAAGCGATTAGGCCCTTGTGAGTTGTTTACTGCCGAGCGAGCGCTGACCCGACGCAGGCAAAGGCATGGTTGGTTGCTGGTCGCAGACAAGAGCCGTGCAGCTAGCAGGACAGTTTTGTGTCAGGCGTTTTTCTTTTTCTGTCGGAGGTGGACTTGTTTTGTCTGTCGACTTGGACCAGACTCGTCGTTCCTAGCCAGCTCAACAGAGCGCTCTGATGTCTGATGTGCTTGGACCGAGACCGACCAAAGTGAGAAACACCGCCCACCGCTGTGCTGCTGTGGCTGATAGCTTGACGTAAGCCTTGACCGCCAGCTGCTCCCACTCCCAGGTCCCAGCAGCTGCGCACGTTTTTTCTCTTCCTCCTCATCTGAACAGTGAACGGCGAACGAATGAACCAGGGTCTTTTCAGTCCTCGCTGCTCTATCCGCAGACTAATTGTACTTGTCTCGAGCCTTTGGACTGGGCGGATGGATATATAGATTACCAGAAATGCAAGTCGAGCACCAGTCCGCTTCCGATCCGTCCCCCTCTGTCGATCGATCGAAGCAGAGCAGACCGGGATCGTCGCGACGTGGATATGTGCACGACATCCCTATCCACAGCTTAGCTTAGCTGCTGCTGCCACCCTCCTCCCTCGCCTTTTCGGTGGTTACTCTCGATCCTCCTCGGACTATTTTATTTGCAGTGGATTGGATAAATGGATTGTCTATACACCATAGCGACACTTTAAAATAGTAGGTATACAATGCATTTACACATCCTGCTGCACAGTCTCATGAGCCGCGAATCATGGCGCGGCCTCCTGTGCCTTGGACACTTCGACGCTAGCTCGCCGTACGCGCGCACTGGGCGGGCGAAAGGACATGTGCGGCGAGCGGCGCGAGCTAGTGACGGCTGCTGCCGGTGGTGCCGGGAGAAGATAGATACTGTAGCCAGCACCCAGCAGCAGCGGGCGATCGAATCTGATACGCCGTATGCCTGTTGCCTGGGCCTCGTTTCGTTCCGCTCGCCGCCCAGCCCGATGGGACATGGCGTGACCCCTGGCTGTCCCCGCCGCGCGCGCGCGCTCCATCTCCATCGACGGCGATGCGCGGGGCCGGCCGGCGTCGTGGCTGGGCGTGTGTTTTGAGTTCTCTGACGAATGGATGCCACAGGCCCGGCACTCGAGGTGCGTGGCTGGGACCGCAACAGCTAGCTTTCCAAGTGGAAAGCCCGGCGGTGTCCCGTAGCGTGGAGCCGGCTACGGGCTCTGTGGTTTTGTTTTTTTGCGGCTGGCTCTGACGCCTGCCCAGCGCCGCTGATGCTCGGATCTTTTTTTCACGTCCTAGGAGGAGATGCCGGTGGAACGAGCGGGCCAATGTGCTTATTTCGTCGTTCGCGCGAGTGCTCCAATGAACCAAGGCACAAACAAAGCTAATAGGTGCACCCAAAATCTACGCACAGTGACGAAAAAGGAGGTAACGTGTCAGGTATGCTGGGCTGGTGGCAGGCACAGCAAAAGCTGAAACACGGCCGGCAAAAGGCGGCCGGCGCTCGGCGTAGCGCCAGCCAGCCGACGAGGACGGCGGCATCTGGATAAGGACTTAAGGAGTCAAGGACACGCGAGGCGAGATTGCCAGAAATGCCCCAGCAAGCACCGTGGTGAGCGCCCGCCGCCCGGCCGGGTCGTCGTCGTCTCGTCGATCCTCGATGGCGTAGCGCGGCGAAGGCGGGGACACGTGCGTGCGTGCGCGACATGGCCGGAGTCGATAGGAACTGATGCGTGGTTGGTACATATAGTGGCGGACGGCGGTGCGGCAGGCTTTCCACCAGCGCATCCTGATCTTCATGGGATAAGGGCTACGTACGCAGCAATTGGCGTCGAGATCGCCTCAGTTTAGTAGCCTACACGTGTGTGTGGTTCAAGTGCGTGTAGAGATTGGTGCGTCCTGTCAGATTTCTGTGCCGATGATGAAACGCATTGCTTCGCATCGTCTTTTGCAGATTCCGAGTGCATATGCCATTCTCTGGCTCTTTTTGCGTTGGTGGATCCTAGCCAATCTTTTTCCCCCTCATTAGGGGTCGCCGGCCTACGAATGGATCCCTGCCAGCGCGTACTTGGCAAAAAGAGATGGCGGTGAAGATCAAATAGGATTGTAAGACTATGTGCAGTGGGTTGGGTAAATGGATTGTCTATACACTGTAGCGATACTGTTTATAGAAATGGAGGTAGTTAGAATAATAGATACACAATGCATTTACACATTCTGCTGCACATAGTCTAAACGTGCGAAACACACTTGGCACTTCGTGCGCAATCCACCACACGGTATGAGTCATCATTTGCTCTATTCTTGTTGGTTCTGAGCTGCATATGTTGGGAGATGCACGATGAAAATCAAGTACGTAGTATGATGCTTTTTACATTCTCTAGGGATGCAAACTGGTCTACTCGCGGGCTGATTGCAACCCTAAATTTCTGTCGAGCCAAGGCTCCCCCGGACAACTGGTGAGAGGCATGCGCGCTCACTCAGCTAGCCCGGGTTCGAGTCTTCACACCTTCCTCTCTTAATTGATTGGTGGGTGTCCCACCCATTCAAATTTTTTTTAAAAAAAAAATTCTGTCGACGCCGTGAAAAATATGGTTCCATTCAGTGGCATTAGTTTAATTAGATTTTGGTTCCGATTCAAACGTACTTCCTGTACCTGTGTACCAGTCTTGAAAATGTAATGGTATCAATATCAATAATGTCCATGTGCGAATCTACGCACTGCCCTGGCAGCCGGGGAAGCAAGCGAGCAGGCAGCAGCCTTGCGTGTTGTACATTCCGACGTGGACACGCCTTCAACAAGGACGGCGACGGTGGCGATGGAGCCGATGAGACCGAGAACGACGCCAGCCGCGCAGGGCAGACCAGAGCCCCGGGCAGTCGACGTCCCCGACACCCGACAGAGACCGGGCGCACGCTCCGCGGCCGGGCCGGCTCAATAGACCAGCACCAGCATGCCACGGGCGCGGCAACGGCTATTATTTGCTGGCCGCGACGGACGCCTTTGGACCGACAGCGTGGCGCCGTACGTCGTGCTCGTTGCCTCTCGCCGGACGAGACGCCGGGTCGCGCACTGCTCGCGACTCGCGTGCGTATTTTACCAGCCGTCGACTAGCCGTGGATCGGAGTTCACGGGCATGCAGGCGGATGGGTTGAGGGAGGGAGGCGCGGCGTCAGCTCAGCTGGAGTGGGATCGATCGAATACCCCCCGAGAGCGTCGATCACACGGCGCGCGCCCCTGTCTCCACGGTAGTTGGTCCCAAGTCGTCCCAACTCCGAGCACAGGCTGCACATCTCCTCCGATTCGTGATGCAGATTTGTATGGGTTGGCCCAACGACCCATTACCCAAAATATTAAATCTAGTGTAAATACCCAAAAAAATGACCCAAAAAAATGTGGTGCCAAATGGTGTTAATTGCTTTGGGTCACCTGTGTAACCCAACCGGTACACCACGCCGCTCATCCGCCATGTGCCTCGCATGCTCCATCGCCGGCGGCGCACCCTCCTCCTCCTCTCTCCTCCCTGCTGCCCTGGCTTCCGTCCCCTCCGGAGGCGCGGCAAGCTCGGCGGACGGCAGCCAGCGGCGCGCTGCCCCGGCTTCCATCCCCTCCGGCGGCACGCACCCTCCTCCTCCGCGCCGCGCGCGCGGCGCGGTGCGCTCAGTGGGCGGCAGCTGGCGATGCGCCCTTCTCCCCGCCGCCTCGGCTCCAGCCAGCCGCCTGCCAACCGCCTCCCTTACTCTCCCTTTCCTCTTCGCTTCTCCCATCTCAACACGCGGGCAGAGCAGCAAGCACAAAGCAACTCTACCAAGACCTCGCTAGCTCGCACCAGAAAGCAAGCAGTCATCAATCTCCCGCGAAGAACAAGGCAACAGACCTCTGCATCTCTCTCGGGCTGCATTTTGAGCTGCTGCGACCGATCGACGATCATGGACAAGATCCGCTTTCTCCATCTTGAGCTGCTCCCCGACGGACAGCAAGACCGCCGAGCAGAAGCAGGGCTCAAACTCGTGCCCGGCCGCGGGGAACAAGCCGGAGCCGGCGGCGCGCTCAGCATTCCCTCCCCAACAGCGTGGCGTGCTCAGCGGCCGGCGGTCGGTGGTGCGCCCTCCCTCCTCCCTGGATCCCATCGCCACCGCGGTGCAGCGCGCTCAGCGGCTGTCGCGGCGCCCGTCCGCCACTCAGCCCGCGCATGCTTCGTGCCTCCCGTCTGCTGCGGCTTTGTCCGTGCCGACCATCCGCCGCGGCCGCTGCACGCGGTCGGCCGCCGCCGCCGCGCCGCCCGTCGGTGCTTACAGTCGCCCTGCCAGTCCATCGACTCCATCGTTTGGTGTTCTTGCCGGGTACCCAAAACCCAATGATTGAATGGGCCGGGTTGACCCAAAACTAAAAAAATCTAGACCGGGTAGACTGGGTTGGGTAATGGGTCAACCAATTACGACCCAGTTGCATCCTTACCTCCGATCCCCAGAGCCCAGGCGCCGCGCTAGCTAGCGAGTTCCATTCGTTCGCCATGGCATGGCCAGGCTGCCCGTGGTCAAGGTCACACCCGTCCATGAACGCATGCGCAATGCATTGCCCCAAAACGGGCGCATCGTGCAGCCGTGGTACTTCCGCGCGCACAGGCGGCACGTCAAAGTAAACGTCGCCGGTCGGCCGAGAAGGCCGTAAAGTGTCTCTGCAGTTTGCACCCATGACCATGAGAGCCATGAGCCCATGCATGCATGACACTCCGGCCGCATGAATCATGAGTTCAA
Source organism: Paspalum notatum (assembly GCA_022530915.1). Lineage (NCBI taxonomy): Eukaryota > Viridiplantae > Streptophyta > Magnoliopsida > Poales > Poaceae > Paspalum > Paspalum notatum. Next base: position 6,033,329 of record CM039684.1, read on the forward strand.
CAAAGTAAGTACTAGTAGAAAGTACCAGTACTAGGATGGAAGCAGCTGATCGACGACCTAGTAGCTCGTTCAAACTTCACTGCAGAGTGGCAGTTGGCACAGATGCAGTGGCACACGCGCTGCTTGTTCGTTCCCCACGGCCATCACGAGACGCGCGAGCATCGTGTACGCAGCTTGCTTCTCCGCGCGGCTTTGTAATTACCTGAGAGATCGATGAGTCGTCGTTGGACTGAGTGACGACCTCTCTCCATGCATGATCTTGAGGCGAGAAGTCATGGTGCATGTCGTGAGCAAAGCCGTTTGGTACTCAATCGATCGAGGCGTGAGCTCAGGTAGATCGCCGGCGCCGGCCATGCAACCGCCCCGACGCTTTCCACATCCTCATCCCCGTCACCCGTCCCGTCCGTTGCAGCAACTGAACTACGTAACCAAAGAGAATAACGCGTGTGCGGCACGGTCCCATGCATGGGTCTCGTCGAGGAGAAGAAATAACCGCCGCAGGCGATCCAGGGCTTCTTCTAACACTGCTTTGACGTTGGTTAATTACGCCATGATCGACGATCCATGACCAGGATTCATCAGGAGCACGCATTCCATGCTCAAAAGTCAATGCGTGCTGCAGCTCTGACTCCCCCCAGGGGGCCGGGGCACATGGCCGCCCGATTCTGCACTATTTCATTGCCCCTGGGCGGGTCAACAATGTGTGCGATTATGCGAAGCGGCCGAAGTGCGTGCGTCTCGTAGACGTTTGAGGCCCTGCACTTTTCCCCCAGTTTTCAGAGGGCCTGCTGCCAATGACACTGAGCAGGCTCCCTCTCGGGCAAGGCATCAAGTGGCTGCTCAAAGTCTGCTATGGGCGGATGGGCCAAGGAGATGGATGATGGCTCATGATTGAAGCCGCGACTTGCACAGCAAGCAGCTACGAAAACCGAACGCTTTGTTGAGTGCTGTGGAGTGAACTGCATGCGATGCGAGAGTATGTAGCCTTGCAGAGTGCCGAAATAGTGGACTGTGACGAGCGTTTAGGCTAGCTCGGCATGCAGGACGCCATCGTCGCCATGGCCCATGGGACGGAACACATTTGCTGCCCTAGTGCTATCTGCCGGAACGCACTCCCCAATTAGGGACTGTTTGGAACGGAAAAATGCAAAACAAAGAAATTGAAAAAAACATAGAAATATGAAACCTTTGTACTGGCAAAACATAGAAAAGGAAAACCAAAGGAAAACAAAAGAATGGGTGTTTGGGACACGGTAGTCAAAACACAGAAAACAACTCTTTATGTGGGTCCCGCAAGAGTTATGGGCATCACCGCTTATATCTCATCTCATATCTGCCAAGCCGCTGACGCGTGGGCCCAAGTGTCCATGAAACCAGACTACCACTACTATTTGTTACTATTTTTAATCTCGTCTTCTCCGCTGGTTCGTCCCTATCCTATGTTTCCTCATCCATTCTTTTTCCTTCTCCATCGTTCTCCAGCCTCCAGTGCTGTTCTCCCTTCCTTTCTTGCTTCTTGCGAAACAAATCCCCATTAGAAATGCAGATAAGATGATGAGGCAAGCTACAGGCTGTAGCACACGAGATTTGGTTGGAGTTGAAGGGGATTAAGGGAAGATGCTTGTGCTCTCTGTTTCTCTCTCTTCTGTCTAGGTGTTTGCTCTCTTTCTTTCTCAAGCGTGGAGTCTCGCCGGCTTTTTCCTTCGGCTTCCACGGAAACTTTGGATCCGACTGGATGTTTTCTTTCCTGTGTTTTGAGAAGAAGGCAAATCCTTTCCTATGGAATGGACATATGTGTTTCTGTATTCCAAACGCTACGTGACGTCAGCAAACTATAGGAATGTCTTCCTGCGAAATTCCTATGGTAAAAACTCCATTCCAAACGGGGCCTTATTGATTTGGGAAAGTGAAGGAGACCGCGACAGTCGACTTGGTGAAGGCCTTGCGATGTCAAAAAAAAAAAAAGATCGGGGAAATAAACTCGTAACGGTAATCAAGTCTAGAAGCACCCAACGGTTCTTTTTTAGAAAGAGAGAGAGAGAGATCAAGTCTAAAAGATTGGGAAACTCCTAACTGTAATCAGGTCTAAAAACACTCAGCGGTTCCTTTTATTGAGAAAGAGATGGAGAGAAAGCAATGTACAGAGCACGTAGACTAACAGTTATAACTGATGTAGCATTGACTAATGCCATCATCCATGTCGCTTTCTCGGAGTGAAGTCCAAAATTGCTGAATTGCTTTCAACTCCAAGCCTTCAAACCGATCTTATTAGCAAGCCACCAGGGTTGGATCCACTTGGCTGGGCCGCTGGCCCGACCTATCGCTGGGCCTTTTCTTTTCTACGAAAGGCGGCTAAACCAATCATGAAACGTGCCTTAGGCAGGCCACTAGCCCACGGCCCGTATTAGAAAGTTTAATAAGATAGCCCACTGCTGGCTGAATACACATGCCATGTCATATAAAGCCAGGTGCAACAAATACTAGTATACTCCCTCTAAGTTCCAAAAGGGTGCCGTTTTAGAAAAATTAGAAGTCAAACTTTTAAAACTTTAACTATATAACTTTTATATCATTCAGTTTTAAATGTTAAAAGTCGTATGTACTGAGGGCGGGCGAGGGACACGCTGAACAAACCTTAGCAGCGCCAGGAGCTCCCATCCGACGTGCGAGGCCCTTCATCAGCTTGCCGGCCAGACCGCGCATCGCCATTGGAACCAATGGATAGACGGGACCTTGGAAGAGAGACGACGGCGTGATGGTCTGCTAGGGTTACTTGGTTGCTTTTTCTCGGACGAGGGAGACGTGTTAGACTAAAATCAGCAGTGTCTCCATATGATGACTGCAAAATTAAATACAGTACCGTTACATCTACATCGTAGACAAAGAGATAATTGGAATAGTGATGGATGATGATAGGATGAAGGAGCCCTTGGTTTTAGTCTTAGGCCCTTGCGGCGGCCGCAGATCGCTTCCCCTTCTATACGGGGGGAGAGAGGAGAGGTAGAAAAGAGTCCGTAGAAAACAAGTAAACAGCAGCGGGTCTCCCTTCCGATCCGCGCTCGCGAGCGTTCGACCGACGCCTTCCCTTGCGCGTTCCTTGGCTCGCATCTCCACGCCAGTACCGTCGCCACTACAAGCACCACCAGATCCTCCTCCGTCCCTTGCAGACAGCTGCTGTGCCCTTACCACTCCAGCAGCAGGGCGCCGCCCTCGCGTAGCTCCATTCCGCCGCCGCCGCCGCCGCCGCCAGCTCTTCCACCAGCAGCTGACGGAGCGAAACCGTCTCAGTCTCAGGCCAACTCCTCTCGTGTTACATCTTGCTCATTCGATCCACCTCGTTAGCTGTTACATTTCCTTCCGTGTAAGGCATTGACATTTGTCTACATCTTTGCTGATCGCTCTGAAGCTCCGTTCGGTTGCTCTGCAACCAAATAACCCTTAGGTATTTGTTAAAATATCAGTGCTAACTCAGGTATGTAAACATTAAAATACGTAATCCTAGAAGAATGCAATGATTGTGGTGGCAACTGCAGACATCATGGATGTTTATACTCTCAAACCTCAAACATGTGTCTCTAGCTTGACAAGGCTACATGTGTTCAGATAAGTCCTACCTAAGATTTAAACCCGCTTCAGTATATATGCTTTGTCATTGCTGTCCTGCCATGGTTAGTTTAGATGGAAATATTATGCTTTGGAGGAATGATAGAATGCATGTTCATTTAAATGAAATATTGTTATACTCGATCTGGAGGTGGAGGAGGAGGAAAGACCTTTTTGTCATGGATTTATTCTGTCCTTACCTTTTATACAGAAGCAGGGGTGGAGGAAGGACCTTTTTCTGCAAGGAACCAGGTGTGCAAGATGAATGGGGTGGCGCGGACGCGCGGTGATGCCCATCGGCCGCTCGACCGATCGACGCCATGGTTATGATATGACTGGCCGCGGCCCGCGGGGCGCGAGCTCAGGCGTGCAGCGTGCTGCACCCTCGAATCTCGATCATGTTTGTGCGCGAGCACGATGCGATGCGATGCGACGCGGGAGCCGGCAGTAGCGGCTGTCCATGTCACTTCTAGCAGTCTAGCGCCGCCTCCCGTCTGCTCGCGTCGCTCTCGGTCCGGAGGCGGTCAGTACGTGTGTGTAGGTGGCCGGTATGTAACGAGGTGGCGAGTTGGTTTCGGCCACGTCGGCCTCGAGGCAGGAGACGATGTCACGCTGATGTGACGAGGCGCCCACTGGGCCTTTCTTCACGTAGTATTTGAATGTGACCTCCCAATCTAAAATACTCTACTTTGAGAGTTGTTGGCCTTGTTTACATCCCAAAATTTCTCCCAAATTTTACTGTACAAACAGAAGATTTCCCATCACATCAAAATGCCGGCACATGCATGGAGTACTAAATGTAGATGAAATAAAAAATTAATTGCACAGTTTAGATGTACTTTGCGAGACGAATCTTTTAAGCCTAGTTAGGCCATAGTAGAACAATATTTACCATAAACAAACAAAAAATGCTACAATGTATTTTTCAGCGCTACAGTACATTTTAGCCCTCAAAATTTTAGATCTAAACACAGCCGTTAATGGACAAACAACTCTTCTAAAAGAAAAATCTTCAACTGCGTTTCGTTTTCACCCTCTCGCATGCAATTCCCAAGCATACCGCGGCGCAGCGCAATTTCCCCTTGAAAACAGAAGCAACCAAGGGCCCAAGGCCCCTAATTCAAGACTCCCAAACCTCACATAGGAGTACGTCTGATCGTCATCGCAGCAACCAACAGGCGCTAAGAATTACAATAGATCTCCACTCTCAGGAATCTCAAAACAGATAATATCGGGGGGTCAGCATAAACAACTTCCCTGTTAATTTTGCCGTGGAAACACCTGTAATCAAAGCCAACAATCTGTCTCCCTTTCAACAATACAAACACACATCACCACTCGAGCACTCCACACACAGAAGAGTAAGCATGCAAACGACAAGCTTTTTCATATCTACAGGAAGCTTATCTTTGGGTCAAGGCTAGGGATTTCTGTATACACCAACTGCAGCGACTGCAGGTAAGAGGGGGGCCGCTTCTATGGTTGATATGCACTCAAAAAAATTACATGAATCAGCTACACTCGGTGAGGTCGATCGAGCAGATTAGGGACACGCTTCACACCCAACAAATGGTTACAGCTTTTTATTACCTGTAGCACAGTCTCCGGTGAGAAAAGACGAGGCCGTGTGATGTTAGTGACCACCAACGTGGCGAGGCAAACTGATCTACAACTGTGCCGGGCTCTGCTTTTGGTTTTGTTGTAGCATATGAGTTTGCAAACTGCAATTTTTGACCTGTTTTCCAAACAATTAATTTACAGTGAGCTAAATACCAATGTGTTGCAACAGAACTGAGCAAAAAGATCATAGGAGATGTCCCTACATGTATTGCTGCGACCGTGGACAAGAGATCCTTTGATTGGTCCAACAACATTTGTTCTTGTGTTGCAAGTTTGGCAAGCTCAGACACCACAGAGCTTGTTCCCTCAACCTGAAGATGAATAAACATATCATTCAGAGATTCCTTCAGTAAACATTAGACAACATGTAATGCGCGTACATGTAAGATAATAAAGGAATTGGAACATTCAACACATCAATGCTACATCAGTAGAGAAGAGACAACACTGGCTAATTGCTATTGAAAACAGAGAACAGCTTGCGGCACAATTAAGACAAAACACATCACCAAGAAAACATAGTCCCCATGGTGGAGCATATATGATTTATTTGGAAGCATTTTCCAATTTGAGACTGACAACTTTTTTGTCTTGATATTATGATATAACATATAAAAGATGAACCAAGGGGGGGAAATGAATCCAAGCTCTGTGGGAAGATAGGATGAATATATGTACCTTAGACAGTAAATTACATATTGAGGATGTCATTGTGTGCATTACATCCACAGCTGAGCTAACTGCTTCCTTCACACCTTGAGCATCGGCCTGCACAGAGATAGGTAAGTTACTTTGTGCATATCAAATCAGGATACATAGTTAGATTTGATTAGATGGTTGCCAACCTTTGCACCATCAACAACTGGAAGACGAAGAGTACTAGCCTTCAGAGCTTTGATTGCTGCTGACAAAGCACTTGAATGATGTTTTTCAATATGAGACCAGTCCTCTAGATACGACATCTGAAAATGTCAAACGACATAGATATATAAGCTATATAAAGTCAAGCAGCAATAAGAAATCAGAGTACAAGCCACATAAACAGTTTAAATGACACGTGCCTGTCCCCTAAGAATAGCAAACAACTTGAGTTTTTGTTTTTGAAGCTGGAGTCTGCTCCTTTTGGAACTGATGTTGTCACGCAATCTTGATATTTCTTTCCATGCACTGTGAAGGGTTTTCTGAAGAAAAGAGTAAATAAGAAACATTAGTTTATAACACTTGGCCATTTTTTATTATTGTATTTATTTAAGCCACTACAGCCAGGATTATTTGTATATTAGAAGTCTGAGTACTGCAATGTATAAAGCCAGAATATCTTAATCGAGTTCTTTTAAACGTAAATATCCTGATTAAATCCATTCTTTCGCAACAACGAAAATTGGATAATTTCACTATGTTTTGCTGCAAGATGGTATAATTTCACTATGTTTCGCTGCAAGACTTGAAGAACCACCAAATCTAGCAAGTCATTGAGTGTGCACTGTAGAGGGTAAGACGATTAGACTCGCATACATTTCGCCAATAAACTGTGATGCGTCAAATTAAGGCTCAAATCATGCAAATAATCATAACACATGTACCACAGGTAGAATGTTGGCTTGTGCCGTGGATAGTGCCATCAATAGCATCATTTGAGAAACTGTTCCATGGGATCTTTTTCTTTTAATCCAGGGACCAAGTTATGCAGATAACTGCCAAATGTTTGTGTTAACAGGACAGGCTGGCATTTGAAATGCAACTACATATCTGACTTGGTACTATTTCTTCCCACTCAAAAGGAAAATTATCAACATAAGTAGAGAAACTGATGGCTTCCCAAGTACCATTTCACGACGTAGTGGGAATGCGCAAAACAATCAACTAAGGATTGCACTAATGGCAAACAAAGTTTTGGCTCAAACAAATAAATAAATATGAAAAGTATGGCAACGGCCAGACCAGATATTACATTTGACGCAATATAAGTCTAGAGATATAAACGCTATTAAAGCCTATGCATATCTAGACGACACCTTAATTTATAGTTTCTGGTGGAGAATCACAATGCAACAAAAACTATTGCTGATATTTTCTCGTACTGTGAATGCCCAGAACTTGTGTATGAGTACTACAGCTGAAGGCCCATCCTTAGTTGCCAGTTTTCCTGTCATGATAGCTCATCGGCTAGTGTTGTTAATATCTATTCTTAGCAAATAATGAGCAAGCTATCAATACAACCTTTTCTCCTTTAGTGCACACTTGAAATGTATCCACCCCAGTTTTCCAATACAATAACTTTAAGCATATCAAGCAAGGCACAATCCCTGTGATTCCCAACTATGAATTTTCTTATCAGGCTCCTACAAACTTCCCAAACCCAATGTAACAAAGAAAAATTATATTGTTTCAAGTTGCCAGTCTTATCTATGTGATGAATTGAATAATCTCCTAAAAAAATCTTTTCAAGAAAGTGTGGTTTCTAAATCCTTTAAGATGAAACAAATTAGAAACAGAATGAGCAACTGCAGATCACAGAAACCTCAGATGTATGATGGATCACAGCAACTGCAGATCGCAGAAACCTCACACTAACAACCACTAAACAGCTGATTTTTTTTCAACATTTTCCCCATGAGTTAAAATATTGCTAGAACACTAGATGTCGGATATAAAGTGAAACATATGAATAAACATAAGATCAACTTCAAGGTTTCATTTACCTCGGCAGTGAAGCTCTGTACCAGAAGTGCTGCATCTGTCCGAGCATTGATGCACCGCCACTGCAAATGTCGGTTGTCCAGCAGCCGTAATCTGTGTGCCTCCTCAATTCTGTTCTCTCCCTTCTTTGCCCTTCTCACCTCTGCCGCAAAGCTTATGATAGATGGCGCATTTGCTGGAGCCTGCACCATATGCCCATTTGGCGACGCCTCCCCACCACGCCCTCTTGATGGACTCGCAACGCCCCTGCTTCCTCGGCAAGGAGATGGAGACCGACCCGGCAGCCGTGGCGACATTGGACTGTCCGAAAATGACCTCCGTCCAGACGACGGTAGTGGCAGCCCGGGCTCGGGAAGCCGGCGCAGGCGGCTGTTGGTTTCCTGCCAGAACCTCGCGGGCACACTGATGCCTCGGCGCGGCGGGTCACCGGCGCCGGAGTTGCTCCCAGACGAGACGCTGTCAGTGTCGGAGGACGCGGAGAGGTCTGGAGCGGCCGCAGCTGCCGGGTCGGACGGGGAGAGGGAGGTGGTGGAATCGAAGGCCATGGAGCGGCGGAGGAGGTGAACGGCGGCGAGGATGGAGTCCTTGCGGTCGAGGCTGCAGTCGAGGCTCCGCGCGAGCGGGTCGGACGCCTTGGGCTTGGCGGCCGGCCATCGCCCGTGTGGGCGCGCGTTCTCGGCCTCCGGCACGGAGGAGACGCTCTTCCGGCGCTCCGGCGTGGGGCCGCGGCGCGCGGCAGGGGAGGACGGCGACGAGGCCCGCGGCGCGCGCGACGTCTTGTAGAAGAAGGACTCCCCCTGGAAGGACACGGAGAGGCTCCGCATCGTGGTCGCGGTCGCGGCGGCCGCGGCCGCTGCCGACGCGGCGGCGGCGGTGGTGGTGGGCGACGTGGAGTGCTGCGGTGGCGGAGTGGACGCCCGGGTGCGCTGCGCGGACAGGGAGCGGCGAGTCGAGGCCGAGGAAGACGAGGACGTGGAGGACGACGTGGAGGATGCCGGGGACGCGGCGGCGGCGGAGAGGTACCTGGAGGAGACGGGCTTGTTGGAGTTGGAGCGCGAGTTCCTCCGCGCGGCGGCGGAGTTGGGCTTGTCGAGGGCCGGCGTGAGCGGCGGGCGCGCGGGGTGGGCCGGATCTGGCGCGGTGGCCGCCGCCGCGGCAGCCACCATGCCGTGCCGGTGCCGCGGCAGGGGGGGAGATCTGGCTACGCGCGGCGGCCCCGCAGCAATGCAGGTCCCCGGGTCTCCAGATTCGCCGCACCCGCTGCCGCTGCCGCTCCTGCTCCGGCCTCCGGTCCCGCGGCGGCCGCGGCGGGGCGCCCTCCGGATCGACGCGCCTGCGAGGCCGAGGACAAGCAGCGAACTGGTGAGGCAGTGTACAGTTTGAGAGGGGGGGAGGCAGCGGAGTAGCGGACGGAGGAGTGAAGTGGGGATTTTGCGTGACTTTTTTTAATTAATTTATTTATTTTCCCCCTCGCTCCTTTTTGCTGTTATTTTGCTCCTTTTTTTATCCTGCTTTGGTTTCGGGGATCTTTGCTTGGGCTCTGCCTGCCCGTGGTGTGTGTGGTGGCCGGGTGGGTGTGGCCACTGGCCAGGAAGCTGTCACAGTCACCCTCCAAAAGGACTGGCCGGTGTAATAAATAAAGCGTCTTCTTCCTTAGTTTTTTTTCTTTTTCTGAAAATGGATTCGAAAAATATTTTCTAAAGTGAGACGGAGGGGTGACTGTGTCATTTTGGAGCAGCAGTGGGTAGCATGTGAAAAATTAAGAAATTGGTTCGAACTGTTGTTGATTAAACAGTTCTTTATAGAGTTGGTAGCGACAGGATTGAATTTGACGAGAGGCTCAAGTTTAGAAGAGAACAAGAAGACATGAAAATTAAAGGGGGTGTTTTTATCTGACCAATTATTATTAATAGGGTGGGATGGGATAGCGACACGTGTGCATGCAGGTGTTTGAAGCAAGATGACGAATGCAGATCCTAGTTTAGCCACCTAGCTCGTTTCTACAACAAAATTTGGAAAAGGCGCAAATGTGATGGTTGATCGGAGCAAGTTTCTATTACCAGAATTAATTTAGTCCACTAGAAATATCAGGGAAAAAAACAAAGAAAATGGTCCGTGCAATATAGCCATATAGGTAGGTTTTGGTGTGAACAGCAAGCACTACGGGAGCTGAGAGAGCTTGGGTAGGTTAGCTAAACTGCGTTCACCTACCCGTGCTAATATAGGTACACTTCTAGCTAGTTTAGGGCGTCACTCAAGTAATGGAAGGACTTTCGTCAAAAAAAAAAAGGGTAATGGAACGACACTTGCTTGTCTAGGTTGACATTGTTTTTAATAGGTGTTTCCTCATCCACCCGTGCCAACGTGAAATTTCGTACCAAATTGTGTTTCGCAGCATGTACTCGTCGGAGTTCGTTACAGCAGTAATAATAACCAAATTTATTAATTTTCGCAGGGACAAACCCAATTGGAGGACTAAGAATTAAGATGCAAAAGGTTGTCAAATCATGGTGCGGGACTCTTTGAAAAAAAAGCAGCCAATGCCATGGGCTTACTCCATTTTGCAAATGGTAAGTCATTAGACTTTTGTGCAATCATGCAACCAAAAATCATACTCCTTCCGATTTTTAATGTTTGGCGTCATGTAGTTAATTTTTTGAGTTGCTCAACGTCAAACAAAAAAAATGAGGTAGTATCTTTTTTTTCTCTTGATAACATAACTCTTTGTTTAGATGCATAGATGATTATATTGAAACCATATGTATCATGGCGGCACTATTGATCTAACTCTTATAAGGTTGAATAATCTTATCTTATCTTATTATTGCTAATTGGAGACTCCTTTTTGAGCCTCCACGTTAATTCTCACCATACGCACTAGGAAGAAAGATAAATTTTAAAAATTTTCACAAAAATTAGAAACATCTGACCGTTCATCACGTAGTTTTAATAATAATAGCCACTAGAAGTCTTGTATTTTCTAAAAATTACACATCATGCAATTAATGATGAATTAAAATAATTTCCTAAATTTGTATATAAATTACACACTATGCCATTATGAAGATGAACTAAAATAGCCCTCTAAATTTGTATATAGATTACCCACTATGCCATTATAAAAAATAAATTGAAACAATCCCCTGAATGTGCATATAAATTACCCAATATACCACCATACAAAACAAATTGAAACAACCCTCCTAAATGTGCATATAAATTACCTACCAAGTCATTATAAAATATGAATTAAAATAATCACCTCTAATACTACTACAGATAAAATAAAATAGCATCTAAACTCTAAACTACAAACATATATTATTATAAAGAAATAAATAACAAAAATAGATCTACACATTTTTAAATTACCAACTGCCGCTGTTATTAGAGTTATATATTAACTTTTAATAGATATATATACTCCTAATAAAATTCTAATCCGTGTGTAAGCATGGGTTGATAGACTAGTAATAAATAATTGAGGGTGCAAATGTTTAAAGAAACATCATAGGAATATGTATCTAATTTTAGCATTCCACGTAACATCAAACAAAAATGCCCTACGGAGAAGAATTTGCCATCCACCATGCTGGATTCTAACCGAACAGTGGACTGATTCGCGGGATGGATTTATGGTTGGACGCTCCGATCGATCATCGATGGCGATAACACGAGTCCACCTCATAGCTTGCACCGCATGCACTATGTGGTCTGGTCCTGATGGCTACTTGCGATCTCAAATCCTGAGCCGGTCTCAGTTTACTTAGATTAAACGTCACAATTATTGAATACATGAATAATCATTAATCACAATCCAACCTTTCCTTGATGGATGACCCACCAGAGAACTACCCTTAACAAAAGCTCTGGTGTATATCATGTGAACTGAAAAATGATATGAAGAAATTTTCTTTGGAAAAAGATGACGACCTATAGTAATGCTTCGTTTCTTTTCTTGAACGTAAGCTTTTTTTGGTGACGTACAGTAAGTGACTAGCTTGGAACATATATATGACGACATGCTAAATGATGGTTATATGCGTGTAGCATATTTTTCTCTCTTTTTTCACAAATGATAAGGCAGTCTGGATGGCACACAAAAAGCAAACAAGGGAAAGATGTCCTTTCACCCTCTTAATGAAATACGCATGTGCCGACATGTGTTCGCAAAAAAAAAAAAAAAAAAAAAATTCTTAGATGGGTGCCTTAGAAGATCTCTTAATCAATATATGTGCAATAACCAATTTTCAATCATCAGGTCTTTTGCAATATGATTGCTTATGCGACCCATGAGAAAGATCATCCCAGGAAAGTCACCATATTACCACACACGCCAACTCACCAGTTAGTTGCTTTCTTTATATTATATAAAAAAGTTGTCCTCATAAACACCAATAAGCATCAACCATTTAATTTTATGTACTCCATAAATCCACATATAGGAATGTCATTCTCACTTTTTTTTTGCTTTAGGTAAACAGTATCTCTTTAACGTCAACAGCTTGGAGCTGCACTTTGTAGCGTGTTAGCTCCCCCCAACAATCCCCGGCCGTGTTATGCCTGGCTAGCTAGATCTCTGTCTCTCATGGCAGCTATAGTATTCTCTAGCTAGGGAGTCGTCCTCAGACGGGCACTTTCTTTTGCTAATTGTATGCTTGCTTAGCATCTAACCTTCCTAATGCTTGCTTTTTTTTTTAGAGGGTATTGTGAGGTCCAGCAGGCAGGCGCCACTAGATCAGGGCCTACTAACTAGTAAGAGGATGTCAAATCGTAGGAGAATGGCCTGTCGAGCAACAGTAACTCATCATATCAGAGGGGTGTTTTCACCATTTGCCCGAAAAAGATGATGGCCCTGTCATGCATGATGTAACAAGAGCGAGGCTACGGAAAATCTTAAATTTAACTATCTCTGTCAAGGAAGCTCCCTCTAGCTAACACGTCCTGCCAAAAATAAATAAAAAAATACAGAAATAAGCATATAGATGTCGGCTGATTAATTAGTTTGTGACTACTGTTGTCCACTAGTATATAAAGTGCACACACAGCTAGTGTTGAGACATGCAAACTTTGGCGGATTTGTATTAAGGTTTGCGGTGACGCTCCGTACTGTCCTCAAGTGATGGAGTGTTTAATGCGCACACCAAACACATTGATTTTTAATATTTTTTTTCAAGGGGGGAACCGCGCAAGGCAGTTTTTTTCCCCACAGCCAAAAACAAGCCACATGGACGAGAGGCCTAAACGTCAATCACATGACGATTTCCTGACCGACCAAACTATGAACTCCAGAGGGGCCGCGATAGAAAATATGGCACATGTATGTCACATAGCCATGTGACTTGCGCGGCAGATTGAGTTGTTTATACCACTAACTAAAAAAAGCAGATCAGATACCGGCGGTTCACTATACATAGAGAGTATGTGGACTGTATGGAGGAGGCTGCCTAGCTATAGTAGTCATGGAGTTTCTGGTGCATGATGACGGATGGGCCCAAAGAAAAAGGATCGCTGCAGCATGCAGTAGCCAGTGCCCATCCAGTAGCAGCCTATGAGAATCCGAAGCGTGACGACCGTGCACCACCCTGTCCCCCATGACCACAATGCGTTCAGCACCTATATATCTAGCAGCAGAAACTGCACAATTTATATACAAAAATCACTGCTAACTTTGTGAACGTGTACACAGCACATCATATCAGTGTGTGATGTATGAAGACCAGCAAAAAGACGGAAATGGAAGGTGCACGCAGCACAGGCACGTAAACTACGTGTGCAGAGATGGACAAATACAGCTCACCGAACTCTCGACACTGCACTGCACTGTACAGTAGATCGAGCACGGGCAGGCCGTGCGTGTCGCCGTCCACGCACCGTACCGGCCGGGCGCGCGCGGACGGAGGAGACGAGACCCCCGCCGGCCGTGTCGTCCGTCGTTGCTGTTGCTGTTGTTCTCACTTCTCAGGCGGCATGGCATGTGGTTTTATTACCACACGTGATACGGCCGGTGATAGATGCTGGTGGTGGTGGTACGGTGCGTCTGGCCGCGCGCGACAACGATCCGCAGGCAGAGGCAGTCGGTCGTTGACACATGACGCTATGCTACACAGCTACACGTGCAGGGTATCGATCGTAGGTGTCGTCGTCGCGGTTAGGCTCTTTCCTAGCTAGCTATAGCTAGGCTGCTTAGTTAGTTGTGTGTGTCGATCTGTGTGGACCAAGTGGGCGCTGATGAGACTCCAGACTCCAGAGGCAGCAGCATCACTGTACGTCCTTGATTGTACGTATATCTCGACCGGCGACCGCCGTGTTGCATTGCATCCTAGCTATGCGTGGCGCGATAAGTATCTTTACTATCAGTATTTGCTAGAAGCTGGTAATGTGTACAGCTAGCGTGTGGTTGCTTCAACAACAACTAAAGTTGCTTAGCTTATTCCTCCCTAATATAATAGGAGTACTGCCTATACAAATACAACCGATCGACGGTACTGTACGCGTGAGTGCTGCCACGTATGGCTGGTTCAGGAATGATAAAGGTGTATGGCGTGTGCACTGTGACAGCTTAAATATTGCATGATCACCGCCGGAAAGGTAGCTAATATAAGCCAATCGCCCAAGCGTACGTACGTGGGCGGTGGACTGTGCGTCTACAGTAGAACGTACTCCATGCATGTTTGAGAAGCGCCGGCCTGCCCGTGCGGTACTGATGCCCGCCGCCGCTCAACCATGATCACCCAACTTGGCTTGGCTGTTTGGACTTTAATTTGGACCCGAGTCGCGTGCACCTAAAAATAAATCCATTAGCAATCTACCAGGTGTGCAGTGTGAAGCTGAGCATCAACTAACGATCAGCAGCTGGCAACTATCGCTATATATCAAGGTCAACCAGACCGTTGGCCTAGGCAGCAAGCAACCCAACTACCAGCAACCCCCTTGTAGCTCAACGACGTTGTTCTCCGACAGTCGACGTGTGCCACCTCTGGACTTGGAGGCGGCTAGCTAGCCCGTAAAGCGGACGCGCCGGCCAAAACACTGCACAGCCGCCCTCGCAGCTCGCGCAAGCCGGCCTGCCGTGCCGGCACAGCGCAAAGCACCCACGCCGACGCCGCACGCTGGCGCTGTAAAGCAAAGGGGCTCTAGATGGATGGATGGCAGAATCCTCGTCTTTGGAAGGGAAATCATCGCCAGCTCTCTACTACTATTGCCGGCACCAGATCATAGCAGCCGAGGACCGAGATCAGTAGTACAGTGAAAGAAAGGGCGACCGAGATCAGTAGTACAGGAAGCAGAGACGGGTCAACTCGGGTTGGCCGCCGCCGCTAGCTGCCGCTGCGGCATAACGGGATTCGCCCGTCCGCGGATTGGCCCATGCCAACGGAATTGGTATAGTTGGCCATTGGTGGGCATGGCAAGGAATGACTGCTGCCGGGCCTGGCGAAGGCAAGGGCGTTGCCAATCGCCACACCACCAGATTACTACTACCAGGGTCCGCCGGGGGACCAGCAGGCCAACGGAGGCTGCGCGCGCGCCGGCACATGCGCCGAGCCGGCAGCCGCACGGCACGCCGAGCCACCGAGGCAGCGGACGGGGCCACGGGGGAACGGGTTTGGACCACCGGCCGGCCCGGCGGCCCCTCGTCGTCTCGTCTGCCGCTGCCTGGATTCCTCTATCTTGCCGCCTCTGCCCCCTCGCCTTCTCCTTCGTCGCTTCCGTTTAGTAACATTCAGCGTGCATGCTGGCCCTAGCAAGGACGTAGGTACACCTGCCATGGGCCCTTTCTGCCGCGGCCGGGGTTGTAAATGTGACTGTGACTGTGAGTGACTTCATGCGAGAATCGTACGGCTACGAGCCACTGCTACGACCTTCCATCTGCCTCTCGAAATTGACCTATACTATATATATTGTTTGACGACCCAATCCCAACGCGTGGGTCTTTTTAATTTGGTCGGCACAGCGCCTCCAGCATGAACGACAACGAACCAATGTGCCGGAAGAAACTGTACGTCGTGGCGTGGGACTCTTCTTCTCCAATATCTAATCTATCCAACCGTTGCGTTCCTCGCCACATACACATCGTGCAGAAAGCCATGCATGTGGCCTGAGCTAGTTTTGTCCGAGGGCCATTGTGGATCAGCCAATGGCGCATCGCCCATGCACTGACAGATGAGGCCGGAAAGATTCCATGCCCTCACCAACACCAAGCATATATATGCATCAACAGGTACCATCCATAAAACATTGCACCGTCGTCAGTCTCCCAGATCTTGGACAGGAACAGATCCAACCCAATCATCAGCAGCTTCGTTCACCCTTTCGTTTCAGCCTCTGTTTTGACTAACACAACACCTAGCGTGGGCACCGGCAAATGCGTGAAGATGGTGACGAGCAGTGGACACGAGATCGGACAGGGGAAGGCGCCACAGATGCATGATTGTGTTTGCCTTGCCTACGGTTTGGTGGTTCATCAGGTCCCTAATGCTAGCTGCCAACAACACGCATGTGTGCTCATTTGCCTTGCGCCGCGTGTGTTATTTACGGTCCTTACGTGGAGGCACTGTGGTTAGGATAAGGTCCGTTCGAATCATGTGCTATGCAAGTACTTGTCTGAAAATATCATAGCATGCCAATTTTTCACTCTCAGATGCAGAGTTGCAGACATGCTCATGGATCAGGATCACTCGCCCCAGGGCCCAGGCTACTACTGCAAAGGGCAGCACGAGTGTGTCAGCATCTTGCCGTGCCCCTGCATGCATCTTGGTTTCATTCGACACAAAAACAATTCTTGGAAGGAGGGAATCGACAGTAACTAAGAAGCTATGCGGAGGTATTCTGATGGCGATTTGCAAGAACCCAAGATGACGACACCGGCAACGATCCCAGTGACAAGGATGTGACAACAATCGGGAGCTCTCTCGTGGACGTTTCGTTCGCGTATTTTTCTTTGGCTTTTGTGGCTAGGTGATGAGTACCACTACTTGCTTCTCACACTGCTATTTTTGATTCGCGTTATGTGTGAAGTCAGAAAGAACCGCTACTACCACACCGAACGCCTCTCTGAAAGCGCCAAAATACCACACCCTACCTGATACCGATGGCCGCAACTGCTGCTGTGTCAATCCCGACGATCGATCATGTACTTTGCATGTACTATTGTAGACTACGTGGTCATCACACATCAGTCGTCACTACGTAAATTTCTTGGATGCTCTACTATAAGCGAATGAACCGTTTGTCAGTTAAGCTAATTGCCCGTCCTTCTCATCAGGTAAGGTTAGGCCTATATGGTGTAATTGGCCAATGCATGCATGCAGCTCTAAATGTTCAGTAGAGGATCAGGGTCACAGTACTATTTTTTTCTGAGATCATGTCTAAGCACATTTTGCATTAAAAGGATAGAAATATTAACTACTGGGAGTAAGCCACGATATTGTTACACCAGTACAATTATGTGTGCTCTAGAAACCTAGCATCTACTCCACTGAAATAATTGAAACAAAATTCTTGCTTCCGATGGTATTAATCTGCCGGTAATAAATAAAAAAGAATTTGGACTTTAAACCGTGAAGTGCCATGACTGACGCCCACAAATAAAGGTGCAATCAGAAAGCGTGATCTATTCTCTTCAATCTAGATACTGCAAAACATAGAAATGAGGTCTCCTCGAATAAAAATGTCTCTGAGCCTGCGATAGCCTTGCAAGTTGCAAGGGCCACACATACTCGTCAACCAGAAAAAGATCAATGAGCTGCATCGTGCTGACAGCTTACGGCTCAAATGCATCTCATCCAGTTCATAAGCCAATATATTCATAGATGCTCCTTGAAAAGGGAGAAAAAAGGAGCAATAAGGTGGCAGTGGCGAAAGGTCGCAAGAGCATCTCAAGGCTCCAAAGAAAACGAATCACAAACTGAACCGCCACAGCAGCAAAAAGCAAATCTGAACTTTCAGAGGCTGCAAAGGTTTCAGCAGTACCTGATGAGTTTGGCGACGCGAAGCAGAAGCGCCCGGAGGAGCTCGGCAGGTGCAGTCCGGCCTCCCAACCCCGCCTGTTCCTAATCGACCGAACCTCACAAATGAGTCTCCAAAACCCAGCAAGCAACAGCTTTAGGGCCCTTAAAAGTGGCCATTATTTGCAGATTAAGCTTTGTGAGGACCCACACTGTTCCCTCCTCTCTCTGCACAATACCTTTTCCTTGTCCTCCCCCCTTTGCTTCTAAGGAGGTTCTACCATCTTTTTTAAGCCTTTAATCAATTCAGTCCTGGGGTCACATTAGTATCTTTGCTAATTTACGAGCTGTATGCAACAGCGCGCCTACTTTACCCAAAACACAATCGTATGCGCTAGTCTCAGTAAGCAAATACAGAATCACATTGGCATTTAGCCATGTGCTGACGCATGTGCACAAAGGGCCGGCATCTGGCTGCTGCTGCAGACCGTAAAAGTGACAGCATCTTAGAAGAGCTGGACCATTTGCACTGGAGAGGGAGATAGAGTTCATGAAGATCTGAAGTTTTTTATGCAGTGGTAGTCTGTTAGAGTAGTTATAAAGGACTAAAGTCGGTATGGAATCATAACAGGGTTACAGCATGTGACTTACTGACTTCGGTCAGTGTAGAGATTTAGCATAAGAACATTGAAGAAACCAGGCAGCTCGTCACGCATCTCATGTACCAGCATAGGAGTAACTGGAAAGTTCAGTTTGGGGTACTGTACTGACGAATTGCCTCTTACTACACAGCAACTGGTACGCTGCACCGTATTCAGGTACCTTCACTAGACATGAGCATTTAAGTTCGATGTACTCACGTAACCGACTCTGATCACTCTGAACAAACTAGGACTCTTGTTTTTTTATTTGTCATATATAGGATTAGATCTCATAATTACCACTATGTACTATCAAGCAGAAGTGGCATACAGGGAAAGAAAAGAGGACTCGAGTACCATATCTTTACATGGCTTCATACTGAATACTACAGGAAAAAAGAGCCGTGGGATATATGTGCAATCATACTCCAGTTGCTAAGCTGTGCACGGCTGGAATAATTGTTTATGCATTATGATGCGTATGCCTTTGCATCAGCACGGCGTGACTACGAAGAATGCTAGTGACTTTGAGATAACGAGCATCACCATTTGTAGCGGCAACAGCTACGCGCACAAACTTTCAGACAAGCACCAGCACCACAACCTGCAACCTCAATTGGCAACAGCTAAGCGTGTGCGCCGAACTTGACTCGTTGTGTATGTCCATATGCAGTTTCTAATTGCCCTTATCCATGGACACCTTGCTTGCAGTTACGTCCACTGCATCGTTCAGAAGTATTGAAGTCCATCTTGTTGACACGTCTTTGGCTTTGCTTGTTGCTCTGTTTTTGCTGTGCCGCATGCTTACAAGTTACAATGGACGACACTATTTGAAGATAGCATAAAAAAAAGGTTCAACAAGCTTAGAATCAAATGCTGAAATCTGTTGTGATCATTCCACTCACTTGTATGATTAAGCCCATACTTCACGGAAAGGAAGTATCCCCCATTCCCTTCTATAGTCCTGAGACCAATCTTTGCCTATACTGGGAACGGACCACTCAAAGAATCCAAAATGCAGTTGCTTCATATATGGCCCAAGGAAAGTAGACCTTGTTTGTAGTGTTTGACTTGTATTAGAATCTATTCTCATCTGAAACTTAGGATTTTGTCAAAGTGGAATGCAGCTTTTCTTTGAAAGATCCACTAAATGGCATAATAGACCTAAAAGAGATCAGTTAAACAGGTTCTTCTTGTTGGAAAGGAATAAACATTGATTATAATTTCTAAACTATTAAACATTTGGATTATATATATCATCCAACGCAAATCTGCAATTGATTTGATTGGAATTCGCAGTCTACATTGATTTGATTGGACAAGCAACATGAACATGAAAGTTAAAACATACTCCAGTTGCAAGAAAATGACGCATCATGCAAAGGATCTTGTGATGTTAACTATCTAAGAAACTACTTTGGATTCAAGGTTTGATACGCAAATATAACTAAAGCTGTTCGAGAAATGTCTATCACAGTACAGTAGGTGATCAGTGAGCATATCTGTTTTGCGAAAAAGATAAATTGTTCACTGTAACAACGCCTTCTGAACCACCTATGTGACTGTATCCAGGTACTTGGAAGTTGGAACACTGTTGAAAGAAACAGCAGCAGCCCGCAGCACCATCAGGATTTCACTTCGACAAGAGTCAGCATTAGATGAGGTGTCACCTAGCAGCGAGTGCTGATTGCTGAGTTTTAACACCGGTGCTTTAGTGCTGAACCATCATAGTTGTCTAATAATGTTTGTTAGCTAGTTAGTTAGTAGTAGATCCATCAATGAAGGTAAGCTAAGGGTCACCAATAAAGCACAATGCGCTCAGTTAGCACCAGAACGGCAGAATCCAAGGGAACCTTCTCATGCATTCTTAAGTTAAGAACGGTATTTTTTTTGTGACGATTGCATGCTTCATGATTCAAATAGTGGATAAATTAATGCATGGAGTGTGTGTACTTATTTAACTAGAATGCTAATGGTGTTATACCTTCAAACAGAAGGAACACACATGTCATGATGGTAATCAGAATTGTTGAAGGGATGCTTGGTGATTAGGTCTCATGTCATTCTACCTTTATCCAAGTTGATGACAATACTTTGATTCTTTTGTCAACATGCGAATAAAACGTGGTGTTCTTCTAAGATCAGGATGAGGTATTCTACATGCTTGTTCTGCTTGCTTCCGGCTTGGGATACGCTATCAGCCTACCTAAACAGAGTCTTTGTGTAGCATACAAAACATACTTTTTGGGCACAAAGTTCAGTTTGGTCAAATCTGGTTTTGACGTGTACTGTTTTTTGATTCGTAGATCAATGACATATATCATTGAATAAATCCCACTAAGATTTTGTTTTTTTTTAAAGAATGTAACATAGTGTGGTGTGTCTGTGTCAGTGGAACGACAATTGGAAAAAGTTTGAAAGGAAGAGGCCACTAATGGAAACCATCACCATTAGTTTGTTCTGCTTGTCCGAGCTTAAGTTAAAAGCAATCCTGGAAATCCTAACAACCAGCTCTATGGAATGATCACATCAAATAGGTGGCTAGTAACATCTATTTGAGCATCATATCAGATTATTTGTTATCATGCCTCTATATAACTAGTTCATGATTTCTCTAGGTAATCATGTCCTTTTTCCCGTTGTCGGTAAAATGACTCAATCGAGTTGACTGGATAGGAACAGAATCAAATGGAAGCTTGATTTGTCAAAATCAAAACAGCCTGCCGGTACTGCATTGTCACTTGTCCAACATGTAAACACATGCTGCAGGTAGAGGACACTGCTAAGCTAGATGAATCTATTATTCAAGGGAACTTATATAAGCAGCCTTTATACCTGTTTAAGGGATGTGACCAACGAAGAAAACAAAGACTGAAACAGAGTCATGAATCTTGCATGAGACTGCAATTGCGTTTTCAGTGTTTTGCATATATCTTACATGTCACAAAGCACATTATATATCTTCCACACAAAGTCAAACCAAATGCTGGCCATGGAAACAACCTTAGTTCAGATAGGAAAAAGGTCTGCAAACTATTTGTTGTTCACGTTTAAGCAATAAATTAGGCTTAAGTCTGACCACTTTTCATGACACTTCCTCAAGATCTCCAAGAAAGAAACGGTGTGAGAGGAGGCGTGAGTAATCACCAGCGGAGGCGGAGGCGCGGGCACGGTGGCAGCCGAGGTGACACAGCGATGGCGACGGCGGAGGACGGGGAATCCATGAAGGCGGCAGCGGCCTCGCTCGAACGGGGGCTCATTAGTCATTTCCACTTTGAAACTATGCTCTCAAACGGGCCGGACAACCCGCAAGTGCGGCTTCCAAACGGGCTGGCGTAGTGGCCCGTCGAAACAATTCGCGTGGCCTCTCTCCACGCCGAAAAGGCCGAGAATTGGGCCAGCAAACGGGCTTCAAAACAAACAAGGCCTTTCTTCTCCGGCTCACCCGGTACCGGGGCGACGACTGGGCGCGCGCCGCCGCCCTACGCCGGCGACGACTTCCACCACCACCAGGCATGCCCACCATGGCCCTGACCCCTTCTCTCTGCAGGGCCTCTCGCTCGTGAGAGATCAGGCGAAGGTGGGAGCGTTGAAGCGTTTAACTCTGAGGTCGTCGGCGACAGCGGGGAGGAACTCATCCCGGCGCATCACCTCTTTCCACCGTGGCGGAGGGGCCGAGAGGCTGCAGAGGAGAGTTGGTGTGAAGCGGGGGCACCTCTTCCACTGGCATTGTGGAGCGGGTCGAGTACGACCCGAATCGCTCCTCTAGCATTGCTCTGGTGCGATGGGTTCAAGGGGCTACAATTCCACAAAAGCTCAGTGTCAGTGCCAAATCTGAGATCCTACAATCCGGCACCGCCGATGTCTCTAGCCGGTTTTCTCTTGCATCGTTTTCTACAACAGTGTATAAAGAAAAGGGAGGAAGCTTCTGTACTGGAGTACTCTGGGAAATGGAGATATTGCATCTCTGTTGACTCTAGTGCGTCATTGAGCCTACCAAGGATAGATAGCTGCAATAGGTGCGTCATTGAGCTGATGATGCCCTTTGGACACAGAGAGTGAAACGCCAGTGGTGTTGCTATGAACCCTGTGGATCATCCCCATGGTGGAGGCAGGCCTGCAGTTTCTCTAAGCAGGGTACCGGTCACCAAGTGCAGCCAGAGGCAGTCATAAATTTTAGTGTCCTGGAACAAAGTCCATGTAGTCCAGAAATAAAGAACATGTGTTGGTGGCAGAGGTAATTGTGATAATCAACTTGGTTGTGATGTAGCCAGCAGAAAAGAAAGATTCAATTGTTGTTATTGTTTTTCTTTTTTGCTGCTTCCTTTTTTTGCAGAAACTAGCTCTTCATCAAACCTGATTGGTGGATTTTTGTATTTCCTTTTTCTTCTGCAAACTATGTCAGACCTGATTGCTCTGGTTGAGAAGGGATGTTCAGATCTTTTGGGCCAAGGTTTGTCCAGAAAGCAATTCATGTACATATATTTTTCTATTTATCTTTGTTTTCCTGTCTGTCTGATAGCATATTGTCCATATCCACCAGAATCCGAACGGAGAATGGCGCTGCTCCCATGCAGCTCTACACGCGATGGCGTGCCTGTGGGCTGTGGCCACACACGTCCTGTGTGTGAGAGTGCAAAGGAGAGGGATGAAGGATATGGAGGCTGTGAGCGGTAGCGGCTGCGGCAGGGAAGCAAGTGGCAACGGTGAGGACCAGCTCTATATACCAAGTTGGATTTGGGAAATTAAAGATTGTTGTGTCTGTACAAGATTATATATATTGCACCAACATAACCAAGCACGCCCTTGGCACAATATAGGGGTGGATTCTCTAACCATTCAAGATTACATTTGAACTCAGCACAGATTCTGCCAAGCCATGACTAACAATTAAAAACCAGACATGAACAGTGTCCTCGTGCCTTATTCCATTTTGCAGCATATTTATATATAAAAATGATATGACCACTTAACAGTATCTCTCTTCCCAAACTATAGGTCACCTCCGTTGACTTCTAGATGCAGTGTCTGACTATTCATGTTATTCAAAAACATTAGTGCAGATATTAAAAATAAGTCATACTTAAAATAGTTATGATGAAAAATCAAACAATAATAAAATAAAGACATTTACATAACATTTTGAATAAGATGAATGGTCAAACACTGTATCTAAGGATGACTAATAATTTGGGATGGAAGGAGTATAAATAGAAACATCTACTAAAGATTTGAGCACTTACCTCTTTCAACTCTGAAAAGAAAAAAAAACACCATTGTAGTAATATACTATTACCATAGTTATGACTTATGGTGTATCTTACAAGGTAACACAAGCACCACTCAAACACTTAGGGAACACTGACATTTGAGACATATGGTACACTGGCAAACCTTGATAACAGCATAACACTGCAGACTTTGACCACATAGGGATATAGATGCCCTGGTACCACATTTGGACAATTTCAGGTGCGTCTAAGTGAAAGGAGATTCAACAGGAGATATATTCTTAGGGTGACTAGGAGGCGGTGGGTACTGTGGTACATATGGAAGAATTGGAGTGTCATGCTCAATTGGACCTGGCCTGATAGTGGCTTTGGAGCTTGGGCTCGGATCGACGGGTTGGTAGTCGTCCATCCTATTATTTACCAGGCCCCTTGTCTTTTGGACGGTAAAGGTATATGGTTCCTGAAAATGGTACATGAAAGGTCACTTGTAAGAGCTTGGTTTCCTTTGTATGATTTGAGATGGAAAATAGTTGCCCCTGGAAATTTAGTATATTGGATAACTGATAAGGAAACACTGACTACTGAATAATATATCCTATCCACCTTTATTCTCTTGTGAAAAAAAAACATTAACGAAAGTGATATAAGAATTGAGGGTAAGTGGCGGCATGCTTTTGCTGATCTCGCCGTCCAAGGGCACACCTTTAGTCTCCTGACGTTTAGCTTAAGGCTACCATACCCCGTATCTACAAAGAATACAAGTAAATGTCAGTCATAGGCCAAATAATTGCTCAGTAAAAAGACGCTGCTAGAAAAACAAAACCGACTAATCATAAATAGCAAATATTACATCCACAATCATAATACTAGCAACAATTAGCGGATGGTGGATTTTTTTTAACTGGGGATGGTGGAAATGGGTGTCTACCAAGTACTATCTCGTTTTATTTCTAAGACATGCAGGCATTCCAGGATTAAAAATTCTTAACCTTAAACCAACAATTAGCCAAATAATTTGTAGATTATACAATAAAAATTTGAGACTTGTTACAATGATTGGGGTACTTTCAGGATAAATTGATAAGTACCAATGGTACTTTTAGGATAATTGATAAGTACCAATGATACTTTCATATAATTACAAATGTGGAATATTTTTTTACCCATTAATTTCTTTTAAAAAATAAAATTGGTACTGAGCCCATGTATTTTTGGTACTGATCCCACTCTTTTTTGATACTGATCCCACTCATACTTCTTGATTAGTACTTTCTAATTTTAAAGCCATTGGATCTCATGAAATGGAGGGTTCAAATTAATCTCAATCATTGTAAAACTTGTATAAACATTTAGTGGCACTGGGTTCTATTTTATGTCAATTAATTGTGTAGGAACAATATAATACTAATGAGATATTAGCGGAATAGCGGTTAAGGTGCAAGTTCGAAAACCACAGTGAAACCACACTTTTTTTCCATGAAAAGGGGAGTACCAAGTCCTTTTCATGGATAAGAATAAGATGCACATTTGCATGGAGGTCTGCTGCATATTGTGTGCTCTCCGATGATGGTCTAGGTAGCTAGCTGAGTGAAAGAAGAGTGTGTGTTTGCATTTTGCCTAACGGTTCGAGAGGGCGAGAAGAGTGTATTTAGCTCTTCGTTCGGCGCTATGCACTCAGGCCTACCACAAACTATATTGAGGGAGATAAAGTGGTGACATGTGGACCTGTAGAATCATTGGCAAATGTGCAAATAGATAGATTGTTAAGGAGGGTACTCTTGTTCTTCAACTAGAAAAAGGGTACTACTCTTTTATGCTAGCTAGGAGATGAGACGAGAGAATAAGCTAGCAGAGTAGCTCTTGCGATCGAAGGCAACCTAAGTCAATTAAACTACTAAGGGCTTATAGCGGTAACTTTTCCACTAATTCACTAAACATATATGCTTCCATTGGTATTCTTTCTCGAAGAAAAGTCAACTCAAAAACGAAGGAATGAGTCAGCCTTCAC
Organism: Paspalum notatum; assembly: GCA_022530915.1. Taxonomy (NCBI): domain Eukaryota; kingdom Viridiplantae; phylum Streptophyta; class Magnoliopsida; order Poales; family Poaceae; genus Paspalum; species Paspalum notatum. The sequence goes on from CM039684.1 coordinate 6,059,079, forward strand.
ATTAAGCTATCAATATCATCAAATGTTTCAGATCTTCTTTTTGTCTGTTGTTCTTTATTTTGAGGGTAACATTGAATTTTTTTACAATCTTTCCAAAAACCCAGCATTAAATCATGGGATAATAAGAGATACACTGCTAAAGCTAAGAGCTTGTAACTATCACTCTTGATTCCAGAACTGAAGAGAAAGAAGGAAAAGAACAGGAGTAGGATGAACAAAGTGACAGGAGAAAAATACAGGAAGATTGCTGGAGAAAGGATGGTCTGCTGTAGTGTATACCTGTGAAGTTCTTGGCGCTTCTTGCGTTAAAGACGACGCCCATGAGAAGATCTCCTCCAACAAATGTAAATATCATCAGAATCAGCAGAGAGCGAAGCCTCATCTTCTACCCACTGTGCAAGCTTCAAATGCGCGTTTGTGCTCCGTTTCCTCTGGCTTCCTGCGGCTCCTCTTCTTAAGATAGCGAGAGGTCCATGCGTGATGCAATTTCATTCGCGTTGCTGCTATGCTAGATGTCAGCATGTGGATTAAAAAAATGATGTGATAAGACGGCAGAATTTATGTCATCGTGAACAACGAGGAGCTGCAGAAAAATGGCCGGGGAAAGCGAGGAAGGTGGCCTCCATGCATTCCTCCGGTCCTCCCTCCCGGCACTTGGTGGTATTAATGGCCATGCTTGCAGTTGCAGGTGTAGTTGGTCCTGACCTGACTCTTTCTCACATCGGCTGCTTCTTTTTCTCCCGGAGTGAAAATGGACTTGAAAAATATTAGTTGCGCACCGTATACAAGGTGAAAAAAATAATGATTGCGTACAGTATGGATGCACTATTTTGTGACACTAATCTTCAGATACATGACAGTGCACAAAAATGGAAAATCTATATGAACAGATGTGGTTTCTGTTTGTTGATAGAGTCGTAGAGAAGTGATCGGAGTTCAATGGTTCACATTAGGGTAATGGGTGCCTCAAATGGTTCCTCAAAACTCTATTTTACATTGTTTGATATAAATATTGCAATGTAGACAGAAAAGAGAATAGTTGGAACAGTAACAGGGAGTGGGATTTGACGAACCTATCGCTTTGTATTCAGGAATAGGATTAGGAGCTCATACAAAATTCGAAGATTCTTACTAATTTAAAGTGCACAAAATACAAAAATCAAGAGCCAGATTCCTATCAACGAAAAATTCCTATACAATGGGTTCTACAGCTATTACCACCGCCAACCGAGAAGCAGGTGGACTCCGAGCTATGTCGAAATGACATTATGAATTTTCTTCCCTGGTACTTCTCATCTATAGTTGTATATAAAAATCATCACTGATTTGGTATGATGTCGCTGGTGCCTTCTAGATCACACGAGCGTTCTAGACAGACGTGCAGTTACTCTTTTAGAGAAATATTAGTTTCCCAAGGCTGCAAAAGCAACAACAAAACTCTCAAATAGGCAATTTGAGAACAAGCTCATCTGGCACCTCGGTGCGCCAAAACAGGCTGCCCAAAATCGCCGATGCTACCGTGCCCATCGCCATGGCAGCCCGTCGCGGCCCCTTCCCTGACGTCTGTTGTGCTCACGCTTCCCTCCTTTGGGTAATTCTGAAGTCCTGAACCTGTATATTGTATGATACTACTACAAACTGAACTGGTAGAGAAATAGGGAGCAGCGCCTCTGAATATTACACGTGATCCTGTATCGGTCGCAGAAAAATGTATATATGAGTGATAATGCACTAATGTTCACCTTGCTCCCTTATTTAGTTCACCAACATGGAAGAGTACAGAGAAACTTATAATACATCGACCAATTACATTAACCTACAACACCACCTCAGAGTTTCCTTGGTAGCATGTTTCCTCTAAATCAGTGCTTAGTAGGCTCCTCATAAATCTAAATCTAGGGTTATCGCTATATTGCTAAGCCGGTTCAACTTTTTTTCAAGCATGACAGAATATGCATATTCTTGACTACATTTCAATTTCATATATGCTCTGTCTTCACATAAAGCTCACACATTTTTTACATATGTTTGGCAAGATTTAGAATGCTCACTTTTTTTTTCTATTGAATTGCTGAGAGCCTTGAGATGTGCTCTTTTGGTCCATCTAGAACTCCCAGTTTAATAATGATGCATTCAATCATCATTTGAACTATACGATCGAACGCTTCTACTTTCTCACACGATCATAAAATGAATACTCACACAACTACACAGACTTTCAATCTCATGCATCTACATAGCAGGTTTCATCTAGCTACTACAGTTTGTTGTGCTAGCCAACAAAACACAGGCAACACTCATGGCACAAAAGTTGAAAGCTTGAACTCCTCAGTCCTCACCAGCTTCCACTACCTAGACCCTCGTGTTAAAGGCTTTACATCACATCATAAATAACATTGCGAACTCCTCAGTCCTCACCAGCTTCCACTACCTAGACCCTATTAGTGAGACGGAGTTACTCGTGTTAAAGGCTTTAAATCACATTATAAATAACATTGTTAATGTAAAAGATATCTTGTAATGGATTCAGAACCAGTACATGTGTTCACATAATCAATCACCATTTCTAAAAAATTTGATCCACGCTTTGACCTTCTATCACTTAGCACATGTAAGTCACAAACTGATGAATTCGATAAAAGCTTATAAGATCCATTTTTGCATCATCTTATAGTGTTGGTATATAAGATTGAATCTAACAATTCTATATATACAGCTCAAGAGTCACATAACTTAAAAAAATCTCATGGGTAGAAATTTGGCAATTTTAATCCCATTGCATTATTTAACTAAAAATATCATTCTCGATTATATTAACAGCTTGACAATAGTCCATGTTACGTTTCATGGGATTCAGAGATATGATATATTTCTCATCAATTTGAATGATCTTTATAAGCCCACCTTATAAAGACAACACTAGATAAATTCTCCAGTGGAATTAGCAACGAGCACGCCACAAAAATATCTGCAAAATTGAAAGGAAAAAAAAAGTCTATATAACCCCCTGATGTATAGTTTGCCTTCTACATCACCCCCTGAATTACAAAACCAGATATTTTACATCCTAAACTGTTGAAAACTGGACAAATAACCCCCTAATTGGTTTTGCTAGGTGGTTTTGATTATGTGTAGTGGGGTCCACACATTAAGTATGGAAGTTTGTCTAGATATCCTCTTAAACTAATTTTGTGCGTTCAAATCATACCTCCAACTATTTCATTTGGTCCGAGCCACCCCTTAAAAATTTGTCCTTTTTCTTGCAACATGAAAGTTAAATTTTAAGTTCAAAATTTGTGACGTGATAAAGGACATAATAATTTATGCTAGAAAATCTATGATAATTTTTATCACAGTTTTATAGGTTAGACATTTACTAATCAATTAACATGATTAATATCAATTTGTATGAAAAGTAATAATGAAAAAACGTAATATATTTTCTAAAATAAAATTAGCCATACTAATATACAACTGCATGAAAAGTAATGATAAATAATTATAGATATAGTTATAAAAATCTATTGTGTTTTTTATTAGACAAATCACAAATATAAAAATATACTATAATTATAAAATATTGTGATTAAAATTTAACATATTCATAGTGCAACAAAAAAGATAAATTTTAATAAGGCGTGGCTTAGACCAAATAAAATAATTGGAGATGTGATTTGGATACAAAATTCATTTGAGGGGTTATTTGAACAAACTTCCATGCTTGACATGTGGGCCTCACTACCACGTCATCAAAACCACCTTTCAAAACCACTCAAGAGATTTTTTTTTGTTCGGTTTTCAGTAGTTTAATGTGTAAAATATCCAGTTTTGTAGTTCAGAAGGCGATGTAGACGACCAATATACATCAGGGGTAAATGTAGGCTTTTTCCAAATTGAAAACAAGTAATCAACAAATATATAATGTAAAATGTATCAACTTGGTTCGGTCATACCAGCTTGATTGCCTCCATCTGGGAGCAGAGTTCAAAGGGCAAGCCCATAGAAAACTTGATTTCTTCTGTTATCTGCAAACGGTGCCCTAAGAAAAGAGACGTGAGAAGATTAACAACAAGCAAAATACTTAGAGCCTGTTTGGCAGGGCTCCCATAGCGGCTCCGGCTCAAGGTGAAGCCCTACCAAACGGTGGAGAAAAAACAGCTCCAATCGAGAAGCCGGGAAAGAACCGGAGGCCATTTTGTACTGGGAGCCGGAGCCCCTGTTCTGTGGCTTCTGCAGCTCCGCCCGACCCTCCCTTTCTTGCCCGTCTCATCTGCTGCCGCGCAACGGACCGCCGCCGCCGTCGCCGTCGCCGTGCAGGGCGCCGCGCTGAGAGCCGCCACCGCCGCCGTGCTCCGCTCCGCGCCGCGCCGGTGGGCCTCCGCACTGAGACCCGCCACCGCTGCGCTCCGTGCCGGCGGGCCTCCACGCCGAGCCCCGCCGTCGCCGTGCCGGGAGGCGCGTTGAGGCCCGCCGCCACCGTCGCGCTCCGCTCCCCGCCAGTGGGCCTCCACACTGAGCCCCGCTGCCGCCGCGCTCCACTCTGGGTTGAGCCCCACCGCCGCCGCTGCCGCCGGGTCGTGCCGCCGCGCTTGGCGCCCCGCCGCCGCGCTCGGCGCCGGCAGGTCGGCATCGACGGGGGCGGAGGCGGGGGGCCGTCGGGGGATTGGGGAAGCAGAGGGCGGAGAGGAGGGGATTGGATTTTTCTTTTTTTTTTTCTTTTTCCATTTGTGTTATGTATCACGGGTACTATGGACATTTGATCTTAAAAATAACTGAGGATCCATTTTGCCAAACGATTTGTGAAAAAGACTCCAGCTCCTTCAAATGATCCAAAAAAAATGCCGGAGCCATTTCTAGTGGAACCAGAGCCCTGCCAAATAGACCTTGCTACTACTACATTGCCGGCTGTTGAGACCGGCCGCTGCCGTGGCAACCGCCATCACCTCCCTCCTCTTGGCCGGAGAAGCAGAAACGCTCTGCCCTGTCACGGACTCACGGTGGGCTGAGAGGAGGTCAGGAGGTTGTCACTACCACCGTTCGCAGGCGTCGGCAATCCTTATCGTCGTTTTGTATGGCCGACAGCGAAGCACGTTGTTTGAAAGAAGACGGGCCGGGATTGAAGTCCGAATGGATACCTGGATCGGACCAGTGTCCGACGCAGCAGAATTCTTGTATGATTCCTAGTTTTGGGCAGAACCATCGAGGCCCACGATGGAACCATGAAAATCACGAAGGCAGGCAGGCAGGCCCAGTAGCTGCAGACAGAAAGCGTGCCGCGGCTATCGGAGTCGCTGAGCCGACTTGCCGCCAGATACCAGACTTGAAGGCCTCCTACTTGTTGGTTCCGGTAACAATCATACACAAACGCAGACTATATTTATTCGAGAGCCGCACGAGAGTCGTATCTGCGATTTCGCGGTTTATAGGTCGGCATCTGATCTCTGCGTCGTGCTGGACAACTGGTCCAAGGGCTACAAGCCTACAGCATCTATAAACTCACAGAAAGTCTAAGGGCGACACGTCGCGGCGGCCCACGGCCGACAGAGAAGGCTCACAAGAGGTGTGGACCAGTACCAGAACCAGACTACCAGAGCACGCCCAACGAGTTGGCTGCTGTGGGCGACCACTTTTGGCCTCGGGTACGACAAAGAGTACGCACTACGACCAGCGGCATATGCAGAATCTGAGCGAAGTTTAACGTATACAAGAGATGTTTAAGATCACCCTCTGCAACACAAAAGAACTTCTAGCTGAACTTCTTACTCTTTGTATTCAGATTTCAGACCAGTACCTCATAAAACTTCGAAGACTGTTAATAATGTAATACTGCACAAAGTGAAAACATCAAGATTCAGATTCATATCCAGCAGATTCTACTGCTACTACCACCGCCGAAGGATACAGAGAAGCAGGTCGACGCCCTGCTATGTCGGCATGGCATCCTAAATTCTCTCCTGGGTACTGCTCATCATAGTTGCATATAAAAATCATCACCGGAGTTGAAAGTTCAAGGTGTTCTTTTTTTATTGTTACTGATTTGGCATGATGTCGTTGGTGCCTTCCAGATCACATGACCGCTCAGGGCAATCGAGCTTACCCCATCTTGCAGTTACTCTTTGGCAGGGAAATATTGGTTTTCCAAGGCTGCAAACACACACACACACACACACACACACACACACAAAAGGCTTAGATAGGCAACACATGAGAGCAGGCTCATCAGCAGAGGCCAGAAGCCAAAGACTATGGAAATCATGATTCAGAATGGTAACATCTAATCATAAAACACATACTGGCATACACCTTATTAGTAGGAGTTAGGATGTGCCTCAGTTTTCCTCTTTTTGGCCCCGAGAACTTACTTTTCCTATAATTCTATAGAAAGAGATTCAATGCTACAATGCCTTAGACGATTTCAAAGGCAACACCAAGCAATGGCTTTGTCTCAAAAGCTGACTACATGAAATTACCTTCGATTAACCACATTGTGCACATAACATAACCACTGGGAGAATTCAGCCTGAGATCCTGCCTGCACAGGGTTTGCTCTACAAAATACAACACGGTTAAGACAGTTTAGTGTTCACTCCACAAGAAGAAATATTTTTATTTAGCTTGATGAATGGAATGTTTGTCCCATAAACTCAAAAAAACATAAATAAAATAGAATAACAGACAAGTCAATCAGTTTCGTAGCAGACATTCATGACATGAGCTTCAAAAATACAAACATTAATAGTCATTGTGATTGATTGTTGTATTCATGTCACCTATACGAGCACATGTAAAGAGTTTAATCATCACGTGCATCATCTGAACAGGGAAAAAATGTATACACAGAATGAAGACATCTACGTATAGCAGCCAAATCCATGCATTTAGAGCATCAAAAAATAAGATTCAGGCACAGATTTCATGTTGCAGTACGTAGGTAGAGTTCATAGCTATTATGTGATATTTGTATATCATATTATAAAAGGAGGAAAGTGTCAAGATATCATGTGAACATTTGACAAAAAGAATTAACTTGTAACACAAGAAATATCAAGGAATCACACTATTAAAATGGACATTACTGTTTTATCAAAGTTTGGCAAGCGATGCTTACTTCAAAACTTCCTTGAAGTGATCAGCACATTCTTTGCATGGATAGAGTCTTGAGATTATATTCATCTGAGCATGCATGCCAACAAATACATTGTGAGGTACAGAAAGAAGGTACTTTCAGGAAAAGAGAGCATGTTTGTCTAAGTGTTAATTGCTACAGCTTTAAAAATGACGTTTTCAGCTTACTATTCCTGATGGATTTGGAGGTAGTCTGGTCATAGATAGGCAGATAGCTTATGATCTTTTATATCTAACTGCGCCATTAAAATCATGCTAGATCACGTGCAACACACGATTATGAAAGCAAGCCTCAGCTGGGAATGAAGAAAGAGATCACAAAGGATTGGAGTCTCGCCCTTAAAGGATTTTGTAGATGTACTCAGATCATCTTGAAACCTATCCTCTGTAATTTTCAGGTGGTAACGTCAACACAACACACTAGCAGCATTTCCGAACTGTGATATTTGACCATGAGAGTAAATTACTAGTTGCAGCAAGTTTTTAAATATTTTCCATAGCAATACCTTTGGTTTCCCAAGTCCCCATCAAACTATAAAGAAAGTTCATTGGGTGTCTCTCGTGCTTACCAGCTCCTTTGCATCCCGCTTTTGCTGCCTAGTTGGTTCGTCAGGGAACTGAAACACAAAGTCACATATACCGCAACAATTACATTTGACAGTTGATCCGGTCCAAAAGAAATGCAAAGATAAAAAGTCGTTGCCAGTCCAAATCCCACAATTACACTAATCAACATATGCAAATGTGTGACAATACATGGACAATTGCAGCTTGCTAATGTGAGCTAGCATTGGTAGCTTAGGGCAAATGCTGAACCAATGACCAATGTTGTGCTTCGTTGTGCTACTCACAGAGGCAAGAGATCGAGCACCTGCGCTGCGATGGTGTGGAGCAGCATCCACGTGGCCCGGCCGACCTCCTCCTTCGTCAGGGGCGCCGCCTTGGCATCCTTCTCCTGCGCATTCACTCGAAAACCCTCACCAGTCACCTCCCCCATCCAATCAAACCGAACAAAGCAAGTGCGCGACGACGGACAAAAACGACTTGCCTTCAGGACTTCCGGCGGCGGCGGTGGCGGCAGCGAAGGCGGGGAGAGGGAGAGCGATAGGAGCGGGCGGAGGCGGTGGTCGTCGGGGCCGGCCTCGGGGGCGATGAGGAGGTGGCGGGAGAAGGCGGCGACGGTCTGGAGCACGGGCTCCAGCGGGTTCCAGACCGGCAGTGGCATCGAGGCGGTGGCCGCGGGCTCGCGTGCGTGCGGCGGCCCGGAGCTGCAACCGCAATCGTGCACGCGGCCAAGGCGGTGAATGGAGGATGGATGTGTGGGGATTGGGTAGGGGTGCGCGCGGCGAACGCGGCGACGACGGCCGACGGGCCGAGGCGGCGTGCGAAACAGCGAGCAGGGAAGCACGGGAAAACGGTGGGTTTCAGGCGAAGTCCAGTGGACTGAATTCTGTGGGGGAATTTACGATGGGCCAAATTACGGGGTTCGGATTTGGGGCCACCGTCTTGGGTGGTTCAAATCGCCCAAAGTTGCGGTGGATTTTTTTTATATATCGTTTTTTATCTTATTAAAAATACTGAAATATACTTATTGCCGACTAAAATGGCGGGATTTAAAATTTTATGTAATATAATTAGAGGAATTTCACTTGCCGTTGTTTCAACTGGCAGAATTTATTTTTCCCCACATCGCACCTTAAAAATTATATTTTTTTTTTTAGATATGAGTTTGGATGAAGATAGTATTTATACGGAAGTTGTGGTGCTCGATGAGATATACAACATTGTGGTATATGATGTTTTTAAAGCTATTTTGATACCAAGATAATCGGTACAAAGTTGAAATGTACAAATACACATCTGAACATTGTATTGATTTTCGGTACCAACATGCCTTTAAACAAAAAAAATTCTTTTCCAAAAAATGTTGTATCTCATATCATACCGCAATGCTTATATAACCTTTATCTTCATAAGGGATTGTGCGCAAAAAAATATTTTTTTTTAAAACACGCAACATATGGTTGTGAATAAATTGATTTATATCATTCGATTGCCAGCACAAAATGTCTTAAATAGTCATCAATTTGCAGATGGGTTCAGATAAAATCAAATGTGTATGACAATAAAAAGGAGAGAGTGGTAGTGTTTTTTTAAAACACTAAAAGTTAAAATGTCTTAAAAAGGAGAGAGTAAATGATAACTTAAGCGATTTTTAAACGTTTAAATTGGTATAGAAATATAATAATTTCACATTTTTAAGTAGGACTGAGAATGCATAGAGTTATTATACACAAGGCATAGACAATTCGATTAGATATGTTAACAGCATAGATAATACACATAACACATTTCTCATATCGTCACACAAATATGTGCCACTACATAGTACGTTATACACTTTCTAGAACAACTTGTTTAAATATCAAATAGTCTTATATCAAAATGTGTGAATGGTTGTTTAAATGCGTGTAACCTACGTTTGAGCACATGATTTAAACGGCATTTGACCATCTAAAGAACTTTTTGTTGTTTAAACGATGTTCCATTTAATTTATAGTGACGCATACCTTCTATGCAACGTCAAACGTGCACACGTGCTTAGATGAACAATAGGGCATGCAGTTATTAAAGAACGATGACTTCTTTTCTCAAATATATTCCTTGCCTACCCCCAAATTTGTGAGATATCTACTCCTATTTTATGCCAAGTAGTATCCAGCTATCCATGGTACGAAGCATACGTACACGTCCGTGAAGCTGCGAGATAGGCCGTTACAGCCGCCGCGCGTCTTGTCGTTTAATCCCTAGGCCTTATTAGCATATATACGTAATAGTTAGTTTATGCAGCCTTAAATATGCTGCCGACATGTCATACAAGCTGACAAGCATATGGGAGCAAGGGGCACCGTTGAGTGCCCGGACCGGGCCGCGCGCACACCAACAAGATGATCGCCGACGTACGTGAAGAACCGTTGCAGCGTCCCCATCAGCCTCGGCCGGCCGCAGCCTTGACGCCAATGGCATTGCACAGCGCCGTTCGACTTCGGCCCATTGATTGGAATGTTCGAATTGTTTGCGTATGCCAAAGAATATATAAGCATATACTCCTCAGCCAGCGACTCGCACTATAATCTCGGATAACGATAGACCTAATATAACACACGAGGAGACCGGTCTCGACGCATATAAAAAATCTACATTACCAAACTCTCAAGAATACACAGTCACAAGCTAAAAATAACAGCAGTGCCCATTAATTAATATGTTCATGTACGACCCGCGTCCCAAAATAAAAGCTTGACAAAGTGCAAGGACCACTCATCATCAAATGCCCTCCGGCTTTATTGTTTTCGTGCACGAGGCGAGGGAGTGCGGTGCGGCAGGGCATCATCGCTCCTCAACGGCAGTGTGCCCAATCAATTGGAGCCTCAAAGACAAATAAAAGTAGACCTAATCATGCCGCCCGTTTTATTGGAGAAAGGGTTTTGTCAGAAAGAGATGCCTTGACATTGTGTTTTTTTTTTTCAGTTTAAGAGGTTAGGTTGAATCCAGTACCTCCCCTGTCCTTCCATCTCCTATCATTGTTCTAACTATCTCTGTATACAGTACAGAACAGTGCTATAACAATGCGACAGTGCGGCATTTAATTTTGAAGGACTCGTACGAGGGAGCCCATAGATTCAGCCTTACGACTAGCTAATCGTGACGCTGACAAGCTACTTGCAAATCCTTTCTCATGATCTCATCACAGCTACGCACAGCACCGCCAGCGTCTCTGTAGCCACATTTTTTCACACTACAGGAGCCGCACAGTACACTGACAGTAGTCGGCGGTCAGTACTATAGAGATGCTGTGAAACAGGGAAAGCGTGAAGTAAGTGTCCATGTACTCCGAGTACCAAGCAGAGAGCAGTATAGTAACAATAACAATCATTCAACCAACATGCTGTGTACACTGAACCGTCTGAACGCCAACGAGAAATATTTGATAGATAGTACGTACTACGTAGTATATAGATAGAGTATACAAAAGCACCTAATCGGTCGGCCGCGAGTGTAAGTGACAGGAACCCGTGCCGCCGCGCGGCCGAGCGGATTTCAGCGGGCGACAGCAGCATCCGAGCTAGGCAGAATCGAAAGGGAGCCGCAGGAAACTGTCATCGTGGCCCGCCGGTCGGATCGATCGGGTGGTTCGGGCGTTCGCCATTAGAAAAAAAATCCGGCTGCCCCTCGTCTTTTGCCAAGACCCAAGAGATGCTAAAGGCGAAAAGTCAGTCCAACCACCGAAAGCTCCGCCTCTCCGCGCAAATCTTTCTTTAATCTTCTTTTTTACCCTTTTTTTCCACCCAGAATACTTAAGCGTCAAGTTACTGGCGAAAGAAACGCAGGGCTGCTGATAGGGCTCGGCAGCGTGTGGATGGAGGGAGACCAGCTGCAGCAGGAGTGCGTGCGTGCGTGCGCCTGAAGGGACATTTCGGTTGGGTTGGGTGGGTGAAGGAAGGACATCGCCCGTTGCTCGGTGATGGCTTGTGACACCGATCACCGAAAGCTACTGCACGGGAGCTGCAGACAGAGGGAGACGTCAAGGCTCGCTCGCTCGTGAGCCCAGCTACTTCTCTCAACGTTGCATTGCATTGATGGAATGGAACTCGACTAACTAACGATAGATTATCAATTGGAGCCGGCGCGGTCATCATGTAGCGATGAAGTGGCAGAACCGTTCCTAGATGAAGTGGCACTTGCGAAGGGCCATATTCGGTTTTCTGATGCTTCTAATCCTGAATCCTGATTGACTGGCGAGTTCCCTCGTCGTCTGAAGATGCCCTGGTCCCTCCCTCATCAGCTCCCTGAAGACTGGTTAGTTTTGCTTGCCTGCAACCTGAACCAAACGGAGCGCGCGGGCTGCACAAACTGGGTTTACAAATTGGGTTTCGAAATAATATACTACTACTCTAGTAGGAGTACTCCACGCCTTCCTAGATTCACTCATCGTCAAAGTTCCAAAAAGAAAATAAAAGGGATCATGATTTCGCAACAGAGAAACAACAAGATAAACCCGGAACAGCTCTGTTCATTCACATACCCCTGTACCATCATCATCGTCTGCGCAGGCGGATGGAGATGGGCACACGAGGAGGAATGGGAGTACATCTCAGAGCCCACGGCGGTGGTGGTCGATGGATACATACATACAGGCAGCGGAAAACAACAGAAGAAAAGTCAAACGAAAGAGGGAAAAGTCTATCCCTTCCCTTCCCTGGAGCAGCAGCAGCAGCAGCAGCAGACCGGCAGTGGAACTGAGGCGGTGGCCTTGATCTAGAAGCCCCGGCAGCGGCGGAACCTGTCGCCCCACGGCCGCGGCTGCTGCCGGAACCGGCTGTGCCGCCGTGGCGCGGGCGCTGGCGCCGTGGTGCGGCTCAGCATCTCCCACATCACGTGCACGTCCTCGTACTCGCACGTGCTCACCTCCTGCCGCAGTCGCCACAGCCCTGCGAAAACCAACAACCAGCGCCGGAGTCAGCCACCCGACGAGCGACGTCGCGTACGGAAGCCGGCCGGCCGGCGAGAGCCCTCGGCCGCCGGCGCCGCTAGCTGTAGCTACCTACCTGTCTGGCGAACCCCGAAGCGGGACGCGACGCCGAGCCAGGCCCGCCGCACCGGCAGCACGACGCGGTCCCACCAGTAACCCATCGAGCACCGCGCCGACGCCAAGCAGCAGCCGCAGGATCGATCGGAGGCCGGACAGGGCGAGGACGACGACGCAAGCCGCTAGAGACCTCCCCGGCCTCCTCCGCTCCCCTCGATTATTAGACCGGGGTCCGTCCGGTCGGTCGCCCCCGCTCCGCGGCCCCTATTTGTACACGCGAGCGCGGGGAGAGCCGCGGGCACCGACCCGCACGCTCTCGCTGACACTGGCGCGCGGGCCCATGGCACGAGTGGTGCGTGGGCCTCGGGCGTCAGTTGGAGGGTGGGTACGGTGGTTGCGGGCGGCTAGTTAACAGGGGGGGCGGCGGGCACGTGCCGGGAGGCGGTAGGCGGCGTCGTACACGTCGGCACGGGCTGCTGATAAAGCGGGGCCCAGGGGAGATTCATGTACAGTAGCAGCCGCGGGTATGTGGCGGTTGAGTGGTGGTTGCGGCCTGCGGGCGTGTCAGTGGGGGGAGTTAGGTCACCCGCGCGAGCTGTTGTGTTGGGCTTGGGCCGGGTGGGCCCTGATGCAATTCGCAGCAGCTAAATAAATTCCCATCCAAAAAAAAAGGAAAAAGCTAAAAAATATCTTCGACCCTGTTTCTGAATTCCATGTCTGTTGGGTGGGACGTCATCCCATTCCTACGGGAGAGGATACCACGACCGCGAGGCTACGAGTACGTTCACTCGTTCCGTCCTCCCGCCTAACCTTGCCTTGCCTAGTCTTTCGTTTGATGGGTGAGACACAGACACATAAATTTCCAAGGACACCAAATTACCACGTGCTTATAGACTATATAGCCTTTGGTTCCATACTTCCAGTGCATGACCTTGCCTAGCCTGCTTGTTTTGTTGTGAAGCGAGATGAAGCTGCGATTAGAAGAGATAGAGGTAGGATCCAATTCACAAATTAGCTAGAGAGATTAAAGTGAGTTTAAATACATAAAAAATCCTCATTGATATCTTCCAATCCAATTCAAACTTCTACGATCCTAGAGTTATAATATTATGCCTTGCCTTAGAAACAATAGCATGTTTTAAATAGCGGACTATAAGATTTAGCGTAACCTTCTGAAACGCTATTAGCGCCGCTATAGCCTGCTATTTTCCGCTGTAGCGCGCTATTTCTACTGCAACACTTGTAGCTACAGGCCATCACAACCGCTATATTACCGTTGTAGCCGCTATTTAAAACACCACTTCCCACACTTAGGAGCCAGCTATGAAGGATCAATGCAATATTTCTATCCATGCGCCTTAAAAAGGATGAATAGATAGATCTCGGAGGCATGTACAAAGGCAGTATAAATGTTAATGCGTGACAATGTCAGGTATTATATTTCAGACTTGAAAAGGCCTTCCACAGTAGGATTTGCTATCAGCCCATGTCGCTTACTAGCTAGCTTCAGGGTAGAATGCAGTGCACCTGTAAATAGGGCCAAGTTAGGATGGAGCTGTTTCTCATCCAATATGCAGACGATGTCATTCTTTATTATGGATCAGGATATGGATACATTAGTTATTTGTGCATTTCGGGCACGTATCAGGTTTTAACGTTAATTTCCATAGGAGTTAATTGTTCAATTTTAGGCGTGATGCCGAAGATTTTTTCTATTAGTTATCTGGGTATTCCTTTCAATTATAGGAAGCTCAGACGAAGTCCAACAGATCGTCTATATGGTCATCTATAGTACGAAAATGACACTGTAGCTACGCTGTATACAGAGTGGAGTTTGAATATCTACAATGGAATAGACGATCTGTTGAGCTCAACCTAGTATATCCAAATGTAGGGAGCTAAAACAACTGTGGTTAGAAAAATGTCAAGGAGTGATTTAGAAAAGACTCGGTAGTTGGAAGTGGAAACAACTCTCGGTTGGAGGACGATTAACCTTGTTTGACGTACTAATAAAAGGCAATGGACGTGCCTTCTACAGGATGACATGAAAGCATTTTGCCCACCTAGTGTGAAAGCATCGGTCAGGTTTCCTTTCTGTTGGGTCAAGTTTCTTTGGTCTTTTTTTTTGGCTGGGTCAGGCGTCGCGGAAACAATGGGGGCATGGGGCCCTCCTAGTGAAAGCATTGGGTATTTGGGTCAGATTTTCTCCCAGCTGGCGTTTTATTCAGGTTACATAACACAGGTGAGACAAGTGGTCTGAAAATCCAAGGTTGAGAACAAGGTGCGAAAATTCTTTCTTTGGTTGCTACTGCAGCGCAACCTGTTCACGGGTGATCACTTAAATCGACCGAATCACATCAGAAGAGAAGGCAAGCAAAACTCATATGTCAGCTACGCAGAACAAATGTGAGTCCATTTTATTATGAGCCACATGGTTGCCGGTTGCTCATATATGCCGAGAGTTTGGAGCCAAATCGCCCAGGACACAGACTACCAAAAGGCCTCCAGCAGCAAGCAACGGCCACGCCAACCTGCCTGAAAACACGGTGGACTGAGTTTCTTTGAACACCTGCATCCAATGCATGGACGCGCATAACATGTACAAAATCAACACGTATATAGTATGAATCTTGCTTGTGGAAGAAGAACAATAACAAGGCCACATCACGGAGCAGCAGCCTGTGGTCAGATTAAGCACGGTGTTTCTGCGATGCCTCACCAGATCGAGATGCACGGAGGAATGATCGGCCCATGTTCATAGGAAAGCGCCGATGATTAGTCTACAAGGAGGACATAAATGAGAGAGATATGCTCCTATAAGATTTGCCTACGGCCCTACACAATAGCAGCCGAACATTTGATTTGTTGAGCTGCTGACCATCACCAGTCACCCAATGCAACTAGCTAGGCCGAACATGGCTCCCGACCCATCCAAAGCGGATGACAGAAATTCCAAAAAATCCTGGAGCTGCAAAGGAGACGACGCTGTCACCGTCCTCTACTCCTCTCACCATGAGAAGAGCTAGACTAGACGAGAACCTCAAAAGGTGAAAAGTGGTTACAGCAACCCGGCCGCTGCACGTTGCTTTTATCGCTTGGGCATGCGAGAGTCTAATGGCTCACCACGTTGGTTAATGTTTAATTTCCAACTATTCCTCGTTCTATCTACAGTGCAGAATAATGCGTAACAGTGCGTAACATTTACGGGATCCCATACAGAGTATCCCTAAGGCTGAAGCCAACATTTCTCCAAACGCGTCCCTCAAAATTAATTGTGCCACTGTTTTGCATTGTAGATAGGAAGAGAGGTAGTTGGAATAATGATAGGAGATGGAAGATAAGGGAACGGTTAGATTCAGCCTAAGACTATTCCCAATAGGATCATCTAAAAAACTGCATATACATTGTAGCGCTAATGTAGATAAAAAAAAATAGTCAGCCTAGTGAAAAAATAAGGTATAGGCAATGGGTTAAGGACGGTTGTTCAGCCTGAAGCCCCTGATTGCCCTCCCTCGGGCCGATACAAGACGCGCCGCCGTACCGGGGTGATGGCGACAGAGCGTAGGCGGACACGTGACACCAACACACCGTACTACTCCAATCTCCTGAAACAAGTGTGTAAGGGTATCCTAATGGGATATTTTAAATGGATGATTTAAAATACTGTTTGACATAAATACTACACTGCAGACAGAAAAAAAGATATTTGGAATAGAGATAGGGAATGAGTTTTGAGAAGTGTTATTAGACACAGCACCTGAGCTGGCGTGGCGACCACAATCCAAATCCAAAACTGCCTGATCTGCTACCAGCCAACAACCCTGTATCATTAGCACAAATTTTGTGTACTGATTTCTAGCTTATTTATTTTTACAAATGATTTTTTTCGAAACTATTTGCAAATCTGATTTTTTCTGCGGCGTTATGGACCGTGACGCCGCAGCAACACACTGCGGCGCCACGGGTGATGGCGCTGCAATATTTGCCACGTAAAAACCATTTCGTGTGTTTTACAGTGGTCCGACACATCATTTACCACGTAAAATGCTTGCAGCGCCACAATTCATGGCGCCAATCTGAGTGGCGCCACAGCCTCGCCTTTGAAAAATCGTATTTTTCTCATACGACGTCGGATTGAAATGATCTTTATATGAAAATTGAAAAATCGTATCTTTCTCATACGACGTCGGATTGAGATGATTTTTATATGAAAATTGTAGCCCTCGACGAGATCTACGTCTTTATAGTTTTGAGTTTTCTCATTTGAGGTCGTTTAGATGCTCTAAAAATTCATGACAAATTAAACTATATTTTGCTTGGTCTCTGTTTTAGAAAAAATATATTTTTTACATTTATCGTCGGATGAAAATGATCTTTACACAAAAATTGTAGCCCTCGACGAGATCTACAACTTTGTAGTTTTGAGTTTTGTCATTCGAGATTATTTAGATGCTCTAAAAATTTATAACAAATTGAATTGTATTCTGTGTGGTCTCTGTTTTAGAAAAATACCTATGACGTCAGATGAAAATGATTTTTACATGAAAAATTGTAGTACTCAACGAGGTATACAATTTTGTTGTTTTGAGCTTTTCTATTTGAAGTCATTTAGATGGTCTAAGATATCATTATAAATTTAACTATAATCCGTGCGTTCTTTGTTTTACAAAATTATATTTTTACATGTGACTTTATTTTTTCAAAACTTTTTTTAAAACAATGTTAGTTTTAATATTGGCTATCATAAAAATTGGATAATACAAAATATTCAAAATAATTTTGATTAGTAGTAGATAAACTTCTAATTAATATTTACATTTAATAAAATTATTGCCTATATGAGAGTTCATGTTGATGTCCTAGTAGGACAAAAAGGAATAAGTGGTACCCACTTATTGCTACTCTCCACTTTTTTTTAGAATGTGGCGTATTCATGTATATCCTTATTTTGGTTTTATTTTGAGATTTCACTTTGATGTTATTACCGGGCCATTATTGGATGTCTGTGTGCGCGCACTCCACCTTTGTCTAACCATGGGAGGCGGAGGCAATAATATGAGGATGCACCATGGTGGGGAGAAGCAACATAAATATCAAACTAGAATTGTGCGTGAAATGATCAAAATGTCTATATTGGGAGGGTAAGTGAAATTATTTAAGCTATAATTTTGATGGGTGTTTGAGTGTTTTTTTTTTCAAAATTATAGTAGCACTAAACAATGTTAGTTATATCAATATCATTATGGAGAAAAGCATATCCAAAGGATGAAAGAAATGAGTAAAATTTGTTTTATCTTTATGAAAGAAAAATGTTATTTTCTTGGATTATTAATTTGTTGTTTTAGAACAAATTATACTATAAAACGACATAATAACATAAGATGGTGGTATTTATAAAAAATTTTGAAAAAACAAAGTCAAATGTAAAAAATATAATTTTTTTAAAACGGAGACCACGCAGAATACGGTTCAATTTATAATGAATTTTTAGAACATCCAAACGATTTCAAATGAGAAAACTCAAAACTACAAGTTAAATTTAAAAAATATAATTTTTCTAAAACAGAAAGCACGCAAAATATAGTTCAATTAGTCATGAATTTTTAGAGCATCTAAACGACCTCAAATGAGAAAATCCAAAACTACAAAGTTGTAGGTTTCGTCGAGAGCTACAATTTTCATATAAAGATCATTTCAATTCGATGTTGTACGTAAAAGACACGAAGTTTCAAAGACGAGGCTGCGGCGCCATGAACTGTGGCGCCGCAAGCATTTTACGTGGTAAATAACGTGTCAGACCACTGTAGAACACTCGGAACGGTTCTTACATGGCAAATATTGCGGCATCATCACCCGTGGCGCCGCAGCACGGTCCATGGTGCCGCAGAAAAGGTCAGATTTGCAAATATTTCGAAAAACGATTATTTAAGAAAATAAATTAAATCAGGGATCAGGACGCAAAATTTGTGCTATCATTGCCGGCCGCGCCGCGCCGCATTCGTCCGGCCCGGCCGGGCGCGTCATCGGATCCCATCCCGATCTCAGTCGTCGCAGCGGCCAAAAGTTGGCGAGAGAGAGAGGGCCAGGGCCATCGCGCCCAAGCATGGTTTGGCTCGCGTCGCGCAAGAAAGCGCCGAGCGGCTGCCTGGCTGCCCCGCCCTTTCGCCGATTCGCCATCGTCCTCTCCGGGGGAATCCGCGGTAGACCACCGTTTTTTCAACATTACCCCATGCGCAGCACCTCGTGGATGGACCATTACCTTCTCTACTCGAGGGACAAAACACCAAACTACCCGGACGCCTCAAAGCACGTGACGCCTCGCACACGGGAGATGATCGACGATCGGACACACACCAGTACGTCCCCTGTCCTGTTGGACACTTGGGCTTGGACCGGCCCGCCGATGAGCCGCGAGCACCAGGCAGTGGAGAAACGGAAGTTGCGTGGGGGCGAAGGCGTCCGCTCTGCTCGGCCTGCGGACGTCTGGACGAGGGCGAGGGCTCGGCAGCGAGCCGCGTGCCCCGACCGAGACCGACCGAGTCCTCGCGCGCCCGGGCCCCGGACCCCGTGCCATTTTGCCGTTTCGGGCGCCCAGGCAGCCGCCGCGCACATGAGCGCACCGCCACCGCCGGCCCCACGGGCGCAGCACGCCGCTTCGCCGCAGGGCCCCGCCTGGCCTTTCTTTTCGTCGCCGAAGCCGGAAGCGTAAACAAACAAAACCACGCAGCCACCAGCCAGTCATCACTCATCAGGCAGCCACAGGAGGAGAGGAGCACGACTGCACGAGCCGGGCGAGAGCGAGCGGAGCAGCGCGGATGATTCCAAGAGGAGAAAAACCCCAGCGCACGCACTAGCCGGTACTAGTAGCCGCTCGCTCGCTCGCTCGAGTAGCGCCGCTGCAGCCGCCTCGCCGCTCATTGTCCTGAGCTGAGTCCGTTCCCATTCCCACGCCCCACCGCCGGCCGATACCGACCCAGACAGAGCTCGGGCGCAAGCATTCGCCTGCTGCTCTGCTTGCCGCGAGGAAGGGAGGGAGGGAGCGAGCGGGGCTGTTGGCTGTTCCCGTCCCGGCCGGGGTGGTGCGCGCGGCGAGCTCAGCAAGACAGCAGTGCGGGACGAGATGTTCGCCAGCCGGCCGGTGGTGCACCCGATGGAGGTGGAGGCGGCGCCGGCGCCGGCGCCGGCGCAGCAGCCGCCTCCGCCCTGGGTGCTCATGAAGGACTTGCCGGGGATGCCGGGGACGCCCGGCAGCCTCAGCCTCCGCGTCACGCAGCTCCTCTTCGCCGCCATGTCGCTCGCCATCATGTCCTCAACCGTCGACTTCGCCTCCATCACCGCCTTCTGGTAATAGGCTCTCGTCTCGGCTTCCCTGTCTCTCTCTTAGCTTTCCGACCCACTTCATCGTCTAGCTTCGTTCTCCAGCTTCGTGTCTATAGCGTTTCGGATTTGCATTGTGGTTTCGTGTGATTTGGCGGTGTCTTTAGAAATCGCTCCATCTGTGACTGTGATGCTCAGGTCTTTAGAAATCGCTCCATCTGTGACTGTGATGCTCAGCTACCTCCAGCTTATAGCGAGTAAAGGCCTGCTAAAGGGTATTCATCACATTCCAAGTTTGAGGTGGTTGCGTGAGTAGCAGACTTGCTGTTGAAGAGTTAAAGCTCCCGGACTTCCTGTCTTGGATTTTTTTGCTTAATCTAGCAGCGGGAATAATTGAAACCCTGGAGCTCCTTTTAACAAGGCGTGTGGGCAGTTTTACTTGTCACTGTCAGCCTGTGACTTCGACTGAACTACCAAGCTGCATCTTGCCCTTTTCTTTTTGCTGCCCCCCCGGGTTTCTTTCACACTGCACAAATTTTCATTAGGCTCTGGTTTTATCGCAGTGAATTGGTGGATCAAGTCTCTGGATGCCACCAGCTACTAGTTTGCAAATCATGTTGTTACACATAATTAGTTGCCATCTTTGCTCCGAGTAATATGGTTTCAAGTTGCCACTTTTATCATGATGATGCTTTAGAGCTGCAATATTTTTCCTTCAATAAACTGCACTTAATTGGACATACAAACCAGAAAAGTAAGAGTGTAAGACTAAAAAGGCTAAGTAGCATCCATTTGGAACGTATATTTCGTGGTGTTGGTGATCATATTGCAGACTGTTGGAATTTCCTGTAACCACTTGTCTCCAGTGCTAAAATGAATATTATGTTTGGTGAGCAACCTTCTGGAGTTAGTTTAATTTTATCCGTAGATAAAGGAATGTGGACAAGCAAATCTATATCTCTGGTCATTGGTCAATACTAGTTTAGAGCAAAACAGCGCTCAAATGTTGCGCTGTATTTTCACCAAGCTTACAGGAATGGTTTAATTGGCCAAATAACACCCATCTGCTCAGGCTTGAGATGGGTCAGCCCAGTTATGGGTCTAGATTGACAAAGTTATGAATTGATCGTATGACTGCTAAGTTGAATTACCTTGAGCTAGGGATGGACTGAGCACAGGGGTCTTATTAATAAGTACCTTGTCATTACAAATTGTTCTCAGATATATGGTATGAGACCTTCTCCACTGCAATTTCTTTGGGGGTGAATGGTAAGCCATCACATTATCTACCATGGTAACATAGGGATCCTAGTACTTTCTTGGTCTTTCTGTTATCTGTTCTGAACTGCTTGTATTTCCGTTGTCATAATGGAAATGGGGAGCCCTTGTTACAAACAAAAAACTGAAAAGGAATATTTTCCTAGTTTAGTTTAGCTAATCTTTCCTCTTGGGCATGTTGGTATGTCCTGTTTTGTCATTTTTTCGCTGATTATGGGAAGTAGAAATTGATATTTGCATGGTGTTATTTGTATACATTATTTATTTTAGTTTTTACTATTATTGTGATTGTGGTATACATAGTTGGTACTTTTGCTGACTGTAGAGAAAAAAAAAGGGATTGTGTCGATCTCGTGGGGGTAAAATGAAAATTCACTTTTTTTGTGATCGTCATAGCAAAGTCATGCCTTCTGTATTCTGTGTTTGGCATCCTCAACCTCAAGCCTTTCCAATCTCACTAAATTTGTTTGAGTTTTGCATATAACAGACTGACGAGTTGCTCTTTTGACCAGCTACCTTGTTGCAGGAGCAATTTTGCAATGTGTGTGGAGCCTTTTCGTAGCGATTGTGGATTTATATGCAATTCTTGTTAAGCGTTGCTTACGAAACCGTCGGGCTGTTGCTCTCTTCGCCATTGGAGATGGGGTACGGAAAACACTGTCCATGTTCTTTGTGATGCTTATAAAATTTATTAAGTCAATCTCCAATAATACAGTGTTAGTTGGAATCATAGATAAGTTTTGCTATGCAATTTCCCGCAGCCTATGGCATACAAAAATACCATATAGCTGGAATTATTCCTACATCTTTTAAGAATATAATGATGTGCTGATGTAGAATATTAATTATGTAGCGCAAATAAAACAATCAAGTAGTCAGATTTTACAGTTAAATGAAATTGCCTATTGAGAATTGTAGATTAGCTTAGGGCAGCTAGGAGTGCATTTGCCTTTTGATTTCCTGTATTCTGTTTTAGTGATTACATTTGTTTGATGGCAGATCACATGGGCGGTGACCTTCTCTGGAGCATGTTCGTCGGCAGCGATCACTGTCCTGATCAAAGACGATCTGGGCATGTGCTCAGAGAACCACTGTGGAAGTTTTATGACTTCAGTAGCAATGGGGTTCATGTGTTGGCTTTTTCTCTCACCGTCCTTCATCCTGAACTTGCGGTCGATGTTAACTCACGCTTAGCTGAATAGAAGAGGATAGAGCCTGAATTTGGAGCAGTTCGAGCCCTGAATTGTGGTTTAAGCGACAACTGTATGTATCGGAAGCTGGAGTACGCATATGAAGCTGTGAGGCTGTGACTACGGATGTAGTTTAACCTGTAAAGAGAATAGGGGAATGGCTTGTCTGCAAAAATAGCATTGCTGTGAACCCTTTCAGTTCTATGAATTACTTACATGTCCTGTAAAATGCTTGGAACTGTTTGAGTTTTCACATGTCCTGGCTCCAGAACCATGTATATTATTGCATATGGAGAGTGGTGATGGTGATGAAAAATTCGTAGCAGTTCATTGGCAGCACTCAATTTCATGCCCTGGTGCAGATGGCCTGGCGATCTTTGTGAAGAAGCAAGCTGAATTCTTGATTACAGTACTTCGTATCGAGGGTTGGCATGCTTGACCAAATGCCCACACAGCTCATGCTCGCTATCCACGGCTTCTGGTAGTGACAGTGTGTGTGGTTTTTGCCCAGATACAGATACCCACATGTACATGGGCCAAAATGCAAAAGCCATGGCAAGATCTAGTGTCAGTTGTCACCTGTCACGAGCCGGGCATGCACTCGTAGCCAGGAAAACACCAACATGATCGTCCGTCAAGAGAGGATAACGCCGCCGCTGCGTGCGTGACACACGCCAGCCATATATTGGCCGGGGCATCTCGAGCTAAAATGATAATGGCCACACCAGGCGCTTATTTATGTTCAAGTGAGACCCTGCTACTAGACATATGCTCACAACTCAAAGACAGTCGATCCGTGAGTCATGTTACTGTATGTTCAGTGAAATCGACGTCAGGATTCAAGAGGAAAGAAAACCGGCCAGGCCATGAGCGCCCTTCACCAGCCGATCGAGTGCCTCCGATCCTTGTGCGGAAGCAGATCTCCTGACGTTGAGTCACTCTCCTTGGGCGGCTTCGTGCGCACTTTCGCGCCACCCACGCCGTCAAGCCGCAGGAACGGGTTCAGCCGCCCGAGCTTCTTGGACACGTTGTTCATGGCGCCGCCGGCCTTCTTCAGCAGCGGGTGGCGCCCCGACGGCGGAGCGCCGGCGCCGCTGCCCGCTGGGATCGCCGTCGGGTGCGGGTCTCTCAAGCGCGTCTTCAGCCGCAGCAGTTCCATCTTGAGCTCGTCGTTCTCCCGCTGCAGCCGCGACATCTCGTCAGGCATGTTCCGAGCGTGCCGGCCAAGGACGAGGCTCGGCGTCGGCTTGTATGGCAGCGACGCGGCCGGGGACTCGCCGCCGTAGAACGAAGACGAGGCGCTCGGCGGGTGCATGGGGCCCTCGCGCAGGCGCCGCTGCTCGTGGTACAGGACCTGCACCACCGTCTGCACCGGTAGCCGGTCGTTCTGCGCCGCGTGCGCGCACGCCTCGCGCGACAGCTTCTGGCAGTCCATCACCCCGCACACTTTCTTCCGCTCTGCCTCGCTCAGATACGGATGCGCCTGCAGGAATCCATTAACGAACGATCATGTACTGATGAACTGCTGCAGTTGGGTGTGTTAATTTCTTCTTGAGTTTTACCTTCAAGTAGATGTCGATGGCGCGGTACATGCCGTCCTCGTTAAACCTGGCGCGTTCCGGGATTATCTCGGCGAAGCCGGTGAACTTGTCAACGGGCAAGTTCACGTCCGAGGCGATCTCGGCCAGGTAGGACTCCATGAGCCTGCTGACCATTCCGACGTCGTTGGGCGGCGAGGCCGTGGAGATGAAGTCGTCGTCGGTGCTGTAGTCCAGCCGGGTCGCCTCGCCCTCCTGCTCCAGGTACCCGACCAGGATCCTCTGGACGGCGTCGACGTCGTACGTGGTGCCGGCCTCGGGCGAGTAAGACGGGATCAGGAGGTCGTCCAGCACGGCCTGCCCGAGCTGCGCGGCCATCCGCTTCTCGAGGTCGAGCCGGCACGCCAGCGTCGTGTCCAGGTGGAGCGCTGCCCGTAGCAGCATGGACAGGAAGCTCACGGACATCGAGTTCTTCTCCTTGGGCAGCAGGCTCACGATCGTTTCAAGAACCACCCGCTTCTCGTGCTCTTGCCTCGGCTCCATCCTTTTGTTCTCTCTCCCCTGCATGTCCTGCAACAAAAAACTCAACAATGTCACATCAGATGCTTCCTCAAGAACTATTATGCTTTGTACATAGATGATAGATGTAAAATTCAGATCATCACCAGTCTTCGCAGAGATTTCTGAGCATAGAGCATGATCAGCGTGCCCAAGGCAATGCCTTTGAATCCCTTCGCCTTCATAGCTATCAACACTCTCTGGAACGTGTCGATGCGCAGCGACGTCAGCTCGTCCGCGCACCAGTCGTCGACGGCCTTGGACGGCACGGTCACCCCGTTGCCGTTGGTGTTGCCCAGCGACATGCTGAACTGTCTGTCGCCGCAGGTGATGTACGCGATGGTGTCGACGCACCTGCCGATGAGGTCCGCCTCCTCGGACACCGGGAGGAGCTCCTCCGACTTGCGGAGCACGGTGACCGCGCCCGCGAGGCTCGCCAGCGCCACGGCCTCCAGGTACGCCTCCGTCCTGCCGACCAGGTTCCCGGCGCCGTTGCTGTCGTCGTCGGTCATCTCCAGGCGCTCGGCGGCGCACCGCAGCATGGCGACGTTGTCCTCCGTGATCTCCACGTTCTCGCCGTAGCAGAAATTGGTGACGAGCTCGAACGCCTTGGCGCCGCCCGGCATGCCCGTGACGTCGATGTGGGTGACCTTGGAGCCATTGATCCCGGAGACCTGCTTCCTTATGTAGCCGCATCGAGATGCCAACGGGAGCTGCAAGTGCAACAAAGCTCGCTCATTCGTCAAGATCGCAATCTAACAAGAGCACACGCACGCAGGGGAGGTTGTGATCGATACCGACCTTGTGCAAGTTGAATGTAGTCTCCCCAACCTGGATGGTAATATCGCTTGGGAATTCTTGTGAAAGGATCCTGCGACAATCATGCAAACACAAAAGGTGCTTTAAATAATCTCACAAATCTTCTCGCCTGACAAAGTTCGTTTTCAGAGTTCGGTTACACATTAACGCGAGCGATGCAACGGTGAACAAAATCTTTAAGGATAGGTCGCATGCTGCTTCATGGAAATTGCAGTGTTTTCTTTTGAAACTAAAAATATTGCGGTTTTCTTCAGTTTAAAACAGTCTGAACAAGCTGCGGTTACGGTGGTCTCTAATGCTTACAACCGAACGTGAAGCTCTCGAATCAAATCAAATGCAAAGCACAACCGCACATCAGCATGCAAATGGAAAGTGAATCTAGGACGGAGCAGCAGGAGGAAAGGAGGAGATCAAAGGTACCATACCAGTCACTGGTCCTCTTCATTTTCATTGTCGGCGTATCGAGCCGGCTCTCCATCTTGCCGTTGCAACCCTCACAGAGTGACCGAGCTGCTGTTCACCACTCCCGCTCTACCCCTCCGTGTAACCTCTGTCCTCTCTTGACATATTTCCCTCATGGCCTCATCTCCATCCCGGGCGACGTCGACGTTAGAGGAAATCGCGACAGTGACGAGCGAGTGAAGCAGGCGCGCCAGCTTCTGGATGGCGCTGCGGTTGCCTGCCTGCCTGCCACTGGCCTCGGCGGGCTTGAAGCCACACAATGGCGCCATCGGGCAGCGCCCGCGGATGGATAAATGGAGCGGATAAACACAAACTCGACGAATCCAGCAGATTTGTTCCTTGGCTGTTGGCACTTAGCTGCCTGAAACCCTCTTGCCTTTTCTGCCGTCACTTTCCGGCGACTATTCCTGCGTCGGCACTGATGCGTGCTTCGCTTCGCACGCTGTCCGCAGTCTGCCTAATATGGCATCTGCCAGCATCAAGCTTTGGACTTTCCCTACAGGGCCAAGTGTTGATATCATCAGCTCAGCAGGGCCCAGCCAGAAGTGCCGGCCGGCAGACGGCCCATACAAGTAGAGTGGCCCAGCATCAGAATATCGGCCCTGCTCTGCTTGCGCCATCATGCGGTCCAGTCCGGTTGCCACAGAAACGTTTTCCTATTCCTCGCAGCTGCAAAAGTTACGCTATCTGTCACTGAAGAAAATCGAGAGCAGCATCTGACCCACTGAGCACCATTAATCTCGGCCCAAGAACTTCATGGTGCTGTCTGCTTTGGTCGGTGCCAGTGTGCCACCGTGTCAGGTTAGGGTTATCAGGCTGAGGGCAGATCGTCTATCCCAATATCATTTTGCACTGTATATGACTATATAGACAATCTGTTAGGTCTAGGCAGAGTCCAACAGATCATATATCTCCGTCATTTTCAAACTTCAGTCTATGTACAATGTAGTTACATTGTCGTTTTTTTTATTGTAGATGACTTTTTACACGATCGGTTGGACACTGTCTAATATAACTATAGAAAGCTTCGATGGGTCACTAAAGGTAAAGTAGGAGTCAAAAGTGATGGTCACGATTTGTAGGTCGAAGTGCCGCAAGTTGTGGGCGGCGATGGATTTGGATCAGTTTGGCAACTTTATTTTCCTTGAAAATTGAGAAGGAATCAAACCATTCCTCTCACATCTCAGTCCCTTCCAATTCTTGTAAGAGATGAGGTTACCAAACTATTGAGACGTCGTGGTGTTGCTCCTGAGGACGATTTGGCGGCAACTGGCGCCAGAGACAGGGGGAGCAAGAGCAATCCTCCAAGCGACGCGTCGACGAATTGTTGCCATCCCCTGAAGCTTCAAAGGCTGGCCATGAGCGACGCCGCCGAAATTCCCAAATCAAACCGTGTGTGTGACCACTGAAATTTCCAATCCAACGCGGGCATCCAGTCATCCACCTATCGCCGTCGTCCTCCCCTCCAGTCCACTGTCCACCGGTCTGCGCTTCCGTTGTCCGTCCCGCAGCTCACCACGCTGCCTCCTCGCACCTTCCACCACCCGTCTGCTTCCCCTCTCTCTTCCCCAAAACAAGCAACGAGCAGAGGGCCACTCCCCTCCGCCGCTGCATTAAAAAATATCCGTATTTGGGGAATCCAACAAACCAACCCGAAATCTGTGTCTCGGGCAGGGGCAGGGCACCACCACCACGCGCGCCTCATCCCGTACGGCCATGACGAGCGCCTCCGAGCTCTTCACCGCGCGCCGCGCCGCCCGCGGGTCCCCCCGCCTCGCCGACGCCGACCCGGACCCGGATCCTCACGCCGACGCGCTTGCCCGGGACCCGCACGGCCTCGACGCCCGGAGGAGGCGCCGCGGGTGCCGCCCGCGCCGCCAGCTCGACGCCGCCGGGGACGTGCGCCAGCACCTGCAAACCGGGGCCCCGCCGCCGCGCCGCCGCGGGTCCTCCTACACGGTGAGAACTCCTCATTCCCGCTTCGTTATTTACTGCCGTATCGATTGCGTGCTGGTTGGATCGGAGCATCTACCGCTTTTCGATGGCAAAAATTCGTCGGGAGGATTGCTGGATTAGGACTCCGATTTCGGCTTGCCCGCAATTCGCTTTGAGGTCGGAAGCGTGGAGCTCTATGATCCCCGATTGCATAGTTTGGGGATGGGGAGGGAGCAACAGGGATCACACACTTGCACTGTTGCTGGTGTTAAACTTAACCGTTCGAATTGGTCAAACATATGGGACAGCAATCCTATCTGAGATTCTGAACCAAGCTTATGTTTCACGATATTTGAAATGAGCCTAGTTCATTACAGTGGTAGTGATTTCCTTGTCGTATTGACCACCTTGTGCGATTGATTGTCACCCTACCATCAGTGAAAGGTTTTACTGGATGGCACCAGACCACCTGTTTGTTTGCTAGTTGTGAATATATTTTGTGGGAAGTTGGTACTTGCAGTTTGCTTAATCAACATACATCAGCAATTTTTGTTTTTTGCAAGGCTTGATCTAGGAAATAGGCATACGCAGTTACAAATTGTTGCCTCACCTAGTCATGGACTTTTTTTTTTTTTTTGAACGAACACCTAGTCATGGACTAGCTTGGAACACACAGTTTGAACTTTTTGCTATGCTGGTTTACTATGTCATCCTGCATGTATCATCTAGCACTGTGGTTTTTGCTTTTAGATCCTTTGATCCATGCAATCTGGGATATTGGGTATGGGTAGTTGTAAGTCGTAACATTAAATCACAACCAAACTGATGTAACTATTTGCCCCCGTTGTTATCTATACCGAGCTACCGACTCAACTTAAGCTCAGGAACCATGCCATGGGCTACAATTTTCGTCTTCATTATTTGTGACAGATCATCAAACGAAAATATCTCTGTTTGCTCTCTGCAGGATCAGATCTTATCGTACATAGACAATAACAACATTGGGGATCCTGCAGCTCGGAGGAACAGACTTGATAGGTTGATGTTCAGAACAAATGAACGGCTTCCCGGTGCTGTACTGCAAGCCCAAGCACGTGTCCTAGAGAGACTGAGGGGCATTTCCCTCGGTTCATCTACCTCCAGACCATCCATCTCATTAGATGAATTTTCTGCTAGCGGCGTGTTTAGAATCATCGACTTCAGAAACAGGGAGCCCCGGCGCGAGGCAAATGGGCCCAACTCCTCATCGTTCCATTTGAGCAGTGAATCAGATGAAGAGAGGCCAGCCATCCCTTCCACTAACTTGCACAGGTCAACTGGTCTTAGCAAGGCCGCATTCCTGCGGCTACAGATTGAGATTTTTGAAGCTAGCAAAGATGATAACAGAGAGGCATCACCTGAGTGTTCCATTTGCCTTGATGGATTCTACGATGGAGATGAGCTGATCAGGCTGCGCTGCGGGCACAGGTTCCACTCCGCATGCTTGGAGCCATGGCTGCGGAAATGCGCAGACTGCCCATACTGTCGAACAAATGTACGGTCGCGATCCTGAATTCCTGATGACAAATCTTTGGTTCTAAATAGGATTATAACCACTATGAAGACGAACTGTTGTAAAATTTGCTGTTGTGGGCACCCCAGTTGTTAATCCGGTGCTCCTATGGTGAATTTCACTCTTGGTACTCTGAACATTCTATGTTGTGTGGCTCCGAAAGAGGTTTATGGTGTTGTGTGCGAGTGGAGGTTGATAGCAGTATAGCTTAGAAAGCACCCTTTTCTGTGTGTATATGTCGAGGGGAATCAGAGCAAATAATCATGGTCTACTCATGATAATGTTTCTAGTTCCAGATGAAAGGTGTCTACAAAACACTGAGCTGAAGGATCCCTCGTCACCTGAGTTGTGCAAATCGATATCAAAGCATCCGGTGATCCGGTCGACCGGTCGAGTCGAACAACGGGTGATCCAACACAAAAACGCTAGCATTTGGTCTCGTCACCTTGCCGAAATGCCGAGCTAGCGCACCATCTTGTGCTCATCGCGACGTGGGTACGGTCTTTCTGCGTTGAAGTACCGTGTGAAATACAAAAAAGCATGCAGGTCAAAGCAACTTTTCCTTGGAAATGATATATGGAGGCTTATGAGCGATTCTCTATAATGTTGGATGCAATGAAAGCAACAAATGCAAAGATGCATTTTGAGTATGTGTCTAAAGAGGGGCGGAAGACATATATTTGGCAGGGTTTTTCTGGACCTTTGATCAGAGCATCGAAGCATTCAAGCATTGTAGGCCCGCAACAGATGGCACATTTTTGACCAGTAAGTACAATGGGACCATGTTGATTTCTAGAATTGATGCATGTTGGTTCCTTTGGCATTTGCTTTGGTAAGAAAGGACACCGATATCTGGTCTTGGTTCCTTAGCCTTGTACGGCGTTTGGTTGTGGCCCTGAAGGTGATACATAAAACGTACACAACCGTTTCTATTCCTACCCTTTACCCAAAACCTAGGGTTTGAAGAAATGGAACCAAATGAAAACCTAAATAGCCGGATAGGAAATGAGAGGGAGCCACACGTTGTGGAGGAAATAGAGTTCAGGTGTGAAAAGGAACTAGAGTTCAGACCGCCCTGGAGAGCACTAAGAGAAGACTGTGTGGGAAACAATTGCACGAGGAACTAGGGTTCAGGTATGTGCTAGGCTTTTATCCTCCTAGGCTCAGGCCCTGTTTGGATCCTGTGCGTTTGCCCTTTTTTTTGCCGTTTGGATCCAAACACCTCCCGGCAAAAGGGCAAATGCTACAGTAACTAGCAACTAATCATGGCTTAATTAGGCTTAATAAATTCGTCTCGTCGTTTAGTCCTCATCTATGTAATTAGTTTTTTAATTAGGCTATATTTAATACTTCTAACTAGCGTCCAAACATCTTATGTGACATTTGCCATTTGCTATTTGCCATTTGCCATTTGATCCAAATAGGGCCTCAGTCGTGCCACGGGCGCCCCTGCAGACACCTCGGCACAGAGTCTACGGTGAGGTAACGAAAGGTGTGTTTGGATGTTTTGATAAAGCTTGCCTTGCCTTGCTAGGATAGGAGAGAAATTTGCTGCCCTTTCAAAGAAAAAAAAAATTGCTGGGCAAGGCTAGGCAAGGAACCAAACGGCTCCGAATCTCAGCACATGGTCAAAGCGCACCGAGGTGGCGGACCGGGTGCCACGACGGGAGCTGACGTGGCAAAGCTCCTCGGCAAGGGTATATACTTTTTTGACAAAGTTTCAAGAGGGCCTATTCGTCTAAAAAAAAGTTTCCGCGCGCCGCCCGCCTGTGCCTCGCTCTTCACCCGCGCCGCCGCCCCGCCTCCCCCCGCGCCCCCTCCCTCGCGCGGCCTCCTCGCCTCGCCTTCCTCCGGCGCCGCCGCCCCGCCTCCCTCCG
The DNA here is from genome assembly GCA_022530915.1 of Paspalum notatum. Lineage (NCBI taxonomy): Eukaryota > Viridiplantae > Streptophyta > Magnoliopsida > Poales > Poaceae > Paspalum > Paspalum notatum. The sequence continues at coordinate 6,090,320 of CM039684.1, forward strand.
CGCCGCCGCCTGCCGCCCTCTCCTCCGGCACCGGCTCCCGCTGCGACTGCGGCGGCTCGGCCAGGCGCGCACGCGGGGTGGCGCGACCGAGCGGCTGCCCGGCCCGCCAGGCTCGGTGGTGCGGTCAGGCGAGGAAAAGTTAAATCGCATTCAATCTCCTGCTTCAGCCTTCAACCTCCGCCATTGCAAACCTAGCCGGCTCGCCGTACGAGCTTGCTCCCCTCTCCACATCCGCGCCGCCTTTTCAGTCCCCCAGTACTCCACGCCGCATATCTCCCTGCGTCGGTCGCGCCCCCGGTCGTCACCATCCTGTCCTCTACATCGCTGCTCCTTCCCGACATGTCTAAGAAGCCCGGGAAGCCGCCGCCGCCGGCGTCGCAGGAGGGGAGGGCGGAGCTGTTTGCTTCATGCTCGTTCGCCGACCTCGGTCTCCACCCTACCCTCTGCGCCCACCTACAAGGTCACGCTCTATCTTTCCATCATCCTCCATTTTTTGCCGTCTCTGTATGACTGTATCACCATGAATTTCTTTTTGTTCGAGCTTAGCCTCAGTATAATATCTTATCCAGTGAATGTCTGATCGAGTTTGCTACACAAATTTCGTGTCCTTAGTTTATTTTTTAGCATTAATTGGGGCAACAAACGTACGTAGCCCTTGGTGGTTGTTCGAATTTTTGGAGGTCAGGCCTGAAGAAATTGATGGTCCAATAGAGGATTTCTATCAGCGCCTTTGGTTTAAGGGGGTACACTCACGTCATATGTCAGTCTACTATGCAAAATCAATGGTGTCGTCTATTCTTCTGCTTGCTAAGTAGTATATGAAAATGTGCATAATTTGCCAAAGCGATGTGCAATTTTCTGCTTGCTAAATAACATTCTTCCATTCTTTAATTTAGATAAGATGAATTTCCAAGCACCGACACGAATTCAAGCTGAGGCAATTCCAGTTGCCATGTCAGGACAGCACATGTATGCTAATTTTCATAATATATTACAGATCCTTAACTGAAGTATTTTTCTTAAAACAGATAAACAATGTTTGACATTGCCAATTTCAGGCTAGTGAAGGCTGCAACTGGGACTGGGAAAACCCTTGCCTACCTTGCACCTATTGTTCACCTTCTCCAGATGAGGGAGCCTCGTGTTGACAGAACTCATGGAACTTTTGGTAATTATTACCTGTTCTGTTTTTTTAATATTTCATGTGCTGCATTTCATGGTTAAATTCAATTTTCCCTCCTGATTATGTTATTTTCCTTAGACAATGTATTTAGCCACCAAATTTGAATGTTCAATAAAACCAGGTCTCATTCTTTCCTTTCTGTATAACCTTACACTATCCGCTGGTTTGTCTAGAATTTATGATCTTCTGCAGAATTTGTTCCTTGGATTCATTATCTTATTTTGTCACCTTGGAAAGGAAGTGCGACAGATTAAAATTGTTGATGCATCATACATTTTATTTTGATTCACCTGGCAATCTCGTCTTCGACTCTTCGTGTGATTCTGGTTTGTGGTTATTTCCAATGGAATTTCAGCAGGTTAGCTATCCTTATAGAAAAAAAAATGATGCTGATCAGTAGAGTATGCATCAAATATAAATCATCTGGTGCACATGATCAACTACTAAGTGATTATGAGTTTTTGACTCATCTACTAAAACCACATCGTGTTGTATAATGAAGGAAAAATACCCTATGCTGACAAATTCTTCTCTTAATCCTCCTTTAATACCGTTGAATGTTACTAACTATTTGATGGCAGCATTGGTTCTTGTGCCAACACGAGAGCTATGCCTACAGGTTTATGGAATTGCGCAGCAGCTGGTTCATCGCTTTCACTGGATTGTCCCTGGGTATGTCATGGGTGGGGAGAACAGAGCAAAAGAGAAAGCAAGACTGCGAAAAGGTATATCTTGTCCCATAAAGTCATTTATGGGAATCAAATGTACCTCTATGTTATATCATGTGTTGACTCTGGACAGTTGTTTTTAGGAATATCAATTCTCATTGCTACCCCTGGGCGCCTTCTTGACCATTTACAGCATACTGCTTCATTTATTTATTCAAATCTGCGCTGGATAGTTTTTGATGAAGCTGACAGGTTTGATAGCGCTGGTCTCATCATTTTTTTTTTCAAAGAATGTCTCTTATTCGGTGGGCACAATATTTACCACACTTGTGTTTGTACTAATGCAGCATTCTTGAACTCGGTTTTGGAAAAGCAGTTGAGGATATTCTAGAGCACTTGGGTTCAAGAAATGGCGTTCCTAGTCAAAATAAAAACAAAGGGGAGCATATCCGAAGGCAAAATCTTCTCTTGTCTGCAACTCTTAATGAGAAGGTGAATCGGTTGGCCAAAATTAGTTTAAAAAACCCAGTGATGATTGGCCTCGATGATCAGAAGAAGCCTTCAGGAAAATCCAACATTATGGGTGACAATTGTACTTCTCTATTATCTGATGAGGAGGAGGATGAAATACTGGAAAAGCAGAATGGTTTGATGGAACATGTGGTTGATGATTTCAAGCTTCCTGCACAATTGGTTCAAAGATACGTTAAAGGTAACAAGTTGCTTGCCTTGAACTTTTTAAAGCTCATGCTTATCATTTCTTGCTTAGGTGGTATAACAAAGCTTTTCTTTTATTTAGTTTCATGTGGTTCAAGGCTTGCAGTCCTTCTTACGATTCTCAAATCTCTATTTGAAAGACAAGTCTCTCAGAAGGTGATTTCCACTTATGTCCTGAAGCTGTTTACATTTCACTGAACTATACTTTTTTTTTACTTCGAGTTGCCACAGCTGGAAGACCTGAGACCTCAAACTATTATGAGTTACCTCCCTTTTTCCCCTTTTGCAGGTTGTTGTTTTCTTGTCAACCTGTGACTCTGTAGATTTTCACCATACAGTACTCAGCCAGCTTGAGTGGAGCTCTGGCCCACAACTCGATATGGATAAGAAGAAAAAATTCCTGAGCTGTAAAGTGTTCCGTTTACATGGTAATATGAAGCAGGATGATCGCAAGAAGTCATTTTTGGGTTTTGGTTCTGAGAAATCTGCAATTCTTGTATCTACCGATATTGCTGCTAGGGGTTTGGACTTTCCAAAAGTCAAGTACATAATACAGTATGATTCTCCAGGGGAAGCTTCTGAATACGTTCACAGGTACCTGACCCATCTCCTTGTCTGATGCACTTCTGGTTGTTGTTTAGATCTAAGAAAATAGAACTAGTTTTGATAAAAAACATGTTTTAAGAGGATTTTTAGGGAAACCAATTTTAGGTTTGTTATCAGATAGCGCGTTTTGAAAATTCTTTGTTTGGCTCTCCAAAACCTAGAATAATTAACATTACGACTATATAGGCTGAAACGTTAGTATATTTATCATTTAATCAATTTTATCAAGGTCTTTGCTACAATCACAATGGCCATGTCTAATGGAGGTGCAGCAGACTGTTGATGTACATGCAGAATAGTGCTATATGAAAAAAAAGTTTTGGTAAAAGCACTCCGTAATTGTTTTCCGTAAAACTTGAAATCCTGGTTGTGGAGAATCAATTTTATATACAGGAGTTTGTTGTCCTAAGGAGGTCTGACCCTTCCCCAAACTGTGGGCAAGCAGGAGCTTATGCACTGGGCCTGCCCTTTTAGGAGTTAGTTGTCCTAAAGACCTAAACAAACAAAGCTTTGGTGTCTGTTAGTTTAAAACTGGCACTGGGCCGCTGGTTTTTCTTGTACACGAGCTTTGGTGGTAAAGCTGCTGCCTTGTGACTAGGAGGTCACGGGTTCAAGTCATGGAAACAGCCTCTTGCAGGAATGCAGTGAAAGGTTTGCGTACAATAGACCCCAAGTGGGTCCGACCCCTCCCCGGACCCTGTGCAAGCGGAAGTTCATGCTCCGGGCTGCCCTGCCCCTTTTACCTCCTAGTTTTTGTGAACGAGTAGTCGAGTAAATATCACGAAACTACAGGTTATTTGTCAAACTTATTTTAAAAACTACAGCTTTAACATGTCAAAAGTTCCACAAAATTACATAACTAAGAAATTATATCACAAAACTACAAATTTAGTGAGCAATGTACCACATAGTTCCATATTAGTTTCCGTCTTTCCGATGTTCACTTCATTGCTGTTATAGAACATCTTTTATCTAGCAGGTTGCTTATACGAAGGCAGACATACAGTGTATTCTTAATTGCTATTTTGTTCTGTAGTTTCTTATGAAGATGCTAAACGCCAGATATATAAGCAACACCAATAGTTTGCATGCTGCTTTGCCTTTGCTAGTTCTGTTTTAATAACACCATCCACTCCATTATAGGGTTGGAAGAACTGCAAGGATCGGTGAAAAGGGGGAGGCTCTCCTCTTTCTGCAACCTATTGAACTTGACTACTTGAAAGATCTGGAGCTGCACGGTGTTTCACTGACAGAATACCCCTTTCAAAAGGTTTTGGATAGTTTTCCTATAAATGGAGAGAAGCCCCACAAAAGGAAGCAAATATCCTTAGACATGCATCCTTGGATAATGTCTCTGCAGAGGTCGCTGGAGGGTTTCGTTGCAGCCGAGGTAATACATATTACCTTTTCTTTCTTGTGACTGTTTGGTAAACAAGTATCATGTTTCACCCTTTAATGATGAGAAAACTTGCACATGCGGAATACTTTTGCTGATTGTTATGAGTATCGTAGAATATCGTGAAAGTAAGCTTTAAGCAATGGATATCAATTAATATACCCTGATACTCTTATCCAGGATGCAACAAAGAAGCTTGCCAGGGATGCCTTCTGTTCCTGGGTTCGTGCCTACACTGCCCACCGAGGTGAACTGAAGAAAATTTTCATGGTGAAGAAGCTCCACCTGGGCCATGTTGCGAGGAGTTTTGGGCTAAAGGAGCAGCCGTCTTTGGTGGGAAGGTCACACCAGGTTCAGCTAAAGAAGAGGAAGAAAGAGCAGAAGCGCGAACGACCTGCCAAGAGGAGAAAGCTCCCCTCTAAGAAGTGAAGTCGCACACCAGAAGTGCTGGCATTGCTTGACTCCGATTGCGGATCCTGATCCGCTCAAGTTTTGGAACTAACTGCTGCCGTGCCCTAAGTTGAATCCTCGGACAAGGCCTAATGTAGTACCCGCACACCATGGCAAGTGCTGTAGGGCCTTGACATGAGCTATTTTATTGGCGAGATAACTCTTTTGGATATTGGTTTGAATGAAGGAGCTAGCAACAGATGAACAACTGTTGGATGTTTGTTGAAATGAGATCATGTATTGTGTTGCTGCCCACATTGTTTTTTTTATTTATCAGAATCTCACGCCTGCTGGCTGCCGCTCCCCCCTCTCAATCAGTTTATTCAGATAAACATCACTCTGAGGCTTTTGGCAAAGTAATCAGGCAGCCAGCCGTGTACACTCACCCTACTTGTACCATTAAGTCATGGATGAGCCAAGTGCTTGCTGTACCCAATAGACAAATCCTGCAGCCCTCCGCATTTGAGGGTTGAGACTTGAGAAGCTGTTACGTTAGCCTGAGCTCGAGCTTGTTCGAGGTACTGCAGCTGCAGGAGCTGACCGTCGCCGAGTGCTAGGAGACTGCAGTTTGCAGAGCTTGCTTGCTTTCGCTCATTCGATGCCCCGATGGCGAGGCGGCAGCAACGGGGGTATATATGTGGCTCCTCCCGCCGAGCGCCGGATGCGGACAGCTGTCGTCGGGACGTTTTCTCAGCTAACTGCTCCTCTCCGGACTCCAGGACCAGGAGCACCTGCGCTGGGGATGTGGATGCACTTGCCCGGTGACCCAAGCATATGCGACGCGGTGGATAGCGGTGAGGCTAGCAGCCAGTGAGCTGCCAGTTGAGCTACAGCTGAAGATGAGAGAAATACGAAACTTCACATGATTTCTCATAAACACGAATTTGCAACATGTCATTCTTGTCTGAGCTTAGCAGTGACATTCAATTTCTACTTTCTACACAATCAACACCTTACAACGGCAACAGGCGTACAATGCTGGGGGCCTTGAACATTCTAATTTCAGTGTAAAGACAGGACTGTCGGTCTGCCAGGTTCCCAATTTTGTTGTAGGTGTGACAAAGTATAAGCAGATACGGTTACAGTTATTCTATGGCGCCTTTCACATTTCGCACCAGAACCTATCCCCCTAAGGAGCTCTAACAGTTCAGATGGCAACTCCTACAAAAATTCACCACCTTCCGTGTCAGCAGTGACCAGTGAAGGCAATAGCATTGATGCATGATACTACAAGTCTTGCAATTCTGTTGCTAGCAGTCTAGCACCTAGCAGCATGACCACCGGTCCAGTGCTCCACTATTTTATACTGGACCATTGGATATTTCCAATCAGTCACCGAGGATCAACTTCGAGGTGCATCATCAACCATGCAAAGCCCCGCGCAGAGCATATTAAGGATGAAGCCGACCACCCTAGAGATGTTTTTCAAAGGGCGAAGCAGACTGCCCTGAACGTGTGACAAGTTACTCCAATCAGATCACTTCACACGCTTTTTGACCTTGATTACCAAAAACGGTCTGCCATAGTTTCCATATGCATGCCTCAGGCTCATATTGACCAAAAGTTAATCAACTGCCATATTACTATACAAGCTGCTGATCTTGTGAGGCTAGAAGTCCAATCATGACTCATGAGCCAATAAAAATAGTCACCATATGGTCCTCAATATGCACACAACTGCAAAGTAGACGAAATCATAAATATGTATACAATGGGAAAAATTCAAATTTGCAACAGCGAAGGGTAACTGACAAGACAGGAAATGTGCCAGGTCAAAATATAAGATGCAAATTTCGTAACAAGGATTAAATGTGAATGTAAGTGCGAGGAAAAGGTAATAAATTTGTGTCAGAAAAACCAAGTAGAAAAAGTTACTCAGTGTAGACAAGCTCACCAACTATAGACACATGAGAAAGTAAAGAAATATGAAACAAAAACACCATGCAACATTTCTACCAAGATTCATTCACAATTGGATCTAGTTAACTAATAAATCTATGTTCAGAATCAACAAATTTATAGTGCTTGACTGAATCTAATAGTACTAGTTTTTATTTCTATTTACTTGACCAAGAAACAGAACCAAAGAAAGAATAGGCATGCCAGACTAACTTACATATTACAAGAGCAGCAAGTGCTAAAACAATCAATTGAGCAGGGCGCCCATATCGAATTTGATACTGAGATCTTTGAAGTTGTCTACGAAGGGCTCCAAGCCAGCCATAAAGTTTCTTATTGTATGTACCCTCATCACAAGTGCTCAAACAACTCTTGTTCCTTTCAAAGCATCCATCTAAGCCCTGCAATTAGGAAAATCCGTATAAAGGTTAGAGCACTAAGATATAAAGAAACGAGCTATAGAACAAAGGACCTTTTTACATCATCCAAGTAGTATCCATTTACCTGACTCAATTGAGAAGTATTCAGAGGGATAGCCTCTTCGACATCGTGTTGGTTAACCCTAGCCCACCTCACAGCTCCATTTTTGCACTTTGTTCTAGGCTTGGATTGCAAGGCACTCGTCAATGCACATGCACATGTTTTAACTATCTTAAGCAAAGGTGCTTTATGTGGGCCATCAGATGATTGTTCTGCGGCTCCGTCACATTCATTAGGGATTGACATACTCCACGATCCTATATCAGCACTAGCACTAACTGCCCTTCTGTGCCCACGATGCAAATCTTCCTTTGCTCTTCCTGAAATCAAATCTGTGGAACCAGCTGAGTCCTTGGAGCTGTCAGTTGATATATCATTTTTCATCCTTGCTGCATTGCTGCCCACTTCAATATCACCTGCTGAAGGAATTGTGACCACTTTGTCTTTCTGTTGAAAAGGACTGGCAGATAGGAAAGCTGCAAGGTCGTCCCTTTCATCCTCATCCAAATGAACCCAGCTCAACGGGCCCCTCCCCTCTGCGATATTGGATTCTTTCAAGTTGTTCTCGACCTCTAATATGCGATAGCCAATTGCCGCAACAAAGTCATCATGCCTAACCCTTGTATCTTTTCCTGCTGAGATAACCTGGTCACTCGATCTGATTGCACGCTCCAGTTCATCAAGCTGAAAGAAGCATAAGTCAAATTAAAAAAATGAGCTTTTGAATCGAAGAAACTTTAGCAGCATTCTTCAAAATTTTGCGCATAGTTACAAACAGCATATTTTTAAAGGTTTGGCCACTAACACAAAAATGGATGGATACATTATCCAACCAAGCACTGTTATCGCTTATCACCTCAATCAAACTCACACGTACATAAATGCGTTTTTTAAACAGTTTGCCTAACATGGCAACTCAAATTTTTTTAAACGAATGGCTGGGGAGCTGCCTGTTATTATACTAAGATGAAGAACCCAAGAGGGAATATGGCAGCTCGCAAGCAGAAGAAATGAATCAAACACTATGCCAAGCTCAATTGTCAGAAGCAATATCATATCTTGTGTGTCTACTAGCTACCTAGGATACGCTCCAAAACATTATGTACGTATTTAGCAAGGGGACTGCATCAGTCGGACCCTGGGGCAGCAGTATAGCTGGAAAATGAACGAGGGTAGGGCGACCAATTCACCTGCCACTTGGCGGTGCCAAGCGCCGTATGCAGCTCGCGGCGAAGCTCGGCGGCTGCAGGTCCTCCACTAACGCTTGCGGCCTCCGAATCGCCCCCGCTCCTCTCCTGCACCCATATCCTATACACCGATTCCATCCTGCGTGAAGGAAGACCCAAGAAACCGCGAAGCTTAGCACCAGATCAAGAAGAACGCTAGGGAACACACTAGAGCCGCGCCAGCGAACACAGAAACCAATATAGGAAAAAGCAAAGATCGACGAAATCGGAAAAAAAGAAAAGATGGTAACGCACCGATCGGCGGATTCCTGAACCTCCTCAGCGGCGAGGAAGAAGGGGTCCTTCTCCCAGCGGTCGAAGGACGTCGCCATGAGGATCTCGCTGCCCTTACGGATCGAGACCGAAAACCTCGAGAGAGGGGAAGATCGGATTCAGGATTTGGCGATGGTGGCGCGGTGGGGGAACGGCGAGCCTGCTGCGTTTCCGCCCGCCCCGCCCGCTTTTGCTCGCCGCTATTTCCTTGCGGGTGCTGGGCAGGCTGGTGGTCGCCTATTATTTGCGTTGCTGTGGACGGCGCGTGGGATCGCCTCCGCTGCCGTGCGGGGAACGTGTGTGTGGGTGCGGCCGCTGGCGCTGCCGTGTCAGATGCCACTGATGACTGTTACCATCAGATTATGCTGCCAAGTTGTTGCCATCGAAAATGCGTGTATATGCTGCCGCTGTTCGAGGCGGAACTGCTGTTTATTTTACTAGATCTCTGGTTTATCTTTCGGTTTCGTCTTTCGTTGTGGAATGTTTATTCATTTATCGGCAGCCTAACACAGGCAGCGCGCTGGGGTAGGGTAGGGTACCTCTCGCTGCGTCGGCTTCCCACCCACGCGCTGATTGACGGCTTCAACTATGGCGGTCTTAAAATCTCCTGTCGGCTGTTGCTTGCCGCGTCCGTTGCCACTAGTCAGAGGGTGGATTCTCGAGCAGATCTTCTAGTAGTTCCGTTATTTACATCAGCAGTACCGGCAGAAAAGGAACATGCGTCCAAAAAAATGGATTGACCGGCGGATTGTCAGCATATGAATCTAGTTTGGTTGGGCACTTGGTGAAGTTGCCTGCAGCCTCAACCAGGCCGTCGATTTCGGCTGCCTGAAGCTGGATTGATCATTGATGTGCCTGGGCGAGCGCTCACAGGCGAGGCTGCAACCAAACTAGGGTATACCTGAATCTGATGGCAGTTTCAGTTTTCAACCTCTCCCACTTTCCACCATTGATTTTTTTTTAAAAGAAAAAAGGACATAGCAAAGCAGACTTTTCAGTGTTCACAAAATCCGGCGAGCGGAAAAACATAAGTTATTGATCCACGATATATGCGACAGATATCGCCAGGATGAAACCTGACAGGCTGGACTAACACGAAACTCCCAAGTGTACATGTTATTACCAGGTTGTACTTGGAAGCTGGAACTAAAGTTGTAAAAGAGTTTAACTATTGAAATAGGCTGGCAGCTCCAACAAAGTCATTGACACAGCTGGTATTTTCTGCGATCACGCGCCATCAGGAATGCCGTAACAGCCTGGCTCACATCTTCAGCTCCGTCGTCCATGTTCCCTGGACGCTGGGCCGTTTCGTCACATGCCTGGTCCGCAGCTTCACCACTTTCCTGCCCAGAGAGTTCCTTAGCCTGGTTGCTTGCAAGAGTATTTCCTCAGGCGGTAGATTTCTCACGCAGACCACTCGCTCGTTATGGTTTTCTGCACAACGACGTAACTGGTTACGAAATTGACAAAAAAAGTTTCTTCAGGAAAAAAAAATCGGTGTAGCCATGGAAACAACAAAGACAAGACAGCAATAAAATAGAAGCTATATGACAGTTTCATTCGAGGAATACACTCCTAGTACTGTCCAATACTATAGTGATTTATTTTAGTTGTGGAATATACCAATCCTATCCTATAAGATATTGCTTGCTTGGTTGTTTCTAACGGTCCCATTTATTCCCAAATAACATGTCAGGTTACGCTGTAATGAAATGACTATTCCAATGGCATTTCCTTGAAAAAAATCCAAATATCTTAATGCCAGTATCAGAAGTGGTAGCCCTATCAGAAAACCAGTTCCGCAAAATTCACAAATTATATTACAATGGAAAAGGCAAACTAGATCTTACTGTAAATTCCCTTCAAGTTAGGATGTTGACCGCGGACAAGCTCGGTCACCACTTCTAAGTGTGGATTCTTTTCTTTAAAGGCTGGAAGATGTGCCTCCATGAAAGCCCTGCAATCAGAAAAAGTGTTAGTTGTGGAATTGGAAATTAAGACATTGATATCCAGTAACAGTAGCAATGAGTATGAAACCAGCCCCAGGTTTAGTCTGAAGCACCACACGGCTACCACTAAACTATGATGCGCTGCTCTAAGGGCCTGTTTGGATCCATGCAGATAATGAAAATCTGCTAAACTTTAGCGCTTTGAATCCAAACAGGTTCAGATAATGGGGAGATAATGATTATCTGACTTCAGATTTTCATTATCTCGTTATCTACTCAATGCTAGATAATATCGGCTAATGGGAGATAATTGAACTTTTTCTTCCTTACTCCACCTATTATCTAATCTATTAGTTATGGATCCAAACACTACCACCTATTATCCATCAAGTTAACCACTATCTAGCTAATACTGGCTACTACCTATTAGCTAGATAATGAAAATCTACCGTGGATAAAAACAGGCCCTAAAAGGAATGTGTTTTGACTTGGCAAAATTCTGTTGACGGAACACAAATACAGGCAGAGCGCATGATTCTAATGTGGCAACCAATAGCCTGCAATTAGTATAAATCGCAACTAAATTGACAGCTCTTAACTTCTTCTAAGATATCAGTACTGCTAATCCCACAACACATTTCCCTGTCTACAAATAAAATTTCAGGCTTTCAGCACAGGAAATCCGTAGAAAAGCTAGAGAGGCAACAGCATAGTTCTTTTTTGTTCTAAATCTTAACTGCATACGCGCCACACGCGTCTCAGAGGCGAATCTTTCGCTGGGCATAGAAGACCATCTAATCTCGACTGATTCTCGCAGCAGAACTAAATAAACCGAACCAAAACACCATACTGTAAAAGAGTGAGGAACCAAAGCTATATCATACCTGATCCCCCTGCTGCTCCCTCCCCAATCGCAGTAGTTTACCACAAGCTTCTGCAGCTGCCAGACCCCTCTCAGCGCCATCCTGCCACCGCTAAGGATCAACACAACCAGGTAAGAGGAATGCACAGCCCAATAATTTGAGCCTTCCTTAGAAGCCGGTCAGATGAGAGAACAGAGATGCGAGGAGGAGGTCTGCATTGCTCACCGATGTTCTTGGCTCCCCGTCGAGTCAGCACAGGGGACAGCGCACCAGGGGTACGGCCGCTGGCCACGGATTCGCGTAGATGCAAGAGGATCCGGGGGCAGGGAGGCCGGCGGCCTGGGCCGGGGGCGGCGGCGGCGGCGGCGGGGTCAGGGGCGGCGGTTCTGTCGCGAGGTAGGGAAAGGGGGGCGGCCGCAGGGTCGCGACTCGGGAGAGGAGCTGGGGGCTGGGCCGACTCGCCCGCGTGGTGAGGGAGGGACAAGGGAAGGAGAAGCTGCGGGCCGGCTGGGCTGGAAAGGCGGCCTATTAGGATTTTTAGATATTTGTGTGAATTTTTTAAGTAAAAATGCTATTTATTTTGTCCATAGTTTTGGAAATCAACTTGTAAATTTGAGTGATGTTTGATAGGCTCAATATGAGCTATTAAACAACCATACATATCCCAACAGTTAGCATAAGTATAGATGCTATTTAAATATACACGGTAGTGAGTGCATTGTATTGAGATAGTTGAACTTGATATACAATTTGTTTGAAAATTCGTATATCATATAACACTTTGGAAGTTACAAAAGGTCAAATGAAAATGGGACTCACCATATCTCCAACAACCCATTTGCTGTCAAGTTCAGATACGCACAACACAGACTGTCCTCCACTCCTACAATGAAAAGCATCGCACATTTGCGCATGCACAATACTAACACATAAACGCCGCGTCTCGTCACTGCATCAATATCTTTACATGTTACCATCTGGATGCCCATATCTTTGTCTGGACAGGTGAGATACGCACCATTTTGTCCCTGCAAGTCAAAAGAGATTCAGATACGCGCAGCAGCGTCGGAGCCACAGCTCGCGCGCGCTCGGCCCCCGTTCAGATGGGCATTGCGCGGGCGGCGGCCGCACCCTCCAACAGAAGAAAAGTTGAGCAGCGTCACGCGCGCGCGACCCAGAAAAACGCGTCTTCCACCCGTGGCGTCGTGCCGTGCGCCCGCTGTCCACCGGCGAACACGCCCAAGAACTGGCTGGCTGCTGCGGCCGCATATACCACCAGTCCACCACCCGGTCCTCAGCGGACGCAGACACCACACCGAAGCATTTCTTCGCCTTTCTTCAACTCGCCCACACACCCCACTACACACACGGACAAAGCAAAGCGTGACGGCCAACGCAAAAACCCTCGAGTCTGCGTCTGTGTCCCTCTCGATCGCCTCGCCGTGCAAGCTGTAGAAACGCGCATGGGAGGCTTGAGGCGGTGGCTGCCGTTCTGCGGCGGCGGCGGCGGGTGCTGCTGCTGCGGTGAGGGCGGCGGCGGACGAGGGGGCGTGGCGGATGGCCTGGTGTGGGGCGTCGACCTCAAGGCGCACGCGTCGGGGGACTACTCCATCGCCGTGGCGCAGGCGAACGAGGCGCTCGAGGACCAGGCGCAGGTGCTGGCGGCGCCGGGCGCCACGCTCGTCGGCGTCTACGACGGCCACGGCGGGCCCGAGGCCGCGCGGTTCGTCAACAGGCGCCTCTTCTCCCACATCCAAGGTACGGTGGGAAAAGATTGATGCATGGTCCGATCCATCAAGCCGATCGAGTGCCTCCCAATCCCACCAAGCTGACATTTTTTTCCTCCTCCCCTACCTAACGACAGACTTTGCGGCCGCGAACGGGGGCCTGTCGGCGGAGGTGCTCCAGAAGGCGTTCGGCGCGACGGAGGACGAGTTCGTGGGCATGGTGCAGAAGTCGTGGCCGTCGCAGCCGCGGATCATGTCCGTGGGCTCCTGCTGCCTGGTGGGCGCCATCGAGGCCGGCACGCTGTACGTTGCCAACCTGGGCGACTCGCGCGCCGTGCTGGGCCGCCGCGCCGGCGGCCGCAGGGGCAGCAAGCGGGTGGTGGCGGAGCGGCTGTCCAGGGACCACAACGTCGCCGACGAGGACGTGCGGCGGGAGGTGGCGGTGATGCACCCGGACGACTCGCACATCGTGCTCAACAGCCACGGCGTGTGGCGGATCAAGGGCATCATCCAGGTGTCCCGCTCCATCGGCGACGTGTACCTCAAGAAGCCCGACATCTGCAGGAGCAACCCGATGCTGCAGCAGTCCATCTGCCCGTTCCCGCTGCGCCGCCCCGTGATGAGCGCCGTGCCGTCCATCACCACGCGCAAGCTGCGCCCCGGCGACCGGTTCCTCATCTTCGCGTCCGACGGGCTGTGGGAGCAGCTCAGCGACGACGCCGCGGTGGCCATCGTGGCCGGCAGCGCCAGGAAGGGCGTGGCCATGCGCCTGGTGCGCGCCGCGCAGCTGGAGGCGGCGCGCAAGAAGGAGGTCAAGTACGACAAGATCCGGACCATCGAGAAGGGGCACCGCCGCCACTTCCACGACGACATCACCGTCGTCGTGCTCTTCCTGGACAAGTGCAGGGGCGCCGGCGGCAGGTCCGGCCCCGAGGACATCGATGGCACCTACGCCCCCGTGGACGTCTTCTCCTACAGCCCCGGCGGCGGCGACCACGAGGACCCCACCAGGCCCGTCCTGCGTTGAGACTGAGACTGATGATCGGTTGGTGCCTTATTGGTGGCCTTGCTCGTATCGTCGTGATTCCAGACTGAACATACTCTTTGTTTGTTTCTTTCATCAGTGACTGCTTGCTTTGCCTTTGTTTCGCTCTCTAAACAAAACGAGAGGGGGAAGTACATGAAAAATCCCTGAGTTGCCTCGATCGTTTCGGGATTTTCGCCTGTTCCTGCATGAATTTGAGTTGTAATTTCCCGTTCGGTGAGGCCTTGCAGAGATTGGCATGGAATGACAGGGAACACAGTTCAATTCACTGCCAATTCCTGTCAATCTATGTCAAACCGAACAAGGGATGAGGCGGAGAATTCGTTTGTAAATGTCACATACAGGAATATCGAACATACTGGTGTCAGTCAGTCCATGTGCCGTAAAACTGTAAATGTTCATCGATCCTTTAATTTTTTTTTGGCTCTTTTATCCAAAATAAAAAGAAAGAAAATGTGAAATTCCAACGAGTGAACTGCCAAGCCGCCGGCTGGTGTGGTCACTCTCACTCGTCAGCGGTCATGGTCTTGGCGACGGTCTGCTTTAGAATATGGGCGATGTGGAAAGAGAGGGCAGTATCGTGGATCGGTTCAACCGGCATTATGATCCTTGACTGGCCAGTCAAAAAGAGCTAGTAATAATGGCATCGATGCTCCGATGACCAGCTAGCAGACGGCCGGCCGGTATCGGTATCGGTATCATCACAGGAAATGGTGGATGAACTGATGATGAACGACGACGATCAAGTTGCTGTTGCCCTGAATATCTGCTGGCTCTGTGGGTCTTCTCTCCCCTCTCTGTGCCCGTGTGGATCGTCTCGAAGAAAACACGCGGAAGCATCTTCAGTAGAGTCTACTTTGGTACTACTAGGACTACTGTTTATGCGCAGGATAGATAGATAGATCATAGATAGATAGTGTTAATGCGTTATGGAATTCATGTATCTGAATTTATGCATGAGCTATAAAAGTCTAGGGTTTGGACGGAAGGGCTTTGCTGAATCCGGAGCAGTCACCTGATAATGAAACGAAACGGCCGGATCGGAGGCGAGCCCCTGCGCGCCCACCACGGCATGGCCCGTCGTCTACGCCAGCATCCACTCCACGCGAGCCATCGGTATCTCCACTGACCTGCTGGCCATGACCCGGTCCAGGTCGCCTCCTATTCCACCTCTCATTCTGTTAGCATCACGCGTGACACTGATGGCCTGCTGGTGGCCAGACCAGCAGACAGGCTCACAGCACATCATCCACACGGAACGAGAACAGCTAGCCATCCGGCTTCCGTCCTCTTCTCGTTCTGGATCGTCTGCGTGCAGGCCGGCACAGAAAAAAGAAAGACTTTTTGGAATCCATCCGTTGAGGTTCTTGCTACGAAAGGTGCAGGGATGATAGATGCTGACTGCATGCGATCCAGATGACCGGCGGCAGACGACAGCACGCCCCTAGTTTGTCTGTTTTCCCTCCCTGACGGCGACTTCCTTGGCTAGCTTCTTGTTGCGCCGCGGTCAAGATCGACTCTCCTCCGTAAATGGTTGTGCCTGCGCGTTGGCGTGTGCGTGTTCATGGAAATTGCAGGCGACGGTTGGGAGCTAGCAGTGGAGACGGGACCTGGATCTGGATAGCGTCTGAATGATCGATCGATCGATCGATCGGTTTGGTCGCGGAGAAAGCGTGGGCGCCCTAGCTGATCATAGCCCTCTAGACTCTAGACTCTAGTCTTGTGCAGTAGTACTAGTACGATACTCCTATGCTTAACTCGAGACTCGACAAGAACCATGATCAGGCCACTGGAGATCGTACGTAGGGGGCCTAGCTACAAGTGTTTTGTTTTACCTCCGGTCATTATCATCGCCTTTGACCAAAATCACAGGTGGTCAACGACGGCCGTGATCTGACACGGCCGTGATCTGACAGTTACTCTCTCTTTGTATAAAAAGTATACCGTTCTTCTGAAATCCAGTCGAACGTTTTTTAGATTATCTGATGAAGTCAAATTGTTCTATGTTTCACTAAACAATGATTCAATAGCTGAACTAATGATGTTTATCCTGATCGACAAGTTGGGCTCGATCCTTCCAAAGCCCGGAAATTTTAACGATGCTGGAGTCCTTCACGTTGGCTTAAGAGCTGGGCCTACACCCGATGTGCTAAAAAGTCAAGTCTAAGCCCATTTCGGGCCCATAGTGCCATTAGACAGTCCATGAGCAAGTCTAAACGCACTCCATTTGTTAGGTCCTCTATCTCTATCTCTTTCTCAGGAAAAAAAAAAGTGTGTTGTTATGGGAACTCACCAAAGCGTATCCATGGCGGCTCTTGCCATTGGCCTCCTAAGCTGTTTGTTCTGCTCGAGTAATTCTCACACAGCATTGTTTAATCACGCTTAACCAAATGGCCTGGTGCCTGCCTACCAGATGAAAGCTGTTTTTCATTGACATTCCTTTCTCCTTTATTTGCTGAGTGGGCAGCAGACAGCATGCATGCAAATCATACTCTACACTTGAAGGACCACAAGGACCACAATGCATTCCTTCTTCTTTTAGTTTTATCACTGTTCCCTTTCTGAGTTGGAAATCCACTTTCAGAAATAAACAAGGGCATTGTAGTACTCCTGCATCAGAGTTCATTGGTTATTAATCTGATTGGAACATTACTTTTCATTGTTTTTTTTCCAGTTCAAAAAAAAAACTTGTCCAGTCCACACTTGATTAACTAGTTATGGTTCAGACATCATCAGATCCATCATGCATTTTGGCATGTTGAGCCGTTCTTAATTAAAAACCTGTAGTTTAAAGATCAAAACTTGGTGGAATGGCTTGCCATGAGCCTACTATCAGTATCATTCAGAGAATACAAGTATTATGTATACATTAGCAAAAATGTTACCAAGAAAACAAGCAATAAGCAAATTTAAAGTTATTGTTAGCGTTCTTGCATGCAGAGTAGGCCTTCTGCTCTCTGCATATGTTCTTGCAAAAGTAAACACGGTACAGTTAGTAGCTGCTACGCGAAGCTAATCAGCATAATACAATTAACCGAGTGGAATCTGACAAGCGCGCGTTGCCTAACTTCTTTAGGTAATTGCTGGTAGAAAAGTTGGTTAAACTAGGCTTTGTGGGGATTAACAGCCGCAACTTTAGACCTTCACAACATCGCAAATTATCACAAGTGGGAGTTGGGAGTATGTTCAGCTTCTGAAGATAGTGCATGCATGGATTATGGATACATGTTCAGTCAATCACTAGTCTTCGCCCCAGCCGGCCACAAATGAAAGCGACGCATGCTTGAAGCACGCCACGTAGCCCTAGTGCGGTAGTGCCCTGCTTGCCGGCCTGCTGGCCGGCCCTAATTGCTCTCTCTCTCTCTATAGTATGCGACTAGTGTCGACAGTGATGTGATTTGTCTTGAAAGGACACTTTGCTGTCAGCTAAGACGACATCTGAGTCATCTGTCACTACCTGCGGATCCAAATTAACTCGGCGTAATAAATTTTGATCTGCAACCTCGTACCGTCGAATGCACAAAACTATGCAGGTGGAGAGCGCAATGAAAGTCCCTGGCAGGTACTACTGATGTCGAGTTTACAGCCTCTGACACAGACCAGAATTATCTGCTCAAGAAAGTTCTCTGTTTTGGGCTAATCATGAACATGTATAAAAGAAGGCTTGCCTCTTTCATGAAAAGAAGTTAACAATGACTTAAAAATCTATGTCTAGATTGACTAAGTGTGCATCTACCATCTGCAACTTCTACAAAAACCCTATAGTCTCACTCCTGCCTTCCTCTCTCTTCTTTCTTCCACCTCCTTAGCTTACACAAACGTAGCCGATAATGGAGCTGAACACCAGAAACAAGCAGTCCGGCAGCAGCAGCAAGGGCAAGGCAAAGGCCATGGCCAAGATCGTGGAAGAGGAGGAGGAGGAAGAAGAAGAAGAAGAAGAAGAAGATGATGATGATGACGACTTCTTCAGCTCAAGCGCCTGCGGGTGCTTCCTCTGCGCAATCAAACAGCCGGACGCTCGGCTCCGCCGTGCCAGCCTTTCCGCTTTCTTCAGGGAGCTGCCATACTGTGAGGATGACGGCAGCGATGGCCAATCATGTGCGGCGGCGGTTGGCGCCGTGTGGCGCGCGGCCATGTCGGCGCCCGATGACCCCGAACTCCCCTCGCTCGGCGCGATCCGGTGCATGTCCCTTCTGCTCGCCCGCGCGCTCGCCGACTCGGCGTGGTGCCGCCGCGGCGACAACGCCTGCGTGCCGTACTACGCCGCGCACGTCATCGGCTCGTACACCATCCGCTCCTCCGCGCACGCCGAGCTGGCCGTCGCAGCCGGGGCCCTGCGCCCCCTGCTGGCCCTCCTCGGCGGCGCCATGACGTGGGTCGAGCAGCGCGCGGCCGCGCGCGCCCTGGGCCACCTCGCCAGCTACGACGCCACGTTCGCGGCCGTCGCGCGGCACGCCGCCGAGGCGGTTTCGCTGGCCGTGCGCGCCGCCTCCACCTGCATCAGCGACGTCTACGCCAACTTCCTCGCGCTGGAACCGAGCGGGCGGCCAAAGTACCAGCGCGACCTCATGACGTGCGGGCTCGGCGACGGCGCCGACGCCGAGGACAGGAAGGCAGAGGAGTGGGCGAGCCAGCTCCAGTGCTGGTCGCTCTACTTCCTGAGCTGCCTCGCCTCCAGGGACGTGTCATCTCATGCCATGATATGCCAAGACGCCGTGTTCTTGGGCGAGCTGTCCCGGATGTGGGGCGGCCTGGCGAACGGCGACTCGCCCGCCGGCGTCGGGTTGCTGCGCCTTCTGTGCAGGAGCCCAGTCGGCCGCGCCGCCATCGCGGAGTGCCGCGACGCGCTCTCCAGTCTCTGCGACCTCGCGCGTTCATCCGACGACTGGCAGTACATGGCCGTAGATTGCTTGCTCCTCCTCCTCGAAGACCGCGACACATGGCACGCCGTTGCCGATGCCACGGCGCCATGCCTCGCTGACTTGGTCGATCTCCGGCACCTCGGTCCAAGGAGACGACTCGGCGATGCCATTGCAACTGCACTGCTCCTTCATGGCGACCATGTTGGTGACCATGAACTCGGCGTGGAAGCAAAAAAAGCGATCGCTAGCTTGAGGGAGCTGAAGGAGAGAGAGGAAGCAACAGTGCCTAGGGATGAGCTGATGAAGAGAGAGATCTTAGCCAAGGAGAAGAAGAGGCAAGGCAACGACAGCTTCCTGCATGGCGAAGTGGACACGGCCATCGATTGCTATACCGAAGCATTGGAGCTGTGCCCGCTGAGCAGGAGGAGGGAGCGGCTGGTGCTGCACAGCAACCGCGCGCAGTGTCGGCTCGCGCGGCGAGAGGCCGACGCGGCGGTGAGCGACGCGACGCGCGCGCTGGCGCTGGCGCGGCCGGCGAACGCGCACGCCAGGAGCCTGTGGCGCCGTGCGCAGGCGTACGACATGAAGGGCATGGCCAGGGAGAGCCTCCTGGACTGCCTGGCCTTCGCCGGCGCGTGGCTCGACGACCGCCGCAAGCACCACCCGCGAAGGGCGGCGCGCGGCGCCAACTCGAAGCTGCCGTACTGCGTCGCGCGGATGATCAGCAAGCAGATGAGCGTGACAGGTCTGTTCGCCGGCGTGGCGATGAACGACGGCAAGGTACGGAGTGATGATTGCATGCCACGGTGCAGCGAAAACGACGACGACGGCGACGACGAAGGTGATCGTGATGATGATGATGACGATGAAAGCGATGAGGAATTTGCTGACGACGATGCTGGTTTGAAGATATGCACATCAGGTTAATTATAAATTGCTACCAATGAATTGAAGTTAAATGGAGCTGATCATCAATTTTATGTTACCTTAAAATGATAGTTAGTATTGATCATCAAATAAATGGTTTGTTGAATCGCAGGGAGGGAGTTGCCCATCATCACGGGAGATGTTTGGACGAGATTGTCCCGGAGAACATAAAACGGCCCGCAAACCAGTGAAATTAGGGCTTCGTCGCGACTAGTCAGATTTTACTGAGATAAATGAAGTTTTATTTTGAGATGAAATATCGTTCCGGCACGAGTAGTCAGATATAGTCTCTGATCGTGCAATGGCTAATCTTTTCTCATCTTTGTACGCATGGTCACTTCTGTGACTTTCTGTTTTTGTAGGTTCATGTGTTTGATGTCAATCGTCGCAATGATGAGTTGTTAATCCTTCTTCATTAGGAAATCACGAACTTTATGTTATTAAGTTATCAATCAAATAGACCGTGGAAGTCTTTCTAGTAGATTCATAAAGAGTTGACTAACTGAAGAACGTTGGATGACAGTTTACAAATCAATAGACGTGTTATACAGACACTCCTAGCAGGAGAGCTAACTAGGTTCACATGAGCACATTGGTGATGCGCAATGATCAGATTCTACAAAAATATCATTTTCCCCACATCATATCGGAAACTTGAGTCATGTCGACAAGCAGGTACGAATTATCGATATCAAACTTTTGCACATACCAAATTCTCTCCATATAAAACATTTCACATGCGGCAAAGCAATTGCAAATTGGGCCATAGCTCAGCTTGAACAGTTATTTAACTGTTGTGGGTTGGGCTCACGTCGTCATTGAAAAGCGAATAAAAATAACTTTGCAGCAAAAAAAAAAAAAGGACAAAATAATGCAATCGACATACAATGTTCAACAAAAAACGCTTGCAACTACACAAGGTTTGCATTTTTTAATGAACTTTAGAGGAATCAGGGCCATTACGGTTGCATAGCACATTCACTAGAATATGTTCCTTCTCATTTCTACATACTTTTCTACCTAATAACTCAAAAAACTTAGGTGAATTAATTATTTTATTAAAAAATACAATAGCATGAGGTCATCGCTATAGATTCCAGCACGATTAGTACCCGTGGTGTGATCAAGGAAAAAGCACTACATGGGTACAAATCCCAATATGGCAAAGTTCACACAGAATGTGTAATTGCAAATTTACAATGGCTATAAGGGGGATTACTCTCAACGTTTGTTCCTAGGAAAGGATCGGAGATAATTGTAACATTGGGTTTCAGTAAACAAGAAATGACAGAGAGCGACCAAATCATGAAGAGATCATCCACATAAAAAATTGTGAAGCGATAGAACAATCTTTGTGACACGTACAGGTCGTCCATGCCAGTCCTGCAGCATCGGATCTCACCAATAATTGCTATTCACAAAGAAGATCACCAAGTACATCACTATGATTGTATGATAGCATGCATATTGGCTTTCAGGTTTGATTTCCTCATGCAACTATGAATACAGTCATTGAGAAACAGAGCTTTAGCACATGCTATTCCTAAGCATACAATACATTTGTGATGTAAAGTTACATATATGTACACATATTTTTCTACTTTGCCGATGGAGGACCACCTTGATCCCTAATACCAAGACTATGGTAGAGTATTTGCAAAATCAATAAAAGCTTTCGATAAAATTGTGATTGTTGTTGGACGACAATTGCCAAATATATTTTTGCACTAATCAATTAATCCAATTTCTCTCCTTCCACATATATACGATATTGTGTTTCTATCTTTTTCTTTCCAGCATCATGCTTGGCATTGTTTCTATCTTTTTCTTCCAGCATCATGCTTGGCACAGTTCTATTTAAGAGAGAAGCAGTGTGTTTGTACTTGGGGTTTCTACGAGAAGCTTAAACCCTAGCACTCAAAATCCTAGCAATACAGCACCAAATGACCAAACAGCCCGGGCATTCGGCTTTTATGTCATCCTACATGAGCAATCACTTAGCTCTTCACCCCACAACAGCAAACTTTGATTAGTCTAGATTTTGGCGCTTACCACGTCGACTATCGACAACAATATTTAAGGTAAATATAAGGATGGGCATTTCTATCAAACAAATGGGAAGCGAGTAACAGTTTACCTAGCTTTGGAACGAACTGATTTTTTCTCCAAGAGTAAAGCGAAGAAATGAAAGTAGAATAAAAAAGATCAAATCAGGGATCCCATCTACATCTCAAATGATTGTCCACACTTGTCCTGCACCCAATCCAATCAATACCAATACGTACTTCATATTGAAAAGAAACAAACTATCAATACAATTTTAATGTGTGAATGGACTGTTTTTTTTCGGTGATAGACTGAACTCTTATTGGATTCCTAGTTTTTGCCTGAAATATATGTTTAATTTATCAATCCCTCACATGCATCTCTGAACATTGTGATTTACAGGGCATTAGCACAGGCATGCAATTCCTAAGCACACAATGCCTTTGTGTTGTAAAGTCATATATATGCTTGCGTGCACATCATTTGCCACGCCTGCTCGCTAAGGACCACTGAATTTCATCGGATCGGAACCCCCACAGGGCCCTAATAATCAATCACCAAACGTACCTCTTAAGCTTCTCATCCGTGCCGATTGCACTTAGTACTCCCATCTGAACAAAGCCACACACAGGGCAGGTGTATTATACATCAAAACCGTACAACGCATGCAGGCGGATCAAAACGGTTGTGCGAAATAGAAAACTAAGAACAGATCACGAAAGGGAGAAGGATCGTTAGATCGTGCAGAAGCCGCCAAGGGCGCATGATTAGGATCGCTAATAAGCAAGTGCCGATGATCGATCATGCCCTG
Organism: Paspalum notatum; assembly: GCA_022530915.1. NCBI lineage: Eukaryota > Viridiplantae > Streptophyta > Magnoliopsida > Poales > Poaceae > Paspalum > Paspalum notatum. The sequence continues at coordinate 6,113,448 of CM039684.1, forward strand.
ACTCCTGACTCGATGATCAAGTGATGAAGAATATATTGCAGCGATCGTACACGCAATTTGCACGTCGATCCATGCCCTAAGCAAAAGCCGGCAGCGATGATTGGGTTTGACAGGCGGTTATATGGTACTAAAAGTGGTTATGCGCACTATACAAATATATAAATAAACTAGCGGCCGCTGTGCTTTGGGGCGCGCACATGATGGGCAAATGCCCGTAGCCGCTTTCCGGATATAGATGTGGCGAAGAACACGGTCACTCAATCGGCTGGGTGAGCAACGGCTTGCTAGGCTGGGAAATCTCCCTATTTCGAAATTTTTAGTTCATGCAGAGTCATTTAGCATAAAGCTACTATGCAAAGCATCCCATTGTACTTACGAGCTATTCATCTTGGTAAATTGACCATTAGAACTTACAGTATTAAATTGGACTCAAATAGTAGTATGTACATATATTGTACTCCTACACGAATTAAATTCAGTGTTCTGCAAAAGAATGTTCTAACGATTTTTTTTTTTCAATTTCTATACCTTCTAATACTCTGCAGCCAAAACAATGCTAATCCACCAGCTTGTGCTATTGCCTATTATGTCTTTGCAACCCTGCATATATATGATTACTAATGGGCCATGCATCATGTTAGACAACGATTCTGTACGCGAAACAAATCGCCAGCATGTAAGCTGCCATTTGTATCCAATAATATAAAGGCCGGTACCTGTCAAAATGATAAGGCGTGACACAAATCATACATTTATATAAGGCATTTCTAGAATCACATGTACATGGTCAGATGGCATCCACCAGCAGATAAGGCCATCGCCTCCAGCAGTCCAGCATCAAGGAATTAAACTTAATTTCTTATAAATGAAAACAAATACATCATGGTCAAATGCCTATGGCCTATGGGTTTGCAAAACGAAGCTAAGAGGTAAGAGAAACAGCATATATCAACTTGCAGTCAGCAACACCGATACTAGATGCATTGATTTTTTCCCTCAGCATACAACATGGTTGGTTGTTCTCAGTCAGAAACACTTAGTCAAGGCGTTTGGTTAAGCTAAATGTAACGGAAATGCATTGCAGGGGATAACCAATTCCATTACACATGTTTGTTTACACTTCTCTGTAATCAATTGACGCTGTAATCAATTCCCATCCCATACAAGTCTGATATGGCTCCTCCTCCGTAATCAGAAAGCAGCAAGTTTCGTCATGCAGCTCTGTTGTCTGATAACGTTACCATAGCTCAACCAAACAAAGGGAGCAATCGATCATTCCACTACCAAATGGACCGCAATCCCATTCCATTTGCGTTTCCATTACCATTCTGTGAACCAAACAGCACCTAGCTATCAATGTTAATCTCATCATCCTCAGTCGCTTCATCGTCAAAGGCAGAGCTGTTTCCGTTAGCAGATTCCATCTGCTTGGCACTGGATTTTGTGGACTTGCCGTTGGACTTGTTCTTTGTTCCTGGCTTTTTGCCCTTCTCAGACTGCTGCATCTCAAGCCCCTTCACTGATAGCCGCCGCTTCCTCTTTGAGTTTGGCCCTTCTGCTGGGTCTTCGGCAGTAGAGTTGTCCACTGCCAAAAGGAATAGAAGTATTAAACCAAGAACATTACCGCCCACGCATGAAAGAGTTAGCATTATATCGAGGGCAATACTTGGAACAAAAAATGCTCAGGTTTTCAAGATTCCATCCGTGACTGCAAGTAAATCATCATCTAGAGCTACTGGTGCAACTTACAGTATTTTGATAGATAAACCATCATTCCACAATATTTATATGTAGTTCTGTAGTTTTCTATGACCTAAACTGTGGAGTTCCATCAACTTTTCATCATGATGGGTGCATGTGCATGGCTTAGTTTTCTTTGTAGTTTGTATGATGGTCTGTAAGTTTTTATACGAAATACAAAATGAACCAAACTGCTAGTAGAGTCCAATTGGAAGGAAATCATATGCAGTACTATTTCGTAACAGTTGGAAGAAATTATGAAAAACAACTGACACAAGAATCACAAGAAAGAAAGAAAAAAGCTTTACCTTCCATTGGGCTTGATGCTGGAGGAATGGTTTGCCCATTCTGAACAGCATCCATTGAGGATGGGGAACCAGAATGATTGCTATCCTCCAACTTCGATGAGCTTCCAAGGCATTTCTCTGGCTGCTCATCAGGAGCATCTGGTGAAGGAATTGCTGGCAAGAAGGTGATCTCATCCACAGAATCCTCCACATCACTGAACATTGCATTCTTCTCATATGTCTCGATATCAACATAAGCATTCTCATCTACCTCTACTTCCTCAGCCTATGCAGAACATTAAAAGACAAACATTCATTGCATACCATGGATAACAGTAAAAAAAAGGTGAGTAGAGAAATTATATTCACCAGTTCTTCACGTGGATTCAGGTCAAACTCATCCTCTCGTTCAACATACTCTTCATTTTCTTCTAATTCTACAAAATCAGGAGCAAATGCACTCCAATTCTCTACATGCTCCTTGGCCCAAATGTATGCATAGCCTGTTACAGATACGGTAACAATAGTAGGTTCAACAGGATGCCATGCAAGATCGATGAGAGCTTCCTTTGGACCTTCAAGGATCTTTACAAGGCGCCCAGCTTGGTTCCATATTTGCAACCTGTGCTCTCCTTTGTTTGCAGAAGCACCAAGTATCCACTCACCATTACCACTGAAACATGGTGCCTTCCACTGTATCTTTGAGATGGCATCCGAAAGTTCACAGGAAAGAATAAGGCAGCTTGCACCATTTGCTTTTAACTTGTCATAGTGACTTGCATAGTCATTACAGTTGGTGCTTATGTTTCTAATCTCCTCTCTAGAACCTTTAACAGGCAGAATATTCTTGTAGACTCTAATGACCCGATCATTAGAATTCGTCAGCAGATATTGACCGTCACGGCTTAAAACAATATCCTTAACAACAGTTCCACCAGGGATGAGAATTACTGCATATACCTGGATGCTTTTGGAATCTACAATTAAAATTTCTCCCTTTGAGTTGCCCACATATATCAGATCCCCATGCTTATCAAACGTTGCAGCTGTTGGTGTAAAAGGTGGGGTACCATCCGCAAATTTATTACGGGGATTAGGTGCAGGGGGGTTGCCATTCTCTGATACAGATACAGGGAGAACTGTGGTGCTTCCAGTATTCAAATCAACAAGAAGAGGTGCAGAGGACAGAGGACATGCCAAACAAATAGATGGGGTTGGAGAACCAGGTTGAAGACTAGCACGCAATGGAGTCTGCTGAAGAGTTATCCGCGCAATCTTTTCCCCTGTTGACACATCCCAAAGTGTCAATGACTTGTCAGTAGCAGAGGCAAGCAAACGGTGGCCATACTTGGACCAGGAGACACTTGTTATAGGTGCCGTGCAATCCTTATCACAGAATTCTCTTGCAAGCCCCCTTGTTTCGAAGTCCCAGATAATACAGCTGCCATTTGAGCAACCAGCTGTAAATATGTAACAGTGTTAGTGATCGCCATCCAAAGATTTAATAGTGCATTTCATGAATAATGTTGGCATCCATATATATCGAACTATGATAATAGAGAAAATGAAGCTCCTCACACCATTCCCTTTTCATACCATCACTCATCATCTAATTGCAATAGCAAGACCAACAATAAAAACTTGCAGAAGGATGGAAATAGGGTATGATAAACTCATATCGCTGCCTTTCCATTTTTTTTTTTTCATTTCCATGCAGATGTGAACCACATAAAACTGAGGCCACAAACAAAATACAACGTGCCTTGCTAATTAACGCAGGCTCTTGACTCCCATTCTCTGACATCCATCAACAAAACCCAATAACCAGGACTCCATAATCCTCATGTATATTCTTCTATTTGCATGCACATGATACAACCTAGGGTAATTGTGCTATGAGGAAAGTACCAAGTAAAAGGTTAAAAGAAACAAGTCACCCTGGATTAAATGGGTGTTTGGGAGACCAACACTCCAGAAAAATCAACTGTCCATATTCACCAAGCCAAATGGGTAAACTCTAAAAATTCCAACTCCGAGAAAAATGCGAACCTAGGGGGCCAACTCCATGATTTTTGTGGAGCACCTCAAGGGATGCTCTAAAAAACATTGTTTCAAACCTATTCGTGAAGTTGGAGGAAAATTACCCACCATTGCCACTTGTTACACACCCTATGTGCTGGTCGTTGGGGGAAAAAGACTTCTGCTGACTGTTTCTTTTTCCTCGCGCCTGTTTGGACCGGCCAGCCCTCGCCTCCCTAGCGGCGGTCCTTTTCAACCGGAGTTCACCTCTGGCTCTGTCCCTCACCCAGTCATGGACATCCTACCTAATGGTGGCCAGAGGTCATCTCCACAGTGTCGCCGCTCGCTCAGACATGGCTGGACTGCCCAGTGCCACCCCTGGCGATGCAGCAGCTCTCCTAGCCAGCAGCGCCCCTAGCCTGGCCTGCCCTTGGTGGTCCAGTACAGCTAGTTCTCAGGCCATGGCGACTGACCAGTGACCATGGTGTTGCCGTGCGATGCACATGGCTCAATGTCACTGGCTGTATGTCATGTGAATGTACATTGAGGATTTCTAATTCACGTGAAAATTTATTATACTTCAGAACAGTTTAGCCACATTTTGTGGTTGGATTCGTGCTTGCAGCCTGGAGTACCATGTTTCCAGTTGAAGATCATTGTTGTTGGCTTCTTGCACCACTACCGAGCCAGTATACATAGCTAGACGTGCTACTGCTAACAATGAATCATGGAGCCAGCCCAGCCATTTGAAAGAAAAAAAAACAGGAAAAACTGTCCACATATGTGCTACTCATAGATGAAGGCAGTCCAATATCTAAGGGCATTATAGGATAGTCACAAAATAACCAACCATATAACTGGAGATAGTTTGCAACCCAAAAACCCTCAAACCCACTCCAACCCCAAGGTGGAGCTGCTCCATGGTGGAATTGGTGGACCGGAGATGTTTTCCGTGGAGTGGAGCTCTCCCAAACATGCCCTAATGTTTACAATTTACACATTGTGGGCCAACAAAAGGGAGTAAATGTTCCACAATTTAATCCTTGTTAATAAAATAAGAACACTGCCAGGTTCCAACAAGTTAAAAAAAACGCTGATCAAGATATATAAAACAAACCAGAATGGTTTATATGAACTTGGAAGAAGATAATTGTACAACACAGTAAATTGAATTTAGTTGTAGAGGAATAGGTTCAGATAATTACCAGCAAGAAGTGTTCCTGTACGGTTAAACGCGATACATTTCATAGTACCATGATGCAAGTACTCCTCGATTGTCTCGGGAAACTCCCCCTGATATGGATCTAAAAGAATACAGAGAATAGAGCACTTCAATATCTTATACTTCTAAATGCTTCTCAACATAAAAATCTAAGAATATACTACCTTCGTTTTTAAATATTTGTAGTGAACTCGCAATCTAGTTCATTTTTTAACTAAAAAACATCAAAGAAAAATGAACGGAGGGAATACATTATATGCTAAAGCATTTCCCGGATAGCAGGAATAGCTTAACCTCCTTCTCGGATAAACTAAGGAAAATAACTGGTTCTATGACATTAAAAAGTTGCGCCTTTTTAGAAGTATAACGCTGTGGCATTTTCCATCCAACGAGTGCATCCTCCAATACAGTGCTTGTCAATGTTTCAACCAGTAGCCCCTCTGCGTCACTATCAATAGCGACGCACCCCAACCCACTTGCGCCTGAAGCCTCTGCGCCACAACGCAGCAGGCCACCTCCACCAGAAGATGTCACTGCCCAGCTCAGATCTATCCGATGCCACCACATGCCGCACCACAGCATGCCTCTGCCCAAACCTAGTGTGGAAGGGGTTGGGAGTTTGTCTCACTTGAATCGGAAGGATCTCCTCTTGCCCAAATTGCCTCCTTGATTAACTGCAGAAAACAAAGATCCGTCTCTCGCCCAAATCACCTTCATGCTCCAGATCTGCGCCGAATTGAACTCCCTACCCAAAACAGAGCAACAAGCTAGCAAATCGCACTTTGAGAATGCCAGTGCTCCAACCGCCTACCAAGGAAATCACAGGAACCAGCAGGAACCGAATCGGATTGGAGAACCCTAAAAGAACGAACAACCCAAGGCCAGATGGATCTGCAATTCCAGCCAGAGGAGGGGAAGAGAGGGCGAGACAAGAAGAGACAGGTACGAGAGGAAGAGTTCCATGGTGCCCAAACCTTCAGGATCCAAAACTACAGGATCATCTTGAGGTGAGCTTGTCATGTCGCGGCGACGGCAATCAGCGAAAACAGCCAGCACAGAGGAAGAAGCAATGAGCCAACTGTCACACCAAAGGAAATCGCAGGATGATAACAGCAGGTTGATTGAAAAGGAAACTGACTGGCATATTTCTAATCGGCCCCGCTATTTCGGTGGTATTAAAGTGGACCAAGAGGTTTTAATGGTATATAAATTCTAAAATTGCAATATTTTGATGTCCTAGATCAGGTTATCCTAAACAGTGAGATGGGTACTTGAAACAACAAAGAATTAATTGTAACCTATCATCAAAACTAAAATTTTGCTAGATCACAAAACAAGTGGCCCAATGCACCGATTCTGCCAGGGATTTTTTGGCTATCAATTCCCAGCCTTCAAGCAGAACTGCCAATTTTCTGCAACCTTCGTGCATATACAAAATGAAAACAAACATAGAACAGAATCCACATTTGCCCATCCTAGCAAAGTAAAGCAATACAAAACTCTATTTGAAACCCTAGACAGCTCTCGATTTCGGTGGTGGCACCAGAACACCCAAACGAACTAAAGTAATCGCCAGAAATAAATAATGCACATGTTACCAGCAGGACTACCAACATTCTAGGGCACAGAGGAGGGGCTACCGCACCTAAGAAATCCATCCCCTCAAGCCCCAAACCACCGAAAACAGAGTAAACTCAGTGCCGAAGCAGAGCGGACCTAAAACCCTCGTGCCTCCCGTCACCTCCTAAACCCTAAATTCCCACCTCGAATCAGTGCGAGAACAACGCCAACCAGCAAAACAGGCGGCCAGATTCCCCCCAGAATTCGACCGAATCAGCACGTTTCCATCACCGGTACTCACCGACTATAGGCGCATTCATGACGCCGGTATCCTCGCACAGGGGAAGGACCGGGCCAGCGCCTGTGCGTGGGGTGGGTGGCGACGACGACGCTGAGGGCGGCGCTGGAGGCCGCGAGGGAGGTGGCAGTGGGGGCGGGGGCGGGGGCGGCGGTCGACGCCTCGACGCGAGGAGGGAGGGAGGGGAGTGGGCGCTGAGGGAGGCGAGGGCGGGGCTCTCCGGTTTTAGGCTTCCAGTCCGGACAGGCGGACAGCCCTCTGCACCTAGCGCCAGCGCCCTTTTTCATATGTTTATCTACAATTCACACGCGGTTTTTTTTTTTTAGTAAAACTTGTGAGAGTCCAGGATAATTGGGCAAAATTATTTCAGTTGGCCGGCGTTGCCGTGTGCTGGTAGCAGCTGTATAGAAGCACCACGCGCTCCTACAGTAATTTGGAAGAAAAAAAATGGAGAGATCACAGCAGCATCTGCAACTGCAAGGCAAAACTCACTCGGATTGCCCTTTTGCTCTTTGCTGCTGCGGTGGTGTCCCGTCCCGTGCGCTCTCTCTGTCTCAACTGAATAACCGCGCATTGGTCTGACGTCTCTGCTGCTCCTGCGGGCTGCGTGAGAAGATGGCATCTCGATTCGGAGGATTTGCGGGGTGTGGGGGACGGCTGGGCTCTGGCTTGGGTAGTTGCGCGTCCCCGCTGCTCGGCAAAACGCAAAACGAGCAGGGCCTGGAACAGGGGATTTGGGCATTTGGCCGGCGGAGCGGGATCAAGCCACGTCGAGCGGGTCATGGTTGCCGTCGGCAACCTCGCCAAAGCGAGCAGTCGGTGACGCGGTAGGCCTTCAATGGCGCCAACCGGCAGGGATTGTTTTTTTTTTTTTCATACCGCAAAAATGGAGAGCCATGCTTCTAAAACACGACTGTAAACCATAGTATCATGTTATTTGTGGCATGATAAATAGTTAAATACATAATATGGTACTCTTGCATTCTTTTTTATTTGCCGCGTTTTAGTTTATAATAACGGCAGACAAATATTCAAGAAAGTGGATAGTACTTTTAAAATACTAGAATAGTTCTTAGTGATGGCAATTGGCATAGGAAGGAGTAAAAAATGATGAAACGAACCAATTGCCTAGTTAGCCACCGGTTAGGTGATTCTGTTAACTCCAGAGTTCAGACCTCGTGCCTGTGGCGCTGCTCGCGGCCGCTTCTAGGTACCAATACAGTACAGATGTTGGCCTACCATAGATCACAAAGTACAGTTCCTTCACCATATCTTGCAGAAATTCAATTCAACTTCAGCAAAAATAAGAGAAGAAATTCTATCCGAGAAGCAACGGAACATGCAGTGAGATCCTGGAATTCAGAACTGCGACATCAAACTTTACAGATCAATCTGCTCGGTTTCAGGAGGAAATTGTGGTAGCTGAATAATAATCAGGCAATGTCATTATGTCACTGGTGTTTTCCGCACAGCCATAATCCTCACAAATGAGTCTGAAATCTATCTACTGCGTGTACCCTCAAATATGTGACTGTCGATGCATCGGTCCCATCCTAAATGAGAAGCCTACTGCAAAACAATATCCCATAAATACAAGCATACAAGGGATATGGCATCTACAGACTTCTCCGGAGCCAACACAAATATGCAGCGTACAAGCTTTACATGGAGGGGCAGCTATCTTCCAGTATAATAAACTACTCCAGTCATCATGGTGGTGCAAGATGTTGAAACACTCACGAGCTCTTTGGCACTGAAGAGCAAAGGCGAGAATACAGTGAAGTATTTCGCACAATAAGATAGACGATGAATGTAAGGTAAAGAACCAGCACAACACACAAGCTTGAGCGAAGCAATGCACCCCGGACATCAATCATGTAGAAAGACAGTATAAGATACCCATTGATAAGCATCAGAAATACCGTAACAATCCAGCTAATCACCTGAGGAGAGCACAAAAGGGGTTAATATAGCAAACTAGGATGGGCGGTATTACCAGTACCATAGCAAATGAGCTTCATGGTACCAGACAAATTATAGCAAGCTAAAAACATCCACAAATACTTGATATGTAGGCAAAGCATATATATAGATGAATGGAGGCAGAATAACATGTCAATGGCATGTGCGTACTGCCATTCCCAAGGCTAAGTTCCATGATATCAAATATTGATCAATCATGTTAAGGCGTCTCGATTTAATAATATACGGAGTACATAAGTACAGGCAGATTACTGGAACTATGGAAACTTCTCTAACGAAAACAAATTAAAGGTTCCTCAGCTTTAGTTATTTCAGATGTTGACCTGACACGAGGTAATGTAATAACATGACCATGGTCTCATGCAGCATCAGTCGGTCAGTCATTAGTTAACCCTCTGCAAACATGAATTTTAATAATAAAAACTCAAAGAAGAACTTACTTTGGTAATGGGACCAACTACAAATGATCCCATGACTTGTTCCTTTGAAACAAGGGTGATGAGGGGAATCAGGGCAAATGGAATCTGTATGGACTGAAGAACATTGAGTCCTTCATTCAGAATATCCATTGTAGGATCTTCAGTATCAAAAAATAAAGCCACAATCATAGTTGGAATAATTGCGAAACTTCGAGTAATCATTGCTCGTAGCCACTTCTTCATTCGAAGATTAAGAAAACCTCCCATAACAAATTGGCCTGCATATGTGCCAGTAATTGTGCTACTCTGTCCAGATGCTAACAAACCAATAGCCCAGATATAGAGGATGGGAAAGAATGCAGTTCCATATTTTTCCTGTAAGTACTGCCCAGCATTCTCAAGACCTATACTATCAGCCTGTTCAGATCCATAGAATCCTTTGGCAAAAACCGTTGTAACACAGATGTTAATAAAGAAGGACACGATGAGTGCAAGAATTGACTCAATGTTGTAGTAGTAGACTGCTTCTTGAACACGAGATTTCTTGTTTGTGTCAATCTTCCTAGACTGCACTAGTGCTGAATGCAAGAAAACATTGTGAGGCATGATGATGCATCCCACAATTCCAACAGCTTGCTTAATTGTCTTTGAACTCAATTTTGGAACCACCAAACCTACATTATTACAAATCAAATGAGCAAACTCCTTTGCTTCTCAAGGATACAACATAATGGAAAACGTTTTGCTGGCATGCTATAGTTAGTTACCGATCAGAAGTTCCTTTCCACTTGGCTTTGTTTCACCAAACATAACCGCAAATGACACAGCCATGGTTGCAATCAATACAGCGAAAAATGCCTCCAGTTTTCTCACACCATAATTCTCCAGGAACAGAAAGATGAAGCTGCATCAGAAAAAATATATATACTGAGTCGGATGTATCAGGCTTGCTGAACAATCCTAAACCATGTGATACCAAAACGTTGTCATTTCACTGTCATCAGATGATTTATTTAGCAGAACTCTTTTGAATATTATTTAATTCCTTCTGTTACTATCATTGTTGCCATCATTACCAATTTCATCATCAGTGTGCCTACCTTGTTTAGCAATCAGTAGTGCTACCAGGGGAGCAGATAGGCAGCAAGTAATAGTGTACGGATGGTAGACAGTGATATGTTCATAGTTTTAACGAAAAAAATAATCCCAGATCACGAGTACAAGTCTTTAGCTGAAGAGGATGGGAATTATTAAACCAACCAATAAAATAAGCATAAATATCCTCTGATCTAAACGAGGTTTAAAATGAAGTGATCGCAGCCACCATTCTGCAGCCGGCAGGCCCCAATCATGCTGCCATTGACTAAAACAACAGATGAGACATGCTCTCAAAGAGAGAGCAAGAAGACTACGCAAACAGCAACAATTTCAGGACGCAGCCTAATTCCATCGGGAAGCAGCGCATGCATCTCCAGAAGATACACAGAAACACGACAAAGTGCTGTAACTTGTAGGTAGCTGATCAGGAAGCAGATTGAAATCAGCAGAAAACTGCAGTTTTCAATCCAAGGACGCTTTTGTACGGAATTTTCTGCGTCCGAAACAGTACAGTGTTTTCACGAGAGCACAAGACGTTATCCGACAGTGCACGGTTGTCATCAACACGGCAATTTAACCAAAAACGATGCCCTCAAAAAGCACTAAACTTTGAGCAGCAAAGCAACACCAGGAAGCCAACAACAAAATCGATCGACTCCGACCACACCACACCAAAGGACGCGAACTTTGTTACCTAACAATAGACGGGACCAAAAGAATCCAACGCGGAGATCGGATTCCTGAAGGGGTAAGGTAAAAAGAACCGACAAAAACAAAAGATCATGCGACGAGGAGGCATCATCTTTCCTGAGATGCCACCCGTTGATGTCAAACACAAGAAACCAATAATTATAATTATATTCGCTGCATCAACCAGCAACAGAAACGCAACAAAAGTGAGGAGCAGACAGAGCCCCAGTACAATGAATTAGAGGAAAGCACAGGAGAAGAAAAGCCTCGGCAATCCCCCAAGCAGTCAACAAAATCCACAAACTTAGTCTTAGATTTACCCGTCAAAATCCCGAAATAAGAAGAAGCAAGCCAGTTCAATCAACAATGAACAGGGGAAAATATCTAGGACTTCTTCTGTGTGCATATGCCTTCTGGTTTCAGAACCCAGAAGAGTGAAAGGGACAGAAAAAAAAAACGGAAGGGCAAACTAGGAGAGGTAAATAACTCACCAATCGAGCGCGGTTATGATGACGCCGCCCCAGAGCGGCACGATGCCTCCCGAGAGGATCTTGATGGCAATCGCGCTGCCAATCACCTCCTGTATGTCGGCGCCAACCAGGGCGAGCTCCGTCATAACCCAGAGCAAGCGCGTGGCCCAGGTTGGATACTCCTCGCGGCAGAGCTCGGCGAGGTGCTTCCCCGTGGCGACGCCGAGGCGGGCGGAGAGCAGCTGCATCAGCGCGCCCATGACCGTCGCCCAGAGGAGCAGCCACAGCAGCTGGTACCCTGCGGCAGCGCCCGCCTGCAGGTCCCCCTCCAGGTTGCCCGGGTCCAGGAACGCGATGCACATGAGGAACCCGGGGCCCGTGAAGCGCCAGAGCTTCCGCCACGAGAAAGCCGGGCGCGACGGCGCCGCGCCGTCTTCGTCGGCGTCGGAGTCCGAAATGGAGATGGAGACTTTGTCGTCGGAGTCGTACGCGCGCTCCTCGTAGTCCTCGTGCGAGGCGGAGGAGGCTCCGCCCCCGCCGCCAGGGAGGAGGCTCTCGGCGAGGTCGCGGGACGCCATGGGGAAAGAATCGAAAGATGCGTGTGTGGGCGAGTGGGGATGGGGAGTGAGGTTGGTACCCTCTAGGAATCGGGATTGGCTTGATCGATGATTGTTCCTGAGACTATTTATATCGGTAGTAGTCTCTTTGGGCTGCTTGTTCATTGCCAAATTTTGACGTACTAAAATTTTGATAATTTCAATTGTGTTTAAATTTATATTAAAATTTAATTAAAGAACGAATCCGCATTCGGATAAGTTACTTGGGCCTAAACAATCCATTAGAACGAAAAGTTTATTGTTTAATTAAATTTTTATTTAGAATCAAACACAATCAAAATTGCCATAAGTTACTTGAGGCCTAAACAACCCATTAGAATGAAAAATTTATCGTTTAATTAAAATTTTTATTTAGATTCAAACACAATCAAAATTGTCAAAATTTTGGCATACAAGTTTGGCAATGACGGCCTTTTTTTAAGCAAGAAGAAGAGTGTTTTTATGTCACCCCTCCAGGGTGTATTTTGATTTGTAAAAAACCTTTATACCGTTTTACCAGTATTTAGTTATATTCATTCATTTTATGTAGCAGCCATCAATCCCCGGTGCTTATTAAAAAGCTACAGTAACCTAATGTGCTTCTAGATATATCATTTGTGGTAGTTGCGGGAAATTGAATGCTAGTATCTAATTTTAAATTCTTTTTTTGTTATAAGCACGTTTGATTTGGAGAGAGATAAGACTACTCGGGCTATGTTTATTTCGCTTCCAATTCGCATAAAGCTAGTTTCCTAGTTTAGAATCCAAAGAACATAAAACAAACTAAAATAAAAAAATCTTATGAGCAGCCTATTTTGATATTTAGTGGCGGTTTGCCATGCTACGCTTAGAACATAAGCTGACTTATATAAATTGAAAGGCAGACAAACATATTCCAAGTAATATAAACTTTTGGGAACAAAGCACACACCTACTACGAACTGATAGTAGCTGGTAGGTACGGAACATAATTTTCTATATGCGTTGATTAAGTTTCGGTTTAACGTGAAGATATAGTAATAGACATTACGTATCTGTGTTTTTCTTTATACAAAAGCTAGCAGTTGCCTTTTTTAACGGTTGCTTGACTCCGAATATTATTTTTGTCTCTCATCGCGCCGTACGGAGCACTTGCAAGCCACCCCAGTATTGCCTGCACCGAACAATGCCACACAGAGTCACCGTGCTGGTGCCCGCAGCTTTGGGACGCTTCATCATGTGATTTGCTACTCTTTTTTTTTTTTTTACATTCAAGCTTACGTTTATATTACTTTGTTAAGCTGAGAAACTTCTAAATACGTTCAATTCCAACTTTTAAACGTGAACCTGGATTCTGGAATTCCAAATTTCCAATACGCTTAATTCAGTGTATTTAGAAACCTAACTTTTAAATGTGTTTAATAGATATGTTTTGGAACATTTCATATCATGAATTCCTCTACAGATATCATGTTTCTTATGAGAAACGAAATCACCAACTGAAATTTGTCTGACCTGTTGATTGGATTCAGATTCTAAAGAGTTGGAATGAAAGTATGGTGCTCTCTATTTGGAGATGTTTAGAACTTACTGTATTTTTTTCTATTTCAAATGCTGTATTCGGAGCAGTGAAATACTAATAGGTGTAGGACTAAGGTGTTTGGATCCAGTGGCTAAACTTTAGCACGTGTCACATCGGAGATCCGGACGCTAGTTAGAAGTATTAAATATGTTTTAATTAAAAAAACTAATTACATAGACGAGGACTAAATGAGGAGACGAATTTATTAAGCCTAATTAATGTGTAATTAGCGACTAGTTACTGTAGCATCACATTCGTTAATCATAGATTAATTAGGCTTAATAAATTCGTCTCGCCGTTTAGTTCTCATCTTTGTAATTAGTTTTGTAATTAGATTATATTTAATACTTCTAACTCGCGTCGAAACATTCGATGTGACGGGGCTAAACTTTAGTCCATTGGAACCAAACGGCAATAAGTTCCAGATATATAAGCGGCATGAAAAAGAGCAAGTGTAAACCGAAGTACTTCAAATTCTTGCAATGTGGTACTTGGGAACTGTCGATACCATTATTCTCGAATTGCTCACTCCGGTTGGCAGGATAGCGATCAATCTTGGGCTCAGATCACTTTTTGAAAAAGCAAAAAAGGCAACGTAGGATAAACCTGGACCTCTCCTTTGAGTTTTTTTTTTTTTTTGGTTTCTCGTTTTGCACCCCTTGGAGGTGCGATGCAGGCAGGTGAGTGTGACGGCACAATTCGTTGGGGTCGCCGCCGGCCGCCGGTCCATGCAGGCAGGTGAGTGATTGCGGCTGCAGCCGCACCTCCAGCTCCAGGAAGATGCAAAACCAAAACCCAGACGGTATCGCGGGAAGACGCGTAGCGCCGGCAGCTCCCGTTCGGGCCTTCGGGGAACTGCGATGCGATCCGCGCGCGCGGCCCGTGTCCCGCAGCCCGCTCAGCCATCGTGGCGTGGCAAACTGACAAGCAGGAGACGCCATTAGCGCACGCCCAGCCCCAGCCATTAGCGCGAATCTTGCTTGCATCGTGGTTGGTACTACTTGCTTGGTGCACTAGTCCAGGAAGAAAAAGGTCGCGGCCGCAGCGCCACCTGTGTGCCGTGCGCCCCCCGCTCTCTGCTCATTCCATTCCATCCATCACGCTGGCGGCTGGGCAGGAGAGAGGAGAGGGCGAAGGAAGGGCCTCCTCCGACGATGTGGCAGTACGGGACGGGGCAGCCGAAAGGGACGTGGCAGGCACGGCTGACGAGGCGTTTCCTGTGGGGCCCGGCGACCAGCGGCCGTGGAGACGGTCCGAGAGCGTGCCCCGCCCGCACGGCCGCGCTCTCGCCACCGGCCCCGACCGTGCCGGCGGCGTGGCGCCACGGGACTGCCGCGTGACCGGCGCGCTGCACATCTCGGATAGTCGGATCTCATCTCCGCTAGCCCGGCGGATTATCCCATGTGGCCTGTGGCCATGTGGTGTTCAGACTAGCCGGCACAAGAATGTCCTTGTCTCCAAGCATGTGTACGTGTTCAGGACGAAATCAGGTACTTATGTATATATATGTATGTGCAGTAGTATCTCACTACGTACTCCGTGTACTGGACACCCAACGGTCCCCGTCCACTGTAAGCGCAATTATTTTCGATCTATCCGTACCATTTTCAGTGTGCGTGTCCGCATCTGCACTGCACCGTAGCGTATGGCTCATGGTCGGAGGCGGCGCAATCATTTACTACGACGTCTAACCGACGGGACGAAAACCCACGCCACCGCAAAAAAAAAAAAAAAAAAAAAGGCCAAGGATGTGGGTGCACGTAGTGTCAGCGCGCTAATCGGCGACGAACAAGGGAACTACACCTACTGCAGATAGATTTGACCTCTTCGTCGGATAGATACTAGTTTGTTTATAATTAGACAAGCCACGTATGGAGTGTACGATCAGCCGTGACAGGCACGGACTCTTGGAGCACGCAAAATTCTTCGAGATGAGAGGACAATTTTGCTCCCATTTTTTTTAAAAAAAAGCGGGAGCGGATAAGAGATACTCCAATCTGGCTATGTGCTGTACTAGTACACACAAACACAATAGAAGAAAGCTTCTCTCAGTTTGGAGTTTGGACTGATTGTTGGACAAAGACAATCGAAGGCGTCTGCTCAGTTTGGATTGATCCAGGTCAGGAGGCTTATCCCATATCTAGTTCGAGTATCAGTAGCCGAAGACGGCATGCGCGCGCGCGCTTTGTATGGAGCGCAATGGCAGCGCGCCAACGCCGCCGGCTACCGGGCGACGATAAATCATCATGTCGACACGATGACGACGACGCGCGTCCGTCCTACTCGTATTGACTTGTGCGGTTGCGCCATCACCATCAGGCTTCAGGAAGCGCCAGTCGAAGCCATGCTGATAGCGTCACCACCCCCAGCCATGCCAGAGCCAGCCTCACGCCACGCACCATTCAGTTTTACACGTCAGATTCGGCCCAGCTATCCTTTCAGCAACAAAGGCTTCATGGCGAGGCCGCGAAGGAGAATACTAGTACCAAAGAAAACAGGCCCAACAAAAGTAAAAAACCTGTAAACCTCAGCCCATCACCAGGTCGCGGTGGCGGCCAGGCTCTCCTTCCCGGCCGATGCCGCTCCGCCGCCTCCGCGCCGACGACGCCAAGCACCGCCCATCCCAAACCGCGGTCCACCTCGCGCAGAATGGCGTGGGAGCCCCCGCCCCGGCTCTTCCAGTACATCTCCAACAAGTCGCGCAGGCCGCCGCCGCCGCCCGTATCCACGCCCGCCGCCACAAGCTCTGCCCCCGCGTCCGACGCCGACGTCGGCGCGGTGTACCGCATCGTCACCTCCGCACCCACGCCGTCCGCGATGGAGTCCGCGCTCGCGGCCTCCGCCGTCCCGCTCTCCTCCCCGCTCCTCGACGCCGTCATGCGCCGCTTCCGCTTCGCGCACGGGGACCCGCTCCGCGCGCTCTCGCTCCTCTCCCTTGCCGCGGACCGCGGCCGCGTCGCGCCGTCGCCCTTCGCCATCGACACCGCGCTCTATGTGCTCGGCCGGGCCCGGCGGTTCCCGCACATGTGGGACCTCCTCGACTCCTCGCGACGCATCTACCCTGACGCCGTCACCCCGCGCACCGCCATGGTCGTCCTCGGCCGCGTCGCCAAGGTCTGCTCTGTCCGTGAGACTGTCGCTTCCTTCCGCCGCCTCGCGCGGATGTGCCGCGTCGTCGATTCCGCCGACCTCTTCAACGCGCTGCTCCGCACGCTCTGCCAGGAGAAGAGCATGACCGACGCTCGCAACGTCTACCACGCGCTCAAGTACGAGTTCAAGGTGAACCGCCAGAGCTTCAACATCCTGCTCTCCGGATGGAAGTCGGCCGAGGACGCCGAGGCGTTCGTCGCCGAGATGCGGGAGCTCGGGGTAGAGCCCGACCTGGTGACCTACAACAGCTTGATCGATTGCCACTGCAAGAACAAGGACGTGCAGAAGGCCTACAAGCTGCTCGACGAAATGCGGGACAAGGACATTTCCCCCGATGTGATCACCTATACAAGCTTGATCGGTGGCCTGGGGTTGATTGGCCAACCCGACAAGGCAAAAGATTTGCTGAGGGAGATGCACGAGCTGGGGTGCTACCCGGACGTCCCTGCATACAACGCGGCGATACGGAACTTTGTTATAGCAAAGAGGCTTGGGGATGCGTTTGCACTGATGGATCAAATGGCCTCAAAGGGACTGATGCCCAATCCGACGACTTATAACCTTTTCTTCAGGTGCTATTACTGGGCATTTGACATTGGCAACGCGTGGCGGTTATACGAGCGTATGCGGTCTGAAGGATGCTTCCCAAACACTCAGTCTTGCATGTTCATCATCAGATTATGCCGGAGGCATGGGAAAGTGGCACAAGCACTTGAGCTTTGGGGTGATATGGTCAGCAACAGGTTTGGATCATTCACGTTGGTATCAGACGTGCTGTTTGACTTGCTGTGTAATGAGGGGAAGTTGGAGGACGCCGAGAAGTGCTTCTGTCAAATGGTTGAGCTGGGGCAAAAGCCTAGCAATGTTGCATTTAGAAGGATAAAAATCCTTATGGAGCTTGCCAAGCAGGAAGAATCTATTGCCAGGTTAACTGAAAAGATGGCACAATTTGGTCGACTGCCACCTGGAGATTGCCAAAGGGTCCATCGCTCGGCTGAAAGCAGGCCTAGTAATGGTGATGGAGCTGACGCTCATATATTGAGAGCCCCTTAGCGTATACTGCACATTGGATGATGATGATCATGGACTGGTGACAATAAATCTGGTGGACCAGATGATTACTTATCGGATTCTTCTCAGTTGTGTACTTGGATGCCTTCCCTGAAAGTTTTCAAATTTATCTTGCGCATCCAAACTTGCTGGTCGTGTTTCTTTAGTAGTTCCTGACAAGCTAACGATGACACAATTCGATACCTGTTAATCTGTTATATTGTCAAATTATTGTTAATACCAGATGTTCTTTTACCAAAGCATTCATTTGCTGGAGCATTATAGAGAAGTGAAGTATTCGAACATGTTTTACGGATCGTGATGTGGTGCATGTAAAACTGATGTAATTGCTTTTTACTGAACAGTTGGTCTTTATAATCAAGTCATTGTTCCAGGATCGCTTGATATTTGCATTTTTGCTACAGGGGAGAACTCTTGCCATATCGTGCCCCTTATGACCCTACCAGAGTCGCGCCTGCTTGGTCAATACAAAGCCTGAACGAGGGTAGAGAAGCATCGTAATCATTCATCCGGGCTCGCAACTATAAATACTTCCATTTCACATTTGAAATGCCATTCATGAATGAAAGCATAGTGTTGCCACAATATTGTTCTCATTGGTGGTGAGTAATCATGGATCTAGTCGCTCTTGGGGATGTTGAGCGGCGTCCGATCAGTCCCAAGCATGCATTTCGGGTGAAGGCTGACTCCGCATACGCCGCAGTGGTAGCACCAGATCGCAGCCGGCGCCGCAGCGCGCGCACTCCTCGGGGGCGCCCACGCTGAGCGTGACGAGGTGCTCCGGGTGCAGCGGCGACACGGCGGCGCCTGGCAGCTGCGAGCAGACGGGGTGCACGTCGAAGTCGCACGGCCGGCAGCGGTAGTGCATGCCGCGGATCGGCGGATGGCCGTGTCGCAAATGTCAGCACTCAGCAGCGAGGGTCGTCGTCCGCGGCCAGCTCGAGCGCGAGCGGGTGCTGTGTCCGTGGAAGAAGAACCACGCGGCGGCGGGGGCCGTGGCCCGTGGCGCAGAGCTCGTGCAGGTGGAAGCCGCATGCTCCGCAGCTGTAGCGCCGGCCGACGCCCGGGCAACCGCAGCCGTTGCACGCGAAGTGGTGGTGGTCGGCACCGCTGCCCTTGCCGAAGGCGCAGAGCACCAGCGGGTGCTCCTTGTGGGCGGTGTGCTTGCCTGGATCGTTCTCGGCATGGCGATTGCGTTGGTTGGGTAGTCCTTGCTCAGTTGCTCTTTCTGTGGGAGGCTGACGAAGCGCAAGGCGATCTTGTATTTGTACTACTGGCGTGGTTGAGTTGAGTCTCCTGAGACTATTTGATTCTGTTCCGCAATTTGAGGAGGTGGAAGACGAGCAGGCTCGCGCCCTTTCTGTTGGGCTGCTCGATGTGGCGAGCCTTGCGTGTTACAGATCCTCGCGTCGTTCATGATCTCGTCGAACACTCGAACGACATCCCTAGCTCGTCAGTCGTCACGCGCCACTGCAGTGTTTCGCAGATTCAAGATACGTGGCAGAACGCTGTTCCAAGGGCTTGCCGGACTGTGCTATCTCACGCCACCTTTGGAATACCGAAATTTACCAAAAACCATACAGAAATTTTATATAAAAATGTCAAATTTTATAACAGAAGAAAAATCATCGTGTTCCAAAATAATCCTAAACTCAACTTTTACAATCCTGTGTTGACACTCACTTATATCCGGTGTCCCCATGAGCCACTTGTCTACTGGTAAGCGGCGTGATATTCCTTGAGACCTCTTTTTAAAACGCATGGTTCTCAAAACATAAAAAATCGAAAAACACGAAATTAGAATGGCTATGTGATTAATATTCTACATGAAAGTCATAAAACATGTGCTTAGATCATGCACAGAAAAAATGCGAAAATGAAAGACAGATGAAAGAAAAATGAAGATGGGCTTCATGTTTATCTTTCTCAAAAATTGCTGTGGAAGATGCTAGTCTAAAGAAATTTTCAAAAAAATCATTAGAGTCTAAACGTGTCAGTATATAGAAAAGAATTTGAAATATAAACGATAAAATAGACGAATATGTAAAGTAGGTGTACCCGTGGCATCGTATGGGAAGAGGAACAAGAGGAGGTATAGAAGAACAGAGAGGGGAAATAGTGGGTAGACATTGGATCTTCTCACAACGGCATCCCTGTCCATCTCCCGTTGCACACGATAAGGCTGTCTCCAATGAGACTCCTTAAATCCCACTCTCTATCACTATTTCAACTATTTTTTTATATACAATGCAGCATTTATGTCAAACGATACAAAACAGTATTTCGAATAATCTATTTTGGAAACCATCGGAGACACCCTAACGCAGTCATGCACAACGTGTACCGTTCTCGGTACGAGTGCGCACATTTGAATAGAGAAAAGCTAAAAGTCACTCGCGTGTTTGGGTGATTTCTGTCACTCGCCTCTCTCCTTTCCGGCGCGGCCTCCTCCTCCCCGGCCATCCTCCCCGGCCCCGGCGGCGCGGCCCGCGCTTCCACCTCCTTCCCCGGCGCAGCCCCGCCTCCGCCTCCACCTCCGGCCATCCTCCCCGACGGCGCGCAACCCCGCCGCCTCCTCGTCCCCCGGCGGTCTCCCCCGGCCATCCTCCCCGGCGGCGCAGCCCCGACGCCTCGTCCCCACGCTTCCCACCTCCTCCTCCCCCAGCGGCGCGCCCCGCGCGGCCGCCTCCTTCCGCGGCGGCGCGGACCGGCGGCGTGGCCCCGCGCGCCCACCTCCTCCTCCCTCGGCGGTGCGCTGGCCGGCGGCGGAGGCCGGCGGAGAGGGGCGGCGGTGGTGGATCCGGCGGCGAGCTCGTGGTGGGGAGTTGCGGCGCGCCGGCGGGAGGGGGTGGCTGCCGATCTGCTCGAGCGGGGTGGGGGTGGAGGGTGGGGTGGGGGTAGGAAAGGGGGGAGTTACACTGTAATTACAGTTACAGTGTAATTCTGACCATCCATTTAAGATCTAATGGTCAGAAATTCAGGTGTTGAAATGCATTCCAACACCTGGTTGATGTATAGACAGACTCGGTGGGGCCTACGAGTCGGTGACACAAGCCTACGTGGGCCCATGTCGGTGAAAGTTGAATTTCGGCCTGCCGTTTGCCCGCCAAAAGACCGCCTCAAAAATTCAAACCGCGTCAAGCTTCCTTCCCCGAACGAACGCCGGCGCCGCACTCGTCAGATCACCCGAACGAGAACCTTCCGAATCCCAGTGGGGAAACGAACGCGACTGGCGGAACGAATCCACGCGCGCGCGACCGTCCCCATCGGCAGCAGCATCAGGAGCCGGAGGCCGGAGGCGATGGAGCGCAAGGAGAACGCCGCGCACTCGGCGCCGACCCTCAACAGGCCGCGCAGGAAGCGCAAGGCCCTGGCCGAGCTCCCGTCCACCGAACCGAACACGAATCGCGGCTCGGCGCCGCGGCCGTCGAAGCCGAGGACGCGGGCGGCGGCGCGGGCGGAGGAGGCGATGAAGCGGGAGAGGGAGGCCGAGGACGCGGCGCGCGGGGCCGGCGTGGGCCGCCCGCTGGACGCGGCGGGGAGGCCCGGCGCCGAAGCGGCGCAGGCGGCGGTCGCGCCGTACCTCGGGGACATCGACCGGTACCTCCGGTCGCTGGAGGTGAGGGTCTCCTGGCTACGCTTTGCTCTGGGCAGTGCTCGACTCTAGTTGATTTTAGGGCTGCGAATGCGTGATCCTAGATGATGTGACGGGGGGCATTTGGGAGGCGTGATCATGTTGTGCGCTTTCAGTGCTGTCATTAGGTCGTTTGATTCGGGTGGGGGTGATAGGATTTTTTATTTTGTTACGGGTGAAACCTTCATTTTGCACCTGTTTTTGTATATTGCTCACCTCGTGCCTGAATTGGTTCATCCAAATATAACTGTTTTAGGCTTTTAGCTGCTGCTGTCTAGGTAAATGGTTAAACCAGATGTTACGGTGTACAACTGTCGTAATTTCACCCGTCTAGGGTGCAGGATGGCATGTTGTCGTACCTTTGCATTTTTTTTAAAAAAAAGACTCTTCGGAGCTAATTGTCATCATCTTGGCTTTTGTTTTCGCCCCAGCTACAGTTTATGACTGCTTCAGGATCCATGCCATCTTAGTTTACTGAACTTAAATAGCATAGTTTTGAAACAGAATGCAAGAGATTTTGTGCCTTGATTGATGGACACGTGGACTTTTAACCTTGACGTGGCTCTCTAAATTTTCTGAGGTTGTTAGGTTGAACCATTGAGGAGGCCAAGCCCTGAATATTTTCAGAAGATTCAGAAATTCATCTCCCCCAAAATGAGGGCTGTGCTTGTGGACTGGTTGGTGGAGGTAGCTGAGGAATTCAAGCTTCGGGCAGAAACTCTTTACCTCGCAATTTCATATGTTGACCGCTTCCTTACAAAGAATGTTGTTACCCGGGACAAGCTGCAACTGCTGGGTGTCACTGCAATGCTTGTTGCCGCGTATGGCACTAAACTGTTTGTTTCCTCTTTTTGTCTATCTTTTTAAATTATCCTCTGAGTTGCATATTTGGAATCTTGCAGGAAGTATGAAGAAATTGAGTCTTATAAGATGAAGGTGAACAAATACACTGATATTACGGATAACACTTACACCAAGCAACAGGTAGACCTTCTGCTGCTGAAACCTCAATTGCTTAGTTATTTCTCCTACACCATGGAAGATAGATACACATTTCTGTTTTGTATATGCAACGCAGGTGGTGAAGATGGAGGCTGACTTACTGAAATCTCTTAACTTTGAGATCGGGGGTCCCACAGTTACAACATTTCTAAGGTATATCTTCTCCATCAATTCTTTCTGGAGACATAAGACTAGCATAACATTTGGCATAACTTCTCATGTTATGTAAAATGGTCACCATATGTGAATTACATTGCATAAATAACATTGTGATTATCTGATTATTTTTGTGCTAGACTAAAATTGTTTGGAGTCTAATGCTCTAACTGTCTGTTGCAGGCGATTCATAGCTTCATATCGCAAAGGCAATGTAAGTGTACATATGGAGCTCCTGAATTTACTTCTATGGATGTTTTTTTGACAATCTATTTTTCTCCCTTGAAAGTCCAGTGCACAAGCAGCAAAAAACTGGAGTCGTTGTGCAGCTATCTTGCAGAATTGAGCTTGCTGGATTATGATTGCATAAGCTACCTACCATCAGTTGTCGCTGCTGCCTGCCTGTTTGTAGCTAGGTTCACAGTCCGCCCAAAGACTCATCCTTGGGTAAGACAACATGACCTTTATTGCCCACCCATTATATCGAGGCCTCATGCTTTTCAAACATTAGTGTATATAATTCTCTTCTCTGACTTTATTGTCCATATATTTCTCCAGAACTTGACGCTTCAACAGAACACGGGGTATAAAGTCTCTGATATGCAGAAACCCATTTTTTTCATACATGAATTACAGCTGGGCATAAGGTGCCCAGACCATAAAGCCATCAGAGAGAAATACGAGGACGCCAAGGTACATCCCTCTCCATTTTGTTGCTGTTATCTCCATGTTTTATGTTAAAGTTTTGTTTGCTTAAACTGTTAAACATTTTACAGTTTTGGCGCGTGTCGAAAATGGCTTCATTGCAGGAAATCCCTGCATGTTTCCTTGAAGACCGCAATAAGTGAATTCCCGTGAGTGTTTTTTTTTTTTTGCATTAACACAGTAGGCGATGCAGAAAATAGTTTGGTGGTAGGATAATTTAAACCGGCTGAGAAATGTGGCATGCCCAACTTTGTAAATAGCTGGTACTAGTCTTACCGTTTCCGTCGCATTGGCAAATTCTGTGCATTGGCATGTTGGTAAAACATGCAACAGAAGCCTTTTTTTGGTGGGGTAAAGGTTAAGCACTGACCGATGGCATGTAAATGATACTTCTATTTTATAAAGCAGGTTACCATATTTCTTAGCACTTCCTGCACCTTTTTATGAACAATTAGTGCTCAAAAAGCATTGATGAACAGTATGTCATGTGTTATCTGGAAGGTAGTGAACGTAGAGAGGGGTGTGTTTGGTTGGCTGAATTACCTCTTATCCAGTCTAGGATAGTGTATGAGTGGGTGTTTGGTTGTCTGTACAGCGAATTTAGACAGGCCAGACTAATGCAAGGGAGAAGACTTATGCTGTCCAGGCTAGTGCGGCCAAATCGATCTTCTTATCAGGGCTAGGCTCTGGCTATGCAGCGGGCCTAGCCAACCTTACTCTTTGAGTCTATGGTGGGAGTTGGTTAAGGGCAACCAAACACACTAGTAGATACACAGACTTTGTTAAATCATCCAACCAAACGACACCTAGTTGCATTATTCTAGCCTGACTATAGCTAGACTGGCTAAAAAATCTACACAGCCTAGCTCAATGCGAGGTAATGGATAATGTAATTGTATATATTCATGAAGATTCGGCCGGTTGTACGTACTAGTTCAACTAGAGTAGTAGGAATGAGATTATTACTAAAATATCCACACTTCAGAGTACAGCCCGCAAAGTAGGAGAAAAATGAGAGCTTTGGGCTATGCCTAGGGGTGCATCACTGTAACTGGATCGAATATGAATGGATATTGCTGATATCGTATTTGTTTGTATATTTTCGCTTTGAATTCGGATCGAATACGGATACTATCAAATGTGTCGGATAAGGCTTGAATGGTTATCGATATCATATCTATTCAACTTTAAGTACTCTGATACGGATCAAATAATCAGGGGAGATGGATGTTTATGCCTCCACTACCAACTCTAATGGTGTTTTTATCTTCAGTTTTAAAACTTTGTGATTTTACTCCTATATTTTCAAAATGAAGACTTTGTATACCACGTGGCTTGTGCGCGGTGAGGCATGGGGAGACCCAGCGGTGACGACACAGTTGCCTAGGCGTGACCCACCGGCGACGGCGTGAATAGATGTATTATAACAATACATTACAAAAAATAGGAGCAAAATCATATGTGTATGATGGTGTTTTGGCATCAGAAAAGAAGCATTTGACAGAACAGGGTAAACTACTAAACTCTATCTTTGATTTGAAAACGTAGAGGTACATTCACAAAATTTAAAAAATAAAGACAAAATTATTGTTAGATTTCAAAATGAACGCCAAAACTCTATAATAGTCGATATCCGGACTTTGGCGTCGAACCTCCTGTACACGGCGTCAAAGCCGTGGATAAACATGGATAGTCGCAGCTGTGAACTGACGCATTTTTATGTCAAAGCGCAACCACCGCCAGACCTTCGTCCTCCCAACTCCCAAGATGGGTCTCATCAGGCGCCAGGACCATGGAGATGAATAGATTCGAGCCCATCAAGTTTCCAAGTTTTATCCATGTACACAACAGATGTAAAACTCTGCGTGCTTCTCTCATGGTTGAGCAGTAGTCCTGGTTTTCGCTTAAAAAAGAGGCACTCTCTCCATTCTTTTCTAAATGGCATTCAGACCAAGTTATATAACCTATTTCTAGTACAAAGCTGCTGCCTGA
Source organism: Paspalum notatum (assembly GCA_022530915.1). Lineage (NCBI taxonomy): Eukaryota > Viridiplantae > Streptophyta > Magnoliopsida > Poales > Poaceae > Paspalum > Paspalum notatum. The sequence goes on from CM039684.1 coordinate 6,139,101, forward strand.
AACGACATACATGTAGAAGTAGAGATAGTACAACACGGATGTGAATTCATATTGATGGTAAATGTGTTCGTTCTCAACAAAAATGGTGTAACCTGTTTGTACATTTTCTACATCACTCCGCTAACCAAATTAAATTAGCATAACAAGTCAAGAAGGATTGCGCTGTATGCCTGCACCACATCGCAGGATGGGTATAAACACAGACCAAAAATTTCAATCTAATGGAAGCTTACATGGTGAGAACGAATAAATAGAAACTATGACTGGTATTAAGACCTTATTCGGGATTTTAAAAATAGTGCTATTATGACAGCTGTTATAGGATGATCTCCTCTTGGACACTGACATTGAGAGTTTTATTTGGCAGCACGATGCTGTTAACTACAACTACTTCATCTTCAACATCAACGGCTTCACCTGCATTACGTTAGGAGGTCAGTTCTAAAAATGATTTTTTTTCACAAAGATTTCTGTGGGAAGCCAACAGTAAATCATCAAGTTTGGGTCTTACCAAGAATAGTAATGCCAAGTTTGGCATTGTGGTCACCTTCGCCCTGAATTCAGAACAGAAGCTTTAATACATTGAAAATTTCAGATGTCATAGCTAAACTACTTAAATTCAAATCTCACTGTGGAATGTATTAGCATTGTATATACTTGGAATTATCAAACGACAGTAGAAGAAAACTAGATGTACTGAACCGTTCATATTTCAAAGCATAACCTCGACAGAGAAAGAACTAACACTGTAAAATTCCGCATGCAGTCATGCTACTGAATTGAACTTTGACAAAGTAGGTAAAGTTTTTAAGCTTCAAACAAATGAGGGTTCATCAAATTCTAAAATGGATAAAAATGAAATGATAAAAAGAAAAACTTGCCTGTACACGTGACCATTTTCCGATGGATGACTTCCACCCCACAATTGAATGTATAACAACAGCATTCTCCTGAAAAACAGATATAAAAGGAAACAAGAAAACAACTGAGATTTTATGTTCCTAAACAAGGTCTATCACTAGGTACATAGATAAAGAAAACTAACCATGATTTCAACGTCATCCAGAATTATGCAATTGATAAGCCTGGCACCAGCTCCAACACGTGCATTTGCTGATATAGAGACATTGGGGCCAATCTGTTTTTAGAGGTACAGGGTCAGCTACATTTTGTTTCTTGAATAGGTTCCCATTTATAGGTTTTAAGAACTTCATTATCAGTCAACAACAACAAACTGAATATTATCTATCAGTCTGACCAAAATAGATAGGGAAATATGCATTACCTTTGAAGTAGGATGCACCTTGGCAGATGGATGGATGTACACATCGCCTACAATAGTGGCAGTTCTTTTGCCATTTCCAGAGGCTAAAAGATGAGGAGAGGTACGACGGAACTGCGAAAGATACAAACCAGAGCACCTCAAAGACATCCTACACAAGATGAAGAATGGTTAGCCAGAAATTCCAATATTGGAAAATGAAGGATAAGAAAATATTTGAATACCCTGGGGTCTTGATCTGTTCCCAAAAATCAAGCGTCTGGTATGTGTACAGCTCTTTCTTTCCTGCTAGAGGGGATAAAATGTCCTGATCTAATCTAACAAAGTCTGCGGGAAGTGCCCTGTTGATATTAAACTTATAAGATGGTCCACATGATAATAAAATACCTTGTAATCGAATTTATGGAAGAGCTATTAATTACATTATATACTATTTTTGGGAGGAACCATAACAAAATGGTAATAACTGCTGGTCAAACGACTTTTATAAAAAAAGGTGCATCAATATGAATAGAAGAATATATCTAATATATCTATATCATAAACACATACTTGGTTGCTGATTGAAGAGCTTCGAAGCTGGATACACGGCGCAAATTTGCTGAAATGTAGCATTTGAAGAGATTAGACATTGTGGCTTTGTGCTGGAAATATAAAATATCAATCAAGGGAACTAAGAAGACCAAGTTAGAATTTACGAGTAATACATTTTAGAGCATCCATGTCAAGAATATAGGTAAAGCAAACAAAATTTTAGCAAGTGACTTGTGTCAAACATAAAAAGGTATTTATATTTATTAATTTCAGAGAAGTTGCCATTTGAAGCAATTGAATAAGCAAGACCATCATGTTTATAAAAAAGAAAATGTTTCCAAGGGAACATGCCATAATATAACAGCAAACATACCCCTGTCTTTCTTCTGCTTCAAGACATCCTCAATGGCGTTAAAGATATTGGGAGTAAATATATATACTCCACAATTTATGAGGTCACTCACCTACAGATAGAGAAATTGCATTAGTGCTATCAGCTATGCTAATTATTCATTGAGAACAATTACTTGTGAAAAACTGCAGTCGATTTCAGGGCCAAATATGGCATGCAAAGTCCAAAAACTGAAAATGCTGATGAGCAAATAAATCAACAAAGAGCAAAATTGCACTCACAAAAGTCTCTGGCTTTTCTGTATAATGCAGCAGTTCATTTGTATCAGGATCAGCTACCAACTCACCAAACTGGTTTGCTGACTCTGCTGACACCTGATTGAAAAGGTTAGCATATAATATGGCAAGTGGGAATGATATTAGGTGTAACAGATTATGCATGAGAATGACAAAATTAATCTGCATTTTTTAGAAATGGTATTATCATACCTTATTGACTAGTAAAGTACCCATTCCTCCATACTTTTTATGTGCCTCTGTATTTATGAGAACAGTGACACATTTAGATGTTTATACAACAAAGAACAACACTGCACAGGGTATGCAGAAGGTTCATCTAATCTCTTGCGAAAAAATAAGGTGCTTATTAACAATTTACTTACTATTTATAGAAAAAAATGACCATATTTATGAAAAAATACACACCAACATCTACAGCATCAAATTAATTTTGTTATATACCATTAAAAATATTGCTAGGGTACTTATTTGGTGTTCTAGGTGTACAACAGCATACGATAGAGGCGGTCGTATCTATATGGCCATGTAACTCATGAATATGCCAAAAATAAGGTACTGGTGACAAGCTCAGCAGTTCAGCTTTGGATTCAACACTAACCACTACACTTTCATTCCACTTACTCTCAACACTAACCACTAAAATTCCATTCCATTTACTCTCACTACATTCCATGTCTCCACCAGGGGCACAAGACCAATGTCAGACATGATCTTGGGCAAATGGAATCGGTATTATCATCATTAATGCTAAACTTCTAAACAGCAAAGCAAAGAACAATATCATGATTTTCAGTTATTACACTAGTGATGCTTGTGATTGGAGGAATGTGTCTAGGATCATGAAACATCGTCAACAAATTAATAAATGGAAACCAACATGACAAAATTTTGGAAGGGTGTACTTCAGTAACATGGCAACCTACCGAGCATGTCTGGCAGGGGGAAGCTAGAACAGACGTCGCAGTTCAGCAGAACAATGTGTGACTGTAAAACCACAAGCAAAAACAGTAACCGACTTTTAGAGGATGAGTATTTCTGAATCCACCCAACATAACGATGTAGTAGATTCCTACAAAACCCCGGCCACGTCATATATGTTCTGAATCGGCAAACACTACTCATCAAATAGATGGGGTTGAAATAATCCACCGCATTACATCATACACAACGAATCTGAATATATAAACCAATTTCACAATTCAAGCTAGGGCATTACCGGACTGTCCTCCATGATGTAATCCCTAAAACTGTAGAGCCCTCCAGCTGACCCATGAGGCTTATCCTCTCGTAGGTACCTAAAATTGACAGCACACTGACACTGTCAATGGCACGGCTCTGAGGCGCACCCATGCGTGCGCCCAACTCGCGGGAAGCAAACACCAGTGCGCGGAAACAAACCTGACGGGGATCCTGAGCTCGTTGGAGATAGACGAGACATAGAGCGCGAATTCCCGCTCCTCGTAGAACCCGATGAGGTATATCTGCGCCAGGTTGGGGATCTGCAGCGACGGGATCCACGACACAAAGCTTATCTCACACGAACGACAGAACGGCGCATAGCATCACAGAAAACACACTATTAACTCCACAGAGATGGAACGAAGGAGGGAATTGGCGGCTCACCCGGCGGCAGGCGGAGATGGGGTGGTGCACCATGGGCTGGCCGGCGAGCGGGAAGAGCGGCTTGGGGACGTTCAGCGACAGCGGCCGGAACCGCGTGCCTGCACCCACCCAACACCAGCACCAGAGCGAACCGATCGATCAGACGAGAGCGCAGAGGAGGGGGTTCCGTGCGGGCCCGGCCGCAGATCTAGCAGCACTCACCTTTGGTGGGGCCGCCGACCATGATGACGGCGACGACGCGCTGCTCGGCGCCGGCCATGGCTTCGCTCTGCCTCGGCGCCGGTGGCTGGAGTGAGGTGTGGGGGTGGGAAGGGAGAGCGTGGCGAGATTTATGGCGGCGACGGGATTTGGAGGGGAGCGTGGACCGCGGGTCTTTCAGCGGAGGAGATGGCGATCAGACGTCGCGGAGGTGGGCAGCGAGGCGGGACGGGAGGGATGGGAGGTGTTGAGCGGAGCCGGCGGGGGATTTCCGGGCGCAGCTGCCGTTCTGACCGGTGGGATCCGTGCCGCGCCGGGGTGCGGGCGCGGGGTTGAATACCGGTGGCCGCGGTGGCAGACGGGGCAGAGCGGAAGCTTCTCTGCTTCTCTGTGGCCTGTGGGTGCCAAGGCGTGGCATGTACGGCCGGATCATGGCATGAGCTTTTCGTCGACGAAACGAGGCGGGTAACTGAGGATGAACGGAATATCCCCCGCTAGAGTTTGGCTTCGCGGGGATATTCCGGCGGGGTACTGGGTTGGACTTGGCCCGTTGGCCGTGATATAGAAAAACGCTAGTCCTGCTCGATTGGGTACAACGTACTGCAGTACTATTTTAGTTCCCGAGGGATTTTGGACCTGCGATCACAAGAGCCGTTGTCTATAAAAATGAATTCATTTTTATGTTTTCAAAATGCCACGTAAGTAAGAGAAAAATAGAATTTTATATGAAACTTCTCACCGTGAATGCATAGTTTCATTAGTATGGTTTCATAGACAACATGCAAGACAGAAGACACAGTTTGTCTACGTAACCGTATGCGCCGGGTTTCATTCAGATGAAACTCATTTCATCCCTTCCTTCATTAATTCACTGCCACATCATCAAAATCGTTGATATGGCGCATCATTTAATGAAAATAAAACTCTCAGTGCAAATGGCACAACACGTCTTCGTACTCAACTGTGCAGACTCTTATTTTTGTCTATTGGCTCATTAAACTCATATGTCAGGATGCCACTCCGCACTCCCAGAAGGAGAAATAAATTTGGTGGACTTTTCTCTTGTATGGTATTCCTGCACTTTTAAATTGTAAAGGGTTCTAACTCTCTTTTTTAATGTATTCTTATTTATATAGATGCTGATGAATAGATATATTGAACACACATAGATAGATAAATGAACGAATGAATCTAATTGAGGTTTATAACCTCTTACAGTTTAGAACGTGAGGAGTAATTGATAATTCCATTGTAAATATGCCTGCTTTCAAGACAGAGGCTGTAAATTGTAAAAAAATATGGATAGGATGTTTCGATTTTTCTATGATCCCTATAAAATTCAAATAGACTCTAATTCTTATTATGTCACTATTATCGATCTGCAAACCATTATCTGAGAAGTATTGGCCTAGGTTAGTGCGGAATTTGTTTCTGGACGTGTTATTTTTCTTCCAGCTCTTAAAGATTAGGAATGAGTAAATTGCTCCTAAACTTACCCCAAAGTATCACATTCTAGTCCACGAAGTTTCAAAGTGATCAGCTGAGTGGATCTCGAGTGAGTTAAGAATGAAAAGTTAATGGATATAGATAATCATTTTAAAAGTTAAAGGACCTGGATGACCATTTTGAGATTTTATAGGCTAGATGGTACTGCGAGATAAGTTTAAATATCTTGTGTGCAGTTCACTCATTAAGAATGAGTGAATTAATAATAATTTGTTGGGATGAAGCTAAGTAGCTTAGAAGACACTTCTTTTCACGTCACAAGTTGCAAAGATTCTGGAGATTAAGCCTCCACAGCAAGGGCACTCGAAATCATGCCATGAATTTATGAAAAAAAAAGATTAGTTTTAGACCCCACTCCTAATTATGAAGACGAAGCTTCCACAGCACGTCAGACGTTTTCTTCCCAGCTCCGAAACCAATCGTCCCCGTTCTTCGTGGAAGAGCTTGCTTGCTTGTGGAATCTGTCGCGGTCGGACGACGAGCGCAAGTCAAGTGGGACCAGAACCGCAGCGTGTTGGCAGACAACTTGCTAGCTAGCATCGAAGCCGTGCATGAACGTAACCGAACATACAAGGGGCACGCTCGGTTTCTTATAGAGGATTGAAACAAAATTGAATATAGAGTGATTTAATCCACTATCTAACCAAATAAGGTAAAAAAATTTCTCCAACAACTGACGAGGAAATGAGATCATCATCGTTGGGTCATTAACACGTAGGTCTCTCTGACTCTCAGCTGATTGGTTCGAGGTCTTGAGTGGTCAGACCAAACTTTGGCCACGGTCAAACCTAGTTTAACCATAAATTAAAACTTAGTCAAACAACAAACTACTCATTTATATGGTTTGGATATAGCCAAATAAACCATATAGACGAAAATTATCAATCCAATCACGCCCATCGAAGCAACGGCGTTTGCGGTAAAAAAGGTCGCCGGGCTAGCGACGAGCGGAGCAGAGGGTGTTTGGTTGAGGTTTGACTTTAAAACCCAGATGATGCACATTAACCGAGGAATCCTAGATAATGGTAAAAGCTCTTTCACGGAACAAAATCTAAAAGAAAAAAAAAAGGTGGGATCGGTATAGATTATTTCAACTTTTAGTATTGTGTTGTGCAGTGAAGTCGATCGGCAACAGCCTGCTGAATAGCCCAACCGGTCTTTTCTCCATTTGTTCTCATGCAAGGCTGGCTGCTGTGTACAGTTGTAGTACACCAGTAAATGCAGCACGACCCCAAGCAATGACATCCGATCACACCTAATGAAATAGTGTTTGGCTATAAAATTATGTAGGAGTATATTTTTATTATCCCATATAAACCAAACACGCGAGCCACAGACACTAGTACACAACACTTGGACATGTGGGCGATCGGCCGCGTGTGGTGAAAAACGATGGGACGTGAACCGGAAGTCCGGAACCGTGTGGAGCTCGGCAGCTAGCACGGGGCACCGTCGCACTCAGCACCGCCCATCGAGAGTGGCTGAGTGCACGACGGAGTTCGGGCAGGTTCGGCCCATAGCAAAGAGGAGCACAGTACTGGACTGGACCAAGCACTAGGCCTGTACCGGTCGAGGCCCAACGCTGTTGCTTGCTGTTGCGTTGCTGTGATGCTGTCGGCACCTTGGGCTTGGACCGTACCGCTCCTGCTACGACCGACGGAAAGCAAATGACGGGCGCGGTAGATGTGAACCCAAAACACCGTGGCTGACTGGCTGGTGGCAGCGGTATCCTGTAATTTCCATCCTCTAAATTGCTGCCAGCCAACCCCCGCGCCGCCCAGCCACGGCCGCGAGCGCCCCCCTCCCCATTGCCGTCGCCAGCCCCCGAGACGCCGCCACGGCCGCGAGTGCCCCCTCCCTAGTGCCACCGCCAGCCCCCACGCCGCCCTGACCCCGCGCCGCCGCCGGCCAGCACGCACGCCGCTGGCCCCCGAGACGCCGTCGCCGGCCGCATGTGCCATCCGGGGAGGCGTGTTCGTCTGCGGTGCCCCGCGTGGCCGGGTACTGCCGCCTCCGGGGAGGCGCGTTGGGGCGCCGCCTGCCTCCTCGCGCCACGCCGCCGTCCTTCGTGCAACGCTGCTCCACTGCCATCGTCCGCGGTCCACGCGACCTGCGCGGTCACTGTCCGCCACGCGCGACGCCGGCGTCCGCGGCGCACGACCTGGATGGTCGCCGGTCGCTGTCTGCCACTCGCGCTGACGGGGTCCGCGGCGCGCGACGTCGCTATGCGCCCCTCACGATGCCGGGCAGCCCAACGCTGCTGCTACGCTGCCCTCGCGGCGCGCGACCCACGCCGCTCCCGCTCAAGCCGTCGCACAACCTGGTGATCCGCCGCTGTGCTAGCTGCCTGCTGGTCTTCCATCTCTTGCCTCTTGGCCCACGGCTACGCGGGGCTCATCCACCAAGGGAGAGGGAGAAAGCCAGGACTGCAGTCTGCAGGTCACCAGGAGAGCGCCGCCGCTCTTGGATGCCGCGAACGCCGACGCGACGATCGCTGCAGATGCCGGCGCGACGACCGCTGTAGTGGGTTCCCCTATCTTTTGGCAGCTAGACGCACGAAGACGCGGCTCCGGGGGCGGCGGTTGGGCGCAGCTCGGACCTCGGAGAGGAAGGATTTGCCAGATCGGCCCGTTCCCCCCACATTTTTACGGGGCCGAAAAGGGAACCGGACAATGGAGGACGCGATACGGGATCCCGCTGCAGGGGCTTTCGGGCCAATATCCCGTGAATTTACGTGTATAGGGCGGTATACAGTTTACCGCTACGGTCAGCCTAACTCGCATTTATCCAGGGTTCCTACCATTCCCGGGTGGAGCGTTGGAAATCAAACTCAAGCGAGGAGAACCGGAATCGACGACTGATATTTACTCGCATTTACCCACAGTTCCTACCATTTCAATTTCATGGTGGGCAATCTGATTCGAACGTTGGAATTCAAACCCAACAATCAAAATGGAAACAATTGGTCAATGCAAACGAGGATGGGAGAGAGACTCACCAGTCACCACCCGATCTGATCATAGGTACAGGAGCCAGCCATTCGCATTCGCATCGTGAGGTGAATGCGATCCGCCAACTAAGCCAAATCAATCAAAAGCAACCACCCCTTTCTCTTGTATATGGTACCCGCTCTGTTTTAAATTGTAAAGGGTTCTCGATTTGGTTTTATTTGTCCATATTTATATAGATGATGAGTCATTGACACATAGGTATTTTTCAGATCAGTGACTTGACTGCACCATACGTAAATTGCAGCTCTAGATGCGCGTTTTGTCGGAGCAGTGCCGTTTGCGGTAAAAAAAATGCCGGGCTAGTGACAAGAGGAGCTAAGGCGTGTTTGGTTGAGGTTGGATTTTGAAATCCAGATAATGCATATCATCCGAGAAAACCTGGATAATGTAAAAACTCTCTCATGGCACAAAATCTAAGAGAGAAAATGAAATGATGTTTGGCTATAAAAATATTCAGGCTCTTATCCCAAACAAACAAAACACTCGCGCCACCGACACCAGCAGACAACACTTGGACATGCGGGCGATCGGCCGCGTTTGACGAAAAACGATGGGAGCGTGAACTGGAACCAGCGGTGCAGCTCGGCATCTCGTGCGGCCCACCGTCGCACCGACCACCGAGAGACAGAGTAGGCTGAGTGCACGACGGAGTTCGGGCAGGTTCGGCCCGTAGCAAGGAGTACAGTACTGGAGTGGACCAAGCACCCGGCCGTCAGATCAGCCACAGGGCCTGTACCGGTCAAGGCCCAACGCTGTTGCTTGCTGCTGCGTTGTTGTCGGCACATTGGCCTGTACCGCTCCTGCTACGACCAACGGAAAGGAAATGACGGGCGCGGTAAATCTGAACCCAAAACCCCGTGCTTATCACTCGCATTTATCCAGGGTTCCTACCATTCCCGGGTGTAGCGTAGGAATTCAAACTCAAGCGAGGAGGATCGGAATCGACGACTGATATTTACTCGCATTTACCCACAATTCCTACCATTTCAATTTCATGGTGGGCAATCTGATTCGAACGTTGGAATTCAAACCCAACAAATCAAAATGGAAACAATTGGTCAAAGTAAACGAGCATGACAGAGAGACTCGCCACCTGATCTGATCATAAGCACAGGAGCCAGCCACCAACCAATGATGGGTGTGTGGGCGTTTGTTTCCTTGTCTCAATTGCGCATCGCATTGGCATCGCACTTGCCTGCTTTCTTGAAGCCACCGCAACACCCGAACAAATCCTCAATAACAACGACGCACCACCCCACCCCACAAACGCCACCGCTTTTAAAATCCCCACAGCCACCGAACGGATCGAGAGCTCCTCCTACTGCCTACCCTAGGGTTTCCAGCTGCCAGTTCCAGAAGCTTCCAAAAAATGGCCACCGACGAGCTCGCCCCCGTCCCGGCCCCCGCCGCCGCGGCCCCGGCTGGGGCCGACGCCGACCAGTCCCCGGCCTTCTCGTTCAGCATCTGGCCGCCGACGCAGCGCACGCGGGACGCCGTGGTGCGGCGCCTGGTGGAGACGCTCGCGGGGGACGCCATCCTCTGCAAGCGCTACGGCGCCGTGCCGGCCGCCGACGCCGAGCCCGCGGCGCGCACCATCGAGGCAGAGGCCTTCGACGCCGCGGCCGCCGCGGGCGGGGCCGCCGCCTCCGTCGAGGAGGGCATCGAGGCGCTGCAGTTCTACTCCAAGGAGGTGAGCCGCCGCCTCCTCGGCTTCGTCAAGTCCCGATCCGCGGCCGCCGCCAAGGACGAGCCCCATGCGCCGAAGGAGGAGGAGGAACAGGGCGAGGCCGCCGAGCCCACGGCCTGAGCGCCGCGCCGGGCCACGAGCCGTTGCGTTTCTGTTTCCTGATGAGATGAGTTGCGTCTCCCTGGAATTGGGATTTGTGAGAGGACCGACTGTAGCCTGCGGCTTTGGTCTGATTTGTATGACTTGATGAATCTTAGCTGTCTGTTTGCACATCCATGCAATTCTTCTTCTTCGATGAATACTTGAATAGCTAGCTCTCTTTCGATGCTTTGCAATCTGTGTCTCTGAGCAAGGATTGTGATAGGTTGAGTACAAGAGAAATTCTGTGGAGAAAATCAATGTCGCTGCCGTCCTATGAATGTGTCCTTTGCCAGAATAGTGCTGAAGAAACTTTGGAGCATCTGTTCTTGCAAATGCAATTTTGCTCGTGATTGTTGGGCATTATTAGGTCTAACGGTTGGGCCTAATCTTAACATCTTTCCAGTATTCAATCAGTTTAAGGACTCACTGGTTGTTCCTTGAAGTAATTGTAATCATGGAGCATTTGGACAGCTAGGAACAATCAAATCTTTCAAGGAGTATTGGCAGATATTCAAACCTGCAAGTTTGTGTTCAGCAAAGAATTTGGCCTGATTATTCATAGAGCCAAGCATAGCTATTTCTCTGCTATAGAACAATGGCTAGACTCTGTTATGTAATCTCTGTTTTGGTTTCCTTTTTAACAACTTGTGTAAATTTCTTTTTCATCAATAAAATTTTGTAGGGGTAAAAACCCCTCCAGTTCGTTCAAAACAAAAAGGATTGTGTTGTGATATGATGCGCATCAAGGCATAACCTGGCTCTCTGTTTGCCCCTGACATTTGCAAATCAATGTAACATTGGTCCATCCGTGCAAGCTTCGAGCACCTACTTGAGCCGTATTGGCCGGAAATGATAAGAAAATTAAGAATCTTCCATCACAAATGCCTCATTTTCTTCTGAATTCCAAATGCTGGATTTTGCCTAGAAAATGGGTGTCTCACAACCCTCTCGTTCATTGCTCTCTGAATTCAGATTCTGATTCCAACAGCATACAGTAGGAGTAGTACCTTCCTAGGCTTGAATCAGTATCTGGAATCAAATGCGGTCTCCTCTACTGTATGAATCTTTGACGAATCAGTATTCAAATGGCTCAACACCTTTCAACGGCTTGGATTTTATGCATGCATTCAAATGTCGCTGGTCCGGTTTATGCAAAGAATGTGTGATTTAACTCGCGGTATAACAGGAATCACTAATGTGGGCGTTCCCTCAAGTATTTGGCCATTGATTGAGTTGCTGGCAGGCCTCCCACATCGAAATCAAAAGATTTCTCATTTTTGTTGGCACTGCACCGCGTTCAGATGGCTTGGCTGAGCTATCTTGCTCACTGGATCTTCACTTTTCAGGCACCAACAGTTTTACCTGTAGCCTTTGGAGCACGGACGTGAACATATAGGAAGGCCTGTTTGGTACCACAGTTTTTCACGGTTTTAAAATAACACCATAGTTTTTGCCAATATTGTGGTTTTAGAAACCAAAAGGTGTTTGGTTGATACCAGCAAAACACGGTTTTGGATACCATGGTATTTTTGGAGTTTTGGGTACTGAGGTCTAGACCTCAGTTTTCCTCCGTTTTTCCTCCGCGCTGCTTGATGCCCCGCTCGCACCCACCTGCTGCCGCCCCGCGCCTCTGCTTGGCTCCTCCCGTGGCGAGCCCCGCCACTCGCCGCCGGCTCCTCCATGGCTGGTACCTCCCTCGGACGGTCCCGTCGACGGCACCTCCTCCCTCCGCGGCCGCCTCGCCTCCCATGGATCCTGCCACGGACGCCTCCCATGGCTTCCTTCGCGGCCGGCCCTACCTCCCATGGCTTCCTCCGCAGCCGGCCCCGCCTCTGTGGTCGGATCCCGCACTCCCGCGGCAACAGCCTCCCATAGCTCCCTCCGCGGCCTTATCTCGCCGCGGCCGCCTCGCATGGCTCCCTCCGCTACCGACCCCGCCTCCACACGGCCATGGCTCTCGCCGCGCTGCTTCCTTGGTCTCCGCCTACCTCGTCGCCGCCGCTGCCGGCCCCTCCTCCCCCATTGCGACTCCCCCTTGCCGCCCGACGCGCGTGCCTAGCCTTGCCCTCCGCTCGTCACACAACTCCCTTCTTGGCATGGCCTGTCCCCTTCCCAGCGGTGTCCAAGAACAAGCCAAAGCCACCACCGATAGTGACGCGGGAGAGCGCGGCGACGAGGTGCACTGCCTGCTTGCGGCGGAGGATGAGTTGGTGGTGGCGGCGGGGGTTGGATACTGCATTCCTAAACTTTGGAATCAAACACACCTCGGTTTTTATCAAAACTATGAAAAAACCATGGTATTTGAAAACCGTGGTATTTGTGTCATGTACAACTGAAAACCACAATATCTAAAAATTATGGTTTTTGAAAACCACGGGTTGGCTGTACACGAACAGAGTAGCTTTCGTCCAACATCATGTCAACAATATATAGATATGGCTGTACATGAACAGAGCATCCTACCACTACAGACACCATCATAGAAACGTGGCTCAAAACTTCTCCCTCGTCTTCGACTTAGATGATAACCTCGACGAGACTGAAAAATCAAACCAAAACATGTGCTGCGTTGGGGGTAAGTCAACACTTTCTTTCCAAAATTAACTATAACATGACCCCCAATGGTGAATTTACAATAGAAGTGGAAATTCTAAAGGGAATAAGGTGGGTAGGTCACAGGTGTGGTTTATGTCCGCAATGGGCCACGTCACAAGTTAGCCGAGCCATATCTAAGGCTATGTTCACCAGTGTCTATCCAACCCCGTCCATTCACTATTCCAACTACCTCTCTCTCTGTCTACAGTGCAAAACAGTATTTTGGGCTCTTTTTTTGGGCCCTCTAGTGAGAGCAACCTAGGCGTGTGTTTGGTTCACACCACTAACTGTAGCATGTTAAACTTCAAGTGTACACTTTCATAATTAGTTTCATTCTCTTTTAGTAATAGAAGGAACAAGAAACTAACAGTGGCATTGGATGGTGGTATGCAGCAAACAATAGAATATTTTGTGTAGTCCTTGAATTGGCAAAAATCAGCAAATCATCAATACGCTATGTGCATTACTGTATTCCAAAGGCAATCTATAAGACTATAATATTTCATCAGTCTATACAATTTGCAGAGTTTTTGTTGATACCTATACAACCACAAGATGAGGATAAGGCTGAAACTAGCCATTCTCTCAAGTGCTCTTCCCAAACACTATTTCTGCACTGTGCGGCACTGTTTCTGCACCGTAGAAAAAGAGAATACTAATTGAAACAGTGATACGAGATGAGATGGAGGACGAAGGAACCGCTGGCTTCAGGCTTTCAGCCGAGGGTGGCAGCATAGGGCGCTACCTGCTCTGCCCGTCTGCCGCACTAGCACCTGCACCGGGGGCAGACGGCCTGCGGCCTGTGGGGCGCCTCTTCCGATCCGGCAGCGCCGGCCATGAGCTCCTCACCCTCCCTCTTCCTTTCCTCCTCATCGTCTGTGTTGGACTGGGCCATGTACTTGTTGGGCTGGAGTTGGGGCGCAGCGAGACCGTGGAGAATGGGCTGGAAGGAACCACTGACTTCATCTCATTGAGTCACTGCGACACGGGCCCCACCACATGTGACTCAACTTCGCCTGGGCCAAACCAGGCGACCTCCGTCCGTGGAGAACGAGGCGAAGCGGAGCGTCGTGGGAGATCTCTCGTTCCGCTCCACGCTCGGCGCTCGTTCTCAACCCCACTGTCTCTCTCGTGGCGACGACTGCGCGTCCGCCGCCGCCCCCTCCGCCCTAGGACAGGTGCCCAGGTCTGGCCCTTCGCCGGCGACGAGCTCGCACAGGTATACCCACATCCCATCTCTTCCCTTCCTGCCGTGCCAAACGGTGCACCCAAACCCTAATTTGAGCTATTTGCATTCGGATCTGATCTAATCACAAGCGTATACATGTACTACGCCTACTGCACCGAGTTTTTTTTCTTGCAAAAATTGTCGGGGTGTGTACATGTGTATACCCATGTCCTTTACTGTGTCCGCCCCAGGGGATCAGATTTTTGAAGTTCTGTTAGCATTTCTATATCCGGTCCTTTTTCGTTCGTACGATTTGTGCTTAATTTTACAATCTGTGCAGTTGTAATAGCCTTTTGTGCTGCTCTCTGCGGTGTCATTGCAAGACAAGATGGTCTCCTTCGAGATGAATGACCTCAAGAGTATGGACCCTTCGCCACTCTTGTTAAACTGTCTTTCAGTTTTGCGTTCCATTTAGTTCTGGTAGGAGCATAGATAACTTTTTCTGGGCAGTTAAAATGTGTATGTGATTTGCCTTCTCTCCTTTGTTTATGCTCCTGAGCTTAATATGTTTTGTTTGAAAATTGTGATGCGGACGCACCGTCACATGTGATGAATATGGAAAAGCAATCCTCATCCTTAGACTGGGATGCTACTTTGTTTACAAGGCTTGCTTCTTATAACATGTTTGGTGACTTTTTTGAACTGATGTTCAGTGATCACAGTAAACTGCAGCATGTGTGATATGATACATCAGTATAATGTAATGTGTGATATGTGCCGTATCACTTAACCTGTAGTTTTAGCATATTGACTATGATACATCAGTATAATGTAATGTGGGATATGTGTCGTATCACTTAACCTGTAGTTTTTGTGTTACAATTACTACGATGCATCAGGTTATGCCATCTACTGTGTGCCTGAATGGTATATACAATATCACTTGACCCTTACTTTTAGTCTTGTACATAGTAATTGACTACTACTACTACTACTACTACTACTACTACAATGCATCACGGGTATCAAATTGCTAGCTTATTTTTTTTGAAGGGTGGTTGAGGAGTGTCATTAGAAAGAAAACAAGTATAGGGATTTGTTCAATCCTTGATGACATGTGTGACATCCTAGCATGTTCTTACTGTGGCTAATTCGAAATGAATTTGTCCAAAATGTGGCTAGTATTTGAGTAGCACTGCACCAACTGGGTAAAGCTTTTAGGCAAAGCAAATATTTAAATATAAGATTTCCACCGATTAGGCTTATGGCATTACGGACTACACACATAATAGCTGCAGTGCTGGGCTGCTGGCTGATCCCTGAATCTTCGAATGATGCTCGGTTTTGCTGAAAGCAGCATCATATTGAAGATCAGATATGATACCGCTCTATGGTCTATGCTAGTTTCTTAATTCTGATTGACTACTACTGACACCACTATACCTGTCCCATATTGACCCTAAAAGTAAGGAACAGATAGTCAACCATTGGATAAGTTTGGTAAGTCACTTAGTAACCTTCTTGTTCTTTATGTGGTTTAATGCAATTTTTGGTGAATGTCAGTAGAATCATTGAGTTTAACATACTGCCATTTGATTGTTTTAGGTGTATTAAAATGACACTTTCAATGTTCAAAGCATGACAAAAAAAAAATTCCGGTTTCTAAAATCTTTGTCGTGTTATGGAGCGGCCTTTTCCCTTTTTAACATATGATGGTGTAAAACCTCTGGTTTAGTTATTACAGTATGTTCTTCCCACTTTTTGATTTGTGACTTACGAGTTTCATCTTGGCTAGAGATTGGGCTTGGCCTGACAGGCTTTGGAATATTCTTCTCCTTTCTGGGAATCGTTTTCTTCTTTGACAAGGGACTTATCGCAATGGGCAATGTAAGTTTTCTTTGATTTTGAATTCCTTAAACTTTTGTACAGGATCCAAGTTAACTCACTACGCGTATGGTTCTCCTTTTTCTCTTGATGCCATTTCAGATTCTCTTCCTATCAGGTTTGGGCTTGACAATTGGTCTGAAATCAACTATGCAGTTCTTCACCAAACCAAAGAACTACAAGGTTTGGCAACCACTGTATTTGCTACAGCTATCGCCCTGGAACATGATTGGTATCTCATTACTGCTTTTATTGAACAGGGTACTATTTCATTTGGTGCTGGGTTTTTCCTGGTTCTCATCGGGTGGCCCTTTTTTGGCATGCTCTTAGAAGCATATGGCTTTATTGTACTCTTCAGGTAGGATAACTTTTTTGTTGCTGACTGATTGCTTCTTTTTAGTAGTCTGCCATTTCTTATTGAGACAAAATCTAAACAATGCAAGAGCTATTTGTTTCTTACCAACCACTGGGGTTTCTGTATTAAAGTAGTTCCTTATACCCGTGTACTGATTTGGCCATCCCATTGCAGTGGATTCTGGCCAACACTCGCTGTGTTCTTGCAGAGGATTCCTATCATTGGATGGATTTTCCAACAACCGTTTGTGACATCGGTAAGGAGCTCGTGACACATAATGTTCTTTGGTTCCTGAAGCCATAAGCTTCAACCTTGGTTGACCGCATTATGACAAGTACACTTCCCCATGTCTGCAGTTCCTTGACCGCTACAGAGGAAAACGGGTTCCGGTCTAGCGTCTTTTTGTTCTATTTACTTGCGTGCAGCAACTAGCTAGCAACTGGTGGTTTTCAGCGACAGAGGCAAAATGGTTATGCGGACACGCAAGTCCTTACTGTTTCTCTTTATATGTCTATAGGATTGTTCTTTGTAAATTACAGCCCCAAACGGGCCAAACCCAAGCTAAGGCTGACGCTGACCCATGAAATGGATTCATTGAAGAAATTCTCCAGCTTGTGCTGTTTTAATGGTGTGCCGGCAGAGCATTAATTTTGAAAAAAAAAAGTTAGATTCACTTTTACATAAAAGCTGCCTTGTGAGCGGAATACATTAAGGATCTGGGTTTCCAGTAATGGCCTGTTTGGCAACTTTGTAATTTTATACATATGTAATTGTCTTTCACTTGTTATTTGCAGTGCACAAGAAAACCAGTGGAAAATTATTACCCTTATAAATGACTGTTTGGGAGAATGATTTGCAATACTTGCTTTCCATGCAATTCCCCACGCCATGGAGAAGACAGATGGGTGTCTGTAATACCCCGGGTTTTATCTACCTCAAAATGCACCTCTAAATGCACCCGGTTTTCAAATTGTTTGCAAAACTCTCCCTCAAATCTCCACAGTTCGATCTCTAAAATCAAATTCACAAATATGAAAAACCTTTTCTACCTTCCCGGGCCGAAATTTCCTTCTCCTTCCCCTTCCCTCTCTCTTTCAGCCCGGCCCAGCGCCCCCTTCTCTCCCTGTCAGCCTGGCCCAGCGCCCCCTTCCCTCTCTCTGTCAGCCCGGCCCAGCGCCCCCCTTCCCTCTCTCTTTCAGCCCGGCCCAGCGCCCCCATCTCTCTCTTCCTCCCCTCCCGCATGGGCCGAGCCCAGCCGGCGATCCCAGCTCCCGCTCCTTCTCCGGCCAACGGCCCACTCGCTCGCACCCGTCCCCTACCTCCAGCGCGCGCCAGCGACGACGCGTGCACGCGCGCGACGCCGTCGTCGCCGCGCCGTCCCCCACCTCTCTGCGCCGCCGCAGCACCTCGGCCAGGTACTCGAGCGCCCTAGTCACCGCCCTAGCCCGGCCGCGGCACGCAAGCCGCTACCCCCCCCACGGGAGTGCCCGGTCCCCGCCGGCTCGGCACGCCATGCCGGCGCGCCACGACGCCGCGTCGCCTGCGGCCAAGGTCGCACGCGCACACTGCCACACTCACGCTCGCGGACGCGCCCACTTCACCCGTGCACGGGCACGCCCTTCTCCCCAGAGCGCGCCACGCCTCCCCTCCCCTGCTCCGGGACCCGCCGGACGGCGTCGGCCCCGCCTCGACGCCGCCGCGCCGCCACCTATAAAAGGGGCAAGCCCCCGCGCCGGCTCTTCCTCCCGCTTACCCCGACGCACGCACCCACCACCTCCACCCTCGGCAAGCGCCTCAGCGCGAACGCCCCGTCCACCCCGTCCCGGTGCCCGCCTTTGCCGACCACCTCCCTCTCCGATTCCGGAGCTCCGAGCTACCCCGAAGCTCCATTAGGTGAGCACCGCGTCCCTGGTAAGGGCGCGCACCTTTCCCCTCTCTCTCTCGGCCCGGCCCCGCCCCGGCCTCGCCGGAGCGCCGCCGCGCCTTGACCCTCCACCTCGGCGCTCGCCGTTGAGCTCCCACACCGCGCCATCCACGTCCACGTCTACATCAACCTTCTCAGCTTGGATCCGCCTCGCTCCTGGGACGG
Organism: Paspalum notatum; assembly: GCA_022530915.1. Taxonomy (NCBI): domain Eukaryota; kingdom Viridiplantae; phylum Streptophyta; class Magnoliopsida; order Poales; family Poaceae; genus Paspalum; species Paspalum notatum. Next base: position 6,157,825 of record CM039684.1, read on the forward strand.
TCCCCGGCGACGGAACCGGATCACCGGCGGCAAGCCGCCGGTGAACCGCTCTGCCCTCGGCGACCGGCTCAATCAAGACCCGGACCGGCTCGGGCCGGACGGCCGTCACCGTCGCCCCCTGTCGCCGTAAGGCTGACAGGTGGGGCCGGGTGGACGCCGTTCGCCCGCCGTCCCTCCCCTCCGCGCGGCCAGTGGGCCGGCCTGCTAAGGCCCACGGGCGCGGTGAGGGGATGGGCCGAGCCGTTTCGGAGGAAGGGGTTGGGCTGCGCGCGCTATTTCGGCCCGCGTGGTTTTTCCCTTTTCCAAATGATTTTTGAATATTCCAGAAATTGAAATGTGTATATCTCGGTCATTTTAACTCCGAATCAAGTGATTCTTCCACCTAAATTCATCTAAAATCACCCTCTACCCATCCACATAATTTCCACTCTGTTTTGAATATGTATGCATGTATGTTTACTTGTGTGTTTGTTTTGCGGTAGACGAAACGCCCGAGAACCCGCCGAAACCGGAAGTGACTGCTATCGACACCGAGCCCGAGGAAGCAACTCCCGAGCTTCGCTGTGACGAAGAGCTTGACGACGGCAAGTCCACTGAATTCCCCGTGCTTGATGCATAAAAATACCTAATTTCGTCAATACAACCCCGGCCTAGGTTCATAACACAAAAACCCTGCATGTTTTGCTAGCTAAGGACTACCCCAATAAAGTAGCCTCCTAAGCCATACTAGAAGTAGCGCGCATAGGTGGGATCGCTCATATGCTATACCATTTATAATTCCTCGCTTGGAAAATGAATTATGGATGAGCGGAAAAGAAAAGGAAAGTGTTTTGGTGTAAAACATGGGGAAAGACCCCGGCAGACGACTTCGGTTGTTGAAGCCACATTTGGGGGTAGAAACCCTGGGGTGACGTGATCACGGAAGCCCCGGAGTCCGGCCCTTGTTGCGAGGGTCGGGCAGGTGATAGCTCAGTTGATGAGCGAATGTGGGAGCTCTACCCTTAAGGACCGAGTTTACGTCTCATCTCACCTAACCCGCTTGTGCAACCACTCGAGGTTGTATGCGGCAACCCGTGGTCGGACCCCGCAAGGACCAACCGGACGTAGACCGGTGTGCTGGGATGCATGAGAGATTGGGAAATGGGCGCGGTTGCATGGCTGCGGTCAGGGGTCAACAGTCGCGTGGCTGCGGGTCTGAGCGACAGGTGGTCCCGCGTCTCTCATGGTTGAAGTCTGGGGAAGCCTTGCACGGGAATGGCCTAGATAGGATTGATATGATATGGTCGCTCCTATCATGATATCCGAACTTGTGGGTAAAGTGCACATCTCTGATCAGAGTTTAAAATCTATCCGGATAGTCCAGTGTCCATTGTTATGGACGGGGTTACGGTTTGGTCTCGGAAACTAGCTTCTTACAAAATGTGGGATGGGAAGGGTTAAAAAGAATGGTTTTGAGGCAGCTGGGGTTGCCGAGGAGGAGTGTGTGAAAAATGTGGTGGCCGGTGAGCCACGAGCCGCCCGGACCGGCCAGTCCGACGGCAAGTATTTGTTCTGGGGGAATAAAACCGTTTTCCTAAACTAAAACATTCCAACTAGTTATCCCATGCATGCGCAACTCTTATCATGGCAAACACCCTAAGCTACAGATATTCCCTTGCATGTACTAATAGGTCTTTACCCGTCCCTCCGCGAGGAGTGAGGTGGGCTTGCGGAGTACGAAGTACTCACCCTTGCTTTGTTGTCGTTTTTCAGAGGACTTCGACGCGTTCGCTGAAGCGTTCTTCGGCTAGGTCGTGCTCTTATCCCCAACCGCCTGTGGAGTTGGGTCGAATAAAAGATGCTCGTTTTATTTACCGCTTCCGCTGATTTATGTAATGTTGTGTTGTAATCGCTAAGTCAGACTCTTTACTGCTTTGAATAAATGTGTAGCTAGCCTCCTGGGACTAGCTTTTGTATCACATTTAGCTTCTGAGAAATCAGGGGCACTTCAGGTGGTATCAGAGCCGTAGGTTGGCCGTAAGACGCGACCCTAAGTCAAATAACGTTTCTGAGTCCAAATTCTTTTATAAAACTTTCTTGGTGCTTATCCATCTATTTACTCCTGCTTGTTCCTTCTCCAGATGGCCCCGGCGATTCCAGCTCTCGCGACCAGTGAGCACGGAGAGACTGACTTCGTCACACTCTTGCTCCATTGCACTCGGCTACTCGACATTCCCAAAGAGCCTTACTACAAAATTGTAGAATTCCACAAGCCTGACACCATAGGGTGTGCCATAACCGTATACATAGAAGCCAGCAAGAAACACCCCGGCTTTGCAGTAACCACCCCTGGCCATGACCCAAACCTTACCAAGCACACCGCAGCTCTCAACACCCTTCGCCGCCTCTGCAACATCTATGAAAAAGAAATCGAGCACACCAGCGTACGGTTCTTCCCAGCGGAAGACCGAACCACTCCCTTATGGAAGAGACGCCTAACCCCAGTAGTAGAAGCTAGGATATCCAACAAAAACCCCACCATATCCAGCTTGACCAACTACCTTTACGCCTTAGACACCCATTTCCAAAAGCTAGACAAGCAACTGTTCAAAACCCACCGTCGAGTGCTAGCCAGTGAAATGGAGGCCAGAGAGCTGAGAATCCAGAATGCTTCCCTACGTACTAGATTAGCGGCTACTGAGGACAAGGAAAGGGCAGCTTGGGAGATGGTGAGGAGCACGCGCAACAAGTACAAGGCAAAGATGGAACGCATGGCAAAAAGGACCAGAATCGAGCCTGAAAAGCCAGCAACGGAAGAACACACCACAAAGAAGGCCAGGACGGAGCCTGAGGAACCCGCACAAAACAAGGAGATAGAGGAACGCCAGGATGCTGACTTAGCCAGTCTAGAGTTAGATTGGAGTCTTTTTCCTCCAGCTAGTGAGGCTTTCCCTGACGACGATATTGATATCGACCTCTCTGCTTTCGAGATGCTTCCCCGAGAGGGTACCCAACTCCCTTGGAGGAATTGATAGACCTCCTCGAATAGAGTCAACCATGGTGTCCTAGGGCATGCTTTGCCCCCTTGTATCGCTAGAACGGCTGTTTGAATAAAATAAAATTTTGAAAACCTCGTGATATGGTCTACCAACGAAGAACACTTAATCTCTATCTTAAACACCACCCTTGTCTTTCAGATGGCATCTCACAACTCGGGCAACGCCGACAATGTGGTGCCAGAAGCAGTGGCAGAAGGGCAGGGTGACAATGGCCAGCCAGCAGCAGCAGCAGCAGCAGCAGTAGCGGCTGTTCAGAACCCAACAGCAACAGGTGAACAAAGTAGAAACAGTGGAGCAGAAAGTCACACTCATCCGTCTCAACGGGCCCGTACTCCACCTCCACCACCCAATCCGATCGTGGAACTGACTCAGAATTTGGTCCGTTGCATAGAAGGAATAGCTCAAAGGGCACCGCCACCCCAGCAAGGCAGAGCTCAGAATCTGATGGGGGAGTTCATGAAATTAAGACCCACACCTTTTGCTGGATCCCACGATCCCCTTGAAGCTTATGACTGGATCAAGACTATTGAAAGAAAGTTGGAAATTATTAACTGTGATGAGCCAACCAAGGTAGCCCTGGCCACTCATCAACTCACTGGGGCAGCACTGGCCTGGTGGGAAAGTTACCGTGAAGCTCACAGAGGGCAAGTTACCTGGGAAGGATTCCTGGAAGACTTCCGCAAATATCATGTTCCAGAAGCTGCAAGAGATCTCAAGGCAGAAGAATTCAGGAAGCTGAAGCAGAACACCATGACCATGCAAGAGTACATTGAGAAGTTCACCACTCTGTCCCGTTATGCACCGGAAGAAGTCAACACTGATCCTAAGAAGTGCAAGTGTTTCATTCGGGGACTGAACCCTGAAATCAAGTCTATAGTTCACTCAAATGAAGCACCAAGCTTCGCAACACTGATCAACCGAGTCATCCAGATAGAAGAAGATAAGCGCGAAGAGAAAAGTCAGCTCAAAAGGAAGTTTATGGAGATCAAGTCCCAGCGCCAGGAACGCCGTTTCCGTCAGAAGAGCTTTGGTGGGCAAGTGTCACGGGGCTCGTATGGTGTGCCCCCCAGAAACACTATTTCGAACCCGTCACGCTTTGCTCCAACTCAAAGCAGCTATCAGACTCAGCAGTATGACCCTCGTACCTGCTTCAAGTGTGGCAAGCCTGGGCATTTTCAGTTCAGCTGTCCTCAACCGATGCGACCAGCAGCATCCACCTTCTCCAACTCAGTAAATGGGCCAAAACAGACCAGTGCTACCGGGAACCGTCCTGCGACGAGTACTCAGTCCGGCAAGCCACCCCTGCCACCAGCTAACAGGGCCCGCATCAACCATGTCGAAGCGCAGGAAGCACAGCAGGCTACTGGTGTGGCTCTCGGTGAGTTCCTGGTAAACTCAGTTAAAGCAACTATTCTATTTGATTCTGGTGCATCACATTCATTTATATCCTCATCCTTCGTCGAGAAACACAACATCCCCACCATACCACTCAAAAAGCCACTCCTGACCCGAACACCCGGGGCTGACATCCCGTGTCAACTCGGGTGTGTCGGGGTCCAAATCCTTCTAAGAGGGGTAGTGTTCACCGCAAACCTCATAGTGATCAAGTCCCAGGACATTGACGTCATTCTGGGCATGAACTGGTTGAGCTCTCACCAGGGCGTCATAACCTGCAAAAAACAAAACTGTGCACCTAGTCCACCCTGATGGAACCAGAGTATTCTTCCACGTCGATAAACCTACCCGCGACCCCATGAACTTCCACGTACAAATCCAGACCATCCATGATGTACCTATAACCCGAGAGTACCCAGATGTCTTCCCTGATGAGCTACCCGGGATGCCTACAGACAGAGATATAGAATTTATAATTGATCTTTACCCCAGAACTCCACCCATTGCCAAGAGACCATACAGAATGTCATCAAAGGAACTAGTGGAACTGAAAGAACAGCTCAGAGACCTGCAGGAGAAGGGCTTTGTCAGACCCAGTTCTTCCCCATGGGGAGCCCCTGTGCTCTTTGTATCCAAGAAAGATGGAAGTATGAGAATGTGTATAGATTACCGATCCCTGAACGAGATGACCATCAAAAACAAGTACCCTCTTCCGCGGATCGATGATCTATTCGACCAGCTGAAGGGAGCAAAGTATTTCTCCAAGATAGACTTGAGGTCAGGTTACCATCAGCTCAAGATCAGAGAGGAAGATATACACAAGACTGCTTTCGTTACCAGATATGGCCAGTATGAATTCACAGTGATGCCTTTTGGACTCACCAATGCCCCGGCTTACTTCATGAACCTCATGAATAAGATATTTATGGACGAATTAGACAAGCACGTCATAGTTTTCATTGATGATATACTTGTCTATTCCAAGACAATCGAGGAGCATGAAGAACACCTCCGGAAAGTACTGGAGAAATTAAGAAGCCACCGGTTGTATGCTAAATTCAGTAAATGCGAGTTCTAGTTAGAAAGAATTTCATACCTGGGGCATATCATCACAGCAGAAGGGGTAACAGTGGACCCTGAAAAGGTAGAGGCAGTAATGGAATGGCCACAGCCGACTAATGTAAGCGAAGTCCGCAGTTTCATTGGATTGGCGGGATTTTACCGCCGTTTCATTGGGGGCTTTGCGAAAATTGCCAAGCCCATGACAGCGCTCCAGAAAAAGGGTGCCCGGTTCGAATGGACCGAGGCCTGCGAGAAAAGCTTTCAAGAGCTGAAAGCCAAACTAACCTCAGCCCCAGTCTTAGTACTGCCTGACATTCACCGGGACTTCGTCATATACTGTGACGCGTCTCGGCAAGGGTTGGGTTGCGTCCTCATGCAGGACGACAAGGTGATAGCTTATGCCTCCCGGCAACTCAAGGATCATGAGCAAAATTACCCCACGCACGACCTTGAGTTAGCTGCGGTGGTACATGCACTGAAAGTATGGAGACACTATCTGATTGGCAACAAGTGTGAGGTGTATACTGACCACAAGAGCCTCAAGTACATTTTCACCCAGCCTGACCTGAATCTGAGGCAACGCAGATGGCTAGAACTAATCAAAGATTTTGATATGAGCATTCAGTACCATCCAGGCAAGGCAAATGTGGTAGCAGATGCATTGAGCAGAAAAGCATATGGCAAGGAGTGGATCCCAAGGAATAAACACTTAAAAGAGGACCTGTTGAAACTCAACATGCACATTGTACAAGAACCTAAACAAGGCCTGTTGGCAGTTCAACCAACCTTGGTAGAACAAATAAGGCAAGACCAGAAGGCAGACGGAGAAATTCAGAAGGCAATCCAGCGCATCGGTACCGGGCCAGTCACCGGACTTCGGGTTGATGAGAAAGGCACCCTATGGTTTAAAAACAGAATCTGTGTGCCGAAACAGGAGTAACCAGGAAAATTGTGATGGAAGAAGCCCATAACTCAGCCTACTCTATTCACCCAGGGTCTACCAAGATGTACCTGGACCTAAAAACAGATTACTGGTGGAAGGGCATGAAGGCAGATATCGCAAGATATGTGGCACGATGTGACGTTTGCCAGAGAGTAAAAGCAGAACATCAGAAACCAGCAGGTCTATTGCAACCCCTACCCATCCCTATGTGGAAATGGGATGAGATAGGTATGGACTTCGTGACAGGGTTACCAAGAACACCAAAAGGGAATGATGCCATATGGGTCATTATTGATAGACTCACAAAAACTGCTCATTTCCTGCCTGTGCGAACCACCTATAATGGAGCAAAGTTAGCCCAGCTCTACATCGAGAATGTGGTAAAGTTGCATGGGATACCCAGCAGAATAGTGTCAGATAGAGGGACACAGTTCACCTCCAAGTTCTGGAAAAGTCTTCAAGAAGCAATGGGCACAAAGTTAGACTTCAGCACCGCATACCACCCACAGACAGATGGCCAGACAGAAAGGGTAAATCAAGTCATGGAAGATATGTTGAGAGCGTGCGCTCTCACCTATGGCACCAACTGGGAAGCCAGCCTTCCGTTTGCAGAGTTTTCGTACAACAATGGACGCCAAGCCAGCTTAGGTATGGCGCCATTTGAAGCTCTATATGGAAGAAAATGTAGAACCCCGCTGATGTGGCATGAAGTGGGAGAATGATCCTTAGTAGGACCTGCCTTAATTAAAGAAGCAGAAGAAAAGGTGGCAGAAGTCAGAGCAAGACTGAAGGAAGCTCAATCCCGACAGAAGAGTTATGCCGATGGCAGAAGACGGGAACTTAGTTTTGAAGAGGGAGACTCAGTGTACCTAAAGGTGTCACCTATTCGAGGGACAAAGAGATTCCAGATCAAAGGAAAACTCGCACCCCGCTACATCGGACCCTACAAGGTGGTTCGGCGAATAGGAAAGGTCGCCTATAAGTTGGAGCTGCCAGAATCGATGCGTGACATACACGACGTGTTTCACGTATCCCAACTAAGAAAGTGCCTGAAAGTACCGGACCAACAAATAAACCTGACTGCCGAAGAGTTACAACCGGATCTAGTTTATCAAGAGAGACCAATCAAAATTTTGGATACAGTCGCCCGGAAAACACGGACTACAACAACCAAGTTATGCAGAGTTCTTTGGAGCCGTCACGGCGAAGAGGAGGCAACCTGGGAAAGAGAAGATGCTCTCAGGAAAGAACACCCCCATCTGTTCGAAAACCAACCCGATCTCGAGGACGAGATCTCTTCTAAGGGGGGTAGGTTTGTAATACCCCGGGTTTTATCTACCTCAAAATGCACCTCTAAATGCACCCGGTTTTCAAATTGTTTGCAAAACTCTCCCTCAAATCTCCACAGTTCGATCTCTAAAATCAAATTCACAAATATGAAAAACCTTTTCTACCTTCCCGGGCCGAAATTTCCTTCTCCTTCCCCTTCCCTCTCTCTTTCAGCCCGGCCCAGCGCCCCCTTCTCTCCCTGTCAGCCTGGCCCAGCGCCCCCTTCCCTCTCTCTGTCAGCCCGGCCCAGCGCCCCCCTTCCCTCTCTCTTTCAGCCCGGCCCAGCGCCCCCATCTCTCTCTTCCTCCCCTCCCGCATGGGCCGAGCCCAGCCGGCGATCCCAGCTCCCGCTCCTTCTCCGGCCAACGGCCCACTCGCTCGCACCCGTCCCCTACCTCCAGCGCGCGCCAGCGACGACGCGTGCACGCGCGCGACGCCGTCGTCGCCGCGCCGTCCCCCACCTCTCTGCGCCGCCGCAGCACCTCGGCCAGGCACTCGAGCGCCCTAGTCACCGCCCTAGCCCGGCCGCGGCACGCAAGCCGCTACCCCCCCACGGGAGTGCCCGGTCCCCGCCGGCTCGGCACGCCATGCCGGCGCGCCACGACGCCGCGTCGCCTGCGGCCAAGGTCGCACGCGCACACTGCCACACTCACGCTCGCGGACGCGCCCACTTCACCCGTGCACGGGCACGCCCTTCTCCCCAGAGCGCGCCACGCCTCCCCTCCCCTGCTCCGGGACCCGCCGGACGGCGTCGGCCCCGCCTCGACGCCGCCGCGCCGCCACCTATAAAAGGGGCAAGCCCCCGCGCCGGCTCTTCCTCCCGCTTACCCCGACGCACGCACCCACCACCTCCACCCTCGGCAAGCGCCTCAGCGCGAACGCCCCGTCCACCCCGTCCCGGTGCCCGCCTTTGCCGACCACCTCCCTCTCCGATTCCGGAGCTCCGAGCTACCCCGAAGCTCCATTAGGTGAGCACCGCGTCCCTGGTAAGGGCGCGCACCTTTCCCCTCTCTCTCTCGGCCCGGCCCCGCCCCGGCCTCGCCGGAGCGCCGCCGCGCCTTGACCCTCCACCTCGGCGCTCGCCGTTGAGCTCCCACACCGCGCCATCCACGTCCACGTCTACATCAACCTTCTCAGCTTGGATCCGCCTCGCTCCTGGGACGGTCCCCGGCGACGGAACCGGATCACCGGCGGCAAGCCGCCGGTGAACCGCTCCGCCCCCGGCGACCGGCTCAATCAAGACCCGGACCGGCTCGGGCCGGACGGCCGTCACCGTCGCCCCCTGTCGCCGTAAGGCTGACAGGTGGGGCCGGGTGGACGCCGTTCGCCCGCCGTCCCTCCCCTCCGCGCGGCCAGTGGGCCGGCCTGCTAAGGCCCACGGGCGCGGTGAGGGGATGGGCCGAGCCGTTTCGGAGGAAGGGGTTGGGCTGCGCGCGCTATTTCGGCCCGCGTGGTTTTTCCCTTTTCCAAATGATTTTTGAATATTCCAGAAATTGAAATGTGTATATCTCGGTCATTTTAACTCCGAATCAAGTGATTCTTCCACCTAAATTCATCTAAAATCACCCTCTACCCATCCACATAATTTCCACTCTGTTTTGAATATGTATGCATGTATGTTTACTTGTGTGTTTGTTTTGCGGTAGACGAAACGCCCGAGAACCCGCCGGAACCGGAAGTGACTGCTATCGACACCGAGCCCGAGGAAGCAACTCCCGAGCTTCGCTGTGACGAAGAGCTTGACGACGGCAAGTCCACTGAATTCCCCGTGCTTGATGCATAAAAATACCTAATTTCGTCAATACAACCCCGGCCTAGGTTCATAACACAAAAACCCTGCATGTTTTGCTAGCTAAGGACTACCCCAATAAAGTAGCCTCCTAAGCCATACTAGAAGTAGCGCGCATAGGTGGGATCGCTCATATGCTATACCATTTATAATTCCTCGCTTGGAAAATGAATTATGGATGAGCGGAAAAGAAAAGGAAAGTGTTTTGGTGTAAAACATGGGGAAAGACCCCGGCAGACGACTTCGGTTGTTGAAGCCACATTTGGGGGTAGAAACCCTGGGGTGACGTGATCACGGAAGCCCCGGAGTCCGGCCCTTGTTGCGAGGGTCGGGCAGGTGATAGCTCAGTTGATGAGCGAATGTGGGAGCTCTACCCTTAAGGACCGAGTTTACGTCTCATCTCACCTAACCCGCTTGTGCAACCACTCGAGGTTGTATGCGGCAACCCGTGGTCGGACCCCGCAAGGACCAACCGGACGTAGACCGGTGTGCTGGGATGCATGAGAGATTGGGAAATGGGCGCGGTTGCATGGCTGCGGTCAGGGGTCAACAGTCGCGTGGCTGCGGGTCTGAGCGACAGGTGGTCCCGCGTCTCTCATGGTTGAAGTCTGGGGAAGCCTTGCACGGGAATGGCCTAGATAGGATTGATATGATATGGTCGCTCCTATCATGATATCCGAACTTGTGGGTAAAGTGCACATCTCTGATCAGAGTTTAAAATCTATCCGGATAGTCCAGTGTCCATTGTTATGGACGGGGTTACGGTTTGGTCTCGGAAACTAGCTTCTTACAAAATGTGGGATGGGAAGGGTTAAAAAGAATGGTTTTGAGGCAGCTGGGGTTGCCGAGGAGGAGTGTGTGAAAAATGTGGTGGCCGGTGAGCCACGAGCCGCCCGGACCGGCCAGTCCGACGGCAAGTATTTGTTCTGGGGGAATAAAACCGTTTTCCTAAACTAAAACATTCCAACTAGTTATCCCATGCATGCGCAACTCTTATCATGGCAAACACCCTAAGCTACAGATATTCCCTTGCATGTACTAATAGGTCTTTACCCGTCCCTCCGCGAGGAGTGAGGTGGGCTTGCGGAGTACGAAGTACTCACCCTTGCTTTGTTGTCGTTTTTCAGAGGACTTCGACGCGTTCGCTGAAGCGTTCTTCGGCTAGGTCGTGCTCTTATCCCCAACCGCCTGTGGAGTTGGGTCGAATAAAAGATGCTCGTTTTATTTACCGCTTCCGCTGATTTATGTAATGTTGTGTTGTAATCGCTAAGTCAGACTCTTTACTGCTTTGAATAAATGTGTAGCTAGCCTCCTGGGACTAGCTTTTGTATCACATTTAGCTTCTGAGAAATCAGGGGCACTTCAGTGTCACCGGCGAGGGAGAAGCCGGAAGCGGTCCGGTGGAGGACGGCATCCACGGCGAGGGAGGGACGGGCCGGTGAAGGACGGGCGTCGCCGGCGAGGGAGGCGTCGTCGACGAGGGAGAGCGGAGGAAGGCTTCCGCCAGACCCGCGCGCCCCGGCCCTGGCCCCGCGAGCCGCCGCTGCACATCACCTCCTTCCTCCCGTACTGGCAAATTTTGAGCTGTTGGCGCTGTCCCGGCCTTAGATCCACATCCACCACCACACGCCCGCCGTCGAGCTCGACCTCAATGAGTTCCTCATCTTCGGGGACATCGCGTTCGGCGAGGAGGGTGAGGACGAGGACACGGGACGACCCGACTGGTAGCGAGGGGCCGGAGCGCGACGCGCGGCCGGGGCGCCTGGCGGCGAGGGGCGACGGGTGGCCGGGGCGCCAGGCGGCCGGCGGCGGCGGCGAGGGTTGACGGGCGAGCTGGGGCGCCGAGCGAGCGTCGGCCGAGCGAGACCCAACACTCGTCGTTTTTGTTTACGGGCCGAGGGAGGCGATTTTTTTTATCCAACGGTTTTTGTCCAATTTAATGGTAACAGTAGTGGGCTTACCATCTATCCAAACACATTTTTGTAGCCTGGGATAGAAAGATTGTTGGGCCGGTAATTTACAACCGGTTTGGGTCAAATACCGGGCTTCCAAACAGGCCCTAAAGGTATATCATATGTTGGGTAAATTCGTGGTTGGAAACCACCATTTCGGTTAAAAAAACAATTTGAATAGTGTCTATATGTTCTTTTACTTGGTGTCGATCAATTTCATATCTAGCAAATGCTTTTTTTTTTTTTTTGAAAGCCAAATGCTTAGTTTGATCGTGAAACTAGCATGTGTGCAATATCGTGTGCTCGCAAATGCTTAGCACCTCAAGAATGTTACAAAAACGTGTTCCACAATTGTACCGACTCGGTGGTTCCAACCCAAGAATTTAACCGAAGGTCCAAAGCTAACCTTAGTACTGAAATCCTTGTGCGGGGATTGTGTTTGTCCGCATATGAATGGTAATGGATTCTATTCGTGCTCGCTGCAAGGATTGGGCTCTTCGCTCGGGCTCCAGCTCGGCAACCAACCCGGGACGGTCTCGCCGTGCGGCTCTCATCGCCCGCCCCCCAACAGTCGGAACCACTGCTTGTCGGCGGCCCGATGCTTCACAGCCTCACGTTCCGGCGTAGCCTTCAGCTCGCCGGACTGCAGGCCAGACCACCTCCCGCCCGCGCTGCTGTGGCCAAAGAGGCCGAAAAGTGACCAACAAGCGGCGAAGCAGCTCGTGCACGTGTCGGAACCAACGGTGCCGACGGCAGAACAAAGACTAATCTCTCCAGGATTCTGGCAAACAAACTCAAACCAAGGAGTTCAATTGTTTAAAATGATCAGACGTCTACGAGAGATTTATAAAAACAGCAGTTTGGATCGAGCTCCAGCAAGTGCAAGGACCTCACATTCACATTTTGAAAAAGGCGACAATGGGGTGCTAACTAAACCAGGCATATCTCGCAAAGGAGCGGCGGCAGCGAGAAGCAGTTTTACAGACATGTAATCAGAAATCAGAATCAGATTAATCTAGCACCTAGAACTAATCCAAACCCCCCACATACAGTCAGATAAATTAAGCACCTAACCCTAACACTGAGGCTGGATACTAGCTGATGTCTTGTCAACATCTCTCATGTCTGTGCCATACCAATTACCAAGCAGTGCTCTACGAACCAGAATTCAGAAAGGCATTGGCGTTAGTAACAAAACCTTCAGATGATGCTGTGACCAGATCAGATGCAGGGCCTCCCTGACCAGAATTCAGAATGACATTGGACCAGTTTGATGATCGGTGCACGATTCTTGAAGGGATACGGTCGCTATCTTCACCTCCTGATGCTTCGTAACCATCACTTGATGATCTTGTAAACTCGATGCCCTTTTGAACTGAATGCGATATGACTCTGTGCATCTCATCAGCTGTGGATGAAGAAGTGTGGAAGGGGTGGAGATCAGGCGAGTCAAAGCTACTTTCAGGTGACGAAACAACATTTATTGTGGATGCTGCAGTACTTGGTTGGAAAGCACTTCTCGCTTCGAGCTGTAGTGGGGCTAAACTGCCAGAAATTTCCATTGCTGTGTCGCTGTAGTTGCTTTCGGTTCCGCTCACAGATAGAGTTGCAAGTGGCTCAAGAGAAAGCTCAGCAGGGAAACCTCTTCTATCTGGTCGTCTCTTGTTGCTGGGCTTTTGGTCTGGTTTGCTGCCATTGTCTGGGGCGCCATGTCTTGCAATTGGCTTCAGGATTTTGGATTTCTTCCTTGCCTCTGCAGCTGCCTTTGAAACTTCCTCTGCGTTAAGACGTGCCAATGTCCATGGGCTAATTTTCACTGCTCCAGTTTTTCTCCTTGCTCCTTCCTCTTCCTTAGTTTTCTTAGTGCCTGAATTATGTGAAATACCAACCTCTGGAGGAATGACATCAAACTGTGAAACAAAGTAGCAAGCAGTAAGTATCAACTGTTAAATACTGTAGAAGGATAACAGATGCTTTATGTTTGTCTTTAAAGAGTCACAAATGTGATTATGATCGGTCAACAGGAGTAGAGCTTTCTGAATTCAGATAACATTGGTGAATGTGGCCAGTGGAACTACAGTCTTGATAAAAAGTCTAATGTCACCAAAAAGTTGTGATATTTGTACAAAAACAAATTTAGGATACTTCATTGATTGCGATAACTTGATGAGTAAGTCATTTTCACATAAAAAAACTTTGGTTTCAGCTAGCTTGTACGCAGAATACGGATTAGGACATACTACCTCTATCCTTTTATATTTGATGGTTAGAACAATATGTGTGGTACATTCTTGAGCCGATAATCCTAAACATTACATAAAAGAAAATGGAGGGAGTATTAAGCTAATTAACAAAACACAACATGCAATATGCTAACATACTGTGCATGGTTCAGTCGTGTATCACGTTTGGCTGTCTTAGCTTACCCAAAATTTGTATCCACTTGGCCACGTCAGATTTTTTACAGAAATGAACCATCATCACGTACCTGGTCTTCCAGGAACAATCTTGGTGGAGTGCACCATGAACCACGATGAAGAGGTCCAAATGAACTGGCTGTGCTAAAACCAGTAACAGAACTAATAATAGACATCTGTGGACTTTGGTGTCCAGGAACCTCTTGTTGATCCTCCTGTTCTCTCAAAGCTATGATGTAATCATATGTGCTAATTCCCTGGACACACATGACAGAAAAATACAATTCAACTTAAAACTCCATGGAAAAAGAACATCGAGTTCGAATGCACACAATTTTCCACTTCTCTTGCGACACTTTCCAACCAACTATTGTCTATAGCAACTTGTGGTGTGTGACTTGTCAGTAGAAAATGTGACGTAACAATCAACATATGTGCTATCATCAGTGGGACAAAGGAACAACGCTTACTGTTTCTCGTAAGGGATAGTAAATTTGGGTTTTATAACAATAGCCATGCAGTGGATCAAGAAAACAGTGCAAAATAGTAGCAACCAAGCATGTCTGTTTCTGGAACTAGGAAAATAAAAAGGATAACAGAAGATTTTATGCATGTTTGTTGTTGCTACTGCATGCTACTATTCAAGGATTCTTCGGTTAAACCTCAAGATCAACTTACCTTCTTGATAAGAAGGATATGAAAGCATAAAAGCTGAACAAGCGGTATGGTCGCAACCATTGCTAAAATGGTGCAAGTTGCCTGCAAAAATGGAACATCATATTAGCTACATTGTAACCTATTTCAAAGATAGCAGCATCATCTTTGTGAATTATATGAACTTCAATGCAGTGGATTCATATTAAAGCATTTGGTGGAACCCACCACAACAATTATAAACGCTACAGTTGAGAAGCTGCTTCCCAACTTTATGACAATCTGCCTGGAGAATTCTCCTCGCTTCACAATACAGAGAATCAACACAAGAGCTCCCGACAACCACTGCACCACAAGCTGGATCAAGTTGCACAAACCATTGAGACCTGTCAGTAACCTACCAGAACAGAAAGGATACATAACAACATCGCTAACTGTATGCAGTGTCCCACTTGGTTACAGATGTTTAAGGTAATTGCAACAGCAAAAGGGTGCCCTTTAACTTCGAATTCATGTCATATTGTCAAGATATCCACACCTACCAGGATAACTGCAGAAGCCATTAGAAGAAAGAACCCTTTGTAGTTCCTTTTCCCTATGCAATTATTAAGCCACTACATAACAACAAAGATAGCAGGGAAAATAAGATAATTTACTGTGAGCAATAAGACCATAACTCTTATGAGGAATCATAATTCTTAGTACCATGGAAGTAAGAAGAATATCAGTTCTTACTCTGCAATGATGATCGAAGCCATCAACACATTTGTCGCACACTCTACAATGCTTACTGTTCTTCAAAACCTACATAATACTGTTATTCAAAACCTCGCTATGCCATCCAAATTCAAAAGGCAAACAAACTGTGCTATTTTTAAATAAGATATCAGTAATTTCTGAATTTCATGAGTTGCCCTCATAAGTTCATACGTTCACAGATTAATTAGATTGTCAAAGCTCTACTGAACAGCAAACTGAATCTTACCCACATTTAGGGTCTAAACACAAAAGCAGCACCTGCCTGCCTTATACATAAGCACACGTCAGGCTAAGCATAAACCGCTGAAAGTAAATGTGAAGCTCACTGTACAAATTTTACTAATTTTTTTTGTAATGTTTTGTTTTTAGGTGATCCTAAGTATGTTCAGGTAATGAGTGGGGGTACACTGATTTTGGTGGAAGTCTTCAAATGCAACATGTGAGAATCAGCAACAACTAGGAGAAAAAAACCCTAAACAAAGCGCTAAGTTCTAATCCGATAGACTGATACAGTGTTATGAATAGCACATGTTTGTAGTATCGAATAGACCCAGTGGCAATATATAGAGTTCATGAGTGCAGCACAAGGAATAGGAAAAGGACTCGTTAACAGTACCTCAGCTTCGCATAGGCTGCAGAAAAACATGCCTTCTTCACATGAGTGCTGTTCTGAAGGTTTATTATTTGAATGGAGGCATCGTTTGCAAAGGCAAGAGAATGGGAAACAAAACAACCAAAGTATTCCAGAAAATCTGGGCAAAGAAGGTGAATCCTTCCTCTCAAGCATGCTGCTCAGTTTCTCACTGTTATCAGCAGTACCAAAAGCCTCACTGAATTGCCTTCGTCCATGACTAATTCCCTGGTCTGAAGTTACATGGGAGTGCTTTTCGTGGTTCTCTAACTTAAAATCCTTTGCTGAATCGAAGATGCCCGGGTCTCCAGGATTTGTTGCGGCACACCATATGTATAACACAACAACACATGTAATCTGCAAAAGAAGACATTCATCATTTTCTAGGTAAAATTGTTAAACCACTCAGTTGGCAATTCCGCAATTATGGCCTAGTTTACCAACTCTTGGATTGAGGGGATTGGGGTGGATTTAAATCCACAACAGATCAAAATCCCCCGTCAATCCCTCTCAATCCAAGAGTTGCCAAACCAGGCCTATGTTATGTAGTTTAACCAACGCCATCGCATCATTCCTTTCAGTACAGATATGTGCAGAACATGCAAACCAGATGACATTCTCTACCAGTGCCTGAATTTGCAATGCCTGATGGGCTGGGCACCAAGAACTGTAAAAACCGCGAGAGGGTAACCAGCGAAACAAACTCTACCAGTGCCTGAATTTGCAATGCCTCATGGGCTGGGCACCAAGAACTGTAAACCGTGAGAAGGCAACCAGCGAAACAAACGTGCAATGCCAGATCTACGCATACTAGCAAACTAAATCTCTCACAGAGGACAGGAACCTCACCAATGGAGTGTAGATAGCCATGGCCACAATCTGGAACGGCTGCGTCCCCACGAACGGCACGAAGAAGACGTAGAAGGCGAAACCCAGCGCCGAGAACACGGCTATCGCAACCACCTGCAGTCAGTTTTGGTCAGTCAGCTGCGGGACGAGTGACAGAACGCGCGAGAAGCAACAAGAACACTGCGAGGAAAAAGGTGAAAGGGGAAGCCGGAAGCACAAGCCCGCTTGCTGATGAGTGGATTATACCTGGAGAGGGTGGTAGGGCAGCTGCCACCCGTGCTTCCTCATGGCTCGGTGAACCCCGAACCTACGATCCGAGAAGGAGAGGACGCCAATGCCGAGGGCGACCCAAGATGTAGCGAACCCGCCGCTTCACGAACCATGGTTTCTCTTTCTCGGCCCCATCTCCCCCAAGAAACCAAGCAACGCCTTGCTCCCGTGCTGCCCAGAGCCAGAGATTGCGGAGGCGACGAACCCCAAGAAAACCAAGGACCAGCCCTTGGGTAATGGAGAGCGGCAGACGCAGACGGCAGGGCGAGACGAAAAGGTAGCAGCAGCATCCAATGCGGCGCCTCGGGGAGTATGCCGACGGCGCGCCTGTGCCCGGCTGCCCGCTCGTCCCTCCCTCCGGCGCGGGCGCCTCTTGGATTTATTGTGCAGGGGCCAGGGTGGGTGGGAGCGGCGGCCGGCGTGGTCTGCCGCTGCTGGCTGCTGCAGAGAGCCCGAGACGCTCTCGTCGTCGTCTTGTTCCGTTTCGTCTCTTCTCCTATGTCATGTGCGCGTGTTTTTTCCTAGGGCCTGGTACGCACGGTAGCACTTGCTAACAGCAGGGTGGCACACTGGTGTACCAGAAAAATCAGGCACCACTTCTTTGTACCCTAGGAACATTACAGCTCAAGAACTGGTAATCCAATAACAGAACGCAGAGTAAGAGTAAATAACCTGGGTCCTGTTTAAAACAAAGGAAACTATTCCTGTTCTGTGTTTTCGGTTTCGGATATTTCTGTGGAATTCTTACACGACTTTTGTAAAATTTCTATACGATTGATGTTAAATTTCTGCATTCCAAACTGACCTTCAGTTTGATTTTAGGAGCGTCTCGGACACACCAACGTTGTAGAAATTCTGCTCGAGAACAGTTTGAGAAACCTTGGAAAACATTGGCGGGAGCTGCAGACACGCGCTAGACAAGAAGAATACTAGCAGCAGTCCAAATCAACAAGCTCCCCGGCCATTACGGAAGAAAAGCGCCGGCGTGAGCCTCTCCGGCCCTGAATCCCAGCACACGGAGCTTTTGGCACCAACAGAAAAAAGGATTGTCCATGTGTGACGCGACCTGCGACCATCACAGTGTACTTCTTCCATGATGATTGATCATATTTTTTTATACAGTAAAGACTACTTTGCTAATATCTCTTCCTATGGAATTTGATGGAAAAATGGTGAGATGGAAATGGAGGTTGCCTAATCTAGTCGTTTCAGCAGAAATTTTTAGTACAATATATACACTCTAACCTGCGCAACTAGACAATAAGCACTTTAGTAGGAGCAAAGAGTTGTTAGACTATGTGCAGCAAGATGTATAAATGCATTGTGTATCTACTATTCCAACTACCTCTTTCTCTATAAACAGTGTTGCTGCAGTATATTGACAATCCATTTATCCAAACCACTACACATAGTCTTACCTACAATCCATTTACCCAAGCCACTGCACAGTCTTACCTACATGAAAAATGTAAGGGTGACTGCAAAGCTCCAACAACAAACCAAGCTTGGCAACTACTCCTCTGCCACTAGTAATAGCACCATAATTTTCTTGCTGTGTTTTCTCATCTGCTATATCACATACTTTTCGATACGAAAACGTAAAAATAAAAAAAATACTATATTCCTTTATATTTATAAATGGAAAAAAGATTTGGTTGGACCGACCGATAAACCACCAGTCCACGACGCCCCCGTTTGATCCAGAGTGCAGACTGCTGCTGCAGCTGAGCCTTTTCGTTGCCTCAAAAGCTGAGCGCCCCTGTCGACTACTGTCGTTGCTAGTTGCTTGCCTTGCCGCACAAAAAAAGGAGCAAAGAAAGGAATGCGAGCGAAGAGTGCTGCTGTAAAGCTGCATCATTTGTTTGCTAATGGAATCGACAATCCAGGTTGAACAGCAGAGTTATTACTGACGACAGAGTGCTGCTAATCATATACTACTACAAGATCACTGAATGCTTAGGATAATCGCAACCTGCGCCAACGCCCATCATTCCCTTTTCGTGACGGAAACACACATGAAAATGTAACCACTGTCTGCAGGGGAAGCCGGAGGACTGGGCATGCTCATTTGGCGCTCGATGGTTCTCACGAACTCATCCATGACGCCTTCCGAGCTTCCGAAATGCTGCACGATTGTTGGCTCGAATGCAGCCCTGGCCGCGAGCGCCTCGATCTTTGGGATAATCGGGCGCTTGTCTGTTCCGGTCATGAGATGATGCACCTGCATATTGTTGATCTCGAAGGACCCTTCGTCTTCTATGATTTCCACTAATTCCTTGTCAGAAGGCCCATGCACTGGTATGTAAAATGAATCCAGCAATTCTCTGCTGATCACTCCCTGCAAACCAAAAAATGTATTGTGGGTGTTGTTGGGCACGTAAAACCCAAAAAGAAAACCATTGAGTCTATACAGACAAGAAACATAATCGAGTGCAAATATTTACCGTACCCTTGATGCCATGTCATTTAAAGGAAGAAATGCAAAATCCCATGGCTGAATGGATTGGCAGGTAGTGTCTCTGGAAGATGTGCCTACCAAGGAAAGCACCATTTGACCCATAGGGACCAATTCTTGAGCCCTTGCGTTCAAGAAATGTGTGAGATCCTTTCTGAATTGTCGGCCACAAGCCTGAACAACGAAGGGCCGCCTTTCTTGCCTGAGACCCTCGTCACTGTCATACATAGGGATCCTGTTTTCCTTGAGATCCTCGGGTACCTGTTATTGCATTGTGCCTATATATATAAAGGATCTCCAGAAATTTTGTTGAACATTTCAATGTTCAAGTCATTGATTTTATGGGTTACCTGTGATAGCCAATTCAAGCTATTTGATGATAAAACTAGATGCACGGAATTACTGGTGAAGAGTCTTTTGTAGAATGAGCCAGGTACCATAGCTGTAACAACTGGACCAAAACCCTGGGTGCTTTGCTGGAATTCAGACAAGGCCTTTGCAACGATGTTAAAGTCATTATCAGGGAGATCATTAAGCAGCACCGCTATCTCCGGTAACAGTTCCTTGTGATCTGAGCAATAGCGAAAAATCGCATCAACTGCTGTTTTAACAAGGGTCAACGAGTTCGGGCCAGAAGAGCATCCCAAATCAGTGATCACCATTTTTTTGAGGCAGTTGGTATATTTCCACAAGCTTGTGACAGCCTCATGTATCAAAGGGTTCATCTTGTTCTGGCCTGCATTCTAGGAAGTGTAGATTACTTGATTTAGTTCAAATTTTTAAACAGCCTAGCTATGGCATATCTAGTCTAGTCTAGAAATATAGTATAAAATAAAAAAGCGAGTTTTCGCAATACCATTTTTCACCCAACAAAAACATTTGTACCCCTCACATTGGCCCCACTGGATAGGATGGTAAGTATTGGAAAGGGTTAGAAAAGGCCTAAAAACTGATAGAAGAAAAATATTTTCATCATTTGCCTTTAGTTTTTTTATTTTTTCACATCGTTTTGTACACGTAACCACAGGTAGTTTTCTTGCTTTGAAATTACTGAAAAAAGGAAGAACTTCGATCAAACGGCCTCTTTTCTTTTATTTCCTTATTTCTTTCTTTTCCCTCTTTCTTTTATTGCAAATTGGTTCATTTCTTTTATTCGATGTTTTGGATTTACTATATGCATGTAGCACGTACTTCTATGCTAGTATCTTAGAAAGGGGACTGCTCTAGGAAACTTTACTAATATCTTGCAATTTGGACACACAACAAAAAAACCTTTCCAAATAGGACCTTGCTAAAGATGGTACAAATAATACAATTCTGCAACGAATCATTATGATCGTCACTACTTTCACAACAAGTCAAAGATGTGAAATGTCAAGAAAATAATGAAAGAGCAAATACAAAGCATTTTTCGACAACCCATATTAAAGTATGTAAGTTCGGAGGATACCTGATTGGTAGAGTTCCGAGCATAGCTCGCTTCTCCCTCTCCCTTATTCATGTGCAGAGATTGCTCAAAGTCCATGGTCCTATCCCAAATAGTGCATTGATGCTTAGGCTACCAAGCCGCAAAAGATCTGCAATAAGAAGGCTATGAGCCCTTATATTAACAATCACCGGCATCAATCAACCAGAGAACATGGGCCGTATGTTTGGGGATTGGCTTCAGGGTTTTAATAAAAATATAAAATCCGTGTTTCTACTTGGAGCGACGGTCTTTGTATTGGGTTCTTTGGATTTGTAGAAACGACTTAGTTTTTCAGAAAAAAAAACTTTTATGTTCTTCTTTTCAAGTTATCCGGTGGCACATTGACTTTTGAGTTGGGATATCCTCCAGCGAGAGGAGTTTCAGCAATCGGTTGCTGCGGGGTCGTGTCTCTTGGTGCATGCGACCACGGCGTTTTTTTTCCGGATACATGGATGGCGATCTAATCTTCGGATTGAATGCCGTTAGTTTTATGTTTGTGTTGTATTTCGTTCTGTAGCTGACTTTGTGTATTAGCCAGAAGCCGGAAGTTGTACCAAGGCTTTGTATCCTCTTAACGTAACGCGCTTGGTATATTTATATAAGCTTCCGGTATAGAAAAAATAGCTATGCGAGGTTAAATAACGAGTAATACTAGTGATTTACAGAGTAATTAGCAGAAGATTTACTGATACCAAAGAGTTATAATTTGCATACTACGAATTGCTATCGGTGCGTCTGGCGTCACGTGGGATCAGCTTTCGCTGCACCACACCATTGACATACGACATTTTGATCCCCGGCTGCCGGAGTCTGAGCAAGGCTGGCTGGCTGGCTAGCAACGGAGTATATGCTGTCTAACAAGAGAAATAAACAGGACATCAAGGTTAAAAAAGTACGTAGTCAAACGAAGCTCAGAAACATCAATTATTGGCTCTGCTTGAGCTGTCCAACTAGCCTAGTGTTTCGACAAGGCCTGAGTTCATATGCAAATTGGAGGAGAGCGAAGGAAACCCAAAATCCCAGCATCAGTGTCACCGATCTTCTATCACAGAGCTGAATCAAACCCCTCTCTCGCTCTGATCTCCCGAATAAAGCAGAAGCGCAGGTAAATTAGGCGAGTGCAATAACCAGGGCTGGCAGTAAGGAGTGATCGGAGGGCGTACCGGTCAAGGCGGAGGAGGCAGAGTGACTGGACAGCGGACGCGGCGGCGGCGGCGAGGTGTTGACCGAGGAACGAATTGGCGAGGAGTGGGACTACGGGAATGGTAAGGTCAAGAATGCCGGATGCAATTTCTATAGTAGGCGACACACGATAGACCGGCTGGTGAGATCAACCTAACAACGTATGTTTTTTAAGGCTAGTTTGGCGACTCTATTTTCCCCAAGGATTTGGAAGGAATTGAGGAGAAATTAGTTTGTTTTTCTCTTTAGGAGAAATAGGGTTGCCAAACTAGAATGACAGACATGATGAGAGTGGCAACGTGTAGGCGGAGGATGGAAAAAAATGATCACAAGGTCACAGCCTGATTTGATCCGGGGCTGATATTGTCTATTATTGTCACTTGTCAGATGTCACAAAAGCTCAGGGGCTGTTCACCTCCACCGCCCCATCCACCCACCCCTTGCCGCTCCCTTAGCCACCATTTTTGGGATGAATCCGCACCGCCCTATCTCCTTCCTTCTTCTTTTTCCTCCTCCTTCCCCATCGCCGGCCGCCGCCCCCGCTCCACCCGCCGTCATCTGGAGGCCGCCGGCGCATCGGCACCCTCGCTGCGGCCTCCCCGCCCGCTGACTGCCGCCCCATTGCCGCGCCCCTCCCCCTGCCCCGCCCCACGACCTTCGTCGCCGCCATCCTGTCCGAGCTTCCCCGCCCCTACCTCGCCCAACCGCCATCCTACCATGCCCATGCCGCCAGGCTCAGCCACCGGCCACCCCGCCACCACCGCTGGGCCGGCCTGCCACCCCAGCTCTTCCTCTAAGTCTAGGAATGGAGGAGGCCATGGGGATGGCCATGGCGGTGGCCACCCCGTACCCAAAGGTCGGCAGCAGCGGCGACGCGAAGGCACTGGAGGAAGGCGGCAGCAGGGAAGCAACGGCGGTGGCATTGGGGGAAGAAGAGAGAGCAGGGAAAGAAGAGAGCTCGGGAAAAGGCCAATTTGAGCCAATTTGGATTGAAATGAGGTAAAAAAAATAGAAGGGAAAGAGGGTGGGTGGACGGTGCGTTCCGGTCCACCTAGGTGGACCAAAAGAGTTTCGCCAAAGCGCAGCCGCCTAGAGTCCAACTAGCGTTCACTGGATTTGCGAGGACTCAATATATATCGGCTAGACATGGGCTTTCTCTTTGAGGTTGTTTACAAACACTCCTACTAAACTTACGGCCTTAGGGATGCAAACAGGCCGGCTAGAAGGTCTAGCGGGCTTAGGGATGCAAACGGACCGACTAGAAGATCTAGTGAGAGTCATTTTCTAGCGGGCAGACTCGCCGCTAGTCCTTCTAGCTGGCCCGTTTGCATAACGGGTCTGCTTAGTTCTTAGCTAAAATATGCCAAAGCCAAAAGTCTGATCAACATATTTTTTATTCATGTGGTTTATTTAAAACTCAAATAAATTATATCAATGAGAATTATGTTGTTTGGTCAAAATTTAAAATAGATTCAACACAGTCAAAATGTACCAAAAATTTGGTTTTAGCGCTTTTTGACCGAGAACCAAACAGACTTACATGTGTGTGCAATACGCTGCCGGATGCCGTGAACCTGGGTTAGGCACAAGGCATGATGCTGTCCTCCCATGGCTAGCCCTAGCCTCGGATAGCGGAAGTCACCAAGAGAGCCTGGACTACGCCGTTCCGCCACCCACTCCTATAATTGGTCTATTTGGTTGCATGTGCAACCGTAGCCCGCCTCCCACCCCTGGCCAACCTAGATGTGGCCAGGCTCCACAGGGCTTTTGTACTTCGCTAGCTTGTGTTTGGTTGCGAAGCCGCTGTTTAGTTGCTCGCCACCTCCTCCCGCCCTCCCCCGCATTGCAGCCGTCGATGCCGGCGAGGACGACGACGGCGATCTCCAAACCGCCACCTACCCAACCACTGCTCGCCTTAGCGCCTCCGCTCCGCGAGTCCCCGAGTCCCTGCCGTCATTCCTCGCCACCACGCTCAATGTTGCCGCCGCCGTGGAGGAGGTGGTGGCAGCGGCGACGAGAAGCGACCGGAGGAGGAGGCAGCCCCGACTCCCTGCCGCGCCTGCTCCTCATCCTCGCCGCGCACGCCTACTCCCCGTCGTCGTTGTCTCCGTCGCCGTCACCGCGCGTGCCGGACGGGGAGGGGGAGCCGCGGCGGTCGATGAGCCTTGGTCGGATCCGGTCAGCACCGCAGCCACCTCCGTGTCTCAATCTATAGCGTCGGCGGCCGGCACCGCTGGTCGGGTCCGCGTCATCGCCGGCATCCATGGCGGTGCTGGGACGACGGGCAATCGGCGCGGAGGGGAGAGGAGGCGTGTGGGTCCGACTTGGCGCAAGGGGCCACGTGGGGCGCACGTCTACGAGGACCTAGCCGAGCCAGAATATCTAGCGGAGCCACCCTCTGGGGCTCGGGTTGCTCAACCAGGGCCCGGCTACCAGCGCGGCCGGGGTAGGCAAACAGCGGCCTCGTCCTAGCGTGGCCTGGCTAGCCTCCTGGCGCGGCAACCAAACAGCCCCATAGTTTTTCTACTGGTTAGCTAGTAGAATAAGGGGAGCTGAGTCCATGTGAATTATATGAGTGCAATATATTTGATCTCCATGAGATCCAAGCAGACCAAATCATTGAAGTGGGTTTTATCTACATATTCTACATCCCCCTAAGATAAGGTTCCAAACACAGCTATATTCTCACAATCTACTATCCAGATTCTCACGTTCTTGATCTGGTGAGAATAATCAGAGATATGTACAAGCAAAATTCAGAATGATATGTACAAGCAAAATTCAGAATACTCTATTGAAAATGAAGGCTGGCATCATCTATAACTGTCAAGGCCAGATTAGGTGACTATATTAACATATTTTATTTATGAACACCAGTAACAAGTTCCAGCCAAAGAATTACCCACACAGTCAACATGCATCTGATTATAACCCAAAAAATACAGGTCCAACAGATACCAGCAGCGAGCCAGCGCTTGAAACCAAACATCATAGAAACTAATATGTTGCAGAATCTTCATATGGTTCACGCTGAAGAGTAGTACTACTTAGGCCATACCTAACACTGAATATAACCCAGACATGCCAGGTCGTTCAAAAAGAATGTACTCCTACATTGAATTTGCATGCCCTCTTGCGACAGAGCTTCGGAATCACAGGTGATTTGTCTCCGGTCTACATAATAAGATCTGTTTCTTTTTTTCCAAATAGGTTACACATTAGAAACTTGATTTATGCTTCTACGAGTCCTTTACTGTGTGCTTTCTTCTTCCCACCTTTTGCAGCCTTCAAATTTGCTTGAGCTACATCGACCATCTCAGTTTCTATCCTTGCAAATACTGGTTTTGGTTCCATCATTACATGGCCTGCTTTTAAGCCTCCCCATTTCGTATCCTCCTAAGGACATATTTGACAAAAGTTACATGCTAAGGGAAAATATTGAGGCAAATTCAAAATATAAATTTGTTGAACTTGCATTTTCTGAGGTTGCTACATTGTATTTTGGAGGGTGGTCATAGAATACTTGCAAAAAAAATGAAATGAAAACATAGAGTGTATCTCTGATAGAACATACCCATCTCAATGCCCTAAATTGGTCTTCCGTGAAACCAAGCTGTGTATATATCCTCAGAGAAAGGCTTGGGGTGATAGGAGATAGTGCAATCGCAATTATTCTCATCGTCTCTAAAATAATTACTAGATCCTGTAGACAAGTGGATGCAGAATTAGAACGAGGCATATCTATAATGCCACTCAGCCATTTGATATTAAGATCCTTATTAAAAAAAACTTCTGACACTAATACCACAAGTAAATGGAGTGTAATTTTGTAAATAAGTGTAGCATGAGTTACCAAAGGGGCAAAGAGCATCTGAAATAACTAAATACAAATGATTTCGTTACACAGTTGATCATTAGCTCCATGTACACATCGAACAGCATTATCTAGATTACTAATCATTAAAAGTTATCATATAAATTTAGACACTAAGGTTTATTACTGTGTTAGTTATCACAGGGCAAAACAATAGCCATGACGGAATCAGGGCTAGGATGCTGTCAGATGTATAAAATTAGACATTTAAGATTCAGCAGATGACAGCTGAAATGCTGATTAGAGTAAAGAATAGTTTGAAATATTTACCTTTGCAGCCTTTTCAGTACTCTCGCCCCCTTTCTTGAAACAGGACCATGGTGCTTGTTCATCGATGTACAAGTTTCCAAGGTTACCAATCTCTAAAACAGTTTCACATGCCGATGACAGCAAAAGATTTTCATAATGGTGCTTTGCCTTGTTCACCTGTAAAAACAGTTTTCACTATATCACCAACAGGTATACAACAATACGTGCAAATGTGTGGTAATAATTAGGCAGATAATAGCAGACCATGGTCTGAAACATCCAGATGTACTATGACTTCAGACAACAGATAGAGCCACCACATCATTGGCAACGCATACTGACAATATAAAAGCCCTTCTTACCACATATTAATAGGGTGAATGGCATATCCATAAATCATAACAAGTTTACCAATTATGGTAATGATGACTGTCTTTATTTGCACATGCTAATGAATAAAACTTAATACCATTACACAGAGAATGTGATCTCCATGTCATATACCATAAACAATTTATGCGAGTGGCTGCCAAGCATATGGATATCATAAACCAAAGAGCAGCGCATTAATATTCAAAGTCTCAAACTTTACTGATGTATACAATATGGATAATTTCTCTTATAAAAGCAAATTCTATATTGTATTTACACCTTATATTTACAGATCTTTCTAAAGCCAGTTTCAAACACAATTGACTCTGCATTCAATCAGAATTCATGGTTTATTATTGAATCTTACATTCCTCTTAAAACCTACTTACCAGATTTTCTACATTCTCACTGAACGAACCTCCATCTGAGGCAGCAATTGAATCAAACACTAGTGTGGATTTACAATTCTTTTTCAGCAGTCCAAGTGTACGATTAAGGAGGTTTCCTGTTCAGATGAGTGAATGAGATTGTTATTGACACAAAGATATATAGGTAACCCAAACAAGGAACACTGAGTGAAGAAAGAAGGCAAAAGGTATAGACAAAAGGCATAACAAGTTTTATCACATATAAAGATTATATACCAATTGTGTTAGCAAGATGAGCATTGACTATATTGATAAAGCGTTCTTCTGAATAGTCCCCATCATTGCCGAATTCTACCTCCCGCAAGAAGAAGTACCTAACAGCATCAGCACCAAATCTTTCTACCAGATCTTTTGGTTCAAGCGTGTTGCCTAATGACTTTCCCATCTTCATGCCATCCTATAATTTTCAAAATAGAAGGCATTGGTTCATGAAATAGAAGTGACTTGACAAGGCAAAGGTGACTGAGAATCTAGATATGTTTTTCCTTTTTTTATTTTCTGTTCACCAGTGCACCTTTCTTTCAGGAAACCATACATTTATTTCCAAGGGAAAAGAAAATTAGAAGACATAAATTGCCACAGCCAGAAGGACGTTAAGAATAGATGGTTACAACTCAAAATCAATGAAACATATAGCAAAACGCACAGAGCCTCTTTCTATAAGCTAGATTGCATATACCTACGTGATATATTTCAGATTCCAACCATTGTGTCCATAAAGTGAGATGCCTTAACAATACCATTATCGGCAGGCATAATATACTACCATCATAAAAAAACGATTCAGATTGTACCAGGAAAAAGCAAATCTAGATCCACAAAATATTGAAATATGAGCACAAATTATCTAAAATTCCAATTTAATGCTACTAAAACCTAAATTCTAAAAATAGGAAAGGCTGAAGAGGTAAGGGCACAAGGCAGGAACAGTGATGGATAAGGAGAATACTACACTAAACAGAAACTGATCACTTAGCAAGACGTTTGGATGAGCAAATGAAATAGCAGGAAATGCAGTTCAAAGAAATATACCATCTTCATGCTCTCCTTTTTATAAATGTAACAGTGTGTTACTCTTTCTCTCATAATTGTTTACTAATGGAAGAGTGCTATATGGTAATCATAGCTGTAGAAGTGGTAACATGAATATTTGAAAATAAGATGGTAATCATAGCTGTAGAAGTGGTAACATGAATATTTGAAAAATAAGTTCACCTTCGTCAAGAATCCATGACCAAAAACTGCATTGGGAACACTTATCCCTGCTGACATTAACATGGCTGGCCAATAAACTGCATGAAACCGCAATATGTCCTGATGTACATGCACAAAAGATCATCAGAAACCTTAGTATACAGGATAAAAGGGAAAAGCAGAACTTCCTTAGAATATTCTTGTCTGAAAATGGACATCTATATCAATGCCTACAATAGTATGTGGCCAGCTCAAGGAAAATATGATAGCACTGCCTAATTTACATTTCGCAGTGGAAGGATAAAATAACAAAATACTAACAGTAGCGTTAATTAGCGTTTAAGTGTTGCGGAGATGCGTATGCTGCGTTGGATTTGTGGGCATATAAGGATGGATCGAGTTCGAAACGACGAGATACGGGATCGTCTTGGGGTAGCTCTAATTGAAGAAAAGCTTGTGCAACACCGACTGAGATGGTTTAGGCATGTGCAACGAAGACCTCATGAGGCACCAATGCATAGCGGCATAAGACGGAACAATGATGTGAAGAGAGGTAGGGGCTGGCCAAATTTGACCTGGGAGGAGGCAGTTAAGAGAGAACTAAAAAGATTGGAATATAATGAGAGAGTTAGCCTTGGATAGAGCTACTTGGAAAGCAGCCACCCACGTGACTGAGCCTTGATTAGGCTCTTCCTTGTACTTCTTTCCATAATCTTTTAAAACCCTTGTTTTCTTGTTGAAAGCAACCTATTCAAAAACTAAAAAAAAAAAAATTCCTCTTTCTAGCGGTTTGGTTTGGGTTTCAACTCTAGCCTACCCTAACTTGCTTGGGATTAAAATGCTATGTTGTTATTGTTGCTGCTGCTGCTGCTGCTGATTTATTCATTTGAAATATACCTTCCACGAATTTATAGTACTTTCTTCCTATAAATTATCCAAGTCCAAAACAAATTATAAGACTGCCTTACCATCACAAGAAAAGATCAAACAACCAAACACAAACAAAGAACATGAATACTTGAAAATGCTGCAAAAAATGCTTGGAGCAAACCTTTCCTATCAAGTGCAGGGAGGCAGGCCAACCATGATCAACAGCTTGCTGCAAACTTCCCTGCTCACCATCATCCAGTAATGCTGAAATATACCTACAGTGACAAAAACACAGAAAATAGTCAAACAAAACGAAAATAAAGATAGGATAAACTGCATAAGATTATGTACTTGAGTTGTCCTCCACAATGGTGACATGCTTAGCAATCTGTTCACTACAGCGTCCACTCTTTCAAAACGTGGCACCTAGGTGCTAAGTGGAGCGACACAGCCTCACCTAGAGCAGTTTAGACTTGGTTGAGATGGGCAAAGACGAAGCATGGTCATGGAACCCATGGTTGCAAAACAATGTCAAATTCTATGTGTTGATATATGAAATTTCCTCGATTTAACATGGCATTACTCTAGTCGCCTGCAAAAGGTACAGCTGCCTAGTCTTATCTAGGTGACAGCTAGGCACGCTAAGGCGCTAGGCAGAGCTTGACCACCTACCTGGCCTCTAACCTTTTTTCTTTTTTGAAAAAGGTACAGGTGTGTACTCCTTAATGGCAAACCTGGAGATAACATCACATCAAAGGGGATTGTGGCCAGGCCGCCGGGGGATCCTCGCTCCCGACACTCTTCATTTTGGCCATGGATGTTCTGAACTTGGTGTTTGCTAAGGCGGCTGAGGAAGGTTAGCTTTGGCCGCTCTCTGCAAGACCAGCCAGTCATTGAGTTTCAATACACTGATGATGTGGTCCTGTTCTTTGAGACCAATCAATGAGGATCTTGAGATATCCTACGGTTTGGTGGAATATCCAGATTGAACATTAAAATCAAGAAGTGCACAGCTACACTGATCCAATGTCACCGGATGATATTGGGATTGCTCAGGAATCCAAGCCATGTGCCATTTGCCTTGCACATACCTTGGCCTACCTTTTCAGTCAAGAAGCTGAGCAAGACCACGCTTCTGCGCTGGGTGGACAAAGTGGCTGCCAAACTCCTTGGGTCGAAGGCAGCTCTTGTTCAACCATCTGGTCAAGCAGTTTTTGTAAAAGCGGTCCTCACTATGACCCCATCTATTTAGTGACGGTCACGGATGCCGCACTGGTTGATCAAGGCCACAAGCAAGAGAAGAATAATTTTCTTTGGAAAAGTTGTAAAAAAAATCAACGGTGGACATTGCCTCCTAGCTTGGGTGAAGGTAAGCAGCCCTCAAAGAATTGGGAGTATAGGCATGGTAGTATAATAAGCAACATAAATTGATGGCACAAGAATGCCTATACACCAGAAATTGAGTTAAAATATGCAAGTCTGCATTAGCCACATTCAAATGAGCAGTTGTGAAGGAAGAAACATACCCTAACAGAGCATCAAACCACACATATATTGTCTGCTTGGTGTCATTTGGCACAGGAATGCCCCACTCTACAGATGCACGGGAAATAGAGAAGTCTCTTAATCCACTTTTAATCCACCCTTGGACCTACAAGCTGTGTCTTCATGAGACAGACTAAGTGGTAGATAGATTATAAATGAAAATAAG
Organism: Paspalum notatum; assembly: GCA_022530915.1. Lineage (NCBI taxonomy): Eukaryota > Viridiplantae > Streptophyta > Magnoliopsida > Poales > Poaceae > Paspalum > Paspalum notatum. Next base: position 6,188,716 of record CM039684.1, read on the forward strand.
CAATCCAAACAGCACAACTAACAGTAATAAAGCAATAAGCTTAACAATAGCAGCAGGAAAGCCTTTCAGTCCCGCAAGTAGGCGGACGAAAACCCAACATGAGCCACCGCCAAAAAGAAACAACTCATATATGAAATACAAAAAAAGAAACTAATATTACTAGGGGACCTGGCCCGGGCATGTTTATTTCTAATTTTCACATTTTTCTATCCAAGGTGAAACTAAAATATGAATAAAGGGACATACCCAGTGTTGAAAGCTCCCACACAAGGTGGGGTCAGGGCCTCAGGGAAAGGGAATTTCTAGACAGCCTTACCCTTGCATACTTCTACAAATATGCAAAATAAGCTGCTTCGAACCCTCGAACCCAGGACCTCCAGGCCACAAGTGCAGAGACTAAAACATATAATAATAAGACTAAAACCTCACCTCATTCAAGCGATGTGATGGCCTTATAAAATCAGGATTTCTTGTCAGTAGCTCTTCCAACTTATGCTGGTATTTTGACAAGGCAAAGAAATAGTTATCTTCTTTCCTTGCTATACAAGGCTTCAGGTGCACAGGGCAACAGTTGTTTTCCACCAGCTCTTTTTCATCCTGTGTCCAATCAAAACTTAAACATTAGTAAAAAATAGTTACATTGAAATGGAGGTCAACATGCATAAGTGCACGAAGAATAATGTAATTGCATAGCATAAAAATAGTAAACTTGTTAAGTGGTACACCACGTATGAAGCTTAGTCATCCAGGCCACAAATTCATGCCCCAGAGTTTGTGGCACAATGTGAAAAGTTTGTGAACCACTGGTGCATTTGATTCATCACAAAATAATGCATTACACACGCTATCAGAATTAACATAGCAAAAGTCTCGCATTGTTACCTTGTGCATCTAATTCTGTAAAAGGGTCAAAACATTATTTCACACCCTAAATCCAGTCTCAGACTTAAAACAGATTAAGTCTCGGACTTACATCAGTCCCCCAAAGAAATGGAAAAATAGCCAAGATCTTTATCCATGAAAGCCAGAAAAGAAGAAACCTAGTTAACAATATCACAGCACAAAATCGAATAGTTTTACTGGTTGATATATTTAATTCTACTACCCTGCTACTCCATCCATCAATTTAAGGCGTATTTGGGTAGGAAAGGTATGCAAAAGTACATTTGGCTTATAATTTCACTTGCAACATATTATCAATTCCTATAAACTCAACTTCATCTCAAAACTTAGAAGTATTATGAATGCAAATCCATTTGCAACCTGTGTAAACTAAACACACATACAATTTGACTGATTGTTTGTCAAAAGCTTGGAAAATTTTGGCTTTTCAAATCAAAATATGTCTTCCACTAATGGAGGAGGGAGTACCACAAGGGGTTAAAAATGGCTTAGTACTATATAAGAAGATTAAGACAGAAGCTTACCTTGTACTCCTCACAGTTCACGCAGTAAAGTCCTTCATAATCAGCTCTATATATGTCACCACTATTTAATACTCTGGAATAGAATTCGTTTACAACAGCCTCATGCTTATGATCAGTTGTACGGATAAACTTGTCGTATTCTATGTCTAACTGCAAAGAAATATGAAATGAATGTGGAGGAGAAAAATGAGCTCATTATCTACTCTGGTGAACAGCATTGTAAACTCAAACTTGGTGTCGTGGACATACATCAGCCCAGAGCATCTTATATGAACTCGAAATTGCGTCACAATGCTCCTTCGGGTTTCTACCACTAGCCTCTGCTGAAGTGGCGATTTTCTCACCATGTTCATCTGTTCCAGTAATAAATATAACCTTCTTAGCTAGCAATCTCTGCAACCACAGAAGCGCCACCAACAGATTGTTAGATAGAGAGTTAAGCAATTGAAATCAAGTGTAATAGCTACCGCCTAAGATGTTTGGCAAATCATGCAAGTAACCAGCTGGTAACCCCAGCAAACTGGATGCAAAATGATTTGGTTTCTATGGAGGGTAGCCTTGGAGCAGTGGTAAAGCTGCTGCCTTGTGGCCAGGAGGTCACAAGTTCAAGTCGTGGAAAGAGCCTCCTGCAGAAATACAGGGAAAGTCTGTGTATGATAAACACCAAAGTGGGCCCGACCCTTTCCCGGACCCCGCACAGCGGGAGCTCATGCACCGGGGCTGCCCTTTAAAAAGCTGGTGAACCTTTCACTAAAAATAAAGGAACTGAAGTCGAGCATTCTACTCATTAGCTCGTACAAATCACAATTTAGATACACAATCATTTAACTAAAAAGGAAAATGCAAGTAAAATTCAGTAGACCAATGGCAAATCTGTTGTGTGTCCACTACAGTAAGAATGCAAGCCTACCAAAATTCATCGAGGGCAGCATAACCATAAAGTAGTAGTATGAAGTTATGAACAATCAAATCATATGAGTATATGCAATGTGCAACGGAGTGGCTCGTCACTACGTGATTGTTCAACGGTTAACCACGTCATACAATTACCATAGCAATACCACTAACAGAATGTCTGTACCAATGACGGTAAATGTCTGCAGTGGAAATCGTGCAACCCCCGGATGTGCAAATCGCTGCCATTTTGCTCGCCCAGATTCCCTAGCCGTCCCCCATAACTGATCCAAAACACAGCGACTGCAACAGCACGAGAAGAAGGCTTGCCTGGAAGCGTGCGATGGCGTCGGCGGCGATGGTGGTGTAGGCGCTTCCCATGTGCGGCGGAGCGTTGACGTAGTAGAGCGGCGTGGTGAGCACGTAGCGCTCCTGCGCGGAGGCCGCGTCGGGGGACGACGAGGAGGCGGAGGCGACGCAGCGACCGCGAACGCCGCAGCGGAGGGCGGGGGCAAGGCCGCGTTTGCGAGGGGAAGCGAAGGCGAGGCGGCGGGCGCCGGCGGCGAGGGAGGAGCACGGGGCCCCGAGGAAGGCCCGCCCGGCGGCCATGGCGGTCGGACGGGTGGTGGGTTAGAAGGGGTTTTTGGTCGCGTCCGTGTGAGGAGGAGAGAGTGGATTGGGTGGTCGTTGCGGAGATGCCAAACCGTGCTGGGCTGGACCGATGGATAAGCTTTGGTGGGCTGAATCGTTATGTCATGGAATGGCCTGACGATATGGGCCGTGTTGGGCTAAGAGTGTATTTGGGCTCTAGCCTACGAGGCTGTGACCGAGTTGTACTGTGCTGCTGGCTGTGTTTTGCACGTTTTTATTTATAGTGTTTGGTGGCCATAGCCTAAAGCACGGGAGTTCTTAGTTGCAGATATCACACCGGAAATTGTGGCGGAAAAAAGACGATGTGAATGTATACGCATGACAAGAACAATACAACTAATAGTAGTAGTACAGTATAGTAGGTGTATAGTAGGTCTTAAGAAAGTCCATGCCACGGTTTGTCTGGAAAAAGGCGGATAGCATGATCGCGATTTTGTTATTGCATCCAAAAATCAAAAACTAATCCCTCCAGGCTAAAATAACTTCTGTTGCTGGCTCGCTCGCTCAGTTGGCACGGTCGAAGGAGATAAGCTTGCGCGTGTTAGTACTAATCTGCTCAGACACGACAGCATTGTACGTGACGTTCTGGCTGGCGAGGTTCACGGCGACGATATACAGCTGATAATAATCCATTCCCGCCGCCACCCACTCGTTGCCGCCCACCACTTTGCCGAACCTGAGCTCGTCGTTGGCCCGCTTGCCGTGCTCCGTCACCGCCCACGCGCCCAACTCCTGCACGTGAGGGTCGTCGACACCGGAGATTGGGTGCGATTCTCCCTCGGCCACCACGACCGGCGCGGTGACGGCGGAGGCGACGGCGGCGAGAGCGAAGAGGAGGGCGCCGGTCTTCATGGCTCTGTGAGAGGTTTGAGGAGGATTGGACAGAGTTGCGGCTTCTGTTGTGCAGATGTGATTGTGTCCAGGACAATTTGAGCATTGTTAAATAGTGGTAGGGTAACATCACTGTCAAGCCAGGCCAGGGTGGGAAATGATACCGTCTCGCGGTCTCGGTGTGTCATATTCAGTACAGAATAACTTGATGCCTAAATATCTATTGTTTTCAGAGTTAGCGGATTTAATTATAATATATTTGCCTCATTTCGGTTAGCAAACAATTAATTTACTACTAAGCTGCCATTTGTTTCCTTTTAAAATTATATATTGGTAGATTGAGGAGAGTATTTATAGTTGCTGTAAAAGCTGATAGGCTGTAATATTCATGTTAATATTGGGGCTTTCTATTTGCCAGCTGCATGAGTTTTAAAACCTGGCTCCTAGATCAAAACAACGACCGTTGTTCGCTCTCCGCTCAGTTGACACGATCAAAGGAGGTAAGCTCGCGCGTGTTGATCCAGATCTGCTCGTACACGACCGCGTTGTACGTGACGTTCTGCCCGGCGAGGTTTAGGACGACGATATACAGCCGATAATTCACCCCCGACACAAGCTGCTCGCTTCCGCTCACCACCTTTCCGAACTTGAGCCCGTCGTTGGTCTGCTTGACGTGCTCCGCCACCGCCCAAGCGCCCAACTCTTGGATGTGAGGCTCGTTGACATCGGGGATTGGGTGCGATCCACACCCGGCGACCGTGATGGGCGCGGTAATGGCAGAGGCGACGATGGCAATGGCAAAGAGGATGGTGTAGGTCCTCATGGCAAAGAGTCAGCTTAGACAGAGTTGTGGCTACACACAACACCTTCCAACTCTCCTGCAGTCCTGAATCCTGATAAGCACTGACTGAGAAATAAAGTACCTGCCCTTTGTTTCCCTTTAAAAAATTACACGATATACTAATATACGTAATATAATAAATAATATATTCACCTCATTTCAGGTAGCCAACAATTAATTTGGTGCCACTAAATAACACCTCCCAACCATCTCTTGCCGTCCTGACTGAGAAATAAAGCGGCCACCCTTTATTTCCCTTTAAAAATATTATCACACAGTAAGATATGTCTAATACACATCAAGATTTATTAACAGAGACTGAATGGGTTGCTATGCCATAATGTATTTTCACATGTACATGCGGTGGCATGTACTTTAAAAAAATACTGCAAATTTACTACAGTACGTGAAAACCATAATATTATTATCGCAAACCAATAAATACAACACGCATAGTCTCATAAAATTCTGCTTCTAAACAGACCCTCATTGCAACTACAGTTGCAACTAGAAAGGGCCAGACACACAATATGCACGTCTTAACTCTCATGAAACGATCAAAGCTCTCCATCTGGGATCTGATGCACAAGACAACTGATAGACGGCTATACAAACAAACCGTCAAGCATACAACACTGAGCAAATCTGTATAGAAAACGTAAACCACAAATAGAATCTCGATCCCAAGTGTGACACTACGATTGCAGGTTTCTAGCAGCCTCTCAACACTCAGCAGCACCAAAACCTGAAGAAAAAGAACATTCACTTCATCACTTGTACTTCATGCTGAGCACCTTTCCCAGCGTCAAGCAGCGCGGCGTGGGCATGTCGTCCCCTCCCTTCCGGGCGGTTCCCGGTGCCCTCGATGACGTCCCGGGCGTATGGAACGGCGTCGTTGGCCGCGGCCGCGCTGGCGTCGGAGCCGCCGGAGGAGCCCCCTCGCGCGCGGGGCGCCAGCCGTCCTCCGAGTCGGACATCGCGCGGCGCCGCGAGGGGGTGTGCTTCCTCCGGATCTCCTCCCTCAGCTCCCGCTCCAGCGCCGCCTTCGCCTCCTCGGCCAGCTCCGCCCGCCGCACGGTCTCCTCCAGGCTGAACCGCAGGTCGCTGATCTCCGTGCGCGCCGCGTCCAGCTGCTTGTCCTTGTCCGCGGCGTCGGCGCTCTTGGACACGAGCACGTACCCGTCCGGCTTCTTGCCCTGCCCCGGCTCCGGCTCCGGCTCCAGCTCCTTTGTGTAGAACTCGTCCTCGTCGTCTTTGGAGACGATCTCCGTGGCGACTACGCCAGTGTCTGAGCCGCCTTCTCCCAGCGTGGGGGTCGGAGCTGCTGCCACAGCTTCTGCTCGTGGTTCTTGGTTTCCTGCGATAACGATCGCGACGATTTCAGGGTCGGCGATGCTGATGTCCTTGGCGTCGGAGCGCACGCTCTGTAAATCGTCCCTTGAGCTCTCGAGGACAAAGCTGGCGTCTGCCTTCGTCTCCTCGTGATCTTGCAGCGGGAGATCGTCATTACCATGGCACGCCGTGAGGTTTAATGCAAGTGCGTCATCTGACAAAGCTGGTTCTTGACTGTTGTCAGTGTCAGCTTCGTCGTTTTTGCCGTGTGTTTGGATGGCATGGTGATCTTCGTCTCCGGAGGTTTTAGCGACAAGGCATCCTGTTGTCTCTTGTGCATCGGAGTTCCCTTCAGCCACTTCGTTGTCCTGAACCACCGCCACCGCTCCTTGTTTATCCTCGACTAAATCTCCGGATATACTATCAGTTTCCACCCTGTCGCCATCGGATGGAACGCCTTGACACCCCTTCCTGAAGATTTCAGAAACAAAGCATTCTGGCGGGTGCTGAAACGTAAATTCTGCTTCCGCTTCATGGCCGTCGTCCAGGGGTTTTCCAAATGCCTGAGCCTGAACCTCAACCTCAACCTGAACATCATCATCATTATCAGCCGAGCTACTGCAACCGCCGGCAGCTGTGACCGCCGTTGCATGAGAAACTTCTTGTGGTGACACTGGCACATAAATCTCCTTGACCTGCTTGAGCTCTGACCGCAGGTACTCGACCTCCACCGTCTTCGCCAGCAGCTCCGCCTCCATGCTCTCCATCATCTCCACCTGCCTCCTGACCACCTCCGAAGAACTCCTCTCGGAGCTGAGGAACTCGAGCGTGGCCTCCTGAAAGAACACCGACCTCTCCTCCTCGGCCTTGATCGCGGCCACCGCGGACGACAGGACGGCCTCGTTGAGCAGCAGGATCCGCGACAGCGCCTCCTTGGTGCTCTCCCGCTCCAAGATGGCCCTCGTCTCCATGGCCTCCACCTCCCGCAGCACGAAGGCGACCGACGCCTTGGCCGCGTCCAGCTCGCCCCTCAGGGCCCTGCACTCGCCGTCGGCCTCCGACTGCCGGCTCATGATCCGGGCGTTCTCCGCCTCGAGCTGGGCGATGCGGAGGTGGGCGTCCATGCAGTCCTTCTCGTACTGGTCCGCGAGCTCCTGCACCGCCTTCTGGAGAGCTTCGACCTTGAGGGTGTCTTGCTTGTGCTGGCTTTCTCGAACCTCCAGCTGCAGCTTGCAGCTTGCGAGCTCCTTGGTTAAGGTCACAATCTCTTCCTCCTGCGTTTTTTTATTACCAGCAGCATGGGATTGGATCAGCGAGCAAGTTGGAAACAGAGGACGCAGTTACAGATTTACACCGTGGATATACAAGCTAGCTAGCTGCACGCACATTTCTGTCTGGACTGAGCCTGCTCTGATCGCTGCTTCCCCGGTCGAAGATGCTCACCGCTGCCTGCACAGACTCTAATGGTCTGGTGTCGATCTCGGCCATGAGTTCCTGTGCGGTTTCCTGACCTCAAATAAGCAATATATAGAAGTTGATATCAATGCCGGCAGACTGTCAATTTGCCTACTATTATCAAAACACAGAGCTCAGATCGATGAACAAAAGGCCAGCCGAGCCATAAACAGTTCCTCCAAAACAACTACAGTAGCAAGTCAGCGAAGTAGTGAAACTCGGAGATCGCAGGAGATGGAGACTGAAGACGTTGCACGGGAGGGATTGTTTCTTCCAAGGCATCGCCAAGAAATTAAAGCTTAATAATTATGTATACGTACCTAGAGCAGAGTCGTTCCGAGCAGATCATTCGCAGAATAGGTGTACCGATCTGACTGAGCAACAAGACTGCGACGAGGAGATCGGCGGGCAAGGGAGGTAGATATATAGGCAGAGATCGATCCGCATGGACGCGCGCAGCCGGCAAAGACAAGGCGCCGTGGCAAACAAGACGGGAGAGCGCGCGTGCCCCGTTGCAATCCAAGGAAAGGAAACCGTCTGCTGCGTGCGTCCACGAGGCGACGCGCCTTGGGCGATGGGCGTGAGGAACACCGAACCGATGCCGTCCCCTCGAGGCATCGCGGGGGTGTGATGACGCGATTTCGGCTCCTGACGCCGCCGCATCTTTCAGTGCGTACGGCCGAGCGCGGCTTATCCTCCTGGCCCTGGTCATATTCTGTCTCGTGTCCACCGCGATGGCTGTACTATACGAGGCAGGAGTGCATGGGCACCCCATGCTGTACATGGCCGTCAGTGTGTACACGTAATCAGTGAACGCAACTTCCCAATCATGACTGTCCCGCTAACAACACCTGGGATGAACAAAAAAACAAATTCCAAATGGCACATGAACCACGAATATCCGACTGTGAGACGGCAGTTAATATGCATGTCTTCCGCTTGCTTAAATATGGCGTCTACATTAAGCTACGCAAGAGAACAATGGCTATTCCTCGACAGATGCTAGCGACAAAATGTTCTGGCTATACAAATCTCAAATTTGGACTCGAGTGATCATCTCGTCAATCTACTATTGCAAATAGCATCGGGATAAAGGCGACATACATCAACAGTAGCAGTATACAGAGGGGCCTTGCCATGCCTTTCACCTCATACTGACAAACCTGCCGATTGAACCACACATGCAAAGAAGCAGGTTAACATGCTCGCTGAATCACCGTCCAGGATTATTCGACAAAGATCAGTAGTAGGTTGTGCCATAATAGGGTTGAGGAGCTGCCGCAGGCTGCTGAGGATAAGCTGCCACTGGTGCCGGTGCCGGTGCCGCCGCTGGCACTGGTGCTGCTGGAATTGCTGCAGGTTGTGCATAGCTTTGTTGCGTATATGCCTACAGTTTTGATAACAATTGACATCAGATGAAATCCTTCGACAGGTTTGATGTTTACTCAAGTGAGTAGAAATTGGAGAAATAGCTCCAGTTAAACTTGACTACTAGTAGTGACCAGAAATTTCCTCTCAAGACCGATCTACATGTAATATAAGCTACAGCTGGTTCATATCTGCCAGTGGTAACTGGTAACAGAACTTGACATGGCTAAATAAAGATCAATGCAGAATCTGACCAAAAACTATGCAGTTTACAGTCATGACAGATATCATCATTCGATACCGATCCAGTGGCACAGTCATCTGTGACTTTTTCTTGTGCGAATCATTTTCTGTGCTCGCCCCTTCCCCACCCTGCCTCCACAGTTCAGACTCCAGCATCTGCCAGGACTTTGGCAACCCCTCTTGGCCCAAACCCCAACAACTAACTTAAGTTACTGCCAGTAGACTTGACCTTATCACCCGTTTAGTTTCATAGATAACATGTAACCATCTCAAATTATGCCATGTTTGGATAACACTGCTTTAGAATCAACACCCATCGTAATAGAGAAAATTACGAAGAACTCTTGAAGGAAAGAATTAAAGACCATACGGTTACGACCCAAAACACAAGCAGTGGCAGCATAAATCTGCCGTTACTCACTTTTTTAAAGTAAGGTTGATACCCTAATATAATTTTCTTAATTTTGGATCCGATCATCTGAATACAAGTAGTGAATCTGGATTGAGGCAAGTGCACGGCATGTCTATTTCCTTCGCAACAAATTTTGTAAGACACCTCAATGTTTTAAAATACACGATCATTACGTAAATTTAGGCAGAAATCAGATTCAGTACCTGAGCAGAGTATGCTGGAGGATAAGCACCATATGCAGCTGCTTGAGGAGCAGGCTGAGGCAATTGATGGCCATAGTCATAAGTTCCATATGCAGGATACGCCGCCTACAATGCAGAACAGTCAAATGAATACACAGCAATATATAGAAAGTCACAGAACGACCAAATAATGCAGATTTATATGAGTATGTAACCTGCTGTGCATAAGAAGCTCCCCATTGTTGCCCTGATGCTTCAGATGTCGCAGGCCAAACAGGAGGATTGGGAGCATTTGGATCAGTTCCCGTAACTGACTGGGTGGCCCCTGTTTTAGCCAATTTGTCCCTGTCCGACACAATAGCATCATCTGCCTTCCGTTTCTTTGATGGCAGAATGCTTCTCTTACATGAAAAAAGAGTTGTATGCCGAGTTAAAGCCTTCTTGATTGACTTTGCATCCCCAAAGAGATCTAGAAACTGTAGACAAATTGTAGATGAGTCAATATAACTATCAAGCTGGATGAGTCCAAAAACCAAATAGCATTGTAACTTTAGCAATAGGCATTAAGTCAACCTAAAAAAAAAACAGTTCAATTAAGGAAAGTTACCATTGTAAGATTCATATTTGATAATTGTACAAAAAAGAAATCACTGCGATTACTGTGACTTTTCCATTACTTACTACTTAGACAAAAAATTCAGAACTTGGCTGTCGGCTCAAATTCCAAAATTACAAATGGTATTACAGTCTACTACATGCCACCAAAGACAAGTAATCAAATGATAAAATTTAACAGTTATATGATGGTCCACCTAAATATTAGCGCAAAATACTGACAACCATGTATTTGTACTATAAACATAAAACACTCCACAAAGCACCACTAACTTAATGCACCTAATCAAGTCTTGTACATTGCCATCACCAAAATAAAATTTATTGTTTTATTGATAAGACAATAAATAGATACATATCATCTTACTTCACACTTCTCATAACCCTCAGCTACAGACTTGAGTATACATGTCTTCTAACCAGCCAAACAAAGAAGGAACTATAACATACAAAGGTGCAGCTTTAAAAATTATTACCTCTAAAAATATGGAAGATATCTCTTCTTTATCACCTAGACTTGCCTCATCTCCTTGAGATAACTCAGGTGTAACAAACTTCTCCACCAGTGAATCCAAAAATTCAACACGCTTTTCACATGGGAAGATTGACTCTAGATGAATGATGGCCTGCAAAATAAATGTACAATTACCATTAGGGCAAAGAAGAAGAGGAAAATTGGAATACCCCGGATAAATCTTAAAAGTTGTAACCTCGAGAACTGGTTTTGTCATGTTTAGCTGCTCATGCAATGCAGTTAATATCTCCCTTGCCTTCTCCAAATCACGAATGGCCTACACATTTCGAGGAATACATTAAATGCCACTAACTAAACTAATAAACAATAGGATAATAGATAGAAGAAAGCAAAGGATGTTAAGTTCAATCAGCTATTGTTACTACTTCAGTCAACACAGACAGATATTCAGATGGTACGATTTAGCCAGGCATGTGAATAACAATTCATTTCACACCTTGATAATATCTAGTTTGCGATAAAAGAATTACCAAAAATAAGAAACGTGAGTACTGAATAAGCAACGTTGGCAAGAGCAGGCTCTGTTCTTTTCCCCTTTCCGCAGCGATTGCCGTGTCATAAACGGAACAGGCCGATTCTTTATCTCCCTACAAACACAGACAGATTATTAAACAAAGCTGTTGCACATCTGATGAAAAAAGAACAAGGCAGTTGCTAGTTCAAAGACATACCAGTCGGTGCTCCATATTAGAATGTTTCACGATGGCCTCTAGAAAGCCAGGACATAAATCTGAATAAAGATGCTGATATTCTGCACGTGCTCCAGAAATATCTCCATTAAGTTCCTTAAAGCGTGCACTAAACAGATGGATCTCTGGCTGCTTCTGTAAAACATAAAAAGGAAACAGCATGTAGCAATCAGCAATTTTAAAACTGCTATATATTCTCAGTTAAGAGTCATGTTGTTTCAGGGAGATTTTATTTCAGTTCTTAGGAACCAAAACTGACCATAAGACCCTAAAATTTCATGATTTAATGCTTCTCAAAGTAATAATATCCAAACAATATTCTATAAAGCCGTTTTCCCCAAATCAGAACACCATCAGAAAAATCCATAGAGGCGATATACATTTGAAAATCCTACATACTAATTCAGATTTTGTACTGCCTTTCTGCTTTTTCTTTTACATGCACATCTTAACAGTAATATGAAATCTGTAATAGAACAACCATCTAAAAGGAAGAAAAGTAATGTCGTGCTGCAGCAAGAAATACAGCTATGAATATGGACGCAATTTGGTTAGATCCACATTCAAACAGCTGATAGTACATACACATACACAAGTGTATGCAACATGCATGATTAGGAAATGGAAATGAAATGCTACAAGGTAAAAACAAAAGGAGTTAACAAGTATTGTTATACAAATTATGAAATAGTACCTTGACAAACACATGAGTAGCACGAGCCAGGGCATTGTTTGCTAGCTCCAGACTCCCTTTACCCTCCATACATTGCACATAGCGGATCCAGAATTCTGAATAACTTGCACACGCAATAACGCATCTTTCATACAACTTGATAACCTGAAAAGAGTTTAGCATACCATCAGAAACTTATCAATGGGAGGAAATAAAGGAGGTAAATAAAGATAATAAGGACATTGTATTGACAAAAAAAAAAAAGAGAAGTTCACACAGATTACTCCATTAGCGGCTTATGGAGGCCCCTCCATAAGAAAGGAGGGACCATCCTGCTCGATACATAGATGGTTAAGAAGGTGAGCATTAAGCAAATACCTGCATATATGAGATTAAAAATTCAAAGAGCTGGTATTTGATACCATATATCATTAACCCAGAACGACCACTGCCAAATGAAAGTTTGGAGTACTTAGCCTCATCGAAACCAAACATTATGTCCACGCTCTATCCTCAGTTCAATATCCCATTATAAAGGAAGCTTCGTCCAAATACTAGCCGTTATTGGATATAGTGGAGCCAATAAGACTGGATTGTAAGTTATAAGATTCCAAGCGTTCCATAAAATCTACTAAACAGAAAGGGACAATAGGTTTCTAGAAGTGCAAAAGCATACCTTATTAATGTCTTCTTCCTTCTCAATAAAATCAAGGTAGTTATGCCAATTTTCAAGCTCTGGATTGTCAAGAGGCTTGACGTGAAAATATGGCCTTCTAATAGCTAGCTCAAAACCAATAATCTTAGATTCATACTCTTTAGCTTTCTTGTACATCTCTTCCCTCATGGAGACATACTTCGCAAGGTTATCTGCTTCTGTTGAAGATGAAATTTCAGGTTGACCAGGCTTATCAACACCATCAGGATGTGCCTCGCCATCAAGCGTTTGATCACCGGTTTCAGACGTGACACCATACACGGAAGCTTCCTCTGCAGTAAGTATTTCTGAAAAACTCCGTGTCGAAGCCAATTCCTTGAGGCTGCATAAAGATAAAGATTAGAACCACAAGCGCCAAAATAGTACAGCTGCACATGTTTGTTTTTATTTCAATTCACACATGGCAGATATAAGTGTTGATAATAACATGTTTATTGATCAACTCATCATCCAATAAAGCTATCCATTAGTAAGCCACATATAAATATCCATGCACAGAAGAAAACTGCAATTCTAAACTTGAATATAAATATGAAGAAAGATAAAAATAAACTTACCAATTAAAGTACCGATCAAGCTGCTGTATGGGATGCTCCAATATTCTTGTATATATCACAGCTAGATGACTCCACGCCTGCTGTGATTCTTCATACTTAATATACTCGTCCCACAAAATGTTGGAGCGGTAATCTGTTCCAACATATGCCAAACCTCGTTCAAACAGTCTGTAAGAAAGCAGAAGGCAGACTAGGTTATTGAAAAGATTCACCAGAGTTAATGATTCAAAAAAAAGACACAATGAATGATGGCTCGTGGGTGCAGAAGTAGTCGCTATTTACATTTAAGGAGGATCACATTGTTCATGATAAGCACATTTTCACTCTACTTACGTGACCATGCATAGGTTTTAAGTATCTTTTATTAACCAAGACGTTAATTTATCAACACTAATAAAGTTATTGTGCAAGATAAGAACAAACAGACTTAATAAAAAACGAAATATTGGGTTCATAGAACGCCAAATAAAAACATTATACTTTACACCTAGAGCTAGACATAGAATTGGCCATCGGCCCATCAGGTTTAAGAGGCATACTCTAATAGTAAAGGATTGCTACCTTCTGATGATATCTGGGTCATCATATGTCGAAATTGCGAACTGACAGTAGTTATACCAAATGTCCACTGAATAAGTAACTGCAAGAACTGCTCTTTCATACACCTCTATAACTTTATTGACGCCATCGAGTCTCGCTTCATGATCTGCATATTTCTTCCAATACCCAAAGCAGAGAGGGAATTCTGCAAGAAATGCATCATACACTTTCCGTATCTTCAAAATATTGCTCTGTACAAAAATATACAAATGTGCGCATAAGCATAAAGATTTCCATCATATAAAGGGATCTCTTATGTATTAATTAATCTGATTGAATTAAATTAAGTATATTTTATTGCAACACAAAATGGCCAAATGCCATACAAGACTACAAAGTAGGGCAAAATAAAGGGTTAAATGGATTGAAGCCATTATAATTTGCATGAGTTTGAAGTATGCCATTACAATTTCGAATACAGGAACCAAGCCACTAGTATTTTACCTAAGTTTGAGACAAGCCATTGTCTACGTATTGGATCCATTTAGGGCCCACCTGCAGTGTATGGAGCTCCGTATTCACAAAATTGCCACTCCCTTCCTCTCTATGACGCGTGGGCCCCACCTGGCAGCCCTTTCTTCTACCTCTGGCCGCTGGCCAGCTAGTCGTTCGTCTTCCTCTCCTCGCTCGGTTCTCTTCCTCCCCAACACCGCTCGCCTCTCCGTCTTCTGCTTGCCTTCCGCGGCCGCTGCCCCCGCGCCTCTCCACCTCCCCGACGGCCGCCTCTCCCAGCCTCCCTCCATGGCCGCCGGCCCTGCCTCCCCACCTCCCCGACGCGCGCAGTCGGCTTCCCCTCCCCGCCTCCCTCCATGGCCGCCGGCCCCGCCTCCCCACCTCCCCGACGCGCACCACCGACTGCCCTTCCCCGCCTCCCTCCATGGCCGCCGGCTTCTCCTCCCCACCTTCCTTCTGGCTGCCCCTCCCCTCCATCCGGTGCGGCGCGGCGGTGAGCAGACTAGGCGGCGGCCGGCGGTGGTGGGGACAGGGAGGTGGGAGTCGAGCAGGTGGGGAGGCCCACCGGCGTTGGGGAGGGAGAGGAGAGAGAGACTAGCAGGCCACGGCGGGAGGAAGAAGAAAGAACTGCCAGGTGGGGCCCACACGTCATAGAGAGGAAGGGAGTGGCAATTTTGTGAATACGGAGCTCCATACACTGCAGGTGGGCCCTAAATGGATCCAATACGTAGACAATGGCTTATCTTAAACTTAGATAAAATACTAGTGGCTTGATTTCTGTATTCCAAATTGTAATGGCATACTTCAAACTCATGAAAGTTATAATGGCTTCAATCCATTTAACCCCAAAATAAAGCATCTGATGGATAAAAAAACTTCAAATTTACTACAGGAAACATAGAGATTACAAAGTTAACTAGCAGGTTAAAGAGATAAGGGCGTGTTTGGATGCATGCGCAAAAGGGCAAAAGGACAAAAATTTTGCACTTTTGTCACTGTAGCTTTGCCTGTTTTCACTGTGCAAATGGCAAAAATTTTGCCCTTTTGCCCTTTTGCACATGCATCCAAACAGGGCCTAAGTGATAATAAACTTTTAGACCATCAAGATCACAAACACATATTGTAAGAAAAACAGGGGAGCAACTGATCATACACCAAAACAATTACACATTTACTATATGCCCCAAACTAGAGGATAAAACAACTAATTGCAGATTGATAAATAGTGTAGAATCATAGGCTTTAGTGGAAATCAGTTCAGTTCATCTACATATAGCAAGCAGCACAAGGAGAGACACAGAATGGATATATGGATAAATAGCAAACCAGACATTACCTCAGCATTTTTCTCTGTCTCATCAATAAGTGCAGTCCAAGCATTGAAGTCTAAGCAATTTGTGGTGACAACACTCCACAATCTAGCCTCTTCAGCTGAAAGCACGGCTACAAAAAGAAACCACCACGTACATTAAAAGCAAACTTCAGGTATGATACTAAATCCGGCGAACGTGCAAGCCCAACATTACCTTCCTCGTAGGATGGCTCAGGCACTGGCTCGCCCATCTCATTGGTGACGGCGGCGCCGTTCTCTGCAGCTTCTGTAGATTGGTAATTAGCCATCTCGACAGCTGTCCCGTTCATCGCCGTGTGCTCGGCCGGGTACGCAGAGGCATCAGCTGCCTGAGATCCACCGTCAGTGGCCACGTTGCTTCCGCCGGACACAGCCGCTCCATCTACTTGCATGACGCTCGGTGGATTTTGAGTGTACGCGTCCCCGTCAGGATTGCCAGTCGGCAAATCGAAAGCCGCTGCACCAGGGTCCGCGCTACCGGCAGCGATGTTCTGATCTTGCTCCATTGAGCGCGAATCGCAGGAGCCGTAACCAGCGACCAGAGCGAAATCCTAAGCGAAGACAGATGAGAGGAAGGTGAACTTTTTTCGAAACGGGGAGGTGAAATTGACGGGCGAGAAGGGGAAGGAAGTGTGTAAAGGTGAGGGGCACGCACCGAAAGACCACCGGTGAGCGGAGGCGCGAGCAGCGGAGGGGAGGTGGGGGAGAGTGCGCCGGCGAGGAGGTAGAGGAGTTAGGGTTGGATCGGGGGGCGCCGCGGCGCCGCGGTGTGTGGATGGAGATTGGAGGAGGCGCGGATAGGTGGGCTGGAGAGTGGTAGACACAGCTCGCGGGCTTGCGGCCCATGGACAGAGTGGCAACTTATTAGCCCACGGTTCGTGTGCGGTGGCCCATCCATGTTACGCTGCGTTGGCCCCGCCATACCCAATACCCAGTTCTATGTTTCGTCACCCGTCGTACGCCGTTTTCTTTTCAAACAAAATTTTATCCATCAAAAAATTGCAAATATTACTCCCATAAGATGACATGGAGAGATTTCAATACCCCAAAGCGGGTTGGAGGAATTAGCCAAAAAACACTTCCGTTTTTTAGATCATGTTGATGTCTACATTTTTATACAATCTTTATCTTCGTTGACCTCGTATGTAAAATTTAATATTTTCTTAGAAAAAGTACTAACAATATTTAACCTACATTGCATAATTTCAAAATTCTTTAAAGAATTATGTTTTCTCTTATGAATGCACAGTGGCGGATCTAGAAATGAAGCAAAAGGGGGGCTGAACAATGAAAGATTAATCAACAGCAAATCAGCAGCTAAACTTACGGAGTATTTGTGATCGTCTACCAAAACAAAACAAAGGGCCAGGGGCGCCAGGCGACAGCAGTGATGTCTGCAGGCTAACAGAGAAACAGCCACTAGCGCTTCGCTTGTGCGATGCATGCCTGTGCCAAAAACGCCCTAGCGTAGGGTTGCTGCCACACCGCAAAAGCACACATGGGCCATGGTGTTGCTACACCTCGCCTCGGGATAGATTTGTTCGACTATTGGACATCGACGGCAATGAAGATGCACGGTGTTGGATACTTTGATTAGGGATGGATTTATGGAAACTCCGTGGGGGATTAGCGGGAGCTGTGTGTTGTCACAGGGATGGACCAGGGCTGCAGCCCCGCACCCTCGGTCCTGGATCCGCTACTGCTCCTGCCACAACATTTGCACATTTGGACGCTACTAACGTACTTTCCAGAGGACAGTAGATCCTTTAGATTCAACCTGCCTTGGATCGTTGTCAAAGAACATTATGAAACTGCGCAAAGAGTTAAATGAAACTTTACATCGTTACAAAGAACTTGCAATGCAACTTCAGGACATCATTGCAATTCTTGGGTTGGATGAATTATCGGAGGAGGATGGTTGAACTATAGCAAGGGCACGAAAAATCGAGCGGTTCTTATCACAACCGTTCATTGTAACAAAAGTTTTAATGGTTCTTCAGGAAAGTATGTTGGTTTTTGCACAAACAATAATGGAATTTGAACTAATTCTTTCCGTAGAATTAGATGGCCTACCCGAATAGGCTTTTTCCGATGAAGCTAGTGATCGAAAGCTATAAACTTAAAAAGAGGAGAGCAAATTGACGAATAACCACTGTCTAAATTTTGTGAACACTATAGAATCCAAACAGTACCTGAATCTCATAATATGACAGCCATATCCATGAGTATAAGGTACTTCGTGCATGTCCCAAAATGGAGCTACATTTAATGAAGATGTTCTTTTAGCATGGAGAGATATATAAGACAGGCACCGCTGCCATACATAGATAAACATGCATTTATGGAAAGCTTTAACCTAGAATATACTCGACTTTTAATCTGTCTTCTTAATTTAGTCTAGAAAAATACTAAATGCAGTATATCCATGTATGACCTTGGTAGCTGTCGCGGAATCAACGCCAACCTTTTGTTGCGATAGCAGTAATTACATCCATTATCCTAGAGGAATCCATCATCCCCAGCACCGCAATAGAAAATCATGGATTTGTTCGGTACAGTATATAGGGAGCCACCAAAAAAGGCCACAAACGCACACACCAGTGCACCATCGCCGCACCCGGCCGACTCGTTGCCTGTTCCGCTCCGGCCTCAGACCACATCGTCGACCAGCAGAGACGACGAGAACCATCCACCATGGCACTCGCGGCACTCGCGTCCGTCCTCATGGTCATGGCGATGGCTGCGGCGTCCCTGGCGCCGGTGCCGGCGGCGGCAAACACGGACGTCGACGCGCTGACGGCCCTGCGCAAGGGCCTCCAGGACCCCGGCAACGCGCTCAGCAGCTGGAGCCCGAACCTGGTTGACCCGTGCACGTGGATCTACGTGACCTGCGACGGCGACAACCGCGTCATTCGCCTGTGAGTGATCTGTTGTTGTAAACCTCTCTGGTTCTGCCTGATCACTCCGTCATTAGTCTAAAAAAAATTGTTCTCTGTGAACTGCGTGTCCTGTCCTCAACAGCGATCTGGGGAACCTGAAACTGTCGGGTCCTCTGGCGCCGGAGCTGGGCCAACTGGATCGGCTGCAGTACATGTACGCTCCTGCTCTTCTGATCCATCGGCTTTACCAGATTTTACCACGTTTCTGATTTTGGCGTCCGAGGCGACAGGGCTCTCTACGGGAACGGCATCCAGGGCGCGATCCCGTCGGAGCTGGGCGGCCTGGCGAGCCTCATCAGCCTGGACCTGCGCGGCAACGGCATCTCCGGACACATCCCCGCCGCGCTCGGCAACCTCAAGTCCCTCAGGATCCTGTAAGGACTCCTCATCACTGCTTATTCTGAAGAAGAACTCGTTCGCATGCATGCTTGACTTGACTGATTGAAACTGAATGCCTGATGATCGAACGTGCGTGCTTCGAAAGGCGCCTGAATAACAACCGCCTGACGGGGCCGATCCCCAGGGAGCTCGCCGGGCTGCCCAACCTGCAAGTAGCGTGAGTACCTGCTGCTTGTACATCGTTGCCGCGCGCCAGTGTCTCCATCGTTCCCTCTGCTCCGCGCAGAGATCTCCGTGCCGTTGCCGTAGCGTCTATACTGTTCTTCGTTTCGTTTGTGCTGCAGAGACTTCTCCAGCAACGACCTCTGCGGCGCGATCCCGACGGACGGAGTGTTCGCGAACATCCCGCGCAGCAGGTATTAGGCCGAGCTTCCTTCTTCGTTGAGTTCATGGTGCGCGCAGGGAGGGTCGGACACCGCGACGAGCTGGTTGTACTCGATATGGATGGGAACTTGAAATGGCGTCTGTTGTCATCTGTTTCCTTGCAGTTTCGACGGCAACCCACGGCTGCATCAGGGGGGAGATTACGAGCCCAACTGCTAGTGACTGTCTGTCTGCCAGTATGGATAGTTAATAAGAATCAGGCGGCCGGGCAGCATGCATGCATGTAGTCGATCAGGGCGGTCAGGCTGTAGACTGCCGATGGATGGATCGATGCATCACCGTGTTCGTCCCTTTGACGAGTCTTTGGTAATCCGTCGATCAAAAAGGGATAATAACCTTGTAATGCTGTGCTTGTTGCTGGTCGAGTGTTTCTCAGAGAAGGAGTCTGTCTATACATCAAGCAGGCCTTCTAACACCTGAATTTTTGACCATTGTATCTTGAATGGATGGCTATTACACTGTAATTACAGTTACAGTGTAGTAGTGTAACCCCCCAAGTTACATGGTAACTACCCCTACCCCTCACCCCGGCCACCCCACCCTGTCGCTCGCCGGCCAGATCCGCCCGCGCCCCCTCCGCCGGCGTCCCGCCGCGCCCCGCCGCCGGCCAGCGCGCCGCCGGGGGGAGGAGGGGCCGCGCCGCCGCGGGAGGAGGAGGCCGCGCGGGCAAGCCGCCGGGGGTTGAGGACGTGGGAGCTCGGGCGCGCCGCCGGGGGGAGAGGTGCGCCGCCGGGGGGAGGAGGGCGCGCGCGTGCGGGGGGAGGAAGAAAGAGGAGGGGCGCGGGTGGGGGAGACAGCGCCGGCTGGAGGTTGAAGCCGGGTGATGGGAACCTTCCCATCACCCGGTTGTGTTTTAGCTTTTGCGTCAAACAGAGAGAGGTGTCGGCGCAGGCGCACGTACGTACGCGTGCTGCATCCGCGCCCAGCACAGCCCTGTGTCTGTGTGCTTTGTTTCGTCTCGGCGCGCGTGACCCCTCGGCGACGACGGGCCAACAAGGCGGCGCCGCGGCGCGTGCTCGCTCCGGGACGGCCGCGGGCTCTCGTCCATCGCCTAGGAGCAGTGGCGGATCCAGATTTGATGGCAAGGGTGCTGAGTTCTTTCTTCTTCCTTCAGTCTCTTTTTTTTTTCCTCTTCATTTTTCTCTCATCTCTCTCGTATTTTTCCATGGTGAGTAAGGATGCAAGGGGCTGAAGCACCCCTGCGCCCATGTTGAATCTGCCCCTGTGAATGCATATGGAGACGAAACAAGCTTGTAGTGCTAGAAATGATCTATAATTTTATAACTTTTATGTTGAAGAAATCTATGTGTGTAAAACGGTAAATAATGGATACAATGTATAAATCTAGACACCATATTGATTAGCTTGGCACCAAAATAGCTTCAAATGAAAATGCTAGCCACGGGAAAAAAAAAAGGAAAACAACATATGTATTATGCTTTTTCCTAATGTCGTCAACTCGACCACCTGGCTTTATTTAAACCATGTAGCTTTAATTGGCTAGAGTAGTATGTGGTAGGGAAGAAGAAAGAGAAAAAAAAGGAAATAATTCATAAGTTATAATTTATTTTGTTATGATTTGTTTTGTAAACTAAGGTAGTTATGTATAACTTATATTTTTACATGTTTGAATAATATTTTTGGATGAAATGAATGATTCAAAGTTGTAGAAAAAGGACAGCCGCATCATACACTTTTGAATGGATGAAGTATTATTTTTCGACATTGTAAGCTTGCAAATTGGAAAATTTCCAATCAAATAAGTTTCTCGTCAGAAATTCGTATTTTGTCTCTGGATATATAGTACTACGGTTTATGACAAAACATTTTTCATACAATAGATGAGTATCCTATTATATAAAATATACACAACGATGCCTATAAGGTCGATGACAGACTTGATAACACATTCAAATAACAAGCATCTATCTTGCATAGATGCCAATGTTTGCATAACACGTATGTGTGTCTGCAAATATTATTGCGTGTAATATATCATCTCGGCGCACAAGATGCACTCTCACGCAATCTTTGGGACTAAGAAAAGCTTCTCTTTCTTCTGTACTGTTATTCCAAAGACCTCTGTCATATCTACGTCTTCCTTCTCTAACCCTGATGGCAACTCCCAGTCAAAATGGTACATGAGGTTTGCTAGCATAGTCTCCAAGGTGGCCATCGCATGGTGAATCCCAGGACACATCCTCCGTCCCGACCCAAACGGAAGGAGATGGAAGTCTCTCTCCCCTTGAAATCAACGTCGTCGGTGGCAGTGGCACCATCCCTGACCATGAATCTCTCAGGTTGGAATTCGTTTGCAATGTCCCAGTAGTCACTGTGCCTCCCAATTGCCCATGCATTGATGATGACACGCGTCTCTGTCGGGATCGTGTAACCATCGATGTCGCAAGCATCCATGGAGAAGTGTGGGATGAGGAGAGGAGAGGCACCGGTGGGTGCAGCCGCAGTGTCCCCTTGAGCACCACCGTCCTAGCCTCTTCCTGTAGCTTGGACATAAGGTGCGGCTTCCGCATGAGCTCAACCATGGTGAACTCTAGAACCATGTACGATGTGTCCGTTCCGGCTTCAAACATGTCCTGAAATCACAGCATGCATGGTGTAATGTTAAACAGCAGGAAGAAGAAGATGGCCATACACCAGAAATCTAGAACCTACGTACTCCCAAGATGGCTTTGACGTATGGTCCGGCTGGTGAGGCCATACTCCTTTTGATCCAAGGGATAGCAAGACGTCGATGAAGTCGTTGTCTTCTTGCTCGTCCTCTCTGCCATCTTCACTGTTTACCAACAAACGTCTGTTTCCATGGTCGTCGATGAGCTTGTCGAGCAGCTGGTCCCATCTCTTCCTCACCCTATTGGCCCTGGCGCACACCACCTTGCAGACTAACTCGAGCCTGGCCAAGCTCGGGAAGTAGTCCTGGACGTACCCTCCCAGGAGCGCCGCGTTGACGTCGGTGAGCTCCCGGAACAGCTTGTTCCGGCCGGCCCTCCTCCCGGCCGGAGAACTTGCCCGACACGGCGCGGCAGATGAGGTCGTTGACGAACGAGTGCAGCAGCTCCCTCATGTCCACCGCGGCGCCCGCCACGGCCGCCGCCTTGCCGAGCTTCTCCACCACCAGCCGGACCTCGATCCTCTCCCCGCGCCGGGGGCGTTGCAACCGCACCTTGCCGGCGTTGAGGAGGTGCGCCGTCACGAGCTTCCTGGCCTTGCGGAACAGCGGAAGTGGTCGCCGTAGAGCGCGAAGCACGAGTCCGAGGCCCCGTACATGATGATGTCGGCCACCATGGACCGCGGCCGCGACGCCAAGACGTGGTCGTGCGTGCGCAGGACGGCCTGGGCGGCCCGCGGCGAGGAGACCACGACGGTGGGCACGGCGCCGCCACCGAGGCGGAGGAGCAGGGGCCGTGCTTGGCGGCGAGGCCGCCGAGCGAGACTTGGGGGAGAGCACCCATGAGGTGCATGCAGGTGTCCAATGACGGGACGCTTTCCCGCTGCTGCTTCGTGGAGTAGCTCGTGTACCAGTTGTACGTGAGCAACCACGGCCATGGGCCATCTTACCTTGTTTTGTCGCAAAGCTGTTTTCTGAAGACAATGTTATCGAGCTCTCCGTGCGTATATAGTCAACAGAGACGGCACTGCATGTAAGTTGTGGATGATACTGCTCACAAGTGACAAATATCTTGGATCTAAGATCCACTCCACTAATCCCTAAACCTACTGTTATCATTCAAAAGCGCGTGGATCCACCACCATTGGTGTGTCGGTGCCTCCGATCCTTGTGGCCTTGTGGGTTCGGCAGCGGTTGTCCTTGAAGCTCGGTGAGTGGAGCACTGTTCCCTGCGGCAACGCCATCCAAAGTGTTAGGCCCTCTCCAACGGTAGTTGGCAAAATGGGTAATCTGATATTGTTTGACGTTGTTTTGCACTGTATATGACACAATACACACAGTGGAGTAGGATTTGGAGAATGGGGATGGAAATGCCCCTTGGAGATAGCCTTAGTGTTGTCGGACATGACTGTGGCGGCAACAACGGCTTGGGACCTTCAAATTTCCAACCACTTTACACTTGGCCGGATTGATGGCGCGTCTGCGGAGCAAGGTGTGCAAGCACAAATGTTGGTTTGCGTGCCGGTCCTTGACCCTTGTGTTTTTATAACGTGCATGGTCTGAGGCCCACAATCTATAAGGAAGATTGTGCCGCCCTCGATCAGACCTCGGATCCGGCTCGGTCTCTTTACCGGTCAGAGATCAAAACCACGTCCCAACAAAAAAAAAAAAAGTCGTGGCTAATGGCAAAATGATAACTGATTATATTAGGCGAATGATTCATTTTGTTTGAGTAGTATTTGCATCTGCAATGGAACTGTATGCTCCTCAACAATTCAGCATGTGGCGAACTGAAATTTTGCTTATCTATTGGTCATATGTTTCATTCAATCCATTGATGTAACAACTTTGTTGCTCCCAACTGAAATTGAACTCCTAGTAACCAAAAAAATAGAGAACAAACGAAAATTGTACAAACCCGAGAAAAAGATAAAAAACAAATAAAGAAGGTGGTACTGAAACTTGTGTAGGGATAAAAAGAGAATCAAAAACACAAGAAACACACACAACAATGGGGTGAAAAAAGACAGAAAGGTCGCCAACACACTCAAACCACCAACCAAGTGATCGATAGTGTCTGTTTTTTCTCCGCAGATCGATAGTCGCGCGTGGATGGTGGATGGATACAATACCAGTTGGCGACCACCTTGTCCGATTGCCTTTGATGAGGATGCGCCGTGGCGAGTGATTGTCGCACGCCGGACACGACACGTCCACTTGTATGGATAGAACCATAGAGGGACCAACAAGATTTGGGCACAGTCCGACGGTCGGGCGACACGTTCTCCCTCCCATTGTTGTATGGATCGAGCTTCTGAGTTTTCATGTTAGCAAAGCCCACGCCCGATCCGGTGGTCGTCGGCCCAAACCAGCGCATACGCATCGGCCCAAAGCCGTCTGAACTGAAACGGTCTCTCTCTCGGTGCCACAGTGCTCAAAAGTCGAAACCGATGTGCTAAAAACCGGCAAGCTGGAGCATTTTTTTTTTTCTGTTCATAGCCAAAAACTGCCTGGATAAGGTTGCCTGCGTGCGTGCCTCTGCCTGTTGCGGATCATTTTGTACAGTACTCCACGTACCAACATGCGGATGGCCGCCATTCAACTTCAAGCCCGCGCTTTTCGCGCATCTCACGACGCCAAGTGTGCGCCGCGCTGTTGCCTCTTCTTCTGCAGACTGCAGTTCTGCTCCTCCAAGCGTTCCTGGGCGATTTGTGTTCGGGGATCG
Source organism: Paspalum notatum (assembly GCA_022530915.1). Lineage (NCBI taxonomy): Eukaryota > Viridiplantae > Streptophyta > Magnoliopsida > Poales > Poaceae > Paspalum > Paspalum notatum. Next base: position 6,213,613 of record CM039684.1, read on the forward strand.
CACGCACGACTCGTCGCCCCGTTGGGACCATAAAAGAGTCGATTCTCTCCGTGCCATTGGAATTTTGAGTTATTCTTTTATTGCCACCAAAAATTTTGAATTTCCTTCACTGCCATCAAAATTTCCTGTACGTTCCTTGGTCACTATTCTGTCAACCTGAGTTAACTCTCCGCTCACTGACGTGTATGGCCCACGTGACGGAGTCCAACTCGCTGTTGACGGCCCACCTCCCCCGCTCTGGTGTCGATGCTGGTGGCGTGTTGCCGCTGCGGCCGAGGCGGCGGCCTTCTCTGCGGCTCGACCAACACCTCTCCCGCGCCGACGCTACGCCTACGCCTAGCCGCTCGCGCGCTTCTCCGCTCGGCTCTGCTCCCGCGCGGGCGCCACGCCTCCGCCCGGCCGCTCGCGCGCTCCTTCGCCCGGCGCCTCTCCCGCGCAGATGACCGCGCCGACGCCCCAACGCCGCTCCCACGCCGACGCCGCTCGTCCGCCCGGCTCCGCCCCAGTGCCGCTTGCGCTCCTCCGCCCGACGCCTCTCCCGCGCCGACGACCGCGCCTCCGCCTGGCGCCGCGCATTGGGCCGGCGCAAGCCGCGGCCAAGGCGGGCGGTGCAGGCGGCCAGGCGCCTCGAGCGCAGGCACACACGGGCGGGCGGACGGGCCGTGCGGGCACCCAGGAGAGGGAGGCGGGTGGTAACGGAGGGGACAGGGGAATTGGATGCGCCGTCACGTGGGCTCCACACGTCAGTGAGTGGAGAGTTAACGTCATGTTGACGGAATGGCAACCAAGTAACGTTTAAGAAATTTTGATGGCAGTGAAGAAAACTTAAAAATTTTGGTAACACTAAGGGAACGATCCCAAAATTATGGTGGCATCGAGAGAATTGACTCGCGGTGAAACGGTCGCTTCAAAAGCTCGGCTCCGCGCGGCGCGGGCGCGGTGCATCGACGGGCCGGCGACGGTCACGCAGGCATGCGCGCTGCCACCAACGGCCCCCGCCCGCTCCTGCCGCGCTGCCCGGCGCGCACCGCCCGCTCTCCGGTGGAAATAATCACAACTTCGTCCTATCCACCCCGATACTTTACTGTCAGCAAATTTCAGCATCTAGATTGGCCGATTCCGCATAGACGGCGACTAGAATGACCGAATACCTCCTCAAAGACACCGTCATTCGCATCCCTCTCCAACATCGTGTTCTTCCATCATAAAAAATCTGTAAAAAAAAAGCATCATGCTCTTCTATTTCAGACTTTCTATAAAAAATTGTCATCATTATCCACCAAAAAAGGACGAAAATTACGGCAGCAAACAGGGAAGCAGCCCACACTGCCGCAGAGGATCCGGCGCCGCAGGCCCGCGGCCCTCTCGATTCGCGAGCCGTTGCCTATTTATCGGGGTCCGCCCGGGCCGAGCGCCGCTGCTCTGAACCTGGTTCTCGTGTCGCCCACCCTGCGGCACCCGCGGCGCCCACCGGCCGTCCACCACCGCTCGTCTACACGTTCACACAAGCGCCGCGCCTTGGCTTGCTGCGGACGGAGTCGGCCAGCGAGGATGGAGAAGGCACTCACCAAGCTCGGCAGCTTCACCATCCCCCGCAAGGCCAAGCAGGAGCTCTCCGCCATCGGCGGCGACATCTCTGTGAGTGCTCCGCTCCGCCGCCGTTTCTCTTCCCCGTCTCGCCTCCCCGCGCATTCGGCTGCTAGTCCAGGCCATTGCATTGGATCCGTTGCCTTCCTTCCATCTTTTTCTTCTTCTTATTACACCAGAGGCTTCTGGCCCTGCTTCTACTGAAAGCATGTAGGCTGTTGCCTTCGATATTTTTACTTTAAATCCTGTCTGGTAATGCGATGTCTATTTTCCCGTTCTGCTGACCACTCAGTTCGGAGTTCTTGGAGCATGTATTCGCGGATCCTTATCTGCTCACCGCGTTGTGTTTTATTGCACAATGCCCTATTGGAGTGATCTTTGATCGAACCGGGCCGTTTATTGGGGTTACCGAAATAGATCGATTTCTACTGTAGATGAAAGCCATTAAATCCAGCAGCATTCACAAAATCAAACTGACAGCCTTTGATCTGATCCGCAGCGTTTCTCGAGCACTGTGGAGGAGAAGGCAAAATGGGTCTTCGAAAAGCTGAAAGGTACAATTTTTTTTTTCTGTTTCATTCCATTGTTGGTTTTGTGGCGCTGAAAATAAGAGTAACTCTGAAGAAATGTCTAGACGGTGAATTAGAACCTTCTGGGCGCATGTTAAGTTCATTAGTTGTTTTGGCAACATCATTAGTGCCACTGTCCATTGCTGCTAGCTTTTCCTTGCCTCATGCGTAAATCCAAAGCAACGCAGAAAAGAGAGCTTTGGGTGTGTTTAGTACCCTAATTTTCTCCCAAAATTCACTATACAAAAAAAAGATTCCCCATCACATCAAAATGCCGGCACATGCATGGAATACTAAATGTAGATGAAATAAAAAAATAATTGCACAGTTTAGATATACTTTGCGAGACGAATCTTTTGAGCCTAGTTAGACCATAGTAGGACAATATTTACCACAAACAAACGAAAAGTACTACAGTGATTCTACAGTGCTTTTCAGTTCGGAACAGTGTTTTTTCAACCATCTAAACACACCCTTTATTTAATATGATTGATTGTACTAGCTGCCTGGTTCCTAACATTTTCTCTGATTTGGATCTAGCTTTTCTTGGATTTCCTGTCCCCTTTTGATCTGCAAAGTAGAGTGCACATGGGGGCCAAACTGAAATGACTTTTTGTGACATTCTGCTGCTCTGCAATGTTTGGCATCTGGCCCTTTTGTTTTGGGTTGATGCCATTATTCAGAAGTCCATGGAGGAGCAAATGAGCAATGCATAGGGGACTTTGCTCACCTAACAGTTTGTTTTACTTGCAACCTTGGCATAGGCTGTGCAGTGTATGTCTGGTCGTAAGCACCTACAGCTAGTTGCTTTGACAACCTGTAATCCCCGCTGTTTGTCACAGCGCTTGCTTCCAAGCAGCCTCTAATTTGTTGAGGCTGCACGGCAACAACAGAAGCAATCAACCATGTAGCTTGCAACCTGTCATGCCAAAGCTTTTTATTCTGAATCGACCTTGCAGACAGGATTCTTATTTCCTTATTCCGACTACAGGTGTAGTCAACAATGTGGTTGTAACCTATATCCATTTTGTTTTTTTGTGAATATGTCACAATACTGTTTGCTGTCTTCCTCCTGATTTGCGAAGGCTGTTCATTGCTCGTAGAATACTATCAAATTATCTCTATTTGTCTGATTGCAAAACATGTGATGAACAATTGAGCATTGAGCAACAACAATAATGCCTCTTAGTCCCAAGTGTGTAAATGTGTAAATGTAGGCTATGTCATTTCAATTGCCACGTTTCATGTGAAATTCCATGTCAAACTTGCTTCTTGAAGTTGGACTTTGCCTTGGACCTCGGTCGACACTTTCTGTTTCTTAGTGCTCTTTGTTTATCACTTTGTTAACCTCATGCTGTACCTCCCTTGCATGATTAGATAATCCATATTTGAAAAACATGCTGATTTCACTTTCTCCTATCCAGGGCACAAGAAGTCACTCCCTGATCTCCTGCGTGAGCACAACCTCCCTCCAGGCCTCTTCCCTCGGAACATCATCTGCTATGAGTACGACGAAACGAACTCGAAGCTGGTGGTGCACCTGTCCAAGCCCTGCGAGGTGAGCTTCAAGGATTCCTCCATAATACGGTATGCTCCTCGCGTCAAGGCAACTCTGTCCCGAGGCAAGCTTTCTGGGATTGATGGCATGAAGACCAAGGTGGTGGTGTGGGTGAAGGTGGCCAGTATCAGCATGGAGAGCTACAAGTCTGACAAGGTATGCTTCATTGCCGGCGTGAAGAAGCTGAGGCAGAAGGATGCTTATGAGGTCCCTCGCGAAGCCGTCTCTGTTGAGGAGTTCTGAGCTCGATTGGTTTGCCTTATCCATTCAACCATTCATTCGTACCATTTTTTGGGTCCCTGATGTGTTATTCTTGAGGGCAGATTGGTGATTGATGTGCTGTGGTTCGGTAGGTTTGTATATTGAAAGCATGGAAGATTTGTTCTGCTTGGCAAAAGACAACCCCTGCATGTTATCTGATGAGTCTGTCCTTCACATGTATGGTGTTTCAGTAACGTGAACATTTAGCATGTGCTCTAGTTCTGCATTCGTTGCTCCTACTGTTTTGTTCTGTATGGTACTGCATGAATTTGGTTGGTGGCTGAGTTTCAGAGTTTGTCTCAACTGGCCTTTAGGCTGAACCTAACGGTTTCCCTATCCTCCATCCTCTACACCCCTTCCTCTGTCTACGCTACAGATCAGTAGCGCTACAGTGTCAGAGGATCTCATGTAGGGGATCCTTTAGGTTTAGCCTTAGTCTTTAGACATGCCGGAAAAATTTCATGATCCCCAACTTCTATCAAATGGGTTGCGTCGAGATTGTAACTTGGATGAAAGTTTGGAACATCCGAAAATCATTTTGTTATTTGAATAGGATAAGGTACGGTAAAAGTGTGCCTTCACTTCCCAAAGATACCGAACAAGATACATATAGCCAAGCGCCCAAGAACAATGCCTTTTAATCAAACAATACAATTTTAATCCATCCAAATCCCTACACCCATGCATTTACTTAGTTAACTGACATAATCAAATTAATCAATTTGAAGAACGACTAGCATCCCTACACGAGAGATGAGACAACGAACCAAAACCATGCCCAATTTGAAGAAATTCAAACCACATCTGAGTGAAGCGTAAACTTCCTGATGATGAGGTTCAGTACTGAGCCAATGAAAAATATATGTATCGATGATATTCTACTTCTGGCAGACTGGTTGACTATCCAGAGTATCACGATGGTCCCAGAACACGATCATCAATCATCAAATCGATAATAAAATATGGAGACGCTCATATGGTCTTACATTATCACTACAAGCTCCACCACATAAAGATGGCATAACCATGTCAACAACGGAGCTATATTGTGATGTGAAATGCATAAATGACAACAGGCAGGCAGCGCTGTCAGTTGTCAAAAGAAAAAAAAAAGGACGATTGCCTTCTTTTTAGGTTTAATAGTCGAACTTGTAGGCTTCCTGGCCTCCTGGAACGTTTGGATATAATGTGCGAGAGTTGCCTAGTATCTGAAAATCACAAGCAAAACGTCCAAATTAAACCACCCCTTACACATAAAGGTATAATTTGATGTTTCCAGACATCTCAGTGATGCGATGAACCATATTGAAGTCCCCTTTGACCAGCACTGAACTGCAACTGCTAGTCCTTAGCATTGGCCGCAGAATACAAGAGCACAAGGCAGTTTATTAAAAAAACTTAGGAAGATCATCTTCTAGCAAACATATTACAGTGGAAGATCATCTTCTAACACTTACATTAGGGAGGAAGAACATCTTCTAAAAGTTGCTTTGCAATACTCAACCATCTACAACAGCAATTTTGTTAACCAAAGAACATACATAACCAATCTACCACTTTAGATGAGCTAATATGAATACGGTATTTTCAAACATACAGGAATCAATGCTCAGTATCCTATCAATTGAGGAAATAATCTTAGTATTTCTTTACCCCATTGGGCTAGGTTCACGTAATTCATAGAGTGAACTTCATGCCAGAATGTTGACCTTCTTCAAAAACATCAGTACCAGCTTTAATTTCACGTTAAATTCTCACTGCTATCCAAAGCGATTACCAAAAACCATGCCAATTGAATTTCCTATAGACATATGCTAATCGTCTTTATCGAAACTTGCTTGGCTGATGGTCTGATGCACAGCTGTACATACTAGAAGAATTATCATGGTTGCTTGCCTGTTTCAATCCCCACGAACCTCATCATCATCGGTAATGAGAGAAACCTTTGATCATTAGTGGAACTGGTTGGGTACCCCTCAACAATTTCGATATAAGTACAAGGTGGTCTAACCACAGCCTGTCTATAATGGGAAGCATTATGGTCCATGGAGTCAGTTATTGCGCAACCCTTATTTTACATCATGGTGGCACATTGGTGTGCGAAACTCTAGCAGCTTCTAACAACCACCAGCACTAGAGAAGCATTATCGGCTACTCTTATTGCCTCTATTGTTGAAATCTGTAGGATTGAAACATTGAAGAAAGATTCATAACTCAGAAAGGAGAGTTTGAATCAGTTAGAAGCCGCAGGGTTGAAAGGAGACACAAGGTCAATCCGTAGCCACAGTTGTTCAATCACTTGGAGACCTATGGTTTTATTAAACGAATAAAAGTACTGGAGGGCCTTGGAATCAATGTACTCATAGTTCATATAAACAGAAGGAGCAAAAAAACTGCTTGATTGTATCAACAAGCAGCTGAAAAAGGAGCCCTTTTGTGGAAATATTCCATCATAGTGGAAGAAGGGATATGCTGTTTGTGCTTGTAAAAAGTCCTTTTGATTGAGTTGTGCAGCTGTGCCTTTCTCTGTTTGCTGTGGAATACTGGAATCAGGTAAAGGCAGAGCAGTAACACTATTCATTCTGACACTGGTTGAAGCCAAATAACATAACCCCAGCTGCGGTTCTAATTCAACAATCCTCTCTTAGCTTTTTTTCTATATATATTTCTATATATATATGACCTGTTATTTACTACTTTACTTCCAATACATTACTTAAATTTAGATACTTGTATCAAATTCTTGGCCATTTAACAGTACACAGATACCGAAAACTATCATCATGTGGCACAAGGACCAAGTGAGAAGAGAGCCAACAACTACTTCTAGAAGATAAGAACTCACCCATCAAAGTTAGTTTAGGCAAGACCTCTAAACAGTTAGTATTAGGCAAAGTTAGAGAATTCCAACCAGTTGTCTATTTCCTGGTTTCCTAGTTCCAGTCGTATATAAAGGGTGCCTAGCCTTTGTTTACGGATTGAAGCAATGAAACAATAAAGTTCAGAACCAGGCTAACAAAGGTCAGGGACCATAATATGCTTTTCTTCTTCTAAAGTTGCCCATCCAGGCTTCCACTGCTTTTCAATATAATAGGCAGCTATCCAGCCGGTCATTGAAAGAAAAGGCTGATCAGAGTCTCCAGGCACTCAGGAGATGCCCAACAAAACTGAGAATCATCTTGCCCTTGTCCTGGTCTCTGAATGCTTTACCCTAGCCGGTGCCATAATAAGTTCAGTCTATCCATTCAGAGGCTATTTTGTAAGGATATAAGCCTATCAACATAACTTTTTTCTCAAACACGTAGGAGAGCAGCGTATCTTTATATAGGAGAGCAGCCTATCAACACCACTGATCAAGTTGAAACATACATGGCTCATTAGTTTTGTCGTTTCAGGTTTAGCAAAATTGAAATCTGCAACAGAAAAGATGCACAGCATGATAAGATCAAGCACCAATATATATGTCCATAATAGCAGTAGCTAATGAATGAATATATATTCAAGATTTTCACTTATTGTAAGCATAACAATACAGAATATGTATTATTTTAGTCAGAGCTAATACACAACATGAACAGCTAAGGACCCAACCTTGTATTCCTCTAAGATTATAAGCAGCACATTAACTATTCATGTTACAACACACTGAAAACATGATCGCATTTATTACATCCTTGGATGGAAAATGTTGAAAACTCACATCTTGGAGACAATAAACAGGATGAGGGACTAACCAACCACAACAAGTCCTTCCCAAATCATGTCGTGGAAAAGATTATTCAACGCTTCTTCAAGAAACCTTCTGCAAGCTTTAAGTAGTCTCCCATACCACCCCCACTCTCCCCTTCCCCATCCTGTTTCTTCATGAAACCCTGTGCCAACTTTAGGTAATCTCCAATGCCGCCACCCTCTGACTCATCATCACCGTGCTTCTTCTTCTTGTCATCTTCCTCCTTACCATACTTCCCTCCACTATGGCCACCGGTCTTCTTGTAGCCCTCCTCTTCCTCATAGCGCCCCCCTGAGTGCCCACTAGGCTTCTTCCTGTAGTCTTCTTCTTCATACCTTCCTCCATGGCCTCCACCGCTGGAAGCCCCATAACCATATCCACCACCACTAGGCTTCTTGTACTCATCATCTTCCTCATACCTCCCTCCTCCATGACCGCCACTTGGCTTCTTGCTGTACTCATCTTCATACCTTCCTCCACCTCCATATCCTCCAGCACTAGGTTTCTTCCTATAATCATCTTCATCCTCATACCTTCCTCCACCGTAGCCACCGCCACTCGGCTTCTTCCTATACTCATCACCTTCTTCATACCTTCCTCCCCCGTAGCTACTGCCACCGCCACTTGGAGGCCTCTTGTATTCATCTTCCTGCTCGTACCTCCCGCCACCATAGCCACCACTTGTGGGCTTCTTCTTATAATCATCTTCTTGCTCATACCTCCCCCCACCATAGCCACCGCTCGTGGGTTTCTTCCTGTAATCATCTTCATCCTCATACCTTCCCCCTCCATAGCCACCACTGCTTGGCTTCTTCCTGTAGTCATCTTCATCCTCGTACTTTCCTCCTCCATAGCCACCAGTGCTTGGCTTCTTCTTGTACCCATCTTCTTCCTCTTCATACCTTCCACCTCCATAGCCACCAACACTAGGCTTCTTCTTGTACTCATCCTCCTCGTACCTCCCACCACCAGGCTGCTTCTTATACCCCTCCTCCTGCTGCTCCTCGTACCTCCCCCCTCCGTGGCCACCACCACCAGGCTTCTTTCCGTACTTGCCTTCCTCCACCTCGCCCTGATGCTTGCCTCCTCCTCCACCCCCCTCCTTGCGGCCGTACTGGTGGAGGTACTCCTCGGCCTTCTCGAGGTATCCGCCGACGGGCTTGCCCTCGAGCTTGCCGTACTGGGAGGCGGCGTGCAGCAGGTCGGCGGCCGCCCCGGCGACGCTGCCCTTGTCCACCTTCTCGAGGCTGTGGTCCTGGAGCGCCAGCCTGGCCGCCTCCGCCACGAGCTTCGCGCTCGAGGCGAGGTCGCCGCTGCCCCCGCCGCCGGACGGGCGGTGCTGCTGGGACGGGCGGCGGCGGCCCGAGTCCTCGTCGCCGTCGTAGGAGGCCATAATTTAGGGGCGGATCGCGGATCTAGAGAGCGAGAGCGAAGAAGCGTGCTTCTTTTGCTTTTTGGGCTGCGATGCGATGCGATGCGATGCTGTGGGGGTCGCCACGACGCGGCGTTTCAGTCGGGCGCACGGCAATATTGGCCGTCGTGGGAGGGCGCTACTCTGCTCTGACGCGGAGCTCCTGTCTCGGGAAAGCGTGTGAGCCGATGAGCCGACGGCTGCACCGGAAGGGCCCGACGCGACGAGGGGGCGGTGCAGCGGTGCCACGCCGCCGGAGAGAAAAAAACCGGCCGGGTTTCCTTGGCCTGGGCCTGGCCATCGGTCTCGGTCCGTCGGTCGTCCTCTGGTCCAGTTCAGGTTCAGAACCTGCATCTGCCTAGTGCTATCAGCACACGGACGGAATCGCTCCACAAAACTAATGACAGGAACGTTTGGTTTGGGAATGCAGTGAACGCCGGCGCACCGGCCCAGGCGGCCGACGCTCATACCGTGGCCGAGGCCGCACTGCACGCGGGCCACGTCCGTGCCGATGGAGATGCACTCGTCTCCCGTGCCGATCCGTGATGCGGATGCCGCCCGTGTTGGGCCGGGCGCCGCGCTCATCCGGGGTGTTCTTCGCCTGCAGGCTGCAGCAGCCGCGATGTGGAATGAAGAACGTAATTTGGGGCCGAGATGGAGAAGAACTGAAGAAGAAGAGTGATCAGCTGAGAAGCCAGCCTGGTGCTGACGGTGGGCAGTGGCCTCGCACCGGTGGACGACCATGTATGCACGAAAAGACTGCTGCGTACACACACGTCCGCTTCGCCCGGCCGGCCAGTTCGTGCTTGGCAGTTGGCAACTACCGATGGAAATGGAATGGGATGCAATGGCAACTGAGAACTGGCTTGCCAGTTCGGGACACCCTTGGTCAGTTGGGCCCGTACTTGTTGAGTGTTGACGTCTCTGACGGCCGCCCCGCTTCCGGCCGCTTGGCGACAACACTGACTGACACGAAGAGCGCAGCGCGACGACGACAGGATCGGAGCACGGCATGGTGCATGGTACGGTGCGTCCTCGATCACCTCGCCGTCGCCGCGCCGGAACCGGAACAATCACGCGCACGCCGCCGCTGCCGTGGGTGCGCTTCCGTACGTCTCGGGAGCCGCGTCTGAAACGGTTGGACGTCGCGCACCTGCAGAAAGTGGGTTTATCAGTAAACCCCCCAGATCGTGCCATCATTAGTGGCTCACAAGAGAACAAGTCGGCAGTCGATCGGCACCCCACAGCCCAGTAGCACCTTCCCCCAGCCAATCTATAGTGCTCCCCACTCCACCCACCCATCCTCTCTCACATCTCCAGGACTCTACCACCGCAGCGAGCCAAGTAGCTAGCCATGCTCGGCGTCCACGGCCTCGTCGCCGCTCCCACGGCCACGGCGGCGACGCCGCCAGCGACGACCGGGCGGGTGTCCCTGGCTATCCCTGCCGCTGTCTCGCTCTCGCTCGTCCTCTGGTCCAGCCCAGGTACAGCCACACACACTTAGCTTGCAACATCAGAGCATATATGGCAGCGCGTCTTGCTGCTCGCTCGCTCGCTGCATGATCAGTAAGCAAAGCATGCAGCTAGCTTTTGGTGAACATGCACGGCCACTGCCACGATTTTTTTTAAAAAAAAAGCAGAACTGTGGATGAGTTTGAGGGTAGCATGAAGCGCTTGATGGAGCATAGTACTATAATCACCACTGATGCTAGTTTCCACACTAACGCATTTGTTGCCAACTGCAGCGAGCGCTGGTATCCTGTCAGGTTTCTCAGGGCTCGAGTCGACTCCTGGCCCCGACCTGCCCCGCCTCGAGTTCCTGGAGAAATGGAATGGTTAGCTGCGAGTTTCTTTCTCATCCTGATGCTGCAAGTTTCTTTCTCATCCTGACCCTTGTTTTGAGTGTCGACTGATGGAAACTCTGTTGCCCTCACAAGCGGAGAACCAGAAGAAGTACGCCGAGTTTGATAACAGGTTCAAGAACTCCAAGGTGCTGCAGGACCTGCTCGAGAAGTCCAAGAAGAACAAAGAGAAGTAAATCATGTTTGCTTATTACGCTAGCTCCGGCCAGAAGGACTTGCTGTTGTCTCTGGTGTTGCTTTTCTTTTTCTGGGCATACCGACGCTGAGGCCATGGATCTGTGTGCGCCGTGTGGACGATTTATTTTGCAGGAATGAGAGGATGATTCAGGACAAGTACTGCCTGCGGGGCGCCGAGTGGGGCGTGGGGGACTGCTCCACGGAGGGCATGTCCGACCAGGAGAGGGAGGACTTCATTGCGGAGCTCAAGAAGAGAACCGGAGCAGAATAGTGGGCAGAGCACAGCATTCACCTTCAGACTCCAGGGAATAGCAGTTTTTTTCTTGTTACACCTCGCTGCTAGTGCTAGGGGAACGTTGGCTCCAGGGATTGCGCCAACAGATACACAAACAAAACAATCCAGCAGGCTAGAATGTAAGACACCACTACGACTACGTGGGGAATGTACACAGACCATGCAAGATCAGAATTTACCGTGCATATGTGCCGTGTGTAAAAACGCATTTAGTACTCGCGAGCTACCATCGAAAATTCTAGAAATCAAACAACTCTGAAAGCAACTGATGCATCTCAATGCTCCGGCAGAGAAATAGGAGGAAATCCCACGCACACATGGGACCGAGGAAGATTGACATGGATCATCTTTTTCTCGCGTTCAAGAGTATTCTGGCGTCATTTCCTCCAGCTAGAAAACACATCGACATTTGTCACCTAGGATTCACCTAACTCTAGTACATCTCTAAGTGAACAGTTTGCTGTATGTGTTACATAATCTTAACCCTACCTAAAAACGGTACGGGAGTTCATTATTAGCTTTCAGTTACACACTCCCAGACATTTGTAGATAACCCAATGCATTCATGATTGTTTTTGGCGCAGCAATGCTTGTTCCTGCTCTATTCAACCTAATATAATTATCCTTGACGCAATTGACATAGTGAGCTGTCGGAACTCTCAAGCCATCCTTTGCCCATAGTCTGTACTTAAATTCTGATTTCCCATTTCTGAACCAAGATATTCTGGGCTTGACAGTTCCATGATTTGTTCTGAAGATTGTTGATCTGGATTAAGGAAGCGCCATTGTGACTGGTAAAATAACCTGCCGATGGTTGATGCCGCTTTCGATGGTATTCACTGTTTAGTGCTCGTGAGATATCATAAAGCACCAAGAAACCAGCTGAGGCACATACTTGTTTTCGTTGGTGTCTGCTGGTGGCCCAACCATCTACACCCATGCAGGACATGATAACGAGCAGTGGAGCCAAATATTGCTATTGCAAGGCTTCGATGCCAGAATGAAGCAACCAAGCCATCATATTAAGTCTCAGCTACCTTGAAAGTGGACATCAATACATAAATTTCAGCTTGTTGACAACAAATGTTGCTAAATACTTGCAGGTAAATACAAAAAATTAATTTGTAGAAGTAAGCTGCATAACTGATGGCATGACTAGACATTGCAACCATGTTCCAGCTATTGTAACCATATTCCCTGATGCGGTACTACCATACTAGTTCAATGTGGTTATGCCCTAACTTCTACCTTTGAAACTGGATATCATGAGCAAATTACTACCAGTAGTTGTGGCCGTCAGTTCAACACACCGTATACTTTGACTTCATAAAGGCCACAAGTGACAGAAAAAGAGTTGGCATTAATAACATATGCAATTGACGTTACTGGTCATTATCACCAGCAAATGATAGTGCCACAAAGTAACAATGTGAGAATGAAGTACAAGTAACTCACTAGTGGCATGTGCTAGATTCTTCAACACATGAGAATTAAACAAATTTTATTTTCAGCAAACCTTCACTGTCTGTAAATTTTAGGTATAGGTATAACATGATGAGTTTTTTTTTTCAGATAGGATAAAGTTCCTTACACTAGGTTTGGATTTTCAGGCAGCTCATAATTAAAACCGTGAAAAAAAACATTGATCAACAAAGAATATAGTAAAAAGTATTACCGGCGAGGCTGAGGTGAGGATGGCTGATCAGGAGACGAATGAGAGGAACCACCCCTGTATGGACCACGCCTTTGCCCATAAAACCCATTAGGCATTACTTGGCGTGACGGCCGTGGTATGTCTTCACCATCTGCTGCGGGAAGAGGCCCAAGAGAACCAAATTCAATTGGTTCTGATGATGAAACACCATTATTTGTGCCTCGTTCATATGAGTACACCATAAAAAATGGAGGTCCTGGAGGGCCAGATAAAGCACCGGCACCATTTGAAGTTGTAGATGGTGGGGTATAAACCCCATGCGCTATGTTCCCTGGCTTGCGCATAGAGCTTGTGGATCCAAAAGATTGGCCCTGCCCAAGATACTTAGAGCTTCCTTCATGCCTGTATGAGTCATTTCTATAAGTTCGCCGTTGTCTATCAGAGTGGCTTTCATCGGTGAACTGTCTATCAGACCTCATGCCAGACCTCTCTGACTGGGTTCGTCCATAACTGCGGTTTGGATTTCGTTGTTTTGAGTTTATCCAGCTTCCTTCCTTATCGCTATAGTCATTCCTGTCACCATTATAACCTCCTCTGTAGCTTCTTGAATTTGAGTGCCGGTCCCTAAATGGAACCTTCTGAACAGAAGCCAGAGAGTTGACAGCTTAGTATTCCACAATACAGGCTATCAATTTCATAAATCATGGCTTAGTAGATCTAATGTCTTACAAAACAAAGAAATTGCTGTGCCTAGAGGAACATAAGGTAGAACTATCATAAGGAATGTCTACAGCACACATAATTCAGGATATCTTAATCCAGCCAGGAAATGAACTTATGAGTTCTCTTTATGTGGCAATTTGTAACTTCATAAGTCCCATAGCTACACATAATACATTCAGCTGGTGATTCATTTGTTGTGATTAAACACTGAACAATGTAGTAAAGTACTAATCTTTTGGGCATCTTATGGTGCCATGAATCATTGTCAGTGTCTCACTCTCACCAGTGGTGGAGCTTTGCCACCAAAGGTAGGTCATAGGGCAGCAGAGGATGGTGCATGAATTAAATTATCTAAACATGAAATTTGGAGCTTTTTCTGAGAAATTTAATTTCCCTTGCCCGCAGAAGCGCAAATAAGCTGCTCACCCACCACTTTTCAGAGATGTGGTTCGGTCATTCGGTGGCAGAATCAGAGGATCGCATAAACAGGGGTGCGATGATCACTTTTTGCATTTGGCTGCCCCACTGCATCTTTTCTTTTTGGAGTTGCCCGCTGGGAAGCTGTTCAAATAAGGTCATAGTACAAAGTTGCTACGCTTAACCAAAAAATACTAAGGACATTTTTGTTCTTTCAGGACTAAAACTTTGTTCGATCTCAGAAACACTTTCAAGACTATGGTTTTAGTCAAGTTCATATGGGTGCATCCTCCAGTGCTCAAAAGCACCAGAATTACAAGTTTCCATGGTTTCAGGACAAATAACACAGCTGGTTCTGGTAAAACTGTTTCTAGGATACAAGGTTTAGAATGATCTACACTGACTTTGAATAATAATTAAAACAAGCTAGCAAAGAGCCAACGACCGATTTTCACCTATAAGCTGCTCGAATCTAGCAACCTGATAGAAAACAGACATTGCTTGTGTCTAGATTCTGGGCCTCATGCTCTAAAGATGATCATGATGAAATGAAGGGAATTTTGCCACGAATTTGGAGGTAAGATTCATAAATCTTATTAGCAAGTTAAAATTTAAAAATTTACCAAACCAGCAGAATCCATCAGAACTATGAATAATTGCAATCTTCCATTGAAAAAATGAATAATCTAAAGAGGCGCTGGGTGGGACAGGGGGTTTGGATAGATGGGATAAATCCTAAAATTCAATTAAAAAGAAAATGAAAAAGGGGGAAACAAGTTTGAAACGGATAGGATGGATCAAAAAGTCAAGATCCATCCATCGTATTTTGCGTGAGACAACTATTTCCCGGCCTCTAGATCTAGGTATGGACCTTCTAATCTTGTCACTTTCTATAATAAGATATACACTCAGCTACGACAATTTCCATGGGGAGGTCAGCAGAAAATTGTGTTTTTGATGGTGTAACCCTTTTCTACTAGATTATTCAAGAACAACAGAACATAGATGGCCACTGCCTAAAAATATGGAATCATATGAAGTTCAGAAAGCAAGGTTTGATGTAAGTACATTGATAATGTTAGTGTCTTCAGTTAACCCCATAATAAAAATGTAACGATGCAACACAATGAAGGATCAAGTTTGTTCTATTTTCTTACAGGGTTTGGCAAGTAGGTTCCTGTGCCTCCACGGTATCTGGGTGCGTCTTCTCCATAGTGTTGGAGAACATTAGCAGTTCTTTCCGCAGAAGGTTGTGCAGGCATCACAGGAAATACTCTTTGACCGGGGCCTACCATTTGTGTCCAGTTAACATTTGGTGCAGCTGGCCTTCCAGGCCCATCCCATGGAGCATGATGGCCCTGCAAATACATCGGTGGGACCGGGAAAGAGTATACAAGAGGACCCAGGGGACGGGGATTCTGGCAGAATCGCCCATACTGTAAATTGTGCCAATGGCTAACAAAATCACTATTCAAAATGTCGGGCTTGTGTTCACCAGATGGTTCAATCATAGTACTGGTTGATGCTGTTGAGGTA
Organism: Paspalum notatum; assembly: GCA_022530915.1. Taxonomy (NCBI): domain Eukaryota; kingdom Viridiplantae; phylum Streptophyta; class Magnoliopsida; order Poales; family Poaceae; genus Paspalum; species Paspalum notatum. The sequence goes on from CM039684.1 coordinate 6,229,393, forward strand.
GCACTGGAATCTGGTTGGTGAGCATCATTAAGTGAACTGAAATTTTGACCTGCAATATTGGCAGGAAGTTGATCAATTCCTTCGCTTCTCTCAAACTGGGGACTAGAACCATCGTTATTTCCTGGAACATAAGGGAATACAACAAAAGGAACTGGTGGGCCTGTTTGAACAAAAGTCAGTCCAGAGCTATCAGCTTGCCTCTGCTGTGGGGAACCAATAAGAAAAGGTGCAAACATTGGACTAGGCATGCCAATTTGTGATGGATCAAAGTCATTTGGTACTTGACTAGTTCTTGATTGTGTTGAAAAAGAATCTGATGCTGTTACTATCTCAGAAGCTTCATTAATGATTGGTACCACTGTCCCATTTCTGGGGCCATCATCAACCTCAGCTGGGAGATGCTCGGTGTTATTTGCCATCTGCCAACCAGTCTTGCTATGTGTTGTTGTGGCAGGTGCCACAAACGCAGGTCTTTTTCCCCATTTGTCTCTAGATGATCTTGTTGTATTTACAGTCATTTCATCCCATGAACTTCCATCCATAGCTTTGCCTTTGGATGAACTGGCAAGTGAAGAAGAAACATTCGCATAGCCACTCCTCTTAGAGTAATCTACAATAGATTCTCTATTTGGATGATTTTGGAACATGCTAGTATAAGTTTCATCGTCTACACTATTATTCTCAACCGCAAATTTCATATGCCTTTCCAAGGGGCCATTGGGTACACCATTAGGCAAAGAGGAATGTTCCTTGTCATCAATATCATAAATACGAGGATCTATTGCTTCAGGATCAAACTGTCTAGAAAATCCAACACCATACTCATGCCAGGTTTTACCAGTATCATGATTTGCATCTGATGTAATAGGCTTCTCACTCTCACTACCATCCTCAACATTTGGCGCAAAAGTTGGGTTGTGTATGTAATGGGTCATAGGTGGTGGAACAATTCCATGTAGGAACTGCATATTGGGCAACCATTGTGTTCCAATTAAGCTAGCTGGTGGAACCCCAGCCAAATGCTGTGAAAATGCAGTTGGAGCCAGTAAAGGGGAATGCGCTACCGGCATATGAGAAGGTATTTGTATTGGCAATTGAGTATGTCCATGCAACTTAGTGGATTCCATTAAATTAACCAGAACTTGTTCATCATGGTGCATATCCAATGACTCAGAGACAGGAGGAAGTTCTTCGTTCATCACAAAACCATTATTTTCATGATAGCCGCTCGAAACACTATTTGAGTCAGAAGCTGTCATTGCACTAGGATGAGATGAACTGTTCAAGGAAGACAATGATTCATCATGTGAGGACTTAGTGCTGCGGTTGCTAGACACTTCTGGAATTAACATATTTCTTTTGCTCCCATAATCAACCCTCAAAGACTTTTCCATACCAACCACACTGGTCCGCCTACCACGAAATCCTTCAGCAGAAGAGTCTGTCAGTTCAGGACTTGATCGGGTTCTTGCAAATCTAGACCTGTTTTGACCATTTCTGTCACTGACAAACAGACCATTTGGCAATCGCTTATCCCTTTCACTTTGCATCAATCCAGCTGAGTTATTTCTTTCAAGCTGTTCAGAGACCTTGGTATTGCCTTGTGCTGCATAAACCTTTTGGTGCTGGACATGAGAAACAGAAGGATTAACTGCCCTTGGCAGATTACGGTAATGTAGGTCACTTTGGTGAATAGCCTGAGAAGGGTCAGGATAACTGTGACCAACTTCAGTAAGATTGTCTTGATTTGCACGAAGATTGTCCTGATTAGCATGAAGCTTAGGATTTTCAAACTTTTTCTTGGATGTTGTTACACTCCTTTGACTGTTTGATCCTACAGAAGGAATAACCTTCAAGGGCCGCACATCAACCAGACTTGGGGTAGGCACATCAGGACGACCGCCACTCCCATGTCTTATCCATGTATTTGTGAAGAACTGATTTAACTCGGCAATTATATCTTCTTTTGGACATTCAAGTAGCTGTTCAAGCCTTTTCGCCCCATATGCAAAAGCGCTGCGTATTCTAAAAAAATTGCCTGCAAAACCAAAATATAAACTCAACAAGTGATGTCTTTCTGTTGTTCAGGGACGATATGCACATATTTTTAAGAGACTGAAGATAATTAGCTTGAAATGACCACTAAGACAGCACAACAGAGAAGAAATTATTGTAAGTACTAAACAGTCAAAGTAAATAGATTGCTGCTCTTAATTACCACAAATCTGGAGTGCAATACATGTAAGAATGAATGGAAGTGTGAGATCACAATACAGCTCAAAGAGGTCTTTATCGCAGATCACGTTCTGTAATAGCACTATAAGTCGCAACTGAATTATTAGGGCCAGTAATAATTATAATTATTTACTACAAAATGATGGGAATGCAAACATAAATTGTAACACATAAAAAAACTGTATTGCACACCAATTGATGTTTATGGCCTGTTTAAATCTCTACCAATTAGACAAAATTCCTAGTGAAACATACAAAGTAGGGACGCATGGGGCTTCAAATGCTGGTTCTGCAGGGATTGTTTAGGCCAAAAGATTTTATTGTCAAGGTGGGAATAAGAAGCTTGCATCACAACATTCAAAATTTGATATTCACATGATGATTAACATGCAATAGGGGACTGGTAATAACATTTAGCATCAACATGGGGATGGTATTTTGTTTAATAATCAGATATCTTAGCATAGCTAGGTAGATCAAGGCCAGACAATAAAAAAAACTATAGCTGCTCAGGATCTTTTACAGAATAGGCAAAGAATGGCGGTTCTTTTTGTCAGTATTGGGTTTGATTTGCTGGGCACTTTATATGCATATATCTGCATAATAGCAACATTCCACCTGGAGACAAGCTAGAAAGTGTTACAATTACATGGAGGTTTTACCACACAGATACTTATGTAACCAGAAAATGCTTACTGACGTGTTAAACTAATTAAATCTCATAATATAGGTTACTAAGTATCCAAACAATCAAACAGCTACTTGTGACAGCAAAAGAATAATGCCACAACATTCTCCATAAAATAAGAATAAAAGGGTAGGAAAAACCAACTTTAAGCAACAATCAAGTACCACAGATACAGAGCATGATGCGGTCGTACAGCATTGCAAATATCATTGAATCCCATTTAAAACATTACATCAAACACAATATACAACTATACAAGAATTCTATGGAAATAGGTGAAGCCAAAGAACGTTTACCCTGCTCAAGTCATCAATAAGATAAATCTTAAAATAGGTTGATGTTTCAGATTTACCTTTGCTGACACTTCTTCCTAGATTATTATTTGTGCGTAAAGGATCAATAACATTGAAGTGTTTAGAAACAAACGGTTGTCCCTGATTCTCCTGGGTGCGGGGCACAACTCCATATGCAGTACTACAAGTATCCAGGAAGGACTTGTCCAGCAACAATTCACCATTATCCATCCGCGGGGGTTCCGCTGCATGATGAACATAAATGATCAAAATGGCTGTTTTTTAATCAATTATTGATCTATGAAAACAAAGTGATACATATAGATTACCAGTCATATCTGGAAGTGAACTTATAGGAACTGGGCCCCACAAGCTTAAACAGAATTTCTCCCAATCAAAGTTGCTGAAAAATTCTAAGAAACGGTACAACACCTGCCGAAGCACAAATAGAAAATAAATATATGCTTCATGATAGGATATATAAAAAAACATGAGTAAATCACCTCAAGAGGTCCGGTAAAAGAGTTGTTGAATATGTGAAATATGTACAGAACCAGTGTCTCCAATGCATAAGTAGATATAAGACCATGATGAGCCCCAAGAATACGGCTCTCATAGAAACACCATGCCTTTATCAATATGATACTCCGCTTGAACAGATGGTTTCGGCTGATCAAGTTGTCAATCTATTAAAATGCAGAAACATTAAAAGTTAATACAGGCAGAAAATCAAGCATACTTGAACCAAGTATTACATGCAATAAGCATAGTTACCAATGCTAAAGTTTTGAGAACCCTGTATGAATATACAACTTAAAATGGATTTAGAAAATAAGAACACACCTCTTCAAGGAAACAAAGTGTGCATAGTCCACCGACTTGATTAAATGAGATGTCGACAACAATGTTTTCCACGAGACATTTAATAATCTTGACCTGTACATGACACATCAAACATATGGGAGACACAAATGGATGAGAAAGCCAAATACTACAATCCTAAGTCAAAGAAATTTATGTTTGAACTGGATTATATAAACAAAAGTATCAGTGCATATGGTACCAAATAAGTATAGTTCAATTCATCATGAAACATATTTTCATATTATATATGTTTGGTGGCATAGATGCGGATAATATTCCCTACAAACTTGGCCAAACTTAAAAAAAGTTTGACTTGGGACAAAACTAGGATTGCATTCTTTTTGGGACAGAGGTAGTAAATAAACCTGGTACATTTCCAAAAGGGAAAGAGAAATCATATTCATTTTTGTACTTAGAAGGGTCTTAGAAGTCTCTTCAAATACACAATCCTCCTAAGTCCTAACTGTTAACAGGAGATAAGTGTATCAAAGCAGTCACGCCATAGCATGCAGAGAACTGTAATGAAGGAGCAACAGATGTATAGGAGATCAGAGTATCTATTTCCCCACGCCATATTGTGCAAAGAATTGTAACGAAGGAGCAACAGACATATACTAACCGAAGTTTAACATAGATGTTTTGCTATGTTATTTTCTCTTCATTCATATAGCAGAACATCCAATGGGTAACTTCTAGTACTAAAGTCAACGCAATCGCAAAGTCATAAGTGCAGGCATGACACTAAAGTCGACACACTGAAGTGGTAATCAGAGGTGTACCCTTGTATGGAGGTTTTCTGACACCTAGACAAGAACAAAAAACCACTAAGAGTTATCGCAGGAAAAAAAATACCTCTGCCTGAATATACTGGACTTCTTTTACATGAAATTCAGCATTTTCATTCTTCTCTTCATGCTCCAATGCATCCCGGACAAGATTTGCCCAAACCTCCTTTAGTTCTTCACTATTACTAAAAGCAGTGACATCAATGTCACCATCAGGTAAGTATGTCTTGAGAGGGACTGACCCAAAGGTAAAAACCTGTAGAGAGAAAGAGATCAAATTATGTGAAGCCTATTTAATAGCCAGAGTTGAATAGCAAATATAAGAGCAGGGAACTTCTAAAATGCCAGTGCAAAATTCTCTTTGAGATGCATAAGACAAATGGACAAGTTTATTTCAATCAGACAACCTGCTTGTCTGCACAGCAAATGCTCATGCCATCAGACAAGCCACAATTTTCGGACATCCACATATGGCAACTCATTTATGCCTATCAAACGGGGATAACTTGAATTCTTCCAGCAGCTAAGACATGCAAGTTTGTGGTTCTACAAAATTTAAGCAACATGGTACTGGATGTGTGCAATACCCCATGTCACATGAGTGTGTGCATAAAGAGGAAAATAGATTTCCACTGCATAATGTCCAGGATCTCTATTCACTCTTCCCCTAATGCTCAGATTATTTTCCATCAGTCATCCCCATTGTAATACTGTATGAAAACTCATTGTTTCTAAACAAGTTGTCAAATATAAGATCCAAAGCATGGACACCAAGTGAGCAGAGTCCCTGTTTTTAGAGTTCAACGGAAACCCTACTGTCCTTCTGTAACCATAATCCACCATTTCCAATGAGCTCTCTCCAGAATCAGCTTCGGTTGCTGAGAAAAACATTTGAATAACAGAAAGTAGAGCATCGATTATGGCTTAGGCGCCTACCACCCTTTTTGTTGAGCAATCGCTGCTCTAGTGAGTAGTGAGTTCTACAATAGCAGCCCCATCTACCCACCACACCACAGTCCTTGCCGCCAACTACAAGAGCGCTCTACTTCAGACAGACGCTAATCTCTGTTACTACCTGCGGGGAGCAATCGGGGCACTTGGTAAGCAGATACCATACCTGGCACGAGAGGCAGCTCATGATGAGCCGCCGCACATAGTGGTAGACGGCCACCCTCCGCGCCTCGGAGTGCTGGTTGGGCTGGATGCGGGTGATCAGCTCCGCGGTGCGAGCCTCGGCGACCGCCAAGCGCTCGGGGTCGAGCCGGCGCGTCACCCCCCCGGAGGCATTGGGCAGGAGCCCGTTGGGCACCATCCCCATGCGGGCGCTAACCAATGCACCCTCCTCCGCCTGGCGGAGCCAATACCCTAGTCCCCGACACCAACGGCCGCCGACCGCGGATAGCCCCCCCGCAGCAGCGGGCTACAGCGGCGGCGGGTGGCTCGGAGCAGGGAGCAGCCGCCCTCGGCGCGAATCGAGCCGAGCCGGTGGAGCCCCGGGAGGCGGGCGAGCGGAAAAACCTAGAGCGAGCGGTGGATCGATGCGGTCGAGGGGCGAGCAGGCGGCGGCGGCGATGAGGAGGGGGAATGGTCGGCGTGGAGAGAGGAGGGCTGGTGGGGAGGGGAAGGGGAGGGTTGAGTTGGGGAGGGGGAGCGAGGAGACGTGCGGTGCGGGTCGGTGTTTGGTTTGGGCCGTGGAGATGTGCCTGCCGGGGCGAGAAGAGGCCGACCTCTAACGTCTCAAACACTTCGATGTGGCGTGGCCGCGTCGGGCAGCGCCCGCTCGGGGCTTTCACTCTTTCAGCCGTGGGCTCAAGCGGGAGCAAAGCCGCCGTGCTACGCGGTCCGGACTCTTGCTAGATGCGTGTGGAATGGGGATTTTGGATCTTTCACAGGTGTTCTGCGACTGGATCGACTTACTTCATCAAATTGTTTGAAAGAAGTCCTGTACCTATACCGTAATAGCGCCCACAAACTTATCCCATGTTCCAACTTTGGGGGCTTCTTTTCCCTAAGGATGCACATTGCTTCAAAAACCATCAATCCTTGATAAAAACGGCAAGGCACCTTTTCACTCGCCCACCATTTTCTATAAATCTCAATATATCGTTAAGGCATTACTAGCAGGCAAAATATAGTCACGGGAGACTTTGTGTGTATCCTCAAAACGCTACTAGTAGATAAATATGACAACGTATGGATTGCTACACGTGCCGTGCTCAAAATCATCAAGACATTATGAATAGAGATATAATCACATTATATGTAGATTGCTACATGTAGCATCATGCTCAATATCTTGTTTTTAGTCAACTTAAATACGTCATCATCACATCCTTAGCGGCTCAACTCGAAAAGTAGTCAACTTAAAACACATTGTCATCACATATTTAGTGTCTCAACTCAAGAGCCAAACACCTTCGATGACCACTATATGTCTCCAAGCGACGCTTTTCGTTCATAGGTTTCACACACCCAAAAGGACAAGATTTGCCATAAGAGTAGTGTGCTTGCTTTGCCATGAGACCGCATATTTGTTTTAGCCAATGGCAACAAGCATGCAGTTTGGAGTTTGCACAGCAACTTACTCCCTCCAACCCAAATTGTAGAGGGTTTTGTTCCTTATTTTCTTTGCCCATATGTTATATGGACATTGACGAATCTAGACACATACACCATATAATCATCCATCAACCAAAATTTACAAACTAATAGAGATTGTTTGAGGGACCATATTTGTTTCAATGAAAATTATACCATTATTGTCTCTGCACAGAACAATTCTCGTTTGGGAGAACATTCCTAAATTCAACTGGTGGAGGTGTGGAGCATTTTTCTCTTAAGAAGAAGTTTCGCAAAAAAAAAAACCACAGGGATCATTTTTTTCCTCTTGATTGGAATTTTTCTTTTAAATCGGAATGCTTACAAACACCATCGAGGGATATGTAAAACATCAATAGCTTTATACAAGCAAAACGAATTTTTATCCTACCTCTCGAATTGAATTTACACGTATGTAAAGAAAATACTTTAGCCCTTATTTCTCATGAGGGATTGAAGAGGATTGAGGGAAATTAAAAAATGAGCTTGTTAAACTAGCTCTAGCGATCTAACTTGATGCGGATGAGGGAAGGATGGAGCACAGGATGTCAAGATGAAATATCTTGTGAAGAACCAGAGCAAAGCTCAGGTTTAAATACTCCGTCCGGCCAGATGCCGCTTTTAGACTAGACTTCTGGTATCTACATACACGCAGTTGTTTTGATCTGTATAGAACGGCATCTCCATCTTTACATCATTTGAAGGGGTGTATCGTTTGATAGTAACTATATATCAGTGAAGTTCGGAATCTGTAACGGAAGTCGACACGTTTGGTGTGGGCTTTTAATTGGTGGCGTAAACATTCAGATCAAATGGGAGAATGCGTTTCCTCAAAAAAGGGGAGAATGCGACCTGTGGTACAGTTTTCTCGAACCCGCGTTGAACGTGGAGAAATCAGTGCTGGAGTGGAGGTCTGAAGACGTGGAGCGAGCCTGTACAATCCAAAGTTTCCAACAAACTACTGGGTACCAAGTTACTTCCGTTGCGGCAGGCAGAGCTACAAAAGCTTGTGCAGCCTTTTGCTGGCTTGCGGTTGCGGCTCACAGACGTGTGGACGAGAACGAGACAATAAAACAAAGACCAGCTGAACCGGCATGGTGCGGTGGCACTGGCACGCCGCCGGCGCTCCCGCGTCCACGCTCGCACCGCGGCTGCCGCACCGGCTCGCGCGCGGCTGCCCCCGCCCCCGCCCGTGCAGCGCGAAGAAGCCAGCGACGGAGGGCGACCGAGCGGGAGGCGGCGGCGGCGGCGGCAGCGTGCTGTCCAAGAGCGTGCTGCTGCGCTCCGGCGTCGCGCTCTTCGCCCTCGGCTTCGTCGACGCCGGGTGAGCTGAGCTTCCCGGTTCCCTCACACCTTAACGGCTTAACGCCATGGCATTGCGTGCTCGGACCGGGCCTTACGGCGAGTGCGTGCTTGCAGGTACAGCGGCGACTGGTCCCGCATCGGCGCCATCTCCAAGGACACCGAGGAGCTGCTCAAGCTGGGCGCCTACGCCGTCGTGCCGCTCGCTCTGGCGCTCATATTCTCGTTATCCGAAGACGGCGGCAGTCGCTGAATCCGGCGGTTCTTTCTAATTGGATATTCATTCTGCAAAATTAAATGCTGCACCGTAGATAGAGAAAAGTGGTTGGAACAGTGACGGATGATAGGAGATGGAGAAGCTGTTGGATTCTGCAAAATTAAATACTGTATCTTAAACAAAGAAAAAAATAGTTGAAACAGTGATGGAAGACGGAAGATGAGAAACCGGTAGAGAGAGCCTAAATCTTAACAGTACAGCGATCAAGCATCCGGGACGAGCCGCCGATGCTCGCGCTGGATCGTTTCTCGCGCGCATGTGCTGGGGTGAAAGCCACAAAATGCACTACTTCTCTGATTAATTTGATCTGTTTTCTCAAGAGAACGTGTCCTCTGAAATAAGCGGCATTGTGCATTGTTGCATTGGTGATGAAGACAAGTGTGTTTTCAGTTTTTTTGGAGATAGTAGTACTAGCACCGAACGATGGTCGCTACTCTAGTGTGTCGGCCTCATTGCAACTTGGGAGGTGTCGGCCGAGGTGTGGTGTGTTCCATTCCGATGTGGGCCGGCAATTAGTAAACGGAGAGGTACTATTGGAGTAAATTAGAAAGTATTGAGGATAATTCTGATCAAGTAGTGTGAATTTAAACTCATACGTATTTTTTTTTCTCAAACCATTCTAATCCAAAAATACCTAAAGTGGCCCATCCACTCTTTCTGCACCCGAGGTTTCGTTAGGACATATACAGTGCAAGATGTTTAGGTACATGTTTAGATAGACTCAACCTTAATCATTACTAGAAAAATTTCTACAATGTAAATAGGTGTTTAGATAGACTCAACCACCTTCTTAGGCTGCTCTCACCAAATAGTCCAAAAAAAGAACAAAAACACTGTTTTGCACCGTACACAGAAAAAAAGATAGTTGCAATAGTGTATTGAGCATCCATTTGGGCCAATTGGTGAGCCAAGCCTTAGTACTTATTAAGCACCAATGCTTATCTAAACACCTCATCCATCCTTTAAATATCAGGTGCTACTGATATGGTGAAAATAAATCGGTTTTTTCGCTAAACATCTCTTTTAAGTACCTCCCAATAATGTACGTGCTCTTAACAGGGGCGACGATTCGTTTCGTGCCGGATTATTAGTTTGCGTAGAACCGGCCACCCGGATTGGGGCGTTTTGTTGCCATCAACCCGTCGTGAGCGTGGAGCGTTTCCAATTGCCCTCGTCCCCATTTCATTCAACAGGAGTGAGCATCGTCAGTTGTCACCGCCGGTTTGGGTTGGCTCCCCGGGCAGGCGGGCATGGACGACGGCTCCATCATCCTACTCCAAGTACAACACTACAACAAGCGCTTCGCCTCAGCCGTTCAACAAAGGGAGCGCGCGGCCCAGAGCCCCAGATCTTACCATCACCGGGGCGGGGCAGAGCTCCGTCTCCCTGTGTGCACACGGGAGCACCCAGCCGCAGGTGCGAGGTCTTCTTCCTCCTCTTCCGCCCCTCCCGGACTCGACGCGGCAACGGAGGGTGGCGGGCTTGAGGCTTCGCCGAGATGACCACCTTCCTGATCACCGGAGGCGATCTCCCTCGACACCTGCCCCTTTCCCTCCCCGTGCTCTGCCTCTGCTAGGCAGAGATCCGGGCTCTCCTCTGTAAGCCGCCGCCTCCTCCTCCTCTCCCTTCCCCCAATAACTACTCTGCTAACCTGCCTGATTCGCGTCCAGTTCCCGCCATCCCTACCTTACATGACACCTTGTGGGTTGCGCGCGCATGTGCTCCAGCTGAATTGTCAATCGTTTGCGTTCGATTCGTTCCTCAGCGCCGGTGGGTGAGAACGGAAACCTTCCCAGTTTCAGACCCATGGTTGCATGGACGACTGGACACGGATCATTCGGCTCAAGGGACGTAGGGGAAAAGATTGGTTAGGTTAGGGTTGGTTCATGTTTTGATGGGAGTAGGGGCGGTGTTGGGTCATGATCCAAGTGTTTCTTCACATTCTAAAATGAGCTCTTAGTGTTTTCTTAACTAAAAATTGAATAGAAATATGATCCGGCACTTTTTGAGCCGATCCTTAAAATTTCTAAGCAAAATTTGAGGATTCTTTTACCACCCCTCGGTGTCGGCCACTGTTGGTAAATCTGAATTTTAGGGGGCAGCCGGTAGACACCGTAATGCAGTGAGATACTCCTACATATGTTTTGTAATCCCATGTCGACTGAGTGGAAAAGGCTACAGATCCTTTCCAAATGCACCTGGAATCCTGTTTAGATTGTTCATCATGTTAATCGAAAGTTTCAGATGAATAGAGCATAGGTTAGTACCCCACTTATTTAATCAGGGTCCATACTGAGTTTTTAGGTGGGGAATTGGTGTAGGCTCATTACCTGCTGCCTGTGGATAGCCTTCTCTCCTTGTAGAGGTCGTCTTAAGCAAACCCGTTGAAGGAAAGGAGACATTAGGTTGTCAATTAAAGAGGTCTCTCAGATTCTACCTGGATACTCTATGATGATGAAAATCTCATCTGTTCGCTGTTTTTTGTGTTGTCTTGTGATGCACTAAAATAACTCAATTTTGGGCTTTGTGCATTTACCAATAGATACACAATCCTGCATTGTGCTATTCTACATTCCAAAGATGGGCGCAATGCACTTTTCCAGCTGTAGCTTGTAGCACAATATTGATGATATCTAGCCCTTCTATGATAGGTTCTGTTGCTTCTTCCTGTTTATACACTTCTATATATCCAATGTGCTTGTTGATATATTGTAAGCTCATGTGGTCTCACAAAATCCAAATTGGTTGCCCCCTGTTCTATAATATGATTTGGAGCTGTTAATCAGTTTCATTTAGTTTATGTGCTGCAAAATATGATGAATTGATGTTGATTTTCAACACAGATTCCCATATAGGACTACAATAGACACAAATTCCCATATTGGGCTAGAATCTGATGTCCTGTCCTTGTCGGTGCCCCTTCTAAAAGTAACAAGAATTAGTAGAAGAAACTTTTTTCTTATCATATTGTCGGGAGTTGGGGCATGGGATGTTGTTGCCTTCTTTTAAAGAAGACAGTGCAGCTGAAAATTGCTGAATCTTTTGGCAATTCATGTGCAATTCGAATAATTGTCGATGCACTGGGATGCTGAACACTTTCATCATAATTTCCCCCCTTGTCATTCGGAAACCATACATAACTATCTGAAAGTCGTGGTGAATCATTGTGTAGCCACCTGCTTCATGTACCTAATATTTGTCTTATGCATAATATATGGTGGATTTTATGGTCAACCATACTGAAGCCAGTGATATATGTCATATATTTACCCTAAGTATTGATTGCATTCTAGAGGTACTCAACATTGTTTTTTTCAGGTTTGTTTTGTGAGGGCATCATGTGGAGTTTTGCATCAAATGCCATAGCCGGAAGCTTAAAGAAAAAGGTGCCGCCCTCAAAATGCAGCATATCCAATCCGGATTGTTCTGATGATGAAGTTTCTTCGTGTACAAGCAGAGAGGAAGGCCTTGACTGTCCAATATGCTGGGAATCTTTCAACCTTGTCGAGAATGTTCCCTATGTCTTGTGGTGTGGCCACACAATGTGCAAGAACTGCATCCTTGGTCTTCACTGGGCTGTTGTCAAGTTTCCATCCCTTCCTATCCAGCTGCCATTGTTCATCTCATGCCCCTGGTGCAACCTATTGTCTTTCCGGCTGGTTTACAAGGGCAATCTAAGATTCCCACGCAAGAACTACTTTCTGCTCTGGATGGTCGAGAGCATGAACGGTGAGAGAGCAAAGTTCCATTCCACTAATCACAGCGAGCATCAGTCCTCGTGGAATTCCAATGCCGGCCCAAGTTCCAGCCACCACCACCAAAGAAATGCTGTTGTACGGCCAGAGGGCTCTTCTGCCAGAGATACAAACGCCATCCGCAACTTCTTCCACGGCGACAACATTAGTGCTTCTCTGCAAAAGCTTATGGTGTGCTTCATGCAGCTGACAGCCAAGTTTCCACTTGTGATAATTTTCCTGCTGATAGTCCTTTATGCCGTCCCTGCAAGCGCTGCTGTTCTGGTCCTGTATGTCCTTGTGACGTTTTTGTTTGCGCTGCCGTCGTTTTTGATCCTCTACTTTGCTTACCCCAGCTTGGATTGGCTTGTCAGAGAGATCTTCGCTTGATCCATGCTGCCTGAAATGTCAGCGCGGCTCATAGCCCACCCCCTGACAATATGATATACAAGAATGTACTTGGCCATCTGCCCCCCGTGGGCCATGTATAGTTTGTTCTGATTTCATGCCCTTCTGGAACCCGATTCTGCTGTAACTATCTATTTTTTAAAATAGTCGGCAATGTTTCTATCTGTGTTGAATGGCATGGTAACAATTCTCTGTGCTGCGGTCTGCTATAAATCTTCATGCAATTTAATCTCCGCTATCTGCTACGGTAGTAGTATCAGCAGCAATGCACGCGGTTTTTTTTTTTTTTTTGATCGGTTGCACGCAGGGGTTGGGATGTGAAATGTCGGCGCTATTTGAGTGATCCAGAAGATCGATCTCCCCCAATAAAACTGCCTCCCTCTGCGCTGCTGGCTGCTCAACATTCTGGGCCTCTAAACTCTGTCCTTATAGGCCCATGCTGAGAAGCTTGTCGCCGATCTCCTTGAGCATCGTCACTTCGTCAGTAGCATCCATGCTGCCAGCTTGGAATGATCAAAATTCAAAAGGTCCGCCTAGCCGACGAGTGACAACACCTCTTGGAATTGGAATGATGGGGATATATCCGGTGCAATCAAGCTTACGGTGCAATCACCGTGTAATCTTACTGAGAAAAGTTTTAAAAAATTTTGAAAAAAATTATGAATGTTCATCGCAGCCTACCCTATCTATATATAAATATTCATGGTCAAATTCATTCTACTCTAGTAGTTACGAAAATGACAAATTTAAGGTGCATTTGAACTATTACTGTTTGTTAGAAATTTGTCATTTTCATAACTGCTAGAGTACAAATGCACCTTAAATTTGTCATTTTCGTAACTGCTAGAGTATGATGAATTTGACCATAAATTTTTATATATAGATGTGGTAGGCTTAGATGTACATTCATGATTTTTTTTCAGAATTTTTTGAAATTTTTCTCAATGAGATTGCACGATGATTGCACTTTAAACTTGATTTCACCGGATATATGCCTTCAGTAGATCGCTTGGCTGGTCGGCTGTTTAGTCATGGCCTATTCAGTACTCAACTAACTCCTCACACATTCAAGATCTCTGCTTGAATTGAATTGTCTGCCTGACTCAGTTGAATTCTTCATCGCCTGTTGTGGGATCGACGCACATTGATCGTCGAACTACAGTTCTTCCTAAGGTTCCAATCAGTGAGTAGCTTAATTGAGCTCTACTTCTAGTTACCTCATGGCTCATGCTGTTTCTGATGTGGTAGCAGAGGCGGAAAAACTGAGAAAGGACAGGCAAGAAGTCCTGTCTGTGAACTAACGCTCTAGTCAGGGTCATGGCTTGTATTTAGACCAATGTTTTCTATCTTTAATACAATGGCACGCAGCTCTTCTGCGTGTTCCGAAAAAAAAAGTCAGATTTCCTGGTCCAGCAACATGGTGAATTGCCGGTGGTTGGCTGGTTGGATTGGATGGGGGTGCACGCATGCTGAATAATGCTAGGAAGGACAGGCTATCCAGGGAGCCTTTGCTTTAATTCCTTCACCCTTGTTACTTCTGTGCTGCAGTCCGTGTGTGTTTATACGTACTATAATAAGTGATAAAACCTCTACCATTACCATTCAGTAACTCATAAGTATAGTGGCGTATATGTGTGATCACAGGCCGATTCTTTTCAAGAATCTATATATAAGATCTGATAAAAAAGAACAACTAGATCGGTTTGGCGTTAGCAGACACGCATCCGATCCAGCACCCTTGTATAAAGCTCTGCGGATTAATTTCATAGTCTACCATCACTCACTCGGCCGGATCCAGCCGCAATGATTCATCAACTAACAAAAAGATGAGACTGCCCGGCGGGAGGAAGAAAAGAAGAGCAAGGCCACCATCACTCTCTAGGCCCCCCCGGCAGGCCGCCGGCCAATGACCAACCCGGACTGCCACTCTCCTTCCTCCCTCCCTTGCGTCCCCTCTAAGCATATATATGTGCGTGCATATGTTTTTGTTAGCTTGACGTGTCGGTGCGATGCTGCTGCTAAAACTGCTACCGATGAGCTAATCGGGCAACTTTCCAAGAACTAAATGGTTAATTAGTTGCGATCAAAGTAACAGGGGGGTGTACTAAATAATCAAGATGCTGATAATAATCTTGACCCAACCAACTAACAATCATCTAGCTGCACGTACGAGCAGCTGGTAGTATGGCTATTAAAGATGGCCTGTTGTTCAATGATTTTTTTTTTAGCGAATACGCAGGAGAGCTGCATATCTTTAAGTAAAGAAGTACACACAGCGGTGTTAGAAGTACACACAGCGGCATTTGACAGTTGCCGCGCACCGAAACCAAAGGCGATCTCTCCCTACTAAAACAACCAAGACACATCGGCGATCTACCTAGATCAAGCCTAAGGTTCCAAGCCCGGCGGCGCCACCCAGGACCCACAACTTCGCAGCCTCATAGATGGCCTTTAAAACAACAGCTGTACTCGCTTGTTCCCCCCTGAAGCAACAAACATTTCGCTGCTTCCATATCGTCCAGCACACAAGGCCAAACAGAGTGTCTGCTCCCTTCCGCAAAGTCGCCGGCCAGCAGCCCCTGAATCTGCGCCATCAGTCGAGCAACCCTGAACAGCCTGCGACGCGAGGTAGACGTAAGCCAACTTTGTTCAGCACTCGCGCCCAGACCGTTCTAGCAAACTGGCAGCGGAAGAGTAGGTGGTCGCAGGTCGCGGGTTCTCGATCACAGAGCCAGCAAAGTTCACGAGCATCTAACCCATGACGTCGACGCCTATCCACCGTTCAATGTCGCCGCCGGAAAGCCAGCCAGATAAAAATCTTGACTCTTAATGGCATCAAAGATCTCCAGATCAGCTCGCTGCCCGGGAAAGGAATGGAGCCTAGGTGTAGCGCCATGTTGTTCAATGATCATCGAAAAATAAAAGAAGATATATAAAGAGCTAGATATTGCTTATGATATTGTTGTTGCGTGCATGCTTTCGGCCGGCAAGACGTGGACGGCGCAATCTGGCTCTCTTTTCCTTTCCCACCAAAATCTAGCCTC
Source organism: Paspalum notatum (assembly GCA_022530915.1). Taxonomy (NCBI): domain Eukaryota; kingdom Viridiplantae; phylum Streptophyta; class Magnoliopsida; order Poales; family Poaceae; genus Paspalum; species Paspalum notatum. Next base: position 6,245,621 of record CM039684.1, read on the forward strand.
TACTTCTTTTTGTTATACTAGCATTATACCCATACATTGCTACGGCAGTAGATACTTATGACACTAAAATATCATTGGCCCAAAGCATATGGCACACCACCTCCTCCATTGTATAGCCGTGCTCTACAATACATTACTCTGTAACACTTGGTTCATTGTGTGTGGCTAATCATATAGCCAAAAAACACATTTGCATAAAAATAGGTTCTAGATTTATATTACATACAATAGGATTTGTCTCAAAACAACTTCAGCATGATTTGCATAAAAATAGGTTCTAGATTTATATTACAAACAATGCTCAGACGCGATTTGTCTCAAAACAACTTCAGCATGGAATATTTCTATCTGGAATGACATTCTCCCATAAGATTGTACAAACTTAAACTTGCATAGCTACGTCTGGAAGAAATAAAAATTGTACAAACTTAAACTTTCAGAGCTAGGTCTAGAAGAGATAAAAATACCCACCTGTTTCTATAAGCCGTAGTTAACTGTTTTTCCTAGGCTAATTTAATCAAACAACCAGCTAATTTCTTCCAAGTGCACATGTATCAACAGTAGTGATCTGAAAAAAAAATAAGCAGTCTAGTTTTTTTAGAAAGCAGTCTAGTTTCTGAAACTCGCTCACAAGAGGGATTAGGCATACAATGATTCAAACCAATAGAATAGAAACCAGGGCCCAACAACTATATAGGAATGAAGCACATTTTTTGTACATATTTAAACCTTAACCACAACCACGGTACTATTTTCCAAGAATCTATTGATGGAAATATTTGCACCTTGACGAGGAATTCGCTGACCGACAACTTGAGCGATGAACTGCTGGTGGCAAAGAGAAAACCGATATCCAATGGAACTAACTCATGCTCCTCACTTGAAGGTGAACAAAACATATAAATAGTGTAAGCTTTTATATAAGTATATTTACTCCTTTATATTACTGGCAGAAATTATACTTGCTGCTAACCCGGATGTAGTATTGATTAATTGCACATGGAAGGAGCCACAACTGTTCTTAGATACTAATATGTAAAAATGCATGTATAAATAACTGGCAAACTGTGCAGTTGTATAAGGGTGCAACCAACAATCCATCCCTATGCTTGGCAGCTGGTTATACCGCAATCCAAAGGAGGTTAGATCATTGTACCAGAATTGTTCTTGGTCACAAAGAAGGCAATTGGTGTGACCTTTCAACCCAACATGGTGTCGACATATGTGATTTGATGCATAAGATTCTATCTGGAATGACATTCTATCTTGAATCTGAATATGAATGGCATTTTTTAGAAAGGAAAACAATGCTCCCTAATTGCATCAAATGCTATGTCACATCAAAAAACTGTTGAGTGAGGCGCTACCACCATCTCTTTAGTACATAATTGAATCCTCTCCGAAAGAAATGAGCATCACTGATTTTTTTTACCATGTTCTTCTTAGAGTCACTTTGGATACTGTCCAACAAATGAACTCCGTAGAAGGCTGCAGTTCAGCAAGCATTAGCATATGTGTTGGCAGAAGCAGATAAATCTAGAACCTAAAATCACACGCCCATTTAATCTATTTAAATCTAGCAAAATTGTTTTTAGATGAACTGTAATTTATAAACTAATGCCAATAATATCTTTGCAATTGGATATTCATTGAACGACCTGCAACTAAAAGACACGATGTCAGAAGCATTCTCTCTATGAGCAAGATTTACTGATATAAAATGAACATAGGTTTACTTATCTGATGGTAGCTTACTCCAAACTAATTCTCCTGACCAAGAAGCTATAACAGTGCAACATTCAGTAGCATGCATTATGAACGTGATAACTTGATAAATATAAAGAGCAAGAATGCAAATCTGGACCGTATTCATACACCAAACAGGTTGGATATTCTAAGTTACTGATCCCCAACTTAAAGATCTTGATCGCGCGTCAAAATAGAATATAGAATTTGAACCTGTGCGCAGCGTAGGGAACTCTGTAATCCCAGCAAGCAGCAACAACGTGAACCGGAGGAGCTGCCGCCACGGGGAGGAGGTGAGCTTCCGCTTGTCCGAGCCACCATTGCCTAGGTGAGGTCCACCATGCAGTCACCAGGGGAGAAAGAGTCGCCACAACTGGGTTTGCCGCCGCCACTGTGGATCCCGGCTGCCTTCACCTATGTACCCAAGGTCCTTTTTTTCGCGAACGTGCGAGCACGTATTTCATTAAGAGGAAAGCAGGAGTACAACACACAACCTTAGTTAGCCAAGGCTAACCAAAGTGTGTCAGAGAAAACCAGTACAACACACAACACACAGGACTTAATTTACATCCCAAACTTGCGACTCTACTCGGCTCACGCCTACCGTGGGCATCCCTGTCGAAGAGAGGATCGCCCATAACTTATCTATCTCTTTAAACCCTGCTATTGACCACAAATTGGCCTCCTCGACGATCTTGCTCAACAGAACGACCGACGTTGTGCATTGACGACGGAAGGTCCTCTCATTTCTCTCTTTCCAAATCATCCAAGCAGCTAACATCACTGAAGCATCCAAACCTTTCCTCAAGTCCTTGGACACTGCCTTCCGAAATTGAGACCACCAATCAATGAATGTGGACTGATTTACAGGAGCATGCCTCTGCAGCCCTGCCAAGCTTAGCAATCTGAACCACAATTCTTTGGAGAAGGAGCATGAGAGAAGTAAATGCTCCATTGTCTCAGATTCCTGATCGCACAAAGCGCAAGTGTCAACATCTTGCAGACCATGCCGCTTTCTTCTCTCAGCAGTCCAGCAACGCCCCTGAACCGCAAGCCATACAAAGAATTTGACTTTGGGGGGTACCTTTGCTTTCCAAATCAAGGTCGCACCAGCTAGTTTGGTTGAACCGAGAAAGCACGACGCGTAAGCCGAAGCCGAAGTGTAGGTTCGGTCCGCAGTCCAACGCCAGAGAAACTGATCAGGGGAGCCTATGGACAAATGAACGTTCTGAATCCGTCCCCAAACATCAACATAATCAGCAATCCCTTGTACCGTCAGCTGACTGGTAATATCTTTAATCCAGCGACCCTCATTTAGAGCATCAAAAACTGTACGCCCATGGAAGCGACGTGGAACTGCTTTGAAAAGGAAGGGTGCAATTATCTCAATTGCAAGTCCCCCCAACCAATTGTCGATCCAGAACAGTGCTGTCTTGCCATCGCCGAGAACAATGTCAGTGCCCGCTCTAAACAGATCGCGCACGATACGTTCATTAATGACCGGGAGATGAGACCAAAGCTTGGAAGGATCAGTCCGCTGCATCCAGTACCACCTGGTCCGCAAAGCAAGCCCCAGCAGTGACAAATTCGTGACACCAAGCCCACCGTAGACCACTGGTCTGCACACCGTTGGCCAAGCCACTTTGCATCTGCCTGCTACCGCAGTGTCTCCTCCGCCCCAAAGAAAGGAGCGCCTCAGATTGTCAATAGCTCTAATTGCCCAGGGAGATAGGCTAGTTGCAATGGAAATATGAATTGGTATTGCTGACAGAGTGCTCTTGACCAAAGTTGTTCGGCCTGCTAGACTCAGTAGATTGCCCTTCCATTTGGGTATCCTCTGTCGGACTCTATCCACCAAGGCTTGTTCGACCGACCTAGGGATCTTGGAAACACTCAAAGGTATCCCTAAATAGGTGCAGGGGAAAAGGTCCAACCGACAGCCCAAGGTGCCCAGCACTAACTGAACTTGCTCCTCGGAACATCTGATAGGTGTGGCCGCACATTTATCAAGGTTGGAGAAGAGACCCGACGCTCCTCCAAAGACATCAAGGATAGCACGAAGCACCAGCAGATCACGCCTTGATGGCTTTACAAAGATGACCACATCATCAGCATAGAGAGAGGCACGACAGCACAGGTCCTGCAACCCAACCGGTTCAAAGAAGCCATCTCGATCGGCCAAACTGAACATTCCATTCAGCGCCTCCATTACCATCACAAACAGAAGTGGGGACAAGGGGTCACCCTGACGAAGCCCCCTTCTGTGACTGATACGACGACCCGGGTCACCATTCAGTAAAACTTTTGTGCTTGACGTTGAGAGGATGGCAGCGATCCAATTACTCCATCTGGTAGAAAAACCGAGGAACTCCAGCAGCTCAAGAAGAAATGCCCAAGACACAGAATCAAAGGCCCTCGCGATATCTATTTTAAGCAGCACTGCAATTACTTTCTTCTGGTAGAGTAGCTTACACGTTGACTGCACTGTCTTGAAGTTGTCATGTATTGATCTACCCTTGATGAAGGCACTTTGATTTCTCTTCACAATTTCATCCAGACGAGGAGCAAGCCTGGAAGCGAGGACTTTGGTCAGAAGTTTACTGAAACTGTGTATCAAACTGATGGGTCTGTAATCAGCAATTGACTGAGGCAATTGTTTCTTCCTGAGGAGAACCATGTGCGCGTCGTTTATCAGATACAGGCTTCGAACATCCAGCGACCAGAAGGAGTTGAAAGCTCTCATAATATCTCCCTTTAAGATCTGCCACGCAAGCTGAAAAAACATTCCTGTGAATCCGTCTGGCCCTGGGGCTTTCTCAGCTGGAAGAGAACGGACCACGCCCCAAACTTCATCCTCTGAGAAACAATTGTCCAGCCCACTCAGATCGACCTCACAATCCAGGATCCTGGTCCAATCCAGCCCATGGGTTCTGACAAAACCTTGCCCTAGTACACGGTGATAATAATCAAACAGAGCGGTGGCCAATTCAGAAGGTACTGTGATCAGGGATCCTTCCACTGTCAGTTCCAAGATGAAATTCTTACGACTCCTGTGACAGGCGTGTAGATGGAAGAGTTTGGTGTTTGCATCACCTGCTTCAAGAAACAACAATCTGGACCGCTGTCGTGCAATCGTCCGAGACAGCGAAGCGAGTCCTAGACATTTTACCTTGAGTTGGTTCCGAAAACGGGCTTCATGATCCGAGAGCTCTCTAGATTCTTGTTCTGAATCCAATAGAAGAACTAGCTCCCTTGCCATAGCCAGTTGTAGGCGTACACTCCCTACAAACTTTGAGCTCCAGCGCTTGAGCGAAGTGGCTGTGTGCCGAAGTTTAATATCAAGCAGCCGGCAAGCATCAACATCCCCCACCTCGACTGACCACGCATTCTTCACCTCGTCGAGGAAGCCATCGTATTTTGGCCAAATGCTCTCAAAGCGGAACCTCTTTTTCGTTCCAAACGCACAACTAGTCTGCAACAGCAAAGGCGCGTGGTCGGAGCAATCGGACGATAAGGCTCTCAACCAGTGGTCCGGATGAGCCTCAAGCCAATCAGTAGAAACCAAAACTCGATCAAGCCTTTCCAAAGTGGGTCGAGCCTGGTGATTGCTCCAGGTGAAGAGCCGTCCATTAAGAACAAGCTCTGAGAGCTCAAGATCATTGATAAACTGAGCAAACCAACGCATCACCCTCCGATTTAACCTATCATTATTTTTGTCAGACGCCAAATAGATCATGTTAAAGTCTCCACAAAGCATCCACATCCCTAGGCAGCCCGCACGAACCGAACGCAGCTCCTGCAAAAACGACTCCCGACCAGCATCCGTCACCGGACCATACACGGTTGTAAGCCACCACTGACCACCACCAATCAGTAGCGACACCCTTGCTGTAATGGACCAGGTTTGGAAGGAGATATCTGAAACTGCCCAGATATCACGACGCCAAGCAAGAATTAGCCCCCCTGAGAGCCCTTCTGCCAGCAGCGGTACATAGTCAAAATCCGAACCTAGCATTGCTAACATCTCACTCGGGGAAACTACCGAGAGCTTAGTCTCCTGCAAACAAAGTAACGAGATATGGTGCTGAAATATAAACTCACGTACAACATCACGACGTGCAGCGGTATTAAGCCCGCGCACATTCCATACAAATATGTTTTGGTTCAACATTTGGAACAACAAGCGACACGAACGACCGCTTCCACACCCTGCAGCCCTGCTGCATCTGTAACTACATCCTCATCCCATGAAGAATTAGGAAACAATGCTTGTAGAGCCGGCACCGTAGTAGCGGGTATCTTCTTTCCCTGGCAAGCTCCACGAAAGGCGACCGCAGCGTCCACTCCTCGTGGAGTATCGCAGGCCAATCCAAGCTTCCCCATCAACACGTTCCGTGCTTGCACTTCTGTGTTTGAAGCTCTGAATTGACTTGAGTCCGCAATCCGCTTGCTCCTGCGCAGCGAGGGTGATGGAGAAACAGGTTTAGTAACCCTGGGCGGTGGTGGAGTGTTAATTAGAGCACGACGCAGAGGCACCTTTACCGCTTTTACAAATGACGCCGCAACGCAAGAGGGCGACAACACCACTGGAATTTCCCCTTCTTCAAGTCCGCCCCCATCGCCGGTGGGTGGTTCGTCCTGCGACGTTTGCTGGGGGCGAGGTCGTCTCGAGTACACCTTCAACTGGGAGTGTGCAGGCGTGACCACCCGGGGTGGTGATCGCCCTCGACCACCAGCACCACCACGACCAGCAGAGGCCGGCCTCGTGGAGGTGGACGACATGAGCCCACACAAGGGATCCCCCCCAACCGGCCCAGCCTGGAACGTAGCCGGCTCACCTTGAACCGGAGACGACCCATCTCGTAAAGGAGACGCAGATACCGACTCTGGGCAAGAAACGGGGCGCACAGGGGAACCCGTGCCCACGACAGCCTGCTCTGACGCCTCCGTAGGCCGAACAGGAGTAGCTACAGGAGTAGGCGCTGACCTTGCCACGCACCCGTCAGTGCTACAGTGCCCACCATACCCTGCAGGACGCGCGAATCTCTCGGCGTCAAGCTCGAGTAGCATGGGGTCGAAGTCTCTTCCCTGAAAAGTATGTCGAGCTTGGATGGGACATGTGACTGCACCCCTATCTCGGACATCATGGCCTCCAGCTGGTAACTGTCTAGGCCCGAAGCGCAGGGAGCCCCTCCAAGACCAGGCTGCGGCGCAATGTTCTACACACGGCGTCCCTCCCATCGACGGCACCGGCGCCGCCGTCCCGCCATTAGCAGCATACTGGAAGGACTCGCCCCACCCCGGACCAAGCAGAGGGATGGAGTCATCACTGACGAAACGCGTACGCCTCGGCCAAGGGCGCCCGGGCTCATCCTCATCCATCCCGTAGGACGGACCTCCTCCCCTTTCCTCATCGCTTGAATCAGGGGAGCCAACGGAATCCGAACGCACAAACCACTCCTGGACCTCCGCGATTTCCACGGAAACATTGTACCTCAGACCCTTCACCACCGTGTGCATCATCTCATGCGGTTTCAAGAACAATGGAGGACCGGCATCATGCGGAGGAACAGGTTCCGGCACCCAGATGGATTTCACCGGACGAATCTTGTCAACACTTTCACACCAAGCCGCAAGCACAAATCTCTTGAGATCTCTCTTCAGTATTGTGTCTCGCGTTGGTTCAAGCTTGGAACACGACGATCCCAACACTCGCTGCGCAGTGTCAATGGACCACGCATGAGCGGGGATCCCTCGAAGAATCAGGAGCACTCGTGTCCGCAATGGCACCGAGGAGGCACGGGACTGCCGTAGCCACCGCTTCCACACGAGTCGAAACGGCGGCGACTCTGGCGGCGCGCCACGGAGAACTCTATCCCGAGTTGCCAGGTCCCGAAAAACGACCAAAAAATCCTCCGGTTCATACTCATGAACTTTGAAGCTATCCGCAGGGAACCCATAGAGCCCAACTAGATACTGAACTACATCCTTCACAGACACCGGCGGCCGGTTTCCCCCCACCGTAGCCACAAGGGCAAGCTCAAGGCGAGCTTCCTCGGCCTCCAACAGCGACGACCTGGGAATGATCACCATTTCCTGGTCCGGCGACCCTGGCATCCCCGGCGACCCAGCACCAACAGAAGCAGGATGCGGCGGTGAGGGGGAGGGTGTCGGAGACTTACAAATCTTGGGCCGGATGAACTCTGGCTCCGTGGACGCAGAGCGCGCCGAGCCGGTATCATCTGAAGAGGATGAAGGAACGCAACGTCTTGGGGGCGGGCGTTGCTGGGGCACCAGCACCGGAGAGCGACGCCGACGACGCCTGTTGCGCCAGCAGTCCCTCGCCTGATGTCCTTCGTCGTTGCAGCGAAAGCAACGCGACGCCGACCGGCACGCCGCCGCGACGTGGTCCCACGCCAGGCAGTTGAAACAACGCCCGTCGAGTTCAGGCGGCACCGGCCGCGACGGCCGGCGGAGCCACGTAGAGGTCCGTTCTCCCGGACCCCGCGCACGCCGGCCACGAACGGTAGTCCAACCATCTTCATCAGAAATGACATGCCTCAGAGGCACACGAGCAGTCGGCTGTACCTGCTCAAGTTCCCGTCGCGGAAGCGGCGGTTGGAGGGGAAAGTGGGGAAGGAACTGGGACGGTTGTCGCTGAAGTCCAGCGCGCCGCGCATCCGCCATGAAGCCTCCCTCCCGAGGAGGCGAGTGCTCCTGCGGTGGGGAAGCCACTGCCTTTCCCTTGCGACAGCGCTCCTCCTCGAAGAAGGACGGCGAGACGTACCCGTCGTCCGAGTCGTCATCCGACAGCTCCATGCATGAGCCACTGAGCTGGAGGCGCTCGGCTCTCTCCGAGGATCCCTCCATGAGACGGAACGGCCGCGCGTCTGGGTTAAGAGCCGACGCCGTCACCGGGGAGGATGGGGCCGAGGTGGAGAGGCGGCGGGCCGGCGGCATTGTACCCAAGGTCCTAGCGACACCGTGGACCCCGGCGACTGTGCCGTAACCGTAAGGGAAGCGGCGCTGTGGGATGACAACGACATGCGGCAGGTGAGAGATGCAGCGGACGACGAGGCGCGGGGGCGGGGAGCTGTTGGAGCGGAGGGGCGAGGGCGACGGGCGGCGTAGGAAGGGGGCACGAGCGATGGCAAATTGGCAACGCGTGGCTACTCTGCCGGTGGGACGCGAACAACAGCTAGCGGCGCAGAGGTCGACAACGGCTCAGGAGATGGCAGCGCAGAGATCGACGGAGGCGCTGCCGGGCATGGACAGAGTGAGCGAGCGGGGGGTCGAACGGCACAAAGGGGCCATGGCCCGTGGGTGAGGCGACGCAATGCGGGACGCGGGGGTGGGGCGGACGACGGACCACGGGAGAAGTGAAATAGGAACGGTATGGACTTTTAAGTAGTAGAAGAGATATCGGTGCTGAGAGAGTTCTTTTTGAACTGTGAGCGAGCGAGGACAGCTATATATAAAGTTTGAATGGGCTTATATTAGCTGTATACTTTGAGTATATGTATTTGTATGATTGTATCCTAGTTCCTACGTCGTGCAAGTCACACAGGGACACTTCTGTGTGCTGCTTGGAGAACGTCGTACGTCACTCAAAGGGACGACGACGAGGAGATCTGGCCGGGCCGATCCACCGACGTCCTACGTGGTTACGTACGTGTTGATTGATATGCATGTCACAACAGTAGTACTATATAGTTATTAGCTGCCTCATCCATCTATTGCAACCACACACGAAAGTGGCTGCGCACCTCGTCTGCGTGCAAATATGCCTGGAATCGGCGGGATCGGATCCGGCGCGGGAGGCAATCAAACGCCACGCCCATGTCATATATCTAGATCAGGATCAATCCGAGAAATGCATGGCCATCAGGCACCAAGAGCGTGGGCATGCACGCCGTCATGGTACCAGTATGAGACTACTAGTACTGTTGAAAAAGCAGGCCTAGCTCATGGAAGGCCTGTCCTATGAAATGGCTAGCCCATGTTGGACAACGACTTATCTGAAATTCTAGAGTATGTATCCTTTCTAAAAAAAGAGTTCTTTATGTATAAGTCCATTGTAGCTATCCTTGCTGGTACTATTTGGAGTGCGATACTGTACTTACTCAACAACGTATTTATAGCTGGTTACTTGTAAATTTGGCGCCAGAGCAAAAACAAAGCATGCTTATGGCAAGCTTGGGGCGAATGAAAAAAGAACCGGGAGCAGCGAGCGCGCTTGCAGCGGTGCGAACGAAAAATTTTGGTTCTATGTTTAAGTCCATTGTAGATAACCTTGTTGGTTCTGTTTGGAGTGCGATGCTGTACTTACGCAACACCGCATTTATAGATGGCTACTTGTAAATTTGGCCCCAGAGCAAAAACAAAGCATGCTTATGGCAAGCTTAGGGCGAATGAAAAAAAAAACTGAGAGCAGCGAGCACGCTTGTAGCGGTACGAACAAAAAATTCTAAGAGCGAGCGCCATGCAAAAATCCATGCAAGACGCGGTGCTATAGTAGTGCTACAGCAACCACCTAGGCCAAAGGTCGTTTGATGTCAATATGCAGGAGCACATATTGTTTAATAGAGGCATTGCAGGAAAAAAACTCTAATCACTTGTTTTTTGGTATACGAAATCCTGTCCAAAACATTCATTTTTCAAAGACAGGAGAGAATAGTAAGGAAGAAAATATGACGGACAAATATATATGATTGAGTCATCCATTTTATATTTCACGGTCTATCAATCAATTGCTAATTGTGCCTCAAACATGCAATTGGGATAATATTTTTTCCAAATCAAACTAAACTGTTTTTAGACGATATAACTAATCTGTCTTTAAAACAAGTGTTTTGCAAGGTTAATTTTCTGTGAAAAAATGCTCTAGAAAAACCAGGCAGAGGCTATCAGCGTGTCAGGTTCCACGCATGCGTTAGACCATCCTAATCCATTGTGCAAATGGATTGTCTACCTCTATTTATTAACCGTTTCAATTACCATTTTTTTTCTGTCTAAAGCAGCGTGAAGTGTAGTTGTCACGGGGGATAGCCCTTAAGAAACGGGGTGACGGCGCTGGCAAGACGCGGAGAGCTGAAACGAAAAGAAACGGCCGCCGCCCCCCTTCGGTTTACGGAGTTGCGCGCACGACACGACCTCCGTCCCCCTGCTCAACCCCTCGGGCGCCTGTCTCCCCTCCAGAAGAAAAGCGCGGCTTGCTTGCTGGCCAGCTGCCTGCCCACCCGCCGTGCCCAGCCAACCCCATCGCCGCCGCCGCCGCCTCTCTTCCTCCAACGCCTTCGCTGCCTCTGTTACCCCTGCGGTCGCGAGGGCGGGAGGCTCCACCGGGGGCCTCTGCCTTCTCTCAAAGGTACGATCTTGTATCCTGTATTCCTGTCTTGCTTTGCTCCGGCGCCCGGTGGGGGTTTTGATCTCGGTTTGTGTGATCGCCTTGATTCGTCTGTTTTCTTTGCGTTCTGCGACGCCGCTTGGTTCCCAGTCGGCGCAAATGCGTGTGTCGGTCACCCTACGGCCGCTCGGAACAATTCTGTCTCGATTCTTGTCTGACCAGAGCAAAATTTGATAAAATAGAGATGGATGCCAAATAATCGCTTCGCGCGGCTTCTTGATCGTTACTCTTGTTGTTTCTTTTCCACAATTACAATTCAGCCTGTTTCCCTTGCAAATAAACTGACTGCTGGAATGATGCACAAGTCTCTGCTTATGTGTATGTAGCTTCAGCAATAATTCTGCTTTGGTGTGGTTTGCGTTAAAAAGGAACTTGATCTTTCCAAATCCAGTTCCTCCGGTTAGTGATTTGTTTTCAAGATCGATAAGTTACCATGGACAGGGTACCAAATTTTCGATTAATGTCGTTGGTCCTCTTGTTTCCGTGATTCTTTTGACGTAAATTTCTGTGGAGGATTCGGGCTGTTGGCATCTCGTGCACGGAGCATCTACCCACCATTCTGTCAGTTTCAGTCCTAGCAGCCTCGCGCTGGAAAGACTAACGGCGGAGCGGTCTGGTGAGTCTAAGACAGCTTGGCTGGGGAAAAGATGCTTCCGTTTAATGACCTGTTAATTATAGTAGTGTTTGTACGAGGTGTATAGCTCATTGCTATAGTAAAAGGAAAATATTTATCCAGATTCGAAACAAATGCTTAGGACTGGGATCCAAACAGCCCCTTGAGAGTAGTTCTTTTTTTTAGATAATGGAAAGCTACCGGCCCCTGTGACCTCATGCTGCCAAACTATTACAATTTTTTTTAACTAAACATCTGAATGACAGTATGGAAAACTTGAACACAAATAAAAGGAAAATAAGAAGCTACACAGTAAGATAAATAGTCCTTGAATTGGGCATCTTTTGTCAGTAGCGGTTCTTGTAGAGTTACAGGATTGCCTGGTATTTGGATTTATTATAGTATCAAGTATGACAGGGACAACTTGGTTTAGAAATTCTAGTTCTAGATATAGACAGTTGAATTCTTATTTGGTGTCCCGTCACATTTCTGTCTGCTCCATTGCTTGCATCAAGAGGAACCTGTCAAGATCTCAATGTTCATCCCCTCCTCTTTCTATAGAAATTCTGTAATACATGGACATATGGTTGGTGGTGGGCACTTTATTGGCTAAGCAAACTGGTGATGATGTGCACTTATTTTTTGTATTTAATTTGTATTTTGCGATCTTGAACTCTTGTTGACCTAGTTTCCTTTCATATTCAGCCCAATTATTCATCATGGAATTTGAATGCACCCTTTAACAACAGCTGATTGAGAGCACGGTATCTAATTTCAGGAGGTATGCTTCTAAGTATTTTCTTTAATTAATTTATTTATTTCACATGCTTTCTTTATAAACTTCATTTAAGCACTTCAAGTTGGCAGAAGTGAAGTGTCAAACTACTAAGATTGCTTTTTTGTTGGTTTGAATAGTTAAGATCTCATGATGTGAATCCTGCACTACTATTCAGTTATTTAATGAAGCATTAGTGGCATATTGGTTTAGCTCATCTTTTGTGATTTTTTAAGATGTTGAACCATTTCAATTCTATGTTGCTAAAGTAAGTTTACATCTCATGTTTATCCTTAGCGTGTGGTTGTGCAAAGCTCTAGAAATAACACGTGCTCTTTGTTGCAACAGTCTTAAAGTATTTTTTAATACAAAAGGAAGAAAATTCATCTGACACCAGCACCATCTCAGCTTCTGGAAGACCTCAATGTCCAACGTTTCAGAAAAATGTTCGCTTGGTGGAACTGGACTTACAAGTTCAGCTTCACCTCCAGAGTCTAAAAAGCATGACAAGACAGTGCCAAATTATCTCAGAGCTTCTAGAGGCTCATGCCATGATTTATGCAAGTATGGACACAAAAATCCTTCTGAAGAGGAGCCTAGTTTTTCAGCCGGAAGAAGAAAAAAACTTCCTGCTCATCTGAATAGTTTGATGTTGCACAGATCAGCTGTCTTGGATAGGTCCAAGGATGTCAAAAGTAGGAGTCTTTCACTTGCCAAGTCAAGCATATCTCTGGGTGAAGCTGAACGTCGGGTTGCACCCAGGATAACATCAGCAAATCGAAAAGGTTTTACATCCAATGAGCATGTGGTTCCACAGGCTGCTCGACCAGTTGAACATAAAACTACGAACTCTGATGGCAGAAAGAAGCATTCGATTGTTTTGCAGAAGGCTCTAACAAATGTAAAGTGTTCAAATGAAGTTCCAAAATTTGATAAAAAGGAAGTAATTCCAACCAAGGGACACATATCTCCTTCCAAGCCAAAGTTTCCTGAGAAAATCCTACTGGAGAAATCTAGAACTGTGGATAAAGTCACAACAACTAAACAGTCATTGCATAATAGGCCAGTTTCATCTCCCACTAAGCTCAACATGATTAAACAGGCGCCTGTTTCATCTCAGTCATCTAGCCACCATCTACTTTCAAAAGATAAAGTTATTCCAAAGGGAAGGATTACATTTCCAGCAGCAACTATAACCAGAGTACGTGCAAAACCTGGACAAAGCCCAACTAGGTCAAGCAGTGCAAATATAAAGGGGAAGGAAGCCTTGCATATCTCCAGATCATCCTTCTCTGTTGAGCCCAAGCTTACTGCTTCTGTTGAAGGACAAGATGATGGTGTACAAGCTGCAGATTATTATGCCGAGTCAACTCTAGCAGAGCTGCGTCCAGATGCTACAGAATGTGTAGACAATTGTCGACCATCACCAGAAGAAACAAATAAATCCATTCCAGACAATGATGCGGTTGGAAGCACTGAAAAGAGGGAATTATTAGCTGGTGAATCCCTTTTGGAAAGTGCCATTGATCTTGAGCTACAGAAATCACTAGATAACAAGGAATTCACTGCTATGGTAGGTGAATCTAATCCAGAACATAAACTAGAAGAGAAGAATGCCGTTCTTGCTCGAGCTTCAAACGGTGAAGACAGCAACACAGATGATGCAACTCTCTGCGAGTTATCAAAATACTTAACAGTGGTGAAAAATACAGATGTATATGACCCTGTATTAACTGAAAGTAATTCAAAAATTGTAAATGGTCAAGTTAAAGTTGATGCATCTTTGGAATCCCTCATGTCTGAAGGTATGAAAGAAGTGGGAGTTCATGATCCTTTTCCAAAAAAGAAAGAAGTGGGAGTTCATGATGATTTGGAAAGATCTCCAGAACTACTGGCACTCGATGAAAAAGATGCTGATGAGCCTGAGTCTTGTCTTGATTTTGCTTCTGGAAATGCAATAGGGAGTTACAAGGCTGAAGATGTTTTTGATGGTATGATGAATAACAGTACTTCTTACTGCCAATCAATTTCAGAAACCTCATCAGATGGACTTCTGGAAGAGCCTAAGCCCATGCTAATTGAACCAAGTGATTCTTCTGTTAATGATTTAGTAAGTGCCAGCAACGAAAATACCTTCACACCGGATGAAATTAAATCAAGCATTTTCATTCCACAATCACCAGAAGAATTATCAGATGATGAATTTTATGAAGAATATGATTTTGAATTAAGTGAATCTGATGAATCTGATGCAGAAGACAAAGAGACAACAATCAACAGATATAGGGATGAATCTTTAAAGCCTGGTGACGAAAGATCAAGAAGAATCTCAGTGCTTGAACCAGATGATCCTAGTATCACACCTTATAAATTGAAATTTAAGAGAGGTAAAATTGTAGAACTCCCACCAGACAGTAGTGGCCCAAGGAGATTGAAATTTAGAAGGAAGTCTGCAAATGAAGCTTCAAATCGTGAAAATCAACCAGCAAGAAGAATTTACAAGAGGAACAGTACAAGTAATGTTGTTCCTACTAGTCCAGATGGGGAATCTCCTGGTGTGAAATTGCGACATCAAGATACACAAGAGAAGAAAGATGCACAAGGATTATTCAATAACGTCATCGAAGAAACTGCAAGCAAGCTAGTGGAGTCCAGGAAGAGTAAGGTAAAGGCTTTAGTTGGTGCTTTTGAAACAGTGATATCCCTCCAGGATGGCAAACCCACATCATCAACTACTCAATCTGGTAATACACAAGATTTAAGTCCTGATAATGATGGAAATGCACCTGAAGAAGCTGAATAGAACATGCATGCGTTTCATAGGCTTCTTTATTGGACCCCTTTTGTTTTATTGGCTCCAGATCTGGACCTGATGCAGAGGATCTTGTATAGTTTGTACAGCAGATTTGTCTGGCAGGAGGACAGCAATTGCTGAAAAGGTTTACAAACATCATGTAGTTAATGTCTTCGAATGCAAGAGTGCTTTGAAGTTTAGTTCATTGTGCATCAGTTGAGATGCTGTAAAACCATGTGTGCTTTTGTCCGGCTTCTATTTCTCAAATGATATGTTAGAAGAGTTGTTTTTT
Source organism: Paspalum notatum (assembly GCA_022530915.1). NCBI lineage: Eukaryota > Viridiplantae > Streptophyta > Magnoliopsida > Poales > Poaceae > Paspalum > Paspalum notatum. The sequence goes on from CM039684.1 coordinate 6,261,247, forward strand.
TCCCTGCAACTACTCCTGATTTTACTTTTTCACTACGGATGGCGGTATTATCTGCATGTCAAACACCCGGTACTGCAAATCTCTTAATTTTGTTATATTTTAGTGAATATATGCACTACCCCCCATATAATTCCTATCTCAGACTTCATCTTGATGATGAAGCATGAATATTTCCTTGCATTTTCTTAAATTCCACACGTTTAAAACATTTTGATGTTACTTTCAGTCAAAAATGTGTATATGCTGCATGTTGGATACAACTCTATATATTCATAGGTTACCAAATCAAATACAAATCACATTACAGTACAGTACATCGCTGTTGCGTGGCTTATACAACCATTAAAATCACGTCCTTCGTTTGCTTCCGAATTTCACAATATAAGAACTACTCTCAAAAGCAAGCGCATGTGGTAGGAAGCTTTCCTGTTGACCTAATCTTGTGCGCCTTCTCTCTGATCTTCATCTCATCGTTGTGTTTTCGTTCCTCTGCCATTGACCTTGCTCCTCCAGCAACTTTGCCGATCCTTGTCATCTCCTGATTGTATTCGTCAAGTGCTTTTGCTCTCTTTCTGTCCAATTGGGTCTGCAAGTCAAGAAGCTCAGCTCTGAGTCTCTTCAATCCCATTATTTCCTCAATAGTTTATCATGATGAATTCGCAGAATGCTTCTTTTGGATTTGGGGTTTGCATCACAAGTGATTTTGAAGAAAGAAATACTGGATTCAAAGTGCAGTGTTCTTTATACTATGAATTAACAAAACAAAAACCTCTTTCTGTTCTTTTTGGCGTCTGGCCTTCACCTTCTTTTCATTCTCCCATTCAGCTATGGTATCTATCATCTTTTCATACCTAAATTTGACGTCCATATCATCAGCACAACTTCAATTAAATGGCCATCATCACAATCTAAAATAAATCATACTTACTCCTCCTTGACTCTTGCAAGCTTTGCCTTCTCCCATTCATCAGCCTTAGATCCCGTGGCACCAATAGCAGTTACTCCGGCTGCGGCTTCTCCATTCCTTCTAGAATGATATGATGTAGCTGGCCTGACGGCCGACGGCGGCTTCTGAATCGCATGTTCTTGCTCAAACTTCTTGCTCCCTTTCCTGTCTGCTGTCTTACTGGAGGATCCTGGACCCTTCTTCACACTCAGAGAAGTTCCAATCATCTTGGATGCCACATTCTGATCTGGAGGTATATCATCAGGCTTTCCAGGTGCAGGTTTCAGTGGCCTCCTTACTGACACGTTAACTGAAAGGATATTTCATTTCAGCACTGTCAATAGAGATTTCCAAGTTACCTACAAGTGGCAAAAGAATGGGAGTAGAGGTAGAGCATGTTTACTTTACCTGGCCCGTCATCGTCGTCTTCTACAGGTTCTTTGCCGCTAAACCATCTTGAGATCTTGCTGCCTCCTGCAGGCTTTTTCATGCTCTCAGCTTTCTTGACTGGCGACGGTGTTGGTGGCACCGCCTCGATGGGGACAGACTTCTTCTGAGCTGCAAGCTTCTCTTCTCGGGCAGCAATTGCAAATGCTGCTGCTGCAATTGTGGCCGCGAATGCAGCGTCGTATTCCCCGCTGCTGTTCATTTCCACTGGAAGTCCCAATCCCAAATCCAATTTATTAGATTTTTTTCGTTTCGGCTGGATAATTTTGTTTCTTTCAAGACAAAGAACAGATTCATTGCCACAAAACCGGGGAATAGCTGGATCCTACACATCCATCTGGAGATGTTTTTTCTTTTAATTCAGAACATCTGGAATCTTAAATGCTCCATGTTTTATCTTCTAATTTCTATAACTTTGATCATAGGCCCTAGTGATTTAGCGCTACACTGTCAGAGTGTCAGTATAGTCTCAAAAACAATATAAGCATTCATTCTGAAGCAGTCTTCGACATAATTACAAGTTTACAGCTTCTTAAACTAGAATTACAGTTTTTTTTTTTGGTTCACCAAGGCACCATCTGAACGCAAATAGCCTTTGTTGTGAAAGACGAATCATCATATATTGATCAGTTACCTCTTCCAATGGCCGTGCTTTCTTGCTGGCGGCCACTTCTACCAGTCTTCCCTACTCCAGAAAACCGAACCCTGCAACAAAGGAATTCTGAAATCTGAATCGGCTAATATCTAATGATTACAAGAAAGAATGCAAGGTCATTCCGAATCTAAATCCCAAGAAACCGCAGCATCTGAACTAGCATCCCAAGAAAGAACCGCCAAACCCCAGTTACAGCATGACGTGAAAAAGAGAACCTTTAGAAGCCAACCAAATAGATGAAGAAAGATCAGACCCTTCAGCAGATCGAGGTATAGATCTTGATGCTGCATGCGCCTGTTTTTACCTCAGCTTCTTCAGGTCGCCGTCCATGGCGGTGCGCAACGTATTTGTAGAGAAGCCCAATGGCTGCCCCAAGGTATAAGCAGCGGCTTCAGCACTAAGCGAAAGCCTCGTATTAAAAACCGCTTGCTTGCATACAGAGGCGGTGAACAAGAAGCTGTTGTCGTGGAGGCAAGGAAGAGGACTGGAAATGGGATCGCTTTGCCCCCATGAAAGCCACCAAGAATCCAGCCCCCTTTTTGGCTGCACCGCCTTTCGGACGGACCCAGCGCGTGGCACTCTTCCCTCCGATCCTGCCGTTTCCGCCGTTGGTTGAGCTCCGAAGACAGCGAGGTGATGGAGTGTGCCTAATTCCTTTGTGACATTCGCGGCAAGACTTTCGTTGTTGTAAATAAAATCGGCATCTTTGCGGGCTACGTTTGGTAACTGTTGGAGGTTCTTGTACGATGAACATAGCTAGCAAGGAATCATGTCAGCTTTGCTGATCGGTTACAGATGTCAGTGCAGTGTTCGACCTCGTCCCTTGCAATTTCAGAATCGCTTCCCTCTTTGCCCTCTTGGGCTACTGAAGGAGAAAGTGCTGAATCTGTTCTGTGATGGTAGTTGGATGCTAGATTTGCCCTTTTGAAATTAAACATGACACTTTGTGCCATCTTAGTGCACTGGAAAGGGGATATGTCGATCTTTGTTCTGTCCTAACAAGAGATGCTGATTTACAAGATTATGTTCTTGCAGAAGTAACTAGTTGGTCAAATAGTTGAGACAAAAAGTACCATGCAGGCCCGCAACGCATTGGTTCTCTGTCGCTTCGACGTTCACAGTGACTCGCCACAAGCACAAGGGCACAAAGGCTGACATGGATGTCACAAAGCTGCCTTACACTAGCTTTTTATTTCGAGTAATCTTACACTCGCTTTGCTAAACTTTTAGACAAAAAAATCTAGTTAAGGCCATGTTTGGATCCGCCCAGCTAAAGTTCAGCTTCCCACTTTTAGTTACTTGGAGATCCAAACAGACTAGTTAAATGGGCAAAGTTAAAGATTAGCCCTCATGAAATTTTTAGCTGACCAAAGGTAGCTAAAACCAACTAAAAGTGGTCTAAAGTGATCACTTTTCACCATAGGCTAAAAGAGGGTGAGGTTCGAGGGAAAGAGGGACACCATTATTAAAGGTACAAATGTTTTTTTTTACCCATTAACTAAACTTTAACTGGTGATCCAAACAGTCCCATGGGACAATTCCATGGGCTAAACTTTAGCCCTCAGCTAGCCCATGGAATCTAAACAGGCCTAAACCTATCAAACTGCTTTGAAGCCATTGGGCCAAAAATGGAATTTGGATGATAGTGTTGTGAGTTAAAACAAATATTCAGGCCCATGAAGAAGAGTTCAGACCCATCTAATCTATCCGATCAGCTTTGACACTAATCCCCCGCCAATCTTATCCATCTTTCAGAAGGGAATTGTTTAAACATCGCTTTAACATCTGTGTGTGACCAGAAACAACAGTTGGGGATTAAAAAAAAAAAAACAATGGTTGGGGTTCGACTATGGAGCGGTTGTGGCCTGTGGCCTGTGGGCGGGTTGCAGGTGGACACGGATTAGTGTGCTGGGAGCAATATAGTTTGGACTTTGGATTTCAAACTTCAAATGAATTTTTCGAGAACCGTTTGTACTTGACATTGTTCATAATTAGTGGAACAAAATAAGATATATTATAAATATTTCTTCTGTATTTTAAATACCAAAATTTCCCGCATACTATTGCAACATATTTAATTAACTATTTTAACATTTTGAAAAAAATATTTTACAATTTTACATAAAAGATGTTGAAATATTTTTTTCCTAAAAATGTCATACTAAGATTGAATAATTATTGAATTTATTATTTCAAAATATTTATTATTCTGTTTCAATATTTTAAATATACCAATTTAAGATTAAAATGGGAAAATGTTGAAATAGTATTATTAAGATGTCAAATTATATTTTCCATAATGTATAATAAATTAATATAAAATTTTAAGAATCACATCACTGGAAAAGTTCATATATACTAATACAAATTTTACGGTGGTTGGAAAAAATAGGAACCGTTTATTAGAGGAGATCTAACGTTTTAGAAATAGATGGTACCATGGTACTAGTACCAGACGATACCAAATAGAAAGGTCCAGTACCAAAAAAAAAATGGTAGAATTGGCACCCATATTTTTTTTTTCTACAAAGTGCATAAAGGCCTTTAAAAATTGAAAAAAATAGTGGTACGGGTGGGTACCTTTCCAACCACCGTAAAATCTGTCAATAATACTAATTAATCTATCTATACTTAAATATAAGTCGCAGTTGATTTTTTTCCAAGACTTCAGTCATTTGTCTTATTCAAAAAAAGGAAAATAGATTTTTTTTAGAAAAAACCTGAAAACTGCTTTGGCTGCCTTGCGGCTTGCGTACGCATGGCGGGGTTGGTATTTTGCTCACGATCGTTATGGCCATATAGCGCAAGAACTCCGGGCACAAGCGGCGACGTTCGAGTTTGCAGAATTTGTGCATGAAGAAAGAATGGCTAATGTTGATGCGGACAGTTTGGCGAAAAGCTCTTTGCATAAGACTGTAGGGCGACATCTTTGACTAACTTTTCCGCCAGACGGCGTTTGTAAATCTTAAAGTGTGACCGCTTAATAATAGACTTAATAATAGAGTGGATGATCCTTAAAAAAAAAAAATACTTCGCCCCTTAATCCCCTCCGCCTCCTCATCCATCCACTCTGCTGCGTGCTGCCCCGCTCTCTTCTTGCAGTTTCCCCTCCCCTTCTCCAATCCATCGCAAGCTTTCACCCAATTCCGTCGATTCAGGTTCTTCTCTCGGATCGACGAGAGAGTCCCCGCGTGTTGATGAAAATTTTGGATCCCGTTACCATTCCCATTCGCGGTGGCTATGGCTACTGTTTGGAGCGGCTGCAGCACGAGCCGCGGTTCCTTCGTCCAAGAACTGCCCCCGCGCGGCGGACGGGGCGGCGGTGATGGCAGAAGATTCCTTTCACGGAGAGGAGGCCGGATCAGAGGTGACGCACGCCTGGTACAAGCTCTAGGCCCGGCCATGGTTACGGCCGGAGCTTGCGTTTGCAGGGCGGCTCCATGCTTGCTTGAGTCGGAGGTCGGCGGTAAGGAGGACGCTGACGCTGGGGTTTGGAGCGTCGATGGTGAACCGTACGGTGCTGACGGACGTGATGGTGGCAAAAGGCGCGGGTTGCGTCGGCGTCCGGTGAGGCCGCCGGCTGTTGTGGAGAAGGGGGAGGTCGGCGCACGAAGTGCCCCGCCGGCGATGGTGTCGGAGTCGGAGAGGATATCTGAGCATGGTGGGTCGAGGCTACACTTCTTGGAGGAGAGAGATGAGGAGACACTGTCGAGAAGGTTGATTAAGCTCGGGCAATCCAACAAGGTCAGGAGTGCCACTGAGCTGTTCAATTCAATGCGCGCGTCTGGGCTGCAGCCAAGCGCCCATGCCTGCAATTCCCTCTTGGCTTGCTATGTGCGCAGAGGCTCTTTGTCGGATGCAATGAGGATGTTTGAGTTCATGAAGGGGAAACGAATGGCAACAGGACACACGTATACCTTGATACTCAAGGTTGTTGCAAGCAATGAGGGCTATGTCTCTGCACTGGAAATGTTCAATAAAATTGAAGAGGAGGAAGGTTCAAAGAAAATCGTTGACGTGATCGTTTATAATACATTGATATCTGTGTGTGGAAGAGCAAAACAGTGGATGCTTGTGGAGAGCCTATGGAGAAGGCTTGAGGAAAACTCTTTGAGTGGAACTTTGCTGACCTATGATTTGTTAGTCAGCATATTCGTGCAGTGCGGGCAGTCTGAGCTGGCAATTGCTGCTTATCAGGAAATGCTCCAGAAAGGACTTGATCCGACCGAAGATATAATGAAGGCTATCATTGCATCCTGCACCAAAGAGGGGAAGTGGGAGTTTGCACTGGCCGCATTTAGCAGAATGCTTGGTGCTGAAATGAAGCCGAATATCATTTTGTTCAATTCAATGATAAATGCACTTGGGAAGGCTGGTCAAGATGAACTTGCATTCAGGATGTACCATCTACTAACATCTTCAGGCCTTAAGCCTGATCAGTACACATGGAGTGCATTACTGTCAGCGCTATATAGGTCTGGGCGATGTTGGGATGCCCTAGACCTTTTCCAAGGAATTAAGGTCAAGCATCCGACGCTCTTAAATGGTCATCTCTACAACATTGCTTTGATGTCTTGCGAAAGGCTTGGCCAATGGGAACATGGTTTGCAGTTGTTGTGGATGATGGAAAAAAGTGGACTGAAAATATCAGTGGTATCTTACAATCATGTGATAGGTGCTTGTGAGGTTGCTTGCAATCCACAAGTTGCTCTTAAAGTGTACCAGCGTATGATTAACCAAAGTTGTTCACCAGACACATTCACACATTTATCCGTTATACGAGCTTGCATCTGGGGATCGCTTTGGAATGAAGTAGAGGATATATTAGAGGTACTACTGCCATTGCTTAATTATTTAGCATTCTTCTAGGGTTAGCGTGAGCACTGTGTTTTTCTAGAACTCTAGATACAAATATGATTTAGGCCATAGTTCCAGGTTTATGAGCATATAACAGGAGCAATATAGTAAGAAATGAAAATCTTCATTAGATTTTTCTGTAGACCTGATTTTTCCTGTTTATCTTTGTCATATGAATGCCTTCTCTTGCATAACTGCACCTTCATTTCAAGAATTAGTTACATGTTGCTCCCAGTGGATTTCTGTTCTTTACCCTAGTGAATAGTGATACTCAGTTCGAAGCCCACGATTAGTTTGTACTCCAATTTTTTGGTGTTTGCATTATTTAGCCTCAGAAAACTTTTGGTTGTATGATTCCATTTATCTATGTTTGGAGAGGTAAATAAAAGATCTGTAGAAACTTATTCTTCTGACTCTATCCTACCAATTATTCGGACATTAAGGATAGTGGCTGTCTATATTACTGGGCATTAGGAACTATATCAATCACTGTATCGAACCAACACATGAGTTGAACTTGCAGAACATCTTGCTGTGCTTGTTGTGCAGAACTAATTTGTGGAACTTGTTTGCGGTTTTGGGTGGTTCTGGATCCACATCTGACGAATGCTCCACTGATATAAATTCTGAACCGTAATGCAGGAGGTCGCCCCAGAGTCTTCAATCTACAACGTGGTCATCCACGGGCTATGTTTGCGAGGCAAGATCGGATTAGCCAACAAGGTATACGCAAAGATGCGTCGCATTGATCTCGTACCAGATGGCAAGACGAGGGCGTTCATGCTTCAGCACATTGCTACGGACCAGTAGGTTAGCCTTCCTGAAGAACAAAGGCCAGCGATTTCGTAGCTGTATTGTACAGTTCCAAGAGAGCTTGTGTAAGTGTCATAAAAAGGAAAGCGTATGTCAAGGGAGCAGGATCAAGTAGCGCCCTTTGTATAGGGACGACATATTTGGAACACAAAAATTTTCTCTGTTCACACGTTTTGTCCTGTGAAATTTTTACTTATTTCTTTTGAAATTTATGCATTTCAGCTGCCCGTGGTTCACTTTCCAGGGCGCTAGGCATTGGCCAATTGAGCAGCATCTGCCGACTGCCGTCGCGTGATGCGTGACAGCTGCTGGCCTGGGTTATAATCTCCAACAACACTGTTCAAATCTCATTCCTTATCACTATTCTAACTATCTCTATCTACAATGCCGTATTTATATCAAACAGTGCAAAACAGTGTTTTATGTAGTGTTTGTTTGGTGGGACGGAATGGAATGAAACCATTCCATCCCACCAATTCTAGCGTTTGGTTGAAAGGCTGAGGAATGGATCCGTTCCAGAAAAAATAATATTCTTTTCAGATTCGGGACGGGCACGTTCCGAAAAAATTCTGGGGAAATGTGAGACTTACAGTGGGCCCGATCTCAGAATCTGAAACGGAGCCATTCCATCCCTGAAATCTGGAACAGAACCATTCCATTTGTAAAATCTGAGACGAAACCATTCCATTCCACCCAGCTTTCCAACCAAACGCTACCTTAAAAAACCTCTTTGGAGATTCTGATTCGGGACAGTCTTACGCTGCGCGGCTCGGGCTCCATGTTTCCGCGGCTCTCGCGCTCCGCCCGCAAAGCAGAATTTTTTTTTAATGAAAATAAACCTTCCATTACTCTCTGGCTATCGCCAAACAAAGACAGGGGCTGGCCCATAAATACACGTGAACCAGGATTTACATCACTTGCCCCATGGGCAGCTAGCCTATCAGCTACAGAGTTACAAATTTTTGGACAAACAGACACCATATATGAAACGAAATGCAGATACATCAGTTCTCTTATTTTCCTAAACAAAGCACCAGATGGACTACGGTCATACTCATCCGATGCAAACGCACGCCCCATGATGGCAGCACCAGTCTCCAAAATAATTCTATTCATGCTTAAGTCAGCCACTCGTTTGATAGCTTTTAAGATCGCCAAAGCCTCGGCCTGCAAAGCACTAGCCATGCGTCAACAGTCACGTGCACAAATCTCTATCCTCCTGTCATTGTTCCAGGATAGAAAGATGCATCCACGTTAATTTTATAGCAATCAGGAGAAGGCGGTCTCCATTTCAAAGGAGCCTGAGTAATTATACGAGAAGAATTGAATATTTTTTCAAACTCCATTAAATAAAGAACAACATATTTGCAGACCTCGGCTGAGGTTGTCATCTTCTCCCCTGCATTCACTTTATTTCTGGCAAACCACCATCTTCAAAGAAACACCAAGACTTTATTTTGCACACCACGATCTAAAGACCATATTTTTGTAATGGTCTTTTGGCCGAAACAGCACAACTGTAGCTCAGCTCGCACTTGCTCAAGCTTCATATCCCTCCAGCATGCTCTCACTCCTTTACATTTAAAAAAAAGGTGGTCGCAATCCTCATCACCCCTTTGGCACATCGGACAATGGTATCTAATTTAACTCCTCTTCTTGACAAATTTTTCCTTATAGGTAGACTATTATGCACCATTCTCCGGATAAACAAGTTGACTTTATTTGGAAATTTGAGTTGCCAGATCTTATGCCAAGGAAAAGCTCCACCAGACTCCTGATCGGAACTCGAAGATGATGCATCCCTCCTTAACTCCTGATCTCGAATCTGAACAGCCAACTTATATGCAGATTTCACAAAAAAAAAAACTTTAGCATCACAAAAAAAACTTGAATCATAGTGCCAAACTAGCCCATCATTCGTACCTTCAGTTGGTATATTAAGAATAACTTTAGCATCTTCCGGCCAAATGGTGTCCAAAACAAGCCTCTCATCCCAAGTTCCGGCCGGCACTGATATGGAATTGCGGTTGCCTCAACCAGAAACAGAAGCCGGATGTGCGCTGGCTGCTTCCTTGGTGATTTAGCCTAATACCTACAATTTGTCTTGATCCGGTTGTACGGCATCTCTCAAGATAACAGTAGGCGTTCAGGCTGAGTTCAATGGGACTCGCTATATGGGTTTTCTAAACACTGTTTTGCACTGTTTGACATAAATGCTGCACTGTACACAGAGAGATGAGTAGTTAGAATAGTGTTTAGGGAGTGGGGATAGGGAGTACCATTGAACTCAACCTCAAGCATGGTGAGGCTTAGTCCAGCAAATCGTCTATCACATCGTTTATATTCAAAATCCACTCTGTCAGCATAGCTACAATATTATTTTCGTATTATTGACGATTATATACATAATTTGCTGGACTTGGTTCAAGGAGATTAGGCTAGTGTCACCAGAAGGTGGAAATGTGTGTGTAAAATACTGTTTCTACACTGTATACACAGAGTGAAAAAACAATAATGCGCACTGTAGCCAATACGTTTGCACTGTCTGGTGACCTTGGTGTCACATAGGAGTATAGTATGTATGCACGTGGGTTTACCCGTTGAAAATGAGTTGCCTCAGTGTTCGTATGAGTAGGGCTGCTCGCATCCCGCTGCAAAACAAGTGTGTGGACGCAGCATATACGAGAGGGAGGATTATTTTGCAACGATGATCTTGCATGACTTGTTCATATATTTCGTTTCATCCTTGCGGACCAAACTAGAACTGTCCTCTTGTTCAGTTGTTCTACGCCCCATGGTGGACGCGCCACCGGCAAGCCGGATCCTTGGACTGAAGCTGAAGCAACAGGAACGCACTCCACACCCGCTTTCTGATGAAGCAGGGAAGTTATGGAGCACAAATTTTACGCTCTGACTCCTGCCTCAATTAAATTTTACAAATGACCTTCTTCTGAAAGTAATTGCAAATCTGATCCTTTTTGCGACGGTCAGTGGCGCTGCAAACCCGGACCCCATCCAGCGTGTCGTTGTGTGGGGCCCAGCCGCCGCCGCCCAGGCCCATATGGGCCGTGTCCTGGGCCTTGGTCCACCCGGACGCCTCCTCTTCCTCACCGTGCCGCCCGGTTTCTGCTCTCCACCCGCGCAGCCCGTCGTCGCCGCCCAGCCCCCACCACCACGCCGCCCGTCGCCGTCCGCCTTCTCCTCCTTACCCACGCCGCCCGCCTCCTTCTCCCCACCGCGCTGCCCACCGCCGTTGCAGCAGCAGCGCCGCCGCCAGCCTCCACTGCCCGCCGCTGCCTCCCCCTGCAGCGCCGTCTCCACCATCAGTGTCTTAGGTATGAAATTTCTTCGCCCTCTTGTACGATTCATAGTCTTAGGTAATTTCTATACCACACTGTTACACAGACACACACCCCCCGCTCCAAGAATGCATGATATTCATTCACGAGGCAATTTTCTCTGCGTCAGCCAGCGCTAGATAGCTTGCTGGAATTCCCAGCCATCACACATAATTTTAATTTTTGGACTAACAAATTAGTTCCTAGATAGCGCACAGCGTTTTTTTTCCTAATTAATAGAAAGATTCTTCTATAATCACAAGTGGATATATGCAGTGGTTTATAAAAGAAAATGGATCTATACAACTAAAAGTTACAGGAGTAGCTAGTCTCAAAATTGAGGGGCACACACACAGCCAACTAGGAAATAAAGTTTGAAAACTATGGAGGAAATTTAGACGGTTAAGCTTCAAACTTCTTCTATGTCTTTGCAACCGTCCCCTGGTGATAAACTAAGGGGAGCACAAAGTAGATGATAAACAAGACCAGTTGGTGCATAGTGTGAAAGTTATATTTTATTTCTCTACTAACTTACTACTACTAATTGTAGACTTTTTTGAAGCCTCTATGTTAATCATCACCAGAAGTGCCATAAAAAATAAATCTTAGAATTTTTTGAAAAAATCAGAAACACCTGACCGTCTATCAAGTAGATTTAATAAATGCAGTCATTAGATCTATTATGTTTTCTAAAAAATTACAATGATTATGAAAGATAAATTAAAATAACCTCCTACAGTTGCATATAACTTTGAGAGACAATATGTATATGGTAGAATACACATAAGTATCCTGATTGAACGAGAATTATTTTTATAAATCGATCAGAGAAGTACTTTGGTTGCATTCAACTGACTTCCATATTTTAGAAATGTAATGATCAGAGAATTTAGGTTTCTATTTCTTCTTCGTATTGAAAAAAAACATCTAATTCCTTATTCGCTTTAATATTAGGCAGAGATTTAGTTTTAGTAGCTACAAATTCGTTCCTAACATTTTGTCCTCAGTACCTCCTTCTAGATCCGGCCGTCGACCTTAAGCACCGCGCACCACGTATCGCGGCAGATGAGGTAAAACCACACATACTTTATACGCCGTACTCCCGTTAATAGATGTGTACATATGGCTAACGTTACATACATTTTTCAGGAGCTGCCACCTCTGCGGGGCCGTACTGACACGCACCACCTCAGTTGGGACGAGCGGTATGCCCCGTACATCCAGAAAGCCGGCATGTTGGACCTTGCTAGGGTGGTTACCTCCGGTCTCCCACCGTTGGACCCTGCGCTGTTGACAGCCTTGGTGGACCGTTGGAGGCCGAAGACCCACACTTTCCACCTGCCGTGCGGGGAGATGACCATCACCCTAGAAGACACGGCGATGATCTTGGGTCTTCCCGTGGACGGTTCGCCTGTGATACATAGGTTAGACCCCGTGGCGTGGCCTGGTCAAGTTCAGACTTTGTTCGGTATAGCACCTCCGCAGCGTGTGTCCGGGGACCGTTCCACGTAAGTAATATTAAACCGTGTTCAATTCTGATCATAAAACTTTGTTCTATCATGGCAACAAACATTAATTGTACGATACACTGCAGGAGGACGTCCGGGGTCACCACGGGGTGGCTTCGACAGTACTATGGGATGTGTCCACCCGACGCAGAGCCGGTACAGGTGGAGCGGCACGCCAGGGCCTGGTTTTGGTACCTGTTGGCGTGTTTTCTGCTCCCAGACTCGTCAGGGGACACGGTCGACTCGGCACTGCTCCCAATTTTGCAGCACCCATGGGCCGCCATTGCCACCTACAGCTGGGCCTCTTGTACCTTGGCCCACATGTACCGACAGCTGTGCGATGGCTGTCAGCGCAAGAAGAACTCTTCGAGCATCGGTGGGTGCCTCTACCTGCTTCAGGTGTGGAGCTGGAAGTGCCTACCGATCGGTAGACCGGTCAGGCGAGAACGCGAGGTATAGCAAGACTTTGGCTAAATTTTCCCAGTAGTTTTGCATTGCATGTTAAAGTTGCAAATTGTTTCTTTTTGTTCTTAACATATGGCATTTGTTGAAATGGTAGGAGTGGGCGTTTGAGGACAGCAGACCCACCGTGCTTTGGTTTTGGAGGGACGTGGAGGTTGTTACAGGTCGGATTGATGGGAGGTACAAGCGCTACACGAATGAGCTCGACTGCGTCACCCACCGCCAGGTACTTGAGCTCAATTTCAAACTCATTGGCTGAAACTGCCTCCCGTGCAATATCTGTTGCCCTGACATTGTAATTTATTTGTTAGGTTGAGTGGACGCCGTACTACCGGGAGGAGATAGAAGAGGAAGAGTTAAACCCACTGTGCAGGAGGGACGAGGACCTCTGGAGGGCTGTCGTGCCACTCATCTTCTTCGTCGTGGTGGAGTACCACATCCCTACACGTGTGCTACGCCAGTTTGGACGGAGGCAGGTCGTTCCTCCACACACGGTCCCTGCGGACCTGTCGCTCCACAGGTATGGTTACTAATCATAGTGTACAAGCGATTTGTGCATGTGCCCGTACTTACACCGTTTGTTGTTGATTGGTGCAGGAAGAGGAGGCAAGGACGCTACAGCGAGACCGATTGGTGCATCACCCACGTTGCCCACACCGGCAGGTGGGACGCGAGGCAGCGAGTGCCGGTCGAGGCAGGTGAGGCCCACGACGAAGCCTACTTCGTGGAGTACCTACGCTGGTTGCAGGCACATACACGGGTTAGGCAACGTCCTACCGCGGACCATCGGCGGATAAGCGAGGTCGACTCGGACGAGATCAACGAGTACGACACCAGGACTCGCCGAGAAGTACAGCCTGAGAGAGCTCACATGCAGGACTATGTGATAAGACCATACTTTTCTCTCCTATTACGTTTTGCTATGTGCAATATTTTCTTCTCTCCTCACTAAATCTTAATTGAAGGGGCAGCAGTTGGCCTGGCTGACCAATGAAGCGGGTTCAGTCCTTGCTCGAGCCGGCCCACGACCCAGCGGAGAACTAAAGTCCTTTGTCCAGACAGTTAGCAGGCACTGCCGCAGGTTGAGCAGGAAGATTGGCTGCTACAACGCAGCTGCGCTCCCTCCCCAGCCACGCGGCGTTCTTGGCGACCCTTCTTCTAGTCGTGGTCGGTCGTCGCGGAGGTCTACGTCCTCGGAGGACGAGGAGGAGGACGACGACGACGAAGACCACGGTCCGGACGTTCTCTCTGGTAGCTAGCTGCACGGCGCGCCACTCTTCACGCAGACACAGCACGACGCCGAGGCGGTAAGTTTTTCACTATTGTTCGTACCCTACTAGTTCTCGAGATTGCTCTACTAAACTAACATCTACAATTGACAGGGTCCGTCGAGTCGACCTCCGGCTACTAGGCGGGGTAGGCATGCTGGTGACCCTTCGGACGTGGACAGCGGCAACCGGCTCAACACTCGCCCTGCCAGACAAAGACGTCCGCGTGGCCGTTAGACACCTGGAGGGTCGTAGGATTGTGAACCTGGATTGACGTGACTTTTGATTTGTAATCATGTGAATGATTGTGAATCTAGATGTTATTTATATGGTTTGACATCGTGTTTTGCTCGATTGCAAAAACTTTGTGGAATCTTGAAGTTTTTCTCACCTTATTTGCTATCTGTATCCGAATGCTGCACGAATTTTGAATCTATCATTTATGTAGATATATAATGAAGTTGGGATTGATTTTCTATGAATCCTAATTAATCTTACATAAAATCAAGAATACGAAAAATTATGGAAGAGAAAAGATGGAAAAAAATGAGAGAAAGATGGAAAAATAGAGAAAAGATGGAAAATTTGAGAAAAAAGATGGAAAAATAGAGAAAAATGGAAAAATAGAAAATTTAAGAGAAAGATGGAAAAATATGAAAAACTATATGTCTCATTTGGTTACTCTGGAAGAGAAAAGATGAAAAAAATTTATGGAGGAGTAAAGAGGGAAAAGATCGAGGTAACAAGGGAATCCCTTGCGGCGCCATAGTGCGTGGCGCCGCAGTGTAGCCCCGCGGCGCCGCAAGCCTGTGGCGCCGCAAGGGCTGCCCCGGCCTAGCCGCTAAGGGGCCACTGGGCTCGGCCCACATGGGCCTAGGGATTGCGGCGCCACTGCATGTGGCACTGCAGCCGGGCCCCACACCAGGCCACGCTAGAGCGGGTCAGAGTCTGCGGCGCCACGGTCAGTGGCGCTGCAATGTGCTACTGCGGCGCTACGAGCTGTGGCGCCGCAAAAGAGATTATATTTGCAATTACTTTCAAAAGATGGTCATTTGTAAAATTAAATTGAGGCTGCAATCAGAGTGCAAAATTTGTGCATTATGGAAAAGCTTTACTGAAACGTGCTTGTGTGCTGTCCCGTGCCGCAATTACGAGCGAGCCAACGGATTCAGGTTTTGGCGGTGGTTGGAAAGCAGAGCGGCGATAATGATATGGTGGAGCAGGAGCAAAACCACCTCGTACGGCGACGGTTGGTTAAACAAACCCTTTGACACACGGGACACGAGACATCGATCAGCTACAAACATCTGTTGCGTTGTGTGGGTGTGTGCATAAACTACTTGCGGATCCACAGCGAACATGCGTCCCCCGATGGGCAGTGGACACGGTGTCACTGTCATGGCTGCTCTCACGTTCACCCAATTCCACCGATTCTCAGTACAGCCAGATCTATCTCTGTTTCAGCAAAGCAGCAGGTCACACATCCGCATCTGCATCACTTCCCACTAAAATATTGAAAAAAAAACACAGTTACTACTACGTGGCAAAAATTACCATGCAGTATTATATTTTTAATCTTGAAAACATTAAATTCGTTTTAAATAATGAATTTGATCATTTCTAAAATGTGCCTAGGTCCCCAGGAATTCATTCATGGAAGAGCCGGAAAACATGCCCGTACTTTCCTCTCCTGTCCTCACGTGGCCGCAAAGCCCCACAACCAGCCTGCGGCGTGCTGCTGCCGCGTAGGCGTAGCAGCGGCGGCGGCGGCATCCCAAAGGCAGCTCATCAGACATCTGGCTTGGTTGGAGCCTGCCCGAGAGTCGGTGGACTGAGCTCCCAATCCCATCCGCCTCCGGAGCCCGGATCCGCGGGGCCGGCCGACGAGACTCCCGTGGTCTCCCATACGCTGCTCGGCCGGGACCGGGACCGGGACCGGGAGCGAGGACGAGCCGCGCTGGCTGCGTCGGTGCGATCGGCGTCAGAGGAGGAAGCTGAAGTTCTGGCTGCTCGATAGTTAAAAAGGTCGATTCTTTACTTCCTGCTCCGGCTTAGCAGTGGCGTCTTTTCTTGGCTGAAGGAGACTGCTCTCAGCACTGTTGTGGCTCTGAATCGTTAGTCCTGTTTGCGTTCGGCATTGCCTAGCAGGCGGCGCTCGGTTGCTGGATTCGAAGAGTCCGGGGGAAACTTAGTGCTTCAAATTGATTTCTGACTGCTTTTCGCATCTTGTCATTGCGCGTTCCAAGAATTTGTTCCGGTGGAATATGGTGTGTTGCTGGTCTTGCGGAGCATAACACACATATTCTGGGTTGCGATTTTCTCCTTCTAGGTAGGAGACGAAACATGGAGGTGAAGCTGCTGCTGCTGCTGCTTCTTGGGCTCGTCTGTCTGAATCATCTCCGTTTGTCTTCGGCTCAGCAGCCGGAGGAGGCGACGGTCATAGTTAAAGGCTCGACTAGGATTGCTGAAACGGATGAGAACTACGTCTGTGCGACAATTGACTGGTGGCCGCCAGAGAAGTGCAATTACAATCAGTGTCCATGGGGCCAGACATCAATTCTTAATCTGGTATGCTTTATTAATTTATTTTCTTGTTATTAGTGGCCTACGGCTGCACATTGCTGTTTGGACTAACTTCTCAATGCCATCGATGGGATTCAGGACTTGGATCACCCGTTTCTTGCTCAAGCCATTCAAGGTAAGACCCTTGGAGCTACATCCATTGGTTTCGGGTTCCATATTTTGTCATCCCTTGTAACTTTATAAGGACCTAGTAGGCAGGTAGATTGCTGGTTTATTTAATCGATGTTCAGACAGTCTTATTTAACTGTCACTTGTATCTGCAGCATTTGGCAATTTGAGGATTAGGCTGGGAGGCTCTTTGCAAGACCGGGTTGTTTATGATGTGGGAACAGAAAGTCCATGCTCCCCGTTCAGAAATATGTCCAATGGCTTGTTTGGTTTCTCAGTTGGTTGCCTTAGTATGGATAGGTGGGACAAACTGAATGATCTATTCCAAAAAACAGGGTGAGACGTCTAATCTTAAACTGTGTTCTGTTACCATGACTGTGAGATCTTAAATGTAGCCAGCATAACTTACGCAGATGTTAACACATTTGATCTTGCATATTACTAACCATATGACATGCCCATTTATGTGTTTTGGATTTTGACTGCTTATGGATTTTGTGGGTTCAGCTGTTAGTCTAGTTTAGAACAATAGCTAAAAGTTATCATTCCTACATATCTGTGGGAATATTAATTTGTTACCATACACTGGAAGATACGACAATTTCTACTCATCTGTGTAAATGCATGTGGATGAAATGTTAATACATGGGCATCACATGAAGATAGAATTTCATTTTTCCAATATGGATTGAACGCCATTTAATTCTCGTTTGTTTGCTTAGCATCTTATATGAGGTTTCTGCATGCTAAGTGCATCTAGCTAATGGGTGTGCAAACATCTATGTGCAGAGCAATTATCACATTTGGCGTGAATGCACTCTACGGGAGGTACAACGTTAGACGTTCCATCTGGGCAGGAAAATGGAACTCCTCAAATGCATACGATTTCATAAAATACACAATCTCAAAGGGATACCCAGTTAGCTCATGGGAATTCGGTAATACAATTTTTTTGTGTACTGAAACCTTTTATTTACTCCTTATGTTCCAAGATATTGGAAGTTCTTCAAGTTCTGTGCATGCAATAAGGGGTGAGAGTGTGAGACAGTTTGAACTACCATTTTTACAGAGGCTCTTATTTTTTTCAGGCAATGAATTGAGTGGGCATGGAATCGGAGCAAAAGTTGATGCTAAACTTTATGGAAAGGATGTTATTGAATTTAAATCTATCCTTCGGCAATTGTACAAGGCACCACTGTCTCAACCACTCCTGTTAGCCCCTGGAGGATTCTTTGATCAGCAGTGGTATTCTCAGTTACTTCAGACTTCAGGTCATGGTGTTGTTAATGCCTTGACACACCATGTATATAATCTTGGTGGAGGTATGTCACTTATCGTTTAACTCTAATCTCATCCAAATCATCCTGTTTCAGTGTTCCAAAAACAATTCACAACCCTTAGCTTATCCTGAATGAATGTGAATAAATGGCCCTACAAAAAATCCATGTGTGGCAAATGTTTTTGTAATGTAAAAATAATGCAATCCTGCTAAATAAATGTCATAGTTTGATTTTATGCTAAATGATAAATTAACAGTTCTGTTATTTCAAGGCACACTGTTTCAATTTCTTTGCTTCCTTTTGTGATAAAAGTTCATGTTATAGTGTTATAGCAAGGAGTTTCTTAGGATACATAGCATTAGTCGTTTTTATCCTGACAGAAATATAGCTTCAATGGTAGACAGCCATTCTCATTTTATCATTAGCAAACTAGTTTACCTAGTCAATGCACAATATGCATCTACAATTGCACTTGTTTTTCAGGGGATGATGTTCATCTTATAAGGAAGATCTTAGATTCAAAGTACTTGGATCGTGCTGAAGATACTTATAGAGACATGCAACTTACCATACAAAGGCATGGAACATGGTCTTCTGCTTGGGTCAGTGAAAGTGGTGGTGTATTCAACAATGGTGGTCTGCTGGTGTCAAATACATTCATCAACAGCATCTGGTCAACTCTCATTCTTTTTCATGGTCAAGCATAACCTGATGCTGATGTGCTGAGTTTCTGATAGATATTTTTATGCGTGCAGGTATCTAGATCAGCTTGGAATGGCATCTCAGTACAATACAAAAGTTTTCTGCAGGCAGACTCTCATTGGTGGCAACTATGGTCTACTTGACACACAAACTTTTCTGCCAAATCCTGATTACTACAGGCAAGGCTACAGTTATGAAATTCTACAAGATGATTTTGTTTCAAAAAACGGTTTGATAAATATTTTCTCCACTTCTTTTGTTGTCAGTGCTCTACTATGGCATCGGCTGATGGGCAATGGAGTTCTTTCAGTTGATATGATTGCACCACGTGGGCTGCGTGCTTATGCTCATTGTAGGAGACAACAGGTATGACCTGCTGAGTTGCACCTTTTTGTGAATTAGCCATATACCTTTTCAAGTGAACTGCTCAAGTAAGATTTTGGACTATGTTACTAAATCTTAATTGGTATGATTATTTTAATTAACTAAAATCGATGAGTTTACAACTCTCAATTTCGTCAGAATTTGTTGTGTTGAAATGTACTCTCTGTTCCAAACTATAGGTCATTTGATTTTCTAGATACCAACTTTGACCATTTGTCTTATTCAAAAAAGTTTTATAATAATTATTTTTTAAATATGATGAGTAGTCAAAATTAGTGTAAAAAGTCAAACAGCCTATGACCTATAATTTGGAACTGAGGGGTATATCTTTTATTCTACAAGAGTACCCATGCTAATTTCTAAACATGCTTACTTCAAAATGCAGCAAGGCATCACTCTCCTCTTGATCAACCTAAGCAACACCACTGGATACAACGTCACTCTCCAGAATGACATCAACGTCAGCCTTGGTAGAAGACCCAACCCTGAGAAGCGCAGCTCATTCACACACAGGCTAAGGAAAGCAGTTTCGTGGCTGGGAAGTAAACCGTCAAGCGATGCCAAGAAGAGGGAGGAGTATCATCTGACCGCCAAGGATGGCAACCTCCAGAGCAAGACGATGCTGCTCAACGGCGTCCCGTTGGAACTGGGCGATGATGGCAGCGCTCCAGCTATGAATCCAGTGCTCGTTGGCGTCGATTCGCCGGTGTACATAGCACCAACATCGATCGTTTTCGTAGTTCTACCCAAGTTTGAGGCCAAGGCTTGTTCTTGAGTGTACATTGTGTACTCTTGGTTCTTGAAATAATCATCTTTTGCCCGTATGGCGTGGGACTAGAACTCAAAAGGTTGCGTGACCTGCATGGGACACGGACACTAGCCCTCAGGGCTCAGGAGGGCACAGGCGCACAGCCCATTGAACTGATCGAGTGACCGTGGACGAAGCCCGCAGAGTCCATTTGGATGCTGGGCTTCCATTCCGACTAGCCCGTTTGCTCAGAATCATTATTATTCTATCACCCACGGAACCAATAGGCGTTTTGACTCATTCAGTTATACAGGGACTGTTAGGAACGGTCAAACTTAAAGCCAATAGGCCAAAAAGCTTTTGTCCATGACAGAATCAAGTCATCTGACTCATACAAGCTGCTGACAAGCAACAGTAGGGTCGTTCCGCACATTTTGGTTCACAGGTTCAGTGAATCTGAATCTCTAGTTCTATCACAGTTCAGCACAAATACTCTTGAAAGAATTATCTGCACATTTTAATATGTCAACAATTGTAACAATGTAACAATATCCTGTAGGTTACTCACAAACAATGGCATCTCTACTACAATCATCTCCAGCCTACCAAAGCAATCACAAAACTACCGGAACAAAATTTCAATGAGAATGTATCCAAGGGAAAAAGAATCAAATGGATGGATGGAAAGCATATTAACTAGCGACCTCATAATATCCGCCTGCTTTCTTCATCATGATCAACCAATCGTTCAATCTTCTAGCCCTTCTGCTGCATTATTCTGCAACGAAGGATCAACCCAGTCCCGGAGCTCCTTTTGCGCAGTTACAGTATGAAAAGAATCATGCACCCATATGATACAGATGAAAAGAATTGTGTTCCCCTATGATACAGATGGAAACTCTTGAGGTATTTGCATGCTGCTCGACGAAGGGGATGGTCAGTTGTATCCAATGCCGATTGCTTTCCTGATTAACCAGTGCATTCCCTATCCAACAGCAACCAGCCTCTTCAGCCAACAAATGAATCATGAACTATACTCCCTCAGTGTCCAGCATTTGCTGCAAGTCACTCCTTGGCAAACTGGGGATCCAAAATATGGCAGTTTCTAACAAAGTCATTGGAGTAGTTTACATACTTAGTCCAGAATAGTTGTAGGTTCTTAAAAGCAATGTCTAGCCATGGCTTGCACTGGCCATTGTAATGTATCACTGCAGCCCTCCTGACACTCTCAATATCTGTCTTTTCTTGGTATCCTAAGCCAAGGAGGTGCCAAGATGGGTCTATACCATGCACATGTCCCTTGAATGCTATAAGTGCAGGTGGTAAAGTACCGAATTTCCAGAGAGTAAGACCAGATTTTAGATTCTGCAAGAGATTGAATGAAAATATTACAACCATACATGGTGAAGAAAGCCAGATAGTAGAAAAATAATGAAACTGAAGCTATTCAATTAGATCAGATTACCGAATCAAGTTTTTTCAAAGATCTTAGAACTCTGGACAGTAACAAATAGGTATGCAAAATACCAGAACATTTTCGATCCAGAAGAAGTCAATGAATTATGGAATTGAACATAGAATAAGACCGGGCAATGGAAATTCATGTGAGGTTAAAATGCATTACCTCCTTCAACCAGAAATGGTATGTATCCCTGATGTTTGTCTTCCTCCAAGCTGCCAGATCAAAAATATTCATCCCATATGCCCAAGCACATTCATCTGGGTCAAGGCTTCGCGATATCACAGGGTGAGAGAAGTTGAAATATGTCCTGAAACGCTTAGACATCACCCAATTATCTTCCCCTCTGCACGTTTCTACAGCTCCATTGACCTTCCCTTCAAGATTGATCTCCCAAAGGGGAGACAAGTCACGCTGAACAACGATGTCATCATCAAGGAAGACCACCTTGTTGAGGTTCGGAAAGAGCTGAATGAATAAATGAAATAGATCAGGTAAAAATTCGACAATACAAATTTCACAGTTTCTTACAAGTTACCCCCTCTGTTTTTTGGTAAATAATGTTGATTAGTTCAATTTTTGAAATAATTAACATATATAGAAACAAGGTAACCTGAAAGTTGCAAGGCATTGCTCATGCAACTCAACTATTACCAACATTGAAAAAAAATGGAAACTTAAAATAGGTGGTGGAAGCAGTTCGGCACACTTTAGCAGCATGCACAAGTGCACAAGCAACACGTGGTACTGATGCAGAAAAATAGAAACATTTTATTGTCTTCATTTTATAGAAAGAGAATTAAGTTTCCATTAGTGGGACGGTTAGATCTGCTCCAACAGTTTTCAGTTTCAGCATGCATCACATGGTAATGATCTAACTGGTAGCGGACTACCGTTGAGATCACACTGAGTAATTCTGCATGGCAGATCAAAGTATATTCACTACGTTGGAGTATTGGATTGGTTTGAGTATCTCCTACTTTATTAGCGGTAGACTAGCCCTCCACTCCTCTGTTCTATGCAAGAAAGCACGCAGTGCAACATTTTGTGAGCTCAATTAATCAGGAGCCTTGAAGGCAACCAACCACACAGCCTAATGGCCTCAAGAAAAAAACATATGTTAAATAAATATGACCTTACACTTGCCACTGTGGGATTTGGTTTACACATCAGCATTGTACTGCTTAAACTGGTTAAAAAAACTGAAATGCTACACAAAAAATGCACCCACATGCCAAGTGTCTTGATGGCATAGTGGTAAACCTCCTAGCTGTGGGAACCAGCCAGGGCTAAAACCATGGTGGCACCTAAAAAGAGGCCCCGTCCTAACTAGATATACAAGGTTGGCTGCCTGCTGACAGAGATATACGTGGCCACAGGAGCATTCTGGGTAGTCTAGCACATCTTGGATGGCTAGGTTTTGGGGCTTTTTCTCAGTCCTTCAAAGGAGAAAATTCTCATATATCCAACACCTAGGGGGAGGTCTTTCCCCTAGGGCCAAGTTTTTAAAAAACTGTGTGTTAAGAGAGTTGCCAGAGCATGTTCAGGAAACTATATTATTAATTGAAACAAACGTAAAATGAGTGTAACAGATAGAACGATAAAATTGAGAATGTTTATGATGGAAAGGCACCTCAGGCAAATAAATGCGGAGATGGTTCAGCAGGGATATGTATTTGGGGCTTCGAGCCTGCAGCTTTGAAGCAAGCACTCTAGGATTGTCACTTGTGCTGGAAACAGTTCCATGATCACCATGATAATGATTTCTGACTCCACGGTGGTTTTCTATAGCCTCTAGTACCGGGACATTTTCTCGTGTCAACCAATCAAACTGGTGAACACCTTTTACTTCAACTATTGCGGGTGATATGGAATTAAGAGCAAACCATGAATGCATCCCAGGATATGTTTTCTTATCAGTAATAACATGAAAGACTACTTTCTCAGGTACTGAGGAAGATCGTACAGTCGAGCTGACAACAACTGAAGCAGCAAGAATGTTATCACTGGCTAGAATATAATGTTGGAAGGAATTATCAGAAAGCAAAGGTAATAGTTCCGGCGGTGGCAACTGTTTCCGTGCATGAGCATTTGAGGAGTATTCATCGGTAAGGCGCAGAGACAGGCAATGGATTCCTTTTGGAATTGCAGTTGCAGCATAATGTTTATACAGCTGTTCTGCCAACCTTGACCTTTTTACCTCCTTATCCATGCTTTCCATCTGCAAAAAGAATATGTAATTAGAATATGTGTGTGTGTGTTAAAAGAGACAACGCCATGCACTAAAGCGACTTATCAGGAGTAAAAGTGTATTAAGCGGTGAACAAAGCAGAAATATAGAGATGAGAACCACATGCTGAAAAAATGATCAGTAATCCAGTATAAAAGGTATGTTAACTTTGGAGATGACAAGTATACAGAAACAGTATACATCCAGTTACACAATTGCCAAATGTTTCTGCAACTCTACTTTTTTATTCATTCCTTCAAAGAACATATTGAAATAAACCAAAGGCATCATTGAAATTTTACAAAACACATCATATAATGCGATACTATGTATAGTGCCAGAATAGGGTGGACTTCTTATGTACAAGTGATTCCCATACAATTGGTTTTTGTAATGTGTATTTAGTAGCCCCAAATATAACATCCATACCAAAACTAATTCTGTTATAGTCTTATAGATATTGTCTGGTCCAAAAGCAATAGCATATGCATATGGAAAACTATACTTTTTCTAATAATAATGCAAACAAGGAAAGTAACTTGCATACCGTAGCTTTCAACCTAACAGCAAATGTCCTAGCATCATAATGGTTATCCTTCATCTCCAAAACAAAATCCCTGAATGATTCTGGTAACTTTTCATTGGAAGGGAATTCCTCATTGTTAACTTGATCAAAAATTCTGTACAGGTCTTGTACCAGCCTCTGTTCACATTAAGCAAGAACATTAAATAAATCTTGCTTCACTTTTAAGAAAAACGGTGAAACAAATAGTAGTATTTTACTCAAAGTAAAGGGATTTATCAACTTACTGTAGAATCACCCCCCTGCCTACCAAGGAAACTAGGCCCTATTCGCCTCCCCAAGCAATCTGCAAAACAGGACTACAAGTGTTACAACACGCAACAAGCTCCAAAATGCAACGTCAGTTCCATAGACAGAAAATAGCTAACCAGGGGGCATGGGGGCTCAATATAACACCACTGCCAAACAATTGTCTCATTGGATCGGAAACATATGCCACAAACCCTACTTGATAGCTTATGGCAATACAGATTTTACACACAAAGTTAAGACAATATGCCATCGACGCGCCCATGTTCTCTTTGGCGAAGATCAAGTTGCAGATTCTACTAAGACATATTATATACCATCAAAGCCAACCTAAATGCCAAGTCGCCAACCTAAATGCCAACTGCCAAGTCACAAATATTCCTCGCATATGATGATTAATGTACTTGGAGTATAAAAACTGATATTCAAATTTTTTGCACAAAATCCTGGTGTTATTCCAGTTTAACTCCCTAAGTCATGGTCCATATGCGGAGCACTTTTAACTAGGTAAATTAATCAGTTCAGTAGATGCATCATCGGCTTAGTTATATCCCTGAAACTTATATATCCATCCTTCATGCCCCCCAACAGTCAGCAAAGACCAAAGGTTTTGGAGTCCAGTGGACCAGGAACCCAATTCAAGCGTATTATCAATAAATAGGGAAGAACTGATAGTAGCTTTCAGGGATCATGCGGTCTTGCAAGTTTTCAGGTCAAAACTACAATAAGAAACTCTTGCAAAGCCAACAATGCAGCTGATAGCGCTAAATCAGTGACTCAAACAAACCAAAGTGGCAGTGTAAAACTATAGCAGGCCGATGCCACATTTGAGCCAATGCAAGGGAATTATATGGCTATATAAGATCCGCAAATCTACTCATCACCTGGAGATTGAATCATAAACCCAAACAGTCAACTCTCTCTGTTTCAGTTCAACTCAGCACATCACACAGATGAGATGGCCCAACCACACCTGATACCTTGAATCTGAAGCTCATGGGGCGAACAAATCACACGTCCTCGGGACGGAATCTAGAGGAGAACCATTCCTATGTTCCCACATTCCCACCGACACCGCGAAATCCTACGCCCAGGGGCGCTGAGATCCAAGCTCCACCTCCCCCAGACGCACAAATCAACAGCCCAACAAGCCGCAACCAGAACACACAGAGATACAAAAAAAGGTAAGGCGCAGCGAGATCGCGGCCGTCGATCTTACCGACAGAGGAGCACTTGCTTCCGCCGGCCTCGAGCGCGGGGACGGCGGCGAGGATGAAGGCGAAGGGCAGGAGGCAGCCGAGCGCGATGACGGCCGGGAAGGCGACGGCGCGCCAGTACCACCCCCCTCCCCCTCCTCCGCCGCGGCGTGCGGCGCCGTGCGGCGGCGGCGGCGGCGGGGGCGGCTGCGGCGCGACGCGCACCTTCATGGAGTCGACGACGCCATTGCTGCTGGAGATGGTGATGCTGCGCATGCTCGGCGAGATCCGCAGCTGCATCCTCCCCCGCCGACGGGAGCTTCGACTCCGGCGGCCTAGGGTTCCGGCGACGGCGGTGGCGAGGCGGTGGCATTGGGCAGAGACATGCTAAATCGCACGGGGGTGATACTAATAGGAGGAGATGGAAAAAAAATGGGAAGATGGAAATGCGCGCGAGGAGTGCAAATACGGAGCGGCGCCGGGGGTCTATCGGCGAAACCCGCAGCGAGCGGCGAGCGCAGGGGATCTTTTGCTTGGGGCGAGGGATTGGGGATTGATTTCTCCCTCTTCCGGGAGGGAGGCGAGGCGGAGCGGCTGCGCGGTGGGGTGGCTGCCCGCCTAGCCTATGCCTATGGGTTGCTCGCTTTCCTTTTGCTGCTCCCCTTCCTCTTCCACCCGGGGGGAGGAGAAACAAAAAAAGAGACAGCGAAACCAGGGGAGAATTTTCGTGTTTTTCTCTCTCTCTTCCTCCTCCCTTTTTTCCTCTTTTTAGTTTTGCTTCAAATTTGCAGGGTTTTCTTCTCTCTCCTTGCGATTAAGTTTAATGGGCTGAATCCAATGCGACTCCCTGTATCGGTTTTCCGAAATATTATTTTGCACTGTTTGATATAAACGTTGCATTGTACATAGAGAGAGAAGTAGTTCGAATAGTGATAGAGAACGGGAAATAGGAAGTGACATTGGACTCAGCCTTAGTATCTGCTTTTATTATTATGGCTTTTATAATTGATTGCAAAATTATGGGTACTCTCCAGTTTGCAAAATGCTTGATATCTTTTATATGAGTGGTTTCTGTGGGGGTTTATTCCCAGCAACCCACCACGGGATGATCCACGCGGAGGTTTTGAGATCGGTAGAGGGTTGGTAAGGAGATCGCGATGGTATACAGAACACAGAAGACAACGATTTAGACAGGTTCAGACAGCCAAATCGCTGAACCCTACGTCCTGTATGGGGTGTACGTGGATTGTATTGCTTGATCGTATGAGCCAAATATGAGCCAAACCTAGGTCGTTGTGACCTAGGGTCTGGCGGCTATGGTTGACATCTGATGGTCGTATGATTGTCGTATGGAGCCTTCGATTACAATTAGCAATCCACGCTGTCTTAGGCCGTGAGCTTCAAGGCATACCACTCGGCCCACCTGGCCTAATGGTTACAATCCGTCATCATAGGACACCCGTGGGTATATGACTTCCATAGTTTCCAAAACACCCCTTTGCCCTCTATTTTTACGCTTCAACAAAACTATTTTTCATAATAAACATACGATTATAAGATTGGGTGTGTCTCCACATCATGTGACTGAAATTTAACATTCCATCCATCACTTTTTTTTCAACCACACGATTTGCATCTAATGGCTAGAAAATGTGATTGATAGATAAAAAAACACACGGTTGAATACACTCCGTCGGATCTTCGTCACACATCCCAAAAATGTGACTGGTATAGAACCAACAAATCAGTCACCTAATGAGAAACAAATTCATCAGTCACCTATCAAAATTACATAACACAATACAAAAAATACAATTCAACAATATAGTAATTTTTGTATATATACGTAGTAATTTAACAAAACAGACACAAAAACACACACAAAACAAATTGACTGATGAATAAACAGAAATATCAGGCGATTGAAGAGGAGTAAATCTGTATAAGATTTAGGTTTCTAATAAACCGGATACTTGTACTCAAAATTGTACATATTGGACTCAAACTTTGTTGAAAGCACTGTCTATATACTTTCAAACTAGGAGGGAGTCAGCACTACTTTCCTTCTTGTGCATGATATGTTGTGTATGTTGGCTTATCAAAATGATCATGGTGTCGTACGCGACTAATGTTCGTGACTATAAACATATCGACATTGATTTTAGCGTGCATGTGTGTACAAGTCACCTTATCAAAAAGCGAATATCCTTCTATTCTTTGCAGGATTTTTTTTTGTCTCTCCTTTCAAAGACCGACTCCATTGTATAACTGATTGTAGCTAACTTATAATGGATCCCACATTAACAATGTATATATCAACTTAGGCCTTTTTTGGCATGGTTTCTTGTGTGGCTTCGATTTCGGCTTCTCATGATTTTAAGTGAAGCTCTACCAAAATTTTTTTAAGAAATGACTTCACAAGAAAAGTCATAGAGAAAAGAAATCATTTTTACACTAGAAAAAAGAAACTACTAGAACATAGTTTCTCCGCCTTCTTTGACTCATGAATTGAAGCCATTTCTAAAAAAACCCTACCAAATGGGACCTTAGTTCATTGTATACCAATTAAACAAGCATTACATCAGCAAGCGAAAACGACTCATAATCATGGTATTTTGACTTAGCCATCTTTTTCTGATATTCCACCAAAGTGACGCGTAATGGACGAAGTTAGCGGCAATATTTTCATCCTCTACCAGTATACCCACCCATTTACTCCGCGTCTATTGATCAAACCGTGTCAACCTGATGGAGTCTGAATGCCTTGTAGCGCTAGTAGCTAATTTCTTGGAAGGCAGGGAAACGAGCTAGGCCGAGAAGAAACCAACGGCCGAGTCCTGAATTGAAAACTGAAAAGGGACCCTCGAATGAGTGTGAGCAGGTGGAACTAAACGATCAAGGCTTGAAGCTGTCAAATTGACTCACCCGACAGCGATTCCCCATCGACCACGAAGAAAGAAACGTCCATGTACAAACCCGCGGTTTTGGTTTTTCCTATCATTTTTTATCAGAATTCGCTGCTATTAAATTTGTGCGTAATTATCCTTGAATTTTTTTTTTCATTTGCATCGTAAAAGAAAGAACCTGTCCATCGGCGCGAAAAATGTGATGGTTGTTGCGAGGGAGAGACAAAAATAAAACCTCGTTTTGGGATTTCTTCCGCACCGACAGATTTCGTCCCTGTTGATCGCTCAAGCTGACCTGCAAACCAGCTCGCTCATCGGCCGAGGCTGCCAATTGGAACGTGGAGGCAGGTGTTACCGACGGTTTGTGCTGGTTTGACCGCTTACTGATACAGCACAGACACGAGATCGAGGTCACGGTAGATAGATTGATCTTGAACGCGAGTAAATCATGGAGAATGATCATGGAGAATGGCGTGCATGTCTCGCCTCCCTATTTAGGCTAGGGTCACCAGAAAGTGGATATGGATGTAAAAAACACTGTTTGCGCGCTGTACATAGAGTGAAAAAACACTATTTACGCACTGTATACAGTACGGATGCACGCTCTGGTGACCATAGTCTCACAGCTGCTGTCGTGCAGTGCAGCTGGGCAGGTGATATGCTAGTGCCCACCCATGCATACAACAGAAGATGGTCCGAGGCTGCGGCTGTAGAAGTGGCGCCTACATGCCTACACGTCTACATCTACTTGTGCCACACAAATACGAAAAAGAAATCGTGTAGAAAATGCCCAAAGGAGCAGACATTTCCGTCGCCTTTTTAGAAAACAAATAGCACTATAGTAGCAACTAGCAAGTAGGAGTAGCAAGGCACTTCGCGGCCATGCCATGCAGATGCAGTCATGCAGTGGTTTTGATGGGTCCGATCTACGGAGTGCACGTTCCTCCGTTCCCTAGCATTCAGATCTGGCTTCTGCTACTTAACCTACTGCTCGGCTGCTCGCATATCGGTGAGCTAACCACGTGCCCGCGGCATAAAATACAGCGCCGATTACCTTGTTTATTACGCTAATGGCACCCCCAGGCACGCAGTTGCTGTATTATTCTACTACTCCTAAGTTCTTTTTAGTTTCTAGCATTGCGGTGTGCGACTTGTGCCGGCTGGGCCTTATATTTCAGTATAAACATCCCAATGCCAAATCTATTCGGTTAGACCGAGCCAGCAGCTCATGCATCCGGTGAGACAAAGAACTGTTCCAACTGCTTCTCCCTCTGTGAACAGTGTTGCTACAGTGTCGTTTTGTACTATACCCGGCCATTTACTCGGACTGCTAGACTCGGTCTTAATAACTTACTACTCCCTCTGTCCCAGAAAACAAGTCATTCTAGGTTTGTCCTAAGTCAAATTTTCTAAAGTTTAACCAAATTTATACGAAAAAGTATAAATGTTTATAGTACCAAATGAGTATTGTTAGATTCCTTATCACATATATTTTCATTATATATCAATTTAGTTCTATAAATGATGATATATTTCTTTATAAATTTGATCAAACTTTACAAAGTTTGATTTAAGACAAACCCAAAATGATTTTTTTTTTTGGGACGGAGGGAGCTAGGTAAATGTGGTCTCTCCCTACTGTATAGGAGTTGTGTTGTGCAGAGATCTGTGCTGGGGGCTTGGGTCCCTTGCTTTCAGTGAACTTTCAGTTCTTTTGGGAAGGGGGGAACAAGGGCGATTGATCAAACAGATGGAGCGCTTTAAGTGGTGACAAGGACTGAATTCAATATGCTTCCTTGTCTGAGGGGAGGCAGGCCGTTTGGTTCGGTGGTGGTGGTTTTGGTGCTCTGGGGTTGGTAGCTGGTAGCAGTACCTGGTGGTCTTGCTAGCACTAGCAGCCACTGGTGTGATGACTGACGGACTAGAAGGAAGCAGGAACACTGGACCTGAAGATAAGCAAAGACATGGTGGCGTCTGACCATCTGTTCATCAGAAATAAGTTTCGATCGTTTTCTGCTTAATTAATTAATAGCTCCCCTTTTAATTAACTACTTACAACTGTTCTCCAAACAACTCCACGATCGAACCATAGCAAACCTCATACATCTATCGATCCCGTTCTTCAGGCGACCCCATGCATGCAAAGGGGTATCCTATCAGCTATCATCACCAGATTCTGATGACGCCCGCATCCATCACAGCGCTGGACCCGCCGCCGTCCATGGCTTTGGTTGCTGTTGGTGTTTGGTGGCAAAACAACAACGCCAGAGCTGCCGCGAGCTCCGGCCCCTAGGCGACCTCATGCCACGCAGAGCAGGCAGACGCAGTGGCAAGTAGGCAGGCAGAGGAAAACAAGCGAAAAAACAACCTTGGATTGGGTTGGTCCCTCCGTGGCTGCAGCCGTGGCAACCATATCCAACAGGCTCATACACAGTCATACTACTGTACCTATGCTTCTTCAGGGGTGGTGCATGAGTCATGAAAGTATTAGTTTAATGTTAATCTAAGAATCAAAAGCGCGTAATCCTAGGAAGCAACACTCACCAGTTCGTGTCGGCAAACCTAACCCTCCGACATTTCCCTGAGCTCCCTCTGCAGATCACATGCCTCTTTATGTAGTACGTATGCATCATCGGTTTATCACAAGACTTCTTACCATCATGCAGCAGTGTTAAGCAGTTGCATTTTCTGCTGCTCATTTACTATCTCCCGAAACTCTTTTTTTTTTAACTGCTAGAGTAAAGTTATTACAAGTATGATGAACAGATGAAGCAACTGGGCCTCTAATGGACCACAATCCTGAGAGGGAAGCATCAGAAGACTGCAGGGCATAAAAAAAGCCTGTGCTGATACTGTGGTCTGCACATCAAGCAATTGCCCCCCTGTGCGCATGTCAATATGCCATTGCCATCCAGTGATGGTTGTCCTCCATGTGCCTTGCATTGGGCAGCTCCAAGCCTGAGACAACTCTTTTGATCCAGCAAAAATGGTAGCACTGGTCCACTGGATTTGCGAGGGAATTGGAGAACTGGACCATTGGGTGGATAATGACACTTCACATTGCTGGAAAACTGAAGGGAAATGTTTCGCTAAGGCAAAAAGATTAAGAATGCCAGTGCGGCCAGCCGGCCACTACCATTGACCGGGATACTGACTATATTCAGAGTTCAGAGATCAATGACAAACTGGTACATTGGTGTTATGATAATGGGCTGTGTATCTATTCAGCTGAAGATTTTTTTTTTTTTGAAGGCACACCGGGGGACGAAAAGTCCCCATCTGAATATATATTCCACAAATGCCGGCCGGAGCCGGAAATGGAACAATGGTACAAAAGCGGGTCACAACCCCAGAGTTACAAGTAGGGGTGGAGAAAGAGATGACGACAACAACAACAAAAAGCAACGCCACCATTCTCTTGTGAGCATTGCAACCAAACGTCATACTTGCCCGTTTGACAAAGATCGTTGCCCTACCTCGCCACCCCTCGTAGCTATGCCTCGCTACTGCCGCCCTCCAACATCCAGAGGAAGGAAAGAGGATTGAAGGACTGCCACAGTAGAGAGGGGACTCAGAGCATGAGGAGCACACTAATCTTAGCGTCACAGGAAACTACGAGCTTCCGTGGAGATTGGTGGCACCATGTAAGCACATCCGAGGCTCAACCTACTGCCCTTCGACGCCCACCTAGGTAGGGAAGCCTCGATGGAGGGAGGGTCAGCCACCCCTCGAGGGGGAGCGCACCCGGCATTTAATTTGGCACCACCAACAAGAAGGCCGGCGACAAAGAAGAGGAACTAGAGGCAAGCCCACGCTGAACCTTGGACGATGCACCTGCATACAACACGATGGAGGAGAGGGAGCGACCGACGCAATCCTGTGGACTTGTGCAACCACAAGAACCTCTAATGCAACGCCTGCGAGTAGGAATGCGACGCTAGGGGCACCACCGTCGCACGTCCGGCAAAGCCGAACTGGGTTTTCACCGAGAGGTGCGTTGTGGACAGAGTGGAGACGGGGTGGTGACGACGACGCCTCCAGGAAGTACATGGCGGCCACAGCCGCCATCGTCGCCGGCAGCCATATGAAAGTCGTGCACAGCTTTCGCCTCGACCTCCCCGCAACCACACCACCACAGACAACCACCACAACCAAAAGTTTGAGCTCGCAGGTGGTGGTCCACGCGCGCCAGCAGCAGCCACGGCCGCTGTTCGTCGCGCGCATCCTGCAGCGGCCACCGCACCACGGAGGCCAGCGACGGATCTGTCCCCCAGCCGGGTCGGCGGCTGCAAGGCCAAGGCGCTGCGCCGCCGCGCCCGCTAGGTCGACGAGGAGGCCAAGGCGGGAGGCAGGAGGCCCGGATCCGTGGACCCATGGGTGCAGAGCTCGACGACGGGCCATAGCCGCGCCCACCGCGCCGCCGCACCACCACAGCCCGCCGCACCCGCCGGACCGGCGAGGAGGCCAGGAGGGAGGCAGATCTGGCCCCTAGAGGCCTGGATCCGACGCCCCGTCGCCCTGGCAGAGCTCGCCATCGGCGGTAGAAGAGGCGTAGGGAAAGGGAGGTGGAAGGGGAGTGAGTGGGGGAGGAAGGGAGAGGCCGCGACGGTGGCCACCTTTGGGGCCCCACCGCTGGCCGGCGGCAGCGGCCGGATAGCTCACGGGCGGGGGCTGGCGGAGGGGCGGCGCGGTTCGCCCCCGAGTCGCCCGAGGGTCGGCCGACGCGGGGACCTGTTTCTTTTTCCCCGGAACAAAAATAATGCTTCAGCTGAAGAATTTGGACGAAATACTACACATAAGCGCCGATATTTCCAACAGTGGCGACACATCTATCCGGACATGGATTCTGAGATGCTTCCAATGTCTTGAAATGCAGTAATCATGGTGCAACAGTATCAGTTCAGAAGGGATCTCCGGCTGCTCTCACCAGAGTGTCCATTTGGGGTGCCCAAAATATTGTTTTGCACTGTATACAGAGAGGAAGGTACTTGTAACAGTGGAAGTGCGAAGTGGGATAGGCCTTCTGGTAAGAGCAGCCTCAGGATACCAAAAAAGCAGTATGGACCACTAACAACAAAGTTAATATTATGCTACAGTATACAAATTACCTTCTAGGAGGTAAGAAGACAAATAAATCATAGCCCTTAATTAATAAGACAAAAATATAAAAACAATAAAAGAAACTGAAAATCCTAGTATCCCTAGCCGAAATCTCCGCAGCCATGTATTCACGTGCTCCTTCGATCATGGCGCTGGTTCGTTTATCATGGTTATCGTGGCCGATGGCAAATCAAGGGTTGCGGTTAATTGTGTTTAGTATCTGTCATGTCTGGAACATTATAAAAGGCACCTCTCATTCAGAATATCACGTATTATAGAATTTTTTTGACACGCTCAAAAACAATTGTTACATTCAGTGCGTTCAAAAATAATTGTGGTTGCGGTTAATTGTGTTTAGTATCTGTCATGTCTGGAACATTATAAAAGGCACCTCTCATTCAGAATATCACGTATTATAGAATTTTTTTTGACACGCTCAAAAACAATTGTTACATTCAGTGCGTTCAAAAATAATTGTTACATTACGCGTGATTTATACAGTTAATAATAGACATAAAAAGATTGTTGCCTTGAAAACTGGTGGCATATGTCTGTGTGTAGTTGTAGGTCTGTTGGTGTACGCGTGGTGTGAGTAGGGTGTGCGTGTGTAGTGGTGGAGTACGTTGTGTACATGAGCAGATACTACAGCTGTACCCAGATGAGAGGCGTCAAAAAAAAAAAAAAACTGGTGGCATATAGCACGATTGATAAAATATTGGCTGTTTTTCCTTAGAAGGTCATGTACCATAGGATCTTTTGTCACGTTAAAAAAAAATCTAAATGGTTCACCTTTGTCTAGGTTGTTAGATCTAAAAGGATCGCTGCTTTTAAAGAAAGGTAGAAAACCAGATCACGCCATCATGGCAGATAGATATTTTCCATACTTAATTATTTAATCTATTACTTCTTGAGAGGTAATACTTTATTTAATCAACGGTCCATATTAGTTTTAGTGTACCGTAGTAGAGGCCCCCTTTTTTCTAGGAAACAGGAGGGGTTGCCCCCTACTGATAGATTAAAAAGCCAAAAAAAGGAAGTAGGGAAAGGTAATGCATACGGTTTAGCAGAAGAACTGAAGTGAAAAACCGCGGCGTGCCGTGGTGCACATAGTTGTTTCCTAAAAAAAAAACTTCTGTTCAGAATTGAATGACATGTCTGGAATGCTGTGATTTCGCTTGAATTTTCTGCAAGTTTTAAATGACTCAACTGTAGTAATATTCGCCAAGATGAGAAGGGAGTGTGCGGTTCAGAATTTTAAAGAGCTGTGACTTAGGTGTCCCTTTTCTTGGGTAGACCCAGCTTGGTATTAACTGATTCTCCTCCCCACATGCCCACGCTTTCATTGATGCCACCAAAATTGCTTCCAAAAAGGCCAGATCATATCCAGTGGTCTAAACAAGAATATCATTGGCCACTGGTTGTGCCAGAACTGTCGGTGCCATGAGATGCGATGGCGGACCTGGAGAGCATCTCCATCATACAGGAAAGATACAGGGTAAACAATACAGCCTGTACACTCATGTAATGATGGCAGCGGCCTTTACTATTTACTGATTCCCCCCCTCTTTTTTTCAAGAGACTTTTTGCAAATTAAAAAGTGTCACTGAACAGTGCGTTGAAAAACACAGCTACATATATGCCTAAAAATAATCGTGGTCTCTGTAGTTTACTGCAGGACCCAAACTAGCTTGGCTAAACTAAAATGTCAGCATCAGGCAATTCCAGAACCTTGTGCGTTCCTTTTGATCTGGCTCCTGGCCTGAAGTGGTTTCCTTCGATGTACCTGCAGCAAGCAAAGAGAACTTCAATAACTGTGCAGTAGAAGTAAAATAGAATTGAGATTCTGAAGCCAACTTACAGCTCCTTCAGAAAAGGATGCTTGTATAACCCTTCGGGTATCCTCCCAATGAAGTTGTTATTGTCCAAGTACCTGCCACAAACCATGGTAACATGAAAACATCAGAACCAAATGAATGCTAAAGAACTACACAATGATCATTCCTCTCCGTATAAGATCTGACAAAAATTATGCAGTGATACTCACAAATAAATCAGCCTTGGAATGTGAACTAGCTTAGGAGATATTGATCCGATCATCTTATTATTGGACAAATGCCTGCAGAAGGTATAAGGATGATCAGATGACCTAGTATTTCTTTTTAAAGGAAAATTTGATGATGCAAAATGTCTACTGCTTCAGATAAAACTTACAAAATCTCGAGATTTGTCAAATCTGCAATCTGATCTGGCAGCACACCAGTCAATTCATTATTGTTAAGGTATCTGTGGACACAATTTAGCAGTCAACAATGGAAGATGGCACCCACCATTGAGGGGAGAAGGATGAATTTGGTAATTGGTAGCATTCTATATCTCTACTTACAGATTTCTCAAGGAGGGGAAGCCATTCCCATCGCCGATAAGATCCCTAAGAGTGCCTATCAGGTGGTTGTTGCCAACATCACTGCAAAACGAGAACTTATGATTTACCACAACCCCACAACATCTAAAGACCAAGATAGCCATATATTGAGGTAGTAGATGTAACTTGGTTTTGTTTCTAAAGACATTTTTCTTTTCCCTGTGAACAAGAAATAGAAGGAACCAGGTAGGATGTTTACAGGTGACGTAGGTTCTTTAGAGTTCCAAGTTCAGGAGGAATCCGCCCCGTAAAGCGGTTCTCATGAAGATAAAGATAACGAAGTTCGGGCAGATTTGCAAGCTCCACTGGGATCTCGCCTTTGAAATTATTGAAGCTCAAGTACCTATAGAGTTCCAAATACCATTTAGGAAAAAAAATCAAAAGGGAAACATATCGACTCAGTACATCCCAAAAACGAACTTACAAGTGTGTCAGTTTCTTTAGTTCACCAATTTCGGGCGGAAGCACATCTTGAAGCTTATTCCACCTCAGGTTCCTAAGATTACAAGTACATTTGCTTAGCAACTAAGTACATTTGCTTAGCAACTATGCTCAAATTAGCCATGGACACAAAAGGTGAAAAAGTAGTAACAGTACAGTATTGATTCAAGGGCATTTTTTATTATCTGATGACAGTAGGACACTTGAGGGTGCAGAGAATAAGAGACTTATGTAGCAATAGGAAACTTATGTTTGTCCAAATTTTATTGGGCACAAACCAAACAGGCCCTAAATGCTTGACATGAAAGCATGTACCTCAGCAGTCAGTATGCACAGATATATTCCATACTTACAGTATCCTGAGATGTTTCAATCGTCCAATCTGCGGAGGAATCGGCCCCGTCAACTTGTTATTGTGGAGATCCCTACAATTGAATAATTAAGTTACATAATGGTTTGAGGATACAACAAAGATGTTTTACTGCAGACCTTCACAGGATAACTCGATAGTAAGATTTTTTCAGTCTCTGATATTTTTTGGATGGGAAATGGAATGTGCTACGGTACACTAAAAGAACTGTGGACCGTTTATTTTGATAGATCTCGATGGATAAAACAAGGTATTACCTCCTACGAAGTAATACTTAAAATATTGATAATTAGATAAGTACTAATAACTAACTGCCTTCACGATCTGGCGGCCTGCTGCGTAAGTCTCGCGATCTGCTGCCTGCTACGTACGTGGTGCTTGTGTTAACGTGACAACTCTGTTTTTTAGGATTGAAATTTGAATGAGTGACAACGTGACTGCTTGTTGAATGAACGTGACAACGTGACTAGCTAAGTGCTTGTGTTAACGTGACAACTCTGTTTTTCAGGTTCGAAATTTGAATGAGTGACAACGTGACTGCTTGTTGAATGAACGTGACAACGTGACTATCTAGTTTGTCTCAAGCAACCTGTTGAACAAACGCAGCGACTAATTAACAAACGCGACTTGTGTTTGTAGACTTGTAGTAGTAGTTTTTTGTTAACAGCCGACGTGCCCTTATATATCTTAGAAGGTACATATTAATACAAATATTTTGTATCAAATACAGATAATAGTTTTTTAAAAAAAAGAAAGGTAGAGATCCTCCTTCTCTGAAAGGTAGAGATCCTCCTTCTCCCGAGAGTCTCCTGCAGCGGAACTGCAGTTCCCTTGGCATGGAAATCGCGCGATGCGGAGTCGTTGGGGAGAGACATACGGTCTTTTCCTATTTTTATTCTTTTTCTCATTTAATTTATTAGGTAGTATTTATTTTATCTTGTCTTAATTCAATGGTCTAGATCTGTTTGAAGTCTTACCTTTTAAGAGGTAACTTGTGTACCGTAGCACAGCCCCAAAGACAAAGACAGATAAACAAAACAGAAGCTGATATAAGTAACTAGTGGCAATGATTCAGGGATAAATCTAGCTTTCCATTGTAGTCAATGATCTCTCCAAACTCAGGGAGCATAGCACAGCAGACATCGAACTTGAAATTTTCTTTTATAGTATATAAATCTAGCAGAAGCCTTGACATGCACACTCTCAGTCTCTTAGTAATGGTTATCTTAAAACCGTCACATAATCAATAACAAGTATATGAAGAGCATGGACTCCAATCAGGTAGTATTATACTCCCTCAATTCCAAATTGTAGGCCGTTTGTCTTTTTGGACGTTAACTTTGGCCAGTCGCCTTATTCAAAAAAAAACTTTAGAATTATTATTTATTTTTACTATGTTTTAGTTACCATACAATATACTTTTAAGTATAACTTGAAATTTTTTAATTTTTACAAACTTTTTGAATAAAACGAATGGTCAATGTTTATGCCCAAAAAAAGTCAAACAGCCTACAGTTTGGAATAGAGGGAGTGTCAAACAATTAAGACAGGTCAACAACATTGTCATGTGTCTCAAGATGCTAATATCGAACATAAGAATAAAGCAGCAATGGCAAGGAAAAGGTTCTTACAGTTTTCTTAGATCCAATAGGTTAGTTACTGCTGTTGGGAAAGGACCAACTATCGATACAGCATATACTTCCCTGAAACAAGATAAACAATAGGGTACTCAGTTGAAATCCATAGCCAGCACACATGTAATGGTCATAGATGATAATTATCTTTATCTCCAGCCATGAAAAAAAATCCATATTTGACAAATGACGAGTAGATAGTACTGTCTTGTTCTAGCGACAGCTTTCTTTTAAGTTGTAGGATTTTTGTTTCGTAGCTTTAATAAAAAAACCTGAAATGGCTGCAGCATGGAGATATAGGTATAGACAAATAGTTTTTCTGACGATATTAGCAGAGTGAGGAGTCGTTTAAATTTACTAGGAGATAAACAGTTTCCTATGTTGGAGCAAAACAGAATTTTCGAATTTTAGCCATTGGGGCTTCAAGTCTTGCATTCTTTTCTCTTTGGAAAGAACCTTTGATATTGTATAATAACTTCAAATGCTTATGTGACATGACAGTAGACAAGGTACAATCAAGAAAATGACATAA
The DNA here is from genome assembly GCA_022530915.1 of Paspalum notatum. Lineage (NCBI taxonomy): Eukaryota > Viridiplantae > Streptophyta > Magnoliopsida > Poales > Poaceae > Paspalum > Paspalum notatum. The sequence goes on from CM039684.1 coordinate 6,300,468, forward strand.
TGATTCTTACAGTTCCGTCACAACTCTGTAATCCCCTTGCTGAGAACATGTCACACCAGACCAGGGGGGTAGATCCCCATGCCCACAAGGGTCATCACCGACCCATGAGTATACAACTCTCCAGCCTAGTGAAGATTTGATCTCATTCAATGCTTTCACTGCACAAAGAAGACTGATTTTAGTTCAAACATTTAAGCACATTTAAGCACCGAGCACCTACTGAATAGTTCGCTGACGATGCTAAGTCTGATTCATGTCATCGAGCACTACTAGGAAATGGCACACTAGACAGTGAATGATAGGCTTTGTGTACAATCGTTCAGTTACAACTGAACCACAAAGTTTTGTCAGTCACCCCTTTGTACTTTTTCCGCCCCAATTCTGAAACAAGTATATGCTATTATATGAACTAAAATCATCACCAGAAATGAGAAACTACAAAATGGGTCCCATCCCACTGTTTTGACAGAGTTTGTGGAATAGCAGTATATTAAATGGCTCCAGAAATGCACAGCCGATCCCATGACTGTAAGCTACCAGCAGAGCAGAAGCCCAATTCAGCGCGGCTGGGTCAGATCTCCAATGGCGCGGCCAAAAGAACCGATCTTTCTTCTGTGACGCCCGAGTCGCAGAAAGCAAAGCAGCCAGGAGTTCACGGGCGGGATCGAGGAGGGGGGGGGGGGGGGGGGGTGGGGAGGGAAGAGTCACGTACCGTCTCTCTTCACCGTCTTGCCCCGCGCCGAGCCGGCCAGCAGGAAGAGGAGGAGGAGAGATACGGCGCGGGCGAACGACGCCGCGGCCATGGATGAAGCAGGCACGAGCAGAGCGCGCTAGTGGTGGCGCAGCGCGCGGCCGGGCACCATAAGAGAGGAGAAGGGGAGCGGCCGAGCGGGAGGGGATGGTGGTGGCGCTGGCGCCGCACCGCGAGGTCCGGTCCGGGGGAGAGGGGGTGTAGTGGGAGTGGGACTGTGGGAGTGGGCGCGTGGGTTGGGCAGGCGCTCGCGCATTTCTCGACTCTAGCCGCGTCGGTGGGTTGGGCAGGCTGCAGGTCCGGTCGTGGCGTTGGGCGGGTGCGGCCGGTGGAATGCCGCCAAACGGAAAGCGCGGCGGAAATCCACGAGATCGCCTTTCGTGCGAGGAAGCGTGGGCGTTCCGGTTGCTGTCGCGATCTACCGTGGCCGTGGCACTGCCTGTTTCTACCTGACTGAGCTGAGATTGTATTCACCGCAACACATAAGCTAAAAATTCACGGGAACGAAGGTACGGACTACGGAGCAGCACTAACCTTAGCAGCTTGTCGGGGGAACGATAGTGTATACTGTACGTATACGTTTGCGATGGTGGTACGCAGGTGTGTGAGCGTATAGTTTATCACACCACGCCAAACCTAGCTTACGGTAGTTTTAGAAGGACGGGGAAAACAAGTGTTTTTACTGTTTGGATTTTGGGCCTCGAGTCTACGAGTAAGAGGAGCTGGGGAACAGGGGAAGGCCACAAGCAGGCTCCGGCCCGTTGCGCCAATTGCCCAGGCGTTCTCTATAGCCCATGGGCTTCCAGCCTTCCACCACCAGAGAACGCTCACGCGTGGAAGTGGAATGCAATGCCGATCAAAATTTGGAGAATTGTTACCGATTTTGCTAGGGAGGGAAAATAGATTTCGATATAGTTCCGTTGATTTTTTTAAAGTAAAACGTTTCATATTACTTTCAGTTCTATTCTTTACATGAAGCGTTCAAAGCTATTTTTTGCTTGACTAGTGTGAAATTTTATTTTTATTACAACCCCTGAAGAACCTGCTCGAAATTATGGCTGTTGTGCATGTTTCTTGATTTCTTATATATAATGATGATTTAGTGCCAGTCTGAGTTATAGAGATTGTTAGTTAGTAACTTAGTGTTGCTCCGCATATAGTATTTGGTGCCTTTGTGCCAAATTGTAAGGGGCTCTAGAATTTGAGTAGATTCATATAATATTTTATATGCATGTTTAGATTTATCTACATCTATATAAACATGGACTGAGAAAATAAAGATCAAAACCTCTAACAATTTGGGACGGATAAATTTTTACGTATTGTAGATGAATGTGCTTGTGCTTTTATGCAGTTTATTTGTGGTGGTATATGAAATCATATTTAATATTCTACGTGTAATGTCATACACTATATACACGACAAAATGCTATCAAAATCTTTCGTTTCCCGACTAAGCAAATATTATTCCCACTAGTACTTAGCGAAATCTAGGTGGGTATAACCAGAATTTAGACAAAAAATCTTTTTTATATTGATTCTACCTTTTAGCCATAAAAAGTAAAAAAAAGGAAAAATCGTTTAAAACTACAGTTGCAAAACTTGGGTCGCCGTCGGCGAACAAAACTCACGTCCAACGCCGCCAGGACTTGCGCCAACCGACACGCGGTCAACCCATCTGCCGACTCGCCGTGACTTGCCCTGCCGGCTGGCGATTGGCAGGCGGCCGGGCATGGCGCCCCAGGTGGAGCCGCGTACGAGCCCGTCGGTTCATCAGAATGGGCTGCCCGCCGCGAGGGCACGGCAGGGGCGCACGGGGCCAGACCAGACTGCCAGAGGCAGACACCAGAGACCAGACCACGCGGTTCGCTGGTTCGCGGCACTCGTGGCGTAGGCGTAGCGTAGCCTGCGTAGGTTCGCGGCGTTCGCATACGCGGATCCGCTGCCTATTTTAAGCTGCTCATTTCTTCCTGCCCCCTCCAGGAGTCATCAGGTCCGGAGACTTCGCTTCCCCTCCACCCTTCTTCCTCAGGCAGATCCAGATCTCGCGGCGAGAGGAAGAAGAGACCGTGGGTGTCGGATAGTTCAGTGCTTCAGGAGGTATGCCCTCTTTCTCTCCATCCTTTTTCTGTTCCGGCAAACTCCACCTAGCCGCTAGCCAGCCAGTGAGACCATTTCTGCTCTGAGCCCTCTATTTGCTGTGAGCCTGTGACCGAGCACTGAAAATCGGAACTTCTCGTTCTCGGATGGGTGTTCCGAGCCTCCGACCATCCACTGGATCCAGATTGAGTTTGTCATGTGCTGTTCAGTTCATTTTCTATTTCCATTTTTTTGGGGCGAGAGGTCAACCGAATGTCAGATCTCCACTGCGCATCATGGTTTCGAATTTCTGCACTGAAATTGGTGTTGAACATGATTATTTACTACAGTATAAGTAGTTCACACAACCCTGCACTGAACTAATTTGATGGCTTATACGGTCATTTCTCAAAATAAGTTTTGTGCTCAGAGTTCCTTGTTCCTTGTTCATGTATGACCACTAAAAAAAGCTAAGGTTTTTGGCTGATATTTGGTAATCTGAAGTATATACATGAATTGGCATGACCGCCACCGGCACTGCTGGCAGCATTGGTGGCTACCTTTATAGACTCCTGACCAGATGCACGGCATACACTGCTTCCTACTGTGTCCTTAGTTTAGTTTGTTAAGATTTTGATTATCTGTTTGCCACCGCTAGCTTTTCAGCAAATAAACTGTTTTGTCAATGCCGATGACAACCAGAAAGCTTGCATGATTAACTGTCGCTATCGATGTCTTCACTTTACTATAGTTCTTTTATCGCTCCCAAATTCTTTTCCTGGAAATATCTGAGAGAATAAATAATTCAGGAGTCTTTGTGCATAACACAAGCCATATAAATTATGTTCTTTTCACGGATGCTTACTGAGATTACTAATGCTGTACTACCTCCATTCGATAATACTTGACGTTCCAACCAACTATTTGAACTAGAAATAGGCTAGAAAATGCTGTCTGAACGTCAATTAAATAAAAATAGAGGGAGTACAGTTAAAAAAAAGACTACTAATGATATTATTCTCATTTTCCGCCTGCAGTAACTTGGATAGATTAAGCAAGATGGTTAAGATATGCTGCCTTGGCGCTGGATATGTTGGTGGCCCAACCATGGCTGTCATTGCGCTGAAATGCCCTGCTATTGAAGTTTGTGTTGTCGACATTTCTGTTCCACGCATTGCAGCATGGAACAGCGACCAGCTCCCTATTTATGAGCCAGGCCTTGATGAAGTGGTCAAGCAATGCCGTGACAGGAACCTCTTCTTCAGCAATGACATTGAGAAGCATGTTGCTGAGGCTGATATCATCTTTGTCTCTGTGAACACCCCAACCAAGACCCGTGGTCTTGGGGCTGGCAAAGCTGCAGATCTAACCTACTGGGAGAGTGCAGCCCGCATGATCGCAGATGTTGCCAAGTCTGACAAGATTGTTGTTGAGAAGTCCACTGTCCCTGTCAAGACTGCTGAGGCCATTGAGAAGATCTTGACACACAACAGCAAGGGAATTAACTTTCAGATCCTCTCAAACCCAGAGTTCCTTGCAGAGGGCACAGCAATTGAGGACCTTTTCAAGCCTGACCGTGTGCTCATCGGTGGTCGGGAGACCCCAGAAGGCCAGAAGGCTGTTAAGGCCTTGAAAGATGTGTATGCTAATTGGGTCCCTGAGGATCGCATTCTCACAACTAACCTATGGTCTGCTGAGCTGTCCAAGCTTGCAGCAAATGCCTTCTTGGCTCAGAGAATCTCTTCGGTGAATGCCATCTCAGCTCTGTGTGAGGCTACTGGTGCCAATGTGGCAGAGGTGGCCTATGCTGTAGGCAAAGACTCAAGGATCGGACCTAAATTCTTGAATGCTAGTGTTGGTTTTGGAGGTTCCTGCTTCCAGAAGGATATCCTCAACCTCGTGTACATCTGTGAGTGCAATGGACTCCCAGAGGTCGCGAACTACTGGAAGCAGGTTATCAAGATTAATGACTACCAGAAGAGCAGGTTTGTGAACCGTGTGGTGTCTTCCATGTTCAACACTGTATCTGGAAAGAAGATTGCAGTGCTCGGCTTTGCATTCAAGAAGGACACCGGTGACACAAGGGAGACTGCAGCCATTGATGTCTGCAAGGGCCTTCTTGGAGACAAGGCCAAGATTAGCATCTATGACCCTCAGGTGACCGAGGACCAGATCCAGCGGGATCTCTCGATGAACAAGTTTGACTGGGACCACCCGGTCCACCTGCTGCCAATGAGCCCAACCGCAGTGAAGCAGGTTTCTGTGACCTGGGATGCGTATGAAGCCACCAAGGGGGCACATGGTATCTGCATTCTAACCGAGTGGGATGAGTTCAAGACACTCGACTACAAGAAGATCTATGACAGCATGCAGAAGCCTGCATTCTTGTTTGACGGCCGCAATGTTATTGACGCAGAGAAGATGCGGGAGATCGGCTTCATTGTTTACTCCATTGGAAAGCCCCTTGACCCCTGGCTCAAGGACATGCCTGCCGTGGCTTAAGTGGTAGGAATCCTAGACAAAATGTTACTGGTTGTTCGATGACTCCACAGTTTACATCGACATTGCTTGCCCTTTCATCTGGTATAGTGGGTCATGTAGGTCACAGTGAACAGTGGTCGTTTGCCTTGTGTATTTTGGCTGTAATGTACTTCATACGGATTGTGCTCTGTTGACCGATTACAGATCAATGAATATATAATAGCAAGAGTAAAGAGTTATCAGATTGTCTCTATATATTTTCACTAATGTATATCAGCGCTTGAGTATTCGAAGCTGTAATCACAAAATGCTGTAATCTGCTGTGCAACACTCAATACTGGAATGCAGTTATGCGCTGCTGGTAAAACTGAATTCTGTTAATAAGCTATTCGTTGATTCATATTGGCAGGGGGTTACAGAAGAATCCAATTGCTACATGTGTGTTGCACAGTATTGGCCTCTCGACAAACTGGCAAAAGAAATGTCTTTTTTTTTTAATGTTTGCAAAAGAAATGTCACGACTGACCAGTATTTATTATCACTCACAAGTCACAGCATGAATGGATTAATCTCTATTATCTGTGGATATGTATGTACCTGAGGTTGGTAGATCCAAGAAATGCCATGCGCATGTCCTGTCAGTTAGCGAACTTAACAAACAGTCATAGAACGTTTCGTATTTGCCGCCGCCATTCACTATGGACACTATCTTTTCTTTGCCAACGGAATCACCATCTTTGCGTTCCAAGGGGTACAAGTGTACAACGCCTCTATATGACCATTGCGCATTTGCATGTGCCATCACCGCTCAGCGCTCATCCGACCACCACCGCCAAGTGCCAACGCAGCTCTCCTCGTGCCAACCTGCGCGCGCCATGCGGCCGTCATCGTCGGTAGCGTCGTCGGGGGACACGGGGGCGACGCCGCGCATGTTCTTCATCCCGTTCCCGACCCCGGGCCACGCGCTGCCGATGTCCGACCTCGCCCGCCTCTTCGCGTCCCGCGGCGCCGACGCCACGCTCGTCCTCACGCGCGCCAACGCCGCCAGGCTCGGCGGCCCCGTCGCCCGCGCGGCCGCCGCTGGCCTCAGCATCCGTATCCACGCGCTCACGCTGCCTGCCGAGGCCGCCGGGCTCACGGGTGGCCACGAGAGCGCCGACGACCTCCCCAACCGCGAGCTCGCCGGGCCATTCGCTATCGCCGTCGACCTTCTCGCGCCTCTCTTCGCCGATCTACTCCGACGCCACCCTCCCGACGCTGTGGTGTTCGACGGCGTCCTTCCGTGGGCGGCCACCGCCGCCTCGGAGCTAGGCATCCCGCGCTACGCGTTCACGGGCACGGGGTGCTTCGCGCTCTCGGTGCAGCGCTCTCTGCTGCTCCACACCCCGCAGAACGGCGTGGCGTCGGACACCGAGCCGTTCCTCGTGCCGGGCCTCCCCGACGCGGTGCGGCTGACCAGGTCGAGGCTCGCCGAGGCGACGCTCCCGGGCGCGCACTCGCGGGAGTTCCTGAACCGCTTGTTCGACGTCGAGCGCGCCACGGCCGGGTGGGTCGTCAACTCGTTCGCGGACCTCGAGCAGAGGTACATCGACCACTACGAGAAGGACACGGGGAAGCCGGTGTTCGCCGTGGGGCCGGTCTGCCTCGTCAACGGCGACGGCGACGACACACTGGAGCGCGGCCGCGGCGGGGCGGCCGACGCAGCCGCCGAGGCCGCGCGCGTGCTGAGTTGGCTGGACACGAAGCCCGCGCGGTCGGTTGTCTACGTCTGCTTCGGCAGCCTCACCCGGTTCCCGCCGGAGCAGGTGGCCGAGCTCGGCATGGGCCTCGCCGACTCCGGCGCGCACTTCGTGTGGGTCGTCGGGGACAACAACAACAACGCGCAGGCGCAGCCGCTCCCGGACATAGACGCCGCGTCGCGGGGCCGCGGGCTGTTGGTCAGGGGATGGGCCCCGCAGGTGGCGGTGCTGCGTCACGCGGCGGTGGGCGCGTTCGTGACGCACTGCGGGTGGGGCGCGGTGACGGAGGCGGCGGCGGCGGGCGTCCCGTTGCTGGCGTGGCCGGTGTTCGCGGAGCAGTTCTACAACGAGGCACTGGTGGTGGGGCTCGCGGGCACGGGCGTCGCGATGGGCGCGGAGAGGGGGTACGTGTGGGGAGGCGAGGCGCTGGGCGGGGTGGTGGTCGGCAGGGAGACGGTGGCCGCGCGGGTGCGCGCCGCCATGGCGGACGAGGCGCTGCGGCAGAGGGCGGCGGAGGCCGGCGAGCGCGCGCGGCGCGCGGTGGAGGCGGGAGGGTCCTCGTACGTGGCCGTGGGCGCGCTGCTGGAGGATGTGCACCGACGCCGGAGCCAGGATGGGAAGAGCATAGGGGAGACCAGGCGGGATGCTGCGATTTAAACTGATGGCGGGGCCGATCCGTTGGCATGCGATGGCCGACGTTGTGTTGGTTATTTGTCTGCTCCCGCGAAAATGCGCATCAAGCAATACCACCATTCGGCAAACTGAAGCTGAGATATGGAAGTCAAGCAATACATGGGACACTTCCGTGGCAGCGTACGATTAGAGTACCACACCCACGTTGAAAGAAGCTACCAGATATCAGAATAAAAGTTTCACTGTGACAATTTATATGGTTTCATTCAACATCCGCTCTGAAAGAAACATTGTCATCGACAAACACATTCCACATTAGCAAAGGTCCTTATTAAACATGAAAGAACAGCATCCAAACTACCTATTGCAACATGCAAACTCTCATGTTGCAAAACTGGAGGTGGGAGAGAGAGGATCTAGTACCATGTTGCAACATTGCTAATCACTCATTGTAGCACATCGTAGGTTGGCGCCCCTTCGCACCCGCACCAAAAACGCCATACTAGCACATTGGAGATAGGTTCCCCACTTTAACCACCCCCTTCGGTCGTCCTCCACAATGTTTTGAGACAAGCAACACAACAACTCTCCAAGCAATCAAGAGACAGCCAAGAGTCCAAAAGCATACCGACATAGGAGTTCTATTTTTTTGTTTTTGGAAATGGAATTGCCTCCCGCCTCTATGTATACGGTTGGCTCTGGTTTCATTACATTGTTAATTCAATTATACAGCTGCTAATGAAACACACATAAGAACGAAGAATCTAATGACACACATGTATGTTATTATGCTTATTGGACATCTCTTGGATCTCACATTTACATACATATAGCTGGGGTATGGTGGTGTTCCAAAACAGGATCTCGTACGTCTCTCATGGCTGAGCTAGTCTTTAGTAGCTCTAGAAAATTATGGAGATGGATCTGTGAGCCTGTAACCATACTAGTGTAAGGCCGCGCGCTTGCGCGCGCGTGCCATGTGAAGCTGGATCAGGTTACATACGTAGGGATCAAACATAGATATTTGATTAGGCTGTGTATATAGAGTTAAAGCATGGAGCAGTATATATTAAATTTGCTAAAAAAAATATTGTCTATAGGCATAAAGTTGACCCCAACAAATCGAGCTTTTCTTTTCATACTATGCATGCCTACGTAGACAGGCTGCTGAATTTGGTCTAATAGGTGGTTTATAGGTAACATACAATAGCAGACAATACGAATAAATTTGATAGTGGATGAAGTACCGCAGGTCAAATGCGCAGCGGTGCTCTTCATTTTTTTTCTCAGTGTTGTATCGTGACGTCGCCAAAGCGCTGCAACGTTGTGATATAATAGCATTTCTCAATAGGACGACCAGCGGTGATTACAACTGTATATACGACCACTTATCTAGAGGACACATTAAACAGACAACAACATATACATAGATACTTAATTGAGCGACCAACTGAATACTAATGTTTGCATAATAGGACAAATGAATACTTTTAATAATGCATAATGTTTGACGGCGGTATGGGTTTAAGGTTCTTCGTTGGCTAATACAGGTGCCGGCTTTCATCGAACTACACCCATGTCTCATGTAACCATTAAGTCTGTATACAACATGGTGAACTGAAATCCGCAGGAGCATGGTACAGTTGGATGGCAGCACCAGCATGAAGTAGGATTATAGATACATATAAAGACTAAATGATCCTGTAAGGCAAGAATAAGGAGAAACAATTATTTATAGAATGTGTGTCTAGATAGGTAACATATATTTCTGCATGTTATTAACGGGGAAAACAATACAGGTTCATATTCTTACAAAATCAGACAAGCGATTTCCGGCACTGTCTCCACTGCTACCATCTGAAGGCGGCAAGGTAATAATTAATGACAGGTCACCAAGTAGAAAGGAAGAAAGGTAAAGATAATTATGAAACTCGAGTATAGGAAATCTGTCAATCCATGAAAACATGAACTGGGAATAGCATAGCAGACTATTGCAGGAAGACATTGTATCGCCAATGAACTTCAACAGGAGGAACAAATAGCAAGAAATACTTAGGGCCATTCCCATAGCCTTATCAACACAACACGGAGCATCTTAGCCCCAATCAAATCAGGGCAAGCTAGAGTTTAAAAAGAACAAGAACAACCAACAAAGGAAAGAAAGAGAAAAAAGGAAAAGAAAATAAAACACAAGCATGATTCGACATGTAAAAGTCCTCGAAAGTGCTCTAATGAACACAAGGACTCTAGGATTCTAGGAGGCTGGGAGGAGTGAGGCCACAACACTATAGTCCTTGAAACCGCAAAATTTCCCTTTTGCGTCCCAGCACATAGCATGGCGAAAGACTGTCAAGAAGACAGCTGCATCAGGACAGAGTAAAGCAAAGGCATGGAAGCCTCTACTGCAGAAAAGAAAAGCACCGAAGTATATATAGAAAATAAAAACAACCAATAATCAAGATCAACCAAAGGATCTGAAGGCAAGAATACAACATCAGTCTAACTGGTATCATTGGGCATCAAAACTTATTAGGTTCCTGATCAACTGTCATTTCGAAAGCAAAACATGTTTGATCAGGAACTGCACATGCCTCAGTTTAATAAGGTGTTGAGCTGGTGCTAATTTGAATTATAGAAGTTTGAGATAACTTATGGATATAATGCTATTTATCTCAAAAATTTCCTATAATCCACACCACCACCAGGCCCATCCACTATTTGTAGCAGTACACTTGTGGTATGAACCTTAGTACATAAGAGAGAGGAAGTAACTGTCATGTGGTGGCTGTATCTGTGTACATTGAATGGGCGGTGATCAAGCATAATTTTTCAGTTGGTATATACACTGAGCATGATGGTCCTTGTAGATAGATAGCTAATTAAGACCCAGAGAACACAATCCAGGAGTGTTATTTTACATGCTATCTAGTCCACTCTACGTTTACTTTTTAAGCGACATTAACGTTTTGCCTTTCACTTCCTGCTCAGCACTTTGATGGTACTGCCAAACCAACAAATGATTAGAAAAGGAAATCAAGTGGCCTTAATGCTAATGCACACCTGACATATTAGTCAAAATGGGAATAGGGGGAGGTGAAAAAACTTGAACCTGGAAGATAGCTGGAGCTTGTACTTTTAACTACAACCACCAGCAGGAACAATTCATTTGATTGGCATGTTACCTAAACCAAACATAGGCACATATTATCAGAAATAGCAGTGAAATATATTGCCAATGCAGAGCATAACAACTGAATCTATATTCCCCTGTTTTACTCATCTCCCTGTCAAATGGTAATCCGATTCGAGCCACTCAATCCTAAGCTGTTGGTATAACAGTTGTTCTGACAATGCCAAGGCAATTCTACAACTACTGAAAAAAGAAATTTCTTGTAGGCATGCAGCTTCAAGCCAACCAAGGAAAGATTCACTAGAGAGCGCAGGTAATAAGAACATGTCAGGAACAGTTAGTACATGTTCTTTTAGAACCCCAACATCAACTTTTCTATAACCCAACTGACACAAGATGACTACACAAGAACATATGGATCCAAACAACACATTCCTGCAAATTAAAGCTAGGCGAGATATAGCCAGGAAATTCCCCTAGCATCCTATGTTCTCTATTTTGGATATTATGTGATAATCACAAATTTATTTAGAAGTCTGCCTGATCTATATATAAATGTTAACAAAAGTACAATCAGCTTATTGCATAAATATATGCAGTAGTAGAATCGAACTATATTTCCTAGCAATACAAGAAGGGAGCAATAACTGTACCATAGTGATGTAGGATGAAAAGTACCACTAATCAGCAGTTAGGCAAACATAAGCATAAAATGTGCAATGAAAGGTGAGAAAAGCATGCTGCATACTTGAGAATAACAGAAAAAGGTCTAGGTCTCTAATGCATTGTATCATGATTGTGCACAAAAAGGATAGATCAATAATCAAAGTACAGGTTGAGCAGAGACTACTGAAATTGATATGGTGAAATGCTTGAGTTAAGACACATTAACTCTAGAGATCAGGGGATCACCAAATTTTTTTAATTTAGTTAAGATCTAGACCACATGCAGATTGAATCTTCCGAGTGATCCGCAGCACTACACGCCGATGAGGAGGACACTGACCCAGAGTCTCCAGTGTTCACAGAGGAGTTTGTCTGCTCACAGAGCACCTAAAGAAGGTATTGCTAGGCTCTCAATCTGTAATTAGCTAAAGGGATACGAGGAGCTGTGATAATTATCTTAAAAATAACAAGATGAAGATGCAAACTGGATATGAATCCTTCAACTGCCTTTCCCATTCCTGCACTGGAGGTGTGTTCATCATTTATTGCACGGAAATTGCTCCTACAATTTTCCCCACTTCAATATCTAAATAAACAAATGGAGAAAACAAAAGGCAAGCATGTGTTAAAAACAAATCAGTAACTAACTAATCATAGCAAACAAATGGAGAAAATAAAAGGCAAACATGTGTTAAATACAAATCAATAACTAATTAATCATAGCACAGACAGATGAGCCAAACTTGCGTATAGAGAGACATTGAGCACAAATGGGAAGTACGCACCATGAGATGCTGGTCCCTGGGAGTAATCGACTGATCAGTGATCTCGTAGGAGCTATTGGTCAACGGCAGCAAAAACAGGAACACCGGATTCCATGCAGCCAGCACCGGGGCTTGAAATGCTGAGGGGGATGGCTGCCGATCCTACAACAGCGTAGGAGATCAGGTTTAGATATGGCGCAGTGTCCGGAGATCCGGTCAAGCAGGCCCGATGGCTTTTGTTTTTACCTGGCCGTGTCCTACAGTGGTGCTTGTCCATCGGATCGAAAAATGATCGCCGGCGTTGGTGAGGGCCACTGGAACGAAAGGCCGATGCTTGGAGTGGAGGCACGGCCGCCGCCCCCATGTGCCACTCGGTCATGCCCCCATACCTTGGCCGCATGACCTGTCGGCGCCACTTGCCCGCGCTGCCCATGGCCCCTCTGCACCGTCGCTTCGGGCGCCACCCTGCTAGCCCCTCTGCGCCGCTCGCCTGTGTGGACAGGGGAGAGGAAAGGTGAACCTAGACACAATTCCAATGGAAGAAACGCCAGATCCAAGCCCAGAAGCACCGGATCCGCCTGCGGAGGCCCCGGGCTGCCCACCGCCGCCGTCCTCTCAGTGGTCACTGCCTCACTGGACCGGTAGTGAGTAGTGACGGGGAGTTGAGGGAGAGACAGGCGGTGGGGCACGTGACAACAGAAAGAGGCGAGAGAAGAGGGAGCACACTCCAGAATCGGCCGACGCCGGAACTGGACGAGGGAGGACCAACCGATGGAGGGCCGTGGACACATCCCACCTGCGCAAGCCGACGCTTAGGGCAGACACACATGAGGCTCCGATAGCAGCACGCACGGCGAAGGGACCACGGCGACCCGAAGGGCAAGATGGGACCGCCAAGCCGCCAGATCGACCTCGCCGGTGGACCGCCAAGCACCCCCAGGCCACGAAGCCGCGGGCGCGCGGCGGTGCCGGCCGTCAAACCCCAACGGCCGGGTGAACAAGCAAAAGAGAGAGAAAAGGGAGAAGCAAATAAACGCATTGGGTGAGAGGTGCGCGAAGGAGGCGCCCTTATCCTCGTCCCGCCGGCCAACCGCCCCCGTCCGGCAGCCGCAGCCCATGCCGCGGACTGTGGGCAACAGCGCCAGAGGACGGAGGCGACTGTGGCCACAGGCGGAAGGACGAGGCAAGCGGGGGCTGACCAACACGCGCGCGCCACCTCCACCCCGCACTGCTGCATCGGGCCCCGCGTGGGCACGCGGCGGGCGGCGGTGCCCTGGGCCGCCGCGGCTCCGGCGACGACCGGACGAGGGCCCCACGCGGAGCCAGCTCTGGGACGGAGCCCGGCGCCCCCGCTCCCGCGCAGAGCGGCTCCCCGCGCGGCGGCAGCCGCACATCGCCGCATCGGGCGGCCGCCGGCGGGAAGCGGGCGGAGCTGCCTCGAGCGTCCGGAAGCTCTAGCCTTCTTCTTGGTTTTAAATTTAAATAGAGGGCATTTATATTATTTGACATTTATTCATAGCTTAGATTAAAAATTACTTTTACATCCTCCAGGGTGGAGTGAGTCTAGAACAAGCCATATGTATGTTGCAATGCTACATATCACGGACCTCACATTTACAGACGTAGCTAAGGTATGGTGGAATTCGTGATTTCCAAAATAGAATCTCGTATATTCCTCGTGGCTGAGAGCATCCAGCAAGCATATCTGAAAACGGTATCATCTCTGGACCCTCCTCCTGGTAGCCTCTTTCGTAAATGTCATAGAGCATACAGTATTTGGTAGGCTTCTTCTGGATTATGCTCCAGGTAATTCGATGATTATCCTTGGTGGGTCTGATATCATCCGGGTACTCACCAAACAAGGAGGCATTCTTTTGCATGTAGTCTCTTGTCCTTGCAAGAGCTCTGGACCAGCTTTGGGAGTTGAAATTATCTCTTAGCACGACGGCGCCAATGTTAGCAAACATGAAAGATCCTTGCATCAGATTTGCCATCTCCAAAGCTAGGGACGCCAGCTTTGGATGCTGCCCTGGATCATCACCTCCAAACAGAGTTAACTTGAAGTAATGCCAGTAGGCTTCACTAGGCAAGCATTTTAGCCTAAGAGCCGGTGTTGTCCCCAGCCTCACAATCTTCTCCGATCGACTGGTAACGATCATTCTACTCCCCACTAGCAGCATGTTTCTCTGGGAAGAACGCAGCAGCCTATTCCATGTCTCCTCATCCACATCCTCTAAGAGCTCAACTACAATCAACAACTTCTCCACTAAGGCTTTACCATTCCGATGCTTAATGACACACTTGTCTCTAAAACTAGACACGGTCTCATCTTTCAGGCTATCCCGACTGTAAAACAGTATCGAAGAGAAGTGGTTTCGCACCCTTTCGTCGTCGCAGACATGCTCCACAAGGGTGCTCTTGCCGATGTGCGCTGGGCCGACGATGGGAAGAACGCCCGGCCTTGCTGCTCCAGCAGCAGCAGGATCCGTTTGCAGCAAGAACTCCATGACTCTCTCCCTCTCCATGTGGCGGTCAAACATGCACTTGTCCAGAAACAGGTGAGCACTGTAAGGCTGGCGGTGTATCGGAGGGTAGCTCATCAAGAACACAACAAACTCCTCCATGTCGCCGATCGCAGCTTCCAGGCTGCGAACCGCCTGCCGCAGCTCTCTCGCGCGAAACGCCGCCCTCGTCCTGGTTTCTTGATTATTCCAGGAGGGGACGCGAACTCGCTTCGCGGGGTTGAACCTGGACAGAGCATGTCGGCTCGCCTCCTCGTCGTCCTCCTCGCGGCGGCCGTCGCTTTCTCTAGGCGCGGCGGCTTCTTGGCACCTGGCGGCGTCGAGGACATAGTAGCCCCGGAACGTCTCGTCCCTCAGGGCCATGAGCTGCCGGAGCATAGCCAGATTCGTGACGTGCCGCCGCTCCGCCTCCTCCACTATGGTGCCGCTCCTCAGCAGCAGCTGGCGCAGGCGCTGCAGCAGGTCCTCCTGCTTCTCGCACTTGCAGGTGAGCAGGAAGGCGATGGACCTGCTCACGAGGTCGCTCAGCACTGCATTGGACAGCATCTCCATTGCGATCCGCAAGAGGAAGGCCAGCCGGGAGGGACGAGCATGCAAATCTTATTTAATGGCGACAAGAAGCCGCCAACAATAAAAAATAGTAAGATTTGCATGTGTAGTGGCTGCTCCGTGTCTTGAACGCTTTGTGAGGATCAGACAAGAAAGCGTCAAGCCGCCTGGTTTGAATTTGAACGACCACAGTAGCTAGAGTACAATACATCTGTAGCAACAGAGGATGGCTGCACGACCTGACTGCACCGTGAAGCAAGTACAAGACGTCGACTGGGTCCGTTTTGGATGGTGGACTTGGTGGAACAACAGAACGGCTCCACTCTTCTTATTTAGTTGAAGGTATGGAATGGCTCCACTCTTTGTTTGGTTGGAGAGAAGTCAAGGATAGGATAACAGAGGATGTTACCTACCGTCAATGTGGGACCTACCTGTCAATGGCACGCTGCTTTCTTCTCCATGCCGCCGCCGGCCCGTCGCTTGCCTCTCGCGCGACGCCTCGCGGGCGTTGTCGCCTGTCACCGCCGACCCTCTTTCCGCACCGGTGGCCCTACCTCCCGCCGCCGCGTCGCCGCCCCTCGACATGCCCGCACGGCCCTGCGGCCTCGCTGCCCGTCGTAGATCCGCCACCACCCCGTACGCGAGAGAGAGGGAGAGAGAAAGAGGGCTGCCGTCGGTGGGGACAGCGGCGGGAGCCGATGTGGGAAGAGAAGGGGTCGCGGCGGGAAGAGAAGCGGGCTGCGGCAGGAAGAGAAGGGGCACGGCTGGTGCCGCGGGGCCGTGGCGGGCGCACTTGCGGGAAGAGAAGGGGCTGCAGGCTTGCAGCGGGTGCCAGCGGGGCCGCTGCGGGTGCCGGCGCGGAAAAACAAGGGCCTGCGGAGGAGCTGGCGGCGCCGCGGCGGGGGCCGGCGTAGGGAGAGAAGGGGCGAGGGAGGAGACGAAGAGCGACGGGCGTCAACCGGAGCGAGCGCGTTCCAGAAATTTTTTGGGACGCGCTCATTCCGGATCTGGGAGGAATATTTCTCTCTAGGAATGGCTCCATTCCTTGTCCATGAAACCAAACACCTCCAAAACTGGAATAGAATGGCTCCATCCTAAAATATCCCTCCAACCAAACGCCACCCGCTCGGCGAGGCACCGCCGAAAGAAAATACTGTGGCTGGGTGCGGGTAGGTCGTCGGCTCTTTCGCGTGCCTCAAGCGGAGGAGCATCGAGTCATGGAGGGCTGAGTCCAATGTCACTCTTTATCCTCCGTTCCCTATTACTACTCCAACTATCTTTTTCTGTCTTCAGTACAACATTTATGTCAAACATAAAACAGTGTTTTAGGAACCCACTTAGGGAGTCTCATTGGACTTTGCCTAAGAAAAACACGGGGAAGCCGGGGTCGCCGATGTGCCTCGATGTCAACGACCATGTCAAGCTAAGCCAAGCAGTGCCCCCAAAATAAGGTTTTGTCCACTGTTACGGCACTGTAGATCTGAGTAGGTGTAGTTGGTGGTGATAGGGGATGGAGCCATGGATGGATAGGGGAGCCATTGAACTTAGGACCCGTTTGGATCCAGAGTACTAAATTTTAGCCCCGTCACATCGGATGTTTGGACGCTACTTAAAAATATTAAATTAAATATAGTCTAATTAAAAAATTAATTACACAGATGAGGACTAAACGGCGAGACGAATTTATTAAACCTAATTAATCAATGTGACGCTACATTAACAATTCGTTAATCATAGATTAATTAAACTTAATAAATTCGTCTCATCGTTTCGTCCTCATCCGTATAATTAGTTTTTTAATTAAATTATATTTAATACTTTTAACTAAACTCTAAACTTTTGAAGCGACATGGGCTAATGTTTAGTTCCCGTAGCCAAACACCTTATCCTCATGCAACGAGCATGGCCGCTGAAGACTGAAGAAACTAAGGAAGTGGCTCGACAGTGACACAAATCCCGCACGCTCGAATGGTCCGTGGCGATGTACATTTGTTTTGGCAGATGCTCCCGGCCGGAGACCCGCTGGACATATATAGACGCGGCGGCGGCTGCTGGAAGCGGTCACGCGGGCAGCTGGAAATAAGGATCCTAGAAAATCTCACTGGAGATCCCTGTGACTACGAGACTATGTGCAGTAAAACGGTAAAAAGGGTGTGTCTAGGACCTTGAAATTGGTACTGTTTCGAACTGAAAAGCATGGTATCACGTTTCGTTTTTTTTGGTAAATATTATCCTACTATGGTCTAACTAGACTCAAAAGATTCGTCTCGTAACGTACATCTAAACTGTGCAATTATTTTTTTATTTCATCTATATTTAGTACTCCATGCGTGTGCCGACATTTTTGATGTGATGGAAAATCTTCTTTTTCATAGTGAATTTTGAGAGAAAGTTTAGGATCTAAACACACCCAAAGACGAGAAAAGCCTGCACACAGTGAGCGCATAGGATTCGGCGTCTTCTGCTTGTTCTCGTACTTGGTGAACAGGAAGGACCCGAAGACCGGAGTTGAGCGCTGAAACCGTGAGGCACTGTTCGATTTGCCTGATTTTAAAAGGGATCGAAGGAAATTTAATCTCTCCTCTCCAATTTTTTTTTTCATTTTCCCCTAAGCGAAACATACGTTCGGCAGGTATGGTATTGGTACCCGGAGGCCGGAGCCGGAGTTGCTTGATCACTTGCGTGGCGTAGCTTGGTACGCGAGTACTGATAGAACTACGGCTACGGCCGTGGGACCCATTCGGGCCTCCTGCCAGATCGTCCCGACTCACGGGCCACAGCGTCCACGAAGAAAAAGTCAAGTTCGTTTGCAAACACAACAGTTTGCCGATTTCCCCGTCTTCTGGACCTGGTGGTCACGACATAACGGAAACGCCAGATAAGGCGCATCTCGGTCCCACCTGCCGGCGATAGAAACCAGCAAGGTTGGCCCCACTGGACAGTGAGAGCACGAGACGCCGTACCATACCATTCCCCTGTTGGTAGAGATCTGTAGGTCTCTAGACAAGAGTACTAACCCAAGAGGTTAGTTAAACCGTTTTATTGATCCATCTAAAGTCGACGACGACGACCCAGCCAAAAGCGCGCAGCCTTTCTCCCAAGAGGAACCGGGAGGGATGGGCTGCTGCAGCAGCCGGAGCTCCGATTCGCCGGCCGCCCGCGCGACACGGTGGCGTTCCACGGGGATCGTCGCGCTCCGGGACGCCAGGTTGAAGGTTCGCGCGCGCTTAGCGCTCTCCCCCCCAGATTTTTTTTACCCGTCAAAACTAGGAATTTTTCCCTTTCTCGAGTCTCCCAACGTTTCGTTGTAGGGTTCGCTCGGTTTTTGTGCCCCCCGTCTGGTGATTTGATTGTTGAATCTAGCGCCACGCATCGGAGTTACGCTAAAATGTGTGGTTGTGAAAGAATTAGGAATGAGGCCTCTGTTTGCTGCCGTCTGTTGGGGATTCCCATGGAGCATTGCTGGTGCTGAGACGTCGAGTTAGCCAAGGCTGGGTCATTTATTCGCATTCTGCTTCTGTGGTATTAGTATCTAGCCCTTCCCAGGTGTCGAGTTATCTTCGACTGGCACTTTGTTTTTCTAGACATGCTGCTGCGCGTATTCTCGTTGCGTTTATGATTGCTACATATAAGCATACACAATCACAAAATCAATATGAAACTGAATAAGTCCGTTGTGTGTAGCTCTGGACAGTCTCTGGGTCTGCAGGAAACATCCTTTTTATCTTCTTGCGGACTATATATATAATGAAGTAATAGGAAAAATGCACACCGCTGAAGAAAAGAGTGTTTGATGGACACAATGTGCCAACTGTGTATGTTTGCAATTGGTAGAGTCTGATTATTACATAGGATGCTAACAGAGCACCACAAAAGTAGATAATCTTGGTGTATGGCACTCAGCCAAACACTTTAGATGCATGTCTTCAGCAGCCAGCAAAATGTAATCTATGAATATTGCAAAAAACATTGTTATGCTCCACAGCTACTATTTCAGTGCTATACTTTTTATTAGCATTTGAATGGGCTTTTGTGGTCAAGCATAATTATCGTCATTCAGCAGCTTGTAAGATTTCCATTGTTGTGTTTTTTCGTGCAGAGGATAGGCTGAGAATATGGTTCCTGAATTCCTGATAGATTACATTGATGTTCAGTTGTTAATCTCTGTGTCTGTTCTATTATGTCGCGTCACATTCGAGTGATGCATATATATATCAACTTATAGGCGATGCCTTTAGCACTTCAGTCTACAAGCACAAATATACTTTGTAGACTTCTTTTATGGACATATCACGGTTTTCTCTTCCAAAGCTTAATATCAGTGTTCTCTCGCAGGAAGTGCCACAAGAAGTTCTACAAGTGGGCAATTCCTTGAGGACTCTGGATTTGACGAACAATAAGCTTGGTATCCTTTTTTTCCTTTGTTTTACTGGTACTTAATTAGCATGGAATTGAATGCATCTGTGGGAAGTACATATACTTGGAGCAAAATTCCGACAACTGGGTTCTTTTCCTTTCTATGAATCCATGTTTAATTCTTTCACAGCTTGTGCATAGTACGTTCTCATGTTTTTAGGAACTGTGAATGATTATTCTTAGCACCTTGCCTGAGCATAAGTTAGAAATTTAACCCATAATTCCGTATAACCTAACTACTTATAACAGAAATGCTTCTGCCGGGTTGGGGAGGGGCTCCACTGCGCACACCGGTGGGGTTAGGGGGGTGGGTTTCCACTGGGGCAGCCAATGACTGGATGTAGAGGGTTCGGGGGTGACGGAAGCTGCTAAGATTAGCAGCAGGTGGCGGCTGCGGTGCCGCTGGAGATGGGGAGGCTGTGGTGTAAGGAAGATGGCGAGATGGGTTGCGCACTTGCGAACTCCATGCACACTTTTTTAAAATTTTCAGGTTTATTAGTTTATACTTGTGAGCAATATCAATTGATTCTACTTTTTGTTGCAGTTGAGATTCCCCAGGAAGTTGGAAGACTTGTGAATATGCAAAGACTTGTAAGACTTTCCATTATTAGAAGTCATTATAATTCATAAATTACATGAATAGAAATCATTATTTGCAAGAAATGGTTCCCTCTCTGATGTTTCCCTGACTTTTGTGGTATGGTGGTGCTGCCTCTTTCCATTTCTGTAGGTTTTGGCTGGTAATATGATTGAAAACATCCCAGCTAACATCGGATACCTGCGGAATCTTAAAATCCTCACACTTGACAGAAATAGAATCTCCATATTACCTGAAGAATGTTAGTCCCTATGCTCCTATCTTTCTTTAACAATGGAAATGAAACATGCAAATGTTATTATATAGTACCTTATATTTTAACAAACCTACAATTATTGGTATTTTGTCTAGGTGTTACAACCTTATTGTGGCAATTAGTTCTAACGTTTCCTTTCTCTATCATCCAGTGGGTTCTCTGTCAAATCTTCAGCAACTTTCTATTTCTCAGAATTCTTTACTGTGCCTGCCTAAAAGTGTAGGAGATTTGCGCAATGTAAGTTTCTTGGCTCAAAGATGCCAAATGCCCAATTTTTTATCTTGTTTCTTGGAAGTACTTGAGCACAATAGTCATGTCCAGTCACTAAAAAAATCATGGATATAGTGAGTACTGATTTAAAATATGCAACAGAACAAGTCTTTCTTGTTTTCTTTTTCAAAATTAATTAGTGTTACCCATCGTTTTCTCGCTTGTAGTAAAAGTTTCATGAACTTTTTATTGATAATGGTAAATGCACTCTGTGATCACTGGGTTACTATCATTTTATTTCGTGTGATGCAGATGTTGCTACTCAATGTTTCTGATAACAAACTAAAGGAGCTCCCCGAATCAATTGGAGGTTGCAAGTCCCTGGAAGAATTGCAGGCCAATGGTAAATTCATTAGTTTCTTCAATTCTACCCTGATTTCCTTTCAGCACGCATTCCTCTCCCCCCAATCCTGCTTTCATGTGTACATGCCCATGTGAGTAAAATTTCATGTTTACCTGCTTACCTTTTGTCAATCTGCCCAAAAATAGTTTTAGATGTCACAATCGTAGCCTCTTAGGATGCTCTTCCCCTTTATGATTGTAGTAAAGGTGGCCTTACTCTCTGAAACACAAATGCAGCATGCACCAGAGCAGGACATGAGTATTGTGTCCTATTCAATAAACCATCTGACAAGGGAAAGATGCGTACATTTGTATACACCTTTGCTAAAGTAAATTAAATAATATAGGCATCTAGCAATTGGTGGTGAAAAAATTACAAAATACAGCATGTTTTTCTTCTCCTGTAACACCTCTGAAACTAATCTTGAAGCAAAATACTCAGGAAATTCAATTGAAGATGTGCCCTCATCAATTTGCAACCTTGTTTGCCTTAAATCCTTATCACTGAATGGCAACAAAATTCGTCAGGTATGTATGAAAAAACAGGTGAAGTCAGATTCGTTATATGTTTGTTTGAGCTGGACATCTCTAAACCAACCGCCCAATGGCCACAGCCATTTCTAACTGAGATATGCGATTGATGTATGCTAACCTGTTACAAAATAAACATCAGCCAGTCACCCAACCTCTCCTCTGCGTTTGCAGCTTCCACCAAACCTGCTGAGAGACTGCACGACTCTTCAAAACATCTCCCTGCACAACAACCCGGTCATAATGGAGCAGTTCCAACAGGTAAGTGATCCCAACAGATCTCTTGCGCCCTGATTATTCCTGTTCTTATTGTATTTCATCTTCCAATTCATTGTAGATGGATGGATACAACGAATTCGAGGCGCGCAGAAGGAAAAAATTCGACAAGCAGATTGATTCAAATGTTATCATGAACTCCAAAGGCCTTGATGAAGGGGTTGATTTTCACTGAACTTTTAGAATTCATATAGCTTCCATTCTTTCTAATTGGTCAAGGCTCAGGAACAACTGTACATTTGTACATATAAATGGCAAACCACAAATGCATAACGTAAATAAACGAATTGAATTCTCTCTCTCTCTCTCTCTCTCTCTCTCTCTTTTTTTGGGGGGGGGGGGGGGGGGGGGGGGGGGGGGGGTTTGTGCAATAAGTGACCTTGTTCATCCTAGTGTTTCAATGGAAATGTGTCGGTCGCTTTAGGTGTGCACATCACCATGTTCTCCTGCAATGGCCATCTTTACCCCTGCAGATGCTTGCCGCTTGCAAAGAAGTGTCACTGTGCCTGGAGTACTTGCCCAACTCAGATTCCACCCCGACGATGCAAGAGAGAAAATAATAGTGGTGTCAACAGGAGATGGCTGGTGTCTGGTGGTGCTTTCGCTTTCCCATCGTGAGCTGTATGAAACGAAAGTCTCTTGTGCTATTTCGTCTCCTTTACTGTGTGTGGTTGTGTGATGACCTACTAGGCTACTACTAGTACAAAGCTTGAATGCATTGCTGCTGCTTTATCAAAAAAAAAAAAAAAAAAAGGCATTGCTGCTGCATGCTGTGGCAATAAAATTTATTAAACTCACGATTAAAGGAACATCGATATTTCAGAATCAAATTCACTCCGGAAATTTTATAGCCACCAATAATTGAGTTCATTTTTATGAAAACTGGCGCACTAACACCGAATTGGCAAGTCTTATTTGCATGTTGCACGGAAATGGCGATGCAAGCCAAAAGCACCGGCGCACCGCTTGCTGCTTGAAGCAATGGTTGGGCCTCTGCCTCTCGAAGAAGGCTGGTCACGAGGCCTAGGCTGGAATTGGGGTGGTTTCCCTCCTTTGCATTGCATGCATGAAATGATGGCTCTTGAAGAAGGCTGGTGAGGTCTTCACATCACAAGGCCCAGACTGGAATTGGGGTTTTTCTCTCAGCGACTCTGGCCTCACGCGGCGTCGCCCAGCCATCCCTTCCCCCACCGCTTCTCTTTCGCGGCAAGCTCCTTTTAACACCAAATTCACTTCACACCAGCACCACGCTTTACTTCACAGTTCACAGCAGCTCCCTCCTCGCCCTTTCTTCATCCACGGGCCGTGACCGGCGAGTCGGCGACCATAGTTCGCCGCGCGAGGTCATGCCGGCACGGACACGGCGAGGCTCCCGCGGGAAGCACACGGCAGCGGCAGCCAACGGGTTTGTTTCAGATCAACTGCTGCTCGTATATGAACGTGATAATCCTACTTGAATCCTATGCTAAAACGGAGGTATGTTTATGCAGCGCCGCGATGGAGGAGGAGATGGCAGATCTGAGCCTGGGCGACTTCCAGTTCTTCAAGATCCTGCTCCCCGGGATGTACGAGGAGGCACTGGTAAGTTTCTTTAATTGCTCCTGTATCTCGATCGATCGGCCGGGTCAACTAGCTCTCTTGCTGCTTGATTAATTTGATTTTATCTCCCTGCGCGCACGCAGAGGTTGCCCGCTAAGTTCGTTCGGCAGCTCGGTGGTCGCCGGGACCTGAAGCTGCGGCTCGCCGGCGAAGGGGTGCCCCTGCCCCTGTGGGACGTGGAGGTCTTCGCCGGCGAGAAGCACGGCGACATGTACCTCGGCCGCGGCTGGAACAAGTTCGTCAGCGCCCACGACCTCCGCGACGGCTACATCCTCGTCTTCCGCTACGACGGCGGCCAAGGCGAGCTCGCTGTCACGGTCTTCGACCTCAGCACCTGCCAGAAGCAGTACGTGCATGCCGGTGCCGCCGCTGGTACGTACGACGGCGACGGCCGACGCTCGCTGGCCATCCCGGAGCCGTCGCACTTCGCCGTGACCCTCAGGCCCTGCAACTTCGGCGAGAAGCAGAATCAGTACCTGGTGAGTCGTCGTCAATTCTTGCTCGCAACTCACCGCTCACGTCTGAACCTCACCATATGTGTGTGTGTCTGGCGCGACGGCTGCCTGCGCGCGCGCGGTGCAGAACGTGCCCCTGGAGTTCCAGGTCGCGCACGGGTACGAGCGGCGGCGCCAGGTGGAGCTGCGCATGGACGGGGGCTCCTGGAAGGTGAATCTGAAGCGCAGCAAGCGGCCGCTCGGCGGCATGCGCACGGCCTTGAAGTACGGGTGGAACGATTTCTGCGTCGACAACGGCCTCGAGGTCGGCGACACCTGCTTCTTCCGGGTGATCCGCGAGGGCGGCTGCGACGACGAGGAGGACGAGTGGGAGCAGGTGGACGAAGGCGACCAGCACGTGCTCAAGGTGGAGGTGCGCAAGACGAACGGCACGTTCCTCTCCTGATCTCGATCACCGCATCGCGTACGTCGACCAATGTTGACGATCTGATCGCACGCATTACGGCGACCAAGTACTTGTCAGTAATAAGGATGTTTATCTGAACTTGTCACTGTCAGTTAGCCGTTGCCCGTTGAAGATCACTGGGATTCTAGGACTGATGCTATTCCGACTGCTGACGGATCAGTAGATTGTTCTTCTGAACCTGTCAGCAGCATTATCTGTGTTCTGAAAGTATTCATGTTCATGTGTGTTGTGGTTCGATGGATCGTACGTACGTAACTCGTGTTAATTTTGTGTGTTGATCAGTTGATGGGTTTGATAAAGTTCTCAATTTGTACTACCTTGGTGATCATGGAATCCCTAAAGCGAAGGGACGACTGTGTTGTTCGGACTTGAGCTGACAAGACTATGCAGGAATCGGATTTATTCCTGGAAGAAGATCTGTGCAGGCTATAGGAAGAGAGCTCCCATTATTTGGCTGTGCTGTCGAACAGGCAGCGAAGCATACATCTCACATCTGGTCTTGGCAGTTGGCACCGCCACGAGAACGCAATGTGATGGAATCTTATATACCTCAATAGTGTCTATATTTCTCTGCGCAGAAAAAGCCACGTCACTGCTTATTAGAACTTAGGAGAAGCCTTGTCACCCAATAAGAACCACTGGTTTTCTATGGCTATAACATTTATGCACATTTATACAGGCATGTTTTACCTACTTTCATGATTTTACTAATGTATTTAATATTTCTAACTCAATCGATCATATTCTTATACAACACTATAAATCTCTTGTAGCACCGCACATAATCATCTTGTGCATATCGTACATCTCAATGTTTGTTTCTTCCCTACAATAAAATGTTCTCCAAGTTTTTTAATCCTTTTGTGGAGAAAATTTTCTTCACAACCAAACGTTTGGTATAGGCGTTTTTCCAGATAGAATGTTTTTATTGTTCGTCCTACACGAAATAAAATTCGTATGGGATACCAAAAATAAATTTTATTTTAGGTGAGAAAAAATGTCCCCTTATAAGAAAAATAAACACACAAGTGACATATAACAATTTCCCAATAATTAGACGAAATAAGGGATGCAACACACTAGACTGAATATGTGAAAATAAGACATGTAACACATTGGACTACACGCTTTCTTACAAATAATCCCTACTGTAACCCTGCTCAGTTATGGGCAGAGAATAAGCATGGACATTAGCATGCAGCAAGGGTAGTTGTTGTAGGCGTCATGTACTCACGGGTACCCCATGAACTCGGTTTACCCATGCTCTGGTCTGTGAGTGGTTTCTCTTGCGGGACAGGCTGCAAGGTGACTTGAAGGCTAAGCTAGCTTGGCTGCTCGGATAGATACGGATCTTCTAGCGATACTTACCCCTGTAATCTCAGGATTGTAATATGTTAAGTCCTACATAGCCGGTTTGTAATCCTATCTACCTAGCCTACATAAGGAGAGATAGGGACCCTAGGAAACTCTCTCACATTCTTGACGCTGAAGCGCTCAATTGTTAGTCATGGACTATGAAAACAACTGATACCCCGCGCATTGCTGCGGAAATTTCTAAATTGTTTTTTGAAGTAAATTAAATATAGGCGTGATTTTGTGACAATATTTATTGTAAACATTATAATATATTCATATTGGTTGAGGAGATCGACTTTTGCGCAGAAATTTTAAATCAGTAGTGTGGTGCTCGCAAAGAGTAATAGATTGCATGAATATTGTTAGTCATAGAAAATCGATGGAAAAACATAAATATAGTCCTAATAAATGGTGATGTGGCTTCTAACTTAGTATACCTATAGTTAATGTGAATAGGTTGCGTGTATAAATATTATTTGGCACACAAAATCCATAGAATACATAAATATAGCCTAGTAGATGATGACGGCTTCTAACTTAGTAGAACTACAGATGATGTGGATAGGTTGCATGCATAAATATTATTTGGCATAGAAAATCGATAGAAGATATAAATGGAGAGTCCTAGTGGATGGTGATATGGCTCTAATTTAATAGACCCATGGATGATGTGTCTAGCTTTCATGTTAAGAGAAATAGATAGTAGGTTTTATTTATATAGGTTACTAGGTGGAAACTCCGCGCATTGCTGCGGGAATTTCAGCTAGTAACGGTAGTATATGTAGGATGTTGTCGTATGTTTCAAAAAAGATTGACACATTGAATTAGTAGTAGCAATATATTTCTACAATAACATAATAAACATGGTTAAAAATATTTATATAACTGCAGGGTTGGTATTGTCGACATGAAGGATACGATATTTCAAGACAATCGTTATCACTATGGAATTGGAAATGAGGCAATAAAATAGGTATTCGGGTTCAAAATACAAAAAAGAAATGATGTCTTAATGATACTAATCGCATCTCTTTTAGCACGCTTGTTTGTTATCTTCTGTAACTCCATTGTGAAAATGATGCATCTACATATTGCAAAACGAAAAACTGCATAACTTAAGTGAAGTTGATTGTAATACAAAACCTATAGGTTAGCAACAGAGCTAATAATTTTGGACCTATGTTTGGTGGCTCTCTCAGGGTGGTTATTCTTTGGGCTTGCTGTAGCATATTCAGTATCTTCATCTTCATCATCTTTTGTGTTTTTCTATGGCACTTGCAGAATCTTCATTTCTATTTAGTGAATATTAAGAATGGGAAAGACAGAAAGGAAGTTGAGTGATGTGATCGCATACGTAGATTTTTGTCATTTGGGAGGGTCATTCAGAGAAGCTTCATCTGGGTTACTGCTTTGTATAAAGTGTGATAGGAATATTAAACTGGGGTGATATTTAGTTTAGGTAAAATGTTATTTGAGTTAAATCTGTATGATGGTAGTGTTATATAGAAATTTGTGAAGAATGTCATACCTTATATTATTGTTGCATGTAGCATTATTGAACTGTAAAGCTCTTTTCACCATGGAGCTATTTTGTTTAGAAACAGAAATAATTTAGAATCAATGGAATTTACTAAGTTTTGTCAATAAGTTTTGCTATGGACGAGATGAGACTAACCTTGAAGGTGATCTACTATCCGTTGGTGGTAGAGACAATATTTGACATGGTGGTGTAGCCTGAATACAAATCGTGTTTATGTTATAAGGTGGTTGTACAATACTATAATGAATTTATATAAATGGCTAACTTACCACTTTATTTAATAATAGCAAAGCTGATGGTGGGTCATCTAGTGAAAAACTCTTTCCCAAAACAGGAGTAATTTGATGAGAAATCATTACTCGCTCCTATATGAAATAGTCTAATTTTCCCAGCCACTGTCTGTGGAGTAGTTGTGTGGTCTGATGCATCTATCTTCATGTTTTGGGAGGCTTGGTAGTTGGTATGCATTGTGCTCAACCAAAATCTTTAGGTACAAAAGAGAATGCCATTGTGTCGATGTTTCATGTATCATCTGTAACTGCTATAGGAAGCTTGAACCTATTTGCGATTATTATTAGATGTTAGAATAATTGAAAATATGTAGGATTAACTATTTGATAGAAAATGTAGGAGGAACTTACATTGGCATTGGTTGACCTTCATCCATTCTGATAAGATGATATCAACATGGGGCATGCAGATAACAGAAACGATTGTTCATGGACTGAATGGCAAAGTGTTGCCACACACATTGCCATGGTAGTAGAAGGACGTGGGCCATGACAAATATCCAAGGTATAGTACAGATGGCTGTTGAAAGTTAGATTTTGTAAAGTTTGTCACTTAGTGTTCAATCTTACACACAACAATAGTAAAACTAAAGATAAATAAAAAAACCAAAATAGAGATTAAGAGAGGTGATGTTTACCTGGAAGTGTGATGAAGTAACTAAACAAATGGTTAGGCTGATTCAGCAGCACATAAAGCCATCAAGGGTACATTGTTGCATGTACAGAGATGTGATTAGGCTGATTGAAGAGCAAAGCCATCAAGATTACACTGTTTGTTTGTACAGAGATGCTGGGGAAGTAAACAAAAGATAGTAATTCTCAAATTTAGCAAGGAGGGCATGTGTTTGAGAAAAAAAAAAAGCATGTGTCTTGCCTCTTCTGGGTGGACAACGTCGACTTGGTTCTCTGAACCAAGGACGCAATACAACCGAAGATGTTGCTTCTCCTTCCCTCTTGATTGCATATATGCTGCAGCCATCTATAGTGGCTACTGTTTCCTCTTAATTACCTTCTGTTCCTATATTTCTCCTGCTTCGTTGCCTGTCCGTTGGACTCCAGGTTAATGGGCTTGGAACCATGGCTGCTGCGACGCTGGTACGTGGAACGGGAGGCAGGCCGGACGTCTCTCCGGTGGCAACCAACAGACGCTGGGAGGGAGAGGGGTCGGCGCCTGGCTAGCTGCTGTGGCAGTTCGGAACGTTGACACGTGGGGACGGCTCAGGAGGCAGGCTTCCAGTCCGGCTAGCTGCGGCGGCTCGGCACCGCGGCAGGTTCTACGACGCTACGACTCCTCGGCACCGTGGCACTTGCGTAGTTATCCCCCTCCCTGTTTTGTGATGTTTTTAGTGTTATAATGATGAAAAACAAGTAAACAAAAAACAACCATCATAAATCAGTGACACGTGAACATTAAAGACAATAGATTAGCGACGAAGTGATTTTCGTCATCAAACAACATAAATTGCAATATATGACAAAAAACAATGTTTATGACATGAATTGTTGTAGATCGCAAGAGTTCTTGTGGCAAAGGGGGAGTACGATGTGACCTTTGATGACTTAAGGCTACAAACAATATGAACACAAAAATCATTTCGGTCGACTCAGCAGAAAGCAAAATACATGACATTAAGCGACACATCGTATGGAGGTCACACGCGACGTCTACCATCGTTTAAACAGACCTGCACATGATTTCTATTGCGCCCACATCCCAAACCATTTTAATCTGCTTATTATAGCATCGACTGTACAGGCCCGTTCATCAACGCATCAAATGATTGGCATGCAGGTATGAAACTTTACAGCACAATGGCAGTGTATGCTTTGGAGAATTGCATGCATCTGCTAGCGTCAATGTTCAGAGTTGCATGCCAGGGTTAAATTAAACATTTCAGACAAAAAATAGATTCGGAGGATGATTTTCAGGTGGCCCTTCATGAGCGCTCGGCAAATGATGTGCAGGTGTGCAACATTGGAACACAAAGGCAGTCGGCACTCGGCAGTGCATTATGAAAAACTACATTCAGAAGAGTTCATGAGTCTAGAAACCCATGGAAAAGCCATCAGTCATCAGTCATCTGGCCAAAATCAGTCATCAACTAGTCACCAGTTGGTCATCAACCATCAGTCCAGAAACCCAATAGAGAATCACTCATCAACCATCAGTCCAGAAACCCCATAGGGAAGCCATCAGTCCAGAAACCCAATAGAGAATCAGCCATCAACCATCAGTCCAGAAACCCCATAAAGAAAGCTCTCAGTCAGTCATCAACCTTCTGTTCATGCAGCATCTTCTGGTTCTTCAAGGAATTGTCTAAATCAAATAAAACAAGCAGATATTAAGTGGTTGTGGATTCCTTTTAACTTGGTTGCAAAACATCATGCATTTCAAATCTTCCTAAGTCGTAGTCTAAAAAATGCATCTGACCCTTAATCGCTCGTATCTATGAATCTATCATCCTCTCCCTACATTATGTTGGCATGGAAGCCTTAGTTTTATTACACATTGTCAAAAAGGATGTAACTTACATATGATAGGGAAGTAGATTTAGATTTGAATTGTTGCAGAAATTGGACAAGATGGATAGAAACACCAGGTCACCGGGTTAAGGAACATGTGCCATGGAAGTACAGGATTAGTAATAGATGGCGTTGAAGGGGGCACTCTTATTCCATCCAATAGACTAATCAAGGTCTCGGGAGGAAATAACATCTCATGTTGTGGATTTTACAAACAATTACTGGAACGCAATTTATGATTGATTGTGATAGGACTCTAAAGATAGAAGGATTGTTACTTGAGGAACTTAAAAGAGATACCTTAGGAGCCTTTCTAACTCATCCTGCTTGGGAACAAAAGCTGCCTCAAACTGTCCAAACCTCTCTATTACAATTTCCTTTATCTTAGCGGCCTGAAGATTGCTTTGAGTCTGTACAAAGTTTTCGATCTCATTCATCAAACTAGACTTGAGCTTCACAATACTGTCATTAATTTCCCCTAACTTCTTCATAACAGACATCTCATATTCTCTAATGTCCTTCCGATGCTTTGTTTGCATGTCTGATATGGTCTCCATCACCTCCCTAACTGTCTTCATAACATTTACCTCAAAGTTTGCAATCCTCTTAATTATATTCCCTTCATTAATCTGTTTAACATCCTTAGACAGTTGAGCCTGACTTGCTTCAATGTTAGACAGAGTTACTTCAATTTTAGACTGAGTTACTTCAATTCCAGTCTGAGTATTTTGAACCTCCTTTATAAGGAGATTAGCAGAAGTATCAAAGTAGTCATGCGCAGTGTCCTTATAATCTTCAACCTTGTTTTCAAAGCCACTCACCATTTGTGGGATGCCAAGCGCAAAACTCTTTTGTTCCATTGAACATTTCTCAAGAGATGAACTTACCCTATATGATACTTCCTTGTGGTCCCTAGTATGTTTTTTGCACATTTCCTTTTGGTTTTTCAGAATCATTTGAAGAGAATCATATATATGCTTCAAAGACAGATTCTCCACCACATCATTAACTGCCGCGTCTTCCTCAACCCTCTCCTCCCCATCCTCTTCCATATGATCAGCCAATTTTTCACTCATAATTGAAATGACAGAATCAAGATCATCTGCATGGTACACTGGATTTGTTGGTGGCCTGGGCACATAATATGAGCACTCTCTAGCATAATTACGTTTACGCCTAGGTTCGCCTGAGCAGTCCAGCTTCCATATCAAAACAATACCATCAACGCCTCTTGAAGCTATCACATCTCCCTGTAAGGGTAAAGTGGTTAATACAAGCTAGTAAATTAATTAAAGTGGCATGCAAGTGTAGAGGGTAAAGTGGTTAATACAAGCTGAAAGCTTGTAAAATTAATTGAAGTGGCATGTATAGAAGGTGTGCTTCTATTTCTTTACGTCACATCGGATGATTCGGTGCTAGTTAGAAGTATTAAATATGATTTAATTAGAAAAGTAATTACACGGTTGAGGACTGAAAGACGAGACGAATTTATTAAGCCTAATTAATCCATGATTAGCCAATGGTTACTATAGCATCGCATTTGCTAATCATTTAATTAGACTTAATTAATTTGTCTCGCCGTTTAGTTCTCATATGTGTAATTAGTTTTATAATTATACTATATTTAATACTTCTACTTAGCGTCCAAACATTCGATGTGACGCGAGCTAAAATTTAGGTCGGGGATCCAAACGGGGCCTAAGCACTAGGATGTAAGCAGGCCGGCTTGCAGGTCCAAGTCCAGCGGAGGTAATTTTTTCAGAGGTTTTACGACAGCCCATCAAAACATACCACTTGCATCCGCTAGACTAAACAGTCTCAAACCCACCTATCTCACCTTGTATTTAAAATCATCCTACTTTATATTCCATTTTTTTATTTCAAATCCCACTCTATCTACGACAGTGCAAATACGTTTTTTTGAGCGTTCATTTACTGGTGCTAGTGACCTTAACCCAAGCACCGAGCTATTGATCCTCTGTATTTGGTCCATACTGCCGAGGTTGGCGTCCATTTTTAATAAAATAGGTATATGCATGGGTCTATTTGGGCCAAAACAAAAAAAAAAAAAAACACAGCAATAGTGAAACCATAGACAAATAGAATTCCCAGATGGCAGGTTACTGGTCGGTCATCGCTTTGGATGTCAATAGCAGCAGAACCACCGTCATAGCAATTCAGTTTCCAACCAAATAAAAGGAACCAAGAGCATGTTTGAGGTGGCAAACTGGTTGCATTTGATAAAGACATCAGCTTTTTGACGCAACATTGACCTTCCCTCGTCTCATCGGCCTAAAGAACCCAAGAATAAAGATCCCTGTGGAGCAAATAAATCATAATGAAATATCAATCAGGTGAAAAGCTCTGCGAAAAGCACAATAAAAGGGTAGCTGAAAAACAAAGAGAAAAAAGCAAAGCAATCTGTATGCAAATCAAAACAATCATTTTCACGAGAAGGTAGTCAAAAGGTTGACAGATGTTGGTTTTCAAACTAATTAATTAAATGATGGTAAAAGCTAATGGAATTCAACAAAACAAGGTAGGCTCTAAATTTCTGGGGATTTTGCCGTAATCATATCTGCTTTTCCACTAACCTTTCGTGATCTCAAGACCTCATCACGCAGCAACTGTTGCAGCTGAAATAAAATTGAGTTTAGTGATCTATGAGAGAAATAAGTCACACATTTGACAGCAGAAAAGTTTTCTTTCAAGCATCTACCGTTGTACTCACACTCTTCCCCATGTTTGTTCCACCGTCTCCTTTTACAGCATCCGCCTTTGAAGAAATCAGGTTGCATCTATCGTTAAACACAAGCCAGCAAACATAAAAGACTGGCGCAGTTTCTATTTTAAGCTTTTACCATGGCAATGTTGTTGTTGCTCCTTTCCTTCAGGCTGCCTTCTTTCGATAGTTTTTCCTTTGAAAATTTCGCATCATTATCCAAGCAAGTCAATAAGGGCACCCACAAAAGAAGCACAACAAATTACACTTTTAATTTACAAACTATACTCACAAAAGCATAAAAATGAGCGAATATGTTTTGAGCTACAGGTGCAATTTCTATTTTTAAGTCAGACTGCCTCTTATTAATAGTTCATCATTCGAAAAGATCACGTCATTATTCAAGCAAGTCAGCAAGAACACCCACAAAAACAACACAACAAATTACACTGTTAATTTACAAAATCATAATATAATGCACGTTTGTAACAAGTCACAGAAGGGAAATAAAAAAGTATGCACACCTGAATTGAAGTCTCCGATGCTGTAATTTTTTTAGCCACGTCTGAAGAAATCAGGTCACCTCCTTTTAACTGTTGCTCCTTCAAAAAGTTGACATCATTAATCAACGCAAACCAGCAAGGATACTCACAAAAGAAGCATAAAAATGAGCGAATATGTTTTGAGCTACAGGTGCAATTTCTATTTTTAAGTCAGACTGCCTCTTATTAATAGTTCATCGTTCGAAAAGATCACGTCATTATTCAAGCAAGTCAACAAGGACACCCACAAAAACAACACAACAAATTACATTTTTAATTTACAAATTCCATCTCTACCACTCTTGCCATCAGATTCATCATAATACAGTGTGTTGGTAACAAGTTCCACAAGGGAAATATAAAAAAGGCAAACACACCTTCAATGAAGTCTCCACCGTTTTATTTTGATTAGCCTCCTTTCTTTTCTCCAACTGGCTTTCATGTCCTTGCTTCGTACAGTAGTTCTTGTCATTGGATTCATTATAGTTCAATGCCTATTAGTAGGAAAGTTCCACCAGTGAAAAATAAGATACAACATATTTGAGTTAACAGTTCAAGCCTTTTTTCTGTGCATGAAGTCAATACCTTGGTCTGTTGATTTTCCTTGCTCACAGGCACCAATTGTTTAGCATCCTTGACCCTGGTCATAGAGCACAACAATACATTTCCATGCTTTTTCACCAAAGAAAACAGATTCTGCATAGGTTACTATACTTGTCTTGTAGTTCCTCCGTTTACAAATGTATGATGCGGTTGACTCTTTTAGATAACTTTTATCATTCGTCTTATTTAAAAAAAAATCATAAGTTAACATTTATTTTGTTATGTTTTGTTTACTAGAGGTAGTTCGAGTATGACTTGTATTTTTACATGTTTGAATAATTTTTTTGAATAAGACATGCTTGAAATTGTGGGGAAAAAAGTCAAATGCCTCATACATTTGTGAACGTGGGAGCATATAACAATAATCCAAAGGAATTAGCAATAAGAACAATGTCATTATGCATATCATACCTTGTATCAGGACAAATGGTTATCAAAATTGTCGCAGCGTAATTCCTGACAAAGTTAGTCCGCGGTACAATATTCTTTTCATCAAAACGAAGCCGTTTTTCCAGGAACTCAAGCATCAGGGCAGCCTCTTTCATAATGGCCTAGAAAATAGTTTGCAAACAATGCCAAGGAGTAAAGTTAATACTATCAATTGATTTGCCAAGAAAGTATGTTCCAGTTTGTCATGGCAGAGACAAGCATGTACCGTCATGCTGGCAGTGGCAATAAAATCTTGAGCCCTTGGTAGGTCATAAACCTTAAGACACACTTCCGTATGGAACTACAGGTGACCACAACAGAGGTGTTCCCATACCCACTTTCAATCAATTCACACAACAGCTGAGCCTCCTTCGTGATACACTTGAAACCATAGTATGCAGTGGGCACAAGAGAGTTAATAAACTTCAATAGGCATTCATCTCGAAATTAAGGATGATATATGCAATCGTTTGGCTTGTTTTAGAGGTAGGGATGGACGCACCTTCAAGGCGATTGGCGCAGTAGGAAACTCATAGCAGTTGGCATAGTTAATCTTAAGCACAATGTCGGTGATCTTTTTACTCAGGTTGCGCTCATCAACAAACAACTTCAAATCGTGATGCTGGTCCAGCACAGACAGAAGTTTAGCCTCCATTTTGGCACACTTGAAACCACCATTCGATCCATGCAAACAAAAACTGATTAGAAAATCAAGCAACGGATGCTAGAAGCTAAGAAACAACGCCGTGCATGGCATACGGAGGAAGGGAGAGAGAGATACCGAGTCTAGATCAGCAACACAATGCGTAGTGATACTAAGATCACAGTTGCGGCGGTAATATTGATGGAGGTATCTCGTGTATAGGGGCGTGAAACATCCATGCTTGTCAATATAATCGAATGGCAGTAACCTATCCCATCCCCATGCTTTCTCCAGAAGATCTACACAGGACGAAGAGCGTGCAATAAAGGTAAGTATATACGGAGTACTATATACTGTGTTGAATAACAAAATGAGAAACAATGACCAAGTCAGGAGAAATGGAAACAGCACAGTAATAAATAGTAATGAATAAACAAAACGCTTTAATGCAACCGCGGCTTAAGGTGTGGCCATCGCCGCACCGCCTGCCACACGCGGCCCTCCGCAAATCCACATCCCAAAATACTAACACCGAACCCCCAAATCCTAACTCTAACATCTCTTCGGAGAAGATTTGCCCGAGGTAGAGAAGAGTAAAGAGAAGAAACTCACCTGGGTGGGTAAACATCTCGAGCGGCGGCGGTGACGGCATAATGCCACGATGCCTGGCCAAATCAGCGAGGCGTACGAACGCAAGCATTCTCGCCCTCGATGCTCTTTGCCGCGCGGCTTCATCGTCATCGATGTCATCTCGATTGGCCTCTGGCTCCTTAGAAGAGGAGGACATTGCCGCGGCCTCGGATGCGCTCGGATGGGCGGTTTGCGCTACGGTTCCTTTGGGGGGCGGGGAAGGTGAGGGGAGGAGAGGAGCGGAGGGAGACCCGTGCGGGGGGAGAACGAGGGCACGCCGCCGCAGCTGGGTGGTTTTATTGCGAGCGGGTGCGAGTGACTGCGGACCCGGTGGAAAGCGACTGAGGGAGGCCAGGCACGGAGAAACGAACGGCCCATGTTTCTTGGCTCGTTTTCTCGGCCTATACGAATTCACAAACGTTAAGCCAAACAAGGTATTTTTTTATTGTAAAAAAATATTTTGATATTGAAGAAAATCATGGTATTAAAGTAAAAAGGTATTTGGCAAACCTTTTTATTCAAAACTATGGTATTGTTAATACTATAGTATTTTTAGAGTATTGAAAACTTTAATCTAGACCAAAGTTTTTGTTGAAAGAGGAGGTAAAGTCAAATACTGTAGAACCATAGTGTGTTCCAAAACATCTATGGGTTAGACCGCTATAAAAAATACTATAGTTGTGTCATTGCAATTGGTAGACCATATATTATTGAAATACCGTGGTTTTGAATACTTTGTCCCCAAACAGACTCTAAGGCTGAGTCCAATGGGAGTATGTATCCCTACTCCCTAAACACTATACTAACTATCCTTCCCTCTCAGCATTTATGTCAAAAAATAAAAAACAGTGTTTAGAAAACCCATAGAGCTACTCCCATTGGACTCAGACTTAAGTTATTGTCACAAAAGGCGCAACCTGTAAATAAAGTGCAAAAAAATAATTATGTGCGTACCCGTAAACAGAGTCGATGGGTTTGATAAAGTTCTCGTCTTCACGATTAGTACTGCGGTCTGCGGGTGATCATAGAATCCCTAGAGCTTGGTTTATGAAAGGACGAGTGTGTTGTTCGAGGACTTGAGGTGAGAAGACTATGCAGCATGCAGGACAGCAGGAATCAGATTTATTCTTGGAAAAAGATTTGTGTAGGGCTGCAGGCTATAGGAACAAGTGTTCCGTTTGGTAACAAGATATTTTTATGGTTTTGAAAGCAATAGTATTTGAAAATACCATAGTATTTGGATCAAAAATTGTTAAAAAACTCTATGTATTTAAAACTATGGTATTGTCAATACCATGGTATTTTTGAAGTATTGTAAACCCCATTCTATCCAAAGTTCCTCATCCAAACGAGCAGACTAGTAAAACCATGGTATGGCTATGAAACTAAACATTTTTTAGAATATTATGGTTTTAGTATAGATGAGAAATACTATAGTTATGCCATAACCAATATAAAACTATGATACTGAAAACTTTGCTTCTAAATAGGCACGCGAACGCAATGTGCTGGTATCTTGTACATGTCAATAGTGTTTGGTATAGGCATTTTTCCGATAGAGCGTTTTCAGTGTTTTGTCCTACACGAAACAGAATTCGTATGGGATACCAAAGATAAATTTTGTTTTAAGTGAGAAAAAAATGTCCCTTTATAAGAACAATAAACACACAAGTGACATATAATAATTTCCCAAAAATTAAACTAAGTAACGGATGCAACACACTAGATTTAACTAGTAAAAATGCACGTGCGTCTCGCACGTGACTAAACATGTATTATTTAGATGGTCTTTTTTTCTATGATTTTTATAAAAGTTATTAAGGTACTTGGATTATGAGCTATTTTGTCCAAAAAACATATGAGCTGATTAATAAACAAAGAAATAACATGAATAAGGTTTGTGGAGTTGAATATTTAAATTAGACTTTATCCACTTAGTAAGCCACTCGATTAATGAACTGCATTAAATTTCATTATTTAAATCTAACATTACACCATGAGGTGGTTCATACACTTACTTCATGTTTCTTCCTTCGATATAATAGAGAAATTGGAGTTGTAAGATAATATCAAAACTCTTTTGTTAATATTTCATGCATCCCAAACAACTATAGTGTATTTTTATATTCAAAAGCCAACATTAAGAGTAAATTTTTGTTAGAAACATTTATATAGAAATAAGTGGCATAAAAAACTCTATTATCATTGCCACTTGTATATTCATTAACAAAACGGGACAATATATTTTTAGTCAACGCGGGACTCGTGCATTTAACTTGCTCATTACGTAATATTATTATTCTTATTAGAGCAAATACAAAATTTATTAGAACAATTGCGTAACTTACTATGATGTGCTGAAAACAATAGAAAAATAAAACAATTTTTGGACTCAGCCAGTGGGCCCTTTCCCCAATTAGCGATCAACGTCTACAAACCATCTAGTGGCCATATAAAACTAGGTGAGAACCCCGCGCGGTGCTGCGGGATTTGTAGAAGGTATTTGTTAAAAGAAATAGTGTGAGTCATGCTTTAGAATCAAAATATAAAGCTATTGATAGTGTTATTTTTGTGCTGATGCACTCATGATTTTAGGATACATCAACTTGTACGTAGGAATACAGGAGCCCGCTAGTTGAAATAACATCACAAAATCACATAGCCATTAAGTACATGTATATGCCGTTAGAAATTCATCCCATCAACTACTAAGAAATGCCGGACATGAAGTAGATACTAATTTATACTTACCTACATTAGTTTGACAATAAATTGGACCCAAAAAAAATAATTGTTGCAATATTTAAATGCACAACCTGAGGACGAGAGAAAGCAGGCGGCCCATAGCGAGAGGCCCATCTCGGCTCTCAGTGAGATGATCTTCTAGAAAATAATCTTCTAAAAAAATCTTCCTAAAATGATAGAACTACATTAGGTGTTGATTGTGTTGATGAGTGAGAATTGAGAGAAAGATTATCTTTTTCAATTGAGAGACAATTCCCTATTTGACACTGAGAAACTCGCTAATTTCTTCTTTGGCCCTCAAAACTCAAAACTTCCCTATATGTGAACAGACTGTCTGCCCGAGCGCTTCCCTACCCTTCCATCACCTGTGGTGTGACGGTACCCTCCCCTGCGCGCGCTTGCACAGTTGCACGACTGGCGGCGGTGCGGCCCCATTGGCGGCGGCGAGGGAGGCGCGGCCTCGCACATCCATAGGCACCAGCGCGGCCGGCACGACGCTGGGCGCACCCATGGAGCAGCGCGGCCCCACGCACGCACATGGGCGGCGGGCCGGCGGTGCGGCTGGTGGTGCGCCTCGCGCACCCGTGGAGCGGCAGCGCGGCCCCATGGGCGGCGGCACAGCCGGCACTGTGTGGCACGCAC
The DNA here is from genome assembly GCA_022530915.1 of Paspalum notatum. Lineage (NCBI taxonomy): Eukaryota > Viridiplantae > Streptophyta > Magnoliopsida > Poales > Poaceae > Paspalum > Paspalum notatum. Next base: position 6,339,656 of record CM039684.1, read on the forward strand.
CTGTAACCATATGAAATCTTGTAAGATTAATGACCATGTCTTGCCAACCGTCTTCAAATTCATCAAATCAAGGTTTGCAACAATATTCACCATGTTTCATCTTGACCACAATTTCCTTGATCTAGTGACTTGAGATGCTTCAAATCTTCAAGCCACCTTGATTCTTAATGATTCGATAATAATTCATGTTTAGCAACTTGTAACCACTCATGAGTTTGTCCCTTGGTGCCAAGTCATTTGCTTGCTCTTCTCCATTGCTAATCCTTCATAGCCAAGCCATTATGAATTCTTTACCAACTTTGTCACTTTGAGTCACACTTAGCCTTGCACCAAAATAACCACATATTGGATTCCATTTCTTTAACAATATGATTTTGTTCGAACTTCATCTTCTCTTTAATATTGTTGACCAAAACAAACCTATTCATAATTCTTGGCCATTTTCTTTCTATCTTCATCAAATTCTAACAAGCCAACTTGCAATATTGCCAATACAACTAGCATTGTTCTTGCTCACACATGTCTTCTTGTCAATATTAAGACCAAGCATAACTCTCGTAATGAAATCCTCTTCATATTGAATGAAATCCTAGATGTGTGAACGTTCAAGCAATTATCTTCACTTCTCTTGAAATATAGAGCTCTTGGATTATGTTTCTTTCTTATTGACCAAGATGCCAATATTTGGATAAACCGAGCTATTTCTTTGATCTTTTTAGATGCTTAAAGCTTTTCAACATATATCTACTCATATTACAATTTTGAACAAATATTTTTTCCACTTAAGTTACTACTAAATCTTTGTCCAAATACGCAAATCAATATTGAGACCAAATTATAACCATTTCATCATCTCTCTTTTACAATTTAATCTCTACTTGTCATTTCTATCTTTTCTACCTTGGTTCATACTTCAATCTTGATAAATATAATGATAAATGATATGTCAATCTTCTCTTGCATATGCAACAAGCCATAAATAAGACCAAATAATGTTCATATGTTCTTGTCTCTTTTGCCTCGACAAAATGCTTGCTATTTTTTCAATTGACACACTATATGAGTTTGGCTTAAATAGGTCTATCAATAAGACCTACTCAAACTCAACAAAGACATTAGTCTTTTAATTGTGTTTGTCATCCAATCACCAAAACCCACTAAGGGGACTATTCACATAACAACACAATTGACCGCGTAGGTGGAATGAAAAATCTCTAATCCATGCCAGTGAGTTCCTTAAGTACTGGACATCAGTCATCAGAATTACATAGGTGCAATTTGAGAATGACAAAGGGTTTGCCTAGCATGTTTCGCCAAGTTGTTGCATAATGTACGACTTGTACGTGTTGCATAATGTAGGCGAGTAGTGGGTCGCAAAACTCCGTTGGGTCGGCAACTGAAGAGGAACAACTGCAGCCAATGTATCTATCAACTGTTGAGAGCATGTTTGAAAACATAATCTTTTTTACAGTTTCAATACAATACTGTAATATTTGATAATACTATGGTATTCTAGTGCTAGAGGTGTTTGGTTGGTGCTCATGAAATAGTGTTTCAAATATCATGGTTTAGCCAAAACCATTGTATTTTTGGAGTTTTGGAAAGACCAAAGTTTTCTCTTGTTCTGTTCTCTCCCGGCTCCCGCATTGCCCACACACACCCTATCCTGGCGTCCTCCATCCCTCAGCATCCTTCTACATCTAGCACGAGTAGCACACGTTACCACGTCTCCCATGGTGTAGCCCCATCTCCCACCGCCGGCCTCGCTGCCCGCCTTCAGCCTGGCCACCCGTCGTCGACCTTGTCCTCCATTCCCGTCCTCCCAAGGCGTTGCCTTTGCGCTTTCCTGGCCTCCCAACGTCGGCCTCGTCCCCCGCTACCAGCTCGTCTCCCACGCTCACCATCGGAGGGTGGCGGATGGCATGGCCCACCTCCACGCTTGCCATCGGAGGGCAGCGGCCGTCGCGGTGAGCCTCCACCCAGCGCGGCCTGCCTCCATCCTGTGTCGCCGGTGCCTCCTTCTGCCGCAGTCATGCGTCCTGCCACCAGTGCCACCTCCTCTCGTGGCCGCGCATCCCGTCTCCGGCTGCTCGCCTCCCGTGCTCCCATGTGTCAGTCACTGCAGCAACCTCGCGTCTCCTGGCGCGGCCGACCTCCAGCGGCCGCTCACTGACGGGGGAGGGACTGGGCGACAGAGACTGTGGGAGAAGGCCGCAGCGAGGGAGAGGGAGGCGGAGAGAGGGAGAGGACTCTGTCCAATGCTGATCAATGTATGGTTTTGAAAAATATGTACAACCGTAAATCATAGTATATAAAACCACAGTATTGGAAAACTTTGCTATCAAATATGCCCTGAAAGTCGGAGAAAAGTTAGATCGAGTGCAGCAGATTTTCTTAATGAAAGTCCATGTGCATTTTGGATAATTGACTAGACAATCAAGGGATCGTGTTTGTGCTTGTCTAGAGCGCGGGGCAAAGTGGTGTTAGTTTGTGAACAATGAACAAGCTGGTGTTGTGGAGCCGAAGCTATCAATGGCATCTAGCTTGCATAGCCGAAATTTGGCCAAGTGTCACAAGAGGTAAGGGTAGGATCACCAGTGAGTGGATATGGATGTGGAAAATACTATTTGCGTACTATATACAAAGTGAAAAAACACTTTTTGCGCACCGTATGTCTAAGAGTATGACTCTTTGTGGTGTCTCTGACTCTATCTGCAACTGTTTGGGTCCACTCCCAGTCTCCCACACACTCACAGTCCCAGACTTCCTCCACCGGCCCACCCCAACTGCCTGGGTCGCTCGCAATTTCAATCCATGGGCCTCGGCCTGTTTGCGTGTGAAATAGTGGCCCAGAACACCACTGCGTGGTCGACGTGGTCGCGAATCCCGTTTTCTCTGCCTTTTCTCTTTTCCCGTTTTTATAAATAATTCGGCCCGAAAAAAGGACGCGGTCGTGGACCGAACAAACCTTTCCCCAAAATTTCCCCTCCCCTCTCACCGAACGAACACTCGATCCGATCCCGATCCCTTCACGGCGCCACTTCGGCTCTCGGATCCGGCACCGGATCTGCGCGTCGCTCGACGGGATCTCTCGATTGGTACCGGCTTTGCCCCCTCTCTTCGATTCCTTAGGGTTGCGAGGTTAGGGTTTGCGAGGGTTGGTTTCGCGCCCCGATCCGCTCGATTGAGGACGAATTTGTCGCGGGGACGCCGGATCTGCGCGTGATATGCAGGTTTCGGTTCGGATTGTTGCGATTCCGTGTGTTAATTTCGCTTGATTTTTCTGGGTCGGATGCGGGGCTAGGGTTTCGTTCGTCCCAGTCTCCCAGAGGCGCTTGACTCCTATTCGCGAGTCCGGTAGGGTTTCAGACCACGATTTACGACCCTGTTGCATCACTTAATTGTTGCATAAACAAAACCGTTTTTACGTCGTTGACTAATTACTGATGGCATTTCATTTGTGCCCTTCATCGTGGTAAGTTGAATATGCTTTGTTCGTTTGGTCTGTAGTGACCTCAATAAGGTGTTCAAATGACTTGGGATAGCTTAAATCATTTATTGTTCCTCCCGAAATGGTGTTTTCCATTTTGTCTTATATACTGTAACTGTTTGCTAATAACTAGACCTTGTAATTAATTTCGTTAGCTATCCTCTCAGGACACAGCATGCTGCATCAGGAGAACGGTGAGCCTTTTGTGAGGCATCATTCTGAACAGCTTGCATGTGGCAACATGAGGGGAGATCATGGTCGTCCGAATTTCCTTCCTGAGAAATGCCAGATTGCAGGTAATGACTGAGCAGTTTCTCTTTGCAATGCGCAAGATGTTTGTCTTGACTCTAACACAGGTTTAGTTTGTCCCAAAGTTTGCCAAAGGAATGAAAAAGTAGACCCATTTGATGAAGAGTTGGTACATGGTGATCATCGAGCAAATGCTGCTATTCAGTCACCGTTGGTGTCAAGTGGTGTCAAAGAAGCACCTATAGTGGATCATAACAAGAGACCTGCATCCAGTGACATGCCAGGCATAGTTGAATGCAAGCGGCTGAAGCAAGAAGATCAAAGTAATAGATTTAACCTCCAACCTCTCTTTACCAGTAGACTTCTCTTTCCTGAAAGTTTGTGTATGCAGAGTCAGTTAGATAACACTCTTGCATTTCTTTTTCTCAGTTATTGCTAAGGAAGACAGCTATGCATCAAATACTTCTGCTAATGTTCATGAGTATCCCACATACACAACTTGTGAAAGAAGCTTTGGCTCACCAATATATGAGAGCGAGGAAAGTGAAGATGAGGGTGTAGATTCACCTCTCCATTTTTCACATACTCGTACCTATGCCGAAGATGATCTATGGCCTGCCAACTTTCATCAGTCTGTGGGACCTTACCCCACAAGGAAACCTGTTCCTATTGGGCCAAATCATCAGGCTGAGTTACCTGAGTGTAGGCCATTTGGTGGAAGAACGGAAGATGACGAGAGTGACAAGTGGATCAGCAACTGTGTTGTGCCAATGGCCAATACCGATGGATCTTCTTTGATGTTGAAACCTGTTCACTGCAAGGTTGCCTGTGACTGCCTTGATGAAGGTTCAATCAATTGTGTGAAGAAACATGTGAGGGAAGCAAGAGAAAAGCTGAAGATGTCTGTTGGTGCAGACACGTTCGGGGAATTGGGGTTCTATGATATGGGAGAGGAAGTTGCCTCAAGATGGACTGAAGATGAGGAACATTTGTTCCAGGAAGTTGTCTTGTCAAATCCTGCCTCTCTGCGCAGAAACTTTTGGGACGAACTTCCTCTTGCCCTTCCGTCCAAGTCCTGCAAAGAACTAGTGAGTTACTACTTCAATGTCTTCATGTTGAGGAAGAGGGCTGAGCAGAACAGGTTTGATCCAATGAATGTCGACAGTGACGATGATGAATGGCAGGCAGGTGGTGATGGTGAGTTTGCATTCACAGGAAGGGCTGCTGAACAGTTGCCAACTGAGTCCCTTACTGATCAAGATGATGCCACATGCAATCCAGCTCCTCTGGAGGGGGATTTATATGAAGATTCTGACGATGAGGAGCTTGATAGTGCCAGTGAAGACAGGCGTAATGGTGTGCAGAGTGGCATGTTGTCAGAGGGTGTTCCTGTAATGACATTTATGGATCATAATCAACAGACGTTCAAGCTAGATGCAGACGCCCAAGATGACTCATGTACATCATTTGAGGCTCATCAGGTTAGTGTCGAAGGTGGGACGCCAACTGAAATTGCCGATGATCACCACTACAGGACCGATGGCTTTGGTGCTGTTGCAGAACATGGTTTCTTTGGAGACCATTGTGACACAAAAGGGTGGGAGTTTGGTTTCAGTACTGGGTGGGACAAGCATGATTTTTTGTCGACAAACAATGTCATAGAAGAGGTGTTTGGAAAGGGCTCCAGCGAAGATGGAAGTGACACGGCTACTGGCCAGGACCTTATATGAGCCAGAGGCCGAGGCTTCTATTCAACTCCGAAAGCTCTAGCAGTTCCCCCTGCTCTCATAATTTGTACAGCAGTAGTTGGCCATTTTGATTTAATAATGCCTCACCTGTTCTTTATAGGAATCTCTCATCTCTGTCCTTGGAACATCGTCTGCTTGAGAAACGTGATTCCGCTCTCATGGTTAATGTAAATCCTAGTAGATGATGTAGTCATCTGTCGATGATCTGCTGTAGCGTGTAGCATGTACGTAACCTTGTTGTGACTGTGTCTCTGGACCTGAGCATTTTTTCCATGTGCCAGCGAGGGTCATGTAATAAAAGCTGCTGTTGTTCCCTGAGCCGAGGTATCGTTCTGAGTTCTGACGAGGTCCGCCGTGGCGGTGCTCGATGCAGGATTCTGCTCTCGCTTCACGAGTCTTCGACCAAAGGCACTTGGTTCATATGAAAATTGTTGTCCTTTTCGCGGACCTGCTGGGTGCCTGGTCCTATGGCCGCCTTGCTGACCTGCTGCGTGTAATGATCAGTGGATGATGTAATATAATCGCAGAGCTGTTGTCTGTCTAGCAGCTTGGATTAAGCCTCGATTGGGCAACTGGGGGCCCTTCGACCTGCAGGTAGAGCAGGAGAACTGATCCATATACGGTACCACTAGCGTGAGATGATCTGTATGCCTATTACCCAATGTACTACAATTTTAACGAAAACATAGTTAAATAAACTAGAGAAAGGTGTGTCGCCTCAGTTTTTTTAAGTATGATATCGGCAAGTTTTGTATAATGAACATTAGTTTAACTATTCAGTTTATAAAAAAACCATAGTACACAAAATGTAAGTCTTGTTTAAAATAATTTAATGACAAAACATGTCCCAACAAAATAAATAATACTTACATGTTATTCTAAACATACGACACATTAGTCCTTGTTTGGAAAAAAAAATCTCCGTATTTTTTATAAAATTGAACTGTTTGCTATGAAATTTTTACACAATTCTTATAAAGCTCTAACTCTATCCATTTTTTTAGAAATATACCTGAACTTTAACGGTGTCATACAAATAAATGCAGTATTTGTTAATTGATGTGCGCAGTGCGCTACACAGCTACTGAATCACATGGACCTAGCGAATAAATAAACGCCGCTTGCGCAGGCAGTCGGCAAGAGAGATGCAATGGGATGAAACCTCCCAATACCCAAGCAACGGCCGTATATGACTCGGAAACACTGATATAGCACGTGGACGTCGAACCCAACGGTCATATTCCTCTCGTGCCCTCGGCTCTCGCGGTCTCTCGCCCCCACGCGCCGCGCCGCATCGCGTCTCTGCGGCTACGCGTGGTCTTGCTTCCCCGCTCCCTTCTCCAGCGCGGAAGGGGAACGGCGGCTAGATCTCTTCCCGAAGCCACCGGAGGCGGAGGCGGACTCAAGCAGCGTCTCCTCCTCCTCTAGCGTGTATTCCCCTGTAAGTAATCTACCAGCGCCTAGTAACTAGCCTAGCGCCCCTCTCTCTCTCTCTCTCATCGACTCGTCGTCCCTAATGTAACTTGATGGAGGCGTCAAACTCGGAAGCTGTCAGTAACCCATCGTTTCGATCTGCTCCACCTTTTTCCCCAACCTGATTCCCTGGCTGGCATGGGTGGTTTTTGGTGCGGGCTTTGATTAGATGAGGAACTCGGTGGTTTAGATTAGATCCCTGCAATGAACTTTTCGTGATATGTTTTAATAATTAGACAATCGAGTATGCAGGAATCTATGAACTGTGCTAGAATGTTTCGTTCGATGTTCTGTTGGCAGATAGCGCACAGCGACTGTGCGTGCGGTTGTTCTGGCTTGACTCAGCGCATATGTCGTCAATCAAGCTCGATTGGCACGTTGCGTCGTTTGGTACAGTCAAGGCCATGGTCATTATGCAGGATATTTCGCTTGCGACTACTCTTTCAGCATCGAGTTATAGTTTATTACTGCTGTTGAGATTCAAAGACTCAGCTACCACAAGCTAGATCTTTACAACACCTCATGTGGTTTGGTGTAGTTATATAGACTCGTTTGGCAAGCATCATTGATCATTCTAATGTTCTTTGGTGCTTTTTCATTGCATTTCATTTGCTTGTTAATGCTGGCTTAGCCTTCACCTGTTATTTTCGCTCACAACAGAACCTTTAGTTAACCACTTTCCTGTCGATAAGATTGCACATTACTATCTGATGGTTCTCCTAAATCCTGAAAGACTCCTTTTATTTTCCTTTTCATTGCAGATATCTGGCCGTCAGTACATAAGTTTGTGATGTCAGTGCCAATGTATAAGAAACAAAACTCATTGGGCACCCCTGCCCACAGGACAAACCCCTTCGATTCTGATTCTGATTCTGAAGAAGTGCCTTCAAGGCCATCAAGGGCACAGTCAGTCCCAGTGCGACGCAATGACCAATCTGTGCAAGAGTTGGAAGATTATGCTATAACCAAAGCACGGGAAACCACACACAAAGTAAATGATTGTGTCAGGGCTGCTGAAGCCATCAGGGAAGATGCTACACAGACCATGCAAACTTTGCACCGTCAAGGTGAACAAATCATGCGGTCCCATCAAGTAGCAGCTGACATTGAGCGGGACCTTACTGTGGTAAGTTCTCTACTTGTTGACAATAGAATTGGATAACCAAGTAAAGCTACCTTGTCCAAACATTGGCCTTTCTGTAATATTTGATAGAGATACATATAGATCTATAAAGGACTCATTTTGATCTACATGCATTTTCTACCACAGAAAGCTATGCCAAACTTTTTACAGATACATCTTTCAGTTATCACACTACGAACTGTATGTTGTGAATCAATTACTGGACAAAATTGTAGATTATAATTACCAATCAAAGTGATTCTAATCTAGTAATATTTGAAATCTTAGGATTTAGCACAACTAAGCATTCGTTGATGGTATTGTATATGCTTTTCCTTCTGCTTTGTATTTGTTATTTATTATCATGATGATTCATAGTTAATCATTTCATTTTGATTTTTTTGAGTGGACTCTACACATATAAACATGAGTTGTTTTCTTCCTATTTTTTATTCTTCGAGCTATAATGTTTGGTCTTAGTCAATTCACTATGTCAAAAATTTTGTGGTCTTCAGAGTGAGAAGCTCTTGGGAAGTCTGGGTGGGCTATTTTCCAAGGCATGGAGGCCAAAGAGAAATCAACCGATAAAAGGACCAGTCTCAGAAAGTATGTTGTTGGTATTATGAATAATTTTCTAGAGTCGACTTTTGCCTGTCTAAACCTTTTGAGTGGTGGCAGACAACTATTTTGTGAGGACAGCGAACCACACAGAACAGAGGTGGAGGCTGGGAATTGCTCCAACACGTCAAGAATCCCCCAATCCTGTACAAACCCCACCTGCAACTGTGATGGAAAAAATTCAGGTCTAGCTTCAGAGTTAACTATGAAGTGTGCGCGTGCGCTATGTAATCTTAAGAGTTATCACCGATTTCCTTCTTTTTCTTGTTTAGGCTGAGAAAGCTAAGCAGGATGATGCGCTTTTTGACCTGAGTAACACACTGGGACAACTCAAGGAAATGGCAGTCGATATGGGCACAGAAATTGACAGGTAATATTGTTGTACTGAACTATCTAAATCGTCAAGCATAAGGGTTTAGAGGACTATGCCACATCTTGCCTGTGCTCTCCGCTGTTCATAGAGTTGATGGAGACTTTTATCTTTGGTTGCAGGCAAAACAAAGCTCTGGTTCCTTTCAACGATGATGTCGACGAACTGAATTTCAGACTGAAAGGTGCGAATCAACGGGGGCGTCGGTTGCTGGGCAAGTGATGTGGAGTAAGGAAGTCAGGCGGTTTGGAGACTGTCTTCTTAGCGCAAGATTAAGAACGAACCTTGTTGTTTTACCTACTTTAGAGCAAATAGAAAGATCCTTGTGATGAATGGTACTCTGAGAAAACATTCCAATTCCGATGCTGTATAACAAGCAGGTCCAAATTAGTAGAGAGAAAGGGGTATCGGATATGTGGCTACTTCTTCAAAGTTCAAAATTTGTCGCCACTGATTTTGTGTGTAGTTCAGTGCAGAGTCTAGTCAGGCAGTGAGCCAGTGACGACGAACTCATAGCGAGGGCTCTGCTGTTGGCAGTTGGCACTCGGGCCGACCCGTTTGTTCCACAGCCCGGACCGGTGCGGGTGTGGCGCTGGCCCTTCCGGCACCACGGGCAAACGGAAGACGTGTTGATCGGCAAGCTTGGCGCGGCACTGCTTGCCGTTCGGTTCGTTGGTGCTCGCCGCTCGCCACCAGCTGGAGATGGTGTAGGACACGACACAATTGCCGTGCGGCGCCAGCGAACACATGTAGATGGACCGGTGGCGGTGGACAAGCCCTGGGCGGATCGACGTGCCGGTGCCGCATAGCCGGCCCGAGTGTCGCCGGTACAAGATGGAGTTGACCGCGTCTGTTCTGTGTTTTTGTTCTTCCGTTCGTTGTTTAGGTGGCCGTGCCTCTCGTACTCAACGCCCACCGACGTAAACACCCATGCCCGTAGTCCTTGTCAGCTTCCTTTCCTTCTTGCAATGCACGGCGCCCCCTAGCCACTGCCGCTGCCGCTGCCCGTGCTACGAGCGCCAGGCAAGCTTTGCCGCATATCCACGGAGGCAGGCAGGCACGGTACCGAGCCGCCCTCTGCTCGGCGCGCGGCCGTTGGCCGGGCATGTTACCCGACGACGTCACGCTGGCACCGCGCGAGCGCCGCGGCGTGGCGCGCGCGGCGGTGAAGCCGAGCGCCGAGCGCGACCGGGGCCAGCTGGCCGTCGCGGCGGCCGGCGGGCAGCGCGGCACGCTGTACGACTCGTTCGAGCTCAATGCGATGGTGGTGCGCCTGAACCGGCTGCTGAACGGGGACTGTGCGCGCGCCGACGGCGGGAGCGGGGAAGCGAGGCGCCCGCGCAAGGCCCCCGGCGGCTGGCTCGCCGCGCCCAAGGTGCTCTTCAGGAAGATCAAGTGCGCGGTCCTTGGCGGCCGGCGAGGAGACGGCTGACGAGCCGGCCGGGCGTAATGTTATTCGTCGTGCTCTCTCTTTCTCTCTCTTGCGAAATCAAATTAACGGTGTACAATGGTGTACAATGGCATGTGTAGCAATTAACGGTGCAAGCCAACACCATCGGATTGCTTACCACAAGTATGGGGTGGGAGCGCGGGGTATACAATGCTTGCGCGGGTGCATTAATGGCGTGACGTCCGCACCTGTTAAGACTTTGTTTGAATCAACAATTTTCGATAAAAATGGAAAGGGAATATAGAGGATTGAAAAAAAAATTCATTTTCTCCTCAATTCCGAAGAGAAATGAGTTTTACTAAAATAGCCCTAGCATTGATATAAATCCCTCGCGGAGCTCCTCCGAGCTTCTTCGCAGTGGTACGGTGCACATTTCGTCACGCTATTGTTCACTGGATGTCTGTAAAAACATGATCAACCCCATTGATAGTTTCCAACTGCTGTCATACTAGCATCATGTTTGGTTGAGGTACTTGGTGGAAGAGAATGATAATTTAGAGACGAGTTTATAGAAATATCTGTATTTGATAGGATGAGAGTTTTGATAGGGTGCAATGCGAGTTTAGTTGAACAACTTCCACAAAACACTTCCTCTATATCAACTCGCATTACCAATTTCTCTTCTCGTTCCCGATTGCTCCTCGATGAATATTTCCATGCCCCAATAAACCTTGGCGATATGTATTGAATCCGCAACGACCAAAGTCTAGGAGGCATGATTTTTTTTCGATGCAGATGCGAATAGGTGGCCGAAGACAGCTCTATGAGCAAGTCACCCCTTTCCTTCTCGGATGGGAGGCACGATGTTGGTGAGCTCAGATGCCAAAAGCTACAAAAGGAGAGGGTTGGAATTAGAAGCCAATGGTTCGCCAAAAGTTGAACGTAGAAGGGTTGGAGGGTCAGAATGTGAGATTCATTGATCGCTAGATGTAGAGGAATGGTTGTTGGCGGTGTCAATACGCAATGGCTCAAGCTACTATCAGTGTTTTGCACCCTTGTATACACCCTCTTGATGATCTGCTAATCTGCTATGTGGTCAATGGACGCGCGATCATAGCGGCAGGGATTGAGCGGTGTCCAATTTTCTAAATCATTTGCCGAGTGCCAATGCTCCTCCACGCCAGCATCCACGACACGAAACGAAACGAAACGAAACGTACCGTAACGAAACGAAGATACGTCTATGACAGTGGGGTCGACGAACTCCGCGCGTACATGTCACCGAGGCGAGCGCGTCCAATGGGCGTTCGAACGCCTCGGGCGGAGCGCCTCGGGAGAAACTAGCCGTTACGCCCCCGAGCCCCCAACGTTCTCTTTTCCCATCTGCTCCTCCCCTTCCATCCCCAATTCCCCATCCACCGAAACAATTCCCGGAAGCAAACCCAATCACCACGGCACAGGCCGAGCCCAAACCCAGAGGAATTCTGCCGAGATCCAAACCCTAGGCCCCAGGGATGGCGACGGCGGCGGCCACGAAGACTCCGACCAAGCCCCTGGCCCCAGCCGCGGCGTCGGGCAGGACTCCGACCAAGCCGCTGGGCCCCGTCGCGGTCAAGACGCCGGCGAAGACGCCCTGCCCCTCGCGTGTGCGGCCCTCCCACGCCTCCGAGAATTCCAACCCCAACATCCCGTGCACGCCTCCTCCCTCGCAATCGACGCCGTCCAAGGCCGTCCTCAAGTCCCCGGCGGCCGCGGGCGCCAGGTCCGCCGCCGCGAAGAAGAACCCCTCGACGCCCGCACCCGCCGCGCTCGCCGCGCCCCCACCGCCGCCGAGGGAGCGGGGGCGACGCTTCATCGTGGCGAAGAAGGGCGCGCGGCGGAGGCGCAACGTCGGGAGCGTGGGCGGCGGCGGCGAGATCGACTTCGACAAGTGTCGCGAGGCGCTGCGCGCGTCGCAGGAGGAGTTCTTCCGCAAGGAGCGCTCCACGTCAACCGTCGCCGGAGAGGAACGATTGGGACACGAGGAGGAGGAGGAGAAGGCCGTGGCTAGAGAGGATGCGGGACTCGGAGCCATCAAGGAGGGGCGGGAGGAGGGGAGCGAGGCGGAACTGGAAGGGAGTAGCAAGGTCAGGGCGATGAGGGCGAAGGCGATGGCCGAGGCGATGGACAGTGTTCCAGATCCTGGCTCTGGACGCGTGAAGCATCTGGTGCAGGCCTTCGAGGGCCTGCTCACCATCTCCGGCGCCACATCCGACGCAGACAGGGCAGGCGAGGGCTCATGGGCTTTGCCTGGGTTGCAGCAGTGGAAGGAGGAGCTCTCGGTGTCCTCAGCGTCTGATTTCCTGAACGAAGGGAGCAATAGACGCTGCTCCTCACTTGACGGAGGACTCACCGACAGGTTAGTTATGTCGACAGACAAGCAGAAGAATTGTTTTTATGATTTTTTTCTCAGTGCAATTTTCTGATCACTCACTCATTTCAGGTTGAGCCGGAACAGCAGCAGAACGTCGGCCGGAGGGCGCAGGAGCAGGAGAAATGTAAGCCTTGGGTATAGTTTTAGTCTTTAGTTTCTATTTCTAATATCAGAACGCATTCTCTGGATGCAGTCATCTGAGTCCCTAAGGAGTAGCTGGAACAAAAAGCTCAGGGTGACAAGCCAGCATCCTTTCAAGCTAAGGACCGAGGTAACAACACATTCCTCGTTGCTCTCTCAGTCATGTAACGGTTCATGATTTGTGCATATTTGTATTCAACTTCTTCTCCAACAACACAATTAAGTTTACACTATCTGCACTTGCACCTAAATGGCACCTGCAGCCCATGTAGTGTTGTCCGTCACTTGTGGGGTTGCTTAGGGGAAAAAAACTGGCACCTTAATTAGCGTGAACTATACAGCCTCACTGTACTTGAGTGAAATATTATATCGTGTTCCATAGTTACTGATTTAATGTCTTCTGACCATATTAATAGCTTGGAATATTATAAATATGATTTCGCTAACTTATAGTATGATATGCCATGCTGTAATTTGTCAAAAGACTAGTCTTATGCTGCATCTAAACATACATCTGACAAATCAGAGATGAGGCTCATTTCAATATTATGTTTCCTTGATGTAAAACTTGAGTTTTCTCCCCCCTTTTTTGTTGTAAAAAAAAGTTGATGTGTGAAAATTCAATCACCCTGTACTTTATGGCAGCAAAGAGGAAGATTGAAGGAACAACAATTTGTCCAAAAGGTGAAGACTATGCTTTTAGAGGAAGAGAAGAAGCGTATTCATATTGCGCAAGGATTGCCCTGGACTACTGACGAGCCTGAGGTAACAACCTTTTATTGAAAGAGGACTTGTGTTAGCATATGTCCATGTGACCATAGTTGATTGAGAAATTATTACCTGCGAATGTCCTTGTTTCTCATGGCAGTAGCTTATCAGGAAAATCGTCACAGTATAAAAGTTCTATTAAAATAATGGCCTAATTTGTCTTCAGGATTGCTAATGGATCTTTTACGTATCTTGGCTAAATTTTTTTTTTTACTTATTCTCTGTGATCAGTGTTTGATGAAGCCAGCAGTCAAAGAAATAACTGAACCTGTAGAACTTGTTCTGCACAGCGACGTGCGTGCACTTGAGCGTGCTGAATTTGATCAATATGTAAGCCTTTTAAAAACTCCCTTTACATAGTGCACCATCTAAGGCCTAGTATAAATCGAATTAATGTTACATCCTAGATTAATTGTTAGTATATACTAATCTAGTTTATTATTATTTTTCTGATAACTCAGCTGTTGGAGAAGAACAGATTTGCTGAGCAACAAAAACTAGAGTGGGAAAGGCAACAGGAGTTGGAGGAGCAAGAAATGATAAGGCAACTGAGGAGAACGGAGCTTATTCCGAAAGCCCAACCAATGCCATACTTTGATCGTCCTTTCATCCCAAAAAGGTGATCACCATATTTCTTGCTAAAATTTGACTCTTTACAGGCTCAAAAGTTATCCCTTTGACCCTTTTTCCTACAAATGTTCTAGTCACAATTCATCTCATTGTAGTAATTAGCCACTGCTGTTGGAGTGTTGGTTTTCTACTGCAATACCTGATACGCTACTAGCTGTTAATTTTAAACTGCTTTCGTCTGGGCAGGTCGTCAAAACCGGCTACGATCCCAGTGGAACCGAAATTCCACCCCCGTCCTGAAAAGTTATCATGGTGAGTTTGTTACAGTAAAAGAACAGGCATATTTGTGCACAAAATTCGTTTTCCCAGGCCTGTATTTAATTGTCTGTGCAAAGCATGCTCACCATGCTTGGTATGTTAATGGTGGCTGACAGTTACTGTCGACAGCAGTGCATGGAGCTTGGAAAGTTGAAGTCACCAGGCAGACAACAACATTCCGAGAGTCAGCTTTGGCAATCGAGAAACGCTGAGCATCGTCACTAAATGATTGTTTCCATTCCCTCGTCTTCCATTCCTTTTTTGAGCTGCTGTCTCCCATATGTGAAGAAAATGCTACCAGGTCCATCTATGATTGCTTGCTTGTTTGAGTCAGCTATGGCAATCGACAAATGCATAGCATCTTCACTATGCGCTGATGATTGTTTCCGTTCCCTCCATGATGTGCCGTATTCCATATGTGAAGAAAATGCTATCAGGTCCATCTTTGGTAGCTTGCTTGGGTCACCTCCAAGTTCTGTTATGTAAATGCATATTCATATCAATAGCTCTGTGACTCAACTGCAATCACATCCACCGAGGATGAATTCGTTGTACATGAAACTGCAATAGAAATTCAAAGATGAATTTCTGTATTCTTGAGACACCAGTTATATTATAGAATTTCTGTATTCTAGTGTTGATTCTCCGTCGTCAGCTATTCCAATCTTTGAGTTCTCTTGACTTCTGTATATTCGATTTCTTCTTGGACTCTGAGTTAAAAAAAAAACTTCAACCTTGGAATCCCACAGCTCAAACCTCAAACGTGGGTACAGAAGATAATTATTTCACTAGAAACACAAAAAGATCACAAACCCTTTTCTTAAGGATTTGTCACAGTTCAAATTTAATCATTAATCGTATATTAAAAAAATCCAAACTATCATTTGTTTTGTTGTAATTTTTATTATTAAAATTAATTTCAGCATGATTTGTATTTTTATGTGTCTATATAGTTTTTCTAAATATAGTAAATGGTCAGCTACAATAAATATTAAAAAACAGAGAGGGAGCATAACTCAAGAAAAAAAAGACCTACAAGTGCACCGGTTGCACCGGTTTCACTGACCCTGTGTGGCGCCCACAGCCACTCCGTGAGAGTGCCAGTGAGGAGTGAGACTGTCGGAAAGTGCGTGTTGCGCTGTGCGCGTTCAACAAAAATGGAAACAATGGGATCATTTTGCTCCGTCTCAAAAATCTATATACTCCATCCATCTTTACTTTTTAACTATTTATGTACTGTAGTCTATATTTTATAATTAAATTTGAAATGATCTTCCCGTTTGGTCCCATTGCTAGACTTAGCCTAAGCTCCCTGTCCCTTGCTCTATTTCATCTCAAAAACCTACTTCGTGCACCGGCATTATAAGTTTCATACACTCTTGGTTAAAGCAGTCTTGATTCCGCTCATTACCTTCCAACAACCGTCATGAACAGATTATGCGGCTTAGCGATATGCAGGGCGCCACAGGAGCCGTCAAAGATTTGGGCCATACAGGCCGCCGCTTAGGGCCTGTTTGGATCAATCGTAGATTTTCATTATCTACCTAATAGGTAGTAGGCAATATTAGCCAGATAATGGTTATTCGATGAATAATAGGTGGTAGTGTTTGGATCCACGATTAATAGAGTAGATAATATGTGGAGTAAGGAAAGAAAAGTTCAATTATCTCTCATTTGCTGATATTATCTAGCATTGAGTAGATAATGAGATAATAAAAATTTGGTCTGGATATCTAGATCCGTTTGGATTCAAAGCGCTACAGGTTAGGGTTCCCTGTAAAAGGGCTTGCACATGTAAAATAGTCGATGAAGACATAAAAATGAGCTGCAGCGGTACCCTGTACGAGGACTTGTATTTTCCGGGAGAAGCACAGGGTCCTCCACATCTCCGGGTCCCTCTCCATCCCGCAAAACTTCTCTCTCGTTGGCCGCATGGGGGGAGAGCTGCACGGCCTGCGATGAGGGTGGGCGGCCGCGCAGCCTGTGGCGAGGTCTGCCGCGGCCACGGCCCCGGCCGGCGTCGAGAGCCCGCCGCGGCCTGCGGCGAGGGCCGACGGGCGGTATGCGGTGAGGGTGGCGCAGCCGGCTCGAGCGCCGCCGCGCGGGATGCGGAGGGCGCGCACGCCCTGTAGCGAGGGCGTCCGACTCCTGGTCTGCCGCGAGAGGGGGCAGGCGGCGTCGAGCGCCACCACGTGGGCCATGGCGAGGGAGCGCGAGGCCTGCGGCGAGGGGAAGTTGGAGGTGGACGACGGTGACGGCGCCTGCTGTGGGCGGGGACGGGCGCGAGCGTGGACGCCGAGAGGGTAGCCGGCTGCGAGCTGCGGCGGGGGCGCAGGAGTACGCCGCGAGGACGGGCAGCGACACCGCGGCAGCGGTGGACGGTGTGCATCGGCCGCGGAGGCGCCCGAAGCGACGGACACTGCAGCACTGTCTAGAGCTCGCGGCGGACGACGCGTACGGCTGCAGCGTTCAGCCCTCGCTGGCGACGGCGGCGTCCAGCGCCACAGGGCGTCGCGCGCGGGGGCTGGTGGCGGCACAGGGGAGGGGGCGGCGGTCCGCGACGCTCACGGATGAGCATGTCGACGTCTTTTTTTACTCCACTTTGAAAAGAGCAGCACACATCCTCGATCAGACTAAATCAAACAAAGTATAGCCAAGTTTTTCCAGTAATCTTGGCATTCTTTCTTCTCTCTTGAGCTCTCTCAAAATCCGCAATTAGAACTTTTGAGAGAAACTGTATGCTCCATGAAGTGGGAACAGACAGGATACATTGGATACCTAGAAAGAGGGGTTTCCATTCCACTAACAGTGCCGATACTCTATTCTTCGGTTTGAGGTGAGGCTAGGCATTCTCGGATTTGCAAATATACATTTCCCATGGAATGCGAGGATTAGAGATCCATTCATCTATTCTGTCTACTCGACTTTGGAATGGATTGAAAAACTAGAATGAGGGGGTGGGATGTATATGATAGAAATAGAGGAAACTTGCAGCAAAATATGTTTTAAAGGGACCAAATTATTTGGAGGGATCTCTAAATATGCGTTTAGGGGATGGAATTTAGAGGCTACCGATGCTACCAGCTTTATACTCGTATGTGACACACAGTTTATGCAGGCACGCAGGGGCAAAGCTAGGTACACCCACGAAAAAAGTGAAACTAGTTATTTGCAAAAGCACCCCTTTAAATATGCTCTAGCTTCGCCACTGCGGACACGGGACATTTGCAAGTTTGCAACCATAATGGCCTTCTTGGTCCACTGTGGACGCTTTTGCCTTAGAAGCAAACAACCTCCTAATTAGACCTGGGGCAAACGTTGGATCGGGTCAATGTCAGGTCAAAAAATACGACCCTCATCCATCCGTTGAGTTGCTCAGGTCGGTTTTTTTTTTTCCGGAAGGTCGGATGACCAATGCTCAGGTCTACCGCTAACGCCTAGTACAACCCAGTGACCCACCAATCAAGACTCTTTTGAATGCATAAATTCTACAGAAATAACGTAAAAATTTGACATAAAGCAGTTTGAGCTTATAGAAAAAGCATAAAAAATAGATAAAATACCTTGCTTCAGCTCCTCTAGAGTCTAGACATCTTATAAAAAGAAAAGAAAACAGACTCCTCTCGATGACACGTGGGTCCCCGTTAAAGCTAAGCTATGCGCACCGAGCTCTTCTCCTTCCGTCCTTGGCAGCCAGGCGGCATCTCCCCCCACCCTCTCTATTTCTCCTCCCCATCTCTTCCGATCCATCAGAGCCGAAACCCTAACCCAGCCAGATCTCCGCCTCCGCCGCCGCCGGCGAGAGCACCGCATCAGATCCGCCGAGATGGCGTTCCGCCGCATCCTATCCACCGCGGTACGCCGCCGCTCGGCCGTCGCCGCCGCGTCGGCCGGGAATGCGCGCGAGGCCTCCACGGCCGTCGCCGCGGCTCCTGGCGTCGTCGCCCCCGACGCGACCCCGGTTCGCGCCCCCGTGATGCCGTACGACCGCATCGCCGAGGCCGTCAACGCCAGGCTCCGGCGCCTGGAGCACCCGGACCCGCGCTTCCTCCGCTATGCCAACCCCGTGCCGTCGCACGCCGACCACACGGCCATCCTCGCGGCGCCGGCGACCCGCGTCACCACGCTGCCCAACGGCCTGCGCGTCGCCACGGAGTCGTCCCTCGCCGCGCGCACGGCCACGGTCGGCGTGTGGATCGACGCGGGAAGCAGGTACGAGAACGAGGAGGCCGCCGGCGTGGCGCATTTTGTCGAGCACATGCTGTTCAAGGGCACTGGGAAGCGCAGCGCCGCTCAGCTGGAGCAGGAGATCGAGGACATGGGCGGCCACCTCAACGCCTACACGTCGAGGGAACAGACGACCTACTACGCCAAGGTGCTTGACAAGGACGTGCCCCGGGCGATGGAGGTCCTTGCTGACATTTTGCAGAACTCTAATCTCGATCAGGCCCGCATTGAGCGTGAGCGCGATGTGATCCTGCGAGAGATGGAGGAGGTATGTCCCTTGATGCGGATTCATGTTTCCTTCAACATTTCTCTTTTTTTTGTTCTGTATCAACCGGTTTGGGTAATCGGAGGTATATTAGTTTTTTTGACGATTGCCTTTATGTATTTGAACTTTATCATTAACAAAGCTTTCTGCATCTAAAAAAGATGTTAGTTTTATTTGTCTCAGATAAGATGTGCTATGCCTTCCATCATCTGTAGTGTTTGAATATGTCTTTCTGGTTTTTGTTAGCATTTCTACTAATCATAAAGCTACGGAAGTGGGCTATGCGTTCATGGGAGAAGGGTTTGGAAACTTTAGAGTGAGGAATGAAGTTGAATATTCTGCGAGGTGTTTGTTTATCCAATCATCACTTGAGAGGTTGTGCAAAAAAGAGTAGAGTGAGAAATAGTTTGCAAAGTATGGAAACTGATGCACACTTCAGCACATGCCATTATCAATATATCATATTCATTTTATGCTGAGCCATCTATCAGTTTGTTTTGGACCCTTCCCTCGCTATAGCCATCACTCCCTTGCTCTTGTTGGCAGTCCTCAATTCACTGTTTAGCCAAGGTCCTATATAGCGCGCGCGCACGCGCACACTATATATATATATATTTCATGCTTATTGTGACAGGGCAGGCAGTATTATGAAATTCTTATTACGATTCTTTCTGTCTTGTATAGGTTGAGGGACAATCGGAGGAAGTTATATTTGATCATCTCCATGCAACTGCATTCCAGTATACATCCCTTGGCAGACCAATCTTGGGTACTGCAGATAATGTCAAGTCAATCACCAAAGAGGACCTTGAGAACTACATTGCAACTCATTATACAGCTCCTAGAATGGTACATGATATTTGAAAGATTCAACTTACATGCATCTGTTCCATTTTATCTTCCTGCTATTGCTGGAGTATGATGGAGCTACTTCTGCATGTTGTCAGGTTATCACTGCTGCAGGTAATGTTAAGCATGAAGATATTGTGGAGCAGGCAAAGAAGTTGTTCAATAAGCTATCAACTGACCCTACAACGACAAACATGCTGGTTGCTAAGGAACCAGCCTCTTTTACCGGTTCTGAGGTGCGCCCTATGATTTTCACTTTATATTTAGCTGTGCTATTCATCATTAACACACATTACCTTATCGTTGTGTGCTTCACAATAGGTTCGAATCATTGATGATGACATGCCCCTTGCTCAATTCGCTGTTGCTTTCAATGGAGCATCCTGGGTAGATCCTGATTCTGTTGCATTGATGGTTATGCAATCAATGCTTGGTTCATGGAACAAGAGTGCTGGTGGTGGAAAGCATATGGGGTGAGTTCCTCTGTTTTTGTTGTTCTCTTTCTTTTTGCCATCTTCTTGTACAAGCCTGATCCTAATCTTCTCCTGTGTTCTTTATCCCACTGACCATATCTTTGTTATGTTATCATGGTTACCTGTTTACAGTTCAGAGCTTGTACAAAGGGCAGCAATCAATGACATTGCTGAGAGTGTAATGGCATTCAACACGAATTATAAGGACACTGGTCTGTTTGGTGTCTATGCTGTCGCTAAGGTTAGTGTTGCGCAAGATAGAATTTTGTCCCTGTGTATTTTGTGTACTCATGTCTTGAGTGCAAATCCATTGTTTTAAAAGAATATTGTCCCCAAAACAAGGATAACCATTAAAATACCTCTAATTGTGAGATAAATAAACATGCCTTAGACGCTCAATATCTGCATGCTGCGGATTTCTTTAGTGCTGTGCTTTTTCCCTCTGTTAAATTCTAGCATCTTCATGTTCTCACCCACATAAACTTAGATAGTGTTTGGTTGGCCTTCTGTAACGTCAATTCATTAGAGTGTAAAAAGGTACCGTTTCGAGTGTTTGTTTCGAGAAGGGCCTGTGACTTGTTACCCCGTAAGTGGTTACCGGACTATTCTATGCTGATTGTGCTGCTCCTTGACCGGTATCTGATCACGCTCCAAGTATCGAACTGCAATGGCATTCAATACCGTTACCATGTGGAACCAAACAAATCAAGTGATGAGTGATCCCACTGCTATTCCCTCCGCAATCTATTTCCATACAGTTTATGTTACCAGTCAGTGAACCAAACAAAAATTAGCGGAAACAAGTAATTAGCATGTTGTATTGAACTTTAGATGATGAAAATTGGCTTCTGGTAACAGTCTAATTCGCATATCAAATTGAAGGACATTTTCTTCTGTGCAAGTAATTGATATATTCAAACAAATAGGGCTCTGCTAGTCTTCTTTGTCCATTTAATGCAAAGCAATTGATATAGAAAAATCCTGCCGTTGAAAGAAACAAACGTGAATGTCCTATCTGCCACTATCACTGCTGTATCAATTTAAGTTCTTCACTAGTCTGTTGTGATTTTTTTTTTCAGGGAAAAACTGTACCCATGTTAGTTCACTGCTGAATCAATTTAAGTTCTCGCTAGTCTGTTGTGATTTTTTTGCTTGTGTATTAGCATTGTAATCTTGTGATTGTTACTTTTCTTTTGAACATGTTCTGGTGATCTATAAGTGTTTGCAAACTTCTTTTCCTGACTTCCTTGTGATCTATCATTGTCTTGCCAACCTGGTATGCAGGCTGATTGCTTGGATGATTTGGCTTTTGCAATTATGCATGAGATGAGCAAATTGTCGTACCGGGTTACGGAAGATGATGTTATCCGTGCACGTAATCAGGTAATTCTTTGAAGCAGTCAGAATTCGCATGCATTGTATTTCAGTCTGTTAATTTTTCATCTATATGGTGTAACATAATACTCCCTCCATCCCAAATTGTTGGTGTTCTAGCCCTCTTTTTATCCGTCCACATTCATATGAATGTTGATAAATCTAGACACATATTAAACACACATACATGGAGTAAGGAATGAATCTAATAGAGGCCTAGAACCCCTTACAAATTGGGATGGATGGAGCAACATATATGAATCATAAGCATTGAATTTTTTGAGCCTAGCAACACATTTTCATTGCTTCGTGATGACTATTTCAGTTGAAGTCCTCAATCCAGCTCCACCTTGATGGTTCTACCGCAGTTGTTGAGGACATTGGCCGTCAGGTATTCTTGTGATGCCCAAAATCGATTATGTTTTCAAATCATATTATCAGTGCTCAGCCTCTTGTACCTTATTATTGTTTCCCTGTAATGCCAGCTGCTTACCTATGGCCGAAGAATTCCTATTCCTGAGCTTTTTGCAAGAATAGATGCAGTTGATGCAAGCACTGTGAAACGTGTTGCCAACCGCTTCATCTTTGACCAGGTACTGTGTTGCCAACCTACAACCTTTGCCCTGTAGAATTTTCAGCATTTGTTACTGTAGATTTAAAGCCAGCAGTCCTGTTGAAGTGTTCAATGCTAGCCATTTTTACCTTGCTTGATTCCAACTATATATATTCTCTTCACTGTACAGTTCAATGCTAGCCATTTATATGAATTATTTGATATCAAGAATGAGAAAACAATAGTCATGTCTTTATGCCTTCTGTTTTAGGATGTTGCCATCGCTGCAATGGGACCGATCCAAGGACTCCCAGACTACAACTGGTTCAGACGCCGCACCTACATGCTCCGCTACTAGATCCATGTACCGGTGTACCATGTTTACTATCAGTATATTATGGCCTCGGCACTGCACATTACGTGCCACGCGGAGGAATTTTTTGAGGATTTGCTTTATTTCTTGTCCCTCCCCGAATCCACAGCTGTCAAATAATGATAGGCAGGTTGGCTGACGTCTTGTTTTTTACTATAAATCTTGACCCTTGCCGTTCCATGTTTTGTTGGAAAAATTATTTTTCCTTTTGCGAATAATTTCCTGGAGCTCTTTACATGTAAAGATGGTACAGTTTAGCTTCTGTGGCATATGTTGGCAGCTGAGCGAAGTTGTAATAGCTGTCTGATTATGGGTGGTTTTTTTGCACGATTATTGCCATGCGTTCCTTCTATCTTCCGAGGGATTTGCATTCCTTGCTGTTCTGCAGCTTGATCTACTGAGGTGCTCCGCCTCTGCCCTGCCTATAGTTTTGGATGCGATGGCCGATGGCCCAAACACTTTATCAACCAATATCCATCCTCTACATGAAGATGATGTTCCATTTCTCAAAAAAAAAAAAAGTTCCATGGTAAGAACATCGTATTGAACCAGCCAGCATTCTTTTTAACTGTATTGACAATAGCTGTGCCAAAGAGAGACAATCAGTCTTTTAGGAAACTATTTCCCCGTTCCACCACTTCCGACACCCACAAGAGAACAGGGCACACAAAAGTTGGCTTGACAAGCCACGTGCATCACCATTTTTTTGGTATGTCTGGGTTTGGCTCTAAATCAAACTAGCTCATACATTAAACAAGACATCTTCAAAATTGAAAACCGCAACTTCTACAAATCTACATCATCAGATCATTCTACAAACGCAGCCAGACTAGCCAAACAAATCTAAGCTGATAAGGCAGAGAACAATTATCTGTTCACAAACTTCATGATATGCAGTACTGCAACAGACTTAGTAGATAAATAATTTGCTTTGCTAGTCCCACATGATGGCATCTAAATACAGTTTGCACCTAAATGGTAAGTTTTGGCACCTTGCACATTTACAGCAGGAAGGAGCATCTTACACATTTACAGCAGTTATGGAGTATGGAGTCCGTACAATGGGTCTATAATCCTTTGGATGGATTGAACAACAGCATCCATCTATGATGCTTCTATAATTGACTGATGACATCACCCATTCCAGCTGCAAGGCACAGTATCATTAAAATAAAGAAAAAAAAACAGCTCGTATGAAGATGCAGGTGGCTGTTGAAAAGCAGGTGAAAGAAAATTGCTATGGACAGCGTATGTCCAATCGAGCATATTAAAAAGTGCAACAATATGATTTAGTGCAAAGGTAAGAGAACAGCACATAATATCTCGTTATGGTACTAAAATTGCACATTTAGAGGGAACCTTATATATTTCTAACCACTGTGCTTCTGCACAAACAAAGCGAAACCTGCACCATGATGTTTACCATCCAACGATGACACATCACATCACTTCATAACTGAAATTCACCCATCCACAGAATGAACAGGTTCTATTTCAGAAATCAGGGACACAACACATGCACGAACTGATAAGCAAGATGACAAAATGGAACTGCCCAAAGCAAATAAAACCACGTACCCGTGAATGACTGAATGACATTGAATCACTGATGCTCGTATCTATGATCTATGATGTGAGCAGTGTTGCAGTTTCTGCCAGCTCAATCGCCATATCAGCAACATGCTGGGAATGCTTCCTTTCTCAGTTCTCAGGAGGATGTACAGGAATGGATGCATACCAGGCCACCATCAACTGACTGCACAATAGCAGTGCATAGCAGGAATGGAGAATGATACGCCGTGGGGAGCAAATGATCTGTCCACCTCATCCCAGGCACTACCTCAAACCACCTTGAACCAGAATGAACAAGAACAGCTCCCACCCAAAATCGCAGAAGACAACAAATAGTCGCTCCTTTTGCAACCAACAATCACTCTCCTAAATGCATAGCAAGGATGTCAGAAATTAGACAATTCCCTATTGTTCATGGCTCCAAAATCGTTTATGCCCAATTTGACCTTGAACAGTCAACAGTGATCGGTAGCGGATACTGAATAGCAATGGGTAGGGACATGGTACCCTCGCAGTGGCACCATCACTACCAAAAAAAAAAAAAAAAACCATTACCTTATGTGGCCATAGAATTCATTATCAACCAGTATCCCAAATATTGATCTTGTTGCTGCCAGCAGGCTCAAAACCTTTATCTGTAGGCACATGTGTAGCCTTTGAGGATCTGCTGTTGTGCATAGTCTCATATGTGATGACCATTAAGAACTCAAGAAACAGACACCTATCAATGTCCTCATTGTTAGCCTGAGGGCAAGTCTCCATTTCTTTTCGTGCCCAATCAATTATATTTCTAGTAGCGTCATCAAAAACAAAAGAATCTTCCCTGAGCTTCTCAGCCCACATAAGGGCTCTCTTTCCAAATCCTTGCTTGCAGAAATGAGAAAGGAAAACATTAAGTGTGATGGTATTTGGTCTAAAAGCCATCTTAATCAGCCTACCAGTCAGTATCATAGCTCGATCAAGAACATCACTGCAAATGCCATCTATCAATGTGTTGTATGTAACTGAATTAGGAGGACAACCCATAGCAACAAGCTCATCTAACACCTTCCCTGCTTGGTGCAACATATGGTTGCTGCATAGGCTATGCATCAATATATTATATGTGAAAATATCTGGTTCACAACCAGCTGCAAACATCTTATTCATGAAATTCATAGCACCATTCATATCCTTAGCCCTGCAATACGCATTGATTATTGTGTTGTATGTCACTGTGTCTGGAGTTAGACCATCACCGCACATGTCCAATACAAAGTTGTCCACCATCTTCAACTTTCCTTCTCTGCACAAACCGTCGATTAGAATGTTGCTCGTGTAAACATCAGGAACAAGGCCATTCTTCCTCATCTCCTCCCGTAAGTTCAAAGCTGTAGCCATATTGCCCGCCCTACAAAATGCTGATATGATGGAGTTGTAAGTAATATTGTTCGGTACAAGTCCTCTTGTTTTCATGTCAGCAAATGCCTGATAAGCCTCATTCACGTAATCTAATCGGCATAAGCCATTGATATATGCTGAGAAGGCAATAAAATCAGGCTGCAGACCCATTTTTGCCACATCATCCCAACATTTCAAAGCACCGACTACATCACCCTCTCTGAAGGATGCATCCAAGTATATAGTAAATGATGTGCTTAGACAATATCCATTACTGACCATGTGCTCCAAAAGCAGCTGCACCTCATCAAGCATTCCTTGATTGCACAGCCCCATTATCAAGTAATTTAAAGTAGTTGATGACGGTGCCAGCCCTAATTTGCTCATAGTTCTATATAGTTCAAAAGCTGCTTCATGGAGTCCCTCCTTGCTATAAGCAGCGATCAAGGCATTAAATCCAGCAATGCTCACTGGAACACCCTGCTCAATAGCACCACGCAGAAGTTCCCAGGCATCATCCAATCGGCCATCCCAACAAAGCCTACAAACCAACAAATCTAACCCGTCTGCCGACATGTGTGAACCAAACATTTCACGGTCATGGAGTAACTGGGCAGTATACCCAAACTTGTAAGCTCCGGCAGCAAGAATATTAAATGTGAAGGAATCAGGCACCAATCCCCTCGCCTTCATCTCCATATAGGCTGCAGTGGCCTCATCCATCCGTCCAGTCTTTGCATATCCATCGATCAAGGTATTGAAGGTGATTGTATTTGCTTTGATCCCCGCCTGTGCCATCTCATCAAACAGCCTCCTTGCTTCCACCATCCTCCCCTCATGACACAGAACATCCACCAGTATGTTATATGTCATGACTGTCGGCTCACACCCTGACCTGAGCATTTCCTCAAACAGCTTGAAGGCATCCCCTGACCACCCAAGAACACAAATACCCTTGATGAGGATGTTGTAGCAGCACACGTCCGGGACAACACCGTAGTATCCCATGACACCAAGTAGCCTGGAACCGACGTGCACCATTCCCCTGTGGCAGAACCCGAGGATCATGGCGTTGAAGATGAAGAGGTTTGGCCGCGGGCCCCTCCTAGCCATTTCCTCGAACACGTTCCAGGCAGTGCCGACCTCCCCGCTGCGGAATAGAAGGCGCAGCAATGTCGCCAGCGCAGAGAGGCTGGGCGTATTCCCGGAACGACGGATGCGCGCGAGCACATCGAGCGCCTCAGCTACCATGCCAGCAGCGAGGAACGCGTGGAGCGCGAGCCGAAGCGCGCCGTACCGCTCGCGCGCGCTCCTGCCGGCGCTGCCACTGGACAGCCAGGAGAGGAGGTCTGGGGAGGCAAATGGGAGGAGAGCGGCGAGGAGGATCGCGGCGAAGGGGCGAAGGTCGGGAGCCGACGCCGCGAGGTGGGCGGCGGCGGCGAAGCGGGCGGCGAGCGGGGTGGAGTGGGAACCAGAGCGTGGGACGATGGCGTAGAGCGCGAGGTGGCATTGCGGAGAGGTCTTGAGAAGGCGCACGAGCGCGTGGAGGGCGTCACGGCGGAGAGATGCTGGCAGCGAGAGGTGGCAGCGCTGGTCTGGATGGAGGAACTGCGCAGTTGGATCGTAGGAGGAGGTAGTCGTTGTCGTCGTGGAGAAGAGGTGGTGGAGAGTGAAGAGGATACACTGCGGTCTATTGGGTTGTCTCGCCGCCGCGGCGAGGAGGCGCATCTGGCGCGGCGGCGGCGATGGGGAAGGGAGGTGAGCACGGCCGCTTGGGAAGAAGGTGAAGACATCAAGGTGCTGCTCGCCTGCTCGAGGGCCCCCCTGCTAGATCCGGCAGCCCGTTTGTTTGCGGATCCACAGCCCGTTTAGATGGGGAAGACAGAGAAAGTGAGACCGGAAATGGTTTCTGTACCGCTTGTGCGTATACTAGTTATCATTTTTTACGGTAAATTATTATATTATTAGTCAGCAAAGCATGTATATAAAAAATTAGAGAGGGAGCGTGCATACGGCATAAGGATATGTTGAAAATAGTTTGAGATAAACGATAAGCAACTCAGACGAGGTGGCGGCGGTGTGCAACACGAGGTGAGGGGAGACCGGAGATCCCTCCTTCTCCCCGCCACCATCCGTTAGCTCCGATTAGGATTCAGTTGCCTCAAGCAAATCACGGTGGTAACTTTTTTACGTTTTTGGTCCGTTGGATCTAAGCTCAATGTATCAATACCAAAATGTATAGTTCTCCAAACTGCCCCCCCCCCCCCCCCCCCCCCGCGTGGTACAATGTTCATGTCACGTGGTGATTTGTTTGAGGCAAGTCATCGAATCCAAGTCACCATAGCCCTTCCTTCGCGGCTGCTTACCCTACGTTCTTCGTTTCACCTTTACAACTCTATTTATTCTTGTACTTTTGCCCTTGTTTTGGTCCCATGCCATTGCTCCTAATTTGGTCACTACCTGTTCGCCCTTTCTAAAAACCATCTGTGTTTTTGTCCGTGATTTGCTCCATGTTCTTTGTTTGGTGTTTTTAGAACTTGAATTACGAAAACATGTTTTTGCCATGTTCACCCCAGCTTTCTTAGGGTCGGTAATATATGTTTTTTTTAAATGTGTTTTACTTTGATAAATTCTGACGATGTCACTGGCTTTGTATTTTGATAAAATCTTGTTTTCCTGAGAAACTCGCATGATTTCTCTTTTGATAACCACCCAAACACAACGCTTTAATCATTCCATTCACATTATAAGATGATTGAAGTACATGGCGTTTCATATTTTTTAGAATTGTCTTTTTTTTCTTTTCACCTAGAGCTCAGCAGGTTCTTGAACCACTGCACCGAGCTCTTGGGGTATCTCTTGAGGTTGTCCTTGTAGTCCACGAAATAGAGCCCGAATCTTGAGGAGTACCCGGCCGTCCACTCCCAGTTGTCCAGCAGTGACCATGCGAAGTATCCACGGACGTCGCACCCGTCCTCACTGTGGCAAAGCATGCAGTCCTTGTTACGATCATAGTTCATACGAATGCAAAACATATAAGCTCAAGGAAAGCTAAGTGACGATCTGTTCTCTAGTTACTTTATGGAGGCAGCCAGGTTGGTGAGGTAGTCGTTGTGGTATTTGATCCGCTTGCTGTCCTTGAGCGCGTCCTTGATGGAAGTGAAAGGGCTGTTGCCGTCGTCCATCCCTGCATCCATCCATCAGCATCGAATCAGCTCCACAATCTCAGGGCATGCAGCGAGGCAACGTGATGATCCAGGCTACAGATATATGGTAGATGGTCTTACCGTTTTCAGTGATGTAGACCTTTGGGCTGTTGTATCTTTCCTTGACATAGTTCATCAGGCTCCTCATCCCGCTAGGTACGATGTACAGCCATATCGAATTAGCCTGCAAAACAACACACATAATTCCACTTCTACATAAGCTCTTACGGATTATGATACGACATTTCTCTTTATATATGTGCAAGGATGTGGTTGCAAATTGAAGTCAAACTCACCCTGTCACCAATCGGTTTCCCATTCTTGAACGCTGCAAAATTGCCGAACTGTTAGCATGTGCCAAGGTTTCATACTAGGTGGTATGCGTGAACTCAGGATGGGAACTCACGAAGGCTGATGGTTCCGGTGTCCGCCAAGGTGTTATGCAGCAGGCGCCCGATGATGTTGGTGCTGTTATGCTTGGTGTAGTAGGTGGTGTAGTGGTTGATGCCAACGAAGTCAAGTGCGCCCTTGACAAGGGCAGCCTCATCTGCGGTGAACTTGGGGAGTCTGTCCCCTACCCGTGATCTCATCGACGCCGGGTAATCGCCGAAGAAGAATGGGTCAGCAAACCTTCAACAGTAAGTAAACCGGCTTAGCTTCTCAATCATCCATGCATAGCTTCTGAACCATAATTTTTGCCCAAGCTAATGGTGATGGATGGACACATGGTGTGATTGGATTGGAATTGGCTGGCTCACCATCCTAGCTGAAACTCTTGCCCTCTTTTGGCAGCTTCGATGTCGATTGTAGTGTTGGACATCGGCTCGAACCACATGACGTCAAATGCTATCCCAAGTTCCCCATTCTGAGTTGCCTACAATTTAACAGGGGATGTTAGCATCCTCAAAATGGAACTGTGAAACATTTATGTGTCTAGAAAGATCTCACCTTGTAGTTCCTTCTGTACATGTCTGAGACCGTCGCGTGAGCTAAGATGAAATTATGGGCGACGATGTAGGGCTCGGTGCCTGAGTTCCCGGCCTTGCAGTACAGATGGAGCAGCAGAGAACAGCGGCCAGGTGCTTGAAGCCCATCGTCATAGCCCTGAACAGCGACCGTGTGCGGTTCGTTCAGCGTGATCCAATGCTTCACACGGTCTCCGAAAGCCTTGAAGCATGTCTCGGCATAAACAGCGAAATCGTTGCTGCATTTTTTTGGGCATGGAAATGGTTACTAGTTATGTTAATGCATGATCAGTTAGGTAGCTCAAGTGATACAAGTTATATTGAGGGGCTCACTCACACTATCTGCCTGTCCAGCCATCCGTTGTACCGGTCTTCCAAGGCCTGGGGGAGGTCCCAGTGGTAGAGGGTTACATATGGCTCAATTCCTAAAAATTTTGACATTTCAACAGTTCGTTCAAGCCATTTTGATTTTGATTCAGTATTACATGTTTTTTTGTTATCAGTTCACCTTTTGATAGCAGTGCATCAATCAATCTATTGTAGTGGTCGATGCCAGCCTGATTGATTTGACCAGTGCCATCTGAAGAAACAACAACAGTTGAGGGGTGATACTGGCATGACAACGGTGACTGAAGATATCTGAAACTGATCAGATCAAAGAATGTTCTTCTGCAACGGCCATCGAGATCAGAGTGATATCATGGGCAACACTTGCCATTTCAGTTCCTAAAAACATACTTACTTGGCAAAATCCTCGACCAGGCAATTGAGAACCGATACGCGTCCATCCCCATGTCTGCCAGGAGCTGTATATCCTCCTGACGGTAGCCAATTATAAATTTGAAAACGTCAAATAGATCGGTATTGTAATTGGACATGAAGGTCATCAGGTATAGATAAGTAGACACGTGCTCTTGGAGTACGCTGCTCACCTCGAACCGATGGTAGTGATCGACTGCAACATCAGCATTACTGAAGTCTGCTACCTTGCCTGCACGATTGGGGAGGAAAGGGGGGAAATTAAAAAGATTTAGCAAATCTTTTGGTTACGGCTCTGACTGCATCCTACAGTCAGTAATCCCAGATCACTAGATCAGCCAGTGACTCAGTGCTCCCGTGTCTGAACAAGTGCCAATATAACTGCCGCACGTGGAATCCAATTGGTTGATCGATTCTGAATTTCTGATAAGCCGTGTGTTAGTCCAAACTGAATGGCCGGAGCAAATAGCATGCAGATATGCATATTATCTATTCCTCCCAATCACTGGATTACATTTGCTGATTGCAAAGGGTTGGTGGGATATATCATGTGCACAAAGCACAAGTGCTCACTCGTTTGATCCACTATATGCATCCAACTTTAGGAAAAGAAAGCATGCTTGGTGCATCAGCATCAGATATGTAGTGGCATGGACGCATGGTCACAGGGAACTACTGGCATGCCTGCGACTGCGAGATGTAGCCCAACACTGGCATGGGCCAATGATTATCTTAACATGTCACCTGTGTGCAGTGCAGTAACATATGTTCGTAACATGTAGTATCACTGATTCTAGACCCGTAATGTAGCACTTTATAGTCTAATCTAGACTAATTAAAATGTAAAAAAAAAGAATTAAAATGTAAAATCTTTGGCGTATTGATAATCTAGACACATGAATCACAATGAAAAATGCAGCAGATAGTCTGTTAAGTTTGCAAGAAAGACATACAGTACGATACAAGAGTCCAAGATTCATACCAAACGTGTGCGCGAACGTGTCCCAGGTGGTTTTCCCTCTCCCGTCCTCCTTCACCGCTCCCTCGTACTGCAAAACAGAACAAAAGTACCGTCGCCAACCATCAATCTTGTCCAGGTGCCAGACTACATGCCGTCGGCAAGCAGCAAAACCCAAATCGCCTTGAACCTGCGGCGCGGCGGTGGCGACGGGCATGTGCTCGTGGACGGGGGCGCCGCGGCGGGATCCGTGTCCGTCGACGCGAGGCTGGCGGGCAGGCGGGGACCGCAGGAGGGTGGGTGCTGCCCAGCCTTGCAGGCTGCAGGGAAGGCGGTGGGCACGCGAGCCCACGGCCACGGGGGTTTCGGCCGTGTCCGCCGAATTTTCCATGACCGAAGAACAGCGCGCGCTCTGGCCGCAGGTACACCTCTGACTACACATAACACACGCGCTTGGAGTACTGGAATGGGCTAGCTTGTCGGGGGCTCGATCTGGTGTGTGTGCATATGCATGCTTCATCAAGACAGCCAATCTAGCCTGGCTATGGCTATGATCGTGCTGTGTTTTAATGTTGTACAGTATAGTACATGAATATTTTTGTGGACGGATCGCAGCATCCCAGCATGCAAATGCATGTGGGTGTTGACCACGCTATTTGAATTGCTCTTGTTGCTTACTT
This sequence comes from Paspalum notatum, assembly GCA_022530915.1. Classification (NCBI taxonomy): domain Eukaryota; kingdom Viridiplantae; phylum Streptophyta; class Magnoliopsida; order Poales; family Poaceae; genus Paspalum; species Paspalum notatum. Next base: position 6,371,961 of record CM039684.1, read on the forward strand.
TTCCGTCTTAATTTATAGATTGTTTGGTTTTCATTACTTTAATATTATGATTTAATGCAGCATATAGTATATTTTGATTATGACTTTAACTTTTTTCATATTTTCGTAATTTTTTTGAATAAGACGAGTTAGTCAAATTTAGTATAGAAAAAAAAAATCAAACGACCTACAAATTAAAACGGAGGGAGTAGATGTTATGCTAGTCATGCAGCCTCTGTATGCTTCAGATGGGGGTTGATTTTTATTTTTAGGGATGTAATCTCTTTTCAATAGGCCGGCTCATTGTGTTGGAGGTGCATGCAGAGAGAGCTAAAGATTTGCATTCGGCAAACGGCATCTACTAGCTAGGATAGAGCAGCTTATCACAGCACAGAGATGACAGACCTGGTATGCGGAGGAGGCGGTGCCAAAAACAAATCCCTCTGGGAAGCTCCCCCGCGTGAGCCCTCCTTCGCCGCCCTGCGCACTGCATCGACCTTGCAGCGACACGCCGACGAGCAGCAGCAGCAGCAGCAGCATGGCCATGGCGCGTCGCCTACTCCTCGCTGTCCTCCCCATGAACACACAACACACAGGAGAGGCTCCTCCTCCTCCTCCTCCTAGTATACGTATGCAGTACAAGGAAAGTGGATAGAGGTGTGTGTACTGTGTGCAGCGTTTGCGGCACCAGCGTAGGAGTATTTATAGACTACTGCGCAATCAGTAGCGTGTAATGGCCCCACACATATAATGGCATATGACACCGCTAGGCGATTTCACACAGGGAAGTTGGTGTTGGACCGTGCATGTGTATGGGTAGCCATTGCAGTGATCTCTTGCTTGAAGAGATGAAGCTAATGCTTCTCAATGAATTGAGGTTGGTTGGGGGAAGCAGGAAGACACAAGGACAGAAAGTGTGAAGGGGGTGAAGTGGCTGCCATTGGCCCGTATTGCTGGGAACCTTCTTCTGCATGCGGTCCTATGATTGGTCCAATGCGAAATGTGTGAAGTGCTAGCTAGTTTATTGTTATCAAGGAATCGCACCAGTCTATCGAGTATCATTTACTTTAATATATTGATGACAGGTGTTTCAGATGCACAAGGACGCACGCAGCAGATGTCAAGTATACTAAGTCTGAAGTATCCAAGAATAGTTTGCATGTACCAGTTCTTGATTTGAACAACAATAGCCCCCAACAATATACGAGTAACGTGCCGCAAGTTTACCATTGGGAGAAAAACTGGGTAATAATGCGTACGGTTTCATAACTAGCAATAAAATATGAACATGAAGGTTTTAGGGTCAAAAATCGCTTTTGCAGAGTCAAGCTACACAATGCATGTGAATGAATCAGAGTATATTGATTTGCATGACGCCACAGTGAACAAATCCAAATAAATGTCAGAGAAGATTTTGCACCAATAATGAAGCATGGCCTGCCAGGTTCTCAATCAGTGGAAGTGGAGCGACATACATAATTGAGACTAGAGATGATTTTAAATGCACTGTGTAACCATAAATAAGAGCAAAAGCTAAATGGGCAATGTTGTGCCGCTGCCGTCCCCTTGGAATGACGATCTTACCGTGCCAAACCAGCCCACCACACAGCAGACCCAAAACCAACAATGTCTGCCAGTGTAGGTAGCATCTCGGTGGCCCACAATTAAAGGATTTCTCATGTGCATAAATCATTGATCTCTACATAACATGTATATATGCCAGCCAGTATGAGTATGCTATACGTGCGCAGTGTCGATCGTATAGATTCTACTAGCATTCAGCCATTTACATTGATTTTCTTTAGACTAGGGTCACCAGAGGGTGGAAAAGGTGTGTGGAAAACACTGTTTGCGCACTGTACACAGAGTGAAAAAGCAATCATTGCGCACTGTAACCTTGGTCTTACCCTACTTGCTCCCATGGATCGGATGAGTACGCTGTACGCCAAGTGCCTTCAGCTGGAGCTGAGCAGGGTCTTGAACCACTGCACCGAGTTCTTGGGGTATCTCTTGAGGTTGTCTTTGTAGTCCACGAAGTAGAGACCGAACCTGGAGCTGTACCCGGCAGCCCACTCCCAGTTGTCCAGCAGCGACCACGCGAAGTACCCACGCACGTCGCATCCGTCCTCCCTGCACGCACAGAGCGCCACGACGGTCACCGGTCAGCTATCCTATCAACATTCAGCCACGCAGGCAGGAAACCTCTATACGAGACCAACGCCAGGAGGCAGAGAGAGATGCTCAGGTACTTTATGGACGCAGCCAGGTTGGTGAGGTAGTCGTTGTGGTACTTGATCCTCTTGCCGTCCTTGAGAGCGTCCTGGATGGATGTGAAAGGACTGTTACCGTCGTCCATCCCTGCATCAGAATCCGTTAATTTCGTTAGCACACTTTCATTCAGAGCTCCGAGGTACTGAACTACTGATGTACAAGGAAAGGTGATCCAGGTTCCATGTATAATGATCCTACCGTTTTCGGTGATGTAAACCGTTGGGCTGTTGTACCTCTCCTTGACGTAGTTCATCAGCTTCCTCATCCCGCTGGGCACGATGTACAGCCATATCGAATTGGCCTGCACACAGAGGCAGAAGAGTTTATCATGGACAGTTTTGATATGGTGCTGCTCTGTGCAGGAATGCAAGAATGTGGTTTGGTTTCTCCAGCTTACCCTATCTCCAATCGGTTTCCCATTCTTGTCGAAGGCTGTGAAATTGCAAACGTATCGGTATCAGTATCCCAAAGTTCCATACTGTACAGCTATACAAAGAATGCTATTGTGTATCTGAACTCTGGGATAAACTAGGAAACGTTTTACGATCAGTAGCAGTATTTGACATGTTTCGAGTTTGAAGGCTCAGTAGCAGCTTAATTAAAAAGGTTTCTTGTTTAATTCTGAGTTGAAATGAACTTCCAGAGATGATGATAACTCACGAAGGCTGATGGTTCCAGTGTCAGCCAAGGTGTCATTCAGGAGTCGTCCGATGATGTTGGTCTCGTTATGCCTCGTGTAGAAAGTGGTGTAGTGGTTTATGCCCATAAAGTCCAGAGCGCCCTTGACAAGAGCAGACTCGTCTGCTGTGAACTTGGGCAATCTTTCTCCAACCCGTGCTCTCATCGTTGCCGGGTAATCGCCGAAGAAGAATGGGTCCGCAAACCTTCCATACTAAACCGAGTTACCAACCGTCTATATATGGTTTCGCTACCAAAAAAAATGCTTAGTTGAGTTTGCTCACCATCCTAACTGAAACTCTTGTGCCCTTTTGGTAGCTTCAATGTCAATCGTGCTATTTGTCATCGGTTCGTACCACATGACATCAAAAGCAATCCCAAGCTGGCCATTCTGAGTCGCCTGAAGTTTGATGGGGGGAAACAACATTGACTCATTAGCATAATCTGACATAAAAACCTTTTTTTAGATAAAGATGTGACACCAAAACTGGAATTCTGTAACTGTGAAGCATATAACGAGGTACTCACCTTGTATTTTCTCCGGTACATGTCTGAAACGGTGGCATGGGCTAAGATGAAGTTGTGAGCGACAATGTAGGGCTCGGTGCCGGAATTCCCTGACTTGCAGTATAGATGGAGCAACACTGAACAACGCCCTGGTGCATGAAGCCCGGCGTCGTATCCCTGAATGGCAACCGTGTGCGGCTCGTTGAGTGTGATCCAGTGCTTCACGCGGTCTCCAAACGCCTTGAAGCATGTGTTAGCGTAGACGGCAAAATCATTGCTGCAGTTTCAGAATGGAAATGGTTAGTACTTAGTAGTCATGCTATGCATGGCCAACTAAGTTATACAGTATGTGTAAAGTGTGTGTCTGGAATGATATGGTTAAGGGGCTCACACTATCTGCCTGTCCAGCCATCCATTGTACCTGTCTTCCAGGGCCTGGGGAAGGTCCCAGTGGTAGAGGGTTACATATGGCTGAATTCCTGAAAAAAAAAATCAAATGCAAGCAACTCAGACAATTTATTTTGATTCGGCATTACAGGTTCTGTTTCCATTGTTTACTACTTTATCTTCACCTTTAGACAATAGTGCATTGATCACTTTGTTGTAGTGGTCTATGCCAGCCTGATTGACTTGGCCCGTACCATCTGAAGCAACATGAACAATCGAGGGCCAAATGAGTATAACAATAGTAACCGAACATATTTAAATGGAACTGTTCAAGTGCAAGATGATGAAATATCAGTAGGACATCAAGGACCATCGGTATTCCGGTTTCAAATCACATACTTGGCAAAATTCTCGACCAGGCAATCGAGAACCGATACGCATCCATTCCCATGTCAGCCATGAGCTGCACATCCTCCTGAAAACAGAAATCTCAAAATGTCACATAGATCATCCTAGTGATCATAAAGACCATGAGGCGCATGCCGCTCTGAAAGCAGAAACTGCTGACCTCGAAACGGTGGTACTGATCAACTGCAACGTCAGCATTGCTGAAGTCTGAAATCTTGCCTGTAAAATGAAAATGAAAAAAACCAACAATGAAACCTTTTCTTTACTGTCAACAATGAAACCTTTTGTGTTCAGCTTCTGAATGGCTGCAAGCACAAGCGGACAAAAGCCTTGATCTCAGACCACCACTACAAAAGTCACTACGAGTCTGAAGTCTGAACAAATGCCAACCAACTGCCCATGCTGAGTCCTGCAGCCCTCTGTTTTAGGTTGGATAAATGATCAGGCTATAAGCATAAGCATTTCGTTCACTCCTCCCAACCAGTGGAGCACAAATGGACACTATGTATGCACTCATTGCAAATGATTTAGGTGGGGCATATCACCTTGCACGGGCACAATTGCGGTCTTGTGTGCTGCACTATGCATCCAACTTTAGCTGGAAAGCATGCACTACATATATGCACGGCAATATGGCTAGTGTGTCATGACGGCAAGGCACAGGCTACAAGCCTGCAAGTGCTGTGGCCCAATGGTCAGTCAGATCGACTAGCGTATTATCTTCAGAAATGGAAGTGATTTCGTTAGCCAGAGCCCCAGACCATTGCATCTAGTGCAACTGCCAAAGCGTGTAGCCACGGCAAATGTAGCTGTTTATCCTTAACTGACCAAAGAAGCCTTCTCTTGTGGATTTGAAATTCTACTGTAAAAAGACATGACTACGCGACTGTAAAAGAAGGACAAAGCTGTGCAGAAAGGACTGGAACCGGAAAATAGCGCAAGCGTGCAAGTTTGCACCTTGCAAGCTTGTGGGACTCTGAAGTTTCCATTTCCAGTTACCCATACAAATGATCTGGACAAGATGATCTTATGAGTTGATTCTAGTACCTATCCCTGTTGAGTTATCTTTTTCTCTGAGATAACATGATCCTAAAGTAATCCTTGGAACAGATGAAGAACCTTCTGCTTGTGTGTAACCAGAGGAAATTCAGCACACGTACCAAAAGTGTGCGCGAACGTGTCCCAGATTGTCTGTCCTCTGCCATCCACATTGACGGCTCCCTCGTACTGCAAAACATTTGCTAAGAGATTAGAATTTATGCGGTAACAATGAACTGTGTCAGGCCGGTTAAGGACTACTAAGGTTGTCAAATGTAAACGTCGGTGCCATGTGGCCCCATACCGCGCCCGCTTCGACGCAAACGGACGCGGCATGTGGCCCCAGTAGCAGTATATCGAAACACGAGTAGAATCTTTGCTTCAGTCCAGGTCTCTAGTAAAGTTTTCAGCCCATCGCGTACAGATTTGCCTTGTACGTATGTGTGCATGTGTACGCTGACAGCTATGTGTGAGGTGGATGAAAAAGGCTGCTGGGTGGATATATAGGAGTAGTTTATCAGTGTTTTATTGCGCAATGCAACAATAGAGCAGAAGAAGGATCCAAAATGGCACTGTCCAAAGGCATCCGGGCAAACCCAGGGACGCAGGACAAGAATACAAACTTTGTGACGACAGGGGAGGCGAAGGACGCACTCCGGGAAATGCGCGGCTTTTGTCCGGTCCAGGCCTTTCTTCCTCCTCCTTCCATGGTCCTAAATATTGGAGCAGTAAAGCTACACGATTCATCCCCAATACGCATTGTTTTTGCAGTAGCAATCGATTGTTTGTTCCGGCCGTATGACTACTAAATACAGCATTTATGAAGCGAAAAAGATATCACTAATTCCTGCTGTCAGCGGTGTTAAAGAACAAGGTAGAGAGTAAATGGATTCTGAGAACCGTCAGGTCCAACATTTGAGGCCGTGTTTGAATCAGTTCGGATCGCTCCAATTAGTGTACAGGCTGCAGAGTGCAGAGGGGTCGTAATAACCGAGACGCAGGCTCGCAGGGCGTCAGAGCGACGGAGAACAACCAAGGAACCGCCATTGTTCGAGAGAGGGACTGCCGATCGAGCAATATGCGAGAGATCAGATGACACGAGACGACGACAGAAACCACCAACCTGGTAAGCGGCGGCGGCGGTGCCGAAGACGAATCCCTTGGGGAAGCTCCCCCGCGTGAGCCCTCCTCCGCCCTCTCCCTGCTGCGCAATGCATCCTTGTTGCAGCGACACGCCGAGGAGAAGCAGCAGCAGCAGCAGCATCGTGCGTCGCCCTGGGCTCTTTATCCTCCTCCCCATCATGGGCGCGCGCGCGGGCGGCGAGAGAGGGAAAGTGGGCTCCAAAGTGCGGCAAGGGGAGAAGAAACGCCCACCCAGTGGATCAAAGTGTGCCAAACTGCCAGTGAGTGCGCTAGTGGTATTTATAGTAGGGAAAACATTAAATAAAGCAATATACATGGAGTAGTCACCATGCACAGCCACTATCAGCCAGTCGGTGTAGTGCTCTCTTGCTTCAAGCGGCATTCTTTTATAAAAAATATATATGTACCTTACCAATTGTACTTAATTATAGGTTCGGGCAAACCTGAAATTAATGGACTGATGTGTATGCAGCTAAGCAGCATTAATTCAGTGTTTGCTCTGCCTTTGTCCTCTGTGCATCGCATCTTTCTAGCCGCGCGAGATCGGCAACACTATCAGTTGGTACGCAAGCAATGCCGCAAGCGATCGATCGAGAGGTTGCAGCCTTGCAGGAACTGTTCGCTTTTCTCGAAGTTCCAACAAGAGCGAAACCGAAGGAATGGCAAATTAAACTGATTGACGGGCGACAGCGGATTTTTTCTGCATAGAGCGCAAACTCATCACCAGCAGCGGGAATATATATAGTGCATGATTCGATTCTATCACCTGTTTGTGTCTGCATCTGCGTTATTCTTTAGCCTAGTTTAGGTACTCCAAACCAATAATACCCAAACTAAGCTTTACATGGAATTATTGAACGACTCTCCGCTTGATCCCTTGAATTTGCAGGTCCATGCTTGGACGCCACCGTTAGCCTACTTGCTCGTTCCCAATCAAGCACACATATGGCTCCGATCCATATTTGCCATAAAGAAGTTCACACTTGGTAGCCAGCTGCATTCCTTGCACGGCTCATCGACGGCAGATGAAGACACGCTACTGTGACCGTACGGCTTTAGCTAGTGTGCTGTTGATAGGCAGGCTCTCTCTCGCCCTTGTCGATAACGAACGAATTGAGATTGTACTATTCTGAGCGAGCCGGTGGCAGTAGCAGCACGTTTGCGTCGTCTGGACAGCAATGCGCCGGAGAGACGATGGATCACAATTCACACAGGCCTAATATATAATGACTGGATGGGCTACCGGTCGACGATGTTCTTGTTCTTGCCCTTGTCCGAGTCCGACGAATGCATGCATGTGAAGTTGTGAACGCAGCGCAAATTTGCGCGGCGCGTTCAGTGTGTGTGTGTGTGTGTGTGTGTATATATGCGAATCTGGAGCCACACATCATCTATCCCGGCTCCAGAGCCCTCTCTTCTGCAGCGTAGAAGTAGATGCCGACAAGGATAACGAACAAAAATGTTGCATCGATCGGCGGTGCTTGCATGATTTGCGCCGGCGGCTCGGCTCGCACGCTACGACATTCTCTCTATCAGGTGAGAGCTGCCGCCTGGTCTGAACTCTGAACTGAACCCACGCTAGCTCGGTACAGTGCGTACGCGCGCTCGCTTGCTCGATCGCGATGATCGAGCTGCAGCCTGCAGGGCAGGGCAGGGGTGGGTGCGGCAGGCCGCGGAAATGTGAATGTTCATTGTTCACACACGCCATAGTCTTCAGAGCAGCCGAAGGGCTTGTTCGATTTAAGAACGATTGAAGGGGATTAACTAAGACTTAAAATTCTCCTCAATTTCACCCAAATTCCCCTCTGTTCCGAGGCTGATGGAACAAGCTCTGAGCGAGAGAGAACGGCTGTGATCCTGCCTGGCACCGTGAACCGTCCCTGTGTTTCCACATGCAAGGCGCAGGCATACACAGGCAGCGAGACGCACTGCATTTTTTCGAACCCACCCACCCGAAAACCTACGCCGATCTCCCTCTTGTTCTCCGCTAGCTTATGCCTACTGTATATCCCGACGCCTTGGTACGCACGACGACGGCGACGACGACCTTCTCGCCCAATCGACTCCGTCATCTTCAGACTCAGACGTCAAGACGACAGGATTCTACATACCGGCAGCGGCAGGCCAGGCGATGAGGGCATGCGTGGCGCGCTGCCGTTTACTACCAGTATTCTACACTCGATCTGCCTACCGAGCTCATCACTCGAGCTCGAGCTGGACCACTGTTGACACTGTCCTTTAATTTTTCTGCGTGGACGTGTGAAATACCAGACTGATTCGTGCCTGGTCCAGCAGGCGTTTGTGTGTGTGAACGGCAGCTCTGTCCTCGTTTGGGCGTATATATATTCTGCGGCTACCGGCTATCCTAGCTGTTCCGTTTGTTTCGCCGACAGATCATTGATCTCGTTCCAATGTTCAGTCTTACTGTATTCAACATGGAGTAACCGATACTACTTCCATTTTTTTTTTAAAAAAGATGGTATCAGGTCTTGGCGTGTTCAGTCAGTATAGATGCAGACGCTGCCAGCTCGTCTCTTCACGTTTCCTTTTGTTGCTCCGAAAACAACTTTTCTCAACGGCCCATCAAAAGCGGGCCTGCCAGCCTGTTGAAAAGAGCCCACTAGCCCAGCCCAGCTAACGTCCTCACTGCCAACTCTCTCTTACACGCACACTAGACGCATCTCTCAGTCATAAGAGAGTCCCCCTCAAAAAAAAAAAAAAAAAAAAAGAGAGAGAGAGAGAGAGAGAGAGAGAGTTGTCGAGGTTTCACAATTTTTTTTGACAAATCGTTAAACACTCCTGTAAAAAAACAGCAATAGCACTTCTGTAAAAAAAAAGTAGTTCTAGCCTATACAACTTAATATCCATGTTCATTTGATAGCTCTATGATTTATGTAATTCTCTAAGATTTAGACAACTCCTTTTTTTCACAAAAGATTAGACATCTCTTTTTTTTTCATAATAGATTTAGACATCCCGGCCTCGAGCGAATTATTTTGTCCAATGTCGTCCATGCTGTGCTACTTCTTGCAGGCACGTAATTTTGCACGGCGCTGAGCAGCGTACGCGTACCGGAGTACCGGATCGGTCATTATTGGCCACGACTAGACGCGTCGTATCATCCCAGTTGATCGCGAGTCGGTGCACGGAGCCAAATCCTTTCACGATCTCACGTACCATAGGCTCCGTCCAGGGCCCAAACCTTTTGACTGCTCAATCTTTGATTTGATCGTTTCAACACCATTACACCAGCGTGCTCCCGCCGTTGACCATTCACGGTGTGCGTTTTACTTTTTCCACCGCGAAGGAGACCGATGGGCCCGAGACTTTTGACAGAGTATTCCCGCGTTCTCTTTTTCATTTCTGTTTTCTCAAGATGACTGATTCATTATGTTGCGGCAGATAATAAGCTTTCACTTTCAGCGTCGCCACGTGACATGATGGCAATTCTTTTTCCATGTTTAAAGGATCTGTTAATTTGGTTCTCATTCATGTGCTACCCTTGCTAAATCTTTTGATTACCGTCGATAGTCAATGATTTTAGACCCTAACCAATGAAAAAGCGATGGTGGTTAGCCGTCAAGAAATGTAGTAAAAATCCTAGATCTGAGAACTTGTAAAAACACCATCGTCTTAATGTACATATCGACAATTTAGCATTGGATATTGTCGAAAAAACATGGATTTGTTATTTCCATTTTTGGGTTAGGATATCACCGGTAAGCGTGATGACTGGTGAGCCATTTCTTACATTTTATGCATTCTGGGCTCGTTTGGAACACGATTTTTTTTTCTGTTTCCACGTTTTCCATATAGAATCGATTTTTTATTAAATTTATGTGCGTTTTTATAAAAAAAAATCCTGCGTTTGGCCGGTTTCTATTTGTGAATCGACGTCAATTGGCCAACTTACCATGCTAGAATATTTGCGCTAAGGTGAACTTTTAACTATGTTTGTAAATCATATTATAGCTAAATATTAACTCTACGAAGAAGGTATAGCGTTAAAAAAAGCTACTGTGGCAGGGACCAAATAACTGCCATACAGATAGCATGGGGTAAGCCAATTAAATACGCTCTAAGATCATCCCCAATCCTATTGTCTAAAACGGTTGTCTATTCACTGTTCAACCACTATTTCAACTACCCTCATATTTGTCTACAGTAACACTACAGTGTATAAACAGCAGCTTTTTAGACAGCCCCATTAGGGATAGCCTAAGAAAAACGTGTGAATCGCTGCATTGCACAACCATACTGGGAGTATCGTCATATCGAAGGACTCCAAAACGTTGACGTGGCTAGAACAGAACAAAACAGAAATACCAAACCATCTTGAAAAAATCCAAAACATTTATTGCGGACTAATCTGTATAGACCCATCATTTTTTTTTGACGCCCCTCATCTGAGTACAGCTGTAGTATCTGTTCATGTACTACTCACACCACTACACACGCACACCACACTCACACCTACCCGTACACAACCAGACCTACAACTACACACAGATATGAAAGCCGCGTCCCTAGTGAGATCACCGAAACCTTAAAAGCTCCGTAGACGACGGGCACGTCGTAATCCCTTTGTGGCGTCACGCGAGAGAGGCTGCAGATTTTATTTAGACGACCACGCGCCGGTGGGAAATCCTGCTCGATCCAGCGATCGAACGCAGGACCGGAGGCTCGTAGCCACGAGTCCTACCACTGGGCTATCGCCCGGTTCCCGTATAGACCCATCATTTATCTGAGCGGCATGCCTGATCCTCGACGTCATCGTCCCCGAACCGCGAAGTGTCTTCATTAGGCACGTGAGCCGTGCCTTGAGGTCGACGCGACCACTAGCTTTCCGCCACCCCCTCCACGTCACGGGAGCCCATCGCGGCCGCCCGTCCAAGATCCGACGGTCGGCGACGCCTTCTAACACCGCGCGGGCCCACCTGCAGCGAGCGGCGAGCTCGTCCACGTCCTCCGCAGCTCCCCCTCTCTCGCTCTAAAAAACCCCCCGCTGTCCGCGTCGTCTCTCCTCTCGCCTCCTCTCCTCCCTCTCTCCTCCTCGCCTCGCCTAGGGGTTCACGCCGTCGCCAGCGGCTGCGGCGGAGCAGGTTGAGCCCTACCCGGCGCCGGGCCGTCGTCTTCGTCGGCCAGGTAAAATCTGCCTGCTCCTTCTCTCTCCGCCGCTCCCAGTGCGATCTCGACGCTACGAGTTTCAGATTCAGGGGGGCTGTTCGTGTTCGTAAGATCGCTGAGATTCGTGGCCGTTTCTGGCTGGTGCGTACGACGGGGTCGATGTTTGGGTGCTGGATTCGTGCTTAGGGGTTGATTACGCGGATGAAGCAAAACCGGGGAAACAGGTCACGATGGTAGTGTTGGTCTTGCAGAATTAGCTAAATTGCCTGGGATCCGAGCTTGTTTGTTAACGACGCTTCCGTATTTGTCACGACATAGATGTAGCGGTTGCATGAGCCGACTAGTCATATGTTGATCTACTCCCCGCATGCTGTTAGATCGGCGGGGAAATGATTATTGATATTTGCAGATCATCTGTACCGTCTCAAAATTCTCGTGGCTTGAGTCTAGTCAGCACCTGCACGCTTTCAGTAATTATTAAACACTCGCTGCTTATTTCTGATGTAAACCGAACATTCTGTTGGCCATCTGCAAATAAAAGTATCTGAACATATGGTCCTATCTGCGCCTTCTCAAGAAAGAAATATGTGATGGTTGACCATTTATTCCGTACTGCATGTCTGCATCTGTATATGAAGGTTGTACTATATGCAAAAAAATTAACCAAGGCATTTTTTACTGACTACAGGAAGATGGCTGGTGGTTTTAGAGTACTACATCTGGTCAGGCCCTTTCTGGCTTTCTTGCCAGAGGTGCAGAGCGCGGATAGGAAAATACCATTCAGGGAAAAAGTGATCTACACCGTTATTTCTCTCTTCATTTTCCTGGTGTGCAGCCAGCTCCCGCTCTACGGCATTCATTCGACCACTGGAGCTGATCCTTTCTACTGGATGCGTGTTATCCTTGCATCAAACCGTGGTACCGTGATGGAGCTGGGTATTACTCCAATTGTTACATCTGGGATGGTAATGCAACTTCTTGTGGGATCAAAGATCATTGAAGTCGACAACAGTGTGAGAGAGGACCGTGCTCTCCTGTAAGTAGTATTCTCTTACTAAAAATAGCAGAACCTCCAACTTATTATAGTTCTTATTGCTGGTGGATATTTTGTATGAAGTCTGTATTTCTTCTATCCAGTTCTTGTATTGTGATGCACACTGCGCTTATTTACTCAGGAATGGTGCACAGAAGTTGCTTGGTATCCTGATTGCTATTGGGGAAGCTGTGGCGTATGTCCTGTCTGGAATGTATGGCAGTGTAAGCCAACTTGGAACAGGGAATGCTATTCTCATTATACTTCAGCTTTTCTTTGCTGGCATCATTGTCATCTGTCTGGATGAACTTCTCCAGAAAGGTTATGGTCTGGGATCTGGCATTTCTCTGTTCATTGCTACCAATATCTGGTAAGCATGTTGGGCTTCATTGCTTCTATTAATGCGCTGTTCTATTGCCCTTTGGCTTACAATAATACTGTTGTCATGTAGTGAGAATATCATCTGGAAAGCGTTTAGTCCCACAACCATCAACAGTGGACGTGGTGCTGAATTTGAAGGGGCTGTCATTGCATTGTTCCATCTGTTGATCACTAGAACTGATAAAGTTCGTGCTCTTCGTGAGGCTTTCTACCGCCAGAATCTTCCAAACGTGACCAATTTGCTTGCTACCGTCTTGGTCTTCCTCATAGTTATATATTTCCAAGGCTTCCGTGTTGTGCTTCCAGTGAGATCAAAGAATGCTCGTGGGCAGCAAGGCTCATATCCAATTAAGCTGTTCTACACTTCAAACATGCCCATCATTCTGCACTCTGCGCTGATTACCAACCTCTATTTCATATCCCAGGTACACTCTTCACTTCCGGTGCCGTAGTTAGTTTTATCTTCCCTGCTCCCTGGCACGCTTCTGCAAGTGCTAATGTATTTATTGTTATCACAGCTTCTCTATAGGAAATACAGTGGAAATTTCCTTGTTAATCTTCTTGGGAAATGGAAGGAGTCTGAGTACTCTGGCCATTCTGTTCCTGTTGGTGGTCTCGCTTACTTGGTAACTGCCCCATCAAGGTGAAAAAACAGTTCCTTCAAGTGGAAGGCCTTTTCTCTGTGATTATGCTTATGGTTTCTTTTATTTACTCTTGAAATGATTGATTTTATTTTGACTAACCCTAGCACATTGTAAACAATGTAGTTTGGCTGACGTCCTGGCAAATCCATTCCATGCACTGTTTTACGTGGTCTTCATGCTGTCAGCATGTGCTCTTTTCTCAAAGACATGGATTGAAGTTTCTGGTTCATCAGCAAAGGATGTTGCTAAACAGCTCAAGGTACAAACAAATTCATATGTATTTTTTATGTGATTCAATTGCCAGGCTAAATTTTTTATCCTAACTCATTTTGTCTGCATTTATGATTACATGATTGGGAAACTTTGAAGCCAGTATGCCAGTGAGCAGTTCTGATAGCATCTCTATTTATAGTGCATTGACTTTTGATATCTGTGGTGTCAGATGTCTCTGTGTTGTATAATGGTAGACTTGTACTTACATTGTCTGGTTCTTGAATCCATGTGCTATATGAAACCTGAAATGAAAGGACATGTTTTTGGTTGAGATAAATACATCTGATCGATCTAGTGGGACCTGATAGATCCTAAATGAACTTGACACATGCCTATCATTTCTAGCTTTGGTATGGAGCAGATTGCTTAGCTCATTGGTCTACTGTTTATATTTCACTCTCACATGCAAACTCACTATGTAACAACTCCCTGCTAACTCCTGGCACTGTATATTCAACAGGAACAACAAATGGTGATGCCAGGCCATCGTGAGTCAAACTTGCAGAAGGAACTGAACCGATATATCCCCACTGCTGCGGCATTTGGCGGAGTATGCATCGGTGCATTGACTGTTCTAGCTGATTTCATGGGTGCAATTGGTTCAGGAACTGGTATACTGCTTGCTGTGACAATCATATACCAATACTTCGAAACCTTTGAGAAGGAAAGGGCGACTGAGCTCGGTTTCTTTGGTTTTTGATAAGTAGTCGTGGAACTTTTTCTTGGCTATAGCTTGACTCTTCTTGTAAGTCGAAGTACAGGTTGGCCAGCGGGCAGCGGTTATGGTTGTAACTTAAGAGGCTACATTATGTTTAGGTTGCCTTGGTTGCAGCGGCACATGTAGCCGAATCTGCGTGTGTTTTTAGGTCAGTGGTGGCATGTGCATGTGTCTAAGCACGACAAGTGTGCTCATCCATCCTCCATCAGTCCCCTGCGGTCTGCTCATCCTTTGACAGCCTGATGTTTTCGCGATCAATTCTAGTTTACTTTTGAACTGAGCAATGTTCTTATCGTCACCCTTTGTTTCCGTCAGTTTTTAATTTTTACTACTTTCCCAGAGCTCTTGCGCACAGACGTAGATTTAACGTGTAAGCTGGCTTTTAACAAGTCACACTTCTAACAGAAGTGATTAATCTCGATTCTGTTTCTCTGCAAAAATTGACCGTCGAAACACATGAGAAATTTTAAGTAACGTTAATATACATTAATTTCGAATTGCAAGCAGCATTTTTGTTACTGTATATGATTTGGCTGTCCTACAAAATCTGTTTCGAAATGGTAATACATTTTCTTTGGTAAATTAAATTTTCTGAATGAGTTAATTGCACGTCAGGTCTTCTAAACTTAAGGTCGCGGTACCATCCAGGTCTATAAAGTTCTAAAATTATTATCTTGGTTTTTTTTTTTACTTTTTAAAGTGATTATTGAGGTCCATCAACTTTCATTTCTTAAATTAAGTTAAGGTTCAACCATGGATCTAGATTTACATTGAAAAGAACCACTCGAAAAAGTCTCTACTTTGAGACATTATGGACCTCAAATGGTACCATGAGATAAGTTTAGAGACTTGGCGTGCAATTCCCGTAGATCTAAGAACTAGGTTTAATAGAAGGGCAAGCAATTTTTCGGCCCTCACCTCATTTGATTGTTCAACTTTAAACCTTTAATTATATTTCAGTCGAACTATAACTTGAAGTCTGTAACAATATGGCACCTCAACTTGTTTTGGGTGGTTTTGGTGAAGATTTAGAGCGGAGAGGTGGAAAGAGATAAGAGGGGTGGCCCCCTCCATACCAGCACTAAGTCAAGGCTAAGTTAGACAACATTAGTGTAAGTCAAGGTTATAAGCTAAAGGTCATAAGTTAGGCAATAGTAGTGTAAGTCAAGGTTATAAGTTAAAGTTAGACAATAGTAAGAGTTAAGAGGCAAAAATAAACTCGTTGGATCATAACAAATCATTCTATGTGAGGTTTGTGATATTTAGGAGTAACCTTAGGACATTTCCAGTGGAGAGTTTTATTGTATAATAACTACATTAGTTTTTGTCTAGCTGATCCTGTATCGTGTGTTTCATCCAGACAAAACTCTATTTTCTCGCATGAAACTCTCTGTATCTCTCTTTGTAACTATATTGTCATGTCACGAAATATGCTGATGTGCCATAGCATTTAATGAATTAGAATCCAAATGAAGCTTCCATTGGGAGGAGTATCATACTATGATATCCATTTATACCATGGAGAATCAAAAGCATAACGTTGTTAGAAAGAAATACCCTCCACGATGCATAGTATCTTACATAAACGTTTTTTTGATTTAATTAGTGTGGTGTTTGCATCTATAAAAATGGATCCAACATATTGGATTTTGTACCATAGCTTAAGCAAGCTTTCTTCTCGAATTAAAGGTACGACAAATTTTTTATACGGCATCTTGTTACTCCAAATACCCTTGGTTTATTTCTTTTGTTCTATAAAGCATCGTTCCACTGGCAACTTTTTTTTCTCTGGCATCTTGAAACCTTAGCTCTTTCCCGTTTGCGCTTGCATCGAGACGTGAGCTATAAAAAACAGTTACTGCACATATTCTTCCATAAAGGGAATTGGCTATTGGGATGCTCTAGTAATATTTACTTTGAATATCTTGGCATTCAATATTTGCATTCTTTATGTATCTTGGGACAGAGGAAGCAGCCGCACTCATCTCTCTCCCCAGTCCCCAGTCCTCGCTCCATATGACCCGCGGCAGTGGTCAATACTTTCGCTGACAAACCTGCCTTGTTGCCACGCTGCCCCATAGGTCATTGAGCTATAATTTGCGACGTACCTGTACAGTACAACGCGCTCCTTTGGCGGGGGGAACTGTAGCAGCTGTCTCGCAGGGTGTAGGGGGGCAGGGGCGGCGGAGGCGAGAAGCCTGTCTCGCAGAGTCGCAGTCGCGGCTTCTTCCTCATCCCGAGGTAAAGCTTCCAGCCTTCCAGAATGGTGGTAAGTCTCCGCCTTTAGGTTCTGTTTGGAACGCGGAAAATTTTTTTCGTTTCTGCGTTTTTTCTATGAAATTAAACTTATTTCTGTTTTTCATGAAATTGAACTGATTTTTGTGAAATTCCTGCACAATTCCTGTAAAATTCCTGCGTTCCAAACACGCTGTTAGTTTTTTTTCCCTATGCATTGTATACTCTCCTGTTCTCTGTTTTCTTCAAGAGTGGCATAACGAGATTCTCTCCTCTTCCATCCTAGCCTTCAATTCTTCACCGAGTCTAATCGGGCTTCAGATTTTTTTTCGAAAGACAATCGCGCTTTAGATTTGCATTTGTGATTATGCAAAGTCCGCCGGGTAATAGAGTAGACTAATAATATTTTCACCCCATCGACGCCTTGTTTCTTGATACTCAAAACTGCAGATCTTTTGTGCCGGATCAGAGTTATATATAGCACATTTCAGATGGGATGCTCGCATAGTTGATGCTTTGGTTCAGTCGTTACTTGAGGTACCTGAAGCGCGCTGAACTCGTGTCTCGCAGGACTGGAACGGCGATAGCGACGATGGAGACAAGTCCGAGTGGGACAATGACGGCGAGGTGGCGGTGAGCCTCGACGACACAGGCTCGCCAATTGCGCCCTCGAGGAACCAGCTAGATGCCCCTGGCCCGTCCATGCTGATAAGGCAGCTAAGGTGGTGGGCACAAACACAAACACGCCAATGCGTAGCTCTGAAGTCTGAACCCACCACATTGTTACTTGTTCTTGTTCGTCTCATGTTAGTATTACACTGTTGTGCCTGTGACCCTGATGTGGTGTCTGCTTGTGGTTGTGGAATTGTGTGAAAGCGTGGTAACGGAAAGGTCAATGGAGCAGGGCCATCTGCCTCTTTGGTGGAGCATTTTTGTAGGAATGGGTCTCATTAAGGAGAATGGTAGTACATAGTAGTAATCGATTTTCTTTTCTTCTCCGCGGCTGATTTTTCATACTCCTTTTGAATGCTGATTTTACTTTTAGGGGATGGTGGTGCAGAGTCATTACTAGAGCTTCGGTATTCACCGGTGCACCTGCTTCTATTGATCGGTCCTTTTGATCATGTTACTTGATGGTGGGAAAGGTTTTTCTATTATACAAATGATGTTGTGAAATGCAGGCGATAGGCAACAACCCTTCAGATAACTGCTCTGCTTCTGCTTGTGCCCCCTGGGCCGTCGACGATACCGAAGGCATTCTTGCAAATTGGGATGCACAGGATGCTGGTAGGAGTAGCAAGATTGGTCTTGTATCTGATGATTCCGATGATGAGGTACTTTCAAGCTCCCCACTTGAACACTGTACATGAAGATTTCATTAATTACCTGATCCCATGTAAATTAGTATTGTGCACGGCCTTGCATTTTTATCACTGCACAAATTGATACTTGGCCCAAATAGTCGTATTCACAACCATTCCCCTTTTTTTCTCAAAGAAGCAGCTGTGTCCTATATAGTTGTAACAGAATTAGGATGTGCTTTGTTTTCCATCTTCCTTTTCGTTTTGTTCTGAGGGTCACCTCTCACTTGTTTTAGGAAAATCTATATATTCATGTAGGATTATTAAGATTGCTGATCCAGGGTTAGTTCCATGCTTCTTTCATATTTATCTTTGGGTATGGTTCAATGGCAATATTTCTATCTACAGTGAATATCTCTTGTAATTCCCGTGTTGGACGTTGCTAGTTTTGTGTTGAATGTGTGTACAATAAGTAAGTTACAATTGGTCTTGAGTTGTAATTGGTGATTATTAAGGATAGAGTATGGGTTGTACACTCACACTCATACTGTAGATACGAGGGTACCACACTTCGATGTGGATTGTGCCACCATGTAGTCTGACTGGCCGTGGGTGGCCATGGCGATTCCGTGATGCCAATGTAGCTGTTATTCAGAAGGAGCATCCGCAGTCATTGCACCAAGGATTTAGTCTGAATTGGCTTAACATTTTTAATGTTTTCTAACAGACTTGTGTAACTGGAGCTGCATGCAGGTGCAGGTAAATGGTTCACTTAAAACAAATTGCGTACTTAGGTACTAAAAGTTGGTATTTCCCTAGTTAATTTTAGTGGTACCTCCCAAGGACTGTAAAAATCTTCTTCCAAAGAAGTTCAGGTCACATAATTTGAATATTCTTGGTGCTTTTAATATGCTTACCCTTCCTTTTTCTGAAGGATTTCCTACAAGAGCTATCACAAAAGGACAAGAAAATTGAGTCCTTAGTGAGAATGGGCTTTCCTGAAGATGAAGCAGAAATGGCTGTTGTTAGATGCGGTATGCTTTCTATTCTATTGAAGTTGCTACAAATGTCTTTTTGGTTATGCTCATAAATATATCTCCTAGCTTCATCTTACAGTGGCAACTAGGTTCTTTCTCTTGTTTATATGGGTAACAACATGGTATTGTACATTTTCATCAACTTATTTCAGTCGCATCCTTATGCATCTTTTCTTTCAGTATGCATTTATATTCCTAACCAAAATAAGTTTGTTTTGTAGAAACTTTGTTTACAAGGTTAAGTTTCAGCCTAGTGGCCTTAGTTCTTGAATCAACCAGTTGGATAATAATATGTGATTATCAATTTCTCTAATTATTTTTTCTAATAAACTACGATAACATGGTCTGATGGCTTTTACCAAGCTTGATTTATTGCTTGCGTAAAGCCAGGTGTCTGTAGAAGACTAGAAGTAATTATTTGAGTCTGAAGAGAGCATACTGAGGATCTTAGTCAAATAAAAATATTTTTTTCTTGTAAGCAAACTCAGCTCTTGGAGGCTATAATGTCCTGTCTCTAATTGTGTTACATCTATTTTCAGAGTTTATTCCTTTTACTTCCCAGTTAGACACAGCGCAAATGCCTTACCAGTTATCACTGATCCTGTCTACTTTGGTTTAAAACTACTAGGGCAGGATGCGTCTATGTCTGTTTTGGTTGATCTAATCTATGCTTCAGAAGCTTTAGAAGACGGTTGCTATGACAATTTCTCTGACCACGAGGTAACTTTTGCTATAGCTGACTGTGTCAATCAGCAAAAATGTTTGGAATGGAACTAGAACTATGTTTATAATCCTAACAGGATAATTCTGATGGAGGAAGAAAGGAAAAGAGAAAGAGATTTGAAGGTGATGAACAAGGAAGTAGAAGGCTCTTAGATGGTAGCCATGACGAGCCAATGCCTCTTCCAAACCCAATGATTGGATTTAACCTGCCAAATGAGAGGTTAAGATCAGTGGACAGATGTCTACCCTCACAGCTATTGGGGCACCCTTCTTCTACTACGAGAACGTGGCCATTGCTCCAAAGGGTGTGTGGACAACAATATCACGGTTCTTGTATGACATCCAACCTGAGTTTGTGGATTCCAGGTTCTTATGTGCGGCTGCCAGGAAAAGAGGTTATATACATAACCTGCCAATCAAGAACAGGTCACCTCTCCTTCCCTTACCCCCAAAGACAATATTTGAGGCCTTCCCCCGTACTAAAAAGTGGTGGCCAGCATGGGACTCAAGAAAACAGTTCAATTGCCTCCTGACTAGTGTGGCTAAACCAAAGTTGACCGAACAGATTCACCGTGCTCT
Source organism: Paspalum notatum (assembly GCA_022530915.1). NCBI lineage: Eukaryota > Viridiplantae > Streptophyta > Magnoliopsida > Poales > Poaceae > Paspalum > Paspalum notatum. The sequence continues at coordinate 6,392,423 of CM039684.1, forward strand.
TGGAAAATGTGAGGATCCACCACCTCGACGTGTTCAGAAGTATGTCTTGGAAAGCTGCAGGACAGGGAACCTGATATGGGTTGGTCTGAACAAGGTTGCTCATCTAGAGCCTGACGAGATGGAACTCCTGCTTGGTTTCCCAAAGGACCACACAAGGGGAATTGGCAGGACTGAGAGATACAAGTCTTTGGGCAATTCATTCCATGTAGACACTGTTGCATACCATCTCTCAGCACTTCGGGGCATGTTTCCACATGGCATGAATGTCCTTTCCTTGTTCTCTGGCATTGGAGGAGCAGAGGTAGCTCTCCACAGGCTCGGAATACACATGAAGACAGTCGTTTCGGTGGAGATATCTGAGGTGAACAGGTTCGTCTTGAGGAGTTGGTGGGATCAAACCCAAACTGGTACTCTAATTGAGATTGCTGATGCTCAGAGCCTGACTTCCGAGAGACTTGAGTCATGCATGAGGAGGATCGGTGGTTTTGACCTAGTGATCGGGGGCAGCTCCTGCAACAATCTTGCCGGGCGCAACCGGTTCCATCGTGATGGCTTGGAGGGTGAGCAATCTTCCCTGTTCTATCATTATTCTAGGATCTTGCACTCTGTGAAGTCCATCATGGAGAGAATGTAGGAGATTATTGCAGGCTAGTGGCTACTATGTAACTGAACTACTGAAGTAATATGCTGCCCCCAGCCCCCTGCAGGTGAATTTTGTGGGGGCATGCATCGGAGCAATGAGTGACCTAGCTACTGATTTCATGGGTGCAGCTCGTTCAGCAACCGGTGGTATTACCATCACATAGTTTCCTTGGTTCATGATCAGTAGCGGCAAAATAGTGCCGATATGGCTGAATCTCCCTGCGAGTCACAATACTGATTCACCGTGCTTCAGTTCCAGCACTACTTGATTCTGTATTAAAGTCGTGCACTGTACGTGACTGGCAATGTTTATTCTTAACTTTCAGCTGTAATTTGTAATCTGTGATACTTCGCAATAAGTTCTGGTTCAGCTGTTAGTTGTGATAAAATTTGTCAATTGACTATGAGCTGCTATTGAAATGGAAACGGGGAGAATTTTTTCAGGAAAGAGCGGTTTATTGTTATAGTTGCAGAAACCCCTGTTTCCTGGCTATACAGTTGACCTCGGTTTTATACATATACTGTATTTTAAAAAACACACAAATAATCTTAAACTTTCTATTTGATCGTTTGATTTCTGGAGCTAAAGTTTGCAGAATGAATTAAACTAGTTTAAAAATTATATTGAATCAAAAAATAGGAAAAAAAATTCAGAAGTCCTATGTATATTTGTAGCTCCAGCTTTACTCATGCCGTTGATCTCACCGCCCTACCGCTCCCCGGCCCTGGCCGCCCGCCTCCCTGCGCCCCCTCCCCGTCCGCGTCCGGCTGCCCCCACCCCCCGGAACCGGACGCCTGCCTCCCTGCGCTCCCTCCTCGTCCAGCGTTCGGTCGCCCCCGCCCCACGGACCCGGTCGCCCGCCTCCCTGCGCCCCTCCCCCGCTCCGCCCCCGCCCCACGGACCCGCCGCCCGTCTCCCTGCGTCCCCTCCCCGGCTCCCCTTGCATCTACGTGACTCCGCGGCCGGCCCCCTGGTGCTGACTCGACGGGGAGCTAAGGACCACGGTGAGCAATGCAGACCTCCTCCTCGCATCTCTCTTCTCTCATCTGACCTTAGCTTCTAAGGAAGGTGACGGCAAAGCGGTTACAGGAATCACTATATCTCCGCCCCTGCTTCAGCCATAACGAGCTCTCTTCGCAGGCGAAGCAATGGAGACCTCCGCAGCAACCCCAACCCGCCCGCCCCACCCAACCACCGCCTCGCCATCGCCGTCGCCCTCGTCGCTAAGGCTGTGGAGGTCGGCGGCGCAACGCAACTTGCGCAACCAATGGTCGCATCTGCGCACCGCCAAGGACAAATGGCTGGCCGCCGCTGCTGACGGCCGCTCCCACGCCTCTGCACTCGTCAACGCCCACCTTTCCCGCAGGTGGGTCTCATCTTTCTCTTGAGCGGCATCTTGGTGTCTGAGATTTCGGTCATGGATGGTGGCGTTGTCTGGGCTTGTCTGCCAGGGACATGCCGGCGACGGATTTGGGTGTGCTCAAGGACATGCCGGGGATCCGCGATAAGGCGAGCTCCAAGCTGGCGCTTAGAGAGGTAGTAGCACATTGGCCAGCAATTCAGCATAAGATTTTCTTAACCGTGTGATTTAGTTTGCCATTAGGCTGCTAACCTTTTGAATTTGGTGCATCTTTCTTGGTTTAGGGGCAATACCGTGGCATGCTTCTGTCGGCCTACAAGGAGATGGTAATTTTACTACTACAAGTCTGTTCTGATTCAATTCCTTTTAAATTCGAGTGCCCTAGCGCTTGGTGTAACCATGTAAACAACTGAAGCAGTATTTTTCTTCATTACCCTGTTGATAGGTCCTTCAGCTGTCCTACTTGGTTAAAGCTTCCCGCTCTATGCGCTGTTTTTCCAAAGCGACTCCAAACCGTTCCATAACACAGTTTTCTGACTGCCAAGATGATTTGAATGATTCAGGGGATGGCGGAGGAGCCCCAGTATACAGATGGTTCTCCATATTAGAATTTGGTGGGCTACTCTTCTCTTTGCATGCTTCTCTGGATTACTTACTAAGTCATTAATATGATCTTTTGTCTGTTTGGCATGCCAAGGATCTCCTAACCTATCGCTTGTTCAAAAACTCAAATGAGTTTGATGTAGTAAGTAAAAGTAATATGCTTTTCTATGTAGGAAGCTAAATATATAGCTTCTCATGTTTGAGAAATAACAATCAATATCTGTGATCACCATACAGATTTATGTTTACATGTTTCTAATCCACATGGTAAAATATTAACTTATTTTCTTTTTGAATCATCTCAGAGAGTCTTGCCCAGGAGCTAGTTGAGATGTTTGTTTCAGAGCTAAAGTTGAAGGTACATCGTCCCTCTTTCAATGGTCTAATAGAAAAGTTTTTTTATTAAGTTTATCTGTGTTTTAGCTTGTGTAGGATGTAAATCTGGTTTCTTTACTTGCCTACTTTCTTCTCTTTTTGGGAAGTCTCTTGACAATGGAAAATGTTTGCATTTTTAGAGACTGTTAGTCTTGGAACTTCTGTTGCTTACTTTTAAGCAAGGTTTAGAACATCAGACATCATTAGATTGGGGCGATGAGCTATATGATGGTGAACAAAACAAACTTCAAAGTATTGGCCTTCAGTCAGGAGAAACCTGCCCACTGCCTGAAAACTGGTGTGCAGATATTTCAGGGGGGCAGAGACCTGTCAATCCCCCTTCACATGAAGTTTTAGAGGTACTTATTCATGGTTCCAAAATTTTCTTGAATTTGGTCATTTGGAAATCTTGCAAATTATCTAGGAGATTTGCTCTGGTGGTCCTTTCCCTAAAAAGTACATGAATCTTAGAGCAACAATATAATTAAAATTAATTATTTTCGGATGGATACGGCTAGGATCCACTCCTATCCTTGTCCAAACGAAGACCAGCCCATCTTATCCTCTGTTCTCCGTCCGCTCTGGTCACTCTGTTCCTAGTATTCTGTGAGTCTCAGAGGAGTCAGCGGCCAAAGGCGCGTGCGCTGCAAGACGAACGGACAGTGGCGCGAGCGGCAAATGTCTAGCATGTTCCTGTGATCGAAACAGAGTGGTACTGCTATATGGAAAGTCAATGTGGATCGTTCTCATGGATAGGATGCATGGATTTGAATTTAGATATGCGTTTTACTAGTATTTGACTAATCATCAGGAGAAGTCGATTGTCTTTTCTGGTGAGCATTCATCTATGAACAAAAATTAGGAGTTGCAAACTGCAATCAGTAATATAATGTTTGGGTTTCTGCTCCTAGTATTTAGTGTAACTAGCTATGGAGGTTCCAGATCAGGAAAGCATCTTAATCAATTTTTTTTTCTCATTTCTCAATATAGATCTTTTTTTTTTCTAATTGTCTTGCCCAGCTGGTTTACTCTAGTTATGTATTGCATATTTTTACAAGTCAGTGAGCCCCTGTTCTGTCAAACGAGTAAGAATATACTAATAGTTAAGTCATAACACAAAGGTAATACACATCACTCAGGAAAGCATCAACATGTTAAGAAGCATCAAGAAAAATCAGAGCTTCAGCTATAAAGTCAGTGGCTTCGGTCTCCACTTGTAATTGTTTCTTCTTGCTTAATGAAATGACACGCAGCTCTCCTGCGTCGTTCGAAAAAAAGAAAAGAAGCTATAAAGTCAGTGAGGTTGTCAGCACCTGTTACAAAGAATGGAAATGGTGCCAGACGCGGATCGGTGCCACTGGATGTCGCGCCGCCGCCCATCCTCCTGCCGCATATGTCCATTTGAGCCACTGACCGTGGTGTTCCCACACAGACTCCGAAATTGATTAATTGATCGCTTTAAGATTCGTGCAATTTTCAGAGACAGGACCACCGGAGCAAAACTCATTATTGCATGTTAGTGTTACAAACCATTTCTTTCATGGTAGATGCATCTTATATCCTCTTTCTGAAAGAGGTTTGGTAAGTACTATGTCAACGTCTAAACAAGATTTGTGGAAGGATCATATTTGGATTATATCAAAGTATAGCTAGCTAAAACTGCCGTGCTTCCCAAACAAGGGTTAATCTTGTTAACTTCTTGTCTTGCAGGTATATATAACCACTTGGCTTGCTAATGTGAACATCAACATTAGCAGGTAACCATATTTTGTTATCTTTTAACTTCTGGATTTTATACATTAACAGTGTCAGTATTTACACCTAGAATTTGAAAAAAACTAGTGTGATAATAACAATGATGGTTTCTTTCATTATCTCAGAGTTGATGAAATATTTGGGCTTGCTGAGGAGGACATGCAAATCAAATTATCTTGAAAGATTTTGATGCCGGCTATTCAAGTAAGTACGTACAGGAAAAAGAAATGACAATCAGTTGACGATTCACCTGCTTTCTCTATCCAGTGTCTTACTTTGCCTTAGTAGAATTCTCAAAAGCTTATCTATGCTCTTGGAACAGTGTACCGCTCTTGAAATGCACATACAGATCTAAGCCAGAACACAGCCATGCTGTTTACCCAATGGCGGGTCAACCCCAGAATCGATTGGGACAAGATCATTGGACGATTCTTGGTTCTTCAAACTACATCAGGTGGCCTACGATTCATGGTGATCGTTTGCCTAGCTTCTAGTTTCTTCGGAGCTATTGCAAATGTTCGTTGTTTATCTTGTTTGTATGCACTACTGCTTTTGGTGACATGCTCCTGTAAAAGTAAAAATCTCTTGGTTTGTGAACTGGAGATTTTTCTGATTATTATTACCAACCCAGAGAAAGGGAGAGGTGGATTAATCCATGTGCTAATATGTTGTCTTTTGCCCTTTGCCCTTGGAAGGATTGGTAGTCTGTGTGGGGGAGGAATGCTTAGCGCGTTGCTGCCAGGCTGTAGTGCGTTGCCTTGGCCTTTATACCCAGGCTGGGCCTGTCAGCCCATCAAGGTTCCCAGATCCAAAAACTTTTGCCTTTTTTTCACTTGGAATTAAAAAAAGGCTCTTGCGTCTCCTTTTCTGTTTCCCTCTTGAGAGTTGAGACAACCTAACAGAAGATAATTCCCTCCGCTGATTTCAGATACAGTGTACGCTATTACTACTTAGTAGTACTGCACTGCAACGTACAACATGATCTATGTATCTGAAAGAAAAAAAAAAATGCATGTCCTCTTCCGCGAATTATTTCTGTGGTCTGCTAGCCATTTTGTTCTTGCTATCGCCATGATCCCTCTCGACCTGTTGTGCCTTCATCCTAAGGCTGCCTCTTTGGAGGGGGGTCGAGAGAGAGAGAGAGAGAGAGAGAGAGAGCTGGAAAGAGAAGAGGCAACACCAGAACGCCTCCGCTGACCAATTGGCGCAGGACAGAGAAGAACCTCATTCCAGTAGCACTAGGGGACCCGAGCGAGACAGAAGCATGCCATATCCGTCATCCACTCCCAATGATTGGGAGCTCGGGAAGATTCATAAAGGTCCGGACGGCACAGCACGAAAAATTAAAAAGATGGCTCAGTGCATGGACCAGGCATGGCGCCTCCATGTTCCTTTCTCTTCTCTCTCTAAAAAAAAACTCCAACAAATCGACTTGGGATTACATCGGTACAGTTGCAATATTCTCGTTCCCAACACACTAGTCAAACGGGCATGTGCTTGCCCCCTGAATTATCCCCACTACTAGCAGCGGGCACCAGGCAGCAGCCAGTGGCAGTGACCCTTTTCAGACCTTCTCTGCCTCGTCGCATTAAAATATAAAATGCAGGAGCCTATTCTGGTCAGGCCAGCACTGATCGACTGACGTGTGATCTGTCTCTCTACCTGATCTCATCTGTCTGTCTGCCGCGAGAGACGACACGGATCACAGACAGAGAGAGAGAGAGAGAGAGAGACGCGGCTGCTACGTGCAAACAAATAACGCATAGTTTTCCGCAGCCTCACGTGAGCACGACCAAAACCACCTGGCGACCACACGCACGCACGCACATCCGTGAGAGAATGATGATGCGGTGGGGCGGCGACGCGGCGACCGGCCGGCGGCAGCCCAGCCATCACGAGCAGGTCAATCGCGGCCGTACCAGCAGTAATCAATACCGGGAATGTTCCTGCTGCCTGTCCGTGTCCACTTGGCCCTTTTCAATGTTCGTTGTTTTCTCCCAAGACAACGAGGTAGTCATGCGCTGCACTGCACGCCGATCTGCCGACGACACGGGGGCAGCCAGCCAGGCAGGGCAGGCACCACCTGCGTGGCTGCGCGTGTCGCCGTCAGGGTCCGGCCGGGCGCCCGGATCCCCAGCAGCAGCAGCCTGGAACTGCCGGTGCCTAGTACGTGGCCACGTCGTACGTCGTCGTCGGAAAGCGCAATCAAAGTCCGGTCGTCTTGGCGCGCGCACGCACGCACGCACGGGCGCAGGAAGAATCCCTTTGTTAACACTTAATTATGACGACGGGGGACCTTTTTAGTGTGAGAGCTGATCAATGAAAAAGGTCGTCCTCGTCGTCGTCCCCCTCTGCGTGCGTTGATGTGAGCCCTCTGCGCCCTTTCTGACTCCCTCTCTCTGCTGGTGTGTGGTGTCCAAATCAGCAGAAGGCAGCACGTATGGGGGCTTTGAAAAGGGCAGCTCGAGTCAACCTCAGATCAGATGCGGTTTTTATTTGGGAATTGGGAGGCAACTTGAAAGGACTCCCTCGCTCCCAACTTGGAAGGCTTCCTTGGCTGCCTGCCTGCTTGGCTCCAATGGAATGAAATCTAGACGGATAGATACTCTCCTAGTAGTACAAGACAGAGATCCGCTCGTCACTTGCAGAGAAAGTACCCCCCAAAAAAAGAGGCAAGGCACTTGATGTGACAAAATTATCAGGCAGCACAGCCCACTTTGCAGCTCTCTGCGCGCGCCTTCATTCTCAAGTCAGCATTTTTAATGCTCCGGCAGCCGGCAGGAGGAGTACAACAACAACAGCTACTAACAAAAGGGAAAGGAGAAATAAAGGGCATCTACACTACCGCAACCACACGTGCACCGACCGAGTATGTGGGTGTGCATGAGGTCATCAGGTCGCCCATGTTGTTGTTGTTTTCCCGTGGAAAGCTAGCGAAGCCGCCGTGCGTGATGCGTCGGCAGGTGTCGCTTTGCATGCCCCGAGAATCTTGGAGCCGGCCCTCCCAGTGCGTGCGCGCGCGCCGGCGCCGCCTTTGAGCCCAGTAGCCTGCCCGAGATCGCGGAGTGGCATGTGACGCAGCCACGCAGGCAGGTCGCCGCGTCGCGGCCATTGGCCCGGGGGGAATGGAACGCGCCTGCGCTTGCAGACGACGTGCAGCTAGCTGCAGTGCGTGCGCACGGGCACGGCTAGGTAGCTTTGTTCTGTTCTGTTCGTCCCGTGCACCGGCCAGCAATTAAACTTGCAGGCACCAGGCTGGGACGATAGATGCAACAGCCAGCCAACAGGGGGCCCTGCCACACGCCCTGCATCGATCGGCATGCCCTGCTGCCGTCCTGACTACTCGTACCAGTGGCCCGGTAGTACGACTTGCCGCAGGTAACTGTTGTTGTTGGCAGGGCAGCGGCTGACAGCAGCGGCAGAAGGTGCCGGCTTTGGCTGCTGGCATGGACTCGATCCCCAGCAGGGAATGTTCCAAGTGTACAGGCCAGGCCAGTACAGGCCCCCTCTCCATTTCCACGCAGGGGCACAGGCGCTGCCCGTCCCCAAGTCCCAAGGTCATGTGTGGACGTGCGTGTGGGCAGCAACGGATTTTGATGACGAGATGTGGAAAGGCGTTGTACTTTAGTGGTGGTGGTAGTAGTAGTAGGGAGGGTGCAGTGCAGGACCCGCTGTGAACAGAAGAGCAGAGTAGTGTGATAATATCTCTCTCTGCCATCCCATTGGATGCTTCCTTCCTTTGACACTTGACAGATTGCATAACGGCTTCTCCGAGTCCGAGGAGCAGGGGTGTCTATCATGACATGAGGTCAAGGCATCATGCTTTTGTGTGTACGTTTTCACCTTTTCACTTTGGATGTTTTGACTTTGAATCTTCTGGATAGTATATATATGCCCACGACACGTGAGTAACCTGAGTGAAGGGTTTACGCGCTCTAGTGACAGCCACTCACTCTGAGGCCTACCACTTTGTTGTGTTTACTATGGACCGAAGGGAGCCTACTTGGGGCCGTGTTTGCTAAACGTACTACGGTGAAAAAACTTGCTAGATTCTATATTGCCTTAACTACTATCGCAAAAAAATTAGGGAATATGGCAGTTGATACTACATTTTTTTTTTTGTTCTTTCAAAACGCTTAGCTAGGGGGTGCAGAGTGAAAATATTGCGATACTATACTCTTGATGCTCTCATCCATAAATATTATGAGACATATTCTTCTGATGCCATGGAAAAACATAGTGAAACATAGAGACGGCACATGCGAGGTAAGCTAGACGATTGACATTGATTTGATGACTCTTTGACTAGTATTCCAATTATTATGAAAAAATTAAATAACATTACAAATAAAAGTTGAGCCAGCTCAAGGTTGTATATGAAAAATGTTTTCCATGGCAAATCTAGCAAAGTTTATCATACAATATCAATCTATATAATTCACTGTATGTATTCATGGTCAATGTAAAAAAGTGTGACTGCTAGAAAATCTAAACCAAATACATATGTAATACGATGAAGTAACAAAATACTACTCCCTATGTCCCAAGCTATAACTTATTTTGACCTTTTCTCTCATCGTCCATGTCCATATAGATGCTAATGATTCTAAACATATGTACATAACGCACGAATCTGTTTGAAACCCTAAAACCCTCACAGTTTAGGGTGGAGGATTGGACGGAGTATTCAACAAATTTAATACATATGTCTTGTGGGCACAAGTACCTTTTAAAAGACAGGGTCAAGGTTTCAAGCCTTTCTTGGACACTCGATACTTTTAAAAGGCATTTAGTCTAAAAATGCTAGTACATACTTTTGTCTTGGAATATACTTTCATAATTTTTAAAATCAACATGAATTGACTACCCAGTACTTCAATGGTATCCTAGTTTTGTTAGATTGTACTTCCTCCTCCCATTAGACTATGTGCAGTGGGTTGGGTAAATGAATTGGCTATACACTGTAGCGACACTGTTCACAGAGAGAAAGGTAATTGGAATAGTGGATACTGGATATATAATGCATATACACATCCTACTGCACATAGTCTTAATGTACTGCCTCCTTCCATGATTTTATTAATAAAAAACGTCATATATTAATGACGGAGGATTATATCACATATAGGCATAACATTCTACTATGTGATATAGCTTGGATCTCATGTATAATAAACGGTATTGTCCAAACGCACACAACGGAGGCCATCAACGTGCCCAAAACATCAAATTAAATCTTTTATTACTCCTTATGTTCCAGAAAACAAGTCATTCTGGGTTTGTCCTAAGTCAAACTTTCTAAAGTTTGATCAAATTTATACAAAAAAGTGTAAATGTTTATAGTACCAAATGAGTATTATTAGATTCCTTGTCAAGTATATTTTCATTAGGTATCAATTTGGTTCTGTAAATGATGATATATTTTTTAAAAAATTTAATCAAACTTTATAAAATTTCACTTAAGATAAATTCAGAATAACTTTTTTTTTTGAGGGAGGGATCAGCGGTGAGTATCGCTACCAAAATCCCCGTGGACAGGGAGGTAAAAAACCAAAGTTTTACGGACACGCTTTGGCAGCATGAAACAACCCCGCGCTTTAAAAGTAAAAACCAACTAGCCCCCCCCCCCCCCCTCATTTACTCACCACTTTACCCGCCGGCTCGCATCCCGATGGCCTTCTCTCTCACTCCTTCCTACCCCCACCACCACCCCCATCCCTTTCCTCCACTAACGCCGTCAGCTCCCGCCGTCACCCGCCGTCAGCCGATCCGACAGCCCACGCCCCCGGCCGACCGCGAGCCAACGGCCGAGATTACTCCGCGTCCGGTCCGGGCCGAGCCGGGTCGGTTCGGCCGAACCGGGCCGGAGGCGCCTTCGTTGAAACCTTCGCAGGGCCAGTACGCCACGCTTTATCTTGCACACCCTCTCCACGAGCTACAGCTCTGTAGCGCTCTCTCTCCTCTCGCTCGCTCGCCTGCGCTCGCTCGCCCGCTCTCTCTCTCCTGGCTCGCTCGCGCTGTGGAGCTCGGGACCCTCGCCATTCCGCCGCGGGAAACCCTAACCCTAGACCTCGACCCGCCGTGGGAGGCCGCGGGAGAGCCGGGGCCGCGCCGCGCCGCCGATCCCGATCCAGACGCCGCTGCGCCGGGCCGCGGCTGATCGAGGTAGGTCTCGCCCGAATCGGGCCGGAATTCGCGAGGTCTCTCCCGGGGCGCGCGTTTGCGGAGGGTGAATCGAGCGGGCGGAGGGTCCGTGCCGTGATCGGGTTTGGGGATTTTTTTTTTGGAGGGGGGAAGACGAATGCTTCGGGCTTTTACTCCGGGGGATCTGTGTGGGTGGGGAAATTGGGAGCTCAGTGCTGCTCGATCTCGCGGCGTCTCGGTCGCGGGCGCTCGACAGGATGCTAAATTTTAGGTTTCAGCGGGTAATTTGTGCGGGGTGGACTGGGGGTTCGGTGGATTCAAGCTTGTGTTTCAGGCTGCGCGAGCTCAGGTTAGCGCTGGAGGTGGCTCATGGAGCGTTGAAGCTTGCTTAGCTTGGCCTGCTCCTTGCTGCGTGCGCCGGGATTTCGGCGTCCCCTGGCTGGGGAGAAGCGTGGGGATTTAGGATGCCTATGTAGATGCGGCACGCTTTGTTCCTGTTCCCCCTCATTTTTTTTCACGGGCCTCCTTTTTTTGCGGCTCCTTCGAACTTTGAGCTATTTAGTGTTTCGTTCAGTGAACGCCGCAGCCTCCAAGCTGCTTCCTTGCTGTTTCTTCTGCAGCTTAAAAGCTTTAGGCAGCTGCATCCCGTGTTTTTGGGCCAAAAGTCTGGATCTTTGGCTTCAACATCTGCATGGAGTGACGTTTCTCCAAGTATCGACATTTTTAACCACACCTCCTCTTGTGTTTGCTTGATTTTGTGCTCACCGGGGGGGGGGGGTGTGGTCTGTGTTATGAACTAGCGCTGGCTGTCAGGTGTAGTCCAGCAACGTTGTGGTGATTTGTTGTTTCGTTTTGTGGACCCTCGGATTTGGTTGGGTGTTCCATTCTTTAGTTGGGGTCATAGCGGTAGTTCTGTTTGGTATTCACTGCTAACCAATTTAGTTCCCCATTGTTTTGTAAAGTGAGAGATGCCCGTGCTCGTGAAACATTTCAGTTTTTTCTTGTGCTTTTGTCATTATCAGTTCTTCAATCCTGTTCCTGTCAATGTATGGACATCAATCTTGATACTCGAGTACTTTCTCATGAGTCATGAGCTGCGTGAAGCTCTTGTTTGTTGTCACTGATCGCACTAATTTACTTCACTTGCCAGTTGAAACCTACATTAATCGACTCATCAGTTGCAATAAATGTTTTTTAAATACCAAATCACAAACTCGATTGTTTCAATTGGTGTTGTACCACTGCATATTTTCATTCTTCATGACTTCTCTTGTCTGATCCGCGTGTGTTTTTGTGCACACCTGCACTGAAGCGTTTGTCTCATTTGTCAGCTACGCTTCTAACTTTTAATAAGTAATAGGAGTCCACTTTGCTGTTGATTGTAGGTCTGGAAACTTGAGTTTATCTCCAAAAGTTATATGGCATTTTATCTTCTATGAATCGTAGCATAGTACATTAGTACTGGAAAAATTGGGAACATCTACTATACTACTAACTGATCTGTTCGGACATTATTTTTTTATGTTTCTGATGCTCATCAGTTTTCTTAACAAGTTAATATACTAATAACTGTTTCTTTATGCCCTTGTGCAATTCACTTAAATTGATAGGAATTTGTTCAACTGTGATATGGTTTGTTTCATTGTTTTGTACATACCTTTATATGAACAATTATTTGATGCAACATTTTTTTCCACATTTGCAGCCTCTGGAGGAGTAGAGGACGGACGCAACTTCAGATTGCTCGCAGCTTGAGTTGCCTTTTGAGTCCAGGTTTATCTTCCTCGGCATAGACGCAAGCGGTTTCGAAAGATCTTATAGTTCTATATGATATGAAAGTTTGGGATCTATCCACTGCAATCAGGCCACTCTTTAACGGGCATTAGACCCTTTGGAACACAACAGGAATGTCACAGTTTCACCCCACACAGCATGCGGGTGATAATGATTTTCAAATGTGGCAACAGCAGATGATGTTCAAGCAGCTGCAGGAGTTTCAGAGGCAGCAGCAACAACTACAGCAATCTGATCATGGAGCCAGGATGCAGCCCTCGTTTGGACAGTTTCATGCCCCTGCAAAACCATTGCTTGGCGATCAGTTGTCGACAATGTCAAATGAAATGGCCAACAACGAGGCCATGAATTCTGCATGGCCACATAATTTTACCAGTGGGGACCCAAACTTGCCGAGCAACTCCCAAATGTTAAATAATGGTAGCACAAATTGGGATCAGACTGTTGGTGCTCCTGGTGTGGGCAATTTCATGAATGGTTCAATGTTAGCAAATGCTCAGAATCAATCCATGAGACCAATGGGATTAGCTACCCACCAAGTGGACCAATCTTTTTATCCAATGCATGCTACCAGTAGCAGAGGGTCTGGAAACCAGTATTCCCAATTTTTAGGGATTCCTGCTGATTCTCCGAGTGCAGTGGCAAGGGTAGGTCCAGATCAGTCTGAAAAGACATCCAGGCCATTCAACTCTTCAATGAATGAACATGGTCTTCATCTGCAAGGTGCCTCCAGTTTGATGCACAATTTTCGTGGAAAAGGGGGTTTCTTACATAACAGTCTGATGCAAAGTCAAGGTGATAATATCAGGGCAGGCAGTCCGGTCACAATGAATCAATTACAACATGGTTTTCAAACCCAAGATTTTCATGGTAGGTCAAACCAAGTTGATCTTCAAGCAGGCTTGCAAGAGAAATCAGCAATGCAAGTTGGGCAAGCAAGTGGTGGGGCTAGCCTTGATCCCACCGAGGAGAAAATCTTATTTGGGAGCGATGAGGACGGCAACTGGGGAGCTTTGTTGAGGGGTGAAAATGATAATGCTAATTCTTTGGAGAATGATAATTGCGGTGGTGGCTACTCATCTCTACATAGTGGCAGCTGGAGTGCCCTTATGCAGGAAGCTTTGCAGTCTACAACCAGCGAAAATAGTCCCAAAGAAGAGTGGAGTGGCTTGAGTTTCCATAAAACTGAGCAAGTGATGGCTAATAATGTAGCTTTATCAGGCCGTGATGAGAATAAGCATGCTGGATTAAGTGGTACAAACCTAGAAAATGCACGTCCTTCGCCAGCGTCCAGCTATGTTGATGGAACAATGAATAACCCAAATCCTGCCAGTTTTCAGTATGCCATAAGAACCCCCTTCGAGCGAAGGGACCAAATGGCTCATGGATCTCCTAATGCTCCTGCTAACAATCATCAATCAACTTCTGAAGTCAACAATGGGTACTTTCAGCAGAGCTTAAAACAAATTCAATCTGATGGAAGGCAAGAACAAGTCCATCTAGCAAATGGAATTTGGGCACATCAGAAATCTGAACTGCTAAGAAGTAACTTGCAGTCACCTGGCGCACATGCTACACCACCTAGTGCACATGGATTTTGGCTGTCACAACAAAATACAGCTGATCACAATATCAACAGAGAATCCAGTAATAACCAAAATGACTGGAAAGCCAACAATGCACTTGGACAAGACATAAGCAATAGCCAAAATGTCTTTAATAGCAACGATAACTCTTGGAAATCAAGTGGAGGTAATGCAAATTCAGTCCGACTTCAACAGAGGAAGTCTGATATAAGCTCTACACAAATACCAAATGAAAGCTCAGATGGTAAACATATTAGCATGATGACCTCAAACATGCCAATGATGACTCAGGATCATTATCAGATGATCACTGGTCGGAGTGGTGAGCAAGTCAGAATGAACCGCAATATGGGACATAGGGTTCCAGAGACCTCCGAGTCACCAGGAAAAAGTGCAGACCAAAGGCCAAGTGATTTCAATCAGGAATATCTAAATGCAACCCCTAATGAAAGGCAAGCACACATGTTAAACCATGGACAACATATAACAAATGATTCTGCTCCCAGGAGGCATTCTGTCTTTGCTGGAAAGGAACCTGAAAATTTAGGTCAGTCCAGTCAGCAAGCAATGGGATCTTACATGTTGCAGAATCGTGCTATGGGGAGCTCTGGAATGAACACTGGCACTTCATCCAGCAATCCACTGCCAAATAGTCTATTTCCACCTCACTCACATCAGATGCGAAATAATTTGCAGCATCATTTTGGCTCAAATTCTCATGTTTCCAACAACTTACCTTCAGCTAGTGAGGTATTTCTTCCTATTTCATCTCCATTATAGATATGCCTGATATTTTTTGTTCATTTTCTTTATCATTGCCGTGCTTGTGATATTTTTATTCATGAGGAAATTCCGTTATGTCTAGAAAATGATGATGGCACAGGAGCAACTTCAATCTCGACATGGTATCCCTAACAGCTCCAATGCATTACCTTTTGGAGGAACTGATACTGGTCTGTCTCAGAATAGAGCAGTTCAAAACAGGTACACTCCCTAGTTCATTTAATGCTTCGAACCTGGTCATTCATTGATAACAATTTAAAATCCCAGTTGGGAATATGAGTTCTCAGTTCCTGCTCCATTATTGCCACTTGCCAGCTTCATTTAATTCTTTCTCTTGATGAAACAACTTGTGTTAATATTTTGACACTCATTAATACTGGAGAGGTTAACTTAATGTCTGCAGAATTGTCACTCAGGCCCTGTTTGGATCAACTAAAAAACCAACCAGCTAATAGGTGCTAATCGATTCCACACCTATTAGCTAATTTATTAGCTAGACATGTTTGGATCCAAACCAACTAATTTCATGTAATTTCGTGTAGCTAATAATTAGTTGAGTGAATCCATAACTGTCTTTCTGTATCCTGAATGTACAATGTGGAATATTCTTTTTTTTATTCTACTTGGATGTTTTACAGTATTCAGTAGCTATTTGCTGTCCTATGGGAGTTCTTTCTTGACTGAACTAGCCCTTTTAGCATTTTTTTCTGTAGCTATATCATGCTTGAATTTATTCACAAGGAGCCTGATGAATATATTTTTTCTGTAGTCAACATATGCTGCAGCTTCTTCACAAGGTGGACAACTCAAGAAATAGCAATGCGGTTGCTGACATGCCGAACAATTCTCCTGGTGTTGTTTCTGCCCAGCAACAACCTAACCATCCTTCATTGCAAGGATTTGGGTTGAGATTGGCTCCACCATCCCAACGGCAATCAAATTCGGGCAATTTATGGTCTAATCAGGCCAATGTTGATGCCAAGCAACCTGACCACTCGACACAGGAGGATGACCGTTCACATCTACCTTCCACCCCTAGCCAGTCTTTGACGCCTCCACACCCAAACTCTCAATCTTCACCATTTCACAGTTCAGAAACAGAAAATGCCGGGCAACCAATTGGTCGTTGTCCCCAGTTAAGTTCAGGTCAGCAGTATCCTGCGGCAGATGATAGATCTGCTCCTGCACCCATGGTGCCGCAGCCTCAGCAAGGCAGCTCTGCAACGGTGTTCAAGAATGTATGGACAAACATATCTGCACAGCGTCTAGCTGGTATGCACGCTAACAAGATTACACCCAACATCCTCCAGTCTATGATGTTTCCGAATAATGCTGCAGCTCCCAACTTATGGAACTCTCAGAAGACAGATGATCAAGGGCAGAAAGCAGCAACTCCAGATATCGCAACAAGTTCAGCAAACTCACAGAATCAAGATTCAAAGCAAGCTGTTGACAGTGATGCGGGGTTAACATCTTCTCAGAAGGCAAACTTCGAGTCCACAGGAGCTACTGTATCTGGAGGGAATGAATCCTTGCTGAAGCCATCTTCTGATGGGAATTTCATCAATGCTGTTTCATCCTTTACACAGTTGCGTCATCAAGGGATCATGGGCGCTAAACACGGGGAGAACCCAGGAGCTAATTTTCAGGCTATGAACGCTTCCCACAACAGTGCTAGTAGTGGTGGCATTGTGTTGCATGGAAGCCCAGCACCTTCAAACATTCAGCAGCAAAATTACTCTCTTCTACATCAAATGCAAGCCCTGAGGCATACAGAGGTTGATCCAGGCAGTTCAGTTGGAAAGACGATAAGACCTGATATTGGTTCAGATGCTTCACAGATTGACTGGAAGTCTGGGCAGCGATTTGCTCATGTAGCCAATAACTCAACTAAACCATCTACGGATAACATTGGAAGCCCTGGTGCCCCAGGGCCATTCCCTCCGGACATGAAAATGTTGAGTTTTGCTTCAAGGGGCGAGGAGAGAAATCCTAATGTACCTTCTCAGCTTCCTCCTGGAGAGCGCCCATCTCATGGTATGGTTACTTCACAGAACGACAATCAAAATCAAGTTCAGCCTACTGGCACAAGCGCAGCATCAAATTCTGTTGAGAGAGGTGAGAGACCAAGGATAAACCCTCAAATGGCACCTTCTTGGTTTGGACATTATGGAAACTACAGAAATGGACAGAGTGTTGCTATGCTCAGTGCTCAGAAGACCACAGCTTTGCCATATAATTTTCCAAAAGCCTCTTGGAACAGTGACAGTAGTAACTCGGCTGAAAATAGAGTTGAATCTGGCCAACCTGTTAGGCCTGGGCAGCATCTCCCATCAACAAAAATGGAAGCTTTGGTACCTTCCAATGTAAAAGTAGTTTCAATGACAAGAAGGCCCAAGAAGCGTAAAGCTATTGACTCCGTGCTTGTTTCTTGGCATAAAATAATTGAAAGCCCACAAAAATTGAGGGCCATCAGGTACACATTCTACCACTATTGTGCTGTAGGTCCAGTGTGTATTCCATTTTTAAGTCGTTGCGTGCCACCACTAGTTCCTGTGACTTTCCTTGTCTTCATTCCTTGAGTTGTTTTCATTTGTATGTTTCTGATGTCGCTTGCAAATATGAAAATATTTATTAACAGCACATCTGAGATGGACTGGGCTTGGGCAGCTAATCGGTTAGTTGAGAAGGTTAGTACATTTTTCATTCTTGTGCATATTGGTTCAAAGAGATTAATTTTGACGCTGAACTAAATTCCGGAACAGGATGAGGCAGAAACTCAAGATGATGCTCCTCTAAATTATTTACCGCGGAAGAGGTTAATTTTGACAACCCAGTTGATTCAGCAACTCTTGCCTGCTATACCAGCAACCATTCTCAGAGCACAAGCTGTATCTGCTTATGAGAGTGCGACATACACACTATCAATGTCAACATTAAGGGATGCATGCAGCATGGCATCATCATCATATAACTCCTGCTCTCCCATGGACGATGAAAATAAGTAAGTCTCCCCAGAATGAATATTTTATATGCATATGTTTATATTCTTTTTATAAGCATGAAGGGCATGCTTATTTGGGCAACCTTATCGTTCTTGTTCAAATGCTTATTTTTCTGTTTTTTTACTGTATCATGGACTAGCCCATCTGAACACACAACAAGTGCTAAGAAAATTGAAGACAAAGTGTCAAAGGCCGTAGAAATCTTTGTTGGAAGAATCCGGAAGATGGAAACTGACTTTATAAGGTACGGGATGGTTAATGATTGATGGTTTTCATTGGCATATGATTATTTATCTTTCCCCAACATTACTGCTTTGATGCATTTGTGTTTAAGAATCCTGTTATAATACATCTCTTCAAATGCTAAAATTTTCTGGCAACACTAGCATACCTTGAACTGAGACCTTGTAAAGTCTAAACACCATTTATTTAATATTGAAATTTGGATGAAATCAAGCAGTCACTGTTCCGATTACTACTATACTACTTTGGGTTTTAGTATCGTCATTATGAATTAGATGTACTTCTTGGCTCTATTGTCCATGCATACCATTTTCAAGTTCAAGTTTCTGGCAAATGATATACCAAAAGAGAAATGAAACAGACAAATGATACTAGTAACAATATATTTCAGGTTTGGGCTTAAAGTTCTGAGGGTGCTCCAACACCCCATATACTGAAACATAGATTCTTTCCGAGAATTTTCATGTTAGTTTAGCTTCCAAATTCAAACTTTGTGTCAATAATTACCACATCAAATTGTTTGCACTTGCTATGTTGCCAGTGAGCTTTGGGGATGTCTCAACAAATAATTTTGAAGTTGCAACTACATAAATGATTCCTTAATAATTTCATATTGATGCACTATTCTTTTTTATCAACACAATTTGCCAATTATTGCAGCTTGAACAAGAGAGCTTCGATGCTAGATGTGCAACTGGAGTGCCAAGATTTGGAGAGAATATCCATTGTAAACCGTTTGGGAAGATTTCATGGACGGAATCATGCAGCAGCAGTTGAGGGGTCATCAGCTTCAGAAATGACTGCTCGGAGAATTTTTCCTGAAAGACATGTCATGTCTTTTGCAGTGCCCGGAAATCTTCCTGAAGGGGTCTACTGTTTGTCACTCTAGTTTTCCATTGTTTTCTAGCTGCTCAGATGACCTTGGGTTGCGCCCTGTGATTCCAAGTGCTCCTTATCCCATGCAAAGCATGGCCAAATAGAAGAGTCATATCATCAAGGGGTAGTTTGAGAACCGCAACCATCACAATACCACGAGGCCAAGGGATGTGTTCCAGCCGATCAACTCAGCTCTGGCTGTCGTCGTCCCTTATATCAAGTATAGGTCCCTGTATATTTTGGAAAGTCAAGGAAAAAACTGTGGAGCTCCCATCATTTTTCTCTGATGAAAAGAGTAATTAGCTTCAGAATTTGTTAGAGATGTCGATGCTTACTAGCTTAGTACATTTAGCGGGATTCTTCGCTATTTGTCAATCTCTAAGAAATCCATGATGAGGGAGTGTTGGCAGGCTAGAGTGAAAATAATAATGTGAGCCTTTCTCTGGGTTCTTTGGTTCCTTTTAGGATGGGATGCAAATTGGCTAGCGTGTCCAGTCTAACTGACCACCCCTGTTAGTCAGCAGTTAATTACTAGTTTTATGTAGTGCTGAAAGCATTCATGGAACAAGTGCCGGGTAAAGTGCTTGGAAATTCTTGTAATTTCTGTACCCGTGATGTTTAAACGCTAACGGGTTCTTGTAAATTTTAAAATGCCAATATTCCTGAGGTTATATTTTACTTCCTGTAATGTGCTTCATGCCTCTAGCTGTTCAGGTACTGAAGCTATTATGGAAGAGCTGAAACTGGGCACGACAGGATCTATGCATCTTTCGGAATGTCTCATTTCGCGAGCGCTGAGGTACCGACGAAGGCTACCCCTTCGTTTCGTAGATTTATTAATTAGCGGGTTCCCCCATCGTGAAGTTGAAATTAATTGGAGTGGAGGTGCTAACCTTGGCACAGGTTCATAAGGCTATTTCTAGCGGAGGTGCCAAGACCGTGTCCAGCAGATCGCTAAGACCGTGTCCAGCAGAACGTTGGTCTACAGCACAATTTCGATACTCTGGTTACACAGTGAAGTTTGGACAGTGAAGTTTGATCGTTTAAACGTTCGTCCGCTAAGACCGTGTCCAGTAGATCGTTTAAATGTTGGTCTACAGCACAATTTCGATACTCTGGTTACACAGTGAAGTTTGGACAGTGAAGTTTGATCGTTTAAAAGTTCGTCTACAGCACAATTTCGATACTCTGGTTACACAGTAAAGTTTGGACAGAGTGAGTTTGAAATAAACGTTGAGATATACGATTTGCTAGACTCAGCCTAATCTTAGCACAGGTTCCAAGGCTATTTCCACCTGCTAGTTTGCTACCATGATTTCTTCTTTATTTTTGGTCTACAGCACAATTTCGATACTCTGGTTACACAGTGAAGTTTGTACAGTGAAGTTTGATCGTTTAAAAGTTCGTCTACAGCACAATTTCGATACTCTGGTTACACAGTAAAGTTTGGACAGAGTGAGTTTGAAATAAACGTTGAGATATACGATTTGCTAGACTCAGCCTAATCTTAGCACAGGTTCCAAGGCTATTTCCACCTGCTAGTTTGCTACCATGATTTCTTCTTTATTTTATCAGCTACTTGGGCAATTTCTAATGGCGTTTCATTTGAGTTTCATAGTGTTTAAATAGTATGTCACATTAGCATGTTAGAATGAACAGATACTACAGCTATATCCAGAACTGTATCCAAATGAGAGGCTTAAAAAAAAACATTAGCATGCTGGAGAGTTTTAAGGAGAGAAATACGATGAAACTTTTTTTTTGAGTGGGATACGACGTTAATAACAAAATTTGATGTGATACTTTTGGCAACTTAAACTAAAAGAATAAAAACTTGTTCCTTGATTTTCTGTTGCATTAATCATTTGGTATATGTACGGTTGGACATAGCGTGAGGCAGGATGCAGTTTGGTTTGATTGCTCCTATTGGGCTCGCCTGCGATTCATTTCTTCGGCCTCTCCAGAAGTCCAGGCGTAAAGCGAAAGAACACGCATCCTTTGTGACCTCGTTTGTTAGAAGTAATAACTTTCACTGCTCAAATGTAAATTGATGTTAGTGAGCCCATGTTCATTGCTCCACCAAGAATCTGTCTATTGAGCACCCGAGCATTTCCGATCGTCTCCCTCTCCCTTGGGGCTCCCCTTTCCCGTCTCCAGCAACTGCTGGATCCGCTGCCCTGAGCTGGACCTGCCCAGATTGCCACCATAACACCCCGTCACGACCCCAACTCAGTCTTAGTGCCACCTCCATGCACGCCTTCTGCCCGTTGGTAGGCCTAGCTCCAATGGGCCTTCTCTCTAAGCCTGGCAATAGAGATGGTGCTCCCAACCCTCAAATCAAAGGTTAGAGATGGTGGTGAAGGTTATTTTGGACGCTAGGAAGGGCAGAAATGCCTGCCCAGAGGAGGGTTAGTTTTTCCATTCCCAAAAATAACATGTCACATTGTGGGAGTGGCAACACCATCGTCAGCAATAAACCATTACGAAGTACGGCTAACATACGAAACATTACAGCCCTCCGAGCTCTGAACAAAGCCCTCAACCCTTGGTGACATGCTCAAGAGAGTACTCCTGGTCAAACCCTAGGTAGCAATCCGACACCAAAATCAGCTTCGTCTCCTGAAAGAAAATTTCATCGTCAGAGCATAAAAAGGTCTTATCATGCACACTGTCAAGTCATCCAAAACGAGCATAGAATATCTTAACATCAAGCTTAGCTTAGCATAGGAAAATCCATGAGTACCTGGACATTAAACATCTGTGGCAATTCCATGCGAGTATTAACCACCCGATCCGCAAAACTAATTCTTTTCAGACCATATAGCTCTGAACGTGCAGTATTCCCCAGGACCAGCCACCAAGCTTCTTGCTTTGCCTACAGAAAATATTAAAAGGTGAAATGCAAAATAGCCATCGAAGTTCAAACAACACACATTAGTCAGGACAAACAAAATTAGCAAAATGCTAAGATGAAGAAATTGATAATAATAAGATTATCATACAAAAAATTGTAAGTTCCACCAAGTGCGCAAATCAGCAATGTTCTGAAAATATATCTACTGGAATTCACGACATATACAAGGAACAGGTGCCGCCCAGATACTGTATAATCAACCACTTTGGCTGCATTATCTGTACTAGTGGTGATTCACCCATTAATAGTTACCAATTTCTAGCATTCCAAAGCATGCTTTGACAATTAGTAATCTATAACTACCAAAACTTCAAATTCTGCACTACCAGAGTAGTTTATCAATAACCAGACTGTGGGATATCATGCAGGAGGTGACTTTATCAGTTTGGAGTCAAGAGACTACTGGGAATTTTTCTTCGAAGTCCACCTATAAAAGCCTTCTTCACTGGTTCAATTCTCGTCGAGCCTTTGGCGCCGTCTCTGGAAGTCCTGGGCATCCCCAAAGTGAAAGGCCTTTCTATGGTTGGCTATTTGGAATAAATGTTGGAGATCAGATCGCCACCAACAGAGGGATAAGACTCATCCTAAACAACGTGTGCTATGTGATCAGGATGATGAAACGATTCATCATATCCTTACTTCCTGTGTGTTTGCCTGACAGTTTTGGCACAACATTTTGTCTTTGGTGGGGTTGAGTCTGACTCCAAGGTGCAATGATCATAACTTTACAGAATGGCGGAGGAAGGCAAGAAAAAGGATTGATACATCCCCATGGAAAGGCTTTAAAAACTTGGTGATTTTGGGGGCATTGACTTTATGGATTCAGAGAAACAACTGTGTTTTTTATGGTGTATCCCCCTCTCTTCACAGGGCTGCACATTTTCACTGAGGAGATGAGAGTTTGGAGTCTGGCTGGCTGGCTGGAGACAAAAAGCCCCAGGACCAGTGGTTAGGCCATAGCTTGGGCTGAGCTCTCTCAGTTGTGGTTGCTGTAGTTTATTTCCAGGTGATTGGTCTGTTTTTCCTAATGGTATGCAACCTTTCTTTGCTCCAAAGGGAGTCAAGTAGGTTCTTGTAATTTTCTCTTCAATTCAAAAATACAAAGCTCTCATGTGTGTTCGAAAAAAAAAAGAATAGTTTTAACAGTTTGTATTCCCCAATCTGTGCAAGTTCTTTTATAGTGCATTAGATTATTTCAGACATGTCAGTTTGGGAGAGACCCAACTCCTAAATTTTTGTAGGATCTAGAGTAAGTAGGAACAAGAGCTTGGTGGCTCACACAAAAGCCCCAAGTCTATCCCCAGCTTCAAGAATGCTTGAGCCAAAGCTACCCCAAACATCCCGATTGCCAATATTTAAGTGATGCATGTACTAGTCATCAAACCAATTGAGCTTTTCTTCCCAGCTACATTAATAATTTCTTTTCCTGTCGCTCCATTTTGAAGATCCCATCAAATGGAAACCAGTTTCAGAAGCAAATTAATAAATTGCCAAATATGGAGAAAATCATCGGTCTACCTATTCAGTGTATCATATCAAAAAGAAAAAAAAATGTCGTAATATGATACAATTTATTGTTCAACTACAATACTGATACACCACGTATCATAAATCAACAAGGTAACATGTATCGTTTCTAGTCAGTTCTCAAATAGGCTTCCTAAATTACCAAGACTTAAGGACTAACTTTATTCTCTCAACAGTTTTATACAATATCTTAAAATAATAAACCCTCTATGGTACATTTAATTGTTGCATCTATTGTCACGGGAAGTTATTAAGATACTAACCTTGGGAAATCTAGGGGCAAATGCTCTCGATGTTGAACGCCGGGAATTTTTCATTTGCAATCTGATGTTTAAAGTTGGAAGTTTGGACCACTCCTGTGCATTCTGAAGCTTAACTTTTGCATCAACACAAGGGAAATGTTGCAGATCCTGCATGAGAGATAAACAGAACAATAGTCATCTGCATTGAGAAGTACAAGGAAAAATACTAATAATGATGTCATATAGAAACATAACCAAACAGTACAAATTCTAGAGGAAATGAAAAGTGCTGAGTACAAACTCAGTCAATTAAATAACAGGGCCATTCCTGACACATTAGTGTTGTAAACAGAATATATATAAATTCATGGGCATTAAGAGGTGCCGGTCTCTAAGATCAACACAAATAACAATGAATAGCCTGCTTTTCTCCATTAGCTTAAGTTTTTTGGGTAGAACTTGCGGCACAATTTGAAAGAAGTAATGCCTGCACATTCAGTAGTTAATGTTTATTTTCAGTCCAGTTTCTGCAGTCGAGTTTGTTAGTCAGTTATGGTCTATTTGGTTGGTTGCATTAGCTGTAGCCAGCATAAGCTCCTTAGCCAGTCTAGACTTGGACAGTTTAGGATAATGTCAAGAGGGTGTAGTTTGGTTGGATAGGCTAGTCAAGACTGGGTAATATTGTATTCCTTTGCCAGCTCTCTACACATACTTATATTCCAATGCTGGCTACGCTGGGTGGCCAACTCGGGCCTGCATAAGCTAAGAAGGCCAACTCAGACGCACTAACCTTAATAGCCCAACCGAGCCCCCCTGCATAAGTGTGGCCTGGCTAGGATGTTGGACAAAGCAACCAATCAGCCACTACCTGCACTACCCTATGCTGGATAGAACTTGCCTGGTCAGCTGGGCGTGTCCTAGAAGTTAGGAAGTAGTGGAATGAGTCAGTTGCTTGGTAGTGGTGGCAATTTTCTTGGCGCCACTAAGGCCTTAAAGGCCAGGTTCTCAGGCCATATCAGATATGTATTTTCAATATAAATAAACATAAAAGCTGCACTTGCAGCGCCAATTCCTTGTGTGTTGTTCTTCCTCTAATTTGAGTATGAGTTGAGAGGCTTACACAATTAAATAAATAATTGCAGATGACTTTTTTATGTATAAGTGAATTTCCTAGCTTAAGCATTTGAGTTGTACTAGTCGGTGCATACAAGTCAATATGGTACCAGGGCTAGCGGTCTTGAGTTTGAATCCTGACTGGTACAATTAAACAAAATTATTGCAGTCGGATCATATGCCAACGTCTGAGATCTGGGGGCCTCCACATATGTGTGGAGGTCAGAGGTGGAGGCTCCATGTGAGGGTGTGTTAACATATAAGTGCATTGCCGCCTTTTCCCAACAATATAACCTTGTCAATGCATGCAACTTAGGCCATCTCCAGCAGCCTACCCATCCCACTACCCATATTTCAAACTCCACTGTCTACAATGCCATAATAGTGTTTGGCACGTTCATTTTCACGGACAATTGGAGATTGGCCTTAATATTCATCAGGGCAGAGGTCTCATTTCGAATCATGGTGAGGCTTGAGGGAGCTTCCATGTGAGGGACAGTGTTAAAACATAACTGAATTGGTCATCTTTCCATATCAAGTTAAGCTTTCAGGTTAAACTGCTTGGTGTGTGCAACTTAAAATATGATATCAGGGGCAAAGTGCTTGAGATCGAATCCGGGCAAGCAGAATTAGAGGCCTATTTCCACGCTATAGGCCTAAGACCGAATGCAGCGGCTTGTCTATCACGTTGTGCATTTTGCACACCCTAACACCTAGTTTCCTGTGCGCGCTCTTAACATGCACATGTGCAATCTGCACTTTCCACAGGGTTGTATCAAACCGTGGTTTGGACCAGTCCACCCATCTAGGCCTCGCTGTTAGCTCATCCGCGAGCAAGGTCGCATGGCAGGGCTCTACCTTAGCATTGCAAGAAGCTTGGTGGATTTCAGTAGCCACCTGCCCTTTGTAGATGAAAATCAAGGTTAGTGCTGAGATCGACGACCGATGTGGCCGTTGGCGTAATTTGTAAGCTCGCGTAAATGAAAATCAAAGGTTTGCAGAGACTAACGGCCGGTGGCAACAAAAATCGACACCCGCTAATGGGAATCAAAGCTTGGGCAACTTAAAAACGAGGATTGCTGGCTCATGCCTCGTTCAATAGTAGATACATAGATACATGTGGAGCTTCTCCTTTAGCCATCACCTGCCTGGAGGATTGGGGCTTGCTCTTTTGCGCGCCATTTGTTCCTAGGAAAGAAGGAGGAAATAAGAATGGCCAAACAAGGGAGTAGGAAAGCCCGAGGTAGACGATGAGTGCCGTGGCGTCGTGGTTGTTACGGGTATAATAGTCAAGAGTATTAGAGTCAAGTCGTAGGTCTAGGGTTTCCCTCATGTACTCTATATCCATTCTTCCTCTATCACTTGTAACATGGTATCACAGCTTAGGGTTTCGATCTAGCCACCACCCAATCTCTCCGCTGCGCTGCCCCCTAGGAAGGATCGATCTCTTCTCCTGAGCATATCTCCATTTTTCCTTCCGTCGCGGGCAGCATCATCAATCTTCATTAGGAAGCGACAGATCGAATCCATCGAGGAGCAGCAGCAATCCGCCTCACATGCCGCCGTTTTCCACTGCCGCCGTCGCGGCCTCCTAGTCCCCGCCGCCAGCCCGTCATCGCGGCACGTTGCCACGCCACCTCCCGTCATCGCCATGGCCGCGGATCTAGATCCGCCGGCTTCTTGCCGCGCCTGTCGAGCGCGCGGCCGTCCGCCGCGCCCGTCCCCGTCGTCCGTCGAGCGAGCGGCTGTCCGCCGCTTCCTTCAGGCGGATCCGGCCCTCCCGTCGCGGCTGTCAGCCGTTCGTCGCGCGTCCGCGCCTGTCCCCGCGGCCCGTCGCCGCCGCGCTGTCTGCTTGTCACGCCGCCAGTCTTCCTCTTTCGCCGGCCATCTGCCATACCTGACGCTCCCAGTTCGCGTGCGCCGCCCTTCGCGGCCGCGCCCCCTTCCGCGTGCGCCGCCCATCACGGCCACGCCCCCCAGTCGCGGCCTCGTCCGCGCTCTCGGAAGGCCCCCAGCGTGTGAAGGACGGTGGCGGCAGCGGCGGCCTCCATTCTTGGTCGCAGATCCGCGGCGCTCGTTCCATCTCCGCCCTCAGCCAGTCAATGATGTCTCCATTGGTTTGCTACTGCTATCACTGCTTGGTTGCTACTTCCCTTTTGTCTTGCTGTTGTTATCCTTCATTTGTCATGGTGTGTTAAGGCCTATTTCCTAATTGTATTCCATTAGTGTCAATCCAAGTCCAATTGTCCGTCTAGATTCCATCATCCATTGCATCTGTGTCAAGTCCAGTGTCCATCCAAGTACAATTGCATTCCTCCAATTCGTCAAAGCTATGCAGTCCACAAATCCACTGTCAATCAACCAATCATCATTTCGTCCTATGGTTAGTTAGAGTCACGTCGATTTAGCTAATCTTGTCATCGCTCTTGATGCGATCTTGCCCTCTTGGTCCCTTTCGTAGCCGTCTTGCTACACGTCATGACCAATGGTCGTCTTCATCGCCATCGACCCATTGCTTGCCGTCTTGCAGCAGTGGTTTATCCATCATCCATTTGGTTTGATTTGACGCATCTCATATATTGTCAAGTTCAAAGTCTCCAAAGCAAACTTCCTGTTTGAAGAG
Source organism: Paspalum notatum (assembly GCA_022530915.1). Lineage (NCBI taxonomy): Eukaryota > Viridiplantae > Streptophyta > Magnoliopsida > Poales > Poaceae > Paspalum > Paspalum notatum. Next base: position 6,420,009 of record CM039684.1, read on the forward strand.
TCGACGTACTGATTTGTGAAGACTTTCACCACTTGTGGAGGAGATTGTTCTGCATGACATGATCAAGAGTTGCAAGTTTCGGCGACATCTTTGTGTTTTTGGACTTTGGATGTATTAGCTTCATATTTTTTCAAGTTATGTAATTAGCATCAACTCTCCAAATGCAACGCCATTGCATTCACATTGCATTTGAGAGGGGGGGGGGGGATTAAGGGTATAATAGTCAAGGGTATTAGAGTCAAGTCCTACGTCTAGGGTTTCCCTTATGTACTCTATATCCATTCTTCCTCTATCACTTGTAACAGTGGTCTGATGTAAGCATACTATTGCCGGTGTGAAGCCGCTGAAACCAAACCAAGAAACCGGACTGCTGCTGGGTTGGCTTTGTTTTTGGCATTAACCCGCATCAAACCATCATTAAACAGGGCTAGCTGGACTGTCTAATCAATCATCCCAAATGCACATGCACAACCATTTGCACGATCTGCTGCACTCAGTCTTAGGGAGGTGGGGGTGTTGTTGAAGTGTGAGTGCGTTCTCCACCTTTTTCTATCGGCTTAAGCTTTTGTTTGAACTGGTCGGTGCATGAATTCATGCAATTCAGTAATGTCAATTAGGGACATAATGAGAACGTCAGAATCAGTTTTTTGTGCATGCATTTCCCTGACCAATTCAAGGAGACTGGGTACAGATGAAAAGTTCCTTTTTTCTGAAGCTACGCACGAGAGCTGCGTGGCATTTCATTAAGAAATAGAGGGATACGCCGCTTTAGTTTTGACAAACTAGAGGAATTCCCCGCGCGTTGCTACGGAAATTCGGAAGATAGCAATGCATATGCCACGGAAAAGCACTCCATGCATGAAGAGGTAGAAAATCGATAGAAGATATAAATAGATGTGTTAGTGGATTGTAACATGTCATGAAACTTAGTGGGCCCTTGTGATGATGTGGCTTCATGTATGTCTAGAGAAATGGGTAGTGGGAAGCTTCAATTTAGACATATAAGATATAAGATATTTAAATTCATTAGGAAAATAAACTGTGCTCCCAAATTAAGTGTGAACAACGTAGCACCTGATACAACTCTGATGCAGAAAATGGTTGAAGAAGCCTATGCAATTCTTCATGGGAAAGATCCAGCAAGGAGGGGACTGTTGAGACTCCTCTACTCTTGAGATGATCTAGAATATCGTCGTTCATGGATGGCAACATCCAGAGTGATGAATCCCTCTCCAACCAGAGACCCTGTCAAGGCAAAATTGACTTAGCTATAGATATATAATGGTTTGATTTGAACCCTGATACTCAATAGTACATCTTCCACCAATGCAGGACTTAAGACTTTTTATTATATATTAAGAAAAAAGTTGAACAACTGCAATTCACCTGTATGATCATCTGCAGGAGATGCATGCAAGTCAATGCACTAGAAAGCCATCCACTATTGGCGCATACATCAATCATGGCCTGTATAATACGTATGCTCTGATCAAGAACTGATTTCAAGTCAGTGAAATAGTCAGTAATTGGCAATTCTGCTCTGGAAAAATGTGCCTGCAAGACAAAAAAAAACCGACAATTACCACATCATTGTGCATCAAAAACTATCAAACTGAAAATATTGGCAAAAGAATAATGAAATAGTAATCCTGTTATGGGCAGTAAGGGCTTGTGGGCTAGGTCAGCAGTATTGAGGGGCTCATTAAGATTAGCCCATTAGGGTTATCTATCTCTCTATATAAGGAGAGGAGATGTATCAGTTGAAGGTAGGCAAGAAGTAGGAAGGAAACCCTTTATTCCACCCTCCCCAATCTACTATTCCGTAACAAATCCAATCATATCTTCAACTCCCTGTACCTGAAAGAGTAAGTTGGCTTTAACATGTGGATCATCAAGGTGGTGTTGATCAACTGGATATGGGACCTTTCCGCTGAGTGTTCGATTCAAGTTATCCTGAATGAGCAAAGAGTGCAAAAAAAGATCATCACAACATGACACGAGTCAAATTCAGGGTGTAATAAGGTAAAAATTCATTTTAGGAATTAAACCGTATGATTAAAGTCAGGGTGTAATAAGGTCAAAATTCATTTTAGGAGAAAAAAGATAATTGACTCAAAAAATGGAATAATACTTGGTTTTTAACAAAATGGAAGAGAAAAAACACCTCATTGTGGCGTACAGGTAGCTCGTCAAATTCTGCAGCAGCTGACAGTATGTGCACAAAGGCCTAGCAACAGAATAAAAAACAATTCATTAGTTGCTATTCCAAATAAACTGACCAACAATTAGCCTTGGAATAAGTAAGGCTAAAAACATACTTCCAATGATGTGCTGGGGCCAATATTTGACCCAAACATTGAAACAGTAAGGTAGCTGAGGTAATACTGTGAAGCTATTTTCCCCAAAATCAAGTACTTTACAGAGTGGTCATCCACTTTTATGCATCCACTGTCCTCAAGATCTTCAAATGTAGTTTCGACTAACCTGTTGGGCCAAAATGGGGAAGACATTATTGATTTGCTGGATAAAGCAAGTCAAGAGCTATGTTTAAAATAAGTCCTCATTTCCCACCTTGAGAGATAAGAATTCAAGGTGTTTGTTTCAGTATCCTCCAGTCCATAGTAGGCCGGATTAACAACCTGTGATGTAGCAACAAATTATGGTGAACAATACAAAAAATAGATTTTACTAGACGTCTTCATAACATCATAGCAAAATTTGACGAGCCATAAAATGTATTCAACACATCTATAATACAGTTCAGACATCCCAAAATCGACTGTTGAATATTTTTATCAATAGGGTACGGGTCCCAGTATTAAAAATTATTAATAGGAAAGTGTACCATCTAAACAGTCCATGTGAGTATAAAAAAGATCAGCAGTGTTTCAAAGATTGTGTAACCAAAACAATTAGTTGGCTGAGTACAAGTGCAGGAACATAAAACAAAGTACTGAAAAAGATTTTAACACATAAATACCAATCTGCGATATAGGTAAGTCCAGGTGAGATAAATAATGGCCTCCTCCTTGTTGCTGATGGTGCCAGAAACAATTTCAGCATTTATGTGATCGTGCAAGTGCTCCCTCAGATTACTTTCCACGGGAAATGGTTCATAGAGGAACTGAAAGTTATAATATTTAATGTTAAACTCAAGATAAAAGATGTACTACATTGTTCATTAGCAGAGGAAAAAAATAAATTACCTTCTTGTAAAAGCTCTTTTTTGGTTCATGAACAAGAATAACAGCTTTGCCATGTTGGTCATATTGCGGTCGACCTGCACGACCCATCATTTGCAGAATATCTGTGATATCATAATCAATGTATCTTTTTGTTTTGCCATCATAGTATTCAGTGCCCTACAAGAAAGACATTAAATGAGTCCTCGATTTAACCACCAGTGATGAGAAAGAAAATGCAAAGAATTATGTCACCTTGATAATGACCAGATGAGCTGGAAGATTGACACCCCACGCCAATGTACTGGTACATACCAGTACCTGGAAAAAACATCAAGCAACAAGAAATTCTGGTTTAAGTTTGTTCATGTTATTAGCATAGGTCACAAGAGAAACTTAATTAGCTATGCTGAAAATATTAAAAACATGCTTAACAAGAGAAAGTCTATCAAAGCAGAACACACCTGAATCTTATTATTTGAAAAGAGTTCCTCAACCAAGGATCTGTCCCTGTCATTTAAACCTGCATGATGCAGACCTATGCCAAATTGCAGAGTATGCCTCAAATTACTGTCAGAAACTTGTGAAAGAACCATGTCCAGAGCGTTGTCCGACATGCTCAAGAACTGCCTTGGTTTTTCATCAGATGCTGCAAGCTGCACGCAGAGCACATTAAACAGATAAGAGAGCAGCATGTTTATACCCATCTAGCAGCATAGATCCAAAGCAGAATTCCACCTGAATGATATCAAGAGCAGTAAGCCTTGTCTGTCGACGCGATGACACAAAAATGAGAACTGGTTTATTGGGTGAATGAGTACATATGGCTGCATAAGCTGGTTTGTTCATGCTATTCATTCTTGGACAGTAGAATTTCCCAGGATATCCCTGTTAAAACAGAAAAAGAGGCATGGAGTTACGACAAAAGCTTTAGTATGCTGTGATCTGCCAAGTATATTCCTCCAAATTACCCACTATTATAGTTGTCTTTCCACATGGGAACTTGGAATATCACTGTATTTCTCAAAGCAACTGGGAGTTAAAATTAAATTGCCCACATACTTGTTTGTGCATTTCAGAAAGAACCATCCTAAGATGAACAAGAGGTAATGAATAGATTTGCCGAGGAGAAATACTAGAACAACACAGATTTCTAATTTTGCGATAGGCTGGAGATGAAATCCAACAAGTGGGACCAAAACTACAACAGGGGAAAGGCAAAAACAGTCAATGGTAATGGTAACAGTAAGAGGTAGCCCTGAACACGGGTTGGTTTAAAACTGTTCGACCCGAGAACACAGACCAAACCGGACCGGCTGCAGCCATTCACACAGGTTTGCCCGGTTTCTAGTTTGAACCCGTATGCATTGGAGCGGGTTAGGTTTAGTATGAGTTAAAAACCATGAAACCGGCTAACCCGTCCGGCCACCCCAATCTTGCAATCCATACGCTATCGGGGGCACCGCCCTGATGGTCATCGCATCCGGAGATAAAGCAGTCGAGGAGCAAGAAGATCACCGGGTTGGCGAGCTCGTCACCTGGATCGAGCGCACCGACAGTCATCTGTTCATGCCCCTCGGCCCTCGCCAACTGTTGCCGCAGCCGTTGTGCATTGTGTGTCGCCTCCAACACCGGCATCGTCGTCAGGATCTGTAACGCTGGCTCTTCCATCCAAGGTCACCAACCTCATCTTGCTGCAGCTCAACACCGACAGGCACCAGCTCCTCAACGCTAGGAAGCACACTACTGCAAGGGCTGTTACCTGTTAGGCATATGCAATAGCTTCCACCAATGGCTGCCTCTAGAAATTTGCAGTTCTGGAAGCAAGTGGTCAGCTCTGAATTTGACTTATCCCTTCTGCGTTTTCTTATCTATTTTTTTGAGCAGAGTGTTTTCTTATCTACTGCTCTTGATTTTTCTCTTTGTTTGTCTGCAAGTCCAAGCATCAAGCAATATATGTTCTTCAATTTAGTGTTCACTTGCTTCTATACAATGATTGTGTTCTGGTTCTGTTCTTCGACCTATTTAATATTCACCTACCACACAGCTCAAATCCAGGCCCATGGTCTCCAGAAGCTCTACAAGCTCAAGCGTGGGCTCAACGCCTCATGTCTTTTCTAAGCAGGTTTCAAACCGCTAAACCATGAAATCAACCCAAACCAACCCGCCAATATAGCACTTGCGGAAACCGTTTGAACCGGACCAACCCAATGCAAACCGCCAGCTACAGGCTGGTTTGGAAGACCGGCTTAACCCAGTAAAACCCATGGATGAACAGGCCTAGTAAGAGGGGATTGGTAGCCTAGATCAAGGCTAGGGCACATGAATTGCCTACTTCCATGTGCTCCGATCTATTAGGAATTGTATAGGAGTATATCATCAATACTACCCAAAGCTAGTACTTTGGGTACATTCCAAACTTTTAGTCTCTCTTTACTGCCTCAGTCCATGTTATGTTTTGTCGAACCCTGCCTCTGTTGTCATCCTCATGCTTTAAAATACCGCTATCCACTGTGGCCTTTGGAAGCCTCCATTGGATGTGTCCAAAGAATCTTGACCGATGTTGGGAAACTTCTCTGGTGCCACCCCTACCCAATCACATGTCGTCGTTCAAACTCTATCCTTCCTATTATGACCACAAATCCATTGCAATGTGTCCATCGTTGCTATGCTCATCTGCTAGATATGCCACTGTTTTGCCATAAAGCATCAGTGTCCTAATAACCCTAGAGAACTTCTTTGACCAAATTAGGGAAGCACCATTGCAAGAATCATGAGTTGAAAAATACCAACACAAAAATGGCCCAAGAGCTGCAAGATACTACCATTTTCTTTATACACCCAGTAGCTCTATAAGGGCTTCAATACTTGAGATGAAACAAAGTAATTTCGATTATACCCTTGTCCTTTAGTACAAAACATGACCACTTGACTAGATATTGCTCTAATAAAATGTAGAAAAACTGAGCTCTGGCTCTAGACCACCACAGCCGTTGTTGCATCCTGTTGCATCATGCTCCCATCCTGACACCTGATCCCCAGCCACCTCCTGCCGTGGCACCAACCTCCACCTCCAGGTACACCCATTGCCCCTTCCTCTGCCTATGTTCACCGGAGAGTCATCTGGGCAGCAGAACCCTACCTACGGTGGCACAGGGATGCTGTGGCCCAACACCAGGTATGCTGTAGCGCATGGGCGGATGAAGATGATGGAGAGTGGAAGTGAGGCAGAAATGGGCCGCGACTGGTGATGACAGGATGCTGACCACGGACGACATGGCAACAGGTCGCCAGGAAATAGGCGGCGACGGGGTGTGTGCTGACGGGGCGGTGACTACAGATGGGGGATCTAGATGCTTACTGACCATAATTTTGCTGCTGGACATGAAGAGACTAAGGGGTAAAAAACTGAAGACCGATCATGCTGCCCCCAAGAGGAGAGACTGATCCTCCCAGGGGCAGCGCAGTAGTGATTAGGGTGGGGGCTAGATCTTAACCTAGAGCTGTGATACCATATAACAACAACAACAACAACAAGCCTTTTAATCCCAAGCAAGTTGGGGTAGGCTAGAGTTGAAACCCAAACCAAACCGCTAGAAACGAGAAAAGTTCTTTTTTTTTTTTTTTGAAAGGTCACTTTCAACAAGAAAACAAGGGTTTTAAAAGATTTTTTTTTTTTTGAGAAGCACATAGAAGAGCCTAGTCAAGGCTCGGGTACGTGGATAGCTGCTTTCCAAGCAGCTCTATCCAAGGCTAACTCTCTCACTATATTCCAATCTCTTAGGTCTCTCTTAACTGCCTCCTCCCATGTCAAATTTGGCTTGCCCCTGCCTCTCTTCACATCATTGTTTCGCCTTATGATGCCGCTATGCACTGGTGCCTCTGGAGGTCTTCGTTGCACGTGCCCAAACCATCTTAGTCGGTGTTGTTCTTCAATTGGAGCTACCCCAAGACGATCCCGTATCTCGTCGTTTCGAACTGGATCCATCCTTGTATGCCCACACATCCAACGCAACATACGCATCTCCGCAACACTTAATTGTTGAATATGTCTTCTATTTGAGGCTGTGATACCATGTCACGAATAATAGAGGCTGATGAATAGATTAATTGTATTGAGGCTTAATGGAGACTATATATAGAGTACACGGGAACCAAGAGAGGGAAACCCTGGACACTAATACCGTTGACTATTACACCCTTAGGTGGTGTTTGGATGATGGGATAAGAAGAGTGGGATAGGGATAATATGGGTGGGATAGCTTTTATCCCATGTTTGGTTAGAGGGTTAGGGAAATAGATGTGAATATTTATCCCTATCCCAAAGCATATTTTCTATCTCAATCCCTATCCCACCTCCATCCAAACACCACACCTTAACAATTTGCACACCAAATTTCCCCTTTTTGATTTAGTTCCGCATGCATTATCTCCCCTAGCGTCCAAAGGAGCCCTAAAAGGTACTGGGTGCAGGGTATTTCCACAAAAAAATAGTCAATACTACCAATCTATGAGGAAATTAGCTCTACTGAAAAATGTCGACACCAGTTCTGTATTAACCAGAATAGGAATTTGGAAACAATAAGTGAAATCCTGCATTCCTGCTTACCTGGATATGCACTTCAAGAGGTACAGGCCTCACACTAGGTTTGAAATTGAATAGACCGCCATCTGTAACGCCCAACCAATCAGCTAAATCACTGGAAAATATGACAGATGGAATTGGTTAGCTAATGAAGCAAACGTGCTACAGTGGTTACGTAGGTACACCCACAGACAAATACAAAGCAGGGTTTCGTGGTAACATCTAACGTAATATGCAGATACTCCTGACATTCATCATCAACAAGAGCAATAAGAAAGCCTTTTAGACCCAAGTAAGTTGTGGTAGGCTTGCCAACAGTTTTATCTCCATTTGAGTAGCTAAGTTTTAGGTTGGTGAAAGTAGGGCAATCAAATATTGATTGATTGATACACCACGGGTACATGTACATATATATACAGGTGAAGGAGGAGAGTCCTATCCCTATCGGACTCGAGTCCTTAGCCTGATCTACCAAGGGGGGAAGCACCCATAACGGGCCAGCCAGCCACGCCCAACCCTAGGCCCATAAGGGCAGCTGAGTACAAAAGGCCTTAAACCCATAATTTTGCTATTAGTTGGCTTGCCACGCCTACCACAACCTTTTACAGGACGGACTCACATTCATATCCTAGGGAAATGTTTTCATACTTTATTTAAGTGAATGAGTGCAAGAACCATATATTCGTAACTACTAGATAAAGCATTTATCATGATTCATATGTATCCAATGGCTATTCCAGAGACTACTAATGATAGCAACCGTGAGGCTAAAACTACACGCAAAAGCATCACATTAAAACATACCGAGCATTTGCTAATGCTGTTGATAAACCAACAAACCGAATTGAACGTTCTGTTTGCGATGATATGTATCGCATTCTTGATACAATGACCTGTAAAATAAATGTTCCATTATGCTAACATGGATAGAGAGAACAAACTTAAAACAAAAAAAAAAAAAGGAACAAACACATTGAGTGAATCAGTGCACGTAATGATATATCATGTCATAAAGCAAAGATATTATCTTAGGGGCAATAACAGATGTTACCCATCAAAATGAGTCAAGTTCATATGTAAGTCCGAGAAGGGATACCTCAAGGATGGGTCCTCGGTCAGCTCCAAGAAGATGTATCTCGTCCAATATCATGAGTCCGACCTATCAATAATCAAGTAAGTTGGGTCTAACAACTAAAATGAAATGGTATTTTTGATATAATATATGAATGAGGGGGGAAAGCTACTCCCACTGTTTTGAATGATACAATCGACTAATTGTATTTTAGTTTGGTAAGTAGCTAATATATGAAGGACAAGGTTAGACCTTCATAACATAACTTCTGCTATGCCAGCTCCGACTAATCCCATCCCATTTTTCAGGGGTAGAAATTATGATGTCGGCCGATAATAGGGCCATCAAATCTGGAGTGAAGTCACCAGTCATCTCAACCTATTAAAAGTATTGCCTCAATCAAGATGTACATTTTGATGTATCGGAGAAATGAAAGCTATGGAGTATTGGAGTGTTCTGTACCATCTTCTTCCCAAGCTGAGTTACAAGACGCTTTCTCCAATCATTCATTCTTTCTCGTACTATAGCCTTTAGAGGCGCAATGTAAACAACCTAAAAAGGTTAAAATGATATTAGATGTCAGTATGCCACAAAAAATTGGTTTCATACTGGAACTCAATAGACCAACCTTCATGTCTGGTTGTGTATTGAAAAGATGAAGCATTGCCAGTTCTGCTGAAATTGTTTTGCCACTCCCAGTTGGAGCTCCCAAGAGAACATTGTTATCAGTGTGATAAAGAACATGAAAAGCCTAAAAAAAGAAATTACACAGAAATTTAATAGTTTACATATAAAACTACTGCTCAGCTACGATACTACATGTGTTTGGGCATTATACAGCAAGTAGATGCCATACAATAAGCATCTGTGATCTTTCGAAAATGGATACATATCGTGAGAGTTAGATCATTTAAGCAAAATGGATGCATATGTTGAGCATATGGTAACTTTTACTTGATTCTCTAGTTTTATGTTCAGTCCAGAATGCACATTTTCCCACAGACAACTGGTCCTTGTAAACAGACTAATAATCCCTTGGGGCACAGTTGCATAACAACAACAAAAAAAAATCTTTTGCTTAGTTATAGAAGTTTAATTACAGCCCCAACACGCAGGGAATAGCATTGACAGCTAAAATGAAAGATAACTGGGTTCCAAAATGCACCTGAGTTTGTATCGGATTGAAATGAGAAAACCTGTACAGATCCTCATATGTTTTGTTGCCAAGAGCACTCAATGGAAGAGGCTTCAAGTCCAAAAGTTCAGTGTGTGTTATTTGTGTCTACATGAATAACAGATGCAGCATTCAATATATATATAATAGTACTAATTAAACATTATGGAGCGGCGGCAAGCAGTTGCAAATTTCACCTGTGGCAATGTCAGATTATGAAAAGAAACGGTAAAGAGTGACTCAGCATGTAACCATGAATCTGATATGGCTCGTATATAGTACTGTGGTGGATGAGGTTCAAATATTGGTACATTGAAAGATATCTTTGTAGGTGTTCCTTTTGCCATCTTCTTTGTAAGTGTGAATAACTCTGAATGATAAATGGTATCGTTTTCAGAATCCTGAAAAATAAAATGTTATTGTTCCTGAACAATGAATGCCTGCAATAGGAATCATGCATGAAAGATTTAAATTGATAGCCTTGAATTTAAAGAGAAGATGTAGAATTTATATCGGCATAAACAATGTCGCATGCACATTGCATTTCATGTAAGAGGTTCCTGATGATGGTGGCATCTTTATGCAGCTGCTATCAGTCTTTCAGGGTCATATAAGTGGTCTACTCACAATATTAAAATCAAGCAAACCGAATTGAACATGGTTACATACTAACAGAACAGCATAAACAATGAAAAAAAGATAAGAAAGGAGACAGTCTCTTAACCAAAGAAATGTCATGGCAACAAGATAATATATTGTGAAAGATAGATGAACAAAACTTTCCCCATCTTGCTAAATCTCTAAAATGATGTAGCTGCACAAGCATAATCATAATACATGTACACACACACCTCAACGATAATCCACCACCGTTCTGACATGCCATGATGACGGTCTTTCCACACAAATTGAGGAGTTATATGCAGGTCCACCTAAAGAATTGCCATAGGTGACTGCATAAGAGCATGTTATAAACAAAAAAAAATGGCACACAATATTTAATTGCCGCTAGCTCTTACTTTAAGTACCGTCCTAGTGATTGGGCTCACGGTTGCAGATAAGTTGACATATGGGAAGTATCCAACATATTGCTTAACCAACTTCAGAAAAAGGATGGTAATTTTGTTAGAAAGTTCAATACCCGATAACCATAAAAAGTACCACTTCTTAAGCCAAAGCATACCTTTCCCTGATGAGAAAACCGGATCAAAGCACCGACTTCATTTTCGTCCATCTCATAAAGACGATCCAGATCAACATTTCTTTCCTCAAGTTTCCACAATATCTGATTTGGAGAGAAAGGATTACATCTCAAAAACAATGGAAACACGCCAAGTAATGATAACTATAGCAAACCTGAGGAGAAAGGTCCTTATCAAACTGCCTAAGTGGATGGAGATGGGGCCATATTTTGCGGTCCACAGCTTTACAATATTCCAATAATAAGGATGACATCTCAGACCACCCTCTACGCAGACAAATCTCAAATAGTGCCCTCATAATGCGAGCCAAACTTTGACTAATGTATTGAGCATCAGAATGTAAAGAGGAGCTGTCAATTGGAGCACGAGATATATAAACCTGGAAGATGGATCAAATACCTCTATTAAGATCTTGCTAGTTCAAACTTAATGAGAGAGTTGCAGTGCTCAGCAGTAACCTGTATGAGAATTGAAATTTTCCCTTGTTTGTCAGTCGGCCCACCCTTAATTTCCAATGGGCATGCTTTCCTAGCAAGGGCTTCTAGTTCATCCTGTTCTTCTTCTCTTACTACGATATTTTCAAACTCAGAAGAATGGGCCACCATAGTAATCACCTTAGGTTGCACCCAAACAGGTTAGTACAACTTTGCAAGCATCACAAGCTGTACTAAACAAACAAATGAAAGAGGTAATCTAAATGCATACCTCACTTTCACTCATGTGACGTCGGAGCATCTCATTGTACGTCTCGACACTGGAGTACTGAAGGTAAAAGTGGCTTGCAATTCGTCCAAGTTCAGTACAGTAAAAGTTGCCACTCTTTTCATCATAGCGCATCATCTTAGCTTTGTCTAGCGCACGAGCAGCATCAATAATAAACGTTCTTTGCTTTGCACCCATAGAAGGATCTCCCATAACCTTAAAGAAATATATGAGCCAGAAATTAGAACTTAGAAAATTATAGTCAGAACTCAGTAGAGGACAGAATATCACATGGGCAATGAAGGAAGATATTGTTTGACATGACAAAACAACATTTATTAGCATAACACATAGAGCACTTAATACTCCCAGATATACTGTTTGCCTTTGTCATGTTAAAACTCAATACTAAAAATATGTATCATGTTCAGATAAGTTTATGTCATTAACCGATCTGCATTGAAGGTGTGAATGGTGGGAGACAATGTTATAATGTTACCTCTTCCCAAGTTATCCCATACACCAGAGGATTAGTCTTCATCCTTATAAATAAGTATGTATAGCCAAGCCAGGCACAGGCCTCCCTGACATTTGTTACAGTGCCCAAGGCAACCTCAGCATTTAAATTATCTTTCAGAGATCCAAGAAACTGCAATATCATATATAGGTAACAACATATTAATTGTGGATCAAAAGAATATATAACTAAGATTGTTTCAAGACTTAATAGTCATAAGAATGAAAAATAATAATAAAGCAACTTATAATTATTAAGTCATATGGAATTGTTCAATTATCCAACTACCTCATATGGTCTTACTTATTTAACCCAAAATTGATCAAGTTGCGTTATTATTTTTAGCATCCTGGAATGCTAACCTGGCTCTCTATTGGAAGCTGACTTGTTAATAATCTCAAGTAATAAGCCAATTTATCATGTGTTGTGATAATAATTCCTTCACCACTTTTATCAAACTGTGGCCTTCCAGCGCGTCCAAAGATCTAACAAAAGAAATAATTGCATGAACATCAGAAACGTAAGATTGTTTGGCTGAAAAATGAAGACAATAGGACAGAATCATGCCAAGTTCAGATAGGCACCTGCATCACATCAAGCATCCCCAGATCTCGCCAGCCACCAGCTTTAGGATCATATAGCTGTGTGCCCTGTTGTTGGGAGTATATTATTTCATCCAGCAATGTGCAGTGCATAAAAGAGGTTACAGATATAATCAGAAACATGTGTGTTTTGAAAACTTTTGAACAACTGAAGATGTATGTGACAAACATAATGGTTCCATGCTCATCCATCTGACCAAAGCTGTTATTTTAAAAAAAGCAATTGATACAAAACTTTAGGCTTTCAGTATGCCCTTCGAGATGACATTATTACATACCCATGTCTATAATTGGCGCCAAACTATCATCAAAAAAGTAGTTACTACATCGAACTAAACACCGTCAAGTACTGATATATACATATCTGCACTGATCCCATACCACAAAAAGAGTAATTGCTATAACGAACTAAAACAGCATAGAATACTGATATATGGACAGACGTTAATTCATTGAAAAAAATATTGAGTCAAGGGATAAAGTTACGATACGATAACCTGCAGAGGAAAATGTTTATTTCTTTCAATCAAACACTATCGTGTCATACACTATCAATTATAGACTTATTTTAGAATAAGAAAATTATAACAAAAAAAATAAGCACAAATAGATACAAACCTTTATGACAACTGTATGAGCTGGCAAGTTTACTCCCCAAGCTAAAGTTGCTGTACAAACAAGCACCTAAATTTAAAGAAGTTAGCATAAGACTAGAGAATACTTGAGCATGCAAAAATACTTACTTTCAAAAGTCCGTCACCAAATAAGCGCTCCATCAAACTTCTGTCAGAACGCATCATTCCAGCATTGTGTATGCCAAATCCAGATTCGAAAAATTCAATAACTTCACGACTTTTTGCTTTACTAACATCTTTCTGTACCCATAAGACTAAGTAAATAACAGTTACTACATCAATGGTAACAATGAAACCATAAGGTAACCATATACCTTAAATAATGCAAATTGGGGATGATCTGCACTAGAAAATAACTCCAATTCCCCTGCTTTTGCAGCTAGGTCAATCTGAGCAGCATACAAAAAGAATGAAAAACTGGAAATTATCTAATCAGTTAAGAAATAAATCCACATCATTGCCCACGAAATGACCTCAACCTTGAATGGCATCTTATGAATATAATCCATCAGTTTAAAATAAGATAACCAAGCTGTTTCACAGTATATGACCTACTACTCGGGAGTTTTCATTTCAAAATACAGGACTTTTGAGAAAAAAGAACGTAGCTGTAGCATGCTATTTAATAGGGTCATATGAGGTTATTGAACTTAGTGCTTCCTTGGTTTCTGCACATGACAGTAATGGACTTGTATTGTGAAACGGAAGGAGTATAACGGAGCAAATTTTTGCAGGGTATATTAACATGGGAGAATATAAACTGCCTTCATGCTTTGCCCATAACAACAGCCATACTATTTTAGTCTTGATAGCGAAGCAAAGGGAGTAGCTCTGCAGATCAGATATTTCAAACCAACATGCTTCATAATTTTAAATAACCAAAAAACTAGAAGATGCAAGATGGTACTCGAGAATATACAGTATGGCAACAGGATTTTAACAAACAGTAATATTGATGAGACATGGCGTAAACTGCAAAGAATAGGACAACAATATTGTAATGATACTACTATCGAGCAATTGTGTTATGCTCACACAAGATACAAGACTTACCAGGGTTCTGGCTGTTTTTCCAGTATCCTTACGGGTATGAACAAAAACCAATGCTTGGTGACCTTGCTTAATGGACTCCACAACCTGTCAATTTGATATATGAGTTATATGTAGGATGCAGAAATCAAGAGAGAACCATGCTATCAAATAAAAAGACCTTCTCATAGCACAAAGTATTGAACAGTTCACTTTTCTTCGTGTAATCCCTTTCACTGATCCCAATGTACTGCTGAGCAAGAGGAACTGGACGATAGCTAGAGTCAAAAAAGAAAAGGCCAGTCTCTGGATTAACCCGCAAAAATTGTGCGACCTGGAAAATGGGAAGTTCCATGATGTTATTTAATTGCAGTTCAGATAACACTTATACATGATAGTTAAGATAAGTAGGTAATGGACCTCTAAGTAGGTAGGCAGGGTAGCAGATAGGCCAACAATACGAATCATTGATTGCATAGACTCAACCTGTTGCATTTAGTCAATATATAAGTATGAACCATAGGTAACAAAACAAAATGTAAAGAAGAACACACATTGTTATGGTCCTAATAACATGTAATCAGGTATACACATCTTTACTTGTCTAGTTTTATAATTATTCTGTCATTACTCTTAAGATCTTAAAGCACAGGAAATTAAACAAGATGTAAAACAAGGCCAGATACAGTGTTATCAGTGCCTAAATACATGTAATCAGGTAGAAGTATACCCACCTATATTTCATCTCATCTTTACAATACTGTAAATTTTACAAACACCAAGGCAGAGAGAAGTTGCTACCTTTGTGTGCAAGAACTTACCTGGCGGAGAGTCCGAGCTACTAGCGCCTCAATTACTGAACCTCTATCATCATTTAGCAGGTGCACTTCATCAATGATTAGCAGCTTAACGAGCATTGAAAGCGACATGTCACTGCTTTTGCGAGTAATGACATCCCACTTCTCAGGAGTAGTCACTATCATCTGCTTAATGCACCAAATAAGTACAGAGAATCACCGAGTTAAAAGAATAAAACGTGGTAAGAGTGTACCTGTGTTTCTTCAATCTCATTTTTGGTCAACTGCATATCTCCTGTAAGCTCTCTAACAACCAGGTTGAGTGGAGATAATCGGCGACTGAATGTTGCTGTTACCTCTGCAGCCAAGGCCTAAATAACATTTTTTGGGGGGGTAAATGTAATGGCCCCCAGAACAGCCAAATGTAACAGTAAAAAAAGACAATGCAAGGGAGAAGAATACCTTCATTGGAGCAACATAGACTATCTTAAACTCATTTTTATGTAAAATGCCATCCCTGAAGTGTTGTTTAACCTGTAAAAGAAATATGTTGATCCAATATCCAAGATTCTATCAAAAAGATTTTATCAATAAACAAAAATATCAAGAAAACAAATATAAAGCTGTAAAAATCAGAAACTTCTAGGCCTTGGTACAGCTTTTTCATGGTTTTCGTATACCTCATGAAGAACTGCAATCATTGCAATATTTGTTTTCCCAGCACCTGTTGGGGCACAAACCTGAAGATTTATGCAGGTTAGCCATAGTGGTAGAAGACAGTAGTTAAAAGAGGGGGGAGCTGAGCATGGCTACATAGATAGTGGATTTAGTTACGCACCAGAATATTCTCATTGGTGTGATACGTAGCTTGGAAAATACGACTCTGCACGCGATTGAGTGACTTGTATCCCTGGAAGGCAGCTTGGGCAAACTCATCTAATTCTCTTATTTCAATCTGGAAAAAATTAAGAGAATTCCACAGTTATCAACAAAAAAAAAATGCCGATAATGAACTAATGATGCACAGGCACAGCAGAGAGACAGTCACATGTCACGAACCTGCTAATGCTAAAGTAAATAGAGTCAGATGCAGTCATGCTACAAACTAAAAATCAAAAGAAAGATCAGAAAGAGGATATTGTAATATTATATGCGAGTTTTTTTATCCACAGATAAAACCAATAAAGTGAAACAGAAAAGGTTAAGAAATGATCATGTTAGGTTTCACCATCCAACATTCTAAAGCCACTGAGGCCATGTTTGGAGACACAGTATTTTTAAAATCCATGGCTTAGAATTATGAATGTTTACAATTGTCATGACAATACCATAGAACCAAGGTATAAGAGGACTTGTTTGGTGTTAGTGTACTTCGTGTGATGCGCCAAAAACTTTGGTCTGGACCAAAGTTTCCAATACTCCAGAAATAGTTTAGGATTGCCAAAACCATGGTTTTAAATACAGAGTTTTCAAGGAGGTGCCAAACACCTAGAAACTATGTAGTCTGAATACCATAGTACAGTATTACATAGAAACTACAAAAATGCTACACTCCCAAACAGGCCAAGAGATCTCGAATTAGAAAAGAGGTCAACTAAAATTGGAAAATCATCACAGTATAAATACAATGCAGGACTTCTTATGTCCCATTGAGTTAGAGAAATGAGTTAGCACATGTACATAGGAAAATAAAGGATAAGGTCATATCCCTACCAGCTTCTCATTGGGTTTCAGTGATGCTGTTGGAGTTGGTGGAATCTTCACTTCTTCATACCCCTTCTTGTGTTTCCTTGTGGTTCCTTGAGGAAGCGAAGTTACTGAAAAACTATCTGCCCCTTCTCCAGTGCCAATCACATCATCAAATGGCTGCTTTCTTTCACTTGCCAAAAGGAGGGATGAGAAATCAACGCCAATATCACTATTGCCACTGTCTGCAGCACGTTTACTACGCTTTTCCTCTTTCCTCCTAATCTTATCAAGCTGGCGTTCTGACTCTGTTTGCACAGTTACCTGCAGGCATAGATGAGAGTTCATTTCAAAATTGAACAAGGTATCCACAATACATGAAGATAGAAGACACTAGGAAGTCGCCATACCTGCGTGCCATAAGTTGGCATCTTTTGTTGATTGCCTGAGGTTGCTTTCTCAGATTTCAATATCGCCAATCCATGTTGAATTGCATCTACTAGCTCTTTCCTGTGCTGCAGAGTGCGACGTAATTGGATTATACTCATTATAGTCATATGGTACAAAAAGAAAATAAGGTGCCTAAAGAACACAGCAATGCCACGGCCTTCATTTCCATGTTTCTTCTTCTGTGTCCACATACAAATTCTTGCAAGTTGCAAATTATTCTATAGCGCCTTTTTACAGGTAGCTAGAACAAACCAAAAAAAAAATAAAGATTCTGAAGAGAAGAATGAGGACAATTCATGGAATGTTGGTATGTATGCACACTGGGTAGAAGGATTCTTAACTTCCTACTGAATCTAGCAAATTCTCTTTAAGGTTCAGATACAAGCCATTGCATGGCCTATATGATACCGAATATGTAGCATTCACACAAGCGGATGACTGTGAGTTGTCATGTGACTTCTACGGACAATTGAGTCATGTAGGTCTTGTTTTTATCCCAGAAACAAGTTGCAAAGGTGCAGGACTAACAATAGTAACATTAAACTGTATAGCTAAGAGTATGCCTTCAAAAATCTCATGGTATGAAAGAACTACATGCAAAATAACCTCTAATGTAAAGATAACAAGGCCCCTTACCAAAAGAAGATCCTGAACTGTTTCAAAGGCAGTGTCGCCAACCAGGTCCAACAGCTCACCAGCTATCTACAAAGTGGGAACACCATATGATTGCAGCAACAGAAATCAAATTGATAGAGGCAATCTTCAAAGAGCATTACAAACCTCATCGCCTGCTTTATTTGATAGGAGCACTCTGCACAAAGTCATTGCAAGTTCATCTCCTGAGAGCATTGAGCCACCACTTCTAGTTATCAAAGCACACTGATCTTTCAGCCACCTCAAACTCACAGAACCCCTAACAGCAGTTGTATTACTAGTTGTGGATGTGCTCCAAGCATTAAATTGCTCTTTTTCAAATGGCTCACTGCCCAATTCAGAACTTTCCAAGGGTGTGTCAAGAGAAACATCAACAATGAAACGGCCAGGTGGCTTGAAATCGAAGTCTGCTCCAAATTCACTTCTATCATTTTCATCTACATCATCCACTATTCTGTTGACAAATTCATGGGCACTTGCCCGTTGAAGGGAACCGAGTTTCTGAGCTAACTGAGCGAGCTTCTTCAAAACTGAGTCTTGTACAGTGTAGCCCACAAGGCTCTCCAATTCATTCCTGATGAGAGATAAACCATGTAAATAGCGGAACTCCAGCAAAAAAAAAAAACTTACAGCATCCACAAGATATAGAAAAACAGAAAAAAAATGATAATATGCTGAGAAAAATAATGTAGCACAGTGCAAAGGATCTACAGGTTGATTTGATGCAACTGGCCTATTGCGGTTGCGGTGTCACCCCCAAGATCCTAGCCATCTGCATAAATTTTGTTTATGTGCTACTACCAACATTTATTTCTAAATTTCAAAAGCACTAAGTGCTCCCAAGTTGCAATGCACACAATTGAGCCCCATAAAAACAAGAAAAACAAAAGAATTATGATGTTATGAGCCTTGAGACTTGACCAAAGAAATTTAGAAACGTACCTTTTCACAAAGGCTCTTTCAGTGGCATCATACTCCGTGTCATCGCCACCAAATAGGGCATATACAGTTTGAGCAACTTCATGTAGTTCTTCAGACACTACCTCTCCATTCAGCAACTCCACCACAGCCCCAATAAATTGCTTATACATCTGCCGCACTTCGCTAGAAGCTGAAACACAAGTAATTGCGCCCAGTTAAACTAAAATCGGGATCGCACAGAAGTATAAGCAATCCAGCGCGTGCAAGCGAGCTGCGAGGGGTTTGGAAACGTTACCATCGTCCCAACCGGGCACGATCTTCCGGGCGAGCTCCCACTCGTCATGCGGCCTGCGGGTACAATGAACAAAACGAAATCGTCACGTCTTCCCCCCACAGTGGTTGAGGTTGGGGGACGGTGAGGCAAAAGCGACTGGCGGAGGGGAGGGGGGTGAAACCTCGGGAGGATGAGTGCCTGGAGGACGGTCTTGCGGAGGAGGTAGGCCTGGTCGGCGTCGTAGCGGCCGCGGAGCGCGCTCGTCAGGCGCGGAAGCGGCGCGAGCATCCCCAGAGTCGGATCGCGGAGCGCCGGCGGCGGGATGGGGATTGGGGTTTTGGAGCGAGGGAGAGGAACTGGTGGTGAGGGAGTTGGGGAGGCGATGGCGATGGGGCGGCTTCGGGCGTGCGTAGATGGCCAAACCTTTTGCTTGGATCGCGTTCGAACGAGGCCGGACTTGCGCCGCACGGAAGCCGGAACGCGCCGGCGCACGGCGGTGGTGGATATGTGGTTTGTTTCTGCCTGCCCGGAAGCCGGCCGTAGTGTTGCCTTTCCGGGCTCGATCGCATCCGTTCGTTCCTCTTAAAAACTAAAAATTAGTTCATTAGCTAATCTATTTTTAAGACCTCGTTTGGATTCCGATCTAAATTTTAGCTTCCATCACATCGAATGTTGGACGCTCGATAAATTATTAAATGTAGTCTAATTATAAAACTATTTACACAGATAAAGACTAAACTGCGAGATGGATTCGCTTAATAAATCCGTCTCGCCGTTTGTAATTAGTTTTCTAATTAAACCATATTTAATATTTCTAACTAGCACCGAAACATTCGATGTGACATAGACTAAATTTTAGTCTTCGGATCCAAACAGACATCAAACTAAAAACTAGTTGTAATATCAACATTATTAAAATATTGTTTTAAGGAAAATAATATTTTTTCGAAACACAAACACTCACAGATACACGTACACTGATCTCTATGAACGCACACATACACACCATATTCAAAAAAACATGTTAAATCATGTGAACACCCATGTTAAGTCGAGGATTGAATCCGGATGGACAGGTTCCACGAGGCCTAACGAGAGCTATGCTTAGTTTGTAGTGACAATTATATGTCTAGGTGTCCAAGCACGCTCACTTCTATAAACATATATGCACATCCTCTCTAAGTTTCTATATACACACGAAATAGCCACAAATAACTTCACGGTTGGGCATGTGTGGTCTCTCACTAAAATAACATCAATGTTTGCTTCTGAAATACGTCCAAACTTAAACACGGGTAGGCAGATGTCACTATAAGAGACTTAACCAGACAAAATATGTTTAGTTAAAAAAATACATTTTGCTATTAATGTAACGACATTATTATATTGCCGGTTTATATAAAATTTCATACGTTGATAATCAAAGTTAATATTAATAATAAGTATAGGACAAAACTAAATAAATATTATTATATTGCCGATCTATATAAAATTTTATACGTTGATAATCAAAGTTACTATTAATAACTATAGGACAAGCCTAAATAAATTTGTTTTCTAATAGAAGAGAATACGCTAAGTGAAGAGGACTTTGGCCTCCTTTAACGCTGGGTAATTTGTTAGTACCACTGTGCAAACAGACTAGCCTTGCTCAAGACCCATCTATCGGGTATTTACATCAACCTCCAATTTGACTGATGTCAGTTTAACCGGTGCATGGAACTTCCAAGCCCTTTTTTTCTTCTTCTAATCCTTAATTGCACGACTAGTACTGCCTCTGATCGTTTTTATTTGTCACTCACCAAGTCAAAAGTGAACTAGCTGGCGTCATTTAAAAAAACGGAGGTAGCACCTTTGAAACATCATCAGTTAAACCGGTGACTTGAATCTTCTCAGCTGACCCCGGACAACTACACTACTTATCGTCGGTTTTTATCTAGTGTTCGTGTTTATACTCTCTCCATCTTTTAATGTTTGACGGTCATCAAACGTCAACGTCTAATAAAAAAAATCGGAGGTAGTATGTTTCTCGGCCTCAGCCTTCACTTCTTCCCAATTACCAATGAGTGTATCTCAGTACACATTGGTTAACCGACGTTCATCGTTTTCCTTGGCAAGGAGTCCAAATGTACCATCGTGTATATTCTATATATCATCAGGTTAGCCCATGTATAGATTTTTCATAAGACGAGCTCGTTGATTTGTTTATTTGCCAGTTTCCTTCTATATTCATTCTCTGGACCTAAATTATCATAAATATGCATTTCAAATAAATCCATTAGTCTAAATATTGTTTGTCAATGAATCACCACAACCCATTTTCCCTACACCCATCTCGTATTCTCGCCTTTATTCAATGCGTATAATTTCGTCTATTTGTATCATCCGTTTCGGCCCATATTTACCAAACAACCTATTTGTAGGTGGTTTACTCAATTACCTTCTCCAAACCATCCCTGTCTTGTCTCGATGATTCGTATGCCGTTGTGGTTGTGATGTATATATAATATAATAACATTGATGCATTCTTTATTTATTTTATAGCTGTAATTTCTGACAAAAATATGATCGTTTCAGTGTTAGAACCATAACAACCGGTGTCTAAACCACCCTTTGCTAGGATCATAACATTATCTAGCTACCTATTTACAATTTATATCTTTGTCCTCTCCTCCGCCTTGCACCTACTCTTCAATTGTTTTTTCCATGTTTTCATCCATACTGATGGCATGTGCACCGACATCAAACTCTCTTACCTGATGTCTTTGTCAGGCATTTCTAGTGGAGTTTCGTTCTCATTAAATGCTAGAGCACGTCAATATATACTCAGTAACATGGCAAATAGTTACGAAGATAGATAGATAAACAACCTTTATAGAGATATCGATGAAACTCATAATAAATGTTATCTGGACAAAAATCGATGTGTCGGTTTTCTATAACTGTGTCATAAAAGCTCACATTATACTGGATGGCCTTAGCACCTTCACTATGGCAACAACTATGCTTTTAATCGCTCGTACGTGTTTTTATACTATGCCATCATTACTTCTGAAAGTCCATTGTTTTTTTCGTGCTACCTTTTAATCCATTTTGCAGATAACACTTGTTGACCAATTGGTGATGGATCGCACTCGACGGGTCGACGCCATGTGAAACAGGTACGTAGCTAGTGAGTTGAAATGCCTGGATTGGATCATAGGTTAAATGTTCCCTGCCACCAGTAGTTGCTCGCTTATTAACTGCATCCCGCACTATTCTCTCCTCTTTGATCGTTCAATTCAATCACTGCATTGTACTTGTTCATCACTAGAGGGGATTCGACCTTCAATACTTGGCGTCTACGTGAAGGTAACCTACGTACTACTGTAGTATACTTCCACTGACAACCCGGTCCCACATAGCCAGAGAGAGAGGCCGCAGGTCAGGCCAGCCAGCCACGATGCGTACTGTGGCGACGAGGAATATTTTGTCTCGCATACATGCTAGCCACCGGCCGTCGGATCGCAGATGTAGCGTCCGATGCCGCGCTGCCAAAGGTGGCCTGACGAACCCACGAGGGCCCTGACCCCCGCTTCTCGATTTGGAAACGTGGGTACACACTACACACACCCCACCCACAGCGGGCACGTCTCTATGACAAGTGGGCCACCGAAAGCGGACCCCAATCTTCCCACGAGCCGCAACCCCAAGTTCAAGTTCAACGATTCCAAGGACTACGGCCTCGCTCGCTCGGTCCCTCCTCCGCTTCCGGAGTCCGGAACAGCATCCGTGGAGGGCCCCACGTCGAAAGCCGAAAAGAGCCCGTTCTCTCTGTGTTGAGCGAGCCACCGCCTGACGCTTCGCCAGTTTCCCTACGGCTGCTATATACACAGCGCACACAAACGCGCAAAGAGCAAAGCGCTCCTCTGTCTCTCTATACCACTTCTCTCGATCGATCGAGGAACCCGATGGCAATGCGGCACGCCGCGAGGCCACCATCGAGGCCTCCGCCGAACCCTAGCCTCGCACCCACTACCTCCCGGATGGTGCGGCCTCCGCCTCCGGTCACGCCGGCCGCTCGCCGCCCCCGCACGTCGTGCAGGGCCGCGAAGGTGATCGATCAGACCCCCTCCCTCTTCTCTGCGCGGCCGCGCGCGCCGCTTTTTTCCCCCAAATCATCACGGCAAAATCGCGGATGTGTTCACTGGGGTTTTGTTGGGCGAAATGAAGTTGGGGTTTTCTTGAGAGAGATGCTTTTTTTTTTTTTTTTTTTTTTTTTTTTTTTTTTTTGCTTTGCTTTCTCTGCGCCGTGAGGGTTTTGGGCCTGCGCTTGCTCGTGCGCTGGTTTTGTAGCATGAGCAAAATGAAGAATTTTTTGCATATTTTAGGAGACCCCGCCACGTCTTGATGTGTGTGCATGCATGCTTATCTGCCGATCGTCATGATCCCGCCTATTCTTGGCACAATATCGCTTAACTGGCCTTGTAATGTGGTCATGTCCTGCGCGCTAGTAGTACCCACCAAAGGGGTTTCTGCGAGTGGCTCGCCAAAGTTTGTTCTGGATCTTGATCTTCTCTGCTGGTATTTTCCGTGGATTATTTTCGTTCCCATGGACGTTACTGGTGCGACGTGATTTGTTCCTTAGGCAGATAGTGTCTGTGATGTGATCCTGTTCTCACGTTTATGTTATGCTTTTGTGCACGATTGTATTGCGGGCTACCGGCAGAGCATCTCTGCTTCACTTTCTCCATCAGATGTTTTTATCCTGTACCTAACTGATAAAACTAAATGCCGAACTACTTCCACCTCGCCACATTAATTAGATTTTATCTTCTCACATAAACATTTCCTGTTAATATTTATGGCATCTTTATCTTCTACAATGCTTTGCCGCATATACCTGTAGTTGGAACTTGAAACAGCTCTCCATTTGCTTTGCTCTACTTCTCAGGACGTACCTTGTGCAAAATGTGTTGATGGTTCAGGACATAGTGCCCGCTGTCAGTGCAAGGAATACCCAAGGTATATGTAGGTCCCGGTCCCTTCCTACTGACACATTTTCGTGCTCGTATGTTGCACATGAATTTGTAAACGAGTTCGCTTATGCCTGTTTTCAACTTGCAAAATATCTTGAAGATATATATCCTGTCGATCATTGTGATTTGCATTTGCACTTGGTAGCAGGAAGACTATTATCCTGTTTTCTTAATGTCGCTGCTAGTTTTTTGTGTCAAAACTTTCAACAATTTTGCGGATAGCTAGCATATAACCGACTGGCCATTAACCCATATATAACAATCCTCATATAACTTTGTTCGTTCACATACATCTCCATTTGTGTAACGTGCTTTTTAAGAAATGAAATGTTATACTGTCATTTTGCACAATTTGAATAAGCATGTATCAGTTTTGGCCAAAAGTAAAATGAGAACTGCGAATGAACCATATTTAAATATTGAAGTTCTATGTCTGTATATGCTAAGATACATAATTGATGTCTGCTCTCTGATATGCCTGAAGATATTGCTTTGATAGAATGAGATATTGAGGAAAAAAATACATTTTCAGATTACTTGCAATACAACTGCATGTTTATAGTGTTCTCTAAAACTCTAGTTGATTCCTCCATTTTTTTAAGAGAAATTGACATGCGGTATATTAGCTTGTTCCATCTTTTATGCTTCTTATTTTCGCTAAAGCTGGAGCTCTTTGTTACACTATACCACAATATATGAATTAGGGAACCACATTGCATCATTTTAAGATATGCATACATCATTTGTCTGTGTGGGCCTTGGCAGATTATTAGACAGTTCTGTGGCCTGAATCATGTTGAAATTTCATGCATTTCTTTGTGCCAAATCTCAATATCTTATGTCAATTCTGACCAAAGTTGCTACGCTAACGATTCAATGTCCAGAACCAGGGGACCTGTAGAACCATACTCTTCAGATAAGCTCAAGAAGCCTCGATCTTCTGGTGGTACATATTCAAAACCTGATGCAAGAGTGAAGCTGATTCCTGTGGAAGAAATTACCTATGTACAACATCGGAAGCCATATGGTAAAACTGTTGGAACATCTGGGCCACAGAAAAGACATTGCAGACGAAGTGTCACGCCGCCTCCAGGTTCACGCAGAGTATCTCTTGTTGGATCTGCATCACTCACTCAAAATCCTATGCCATCAGAGTCATCCTATGGCTTATCCTGTAAGAGGCCTGAGACAGCTGAAAATGGGCACCCATTTGCTGGGGGGCACATAAGTAGCTCTGTCACTCCCCAAATTACTTCTCTGATGAACCCTGCATCACCAAGTTGCAAATCTTCACAACCTTTGAGTACTAATTTGGATCTAGACAGAATGGGTTGTACAAAAGCACTTGCCAAGAGCTCCAGTTCAAGTATTTTGCATTCTCAAGGCCAGAACAGTAAAAAACTGTCAGCTAGTTTGCCAAAAGAGGCAGTAATAAATCCTGTCTCTCCTAGTCCCAAGCAAATACGTGCTCCACATCCAAGTGACAATCCTCTTGGTACTTCTAAGAGTGTGTCCACATCCGAGCGTGGAAAGTTGTGTAGTAGAAACATCAGTTTAACTGCAAGAAGTACTATATCTCCTGTCTTACATGCTCCTATTGTTGATCCTGCATTGCTAAGCCCAACTTCTGTGCTTAGTGGAAGGCCCATTGAGGTTGATCCTGTTACAAGAACCGCTGTTCCTGTCACACAAGAACCAACTTTGAAGCCTGTATTGCTGAGCCCAGTAGCTGAGCGTAATGAATCTTCCATGGAGGTATATTCTAATTATATTCTGAGCCCAAATTCTAGCACAGTTTTTTAACAGATAATGCAACATGTCCATGCTGCAGCGCAAAAATATTTCTCCAACGCACAGCCCACAGCGCATGGCTTCTACACAACATGCAGCATTGTTGCAAGAAAGAAACCCAGGGGCATCGATTAACTGCGGCAAATCTTCAGGTATGTCGAGGATCTTATTATGTGATTGGAACCCAAAAAAAAGTTCTTGTGACGATATGCATACTAACTTTAATTTTTGCTTGCTCATTTTGAGTGTGTTAACAGTTGATGGATTTCTTACTAGGATATCATTAGATGTGCATACAAGTTTTTATTTATGTAAACCTAAAAAAACATACTGCTGTTATTCAGCCCCTTGTTAACACTTTAACTTAGGCTGGGACTTAAGATTGGCGAGTGTTATTACAATAGTGCTAATTTGGCTGTTTGTGTTCATTTGTTTTCCTTCAGGCTAGTGTTTTATGCCTGCAACATTCCTGTGTATTAGATAGTCTTATCTTGTTTTTGCTTTGCCTAAGTGCCTTTTCTACAGTTCCTTTTCAGCTTTCTCCTTGTTTAGTAACTCATTTTAGTTTTCTCCTTCTGCCTTTATGAAATGCAGCTTTAGCAATGCTTGCTTATTTTTCCTGCATTATTAATAGGAAAATGAGATTGTACAGAACAGAAAAAATTGTTATTTAAGTTCACTGCACATGTTTGCATGGATAGTATTACAGTGAACGGTTTCTCTTTTTTTTCTACCTAAAATTTCTTTACAGAATCTTGTCATAACTTTGGTAATTTTTAGGGTACATGTATTTGCATGGATGGTAGTACAGTGACGATTCCTTTTTTTTATTCCTAAATTTTCTGTGCTGAATTTCGTCATAACTTTGGTAATCTGGAAACAGGTGCACCAGTAACTTTACACACGAAGCTGCACAAGAAGCATTATCAATCAGAAGCCCCCTGGAAGTAAGCAGTAGCTTGCTGTGCATCCCTTTCTTGTTTTTGTGTATGTGTGCATGTATGGGTGGAACCACTCCTATTTTATGTATGGCAATATGGGCTTTTCTCAGTTTCTGCCTTGGCAGATTTTGTTTCTCTATCACCACAGTTTGCCCATTTCAGTCTGAATATTGTCCCATCACATTGAATAAAAGTTGATTTTGGCCTCAAGTGCCAATCTCAGAGATAAAAGAAGTACTCAAATTAGATATGTCAATTTCTTCTTTATTTGACACGCTTGACTTTTTTTTTCAAAACTTTAACCATTCGTCTTATTATTTATTATGAAAACACAAGTAAAGTCAAACTACTCCTAATGATAAAACAAGTAACAACAAAATAAATGATAAGTAATGAATTTTTTTTAATAAGACAAAGAATCAAAGTTTTGAAAAAAAAAATCAACAGCGTCAAATAAAAAAGAAAGCAGGGGGTACTTGTCAACCATGAACCTTGTTTTTTACTAGGGAACGAAGCTAATTCCTAGCACAATATTTTGTACTTCCTAGTAATGATATATGCCATAAGCAAGCAGAATCTTCAAGCAATATTATGGTGCCTTCTGTAATATGGAAGTGCCACTGTTTTCCTTTTATAATGCTATGCTGTTGTCTGTGATAGTTTTGCTATGTTGGTATCCATATACTTTTCTTTCAGTTCACCACTAACATTAGGCTTCCATTTTTCTTTAGGGGCAACTTTCATGTTACTGGAGAACTGGTACATACTTGTGGTGGACTTGAAGCCCATTACCCTTTCGAAATTTATGTTAAAGCCTATGAAGCTTCAGAGCAAATGCCTGAAAATTTAAATCTAGAGGCAGTACCTCTTTCCCAGCTGTGGCCAAAAAAGTTTCGGATGGCCCCCCCAGATGGTCAGGATTTGGGACTATGGTTTGTGAGCAGTCACCATAGGTTAGTTACTGTAATGGGCGTAGGTAAAATGTTCCATATGCTCCTAAAATCATGTAGATGTTTCTGGGTATTTAATCCATTGTTATTTAGCTTGGCCTCTGCACCTGAACAATCATGCATGGATGCCCTCTGATTAGTTTAAAATTTTCGTGTTGTAGGGACCACAAGAGTTTCGATCATCTTCTTGAAAAAGTTGCTTCCCATACTGGCCTGTGGACCAAAATTGGTGATACTGAATTGGCAATATTTTCATCAAAGTTGCTTACACAACACTATCAGAGTACGTTTGCATGGTCTTGCAAAGTTCTGTTTCTATTACTCACCCTTTTACTGTTCTAACAAGAATAATCTGTTTTCCTGATTAGAAAAAGAATAAAATGTTTTATAAATACCACCGTGGATGATATAAACTGGTGTTTTGTCAAGATGATGTTGTCCTTTACCGCTGTTTATATGGCTCTGTTGCTATCATTGACTTTCACTGTAGATAGCTTTGAGCGCATTGAGTTCGCATTAACATGTTTGAAAAAAATTAAAAGGTTCTAATATCTTTGATACTAAGAAAAACTGGGGATGTGCGAGTATAAATTTCTCATCTGACTTCTAAACTATTGTTATCTTAACAGGAAGAAATGACAAATTATATTTTTGGGGTGTTTTTGGGAAGCGGCTCAGGAAGAAGGGATGCCAGCCACACACTCATATAAAAAATGTAAAGAGGGGCAATCCCAGTCAATCAAATGAAAACACTAGTAACAAATATGAGGAGGTCGGCATGAAATTGGACGTGACAAAATGCAAAGAGACAGAGAATGCTGAATCTGGCATGGCGTTGGGTGCAAGAGGAAACAATACAACAGATGTCACAGGAAACAAAGAGATAGTGAGGTACGATGAGGCTGATGAGTTCAATGACTCCACGGCAGTGCTCGGAACTCCTGATTCAAACCCTGCATCCAGTGGCTCAGCTCCTGCTGCTTTTCTTAATGGAAATTGCAACCATGACTCTGCAAACAAGAGCACTTTTAGCATAGAAGGTTACACTATCCCACTGGCTACACAAAGTTTTCTTTGATCAGTCTTCATTTTCTTATTAAGCTTCTTCTGACTTTTCACTTTTCACAGAGTCTGCAAGTCAGCCTGCTGACAGATCTTCAGCTAGCTCAAACATTGTGCTGGACATGCCCCCTGGATTTTCTCTGGATGTACCTCCTGGTTTCTCAAAAGCTGACTGTCAAGTTCAGATTGGAGCTGCTGCTGTGTCTTATGAAGGTGCGGATCCCAGTCTGATCTTCAACACACCTCCAGGATGTCTTGCGAATATTCCCACTGGTTGCTCTAAATTTTCTTGCGATCGATGTTCAATTTCTTACTAAAGTCGAAACTTCCTCTGACTTTACTCATTTTTACAGATTTCACATGTCAACCTGCTGACAGATCTTTGGCTTGCTCAGACATTATGCCGGACATACCCCCTGGATTTTCTCTGGATATACCTCCTGGCTTCTCAAAAGCTAAATGTCAGCTTCAGATTGGAGCTGCTGCTGTGTCTTGTGCCAATGCGACTCCCAGTCTGATTTTAGACACACCTCCAGGATTTCCTACGGATATCCCCCCTGGATTTAATGAATCTCATCGTCAACGCGCTCCTGCAATTTCTTCTGCTGGACCAGTAACTTGTGTTTCTACCCCTGGCGCTGAAAAGACGCCTCCCTTCATTAGGTTCTCTTTAAATGTTCTGAGGCCTGTTAAAATAGAAGTTCCACCTGGATTTACTGCACTACATGCAGTGAAAAAAGAGCATGGTTTGCCTGATGTTGACAAGGCCATGGAGAAGCAAAAACTATATTCTTTGGTATCTGCAAAGGAAAAGCCTAGGAAAGCAGATGAAATGAAAATCACAGAAAATGAGGTACAAAGCTATGTTCACTGTTTTCACTAATAGCAACATACTCCCCATTGTTGAATCTATCACTGTTTGCTTGTCTCATGTTAATATTTATTATGATACAACATTTTTTTATGGTAGTGTTATGAGTGCTTGAGTTTTTATTTATCCATCAATGTACATTCATTGATGACATGATGCCTTGAAACATATGTGATGATCATGATAGTATATGTAACTTCCTGTGCATATGGGAAAGGCGTGGTCTATGCATACAAGCTTGCAAATGTGCTTTATGTTGTGTAATGCATCCTGATGCTTTTCTCATTCTCTATTGAGGTGAAATCCCCCAACCATAAATCTGTATGTGTACTTAAAATGACACTTGCCATTGTGTATGTACAGGTAAAAGTTGAACAAGATGAAAACTCAGAGGAAGAGTGTCCAAAGACCAGGCCGCTTGCAGATCTGTACCCTAGGCCTTCGGATGGTACTGAATTTTCCCGGCCTACATCTGCACACTTGCCTGACCTTCAGGAGCGGGCACCCAAGAAACAGGTGCAACAGAGAAAGAGAGGCCGGCAAGAATCACAGGAGCTGTCTCCTGCAGACACCAACACCAAAAGGACGAATGTGAATGGTCGAATTGCCTTGAACAACGGCGCAAGTCACGCGAACAGTAAGGTGAGTTGCGCCTGCGCATCCTTGGAAGGTCGCGCAGTGCTGCCTACGAAAGCACGGCAAGTGGGAGCATCGTCAGGTGATCATCTCGATGACAGCATTTCCTGTAGGTGCGTTGTATGTGGCAAAGAGTTCCCAGCGTTGTAGGATTGCTCCAGGGAATTGTACACGATTTACTAATCTTTATGAAATTCACGCATCTCTTTTTCGTCATGTCATGCCCAAGGGCAACTTTTACCACGTTCTGACCCAAGTTAATCACGACTTGGTCGAGATATCTGCCATGAATAAGTGAATGTAATCTTGAGCTGTGTTCCTCCTGGGCTCCTACTTGAGCTTCTCATCCAGCTGGCCGTGAAGCCAGTGTGCTCTCCAAACGATCGAATGGGACAGAAGTCGTTCTGTTGAGTACCCCTCTATCTGCAGCTGCAACAAGAAAACAATAAAAATTATTTCTTCGCGTGGAAGGCAGCACGCAATATATCACAAAAATACTAACTGAACTCGAACATCTAGATGCACAATGATTTACCTTGGAGATAAAAGTGGTATACTTCTCAATCATCCATTGGCAGGCCTCTGCATGCTGAATTTTGCCGTCCTCCGTCAAATTTGCTAGCACGAGCCCATGTATGAAGGACTTCAACACATCAGCTGGTGTTGCCTGCTTGTGGATGAAAATTCGAACAGTGCCTTCCTTATAAAGCAGAAGGTAGTTGGCTGGATAAATTCAGGTCGCAAAAAGGAAAGTCAGCAAAGTGCGATAGTGTGCTACATTGACAAGTCATGAACGCACCGTTTTCATAGTGGGATCTTGTTTTTGCAATCTCCAACCTATCAGATGTGACACGCTGTGAGAATCTATTTTGGGTCCCCAAATAATGACAATTGAGAAACATATAAGGTCCTAGATCTTAGAACTCACATGTCAGTGTGTGTAAGCATCGAGGCTTTAGCACCCAAGTGCACACGCTCATGTGGCAGTTTAACTCTAATTAATTTCCTCCAGCTTGACCAAAAAGGAAGAATATGTTCCTGCTGAGAAACCTGTTGTGGTGCAAGAACTAAGAAAAGATAGATCACGAAAAAGGATCGAATCACAGAACATTTGTGATTATTTTAACAAAATACCACAAATTTTTTCATTCGACAATCATAAAGACACAGGACGTGCTTGATAAATATTAATCAATACCAATACAGACCACAAGAAAAGGGGCTCACTCACCTTCACCACACTCCTTGAAGTACCGTAGTAGGATGGAAGCTCTCTCAGAGTTCAATGTAGTGAGTGAAAGTGACTGCACTGCCTTGTAATTTGCTGAATATGTTAAAAAACAAAACAAGCACAAGTCTTTTAAGGGATGTTTCTTCAAACTATGTTCCCTCAAGCATCAGCGAAAGCGATACGTATATATTAAGAACACGGAAATATGAGATAGGTATAAGAATAATCATGGGATGAAGACTTTTCTGGTTTGTATATGGAGTTAAGTTTTAATGAAAGTACAGTCCAATAGCATTGTTCAGGAGTCAAGGTCCAGAATCAAGAGTACAACATGCCAAATAAATTCAAGCTAGTATCCAAGTAAAATTTCTTTCATTTTAACTGAAACAATCCAGCAACCATTTCTCACACTAAAATCCATGCAAACCACAAAATGTGGCATGGTTGTTTTGATGTTTTCCATATGCTTCTGCAACACTTCCTAATGTCTGTTTCCTGTTGTTTATGTGTAGGGGACAGATTTAGAGTTTGTTAGCAAGTAGGTTCGGCTTCAGCACTATAAGAACATGTCAAACAAGGAGATCAGAGATATGGGAAGTTTAAAAGATGTTTGTGTTTAAAATATATGAAAGAACAAAAGAGTACTCACCATACATATGGAACATAGTGAGAGAAAGAAATGATACCCATACACTCAAAGCATGTTCTCTGGTAATGTGAGCCAACAGCATTCCCAAACCCATCCCTAACATTGTAGCAAGTGTCTCCTGACTGCCCTCCTGAAAAGTTGAGGATGCTTCTGACGCTACTTTTTAGAAATAATATAATACCAAATGGAATCTACAAATTTCTAAAGAATACCAAGGTTACCTTTGCAGAGATATCAGCTGCATTATTTGCAAGTGCAAAATGCTGTGTCAGTGCTGCTCTAGTTGCTCCACTAGCAACACCGGCTAGAATGTAGAAACAATAAATTAGCCCCCAAAAAACTCAAAAAGTTCCCCTTAATTCATTCTGAAATTCATCAACTTACTGAATGACCTAGATAGGCTGCCTAAGCACATTAAAACTATCAATGATGAAGGAAACAGAGGGCTTAAGAGATCCATCAACATTCCTGTGCAAAGAAAAACAAAAATGTAAATGATTTTTATTGACACTAGACAAATAGGTGAGAGATATTCTCCTCATAATCGAGATTATAGGTAAGCTGAATTTTCCAAGAATAATTAATAAACTACGCTAGAAGGAAAGGGAACAATCTAACTTGGTGCGAGCAAAAAAATAATTCATGCCATGAGAAAATCAGAGGAGGGAGATCAACATGATGCTAAGTAACTGGATTTAGTGTTTTCAACTGAACATTACCAAGGTCATTCATAAAGTCTGCAACTAGACGCCACATTTTCGCATTGCTATCAAGATTAGATCCCTGGTTTAAAAGAAGGCACAGAAAATGAATATAGATACTGACATGTTTGCCAGACAAAGTATATCAGAACCAATGTTCGCAAGAATGCTTTCAAGGGGCATCATCTGACCAGAGTTTCAGTAGTGAGGTCACAGTGTCAATTTTAATAATTCAGAAAACTGAGTACCTGGTAAAAGGTGAACAATATCCCTCCAAGCATTCCTGTCAAATCCCTCAGAAACCACTGCCAAAATTGCATACAACACGGGAAAAAAATAAGGAAACGAATTCATAAATCATAATTACAATATTAGCCTAACAACAAGAGCAGAATGTTGACAAAGGGCACGGAAATTCTATGCTCGAATTTCTGTCAAGTAGCCCACAGCTTGTGAGAACGAAGAAAGAAGTACCAATATTCTTCTTTAAGGTACACAGATGATTTTTTGGAGGATTGTTCGCCAATCCAAATGACAACACATACAACTAATCCGTATCATAATTTATACTTATCATTTAATACAAATTAAATACAAAAGGAAGTTATTATGTGTTCAACAAACTAGGTTATCTATCCTACAGTAAAATAAGCACCCGTAGGCTGAACGTTTAATCGAATGGAGTTGTCCAAAAATGCACCTGAAAAGTAGCACCTATGACAGTAGCAGATTGTTCTCCCACTCCGATTGCACCTAAGAGAGCCTGGCGCAGTTCATTCCAGATGGTGGTATATTTAGAAATGCACAAAACAAACAATGTGCATGTAGATACAGAGTGAGTTGAAGCCATGTAAGGGCCAAACAGAAATGCTTACTTGTGTTGACAACATTGCACGGATGTATGTAGAGAGCCCCTAGAGCAAGGTATGAAGGTACAACAGGCGTGAAGCAATGACAAAGTAGCATTAGTTTTTTACTATAGCTAAACTCTTAGGTATGAATGAATACAACAAGGTTTCAGACACAGCTCAAATCGTGCAGGCAAACATACCTGCAATGTATCCCACATCTGGAACGGGGCATAATCCGGAGTTACGCTCCCAGGAAAGCCCTGCCAATAGAAAGTCTCGATCATCAGCCACAGTGACCGACCACAAGCGGAATCAATGGAGAAGAACCCCGAGCAGGGAAGTTCACTGTAGGAATTAAGACGTGGCGAAGCTAAACATCTAGCAGTACTGCAGTAGTACAATACAAGATGGGAGGGAGAAATTCTGTGTAGATAGATACTGTTGGCGTGGGGCTTGGAAGGATGCTGGCGTCAGTCAATCAGTCATTCACCTCGGGCACGAAGGCGCCAAGCATGCGGCTGCTGATCCGCCCCAACCGGCTGCCGAACCTGCGGTCGCCAACGCCAAGCCGGCAACACAAGCGCGTGGCGCACATCAGATGACTGACCAGGGGATCGAAATTCGAAACGAAGCAGAGCGAGGAGAAGGCACCTGCGGGAGGTCAGCGAGGAGGCGGAGGCGGTGAGGATGGCGGTGCGGGAGAGCGCCGAGGCAGACGAGCCGCTCCACTCCTCCACCGTCACCCACCCCACCGACGCCCCGCCCTCCGGGTGCGACGCGTCCATTCCTCTCGTGCGCCGGCGCCGGGATCGCTGGATCGGACGAAGGTAGGTTGGGAACCTCCCGGAAGTTACGCCGCGGGCCACGCAAACGCCTCGCCGCGGCGGCCGATCCGATCCCGCAGGCGCAGCTAGGCCGGCTCGCGCGAAGACCAGTGAGACTGAGCTGAGTTTGATAGGAGTTTGACTTGATGTGGCTGGATGTGGGGTGGAACAGGGATAGGGAAATCTTATTCCACTTTTCCATCTATTCCTTTTCCAACTCTATCTATGTTCACATATATTGCTTTATCTCACAATCTAAACAAATATAAAATTTATTCTTATTTCACTTTTCCATCTATTTTCTTTCCCACTCTATCATACCTTTTTTATCTCACAATCCAAACAAGTAGAAAACTTATTTTATCCCACATTTTTCTATTCCATTCTGGATTTTCTTATCCCTATCCCTATCCTAATTCAAACACCACTTTAAATATTTAAATTTTAAGTTGATGAGTCAATAATTTCAGGACAACTTGTTTGGCAAGTAATTGGAAAGGAGGCGGAGAATTAGAGGTAGGAGTTGATAGAGAGAATTAAGATGAAAATTTGATTTTTAATATTAACCATTTGTTTGGTTTGTGCACGGAATTAAGAGGAAAGTTTAGTTATGAATTATTTTTAAGCTAGAGGAAACTAATCTTATATTCTGTACATAATAACAATTCCCACCCCTTCTCTTAGAAATTAATCCGTGGAAGTTATTCATCTAAACTCACATCCTTCTCACCAAAACTCACATTTTGCTACTAAATAAACAAGATATTTTTAAGTTTACCTCCTAAAACTCTAATTTTCTCTCATTAATTTTCCTCCAATTAAATGACCTATAAGTGGTAGGCTGCTTAGATGGCGAGACCTGCACGACGGAGGCGGTGGTGCGGGGTGGAGCGGAATGACCGAAGGAGGCCGGTTGGGCTGGGGTATAGGCGATGATGTGAAAGCTAACGTCGCTAACACACCTATCTAACCATCTATATTTCAATCTCTACTTATTTGTACCTTTTGGTGATATCAGGATAGGATGAGCTTGTTTCGCGTGAAAAAACTATTTGGTACCCAGATGTCACTCCCAGATATTCGATGGCAAGCGTCTAGAGCTTGATGTATGCACCTAGACAGGATGTATGTGCCAGAGCTCCATTGCTAGGCTCTATCCAAACAACTCATCTAAATATCTGGCTCAGAGAAGCTTAGGTTAACGCTAGAAACCTGCCAATCCAACCGTCTGTATTTCAAACTCTACTCGTCTACAGTGCGTGTACAATATTTTACACACCCGTTTGCATTCTCTTGTGACATCAACTTTACATGTGGATGAAGACGTCTTCCACACCTGCCTCTGTATTGTTTTTTTAACAATATAACCAACCAAGTGTCGGTGTGTATCAATTGATGCCATACATGCCTAGCTTTATTGGGCTATCTTCAATGGTAATACTCAAAATGAGGAATCTGGTACTGTTTCGATATTGTTTTGCACTGTAAATGATACGATTCATGTAGTGTAGTGGGATTTGAGGAATGGGAATAGAAAAGCTTGTTGGAGCCGGCTAGTCATGGAGAATAGTCATCGCTTGATAAAATCAGAAGTGTGAGGGCGATTGCTCCTACTGCTGTTCAGTTTCAGCAACCTTGAGCTAGGGATGATTGAAGGCTCTAAGGCTATCCACCGTGGGCTTTCTCAAATCCCACTCTCTATCACTATTCTAACTATCTTTCTCTATTTACAGTGCAGTATTTATGTCAAACAGTGTTTTAGAGAACTCTTTTGGAGAGTCCCACAGTGGATAGCCTAACAATGGTTGGTTTTTAAAGAGTCCTCGAAACACTGTTTTGCACTGTTTGACATAAATGCTGTAATATAGACAGAGAATGAGGTAGTTGAAACAGATAGGGAATGGAATTTGAGGAATCTCATCGTGGATAGCCCTGCTCTTCTTGGAACCGTTACAGTACTTGTTCTTTTTTTTTTTTTTTGAGCTTCGTACCAGTAGTTGATGGTACACTGCCTTGTGGGAAGCGACACTTGCAGCGGAAGCCAAGACGACTGCATAGTGTCTGCATCGATCAGAGCTGAACGGTGTTCTTTACTGACGTCGGCGGTGTTTCTTTTGTCGCAAAACGGTTTTGTTATTTATATGCGCAAGATTCAATTTCTTTGCAGGGAAGCCACATAGCTTCGTTCTCAATTTTATGTTCGGAAATATTTGTTGTTCTAAAAATTGGTTATGCCTGTGAGGCTGTGACCAACTTACTAGGTTCATCGCAATTGTTTGATAACGTTGTCCGTCGACCACTGGTATTGTGAATAGTATCTTGCTTATATGTAATCATGAGGAAATAGAATATTTTCAATTTTCTACAGGAGAGACCGGCCGTGGCATGCATTGAAATTTCGTTTCCGTCAAAATAGTAAAATACCAACAAGAATATAGCTTGTGCGTTTCAAATTGTAAAAGATTCTAGCTTGCGATTATATTCATGTAATATATATATAGACAGAGTTGACTAAAACCTTTTAAAAATTACAATTTAGAAAGGAGCGAGGACAATACAACCTAAGCCCCTTTGAAATGATGTTTTTCCCCTGAATCATGTGCTTTTCTTTTGAAACTGAATTGATTTCTGTAAAATTTCTATAAAATTCTTTAAAATTATACGTTCCACTGAAAAAAATTATACGTGTCGTAAACTTTCTCTTTTTTTTCTCACAAGGTGCATTTTCATTTTGTTATATTGCAGCTTTGACCATAAGTTGCGAGCGCAGCCGAGGCAAGGGACGGGATGGTCGGGTGGATGAGAGGGCGGAGGCAGTGATCGTTAGCTGTTTTTTTTTTTTTTTTTTTTTTTTTTTTTTTTTTTTTTTGATAATAGTGATCGTTAGCTGTTGGATGCCAATGGTTTCAAAACACACGAATGGTAATAACGATTGCAAATTGCGACAGTGATTTGTCTTTGCATAAGCTTTCTTGTTCACTTATCTCATTCCAGAAGAGCTCCCGCCAATAATCATGATTTCTAATTCCAAAAATTGCTTACCTAACCTAATGATAAAGGATGGCGAGGTTATCAGTTCCTCATTTCTGGTACAGACAAACCTTTTTCCCTAGTTGATAATGCATGTCCTCCACATTTACATGACTGGAGACTATTTTGCTGCCAAAGTCAAAAAGATTCTGCCCGAAAAATTCAACCAGGCTGGAATATCAGGTCAATTCGTAGGAAAAGGGACTTTAAGCTGATTTCTCAACTTCTGATACCGCGTTGAGTGACAGGGATGGTAGTTCACGGGCATCTGTGTCAACCTTGTCGTTGAAATGATCCCTTAGGAATTCCACTGCCATGAATGTGAATGCAGATGCAGGGATATACCAAATTATTCTAGGAATGCTTCCCTTGAACAGGCCGTGCACCCCCTCGGAAGTCCATGTCTTTGTTATAGCATCCAGCCACCCATTGTACCTGGTAATAGAGACAAATAGAATTTACTAAATATAAGACCACAGTACATATACCATCGATGGACACATTTATCTGTGAAGTAAAGGATATAAGAGATTCTCAACCAATTTCAGAAATGTCAACCACCCAAAGAGAAGAGTCACAAAACCAGATCTGACATGTACCTAGTTGTTGATCCTTGTACTTGAAGTCTTGTCTTGATCACATCCAAGGGGGTTGTTAAGTACGCACTACAGCCTGCAGCAACAAACTCAAAAGAGTTACCAAGAGGCAGAACACTTCAGATTCTCAAGTGATATGATAACAAATATGGCTTATTATTACATATACTAGACCAGACATACCGCCAGCCAATCCTCCAAGAACAAGTCCTTCAAAGGAGTTGCCGACATCGAAATCACTGTTTGGCAAATACTTTGTTTTCCCATACTCAGTGAACTCTTTCATTGCTTCATAGAAAGTGACCTGGAAAGACGTGGGAGCACATTACTATCTGGCTACTGCGTAACTGAATGGCCATATGTATGTGTATACGTATATGTGTGTGTATCCTAGCTAGCTTAAACTAAAACCACCAGCATTGCTTTTGAGAAATGAGCAAGTTCACTAAAAATTGCTAGAGCAATGAAAGCAAGGGTATATGTTGAATTAACTTACCATTAGACCAGCAAAAGGAACATCTCTGGCAAGCGTAGACCAATACCTGCAAGAAAGAAAAGACTTTCAGTTAGAATGAAACAATAGTTTATAACTCACAACTAAACTGTAATCATAAGGTGCTGTCTGTTGAAACAAAACTCAATTGAGAACATTATACTATCATGATATGAATATTATTATCAGTTTTTCTCCTCAAACAAACTAACAGATACATGTTTGTTCCATCAACAAATACATTTATAAAATCCATAATACATTTAAATATAAGTCGCGGTTGACTTTTTTTCAAAACTTCAATCCCTTATCTTATTCAAAAAAATTTACAATTTATTGTTTATTTTGTTATGATTTGTTTTATCATTGTATAGAGTTTGAGCATAACTAGTTTCTTTATATGTTTACATAATTTTTTTGAATAAAACGAAGGATCGAAATTTTGAAAAAAAGTCAATCGCGACTTGTATTTAAATACGGAGGGAGTACGAACAAAAACACATATTTTGTATGATAGCAATTTATTTCTGGCCAAAAGTAGATAAGCTTTGAAGGTTGCAGAAATAACAGAGCTAAGCAATCAACTTGTGCAAATTATCAAATACGAAAGGTACTGTAGTTATTGAAGTAGGTTGCTTCCTTTGATGTGATCTTATGCCATTCAATAAAAACCAGATGAAAGGCACTATTGATAACGATATGCAGGCTAACAACGATAAGTCAATGTCAATACCCTGCGTAAAGCCCCTTCAGACCATGACCTCTCCAGATAGAACAGCCGGCATGGAGCATTCCATTGTAGTACCCATACATTTGAGTCCCATGAGTTTGCGAAATACTTCCTTTAGCTGCAGCTAATGCCCAAGATTTTTGGGTGCCTTGGACTTGCATTCTTTGTTTCATGACTTCACAAGGCACATATACAAAGGATCCAAGGGTATCACCTGGAATTAAGAATGAAACATATGTGTGGTATCAAGGAAGCAGCATAGGAAATTATCAATGAGACAGCATGCATTCCAACAGAAACTCCGCCAATAAAACATCATAACTGACAAAAGAGGATCCGAAAAAGTTTGTTAGTGCATACTCCTATATAAAGTCCCCATGGTTGGTAAAAGTAGATACAAATTTAATTATATTAAGAAACATCATAAAGATTTTCAAAATGTAAAATACAGAAAAATGAAAAAAAAAAACGAGTGTTCACCAATCGCTCCAGCAATAAAATGTGACCAATGCCCGCTTAGATTAGGGTTTGCATTCTCCAACCATGTCTTAGTCGATTCAATAACACCAAAATATGTTGCACCAGTCGCGAGCGATCCAGTAACACCTGGGCTGATTCCTCTGTAAAAACCTGAAAAGAGGTCAAAAGCAATTTTTTCATTTATATTGTTTTTGCAGCTTCTGAGTGTATACGAACATACTTTTTTGGCTGTTCCAGAGCTAAGGGCTTAATGTTTCTTTGCTTTTTTTTATTTGGTTCATAACTTGTCTTTAGATACTTTCCCTATTCAATATTCATCCACTAACCTCTCAGACCATCAGAAGCCCAAACTGTCCTCACCATCTGGAATATATTCTTCTGGGCCTGTTTGGAACAGAAGAAAGGTGCATCACCCATGTATCAAAACCATGCATTATATAATTATAAGTGTTAAAGTTTATGTGAACAAGAAAAATTGGAAAATCTACCACCTTAGCCCCTGTCATTATAGCCTGACTCTGAAGCCTTGTTTTCAGAGTGTCAACTGGATGCATCATGCCTTCCCCAAATGCGCCTGCAATGCCTCCCCAGACAAATTCCCTCCATACTGCATCATAAATTTAATCTCAGTAATATTTCAGTGCATATTTTGGAAAGTGCGTGTCATGCTTCCTGATAACTGATACAAATGCAGATCCCTATTGCAGGCTCCACCTCATTAAAAATCTGGTAAAATAATAATGGAAAACATAGGCAATTCTGTCCTCATCCTTCAAGAATGAAATAGGTAACCTAATCTCAAAACAGAAATTGTGCACTTGTTGAACAGTATTTTACTGAATAACCACCCAATGGAAAAAAATAAAAGATATAAAAGATGCGCATATGATTTGCATCAAGAAAACCCCATTAGGGGCTAGTTTGGGTACTCTTGGATTGAAGTGGTTTGGGTGGGATTGGAGTGGGTTTAAATCGCTAGTTCAAAATCTTCATCAATCCCTCCTAATCCACTCGACTCCCTCTCAATCCATGAGTGGGCAAACTAGGCCTAGAGGAAATGAGCCTGATCCAGTTCAATCATCAATTAAACATGCAAGGTCGAAATCCTAAGACCCAGAATGTCTCAACTTCACACTGTGAAGCCTCAAATTCCCATTGTACCTTGCCGTCACCCAAATTTGCAATGTTGAGGATTAGCTTAATCTTACCACCAAGCAAACGATTGGAAGAGAAAATCATAAACAGGGAAAGTAGAGCTTTCGTGCATGTTTCCGATCAGTGGCGGATGTAGGATCTACAATTCTCCTTCTTCCTTATTTCCCCCTTTCTCTTCTCATTTATTCACCTTTTCTCCTCTTTATCCATGCATGGATGCTCCCCCCCCAGCCCCCACGCTAGATCCGCCCGTGTTTCCAATAGTGCATCACAGTTGAAGTGAGCTAATGCACTAACAGATCGGTGCAGTCTACTTTGCTGTTGAATGGCAGTAAAATTTTAAGTGAAAATGGAAAACGACCGCAACTTCGTCCAATACTTTTGAGAATGAAACATATAATCCATCCTCAAAACAGTAAGCTATCATTAAATTGACATAGTGAGCTAAATTGATAGTATGATACATCAACTGTCATATTGAAATTCTAAAGAGGTTTTTGTTCATAGAAGAATTCCGCCCCCTAACCACCCAATCCAAATAGAAGATGCACGAAGAAACGATCCCTAATCCTTCAACAATCACCTACCCCACGGCTCAGTTAAACCGCAATACATTAATCAGATCGAGGCCTCAGCCTCACGCTTTGCGAACCTCCATTCCACAGTAGTACCCCAAACCGCAGCGTCGCAGTTTCGCTCAATTTAGGCTGAATCTAACGCCCACCTCCATCCCCTTACTCCATCTTCTCTCTCGTCACTATTTCAACTACCCACACTCACAGCTACAGTGCGTAACTGTACCGCATTTAATTTTGCAGTTGCCATATGCAGTCACCGCTGGATTCAGCCTTACTACGGGGGATCCTATATAAGTTTTTTGCAAGACAAAAGCATAACTCGGGGAAGGTGGTGGTCCGAATCTGTGCGCGGCGGAGAAAAACGGAGCACTTACCGAAGAAGTTGGTGAGGTGGGGAGACGGCGGTAGGGGGGTCGTGCTCCGGCCACCTACTCTGGCGGTGGCAGGTGCAGCAGGGGGAGAGGACGGAGACGCCTTCATGGTCGCCGACGCGTGCGATTTCTCGCCCGAGGAGGTTTTGTTCAGGGCAGGGGTTTAGGGCTCTGGACGGCGCAGCAGATGGCTTGAGACTGACGTCAGGCAAAGCATCGGTATGGGTCTGACCGTTTGGATCGATTTATGGGCCGTTTGGCAGCTTCTACGAAAACAGCTTCAGCAAAGCAAAGGAGCCCAAGAAGATGAAAAAAATCATTTTTTTTCGATTTCTTAGTGCAAAAACGGTTTCTTTTCGTTTTTCAGAAAAGCATTTAACAGGGTTTCACGTGAAGGCACAAGAAACTTGTGGAGAAGTTATTTTAGAAGCTATGCCAAACGAGCTTTTAATCAAATCGTTTATTTCATTATCTATATTTAAATTTCGATCTATGTATATGTAGTATAGTGTGCCATTTTCGTACTATAAATAACTATATAAATAACCAACTGAACTTGTTCTTAGTAATAAAAAGCATGGATTACAAATATTTGGAAGCTAATTCAATTGTGTTCCAATTTCCAAAAAGGTCTCAAATCAGTCCTTTCGTTAAAAAAACCGCTCAACTTACATACGCTGATGAAAGCGAACGGCAAATTGACAATACTGATTTACTAAAGTCCTGAGCTTCTCAGGGAAATTGGTTTGGTTGTCAACAATTTCGTTACCAACGTTCTATCAAAATTGCGGCAACCAAATTATTGTAAGGAGCACTTATGCTGGGATCAAACAATTTGGAATGCGGGTGGAAATATAATCACGCCATAATATGGCAGCAAACCTAAGAAGCAATTCAAGAGAAGAAATGTGCTGCATAAAAAAAGAGAAAATGGTAACTGTACCCCTCGTCTGAACACAGGGCCACAACAAGCCCAGAAGGTGAAGGCATCGAGGTGCTGCTACAGTGCTATCCGGCCCATTTAAGGATTCTCAGCCCATTTCTCTCTCGATTCCTATAAGGCGTTCCTTGGACGGGGGAGAGAGAGAGAAGGCGAGAGAGTGTGTGTGAGATTGAAAAGGGGGAAAAACCGGTCTGCGAGAGAAACTCAGGCGAGGCGGCGGCGGCGATGGCGATGGCGTTGGCAGCGCTGCGGCGCGAGGGTAGGCGCCGCATCCTCTCCGCCACCGTGACTAACCCCTCCCCGGTGGCTGCTTCCGCTGCGGCCGTGCGATCCTCCGCCGTTCCCCAACCGTAAGGCGACGATCTTCCCTCTCCCTCCCCTCTCTCTTAGGCTGGATCCGGGATTTCGGGGGCACCGGGTTTGTTTCGTACATACGGGGACGTTATAGAAGCAGCACGCGCACGCTTGATTTGTGTTTAGGTAAACAGTGGAAGCGCTCAGCAGTCAGCTAATAAATTTCTTATGTAGAACAAAAGCATAGCGGATGCATTTCAGATCTAACCTGTCGCCAATTTTTTTTTCTCATCATCGACAGAAGTCCGTAGGTTTAGTGAGGTGTATGCATTTGTTATTGGTCTCTTGGGATTGGGAAATGGAAATGTTTGACGCTGGGAGTGATTTATTGTCACTATTAGGCGTCGCCTCTATAACTATAAGTGTGTA
Source organism: Paspalum notatum (assembly GCA_022530915.1). NCBI lineage: Eukaryota > Viridiplantae > Streptophyta > Magnoliopsida > Poales > Poaceae > Paspalum > Paspalum notatum. The sequence continues at coordinate 6,464,115 of CM039684.1, forward strand.
TGTGTTGAATCATGTTCTAGCAATCTCAAGCAACCCCATACTCTGCATTGTTGTTCTCATATAAGAATTTGAGTCTATATGGTTTGGGCTGACTGCATGCTACGTTAACAGGGAGCTGGCTCCACTTGGTTTACGGTCTATTTCAACTCAAGTTGGTAAGTGTTATAGTTAATGGTTACTTCACTCCTATGAATTGGAAAAGGTTCTTAATATTAGTATTTTTTTCCTGTTAATCTCTGCAGTTAGGAACCGGATGAAGAGTGTCAAGAACATCCAGAAGATCACAAAGGCTATGAAGATGGTTGCAGCATCAAAGCTTCGGGCTGTTCAGATAAGGACTGAAAATTCACGTGGCCTGTGGGAGCCATTCACTGCCCTTCTTGGGGATGCTCCAAGTATGTATATGTATGAGGTTTCCAAAGCGTTGGATAGCCTCTTTTCTAGTCACTTTCATCTGCACTGCCCTTCTGAGTGCATTTATTATGTTGTTGTGCTTTTTTAGTGGGGTTTGATATGTCACCTTTAATATGCGGTAGCATACTGTAAGATTCAAGTTAGATTTCTTTAACTGGGTGTGGTCTATCCAATAGGGTTTACTAGTATCATGAAAGATTCAAGTTATGCTTCTTTGAAGATGCTTTTTTTTATCTTGGGTGGTATCTTTCCTGCAATGGAATGTACTGGCAAGTTTATTTTGAGTTCATCACTCATCAGCTGGAATGTCAATGCAGATAGCCTCATAAGTAACTAAAATCCAGTATCATGTTTCATGTAAACTCTTAATAGAAACTAAAGAAACATCGGGATACTTCTGGATACATAGCATTTTATCAAAATCGACATTTATACTAGTATATATCATTTTTCATGTTTCTGTATGAAGATTTCTCCTTGCCCAAATGCCCATAGCAAATTTCCAGTTCAATGCTGATAGAGTTTGCTCATAGTGTTTATTTTTTAGCTTCATTTGGTTATCTGTGGTTGCATTACTCTGTACTCTGTAGATATTTGTAGTTCAGTTAATTTTTTTTCCTCATGTATCTGTTCAACCTATATGCTTTGACTCAACAGGCGTTGACGTTAAGAAGAATGTCATTGTGTCCATTACCTCTGACAAGGGACTCTGTGGTGGTATTAATTCAACATCGGTGAAAGTTAGCAGGGCCCTTCACAAATTGACATCTGGTACTTTATTCACTTTGTTGACTTGAATAAAATTCTTTTATGTTATTCTAAGTTTGTGAATTTCATGCCTAACGCTCCTGCTACCAGGTCCAGAAAAAGAAAGTAAGTATGTTATATTAGGAGAAAAGGGCAAAGTTCAGCTGGTGCGTGACTCAAGGAACAGCATCGAAATGACAGTTACTGAACTGCAGAAGAACCCTATCAACTATACGCAGGTCTGATTTTCTACTTTGCCACTCCATTTTTTCTTTGGTCAAACATGCCACTGCCCCTAGTTTGGTCACAAACTGTTTGCCTTCTCCAAAAACCACTTTGTACTTTTACCCCTGCTTCGCCGAGTTGAACCCTATGGATAGCCTCTGTTTTTGAAACCAGAGTAGAGGTAAATGTACAAAAGCAGGGGGGCAAACATACAATAAAATAGGGGCGAGGGAGCAATTAACCCTAAATTATGGGTAACTTATATCCATGAGGGAAAGTTAACAAATTAGACATGTCAACACAATTATTTGTTCCTTAATTTCCAGATTAAAAATATGGAGGTTTTGCTTCAGATTAAGATTTGGATCTGTTTACTCTTCTTGGTGGCTGATGGTTTTCAATAGAATCATGCTGTGGTGTTTGGTTTCTGGGCTATAAAACTCTTGCTTCACTAATTTGTGGCACAATTATAACCTGATTGTGCAGAAAAAGGACGTCTATTCTAGTTACTAGTTAACTTATTCAGCGCAATTCTGTACTCTTCTTGGCCTTAACGAAATTGTCTGAATTGCCTGCTGTAATAGTCATGACCATGAATGACAAACCAACTTATGGATGTATTAAGTTCAGCACTTTGGCTACCTGGCAGTTCCTCTACCTATCTTTTTATATGCTTTATATTTCGAGTATAAGAATAATAATCCTCTTTATGAAGCAACTGGTTCTACATGACATCAAACTATGGAGTATATGGTATGCTCCTGCTAGATAAAACTGGTCGTGTGCATGCTTTTGCTTGATAGAACCTGAATTATGAAAACATGTCTCTCGCATGTTGCTAGGTTCCAACACTTGCTTCCTTAGGTGTAGGAATATAATGTTGTTGTAAAGTTGCTTCTTTTCTTTGATAAATTTAGGAATATGTTCATATTAATACATGGAGATTATGTGATTATAGTTTCCCTTGGTGATCTGATATCTAAATTCAACAAATTTCAGATTGCTGTGCTCGCGGATGACATATTGAAAAATGTGGAATATGATGCTCTGAGGGTTATTTTCAACAAGTTCCATTCTGTTATATCATTTAAGCCTACAATGGTAACAATACTGTCCCCTGAGGTAAGCGATTCTGAGACCTGTGAAGTAGTGTATCACTAAAGACCATCCAAAACACCACGTCATATATTCGTTATTCATTACTGACTTGCTCTTTCCTTCTGCAGGTTGCAGAAAAGGAATCAGAAGCTGGTGGGAAGATGGGTAACCTAGATTCTTATGAGATTGAAGGCGGCGAGACAAAATCAGAGATATTACAGAATCTTGCTGAGTTCCAGTTTTCTTGTGTAAGCCTTTTTGTGATCACTAAGGAGCTAAGCATTTCCATGTTCAATCAATTATCTGAGAATTACATATTGTTATCCTTAAATTGTTTTTGTTTAAGGCTATATTCTTTGTTGTCTCCCTTGTGGTAATATATTGCAATGTCTGACTTATGACAGGTCCTGTACAACGGTGCCCTAGAGAATGCATGCAGTGAGCTTGGAGCCCGTATGTCGGCCATGGACAGCTCTAGCAGAAATGCTGGCGATATGCTTGATCGTCTCACTCTCACTTACAACCGGTTTGTTTTTACCAGTTACCACCTTTTTATGCAAGCATACAGCCAATCTACTACATGGCCACCTGAAATGCATGCATTAGCAATAGCAAAATGCACCGCAGATTTTCAAGAAGATGAGACTGATTGCTTCATTTTCTATATCCAGGACACGCCAAGCATCCATCACCACAGAGCTCATTGAGATTATTTCTGGTGCATCTGCCCTTGAAGGATAGTGAAGAAACTATGTTGACCTTTATCCTTTTTCCCCTTCTTTGCTTCTCCCATGAAGGCTTTCTTCTGGTGGCTCGGTTTTATCCCTTCTCATTACACTTTTTCCTTGAGAGACGGACTGTCTCCTAAATTGCAATAATTAGTCCCACGACAATGATGGTGCTGTGCGCCCTTGTCGTATGCGCAAAGAAATGTTGAACAGCTATGGAGATTTGCTGATTTCCATAAATGATGATGATCAATATATGTATTGTTGCACATTTATTGAGTTTTAAGTTTATATTGTGAGACAGTGGGTTGTTCAATCTGACCTCTTCGCCTCGGTAATGACATTTGTTCAATATGATCTAGAGACATCTGCAGAATAGCAATAGCAAAATCCAAAATGCATCAGAGACTAATCTGGGTCGTTATGAAAATCCCCAAATCCGGGTTCTATTACAAGATCTACCTTTTAAAATTTTGAACCTAACAAACTGACCATAAAGTTTGGCGTCTCACTACAATCCACGGTCCATTCCCCTGACCAGTGAAACAATTTTGCACCCGCTCCCTCCCTCTGGCCTCTACATCTCCTTTTGGTGAACCTGTGTAGGGGCAGAGGGGAAGTGGCTGGATCAGATGCCCAAGAGAAATGTGAATTTGGCTGATTTAAAACTTTAAACTAAAAAAGGCAAATTTAACTTATGCAAAGCTACTAATTAGCCCAATTCAAACCAAGTGTCCAAAAATAAAATTTATCCTAAGCATGCTAGTTGAAACATCAATAAGAAAACTAGATAAACTATAAATTAAATCAAGAGCTAGCTAACTATAGTGATTCAACAATAAATTTTCATAAGGTCCTCCAGGAATTTTCTCTAAGCTAAGGCAAGAATGTTGCAACCAAGAAGAAATGCTTGGATAAAAGAGGGAGTAAGTGACAATCATCGGTGGCTTGACACCCACCCCTGGTCCGCGTTGTGCACACACCAAAACATTTGCTACCTTCCAAGTCACCAAGCCAAGGATGCTCTCTAGTATTCTTTTTTCGTCATCCCAGCATGGAATGGCTCACTCCATGTACATTAATCCTCTTTGGTCTTTACAATCCTTTGGCAAGCTCTAGAAGAGATCACCCCAATCACTGTGACTACTTAGGTGATGCCAATCACCAAGAGTGACAAGTCAATAATCTTCACTTGATCAATAGTCTAATCACCAAGAAATGGTGCACACAAACTCTCTCTAAACCAAGTCCTTAACCTTGATCTTGAATTATTCACTCAAAACTTTGGAGGGTGCGGTTAAAACTCAAGGGCTTGGCCACTATGCATGTGTGCATAAGCCTCGAGGAGTCCAGAGTGGTTTGAATGGCCTGTTGAAGGAGTATAAACAGGCCTCTCAATAGAAAAAGAGCCCCGTGGGGAACAGATCCCAACTATCCATTATAACGCTTATTCTCCACAACATCACCGGTTTAACAAGTGTATAGAACTATACAAAACACCAAAGAATCCAACTCTTTGGACTTCATCATCGTGATCTATATACAATCGTCCGTTTAACCGGTGTATATGGAATTCACTCAGTCAAGTCCTCTAGACTAGCCAATTGCACCGACAAGTATAATCATTTGATCATCATTATATCTGATGAACTGAAGTCGTTTTCATCGTGCCTTCAAACTGCCTTTGATTCACATTGGTTAGAAAATCTATATGAATGTCGGCATATCCGCTTTGATCCTTTTGAGTTGATATTTAATGGACTTGGATCTTTTCATCGATCTTGAGTTCAAGTGATCAAATCATCAAAAATAGATGCCTTAAGATAAAGAATGATTTGTGTGCATCTTATTTTGATGAAAATTCACTCGATCAAGGTTTTATCTCTTGAACCCCCTTAGTGCGGTCTCTGCACAACTAAAAACCCTAGCTACTCCAAATCTATTTCCATTTCGTCCCCATGGGACTAGGTACAAGGAGAGTCTGCAACCTCGAGGAAAGTCAAATAGATCCATGACCTCCTTTTGAGTTTAATTTGATCAGCCTTCTTCCATACAATACCATGAGCAATGTAATGAATCACTTTGTGCACTTAGAAGGTTCATTAGTCACTAGTAGTGTATGGAAAACATGCATTAAACCTTGTGCTTAATGGAATTTTGGTGATTAAAGGACAACATTGACTATTTAGGACTAAAGTATTTGCCAGATATTTGATTTAGCTCTAGGGATGCAAATGACAGATTTGGGGAATGAACACATTAAATGAGTGATCAAGAACATAAGAGAAGACAATGAATATCACTTAGAAGACCCAAGCCCTGGTACCTTGACACAACACGCTGACATTTCCAAGTACCGGGATGCATGGGATGGTTTGGTCACCTAGCTATCCCAGTGTATACTAGTGCTAAGGAATTGAATGGTTGCAGAAGTTATATTCAGTGCACACCTGACGGTCTGGTGATCAACAACCTTAGACTATTTTTAGACCATGCATGGGCATTTTGAGGGATCGATTTAACATACAAGACATGTATGTGCATTTCTGAAAGTACGAAAACAAACAATACATGTAGTACATAATTCACCCCCCAGCAACTAAAGACAACCTTAAACCACCATCCTAATGATTCTAATGTTCACATTCAAAACTCTTTTGAAACGCACGATTTCTAAAACACAGAAAATTGCATGCCAGTTCAATCCTATAGGAATATGAATTAAAAAAAAACAGAAAAAATCTCTATGAAGCATTTGGATGTAACATAGGAAAAAGAGTGCATATGAAGTAGATGAGAGATAGACATATAGAAAAGTTTTCGAGATGTTGAACCTCACGTTAAAATTTCTTCTCAGAAATCTTATTGTAATAAGTCATTTTATAAGATCAGTAGGAATTCAAACCTGCGTTCGAAGCAACATAGGAAACTTCGCTGCACTGTAAGATTTGAATCCTACAAACATTTTCTATTTATGGTTCAAAGAGGCCTCAAACTTTATACTATTGCATTGTACTATACACGTCGTATAGGACACGCGCATTGGGAGCATGATAGGCACCCGGAGTCCCACATCCCACATCCAAAGCTCGCCGCCGACCCCTTTGCGCGGCTGTGCCTGTCTCCTTCCCCAAATTCATCCGCGAATCCACCCGCCGGCGAGCGCCCATGACGGAGGACCGGGTCCACAAGATCGCTGACGAGCCCGCCGCCGCAGGCCGGCAAAAGCCTGAGAGGTACCCATCTTTTTCTCCCCCTCTCTCCGATCCACCCGATGCCTATGTCCCTCTATCTTTAAGTCGGAGGGACAGGTTCACACGCTTCACCCGATGCCTATGCCTATGTCACTCTGCGCGCCACCCTCACGGTTGAGACGGGGGTTGGTGATGCTGAGACGCTGAAACATTGCGCATGTACTGTAGGAAGAAGAGGAAGTGGGATCAGCCCGCGGAGGACTTGATCTCCGCGGCGGTGACGGCTGCTGCCGTGGCGGGGCTGCCCGTGATGAACATCGGTGCTCTTCCTGGCGTTGCACTGCCTGGAGTCACTTCGTATGGAGCTGCTACATTGCCGAGTATAGTCCCTGCTCCTTATTCGCTGCCGCAGCATATTGCACCATCGGTGCTCCAGAATGCTGCTGCCGCAGTTCAGAAATTGAGTCAGGTACCTGCTATGTGATACAGTTTTTTCATATGATACTGACCTTCCCTCCCTTCTTATATGGGTGCTATGTGGACAATATAATTTAGGGTTACCTGGCTGCATCAATTTCACTATTTCACTACTTAAGCTCTTATGTGCCTTTTTTTACTGTTAGGCAAAAATACCAGACGAGGTAATAGCAAGGGAAATTGTTATAAATGACGCTGATCCTTCTGTACGATATAAGCTTACAAAACGACAAACACAAGAAGAGGTAAATCTTTAACTAGACTGGCCTAGTTTACTTTGGTGAACTTTGTTCCTTCTAAAACGTTGTATTCACATATGTTATGGTGAAACAAGGTACTCACAATTTTTCTGATACTTAACAGATTCAGAGATGCACAAGCACTGTCATCATTACCAGGTATATTTGGCATGCCCTCATAGTTTTTACGGTCCATTTCTGAGACTGTACTTGTTTTGACCTTGTCAGGGGAAAATATCACCCTCCAAATGGACAGCCTGATGGTGAGAAGCCACTCTATCTACATATATCTGCTGGATCTCAGGTAAACATTCTTCTTTCAATCAATTGCATTTCCCTTTATTTTGTTGTACCCAGAGTAACTTGTAGTACTTTTTGTTTGGTGATATATCTGAAGTTTATGTTCCGCAGTGGTAATTTAATGAGCTGTAATAATTGTATAATTGACCATTTTAATGGGCTATCTTCATGTATTGACTTTTACTGGAAGACCTCATTGAGTCTGCCTTTTTTTCGTTTTTTTTTCTCTATAATGGTGGTGCCAAGTATCGTATTCTTCTTTTGTGTGTAATACACTAATACTATATCAGATGCAGTTTACTGGCTTGGTCAATATGTTAAAGTTATGGGACTGTCAGGTCTGGCTTGACTATTTATTGTTTAATTGCAACTGCTAATAAGTGTGTGAAACTGTCTTCTTTTTAATAAAACCTTTTTACTATGGGGACCTCCCCCAGTCTTTCTTGGTCAAAAAGTGTGTGAAACTGTGAACTAAGGAAACCTTAGGGGTTTGAATTCTAAGACTACATTTGAATGCCTTAAAGATTTCAAACACATGACTGACTGAACTTTTCCAGTTAACAGGGAGACTTAGAAGGAGAGTAGACTTTCATGTCTCACTAGGTCAAACACTAGTTTTTTGCCTAACCTATTTATGCAGGAACTGGGATCCAATATGTATGCTTGTTAGGCGCAATGCGGTCTAATTGTGTGATATACATATGATTGTTAGGCGTAATGCAATCTAATTGTGTGATATTCAAGTATATTCAGTGCTCGTATCATCTATGATCCATCTATATCATTGAAAAATTGTACACGATATTGAATTATTACCAATGTCATTGCCATTATGCCATAAGTAGCAGCATGTAACTATTTTTATTTTCTATCTACTCTACATCCAATCCAGTATAAGCGTTCCTTATAAGAGTAAGATGATAATATACTGCCTTCCCCCCTCAATAGTTGAAAGATACCGCTGAGCGCATTAAGGCAGTTGACCGTGCAGCTTCAATGATCGAGGAAATATTGAAACAAGGCACAACCTCAGAGTCTACATCGGTTCCTTTCTCTTCTAGCAGTGGACAGGTAATTCTCCATGTCTCCACTTCATGAGCAAATGTATTTTTTGGGGAGAGGGGAATGGGGATCTTTGTGGCATGATTTTTTGTACTAGTATGTAAGATATTCTGCTTGAGATTTGAGAAAGTTAACTTCATCTCTATTCCTCTTTCACAGGTTGTTCATCCTTTTAGTGCCACAATATTTTTGGGTTTTGATGCTGATCCATCGTTAGACATTGCTGCTCGAGTTCGTGGTCCAAATGTATGTTCTTGTAGACTATATGTGATGCTGGCTTGATTTGATCATTTTGCTATAAGCATCTCAGTTTTGCTTTGTCTATTATGTATTGTTTTCTTTAATTAATTTGAAAGATCTAATCATAAAGCTTTCTCTGACATCCCAACATGGATGGGAGAAACTGTTTTTGTGCTGTTGGTGCTTTTTTTTTGTTATTGTAGGATCAGTACATAAATCACATCATGAAAGAAACTGGGGTCACTGTTGTACTGAAAGGAAAAGGAGCAGAAAATCTTGGCAGTTGTAATGATGAAGGTTGGTGATTTATTTTGATAGCTTTTGTAAACTACTGATTTAGAAGCTTGCACTTCATTTTGTAGCATCTATTGCAGCTTCACAACTACCTCTCCATCTATACCTCAAAAGTATGCATTTAAAAAGCCTGGAAGCTGCAAAAATTTTAGCAGAGAACCTCCTCGATACAATAGCGGCCGAATTTGGTGCTTCCAGGTATGCGAATTTGCTAGTGGTGAATTGTATGATGAGTACTTTTGCTTTCACATCTTCTATTTTACAGAAACACAACCTTTGCATTCCCATGCATGGTGCAAACCTTCTCGGTTAAGTAACAATTTGTTTTGCTTAGTAACTCATCATGATTGTATCAATTTTGTCATTCAAAAATCAAAGTTCAAATGCTTATTTTCTTAAGAAATGATTGTATCTAGTGTACTGAATGTTAGCACTTGATGTTCAAAAAGCCCCTACCCATTGTCCTCGTGGTCTTGTGTCTTTAATCTTTCTCCACGACAGCAAATATACATTGGATATTTGATCCTACAATTGAAATCTCACCATTCTCATTTTATTTCCTTTTTGTGTGACAGAATTTCTTCTTCAAAAGTATATGGTGCTGTTCCACCTCCTCCGCAGTTGTTAGCTGATGTCGACACCTCAGGAGCTGGATTGGATGTCCATTCTACTTCAGGGCCTTATGTGTCAGCAGGAGCATCACATTCCTTTGCATATACTGGAGTTAATGCTCCCACTGTTGCTCCTGCCGTAACACTGCAGTCTGGGGCTCCGACATATTCTGGGGTTCCACCTCACAGTAACATGACCTGTCCTATTCCAGCAGTAAATGGTGGGACATTTTACAGTGGTTACGGGGGCATTTATCCCCAAGCAACTCCATTGCAGCAGGTGGCATTCACACTTAAGCATGGCTCATCATCAACAACTCAGGCTGTTCCTGTGACGTCCACACTAACAAACTCTGCGACAAAGGTGGACTCACGCTCAGATATGGAGATGGATAAACGTTCCCGAAGGAAATTTCAGGAGCTGCCAGTTTCCAAGGGTCCAACAACAGAAAGTCAGGTATAATTAGTCGCATTGATTTCACTGCTATAATCTTGGCCTAATTCTTAACTGCAGGAGGTACAATAGTAATATCTTCTTTTGTACTTATTCTGCTGGCCCTGTCGTCCCTCCCTCCCTCTTTCTTGTGGTGTCCCTTTCCATGTCTATCCCTTTCCTGTGGTGTCCAGTAGACTGTTCTCGTCTTTCTTTGTTCTATCATTTCTCGGCTTCACTTGTGGCATCTTTAAAGAATCTGTTGATGTTTATCCACACAAATGGCAAGGCAACTTCAATATCGGAAACCCTGACGTATTTGCTTTTTGTGTGCACCTTTGATGTATACTATTGCTGTCAACTACAAGAAAGACTTTGTATGACATTGCGACATCTATTTGCAAATGTGATTTCGAAACTGATTTCTGCAAAATAATGCTTTTTTGGTATGATGCGTTCAAACAAGCGAAGCACTTTTGACTGTTCGGTCTGATGCAACAGAGCGAATGTTCGCCGTGCAATTATGATAATTTGTTTTATACATACATGCTTGAATGAATATAATGATCTGGTTATATAGTCTTTGTTTAACGCCTTCAAAATTAAATTAAATAACCAGTTTATAAATTATCTGACTTGTTTTGAATTAGCCCCAATAGATAAATGGAACTGTGAAATTTGCTTTCTCCTGAAGTTCTTGCAATTCTCTATTTTTCTTACTGGAGACTATGAATCAAATTTCAGACTACTATTAAAAACAATAATGGATTGCTATATAGTCCTTGTTTAGCACCTTGGAAATTAAATAACCAGTTTATAAATTATCTGACTTGCTTTGAATTAGCCCCCAATTAATAAATGGAACTGTGAACTCCTGAAGTTCTTGTAATTCTCTATTTCTCTTAATGGACAGTATGAATCAAATTTCACACTACTATTAAAAACAATAGTCAAATGCCAGATTGGCATTTTTTTTATTGTTTTCTTTACCTGCTTCTGACATTTCATCTCATTCCAGGTATTTTCTCTGACCTTGTCTGAAGCTCACAGGTGGTAATATGTATGTGCGGGGGGGTTTTCACAGGCTTCATAACAAGTTGGCGTTTGCATTAGCGGTGGAGTTTTAACTGACAAGATGCAGACTTCTTCGAATACCATATTACTCTTTTACATCAAATAGAAATTTAACCTTTGCTTCTGTTCACTTCAAGATTTCACTAATGTTGATCAGCATTGCTAGGTTGCCTTAGGTTTTGAAACTGTTTGGTTGGTGTAGTCATGCTATTAGTTTAGTCTTGTTTGTAGGTTTCAGTAATATTTTATCCAATTCTCTCTTTGAAGAAAGTTTTTCGTTTGCAAAATTTCCTCATTTGGTTAAAGTTCCAAGCAATATAGACATGAAAAATTACAAAAAGTCCTTTCCTACAAAACATCTTGATTTAGTTAAGCCGACTCAAGATGCTGTGTATTTCTTTCGTTATCATAAACTTGTGTATTTTTTTTGTTACGTTCTTCATTGTACAAACTTTCCCTAATGTGAAAAATATATCTACAGCATAGCTGCTTCTATCTTTTAAAATTACAAGATTAAGTGCTGAACTTGCTAAGAGTCATGGTAACTAGTATTGTGCTTCCATACAAAATATGCTCATATTTGTGTTGTGTATCAAAAATTGTAGCTGATCTTATTCTCATTGTGCATGCCATTATGCATTACATAGCACAGGAATTTGATGAATGAGTGTTCTTTGTTTTGTTTCATCTTTCCAGAACTCACAACAGGGGTCCAAATTTGTTAAGACAGGCTTAGATAGTTTAGGTAATATTAGCGGCTCATCAATTGTACCTTCAAAGAAAGTTCAGCCTGCATCAAATGGAATGCTTCCGCCTAACCAATCAGATATGTCATCACATCTCGCTATATCCAATAATATGCCACTGCCGCCCCAGAAGAGCATGCTGCCACCACCATCACCCAAGAACATGCCACCTCCACTGCCCAGGAGCATGCCTCCGCCACCACCACCCCAGAAGAGCATGCTGCCACCACCATCACCCAAGAACATGCCACCTCCACTGCCCAGGAACATGCCTCCGCCACCACCCAAATTTCCTTCAAATGAGATATTGTCAAGAAATGAGAACAAGACTTCTGCTTCAAAGGAACCCATGGCACCTCCAATGCCCTTGGATACGAAATCAGTCTGGCCATCTCAACTACCACCAAAGGAGCCTGAAGAAAAAACGATAGGCGTGCCTTTGTGTGGTAATGTTGCACACCATAGGTCCATAGTATAGTTCGTGTGGAGGATATGGTTAACTTTACTAATTTGCAAACTATTTCTGGCGTTCATTTGTAGATACTTTGCTGAAGCTTATGGATTATGGAGATGATGAAGACGACGACGATCGTGATGCGACAGACAGCATACCTAAAGGCAATCCAACTCCTGGTTCAGAGCAGAAACCATTTTGGGCTGTTTAAAACTGAGTCTGTTAATACAGTCTAGCGTGAAATTGGAATGGCAGATAAGGACGTTCCCTGCCTTGGTGCATCTTCTCAATCGAAGTTTTCATCGAGCTTGGTGATCTTAGTTCAGTGATTAGTAACGCTAACAGGACAAGTTTGTACCTCTATTCACTAACATCACCGTGGGTTGTTTTTTTTTTTTCCCCTTGCACATGATGCTTTATTGTTTTTTTACATTAGATGTTGTAGGGGGTTGCTGAACTATTTCCATTTGAAGTTGTACATTGCAGTAACCGTTCCAGCTTATGTCATCTTTGCATTCGCTATCATGCAAGTTCTGTAATCAGCCTAAGGCTGAGTTCAATGGGACTTCCTATATAGATTTTCTAAACACTGTTTTGCACTGCTTGACATAAATGCTGAGAGAAAGGAATATTTAGAATAGTGTTTAGGGAGTGAGTATATGGAGTTTCATTGGACTCAGCCTAAGATCACATGGAGGCATATGGGCTTGTTAAAAAAAGTGAGGAAATTGGTAAGGCGGGTAGGTTCTATGGTATTTCTCGTACTGTAGAATTGAGTCAAAACATCCACCTTCTTAACATGTTCAGATTCAAGCTATTAATATAGGTCCATAAGGTGGAGATCTGCAGTGACCAGTGATCACCAGATTGGCCTAGATCAGATCCAGTATCGCACCGGATATTCCATGGCGTTTACCTAGCCCGCGTTTCTGAGATTTGCTTTTCAAATGGGCCTTTAGCTGACTTGCAAAGATTCGTGGCCTCTTTCTTTTTTCCCAGACACTCCGTATTTTCGTAGGTCGCACGTTAAGCTCTCTGTTTGTAGCTTAGACGTCACTCCTTGACACGGTTCCATAATCTATTGCCCGCTTTTTATTCCATAAATGGCACATCGAAAGCGAGAGGAGTTCGTCTGCTACTCTGCTTGGAGCAAGCGAGCATGATGCCGTGGCTGCCCAGAACGGCCGCAGCCGTGGCGGTGTATGGGCTGGTCGCTCTTATCGCCGCCGGCGCCGCCGCAGCAGGAGGCGGCGAGCAGCCGCTGTCAAGGATCGCCATCCACCGCGCCACCGTCTCGCCCCAGCCGGGCGCCTTCGTCGACGCGTCGCCGGCCCTTCTCGACCTCGAGGTGAGCCCTCTGAAACACTCGCGCCTCAGGCTGACTTGAAGCTCTTCCGAGTATGCGTGCACAGTAGACTGAGAGTTTTTGTCGCAGTCCAATCCTGGTTGAAATGTCGGCATTCATTAGTGATATGCGTGCCCAATAGTCCCGTGTCCAAATAAGACAGAAATTTGTGGCATAAGGGTCTTACATTGGCCTTTCTTATGGTTTGCTTTGCTGCAATCATATTGTTGGCTGCCTTTTTTTGTGCAGGGGAAGGACAGAGGATGGGTGACCGTCAGATATAGCAACCCCAAACCTTCGAAGGATGATTGGATTGGAGTCTTCTCTCCTGCTAATTTCAAGTACAAACTGATGCATATCTGCCGTTTGCTTTGGTACCTACTGCATATGCTTTTTGTTAAATTGAAAGATGGACTACAACTTTGTGTTTTTGGTTTCCTTGGATTTTTGTCAGTGATTCCATTTGTCCATCAGAGAACCAATGGGTGGAGCCCCCTCTTTTATGCACAGCTCCTATCAAGGTTGGGTTGTTTCCTTTGAGCCTTCTCCATGTGATTTTAGGTGGCTTCAGAACTCTTACCCAAATATATACTGAAGGAGGCTTCACATTTTGGCAGTTCCAATTTGCAAACTACACGAATTGTGACTATGTAAACACTGGAAAAGGGTCCTTGAGGTTTCAGCTGATAAATCAGAGAGAGGATTTCTCATTTGCATTGTTCTCTGGAGGCCTCTCTAATGTATGTACAAAATGCTGGTGCGCTAGTGCCATTGTTTTTTATCATTTTTCGATCACTAATTATGCTACCATTTTCTTTACCATTCTCAGTTTCCTCTGTATACCACCATATATAGACAACTCATTTGTGCTTTAACTTTAACATTACTGTGTACAATTTTCTTGTGAAAAAACAGCCAAAGCTCATTGCACACTCAAAGAGTGTTACATTCATCAACCCAAAGGCTCCAGTGTACCCACGCCTAGCACAAGGAAAATCCTGGAATGAAGTAAGCACCATTTTCATATATCTTTTAGTGAAAAAGGAACATCAATTGAACTTATATTACATGAACCATATAGGAAAATATATTGAATGCATATAGATGATAGTTGCTGATTATTTCTCTTATTTGTTTTTTTTTTTTTTTGTAGCTGTAAGATAACATTATCTTTTGATCAAATTATAATTTGCAAATAACTTTAAAGAACTCAAAACAAGAACTTGGATGTTTCAGATAGTTATCATTTAGATGAGTATTTCTAATTTTTACTTTAAACTTTAGAATTCATTCTTAGTTATCAAATGTTTAAAAGGAAAAGTGCACATAACTGCTTCCATGGCTGGAATTGCACCATATCTTCAAGCTTTTGACTAGTTTTTAGTGACTCTAGATGACAGTGACATGGACAAGTGGTTATGGTACCAATGATGCCACACCGTTTGTCAGATGGGGAATACAAGGGCAGATCCAAATCCTTTCTCCTGCAGGCACTCTTAGTTTCAGTCGAAACACCATGTGTGGTTAGTAATTTTCATACTGTGGCCCACAAAAATAACTTTATCAGAAATGCAGGGATATATTTTATTTGAAAAAAGTCATATCCTCAGTTTTATTTGACATGTAGGGATCTGTAGATTATAATGTTCAACAATTCCTATTCAGTGGATTTGAATTGAGTTTTTCAGTGTTCTGAAGCAAAGTGCGACTGATGTTATCACTTTTCATGAAACCCAATAAACCATTAACGTTGCTGTGAGCCCCCAATGAGAACATTAACAATCTTTTATGGCTCTATGTCAGGTCCTCCTGCAAGGACAGTTGGTTGGCGTGATCCTGGTTTTATACACACAAGTTTTCTCAAGGACTTATGGCCTAATGCCATGTAATTAAAGTTCACATAATTGTTTTTTGCATTTTTCATTTTTCTCCTATTGTTAGCTATCATTTGTGCTGATGCATGGGGAAACAAGTTTTACATATGAGTTTGACTTTCAGGTATACATACCAAATTGGTCATCGGCTATTTAATGGTTCTATTGTCTGGGGACATCAGTATAGCTTCAAAGCACCTCCTTATCCTGGGGAAGACTCCTTGCAACGTGTTGTAATTTTTGGAGATATGGGAAAGGTATGAATTCAGAGTCAAATCTGCAAGATGATCATCCTTTTCTACATCCTATAGAAACATGCAATGGAATCATTTGATCAATGCCTACTGCACACGGATGGAGCTTTTGACAATTTAGCATCTCTTGACCTTCAGCATCTATCTTTTTTGAACGTAATTAAAAAATTTTTTTGAACGTAATTCAGCATCTATCTTTATCTGCTTTCATTAGCTTGGAATTTATCCACCAAAATATTGTATGTTTGTTTCTATTTTGTGGTGTTGGAAATATTGATCCTTTTTCCTCTTGGTAATAATATCTCCTCGCTATATTTTATATTCAGTTTGTTTTAGCTTGTCTATAAGTTTTATCATCTCAATCAAACTAACAAACAAGAAAAAATAGGATCTTTTTTTTTTGCCAAAACAAAGATTATTGGCTTGCTCCTGTATTTAATCTTGTTTTGCTTAATTGAGGAAATCAAAAGAAATAGATAATGTTTTTTCCTGCTTGACACTAAAATTGTCACTTAAACTCTTTGATCAGGCTGAGGTTGATGGTTCAAATGAGTTCAATGACTTTGAGCCTGGTTCACTTAACACAACGAACCAGTTAATTAAAGACTTGAAGAATATCGATATGGTTTTTCATATTGGAGACATTGTGTATGCCAATGGCTATCTGTCACAGTGGGATCAATTCACTGCACAGGTTGAACCCATTGCTTCTACTGTGCCTTACATGGTTGGGAGGTTGGTCCAGTATCCCAACTTTACAACATAAACAAATGATAACAAGATAAGATAGTTCTTTCTATGTTTCTAAGGCTACTAATGATTGGTGTTTGCAGTGGTAACCACGAAAGAGATTGGCCCGAATCAGGATCTTTCTATGGGAATCTGGACTCAGGTGGCGAATGTGGGGTACCAGCTCAGAACATGTTCTATGTGCCAGCAGAAAACCGCGAGCAGTTCTGGTATGAGATTTTCTTCTCTGGATTCGGTCAAGACACAATATTAAATATGAATCTATTGCTTATACATGATCAAAAGACAAAGATCCTTTTTATATTCATTAAAATGAGAAATAGAGCATCCGTTGTGTCATCCAAGAAGCTCTCATCAAACACCATAGTATCCTTATATAGGTATTCAATGGACTACGGGATGTTCCGTTTCTGCATAGCCAACACCGAGTTGGACTGGAGGCCAGGGACGGAGCAGTACAGCTTCATAGAGCACTGCCTGTCCTCTGTTGATCGGCAGAAACAGCCATGGCTCATCTTCCTCGCCTACCGTGTTCTGGGTTACTCTTCCGCCACCTTCTATGCCGCGGAAGGAACAACCGAGGAGCCCATGGGACGCGAGAGCCTTCAGCTGTTGTGGCAGAAGTACAAGGTCGACATTGCTATGTATGGCCACGTCCACGGCTACGAACGGACCTGCCCAGTATACGAGGTTCTTCTCACCTTCTACTTCTATGATATCTCTCATGTTGCTGCTCACAGTCAGTGTCACTAGCTTATAAGGCACTTATCACTCTGGATGGATGTGTGTGAAATGCAGAACGTGTGCGTCGCCAAGGGATCTGACCTCTACACGGGCGCCTTCACGGCGACGACGCACGTCGTGGTGGGCGGCGGCGGCGCTAGCCTAGCGGACTACTCGGCCGTGCGGGCGCGATGGAGCCACGCGCAGGACCGCGACTTCGGGTTCGCGAAGCTGACGGCGTTCAACCACACGACGCTGCTGTTCGAGTACAAGAGGAGCCGGGACGGCAGCGTGCGCGACAGGTTCACCGTCTCCCGCGACTACCGCGACGTCCTGGCCTGCGGCGTCGACAACTGCCCGAGCACCACCCTGGCGTCGTGACCAAAGCTTTCGGCGCGGCTTTTTGTTTCACTGTTTGTCCCCGTTCGAATTTTGATATGTGCATACACTGCATCGAAGACCTGAGGTGTAATTTTGTCTTTAAAGAATTTCGCTCCTGTTCTGTTAAAAAGAAAAAAGATACGAGTACAAGTTGCACGGGCTATTTCATCCCATCCCATCCCGGATTTTTTTTATGGTTTGTAAACCGCAGATTACTCCTTATAGCTATACTTTTAATTTATTATTTTAATGAAAACATTCCATTAGGTTTTTTTTATTTTGGTGGGCTTCCTCACCATTAGAGAACATAATAGAGAAGAAACCGGGGCCGCTGGCTGGTGCGTGTGCGGCCCAAACGCGGGGTCCACGAGGGGGTGCAGGGGTGGGCTAGGTGTGCGCTTGGGGCGCGCACCCAGAAAGGATTGAGAGAGGAAACACGGACCACGTAATCTTTCTTTTTTATTTGTTAAAGTATAGTTACATATTTTAATAAATATTTTAATAAAACATCAAGATAATAATTTTTGATATAATTTTAGATATACGTGGAATGAAAAGTTATGATCATAACTTTTGATTATAATTTTAGATAGACACGAAGAAAAGTTAGGATCATAACTTTTGATTATAATTTTAGATAGACATAAAAAAAAGTTAGGATCATAACTTTTGGTAACAATTTTAAATATACGTCAAATGAAAAGGTTAGGATCATAATTTTAGATATACGTAGGATGAAAAAGTTAGGATCGTAACTTTTGGTCATAATTTTAGATAGACGTGGAAAAAAAATTAGGATCATACCTTTTGATCATAATTTTAAATAGACATTGGAGAAAGAAAGTTAGAATCATAACTTTTGATCATAGTTATATATATATATATATATATATATATATATATCAAAGAAAAGTTAGGATTATAATTTTAGATATACGCGGAAAGTTATGATCATAAATTTAGATTTAGAGTAAACAACAAATGTAAAACCGGAAACCGCGGTAGGATATGTATTGACTATTGAGTACACCAATAACCAGATCAACTACGTAGTATAGTGCGTATTAATTACCGAGACATCATTACATGCATGCGTGGCACACCCGTACATACACATATACTGATACCGCGTTGCCGCGGTAATTTATGAATGATTTTATATGAGCACTGGATGATTAGTGAAGACTCAATCTGAATGCAAATGAGGAAGCAGAGGTCACGCTCTTTAAAATAGAGGCTTAAAACATGAAGTATAAACATCAAACATATTAAGTAAAAATATAGGATACGTAGAGCTAAATAAGCCTTATTATTAACTGCGCGCACATATCTCGGAAGAATTGACCGAGGAGCTATGAAGAGGATCCTACAAAAAATATACTGTAAGCATATAAGTTAGATTCTGTCTATCAAACATCTGGTTGTTTTAAACCTTATTGTCAACCGGTTGTTCAGACGCTATTAAACACACGAATTTGCATCCTGGGCAGAATCGAGTGTTTATTTTAATGCCAACACCTGAATTTTGAAACCCTTCGATTTAAATCTGGCGGTTGTCGAGCTACACATGAATTCCATTCTCTAATTTCTAGCGTTATACACATATCAAAGCTAACGCCCATGTTGTATTTATTAGTATTTGCAACTGTAATTTGCTAAAAGAAATTAATAAACGTATTTAATCATATAATTACAATAGAGTCAAGTTTACAATTTTTTACTTGTTTTTTGTCTTAGAAGTATAAAGTTGGATACACTGTAATTATGGTAGTGTTTCAGTGTAATTACGGCAACGTTACAATACAATTATATTAGTGTTACACTGTAATTACGGCAACAGTGTAAATACAACACTAACCGATGAACAAAAATAGAGGAAGCTATCAAAGATACTTGCCGTGGTTGTCTAATTTGCAATCTAGAAGTACGAAACCAGATAAACTATAATTATGGTAGTGTTATAGTGTAGATTTTGGCAATGTTACACTGCAATTATAGTAGTGTTACACTGTAATTACGTGACGCACCGTAATTATAATGATAACTAATGTATTAAAAAAATAGAGAAAGCAATCAACGATACTTGTCGTGGTTGTCTAATTTTGCAACATAGAACTACAAAATCGGATACACTATAATTATGGTAGTGTTACAGTGTAATTATGACAATAATACACTATAATTACGGTAGTGTTATACTGTAATTACAGTGGTACCGATTTATAAAAAGTAGAAAAAAAAATCAACAACCAATGTCACTGCTAACCTCGAGGACAGTGAAACAGAAATGAAGCCGCTATGCACTTACGGGCTCACGGACACGGCCACCTGGGGCTAGGCGGCTAGCTATCTCGTCGAAAACAAATAAAGATAGCAGCACTGTCAATCGGACGGACAGAACAGCTAATCAGACGGACACAAACAAAACCAACGCACTGATCGGGCGGACTAAAATTCGTGTGATGGAAACAGATAAAACAACCGAATAACGTTTAGCTTATACATGATGGAAATAAAAAATGAAGATAGTTTTGTACAATGAATATAAAAGAGAAAATAATTGAATAGTATTGGTGTAGGGTACTGGTGCATCCGCGGCTCGGTGTGCAGCAGCACCTTCTCAGTTCTTCCCTCCCCTGTTCCCGCCGCTATGTTGATTGGCTATCATCGAGGAGGGCAGCAGCGCATGCGCCTTTTCTTCCTTGGCTCTCTCCTTCATATGTTCTTCTATCTTCTGCGTGGGGGAGGGCTGCATTCATGCGATGGAGACTGATCTGCGCGGGGAAGGCAGGATCCAGTAGCGATGGTGTCCCCATGCCAACGGTGGCTAGCAGTGGACAACTTAAGCGTGGCACTACTGGGAGCTCTTCCTTGGTGTCCCATTCGTGCCCATGGAGGACACTGTCTCCTGCAACATATAGTGTCACCAACGCGACCAGTTTAGTTTTGATCTTGGAGAAGCTAAGGCCTCCATGGATCCTAACACGCTTCTTATATACTCGTCGTTAATCGATGAAGTAAATATATTTTTTAATGTGGAGAATGAGAAACGATAGAGGGAGATGGCCCAATGACGTGTGGATGTGCAGCGGAGGAGCTAGGAAGTGGAAGTGGTGCATACGCTCGTTGTTAATGGATGAAGTGAATATACCATCATTAATGGGTATAATGAGGAGAATTAGAAATGGCAGAGGGAGATGGATTGCCAAATGACATGCGGAATGGGTATAATGAGGAGAAGTGGTGCTCGGCATGCAGAACATGGAAGGACGACTGGCTGTTGGGTTGGCTAGGATGATGTGAACACGTTGCATGTTGAGAGAATTAGAATCAATGACTTGTAGTGGGCTTCGCTTGTATAGGTATTGTAGATACGCTTGAATGCTTGATGCGTGTGCCTCATCATCAGTGTACGTATGTCCTTATTCCGTTTAATTTCCTTTGAAAGCCAACACGAATTTTAAATCGTACGAACGAAAATGTAGCGCGCGCACCCTCGCTCCGCCGCGCCAGCACGTAGGAGCTGCATATACACATGCTACTTGGTGAACTCGAGCGCCCAGGCGTTGGCGAAGATGTACGTGGCCTTGCACCCACCGGAGAAGCCGGCCTCAGCAGCGAGCTGGGCCAACTCCCGCTCCGTCCGCTCCTTGCCGCCCGCGTGGGCACACAGCATCACGACGTCGAGGTGGAACACGCCCTGCGCCGCCAGCGTCGGCTCCGGACGCTCCCGGAGCACATACTCGACGACGATCACCTTCCCGTCCGCTGGGAGCGCACTGTGGCAGTTCCTCAGGATCTTGGCGCACTCCTCGTCCCCCCAATTGTGGAGAATGCACTGCACGACGTGTTGTTGACAAAAATAATAATAAAACATTGTCGATCAGACATTCAGAATTTCTGCCCACGCATGCATGGAAAATGCTGTGCTAGTAGTAATACGATGAGCCTAATCAAGGAAGAAATTAACCTTCATAAAAAATTGCATTTCCTCTGGGAATATAGTCAAACATGCTGCCACCTACATGCTCCACACCTGCACGCGTGCACACAAGAACTGATCGAGTACTTCTTCGTTAGCAAATTAAAGAATTTGTGTAGCCGCGTGCTAACCTTTAATCGGCGGTGCCTGAGCGATGACGTGGGGGAGGTCGTAGTTCACGCCTCTCACGTGCTTATGCTGAGCGGTTATCATCCGCAGCATGGCGCCGCCGACGTCGACGAGCACGTCAACGCCTTCGAAACCGCGGTACAACTCCAGCAGCTTCTTGGTTATGATCTCCGACTGGCCGGCCATCGCCTGGTTGAACAGCGTGCTGGACGCCTCGTTCGACCCCAGGTGTTCAAACAGCGGCATGCCGTAGGCCTTCTCGCTCGGCGTCACTCCCTCAGCCACCGCGTCCTTCATGTAGTACCTGCATGCCATTCATCATCGTCGTTATTAATTTCCCTGTCGGTTTTCGCATTTTTCTGACGGTTTTTGCACCGACAGGAGTGTTCCGTTTCCCATGAATACAGGATTAGGAACGGAGGCACTAATTACTATGATGATGCGATGTGCAGTAGTTGTGCGTACCAGATCTCCATGAACTCCTTGTCAAGGTACATCATGGCAACCGGAGCCAACGACCCCATCCCGCCGTTTCGAGTGGTGAACCACTTGCACACCGGCGCCGCTGCGTAGCTCCGGCGGGCCTTCCCATCCGGGGCCACCTCCGTGGTGCACCTCACGACGCTTTACGAGGCGAGGTACCGCAGCATGCGGTCCACCGCGACGGCCGCCTCGGCGGGCCGCGGCCACCGCGCCGCCAGCTCCTCCGGGGTCACCGTGCGCCCGTCGGCGGCGTTGATGGTCATGGGCACGGCGTGGCAGCCTAGCAGCTCCAGGGCGTACATGCACCCCTCGTCGTCGTTGGTCGTGTCATGCTGGAATGCTGCCGTAGTAGTGTATCCCATCAAGCAATGGACGCAGTCACGCAGCTAGCTAGGTGAAATGTACTAAGGTAGCAGTTTTAGGCAGTATGCGTGTGTGCCGCAGCTACTTGTGATTTGTAAGTCCACTGCCGCAGCGTGCTACTCAACACATATATATAGTAGAAACTGTGGCGGACGACGTATGATTTCTCAAAGGACACGTTTTTTGTTGGCCATGAATAGTTTGCAAAAGTTTCTAGATTTTCTACGTCACGATGTGAACACGTGGTAGAGGACGACGACCATACGCCTGTAGTCACAATGGGCCGACCTGTGTACCAACCACTAGCGTAGAAAGACTCTACAAGGGCGGTTGGAGCGCTATTTTTAGGGCGGATCCGCGAACCGCCCCTGTGCAAACGTTGCTGAAAATAGGTGTTAACGGGGACGCACCATCCGGCCGCCTCTGAAAATTGATTTTTAGAGACGGTTCATAAAGTGCACCGTACCTAAAAATATTTTGTAAAAAATAATAATAAAAAATAAAAATATTACTAATTAGGAAGAGACACCCATACACAACCCCAATGTACTAGCATTTTTTTCGGAAATAATATGCACATCAACAACGTCAAAAATCTAACCTGCAACCTCATGCCTCGCGTAACACCTCTCTGTCACCAGACCGCACCATCACGTGTTTCCAAAAGCAACGCATACCTTTTGTACTTAGGTTGAGTCGATTTTTAGAAAGGTTGGTAAGGTACACCGTCCGCCCCTAAAAATACACCACTTTTAGAGAACGGTCAGTAAAGTGCACCGCATCTAAAAATTGATTTTTAGGGGCGGTTGGTAAGACGCACCGCCTCTAAAAATGGACTATTTTTTAGGGACGGTTGGTTAGGTGCACCGCCTCTAAAAATTAATTTTTAGGGGCGGTCGTTAAGATGCACCGTCTCTAAAAATGATTTTTAGGGACGGTTGGTAATACTAGCCCAACACTGATTTTTAGAGACGGCTCTCGTTTTGGACTGCTTCTAACCTTTTGCGGAGGACGTCTGCAAAGATCGTTTCTGTGCTAGTGAACAGAACTTTAGAACAAAGTGCTGCAATAATTGAGATGACGTCAAACTAGGTAATCAAAAAGTTTTTGTGTAATAATGTATAAGTGATTTTAGATTATATTCTTGCACAATCAAACGTGTGGTTGGTACGCGATATATACTAAGTATCAATCTGTGAGACTGTGAGATAATGCAGTTGTGTTGAATTGAACGCTCTCCCGTTAAGAAAGAAAATCACTCTAGCCATGCACTAGACTTTGCCTTGCCTATTCGTGCGCAACAAGTCTGTCCATAGCTAAATAATTACTGTACGGAAAATTGATTGCCAGCTAGGATTTGATCGAGATTGCACCATTCAGGAACAGAGGCAGTAAGGGGACTAGGGGACTAGGGCGGCAATGGCTCCCCAATAAAATAAATTCAAATCCTCTTAGATCTGATGTGGGATTCTTTTTAACGATCGAGTTTATGACCCCTTCTAGATCCCAAACATTTAATTTAAATTAGAATTGAATGCGTATATATGTGCTGAACACAAGGTATAGACGCTTATGTTCCTAAGATTAACATACTTTTTTATTGTGTTGGTGGTTTCTTTCACATCCCAAAAGGCAGAGTGTAAAAAAAAACGTCTGACATGTGAATTTAAACTTTTGAAGTGAACATGACAAGCATTTTGTTCTACCTCAGATAACATGTGAACCTTTTGCGAAGATTATATTTCACTTGGCACCCCTCATCAGAAATTAGTTTCGTCCATAATACCAATGCGTGTGCACCGCATACTAGGAGGATCATCCCACCGCCCATATTAAAAACTCCATTCTATGTACTGTAGCATAGATTCCGTCATTTGGTCACCTTGTCGGATTCAGCTTAACTACTGCATAATACCCTTTTGCTCGATTGAATACTAGTGCCACACCTGTAACTCTAATGGCAGATTTGGCTAAGTAACGAAGAAAGATGTGTGAAGAGGCATGGAGAGCTAGACGAAGGTGTTGACTTTTGGAGGAAGTTTCTTTTGTTATAGTTTATTTGTTTCATTCAAAAGTCATCCAAGGAAGCTCATTCGGATCTTAGGCTGATTACAGCAGACGGATCATCATTCCACCACCCATATTCAAACTCCGTTCTATGTATTGCTACAATAGAAAATCCGTCCTTTGTTATGTCCTTTCGTCCTCCCATTCAACACAAACTCACATAAAGAAAAATGGAAGCAAACGGAAGAAAAACTACATCCTTTTTATTATTATTGGGCACACGTACATGCATGCACCGGGGACTTTTGGTATCCTGGACAGCCGCCTAATACCTAATCAGACATGGACGTTGTTGCATCTTTGTTTGGTTGTATAGAGAGGGCGAGTTGGGACACACCGGCACAATCTCTTTTCAAGAACGAATCCTGCATCCAAAGTTTTACGGGTAGATTATCCACGTCACCCAATAACCCGTTAGCCGTTGAATCAACCAAACTCGCAATCTCATCCGTTCTTTGTAGGATGTTTCGGGTCTCTAGTCCGAATTTTTTTTCAAGAACGAATCTTGCACCTAAAATTTTACGGATAGATTATCCAAGTCACCCAGTAACCCGTTAGCCGTTGAATCGGCCGAACTCGCGATCTCATCCGTTCTTTTTTGGGTGTTTCGGGTCTCTCGGCCGAAGTCACAAACCAGCTTTATCGCGAACCCGCCCGTCGCCTCTACCTGCTCCGCCGGCCGCCTCACGCTCCACCGTCCACCCGCCCGCCGACCGCCGCCTCCCCAATCGCTCGCTCTCCCCCCAGCGTTTACCCGCAGCTCCTCGTACCCAAGCCAGGCCGTCGCCCATGCCCGGCCGCTGGCACCCCATCCTCTGCCTTGGCCATGACCGCCGTCCCTCGGCCCGCCGCCTCGGCTGAGCGCCGCCCCTTTCCCTGCCTCGTCTGCTGTGCAGCCTCCTACTTGGTCGCCTGCCTCTTCTGCGCCGATTCAATGGTCGTGGCCTGCTCAATGCCTCCTTAACACCGTCATGGGTCAGCCGCACTACATAGCTAAATCCATCTGCGATGTTCCCTTTTTTGTGGGCACCCGATCACCTATGCGTCGAGTCAGCTCTCCACAATCAAATCAATTTGCATCTCTCCATGGGTAAGGAGGTTCAGTTATCTGTTACTTGTGCTTCTACCTGTACGTCTTCTTCTTGCTTCGAGACCTAAAACTTCTGTTGACATTTTGTGACTTTTTAGCATTTTTTGCAGATTGCTCTGCTTCCAGAGCCTTTTGTTTCTCCGCTTATGGTGCTACTTTCCTGATTGTGATAACCTATTTGAGCTATTCATGGAATATATTAGGGGCCGCATTGGTGATTAAGATGTAAGCAATCTGTCTGGAAGCTACAAGCACCCTTTTGTTACAAAAACATAGACAAAAATAGCTATACAACTATTTATCAGTATAAGTAACCATGCAGTTTCAGAATCATGAAAACGGTTTCATATACTAAAATTTGTGTATCCTAATTAGCCCTTTTGCACGTGCAGTCAGTTCACATTCAGTACCGATTCATGCCGGCCCTTTTAAACTTTGCTTTCACACAGCATATTTTAGATTGTAGTGCGGATAAATTGGTTCCCCAAAACTGTACATATATAATTAATCACAGTTCGAAATGTTATAGTGCTAAAAAGCTTGTTTTCTAAAAAAAAGGTTATAATGCTGAAAAGATCAAAACAGCTGTATATAGCAAATTTAATTGGGTGTCTGACATGAGGACAGATCCACTTCACATCTGGGAAAAATAGCTTAATATGCTTAATAACTGAGCCAATATCACTTCTCAGCAATGACACTAAAGCACTACTTGGTTAGGATACATCTTGGCTGTTGTCTATATCACTTCACCGTATGTACAAAAAGATATGTGCGAGGCTTGTGCTAAGCAGACAACTAAAGCCATTTTGAATGACATTGGGGATAAAAACTTCTCTATTCTTGTGGATGAGTCTCGTGATGCATCTATCAAAGAGCAAATGGCTGTTGTTTTGAGGTTAGCTATTGACTTTCCTTTACTTCTTTATGTTTGAGGTCAGTTTCCTGTTCTTTTTTATAATGGATAGCCATTGATTGTTGGTGTTTTGTGTTGTCTTAGATATGTGAACAACAAAGAGCATGTGATTGAGAGATTTCTTGGTGTTGAACATGTTCCTGACACAACATCAGCGGCACTAAAGGCAGCTCTGGATGCTATGCTACTTGGTCATGATTTATCTATACATCACGTTCGAGGACAAGGGTATGATGGGGCATCATATATGAGAGGTGAATTCCATGGACTACAAAGATTGGTATTAGATGAAAATCCCTATGCCTTCTATATACACTGCTTTGCACATCAGTTACAGTTAGTGGTTGTTTCAGTTGCTAAGTGTTGTTCTTCTGTTACGGATTTTTTCAACTACACCACTTTGATTGTTAACACTGTCAACGCATCATGTAAGAGGCATGACCAATTGGCCCAAGAACACCATGAAAATGTAGTGAGAGGATTAGAAAATGATGAAATTTTTTCTGGAAGAGGAAAAAAACCAAGAAACCAATCTTGCAAGACCTGGGGATACTCGTTGGGGGTCACATCATAAAACTTTGTGCCGTCTGCAACTCATGTGGTAAGCAGTATTAGAGGTGTTAGAAAATATATGTGATGATGGGCCTACATCAGCAACAAAAACATGTGCAGTAGATTTATTTAAACAAATGAAGAGTTTTGAATTTGTGCTCATTATGCATCTTATGATAAAATTATTGGGTAAGACTAATGATTTATCACAATGCCTGCAAAAGAGGGACACAAACATAGTCCGTACTGTATCATTGATTGGGATTACATCACAGAAGGTGAATGACCTTAGAGAATATGGTTGAGAAGGGGTTTTTGAAGCAACAAAACAATTTTGTGTCAAGCATCACATCATAGTGCCAGATATGTCGGAAACAACTGTTGCTAGGGGTCGTTCGAGGGGTCGTGGAGGCCAGCTAGTAACTTACCAACATCATTTTCATCGTAAAATCTTTAATGTGGTACTTGACCTGCTTATTGTGGAGTTAAACAATCGCTTTGGTGAAAGATCTATTCATCTGTTGAGATGCATGGCATGTCTTTGATCCTAGGAATTCCTTTGCCAATTTTAACATAAATAAGTTAGTTGACCTTGCCAGAATATATACTGCCGATTTTTCCCATATACTCTGGTTCGCTTGGAGGAACAGCTTGAGATATTTATTGGTGAAGTGAGAGGTGACCCTGAATGGTCAACTTGTAATGACCTTGGTAGGATTGTAGAGCTAATGGTTAAGAGTGAAAAACACGTGGATTTGCATTTGGTATATCGTCTCATTGAGTTGGCTTTGATATCGCCGGTGGCAACTGCATCCGTTAAAAGGGCCTTCTCAGCTATGAATATCATCAAAACTGATTTACGGAATAAGATGGCTGATGATTGGTTAAATCACCGTATGGTGTGCTATATTGAGAGATATATTTACCACCATTGAAGATGAAAAGATATTAAGGCACTGTCAAGATATGAGAAATCGTAGGACTAACCTACCTCGTTCTAGTGGTATTTACATTCTACAAAATCTTTGTTCTATTTTTTGTGTTACATTATATTTGTTAGCCGCTTCAAATATTTAAAATATGTTTCTTTTTTATTTTTTGCAGTAGGTTCTACTTCTACCCCTGGGCTTGCAACAATTGATGAAGAAGATGTCGCTTTGCAATGATGTTTTTTATGTTTTCTATCTTTTTATGTACCTTTAGAACTATTTTTTTTATCATGCTTTTGTTGTGAAAACTCGGCCCGGGGCTTAGGTGAATCCTGGTTCCGCCACTGGCAATAGGCATTACTACTCCATGGTTCACTTTTGCATCGACTAACCTGCTAATATACTGAACATGTAACCACGCTTAGAGCCACAAGCAGTTTCAAAATCCAAACAGTTGGCTATTATTTATAATTGAATCAAATATAATCCAACCATGGGCCCTTGCATAAAGCATTTTCAGACCCATTAATACTCTTTTTACTGAAAATATGGCTTGTCTCCCCAAAAGATATCACATATTTTAAGTATTGCAAAGATGTGAGTAAACGCAGCTAGAAGCCAGTAGTCTGATAGTCTCGGCATCACATTCGATATTCTAGATGGTCGATAGAATGACAACAAGTAACAATGTTAAGTATTCTGCATCCATGCAATTGTTGTTCATTGAACGAGGAAACAGGCTTACACCAAAGGGTGGGTAATCATCAACATTGATCTCCACTTCCACCTGAGGTTTGTCAACCGACTATTACCGTATCTAGTTCATCTAAACCATAATCAATTATGTTTGGATTCCCCAATGCAGGTATGCATTTGCCCTCATGGTATTTTATAAGAGGATCTATAAAAGTAGCATTCTCTTCGTCAACCTCTCCTCCAACAATGGTGTCGCCACAAAAATGATCTAACGACTGCTGTTACCTTTCCGCATACAGAGCAAGGAAGAACTGATAGGTTGATTCAGAATTTGATGCTTGTTACTGCAGTGTGAGGACTATTGGGTACTTCTCTGAGTGGATACTATAGTACCCGTGAAGTTTTCTTTTATCTGCTAACTAGCATAAATGTACGTGCAACATGCACGTGTTGTGACATAATCAAGCACACAATAAGAAGAAAAAAAGAAAATAGAATTAAAAAAAATGAATCCTGATTGATTAACGTTATTTCTTTCTCATTAAAATTTCCTTTCTCATTAAACAGGTGGATATAGGTATAAAATGAGATGAGAAATAAAAAGAAAAAAGTGGATGAAACATTTTGCATCTATGGTTTTTTGATCTTTCCATCTCTTTCTAATATTTTCCAAACTGCGCAGTGGGGTCAGCGTGAGGGGTATACCTTTAGGTAAAAAAGATTTTTAGAAAACTCGTTTTTTTTATATTATAGATTATCTTTTATATTATAGATTAACTGTTAATGTTGTTTCTTCCATGACATTAGTTTCTCGAAATTTCACTATTTATACTCAATCATCAATACCTCTCCTACACGTATCACAGTTGCAGCAAGTGGTAATAAATGAACAAGGAATATCTTGTTGAAAGATGATTTATATAAAATTGAAGTCAACTTTCCTGTGCCCTTGTGGTGCTATAAATATTGACATCAGGACATCCAATCACCGAACTAATTTTATATTAGGAGTATTTCTTAATTTTTAAAAATCAAAAGCGGAATAAACCTGGAGAAAAATGAAGGAAACAGAACACAGCTACTACCATACGTCGCTCGAGAGGCACGAGCGAAGCTAGAAGAAAAATATAGGACAAGCACATCGTATATACAGTAGATTAACGCTAAATTAATAAAATTATTATGGTGATCTTTAAAAAAATAGGAGAAATCATATTTGTCGGTCTTTGTGCCCCGGGAATCGCCTCTGTCAGACGGTCTCTGTGCTGGTTTGAATCCCAGATCAGATGTGCCTATCATATTTGTTGCACCTCACGGCGGGTTCTATTTGATTTTTTCCTTTTCCGGCGAAACCTGCACTGTGCGTTTTCCACCCGGGGCTCCACGTGCACGACCAGCAGTCGACCAGCTAGCTGGTTTTGCTGTTGCGGATTTGCCGTAGAACAATTTGTTGGCTTGTTGCCGGGAGAGTGCCGAGCAGTCGTGGATCTTCGCAGTCCTGTCAGGCGGTCAAGCACCCATCTTCTCAGCTAGCGCAACGGCAACAAATGCATGCGGTGGGCAGTGCTGCTCTCAGGGTCAACTCAAATGGGATGATAAGTCGCAAATGAACAAAACTATACTCAGCCTCTCCACACTCGTCGTCGTACTCTATTCACCTACTTAAAAAAGAATATTTTGTCCGGTCATGGTCATCGTAATTTTGAAACACAGTCAATAATTTTGCACGCTCATTTAACTCTGTATCTTGCACCGGTACAACTATTACATTATTTTATTTTATTTTATCCTTCTCCCCTCCACTTCTCTCTTCCCTTCCCCCTTCCTCCTCGGTGCATCTAGAGCCATATTCCCTTCTCCATCCGCCTACTTCCGCCTCGAGCTCCTCCTCCGCCGGCTTGAAGCTCCATTGGCAGCGCTCTCGAGCTCCCTTCCGCGGTCTCGAGCTTCACGCCACCACCGCTTCATCTTCCTCCGCCGCACCGCTCGCCGACGCCCAGCCAACCTCCTCTTCCTCCAAGACCGTCGCCTCCAAGACCGTGGCTTCTCTCTCTTCCCCCTCCCAGGCAGGCGTCTCCACTGCCGTCGGTCTTCCCACCATAGCACCATGGCCCCACGCCTCCCTCCTCGGTTCATTCCACCAGATCTAGAGCGAGGAGGCGCGCCGTCCTCTTCTGACGCGCCTCCTCGCCCGCCTCGAGCTCCTCCGACGCCGGCCTCGAGGTCCCGGCGCGGCGCGCCTCCTATAAATTCGCCGGCGCAGAGGGGAAGCCGGCAGGCGACGAGGAAGGGAAGCTAACAGCCACGAGCTCCCCCGCCGCGGCCACGAGATATGGCTGCCTCGTCCTCGCCGCCGCCTTATCTTCCTCCCCGGCGGACTCCACTTCCTCCAAGACCGCTGCCGCCGGCCGCCTATTGGTGCTACCCCGCCTCGGTGCCGACAACCTCCCGTCTCCATCCACCTCCGCCGCCCGCCCTCGCGCAGTCCCTCTGCCGCCGCCGCTGCCGCGCCTCCGGTGCTCTCGCAGGCTCTGGTGCTCGAGTTGTTGCCTGCCGGTCGTTGGTCCCTGCCGCGCGCAACCGACGTGGAGAAGAGAGGGGGAGTTTGGGTGTGTTTAGAGCACCAAAAGTGCTCCAAAATACACTATGTAAAAAGAAGATTCCCCGTCACATCAAAAATGCCGGCACATGCATGGAATACTAAATGTAGATGAAATAAAAAACTAATTGCACAGTTTAGATGTACTTTGCGAGACGAATCTTTTGAGCCTAGTTAGACCATAGTAGGACAATATTTACCACAAACAAACGAAACGTGCTACAGTACTTTTCGATTCGGAACAGTGCTTTTAGCCCCAAATTGGGCCCAATTTGGACCCCAAGTTGGGGTACTAAACACACCCTTTGGCGTCGCTGCGGTACGACGCTGGATATGGCATCGAATGGGGGGCGCAGACGGTACCATCCCCGCTGCACCCCTCTTGACTATAAATTGGGACCGCATCCCATTTACAGTCCACGAGTGTGGACAGCCTGACCCGGTCAGCGCTTTGGGGAACTAGATGGTTGATGGCTTATGGTTGATGCTAGACTAGTGGGCCGTCTAGGGCTGCGATCAAATTCACTGAATGATTAATGATTATCAGTTATCTTTTTATTTACTTTTCTGGGGTTAGAATTGCTTTAAGATTTATGTATATCATTGACTTTCCCCATTCGGTCCGTTCCTAGGTTTGTTAATTTTTTTTTCATTTTTCATTTGATCTTCATCCCCTTTCTTCCCCGCTCCCTTGCTCTCGCCGGCACCATGCCATCCTGCCTTTCCCGCACGGGCACATGGGCGCTTGTCCGCGCCGCCGGCTGCACCGTCATCGACGTCGAAGGCTGCGTCTCGTAAGGTGTGCTCCGCCACTGCTCGCCGTCCATGGCCTGCCGGTAGGGCACCGGGGAGCCAAGCGAGGAGATGGGGCCACGCAAGAAGGCGGCGGCGACGGCTCTCCCATAGAATAAATCGAGTTGGCCGAATAATCCTAAGCAGGCCCAAATATCGAGTAATTTCCTCCTAAACCCGGTTAGCCAGCTTTCATCGCAAAGAACCCGAAGCAGCAGCTCACGATCAGGCCCAAATAATCCTCGTGCTTGCGGCTCGGCCCGCCCTGGCCCAGCCTCGAGGCGTCTGCTCCCGCGCTCCGCAGGGCTGAAATGTGAAAAGGAATTCTCACCATACACCCAACCGCCTCCGCCCCCGTCCCCGGCGCCAAAACCTCTCGAAATTTCTCCCGCGCGAGCGCAAAAATGGAAGCGAAAACGAAACCAGCTGCCAACCCCGCGGCGGCAACCTCCCCAAACGCGCAAAAACCCCGAGGCGCCGCCACCCTCCCGCCATTTCCCGCGGCTCCCCCAGCCAAAACCCACCTTATAAGCGCGCGCATCCGCCTGCCTGCTCGACGCATTTCCGCTCCGCCGCCGCCCACCGATCCGCTTCCAAGCATTCCTCCGGCTTCCCTTCAGGAGACGATTCGTCAAGGGTCAGGAGAGGGGCGAGAGAGAGAGAGAGGCAGCCATGGACGCTGCTGCCAAGTCGGTGACGCCGGGCGCCGTGTCCTACATCGTGGCGAACCCGTCCGTCGGCCCCGACGCCGTCGTGCCGGAGCTCGTCGTCCAGGTCCTCGAGCTCAAGGCCATCGGCGGCATGGGCAACCGGTTCAAGTGAGTTTTCGCCTCCTCCCTTCAATCTCGCCGCGCTGGATCTAGTCTCCTGCTACTCTGCTAGTAGAGCGGCGTATGCGTATCTGTTATGTTCTTAGCGCGGTTCGTCTCGATTCTGTCAGTTTGGATCTCGGCTAACCTCTCCCCTTGGGCTTGGATCCGGTGCTGACTTGCAGTTTCCAGGCGAGCGACGGGAAGGATAAGATCAAGGCGATGCTCCCCAGCCACTTCGCGGCGGCGGAGGTCCGCTCCGGCAACCTGCAGAATCTCGGCCTTATCCGCATCCTCGACTACACCTGCAACGAAGTCAAACACCACGACAAGTAATTGCCCGCCATCCCTTTGTCTCCCCACCATCGGCATAGTCTTGCGAATTGTTTCCGTGTTCCGAGTTTCCCTCGGTCCTGAATCCCTGTGCTATGTACACCGCAGAGTATTGATTATCACCAAGTGCGAGGTTGTGTGCAAAGCGCTCGATGCCGACATCAGTACCGAGGCCAAGAAAGAAGAGGAATCCGCTATCGTGCTGAAGCCAAAGGACGAAGGCATGGCTGTGGCGAAGCCCGAAAATGCTCCCCCGGTCGTGCTGAAGCCGAAGCAGGAGTTGAAGTCCGCATCCCAGATCGTGAACGAGCAGCGTGGAAAGTAAGTTGTTGCAGTTGTGGCCGCTTTCTTTTTCTGATGTTCTGATTAAGCCTGTTGAGGATTTAGATTTACAATAATTCGTTGCCATGCTTCTGTGCGTGTAGTGCTGCGCCGGCGGCGCGCCTTGCCATGACAAGGAGGGTCCATCCTTTGATCTCCTTGAACCCTTACCAAGGCAACTGGGTCATCAAGGTGCGGGTTACGAGCAAAGGCAACCTCAGAACGTACAAGAATGCCCGTGGAGAAGGATGCGTCTTCAACGTAGAGCTCACTGATGAGGATGTAAGTGCGCGCTATAAATCTCCTCATGTTTTCATGTGTTTGGCATAGAAGCTGACGTCTCTGAGTTTGTGCATGTACAGGGCACCCAGATCCAGGCCACCATGTTCAACGAGGCTGCGAAGAAGTTCTACCCTATGTTTGAAGTGGGGAAGGTCTACTACGTCTCCAAAGGATCTCTCAAGATTGCCAACAAGCAGTTCAAGACCGTCAAGAATGACTACGAGATGACACTAAATGAGAATGCTGTTGTTGAAGAAGCAGAGGGGGAAGTTTTCATTCCACAGGTGCAATACACCTTTGTCAAAATTAATCAACTAGGATCATATGTCAATAGCAGGGAGCTTGTAGGTAAGTCAAATAGTCAATTCTTGGAATTCAGCTGGCTTATTTCTTCATGCTGGATGCAGTGTCTGACCTCCTATGTCTCATTTCAGATATTGTTGGTGTTCTTCAGAGTGTGTCACCCACACTCAGTGTTAGGAGAAAAATTGATGGTGAGACAATTCCAAAGCGTGACATTGTCATAGCAGATGACTCGTAAGCATCAATTGTTCTTTTGCCATGTTTATAACTCAGAATGCAATCATTTACTAACGTTGCAAATGACGGTTTATATTTAATTTGGTGGCAGGGGCAAAACTGTTTCTGTTTCTCTTTGGAACCATCTTGCTACAAGTACTGGTCAAGAGCTCTTTGACATGGTTGACAGTTCGCCTGTCATTGTGATAAAGAGCCTAAGAGTATCTGACTTCCAAGGTATATCATCGAATCTTTTGATCTACTTCTGGAAATCAGCAAGTTATTGATGGTGGGTTTATTTGAAAGGGGTTGTAACAACTGTATTGCTAAAATTTGCCTTGCAGGCGTGTCTCTTTCAACTGTGGGCAGAAGTACTCTTGAGATTAATCCAAACCTACCTGAGGCACAGAGCCTTAAATCATGGTATATTCCTCTCCTGAATTCTGTAAGCCTGTAATAGATAGGCTTTTAATCAGTATGCTTGACTCCTGTCCATAATTTGTTACTTATAGGTATGACTCTGAAGGGAAGGGCACTTCAATGGCACCAATTAGTGCAGAAATGGGTGCCACATGGGCTGGTGGCTTGAAATCCATGTATTCTGATAGAGTTTTTCTGTCTCACATCACCAGTGATCCTTCTATGGGTCAGGAAAAGGTACAATCCTGAATGCTATCCAAAATTATGGTACTGATATTGTGAACAAGTAATTTCGACTTTGGAATTGCCCCAATTTGACAGTGTTGTTTCGCAGCCTGTCTTCTTCAGTTTGAATGCCATCATAAGCCACATCAAGCCTGATCAGAATATGTGGTACCGAGCTTGCAAGACCTGCAACAAGAAGGTAACTGACACTGGATCAGGATACTGGTGTGATGCATGCAATAAGGGTGACGATGAATGCTCACTGAGGTAAAATCATGACCAGAAAGTGCAGGGGAAAATAATCCACGCCTTCTATCTGGGTGCATAAAACTAAAACCGAGTGTTTCCCTGCCTTCTTCAGGTACATCATGGTCGTCAAGGTCTCTGATCCCACGGGTGAGGCATGGGTTTCTGTCTTCAACGAGCATGCAGAGAAGATCATTGGCTGCAGTGCTGACGAGCTTGATCGGGTCAGGAAAGAGGTAAATACCGTGCCTTGAACAAGAATTTCTGTTGGCTTCAGCTTCTAAAACGCACCAGCCGTTTCCTTGTTTGCCTCGTGCCTGATAGTGGGTTCACCATTGTATGCAGGAGGGCGAGGATAGCTACATTCTCAAGCTCAAGGAGGCCACCTGGGTTCCTCACCTGTTCCGCGTCAGTGTGGCGCAGCATGA
Organism: Paspalum notatum; assembly: GCA_022530915.1. Taxonomy (NCBI): domain Eukaryota; kingdom Viridiplantae; phylum Streptophyta; class Magnoliopsida; order Poales; family Poaceae; genus Paspalum; species Paspalum notatum. The sequence continues at coordinate 6,499,959 of CM039684.1, forward strand.
GTACATGGGCGAGAGAAGACAGAGGATCACCGTGCGGAGTGAAGCACCGGTGGACTACGCAGTTGAATCCAACTACCTGCTCGAAGAGATCGCAAGGCTTACTGCTTGATAGAAGATGCAGTTTCCGTTGAAGTGTGAAGAACTGGGACTCGATGTTTTCCTAATGCAGGGCTTTTGATACAGTAGCAACTTTATTTATACTATTCTGTGTTAAAGTAGATGCTCGTTTTAGCGCTCCTGTAACATATGTTGATGTTTTCTTAGCTTGATCTGTGACAAGATGCTAAGACAGTTCAGTATGAAGCGTATGCAGAATTGCATTTCCAAGTTACATTTATCTGCACTGCACTTCTTTTTGAGTAACCAGACGTAGAAGAAATTTGTTCCTACGTACTAATCACTGTATATAAATCGCGCTCCTCCGGTTTCTACGTCATACTATCTGTAATTAAATATAAATTGTGATTAACTTTAAAAAAACTTTGATTATTCATTTTATTCTAAAAATTAAATAAACATGTAAAGAAGCAAATTGAACTTAAGCTCTATACAATGGTAAAACAAATTACGACAAAATAACTAATAATATATATATTTATTTAATAATACGAGCGTTTGACATTTTGAAAAAAATCAACCATGATTTATTTAAATTATTCAAAAAAGTAATATAAATATATAAAGAAATAAGTTATGCTCAAAAGTCAAACCCTCTATGATAATAGAACAAATTACTCTGTATAACAAAATAAATAATAAATTATATATTTTTTAATAAAGTGACATTGAAAATTTTGAAAAAAAATCAACCACGATTTATTTAAATATCGAAGGGAGTACTTGTTTCTTAACAAAAGATCTGATAGTGCCTTATGTTATCTCAACTAGTCAGGTGATTGGGAACTGTATGAAATCATGGCCGTCCCTTTTAAAAAAAACATAAAGATCTATTTGTCTATGTTTTCTCAAGTAGTTATGTGAAATAACCCTCGCTACAGCGAACCTTGTTTTCTGTAACGCCTATGTTTGCAAATTGCAAGACTAAATCGCTCTCCGAAAGGATCAGGAAATTATCAGCAGATCATATTATCATAACGCCCACCAATTTCATCGGTATAACAACTTTACCACGAACACAATCTGACGATGAGATTCTACTCTGATGCTAGGCTGGAGCCTGAGTCTACGGAACACTTGCACGGGGTTTCCCGGCGAAGGTTCACAGGATCTGGGCACTGCTGACGACAATGTGTTGCAGCGGGTTGTCAACTTGGCCACCTCCAGCATGCTCTATGAACTCAGCAGGAGTGAGGAAGCTTCCATGGCAAAGGCACACAATTCTTAGGTCCTTCCCTTTCCTGTAATTGTACAGGAAGCCATCCATCCTGTTGCCGTTGGCGAGGTCCTTGGTGAACACTGCAGGCATCTCCTGCATCATCATCCTCTGGACGTCCCCCGCGCTCCCTGCCCTTGCAGCAGCTCCACCTGAAATGTTCTGCCGACCTCGCCTGGCCCTGGAACGAAGGGCCACTGCTCTGGCAGGCAACGGTGGACTTGCTTCGTTTGAACTGCTTGCAGCCTTACCAGAGGATTGAATAGATGATGACGGGCTGTGCTCCTCGGCCATGGCTGTTCATGGAAAATCAGATATAAGTATAATATAGACCTTAAATGCTTAATAATGATAATAAAAAAACAGGATTCACATCTGTTGAACCAACGAGGTCACATCTGTAGGAGCTGAACATATATTGAATGTACAATCATATTGAGGCAGAGGCAACGAGGCGACTTATCGCAGTCAACGCTGAAATGTCTCAGCAGTGACTACAAAAGAGGGGGAATCAGATTCTAAGATGACAGATTAACAGCTAACCTTTTTAGCTAATAACCACTGGCATCAAACATCAAACATCTCCTTGCAAGGGCCAAATCATTCCAGTGCATTCATTTATAACATCTATGTATTCGTAAGATCCCAGTTCGTGGGACAAGGGAAATGGATGTCTGAGATAAACGTTTTACCGTAACAAACAAAAGGGAATACCTTTTGTAGCCTGATACTTCCCAGCATTTGCATTAATCTCTCCTGCAATCTGCCTGACCGCTTCTTTTGAAACGTTGGAAGTGAGAGAGCTCCTCCTCTCAATTCTTTTCTTGACCTCGAGCCTCTTCAGACTCTGCGCTGCCTTTCTCTTCCTCAATTCCTCAGTGCCAGCAGCGTTGATGCCCGCAGGCAGTGAACTAGTCCTTATGAGGGTGCCTGCAGTATTCAGTGATTAGTATTTTTCTCTAACTCGGCAGGCGCATCAAACAGAACATGGTAGATTACTTTGTTCATGTCAAGTGACCGAAACAAAGCTACCAGAGCATATTTATATCCTGAAACTAACTTTCTAACCCTCTGGTCTTCAAATTGCATCATGCCTAATATAAAGCATGCAGTTCATGGTAATAGACTGACGGTCAACAGTTGTAAATTGTTTATTTCCCATAATTTGGTACCGTAAAATTGTTAAGTTAAAAAGGATAAAACAAGGTGTACTACACTTCCCCAATACTGACAATGTAGCACCAGTGACTGACAGATTTTAGACAACAGATCACATTTTAGCTCGGCAGAGTATTGCAATTCCACACAGAAGTATTCTAGTACTTGTTTTTTTTCTTCTTTTGGATAAGGAAGCTTTATCAATCTTAGCAAAAAGGGAAAAAAATTCAAGATGGTACAAAACACTAAGATACCTTCTGTCTTCTACTTGTACTTCACTCAACAAGCACAATTGCAAACATTCTCGTATTCTCTAGGTTAACATCAAGAATATAGCAAATCATAAACCAGTCTCCTTTGTTTAAAAAAAAAACTGTTTTCTGAAAGATCATATCTATCACCATGTTTTTTTCTCAGCAATAAAATATCATACCTAAATAACGCAATTTTACCAAAGATTCACAATCACAATCGGCAAGGCTAAGCATGGAATTTACAAGCTAAGCATGGATACTAAAGATAGTATAAACCCCCCACGAAAAGAAGCCGCACGTACCTTGCAATCTGTGTTCCTCGGGGTCGGAAGAGCCAGATGACGGGCTCCCGCTCGCCGGCCGCCCCGCCGCGTGTTCCACGCGGACAGCGCCGGCCTCAATCCCACCCTCCGACGCCTCTGCCTCGACCGGCATCGAGCTCGTCCTCGGGAGCACGGGCGGCGGCGCCGCCTCCACCGGCGGCGCCAACACGGCCACCAAGGACGACGACCTGACGAGCATCTCCCACTTCTTATCCAGCCCGAACCTGCCGCCAAGCGACAGCCCGAGGGTGAGCTCCACATCCTCCATCTCCACCCGCGCCGGCCCCTGCTCTTGTGGCGGCGGCGCGTCTCCCTGGCCGAACCTGGACAGCAAGTCCCTCGAATAGCCGTCCATCGCGCGCGCGGAAGCTTTGTCACAGGAGAAGCACCTGCGCGAGACAGAGACAGACAGGGGCAACCGAAGGCCGCATGAGCTGAGCGACGCCGCAGGAGACGCCATTACTGATGCACACAGAGGCGCCGGCGCGCCGCGCGCGGGGCGGAGAAGGTAACACGGGAAGAGAGGCGACTTACGGGGGTTGCACGGAGGAGGGAGAAGGCCGCCATTGTGGAGGTGATGCTGCTGCTGCTCCTCGCCGCGGCCTTTGAGAGCGCCTCTCGCGGGGGAGAGGACAGAAGGGAAGAGGAGAGAGAGGAGGCAAGGCTTTCTGGTCCTTTTTGGGCTGGTTGGTCTCGCTTTTGAGGCATGCGGTTCCGCTGGGGATGGCGAAGACGGGCGAGCGCCTCCGGCGCGAGCGACGCGTGTCAATGCGGCGGCCGACGCGTGGTGCGAGCTCGGGCGCCACCGCGCAGCCGCGGCGGGAGCCGAGCGGGATGCGGTGGGCTCGGCAGCCTCGGCTGGGGGCCTGGAGCTGAGCCCGGGGGCGGGGGGCGGGGGCGGGGTGTACCGTGTACCGTGCCGAGTCGATCGTGGATGCACGCCGTGACCAGTGGATGATCAACTGGCTGAGCGACGAGTGGTGTTCCCTCCATTGCATTGCAGTGCCGAGGACGTCTCCAAATGTGATGCGGTTGTTTTAGAAAGGCTATTCTTATGAGATCCGTCATCTTCGTCTCCAATTCCGGCGATATGTGTTATCATCGTCTCCATCTCTGGCGAAATTTGGCCTCTCAGCTAGATTTAGGTATAATTTTAGTATTCACGATGTCGGTACTTCTAGACTATGAGGTAGGACCAAGGAAATAGGGATAAGGCTTGTAAGGCGGCTGGGATGGCTGGTCGGCGTAGCGGCCGGCGCGTCGCTGGCCAGATGATAAAGGATGGTCGGCGAGGAGGGTTGGTGTGCGACGGTGTGAGATGAGAGGACTCACCGATGACTTAACATGCCGGGAGGCGATGACGGATCTAGCGACGGGAGCCATCTAAAATCGATGGAGGATGAGGAGGATAGGGCAAGAGCGTCAAGTTATGCTCACAGTAGGAAGGGACGAAAGCGTATTTCGGAGGAGGAAGAAGGCTAGAGGAAGACGAAGCCCGACAGAAGAATATATAGTGCACAGACGTTCGGTGCTGAGAGAGGAGGCAAAACATTTCCTTTTTTAGTCTATGATTATTTCATCGAAAATAAAACCTTCGCTTATTTATCTTGTAAATTATTCAAATAAAATGCTTTGGACACAAGAAATCCCAATAAAATAGCTAGAAGTCATGAAACTAGTTCTAGAGGCTTAAACAAAAAGATCCAATAATCTAAAAAAAATAAATAAGGCATTATGTTAACTATGAGAAATCTCTTCGTCATGTACAATAACTATGACCGTTTAGAAATATGTATTGTAGCTCAATGCACTAGAATTTTTTTTCTTATATTATATTATATTATTTTTTTGCTTGAATCTTTTTAAGGTTCTTAGAACTTGTTTCATTAACTGTAAAAGGATTCCTTGCGTCTCAAAGCATCTCTATTTTTTTTACATCTAGAAGAGAATTACCTTTTTATCTAAATTCAAAACTAAACTATCTATGTTCCATTTAAAATAGAACGAAAATAGAGGTATTCAAACTAAACTAAAATTGTTGTGTGGGTAGGTGGGAAGGGGGGTTTGTCAAAATTAAACAAACAATAGAGGCAAGAAGCTTAGTGTTGAACTATTCCATTATGTCATATTTTGTGTTAACCTAGCGACGGATCACTTGTAACCTTGAGACTTATTTTCTCTATGTATTTAACTTGTTTCTTATTTTTTATCCTGTAGAAAATAAAACACTGTAAAAATTTAAAACAACTTTATATTTAAAAGGTGTCATACTTGATCCAAGATATGCCCTTTGACAAATACATTAGGGTCTCAACACCTCAGGCTTCAATGTTAGGCAAAAAATTTAAAACCATTAGAAATATTTTGAAAAAGTATGAATACATAGCTGTCTTGAGTGAGCAATATCTGGTCAATGTGGGGTGTTGTGCAGTTTGAGCTTTCTACGTTTTGTGCCCTTTTTTTTGAATAACAAGCTTTGTTACAACCAAAACTACATCGATCCTTGTTGAATTGTTTGAGTGAATGCGTAGGAGTTTCTAATTTCTTTAGGTGACATTACGGTGGAACAGAAGAGGCTTGCAAGTCCGATGGCAGAGGAAGATCATATCTTTTCATCTCAGAAACCTAATGTTCGTTCAGAAGGCAAGAATTTTGTAAACAATACTAAAAAAAAGTGATGGTAAATTTCACCGGGTATATATAGTAAGGAAAAGAAGAGACCGCGTTGGCTACTGTATTCCCCTATTATTACTATATGTACAAATATGTTTAAGCTCGGCACGATTTCAAGGGGGGTAAGGTTAGCGGCTTAGCCGGCTCGGGAGCCGCATACGTCGGCTCGCCCCGGCTCGAAAGGTCATCGCCAGGAGATCAGCGAGCGAAAAGGGAAACCACGTCCCTGCCACGCGGGGTCGACGCCAGTCACGTTTCAGGTGCCAGTGCCGCCCGCGAGGCCGCGCCTCCCTCACACGCATCCCAACGCCACCCCCCCGTTTCCCTTTCCACCGGGCTGCTCGGCCTGGCCCCACGCCACGCAGGCAGGTGCACCCCACGGCATCCGTAGCCGCCCGCAGCCCCGCCCGCACCAAAAGGGGCAAAAAGCGAACAAATCCCCCGCGCTCGCTGGCGTGGCGGTGCCGCGGGCTCTCTCGCGCGCGGATGCGAGCGCCCCGCCAGCCAGCCGCGCAGCCCTCTCCCCCTCGTGCCCCACCTGCGCTGCGCTGCAAGTGGACCAAGTTGACCACATGGGCCGCCGGCCGCGGCCACGTGTCGCGCGCTCGCGGGGGCTGCCGCGTCAGCGGCTTCGCCCGTACGATACGAGGGCGGGGGGGGAGCGGGCGCGTGAGCGGCGTGACGTCAAGGCGGGCCGGCGCGCGTGACACGTACAGTATCTGGGGAGGCTGGGGGCGCGATAAGTGGGACCGTGGGGCCCGCGGGGACAGCAGGATCCGGCACGGGAGATACGCGCCTTCCGCGCAGGCCGTGGGTGGACTCGTGGACTCGCGCGGTCGCTGTTTCGCAAAAAGCGGGGGGCGGGATTGGGCGGACGGCCAGGATCGTGCGGGCGCAGGCCGGTAGGGAAGGGACGGCGGAGGCCGAGAGAGTCCTAGCTGTCTGCACATCCGTGGGTGGTGGTGGGCTGGGTTGACCGTGGCTAATTAAACCAGGTGGTCTGTAGCTGGCACTGGTCGCTCGCTTCTCGGGGAAGACAGGTGGCATTGTGCTAATTAAATGGGCCTGGTCTTAGTTTAAGTTTTTAGCCCCCGGGCCTCGCTTGTGGATCTGCCATGGGTTTGTTTATAACTTAAATTATATGGGATAGCCGTGCTCTATCGGCGCTCCTACGTCCATGACGGCACATGAAAAACTGTCTGCCTTTTGCTGATCGATCGATTCTGAATTTCTGATACTGACAGAACTTTAATGACCGAGTGATCAAGCATAAAAACTGGGGATGCGTAGATGCTTACACGCGCCGGCACACGACTACGTGAACAATCGAGTGATCAGCACACTATGACCATACGGCATAAACCAATTCACAGAATTAAAGCACCGTTCAAGGAATTCTGGTCCCCCTAAGCTAGAAATCCAATTTACAAAGTGCTAATCCAATTTACATAACCCAGTAAATAGTCAAAAGAAGCATTAGCCCCTAATCATCCGCTGGGACCCCTCTGACTTGTCTGGTAATGTCTGTTTTGAATAGAAAATGCCTATTAGCTATGTACATCAAGCGGGAAAAAAAAAAACAAACATAAACGAAGTACGTAGAAGTCACAAACATTACGCCGTTAGCTTAAACTTCATCTTTCTCCTCTCTGCGGGAACCAAACCAAGGTCTTTACAGAGACCCTCGTCGGGCTGCAGCGTTTTAGGAACAGCACCAAGGGCACGGCGGGTGACTTCCAGACCTGAGAGGGCTTGGTGCAGGTAAACTGACGCGTCCTCCAAGTTCTGTTTCAGTCTACGAGTTCTCAGAAAAGCAGGCAACGAAGACCTCGAGGTTTGATGGGTCCTGGACTCCGGCGCATGGGGGTTTATATCAGCAGCCTCAATAAATCTCTCTGTTGCTGCCTCCCATGACAACTGATATCTCTGCATGTCTGTCAATGGATCAGGCAGCTCTAATAGAGCATTCAGTGTTAGTTGTACAAACTCTTCTTCGTTATTATAGATACGGCAGTTGGGGAATTGCTTGAAGAACTCATTTGAAGGGTGATTGGCACATATAACTATCTTTCCCATTGCCAGGGCTTCAGCGGTGGTCGTACAGACCACATCTGTGGTGCTGGGGTTGATGAACACTTTATACCTGTTGGAGAATCAAAGTGTTTCAAACGTTCAGTTCAGCAGAATCAGTTGGTATATATATATATATCTCTATATATATCCTAAATACACCAGAATGTTAAATCTTATTATGAAACCACTAGGTGATCTATTGTCATCACTTCTCCAATCTCATTAAGATAACTTTATGTAACTTGTTTAAGTTCACTAAGATCAGAAAGGTTACATGCAATCTAATAATATTGACAGAAAAACTGAAGAAGAAATTGCTTTGCTGTGTTGACAATGGAGGAGAATACAACACCGATTTTGCATTCAAACTCTCCGAACTGTGGGATTGTTTCATGTTGAACTTGTATATGAATGTCTACTGAAGTAAGATGGAATGAATTCAGTAAACAAGAAACTCACTCATGGAACAAGGGATCTGCATGATCACGTCCAGGATAAACATTGACAGACAAACTTAAACATTTGGCAGATTCACATACTTCATCAGAATCTTCTCCAGTACCATACAAATCCACTTCAAGATCAGCCAACTTGCTCTGATATTTGGACAGCAGGTCAAGAAGCTCCCTGTATCCCTTACCCCATACCATCTTCCCGATGTAGTATGCCCCTTTGGTGAAGGCTTTCTCCCCACTCTGCAGCTGCCTCAACTTTAGCTTTCCCACCTCAAGAAATTTGGGATTAACACCATGAACATTGCATATAACAGATCTGGGCAGATCTTGAGTGGCACCTGACAATCTGATAATCTGCATTGAGATCAGCAGAAGTTAGTGCATGGCTCAATCAAACACGGCAGGAAGATTCAGATGGGTGTTCAGTTTTCCAAATCCAACAACCTAGAAGGAAAAAACCCAGGAAATGCATCTATACAAGAAAGCTTCGAGGTAGAATGGCATATCTCTCCAAAACTCAGTTTTTAGTTACTTCCATTTAAACATCAAGACAACATGTCATAGGAATACTGGATATTATAAGTTAAATGAGCAAAAGGTGACGGCGACTAGGTAACACCACAAACACTTCTAGAATGCATGAGTTCAGCGTAGATAAATATCTAATTGCTCTTTAACAATAAGGTTGGCTACCAAACAAAATTATGCCTATTCCTAGCACAACACATTCATACCCAATGATTGATTTTTTTTTAAAAAAAAAACATGCGCCAAATCCGTACTCTTGCCTATCCAAGTTAGTTTAAACCAAAACAATTCATCCCTGACCAAATCCCATACTAATTGCATATGGTTCTACCAAGCAAAGCCCAATGCACAATGGTCAAGTCCTAGAGGTAGAGCAGCATGCACAGCCGATCTTACAAAATCATGGACACATTTCGTAGTATTGGATTCTCTTGCCAATGCAGAAATTATCTACCAATTCATTAGATGGTTTTACCTGTGTTTCTCAATTGAACCTTCATGTACTCCTTGGAGGATTCCACTAAAAAAAGTAAGGGGGAATCAATCCTAAACTCGACTGTGGTGGAAGTGGGTGGGCGGGGGTGGCGAGGCAGAAAGGGCGCTTTTGGCCATGATGACGGAGGATGGATGAGGCACAAGGTCGGGGCAGGCATGTGTCAACCCATCAAAGGTTAGCCTGGTGGTGGGCTGTGGGTGTGGATCCATGGGACGAGCTTGCAAGCGAGCATATCGGGAAGAAGCTGTTAGTTGAGTGCAACTGTGAAGGTGGATAAGATAGAAGAAAAACCAAGGAAGAAGAAGATGTGGTGGCCTTTGGATCAAAGATCTGCAGTAATAAAAATAGGCTTGAGCGCTGTGTAGACAGACTCAAATTAAGCAACTGTTTTCCTCCAGCTCTCTCGACCGTAACTAAGTTTTATACAGTAACTACTATATTTTTTAAAAGGAAAAAATAACTACTACATCTCAAGCATATACTTGTGACATTCATGCATAATTATGAATATCAGGTACACATGTTTACTCACATCTTTCTATTTGTCACAAAACACCATGCCGTAGATTGTTAATGTGTCAAGAAGGAAATGACACCATGTAGATTGTTAATGTGTCAAGAAGGAAATGACACCATAGATATGATGTTTATCAGAGTGAGTGAAAGTAACGCCAATTACAACAAATGATTCACAGCAGATGTTTTTTAGTTCCATATTCATGCAATTACCTTGTGGCAATATATTCGTGTTACCCAGGTGTTGGCATACTTGAGGAAACAAGCAATAACTTGACCATTCTTTTCACCCCTTACATAAGCTAGATAATTTGTGTGAACAATTCCTATAACTCGCCGGAACTTATTTTTCCATCTTCGCCCATGGTGGTACCAATTTAGATGCTCGGGCTCTTCCAATACAGCAATATCAGCCACTTCATCTGGAATGCATTCTGTGATATCTCCAACCGGGAGAATGCTTCTCATCTCTTTAGAAAACTGCATCATAAATAACAAAGCCATCTTAAATAACAAATATCCACAAACTGAAAAAGAAGAGATGTAAGGTATGGATATCGTCCGATGGGGCTAACAGCAGCAAGGTTGGTGAAGTTTCACTGCACGCTTCGGTTAGCTACAGGAAAGGGGCAGCAAGAGTTGAAAAAATGAACTAATTACTAGATAACCCCATGGCTCGCATTGGATGAAACAGTGAGTTTGAAACAAATCCACTCAGGTCTTAGTAGTTACTGGTGCGAAAAGAAATGTAAAGTGGAACCAGGAGTAGATAAGATAATTCCAGTCACTAATTTGCATTGATCTCCTTTCAGGTTGGTATCAAAATTACAGGGTGCAAAACTACTATACCTTCCCTGGGTAGAATTTGATGCTGAAGGATGGCATAAAGTCAACCCTCTCCTGGATCCAGTGACGAACATAGCTCTCATGCTCCAAAGGTAAGTCAAATAAACTCTTGTTAGGGTAAACCAACTCCTGGTCCCTTAGACAAAGCCAGGGGATCACCAGTGTGACATCCTTATCACCCTCCTTTGCTAGGTAAGCGGCCCTGAACAGAGGATTGATGGCCGTTCCCGTCATCCATGGGAGGCTCGCGGTGGTGAATATCGCGAAATGCCTCCTCGTCGACATAGCGTGTATGTCAGAGAGGGCGACGAATCACCACTCGCGCGCCACCCAAATTTCGTTCCCCTGACCCCTAGCACATCGCCGTCCGTATATCAGCTGCAAAGCATAATAGAAGAGCAAATCAATGAAGCAAGCAAGCGAGCACAAAACGGATGTTAACTGCTAACGCAAATAGATTTCCTTCCTAGAAATGCAATACAAGCGAATTTGCAGCAGCTAAGACGAGCTATGCGCAGAACCTACGGGCCGCAAGCGAAGTAGCGACTGGCCATTTGCGGGTAATGGATGGAATCCCTCGCCGGCCGCCGCGAACTCGGGGAGACCACAGGGTGCTCGAGGGCTTACCAATTAAACCCAAATCCCCGGTGTAGGAGGAGGTGGGGGCGGCGAGCGGCAGCTTCCTAAGAGGCCGTACGACGGGTAGCGCAGGAGGTGGGCACCGCCGCTTCGGTTGGTGGGCAACGGCGGCGGCGGAGTGGAACGGCAGAGGGCGATGGCAGGGAGGAGCTCTGGTGGCCACTGGCAAGGGGAGAGCGGAGAGGGAGGGGAAAGGCCAGCGGGAGGCGGCGGCGTCAGCGTAACGCTCCCCACCTCTGGGAACCAATCGGGTGGCGTGTGTTGGGGTAGGTGGATCTGAGACACACAACCTGCGTTTGGACGTGTGGGGTGCGGAACACGACAGACAGAGCCAGCCAGCCAGGCGTGTGTGTCCTGTGTTGAACTACTGTTGTTTAACCGAGTGGGGACGGAATATACCCGTGAAGGCGACCAAACGTGCCCGGAATATAACCGTGGATGGCGCGCGCGCGCGCCCGCCCCGCGCCTCATTGCCACCGCGTGGGGGGCGCCTGGGCGTTGCCCCAAGGCCCGGGACGGTTGCTTGGGCCTGTCGAACGTACATGGGCCATAGAGGGTTTAGTTTAACGGGGTCAGTGACCGCTTGAATGGTGAGATTGGCTGCCTCAGCTAATCCACCAATTGCGAACTGGTTAGATTTTTTGTGGTGGAACCTGTCTATCTAGATTTTAAGTTCTCAACTTGACACGGGTATCTGCGTGATTTATCAGTTTTGTTCTTTCGGTGGTAGGTGACGTCCCCGTCGACTGCGATGCGTGTGTGGTGACTTCGTGAATCTCGAGATATCAATCCAATCGAGTTCCACGGAATTTTTCGGTGGTAGGTGATATCCCCGTCGACAGCGATGTGTCTGTGGTGACTTCGTGAATCTCGAGATGCCAATCCAATCCAGTTCCACGGAAGTGCTCAAAGGGGTAAGGTGTGCATATGTGCGTTCATAGAGATGAGTGTACGCGCGTGTAAACGCCTGCGTTGTACTTTTTTTTTAAAAAAAGCTAATCCACCAAGTAAACATACTATCTCCTCCCAACTAAAAAGCATCAAATTGTGCTAAAAAACTAGAAAGCATCGTATATAGAGAGAGTATAATAATTCATATCCTCGTATGCCTAGCAAAGAAAAAAAGATTTAATCTAACCCAAATGGCAATAGGCAAAACACTAGCTAATTTAAGGCCTTCTCTGGAGTGGAGGAAAAAAATTAGGAATTTTCAATTTTCTATAGATTTTTTTTCAATGGGAGCCTTTGACATATAAATGATTGAATTCTATGAATTCGTTTGAAATTCTTGGGCATTTGCCATAGCGATTTTAGAGGAAAATAATCACGAGGTCCAACCTCATGTTTTCTTTCGTTTCTGTCTTACATTTATGTGTGTTTTCTTGTGTATGATCCAAACATATGTATGTGACTTTCTTGTGTTATAAATCCCCGTAGGATTTCAATTGCATTGTATTCTAATTATGTGTTTTTTCTATTCCTATGTTTTAAGAATCGTGGGTTCCAAAGAAAGAGGGTTTAAGGCGCAAAAGTGTGTTTGATAGGTTCAGACCAAAATTGGTAGCTTGTCATGAAATGTTGTTGCCGTCAGCTTGATTTTCGAGCGTCCTTCGGTTCATAAAGGCACACATATTGTCCAAGCAAGGAGGCTAAGGGAGTGTTTGAATACACAAGACTAAACTTTAATCCCCATTAGTCCAGTTTAGCTCATTTTGATGGACTAATGATCTAACGGATAGAATGAGTTTGTTGGCTAAACTTTAGCCCTCCAATAGTCCTATCCTATTTGGTTATAAATGGATTAAACTTCAGTGACTGAACTTTAGCCATGGGTGTTCAAACACCCCCCTAAGTCTTTAGCCTCACCTCCTGCGTGGAAGGCAAAATATTTTACAAAATTCCAAGTTATATGGTCCTTATTTCCAAAATAGCTTAACCAAGCTACTACGAAGGTTCCCTCCCCACCACGCTTTGGGCGGCCGCTAACCCTAGCCACTGCCGCCGCCACCCCTCCTCCTCCCTCCCCCGCCTCGTCGCTGCCAGAGCCACCCGCTGCGAGGCCCAGCGTGGCTCGCCGAGATGGCGGTGGTAGGGCTAATCGTGCCCCCATGGCCTCGCGCAGTCGGATCCACGCAGAAGACGGTGGAGCTGGCGATGACCAAGGAGGCGGAAGACGAAAACGACGACCATGGAAGACGGCGGTGTCGGCGACGGCTATGGAGGCTCCCGGCCTCAAGTGACAAAGACTATAGCAATGGTGGTGGCAATGGCCGGCCAGATTCGAGCGCGGGGATGGGAGGTGGACAGGAACCAGCGAAAGCATGCACATATGACGATGGCCGGCGGGAGCCGCTCCTACCTCTTTTGAGGTGTTGCCTAGGGAACTCCTCTCACCTCGTGTGAGCGTGCCCGAAGAAGGTGCGTTCTTCACAGTGCTTGGTTGTTTTGCCAAAATGGTAGAGCGAAAGGTGCTTAGTGGAGGAGTTTGCTAGTAGACGGGTTACAAAGAGAGTAGTAGTTGATTGATTTACTATTCTTGTGTGCATCATTGTAAGCTGGTAATCCTAGCATGATTAATCTTTCTATACAAACGGTGAAAATCTTTTCTAAAAAAGTCCATGGAAACCTTTTCGCGCTGTTGAATTGTGTCGCTTAATAAACCGGTTCTTTTCAATTTTAGCGAATGACAAAATGGACAGTAGCACCAAAGACAGGTGGTAAAGAAGGGCGTCCCGCGTCGTCCCCACAGGGGTGACTCGGGGCGACCCCACGCCGCCCCTCCACCGCTCCCCCTCGCCCGGCACCAGAACGGTCGTCACCGCCTACTTCGGTCCACGGCGGCAGCGGCCAGCGGCAGCGCCCCAACAAGGGTTGTTGATGCAGCTCTAGTCCCTCCCTCACTCCTCCCCTCCCTTGGCGACCACCGGCGGTGGCGCCGGCGCCGGCGCCGGCATGTGAGCCTCCAACTACTGCCGCTGCCGGTGGATAAGCTCACCCTCGCTCCGGATCTACGCCTTCCCGGCTCGAAGCCTGCGCTGCCACTCGCTCCGCGCTCGACCCTGAGCTTCGTCGCCACCAGCCAAGCCCCGCAGCTACCGGCCGATTCCATCGATGGCGCGCAGGATCCAACGCCGGGTGGATCGGATCCACTACCAGGCGGTCCTGATCTGGGCCTCCTAGGTCCCCGTGTCGTTGATGTTGGGCGCCCTTGCCTCCCTCGCAGTCAAAACTCTGCGGCTCTGCGAAGTGGCGGCGCGCGGCGTGTGCATGGCACCATGCCGCGTACGCGCACCACCACTCGTTCCGCGCGTTGTCTCCGGCCTTCCCATCGCTGGCGGCCGCTTCCACCACTTGCGAGTCGGTTCGGCCACCGGGTGGCCCGGATCCACTTCTTAGTGTGGACTCGAAGTCGAAGCTGATGGCTCGTGGTGCCGTGGGCGAGAGGTGGTCTTGGCGAAAGCTGTGTGTGGCCTCTTGTGGCTACCGACGACGATGATGGCCATGGCCGCCATTTACTCGTTGGAGACGTCGTCGTAACCTAGTTTGGCTCCGTCAAACGTGCGACAATACACCTCTGGGTGAAAACCCAGTTCGGCTCCATAGGACGCAGGGTTCACCTTTTCGTCTTACTGCAGCAAAAAAATTTGGTTTGACCAAAAAATTTGACCTTCATATCTTAGGGTTAGGAACCAGAAAACACCGCTTTTCAGACTGAAATCCGCTTCCCGGTGTGGTCCGAAAACGGAATTCTGGTCCGGTTTTCCGGACTTTCCGTCCGGAAAGGTATTCCCTGGTCGGACGTGCGACGACATCGCCCTTGGCGTCGTTCCCCTGCTCGCAGGCGTCGCATCAAAGGTCTACAAAGGCTACCGGGTTCGCGCTGGGCCATTCTCCTCCTTCGTGTTGAGCTCATTCCTCAGTTGATAGGTGCTTCGTCCATGGTTCAATGTGGGCTTGCCTCTAGCTCCTCTTTTTTGTCGCTGGTCTTCCTGTTGGTGGTATCAAATCAAATGCCGGGCGTGCTCTCCCCCTCGAGGTGTGGTCGACCCTCCCCCTTCGAGGCTTCCCTGCCTGGAAGGGCGTCGGTGGGTGGAGGCTAGGATGTGCTGCCATGGTGCCACCAACCTCCAAAGAAGATTGGTGTTTTCTTGTGACACTTCGATCATTGTGCTCCTCTTGCTCTTAGTCCCCTCTCTACTCTGGTGGTCTCTCAATCCTTCGGGGCTCTCCCCTTCTCTCGTTGGATGTTGGAAGGCAGCAATAGTGAGGCATAGCTATGAGAGGTGGCGTTAGGTTGCAGTGCTTGCGGAGAACGGTGGTGTTGTGCCTTGTATCCTTTTCACGTTCTGTTGTGTTCTCTGCCTTCCTGCTCGTAATTCTAGGGTCGTGACCCCTGTTATAATCCATGTTCCTTTTCCATTTTCGGTGTTGGTCGGCATCTATAGAATATATATTCATGTGAGGATTTTTCGTCCTCCGGTGCTTGTGTTATAAAAAAAAAGAAAAAGGTGGTCAACTGGCGCTTGGGACAGAGAGCCAACTTTTTTTTTATAAGACAGAGCCAACTTGGGACACCGATGGAACGGATTTTATTCTGGTGAGCAGGAACCGATCACCTGGTTTTCGTGGTGAGGGAGCTCGGAAGACACGGGCAAAATTAGCACAGGACTTCCTGAAAATTAACAGACGGAGCTTTTTATAGTCCTACTAATGGCACGAGCAGCTGGGGATTTGTGATCAGAGACCCGAGGGGCAGGTAGTTCATGCGGGAGCAGGCAAAAAGGACCATTTCATTGATGCCTTTCATGTGGAGGTGCATGCGGGTCTTTAGGTGGTGTTGGAGACTGACTCAATGACAAGGGTGTGTAAAAGAGTGCGCAAAACTTTGTAGATGCACTATATTTACAATGGAGTTTGAGATGGAAAACGGGATCCCGAGTTCAATCTCTTGTTGGGATGAATTAATAAAAATCTACCTCACTGGCAAAGATAGGGTTTAGAGAGGGGGTCTGAACCCTGGTGAGATTTATTCCTCGTAGTGAAATCGGTTCGGAGAGGGGATCCGAACCCTGTTGAGATTTATTTTTTATAGTGAAATCGTGAAGGCATATATTCCCCACGGAGCTCGTTTTTAGATAGAAGATGGGATAGAAGGCCGGGTGATGTTAGCCTTAAGGCCTCGAAGGATGAGAGGTACACGCTGTCAACAATGGGTGAACTGCTACTAGAAGCAATGCTACTGATTTGATCCCATTTTACGCCCCTCGTCCTTGTGTAGTGTTGTAGTGAGCAGTAATGGTTAGCGTTGAGCGACGACTGAAGGTCATGGACGTAGCATATAGATGAAACGGAGCCGGCTCACCAGCAGATAGATGCAGGCAGGCATCGTCGTGGGAGCAAGAGGAAGACAAATTATAAAAGGCGAAAGTTGGGGATAAAATAAAATAAAAGATGAAACGGATCTAATAGTTGGATCTAAATTCAACAGTCCAATTAGAGATAAAAACAAAATCAATTCAACTTACGTGGTCATGGACCCCATATATACCACTGAAAAAAAAAATCATATTGGTTAGATCCATAGCTGTTTTGACAGTTCGAGAGTGCACATTAAACAATTTCAGTAAATTTAGACTTTAGCATAGTTCTTCACCCAGGAAGGTTGCAAGTGCTTACACACTGAAACCCCGACAAAGAACCGTTTTGCAGAAGCTTCAAGGCATCATTACTCCAAAGCCAATTTGATGGTAAAACGGTAGCTGGGTCCTTTTTCTGTTGTATACTCTCGACAAGCTTGTAGCTAATATAGGGAACGTTCTATTGTAATCTTAGTAATCCACAGCAATAGCAGGATGGATGTTAGTCTGTCAGAAAACTATGCACTCTAAGGCCCTATTCGGTTGGACTGGTTTTGGAGATTGGAGGGGATTTAATCCCTTTCCTCTAATCCCCTTGGATTTTCCCCTAACCGAACAAGGCCTAAAAGAGTAAACCACGCCGAAGAATGTGAGGAGTCAATAGTTTGTTAAATCATCCAGCCAGCCCTCACCATGTACATTTACCATTAAGAAACAAAGCCCTTTCAAAAGCATGTTTGTGGAAATAGTGTACACCACAATAGATCCTCCTACTATCCCATGTTGGGGAAGAACAGAAATATCATATCAACATAAGAGCCAGGACATGACTTATAAGGTACAAGAGATCAGGCAGCAAATTATCAAAATCGGAGGCAGACCTAGGCAAGTTATGGTCCAATAAAATACAGCATTTCCTGCAGAAATAGAGCAAAGTACCTTACTGTGAACGAGCATTTCATGCAGACAGATTACCCAGTTTGCAGCATCATTTAGTAGAATGCATCATAAAATCTGGAACTTTAACAGTTCTGAATCCCTGATTTGTTCAGCTATTGTCCCATTTACTCATCTAACTATACTTTCGCATACTTGTCGACATAGCCCTGAAGAAATTGTAGTAAAGCGAGTCAGTGGAGCCAAATATTCATTACAACAAATATGTGCTGGACAAGAAAATGGTACAATAAAGAACTAAAGTAGAATATAACATCATTGATTTTTGAATATATCAGATATATAGGGGTCGAATCACATTTTTTATGTAGACTGATACAAAGCTTTCTCAACCCGAAAAAATATGTGAGCTCAAAACTGTTGAGCAAAGAATAAGATAGCTGAAATATGCCTATCTTGACATTTATGCCATCCCCTTATGAGAGGCCTATTTGATCCAGACAGACTTTGAATCCCATGTTGGAATTCAGAAACTTAACCAAGATGTCAGTCTGAGTGATGAAACAAATATATGCAAGATGATGACCAAAAAAGGTAAATATAGGAAATATGCTCAACTAAGTGGCATTACCAGAATGGAGCTTTCACATAAAAGTATAAATACATGTTGTGAAACTCAAAATGATTAATTACCAAATGGCTGGATGACAACATAACACAAACTTCAGGACATCTGAGTTTAGGAGCTCAATAGTGTGACACCAACTAAACTGCAACATGTGTTTCTCAGTATCAAGGGCATGGCATAAATTTCCACTTATCCATGATATTCAAGTGCTAAATAAATCATATGCCATGAACATGACTATAGTGCATAAAGTATACTGTCACAAAATGATACAAACATATGAACAAAATATATACACAAATAACCAGTATGCTAGACATGTGATAATAGACATACCATTACTAATTTGGTCACCTTCTTTTGAGAGGATTGTACATAATGTTTAATCTTGGCAGGCGTTTTTGGAACATGACTGCTAGGGACTGAATTAGAAACCTTATCAACTGTTTTCCTGACAATAGTTTTGAAAGCCTCTTTGCTCATGTTACCCTGCCTCCATGACGGCTTAAGAACTTCCTTTACAAAATCTGCAATAGCAATCTTAAAAAGCTTCATTGATCTAGAATCCTTTCCCTTCTTATTTTTATCCAACGTTTGATCATTGTCAATATCACCAGGGATATCCAAGTTCCAGTCTTTAGCACCCAAAAATTCAGGACTAGCATTCTCCACGACACCCGCTTCAGTATCTGCTGCAACTTCTCCAAGTCCCTCAACTTCTGACTCAGCAACAACCCCAAGTCCATGCATATTTTCACTGTCCACTTCTATGTTCATAAATTTCACCGCATCACGACTATCAGCAGCACTTCGTTTTTTCTCTTTACCAGGATCTACCTTGTTGATTGAACTGCTTGATGGTTCAATGCTGTCAAGGAGAGGATCATATGGAGCACCAGAAGCAAACTCCTGACGAAATAGCTTTTGTTTATTGGGCACAGCTTCTGCAGAACTTTCATGGGCATGTGTTCTGGATCCAGGAAATGGTTGACCAAAAGGAGATAGTGTATTCATGTGTTCTGCTTTTGTGGAAACAGAAGCATCTGCGTTTGGGCTTACAGCAGGATCAATATCTAGACTTGGATCTGTTTGTTCAAAGGTAGATGCAAATGGGTTGAAGTGGGGTTTGATAGACGATTTAGGCAAAGCAACATCAGATAAAGGATCAAGATCGCTACTTCCTGGTAGATTTGATGGAAATCTCTGAAAAGAGGGATAAACCAAGTTAGTTCCTGAATCCAGATTCCCAGGGTGCTGACCATAAGGAGACTGATGAGATGAAAAAGATAGGCCTACACCACCAGAATACTCTGACCATCTGTCTGGAGGAGGTACTGAGGCATTTTCAACAGGAATGGCAGAAGGCTGCTGGTGAGAAGGAACTGCTGGCGGGAGTGTATGCTGATGGAAACCCAATGGTCTAGGATGAGACAGATCTGGTGGAGGGTAGCTTCTCATCTGGTTCTGCAGGAACTCATTTGCTGGTGCAATAACATTATGTTGGAACTGCTTTTGAGAATATTCTGAAGTTGCAAATATTGGTTGTCCTGGTAGTGGCATGTGTCCAGGAGGACACAGACTCTGAGGATGAGGTTGGAGATGCTCACATGCCATCGAGTTCTTGGTAGTTTGCACTGACGTAAATGGGGCAGCTGCAGTAGATTGGCTCACAAGAATTTGACCACCAGCTGATGAAGATACATTTAAGTCTGATTGAGACTCTGATGGGGGACATGGTCTTTGCATCTTATGAGGATCAGATACATTTGCACAAGAAGCCACTGGTAGTGAAGACTCAGAAGTCAAATTGTCACCATGAAAATGATGTCCAAGGGCACCACCAGGCGCAGTGTTATCTCCAACTTTACCAATTAAATCATTAGAAGAACCATCCGATTTATCTGTCAACACCTGGCCCTCTCCTGAAACATTACCTTCTCCAGCAGGATGAACCCGCTTTGCAGATGGTGACCTGCTTTGCTTTCCAGGAGAGAAACTGAAGAAACGTAATATTGTTAGATCTCTAAAGGGCAACCTATACATATGGTATCATAAAAAATTATAGAGAAATGCAATTATGCAGATGAATTAAAGCATCTGTTGAAAGATCAGGGCAAGGTAAAAGGTCATGTACCTTCGTGATGGACTGTACTTTTTTGCACCCAGCAGACTATGATTTCTACCCTGAGGTGACTTGCTCCGGGTCCGTTTCCTTTCTCTCCTCTCGTGCCTTTTGCCATCAAATTCACTGTCACTTGAATCTTCTTTGGCCAGATGGCCCAGCACACATGTGCCTTGCTTCACTGGATTGCTCTCATCATTGAGACGATACTTTTCAGCCTCACCATTTTGCTCAATGCAATGAGGGGCATTCACATTTTCTTTTGCATTAGCATGTTTCTGATTCTGATAATTAATTCGAGTATTTCTATCACTTGGATGACTACGGTTGCCATCTTCAGGCAATATCACAAGGGTGCTGGCACCCTCAGGATCATCATCAACCTCATTTGCACTGTCCTCAGAGGCATAACCTTGTATTAGTCGGAATGGGCTTGCACCGTCCACAATTACATGCGCAGTTTTAGCATTCCCACCACCATCAGGTGGTAAATCCTTGCCAAGACTCGACAAATCATTGCCAGAATTTGAGACATTAACATCTCCAGTCTTTTCAGCAGTTACAAACGAAGAATTCTCTGGGGTAAGAGGCTGCCTAAATGGAGAATCATCCCCTGAAATTGTCAAGATAAAGTAAAGTGTTTAGAAACAAATCAAAATGAAAATTAAGCCAAAATGCCAAAGTCAGGAACAATGTTCATGCACAGTGAAGTTTTCTCATCATATGATGTGAACTATCAGTTTTTATTGTTATGACTAAAAATGCACCAGCATGCATAGTGTCAAGTTTCAAACAGAGCAATAGCATCACTGTACAGAGATGGGGAGGAGGGGAAGGGGAAGGGGAGGGCTAACCATCCATATCCATATCTGAGTCATCAGAGACAATTAGCTGAGTAGCTTCTTTCAGAGTTTTGGCATCATGGCCACCATCGCATGCAACTTTTTTCTCTTCTGCCTCTACATCACATGGCTGTTCAATTACGGGGGTGGCAGGTGCGGGCGGTAAAGGAGGGGGAGGAGATGGAGGTGGTGGTGGCGGTGGAGGTGGCGGGCCAGATGGAGGCAGCACATTCTCCGGAGCAAAGCTGGATGGCCGAGGTGGTGGTGGAGGGAGGGACCCTGGCATGGGATATTGAGGAGGGGCGTGATGCATAGCTTGTTGAGGTGGCGGCGGCCCTGGTATTTGCATCGGCGCATAACCTCTCTGCTGCGGCAGCATTGGCATCTGGTGCATCTGGCCGTGCTGGGCAAAGGGGTATTGTTGGTTCTGGGGCGGTGGCATGCGGTGCTGGTATGGCCCAGGCGGAGGCCGCATTCCTGGGTGCTGCGGGTATGCCGCCGGGACAGGTTGCTGGGCGAAGGACCCAGCTACCCCAGCTTGCTGTTGCTGGGGCGGCGGCGGAGGCACGCCATGGCGGTACGGCGGATTAAAACTCCCTCCCTGCCCGTACATCTCTAGCTCGGAAACCAACCTCCTGCGCGAAACCTCCTGCAAATTTTAAACTTATCATGAGACATCGTCAACAGTCAGCGGAGCCCGCAATCGAAACCAAACGAATCCACGCAGGCATAGGCGATAACGCGATTAGCCCACTAAAATCGCCCCCAATCATCCAAACCCTAGATCAAACCAAAACGGAGACCAAACCAACTGTAGAAAAATAACAGCTACCAGGGAGAAGATGGGTTCCGCGATTACCTGCCACTAGTCCGGAGACGCGCCCCGCGGCGCCTGCGGGAGACACTCAGATTTGGATTGGAGCACAACCCCGGCGGGTCACGATGCCCTGCGATCCTCGAGGGGCGCCAGCGCGGTGAGGCTGGGCCGGGCGGCGGCGGCGGCGGCGCTAGGTCGCTGGGGTTGGTCAGGATTGTGAGATTTTGTTTTAGCGGTGCGCCATGGGCCGACGACGAAGAGCCGGAGCCCGGAGGGGGAAGGGAGCAAAGGGACGGGTGCGTGCGAGAGAGGTTTGCAACGGGAGAGCAACGATGGTGTGGAATCCACAATTCCACATGTTCGGAGAATCTGGACCGCAACGAATGGGTCGGACGGTGAAGATTTCCCTACGGGCGGGGGGAACAACATAGGGCAATCAAAATGTGTTCCTTTTTCTTTTCTACTGAAGGGAATAATAAAGAAACACGACTCAAGAAACCCATATTGAAAAAAAAACAATGTCGAAAGGAATATTTCGTTCAATGGAACGAAGGAAATAGGATGAAAAACGGGTTGAGGCTAAGCCAAGTAGATCGTCTATTCAATTGTTTATATTAAATTTTATTCTACCTACACTGTAGCTAGAAATGTTATTTTTGTACTACATATGTTCATATAGACGATCCGTTAGACTTGGCCTAACAAAGTGGAAATTGCACCTTTCAACACAAATCAAATGTTCATATCAAGTTCCGTGTGGTAGCACCGTGAGCATGTGATCTATCCACACTAATAACTCTGACTTTGAAATATGTATAGTTTTACGCTCTGGCTAGATTAGGCGAGAGCACGGTTATGGAGTGATGATGCCACTATAGATGCAAAAGGGGCAACGATGAAGACCAGGGTCTCAAATCTAGACCGAGGTGAGCGGGACAAAGGGGAGAAAAAGAGACATCCTACTCAACGCGCGTGTGTGACATGTAGTCTCTTCTTCAACCTTCCACCATCATCATGGTTGGTGTTGCCCGTGCCACTTCACCGCCACCCAGCGCCCAACCACCTCCACTGCCCCTAATACTACAATAAATCCACCCTTCTCCCATCCCTTCCCACCGCCAGTCCTCCACCCCACCCCTTAGGTTTGACCTGCCTCCCCAACCCTTCCTTTAAAGCTTGGAGGCGTAGACTTGAACATCGCAGCGCACACCCAATTGCAGTGCACTAAATAAGAATTAGGGTGGAGAAGGGAGGAGAAAAGGGAAAAGGGAAGAGGGTGGGGGTGAGGACGAGGCTAGAAACGATGAAGCCAAGTGATACACTAGAAAAAAAGTGTCATATGAGGATGGTATACTTGTGATCTTATAGGCGATGCCTTTTTCTTACAAGTTACCTCCACATTGTATTTTTCCATTGTCGCATGAAGACATAATGATAGTCACCTAACGTGTCACAGTGAATAATTTCCATATACCAAAATTTTTTCTTTTAAAGTTGCAAAGACTGTATAGTCATACGTTGCAAACATGACACAGTGCGTCAAATCGTTTAAAGGCTACCAAGAGGTCCTTTATGCCAAGGGGAAACTAACGTATAAATTTGTTTCCTTATATATCCAGAAGCTGTCAATACCATTGTGCAAACTAAGCGCAAAGATACTTCTACTGTACAGTAACATTACATGTCATTGTAAGATTTGGTGCAACGACAAACCACCCTACAAAACATGATACTACCCCGGTTAGATATAGTTGACGTTTACACACCACTAATTGCACGTCAAATTAACTATCCAAACCAAAATGTAATGTCATAATGGACAGAGGGAGTACTTATATCTGAGGATCGGCCTTGAGCAAGGTTTCACAAAATAACTAACTACAGTTGAACAACCACGGCATAGTCATTGCTCTAGGAATGCAGCGCGCCATTGCCCAAGCAAATCTACGTCAGCGGATCGAATCTGTTCCAGCCGACACAGTTTATACACCAGGAGAGTCGGAGTGATCATAAGAAACCTTTTACTAAGAAATCAAGAACATGAGGCTGAAGGTAAAGTTCAGTACGGTTTGTTGGTGGTCAGTAGATTATGAATTTGGTCCTCAATGCCTTTGTTGGTGGTCAGTAGGCCAAACCGTACCGAACATTCCTTCTGTATAAGTCTATAAGAAAACTTGTTGCTCCTTCTGATATGCCAGCTAATAATTATAGATCACAATGCACTTGTACAATGACACATGATTAGTTGTGCCACCCAAGCATACCACAATAATTTCACAATGTTTTTACCGTTTCTTAATTCTTAGATCAAACCGAACCTAGCAAAGTATACCTAGAAGGCCGCACCCGTATTCCTTAATATGCTGGACCTGACACTCCAGATTAGAAAGGGGCTGCTCAAGGATGAGAAGGCTGTTCAAATTACACCTTTTGCTTGAAGTCGTATGCTTCAGTATGTTACGTACGTAAATCATCAATCAAATCATCCATTGCTATTCCATATCATTGTTTCGTGCCTTTTTTTTAAGCTTCCGTGGCAACGCACGGCCATCTACCTAGTTAACAAAAAATTGCATTACGATAATTAGATCTCCTCAATGACTTGTAGTGTCTAAAGCATGTTGAGGATTTCCAGCACGTCATCCAGGACACCATTCATCCATATGTTCTTTCTGAGTATTACCCGGTACCTCAATGTTCAAATGTGGCTGTTGCAAACAAGGCATCAATGGTGAACTTCCTTGTCAGCTGTATGAAGAGCTTTACTTTTGAGTTGAACTGCTCTGTTGCCCTCCTTGCATCTGCAGCAATTTCTGCTGCTCCTCGTCATTCTCTTCCTTTGGCTCAACC
Organism: Paspalum notatum; assembly: GCA_022530915.1. Taxonomy (NCBI): domain Eukaryota; kingdom Viridiplantae; phylum Streptophyta; class Magnoliopsida; order Poales; family Poaceae; genus Paspalum; species Paspalum notatum. The sequence continues at coordinate 6,524,766 of CM039684.1, forward strand.
TTTGGTGCCTTCGGTTTGGTGGTGGATTGCTGGTACAATACACCACCTGACATGCATATCAAGAGACCAATGGTTCCCACAAAGGAGGCATGCTTGTCCCAGATCAGCAGATTGATCACAACAGTCAGGAGCTTGTTCACTATGCCGAGCACTGTGAACCCAGTAGCAGAGATAGCCCGTCTGCAGGAGAACCCGAAGAAGGATATCGACAGCCCAAATAGGCACGAGAGAGCAACAGGGAGGACCACATCAAATGAAAGCCAGTTTGACACTTTAGAGCTGTCGACCTTCATCTGATCAAACTCTCCCATTATAAGGAGCTCAAGGGGGAACAACATCAAAGCCTCGAGATTGTTGTATAGCACAAGGCCCCAAGTGTTTAGCCCAATGGTCATGACAACGTGCTTGATGTACACAAAATCAATGGACATGCTTGCCAGGTAGGCCACCGCCCAAGTGTAAGCAGTCACAGTGAATTGGTTGTCTGTGAAAACATATATCACACTTCCACCAAGTATAGTGGAAAGTGAAAGCCATGTCTTCAATGATGGCCATGGCTGGTGAAGATACAGTGTCTCCCCAATGGCAACAAATATAGGCACAGCAGAGCGGAACACAATGAAGGTGTCCACATTGGCATGCAGCAGGAGCTCACTGTTTGTGAAGATAGAGATGTAGAACATAACAGCAGCAGGTAAGAACTTCCACATAGTCCGCAAATTAAGGCCATCGTGCTCAATGAGCTTTAGCTGTCCACAAAGGAGAACTCCAGCGACACTAGTGAAATACTGCAGAGCTGTCAGGGCCCCAGGATATGGAAATTTCATGACTGCCCATTTATTGATAATGGAGAGCAAAGACGCTGATAGACAATACCCAGCAGCCACACCATAGACAGAGGCTTGCTGCAGAAGAGTGTTCAATGTGTTACTCCAGGCTCCCGTTTTCTGGATAGTACCTGAACCCTCCGGTGAAGCATCTTCTTTTGGGGGGTCTGAGAGATTAGACATCTGCAACATGCAAATTATAATTAGTAAAGCTTCAAATAAATACATGAGTTTATCAAAATCAGCAGCATCTACTATAAAATATGGAACAGCACAAATACATGTTTTAAAAATTAAAACACACTCTCACACAAAATAAAATTAACATTTAACACATCTGATAGTTATTCTCAAGGATATGTCTCCATGCCCTTAGATGTAAATAAAGGTATGCAACCATCTTAGAAGAATTTGGTGATGTGTAAAAGCATAAGAGGGCACATTTCATAGCATTGCATAGCTGCTCTCTTTCCACACTGTATCATCAGTTCTTATCATACATTGACCCGATAAAAATGAACTATTGACCATTACGAGTATTAATCCAAGTTCACTAGTTATGAGACACTGAATTCGTCAACTGCATTTGATTTAAAAATGCTATGTGACAGACATAAGTTCGGCAGCTCAGAAGCATTTGAAAACCATCAATATACATGAGGATATTAATATGCAAACAGTAATAGCCAACCTCCCTCATATTCTATTGCATTAGGTTATGTAACTGTATCATAAGACAGAACAGTCAACATATGTTTGTTTCACACCATGAAAAAACCAAGATTGAAATGTGTGGGAGCTTCAGAAAATGAGGAAATGCTGTCCACTCAATATGCTTGCCCACCTTTAAAATGAGTTTCGAATGTAAAATTCGATTGTTTACCAATACAGATAGTTCTTTAACAAAGAACATCATTCTTATTGTGCCATGATGAGAGGCACATTTTGACATTTGATGGATACCGATTTGATCTTAGAATCTCTATCCATGTAAACCTGACTACATACTAATGTAGTAATATACAATCCAGAAGAATACCCAAAAGGTATGCATAAAACAAATTATACAAAGCCTTAGACACTTTGTAACTCCACAAATTTGGCACAACCCCAGATCAACACCTTCCAACCAAGTTCCACTAACAACACGGCACACAGATATATTCATGTTTGCCTGAATTAGTTGTACTACTCACTAACTTGTGTGGTAAAGAGTTGACCACCATCACATATCACAGATCAAAGCATATGTGCATGCACTCCCAGGTGGAAGTATGAAAGAAGAACTTTTAACGATGAACTTCCAATGATTACATGCCAAATAAGAAATCAATTCTAAGGCATGATCAAGAAGCATGTAGCGCTAAATGCTCATTTACTGAATAGAAGAGACAGTGTGCATCAAATGGTGTTGACAAGTAATCTAAGATTGAGAAACTTGACAGCTCTGAGAAACTTCACAGAAAGAAAGCAGATCTCTGCTTTATGTGTCAGGCCATCCAATTCATCTTCTGTACCAAGCACGTTACCCAATTCAAATTTTCTGATACAAAACCAGCAAGCATGGTAAAGGCTCAAGAAGGTCAAACAAAAACAAAGATGAAGCAAACATCAAAAGGTAAAAGGCAAAAGTCAGACAGCAAGTACTTAAAACAAGCCGCACAACAAAATCAAGGCACAAGATGAGGTCGCGGGACTTAGTGAGGGCACCAAAAAGAGATCAAACTATGCCAGCTAAAGAACTAAAGAGTCCAAGCAAAGATCAACGAATACCTTGTAACGTCCAACCCGGGAATTCGCCATGGCGTACAAGTGAAATTCAACACCAAATGATCCTAGATATCAAGCGTGTATGTTTTTAAGCCAGCTGGGGATGCCCGAGGTGACAGGAGAAGAGAGGGAAGACCAGTATGTGACAACCATCTAGCAGCTAGCCTAATCAACCGTGCGGAAGGGGGGTATAGTGCGTTTGTCCAGCACAACTATTGGGCCATGGAAGTCAAACAAGCTTGGGGCACGTCGCAAGCATGTTAGGTGTTAGCATGACAGGACAAGTAGAAATATCAACAGTACGTATTGTACACCTAAGCTGAAGGAGGACAACTTAGACGAGGTCCTAATAATGCTTTGTGCTAGTTGCCGATAAGAGAACAAGTACAGCATATACCTCAGGAAGCTTTCCTCGCAACTGTTAAAATTGGACAGATACTTCTCAACCACCGCAACGTGACAGATCCAGCACCTCAATGCCGAACCAACAGGTGGCTGCAAGCACACGAAGTGCTCCCTGAACTCGGTGCTGGAGCCTCGCGAGCTGGCGGAACCAACCGATCAGTCACATGAAGCGTTGGTGATTCCTGTTTAAAAAAAAAAAAACCGGAATTAGTTAGTCGCCGGAGCATGCATCGTAGTAGTATGCTAACGCAACTAGTCGCTGCACGAACTAAACGCCGCCATGGACAGAAGAAAAAGAAACACATCAATTGTTAGGTGAGAGCATCGCGTCATGACAAACGCCAGCCACTTCCGCACGGTAGCAGTTTCGTGCGCAGCCAGAGCATCACAGGACATCATCACTGATTGGCGCCCTGTCTACCCGTCTACCCATGGAGGCGTTGGAGGAAGCCTCCCCAAGTGGTGGACATCAATCTCCGACGGCGACGCCTCAAGAAGGATTCCTCTGGCGCCTGCACCAGAAACGGGCCGAACAAACCCCGGGAAAGCAGATGATGTGGGTAGGGGAAAAAAAATTCTCACCTCTCAGACGCTTCCTCCGGCCCGGCACCGCGGTGAATTCGGTGCTACGGGGGGACGCCAAGGGTGATTTATGCGGGGTCTCCGGACTCGTCCGGAATTAATTTCTGCGTGGTCGTCGCCGGAGGTGGGGGGAAGAAGCCGGATCTGGACGCTTATTACGGTCCCGAGTCAACTCGCGGCGCGGCCACGCAGCGGGGCGCGTGCTGCGATTTGAGAATTGCCGAGTTGGTACTGTATCTCGGTAGAGTGGATTCTCTTTGCAGGGAGGGCGGGGACGACGATGAATTCAGAAATGGCGACTTGCCGCTTCTGACCCGCGAGCTCCGGGGAGGAGATCTCGAGGCGCCTTCCGCCTCGCGGTCGCGGGTGGCGACCGGCGCTTCCCTCCCTTCCGCTCTGCCAGAGCGGCTCTGGCGCTGTGCCGTTTTCCTCGCTGTTTCCGAGCGCGGGTTTGGGGATCAGACTCCAGTGGACGAGCCGCGGGCGGCGCCTGGCAGGTCGCGGTCACGCACGCGGCCCATTTAGATGGTGGGCCGATAGCTCGCTAGGAAAAGTTGTGACGCCTCCAGGCCCAGGTTCCGCGTCGCGGCTGATGGGCCCTGAGCCCCTGACGCTTTGGGGAACGCAAGGTGGCGGGGTGTCAGCCGTTGCCTGCCTGCCCGCTGCCCGCCTGCCGCGGCAGCGCAGCAGGCCAGCAGCGGCGCAGGGCAGAGCCGCCGTTGCGGCTGGCTCGCCGGCGGCCCGTGATTTGACCGGCGCCGACGCGGGCAGGCTGAGCGGCGGGGCAGCTGCATGCGGCGGTCAGTGGCGCGCGTGGCGTGCGCCAACTTGTGGGTTTTTTTCTGGGTCTGGAAGAGACGATCGATGGATCGTTTTTCAGAGAGACAGGAATAGACGTCGTAGCAGGTTGCTAGGCTGGGTCAACTCATGTAAAGATGCGCGCCTTTGTTACTCGTACAATCAAGTGCGCCTAGCTTGGTCAGAACAAGGCAATTCAACTGATGCTGTGTTTAGATCCTGAAATTTGGCACTGTTCTGAACTGAAAACCACTGTATCATTTTTCGTTTGTTTGTGATAAATATTGTCTTACTATGGCCTAACTAGACTCAAAAGATTCATCTCGCAAAGTACATCTAAAGTGTGCAATTATTTTTTTATTTTATTTACATTTAATACTCTATGCATGTGTTGGCATTTTGATGTGACGAGAAATCTTCTTTTTGCATAATGGAATTTGGGAGAAATTTTTGGATCTAAACATAGCCTGATCTGAATTTTTTTCTTAAATATGATTCGCGCATCGATCTTCGATGCAAATTAAATGTGTCGAAGGGACTAGCGTCTGGGAACTAAGACTATGCGCAGCAGGAGGATATGTATATGCACTGTGTATCCACTATTCTAATTACATTTCTTTCTGTGAACAGTGTTGTTACAGTGTATAGGCAATCCATTTACTCAACCCACTGCACATAGTCTAAGACCATCTTCAGTAGCAGGAGTAAAACTCTGTCCTATCACTATTTTTTCACTATTCCAACTATCCTTCTCTCTGTCAACCTAAACGCTAACGCTGCAGTGACAAACAATACTATAGGCAATCTATTTAGGCGCTCCAGTGTGAATAGCCTAAGTTATAACTTTGAGAAAACACTATTGTTGGAGATGTACTTGTGCCTAAACTTAACATTCTCGAATGGGCCTACAGTTTGGGCCAAATGATGACGATCTCTCACTGCCTCAGATATATCGGCAACCAAAAGAGTATAAGATTTGATCACTACCTTGATCATATGGACGTCCTTTGTCATTTAGATTTTCCACCTATGCAAATTTATGTATCACATGCTTAGTTAGTTTTTGTACATAACAAATGAGGATCGGTGTCATAGCCGGGGTCATATAAATTTGGGCTCACTTCATTGATATATTGTGATTGTGCCTACAATAAATATATAGGGGGTCCACTACTCACCATTGTGTTTAATTTGATCACGTTTATTTTGGAGACTTGTTGTGTTTATCATGAAATAAATATTTAACAATAAAAACTATCTGAGAGAAGTACGTAGCACTAGCTCGAGCAAAAAACACACTGGAGAAAAAATCTCAAGAAAGTACATTTTATGTATAGATACAACCATTAGTATTTATGATGTTTATTTCTTCAATATTTGTAAATTCCACTAAAAAGCTATCCGAAACATGGTTATATAGCCAGGTGAGATCGAGAAATATGGTTATACTTAATCTATATATTATGTTTTGTGAAAGAAAGACGATTATAATTAACGTGGTCACTCACATTTCAGGTTTAATTACAGAGCTAACATGTCCTATTGTAATTATTGCCAATAAATTTTTACAGGCAAAATATTGTAGAGAAATGAAGGTTCACATTCGACTTTTATTACAGAACTAAATGCATGTGGTATTGTAATTGCTAATAAATTTTAGAACCAAAATGTTGTGAAGAATAGAAGGCCAAAGTTAACCAACCATCAATTATGAAAATTGTATGAATCTAGGAACAAACCCATATATATAGTTATTACTTTCTTTCTTTTTTAATTAGTGGATGTGGGTGACGTGTGTCAGTGGTAGCCACCATGATTTGGAACCTGAGTCATCATCGCAATAATATAACAAGCGGTTCCTGAACAAAACTCTGCTGGTTATTAATAAGACTAGTACGTCAACACCATGGAAAGCATAAACTAGTATAAAACATAAATATTAAAGTGCGTATATAATTTGAGACCTACTATTAATCAAAATTGTTACTATTCAATATATCTTATATGTCCATATTTTAATAGAATGTCTGTGTATATACATCATGTTTTGTCTTATCTAGCTCTACCTAATTAACCTTTATGTTTTTATATGACATAGTGCAAATTAATATGAAAATTAGGGTTTGCTTTAAATTACTATCTTTTGTAATAACAAAGATAGGTACTTTATATGTAAATTAGGTATACTTTTAATTTATTTTTCATAATGGTAATTTATGCGCAAGATTACTTTAATTCATCTTTCACAATGGCATGGTGGGTAATTTATATTCAAATTTCGGAATTAATGTAATTCATCTTTCATAATGGCATGACGGATAATTTATATGCAAATTTAGAGGATTATCTTAATTGTTTTTTTATAGTGGCATTGTGGTAATTTATACACCAATTTAGGGGTTACTTTAGTGGTCTTTTATAATGGCTTGGTGGATAATTTTTTAGAAAATATAATAGATCATCCAATTGCTAGTATTATTCAAGACTACTTGATAGATTGCCAAATGTTTTTAACATTTGTGTGAATATTTAGGATGTATCTTTTTTACTAGCGTGCTTTGTAATCCGTCCTTCATTTCGTAACCTCTACTTAGTAATAGTAAGATAAGATAATGTTGTGAATCACACGGTTTCATTTTCGAGATTTGTGATTATCTCTCATTCATGGCGTGCACTACCATACACGCATTCTCTAACTAGTTTGACAGCCTCGATCATTTTCTATATATGAAAATTAAAGGGGATTGAGGAAAAAAGTTCATTTTCTTCTCAATCCCCTCCAATTTCCCATGAGAAACAAGGTTGCTAAATTAGTCCTAAGCGCTTACATGTTCGATCGTCTCGACATTTTGTACCATATAATTATTCCCCCTCTCATAAGGACTAGTCGTCCTAATAATAATGAGCAGCATAGAAATTATGAACTACTAGCACAGACCCCAGCCGAAGTTAAATCTAGCGACGACCCACATGCCGTTCCAAATGTATCAATATATGTTCCTTATCAACGAACTAACCCCTGATAGCCTCCCCGCCGCCACAGCTCGATCGGGTTCTCATGATAAGAAACCCTTCAAAATCACACGACATGCTTATTAGCTTACACACCATTGTTGCTCCCTCGATAAGCACATATATATGGCTCCAAGATTTGCACAGTAGTGGATCGAGACAGTACAAGCCTCTTGCCCAGTTGCCCTCTGCTGCCACACGAGAGATGTGTGTCACTTTGCTCTTGGCTTGGTCCCCATGAGTGCATGATTGTGTTGAATAATCAACTACTACCCCTCGTATAGAGATTAAAACAAACGAAGGAAGAATAAATTAAATACCGTACAAACCTGGCTCTGTAGAACACTTAGTTTCCATGTGGGATCGAGCGAGAGTGCAACAGAGAAAAAGTATGGCGCCGCTGCACTTTCAGATCTCGCGAATAGGAAAGCAAGAAATGTAGCAGAGATCCAGAAGCCTAACGTGTGTGTACTGCTGGCATTGTCATGGAGAGCGCCATTGCTAGCTGGTTTGGGACAAGCACTGCACAGCGCGGCCCTATGAGGATTGGGCTGTCCTGAGTTTTGTCTCTGAAGAATATATGTGTGTGGTCCTCGATCTGATCCAACTTAATGTGCGCATATGATACATCTATATATCTATCTGCTCATCTCAGCTCATGGATTGGATCAGCAAGGCACAGTAGAAAATGTGCATGTAAACTATAGTTAAAACGTGAAATTTGCAGCGCTGGGGACCTGTACTTTCTTGTATAGATGCGTTGTCGTGCATTTGTAGGCAGGGAGAGAACACACATGCAGATGCATGCATGCAACGCACGTACGCTCGGTACGGCGCGGCTTTTGCTAATTGTTGGTTCATCTTCCGATCCTTTTTTTTTTCTACCTGCATGATTCTGCATTCACTGTGCAGAAAACACATACTAGGACGATAACGTCACACAACAGAGCTCGGTGTGGTCCTCATGTCAATGTAAACATTTAGTAGAAATTCTTCGGAATAAATATTCATTTGTGCTGAAGGATATATTATTTGTAAAAGTTCAATCCATGCATGCGTGTGCCTGCTGAACCATATCTAATAAAAAAATATGTATGCAAGAATTATATATACTACTTATTTTATGATTAGCGTGCCTTGAGTGTGCTATCTTGATTTATAAGTGAGGATGGTTTAAATTTAGGGGCATGTTTGGATTCACCCAACTAATAATTTAGACTCTAGAAATTAGCTGGTCAAGATCTAAACGTGCCCACCGACTAATATACAGATTAGTTCAAAATTTGTGCAATCTATTAGCACGTATATGTACTACATTAACTAGCTAGTCAGAGGCAACTGGTGCTATAGCTAATAGTTAGCGTAGCTGTAATTTAGCCGATCAACCTATGTAAAAATTAACCGAAATTATTTTATGATTGATGTGTTCCTCACAATTAACCGAAATTCTTTGATTTAACTCGCTAATTGATTCATGTTTCAATGCATTGCATATATATTAGTACTATTACCAACCAATAAACAATTATGTTGTCGTGTATTATCAACCATTAAATACCTTCCAGACGTTTTTTCCATCATCATCCGAACATATTCTTACTTGAAACACACATGTCCAATAAAGAAATTAGTTAATATTATTGAGGAAAAATATCTTCAGGAGGTAAGAGTATTTGACAGATCAGTACCTTATTTTGTAGCACATGCTTATTTTCTTGTCAAACTTTGTTTATTTTGTGGTACCTCTCTATTTAATTTAGTGTACTGATGAAACAGTCTATCTGCATGGTAACATTTCAGCTGAGGAACGGTCATATTTAGTTGAACTAATTACTTCTAAGTAGTAATTCCGTCTTTATCAGATACTACTGAAAACATGGGACACAGTGGACTATGTAGTTTCCGCAGTCTTTATATAATCTATGTTTTGATATGACATTTATTTGAACAACAAGTACTGTTCCAGGTGTAAAGGTAAATCCAGAGCTAGTCAGAATTATTTCAAGCTTTTGGTCGACATCCCATGCTGGTAACTGACAAGTATAGTTGATCATAAATTTGGTCCCCAACTAGATACTTCTGGGCAAGTATAGTCCTCTGCATACAGTCTGCTACCCCACCGGAATACCTTTGATTAGGAGGCACCTTTTTGCATTGCAAGCGGGTTTTCTTCCAACAAACAATATCTAGCTAGGATGGCAAAAACTTGTGTTCTTGGAGCTGCTTTATGTGTTACATTGATCCAACCTAGACAAGTGCACACATATTTGGCAACAACATTCCAATAGCAATCCATAATCTACAACACACGGGCCATGAAATAGTTTCCTGAGGCATTTTTCTTTCCCCTCCCCCTTTGCTGGGACACATAAGTGAACAAATAAAGATCCAACCCTCGACCCAACATTCCAACCCTCGTGATTATTGGAATTTCATTTTTTAAAAGCCCAGCTTTTTTAAAAATGAAATTCCAATAATCTTCGATATGATGGTAATCCAAGTACGACGATCAGACAGAGTGAGGTGTGGACAGTAGATACATGTCGTCCGTGCTTGGAATCACGAGGGCGCGCCCCCTCTGTCTGGATCTCATCAAGCGTCATATTCGCACTCAGGTGGTTCCGTTCTGACCATTTTGTTGTGCGAATCCGGCCGGTTGCTCCCCCTGAGCAGCACAACTAACTGCATCTCTATCTCTCAGTTAAATCCAATAGGAAAAAAGATCTCGTCATCGCTTGATGATGTTGTCGCAGGGACCATGCATGCAATTACCCGCAACTGTCCTGCACAAATATGACGCTTTCCGTGCGTCCGCATCTCCTCCAACGGGATCTTCTTACCCTACTAGAAGCCAGCAGGTCATCTGCAGCCTTCAGAAATGTAAAGGAGCGCGCCCACGAGACTTACTTCAGGTCGCATGCATGCTCTTTGCATTGTGTTTTCAGTTCAGAAAACAGTGTCGGGTGCTTTTAGTTTGGAGTAATATGCAGCTGAAATAAAGCTTGATTATTTTCCAATACAGTACTGACAAGAAGGCTCAGGTAGGGCCTGTTTAGTACCCCAATTTTCTCCCAAAATTCACTATGCAAAAAGAAGATTCCCCGTCACATCAAAATACCGGCACATGCATGGAATACTAAATGTAGATGAAATAAAAAAATAATTGCACAGTTTAGATGTACTTTGCGAGACGAATCTTTTGAGCCTAGTTAGGCCATAGTAGGACAATATTTACCACAAACAAACGAAAAGTGCTACAGTGGTTCTACAGTGCTTTTCAGTTTGGAACAGTGTTTTTTTCAACCATCTAAACACACCCTAGGTGAAAATTGAAACAAATCAACTCACACTAGCTAGTGCCATCTGATGATTCTGATCCCTTAATTTCCACATCTCTCCCATCAACACTTCAACAGAGCTCTCTCTGGTCAGCAGTTTGGATCGGAGTAGGATAAGATACGGGACCAAAAGGAGCTAGCTATAGATGCATGCAATAGGTCTCGGACCATACTTTAGAGATGCGCAGTTGATCCATGATGATGTTCGTTTCCCACTAGTAGGAGAATACTTCCAATTCCAACAAGTAGTAGTATAGTAGTAGCAGACTAGCAGTACGTGTACACCGCCTGGCCATCGGCCCACCGTTGACCACGCTGATATGATGCTTGCTGCTACTAGAAGAGAGGTCTTGCATTGGTTGAATGCTCCACTCTTCAACCATTGAGATCTGGACAACTAGATTCCTAGCTGGATCCATCGGCGGCGGCCGGTTGGTACCTTTGAATTCTCATCGACCATCACCATATCATATACGTATAGCGTGGCTCTTTTTCAGATAATAATGATCTCTACATGACTATATGTATATATCCTAATATATAACGCATACTGGCTAATACCATTGTGTTGATCGACACGAAGATGAGGCTATCCCCAACCATTGGGTAAAAAGTACTGCCTATACACTGTAGCGTCAGTGTAGACAGAGAGATAGTTAGAATAGTGGATAGCCAAGCCTTTTTCGGCAATGGTTGGGGACATAACCATCAATGCATGCATATATATGACAAGACACGAACACATACGATCCCAACCGGCTTGCCTATCCACTGTTTCTTCACTATTCTAACTACCTATGTCTCGTAGCGCTACAGTGTCAAACAAAAAATAGGCCTAATAAATCCAGTTTGCTGCACACAGCTGTAGGCTAGCTAACAGGAGTAGTAGGTATATAGTGCGGGTCTGTGGGGGGTACGACATATTCATGATGCATGGTAATAACCTACAGGTCGATCGCTTCGACTCATCAACTAGGTCATGGGCCGGCAGAGCCAAGATTATTCTGCTTCTTGCTTGACCCCTCTCCCGCCAAGTTCTTGTGCTCTTGTGCGTGGACGCATGCGCCGGAGACCGGAGGAGAAATAAAAAACTAGGCGTACTTTTTGCTCAGAGAAAAAGACAGTGATCGAGAGAACATAGACACATGGCCTCACATGCATGTCAAGTTAGGGGTAATGGAAGTGGAACCATCCAGATCAGATGCCGGGCGATGGCCCGCGCGAAGCTGCTGCTAACAACGACCGATCAATGGAGCTCGATCCAATGAAAAAGGTGTCTCGCATCTTATTACTGCTCACGAGCTTCTAAATCTCGTCCGAATTACTGTACGCCCCAGCATCTCACTAGTGGTTTTCATTGTCAACAAGCAAGTTGTTCAAACAAAGAGCAGACGAGCCAGAGCCCAGCCAGCGATATGGAGGCGCAGGCCGCAGGCCACCGGCAGGCCCGCATATCGCGGCCCCGCCGTCGATCAGGTGGAGTACCCGCTGAAGGGCTTGTTCGTCATCACCGGCCGCGGCCGGCGGGAGGAGAGAGGGATCGAGTAGTAGCTAGCTAGCTACACAGGTTGGTGGGCGGCAGGCGATTGAACTGGACGGCGGCAGGTGATCGCGTGATGCGCGCGACGGCGCGAGCTACATGATGTCTCTACTCACGCTACCTGCGATGTGTTATCGGAGTAGCGGATAACCTAGTAATCACACCGTACAGTGATCATTTCAATTAATTAAGCGTGTGGCTTTTGGAAGGATTCCTGATATGTAAGTCTAGGGCTTGGTAGAGATCTTCCTCGACGATTTTATATGAAACGTGATTTTTTTGAGAGAAGCGATTTCAAGGCTGGTTCTATAGTTATTCCATACGATAAACACTATAAAGATACATATACTACGTTGGGAGTGATTGAATATGGAGAGAACTACTTTTTCAGCTTCTATCTTCAACTGTTAATTCATTTTATGGAATCACCTCCCAAGATTCACTTTGAAAGTGATTCTTTGCAGAGTGTTGTTTGGCATAGCTCCATAGGTTCACACGATCAAAAGATAAGTGTTACCAGACTGGCCCTAGATCCATAATTGATTATGCCTTTTCTTTTGCTAAACTAGTTGAATCTTACTATTACTAATTAGAGGTTTAAAAAGCACATATTACGGGCATGGTAGAAAAAAATAAATCTTAGAAATTCTCAAAAAAAAAAAATAGAAACATCTGGCCCTATCAAGTAGTCTCCACTAATAGTAGTCATTGGATCTACTATATTTTCTAAAATTACCCACCATGCTATTATAAAAGTATATTAAAATAATATTTTAAATTTGTATATAAATGTCCACCATACCATTATAAAAGATCAATTAAAATAGCCCCCTAAATTTATATATAAATTACCCAACATGTCATTATGAAAGATGAATCAAAGTAACATCTGAACTATGAATATAAATTACCCACTATTGGCATTGTGAAAGATGAGTTAAAGTAACCCCTAAATTTGCAGATAAATTGCCTTTAAAAAAATTAAAAGTAGTCCCTAATTTACATATAAATTACCTATTGTGTTATTGTGAAACATAATTTAGATCAACCCCCTAAATTTGCATATAATTTACCACTATGCCATTATAAAATATAAATATTAATTGGTTGGAGTGTACTAAGATAGATAAGATAAAAAGTTATGTATATATATTCAAGCATTCTATTAAAATATTAAGTGTGAATATAAGAGATATATTGAATAACAGTAATTTTAGTTAATTGCAGGTCTCAAATTTATATATAAATTTTTAATGTTTATGTTCATACTAGCCCGTGCTTAGCACGGGGTTGACATACTAGTTGAAACAAATATACATAGTCATCCCATTTGTTGGTGGACCTATCACATACCCTAAAACAATATTAGCTATAAATGTGAGCATCACGATGATCTCCCGCACCCTGTCACAAACCCTAATTTTTTCTGGTTTCTTAGTTTTAACGACGAGTACCGATAAATTATATGTTACCAACCAAAAATTGCAGGGATTTTGAAACTACACACAAGGGCTGTGGGAGTTTATTCCAGCAGCCCACCATGGGATGATCCACGCGGAGGTTTTGAGATCGGTAGAGGGTTGGCACAATGGTATACAAAACAAAGGAAACAATAATTTAGACAGGTTCAGACAGCCAAATCGCTGAACCCTACGTCCTGTATGGTGGTTTGTGGATTGTATTGCTTGAGCGTATGAGCCTGACTTAGGTCATTGTGACCTAGGGTCTGGCCGTCCATATGGGTTATATCGAACTAGGGTTCCCGGCTCCACTTATATAGGCCGAGGAGCTTGGGGTACAAGTAAAAGAGTCCTACTTGAATTACTACAATTAACAGTCCATGCGATCTTGGGCCATGGACTTCAAGGCAGACCACTCGGCCCACCTGGCAGAGTGGTTATAATCCGTCGTCATCGGGCACCTGTGGCTATATGACTCCCACAAGGGCCCACCCGATTTAGAACCGTTCTCCCGTGGCCTGTTTTATCCACATGCTTGTGACCTTTGTTGGTCAACTAGAGTTGTGGACTTTATATTTTGAAATGGATCATATGTAAAACTTCTTTGCTGCATGAGGCATCAAAAGCTTGCATGCTGCAAGTATGGCGAAAAAATTAATATGCTGCTTGGCAATTGGTGATCTCCCTAAGGCCTTATTCGGTTGCACAGGTATATATTGAAGGGATTGGAGGAAATTCAATTCCCGGCTAGTCAAATTTAAATATAGAGGGATTTAATCCACTTCAATCCCGCCCAATACTCTTGCAACCGAACAAGCCCTAACAGTTGATGTAATGAATGTATACATACTATGATGAAACAATGATGTCTTAATTTATTTGTATTATGCACAATTTGTGACGAAGAATTGTTTAGGGTCAATGTGCATAGGATTATAGATAAATCATGCATTTTTATATGAATTTTGTCCGAAATTTCAGAAAACCTATTTTGCCAATGCGCAATGGTTTTTAGCGGTATGTTGAACCCAATGTCGCACGTACGTACGACCAAGCAGTATGTAGAACTGTGTCATTTAATTTCTGCACCAAAGTACGTAGCGTGCGTATAATTAAGTAGCTCACGCATGCAGCACACGATCGCGAGCAGAGATCAGGTCAGCAGCGAGAGCTGAATTGGTTGAACCCATCCAGCCAGTTGACGGCGGTCAAACGCGCGCAACCCCAGCCCCCGCCGGCCGGGCCCGACTCCCGACGCCGCCGTCCGCGGCAGCCAGGCAGCGAGCGCATGCCGTGCGCCAAGCCGGCCGCGGGTGCTGGTGCAGCGCACGCACGCAGCGGCGCATGCCTCTGCGCGCGGCCGGGCGCATGACCGTACCGCGCGCGCTGCCGCTCGGGATCCGCGAAAGTTAAGCCGCCTCTCTCCCAGGGGACGGGGCCAGTAGCTATACAAGCAGCAGCAGGTAGCTCGACGCGCGCGTCCGTCCACGGCCGGCCGGCCGTGGCAGGCGCCGACTGCCCGATCGGCCTGGCGGCCCTGGCCTGGCTGGGCTCGGAGGTGGAAGACTACGAGAAATTACTGGCGGGGTCGGTCGATGGGGGGATCGAAGCTAGCTAGCTAGTACAAGCTAGGATTCATGGAGATGGAGGTGGCCGGAGTAGAGTATGTAGCTCAGCATTTTTCCCAGAATGGCAGGGAGTGAGTGCGGCCTCGTTTCTAATGATTGTGCCAAATCCGTCAAAGGGCCTGCCCCGCCCGCCCCCCGGCTACCCCGTCTACGCGCACCACCGCACGCCACCGGCAGGAGCCATACACCTTCCCATGTCTACCTCTACCGCCTGCCGCCCGTCCCAGCCCTTTGCCTTTTTTAAGCAAACGCCGTCCCGTCGCCCCATCGCCATCGCCATCGCAGGCCAGTGGAGCTGGCCGGACAGCATCTAGGCGGCCATAGCTGCAGGCTGCCGCTGCTTGCTCCGGATCGGCCCTGGTGGGAGACAGATCTGATGGATGCGTGTGGCGTTGGGCATGCCGCATGCGCCTCGGCCGGCCTCCAGAGATGCTTCTGCCTTTTGCTGCTCCTGCTGCATGCCCGCCGCTGCCGTTCTTGGATTCCAGGGCTTGGTTTTGGTTTTCTCATTTTTCCTTCTAATATAATCGGCTGCCTCTCGTCCATGGCCGGCCAGGGGTTAATAATTGGTGTGGCGATGGTGGAGAGTCTCTGACTGGCTGGCTGGCTGGCTATGGCTTTGCTGCTGCCGGTGGCGTCTCTCTCGCACGTCGCGCAGCTCTTGGATTCCAGGGCTTGGTTTTTGTTTTTTCATTTTTCATTCTAATCGGCTGCCTCGTCCATGCAAGGATACCGGAAGTTGGAAGATGTTGTCTTGAGTTTTTTTGGTGGTTTTGGTTGGAGAGCTGGATATAGAATCGTTGGTTGAGCTGGTTCATTTTGTTAAGGGTGTGTAGTTTGTTGGATAAAACTTTTTTTACCTCTCTTTTATAGAGAGTTTTTTTGCAAGCTTAAGCTTTGCTTTTATGTAAGATTAGCTGGATATTCTCATTCTTGAGTACAGAGACTGGAATATTGTTTTTTCCATTATCTTAAAAAAAAAGGGTTATTAATAATTGGTGTGGCGATGGGGGAAGTCCTGACTGGCTGGCTATGGCTTTGCTGCTGCCGGTGGCGTCTCTCTCGCACGTCGCACCCGCGCGCGGCTAGCTGCCTCTGCCGCGCGCATGCAGCTGCCGGCGGCCAGCCGCCTTAACGGCGGAGAGACGGGGATGGCAAAATGACGCGCAGCTCGCAGGCGAGTCGTGATTAGACGAGAGCGGAAAGGGGGAAGCCTACTACTACTAGGTAGCGGGAGCTGCTAGGACTAGGACTAGGACTAGCCGACTAGGAGGAGGGGTTGTGTCTCAGTTGTGTACGAACCGCCGCAGCGGAGCAGAGGGCGTGCGGGCCCCGCGCGCTCGTTCGTACCAACGTGTGGTGTGTGTGGCTCATTGCACCATCATTGCCTGCCTGCCTGCCTTCAAGTGTGTGCTTGTCCTGTTGGCCCTTGTTGAGTCAAGTCAAGAATTACTGGCTTCTCATAATTAACGCTAGCTCTCCTCCCAGCCCATATATACTTTCACCAAAACGTGTTGTTGTACGTGCGGTGCTGGATTATGATCATGCGTCTATACACAAGTTCAAAGGGATTAACCGGACACTAATGACCACGCAACTAGTTTTTGAGTAAGTAGGGCCTGTGATTTTCTAAAAAAAAAAAAACTGTATGGGCTACTAGAAGATTGCGGATACATTTAGAATCAATAGCTAATTAAAATAGCCCGTAGATATATCTTTGCTCTATCTCATTTTATTTACTTCCAAACACAATGGCCACAATATAGCTAGCTAGATAATTTGTAATCTTTTTATTTTGTTGCGATAAACTTCAGTTACGACTACACTATATGGTTTCCCACACTGTCCATCTTCAATTTCTCCTTTACATGACACATTAGTAAACATATTTAACAATGTGTGTTTGATTCAAACATTATTATCTTGCGCTATGTCAAGTCTTGTTACAACTTATATCTATTACATGACTTTGTATGATGAAATTCATATTATTTTACCTTTCCATTTCTGATCTTAAATATCTATTGTAATTAATTTGTAGGAAGAATTTCTTTCTTTGCATGTTAATAGGAATCTGCAGCGCTTACTGTCATTCTTCTAACGATAATTATGTGTGTCATAAGAATTTCTGTATTAATCGAGTTATTGTTGGCCAGGCTTTACCACAGAAACAAAATACCCCTTTTAAAGATGAATGGAGCGAGTAATCCTTTGTCATGGAGTATTAATGTAATGTGGGTTGTTTGGTATGTGACTCGTTTTAAGGAAGCATCTTTCTTCTTTCATGATTGCTAAACAATGGTATTAGTGCTCTATTTATGGATGTATGTGCTGTCTTCATGGTGACACACACATCTTGCATGTATATTTTAAGTAATTTTTATATATATTAATATGATATAAGGGTAATAATTTAGAAGCAAATGCAGTACATATTTGGGTTTTTTTAAATAGCGGCACATGTTCATAATTTAAATGCATATTTAGGGTAGGGAGTAACTTAATATTATTTTTTGTAATGGTCGATGTAGATAATCTTTATGCAAGTTTAGGTGGTTTATTTGCTTTTTACAAATAGCGGATACGTGGGTAATTTATAAGAATTTTTCTCTCGTGAGTCCAGTGAGTGTATAAATCAATGGTCAGATATTTTATATTTCTATCCCACATTTTTTTGGGGGGTGGGGGGATTTCTACTTTTCTCTAGTGAGTCCAGTGAAAATTATACATACGCTCTACGAAGACGACCTGTTAATAGCAAGATAGATTAAACACACCAAATAATCTACCAATTCTTGTATACTGGGTCTCTCCGTGGTGTGGTAGGATGCAGCATGCACTCGGTAGAAGTTAAAAAGGGCCTGCCGTTGTTGTTATTCACGGTTGGTGACTGCATACTGTTCATCTACAGACCGATATGACTGTTCATGTCCACTTTGCCGGCTCCACAAACATTTAGGAACAGCGGAAAGTAGACAAATGAGATCTAGGGAAGCACGTGACCCCACGAAAATACGCAAACAACAACTTCAATTAGCTATAGTGTATCAACACAAGCGACAAAACACTTATCGTACGATTCAAACTAGCAATGATTCAAATCAATTAATGGATTTCTATGTGGAACGTACTGTCTGGATGCCCAGCAAGTAGGTAGCGGTGCAAAATGGTATACTGTATTTAAATATTGACTTTCCTTCCATTAAATATACTAGTCCATCAACCCGTTTCTTGCATGGGTTAGATTTTTAAAAGGTATATGTTTTAAAAGTTAGTATCTAAATTTAATGGTAGCTGCAATTGATAATTTAGAAGCATATGTATAGGTCTATTTTTGTTATTTAATTGTTTATAATAACATATTTTTGTTATTTAGAGTTTAGATGCTATTTTATTTTTATGTTTAGTATATTAGACCTGATTATTTTAATTCATCTTTCATAATTACGTAGTGAATACGTTTTACACAAATTTAGGAGTCATTTAATTCATCCTCCATAATGGCAAGGATGGTAATTTATATGCAAATTTAGAGATTGTTTTAAATCATCTTTTATAATGGCACGGTGAGTAATTTATATACAAATTGAGGGGGTTATTTAATACATATTTTATAATGGCATGGTAGGTAATTTATTTGCAAATTTATGGAGTTATTTAGTACATATTTTATAAATGTCACGCGGATAATTTATGTGCAAATTTATGGGCTTTTTAATTCATCATTCATAATGGCATGGTGGGCAATTTATATGAAACTTTAGGGATTTATCTTAATGTTCTTTCGTAATAGCATGAAGGGTAAATTTTATGGAAATTTAGGGAGGTTACTTGAATGGTTTTTTCATAATGGCATAATGGATAATTATTTTTAAAAAATAATATATTTAATGGGGTATTACAGGATGCTACTTGATGGATGGCCAGATGTTTCGGATTTTTGTGGAAATTTTTATGATTTATTTTTTTCTACTGTGGATCGGATCACAATTCGTGCTTTTTTCGTAACCTCTAATTAGTATAGTAAGATTTATTTTTAGGACAGATTTTACAGCGGTTCAAAAGATACTCACAGGTACTACAGAGGTGCAACACTTTTTATTATTAATAGCCGTTATCCTATTTGTGGGATATAATTTTTTTTTAAAAAAAGTTAGGCACTAGTCCCACCATTTTTCGTAGTACCGTTTATTTCTAAACCGATAAATCTCCTCTGACCGACAACTCCTATTTTTTCCAACCACCGTAAAACTTGTATTATTTTTAATGTATGTATAGAGAAACCGAACTTTTATACTTGTTTTGAATTTGGACAATTAATTTAACAATTGTTTTTTAGTTGAATTCGGAGTACCTGAGCAATGGTTGTACTACTCAAATATTAAATTTGAAGCAATAGTTTTTATACGATTTATTAAGTTATTAATTAACTTTATCCATAATGTTTAAAATCTATATATACCCACAACATTATTTTACCTCATTACATGTATTATTTTCAATTTATTGCCCATGCTATACATATTTTCTTTCTTGGAGCACACTAATTCAGTTCCTTGTAATTTAGGGTTTAGATTTTTTAGAGTTTAGACTAAAGGACTTGTTATGAAAATAAAAAAACTAAATATATAGTGCATTTTCTATACCTATTATTTCAACGGTCAGGGAAGATATATTTACACCTTCTATGGATGGAATTGAAGTTACTACCAAGCATAATTTTTCCCACACGAGTCGCGACTAATGAGTTGAACATTCCCTAGGTCCTGTCATTGGCTGCAAGATAGCAACACAAAGCAACTATATTTTACTACGATATTAGCGCCGTGTATCCATTTTACTTTCTATGCTTTAGTACCATCCACACTAATTATGCCGCTCATCTAGTAGATTTTATTTATCACCTTTTATTTTCATCATCACATGACAAAAATCACTATCCTTACAACTATATTAAACATTTTTCCATAGTACGTATTGTTTGTCGTGGTGGGTAATTTATATGCAAATTATGGGGGTTATTTTAATTCATATTTCATAATGGCGTAGTGGGTAAGTTATATGCAAATTTAGAGATTATTTTAATTCATATTATAATGGCACGGTGGATACCTTTTTAAAATAGATATATTTTTCTAATGCGCCTGGCGAAAATTAATGCGGATGTTTCAAAAAGAGTCTCCAATTAACAACAGTAAGATGCATGCAATGTGTGTGCACTAATTAAATAACGTGGTGGAGAAACAACATGCTTCCTTCCATTCCCTAAATGCATAACAATCGATGTGATGAGCCAGGCAGCCAGCCATATACTAGATGAATGGTGTTAATTATTGTGACTTAGCCGGCCATATTTAGCGCCCCATATATATAAAAAAATTAAAGCTACTAATGCATGCAGTACGTCCTGCTTCGTTCCAAACAAAAACAGTGAGTACCTTTTGTTCCGTTTGGACCATACTATCACGCAATCCGCCGATTGTTCCAAGCGTCCAATCGATTTGATCGATCGAGATCCCTATATATATATATCCGCACACTACGTACACACGCACGCGCGGTTTGCGACTGACACACCGCCGCGTCCAGCGTGGGGATATCACTGTCGTTAGGACTTGAGAGGTCATCACAAGAACCGTGATGCATGTGTGAAGCCACGGGGACCGAGCCAGCTAGCCAGGGATCTGACCGGCCGGAGGGCGTGTGATCGCTGCGCTCGATCTGCCTCTGCGCTGCGCTCTCATCGATCCCCTGTTGCATTATTGTCAGCTAGCACGCAGTAGCCGCTCGCTCAATCCATCCATCTCGATACGATCGATCGATTGATCTCCAGCCACGGATTATACGTATCCTTGTTGGCATCCAATTCCAAACCAATGGCACGCATGCATTGACGACGACACGAGCGCGCAAGGCGGGCCTGGCGATAGCTCCGTCCGAACAGTGCGTGGGGGCTTTGCTGCGTGATCGAGCTAGAGCAGCAAGGCCTGGCGCTATAGCTAGCTGCTAGGGCATGCTAGGAGCTAAGCTGCAGGCTGCAGGGCAGTTTCAGACGAGGGATCGACACGCAGCGAGAGAGATAGCTACGCATCCCGGAAAAAAACATGCCCTGGGCACGGCCGGCCGGGCATGCACAAGCACAATGCAAGGGCAGGGG
The DNA here is from genome assembly GCA_022530915.1 of Paspalum notatum. Classification (NCBI taxonomy): domain Eukaryota; kingdom Viridiplantae; phylum Streptophyta; class Magnoliopsida; order Poales; family Poaceae; genus Paspalum; species Paspalum notatum. Next base: position 6,546,283 of record CM039684.1, read on the forward strand.
GCCAGCGCGGGGCCGCGGGCAGCGAGAGGGCAGAGCACGCAGCTAGCGACCAAACCAAAGGTGGTGTGTGAGGTGACAAGATATCCTAGAATCTTCCTCCCCTCCTACCCTAAACCGGCATGCATGCGATCGCTTTAAAGCCCGGCCGGCCGCTCGCAGCGATGGCTGGGATCGAAAGATTTGCGTGATAGGGATCGTCGTCGGAGGGGGTAGGGCATGTGCATGATCACTACTGCTGCCGCCCGGCCGGGTAGCTGCAACTAGGGCATGGCGTTGATCGATGAGGAAGCTGCTGGTAATTGCGTGGTCGATCCCCGGTCGCCGTATATGTGTTGCATCGATGGATCGATCGATCTCAGTGGCAGCTACTAGCTAGCCGGTGGTGATCGGAATCGGCCGGATCGGAGTAAAAAGTGATCGACGACTGCGCCGGACGGCCGGCCGGGGCTCTGATCTGCAGTGGTGCCCGGCCGGCCGGACGGTGCGGCAGTAGTAGCACTGGCCGGCTTATACCATGGGAGTAAGCTGGGGCGAAGGGCGGAGGGTGGGCGCTTTTTCCTGGAAAGGAAACTGAGGATTCGTCACATCACCACGCGGGGTCGCAGTCGCCAACCTCCACCAGACAGCGACCTAGACGGCGGCCGGCCTCACTCCTCTTTATGGCCTTTGGCGCCCTTATCATCCGATCCCGGCCGGCCGGTCATCTCATCAGTGTCTCCTCTCTATCTCTGTCCATGCGTCTCTTTCTCTCGCACTGGAAGCCGGCGGGCCGGGAAAATGACCCAGCTAGCCGTCGATCTTGGCCTGGGTTGTGATCGATCTGAGAGTTGTAAGTTCTCACTGGCTGGCTCCCACGTACTTGTTGGTCACCTTTACGTACCCTATCTCTCCTCTCCTCCCCTCTCCTTTGTAGTATTAACAGTGTCGGTTCTACAGTCTACAATACTCACACTCACCCACTCTCTCATCATCCATCGAATTTCTCTCTCTCTCTCTCTCTCTCTCTCTCTCTCTCTCTCTCTCTCTCTGATATACACTACTACTAGCTACTAGCCAGTATAGTGTGATTGAATGCGTTTGTGCGTCAAACACGTGGGTCCCGAGCGGCAGGATGCGCGCATTTACCGCCTGGCCTGGCAGGTACTGACTGACTGCTGCTACTGCTGATGAGCGAGCGGGAGCTGGGAGGAGCAGACGCTGTGGCCGTCGTCGCGCACTGGGTGTCGCCACCCGGCCGGCTCGAGCTTTGGCGCATAAATGGCGCTCCCTGCGATCACCCAGCAGATTCTGTCCCTAATAACGCCGCGCATGCATCACGCGAATGCCAGTATCAAGCCGGCGCGCGGGGCCACATGACCGCCTGTGCCTGCGTGCGTGCATGCATGGCGTCTCGTCCGATCCATGGTGTGGTGTGTGCTAGCTAGTAGTGAGCCCTGCCTGCAGTGCAGGCCGTCCTCTCAATTAATCAAGCCGCTGGTGCCCTGGAGATAGAGCGAGCGCGCGATCGTGTTCGAGTTCGACGCGGCGCGGACTGCTGGACATCCCGCTGCGCTGCCGGGGCGGCACTGCATGCATGAGCCGCATCTATCCAAGTGAATCTGATCGTGCATCCACTGATGGGACGCGCGCGGCACGGCATGGAGCCATGGACCATGGATTATTATGCATGCGGCCGGCCTATAGCTCGATCGATCGATCGGCCTGCAGGCCCCATCAGCCCAGACCAGTTGTGCTGCTGCGGGCATGATATGATGCCATGAGTGACACACATATATATACGAGATTTCTGTATAGCAGCGCATGCCGATCGATCGAGCAGCGCATGCAGCGTATCTATGCAGTTCATGCTGCGTGCCCCCTCCCTCGCCTTCTCCCACATCAAATCAATCCATCTATCCTATAGCTGCTTTCCTTATCATATGTCACATAGATTGAAGGGAATGAACCTCGCTTCCGCCGTGTCATGCACAGATATATATGTCGGCAGAAGTAAGCAGGCCGGCCGGGTGATACCTTATTGTGCCGCGCAATCAGTGTCTAGCAAGGTTTGCAAATGCATGGCCGCCGGCCGCCGCCGCCGCCGCTGCCACAGTCCAGGAAATAGTACAAGGTTGTCCCCTTTGCGTGACTATATATAAACAGTCCAATTACTGGTAACCACATGCATGAACCAAGATTATTACTGGCCTGAGATTGATGCCGCGTGCATGCTGTAACTTAGCTGCACATTATGCAGTGCTTTAAAAATTACACTGTACATCTCAAGATCATGCATGAAATAATTGACCCATATATAATTAACACAATAACACTACTCCTTACTACTTAATTTTTTGTCTCCACATGTGAAACTGAGAGAGATGGGATATAGAGCCCGTCTAGCTCGCGCTCTGCAACGAGCAAATTTTTTTTGAGGAAAAAACGAGCAATTAGGGATCACGGGAAAAAAAATCAGGGACATCGCAGCGCAGGCATGCTTCGGACGTCGTCTTTTTCCAGCATGCATGCCTAGAAAGAAAACCGTTCGTCCTCGTCATGTTTGTGTCATGCATGAACAGTCACACCTAATGATCCTATCGACTCATATCGCGCCCACACATCCTCAATCATGATTGTAACAACATATGCATCGCACTTATCTTCTTGCTCTCTCATTTTCATCCTCTGATATAAAACATAAAAGGCAGGCCGGCCGGTCTCTGATGAGCTGAGCATAAAAAGCTGCCGCTAATTGGTGCTACGTCCTCGTGCAAAAACCCCTCAGAAAGGCCTGCCTAACCTCACTCCTCAGTCCTCACTAGCCTAGGGGCTGTAGCATGGAAGTGTGTTGACTGGACCAGCAACCCTGATTATCAGGCAAGGATTGATCTGCACATAGCTAGATTAATTGGTACAGTAGTATCAAACTCTTTTGATAATATAGCAAACATAACAGAGGTATTCCACGCAGATGCAAGTTTATTTCCCAACAGGAATCTGGATTCGTGCTATATGTTTTTCGAACCCCCACAATGCTTGGGAACTATGTATGTGATGCGTGTCATTAACTTTCATATGCCTGTGCTCATCGTCGGTGGCTTGGAATGTCTTATGCTATTTTGTCTTTTCCTGAAAAGAAAAAGTGGGCATATATGACTGTCAGTAAGCGCATTAAGAGTTGTCGATCTTGCAAGGACTTTTGTTAGCTGGGCGTTTGCTTCAGTCTAATCACAACAACCGTCGGATCCACTATGCTATTTTCTCTTTGCATAGTGAAACCAAATCAAATTAAGAAAGCTAGATCCTGTGAAAACGTTTTCACACATCTGGTTGCATTTGGCCTTACGCCAAATCCATATATATAGGAAATGGACCCAGTTTCACTCGAAGCCGAACACACCTTTTGCTGAAAACAACGGCTTAACCACATGTTAGACCTCTGGTACATATAAACTCTAGACAGGCCGCCATCCGATGCAAGCTGTTTCATTTGATGCCTGCATTCAGAATAAATGCATATGTATGCTAAAATAATAATTACACATGGAATATTAGAAATTTATATTAACTGGTCTATCAACATGCATGCTCTCTCGCATGTGCTAGAATCTTATGAGACATGTATGTTAAAAGTTGATAGATAAATTTGATAGTAACAGTTGGTAATTTCTAACATATATAGGCAACCCTCTAAAATCTACGTCTAGATTACCACATCTGCCCAATAGCAAAGATAATATGGAATAACCTTCTAAAAGATACATAATCTAAAACAATCCCTCAAATTTATACCTCACTTACCCATATTTACTATAATGATGTACAGTATAAAATAACTACATAAATTTATATCTAAATTACCCATATTTGCAATAACTAAAGATAACTGCTGTGGAAAAAAACAAATTTATTGTTTGATGCCATAGATGACCCTCCGGTATAATTCGACTAATTAATAACAAAAAGACCACCATATATCCATGAAAACCAAAAAGGATTCGACAGGACACATCAAAAATTGGTCAATCGACCGCCCTTTATTGGATCTAGCACAGCAATATACGTATCTGTTCATCAATCACACACGCACATAGGCCCTCGTACCCGACCACAGGGAGGCAGCAGTGGTGGTGGATCGATCAAAGGCGCGCGGTTGGATGGACGCGCTGCTCCAACCACGCGAACTAGGCCCCGAGATGCTAGGAGAGCAGGGTGACTGTTCCTTTCCCTTGAGATGTACACTTTACATGAGCCGAGGCCGAGAGATGGATATCACTATGCAGCAGGTTAGGCCGTGTGTGCATCTTATTGCTTGTCTCGACAAGATTTATGGTGTGCGGGCAGCCCGATGGCTCGACGCCGTGGTTGGTCTCGTGTGTACGGAGCCATGTGTGCGTGGGGCCCAGGCATTATTGCAGGAATAGAAACCCTACCCCATCATCTTCTCTCCCTCTCCCTCTTGGCTTGGGCCGTGCTCGCTCCACTTCTTCTTCTACCTCCGTCCCCTTCTTCCTCTTTGCCTTGCCTTATTAGTTCACAGCTTCTCGCATCACCACACAGCTAGCAGACGACGACGACGACAGGCCGGCGCTGCCTGCTCTCCGATCTCCAGCCGCCTCGTAGCACTAGTAGAGCTTTGCTTTAACACACCACCGCCCGCCCGCCACCTGCTGCTTCGTCCCGCCGGCCGCCGGCCAACAACCAAGCTAGCAAACCATGGATTTGGTTTCGCAGTCCGAGCACCTGTGCTACGTGCGCTGCACCTACTGCAACACCGTGCTCGCGGTAAACTCCTCGAGAAATCGGATCTGAGTGATATATAAACGCCGTGCATGGGCGAAGATCATGACACGAAAGTCTATAGGATGAATGTGATGATCGTGCCAGATATGGCATTTCTTTCACTCGTTGATTCTTTATGAGCTCAGACAAGTTTTCTGCTGGTTCCCATTTTTTTTTTCTTTTGGGTTTTTCTTCTTCTTGTTCTGTATGTATCCTTGCCTTTTATGGTGGTGCTAGTGCTTCTGCTGCTGCTGCTGCTACTAGTACTACCTCATTCACAGGGCCGGCGAACATTTAAATCCAGCTAGCCTTTGTTTCTTCTTGCCTTTGTGATTGGAGGCGCACAGTCACTAGCAATTGGGCTTGGGAAATGACTGATGTGCCATGCTTCCTTCGTGGTGTTTCATTGGCTCTTTCTTTGTGGAATATTCGGCTTAACACTGGTTCTCCTGATAGTGTCATGTTCCATCTTTCACTTCCATTATTCGTTTGGTGGTTCACAAGACTCCGTGTCTTTACATGCATGCTGAAGTTCAAATTGGACAAGAGTATTCTGTTCTTCTCTACTCCCCATCTCTGCCTTTTTGTACCTAGCTCCTTTGATTTCTTTCCTTGAGATTCCATTCTAGCTGATACTGCTTATTAGACAGTGCCATGCAAAGGAAGCTGATCTAAAGACAGGTTGTTCATTTGATTGCATGCATGCTGTGATTAATTTTGTGCTTCTTGGGTAGCTGCAGGTTGGGGTTCCATGCAAGAGGCTGATGGACACGGTGACTGTCAAGTGCGGCCACTGCAACAACCTCTCCTACCTCAGCCCACGGCCCCCGATGGTGCAGCCGCTCTCCCCGACTGATCACCCCTTGGGGACGTTTCAGGTGGATTGTTATTAGAACTCTTTAGTTACCCAAACATGTCTTCAGCATGTGCATCATGCAATGCATCGAGCTGTATTCATTCTTCTTTCTTTTCATCAATCTAGCCGTGTTTCTCTTATCTGAATATGCTGCCAGATTTTTTTTGGGAGGAAGGAAGATCAGATATAGACGATGTGAGAAATAGAAATAAATTGTTGCCCTGATGGGTGACAGGAATGGAGAGGTCAACAGATCAGTGGGGTTTTCTCATGAAATATGGCCATGCGTTTGTTTTGCTTTCAGTTGCATCCGTGTGCTCCTACTTTGATCTGTCTCTCTCTCTTTCTCTCTCTCTCTCTCTCTCTCTCTCTCAAAAGAATACTGTTTGCAAGGCAAGATTAAACAACGCTGGACAACAAAAGATTTCTTTTGTTCATCTCTGCGGCCTGGGAAAGACCTCGTCGCTGCAAAAGCAAGTTGAGCTTTTTTGAGGCGGCAGCAGCAGTAGCAGACTAGCAGCAGCAGCAGCACCTAGCTCTGCTGTGGCATTCATGCATGCATGGTTCTCCTATAACACATTTTATTTTGGAAATATAAACATTCATGAGTAGATTCGGTGACCAATTAAGTAAATAATAATTAGGAAATGATTTCATGATGCATTGCTAGCACCGTGATATCTTGAAGCGCTGGGACCTAACCTTGATTTCTATGCTTCCATTTTTTAGTGTCAGGGACCCTGCAATGACTGCAGGAGGAACCCACCGTTGCCACTGGCCTCGCCGACATCTGCTGAGGCCAGCCCGAGAATGCCCTTCGTTGTCAAACGTAAGTAGTAGTGGCAAGAAGCACCCCTTCTTCCTTGTTTTTGTTTCTTTCTGTTCTTATGTTTTTTTTACTTTCTTCTCAAAACTCGATCTATCTTTATGTTAGATGATGTGATAACTTGTGATGAGCAGCATCAAGGTTGTTCATGTGCTCAATGCATTTGTTTCCTTTTTGTTTGCAGCCCCAGAGAAGAAGCACCGCCTCCCATCTGCTTACAATCGCTTCATGAGGTGAGGAAACATTTTTCTCTTTTACTTTTAGGTTGTTAGTCAAATGCATGGTCTCAAACAAATTACATGTGATCTCATACGCGGTCTTGTGTCTTTTTTTAGTACAGATCTCTCTGTCATTTTTAAATTTGACTAATTTTGAAATAGGGTTTCCCCCATTATGGATACTTCTCCCCTTACACTTTTCCTAACATAGATAATCATTTCGTAACTAGGCTTGCCAAGTCTTTACGATATAATCCTGCAATATATAAAAGTGACACAATTGCATCTACACAGGTCTGGATCTTTTCCACCAGTCAACAAAGTAGGACTACAGTAACCAGTAGATCATATGTATAGTTCACACATGTTATTTTTTGTTCTTTCACACGTGGTATCTACCATATTGCATCATTACTAGGTCGGTACTGAATAATCTCTCCCATCTCATCCCCCTCCTCTCTCTAAAATCTTGAAGAAACTGTGCAGTGCAACCATTTTAGTTCGAACAAAGATCTTATTTTATTAAAAATTGGCCCAGATTCTAGAAACGACGGGTTTTGTAATTATTTTATTTTATTTGCACGAAACCATTATCATTTAGCCATTCTGCTGCCACTTTCCAGTATTTTCGAGATAAGTTTTTTGACCAAGCTCGAGCAGTATATTAGTCTAGCCAGGTAATAATCGCCCATGACTTTTCCAAGATTACAACCGTTAGGATCTATAGCAAACAAATGCAGATAATGGCTCTCTAGCTCTGTATATATAATGGGTCTGCATTATTCTCTGCAACGCACAAGGTAAATTTTTTAGAACAATCTGTCCAATGACGTCATGTGTAAGCAAACATAAAAGAATGGGACGACAGAAGGTACACAGCATTTTTTTTATTTCTTCACAACAATCTCACTCTTTTAACAAAAGATACTGATTCATTCGTTGGGAAAAAAAAACAAAAGATACGGATTTCTAGTGTTGGGAAGGAATAAAAGGGCAAGAAAGCAGACTATGCTCATTTTTTCGCTCCATATATTTTACGTATTCAACACAAGATAAAGATTATGAAAACATTTCACCTGAGATTGCGTTGCATTAACATTCGTTTTGGGTCTTCGACTTATCTAATTTTATATTTCATTGAGTATTCTATGAGGTAGTAGTATATTTGATTCTTCGAGAAAATAACATTAATTAAGAATACTTCTCACAAACCAAATTGCATACAACATTTGTAAGAACAACCGAAATGACACATTGAAAAGAAAGGACTGAATGATGTTTCATCTGAGTTCCCAGCAGACTCAATTGCTGAAAAAAGCTAATTTGCATGTACATACTTAATGTGATATTGATGCATGTTGGCCAATTCGCATGTTCCAAATGTGTAGTTTCACCACTCACTTATTGGTCTACATATACAGTTAGTTTTGCAATTTATAATAAGTTTATTATTTATCAACACAATTAATTACTATGTCTAGATTGATGCACCATTTCTTTTGCAAGGCATGCACACATTCCAAGATTTGGTCTTGTTAATATTTGGCCAACAATTATCCTAAGAATTTAGTACCACTATATTGGATCCGTATTTGAAAGTGCTTTTATATATAAGAGGAACTAATGATCAAAGTGTGATCTGTATAAACCAGTGCTGCTTGCGGGAACTACAGTGTCACACATCATATATAGTGAATATTTTCTTCTGTCACATAAACATATATCCGCATCTCTGTTGAGTATCCGTCAAAAAAAAGTGTGATTCGCACCCTACATTGTGTAATGGTGAGAGTTATGATACTAATACTGTTACATTATTGTGCACTACTCTAGGATTATAAAAAAAATAAAATATTTATAGAATATATATACTTTCCGTTTTGCTTAAGAGTGATGAACCATTTCCCTTTTGTGAAAGAAAATAGGACACTCTTAATTTTTCTCACTATATTACCGTTTGCATTTCATGTGGCAGGGAGGAGATTCAGCGCATCAAAGCTGCGAAGCCAGATATCCCTCACAGGGAGGCCTTCAGCATGGCTGCCAAGAATGTAAGATTATTGGTGGTCAGTTAAGATGGCTGCCTTGCTATACATTTAGAGTTGAAAACATTTTTACATGATTCTATTCTCTCCATATATGACGTTCTATGCATATATGTATATATAGTGGGCGAAGTGTGACCCGCGCTGCTCGACCACCGTCTCTACTGCCACTTCCAACAGCGCTCCTGAGCCTAGGGTGCCCGCTCCTCAGGTAACTGAGATAGTGAGCAGATCGCTTTGATCTGGAAGTATACATATACATTTATATATAGACATCGAGATTCGTAAATGTTGCATATTTCTTAACTACGCGTAACGTTGCTCTTGGATCAGGAGAGGGCCAAGGAGCAAGTCATTGAGAGCTTCGACATCTTCAAGCAGATTGAGCGCAGCATCTAGAGATCGATCGACGGTGCAGTAGCCCAGGATTGAGAGTATCATCGGATAACCTATTCCATATCATCGCCGTGTTATATATGCATGCATCCCCTTCCTCTACTCTACCAGTGTTACTGTTGCTATTCGTGTTGTTTGTTGGAGTGTACGCACCCTTTAATTAAGAACAGCTGCTACCCTATATAATATTTGCCGTCTTATTATTCCCTACACCATATGCATGGCTATGAATTATTATCCGCGCCTAGCTAGTATATATTACTATTATGAGCATTAATTTGTGTTTACGTAATTGTATGCAAGGAATGATCCACACAGAGCATTCAGTGCATATGTAGATGTCCTTTCTTTAGATCGTATGTGTAGTAGGTCCTTTCTTTAGATCATATGTGTACTAGGTCCTAAGCAATCAATTTCCTTGTTTTCTCTATTGCATGGACCCCTCAAGTAGGAGGGGAGACTTTAACTATTAAACCTTAATGTAAGGTTAAACATACTCTTTCCGTATTTAAATATAAGTAGCAGTTGATTTTTTTTCACAACTTAAATGTTCATACGTCTTATTTAAAAAACTTTATAAATTATTACTTTTTTGTTATGATTTGTTTTCATTGTAGAGAATTTGAGCATGACTTGTTTTCTTATACGTTTACATAAATTTTTTGAATAAGATGAATGATTGAAGTTGTGGAAAAAAATCAACCACGACTTATATTTAAATTCGAGGGAGTACATTTTTGTCTAACCACTAACAAAAATAACATGAGATTATTTGTAAAAAAAATGCTTCCGTAATACTTTTAGATTTTATACACATGCCATTATCTTAATTATGTTAGTAGGCAATCTAATGCCAAAGCAACACTTAATTATTATGATGACTTGAGTTGATTTTAGTTGGCAAATTAATCATGTTTACAAAAAAATGGTGCGGGCAAGCACCAACAACAAGAGATGTGCTAAACTTTTACTATTTCGTGGAGTGTTTATAAAATATCATATATGTTTTCCAACAATGGGCCAGTGCAAAGCGAGACCAACTTGGACACCTCCATGAGAATTTGGATCACAACAATTTCATCTAGAGTAAAACATTCATTGGATTGTTTAGTGCTTGTAAATCGCCCTGAGTCTTGAATCTCCATGAGGAAGTGAGCTTAGCTCAATTGGTTAGGTGGGAGGAGTGGCCATGCACCTGAACATCTAAGTTTGAGTCCTCTCCAACTCGAATTTTGGTGCTAATTTTTCTTAATGAAAAACCACCTAGTTCCTCCTAGGATGGTCACATTTTTTTTTTGAATCTCCATGTTTCCAAGTTACTTCTGTCCGGCGTGTGCATTTTCGACGTGGTTGATAATCTGTAGGGGGAAACCCCTCCAGTTCCCTTCAAAAAAATTCTTCGGCTACTTTTGTCTAGGGATAATCATTGGACCGTTCAATGCATGTAATTTATGCCGACATCGTCAGCAAACTTTTTATCACCAAACTATTCGGTGCATAGTATCACCAGGGCACCTGTAATGTACATCAAGGCTTTTTGCATGGATGATTTGGTTTTCTAGGTGATCTTTATGTCTTTACCTTGTGATATTTGATCACTCTTTTGACGTGTTTATTCTCTTATTAGTCTTAAATGAGTCTTAGATGTATTATGTGTTACAGTACAACATATATAGATTAGTTTTTGTACTTAGATTTTTATAATAGAATATCTTGCTGCTTGAGATGTATACTTGATTATTATGTAGTCTTTGATACGATTGCAAAAGTAGGTAATTTTAATATAAATTTACGGGTTTATTTTTATTACACTATCGGTCATAATAGCAATGGTGAACAATTTATATATAAATTAGAGGGGTTATTTGGTATTATCCATCATAATAGCAAATGTGAGCAATCAGGCATAAATTTAGATTGTTATTTCATATTTTCTTTCATACTGGCAAAATGGGTAATTAATATATAGTTTTGGGTGTTATTAATATTATTTTCATAATTAACCTGCCAATTGATGATCGGATGTTTCTGATTATTGTGAGAATTTATATGATTTTATTTTTTAATTGCATCTTGTGAGGATTAATAGAGAGGATCCAAAATGAGTGTCTAATTAGTAATAGTAAGATTAGGCATAATATCTCTGTTTTATGGAAAGGTTTCTAGCATCTTTATCAATAAAAGTTACATGATCATTTATTATGGTAAATTTGTAAATGGGAAAAATATGTGACAAAAAAATGAAGATAATTTGAAAATGGAAAAAAATCTACCAAAAGAAAAAGAAAAAAATTGCTTTCGGTGAGAATTGAACCCAAACTTTTCATAATGGCAGAGGCGGGTAATTACTTTGAAAATAGATCTAATGGCTATTAATATTTAAATCTGCCAATCGATGGTTGGATGTTTCTGATTATTGTGAGAATTTTTAAGATTTATCTTTTTTTTCTTAGTACGTCTCGTGACAATTAACGTGGAGGCTCCAAAAGAAGCCTCTAATTAGTAATATTTATTATGGTAAATTTGTAAATGGGAAAAATTTGACAAAAAATGAATGTAATTTGAAAATGAAAAAAAAGCTGCCAAAAAAAGAAAAGAATTGCTTTCAGTGAGAATTGAACTCAAAACCTTTCATAATGACAGAGGTGGGTAATTACTTTGAAAACAGATCTAATGGCTATTAATATTGCAATCTGCCAATTGATGGTCAGATGTTTCTGATTATTGTGAGAATTTCTAGGATTTATCTTTTTTCTTAGCGTGTCTCGTGAGAATTAACGTGGAGGCTCCAAAAGAAACCTCTAATTACTAATATTAAGATGGTCCACCAAAATCTCATAAAGCATGAGGCGTAGGGTTCATTTCACTTACATTTAATCATTGGACAAATTCATTGCAGCAGCTTAGAGAATGCTTAAAACGTTCTGCAAACACCTGGTTATCCATACACAGAGCGGTCGTAGTCATTGCTCGGTGGGAGGCTGGTATCTTTAGACTTGTGTATCTAAACATACTCTCTAGCTATATGCACCTCCACCAGCTATTCGAACCCATCCTCATTTTTGCATTGTTGCTCTGTGATGTGTATACACATGACCATGGATTTAAATAGCGCGCTATAGTGCCGCTATAGCGCCGCTATAGCGTTTTGAGGGGCATCACGCTAGGCTATCGTCATTTTTACCGCTATTTGCGCTACAGCCCGTTTAGCGCGCTTTAGCGGCGCTAAATGGCTTAGCATAGCGGTGCAAATAGCAGCGCTATTTCTATTTTTCTCGATGGGCCAAAATCTGAGCCATTCAGCCCACGTAGCCCACTAAAAACCCTAGGATGCTTCCTTATGCATCGATCTAGTGGCACTGTGCCACATCTCCCAGTGTGTCCCTCGACCTCGACGCAACAGAAGATGATGATCACGATGTTGACATGGATGAGACCCTACGTGACCATTCTTCTGATTCAGATCACTCTATGTCTGAAGAGTAGATTGATCTTGCAGCCTTCAGCTTTTGTGTTGCAGTATTACAATGATATATATTTCTTTTATGGACTTACCACTTAAGCATTTAGTATTCAATGTGATGCACTTATGTTCTATATTTTGTGCTTGTGGTATTGTCAACTTGTGATGGAACTTAAGTTGTCATCTGTTCCATTTAATTTTGCTTATGTTTATTGCTGATTTTTCTTTTTTTTTTGTTAAAAACGCTATTGGGTATAGCGCCGCTATAGCGTAGCGTTTGGAAAAACGATGTCGCTATTTGCCATAGCGCGCTATTTTAAACCATGCACATGACTCTCTCAGCAAGTCAGCATATATGCTTTCACGCCTTGTTAGCTTAATTATCTGGCAGCTCAAGCCTATCGCGCGCGGACTGCTGTACCAGTTTTTTCTGCTCCTACGATCTCGTTTCTGGTTTGACAGAGCTAGTGAGACAAACGCAGTAGTGATTCTTCTGTGCCTCATCACCCAGATCATAATGTGCATGGATACCAGGCCGGTTTAATTTACGTGCAAGGCCAGTAGGACGACGGGGCAAGGTCATGTGCCCGCGGCCCCGCGCCTTGCTGCGAGCACCCGTGCCGTCACTTTTCAGGACAAGTCCGCCGGCAGCCGGGCGTGCCCCTGCCCCCGGTGCCGTGCAACGACGCCGGAGGAGGTCCGCGTCGCGACGGACGGCAACAGGAGACCACCGTACCCGCCCGTCCAACCACCCACGATCTCGTTTCGTCGCGATCGCGAGCCCTCGTCCCTCGGAGACGGAGAGAATTAGATCAGGACAGGACAGGACAGGAGCTGAGGACAGCTCGGCGGAAGAGCTGCCAATAGGCTAAGACGCCGCGGCCCACGGGCCAAGCGAGTCGAGTCCAGAAAACAGTGTCCGGACTCGTACGTGGGCCATGCGCGCGGTGATGCCCAAACTCTGTCCGGCTTTTTGACATGGCCCAGGGACATGACGTCGACGAGAGCGACGGCCCAGGGACCTCCTAATACACCGTGCCTCAGGGGCAAGTTCCGCAAATTCGGCCCAGAAACACGCGGCGGTGTTCGGAGTCCGGCGCGGGCGTTAGAGACAGCTGAGCAGGACACAACCGAACAGAACAGAGTCCAGAGTGGCAGGGTCCAGGGAGAACGGCGCCTGCCTACGCACCCGTTCGCCGGAGCCAGATGGATCGGACGGCGCGAGGCTGGGCTTCCCGTCCTCAAGTTTCGACCCAGAGACGATGAGTGTTTTTGCGCGCTTCTGAGGCAGTAGTAATCCAGTACAAACAGCAGGCCATTCCTCTGCTTGCAGCTTTGCGCCATGGAAGCCGTCAGTCACACACAAAACACCATACATATATAAAGGTTCCAAGTTTCGCACACTACAAGAACACCAGGTCTCAATCCAACCATTACAAATCACACGCGGTTGTCTGCGCGTCCAGGCGCGCACGCGCTGCCGTTTTACCAGCAGCGCAATACAATACATCAATACCTGCTCGATCAAGCCATTCCCCTCTTTCTCTTCATCGTTTGGGGAACTTCACACGCGAGCAGTTTTCATCAATACATAGAGGAGGGCCGGAAATGCGTCCTGCTCCTACAGCTGCAGGGTAGCATAGGTTCCTGCTAGTATAGTGCTAGGCCGGCCATGCATCAACTTATTTTAGTCATCTGATGATGAGCTCCTCATATCCACCCAGACCGGCCGGGGTCAGTTGGGTCCGTCAGGTCGTCGGTGTTCAGCTGGTCCATGTAGGCTTGTTGATGGTACCTTCATTTGCAGAGGACGGTCACTCATTAGAGAAGTTAAAAGAATAATGAATCAAAGCGTGTTATATATTAGAACGCTGGTTGTGATGTGCTGGGGTTCTTGTTCTACAAAGCATGCAGCTGTGATGATGGTGTCATGGGAGCTCGACTCTGATGATGAGATTGGGACTGCATAAGTTCAGATGGCAGTTGTGTCTTGGGCGCCACATGGGCATGGAACTGAATATGTTTACAGCATTCTGTGTTTTCCCCAATTCTCCAATCTATGTATAACCATTCATCGCCTGGAAAAACTTACCCAATCTGCATGGAAGGATCATTCTCCGGATGCTGAAGGAATCCCTGAAAAGGCTCAATAGCATTCCCACTAGCACCACTGTGCCCACCTTCCTCCCAGGAAACATGAAGCACATTCTCTGCACTGGTTTCTTGCAGCTGGCACTTGCAAGTTATAACCGATACAAAAATTTTCAGAAAAATTGCAACTGGAACACTAAGTTTATTCATGTTGAAATATATATCAGAACAGACACATGCAGCAAATCTTTTGGTTCAAAAAGTTGTTTCAGTTCCCATCAGCAACGGTAAGAAAACTTGGTGCGTTAACATCAAGGGACATTCACACAGAGAGATGCTTTAAGGTGATCGACGTTACCTTTTTCCTTAGGTCTTTGTTAAGGTCCTGCAATTCTTGTTCCTGCAAACCATCATTGTTAGCTCAATGTTATCAACTTTAATTTCAATTCAAGGAACAGAAATAGAATTAGACAAAAGGCAACTGAAACTCATCGTTATTACCTTACTTTTCAGATCAAAGAGCTGATCAAGTAACATTTGATTCTGCAAACATATCAACTCCTGTCATAAGCAAAGCCGAACAGTGTATGGAAATATATAAATTAAATATATGTTACTTGGGTATTCTACCTTTCTTGTCCTGATATGTTTCAAGGATATCTCTATTTGGTTCTCAAGCTGCTCAAGCTCCTTCATGCTAAGTGGACCCAGATCCTCACCAAGAATATTTCTATAAAAATATGGAATAGTACTACATTTCATACTCCATAAGCTCGTTAACAAGTTAACATGGATTAAATTTTCACCAAAATTTCGCGAATTCCGGCGATTCCAGTGGTGACGCAAAGAAAATCCAAAATTTAGTATAGAGCTATTGTGGTTTATTGTACTCTAGGTTCATTTCCTCTATTGTTTATGTTGTTCTTTTATCCTATAAATGCATAGCCATAAACATGCTAATAACTTGTTTCCCTAATTTTTTTAGAAAATCATTTTTTGAAGACTCTAAAAAACAGCGAAAATTCGAGAGATTGGCTGATTACAGAAAATTTTCAAAAAAAAAAAAATCCAAATCCCTGGCAATCGGTGCCATTTTGAAGTGACTACCTCTGTGTAGTTTGAAGAAATTCAACTCTGGTCTTCAACTTCAAATAATCCTGGTAGTTGACCTAGTTTTTGACAGGAGAAAGAGAACAAATGAAACAGAGCAAATCAAAGTGAGATCCTGCTTGGAGAAAGGGAAGCACAAAGTTCAGGACAGAACACAGATCATGTTTTCCAAACAAACGCAAATCTTCTACAAAAAGATGGCGTCCAGTTTGACAAAAAGGACAGCTGCAACTCTAAAGTTTGCAGATGCAGATAGGGATGCCTGCCCAGCCAAAATGATTGGGCAGGGCGTAGCATTGAAAATACACGCCTATTTATGAGCATATAATTTTTTACCTGGTGAATTATCATATAATGGTGAAATTAAGAAGTTTTTAGCATCTCGGTATTATTCATTCATGCAAAAAAACATTGTTTTGGAAAATCATAACATAATATTTATGAAAATCATAAATATAAAATATGCATGGAATTAAGTGATGACATGGACTCCATAATATTAAATTATGTATTTTAGTATGGGACAAAAAAAAGAATGCAACTGTTATTGCTCGGTTGTCAGGCATCACACTCAATACACAAAATGTACCAGCCCAATCTCTACTGAAAGCCCAATATGTAAGGTTGAACCCATCAGTTTGTCAGGCCTTAACGGCCTCACACCATTATCTGAGTTATACTCTATATTTATCATTTTTCTTCTTTGAGCTCTCATATTCATCTTTTTGTTTTTCTTCTTTCAGCCACCGCCACTCACCCAAATGCACACATGCCTAGCAAAGGGTTGACATGAAAGCACTAGCACATGTTTCACCACTGAAATGGGAATTGTGAGCACCTGCAACCGAAAATCTAGCTAGAATTCAAATCCGGATAGGGCACCATCCTTCTGGTTTTGTTTGGAAACTTGAAAACCCCTTCCAATCTATACAAGTTGAGAGGGTTTGTCCTTATTTCCCTTTAATACATATATTTTGAGTTTATTCCAATAAAGCCCTTACTATGATACTAACAACAAGCTAATATAGTAAGCTACTCTGGGAAAAAAACTTGGCAGTGATTCAAGTCACAACAAGACTGCACAATAGAACAAGTTCATATATTCATATGGCAGTGTAAGTGTGTGCATATACAAGCCTAGGACAATCTTGTATCTCTCTATATATAATTGCAGATAGACTACAATGATGAACAAGAATGTGTTGCATACCTCTTGGACGGTATAGAAAACTTCATGATGGAAAAGTAAACCAATTGTTGCGAATTAAAAAGAGATAAAGTTTGATACTAATTACTTTGAAAAAGACATGAACATAATCCCTTAACTGATGAGAAAGCGGTCTCTAATTAATTTGTTCTCTTGTTTTGTAACTATACGAAATTATAATATGTGTTGTGTCCTCACAAAAATGGATTAGAAATGCATTATATCGAAAAGGGATAGTAAAAGCTCATTAAGCTTACTTCACTGTCCAGTGGAGCTTTTACTTCCTGTGTGCTGAAGTTGGAGCTGCGGTATCTCTCAAGTGTTTTGTACATGCTGTTGACACAACAAAATTGAAGTGTTCAATGGATGGTTAATTGAACAGGAAAACTTTTAATTTATACCAAAAAAAAGAACAACAACAAAAGCATAAACATCCTTTCGTCTTAATAATGCTCCTTTTCTATACTGTTTGTTAGAGGAGTTTCGACAAAACAGACAGCATATAGCGGCAATAATGTTGTAATGTTCTTTTTTTTTTTTAAGAATATACTAATATTCTGTTTAGTCTGCAGGCGTGGACACCTCGGCACCATGATCTGATGAAAGGTACGTAAAAACATTTGCATTCAGTGATAATTGATAGAACAAAGATTCTTTGGTAATAATATCCCAAACACAATAAGCTTATGTTTGTGTTTTAGCACATTGAGCAAAGTATTTTAATAAAAGAACGAAAGTAGTTGCGACTCCAAATGTCAGCACGGCATAAAAATCTGTTAAATCAGTAAAGACGACGCAACACGTCTAATTTATATAAATTTGCTGTGCGTGCGTGGCTACACGCCAACAGCCGAGCTTATCTAATATTTATTCAGTTCCGATATTAGTTGTCCAAAAACTAGTGTTTTCATTTAATTTTGTAAAACTGTCCATACTGCCCCATCTAACTTTTCATGAAATTAGCCACATGCCCAATTATCCTTCAATCATTAACTTTCATTTTCTCAGACACACAGGAAACTGCATGTCGTCATTGTAGTAAAGGTACAACAATGCAACATTAGGCTATTACAGTGCCGGTACCATGACAGAATTAGTTTCTTTTGCACACATCTGCCCTTTGCAGTTTAAACTTCCAAGTAGCCCGTTAGTTAAAAACCAAGCCTCAGCGAATCAAGCTACAATTCGTTATTAGCTGTTCCCCTGTACATCTATGCTTGTGATTACGAGATGGGGAAAACTACAAGCTCCGGCCTATGAGTGAGAGTTTCGGTTGCAAATAGCCTTGCACAAAATAAATAAAGTTTTAAATAGTTATATTCATTTGGAAAGGTAGTGTTTGCAACTGATGAGGCTGATTTGCAAGGGTTTCATACCATGCCCTGCCACCATACCGTTTCTTAACCATCCTCTTGTTTTTACCAATCACAGAGGTAGAAAAATAGATTGCAGCCTTGTTAGACCCAAAAATGATCAAGGGAGACCACCACCTTGAGGTCTTATATCTAAATTTAGGTATGAACGCAACAGAGAATGTACTAAGTGATATTGTGTGCGTGTTTGTCCTACTATCGTATGGCCACTATGGTGCTATGCATATTAGTTATTAGGTAAACTTGTACTGCCTTTCCTTTTATATTATATTTATATCCATATGCAGATTTTAATAATGTATAGTTGATCCAAACATGCCCTTGTAACTAGTTAATGATAATCACCTATTTAATTCTCTAACTTTGGAGACAATACGACATCTTTCAGCACCTATCTATTGTACAAAACTAAAGTGTCAAAATTAATGCCCCCACAGCGACTATATTTGTGCCAAAGCATTTTAATCCCACGGTTTGCATGTAGTAAAAATTTGTAATTCAACGACCATGCATGATGATTGATAAGTAATTAAGCTGCTGATGATTGATAAGTAATTAAGTTACACCTCATATTCAAAATGAGTGCCAGCTCTGCCAAATTAACGAGGGGAATATCAATATCCATGCATACTAATGAGAGTGTGCTAACGAGAGGAACCTATTCAACACTGTGCATGAATGGGTACATGGATAACTATATATATAATTTAAAGAGACTTGTTAGGATGATTGGAAAGCACAATCAGTACTTTCTATAAAATCGAAAAGTACTGTTAGTACGTTTGGATTATTATGATCTAGAATTTATATTATTAAATAAAAAACATCAAGGATAATATTTTTTGGTACTGGTCTCACCTTCTTTTAGTATTTTTCCACTAATTAATATTTTTTTATTAGTACTTCCTATTTTTAAAGCCATTAGATCTTAATGAATGGAGGGCTCACATTAATGCCAATCATTGTAAGTAGTGGCTCATATCCTTGTCTATAAAGTCAGTAAAAGATATATAACGTATGGAAATTCCAAAATGATGACTCTTCCAAGTAAATTTATGCCAAGATTTCATGTCTAATACCCATTACTCTTTCATCTTTTTTAGAAAGGAACTTAGGGAACGTAATGATTCACCATGGATTTTTCTTTTGCATGAGTGATGGTAGTTGCACGTATCTAGCCTTATATGTGCTAAACAATATCTTGAAATATAATACTCAAAAGTATTCAGTAGTGAAAGAATCTAGCTAGTAAGTGTGCGTAAGAGGGTGGATTTTGTCATGACTAGTGAATAAACAAATACAGTGTGTCTATCCTAGAAGCTGAAGAAACAATCTAATTTGCACTACATCGGAAAACGAGATGTTTTGTAAGCCATGACAATTTAGAACAACGTACTTTATTTTAGAAATTGATTATGATGATACTAAAAAAACGTGTCTAAGCTAGAAGCTAAAGAAACAATCTAATTATATTTTGAGTTATATAGAAAACGAGATGTTTTGTAAGCCAAAATTATTTTCATAGGTTTCTAGGGCAGCCGACAAAAACAAGTTCATTTTCGTGCATAGGTGTAACGTCGGCAACTTCCTCTTCTCTCTCTCGTGTGGATGTAAACATGGTGGCCTCTTCTCTGTTGTCAAGGTGGCAAGGGGTACAGGCACAGCAGCGTGGGTGGAAGTGACATATAGCAACATCCACATGAGCACGACCATGTGCGGTGTTCAGCTTCACCTCGCCACCTCACCTTGAAATAATCTCATTCGCCGCCACCGAGGTGAGGACTGATTCACCCTTGTCCGAGCTCAATGCTTGAGGACAATCAAATGCAGGTCGAGACTCATTGAATCTAGAGTACATCGTCATCCAGTGGTGGATGTGGGGCCGCGGTAGGAGCAGCCCCCTCCATATTATGTTTTGATGGAAAAAATGTAGTTTTGTCAGCCATAGTGCCTTCAGTTATTTTTGTTGGATACAGGAATCCAAGGGAGATAAATTTACTTTAGTTAGAATTATTTCGTTGGCTGAAAGGTGGCAGAAATAGGGCTTCAGCCAATCAAAATAGTGATTTTTGTTAGAACACTGTGATTTTAGGCCGAACAAAAATATGTCATTTTCTTGAAGTGTTGACCCTTTCCTACTCCCCCAATTTGTACTGGTAGAACATTTACACTTTGTGTCCTAGTGGATAGAGGTCATTGCTTCAAATAGGTTTACTTGTAAAATATGAAAAAGGTAAAGACTGCTTAGAAAATTTCCAACATTGTGTACAGGCCTACTCCCTCCAAACATGAATGCATGGCAACTCAGGCAAGATACTTCCAAACTATTGAAATCTTGACTGTCAATAATTTCTAAATATTGCGTATGGAAAACATGAAATATAGAACATGTATAGATTTGTTTAGGAAAATATACTGGAACATGTGGCCCATAACTACACCATCACAATGATAGTTAGAACAGGTGCAACAACTCTTCACACTTACGAGATTTTTTTTTTAATTTACAAATACGACTTACAAAATTGGCCTAACTGCATAGATCTTCAAAGGTCCTGTCAAATTCCTATCATGTGTAGTGGATTATACAACGTTTTCACATGCTGATGACCTACCTACGCTTTGTACCTCCATAACAATACTTAGTTACAATACAATATATATATATATGCAAATGTGAAAATGTAATTATATGCATATACTGAGCATACGTATTTCCATAAAACACTAGTATTAATAGCTAAAATTATTATTTATATGTTCACCATTTGCCTTCTACTTTTTTTTTTACTTCTGTCCGCACTTTTACAACTGAACAAATTAACTCGATGTTTATATACACTCAGTATAAAAACGCTATATGTTTTAGGCATTCATAGTGTATATAAAATATAGTGTTGATCATGTTCTATGTTAAATATATTACAAAAACTATCTATACACATTATAGAAAAGTAATATTCAAAACTAATTTTCACATATGGGAATTTTCATTGTTTCTAAAGTAAATAAATATCAAACCTCTCTGATAGCAAATGTTTTGAAATTGACTAGAAATATTTTCTTTATGACTAGAGGTGGCGTAAATATCTTGTACTTCATCCAGTCAAAAGTTTTTAATGCCACTGACTTTTCATAGTCTTCGAGTTAAATGTTTGATTTCTATTTTTAATAAAGTAAATAAATAAATTTATGAGACTCTGAATTTGGTGTTCAAGCAAAACTATGTTTTTAAGTTTGAAACTAGCATTCTGATGTTTATTGACTGGTATTTTAAAAGTACAATTTAATCTTGTTCAAAAAAATATCAATTGTTTTTTTATTGGATGGAAGATTATATAAACGAATCATATATCAGCAAATAAAACCATAACATCCACCACTTTGGAGTCACGAGAAGGGGAAATTTATGTGAAAAAATGGTAAGAGAAAACCAGAACCATTATGACTGAACTGCAAACAAATATAACAATCTTTCATGCATAAGAAAAGGCAAGAAAAAGAAGGCACTATATATATTGCTACCACTTCCAGAAAAGCTGACAGACAAGAACTGTGCATCGGTTAAATGCACTGTGCATCGGTTTATGCAGCTTACGCACATGGATCAAAGCACTGACGTTCATACTCCATAATATTGCATGCGATGCTGTGAGCTGCTTGATATGACGTGTGAAGGAAAAGTTCAGTGCTTGGTGTTTTTTGTCAGTGGTTCGGCAGTGAGAGCAGTAATCAAGTGGATGGATCTACACGGGACTCAAGAAAGATGAGACAGCATTACGACTTAGGAGATCTCGAGCATCAGCTACCTAGCTTCCTCTCCAATGGAACAGTAACGAATGGAACAGTAGTATATAGAGCAACAGATGAGGGCTTTCACTGAAGCAGCTCTAGTGAACATGCCCATGACTGAACCGGCGCGCATGGATGACCTCAAGCGGCTAAGAATCAGCTCGTTTTTAACACAATATTAATTAGTTGGCGAAACAACGGGGGCACACAGTCCATCTGACCAACAAAAAGGGGGAAGAGGAAGGGAACACACATGCAGGCTGCAGCAGCAAAGAGAACTTGGGAGTGCATAACTAGATATGGAATGTTGTAATGCTAAAAGGGGAAGGAAGAAGGCAGTAAATGGACGGAAGCCTTTTTTACTCTTGCCTCATATAGCAAGAGAACTAGTTGAAAACACAAATCTTGTTTGAGGTACACAGGTCTACTATCCTTCAAGCTCACGAGATCTACCTTGGGAAGTGGAAGAACTGTATGCATGTATCATTGTAGTTGTGGAACCTATGTCATGTTAGATGAACTGTAAGCAAAATAAAGGACAGTAGTACTATATATAGTTCTGTTAGAGAAAATTAAAGGTCAATCCTTCATTCCCTTACTGCGTGCCATGCATAAGTATAGAGCACAATTAATAGAGGAAGATCTAGGTTTATGTGGCCAGATCTTGCTTACTGCGCAGTGAGCAAGATACGAGGTAAGTAAATAAACGATGAACCGTGAACGGCGCCAAGAAGGAAAACAAATCGGCCAAATTAAGAGATCAATGAGCTCGGTGAACATGAAATTCCGAATTAAACGAGGGTGACGAGCAGATAATAAAGAACGACCATGCATGAAACAAAGCCTCAGGAGCTAAAAAGAAGAGAGAGAAAGGTTTCCAAAGAGATAGATATACAAGATCTGCGAGCAAGCTGCAGATCTTAGCCCGTTCTTGCAAGCCCTAAACTAAGATCACACATAATAACAGACAAAAAAATTAAAAGCGATCCGGGGTGGTCAAGAAAACTGTGCAATAATCGAAAGCGAAAAGGGGAGTAAATAATAACCAAAAAAAGACCTAAAATAAAGTACGGTTTGCCCTCGTTTAATGATTGTTCATTTTAGGGATGCAGCACATGAGGGGATGCGTTGCGGATCGAGCAGATGTTGTAGGGCATGCAAGCAAATTAAAACAAGGAAGCGCTCGTGTACGTACGCACCATGAGGAGCTGGAGAACTCGAAGAGGCGGCCGCGGCCGGAGAAGATGATGAGCGCGACCTCGGCGTCGCACAGCAGCGAGAGCTCGTACGCCTTCTTGAGCAGCCCGTTCCGGCGCTTGGCGAACGTCACCTGCCGGCTGATCTTGTTCTCGATCCGCTTCAGCTCCACCTTCCCGCGACCCATCTTCTTCCTTCCTTGTCTCTCTCTTCTCCCTCTTTTCCTCTCTCTCGCTAAAGCTCTCTCCCTCTCTCTTCTCTCTCCACCGTATGTAGCTCACCGGCCGAGCGAGAGTCTCTGCTGGGTTGTTTCTTTTAAGCAGCTGCTCTTATTGCGTGATCGTACTGCCCTTGGGCGATGTCTTTTTTGGTGGCCTTTGGAGATTTTTCTTTCTCCCTCTCCCTTCGTCCACTCTCTCGAGATGCCTTTGCCGACCCGTACGGCTCTCTTACCCAGTCTCTCAAGTATCTATCGATCTGCTATCTACTTGGCTGGCAGTCAGGCAGGGACACCGTGATCTATCAGGCTGGTAGCGACCGATCAGCTCGCCCGCCAGCACCAGCAGGCGCTGTAGCTTTCCGCGAGGTGCATGGTGGGGGCCGGCGCGCGCCAGGCCAGGTCGAGGAGACGGGGCAGCTGCAGAGAGAGCCCTGCTGATCGATCGACGCGTGATGGCCGATTGATGTGCCGCCAGTTCGCCCGTACCGGCCGGCCTCTCCCTCCCTTGCAAACCGCAATAGTCTTCGCCGCGAGGAGTGGAGAGGAGATCCAGAGTGGCCGGCTGCCCGGAGAGAGAGCTCAGAGAGGGAGAGCCGGAGAGGGCATGCAATGCAATGCGCAATAAAGGGCGCCGTACGCGGGTGAGTCGGAGAGAGAGGGGGCAGCAGGAGAGGAGTGGGAGGTAGCAGCGGAGCAGAGCATGTCAGGAAGTGGGCGACGCGTGTCGATGCGCGTGCGGCTGGAGATGGAGTCGAGTCGGAACCGACAGCACTGACCCCATTGCCCCCGCTGCAGTGCTGCTCGCTCTACCGGTGTAGGTGTTCGGCTCTAGGGCTCGTAGGACTTCGGCTTTCTTTCCTGTCAGGGTTTTTCTTTTGGCTGCTCTCTGCTACAGTGCTCCCCCTTGTTTTTATCTAGGAAAAGAATTGCCATATTGCAACTCGCCTCGCCGGTTATTATGTTTCTCAGCACTTCAATTCAAAACGGCCGTGTGCCAAGTTTGAACCCTCCCATCCTGTCTGTGTGCTGTACAGCTTCGGTCCGTTGGATGCCTCTCTAGGCTGAATCTAATGGGACTCTTTATATGGATTCTCTAAACACTGTTTTGCGCTGTTTGACATAAATGGTGCGCTGTACACAGAGAGAGGGGTGGTTGGAATAGTGTTTAAAGAGTGGGGATAGAGAGTCCCATTGGACTCAGCCTAACAAATTTATTAGCGTCCATTTGGGTCTGACAGGCAACTCTAGCCAATGTTTCGTTGAATTCTCCTATGGAGAATGAAGCCGGTCTGAATTTCTTCTGATTAAATTTCAAAGTACTAGTACAATGGTTTTGCCATAGTTCATAGGTTATAATTCAGCCATTGCTTATCCCCCACAGGATTACTATATTAAATATCAACACTAATATATAAATCATTTTTGAGACACCACCCCTTTCATTTGCATAGGTGGAAAATTATATAGGTTGCTTGTACAGGTTATGAATTTCCTGTGGAATCCATTTTCACATGTGGTTTTCTTAAGGAATATGCTTGTGGGACGGGATGGTTTCTATCGGCAGATTTTTCTCAAGGGAAGACATGTAGAAACAATGGTTTCACAAGTGGATCTTAAAAAGTCTGCCTCCAAAAATTATTCTACCAATATAAACTGCATGTCGGTTTCTCTAGAAACCTTAATCCATTCTCACATCCACAGTCATAGATTCTCTACCAATCATCCATCCCACTCGCTACCTCTTCAGTCCTTGCCTCACACCGCCTCCTGAGCCCATCTCTGTCTATACCATTATCATTGTCCCAAGAAGTCAAGGATGTGGAACCATGGAGAAGGACATAGTGGCTACATATGGAGGAGGCCATGCCACAATGATATATGCTCCGGGCGCCGCCCTACCCCAAGTTCACACCACGCTGCCCCTAATTGATCATCGTTCATGGAAGATACACAGAGGGATGACTATTGGCAATAGAGGAGGGTTGAGTCTTTGTACCATTAGTGAATCAGTCCCGGTCCCCTCGTGTCAAAATCCTAGCCGCCATGTGTAAATATGGTCAACTCCAACATCCTATATTGTAAACCCATCTAAGGATATTCCATCTCTTCTCACAAAGAGAAAAAAAGTTAAGCGATGGCTTGCGGCCGGAGGCAATAGGGTGGAGAAAAATAAATGACTCGTGGAATAAAAGAGGTAGGACAGCTCGAGGATCCAAATTCTGCTTGGGTGTTATCGGGTTTAACTAAGGAAACCAAAAATATCAAAATCACTTTCAAGTGTGAAGTAATTACGTTACAAAGCAAATAGTAACTAAAGTACGCCGCCCGTCAACCGCCCTCCACCTTGTGTCCGCCACTGCCATCAGCCAATGAGCCGTCCCAAAGCTTCCTCCAACATACAGACCATAGGTAACACCAAAGCCCCCAAACCCTAACCCCTGATTCCGATTTCCAATTCAATTTGTAGTAGAAAATAGAAATCCTGTGATAGATGGATAATCCTGTGAATGAATACGTGCTTGCGGTGCCTCGCGGGAAAGTATACATATCTTTTCTTTGCGTAGGCGGGGTAAGTACTTGGTTGGACGCATTTGCTGTTGCATCAGTCTACCACAGGCCACAGTCCTAGATCCCCGAGCAACAGCTACCAGCTCGTGATTCGTGAAGTGGAGGTATCATTGGCGTGGCCGCACCAGCATATGGTGTCATGGCGTGCGCCAGCCAGACCCATGCGCAGGGGGGAAGTCGTGGAAGAGGGGGCAAAACCTAAAAAAACAAGCGCGAGGGCCCCAGCCAGAGACCCGCGACCCCATACGTGAACAGTGCGCAGCACTCGTCCACCCGCGCCTTAGGCTCCAAGGGCCGCGCAACAAATGACATTTGTACGCCATGCAACTACACGGCAATCATGGTCGCCTGTGAATCCATGACGGCACAGGGCTCGCTGCACTGCCCAAGCTCCATTTATTACAGCTTGCTTGCTTGCTTGCTCGTTTCCACGCATGGACAGGGAGGCAGTCAAGCAGCAATTCAGAGCAACAGGCAGGCCATATGAATGACGGGCTGTTTAGATAGATACACTACATGCATTTGTTTTATTTTAAACGGAATACAAAAAATACAGGCAGTGAATCAGGGAGGGAAATGGAGCACCAAGCATTAGAGTGAAATGATGTTGACTGAAAAAAGAAAGCGGCTGACGGGCAATCCCAGCACTCTTCCAAATCATGGTTGCTTTGGAGTGTTTGTACTGGTTTTACTCAAAATACAATTTTTCAAATGGAAGAACCAAAACTTTTTAAAATGTAAATCAGGATCTATCACTTTCAATGAAACCAGAGAGATTCAATTTGCTGGCTGCACTTTGGGCCTAGCGAATCTCTCCGTTTGCTATTGTCTTGACCTTGCAGACTCCAGCAGAGGTTGTGAACGGCACATCTTTGTAGCATGCCACGAGCTCGCCGTTGCTGTGCAGCTCGGCGGCCAACTTCTCCCACGTTTTGCTCTTACCGCTGAGGGAAGCCTCAGGCTCACCCGAGTACCCAGCAAAGATGACACGCTCCCCCACGGCAGCAGATTCGGGTGGCTCCACCAACTCAACCTTACAGCGAGGGCAAGCGTAATCAGAAATCATAATGACTGGTGCTGCATTACTGTGATGGTTTCCAATTTTAGGGCTTGAGATTTTGAGTAAAAAAGTTTATTCGAATTTAAGGCTAATAGAATAGATGCCTCACCTTCGTGTGGTCCTCGTTTGATGCAGCCAACACCATTGCATGTGATTTTATACCGCGCATTGCCACCGGTTTCAGATTGCAGAGTACACAAACTTTACGGTTCTGCAGATTCATAACAGATGTTAAGAAACCAGTGACACGGCATCAACAAGACAATATCTAGATAGAAGAGATGATGCTTAGGTAGAGCAACCTGCATTTCTTCAAGTGGTATGAATTTGACAAGCCCGCTGACCACTGTTCTTGGTGCGTCCTCTCCAACATCAATCTCCTCCACGTAAAGGGAATCAGCATCTGGATGCTTCTCTGCTTTTCTGATAAGCCCCACTCGAATATCCAATTTTGCAACAGAAATGTCGGCATCAGCTGCCTTTGACTTTGAACCACCAGATTGTTTCTTTTGTTCCTTTTTTGACCCTCCATCTGAAATGGCTTGACAGAAAATCATTCAGGTAGGAGCAAAAGCAATTTTAAAAAAAGTGGCAATCTGCCGACTGCCATGGAAACAGGCACTCAAATCATAGTTGCTTATGGAAACACAGGCACACAAATTACCAATGAAATGCATGGCAACAACGATTTTTCTGTTTGTACCCAAATGTGCAACAAAAAGAGCTGTTCTCCCTTATGATTCTAGCCAGCATAAGAAAAAAAAAAGAATGCCCAGATTATTACCAGCTATTTTTGTGCCCTTGAGTTGGTTAGCAACTTTGTTGGCTTCAGCATCAGCTGCCGCTTTTGAGTTTCTTTCAGATTGGCTGCCTGCATATTTTTCTCTAAGGAAGCCTACCTCTTCATCTTTCTGCATTCATATTAAGTTAAGATATGTAAAATTATGGTCAGGTGGTCAAAAAATTTAAAAAAAATGCAAAGACGCACCAATTCCTTGAATAGAGGTGCAGGCTTTCCTATTTTGTGACCTGCTGGTACAAAATCCCATGGAGTCTTTGCCTTTGCAATTTCTCCTTTTTCTTCACTGAATGACAGATTTTCTTCTGGAGACAAATTTAATTGACGTAATACCTTATAAAAAAGGAACAAGTCATGAGATTAACGAGGAAAAGAACATTAATCAAATTAAGTCAGACAGGATACATTGACACCTAGGATCATACTTCATCAGAAAAAGAGGGCATGAAAGGCTCCAGCAGGCAGGCAAGCAGATATACAAGGCCAAGTGAAGTTTTCAACACAATTGCACATGTTGCAGGGTCTTCCTTGTAAAGTTTCCAAAACTGGCTCTCCTACATTGATTAGCAAGAAAAGATAATTCAGAGTCACTACAGTCTACATGGAGAAAACAAAACAAAACAAAGGCAGAATAAGATTTACTTGTAGATACGCATTTCCTTCACTAGAAATGGCCATTGCAATCTTCAGTCCTTGTTTCAGTTTAACCTGTTATATTAATATGGCACAATTTTGTAACATCTAGCATTTTGCACGACTAAATAGATCGCTAGACATTAGAACTGTTCTGTGAATAATCAAAAATAACATACCTTTTCCATTGCATCAAGATATTGCTCAACCCATTTACCGGTTTTCTCTGCAAGCGACTTTGTTGATGAATGTGCGCTAGCATTGGGAGCATCAGGTACAATAGAGTCGTATCCAGCTCCTACAAAAAACTTTACAAAATGAACTTACACAGAATTATCAAATAAGAACAATGATGGATCACAGATGATTAATCCATCAATTGGTAATCCTCGTAGACAAAAGATGTCCGATTCAGACTGACTAACCAGCTGGTTTTGCAACAAAACTTAGCACACGATTGATGAAGTTCCCCAAGTTGTTCAGCAACTCGGTGTTCAATTTGGCTTGCAAATCAGCCCAAGTAAAGAGTGTATCTGATGCCTGAGTAAATCAGATCAAACATGTCGAACCAGAAATATCACAAACTTGAACATCAACTAAATAACGATCGTTACTGACCTCAGGGCGGTTCATAAGCAGGTAGTATCGCCATACTTCAGGAGGAATATTTGTATCTTTTGCGTCATTACCAAAGACTCCTATACCTTTGCTCTTGGAGAATTTTCCTACAGGTATAAGAATTAGCATGATATAGACATGTAATCATGTATAGCATGTACCATATATGCATTTACATCCGAATGCTTTTTATAATAAAGAAAAGGAAAAAATTTAAAAGAGCAGTCAACCGTAGTGAATCAGCCATGCTCCTATACAGTAGCGGTTTAAGTGGAACACTTGAATAATATTTATCATAACTAATAATGGTTTAATAGACATGTATAGTGCGAATGTATATGCATTTACATCAGAATCCTTTTTACGAAGGGCAACCAAAATTGAATCACACGGTGTACCATAGTGAAACTATGCACCTATGCAGTACACCATTTAAGAGAAACAACTCAAACCATATTTATGAGAAATAATGGCTAGATTGGTAGGCGGTAGCTCAGTACAAGTGTACTCTAGAAGATAAGGAGAAATACGTCTGAAGACAAGAGCCAGAACAGAGGGGAGAAAGACAAACTACAGATACTAATTGGACATATTAAGCAATATGTCGTATAAGCACCAATCCAGCTTCCACTGCTTTCTTGCAGGACAAGATCAACAGGTAAACAACAAAACAGAAAACTGATTCATATTCAGTAAACAAAGCACATTTGATTCTATCAAAAGACTAACATCTTCCAGAAGCAGAGAGAACCCACTCCAAGAAAATAAGTATCTAACAAATACTAATAACCCAAGCGAACTGAGAACGAACCAAGATTAGGTAAAAAATATGTAACCACCATATCATGTACCTGCTTCATAATTTAAATATTCAGTAACACTTATCGTCTTCATCATTGTCCACTTTTCACCAGTTCCAAGTAGTGTCGAAGGGAACATGATCTGAAAATTGTATATCAAATAAAAACATGAACCAAAAGGCCAACAGGCATAAAAAAGAAGTGGCAGTAGTCACAAGTACATCCATACATAAGAATGGATTTTTTTTTTTTTTTTGTTCCAAGTTACAGTGATGGAATCCAGGGTATAGTAGAACACCCATAACGATAAAAAGAATTAAATGTCATCAATTATAGAATGAAATTTAATAGACTGGTTGATCTTTCACATTAAGCTAGAAATTAGAATTTAATATGCATGTAAAGTTTTACTCCCGCCGTCCCAAATTATAAAGGGTTCTAGGCCTCTATTAGATTCATTCATTACTCCATGTATGTGTGTTCAGTATGTGTCTAGATTCATCAACATCCATATGAATGTGGACACATAAAAAGAGAGCTAGAACCCCTTACAATTTGGGACAGAGGAATATATGTTGAAAACAAACCAAACCGCACCCAAAGTACTACAACCCCTACTGTGCAATGATTTTTGTAGTTGTGATAAATTATGAAGCTACATTAAACATTATGGAAGGGCAAAATGATATCATTATTCAGACATCTTATCATGCAAAAATAATCTCAAGAGTTAAGAAAACTGCTGTAACATTATAATCATCTTACCGTGTGAAATGGCACATTATCTTTGCCCATAAACTGAAACAATTCTACATTATCAGGATTCTTCCACCACTTGTCCCAATCAGGTGTATAGGATGCAGTAATAGACACATAGCCGATAGGTGCATCAAACCAAACATAGAACACCTGAAAATAATCAGAATGAGGAAACTGGGTAAACAGGTAAATGCATAGATGTAAAATTTCTCTGTCCAAACCTTGTCTTTATACTTCTCGTGAGGTACAGGAACACCCCATTTAAGATCTCTGGTGATGCAGCGCGGTTTTAGCCCTTCCTTCAGCCATGCATTTGTTGCCTGAATAGCATTTTGACTCCACAAACCAGCTACTGAAGTTTCATTGATGTAGTTTACCAACTTATCTTTCAATAGAGGAAGCTCCAAGAATAAGTGATCTGTGTCACGAATATGTGGAGTATTCTTACAAACCTACACAGGAAGTCAGAAGCCAATAAGGTAGTTTATAATTCACATTTTTATGATTCACTATATGCTTAACTCAATTATGCTGATACAGACAAAAAATAGCAGTGCATAGTAAGTACAGTACATTCTTACCTTACACTTAGGGTCAATAAGTTCAGTTGGATTCAACAATGTACTGCATGTTTCACACTGATCTCCTCGTGCTGATGCATTGCAGACTTTGTTCGGGCATGTTCCTTCGACAAGCCTATCGGCTAAAAATTTTTGGCACGTATCACAGTAAAGCTGCAAAGCAGGTAAAATTGTATAACATAAACGACATTCAAAGATGAATATACATCACCAAGAATAAGTTATACCTGTTGCATTGTATTTTCAGTGAGCCATTTATTTTCCATCAATTTATGGAAAATAGCATGGCAGGCTTCTGTCTGCTCAGGAGAAGATGTCCGTCCAAACTTGTCAAATTTTATGTTAAACCACTTGTAAACTTCATTATGGATTGCATGGTACCTACATTTTTCAGAATGGGAAGCTTCCTGTGAAAACTGGTTTTTTACTTGTGTAATATATAAGCATGTTTCCGAGAAATGTATATAGCAGAGCACAACTGTAACTTTTACATGCAACTTACAAAAGAAAGTAAATACAGTGGATACTATAGAAGCCAATTCTTACAAGCATGGAAGATATATAATTGAAGGACAGTAAGATAATTGCAGCACTTTATTCATTCAACACCAGTGTTATCAAATCGTTCGATTAATTATGTAATCGGTCCTCTGCCACCGATTAGGCCCACCAAGGTGATTAGTTCAACTTGTTTTCAAATCATCGACTAATTGCGATTAATTGGGCAACTAGGGAGGGGACAACCAGATTCCTTGTTGGTGACTGGCTGGACTATGCACATGTGCTTTGAGATGAGGTTTTGGGCTGGCAATTTGGCCCGTTAAGGTTAGGATATATGCGCACAAGTCCACACAAGACACTAGACAGAGATCCTATGTCCTTGAGCTCATGCCATCGCATGTCCGCAATCAGCCACTCCACCCAACATCTGCCCTCACTACCACACCACCGTCGGATCCCTTCCTCTAGCTGGCTCTGCTACTGGGTACTAACTCCGCATCTGCCTAGCACCTATCCTCAAGCACCGTGAGATCCCGTCCATCAACTGCGACCAGTCACAGATCCATCCCAGATCCACTTTAGTGAAGAACCGCTGAATTCTGCGACTGGGTGACTGGGTCCTTTTTTCCTTCCTGAAGCGGAGTTCCTTCTCCGGCGATTAGTGTTTCTACTCCAGTCCTCCATGTATTGTTTGATTTGTACTCCATGACCTAACCCTGCCTTGCTGCTTTTCTTGCCTCTTGCTCTATTGCTTCTGATTCTGCTCCTGCTCTCTCCTTTCTGCTGCTTACATATACCTGGACTAGGATCAGTATTCAGGAGTTCTAGACAGTGACCAGGAAACTTCAGAAATGAAATCTCACAAGTGACCAGCTGACCATCAAATTTCACAATAATCTATTGTTTAGACCTCTAGTGCTTTTATACTCTTGCTGCTAGCTTCATAGTTCATACCATATACTCTAGTATATATCAGGTCCTGGTATAGACAGGACTAGGTCAACTAAACGAGCTGGACGATGACTAATCACAATTAGACAGCTAATTCATGCCTTGGCGACTAGGGTACATTAGACGGTTTAAAAACGTTGTTCAGCACTTCCAGATTTAACACACAAGAAAAATCACATAGATCAATAATAAATTTAACCAGACAGCCAACAACTCCATAAGGGTCCATTTGGATGTAGATATTCAAGCTAGTGAAAGTGAATTGGGTTCAATACCAAATCAGGTCAGTATTGTAAATAGTTTGCAATACCAAATTTGTTTGGATATAAAGGAATTGCTGATTAGAATCCAATTCTACCCAGTACAGAGGTCTCATCCAAACGGGGTATAAATCAAATCACCGAAGGCTTAATCAGTTGATGCCAACAAACAAACTGATATGAGAATCATCATTATATCATTTCCCTCTAAATCCCTGATTTAATAAGCTAGTAGCTCTCAGGCATCATAATAACTGCACATTAACTTCGGTGAACACTCCAACCACATACCACCAAAATTCTAAAACACGCACAAGGAGTTTCTAAGGAAGTATGCCACATACAGCAAGAATCTGTTAAAAATCACTCAATTCGCCAGATCGTCCTGAACCTAAAACCCCCCAAAAATCAGACAGCTCGAGGGCGACCCTATATAAAAATTAAAACCAACTCGATTCCTCTACAGCAATTCGGAAGCAACGAAAGGTGAGCAGGAACGAAGGCGCGCTTACTTGTCGCATATTTCCTTGGGCGTGCACTTCTCCTCCATGGCCTTCGTCTCGGTGGCGGTGCCGTATTCATCAGTCCCGCATATGTAGATCGCGTTGTAGCCCCGGAGCCGGCAGTATCGCGCGAACACGTCGGCGCTGAGCACACCTGAGAACACGGCCATCGAATTGAACCCCCAGCGTACGGCAAATAGCGAAGGGAGAGAAGCGGAGGAGAAATCTCGGGGGGAGGCGGATGCTCACAGCCGATGATGTTCCCGAGGTGGGGGACATTATTGACATACGGAAGTGCGCTGGTGATGAGTATATTCCGGCGGCCGGGGATCGGCAGCTTCGGCGGCGGCGGCGGGGGGGAGGACGCCATCGGGACAGAAGGGTTTAGGGCTAGGTGGGGACTGGACTGGGGAACCGCTCGCGTGTCTCATCTCAAGCCTAACGTGCTGGCCCTCTGGCTGCGGGGCCCGCCTGTCAGAAACGGCTCGAATCGTAAAGCACGGTTATGATCCGGGAGTTGGAATCGTAAAGCACCCTTTGATGATTCTGCCCCGGCCGCGGGCACAGGCGGTAGCCACTGGTCAGCTTCCCCGGCCCGACGGAGGCTCCGTCGCTCCGACACCTCGCGGACTCGCCGTAATACATGAATCCACCAATCCTACCTACATCGCTTCAGGAAAACCAAGGAATCAGATGCAAGTTAACAAGAGGTAGCTTCGTTTGTGGTGCTTCTTGGATTGCGTGCTTATCATGTCATCCAATGAATTTTGAGCATTTTAAGGACGGGAAACAAAATCGACGGTGAATATCTTCTGGTTGGATCCTTCTGTGTGAAATTAATCCTGATGTGTAACGCATTTTGGGGTGTTTGGTTTGAGGAATAATTTTTCACTCTTTATTTTTTTAACGGGATGAGTTAAGATCCATCGTCACATCATTTCTCACCGGCTAATAGTTAGTATTAGGATGGAGAGTGGGTTCATTCCACTAAATTCTATAGAACGAGTTGATCCATCACAACCCATTCCTAAAACCACTCTATTTGTGTTGGGAAGTGGAACCTGAAAATTTCGGACTCAGTTCAAATTTATGTGATTATTGTGTTTGAATTTACCAATATACCATCTGATAATTTTGTGTTGCTTTTTAGTTGATTAACTTTGTCCTTGAATTAAAAGCGTTCAAGTACAGAGGACTTTGAGCTTTAGATGAAAGTGTCCTCAACAAGGTACTGCTCACTTATCCTACTTGAAGAGCTTCGGTCTTCAGTACCTTCAAAAGCTGCTTAATGAACTCCATTTTATTCCTTGTGGAATTGAAAAAAAGAAAGGTCAAAGATAACAACAGAGCCTTTTGTGAAACTGAAACAACTAAAAAGATTAACTCTTCTTGTTATCATTATGAAAGTTATATAAGAAAAGTGCAGAGGAGTGAGCTGTAATCCTCTGAGCAAAATGGTTGTAGCGTCTATAGAGCACAAGCCTTTTTTCCCTTATGTGAGGCACTGATCAACTGATGTAACCTAGTGGTAGAGTGCATGTTTTGGTGGTTGAAGGGTACGAACTCAAGACCAGTCCTTCCTGAAACACGTATGTACTCCTTGTGTACTCTAGTTCTATATTTCTGTTTCTGTTACTTTAGACCACGATGTGTTGCTTCTTGAAAAAAATACTACAAAAAAATCAATATGGTAATAATAATACACAAAGGATTTTAAGAACCACGTTGCTGTAGCTTAACCTACAAATGATGGCACTGTCAAGCACCATTACTTTATAATCATGGGGCGCTCAGGAGATAAAGTCCATTTGCGCAATGGATTGAGAAAGAAAGATACGAGCAATTAACGCACCAGTACATCATGTTGTTTGGTTCGTGTCACATTACTAAAAGCGGAGTACATGTGTCCCTGATCCTATTAAGGACAGCACTGCACGAGCACCACTGCAGCTTGATCTACAAATTAACCTTCATGTGGGTTGTCACTTTTTTAATCCCTACAATAAAATTATGCCCATAGGCTCAAAGGAATGAAAAGGATATGCACCGAGACACTCAAAACATCACCACATCATGTGGGGTTAGATCCGTGTCCTTAATTCAGAAAAATCATGTTCATGATAAAAATATTCGCTCTAAACAAGCATGATTAGTGGGTTAATCTTGATCTGACTATTAACAACTAGCACTGATGTCGTGACATCCTGAGTCCTGACCTCCATGTGTTTCCAACAACCAATTCATGCATCATGATTATCTCAGTAGGTGGTAATAATGCGAGTATTCCTGGATAATCAATCATGAAGTAGTAGCAACCGATTTCATTCTACAGAATCAGCATGTTGGTTTCATTTTTTATGCCTTTACAGTCCGCCTACAAGAGATAGAGATAAAGGAGTCATCCTAGTGAGTGCCACTTTTTAAGCTAGAAATAGGCAGGTTACCATGGGAAAATGATTATTTCCTTTTTCCTTGGAAAAGAGAGGTGCTCTAGAGTGGTTAAGCTTATAAGCAAGAATACTTTTGTGCTAGCGCCATGAATATCGTTTTTTGCATAGATCTTATCAAGAGGTCCCACAATGATTTGATTTTTATAATGAGTAAAGGAAATATTATCCTATCTTGCAAACTTACTATAACAACAAAATATGCTCATAGGCTACTAACTACATAGTTAGCTCAATGACTATGTAAGGCATAGGCATAAGTTATTAGAAAGTCTTCTATGAGAGGCGACAAGAGGGCATCGCCGCTGAACCATCGTCCACCCCCCTCGTCAACGACCCCGAAATCTTTCACCATCATCCTAGCCAGTGATGGCAGCAAATGGCAAACCCAAACAACAGTGGCTCCATTCTGATCCTACCTTTCTCATCCTCCCTCCTAGCAATGGTCAATGGATTGGCATGTTTTGTGGTTAGTTAGCTTCTTGTTGATGGGGGCACTAGATCCATTTGCTAGCTATGCACCTTGGGTTTGATGGCGGTGGCACAACTATGGATCCGACAGATATTGCCACTTCTCACGCACATCAGCTTCCATTCTTGGTTGGTGCGTTTTAGTTGCTTGGGTTTGTGGCCATGGCGGTGGTACAACCAGTGACGACATGGCAAAGGTTCTCACTTCTCGGGCATGCAACATCTCACTCCGACAACCCCATTCACTTTGTTGAGAGATATAGGATAGGGTTTGGCGGGTTGTGTCTCCACACCACAATCTAGGGGGTGTCATTTTTTTGCAATTACATCTCTGGGGCATACGCGGAAAAAAAAACCAACTTGTTCTCACTATTGCCACCGAGTCATGTAGTTGCGGGCTAGGTGTTTAGGGACACCTACAAGAACCTTGCTTGCACTACTGTCTCACACCTCAAGGTTGTGCTCCTTTTTGCTAGTATAGGTCAGTTGCCTTCCGGCAAAACCTAGTTTAACTCACTTTTGTCATTGATTGTTCGAGCGACTCCTTCAACGTTCCTGATCTTCTTAGTTAAACAGATAAAGATAGTGTCTCTACTGTGGATGTTTCATTCTTAAAGGCATCGTTTTGAATTCCTCTCATGTGTTGCCTAGGTTAGCCTATTATTAGTTGTTGTTTGGTGCGCTATTCTTTATCTTTCTTCACGATGAGTGGTGACTTTGGTAGTTTTAAGTCGGCCATGGAGCTGAGTCGGTTCTCTTTTGATGTTTCCCTTCACTTCTCTTGATTTTTTCTTCTCTCTGTTGTCGCTGAAAACTACTCTTTATCAAGAAAAAACATGCTTTGCATATTCAAAAGGAAATAGAGTTATTGGAAAAGGGTAGAGACCTCTTCGAAGTCCTACAATTCATTTTATTGGAAGGAATCAGTAGAAGGGGAAACGGGAGTTTATAGATGAACAATTCCCACGGATCACTTTCCATGGGGAGGGATGGGAATTGAGTGGGAACTATGTTTGTTTAGAATATTAATACATCTCATCCATTCATCGGACTTAAAAACAACTTCTAACTAAACCTTGTTTCTTAATTCTCTGTACAAACCAAACAAAGAATTGAGGCTAAAAATCAATTTCACATCTTAATTTTCTCTATCAACTCTCACCACTAATTTCTCTTCCCTTCGTGATTAGTTGCCAGACGAGCTGAGTAGTAGATTGATTTGCCCAGACTTCACTAGAGTTTCAAGCTATATTGACTTCCCCGGCCGGCTAAGCTAGTTACCACCTTTTATCTTAGAAAAATATCTTTGCAGAAGACGTGCTCTTGAACCTGCCTCTTAAGAAAAAAAAATCATTTCCAAACTATATTGAGTTTTAAATCACCTGCAGTTACTATCTTTATCTCGGGAAATTATTTTTAAGTGCAAAATATGTGCATGAACTGACCCCTTCAAAAATAAAATACTTGCGTAGAGCCGTAGAGGCGGTAGAGCCATAGACTACTGATTTAGATTAACAGTAACGCACAGAAGGGGGTAAGGTTATTAGCACTTTGTTGGATCAAACTTTGCTAAGGGTTTAGTGTCCTGAATGCTCGAATTTTTCTACAAAGACAAGCAAAGCCTCCTCATCTTACCTTAAAAGACTTTATGCCAGCAAATCCGCGATGCTCTCCCCTCTGCCATGCCATTTGGAACCCTGGAGTTTATCCAATGATGAGTAATTTTGCGGCGAAGCAGACGACAAAGGGAAGGCTCCTTCCCTCGTCAACATCAGCAATGGGGCGTTTACACGCTTCAGTGTGCATCAATGTATCTCTATGGTTCCGCAGTGACGGTTACGAATGGCCGAATGGGCAGCTGCTTTTCCGTTGTGTTCTGATGATCAAGTGCGGTGCACTGTACAGTACTCAGATGAGCAACTTGGAAGGGGTCCTGTTGTCACTTTTAGTGCTCAGCTTAGCACTATCCATTGCCCAATCAACGCTGCATTTAACACATTGTCCTGTCACGTTATGTTCTTCTCAGAAAAGATTGGCCATCTCGCGATTAATCATATCCAGATTTTAACTGCTGGAGACCTTTTTGAAATATCTAACCAAGCCCATTAATTGCATCGGTTATGCCACACTTTGCCGACGTACGTACTCCTTCACGTCTGAATTCTAGCAGTAAAAGATGAAAACCAAAAAATCGTACAGTATATTCAAATTGTTATCTCCATGTCAAATTAATAGGCCTATTTTATTATGTTAGAACAAGACTTTGATTTACATTACTCTATTAGTATGACATTTATACGACACAATATCACAGTTATAAGTTATAAATATATATTTTCCCATATGAATCCAGTTATACTAATTTTATATTAAAACCATGTATTAATAAAAAAAATTTGGTTGAAGACTTGTCATAACAAAACAAACACATCTACTAATTTTAAAAGGAAGGAGTAAGAGTATCATACACACAGATCAGCATGCCAAGATGCATGTCTCGTCTCAACAGCTCTCTTTGCTTGGAGCAACTGTTTGTGTTTTGCCGCAACACGGTTCCAAGAAAAGGTCCACCCAAATCTGCGTCGCTCTCGTGCCAGGTCTGTGCTCTATGGGTGCCTATGGGACACGGCTCCATTTGTCACCTCGGCGCGGCCGGCCTCCGTGCCTTCTCTTCAACAGCACTCATCCCGCCGCCTCCACCTCCTCGGTCAATATCATCGCGTAAGCTAAGTGGGAACAATGGGGTATTCCTGAAGAAACCAGCAGCTAGCGCCATATAATCCCAACCACACCGCCTCCTTTGGATGTGCAGTTGTTCCGCGCGCCTCTACTTTTATTAGGTGAGAAGAGCAGAAAAGTGCTAATGCTGCTAGCTATATAGCAGCGAGAGGTATAGCTAGCTTCTGGCTGAGTCTTCAATTCCCTATAGCTTAGCATTGCTTGAGAGCGAGGAAGAGATGGGTAGCTTGGGAGAGGTTGATCATGTTAGCAAGGAGATGTTCCATGGCCATTCTGATCCCATCATTGACGAGCTCAACCGTCTGCAGAATCTCCTCAGAGGTTTGTTGTCTGTGTTTTTACATATGCATGCATATGATCGCTGTTAGACTGATCTCGGTGAACCCGTACGTCAGGCTACACTTTTCTTCCATACTCCACAATAATGCTGCATTGCTCAATAGTCGACATGAATCGTAGATAAATTTATGGCGATTCCAGTTACTATATGACCCAATCACACCACTACATATCGATTGTTCATAACCCAAGTACAATGAAACTATTATATATTTATGTGACATGGCCATGGAAATTTTGAGGAATTTGCATCGGTGCAACTACATATCTGCGCATGACATGGGTATGGAATTTTCGAGTGATTTACATCTTCATCTTGCTCGTTTGATCAGCTATCGATTTCAGAGCAGGAGATCCAGAGGAACATGCACCACGCAGCTCTTTTCCATTTATACAGTTTTTCCCTTTTATTTTCCTATAACTAGTACATCTGTAGTTCTGTACAGTTGTGACCAAGTCTTGCAGTTTGGTTGGAGTCTGAAAAGAACGCTTTCATCTCTGCAAAGGCTAATTAATTGAGCAAGTGCACAATTTTACTATAGTGCGTGACTGTATTAGGAAGAAAATATATAGGTAGAAACTTCTGACCTAGCTGATGGAGGATTGATCAAACTGCCTGATGCATCAGTGCGACTGCAGATGAATTCATCACCTAGCTAGTTTTACTCCAGGGAGAAGACTAATAAAATATGTTATTGCAAAAAATCATATGCCGTTTCAGCTGCCCCTGCACTGCACTTTCAATATCTATTGGAATTAACTTTGGTAGTGTTCTGAGCTAGTATGCTGCATGTGCATGCTGAAAATAACTTTGGACGAAGAAGAACGATGCCTGAATAGCTATTATGTTTCAGTAAAACAGGCAAATTTACTTTGGAAGCACCATTTTATCAACATACAAAAAAAAAGTACCTTGCCCACTTTAGATGCTTGACATTCTAGATTCTAGATAATTAATCAACTTTAATCAGATGAAACTACCTTTTCTACTGTACAAGAGGAAACACGAAGACTGGCACTGAGTGACCTCATTCTTGTAGTTTGGTGGAGAGATATGCTCACATTCTAAGTTATAGGTGTGACAAAAACCTTGGAAAACTTCAGTGTGTATATGTGTGGTTGGTAGGACGTCAAGGAATTGAACGGAGAATAAGCATACATGGTTGGTAGGGTGTCGATTAGCACCCATTTAAATTGGTCCTTGCTTTCCAATTAAATGTAACCTGAACTAAAGTTTTTAGCTAAGCTAGTTATCATCAAGAATCAGGACAGTTGGATTCAAAAAAAAAAAAAAATCAGGACAGTTACTTGTGTCCGTTGACAGTACATGAGGACAGGCCTACAGGGCCCTGGTGCCGCGACCTATATATGAGTTACACCGTTGATTCGTAAGGCAAATAGTTTTAGAAGTTTTTAAACTGCTATCGTCTCTAACCTTTTTTCTGTCGTAGTGGATTCGTCCATTTTCTTTTCTTAAATATTGTGCTGTGCCTGTGAGAAAGAATCACATGCCGCAAGTTACTGTTTTCTAATGGCACTACCATATTTTATTCAAATCTTTTGTTGTCACATGTCTCACTTAACCACTCCAGTTTTTCAAATTAATTCTCAATCACTCCGGAACGATGGTGAAAAAATTTTGTAAGCTTTAATCTAACTGGAGCTGGCTATGGCTAATCCTTTCAATGGTAAAGTGTCAACTGTCGAGTCTCCATAAGTTTTCGAAGAATATATTTTTCTAAAAAAAAGCTAATCTAGAAATATAAAAGGTGGTTGTCAAGTCCATTTGAGGCCTTGTTTGGGTACTCGTGGATTGGAGTGGATTAGTGTGAAATGGAAGGGATTGGAGAAAATTTTGAACTATTGTGGATTTAAACACACTTCAATTCCTCCAATCTACGTGTATTTCACCCAAATCCACATGTACCCAAACAAAGCCTGAAACTAAAAATTTAGAGTTTCATGCAGAAAAGGAGAGAGAGCTAGGTCATGCATACAGTGAAATCAAAGGCTTAAAGGTGACGGAAGCTCTGAAGGACAAGGCTATTGCTGAGGTAATTTGCTCAATGAGCTAATGTCCAACTTGATTTTTTACCCTTTTTCTGAAAAGGGTGCCAAGAGTTCTTATCATTCATTAAAGGAGAGGGATATTGTTTAAAAAAATTAAACCAGCCACCAAGGTGTGGACACTCCATAAAAGGAAATGCTAGACACGTATGAACCATCGCATCACAGAAATCTTGGGCCTCGCCGTGGACCAATAAAACACCTGGCTATACTCTGTTGCCAACCCTTTTGCTTGAGTTGTTTTGCATCGTCCATAGCAAGTTACTCCTAACTACTTCCACTTTCCACTGTAAAGTGGATGCAACTGCGGATAATGACGCCTACTCCTTTACTTTATTGACATTATTACTTCATGTTTTGAAGCTGAGCAAGGAGCTGAA
Organism: Paspalum notatum; assembly: GCA_022530915.1. Classification (NCBI taxonomy): domain Eukaryota; kingdom Viridiplantae; phylum Streptophyta; class Magnoliopsida; order Poales; family Poaceae; genus Paspalum; species Paspalum notatum. The sequence goes on from CM039684.1 coordinate 6,588,314, forward strand.
GAAACAGGACGAAAAGATGAGAGGTTTGGAGAAGCAGCTCGAGCAGAAGGTTGATTATGGCCTGATTGGTTCGTGGCCTTCCTTGGCCAAGCCAAGATTTGGCCACGATTTGATTATATTTGATTCTAAATTAAAATTTAACTAAACAATATAATTTTTATCTATACGATTCATTTAGCTATGTCTAAACCATATAAATAAGTAATTTATTGTTTCGTTAAATTTTAATTTAAAGTTAAATATAGTCAAACCGTAGCTAAATTTCGGCCTGGCCACTGAAGGCCTTAAACCAATCAGGCAATCCTTCATTTTTGGCTTCAATATTTTTCTCGCATAGAAACTATTTCCCATTGAGTCATTGTTGTAAGAAGTCTATTTGATCTTGCAGAATTTAGATGTGAAAAGATTAAGTAATGAGCGTAAAGAAGCATTGTCTGCACAATTCGCTGCGGAGGCAACACTCAGAAGGATCCACTCTTCTCAAAAAGATGAGGAATCAGTTCCGTTCGACGCCATCATAGCTCCGTTGGAGTCAGACATAAGAAAGTATAGACATGAGGTAGTCAGAATACATATTTTGACTAATCACCATCAAAGCAACTAGCTAACTAGCTTCCATATAGTTTTCTTAATTAGACTGAAATTCTTGTGTATGGATGCTTTTTTGGTCACTAGATTGCAGTGCTCCAGGATGATAAGAAGGCGCTGGAAAGGCATCTGAAGTTGAAGGAGGTGGCGCTTGTTGAAGCAGGCAACATATTGCGCAGCGCACTCGAGAGGGCACTGATCGTAGAGGATGTTCAGAACCAGAACATTGAACTGAAGAAACAAATGGAGATATACCATGTATACCCCCATTCTTTTGTTGCACGGCAATCAAATCTCTCTGTGTGCACTCCGATATTGTGGAACTAATCCTTCTTTTCTAATAATACATCTGTAGGAAGAGAACAAATTGTTGGAGAAGGCTAACAGACAAAAGGTCCTGGAGGTCGAGAAGCTCACACACACCATCAGTGAGCTTGAAGAATCCATTCTCACGACCGGCGAGGTTGCCAATGCAGTGCGCTTCTATCAGAATCAGGCTAACAAACTGAATGTACGTGCAATGTTAATGTTCAAATAATTCATATGTTGGATTCCATCTGTTCTGGTTATTTATAAGATATCCAAATTTTCAGGAGGAAAAGAAAACTCTTCAGAGGGAGCTAGCTCGAGCCAAGGTTTATGTCAATCGTGTTGCATCGACGGCAGCGAATGAATGGAAAAATGACTCTGATAAGCTGATGCCTGTCAAGAGATGGCTGGAAGAACGAAGGCTCCTGCAGGTACCATGCTATATCATATTTGAAACGGTGGCCATTGGCGTATGGCCTTATACGAACAAGGTATTATTACGACTGTCTATGGTGAATTGAACGTTCAGCAAACATGCAGGGAGAGATACAGCGATTGCGTGACAAGATAACAATAGCAGAGAAATCTGCAAAGATCGAAGCCCAGCTTAATGTAAGAAATACAAAATAGCTAGAATTCTCGGTACTAAATAGGTATTTCAATGAATTTTACACCATCCAATTTCTAAAGTATTTTTTAAATTTTGGTTTGTTTTCTAGGATAAACTCAAAAGGAGGCTAAAGTCACTGGAAGAAGATATGAGAAATGAAGCATCCAACTCATCTACTAAGGAAATTAACAAACGAGTCACTCAAAGATCAACATCACAACCCAGACAACCCAACACATCCAGAGTGTCAACTCATCCATCCTCACCTGAAGTCGTTGATAGGTGGCCAAAATCTCAACCAAGGGCATCAATGGCAGGGAAAGTATTGAAGCAACCTAACCCAGAAATTGAACCTGCAGAGAAGACTAGGGTTGCTAAGCGATTCGATAGCCCAAGAGCGATAATGATTGCCGGTAAAGGAGAGCGTCCTGTGAAAAATCATATATGGGCATCAAGAAGAAAACTGGCGGCTGATGCTGAGAAAGAAAATAAAGAACAAAACCCAAATTTCAAAGCACATAAGAATTCTTCACGTTTGCAGGGGCATGGAAACACAAAATTATTTGATGGAAATGACGAATATGGAGTTCAATGTAGTGAAAATCAAGAAGTCATGGAAAATGAGAGAAATGCAAACAACTCCAATGCTGAAAGTAGCCCTTAGGACAACTGTACAAGTTGCGGTCTTGGCGGTCTCCTTTTGCATAAGGATACCTAATACAAGGGCAAATAAAATGATCGTATACAGGTAAATAAACATTCTCAGTTCACCAATATAATTGGTACTTCTAGGATAATTTCTTTACCCGTATAGTTTATTTTGGAACCTGATCGTCTTTTCTTCTTTAAGATCATGGAAGCTGAACATTTGCTTCCAAACATTTTTCATGGAACCATAATTTTGTCTGACATTGTCCATTTTTTTGTTTCATACAGATGCAACATGTGATTTTTTTTTAAAAGAGCGTGTGCACCCATCTACAGCTTGATCTGTTCCGTTTCAAAGATAGTTTGAACAACAAAACCGGCTGTGGTGTCGTCATATTGTGATCCAGTCTTGTTTGTTTGTTCTCATCTGTACATATAAGCTATACCTCAAAGTTTACAATTGTAATTTTGTACCTATTTTGGTTTTTTTTTTTTCAAAATAAGAGTTGTTGATGTAATGTAAGAAGTGAAAGGCACGGTGTCACACAGTCATCAAATCAACAAAACAAAATAAACATAATTTTTTTTATTTTCCAGCACAACACAATATAGCTGCAGGCATGTATAGAACGCTCTCTCATCCCTATAAACTCATGTGCATATACTCTACCATAAGGTTAGCATATTTTGATATCGACGAAGTCACGGTGTATTGTATGTCAAAAGAATAATTATCCAAAACACAAACATTTGCCGTGAGTCATAGGCTTGTTTTATTTGTATTACATTGAAACATATAAATTTGTTATGTAAACGGTACATATTAGATTATCATGAAAGTATCACCATTTTTCCATAAAAATCATTGTTGTACATTTAAGAAAGAACATGCTCAATTTTAGAGAGATTTACGGTGATTGGAAAAGGCATCAACGGTACTATCACTTTTTTATTTTTAATGACCTTTATGCCACTGTGGAATTAAAAATTACAAAATATATATGTACCATTTTCATCATTTTAGTATCAGACCCTCCTCTTTGATATTTTCTAGTGCAGGTCCCGTACCGTCTATTTTTAAACCGCTAGATCTCTATTGATGGACGACTCATATTTTTCTAACCACCGTAAAACTCGCCATCTTACCATGATGTTTCTTTAAAGAAAAACTGAACTGTCATAGCAATACAACCATCCATTCAATAATCAATAAGCACTCGTTCGGTTTGCCTGGTTTTGGAGGGGATTGGAGATGATTTAATCTCTTACTGGTCAAATTTGAATAGAAAAGAATTAAGTTCTCTTCAACCCCCTTAGATTTTTCTCTAACTGAACACACCCTAAAGCTGCCAACTTGCCATGATGTTTTTTTAAAGAAAAATTGAACCGTCGGCTCATAGCAGTATAGCACGATGGGCCTCACAATGCTCTTGGCCTTTTGGGCTCATGGCAAGCGTGAGCCCTACCGACTCTCTGCAGCTAGCCCATTATACCACGGCGCTCTTGTTTAGTTCGCTTCTCTCGCTCGCTTGCTCGGCCATGGCGGCTGCAACGGCCGCGGCCGCGGCCGCCGCCGTATCCCTTATCGTCTGCTACCTCCTCGTACACAAGAGCATACCTAACCTCCCGTGGGTTAGAACGGCTAGATCCTCCCGCGCGAGCGGCCGGAGGGCCCGGCGGAAGGGTCTCTTGGAGGCCATCGGCAACACACCCCTCATTCGCATCAACAGCCTCTCCGACGCCACAGGGTGCGAGGTACGCGCGTGAATTCGTACTAAAGGCTCTCCTCTTTGATGCTTTTAGAAAAGTTTGGATGTGGTAAATCGTATTGCTCTCCCTTGGGTTGCAGATTCTGGGGAAGGCCGAGTTCCTAAACCCGGGTGGCAGCGTGAAGGACCGCGCGGCGGTTAAGATTATCGAGGAGGTAATTTTTGCAATCCTGTTTAGAAGAAATATGCTACTGTAGTAGGGGAAGAACTGTAAAGTAGAGCTCGTGGCGTGAAGTTGCAGAATTGGAAAATTTGTATTTTGAGCATATAGACATCCATTGGTAGATTGAGTTGCCCCCTTTTGTTTCTGGTGCATCGCTCTCAACCTCATATGTCCAATTGAAAATGCCCTGCCCCCACTCATTTTAGTTGATTGGGTCATGATATCCTTGCTATTGGTAACTCATTGTTCTGCTATATTTACTCTTTGTCCTTTAACTTCGATGACAGTGGAACTTTTGTCATCCACAGGCTCTAGAATCTGGCGATCTCGTACGCGGTGGTATGGTAACAGAGGGTAGTGCTGGAAGCACAGCTATTAGCTTGGCTACTGTTGCTCCTGCTTATGGTTGTAAATGTCATGTTGTTATTCCTGATGATGCTGCCATTGAGAAGGTAGGGAAATTATAACCTTTCCAAGAATTTTATTTTGCTTCTTACAAAATTATATCTTGAGCATCTGGAACTGCTACTGGAGTTATCATTTAGCACAGCATGACCAATTGATGTGCTGAATTGTGTTAGATGCTTTACTTGATCATTTGTGTTAAGATTGTAAAATACTATTTGTGTAATTCCATATAAGGTTATTCGATTAGCAGTCAAGTCCTTTGTCTGTTGCTTTTCTCCTGTATATGCAATTAACTTAAGACATTTTTTCCAGTCTCAAATAATTGAGGCACTTGGAGCTACCGTCGAACGAGTGCGCCCTGTTTCGATCACTCACAGAGACCATTTTGTCAATATTGCCAGAAGAAGGGCTTTAGAAGCAAACAAATTAGCAGCAGCACAGAGAGAATCAAATGAGGAAGAAACTAACGATTTTACACATGCCAGATCTGAGATGCCGGATGACAAGTTAGCAGCTATGCAGGGAGAGTCAAACAAGATGGAGAATAATGATCCAGCAAATTTCAATGCTGAAATGCCGCTCAGTGGAAAATGTGATGCAAATTCTGATTCAAAGGGAGGTTTTTTTGCTGACCAGTTTGAGAATATAGCAAACTATCGAGCACATTATGAATGGACTGGTCCTGAGATATGGGAACAGACTAAAGGATCCCTGCATGCCTTCGTTGCCGCAGCTGGTACTGGTGGTACAATTGCTGGAGTCTCACGATATCTTAAGGTTAGATGCTTATTAATTTTTTTGTTTCATGTATTTTATCCCAGATAAACATCTCTTATGACTATGGTACCCCTTATACAGGAAAAGAACAGGAGCATCAAATGCTTTTTAATGGATCCACCCGGATCTGGTCTGTTCAATAAGGTTACTAGAGGGGTGATGTACACGAAAGAGGAGGCTGAGGGAAAACGGCTTAAGAACCCTTTTGATACTATCACTGAAGGAATAGGGATCAACAGGATAACTAAAAATTTCATGATGGCAGAACTGGATGGAGCTTATCGAGGATCAGATAGGGAAGCTGTTGAGATGTCAAGGTACATGCTCAGAGATTTGAAGTTTCTGTTAATGTTTAGAAGTTTTGATATGTAATTACAATGAGCATGCAGAAGTTAGCCCAGCATTACAGGATTTGTTTAGTATAATCTGTTAGCATATTAGACTAGACAATCTTTTCTTCTTTTATGGATTCCACACCTCTTCACCTGTTGCGTTCTGTCTTTATCTCATCATAATAATGGTATGGGTCATGCAAAGCTTCCCTGGAACTGTAATGCATCCTCCTATTAGTTTTGGATTTTTATTTTTTTTTTAGTTCTCATCATGTCTTATGCAGGACACCCCCCAACTTCAATGGAAGCCTTAATCGACTTTTGGATTAAGTATTTAGACACAATAATTAGTGTTATGCACGCCTCACATTTAAAATATTTGGAGCAATGAATGGAAGTCTAATTGCATATAGTTAACAGGCAGTTGCTTAATATTTCAACTTACAGAATTGAATGTGAAAATCCAGATTGTCTGACCTCAGTTTATTGTACTTGGAACATAACTTAGGTTCTTGCTGAGAAATGATGGGCTATTTGTAGGGAGCTCTTCAGCCATGAATTGTGTTGGAGCTGTAAGAGTTGCTCGAGATTTGGGTCCAGGGCATACAATTGTGACAATTCTCTGTGACAGTGGGATGAGGCATCTAAGCAAGTTCTTCAATGACCAGTATTTGGCTGATCACGGATTGGCACCAACAGCTACTGGCCTGGAATTTCTCGATAAATGAGTAAATTTCATGTGGAAATTTCAATTTCAGTGTAGTTTACACGCTCCCTTTTGTTGTGCTGAAACCTTGACAGAGGGTGAACAGTGAATAGGTCATAGCATGAAAATATGCCATACAGTAAGTGAGCCCTAATGGATGAAGCATTGATATATGTTAAGTGCTAATATGGTAGCCTAGTAGGCATTGCCATAATTAGGATGGGATAGCCATTATTTTGACTCCTGTTGTTTTGATATATTTATTGAGTCTATTGCCTGTAAAGAATGCTGCATTGAGCATATTTACTGCAAACAACTGCCATATATACATTTTTATATCAAAAATTATTTCAAGGAACACTTCAAACGTTTCGATCTGTTGTTTGTACATACGCTATGACATCACTCTGCTTAGGCTCTTCCAAACGCACAGAATCATGGACATCAAATAACCATGTACTTAGATTTTTCGCTGGCTCAGTATAGAGTTATAAAACAATACTATGTAGAAGGGAAAGCATCACAACAATACAATAAGGAGATGTAAGTGAGCTATACAAGCTGACCAGATTTTTGCTTAGTTGGAATCTTAGAGAAGAGAGGAAAGGGGAGAGAAGTGAGCTCTGCTACAGCTTGAGTTCCAAGAAATTCGGTGAGGGAATGAGAGGATAAAGGCATGCTATATATTAATGATGTAGTATGGGTGAGTTATTAGATAGTTGTAGATGGTATGGAGATAAGATAAAGCTAGCAGTTCCTCTATAATTAGCCATGCTCATTAATTGACTTGGGTACATGCTTTGGATGATTGGATCTGCAACAATTAATTGACTTGGGTATAGAAAGAAATGGCACCATAATACTATGCATTGGAGTGGGCAATGAAATGTTTTTATTAGAGAATAAGAAACTAACACAAGAACAAGCCCTACAGAAGGAAGGAAAAGAAAACGACGGGAAAAAAACAAAAAGACAAACTATAATGAGAAATCTAGCCATTCACTAATAAGTGGGAAATAACTCTTCTTTGCTCGATGCATAAGCATTGCAAAAATCATGCTTGAACTTGGCCTTGCAACCAACCATTCACTGTGGGGCTAAATTCGATTGAAAATCTAATCATTTCTTGCTATCCAGATGCTCCACGAGAGTAGGATAATTATTTCCATGAAAAAAGGGAACCACAAGGCTTTGAAATCTTGCAAAAATGAGATGTGGATTTGAAACTTGGGGGAAGGGATAGTGGAGAACATGATATCATACATTGGGATTGGGATTAAGCACATAGTTTACATTGGTCTGTTTTTTATATGTATGTACTCTCTTGGTGCTGCAGGATGGCATCAGATTGAACTGATCATAGCTGCAGCCCAGCATATGTTTCTCCCTCCAAATTAGTCCGTTGATCAAGTTTTCCTTCCCCATTTTCTTGTCAATATCTAGTGGCCTCTGGCCCGAGATGCAAATCTTCATTCACTTGAAGCGGAACAAATCTCTTAAGTCTTAAATGAGACTGTTGGTCTGTGTGCATTCGGATGAAACCAATTGAACGGGATCTTTAGAAACTACAAGGAAGCAATTGTGCATCTACCTTCATAAATCTGTTGAGGACGCTATAGTAGGACAAACCCGCAGATTACACAGAAAAATCCTATGTACGCCCAAAAATTAACCAGTTTACACAGTTACTAGTTCTGATGCTTTCTTCGCCTCCAGCCAGTGCTTGGCGGCGACGCTCGTTGTCAAGAACCAGCCGGCCTTGTCAGGTGCCTCATGGAACGGCGCATCAAGCTCCTTCAGATGCGCCTCGAACATGGCAGCCAGCCCTCTATCCGAGAACGAGTTCTTCCCCTGCCCCGTGTGGATCCCAAGCAACGGCGGCAGCCCCTCGCCGCCGCTTTGCAGTTCTGTGTACAGATCGTTCATCCAGATGTGCAGCGTGGTCAGTGCTGCACCGACGGAGAGGCCCCTGAGGTGCAGCGACCACTGCGTCTGGGTCCTCGTCTGGATGTTGGCATAGATGCCAAGCTGCTGCGCGGCGTCCAGGAGCGCGCAGGCCTTCTCCATCTGGTTCAGGTTCACGCACAGGTCCATCAGGCAGTTGCAGTAAGGCACCTTCACCACGCCACGGGCCCTGCTCAGTAGCTCACTGGCTGCTTCCCTGAAAGATTCAGGGGAGGCGCTTCTGTCCACCAGGAGCTTTACTAAGTCGCCAAGCTGGGCATTGCTCCTCTCAATGCAGTTGATCACCTTGCCCAGTTCATCTGCTGGTGTGTTCGCCGCCACGCTGAGAAGGCAGCCACAAAATCTGTCGTCGGGGCTGATGCCGAGGTCCTCGAGCATGCCAAATGACCTGACCACATCGTCAGTACGCCCTGCTTTGCCGTAGCATCGGATGAGGGAGGTCAGTACAAAGATGTTTGGCTTGAAGCCGGCCTCCACCATCTCATTCAGTATATCCTCTGCACCAATGACATTGGCAGTGGAAGAATACAGCGTTACCATCGATGAGTAGCTCCAGCTATCAGGCTTCGAACGGGCATCCACGGACGCCTTCATGTCCCTGAAAATCTCCTCAGCCTCGTCGACATAGCCAATGTCTGCGCACATGGACAGGAGTGCATTGTACAGCATCACATCAATGTCCATCTCCTCATCCTTCATCAGTCGGTACACGGCCATGGCATCCTCACCATAGCGCGCCCTGGTGTACGCATGCAGCAGGCAACAATAGGTTGCCCTGCTGGGCTGCACCTGCTGGTCAACCATCTCCCTGTGGATAGTCTTCACCACCCATGGCCGCATCGCGCGGCCCATGGCGTCCAAAATTGTGTTGTACACAACTAAGTTTGGCTTCACGCCGGCTGCCTTCATTTCCTCGAACACGTTGAGCGCGCCGTCGAAGTTGCCGCTGGTTGAGTGTACCTTGATCACCGTCGAGCAGATCACAGGGTCGAGCTGCCATTTCTCCGCGCGAGCGCGATCGTACATGCGGAGGGCCTCCTCGGCTTTCCCCGCGCGGCCGTACGCGTCGATGACCGCGGAGTACGTGAGCATGTCCGGCAAGCACCCGAACTCCGGCATCTTCTCGAACCACTCCACGGCCTTGCTGGGAAGGCCGCAGGCGCGCGCGCAGCTGATGATGGTCGAGAAGGTGGCGTTGTCGGGCTGCACGCCGTCCCGCAGCATCTCGCTCCAGAGCGCCTCGGTCTCGCTCCAGCGCCGCTGCTTGCGCAGCAGCTTGAGCACCACGTTGTAGAGGATGACCTTCTTCCGGACCTCGGCGTTCCGCAGGAACCAGCGGAGCGCCAGCACGGCAGTCTCCGTGCTGGCAGCGGCGGCCGTGTTGAGCACGATGACGGCGTCCTGCTCGGAAGGTGGCTCGGGGAAGGCGGCCTCAAGCGCGGCCGCCACGGCCGCCTCGGCGGGCTCGCACGCGCCGAGCTCCGCGGCGGCGGCGGCGAGACGTGCGCGGCGGCCGGACCCGGCACGCGCGCGGGCGACGCCGGCGGCGCGCGGGCTGTTGGGGTTGACCCAGAGGTACCTCGCATCGCTGCTGGGCCTTCCGCCATTCGAGCTGGAATCAGAGGGAGGCGCCGGGCCTTGGGGAGGCGGGTCCTGGACGGAGACGTGAGCGACGACAGCGGAGGAGGAATTCTTGGGGTGGAAGGAGGCGGAGATTGGCCGGTGAGGCCATGAGGGGAGTATGGAGGACGGCGAGCGGCACAGAGGCAGGGAAGCCATGAGATGGAGTGGATTGGGGCCGGTGGGAGTGGACGGGAGCGCGACGAGTGACGACGCAGCAGTACCTTTCTGACGGTCAGTGCTTGAGACCCATGTGTCAGTGAGTGCTGGGATGGAAGAGGGCGAGAGAAGAAAAGGAAAAAAGTAGAGATAGCCCCGAATCTATACAGGGGAGGATCCTTCACCCCCGAAACAAAAAAAATGGTATGAAATACACCCTAAACTATCTTAAACCGGATAGATCACCCCCTATGGTGGTTTTGGGGACTAGTTTGCTGACGTGGACACCAGTTTGCTGACTGGACAGGTTGTTTTGGTCTAAGCATGTCCACCGTGACGCTTCGCGCCCGTCCCTGTCACCCAGCGCCCCTCCGGTGCTCCTTGGCTGTTGCAGCCCCACCGCCGCCACTTCACGCCCGCGCCGCCCCTCCCACCATAGCTCCACACCCGCATCACCTCTCCCCACCGCCGCTCCATGCTCGTGTCGCCCTTCCCCGCTGGTGCTGCAGCTGGACGACTTCCTCCGCCTGACCGACGTGCACGGCAGCTTCCGAGAGGCGCTGGTCATGCTCGCTGCGCTCGCCGTGGCCGCCAGGGTGCCGCCCGTCGGCCTCCCCACCGTCGCGGGCGTGGAGCGGCGACGGGGAGGGGCAGCGGCAGCGCGGGCGTGGAGTGTCGGCGGAGGGGCTGCAGCAGCCGAGCGGCGCTAGGTGACGGGGACGGGGGCCAGGCGTCACGGTGGACAAGCTTGGACCAAAACAACGTGCCCAGTTAGCAAACCGGTGTCCACATCAGCAAACCGTCCCCAAAACCACCCTAAAGGGGTGATCTATCCGGTTTAGAATAGTTCAGGGTGTATTTCATATCATTTTTTTTGTTTGGGGTGTTAAATCCTTTTCCGTATAGTTTGGGGTATCTATACTTTTTCCGAGAAGAAAAGCCTTTCCCGCCGCTCCCCACCGGACCTGCAACTGCAAGCCGTGCCGCCCGCCCCGAATTCGCACACCAATCGACGGGGCGGCGCTGCCGCCAAACCCACCTCCGTCCTCCTCCCACTCCGACCCAATCGGCCACCGCTGAGCAGTTGCCTCTCCGCGCATAACCGCGCCACGAGCCCACGACTCACGCGCTCCCGTCCTCTCTCGGTTCCATCGCCGTGGCGGCGAGATCAGCGCCCGCTTCGCGCAATCGGGCATGCCCTACCGCCGCTTGCCATGCGATGCGGCCGCCTGCTTCGTGCTTCCGTGCGCGGGCGCCGTTGCGAGGAGGTGGATGGACCAGCCAGATGATGAATGGGTTTCAATCTGGTGGTGTATATGGTGTTGCCGTCAGCTTGCTCGATGGCGCGCGCCAGGTGTTCGATGAAATAGGCGCGGCGCATACCTCTCCCGAAGATCAATCGTGTTCTATATCTAACGCTGCTCCCTACTGGTCAACCCAGACTTCCGGAGTGTCAGGTAGGTGTTCCGTGAGTTTCTGATGATGCTGTGATCACATTCAATGTAAGGTTTCCAGCACACGATGGCCCACTTTCTCGAAACTTGTAATTCTATACGTTTGATCTTCCAAATTTTGGTGTGGGTACAATGCAATCAGTATGAAGTAGGACAACAGTTTCCACTGAGGTTAACTAAAGAAAATCCAGAGGCAGTTGTAGCTTTTGTTGGAATACAGATGGCTAAATATTTAAAACCCATAAACAAATTAGTTATTCCTCTATTGTCATGTGCCCTTTATTTTCCTGAAATTGGGGAAATTAACTATATAGATGCCTACTCCCAAGGATGATTATTTCTATCCGTTCATGTTCGGATGGATGTTGATAAGTCTACATATACAAAATACATTCATGGACAAATGAATGAATCTATTTGAAACCTAAAAGGAACTATAATTTGGGATGGAGGGGGTATCATATTAATCCTGTATGTTATAGCAACATTTTAGATTCAGTGCACAGGTCTGTAATAACATGTAAAGAAAACAAAGCTTGCAAGGAGCATTGAGGTTAAAATTCAACATTATTGATTTGGAACTTCGAGCAGTATCAGTAGGTACACATACTGCTGCTGGCTGCACTGTTATCTTACATGCATCATCTAGCATGATTCAGCTGTTACCCTTCTATTATTGATCTTCTCACGACCAAATAAAATAAATAAAAAGTAAAACCTAAACTGAATGTTTACACGAACTTCTTGATTTGGTACACTGTATACAACCTTTTCTTTAGGAAACAGATGGGGTCTCCCCTACCGATTAAGTGATCATTGAGCCACACCTTCCTGATTTTCTTTTGAAGTACTTGCAGTCTGTAGTATTATGTAAGAAAACTAACCAGCCACAGATTGCTTAAAACATTATCTGATTTGGAGATAACAAGCAACTTTGACTTGGAGATCTAGTGATCGATCAGACTTACGGAATGGTGTGTCCTTCCCGGCACAGTACACTATTAATGAGTAGAAGCACCTAAATTGGTAGGCGGATATTGTTTGGCCATTTTCAATTACTGACTCTCAGAAATTTAATTAACATAATAATAACAAGGGGATCTGTTTTGGTCTAAGCTCTAGCTCAGTTTTGTATGGTTTCTTTTACTTTCTTTACCTATATTATATATTTATTACCACTCATACTTTTTTAGCTCAAAAATAAAACAAAAATAACAACTAGGATTACTGGACAGTACAGTGAGTAGGAATAAGTAAGATTGTAAAAGGGAAGCTACGGATGGAACATGCCACTCAGGGTTATGGGCCATAGTCTGTGTCCTGGCTTCAACAGCACTTCAGGTGATTTTCTTCAACGACGATTGGCATCCCAAGGAGATAGAGTTGGTAAACTTCTAGTTCAATTCATATTTCCGTTTACCAGTGCTTAACAATTTTTCTTGTATTGGTACTTGAGGAATGCAGCTGAATGGTAGAAAACTAGACCCGCTTTAAGTCTGTACAGTATGTGGTCAGTATCCCACAAATGGATTTGCACAGGAGTTTTCTCCTGGATCACGATGAAGCTTTTCTTGTGTGTACTTTTGGAACGTAGAAGGTACTGTTTGTGCTGTAAGAAGGCGTTTCCTTATTTCTTGAAATAGTAATGTATATTCTTGGATTTTAATGAATTGCTTGGTATCTTCTTTGGAAAATCACATTTGCATCTCTTGGATTTTTGCATGTTAAATATGGAGTACCTTCCAAACCAACTCTTTCTGACGTTATGAAATATATTGAGAGCTGAAGTAACTCAAAGCTAGTAGCACTATTCTCTATGCGATCTTGCTATAATCATTTCAGTCACATCCAAGCATGAAGTCATGTTTATCATGAATATTGATTGCCACAAAGAGTGGGAAACATCATCACAAGCTCTGTACATCTTTAACTGCTCTCCTGGAAACAGAATGTCACCTCATTCAGGCAGTAATTTTCCCTTTTTCTTTCTTACATTGGTGATAATAGCTTTATAGCAGCCTGATACAATGAAGCATTCAATCATGTTACCTAATAATGTGTGCCATTCATCATCATTCTCAAACTTGGTGCTGGTGAACTCATTAGCACCTAAAAAATATCCCATCAAGTTGATATTATTCTTTTAAAACCCATTTAGTACTATTCAATGCAAAAAATGTTTTGGTTCTGGTTGTCATTCAGTTTTAGTCAGCTTTGCTCATGACTAAATGTGACCGCTTAAAGATTATAAAATCAGAAAAAGGTATTGGCTTGCCCAACTGGAGGTGTCATCTCCAATCTTGTGTTTGCAACCATTAAGCTATGCGAGTACCATTTTCCTTTTTCTATATTGTACTTGTGAGCAATATTGGCTAACTTTTGCGAGAAATGAGCAAATACCATGATACTGTCTACTATCTATCAGTTGTTTAGCATACATTTCGTAGTTTAATCTTTTGCAAGCTTCCATCTACACTGTTGCATGAGGTGCCAGGACCACAGTGGGCTTGAAAATAAAATTTTGAACTTCTATATTTTTTGCAAGCTTCATTTTCAACCTTTTGCAAGCAAGGTTTGTTATTGAAATAAAAGTTGTAAAAGGTTTACTTAGTTTAAAATCTGACAGAAGCTAAAATGTTTGAGTGCTGCATAACCCTCTTTCTTTAGGCGACAGAACTAGGAGGTAGGGATATGCAAGGGGAATAGAAAATATATGTGTGATGCGCACATTGGATTCCTGTTGATTGAGGGAATAAGGAACAAGGGGTCCAAGTTTTTTGGTGTCTTGCTATAAGGATGCATGATGCCTTGTCTGGACCATTGGCATATATCCACACAACACACATGTACATGCCTTGTTTGCTTGCCTGTCTGAGCAAGAACATTTGCCTGTGGCTGCTTTTGCATGCCTGTGAGGTCACAACCGTTGACCTCTCAATTTTGGACGATCACTACTTCTTCAATTCGGAATATATACAGTCAAATTAGGAGAGCGCTATTATGATAAAAGATGAGCATAAACTAGTTGCATACCAGGTTTGTCACTGTAGTGTGTTGATATGCATAGTGAAAGTCGTTGCTTCAACATCCCACTTAAAGCATCAGCATTGAACGATATATTTGCTGGTCCATCCGGATCCATACGGTAACTTTTCTGGTTTTCATTACCTTGCAATGCGACTTTAAGTGGTCATTTTAAGCTCAACACGCACCACTAGAAAGTTGATTCGAAGATGCGTGACTAGTAAGAATTGCATACCATGACATCTGGAGTTTAACATACTCATTGTTTCAGAGAAGTTAGTGGGTTACCATGACTTAAGTTTGAATTGACAGAAACATATCTTGTCACTGCACTAAGCTTTCACGTGATGTGTTTTCTTTAGTTTCTCTAACTCATGTTGGTTGGTACTTAACTAACCATTACTTGATTTTCTTGTGTGCATGTAGAACAGAACACCTGTCGCTGTAGAAGAGCTGCACTCGCATCGCATCAGTCATCCATTGGACAACACAGGGCTCCTGCGGTCCTGCCCTGTCAGGGTGGTGGTGACCATTATAGATTCATGTTGCTACTATGGTAAGCAGCTGTTAACTCTGACCTTAAAAGCACATACTTGATCTGTTTTGTTGCGAGATGAAGCTAGAACATAAGAGTTTTGGTGTCAGGAGACTGTGGGTTCCTTCTGCGCTACCTGTTTTTACATGCCCAGCTTTTTGTGTGTCCCTCGCAGAAGAACCAGGATTTAACTAGTGCACTCTGCCACCTGAGCCAAAGGCTGCCATCTTGTGTACAAGCATTTTACACTATGTACTGTCATCTTCCAGTGCGTTAAATTTGTGAAGCCCTTTCTTTTGAGGCTGACATGATGCATGACTCTTGCCTTAAACTTTGAATGTCGAAATTTCCCAGGTCTAATGCATACTCACTTTTAAATAAGTAAAGAAATGTACTACCTCCTCCCATTGATATATGACGTTTTTTAGTTCAATATATTAATGGGAGGAAGGAGTATCATTTACCTAAGATTGAATATAACTTTTCAATTCCCATTGCAACTTAGATTGTACTCTATCTGCCTGTATGCAAAGATAGGTGGTGCGCACCTATTCAGTCTGCTTATAGCTAGAATCGGTACTGATTGATTAAGCTATACATTCAGTACAGGATACAAATCTGTGTGGTTGCAATATTGGAGGAAATAAAGGCGCTATCTAGGCAAGGACCTATATCTGGTCTATGTGCAAAAGTCTAGCTCTAGTATAACATGGTGGTAGTACAGTTGCAGGACAGGTAGAAGGGACATATTGGCTAGTTAAAGGCTGCAATTTTGATCTATCCTTGGGAAACTGCTTGCGATGGCCTGATGGGAGGCCTGTGTCTGAATGTTGCCTCTAGTGTTTCTTTCTTTTCCTCACTTTGCTTTGAACCTTCACAGTTGTACCTGCTCTGGATTATCTCAAGGTATTGGTTGCATGTTTTACGTTGTATTTGGAGGCACAATATTGAAGGTGTTCATTTCATTGGTGATCTACTTAACAAAATGTTGCATGTCCAAACTCCAAAGAATAGTACAAAGGTTGCCTGCATGCAAGATAAAGGTGCTAGATTCTGTCCCAGAATTTTTTGAATTTTGCGAGCAGTTCGTATTTGCATGCTGGAGGGAGAAAACGACACATCCTGAAATTGCATTGGATCTGTCACCAACAATAGTGACAGGAACGACAGTGCAGCAGCAGAAACGGGAGCAGCAACGTCAAAAATGATAGCTTGGACATTAAACGCTTAAAAGCAGGACATTCATATGTATGATATCCTACTGAGACCACTTGCTTAAGGCAGGCAGGGTATTGGTCAGCTACAGAGCGACCCGTTGCATGGCTGGTAAACATCCAGTAACTCGGTAGCCATTTTCACCATACATGTACATGTACAGTTAAATAACCAACTGTTCTATGCGTTTTCTGGTCATCAATTTCCTATGGAGCGTTATTCACGTTTCTAGCATTCGTTTTTTTTTTCAGTTTTTACCCTTGTTTTTTCTAGGTGCGTGTGTTGTAATAGCACTGTTCCTTTTCTTCTCTAATTGTAGAATACAATGACATGCATTTCTCCTGCATGTTCTAAAATAAAACAACAGTTGTTCAGCCAGAGCTGCTAGCAGATCAAGCAATGCTCTCAGTACAGAAACGAGATCAGTGGCGATGATTCTTTTCTGGCAAACACTCTAAAATTCTGAACGTCAGGGTAAATACTTTAACTTATCTATTTCTACTCTAATGTTAAAGTTATTAAGGTGATTTATTCTGTCTTATCTCTCTAGCTTCATTTTGGAAAAACTCACATCAAGGACAAGCTCTCCGATCTTATCACTAGGCATTAGATAAGTTATCCTTTCAGCCCAACAGTGTGCTCATTAAGGGCGAAACTCTAGCTAGACAGCATCATGAATTCAGGATGCAGGAGCTCAGCGGCAGTGATCCCAGTTATATCATTATATGGCACTACTTTCATTTTTTTCTCAAAAAGGAAGCTTTATTAACTTTATATTCCATCTTTGCAGTCGATCAGACAATTTCAAATGCATCCTCATGGCAGTTTATGGCCCTACTTTCATATACCAACAGTGCAAACCTCATAACTAGGGGCAGCCTTTTCAGATCAGGTATTTTTTTTTTTCTGAACAGTTTTATCTGTCATTTCTCATGTGCCTAGTCTTTCTGAACTCCTTATCCCTTCTGCTCCCTCTTCTTATACTTACTTTCGTAGCCTTTCCTTGCTGCAAGTGTGTAGGGCCGATGAATTTTAAAAATACATAGTCGAACCTTTTGGATGTGGTCAACACTCCACATCTACTTTTCTGAAGATACTATCCTTTTCTTAAATCCAGAAGTCAACTGATAATTGTATATGTTTATCTTCAGGCGCAGATGTTCTTACCATATTATACTATAAAGCACGGCCTCATTGCCCATCCAAGCAGCAATAACCACATACATACTGTACCTACTTACAAGGTAAAACTTGTGGTCCTTCGGTTTCGCTTTTATCGATTTCATATGTCATAATGTATTCTTTTGTAGCTTACATAGTATACACACATGCAGACTGTGTTAGCAAAGAAAAATGAGAAAAATACTTCATAACACAAAAACAGATTGATTTCCATCCTCTCATCAAAGATATTGTTTTTGCATCAGTATGGGATATTAGTTCACTCGGGTGTTTGCGAAAGATATTTTGCCTACAATCTGTTTTGCATAGGACACTTGTATAGATTGAACAAGAAGCTTTATCTGATGAGTCTATTTTCTCTAGAGCCTAGAACATCCTTTATGTGGCATTGTTGCAAGTTCCATGAAATCTATAGTTAAGTACAAGTTGGCTAGTTGAAATGCGTTGGTTTCTTGTGCTGAATGATAAAATCCGAAACCCTAATTACATAATCTGAATGTATGATGTATCTATATATGCATGCAAACAAAAGGTTCAAAACTTTGATAAATGGAATTCTTTTGCATTGTGTCAGAAATAATAAGGCACGATCTCAGAATTCAGTGAAGAGTAAATCGCAGATATGAGAAAAAGGTAGGGACATCAGTTCTTGAGGCGATCCGCTAAAAGCAGCAGCGAAGAGGAAACAATTATAGATGCAAATCTAAGCTCACACCCTCCGGCCCAGTGGTCGCCGGCTGCTCACAAACAAACTGACCTTGTGGAGACAGCAGCAAAGAGGAAGAAGAAGAGGGCGACGCCAAAAGAGCACTCGAGGCGCTCGGCTCTTCTCTGCGGAGCACAGACAGCGCAACTGGCCGCCGCTCTCCAACTGGCGGCATGCTCGTGCTCCCGTTCCCAGCAGGCGGCCCCCTCCAGAGCCCAGCCATCTGCAGAGGGTTCCCATTGATCGGCTGAGTGATCGAACCAATCCCGCCATAGAGTTGCGGACCGATGGCGACAGCACCGCCGGCGCCTGGAGCTGTCATTGTCGGCCAAGAGGGATACAATGTCGCCACCGTGGCACCTGCCACGCCGAAGCGATGCTGCGGATAGCCGAGGAGGTGGTGGTGTGCGCCACCGGCCGCCGCCGCCGCAGCGGCCATCGCGGACTGCATCTGCACCCGTTTCGCGTGCTGTCGCTCGCGTTTATGCGCGTTCTGGTGGCCTCCGAGCGCCTGCGACGTCGGGAAGTGCCTGCAGCAGTAGTGGCACTCGAACTTGCGGCTGCTGTCGGTGGCAGCGGCAACAGTACCGCCACTGCTGCTTTGCGTGGCAGCAGCAGTAGTGGCAGCGATGGTGGCGGTGGTTTCTTTAGCCTGCTTGCTCTCTGATGGTGAATGCGGGACGTCGATGCCGAAGATGCGGATACCGGAGTTGGGGCTGTCACGGGCCGGGGCGGGGCGCAGGAATGGCAGCTCAGAGAAGGACGCGACGTTGCTGAAGTCATGAGCCTCCCGAAGGCTCGGCGCGCCGCCACCGCTTCCTTCGGCTCCGCTGCCCATGCAGCCACAGGTGGAGAGAGAGAGGTACAGAATTTCTCTCGTCTTTGCTGAATATCTTGCAGTACGCACGAAGAAACCGGCCGGCCTCAGCTCGTCTAGCTAGCAAAGAGGCTGTTGAACCCTCTCGGGTCCTCCTCTTCTTTGGCTATGGAGAGAGCGAGGAATAATGCATGGGACGAAGGAGGGTAGGAGAGACAAGGGAGCTATAGGGAATAGAAAGGGCAGCAGGGAGGCCTGTGCTCGTGTTGCTCAAAGGAGGAGTGCCAACTGCCAAATGTATACGAGTGGTAGGTTTTGCATGGGTACTGTGGAGCATGCCGGGTAAGTGTCACCTTACTATATTGTGGTTAGTTAGACCAAGGTCACCACACAGAGCAGAGCATATGGGGGTGCAAAACACTGTTTGTCCACTATAGACAGAGAGAAAGGTAGTTGAAATAATAGATACACCCCCTTGAATGTCCCTCCTGGTGACCCCTGGGCGTGGGCCTGCCGGGAGGGCTGTGGTAGAGGAAACGCGAGATACATCGTGTCCACCGTGGTGCTGGTGTTGTAGTAAATTCTTGAGAAGGGGCCGGGTGGCCAGGCCATAGTACACAGTAAGCTCTGGCAAGTACTACTGCACTGGGAGGCTTTTGAGCTCTCATAACAAACAAGTACCTGTCACTGAGAGAGGAAAGGCCATCTATCTCACACAGTCTCTCTGCATACACTCAGCACAAGCACATAGACGCAGCTCGCTCTCTCTCTCCTCTCTCTTTTTCTTTGCTTTCTTCATTTCTCTGGCTTTCATGCATGTGTAAGCATCAGTGAATACGTGACAAGCTCTGAGCGTGGGCCTGTCGCGCTATATAGCTATATGTGGGGGTGGTACTCGCTGTTTTATGGAGGTTCTTTATAGCTGTTGGCTTCTTTACATCTGGAGCTGCAGGCTTGTGTTTGGAAGTGGTCCTGCGTACAGATCTAGTTGTAGCCTTGTGCCTTACTGCCTTGGCTAGCTGCCTCTGCTTGTGACTGATTTCTCTCTACCTCCAAACAGACGAGCCTCTGCCTTGGTCGTTTCTTATCCTGTTTGTTTTTCCGTTTTCTTAAGCGATACC
This sequence comes from Paspalum notatum, assembly GCA_022530915.1. Lineage (NCBI taxonomy): Eukaryota > Viridiplantae > Streptophyta > Magnoliopsida > Poales > Poaceae > Paspalum > Paspalum notatum. The sequence continues at coordinate 6,608,422 of CM039684.1, forward strand.
TCATATGGGAACGTCCTAAAATATCTCTCTTACTACCACTCATCAGAGAGCTAGTCTCCTCCTAGCCAGGTTGTTAAGTAAAAGACTTGCTAACCTAATGACTAGAGAGAATGAGAGACCTACATGATATAGGCACTCAGATCGATATGATCAATGCAGCGGGATGTTATAACTAGGTTCATCATCCTATGTTTTGCTTTGCCCTTTTGCTATAATCAAGCTACTCTGCACTCGCTTTGTTTTTTGTCCATACGATTAAAGCGAGGCTCACCTGATGATGTAGTGGACACATGCATGCTTTGCAGATGCGCTCCTTGGTTTGAGGAAGAAAGGAATGTTCGAGTTAACCAACTGTTCGAGCATCCATCATGATGTATATGCGTGAGTTGAAACGGAATTACTAGAGTGCTGCAGTTCCTCGCTCCTTCAATGCGCAGGTAATACATCGTATATGTGCCTCAATTATCTACAAGTAAAGAACCACTTTGCCACTTGCAAAAGAAAAATCTACTCATGAGTATTGAGCACTCACGTTTTGTCCAGACGCGATAATATGTTATTGTTTCAGGTTAGAAAGGCAGATCACTGTTTCTTCGGCCGGGCTAGTAGTCACGTTCCTGGGTGAATGGGGATTCTTTGCTGATCTGCAGCAACGTGCATGCTGTTTGCTCTTATATATATCGAAAGGTGTGCTCCTTCACAACCTTTGTTTTTGTGAAGCATAACAACCTTTGCTAAAAGATCAACTATTACAAGGTACTTTTCTCATCTTGTCCCACTTCTTGTATCATGCCTTTGGGGATCGTTATAGCTTCCCGATAAAAGGGAAATATATAGTCGGGAGCAGCTGAAGATCATGTAGACACAGGCCCCAGAATGATCAGTTAGTTATCAGCACTGTCGCTGCTGCTGTCGTCCAAATCATTTCGCAAGCGCCATCGCTATGCTCCTAAATCATTACGCAAGCATATCATAACTATATATAGTTTTCAGTTCAAGAACGCTCGCGCTTGGCTGAGAAAATCATCCATGAGTAATTTAAGAGGACATAATGATATATAGCTAGCTACATTATATATGCTGGTTATGTGTGGCCGCGTGCGGAACTATGACATATAGGCTATCTCGTTCGTGTGAAAATATTAAAGCTGTTCACAGCAAAGTGGTGAATCTAAACCAGCATAGCTGCGTGTAGAAGCTCTCCAGATCTAGCAGCAGGGGTTATATCGTGTCGTCTGGACTAGCAAGCTAGGTGCGCTACTAAATAATCCGGACAGAAAGAATAGTCGCTAATTGATTGATCAAGACTCACTTGACCAGAGCCAAAAACATACAAATCATCGTGGTTGGTTACAGGTCTAGATCTCACCAGCACTTGATCAACAGCTACTTGTGCTAATCAGAAAGGGACCTCTCTGCCATTCCCAGGGAAAATGCCACCATCCTTGTCCTCCTGAAGAACTTGCTCCTCTTGGTGGCGGGGTCATATGGAAAGAGAGAGAAATGAACCTTGTCAGTTTTTGTCAGCAGTCCAATGGAGCAAGGTTACTAAAGGCCTGCTGCTCTTGCAATTTGCTCATTCCTCCATCATTTTCTTTTGGGAAAACTGACTGCTACGGATCCACATTCATGTGCGCTGTATTCGTGGGTAGTGCTAACTTTTTTAACTGTGGGTTAGGTAGGTTCCTACCATAGCAGCAACTTATCATTAGAAGACTGTGGCCTCTCGAACCATTATTTGTACATGCTATTTCGTAAATAATTAAGGATAGGGTGCTCATGAATCGTTCATATATATGCATTATCCTTGTTTCTCTTAGATATTACACTGCACACTGAATATCTATAATAGGCTAGGCTGTGTCCAGCATATTGTCTATCCACATCGTCTATTTTAAACTTTACTCTGTTTACAATGTAGCTACAATATCGTTTTTGTAATATAGACGACCGTTCATACGATCTGCTGGACGGCCTAATAGGGCTGTTTCTACTGCCCAAATACAGCATATAAATTTGTCATTTTGTCCCACTGCCACGAGGAAATGGAACCAAAACAATATTGAAGGATCAGAAACATTTGAGTCTGCACACTGAATATCTATAATAGGCTAGGCTTTGTCCAGCATATTGTCTATCCACATCGTCTATTTTAAACTTTACTCTGTTTACAATGTAGCTACAATATCGTTTTTTAATATAGACGACCGTTCATACGATCTGCTGGACGGCCTAATAGGGCTGTTTCTACTGCCCAAATACAGCATATAAATTTGTCATTTTGTCCCACTGCCAGGAAATGGAACCAAAACAATATTGAAGGATCAGAAACATTTGAGTAATACTGCTTACTGTGACCCCAAAATCCATCGTAATACATCGCCATTTTGGTACAAATATCTCGTCCATATCAAAAGTTTCCAGAAAAATATACAGAGCTTGGCCGATGTTCTAGCTAGATGCTTCCATGATGAACCTATGTTACTGACCGCTGGCCAGTGCCCAAACTTTTATGCAGTTACTTTTTTTTTTTTTTGAAATCTTGCTAAGAGCACTGGCTATTTATCTAAGAACTCGTATGGATACCTACGCTGACCGCGCGCTCAGACGCAGATGAGGCTGTCTTCGTATGGACACATACGCTGACCGCGCGCTCAGACGCAGATGAGGCTGTCTGAGCAGTCTCAGAACGCGTCTACGGAGCAACACACGCCACACACACCCCACGCACGCTCCGTTTTTTCTGAAAAATAAATCCCGGTGCGACACCCGCGTCTGATCTCGATGAGAATCGAACGCGGGCGGGCAGCGTCCCACCCGGACGGCTTACCACCAGAGGCTTGTCCGCTTATGCAGTTACTTGACCATCATGCAAACTCTCTGTGGACGGTGGCTTCTCCTGCTTTTACTTATGCAATGCCTGACTCGTATGCAATTATTCCTTTTATCATAAAGGCTAACACTTGCTCTACATTCTGCAGTTCCCAATTCCCATCCACCATCTTTTTGGACAAAAGACAGCTAGACTACTAGCTAGACTACTGGCTCGGCCAGCACACAGGTGCGCAACCACTCCCCAGCCCTGCTAGTCCGCTACACGGTAGAACAAGTACTTGCCTGCAGCCTGCAGGCTCGCATCAATAGATTGGCTAATCGTGGGCCCACCTGTTTTGTTAGCTTACGTGGCGTATCTTTGTTCGTTCTTTCTTTATTTTTTTAGGCTCACTCCAACGGGAGTGGGCAAAATGATCCCCATTTCACTGTTTGGTGGCAGTGTTTTGCACAGTAAAATGAGATTTGGTGAACGGGATGGAGAACTCCTTGGAGACAGCCTTAAGGCCAACTGCCCCTAGGGGCTGGGCCACTGGCTAGCTCTAATGAAAAATATGGTCAGTATTCATCATAGAAATGACCGCATCCCATTTAACAAAAAGAGAGCTTAAACAAAATATACATCACAAACAACTTTTTTGGGATGATTAAGGTGGAGGATGAGTGGATGACGCCCATTGCTGATTTTGCTAGTCTCCGGTCTTTTGAACATACAGTATCACTCCGCCTACTAAGCCACCTCCAGTCCATTGCCGGTGCAAGAAAATTGGTGGCGGGAGAGATGATAAAAGACCGAAGCGGAGAAAGGCAGCTCGCTTAACAGGCATCTGTAATATGGACGATTTTGTAAGTCTATACTTGCCTCAAATCACACTTACTATGCATTATTTTATGATATATACTTCACCAAGTGTAAACTGCTCAAATCATTTATTTTGTTATCTAAACATTGACACGGTCTAGCGTTTGCCTGCAACGTAGTGAATGCTACGTGGTAGAAAAAAATGTGGTTGTGAATCTCTTCGAATTGTTATATTGAGTTCTTATATTAGACAATGCAACATGGTTATTATTAGTACATAATGCAAACAGAGTATATTATTGCTGAAGTTCCGATCCCTATTAATGGTCTGTTTGGGAGAGCTCAACTCCACAAACTTTACCATGGAGCAGCTTCACCACAAAGTTAGAGTAGGTGGAGGGAGTGTTTGGCATGTTAGTCACCTCTGCTCTCTAAAATAGATGCATTAATTGTGATTTGCCTATTATACCCTCGTTTTTTGGACCCACTCGTCATACCTTGCGTGCGTGGCCACAGCCTGCTGTCCTCTCCTTTCACCAAGCAGCAGCAGACAACGGAGGCAGCCACCCCTTCGGCACAGAACGGAAGCAGGGGAGCAGCACCAGCACCACCTCCCTCCACGGCTCCACGGCACCACCAGAGACGATCCAGTGCCTTGCAGGCCGGCTCGCAGCAAGGCCGGGGCGCGGCCCTGGCAAGCGGCGAGGAGCGCAGTCCGGCCAGCGGCGAGGCGTGGGCGCGGCTCGCCAACGGAGACGGAGAGGGGAACAGGGATGTCTAGGTGGAGGCGACGAGCGTGGCGGCGAGGGGCGGGGGCTCGGTGCGGTGCCGACTGCCGAGGCGACAAGCACGGCGGCGAGGGGTGGGGACGCGGCGCAGGCGCAGGCGGCAAGGGGCGGGGGCACGGCGGCGAGGGGCGGGGACGCAGGGCCAGCCGCGAGGGTGACGAGCGTGGCGGCGAGGGGCTGGGGCGCGGCGCCGGCGGGGAGGACGAATTCAGCAGCGAGGGCGGCCTCATCGCTTGAGGAAAGAAGACGAGGCGGATGTTTTTTTTTTCTATCAGAGAAACGAAACGGTATGGTATATAATCGATGGCAAAGGTGGGTAATTACCCCACAACTCCATGAGAAGGTAGCACATATGGATTTCTGGAGTACCTCTTTGAGAGCTCTAAGAAAATGTTGGAGTTGACCTCTATCTCTACCTTTTTTTGGAGCTGGAGTTTAGAGAGCTGAACCTGTTTGGCTCGATAAAATTAAAGTAGAGCTAAAAAACATGGAGCGAAGCTCTCTCCAAACAGGCCCTAAATACCTCATTCCAGATAATGTCGGAGCGTCCGATCAGATGGAACAGTTCCTGTTACTACTACTGTCTTGTCAGCAACTACTGTTTGGACCAATATTAAAGAAGCTGCAAACCTACTTACAACATGAGGTGTGCAGCTAATGTATGCATCAATGCAAACCTTCGCCCATGGACCAAAAACGATTAATTGATTGTCAGGTTTAAATAACTACCATGCAAGTACTCCATTGCAAGTTGATATAAATTGAGTCCGCGCTAGGCAGCAGCTAATTTATTTAGGCAAAATTGGATAAACCCTAGAAGTCAGCCCCCATTGCAACAACCCCCTAATAAAAGCTATATTACATAACGTCACCCGGAAGGCTATTTTTAGGTAGATCACCAAATAGGTTTTATTCTCAATACTGTAAGCAAAGATGGTGACATTATATAAAATTAATGAAGATGAGAAGAGATTCATCTAGATAAGACTTGAGATACATTGTTACCTAGTCAAATTTGATTGTTACTTTTGGTAACCGTGGAATGAAACTTTGCACTAGGAGTGACCTAGCCCTAGTGTAAATTTGCACTTTGTTTTCAGGATAATACTAAAATTATTCCACTATGATGTGATTCTCCCCATTGGTTGCCCTTGTGAAATAGCTGGGTGCGGAGGGGGGGATATATGCATACAACACAATTAAGCCGAAGTATCTGTTTAGATTATCCACCATTAGTGGAAGTTAGTTTTTTTAAGAACCTGTTAGGCACTTTTTTAAAAAACATGTTGAGCACTTTCTTTTATTAAGGAGAATTAGAGTTTTACAGATATGGCAATGTAACAACCAAAAAACATATATAGCAAGACTACATCTGAGAGGATAAAGGATACCGAAGCTAATGTTGCCAATAGACATCCCCGATGGAACAGATGAGAAACACAAAACGACGCTCCAAGGAGGACACGACGTTGATGGTTGCTGCTGCAGCCTATCTATCTAAGAAGAACAGATCAAATATTCATTTAGCGAGATGAATGGTGCAGAGGCCATGACAATGCCTTCAACAGGTTGAACTATGCCAAGAAGTGCAGTTGCTTGTCTACATCGGTCAACACCGGGCAATGTTTTCGTGAGAGGCCGCACCTGAACACGATTGCATCAACCCAAGAATACAACTGAATGTAGACCATGGTGCAAAGGAGGAGAGCACTCATATCAATACAACAAACCCTCCTATCTAGAAGTCACTGACAGCTAGGTATGGTAAGGTTGTTGTCACCATCTCACTTATCCCACCATCTATATTTTAAACTCCACTTTGCCTACAGTGCGCAAATAGTGTTTTGCACATACATATGCACCATCGGATGACATCAGCTGAATGGGTACTTGAATCCTAAATACCCCATGGGTTTTACTCAATGTAAGGGATGGGTACTTGAATAGGCATGTCTCGCGATCCAACTCTAGAATTTCATCCTTTTGTGGACACACTTTAAATGATAGTATTTTAATTTTTTTTGAATGGAGGGAGTATATATTTACCTGAGCAAAATAAGGGTGAACTAATTTTGCAATAGGTATATATACTAGATTTGTGGGGAGTTAAACTATGTAACTTATATGGCCATTTGCAGTTTAAAGTAATTGTAGGGTTGTATAGTTGAGGAGATTTTGTTCCCTAGGATTTGGACATTGGTCTATTGTTAGTGTACTTGTAAATTAGCCATTAAAATCACATTGTCCGATCCGTTCCTACGCTACACCGAATGACAGGGGCGGGCCTAGGGGTGATCATGGGTATTCAAGCGAATACCCATGATCCCGTAAATACAATGTATACATGCATTTTTTAAAGGTAAAATTAGTGTATCTTTTAAAATTTTGAATCTTTGTTGTATATTTGAATACCCAATGTCTGAATCCTAGACCCGCCTCTGCCGAATGGGACGCTATCATGGCCTCTGATGAAGTTCACGAAGTCTCCCCTTCATTTAAGAAACAAGTCTAAGGCTGTTTCCAGCTAAGCGTCTATCTTCGTTGTCTATTTTAATTAAACTCCACTCTGTGTAGTGTAGGTACAATATCATATTTGTACTATATGCATTCATATAGGCACTCTATGCGAGACAGCCTAATGCTTGGAACCATTAAGTCAATTAATTAACACGCATGGATGCGCTCCTCCAACTTGCTTAGTGAAGTTTGATGGAGGGTGCGAATGTGCGATAAGATGGCCGGTGAGATCAGCCTTAGCGCGGGCCTGCCGCGCGGGGCAGTGGGGACACTACTCTGTCGTCCGGCTGGTCCATCTTCCATGCATATGGCCGAGAGAGACGACAACGTGGTCGCTAGAGTCTACAGTACTATGCGTGCGCGTCGCAGTCGTGATGGAGTCGTTGGTGTGGCACGTAGTACGCACGCACGCAGGCAACACCGCGGCGACTGTGGCGGCCGGCCGCTATGCAACGGCGACGGCAACGCCGAGGCGCGCGCGAGCGAGCAAGCGACGGACAACGCACCACCGCGCGCGCGCCCACCAACTGCATCTGCACGCAGTTGCATGGGGGACCTACCCTTGCCGGCCCGCCGCCCGGCCGGCTCCCGTCCATCAATGTGTACGTCGGAATTGATCCCCATCGTCACAGGCTCTCTGGCGCCGCATGCGGCCGGACGATGGGGGCACGGCGTTATAGGCCTGGCACCTTGTCGGGGTAGAGATCTCGAGACCCGGCCGGCCTCATCACCTCCGTCCTCCGGTCCGGGCCGGCCCGGCCGCGCGAAGGACCACCACCGCTAGGCGCTAGCTAGCTAGCGCGACCAGAGCCATCCTCCACGCATGGATCCATCCTCTGGCGTCTGGCCACAGAACGGCCGGCCGGGCATACATGACCGCCTAGCGTGCGTGAGATGCATGGATTAGCTGTTCAATTAGGGCCGTTTCCGTTTGGCAGGTTTTTTATGAAAACGGTTTCAGAAAAAAAACCAAAAAAATCGAAGAAATCATTTTATTTTTTCTTCGACTCCATAGTGCAAAAACGGTTTTTCTTCTCTATGGTTTCTCTGGAGAAGCCGTTTTTTAAAAAAACGTTTGGCAGAGCTCACGTGAAATTGCACGAAGCCGGTGGAGTAGCTGTTCTAAAATCTGTGCCAAACGAGCGTGCGTACGTACACAAGGGCAGTAAGACGTACATATCTCTCGGTGAGGTTCGGCATCGACGCGCATGCTGGAATGCGTGTACGTACTACCAATGCCGGAATATAATGCGTGTACCGTTGTAGTACGTTGTCCATAGGGGATCGAGCGCGCCCGTGTGCGTGGGTCCTGCTCATCCTGCAAAATAGAGGATGTATGCCGCATGCATGTGCGTGCACGCGCGCGCGCGGAGACGTACGTGTACCGGTGTGGCGGTGTACGATACGTACTCCTACTGGTCGAGTAACTACTGTATCGATCTGCATCTCTTAGGCAGGTGCTGCCGTACGTACCGATGCTATATATGCACACATGTGCTCGCGCGTTGGTCAGTCGTCAGATCGGTCTCTTGGTATAGGGTAGCTGTAGAGGGTACGTACGTACTACAGTGCTAGTGAGCACTAGTGTAGAGAGGGGTGCTCGTTTGGCGCTAGCTAGCCCAACGACGTCATTGTGGGGTTTACAAATTAAGATACGTGCGCGGTGACCATTCTAGGCTTTGCCTATGTAGTATGTCTTGTATGCTATACATGTGCGTGCGCGTACAAGCCAACTGCACACTTCCGCCGTACACGGCAGCAGCGCATCCGGGCTCCACATATATATGAGAGGGTCTGGACAGCAATAATAAGGTGGTGTTTGGTTTGTTTGTGATAATAATAATCTGAATAATTTTATTTCAAAGGGAGCCAAACACCACCCGATTTTCTCCCTTAGATTTTGTTACCACAAGAGAGCTTTATGATTATCTAGCTTTTCTCGGTTAATGTGCATTATCTAATTCTTACAATCCCACCCCAACCAAACACCCCTAAATAACATGGCCTAAGTTGTAAACCAAGCTGCCCGTGCAGCTGCATGCACAAGGCAGAGACATATATATTGGCCATATACATATAGATTTATGTATCTGTGCTCGATCGTATGACACACCGACAGGGTTACGCTAGGTGCATGCTCTCCTTTTCTGTCGATATAGATCATCACTGCTGTCCGACGGCAAATAACCGAGAGCTTGTCGAGGATAGAAATGATGGATGGCTAGACGCAGAACGGAAGACAGTCGTCGATCGATCGGCGCGATATGCTAATAATTCATGTATCGGTCGGGCTACTAGCCTGTTTTTTTTTTTCCTTCTCTCGCTCAGAGAAGGAAATAATTCAGCTAGCTAGCCGGCACCAGCACACACACATGCAGCATGCATGCATGTACGTTCCAGGTGTGTGGGCTCTCCGCTCCCTCTCCCTCTCTCATCGACCGCTTGGCTCGATGATGTATACGTGACGAAGCTGACACGACACGATCGCCCCCGCCCGCCTGCCCCAACCCCGGCCAGAAGCAGGCAGGCCGGCCCGCCGAGCGCTAGCTAGCTAGCTGTATCTCCCCAGCGCCGTCGTACGGCCGGCCGGCTGTGCCTGCCAACGGCGTGATCCCTGCACGCACTCGCTCTCGTTCGGTGCCGTGCCGACCAATCCCGACGCGCTCCGCAGACACGGCAGGCCAGGCCAGGCGCCAGATCCAGTACTACACTGGCAGCATCCCTCTGTAGTCTGTAGTACACTGCAGCTCGATCTGCCACGCCTTGCTTATTGCTGGATCCGAGGGAGGCTTTGCTGGCTACTGCTAGCTGCTTGTACATTGATCTGAAGCTAACGGATCCTTTATATGAGATCTTATGTACACGGTTACGGAACTGTTCGAACTGTTACTATTTTAACTGTTTTGTATTATAGACAGACAAATAAATAGTTAGAACAGTGACAAAAGATGGGGACAGGAGATCCGCTGGCTTCAGCCTGCCCAATGGCATCGCGTGCGCGACGGCCGGGGGGTTCAATTCGATCGAGCACGGGTGGGGCCCCTGCCGGGCCTCGCTAGCTATAGCTCGCTAGTGCATGCATGCGCCGGGAACGAACTCGCGGGCCCGATCGAGCCCGAGCTGGGCGCAGCATGCTAGCAGCTAGCAGCTATAGCCAACACATGCGCGGGGGGAGCGGGCGCGGCAGGAGGCGATTGGCCGGCGCCGGAGAGGAGGAGGGCAGGGCGGCAGAGGCCGAGAGGGCCACGGCGCGCGCACCGGCACATGCGCCGTATAAGCGTGGGCTCGCCGCGTCGAGGCTCCATCGCTGTTGGCCGGGAATTCCGTGGACCATGGGAGCGCATGGCCATGTCCGGGAGCTAGAGCTAGAGCTAGAACAGTAGAACTGACGAACGGACGGCTACGGGTGCTGCTGGCCGAGATAGCAGCAGGGCCAGGGCACGCATGGCGCCGTTCCGCCATTGGCGCGCCTGTCGCTGGCGGGCAGCAGTTTCAGTTGGCGTTTAGCTGTCGCGATGGGGATCGTCAGAACCATTATTCATTGATTCCGGCCGGCCGCAAACGTGATTTACGTACGTGGTTGCTTTCGCGCTACTGTCGACCAGCAGTGCCCCCGCGCCAAGGCCGGCCTCTCCCTCGTCGCGCGTTTTGCACGGAAGAGACTGTGGGTAGCTATAGTACTACTGTGGTGCTACACTTTTCCCAGAGTTTAAGGTTACTGTATGTTCTCAGGCTCAATGATTGACACTCGACAGGTAGGTAATCGTTTCCGTCAAAAATCTACTCACTCCGTTCTTATTTTACTTAGCGCGGTTGACTTTTTTTTTCAAAATTTTAATCCTTTCGTCTGGTTCAAAAAATTTATGCAAATGTAGTAAGTCACATACTCAAACTATCCCTAATGATACCCTAATGTTAAAACAAGTAATAAATAATAAGTAATTGAGTTTTTTGAATAATAAAGCGAATGATCAAAGTTTTGAAACAAAGTCGACCGCATCAAATAAAAAACGGATGGAGTATGGTGTTACTACCTCATCTCTCGTGCCGTTAGGTTCGAAGTTCTATCTCCACCCTTCTGCCGAGGAGCATCCACATATGACACATACGTACCAAAGTTCAACCATTCATCTTATTTAAAAATTTATGTAAATAGTACTCTCTATTTCAAATTATCGGTCGGTTGACTTTTTCGACATCGAATTTGACTCTTTCATCTTGTTCAATTTTTTTTGCGAAACATGGAAAAGAAATCAAATCTTGCTTAAAGCATATTATATGAAAAACTAAATCATAGTAAAAATAAATAGTAATAATAAATTTTTTGAATAAAATGAATCGATGTCCAAACAATCAAACAACCTATAATTAATTTGGAATTATTTTGTCTACGAGTTGCTTCATCTTTATAGATTCTAAGTGTGGCTTGTATTTTTTATTATTTGTACTAAACATTTTGAACAAGATGATTAGTCATTTAGTCAGACAGAATACAAAAGTTAATGATGGTTTCTAATTTGGTAGGGAGGGAGTGTCTTTGCACTGTTACCCTCTGGAAATATATAAGTTGAGAATTAATTGAGTGTGGTCTTTGGAATTTAATGCTGATTTTTTTGTACTAGCCACTATTTATTGAAAATGAAGCCATGTGAAAATAATTTCAGACACGAGCCCAGTGACAGTACCGTACCGCTTATAATAAAATTTACATTGTATGTTAGGCTACGTCGTCTATGTTTTTTAATAGCGGTGCAAATTGCTATTGCTTTATTATGTTGGGTAGTAACTCCATGATTCCTATGATGGTTTGATTTTTAACTGATATAGAATTTAGGGGTCGTTTAGCACAGCTTTTTGGGGGCTCCTCAACCGGCTTCTGATGGAGCTATGCCAAACGGAGGCCAAAAAACGGCTTCAAGCTCGGAGCCCACGAAAAGCCGAAACCGGTTTTGTACTAGCACCCTGGAGCCACGAAAACGTAGCTTCTTGCGGCTCCGGCACCTCGCACCGGTTGGAACCGAGGAAAATGATGATCCTTGCCCCCGCGACGTTCCTCGGCGGGCGAGCTCCGGATCTCGCGCTCGCGCCGGCGCCATGCTGGCCGCCGCTGCCGCGTAGGCCATCACTGCACGGCCCTCGTGTGCGCTGCTTCCCTCGTGCCACATATGTCTACTTAGATCCCATTTTATATGTGATAATTTTTCTGTAACACCCGTGGTCGCCGGTGAGGGATCACCGTCGGCGTGAGCGAGTAGTGAGAACAGATCGGGGATTCGAGCCGAGAAGAAGTTCCTCCGGTCTCGTTTAGTTTTTACTGAATGTTTTTCATACCGTTTACAGAGTTTGCAAGACTGAATATAAACCTCCACTCGATACATGGCTCATGGCCCATATGTAATAGAAAACGTAAACTCTAAAGCTGTGACTTCCCACCGAAGGTGCACCGGCTAGAAAAGTGTCTTCAGCCCGAGGTGGTGACAACTCCCCCCAACGAAGATGGAGCTTGTCCCCAAGCGACCGCCTGCGGAAAGCGCGCCTTGAGGACCTGATAATCCTCCCAAGTAGCTGATGTAGCAGGCAGTCCTGACCATGTAACTTTGACCTGAGTGATTGCCGCATTACCTTTCTTCACCAGACGGCGATCAATGATAGCAACGGGCTGAGCCTGTCGAGCTTCCAAGTCAGTGAGAGTAGGAAGAGTACTGAACACCGGTGTATAGTCGGCTGTGTATGGCTTAAGCTGAGATACATGAAAAACATTATGAATCTGAGACTCCAAAGGAAGTTCCAGCTTGTAGGCCACACTGCCCACACGTTCCAACACTTTAAATGGCCCATAATATTTGAAAGCCAGCTTGGGATATGGCCGAGACACCAAAGAGGATTGTGTATATGGCTGCAGTTTCAGTAGCACCATTTCCCCAGGTTGAAACTGAAGATCCACTCGACCACGATCTGCCTGAAGCTTCATACGGTTCTGTGCAGCAGCCAGATGCTGCTTCAAGGCTTGCAGATGAAGGTCTCGATTACGAATAAGTTCTGCCACCGCTGGAGGTGTAGAAGATGATATCCGAACCGAAAAGCCCAAATTGGGATCATAACCAAACAATGCTTTGAATGGAGAACAGCCAAGAGAAGTGTGAAAAGTGGAGTTATACCATAATTCTGCCAAAGAAAGCTAGGATTTCCATTAGTGTGGTGATTCATGGACAGCACAACGAAGATACATCTCCAAGCATTGATTAATACGTTCTGTTTGCCCGTCAGATTGTGGGTGATATGCAGTAGAAAGGTTCAAGGTAACCTTGTATAACTTGAACAGCTCACGCCAGAATGCACTAATGAATACAGGATCTCTATCACTAACTATGGATTGAGGAAACCCATGCAACCTGATGATAGAATCCAAAAACTGGCGAGCTACGCCTTGAGCAGTATATGGATGTCTCAAGGCCACAAAATGAGCCATTTTAGTGAGCCTGTCCACTACTACCATTATAGTGCTGTAGCCTTCAGACTTTGGCAAACCTTCTATAAAATCCATTGAAAGATCCTGCCAAACGCCAGCTGGGATTGGCAGAGGTTGGAGTAAACCAGCTGGATGAGACAAACTGTGCTTGGCTTGCTGACAAGTGAGACATTGTTTCACAAAATTTTCAACATCTTGTTTAAGCTTAGACCAGCTGAAATGTTGCTTCACCCTGTGATATGTAGCTTGTATCCCAGAGTGTCCCCCCAAGGCACTACTGTGCAGAGCAGAAATTAATTTAGTCTGCAATGCTGAATTTTCACCAATCCAAATCTTGCCATGTAGTCTAATGAGACCATTGTCTAAAGCATAACCATTGGCGTCTGGACTGTGAATAGCTAACTGAGCAAGTAGCTGTTGAGCCTTGGAGTCAGTTGTATAAGAATTCAGAACTTCTTGGAGCCACTGATGTTGAATGACAGAAACAGCTTGAATGGCCATTAAGTGCCCCACTCTGGATAAAGCATCAGCAGCCACATTCTCTTTGCCTTGTTTGTACACAATCTTGAATTGAAGTCCCATAAGTCGGGTCATAGCTTTCTTTTGCAAATCAGAATGCAGATGGTGTTCTGTGAGATAAGCCAAAGACTTGTGATCAGTGAGTATTGTAAATTGCTGACGCTGTAAATATGGGCGCCACTTCTCAACTGCTAGAATTAGAGCTAAAAACTCTTTCTCATAGATAGAGAGAGCTTTGTATGTGTCACTCAGTCCTTTACTTAGGAAGGCAATGGGTTGGCCTTGTTGCATTAAAACAGCCCCAACACCCTCTCCACAAGCATCAGTTTCTACAGTGAATGGCAACTGGAAATTGGGTAAAGCCAACACTAGAGTAGTAGAGAGAGCTGTCTTCAATTGATAAAAAGCTTTATCAGCCTGTTCAGACCAATGAAAAGCTTTCTTCTTCAAGAGTTGTGTCAAAGGTCGAGCTATAATGCCATAATTTCTGACAAAGCGTCTGTAGTAATTAGTTAATCCCAGAAATCACCTTAACTCTGTAACAGTAGTGGGTGTAGGCCATTTTTGAATGGCAGCTGTTTTGGAAGCATCTGTAGCTACCCCCTGACCTGAAATAGTATGACCCAAATAGTCTATACTGGTTTGAGCAAAAGAACATTTGGATGGTTTAAGATACAACTGATGAGCCTTCAAAACCTCTGGTACTTGCTGAATGTGAGATACATGCAATTCCAAAGTTGGGCTGTAAATCAATATATCATCCAGAAAAACCAACACAAATTTCCTCTTGGAGAATGTCATTCATTACACACTGAAATGTTGCTGGGGCATTGGTGAGGCCAAAGGGCATAACCTTAAACTGGTAGTGGCCCTGATGTGTTTTAAAAGCAGTCTTAAATTCATCAGCTTCCAGCATTCTTATCTGGTGATAACCTGACCTCATATCCAGTTTAGTGAAGTAACATGCACCATGAAGCTCATCCAAGATTTCTTCAATGACTGGCAAAGGAAATCTGTTTTTGATAGTGAGCTCATTCAGCTTTCTGTAATCAACACAAAAACGCCATTGGCCATCCTTCTTTTGTACCAGTAATACAGGAGAAGCAAATGGACTAGTACTGTGAGTAATGAGTCCTGCTTGTAGCATTTGTTGCACCTGGCGCTCTATTTCAGTTTTGTGTATAGGGGAATATTTGTATGGTCTGCTATTGAATGGTGCAGCTCCTGGATGCAGGGGAATAGAATGATCATAAGCTCTGGAAGAAGGTAACTGTGTAGGTTCCTGAAAAACCTTTGTATACTTGTGCAAAATAGACTGAATAGGTGCAGGAATGTCCCCTGAGACAGAAACTGATGGACAATCAATTACTGCAAATGCCCAAATATCATTTCCCTGTGTAGCCTTCCAGATTTGTTCTAGTGTTATAGCTGAAAGGTGCATAGGTACTGGTTTAAGACCCTGTAACTGTATTTGGTTACCCTTGTGACAAAAAGAGATGGACCTATCATTCCAATTGCACTGCATAGGACTGTGGTTAGAAAGCCAATCAAATCCCAAAATAGCATCATATGGAGCCATGTCCAACACCATCATGGATGTTTGTAGAGTATGTCCCTGGCACCACCATTGCAATTCTGGCACCATTTTATCAACAGTGATGGTAGTACCATTAGCCAGAGCCACTTTTAGTGGTGGTATGTTGACAGTGGGAAGGGTCATGTGTTGCACAAAAGAAGTGCTGACAAATGTATGAGAACTAGCACTGTCCAGTAGGAGAAGCATAGCAGTGCTCCTAACCAATGCCCTGAGCTTGATACAACCCATATTATCCTCTGAAGAAAGTGCATGTAAGGATAACTGACAGAGTTCTTCAGTTAAAGCATCTTCTACTGCCAGTTGATTCAGCACTTCTTCAGGAAGACTCTGGTCCAAATCATTAATGGCCAAAGTATTGAGGTGAGCCTTGGTTTTCTTGGTGCACACATCCAGATGACCAGGTTCATATTTCTCCCCACAATGGAAACATAGCCCGTGATTCTTTCTATAATCACGTAATTGACTTTCACGCCACAATAAAGATTGTGGAGGCTGTGATTTGACTTCTCCTTTGAATTGGGAACCCTGAGTCTTGGAATTACTATAGGATTTCTGCTGACGCAGTTTTTGCCGCTGGACAACACCTTGCTGGATTTTAGCAATTACAGCTGCTTTAGCTACTGTAGGAGGGACTTGGGATTCCACTGTGCCTCTAATATCATCATTTAGGCCACTGATGTACTTAGACACAAAGAAGAGATCATCATACTGACTATTATGCATGCTGATATCATACTGCAGAGACTCAAAAAGAGTAGTGTATTCCTCCACTGTACAGTTTGACGTAGTGCCAAAAGATCAGTAACTGCCGTTCTGTAATCATCCGCACCAAACTTCTCAACCACATCCATACAAAAATTAGACCATGAAGTCAATTGGTGAGACTGTCTATAAGCTTGCAACCACTTAGCTGCATTACCTTCAAAATGCATTGTTGCTGTGATAACCCACAATCTCTCAGGGATATCAAAGATAGCAAAGTAATCCTTACACTTATCCATCCAAAAACGTGGGTGTTGACCATCAAAGGTAGGGAAATGCAACTTGGGTAAAGCAGAGCGAGGAGGATGGGTATCTGAAGGTACCTTCTGTTGTTTGGCTTTGGTCTGACGATGAGCATCAGCAAATATAGCATTGTCGAAAGCTTCCTCTTGTTTATCAGGCTGCATGACTGAAGAAGTGCCACTACCACTGGATCTGGCATCATCCTCAAAACGATTGAGATTAAACTGTGCCACTGCTTGACCAGTCGCCTGCACCTGTTTAGCCAGAATTTGATGCTGCTCGGCATAATGCTTGGCATGATGTTCCATCTGAGCCTTCAACTGCTGTTGACTTGCCCCAATATCATTGACACGAGAAAAGAGCAAATCGAAATTCTCCATCATCTGATTCCAACGTACCTCCTCTTGCGCTTGATGCTCCTCCATCCTCGTCATGAGAAGTTGGGTCTGAATGGATGGTTTTGGTGGAGCCGTGATGACTGACAGATAACCACGCAGAAGAATGAAGAGGGTAATCGGTTTGGACGAATCCTCCCCAATTAGTTACCCAATCGAATTTCCCTTCACCTGGAAACGAGGCGCGACCAAGGGATTTTACGTGCAGACACGCCGCACAACCCGAATCGCGGACGTTTCCCCACCAACGCCACCTTTGGATTGGCTGAAGAAAATTGGCTACGGAATTTTACACACGAACAATGCCGTGCAACCCTGACCTACGGAATTTTACACACGAACAATGCCGTGCAACCCTGACCAATCACCCAATCTCGAAATTCAGATGCGGAAGAAGAACTTGACGAACCCGGCTACTGTCGCCAACGCCGCCCGACCGGATCCGCCCCACACAATGTCGTCGCTGTCGTCGAAGTAGTTGACGCCGCCAGCGCCGTCGCCGAGATAATTGTCGCCGCCGCCGTCACCGAGATAGATGACGCTGCCGCCGAGGATAGACCGGCTCTGATACCACTGTAACACCCGTGGTCGCCGATGAGGGATCACCGTCGGCGTGAGCGAGTAGTGAGAACAGATCGGGAATTCGAGCCGAGGAGAAGTTCCTCCGGTCTCGTTTAGTTTTTACTGAATGTTTTTCATACCGTTTACAGAGTTTGCAAGACTGAATATAAACCTCCACTCGATACATGGCTCATGGCCCATATGTAATAGAAAACGTAAACTCTAAAGCTGTGACTTCCCACCGAAGGTGCACCGGCTAGAAAAGTGTCTTCAGCCTGAGGTGGTGACATTTTCACATAGCAACATAAAAACGTTTTTATGATTTTTGGAGGATCGAGTAGGCTCCAGTAAAATAGAAAATGTAGACGTTGATCATAAGTCAATAGAGGCCGAAACCGAACTGGCCAGCCCGGCCCAACGACCCAACAGCCCCGTTCTAGCAATTTCCCCAAAACGACCCGAAACCCAGCAAAAACCCTGTCGTTACCACTTACCACACGCATGCCCCCCTCCCCGCCCTCCGGCGGCCGCCGCCTCCTATGCCCTTCCGCCCCACGCTGCCCCGCCGCTGCCCCAACGACCGCAAGCTCACTTCCTTCCTATCCGCCGTCGCCTCTCTGGCCGACGCCCCCTCGCCCTCTCCCTCGCCGCCCGCCGGCGCAGTGCCTTCAGTCAAAACACCCGCCGCGTACAACGCCCTCATGTCCGCTTACTCCCGCGACGGCCGCCCCGACGAGGTTCTCCGCCTCTTCCGCTCCCTTCCCTTCCCGCCCACCGCGCCGCTATTCACCACCCTCATCTCCTCCCTCACCTCCTCCGGCCGCCACAGTGCCGCGTGCGACGCCTTCTCCGCCCTGCTCGCCTCCGGCCTCCGACCCACCACCTCCACCTTCACCGCGTTGCTCAAGTCCATCGATGCTGACTCACTCGAGTCGGTGTACCGAGTCTTCTTGAGACCCATGGCCGCCGCGGGCTGCGCCCCTGATGCTGCCGCATACAACTGCCTCATTTGGAAGCTCTGCGATTCACAGCGGGTGGAAGAGGCCTGGGGCGTACTTGACTGCATGCTAGAGGACGGTATCAGCCCCAACGTCCGCTCCTACACCGCGATCCTGCACGGGTACTGTAAGCAGGGCAAGGTACTGGAGGCAGAGAGGTTTGTTGACACCATGATCCAGGCTGGGTGTGCGCCAGATGTCGTCTCTTACAGCGTGCTCATCCAGGGGCTTTGTAATGTAGGGAAACTCGGCAAGGTGGAAAAAATTTTAGGGGAGAGTGAGGCGAAGGGGTGGACGCCGAATGCTGTTACCTATAGTATTTACATGTCTGCCCTGTGCAGAATGGGTTTCTTGGATGAGGCATTCCATCAAGTAGATGTTATGCGTAGCAGAGGAGTCTCCATGACACTTGAGACGGTGAATATTCTTTTCGATTGCTTGTGCCGAGACTCGATGTTTTCAGAAGCACTGTGCTTGCTGGAACACAGCGAAAAACTGGGTTGGGATGTTGATGTGTTCTGCTATAACACTCTGATGAGTAGGATATGTGATATTGGTGACTTTACCAGAGTCTTGAAGCTGTTGGTTGACCTTGTAAAGAAGGGAATTGGGCCAGATATGTTTAGTTTCACTATTGCGATCCGGAGCCTCTGTCGAGCTGAGAAATTTGAGGTGGCAAAGTGCCTATTGGACAGTAAGGAAATTGAATATGATGTTGTGGCATTCAATACTTTAATTTATGGATTGTGCATGGCTGGAGAAACAGATGAAATGTTGAAAGTTTATATAGCTATGACCAATAGAGGTGTTTCTCCAAACAGTTTTACCATTAGTGCAGTAATTGACAGTTTGTGCAAAGGACGAAAGTTTGCTGCTGCAATCAATTTTTTCGTTCTAGAATGTTTGGAAAGATACATGGTTCCTTATCATGAATCTTCAGGAATTTTGTTGATATCTGACCATTTTATTCGCCTGAATAATTGGTTAGTAAAAGCAGAAGGATTCGGATATGTACTGACTCTGCTTCGTGGAATACGTTCTAAAGGTCTTGTACTAGATATTTGCTTATTTAATTCATTGGTTAGGATATTTTGCCGAGAGGGGTACTGTAAGCATGAGAATTTCTATGAAGTTTCTCTTATACTTGACAGTATGCTGGAATGTCTCCCCAGCAGATTACACAAGTAAGCAAGTGATGTAACAGTATAAATGTGCAAAATCTGGTTTGTTGTCGTATCCACCTTAAGCTATTCAACTAGCTGCCTGTTGATACATTGAACTACTAATCTTTCACCACGTCAGTTGGCACTGGTGACGATAAATTATCCTTTTGCTATGCTTTATCGGCTCATATACATGATGCCAATTCTGTCTAACTTTTCGGGTGAGGAGGAACTAAGGCTATGTTTGTTTAGGCAGCGCAGCAGCAGAAAATTTCTACCGCACAGTGCCACGTTGGGAGGTGGGATGCCCATCAGCGTCAATTCTAAATTGCTAGCATCCAGAACTATCATTGCACTGTTTTGCATTGATCTGCTGCAGATCTGCCCAAAGGAACTGTCCCTAAGTTATGGCTATAATGCTCTTAAGTGACACAAATATCCAAGTAGTTTGAACAATATTATCAAGATGTTCATAAAGGTATGTTCTTTGACTTATTAAGATTTTCTTCCTTTGCGTTTTTTTCTTTCTATCTAGACAAAAAAACTAGAGTATCCTTTGGTTAGCATACAGAGTTACAGACTCCAGATCTGGAGAGTCGGAGTTCGATCTATGCCAAGCAGGGCCTCGCTCCGTACTAAGAAAGTACCAGTTTCATGGAAAAAAAATGTGAAATGTGAAATGATCACCAATGCCCCTCTTAAACGTCACAATAAAACTAACTCTTTTCTACCGGAACATTTAATTAGGGGTATTGAGTGGAAGTATTGTACTAATAAATGCCCTTTGTATCTTCAGCGTACAAGTATTGTGGAATGTGGCCAAGGACAAGTATTTTTGAACAGATGGAGTAGACAATATTGTCTCAAGCAGCAGTGTTGGTGCTAATTGCATTTGTTTTAGTATAATAGTATGTTGACAAAATATTGCACTTCCATCAAATGATACCACTAAGAAAAATGAGGAGCCCAAATGGGTGATCAATGCGATTGATAAATTAAGAGATTTTCTGTGGACAGAACAGAAGCAGGCTAATGGAGGTAACTGCTTGCTTTCCTGGGGTCGGGTTCAATGTCCTCTGTGCTTTGGCGGTCTCGATGTGCTGGATCTCGAACGCCGGGGTTGGGCCATGTGCCTCCAATGGTTATGGCTGTCGAAAACTGATGTTTTGCAGCCATGGGCTAGGCTGCCCATCCAAGTTCCAAGTAAGGCCCAGGCTTTGTTTGACATGGCAGTGGTTACTTTCATAGGTAATGGTGTTTCTACAAAATTCTGGTCTGACTGTTAGTTGAATGGCAAGACCTTGGCTGAGTGGGCTCCCAATCTTCTCAAACTGATCCCCAAGGGAGCTGTGAGGAGGCATATAGTGAGTCTGGAACTTTCTAACAGGAGATGGGTGGCAAACATAAGAGGAGCTTTTTCAGTGCAGGTTCTGGTGGAATATTTGCTCATTTGAGATATGATCGATGGGATAGTGCTACGGCCAGAGGTCCCTGACCAGCACCGTTGGAAGTTATCCTCTTCATGTACTTACAGCAGCAAGTCAGCCTACAATGCCATGTTTGAAGGAACAATCAAGTTCTCTCCTTGGAAGAGGATTTGGAAGTGCTGGGCACCACCCTATTGCAGGTTCTTCATTTGGCTTGCCATCAATAATCGCTGCTGGACTTTGGACCGGTTGGCAAAACAAGGGATGCCCATCAGCCTGCTTGCCCCTTCTGTGACCAAGCTGGCGATCGATACACCATATCCTTATGGAGTGTGTGCTGACTGCTGACCAGAGAGGTTTGGGATCGTGTGCTCCAGAAGATGAATCTAAATGATGTTACTCCCCCAGGTGTTTCTAGCCGGCTCAATTCTTGGTGTTGTCAGTCCTCTCGAGCTCTTCCTAAGGAGATGCGAATGGGGTTTAATACTCTGGTCGTTCTAGTCACTTGGGAGCTCTGTAAGCATAGAAATGCCTGTGTTTTTTAGGGTGCTCACCCAGATGTACACTCTGTTATTTGTGGTAGCTCCTGAGGGGCAACTGTGGTGTAGGGCCGGGGCTGTTGGGCTCCAAGAGCTCACCCTGTGCACCATCCTAGGTTGTGGATATGTTTAGTGTATGAGTTTTAGTGTAACCCTAGGGGGGTGTTTGTACCTGTGTGTCACAACCTCTTAGGCTTCTGTTTGTTTTCTCCTTAATGAGATGACACGTAGCTCTCCTGCGTCGTTCGGAAAGAAAAAAGGAAAAATGAGGATGCATTGTCATTAGTCTAGCTGTGTGAATCAGTTGTGCTCACAATCTCTCTTCTACTGTTGTATCATAAAGATGCAATGCCAAGTTTAGCTGTGTGAATCACTGAATCATGCTGTGCTCATGATCTGTCTATGTACTGTATGAAAATATTTTGTGAATTTCTCATTCACCTTGAATCAAACCCAATATCGAAAAGGAAAAAAAAATACTTGCATTGTTCTCACCATGTGTTTGTTTTATCAAATATTCAATATGTATATTTGATCAACCAGTGTCACCTTAACTTTAACATGGATGGAAGAGCGTATTTCATGGGTAGTGTAGTGTGGGTATATGCAATATAATTGCTGAATGTTGTTGATATAAACTATGACTGCGTAGGTTCTTGATAAAATTTATTATATTTTGAGCATACATAATATGGCTGTATCAGTTATGTGTGGAACATTGGTACAGCATGACTGGCATCACTACTACTTAATACTTTTCATTATCTCCATTTTTATTTGATGCTTGGAACCAGCTTTTTCCACGATAATGAGGCGTGTATACTACACTTGTGGTGTCATCATGTGATGGACCGTGTTATCAGAGTTCAGAGGCTTTCAAGGATTTCCACTGTATGGGTTATCAATGTCTCTTCTAAGTCAGCTCCTTATATTAAAAGAATAACAAGTTTGGTGCTAAATAGCACCTTTGATATGTACAAAAATAAAGTAGCTAGCCAAATTATACTATCAACACTTGCTAACTGTAAACTGTTTCTAATTTCCTTCACTTCAATTATTTGTTTGGCTTACAGCTCTTCTTATTCTTGGTCTGGTTGTTAAATTTAAGAAGGAATTAGTGATAACAAGGTTGTTGAGCAACTGTTTGCTGTACCATTTTTTAACTGCTCTTATACTTTGGAATCTGGGGCGAAAGGTTCTTATTCTTCCCTGCATGATGTCGCAATATAGGTTTTTTGTCATTGGCTCTGCAACTAGTTGGTGTGTACGTTCTGAAAACAATCAAATAGTTACAACTTCATATGAATAGCTATTATGAAGTATGTGTCTCAAGTTATTGGCAATTTTCAAGTGTGAATCGGATCATTACTGAAGTAATACTCATTGCGTGTGAATTTTCAGGGTCTAGCAGCACCCTCCTTTTTTATGCCGCTGCAACCGTTTTGTTGAGGTGATCAGCAGCTGACTTGGATTAGCCCTGTTATATCCGGTATGATATGTTTCATCTGGCCTGAGATATTTCAGTGAGTGAAAATTGGTTCCATGGCGCACACGACAATCAGCACTGCGTTGTGCTATGTATATGAAGCATCATGGTTCGCTGTAATATGGACCTCATGTGATATGCACGGTAACTTGCAAGTTGTTACTGATGGATGGTGTATGTATGTATACACTATGAGAAGGAAAATTATTCAGTACCCACCCAGGGTAGAATGTTGAAAAAAAATATTTTGAAGTTCTGAGATAGGAGTATCACGGATTCCATACATGTGCAGTGCAGAAAGGGACAAAAAAACACATGTATTGTTTCTTTGTTTTTCTCACTTTTACCTTTGATTCGTCAATCTCATGCCAAAAAAATGGACATAAGTATGGTCTTGAAATCGTACAATGTGTGTCTATATCACCACCTCATCTAATATAGATTTTTTTATAGGAGTTTTCAAAACTTTTAAGTTTATTGTGCCCATTTATACCACCGCCTCGTCTATACAAGGATTTTTATGGCTTAGTATATCCTTTGAGAGAGGTTTCACAATTCAACCAACCAAGGATATTTGCCCTTCACATTTTGCCCCCAAGAACTCCGCCTAAGTAGAGGTACAATTTGCATTGGGCATCGTCCATCGCTGCAGATCTTATCCATTTAACCGTGTAGGGAACTCTTGTCTAGTTTCAACCAAGTTTAAAATTCGCATATTTGATGGTGATCCAAACATTGGTTCTATACTTCAATCCAAGTAGAGGCAGCATTTTTCCCAACCCTTCTTGCGGCCATCCTCTCCCTGACCGGCTGACCGCACAGCGCATCCTTCCATCTCCCGGCATCAGCCAGAGACTTGGACACGAGAACATACGTACCCCCGCTGGCGTCCACTTCACCGCCAAGAAACAAACCGCTCCCAGAGCCGCTCGCCGGCAACGCCTCCGACGACCCTCCCCTCGCTTGCAGAGGCGGCGTAATAGGGCTCCAAGCACCTGCTGGTCGTATTCCACCGGCATCTGGCTGACAATTCCCTCCAACCTGTCAACCCGCGCCCGGCTCGGCCGCACGCGTCGAGCGCGCACGTGCAATGCTCATGCTCCTTCCCCGGCGCGATCCCGTACACCCTCCTCATGGCGTTCAGGAACAGCAGCGCCTGGTCCGCCAGCCCGGCCGGCGTGGCAGCAAGCGGAGAGCAGCGCCAGGAACACCGCGCCGTCCGGCCGTGCCCCGCGGCGCCGCATCAGGGACAGCAGCAGCAGCGCCTCCCTGCACCGGCCGTTCACGGGCCACGGCCCCCAGGCCTTTCTCCGGGATCTCGTCGAACGCCCTGAGCGCCATCCGCGCGTCCCCGCACCTGGCGTAGGCGTTGATCAGCGCGTTGCCGGCGACCCGGTCGCCGGCGAGGCCTCGCTTGAGCGCCTACGAGTGTAGCGCCCCGCCGCAGGCCAGAGCCCCCGCAGGGCGGCGCACACCGGCAGCACGCTCGCGAGCGTCAGCGCGTTACGTTCGGCGAAGGCCGCGACCGCCTCCGAGAGATGCGCTTCGTCCAGGACACCACGTCCCCCGCGCGAGCGGATCATTCACCGCACCATATGTCCCCACGTGGCTGCATCATTCGTCTCAACATCCAAATTTCGAACTAAATCGCACGCGGATTCAATCAGTCAACACCAAAAAATTAGTAGCAAATGCGCAGCAGATTCCAGTGATGCAGACAGTGGCAACTGCCAACGGAACCAAGAAAAAAGGCATGCGCCACACCACTGTGCACTGCCGCTTCGGGGGCAAAAAGAAAAACCAACACCACTATCCACTGTGCACGCGCATCACATTCACACCACACACACCCGCAGTTTTTATGCCTAGAAATTCCGGGTTCTTCTATAGTGTACTTCAACAGTGTAATAAAGGAATTGGACCCAAAAACAAAACAAGGAACAGCACGCTAACTTGCGGCGGAGCAGGTGGGCCTGCCGGCAGCGGTGATGCCGTTGCTCCTGTTGGGCGTCCTCCTGAGGAGCACGACGCACTGGGAGTCGTGGCGGTACGTGAGCCTGACCAGGCTCCCCACCACTCGGTACCGCGACCGCGTCCTGACGGTGATGGTGAGCGGCAGGCCGCGGCTGGACTCGAGCAGGTCCTGCATGCCGCGCCCCGCCGCGTACATGGGCTTCTCCCGCGCCGCCACGAACAGCCTCACCGTCGACGTGCCGCGCGGCCCGACGTCGTGCTCGTGCTCAGACCCGCCGCCGTCTCCCTGCGAGACCGCGAAGACGAAGCGGCCGAAGGACATCTCGAGGTGCGGCGGGCCCACGTGCAGGCTGAACACCTTGGAGTAGTTGTCGACCACCATGTCGACGGAGGAGTTGCAGTTGAGGAAGCTGGTCTCCACGCCCGACCCGTCCAGCCCTTCCCCGAGCGCGAACCGCTGGACCTTGCCGACGCTGAAGGACACGCGCGGGTGCCGCGGCCGGGTGGCCAGGACGAAGACGAGCAGCGCCAGCGCCGCGCTGGCCGCCACGCGCCACGCCACCTGGAACGCGATGCAGCAGCAGGGGGCGTCCGGATCCAGCTTCACGTACCTCCACGCCCCGCTCCTCTGGGCCTCGGCCCCGTCCGCGCCGTCCTCGTCGTCGTCGTGGCCGTCGCCGCCGCCGCCGCCCGAGGACCGCCCCGACAGCACCCTCAGCACCTGCCGCCGGCGGCCGGGCTTCATCTTGTCGCCGGCCGGGAAGGAGCTGTTGGATCCGCGGGAGGAGGAGTAGCGGGACAGGGTGAGGCGCGACGCCTCCTCGTGGTCGTGGTCGCGGCTGTCGCGGGAGTGGCGCGCGTCCGCGTCGTGGTGGAGGTTGGGGAAGGGGGAGAGGATGAGCGCCATGGACTCGGACGCCGGCTGGCTCAGCGTGTGCGACGCCGCGGAGGGGCTCTGCACGTAGTAGTGCGCGCACGGGGACGGGTGGTGGAAGAGCGGCAGCTCATGCTCATGGTCATGGTCGTCCGCGGCGCCGCTGGCCGCAGGTGCCATGACGGCGTCTCTGCTGTGTTGGAGTTGCGCGCGCGTTAAGGTGCCGATTGGTCGCCTCGCCTTGGTGTGTGTGTGTGTTAAACCCTGGTCGGTTATGTAGGGCCAAAAGGCATGTTTGGGGCTTCATGCAATCATGCCACTGAATTTTTACCTGGAATTACTTTGCCTTTTCCAAATGCACATTTGAATCGACGACTCCTAAATCGAGCGCCTTTCCTTTTTTTTCCTTCCTCTAGTGGGATATGCATCGTGATACTTATTTTGAAAAATCCATCCTCAAACCAGGTTTTAAAAGCATCAGCAGCGTTTGCCTGATGAGAATCGTGCTCGCCGATGGGTCTTCTACAGCATGTTTCATGCTTATCACACTCGTTCTCAGGGTACATGAAACATCTTTGTGGAGTATGTACTCCATCTTTGTGTGTTCCCGTCGCGTGAAACATGGACGGACCTACAACAAAATTTGACCGAGGGCGTAACTTAAAATAACTAAAATTTTGAGGGTTGGAGTACTCCATCTTTGTGGTGTAATATATTTATTTGTCTTATGTCCAAAATATTGAGTGGAGGCCTTGGTTTGACCCTGGCGTTGGAAGAATTAATTCTAGCTACGGGTGAGGGCTCAAAGTCTAGAGCTTGAATCAGAATAGATATGATATTATGACTTGACAACGGTTAACATTACCTTCAAGAATGACAGACAAGATTTCATCGAGTAGCCCGATTGGCATGGTGGCAAATGCCCATGATGTACCGCACTTAGCAGTGAAATGAGCGCAAAGTGAAGAGTGCACATGCCGCAATTCATGGACCTCGCGTTCCCTTGCTCTGAAACTCTTGATACCTCCGCGCGGCCAATCATGACTGCTGAACACTTCGAGTAGGGATAATTAACGATGAACATACGTACCTGCGAGGGTCCATTAAGGCCAGCGCGGAATAATGACTGACCAAGCATGCCGATCCATCGATTATTTCCACATGCATAATTTTAACTGGAAAAGTATGGCTAGACATGGATTATCGATCTCTTCTTTGGGCATGAAACATTCATAACGTTTACTACATTTGAATACTCCACTCGAGATCACAAGGCCATTGACATGCCCGTGCGCCGCGCCATGCATCATGCGTCATCATGGGCGGCAACTGGGGTGCATGTGCTTTGCGGCCCAACCGGCGACGGGTGACTTAGATGGCAAGGCAGCAGATGATCATAATAACTGGGAAAACAAACTGAATTTCACTTGCCTCATGAGTGTCTCCATCTTTTCTTTTTTATTACATTTTTTTTTTGAGAAATCTTTTTTATTACATGAACATGGTGGCCGGCAAGTGGATCTGGGCCTCAGTTTAGCCCATCTCCCCGTGAAACCTGAACGGAGGAACACACGCAACCGGGCTAAAATCTCCATCGTGTTCACGGCGGATTTGGCCCGCAGTGCACACTCGCGGCACGGCCCGCTCGCCTCCTGCTTCCTGCGATCAAGCCCAGCGGAGGCCCACAGCCTTCTCTCTCGCTCGAGTGGGGCCACACCCCTGACCCCTCCTTCCACGACTCCGGCCGAGGCTCCCCACCAGGACAGTCTGCTACTGTGTCTGCAGTCCCCCCAGATCCAGCCATACGCCCGCCCCGCCGCGCGCACCATGGATCCCCCGCCGCGGCGGCTGGCCGCGCCGCTGCTCCTCGCCGTCCTGCTCCTCGCGGCGTCCTCCCCCGCCGCGCGCGCGTGGAAGAAGGACGAGTTCCGCAACTGCAACCAGACGCCCTTCTGCAAGCGCGCGCGGACCCGCGCCCCGCACTCGCTCGACGCGCCGCTGTCCCTGGCCTCCGGCTCCCTCTCCGTCTCCCCCGACGGCTCCATCTCCGCGGAGCTCTCCCACCCGTCCCGCCCGCGGCCCCTCGTGCTCCGCCTCTCCGCGCTGCCCCCGCACGCGCTGCGCCTCCAGATCGACGAGGACTACTCCACCGCCACGCCGCCGCACCGCCGGTTCCACGTCCCCGACGTCCTCCTCCCGGACATCGAAGCACGCACGCTCCACCTCCCCGACCCCAGGACCGAGGGCGGCGTGTCCACCGTCGCGCTCTCCGACGACCTCGACGTCGTCGTCAGGCACGATCCGTTCGAGCTGACCGTGCGCCGCGCCCGGTCGGGCGATCCCGTGCTCTCCTTCAACTCCCACGGCCTCTTCGACTTCGAGCCGCTGCGGGAGTCCAAGCCGGAGGACGAGACGTGGGAGGAGCACTTCCGGAGCCACACCGACAAGCGCCCCCGCGGCCCGCAGTCCATCACCCTGGACGTGTCCTTCTATGGCGCCGACTTCGTCTACGGTCTCCCCGAGCACGGCTCGACCTCGCTCGCCCTCCGCCCCACCCGCGGCCCGGGGGTCGAGGAGTCGGAGCCCTACCGCCTCTTCAACCTCGACGTGTTC
This sequence comes from Paspalum notatum, assembly GCA_022530915.1. Lineage (NCBI taxonomy): Eukaryota > Viridiplantae > Streptophyta > Magnoliopsida > Poales > Poaceae > Paspalum > Paspalum notatum. The sequence continues at coordinate 6,636,981 of CM039684.1, forward strand.
GAGTACCTCCATGAGTCGCCCTTCGGCCTCTATGGCTCGATCCCCTTCATGATTGGGCACGGTGCTCGGGCGTCGTCAGGTTTCTTCTGGCTCAACGCTGCAGAGATGCAGATCGACGTGCTTGCACCAGGTTGGGATGAGGCCGCTGCCCCAGAGAATGGGAGGATCGACACACTGTGGATGGCCGAGGCTGGTGTCGTCGATGCTTTCTTCTTTGTTGGTTCTGAGCCCAAGGATGTGGTCAAGCAGTACGTTAGTGTGACAGGCACGCCCTCCATGCCACAGCAGTTTGCTACAGCGTATCACCAATGCCGGTGGAACTACCGGGACGAGGCAGATGTTGACGGAGTGGATGCTGGTTTTGATGAGCATGATATTCCATACGATGTGCTCTGGCTCGACATTGAGCATACGGATGGCAAGCGGTATTTTACATGGGACCATTCAGCCTTCCCCAACCCAGAGGAGATGCAGCGAAAGATAGCAGGCAAGGGGAGGAAAATGGTCACCATCGTGGATCCCCATATCAAGCGGGACGGTTCATTCCACCTTCATCAGGAGGCAACTGACAAGGGGTACTATGTCAAAGATGCGAATGGGAATGACTATGATGGGTGGTGCTGGCCTGGATCATCATCCTATCCTGACATGCTGAACCCTGAGATACGTGAGTGGTGGGCTGACAAGTTCTCCTACGAAAACTACAAGGGATCAACTCCAACACTGTACATTTGGAATGATATGAATGAGCCATCCGTCTTCAATGGCCCTGAGGTATGTCATTTAATCATGATGCCCTTGCATTCTCTATTTCTCTAGTGAGATGCAATGACAAAGTATATAGAGAAAAATGAGACATGTGCATGTACCAATCTTGGTAAAGCATTTCTTTCTTTAAATAGGTCACCATGCCGAGGGATGCGATGCACTATGGAGATGTTGAACATCGAGAATTACATAATGCGTATGGGTACTACTTCCATATGGCTACCGCAGATGGACTTCTCAAGCGGGGCCAGGGGAAAGATAGACCCTTCGTTTTGTCAAGGGCTTTCTTTGCTGGAAGTCAACGGTATGGTGCAGTTTGGACAGGCGACAACTCTGCAGACTGGGACCACCTTAAATCTTCTATCCCGATGGTCTTAACTCTTGGTCTTACTGGCTTGCCTTTCTCTGGTGAGTGGAACTACTTTACACCTTCACTTCAATAACTCTGGCACTAGAAACCTTACTAACATTTGAAGCTTCAACAGGTGCGGATGTTGGTGGATTCTTTGGGAACCCAGAACCAGACCTATTGGTGCGTTGGTACCAAGTAGGAGCATTTTATCCTTTCTTTAGGGGTCACGCCCACCATGACACCAAGAGACGTGAGCCATGGTTATTCGGGTAATTATTCAGATACTGCTTTTTTTGAAAGTTTTATCTTTAAAGTTATGCAGCTTCTGTTCAACATGTCGGATATTGGAGGAAAGAAATCGCATGATGTGACTTCACTCTTGTAATTTATATTGTTCAGATGTTTAGTTGGGAAACATAGATTTCATTCTTTTTCAATACTAACATAATCTCCTTACTTCCTTTAGAGAGCGAAGAACATCCATCATAAGGGAGGCAATACACATGCGGTATTCATTGTTGCCCTACTTCTATACATTGTTCAGAGAGGCTAGTGTAAATGGCATTCCTGTCATGCGTCCTTTGTGGTTAGAATTCCCTGACGACAAGGAAACATATAACAACGATGAGGCGTTTATGGTGGGGCCAAGTATTTTAGCTCAAGGAATATATGAAGAGGTATATAAAACTACATGTGTTTTGTAGCTAATGAATAATTTGCTGAACTATGCAAAAGTTTACCTGTTTGAATGCCAATCTTCATGCAGGGCCAGAAATCAGTGTCGGTCTACCTTCCTGGGAAGGAGTCATGGTATGACCTAAGAAATGGATCTCCATACAAGGGAAGCGTGTCACACAAGCTACAAGTTTTAGAAGACAGCATTCCCAGCTTCCAAAGGGCTGGCACAATTGTACCAAGAAAGGACAGATTCAGACGCAGTTCTACTCAGATGGTGAATGATCCATACACCCTGGTATGTTAACATGTTAATCTTATGTAAAAAATAATTTAATCTATTCAGTACATATCTTGTTTCTAGATTTCATTTGGTATAAGTATAATCATAGTTCCTCCAACTTGTTTATTTCCTTGATGTGCAAATAGTTTCTACTTTGTTCAATCACAAAAAAAATGCAGTTTTAAGATTCCCATCAGTATTAGAGGCTAGAGACGTAGATTATTTGTGCGCACACACACAAAAAAAGATAGATTAACTACGTAAGGTTGGTGCCAGTAGATTAATCATTCAAAGTACTTAGTCTTTTCCATTCTATATCATATATTTATACAGAACTGCTAGTCAAAGCTTCACCTTATAGATTGTATCGATGTCCTAAGTGACTTATATTTGTGATCTGAGGAAGTAAATATAAATCCTGTGGCTGATATTTTTCAAGAGTACTGGAGACAAACTGCATGTGAACCTCGGTAGCTTGCTACTTTCCTTCTAGTTCTTGCTCAGATGCTCAGATAATACTTCCATTTCCAATGTATGTTTAAATTACCAGATTCATTGGTACTGTTAGATAAGGGCATATCTGAGTTTCTTCCTTTGAAGTAGAACACTGATGTATACATAATTTCCATAAAATTATATCAGCTAAATGTGTGACCCTGCTAGCTTGTGTGATTGAAGTAGCTATCTTGCTGGTACAGTTGTCTAAGTATATCCAAAGAAACTAATTAACTTATGTTACATTGCATTAATCAGGTGATAGCCCTTAATAGCTCAAGTGCTGCAGAAGGCGAACTTTATGTGGATGATGGGAAAAGTTTTGATTACCAGCAAGGGGCATTCATCCATCGTCGATTTGTATACGCAGACAATAAGTTAACATCATTCAATATTGCACCTGATAATTTGGGTGAGAAGAAATTTACAAGTGAATGTGTGATTGAAAGGATTATAATCCTTGGCCTACGATCTGGAGCAAAGAAAGCTGTTATTGAGCCTGGAAACCAAGAAGTAGAAATTGAATCGGGTCCGATTAGTTTAAGGAGTGGCTCCAGCCCAGTTGCACCAACAATCAGGAGGCCCAACGTTCGCATTGCAGATGATTGGACAGTAAGGATAGCATAAGAGGTAGGCCATTCGCATTTGGAGCCTGATATCTCTTTTGGTCACTGTCAGGTTGCAAAATTAGGCCAAGCTTTAGAAAGTTTAGTTGCAGCCTAAAGCATTATCTGTGCTAGCGCAAGCTTTTGGTGGCCTTGAAGTTTCTGTATGTAACTGGCACTCAAACTGTTACAACTGCCAATTTTGACATAAATCGAGACAGAATTGCTGATGTATATTTGTAGCTTTGATACATTGATGTCTGAGTTTTCGATCTTGCAAAAGAGATATACATATTCTCAGAGAACATAATAATGGAGTTCTTTTGTCTCTCATGTTCATTTTATCTGATGCTATAATGTGATTGGTCACGCTACCATCATTTTTTTATTGTTTTTTCAAGATATGTCTGCTATATGCTGCCTTAAAAAACTTAACGTTTTCATATCATTTGCACCATTTCCATTTAATCAATTATAGGTTGAAAAACAATATATATGGGCAGAAAAATTTGGCCCAATGTTGTCCAGACTTCATCAGGCAGTAGGATTTGAAACTTCCCGCCTAACCGATCGAGAGAGATTAGAGTGAATTGGAAGGGATTTTGTTACATTGTGGATTCAAACGCATTCTAATTCTTTCGAACCACTTCCGTAAGAATATACCCAAACTAACACGCAGAAGGGCTCCACGTCGCCTCTCCTATTTCTGTTACTTCTCTCCTTTCACGGAATGAGACGGTTCGTGCAGGGTCACAAAATAAGACAGTTTATATCTTGGAAGAAAGGAAAAGCAACAAGATTGACAGCCGGTGCCGATGTATAGGATATTAAACTGCCATCAATGGCATAATACAAACATGAACCGAAGGGGAAACGTAAACTCTCCCCACAAGGCCACAAGCCAGATGACCAGTAAGCAGTAGCTCCATGCCTCCATCTACCTCCGATATCCAAAGCATGAACACCAACTACCCGAACTATACTATGCTCATATGCTGATGTTACACGAGAGGCGCCTGTGCCGCCGATCTGTCAGCAGTGTGCCGCAGGTCATCTTTGAAGCCAACCCATCATCAGTTGCGGAGAAACGTCCATGGTCCCCTCGCTGCTCCCATCCTGCAGAAAGAAGCAGCAGCATAGATGACTCTAGTCCTTCATCCTAATGGCCCGAGCTAGCAGCTACTGAAGAAATGGAGGCTCCGTAGAGTGAGGATAAGGGAGTAGTATCTTACCTCCAGGTGCTAGCTATGGTCCTCAGGCTCATGTAGATCGTCAATGCGATCCATATACCGATGAAACCGTTGTGCGCAGAAAGGTACACAAGGGACGGTATCGACACAGACGCAACAGCAACCTGAAGATTTTCATTGGGTTCATTGTTGGGAACAGTTCCTGAGTTGCAATGGTGTGATGTTTTATCTGATGTGAGAAGGGTTTACCATGGAGTAAGCAGAGTATGAGTAGTCTGATGCTCCAAAATTGATGCCATCGAACACAAAGGCCAGGGAATTGAGCGTCTGTGTGCCGGCAACAAACTGAACCAAGATAAAAAAAAAACTGTCTTTCAGTGTCTGAATCTCAGGAAATGCTTACAGATGGGGGCTTTCTTTTTAACAGCCAGGGTAGGTTCCTACCGGGATGCCTTTGTGAATGACGTCGATCACGGGCTGGTCCTTCGTGAAAACGCCAGCCCCAAACCTCATAGCAATTCCCAGCACCACAGTGAGACCCATGCCCAAAACAATGCTCAGCTGCAAGGTGAAGAGGCCATTAGCATGAGCTCTCGTCGCTGTCGGAAGGAAAAAAGGGTTGACAAGGATCAGCCAAACACTGCTATTCAGATTGAGAATTTACCTGCAACACACGGGATGTCGCCGCGGCCACCTTCTTGGTGTCATTCTTGGCGAACGCACTTGCAAGCACTGCCTGCAATCAGTCATTGACAACACCCGTTCACGTTCAGTCTGAAACTTGCCCAGGGACTAGTCTAAACTCTAAACACATGGCTGCTGTGTAATCTGACCTGTCCTGACACGGCCAATCCGTCGGCGAGAAGAGATGTGGCAAGCCAGAGCTGGCAGCAGATTTGGAAGCCTGCCATGATGGTTGGTCCATGGCGAGCAGCGAGGGACGCCGCCAGGGTGACGCAGAACGTCACTGCCACGACCCTTGCAAGCAGCAGGAATCCTGAAACAGAAAGAAAGTTCAGTCTTTTTTTTTCTTTCGAGGAGGATCCGTTAGAGATGTTATCCTGTCTCAGGATTCCAACGGTATCTCACCACATCCAAGAAATCGCCCAAATTTCAGAGATTTAATGCTACGTGGAATAACTTCAACTTGCCGGCAGAGACGGCACAGCAATATCAATGTTATCAGGTACCTGCAGCAAGGAGAAAGAAGCCAGGATAAGCTTACCATCGAAATACATAAGCTCTCTGGGCAAAAACAAGCTCTGTTCTACTCTAAAACAAATACTCTCAAAACACAAGATGCTCTACATCTACATGTGACTGGTGTCTGCAACTTACTGAGAAACAACATGAGCAACAGCTGCACCAGTGACACCCATATGGCAAACAAACATCAAAATTGGGTCTAATATGATGTTCGCCGCATCCCCGACCACTGAAAAGAAAAGGTTACTAGGTTAGTAATGTCCTGCAATAAGGAAGTACTGCACTTTAGAGCTCAACTTTAAACAAGAAAAACTGCATCTTAGACCTTGCTACTGCAGAAAATATCAAGTACACGAACAGTTCTTCAGTCTCACTGGAACTGAAGGTGGGGGACACTGTTTTTTGCTCTTACCAGTAGCATATAATGGTGTCTTGGTGTCCTTAAATCCCCGGAAAACCCCTTGCATGGCTAGAGACAGTAGCACAGCAGGGGCACCGAGTGATCTTATTGTTAGGTAGCGAACTGCAGGTTGTTCCATTGGCGAACCCTGAAACATTGCAACATAAATAAAAGAAAATATTATGATGCATGAAGCCACCCATGATATTGAGCAGGACTAGTAAGATAATAGCACTCACAGATTTCACACCCATGATATTTAGCACATATTTGGCTGAAAAAACCAGGAAGATGGCCTGAAGCAGCCCAAGAATTGAACCAACTATTAGTGCTGATGTCACCGAAGGTATGCACTTCTTTATCTTGCGCCCTTGGCTTGAGAGATCTGTACATTCGGTGGGGATGCATGAGTTGACGCATTCTGCCACATCAGGGCCCAGAAACAAAGTTTGGCTTGGCATTAGGTATATGCAGAGGTGAGTTAAGATATGGCTCAAAATCTGAAATCATATATGCTCCAAGAACTAGGTACCTGATACAGGCAGATTGTTGGTTTCTGAATCCACATGAGCAGCTTTCTCCAGGTCTTGGCTGCTGTTTTCTTCTATACCTTTCCCCGTTTGGAATGCGGGATTTTCTCTCCATTCCTGCGTTTTTCCTGTGAAATCGAACTGATTCCTGTGAAATTTCTGCTGCACAATTCCTGTGAAATTTCTGCATTCCAAATGGGGCCTACCGATGATAGCATCTTCCTCTGCGACAAATGACGTTGTCACGCTAACAAGAGGGTAGATGCAGACTTTGGAGACTTGGTTAAATATGGCGATTGAGACACCAACAGCAGCAATCTCCACTGAACCTGAGCATCAATCAATTGTACCAGATTAATTTCGTAGCATATATATATTCTAGACTAGACTACTACTGTTTATCTCTTATGTTGATATTATCGAGTAGATTTCTGAAAAAAGGTTAAGCGCTTCCACTTAGTCCCTGCAACTAACATAAATATTCAATGCAGTTAAAAAAAACACATAAATATTCAATGGGAACTGGTGTTGCTGATATGATAAACCAGTATAAATGTGCAAAAATGGAATAGTGAAATAGGACGAAAAGGAAACAATAACCATCTTATGTTATCTTATCAAAAGAGAATAAAACAAAAGGCTGTTCAAATCAAAAGGAATAAAACTGAAAGGGTGCTCTTGGCGGATGTACATGACTAGGTCCTATCTGATTAACCAATTTTAAGAACGAGAAAACTAAAGCACGTGGAGGAAAGTTCAGGACGCTATTATGACATATAGGTTATTAACCGACATATGCTTGTGGACGGAGTTTCATATGCGAAAAGAAAAGGTGGAGGCTCCTAACATCCTGAAAGTATATAGTTTCCTATACAGATGATGCTAAAGGAAGAGAACAGGGGAGGAATATTGTGGAATGAATGATAGCTCTGGGTGGAGACGTTCGAATCAGATCTCACCAACATTGATAAAAACAGAAAAGGACCTGGCGAGCATCATTAGTGAACACGAAACCTTCGAGAGCACACGTACGTCTTGGAAGTTTTTAGCATGTACATGTACTGATTCGGTTGACCGGCTATTTATATATATATGCAGAACTGAAAGGGACATTGCAGCATGGATGAGGTTTGTTACTTTGCCAAACTGACAAGAGGGAAATCAGGTAACGAATATCCATCCATTCAGAGTAACAGCATGACTAACGTCTCAAAGGAAATAGGACAGCAATAATAATGAACACCCTTCCACAGAAACAGCTAGCTACAGTGGCATGTAAAAGGAAATGAGCAGGTGATGAGGTTGATCGCAGGCATGGCAATGTAGTACAGACAGATGAATGATTCATAGATATCCGGAAGGTTACCTAAGCGGCCGATGAAGGCGGTGTCGACCAAGGAAGCCAGGGGATCGGCGGCCAAAGCGAGCGAAGCCGGCACCGCAATGCGGAGCACCTCCGAGCCGAGCTCGTCGAGCTTGAAGACGCTCCTGTACGTATGTGGCAACAAAGATTAAGCGTGCATCTATCAGCGCCACGAGCACACCACAAAGCATGCACGACCGACCGAGCAGCAAAAGCAACGCACCTGAGGTTCATGGTGAAAAGATGCATCCCCGTCTTCCTGGGCCCGCAAGGCAATGCTGCGCGCGCCGGCAGGTGGTCCTCCACCTCGCTCTCCTCGGCGGCGGCGGCGGCTGCAGCGCCACCACCGTTCGTCACCGCCGCGGCGTCAGGGATCGCCACTTGGTGATTCTCAGCAGGCACGGCCGTCGTCGTCGCAGCAGCAGCGGCGCCGTTGTCCTCCATGCTCGCTCTGCTCCTCTAACCAGCTAGCGTTCTCAAACCAAGCTGGGACTGGGAGCGAGCGAGCGAGAGCGAGACAGAGAGACACGACGTCGTGCGCAGCGCAGCAGGTAGCCGAAGAAGACGCTGCCGTACTTATACACCACCGAGTCCGTCGCGCGCGTGTCTTGCCGTGCCGCGCTTGCCTTTGCTTATCAGCAGTCAGAAGATGATCCGCTGCATGCCACAGGGTAAAGCCGATGCGGGCGTCAGGGGCAGGAGAACGAGAACCGGAGCTGGATCGATCCGGTGGCGGGAGACGATCAGACAGTTAACACGGCACCAACGAACCCGTCCACTTTTTTTTCCAGCGGGAGAGACCGCGGCCCGAGGCCGCCGAGCCCCCCCGGGCGTAGCGTTAGGTCCCGTCCCGTGCGTGCGTGCGTGCGGCGCGCCACGGGAGTCGGGACGGGCCGCCGGCGGCGCAGCCCTGCCCTGACCTGCCCCTCAGGCCTCAGCGGCGGGTCTCGCTGGCATGGCAGCGTGTGTGGACTGCGGGGCGCTGTCGTGTTGGGTTGCTGCCGTTGCGTTGCGTGCCTGCGGATGCAAGTGACGCGGGTGGCGGTTTGACGCCCGCGGCGGCGTCACTGCCGGCGTACTCCTGCTTACCTTACCCCCGATGCCGCCATGCGCAGACGCCTCACGAGCTCTGTCCTCTTCAAGCTCCTGTTCTGTTTTTCTTTCTCGTGCAGGGAATGGTAAAGCGCACGTACGTACGGCGTAGTGATCAGATCAGTGAATCTATGTGCGGCAATGCAGTGCAGCTACGGGAGGGGAACTGGGAGCAGTGAATCCTAGTGGTGGCTTGGCGAGAACTCTGACGGTGCTGGAACTGCGTGCGCCGGCCGCCGCGCCGACGAGAGATGATGGCCAGGTCAGGTCAGGTCAGGTCAGGTCAGACAGCCGCCGGCGGCGTAGCCAGAGCCCACAGTCCAGCGGCACCTTGGGCGATCGGATAGAGATTCGATCGGATCGAGGGCAACAACGGGGCATGGGCGACAGTAGGCGGGCAATGGATTTGTACGTGGCCACACTTTTGACTAGGTGGGAAGGATGTTATAATGGCCACGTCGTAATGTGGCTTGAGCATTTCAGATCAGTTTCATCATTTTTTTGTTTCGAATACGCAGGTGGAAAGGATCGATGTTATGGTAACCACATGCATGAAGCATTTCAGGTCAGTCAGTTTCATGGCGTGTTCCCTCTGTTCTGTCTGTGGGTTACAGTTTACTGGTACCAATCTTGAAGGGGAAGAAGCTGTTCCGGCTATGTGCCGGTCTGCCAAATGATTGTGCGCTGAACACAGTTAGTGCAGTAGTAGCTAAAATAGATGGGGTGTGCCGAGTCTTTCGAGGTGTTGTTTGTTTCCTCGCACGTTCTGCTAGTGCATGCTCTACATACACTTGATTCCCCCTTTTTTATTTCCTTCTTCTGGCACGTCATGTTATTCAAGGTGGGAACAACAACGAAAAGAGGCAAAATCCTCGTCTTGTGGTTTCCCCACTAGAAGCGGAGGGAGCCTTTCAACTGCTCACTCCTTTCAAGGAGAAAGATGAAAAAGGAGGGTGCCATTTCCCCTATCCAGTTTAATTTTTAAAAAACATGACCAGTTTAATTCTTGAAGGTCAAACATCATACTCCCGTATTCAGAATTTAGCAACTACTTATAATTTGCGACGGAAGGAGACATTTGTTTTTTCCTACATTTATGATCATTCTGTTATTGTATTGTTTTTTTACTAAGAAGGCAAAACATCACTAGCCCTTCGCTGTCAACTTTGCCAAGCAAACACAAAAAAAAAAGCATCCGACTTAAACTATGCAATTCCTCGCAAAAGGACAGAAAAAACACTATCTATGTGATACCACTGATTGTCCTATTAGTGCTGCCATGATGTTAATCCACTAACTGTTTGGAGCAAGCACACAGATGATGTAAATTATTGCAATGATAAGAAAGTAGTGGTAGCTCTCTTTGTCAATGTGATTGGCGATGGAGTACCTTGCTAATCTAGGCCATACTATATAATTTGGATATCAAACGGAATCATCAACATATCATCAAAAGTAACACGAGTAAGTTCATAACGTGCATGCTGGAACGCAGAGCATTCAGAAGGTTACATCATGGCTTCTGTAGCTGCAATGACTACTGTGTTAGGCCTTTCCTTACTGGCATTATTTTTAATAAACATGTAAATAGTCTACCGAAGGGATGGTTTCCACTTGATGTCGTTTCGGCTTATATCAAAGGGTATGCATGATTTAGAATCTTATCAAACAGGTTATGGCATTAGTGTCCCCAGCATTCAAGACATACTATATATCCCAGAGAGGTTTGAGTGATTGGACAATAGACAAGTTCTTACGGAGATCGAACACCTTACCTGTCTCTAGGCCGGTGTCCAATCTCGATTACTTGTACTTTGATCTCGATAAAAGTATCCAAAAATTATTTTTTATCAAAAACTGATCATGAGATGAGTCAAGTAAGGGCGAATTATGGAAATTATATTTGGGTAATTTTGTTTCAAGCGGCAAAAAAGAAACAAAAAGATATTATTTTTGCTAGGAAAAAAGAAGAAAGATATATACTGATATCTTAGCAACAGAGACGTGCGACGGATCTAAACTAGTAGCACTAGTATATCGTACGTTTTCTCCATCTGGTTGCACAAAGCGCTGCTTCATGTGTTCAATAGTATGAGTACCGATGCTATCACCATGTTTATTTTCTGTTCAAGGAGAGTGGACACCTCCACTGTTGATGGCTTATTTATGCAAAAAAATTATATAGTGTAATTAAAAACGCAAATCTAGAACGGAAGATTTTTAGGTTTAAAAATACCGATTACTCCCTCTAGTCACCAATCCTTGAGAATAATTTGACCAAAATGTGTGGTTCAACCTTTACAGTTAATATTTTTTAAATATTTAGTGTGGAAACATATATAAGATACACGCACGTGTAGATTGGTCTTGAAAAGTAGTTTCGTAGTAATCTCCAAGCTATTAGATATTCTAACAGAAGAGGTAGTGCTAGAAGTAAAAACTCAAAAACATACAAAGCCAATGGTGTTGGGTATTTACAGCCAAAGGGATCGGAATACATTATTTTTCCAACAGGCTTTCAGATTTATCTCGGCCATATATATTCTCCCGATCAACAATTATTTGTCCAAATCAAAGATGTGATCACCATGCATGCAGCGCATGAAAGAAAACGAGATCCTGGGAGCTTTAATTTCTTTTGACTGTTAATTTGGCCACACGCTCAAGAAGGAGAAAAAGGAGAAAAGAATAGCGATCAGGTCCGTCGTCTATCCAAAGAAACAAAAGCTCCTCCAGAATGCGAGCTGCGTCATTGCCAATAGTTAAGCAACTTTAGGAAACTAATGCCATCTAGACAGTTCGTGTCTGCCGGCGGCTTTTGAATGTGTGATTGGAATGAACGAACAAAAGGGGCATTTACATGTACAGAGAGCTACAGATTGATGTGTGCTTGTGTGTCTATAGACTGATCTGAGAGCGTTGTTGTTCCTAAATAAGAACAGCCACACGATGTACTTTCAATTCACGCCAATCATGTCTCCCCCATAAAAAAAAACTGAAATGTGCACTAGTACTTGCTCTCTGATCCATTAATTCGCTAATAAGACTGGGGTTTGGAAGATTCACGTGTCTAGCTAGCTAAGAAAAGCTGCAGCTTATTATGAAAATAATATCCCTCCCGAGATCGATGGTACGGTATAAATGACATGCCTATATATACATGTGTGTTAATATATTTACTTCCAGGTATGGCATATATATGTCACACACCCATGCATAGTAAAACAGAACCATACTGTGGTCTGTACACAGTGCTAGATTCCATACTATCGTCTGTCCTTTGGTTCCTTTGCTGTACTCAGCCAAAGAGTGATGTGCTGTACTACTACCAATGTTGAAATGGAGTTTTCGCAAGACAGCCAGTTAATCCACACCACCCGCGTGCATGCATTTTAGCAGTGTATTAGAAGCTACTAGAGCCTCACGATTTTACGCCCTTGGCCACGGAGAGCGAGCTAGAGCGACATGCATGGCTCGATCACTCCGATCCGGCCAGGAGTCGATCGATCGGAAGCTTTAATTCGGTGCCACTGATGCGTGCGGAGAGAGAGAGAGGCTATAGCAGCTCTTGACCACATCTCCTCTCGATCACGCTCGCGAGGAAAACGACGCCACCGCAATAAAAGAAAGGAGCGGTCACTAGCGTACGTTCACCTAACTGAAACGTCAGTGCACGTGATAAGTACAGTACGCAGCGCAGCGGGGTGTGTGTGCCGCGTGGACCGTTGTGCCGCCGCCGCCGTGCGCGCGCCATCCGCCGTCGCTGCGACGGCGAGCCGCGAGCCTACCCGTACCCGGCCGGCCGGCCCTAAAGTAACCGGCGGCTTTACTTCGATCGGGTTCACGCCAGCATCGGCAGGCCGGGTACGGTGTGCGTGCATGCTCGAAAGGTGAACACGGGAATAATCGATCGGATCGGAGCAGAATGGCAGAAATGGAAGGCCGGCCGGCGTCATGGAGGGTGAAACCATGCATGCGCGCGTATACATACCTGCAATTTGGCCCTGAAATGGCAAACAAGGCGCGCCACGCTCGTGTCGTCAGGCCGCGGCCGGTCAGCTTCCTTTGTCAGCTCTTGACGTCGAGCTTCGGCTGTATGCTGCGCTGTTCGCTTGCTCTGCCGAGACGGATGGTGGGCTCTATAAATAGGCGGCAGGGCAAAGGCAAAAGCACCACCAAGCAGCGACCGGCGACGCGCAAAGGCCAAGGCGTGCGCCGCGCATGCTTGTTTGCGCGGTCGCCGTGCCTGGACTGCTGCAGATGTTGCTAGCGATACGAAAAATGTGATTTGGAGATATACAGATACCCTACTATCTAATTGATTAATTGTTTTTATTTACAGCGAATCTGTCGACAGCATATCCTCAAGATCGTCATATGTGCACAAACGGCAACTATTTCCCCACCAATTTTTTTATAAAAAATAAACAGGAAAAGTACAATGCAACATGTTGTGCTCTTCTCACTGCACACCGCATGACCTCTCCTCTTCGTCTTCCTTCTCCGTCCATCGGGGTCGGATTGCATGAGGCCTGGGGGGTGCTCCAAGCCCCCCACCCTCGTGCGGACAATAGAAGTCCTCTAAGGTCCCGACCAATATTTATGCTTGAACAAAGAATACGAACAAAAAATATGAGGAATCAAAAGAGAAAAACGGGAAATGGAAGAGGAGAAAGGAAATGATCACCTCTAGTTCTAAATCCTAGATAGCACGGGCTTGCTATCACCCTCCCTCGAACCTTTCATCTTGGCGGGAGATGGGCACCACCGTGGTGGCACGCGGTGGCAGGACCTGCCGGCCGTAGTGGCAGGTGTGGGTGTTTGGCGGAGGAGGTATGACGACGGAGGAGTCATTGTGTCAAAGTTTTGCGCTGCCGCATAAAGGTGAAAAGGGAAGGGGACAGCGAGCGGAGTGGTTGAGGCAGCAGGAGCATCGAGGGCAACTTTGTGTAGGGGGGAGGGGGAGGGGGTGCCAGAGAAGAAGGCAAATACACCGGAAAAAGGGGTCGTGTAACCCGTTACATGATAATGATCTCCATATATAGATGAATGTGCGAGAGCGATGACGCTATTTATATTTCCGCGTGGGAGGGGTGGGGTGGTGGCAAAAGAAGCACACCCAACTCCCCAAGGCCCATGTATATGTGTATACACTATACATAGCCATGCAGTAATTTTGATTTGGTTTGTCGTAGACAATACCCTCCAATCCCCTTAAGGCTCATCTTGGGCTAGGTAGGTATGGACCAAACAGGTCAAAAACTTGTTTAGCTCATCTTTATCTCGATTTTGATGAGCATTGTTCTCTCTTAAAGACTTGTTTGTTTGAGGCTTGATTTGGCCCAAAAAAACATGAAGATATTTGGCACAAAACCCAAAATATATTGCAAAATGAAGAGGTTATTGCATATAATCAATAGCATATTTATGATTTATTACATATGATTATTGGTAGGCTTATTTTTTAGTTTAGCCCACTTATTGTGGCCAATGTTGCCCATGTGGGGCTAAACGCAGTGACCGAACTGTACCATCATCCTTTAAGCTTTGGTTATCATAAGGCTAATGGATACACTACATAGTGGATGAATGAGCATCTTGGCCCCAATTCGTTTTTAATGGCTAATGGCGACATGATCAATGCGACCAACACGTTGTGTAGCGACATTCAAAAAGTTAGTTATCAAGATGGCCATACGGTATTTTTGCCCCCTATTGGTTGGATTTCATATATGTGGCTCAAAATATGTGCGTGAAGATTAAGGACCTTCTAGTTACACAATTACATGATGGGCATATGGTTACCTCGTGTAGTTAAATTCAAGTAATAATAATATAGTAAATAAAAGTATGGTCCAATGTATATCCAGGGGGCTGCTGGAGATATTGCTAGAGATAGAGAGTTTTTTTGAGTGAATTACATGTCAGATCCTTAAACTTATTTCGCGATACCATTTAGGTGTATGATCTTTCAAAGTGATTATTTAGGTTCATCAACTTTTTATTCTTTATTCGCTTCAAGTCCAATTCACGGATCTAGATTTACACTGAAATTACTCACTTGAAAAGTTAAAGGAACTAGATAATCACTTTAAAAAATTATGGAGCTAGATGGTACCACAAAATAAGTTTAATGACCTGACTTGCAATTCACTCATATTTTTTTTTAAAAAAAAGAAAGAGATAATGGTGTACATGATATGTTGTCATTGTATCTAGGAGACCTATCTCTAAAACTGATCGATCGTATCGGCAAAGACTGACTCGTGCGCCGAGGCTTAGACATGTAAGGCACGCTGGGTAGCTGGGAGCGTTTCCCATCTCTAAGAAAAGGTAGTATAAAATAAGTAGATGTGGCATCCCAGCCGAACCGAATGGGAGTGCCACCGCGCGACGAGGGCCCGGTGGATTTATTTGGGTTTCCTACCTGCCCCAGCCCCAGCCCGCAGTTTGGCAGCAAAGTGTCTACGTACGGAGAATTGGCGTCCAGGTGGAGCCGCAATAGCGAACAGAAATGGCTTGTTTACTCGCGCGACGCGTGGTCTCCACACGCCCGGCCCCTGTCGCCGGCTCGCCGCACGCCGGGCAGACCACGCCGTCTCCGACGTGGCGACGTGTCACCACGCTGTTCGGCGCCTCGCCGGCGGCGTGGCACGGCATCGCCAATCGAAGCGCTCATATGTGCAGGATCTGTGTGCTCCAGTGTAGAAAAAATGGACGATAAAGGCCACTCACTGGCAACTAGTAGGAAGGGCGGCGGCAATGGAAAGCCTGGCCCACTTATCTCACCCCCACGTCGCTCTCGATCGGCCCCCGGCTTCCGTCCACCGCTTTCGTCTCGGGGTCCGGCCGGCGACTGGTGGCCTGGCCCTGCTGGTGCTAGTGGAGGGGGGGGCACTATCTGTGGGGATGTTAGGTTTGGGCGGCCCTTGCGTTGCGCCGCGGGAGAGAGAGAGACGGGAGAGGCTACAGAAAGGCTCTGTGAACCCTGGCCTCCTGTATAAACATCTATATGTTCCTATATAGTATATAAAAACATGTAAGTGCACACACCAACTCTTTCCTCACTGTTAGTAGAATACTCTGATGATCAGTGCCGGCTCTTAATTTATCAACTCTCATCCCTACAAGTTCTTGAGCCAACGGTAACTAAAGGAAACAGACACTTAAGATAGGTTTTCAGGTGGGCTAGTTTGTTCCACACTTGCAATCACGCCATGGACCACCGGCTGTCCATTTACTAGACCGCTCCTTGCACTTGTAGTTCATCGAACGCAGAAAAGTGCGCGATGGGAGGTGACGTCCAGCGCATAAACGAAGACGGGGGTGCCATGAAGAAACAGAAAAGGACAGGGTACGAACACCTTTATTTGGATGAGGAAAGCAATTCCATTGTCGTGTTATGTTGTTCAAGAATTGTATATTCCATTCCCAGTCAAAAAGCAACTGCTTCTTTAACATAGGCACGGTGGAATTTTTTTTTCTCGGATTGCAGCAATTTGCCGAAAGAAAGTACGCAGAAAGGGTCCACTGATGTGGACTCGGCTTGGTGCCTTGGTGCTTGGCGAAAGAAATCTTGCCCCACGTCTTGCTCGGTTTGAAGTGAATTGATAATTAATTTGCTATTGCAGAAGGATTTACAGAAATGAGAGAATTGGATTATACTCCGTACTATTTCAGGGCATGACAATCACCGAGCAGGGCCTCAAGTGTCAAGTTCCCCTGCTGAACCTGACGCCATTGATCGCGTGTGTTCCTGTCATCTTGCGGTAGTGCCACTGACCTTCGTCTCCGCGTACGTACAGCCGTGGTGGACTGGTGGAGGACGATCGGTGTCAACTGGTCTTTTTTTACAAGAACACGCTATAAACGCAGACGCTCACACATACGTACATTCACTCCCATAAACGTATGCACACACACTCTATTTCTATAAACACCTTCGGAAGACTGGGTCTCCACTCTATCCCTATAAGTACCTTCGGAAGACTAGATCGGCCTATCTTGAGATTAACGAAGTCACCATGAACGCCTCGCTGTCAAGGAGAGCGTCGCCCACCACTGAATGAACAAAGCCGTTAAATTTCGAAATAATCCGCTTCCAACAAAAATCGAACCCAGAACCTCTCAAGTACCGCTCAAGCTGCTGCAACCACTGAGCTACACGCCTTTAGCATCGGCATCAACTGGTGGTGGCAGCAGGTATATGCCATGGCCCATGGTTTGCATACAACAACAGATGCAAAAAGCCTCGAATGAATTTCTGTTACGGGCCCCACGTTGTGTTGCTCCTATGTGGTCTCCCGTTCATGGGCCGCTCTGAGAATGAGATGCGGGGCCGCAGATGGAATCCATATGGGCCACCATGACTGGAGCGTTTGAGAATCAATCCATGGAATCCAAATAGGAAGGCAAGCAAAATGTGGTTGCGATCCTAAAAAAAAAAAGCAAAATGTGGTTGCACATTTTTTAAAAATGTGGTTGCTAATTACTCCATGCTTTTTTATGCTTTTCGTGTCCAACTAACTTCTTTTTTCTAAACTCACCAAATATAAGTTTATGGTAACTTTAAGGCAACATTTTGCTTCTTTCTTCCATGGCTACCACTGCTTAAATGCAGCCCAAGCCTAACCAACGGGATACGTTTACCACCTCTCTTGAACTTTAGCGATGATTGTTCTCACCTTAATTATTGCGCACAAATCCAAATATACTTACGTATTACATTTGGGACAAGAGGAAGTGGTTAATTATGGCTACAAAAAACTACTAAAACCAATTGATTGTTCCCAAAATCCTTCTTAAAAACATTTAGCAAACTCTGCATACTCTTGGGCCCCACCTGTCATCGGAAACCCATGATCTAACTATTCCACTTCTAGGTTTTCTCTAGCAGGTTCAGAACAGCCGCCCCTGCTGTCAGTCGCAGAGATCGGAAGCAACGCAAGAGTTATGCATTCTCCCTCTCCGAAGAACTTGGATGCTACCGCTCGTCCCTTCCTCTCCTCCACAATCGCTGCATTAATCTCTTCGCCTGGGTGGGTGCTTCTTCTTCTTCTTCACATGGGTCCATCGTGGCTCCTTGTAGCCTCCATCGTTGCCATGTCGATCTTTCCATGCATGCTGCGCCGCGCCAACTCGGAGGAAGCCTTCCCGGAGGCTGATGGCCCGACAGCAGCTGAAGGTTCAGACGACGAGCTATGGTTCATGCCGCCGCGGGTCGTCGACGTCGACGACTACGGAGCCAGAGCCAACGGCAGCGACGACACCGAGGTGAAACTGATCGGAGCCGGCCTTCTCTTGCACTTCTCGTTGTCTTCGTCGCTGCAGATCAATCTTCTTGCATTGCGGTACCAGGAGGCGCCTGGCTGTTCAGTTCCGCCTGTCCTGAATCCTGATTGCCGCCGCGCTCGTGCGTTTCAGGCGTTTCTTGCGGCGTGGAGGGAGGCCTGCAACTCCTCCGACTACCCGTCCACGTTCCTCGTGCCGCCGGGCAAGACCTACCTCCTGGCGCCCATAACCTTCCATGGCCCCTGCAGAGCTTTCTCGATCACTGCAATGGTGAGCTTGCTGATTATTAATGTACTTACTGCATATATATAGTACAAATTGTTCAGCGCTAGCAGCTTCTGCTTGGTGGGCTGAAATGCTTTGCTTTTTTTTGCTGATCATCGATCAGATCAAGGGAACGCTGGAGGCGCCGTCGAACCGATCGGTGTGGCTGGATCACAACCTGCAGGAGTGGATCGCGTTCGAGCGCATCGACCGCCTCCATGTCCTCGGCGGCGGCACGCTCGACGGGAACGGACTGCAGTGGTGGATCAACTCGTGCAAGGTCAACACATCAATGGTACACTACTTCGCTTGCGGCACTGGCCGTGCATTTCTACCTTGAAATGATAATACAGAGATCGGTCCTTGCACTTCACAGCACGTCCTGCTCCTGCACATTTCCAACTTCTTATAGAGAAATCTCTTGTTTTTTGGCCGGGGGCGTCATTCATCAGCGTTGCGTCACCGGCCCAACGGTACCTGCCTGAATCCGAACATTTTCAGTCGATGCATGCCCACATCGGGGAGGGTACGTTTTTCAGTTGCCGGCTTTCAGGCGCTCTACTTCAGGAGATGCACCCACCTGGTCGTGGAGGAGCTGGAGGTGAGAGACAGCATGCAGATGCACGTCGCGATCGCCTACTCGTGGGACGTGGTTCTGTCGAAGCTGCTCATCACTGCACCGGGATGGAGCCCCAACACCGACGGCATCCATGTGTCCAACAGCAAGGAAGTGACCATAAGCGAGTGCACCATCAGCACAGGTATATATATCCCCGCCTCTCTGTACGTTGCTTGCAGCTGTTCAAGAAGCTGGCACAGCACAGGGATGCATAATTAGGAAACATATGGAAATATTAATTAGGCTAATAACACTCTCCGTGCTTTTTTAATTTCTGATTAGATCATCAGACAAAGCAGCATGCATTGGGCTGATCGTTTTCGTTTTCCTCGCGTCTTCTGTTTTGGTGCAGGTGATGACTGTATATCCATCGTGACTGGCTCAATGTTTGTACGGGTAACCGGCATATTTTGCGGACCGGGCCATGGAATAAGGTATGGCCGTACGCAGCTGAAATCTCATATGCCAGTAGGATGGATGATAATGAAATGCTAACCTCTGTTAAAAAAATAAACTGAAGGACTTACTAGATGATAGTCCTACACGATTGAAATGTTAACAGTAGGCATTTCATATGTTTCACATTTAGCATTTGTAAGTGGGGCATATGGAACCCGCAAAAAAAAAAAAAAAAGTGGGGCATATGGAGACAAGCTGTGCAACGGGTTCTGAATTTCTGATGTTTTGGCGTTGTTTGCTGCTGTAGCATTGGTAGCCTAGGAGCAAACAACTCGTGGGCCCATGTCTCCGACGTGCTGGTGGAGAAGGCCACGCTGGTGGGCACGACCAACGGTGTTCGGATCAAAACTTGGCAGGTAATGCATGGTCTTCTCGCTGAGTGGCATTGAAACTTGGACACTTCCAGGTTCCAGCCTTTTTTAAAATTTTGAAGAAAAGGGTTTCCCAAAAGGAGCAGCACAACTCTCAAACCTTCTCTGGCTTAGGGCCTCCATAATGTAGTGTAAAAGTAGTCCATAGTAATTTAAATATTCCATTCAACCTAGCTGAACCATTGTGGAAGTAGTCCATATAGTAGTCCATAGTAAAGGGTACCCATATGCATATGGGCTGCCCATAAGAAATGTAAAACATTATTTCTTTTCTATTCTCTCATCTCTCCTCAATGTCTTTTTTTTCCATTGGATGCAGAAGTATATGTGGTTCCTACTATTATGGTCTACTTAAGTTTTACACATTGTGACAATTGCAATAGCTAAAGACCATTTACACTATGGCCCACCCATATGGACTATTAGGCTAAATCTAGCGGTTCCCCCATATTCGTCCCTTAAAATTAAATGTGGCACTGTTCTGCACTGTACAGTGACAGAGGACGGGAGGATGAGGAAACCATTGGGTTCAGCCTTATTCCCTAGCGTGCAGGCCTGTAGACAAAAACTGCAGAATGTACAGTGGAGAGGGCCTACATATGCTTTTTGTTCATGGAAAAATATATACTCCCTCCGTATTTTTACTATAAATTGCGGTTGATTTTTTTCTAAATCTTAAATCATTCGTCTTATTCGAAAAAATTGATAAGTTATCATTTGTTTTGTTATGATTTGCTTTATCGTATTATAGAGTCTAATTTGTTTTCTTATATGTTTACACGGTTATTCAAATTTTTTGAATAAGATAAGTAATTGAAGTTTTGAAAAAAATTGCGATTTATATTTAAATATGGACAGAGTACATCCGTACAAATACAGCACTCTCAGAAGTAAATCAACATAGTAAAAGTAGAAGTCAATGTCAATCCCAGAAGTATGTATAAAATAGTGTATGAATTAGCAGTGGAGAGTCAAGAACTTAAAATTTTTCATTCTTAAATTTTTTTCATTGTTAAAGGGACCAATAGCATTAAATTTTTAAAATTTTAGTGTCAAATTCCACCGTAAGTCCCTCCTTGTCCCCACCCCTGTGAACTAGTCCGCCTGCGCGTCTCCATAATAAAATCTGATGAGCTAATGATGTTAAGAGACATAGGAGTTAGAAATGTATAAATAAATTGAGGTCCAACCATCCTAATGGACACATTTTTCTCTCAGTGATTCTCGTCTGTTCATATTCTCGCACAATATGCCCTCGTGGAAACAACATAGATTTGCGACATAATATTTGTTTCTGTTGTACAACTTAACGTATATCCTCCTGTGCCAATTTATATGTCTTTTGACTTTTTTAAAACTAAATTTGATCGACTCATATTATTTAAAAAATTTATGAAAATATAAAAAAATTGAATTCATAGTTAAAAGTATATTATATGCTAAACTAAATCACAATGAAAATATATAAATGATAATTATGATTTTTTTTGAATAAGACCGTAAATGAAACTTAATATAAAAAATCAAACGACCTATAAATTAGAACAGATGGAGTACTTTTTTCCACGTGACAATCCTTCTTTTTATTTCACTTACAGGGAGGGCATGGCTATGCGGAAAGAATTACTTTTCAAGACATATCAATGCATAATGTTACTAACCCGGTAATTATCGATCAGAACTACTGCGACTCCAAGAGACCATGTCATGAACAGGTGCTGCCCCCTCGCAATAGATGCAAACTTCTTTGTTGTCTTAGATCTATATAAAAAACCAACGTTTTTGTGAGGTTTGTGTCCTCTGTACCGGTGCAGGAATCAGCTGTTGGCGTGCGTAATGTACGCTACATAAACATACATGGGACTAGCGCTTCAAAAGCAGCGATCAATTTTATTTGCAGCGAAGCACTTCCTTGTGATGGTATACTAATGCGAGATATTTATTTGGTCGGAGAAGGAAGATACGCTACGTGTTCTTATACGAACGCCACGGTTGTACAATTAGGGTATAACTTTCCTTTTTGTAGCGTGGAAATGTAGTATAGGGTAGTTGGCACATTTTGTATACCTGTTTGTTTATTTAGAGCACTTTCTTAGAGGGGACAGAGGAAACACATGATTGAAAGCCTAGACACTTGAATCTTGAATGCCCTATTCTTTTTAAAAGAAGCTACATGACTTTAAATGTGTGTTATGTGTTGGATTTTGCAATGCGGGGTCAATCTTTTTTTAAAAACCTCTGCAGGTGTATCTCATCACTCACCGGTGCTTGTCCGGAACATTGGAACGAAAAACATAGAAAATGAAGAAAAAGTAGGAGCAAGAATGCAAACACATTGAAACGTTTGGAAGGCAGACGCGTAAATGAAGATGGTTGAGACCTATGCATAGGCATGGGAACCATTCCCTTAGATCAGATTTTATTTCCCGTAAAAGCTAATTTGGCAACTCTATTTTTCCAAAAAAATTCTCAAAAAAAAAAAATTCCAAAAGATTTGGGTAGGGGGCAATTTCCCCTCCATTATATTTCCCCAAATCCCTTGGGAAATGGGGTTGCCACTAGCCCTAAAAGTACATGCACTCCCGATTTTCCTGTGAAATGCTCGTCACCGTATCGTTCATTCCAAACGCGTGATGACATCAGCAGAATAAAAGATTGTGTTTCCTTTGAAAATCATTTGGAAAGCTCCATTCCGAATGAACCTGAGCAAGGTAAAAAAAAAAAAGAGAAAACAACAATCTTATGCAACCATTGGAAAAGAAAAGCAGCTTCTTCAAAGTTGAATTCCTACATAACTGCAGCGGTTTAGTTAGTGTGTATGTGAGGAGCTGACAGCCACATCAGCAGCCCGTGGTACAGCCGAACGAGCTCAGTTCTACGAAGGTGCTCATAGGCCTCAAATTTTTTCAATGGCTGATGACGTTCTCATCGACAATGAGACGTCTGCAGTCGAGCTCAATTCTACGAAGTGCTCATACGGGTTAATGGCTTTATTCATCCACCGAAAAAAGACCAGCCTTTGCACCAGAATACCAGATGCACACAAAATGCGCAGGGATCAAATATTAACTATTCAGTTCAAATATCGGACGTCCTATTTAGTCTCTGAACTCTTTTGAATGTACAAAAATAAGGTGAGAAAATAAAAATTTATAAAAACTTTTTTTTTCTATCGGTTTTTGACATTTTCCAACTCTTTTACAAACATACGTATACATGAGGGGGACATTGACTCTTTTACAATGATATATATGTATATACAAACATATGTACACGTGTATCGTATGTATTATGTATACGTGTAACGTATGTATTATGTATACATGTACGGGCTCCTATACGCGGGAGTCAACCGGCGCGAGCTTTTCCCTGTACGTTCTCCGTTTGGTGCTTAAGGACAGGCTCTATTCAGCGAATAGGTTTTCAACCATTGGATGCGCTCCGGATGGTGGATGCAGGGGCTAAAGGCACGCCGTGCCTTGCTCAAGCAAAGGCACCGAATTCGGCTCCAAACCCTCCCCGTTCCTCCACAGCGCAGCCATCCGCCGGCGCCGCCTCTCCTCTTCCCCTCCGGCCGCCGCGCAGCCGCCCCTCCCCTTCCCCTCCGGCCGCGGCGCGCCCGCCCCTCCCCTTCCCCTCCGGCCGCGGCGCGCCCGCCCCTCCCCTTCCCCTCCGGCCGCCGCGCGCCCGCGCCTCCTCTTCCCCTCCGGCGGCGGCGCGCCCGTCCCTCCTCTTCCCCTCGGCCGCCGTAGCGCCTGCGCCCCCTACCCGGCTCCCCTCGCATTTGCCGGCCTCTCGCCTCCCCCGCACGCCTCTCTGCGTCCGGTACCCAGTTCCCGCGACTCCGCGGCCAGCGGCCAGCGGCCCTGTCCCCTGGTGCTGACTCGGCGGGGACCAAGCACATCGGTGAGCATTTCGTCCTCGCATCTCTGTTCTCTTTTCCTGATCTTGGCTTCTAAGGAAGTCGATTGCAAAGCAGTTACATGATACAAAATTTGGTGGATCTGTTGTGTTCTTGACTCAAATTGTAGGGTATTCCTGGGAATACACAGGAATCACTATATATCCGCCCCTGTGTTCAACAGAAACTGCCATGGATGGGCCTGAGTCTAGTAGAGGTATCAGCAAGGAGGTTGAGGAAAATGTTAACGCAAGTAGCAGTTTGAAGGAGGTACATGAGAATCAGGAGAATGCAAATAGCGGCAAGTATTCTGAGAGATCCAGGAAACATGGATATGAATATGAAGTTGGGCAGGATGATGATAGAACGATTACACCTTCAAGTGATAGGAATGAATCAAGGAGAAACTCAGATAGAAGCTCAGGCCTGGCCCACAGTGCTGATGAAGACATCTATAATGTGACAAAGGACTCACGATCGCCCAAAGTTCCTAGGAGGAGCCCTGATGACCCCAAGGATAGGGACTATGATAGGAGGAGGGGAAGAGAGGACAAGAATGATTGGGAACCTTCTAGAAGATTTAGCCCCGATGCTTCTGCTAAGAGTATGGAGAGGAGAGAGGGTAGCAGGGAGAAGCAAGGGCAAGAGGAAAAGGCTTCAGTCAGGAGAACAGATGAGGCATATGCTGATGGAAGTGGTGGTTCTCTTAGAGTTGAAACAAGAGAAGCCCATAGAGATGATAAATCAGACAGAGGGAGGGACAGAAATTGGAACGAGAATACGCGAGACCTTGAAGGTTCTAAGGATTATGGTAGGAACAGTCAGTTGCGAGATCCGAAGGAGGCAAATGATGCTGAATGGAGGAATGTGCAGGAACGGCTAGATGGTGGAAATTTTCATGGCCGAGCTGGGTACCGGAGAGATTCTAGGGGTAGATCTGAAAGTGTAAGAGGTCCCCTGACCTATGGGAACCGATATGACAATTCTGATTCAATAGAGATTCGGCCTAACAGTAATCTTAATTTTGGAAGAGAGGGCTCTGTTTCTGGAAGAAGATTTGAAGTGGGAGCACATCGGGATTCCGTACCTGGAGGGACTGATGATAAATCCACCGATCACCCTGAATCAGATCCAAGTGGTAGCACCAGCATGGTTTCTTCATTTCCTCAACAAGGTCCAAAAGGTGACAGACCTAGAGGAGGAAGGGGGAGACCAAATGGAAGGGATTCTCAAAGAATCGGAGTTCCAATGCCAATTATGCCACCTCCATTTGGTCCTCTCGGTCTGCCACCAGGACCAATGCAGCATATGGGACCAAATATTCCCCATTCTCCAGGTCCTCCTCTTCTACCTGGTGTTTTCATGCCACCATTTCCAGGACCTCTTGTGTGGCCTGGAGCACGAGGTGTTGATGTGAATATGCTTTCTGTTCCTCCCAACCTTCCCATTCCTCCTCCAGTTGCTGCTGAGCATAGGTTCACACCAAATGTGGGAGCTGGGTCTGCCCATAATATCCACTTAAATCAAATAGACAACGGGTTAGTTCCTCCAACAGATGTATCAGGATTGGGTTACAACCATATGGGCCCACAAAGCCGTGACATGCTCCATGACAAACCAGGTTGGACGCCACATAGGAACAGTGGGCCAAACAGAAAAGCTCCTTCGAGGGGTGAACAAAATGATTACTCACAGAACTTTGTGGACACGGGCATGCGGCCTCAAAATTTCATTAGAGAGCTGGATCTTACAAGTGTAGCAGAGGACTATCCAAAGTTGAGAGAACTCATACAGAGGAAAGATGAAATTGTTGCTAAGTCAGCTTCACCGCCAATGTATTATAAGTGTGACCTGCGGGAACATGTTCTTTCTCCAGAATTTTTTGGTACGAAGTTCGATGTTATCCTTGTGGATCCTCCATGGGAAGAGTATGCTCACCGTGCACCAGGAATCACAGATCACATAGAATATTGGAGTGCTGAGGAGATTATGAATTTGAAAATTGAGGTTATTCCCTTTTCTTTCTTCGATTTTTTTCTTTTTTGGGTGTTAATTTATGTTGCAGAATTAATATGTCAAAGTGTATTTGGAATGAACAGGCTATTGCAGATACTCCCTCCTTTGTGTTCCTTTGGGTTGGTGATGGTGTAGGGCTTGAACAGGGTCGCCAATGTTTAAAGAAGGTAACATAGCCTGCTATTTTTGTACTTCAATACTTGCACAATTACTCTTTGTGTAAATACATCCAATTTTGGAATGGGAGCTTGAAATAAGTTTCCAAGAGGCCACCCAAGCTCTTGTAACCTATCTGAAAAACTTTAGCCATGATATACTTCATTCATGCACTAGGTTTGTGCCCGTGCCTTGCTACGGATGATATAAATTCTCTGTGTGTATAATCATTGGCATAACCACATGTTTAGTATGTGAAATTCATATTTCTCAGGTCATCATGTTCAATGTGGGTTCCTCATGATCACTTTGGTTTCAAATGCACCATTAATGTTATGCGAATTAATTGATTGTGCTAGCTGATATAGTCATATACATGTGAATGAACAGTGAACTACAATGTGGTGTTTTCATGCTCATAACACTATCAAAAGCAACACACTGCTTTCCTCCCTAATGAATATGAAACACAAAAGCTTTTGTCTTTCAGTTCATTCCGACAGATGCAATGCTATTTGGAGTACTCCTCACAAAATTCATGCCAATGATCTAAAAAGGGTGTCCATTTTGTAAATACTAAAACTAAACGATGGCCAGCTCTAGATAAAACTTGGATGCATGATTTGATACACCGGCACCTCTAAATTCTCTAATTAAAAGGGCCACCCTAGAGATGATCCTCCAACGTACAGGCTATCAAAGACAACCAACTCGAAGCCTTTACTGTCCTTTTTTCAAAAGCCATTATAGTCATTATCTCGAGGTCCACCTGACCTCCCGAAGCATAAGCTTCAGTCAAAAGTCAAAAGGGTTACCAACTTACCATCTTCGCCAGCACTTTTTCATGGCAAACCATTACCATCATCCCTAGAACTTTTCATGGAAAACCAACTTCTTGATTAAATTGCCCTCTAGCTAGAAGCCCAGAACTTGAGATTTAGTTTGCCAGTGGGCTCATCCGATTTACCAGACTGCAAGCTAGAACCTACTAACCAGAGTAAGACCCTTTAACTGAATACTCTCGTACAGTAGATACATACACAATCGATTAGTTGAAAGAAGTCAACTGAAGGCGTACGCAGCCCCTTGCACATGTCTGTCAACTGAAGAAACGCTACATTAGTTGAAGAAATTGCTACTGAAATAATCATAAAAACATCAAAATCCACTGCCTGGAGCACAAAAACATATGACACTCATACATATAATAATTCAATCATTGATATTTAATTCCAACCAAATGATGCTATTGTCCAATGTTGATGGATAAATTTCATTGCACGGTGAACCATAATTCATCTAGAAGCATCTTCTAAATTCAGTCATTCAGATAGCACAGAACACTATCACTGGAATGACCACACATATTGTTCTGTCATTTAAGACTGTTTAAGTCACATCTTTATAGTGTCCAACGAAATATCTACAATTTTAGCAGGTCCAGATAAATTATTGTGAAATAAGGTGCTGGCAACATTTTTTTTTTTTTTTTTTTTTTGCAAATTCAGAAGTTGTCACTTTCCGGTGATACAGATTGTAAATACTATTATGGAGAAAATTGAGGAAAATGCATTGCATATCTGTCAATAGAGCATATTTGTGTATGAGGTGCAATACCTTAACTCTTAATCATTAATAACCCTAGTTGACGCCAAGCCCCATTTCAGTGTTATGTAACTGACCGAACTTTGCCCTTAAGCAACACAGAGGACATGCCTTCAAAGCAAGTAAAGTGAACAATAGGAAACTACAGTATACTAATTTATTCACTAATAAATATGTTGCTTTTAGGATTCAAGTGACTTAGAAATTGCTCTCACACGAAGGGCCCAGAAGTTGGCACATGATAAGTCGAAGTGAGAGATAGTAGCACAGTACAAACACACTGCAATTGCCCACAAGAGAATCAAAACAAGCTAGGAATATACATCAAATCTTGGTATTAATAATTACTCAAGCAGGACAGCATACCACGGTTAATTTATCTAGTTGACCATTTGTTTCAACTGTTGAGGAAGTTGAAGTCAGCCGTACTGGATCGCCAGTCTTGAGTTATATCAGATTAGCTCTAATCAATTCGTATCTATGGGCGCACCTCGAAAATTCCAAGGGCAGGGATGTGATCAGCATCTGGAGATCTTGGACGCTTCAGGGTATTCTTCTGTATTAAGAACTCCTCGCCATTCTGATTAGCAAAAAAAATATAGGGGATGGAATTATTTGACTACTGGTTAGTTTAGCAAATCCACGTGCACGGGTTGAACAAAAGAAATGTGACAATTAGTTCTGAGCAGCAAGGGATCATAGCATGATAGGCGCACAAGCAATAAAATCTCTAGAGAAGAGAAGAGATGTTCAAAGCACATATTCATGAAAAGAACTACACAAGCCCTTGTTGTACTTGTACATGTCTGTCAACATGAGTTGAAGGAATTCCTTCTGAAATAATCATAAATTATCAAAATCCACTGCATACCCTCTGCCATGAGACATGTATTAGTTACACCT
The DNA here is from genome assembly GCA_022530915.1 of Paspalum notatum. Taxonomy (NCBI): domain Eukaryota; kingdom Viridiplantae; phylum Streptophyta; class Magnoliopsida; order Poales; family Poaceae; genus Paspalum; species Paspalum notatum. The sequence goes on from CM039684.1 coordinate 6,665,525, forward strand.
CAGCCTAGCTTGTAAAAGCAAAGGCCAAATGCATCTGGGTCAAATACGATTGTCATTGAATTACGTCATGTGTCAAGCGTACAGAGAAACCGCTAATGCTGCCATCGTTCATGCGCTTCAGACAGAACGATGGTCCATGGCCCAGTCACACAAACTACAGCTCCAGCAGCGGACCAATCTCACAACATTCACACACGCGATGATCAGCAGGTCCACCCAAAATGGCGCCGCACCTCCCTGCCCTAGTGAGCCATATCCTTCCTTACAATCAAACAAAGCATTTTGGTTTCCTATTTGGTATCACTAAACTCATTTCCATACAGGGCACAACATGCAAACCAACTGCTGCAGATATATTCCAAAATCAGCATGCGACTTTTAGATTATTATTTTCAGCAGCAGTTGGATGATACATTTCCAAAATGGCACCATCCTCTTTGAATATTATTTGTTAGGACTAACTTGAAATTAATTTTAGTTTAGAATAGAACAATTGCTTAAGCTTGCTGCTACTGCCAAAACCATGGAGCATGAAAATATTCAGACACTTTCCTTCCCTCATCCAAACCATGAACCTAGAAGTGATCTATGTTGGTTTTGGAGCCAATTTTTATTAAGAGATGGAGCATTGGCAATCTAACCATTGCCCTTTTCAGTTTATAGCTAATAAATACCTCCATATAATATACTCACGTTACTGTATTCACTATCCATGTGTGCACCCAAATCCTAGCAAGAACCAAAAGAGCTACAAGAACTATTAGCCACCAGTTAGGTAACATACAAAATGATTAAATGCAACCAAATGATCTGACCTGTGATGTGCCCTATGCCAGGAAACTACAGCTCGTCTCGATTAGCCCTAATCACTAGCCTGATTCATAAGAATAATTCATCGGCCTAAATCAACTTTAAGCAGCAGAAACCGAAAGTCAAAATGTATTTGGATTTCATACCTAGTATGAGCACGCAGATCACCAGCTTGCTCCTATTTTCCCAATTGTTTTCACCTGCCTGCCTGTGCTTCCCTGCCTCATTATTTAGAGCGGCAATCTACATGGGATTTGGATCCGGCTGCTGATGAAGAACGTGTTGATGTGTGACGGCGGCCCCTGCAGGCGGGTAGGTGGGGGCGCGCCGGCGGGGCGAATGGCATTTTGTAGGACAGCTCCGGGCGGACGACGGCTCGGCGGCAATCTGTGGATGGTGGCGAGGATGGCAATCCACGGTGAGGATGATCCGTGGATGGAGGCGCGTGGGTGCTGGCGGATGCGACCTGGTAGGGTACGGAGGCACGGGGGTGTGCGTGGGGGGAGGATGCATCCCTGGATGCGGGCGCGGGATGGGCGGGGTCTCTCACACGTGGCAGATGGAGGGGGTGGGGGTTTGAGGGTCTGCATGGGGGGAGCGTGGATGGCGGGCGGGGACGGCGGTAGTCTGGCGACGCATCGCGGGCGAGGGTTTAGGGTGCACGGGAGGGCGGGGATGGCGGTGGTGGGTGGGGTCCGGGGTGCCGATTTGCACAGGGCGGGGGCGGGGGCACGCGGGGGGTGACACCACGCCCGGTGGTGCACGCCCCCCTTACCTTCTTAATATGTAGCCTAGGTTTTGTAGCAATATAGCAATATTTCATCTTTCATACTTTCATTTCATCTAGATATTTCTTTAAATTCGCAGCTGTTGTTGAAATCCTGCAATAACTAATGAAATGACCTGACTGAAACTTTTCTATGTTCAGTGGGGATTCCGGAGATGTGAGGATGTTTGCTGGGTAAAAACCAACAAAAAAAATGCAACTCCAAGTCTGCGGCATGACTCTCATACATTGTTGCAGCATTCAAAGGTAGTGTCATGGTTGATTACCATGTGATGTATCATTTTTCTGCCATGTTCGTATGCTCTTCTCCATGTGGTTATGCGTCTCTTATGAAATATATATGCTTTCCATGTGCAGGAGCATTGTTTGATGGGCATAAAAGGAACAGTGCGACGTAGCACAGATGGTCATGTCATCCATGCGAATATTGACACAGATATAATAATAGCTGAAGAACCAACTGATGGTATTTTTCTTAGGTTTTATTATAATTTTTATTACTATTGCTCATATGTGCTTGATGCCTTCAATGATGGGGGTGCATAAAATCAGTAACCATACATTTTCCATAAACTTTCTGTTTTCCTCATGTTTAAGAGTTCTCTGTTTTCTTTGGTGCCATGATTAATCAGTAACCGCCCACGAACATTTTGCACTCCTGTACATTTGGCTTGGTTAACAAAAACCTATTTGTCCTGAATTTTTAGGAATTTACAAACTATCTGAATCAAATTGTACATTTTGTTGCTACCGACTACCATTTGTGTTTATGCTTCAAGTCTTGATCAGCAAAAATCAGGAGTGATTAAAAAAAGAAATTAGATCAGATGTAGTTGGTTCTTCTGAAAAAACTGTAGCAAGTGTTGAAATATGTCTGCATCTCTTAGGCTTAATATCAGTAAGCCCCTATTATAATCATAGAATCATATATACTGTTGTCTTCATTGTCTATTTTGTTAGCAAGTAGCATCTTATGTGTCTTTTCTTCCGCAGGTTCAACAAAAAAGCCCGAGGACATGTATAGGATCATTGAGCATTTTGCTCTTGGAAGGAGACGGCTTGAACTGTTTGGAGAGGATCATAACATCCGGCCAGGCTGGCTTACTCTTGGGAAAAATTTGTCTTACTCCAACTTCAACAAAGAGGTAGGCTGCTGGGCATACAACACACACACTCTCGTTCCATGAGTTCCAAATGCCCTTTTACATCGCCTTTGTTGTCGGTTTCTCTTACAGGCATATATTAGGAATTTTGCGGACAAGGATGGGAAAGTATGGCAAGGAGGCGGCGGTCGGAACCCTCCCCCAGAGGCTCCTCACCTTGTCGTGACCACTCCGGAAATCGAAAGCCTCAGGCCCAAGTCACCCCCGGCAAAGAACTAACATCTGCGGTCAATTATGCATGCTATGCTGGCTTAATTTTTTGACAACAGTAGCTTTGATGGCTCTTATTGAATGTCCCAGCCGAGGCCTTATGAATGTACTGTAACTGTAACAGATAAAGATTTTGCCGGATGGCTCAGCCTGCAGCTACTTTCTGTGGTGGAAAACGATTCAGTATTCTATTGCCGGTGCGTTGGACACTACCTCTAGTAGTTTCATATTTTTGTTGCTGGAAAAATGCAGCCCAGCGGCCCAAGCCCCTCAGAATAGTATGTTTGATGCTAAATCTGGATGCTTCCGTTGTCTTGTTCTTATTGCTGTTATATGTCAAGTCGCGTAAAAAAAAAGCATGCCAGTTTCGCAAGATCATATCCAGAATATGACATTGCACCAGCATGATTGATAGACGAATCCATGAATGGGACGATCCATGGCAACTAAATAAGAACATTGTATCGGGGATGCTTTCACAGACAGGCCACGATTTGACAAAGCTGGATACTGGTAAAGTGCCGTCAGTCAGGCTAACTAAACGGCTTGGGCAAGGCATATGTGGTGTGGTGCAACGACAGCACTCGCCTTTGTCCTTTTTATCGTCCCAACGAAGTGAAATTCCACACGGTGACGCATGTAGTAGAGGCGTCCACCTAGCTCGTTGTCGTTCAGACTTCAGAGCCTGATGAGACATGAGAGGCCAAGTCGGACCAGGCTTGATTATTATTATTATTGCCGTCGCCACTAGTTTCTCTCACTTAAACAGGCATCGAGGACAAGATGTACGATGTCGTCTAGCCTGCCTCTAACCAAACCTTTGAGATGTCCCTGCCGATGGTACACTACTTCGCTTACCTTGAAATTAATACAGAGTCCTCGCACTTCACACGTCCTGCTCTGCACATGGGGGGCGTCGTTCATCAGGTTGCGTCACCGGCCCAACGGTACCAACCTGACCCCGAACATTTTCAGTCGATGCACGCCCACATCACCACGTCAGGAAGGAAGGGTACCGGCATGTTTGGAAGCAAAGTTTTCAATACTATGATTTTATATTGGTTATAATATAATTATAGTATTTATCATCTCGACTAAAACCATAGTATTTTAAAAAGCATTTAGTTCCATAACCATACCATAGTTTTACTAGTCTTTTGTTCATTTGGATGAGAAACTTTGGTATGAAGTGGAGTTTACAATATTCCAAAAATACCATGGTATTGGCAATACCATGTTTTTAAATACATATGGTTCTCAAACACCTTTTGATCAAAATACTATTGTATTCTGTTTTCAAAACCATAAAAATACTTTGTTTCCAAATACACCGCGTGTTTTTCAGCCGCCGGCTTTTAGGCGCTCTACATCAGGGGATGCACCCACCTGGTCGTGTGGAGTACCTGGAGGTGAGAGACAGCATGCAGATGCAAGTCGCGATCGCCTACTCGTGGGACGTGGTTCTGTCGAGGCTGCTCATCACTGCACCGAGATGTAGCCCTAACACCGACGGCATCCATCATCCATGTGTCCAACAGCAAGGAAGTGACCATAAGCGACTGCACCATCAGCACAGGTATATATATCCTCGCCTCTCTGTACGTTGTTTGCAGATCGATGTTCAAGAAGCCGGCCACAGCACAGGGATCATGTGCCAAGAACAGCGATGCATGATTCGGAAACATATGGAAAGATTCATTTGGCTAATAACGCTCTCCGTACATTATCTGACTAGATTAGATAAAGCATGCATTGGGCTGATCGTTTTCGTTTTCCTCGCGTCTTCTGTTTTGGTGCAGGTGATGACTGTATATCCATCGTGACCGGCTCAATGTTTGTACGGGTAACCGGCATATTTTGCGGACCGGGCCATGGAATATGGTATAGCCGTACGCAGCTGAAATCTCATATGCCCGTAGAACGGATGATATCGATGCTAATCTTTGTTAGAAAAAACTGAAGGACTTAGATGACACTAGTAGTACTACACGATTCAAGATGTGTGAAATTTGGAGTTGCCTGCATTTCTGACGAGCACCGCGTCCGATGTTAACAGTAGCCATTTCATGTTTCAAATTTGGCATTTGTGAAGGCATGGAGACAAGGTGTACAAAGGGTTCTGAATTCCTGATGCTTTCTTGGCATTGTTTGCTGCTGCTGCATTGGTAGCCTAGGAGCAAACAACTCGTGGGCCCATGTCACCGACGTGCTGGTGGAGAAGGCCACGCTGGTGGGCACGACCAACGGTGTTCGGATCAAAACTTGGCAGGTAATGCATGGTCTTCTCTCTGAGTGGCATTGAAACTTGGACACTTCCAGGTTCCAGCCTTTTTTTGAATTATGAGGAAAAGGGTTTCCCAAAAGGAGCACGACAACTCTTAAACCTTCTCTGACTTAGGATTATTCCTTAGACCATGGTCAGCAGGTAGTGCATATGTACTGTGTATGGTGCGTAATTATTATTTTTTCATTCTGTGTACAGTGCGCAAACAGTGTTTTCCACATCTCTTTCTACTCTCTGGTGACCCTGGTCTTAGTCGTGCAAGCCTGTAGGCAAACAATGCAGAATGCACAGTGGAAGAGCTAGGGCCTACGTATGCTGTTGTTCATGGAAAATATGTGCATCCGTACAAATACAGAGTTCTCAGAAGTAAATATACATAGTAAAAGTACGAATAAATGTCCATCCCGAAGTATGTAGTATAAAATAGCGTATGGACTAGCAGTGTTTTTTTTTATTTTTAAGGAGACCGATAGTATTAAATTTTTAAAATTTTAGTGTAAAATTCCATCATAAGACCCTCCTTGTCTCCACCCTGTGAACTAGTCTATCACCCGTGTCTCCATAATTCAGATGAGCTAATGATGTTAAAGAGACATAGGAGATAGAAATGTAAATAAATTGAGGTCCAACCGTCCTAATGGACAAATTTTCTCTCCGTGATTCTCATCACTTCATATTCTCGCACAATATGCCCTCGTGGAAACAACATAGATTTGCGAAATACTAATAATTCTTTCCGTTGTGCAACTTAACGCCCTGTGACAATCCTTCATTCCTTCTTGTAATTTCACTTACAGTGAGGGCATGGCTATGCTGAAAGAATTACTTTTCAAGACATACATAATGTTACTAACCTGGTAATTATAGATCAGAACCACTGCGATTCCAAAAGACCATATCATGAAGAGGTGTTGTCCCCTTGCAATAGATGCAAACTTCTTTGTTGCCTCAGTTCTCTATAAAAAAACCAACATTTTTGTGCGTTTTTTTGTCCTCTGTAACATGTGTGTAATGTACACAACATAAACATACATGGGACCAGCGCTTCAAAAGCGGCGATCAATTTTATTTGCAGCGAACCGCTTCCTTGTTTTGGTATACTGATGGGATTTCACAGTGTTATGCGTACATAAACACACACCCTAAATGTGCATTATGCGTTGGATTTCGCAGCGTGAGGTCAATCTTTTTTCAGAATGCTCTACAAGATCGATCTCATGGCTTAGGCTAAGCTAGTGGATCCCTCAAATGCCCTCCTCCAACACTGTTCCAGTACTGCGTGGCACTGTTTTTGCACTGTAAACAAAGAGATGGATAGTTGGAACAGTGATAGGAGATGGAAGATGGAGGAACGGCTGGTTTTAGCCTTACTAGTGACTAGTGAGCAGGGTAAAAAAAAAAGAAAAGAATAATCTTTGACTGGAAGTGTCAACGCAGAATCTCCCCTAGCTCGGTTTATATGCTGTTTTAATGCGGAGAGGAAATGTTTGGAGGGTGGTATTCGTGTACTCGTGTGCACTGATTTGAATATATTGAACGAACGTGTACGTACAAACATGTGTGTGTGCCCGAAGAATTCAGAGTTTCAGACTATTCAGCGGTACCGCGCGAGCAAGGCTAGTACGCTGCGCTCTGTATCCTGGCGAGCTCGGATGTCCGACGAGCAGGGGTGACGGCGGCTGCGTGGACGTACGTACACGTTCAAATTTGGGGTTGAACGACGAAAGGAACCCCTCTGCCTCAGCCTGCGCCCTGGCTGGCCGTCGCTGGCGTACAATTAACGGACCCCTGCGCTTGTTGCAGTTGCAGGTCGCAGCAGCGAGGCTGTTGCTGTTGGCGCTGTCATATCCTCCACTCCCCTGGCGGCTGGCGTGGCCGCCAATTCAAAACCGCCCTGCCTGCCTGCCTGCTGGTGCTGGGTGCCAACCCCCAGACGTGAACGTGAGCCTCCGACGTCCGACCAACCAACGAACCGGGTCTCCTTGGCGCCCGCCAGCCAGCCCAGGAGGAGGAGGCGCCCCACATGTCACAGGGAGGGTGCACGCGCAGCTCGGCAGCTAGCTCCCCGAGGAGGAGGAACGGAGAGTGGGAGACCCACAAAGTCCCAAGCCAACGTGTCCAATTGCGTTTTGAAACCGGCCGGGGCGGGGCAGCGTTGGGCTCGCGGCTCCCGCGCGCCGAGAGAGACGACGTGACACGGTCCCGCATGTCACTCGCGGCGCAGGAAGCGGGCAGGCGGAGCCCGAGGCCGCCCGGCAGCGGAACGGGGCGCAGCGCAGCCCAGGGGCGGGTGCGTGTCGGCGCGGTTAGCGAAACAAAACGGGCACCACGGTTACTCAGCGGCTCGTGCTACCAATCGCGTAGGGCCGGCCGGCTCGGGTTTAAAAATTAAAATGTGCGCCGGCCCCACCCCCACGCCCCCGAGTAACCGCAGGCGCTCTGCTCCTGCAGCTCCTCCTGCTTCGGTTTGTTGCCTCTCCCATGGCATGGCATGGCGCGCACAGGTGGAGCGGGTCGTGGGCTCGTGGCTCACGCGAGACGCCGAGACACGACTCACAAGGCCCTGACCGCCGGCGCCACGTACTAGAGCGGGTGCGGTGCCGGTGCGGCAAAAGTGACTGCGGGTGGCTGACCCGCGTGACCTGGCGCGTGGAACCTCAACAAGTTGCCGGGCACGGTCGCCGCGATGACGCTTGTGCGGTGCAGCCGTGAAGGCAAGGAGGCGCGCAGCTAGCTAGGGCGAGGGCGTCGTCACGCACGGCGTCATGTTCATGTAGCTAGGCGCGTCGCAGGCTTTCTGTTGTAGCCAGGCCACTAGGCCAGGCGTCGGGTCATCATTCATTTCACTTCATCACCGATAGACGATGATAGCGCGCGGTGGTGTACGGTGTACCGGCACAGCTACCACAGGCCTACCAGGGGGCTCTACTCATCTACTAGTGCTTAGGCCCGCCGGCGGGGACACGTACAGGGAGGATGTTCTTCTTCGATCGGCCGTGCATGCCACGGACAAAATGTGCAGTCTGCAGTGGTGTGCGAACCTGCACATGTGCTTCCATGGTGGGTGTGAGCCGCACCTACACATGTCATGCCGCCCTATTACAACGAGACCAGCGGACGGAGTACATAAATGTCATTATTTGTTAATTATTAGTACTGCATGGAGTAGCAGCTGCTCGCCGAGCTCGGGGCCAACTTATTACCGTGGCAAATGGCATGCAATCGGCAGAAAAATTGGACTGTGCTAATGTTGCAAATTCGTCTGAAAAAAAATCAGGCAGTCAGACGCATAATCTATAATTCTAAATATATCTATATTTTTGTTTGAAATATCGATTTCTATATCTATTAAATCTATCTACCAATTTTTCACACGCATACCTCTATAATTCTAACGGGTGAGCACGTCATCTAATTTCATCTAGATGGAACTCATGATACACTTTTATCTAAACAAAAATTGGTGTGTATTTTTTTTTGGTAATTGTGTAATAAAATTCTCGCTGGGAATGTTCGAAGACGAATTGAAGTTCACCAACATTTCAGACGCTATACTTTTTTCATATGCACGACCATAGGTAGGACAGGTGATCTTAGCCTAAGGATAAAACGAGGGGCATGATAGAATTTTATAATACGTTTATACCAAGACAAAAAGGAAGTACAATGATTGTTTGATGTATGGTGAAGAGATAGTTCATATAACGAGAGAATGCTTAACTATGAAAACACAGGATGCCCCTTGAATTGTGTGGCAAGCTTTGGACGGTAGCATGCTTGACGATGAACAGAGGAGTGTTTCAAAATGGGCAAATGGCAAGAAGATGCTGCAAGGCTGGACCGACGTCTGCTTTTTTCTCGTGGCATGGGCCACTGGCAGTTGCTACTGCACAGCACAGCGACGCCAAAATGTTCACCGGCCCCCTGCATCGCAACGCACGTCCCAGTCGGGCAGCAGTGCTCATCACTGCACCCCGCTTGTCCGCTCGATGCCCATCCCATCACCCAAGTAGTCATTGCTCAATAATCGCTGCGTTGCTGGGCGGCTGCCGAATCGGAGAGGCCCTTCCCTTCCGCCGGGCGTGGACGTGGGCGTGGGGCAGTCCGGTCATTTTCGCCGCGAAGATCCTTTCAAATCGTGGCTTTTCACGGAAAACGAGGAACACCGCCTCCTTTCCCTTGTCGTGCACCCGCCCACCCCGGCCTCGTCGCTTTTTTTCCTCCCAACCCAAGCCCAACGCCTTCCCCGTCCGACCAACACCTTCCACGGAGCCCAAGCACCCGAACCGACCGTTGTTGCCGCCTCCGCCCCGAGGAAAAGAGAACCGAACCCACCACCCCACCCCACGTCCCCACGCCCGTCGACATCCACCCGCTCGCTCGCGCACGCGTCTCCGGCCGCCTCCCTCCGCGTTCGGTGGAAGGCAAGGGCCAATCCGATCTGCTGCCTCCTCTTCCGGGGAGCCGGCCTCGATGTCCGCGCGGCGGGCTGCCAAGAGCCAGCACGCGGCGGCGACGCCGAGGATCATCAGCCTCAACCTCGCGAGGAGGTCGGGCGGCGGGAGGCCGAGCCGGACCGCGGGGCGCGCGCAGCCTCGCCAGGCGCAGCTGCCGCCGCAGAAGCCCGTCAACCTCGGCGCGCTGTTCGAGATGGAGCGTCGCGTGCGCGGGCTGGAGTCCGCGCCGGCCTCGCCGCCGCCGTGCTCCCGGGCGGCGCCGCGGCCGCAGGAGCAGGAGGGCGCAGCAGAGGAGCAGGAGGAGAAGGAGAAGTGGCAGTTCCAGGCGGAGATCCTCCGCGCCGAGTGCAACTTCCTCCGGATGGAGCGCGAGGTCGCGCTCCGCAAGCTCGACCGTCACCGCGGCCAGATGGAGGCCGTGCTCAAGTCCGCCGTCGAAACGCTCGTCTCGGTAAACACTACAGCGCTGTACTGTGCAACACAGCGCGCATCGTTCCTTCCACTTCCACCAGATAATCATCGTCTCCGATGACTGCATGTTGCACTTGCACCAGTGTGGGGATGATGATGATACGATGCTCACATGGATTCTACAACAACTGAAACAGGGGAGGAACAAGATCAACGGCAAGGGCGACGTCGGCGTGGCGGCGGCGCTGGACGAGGGGATCGAGGACCTTGAGGAGATGATGGAGGAGCTGCGTGTGGAGAAGGTGAGCGGGAGCGGGAGGAGGGCGGTGAGCGGGCCGCCCGCGCTGCAGCGGAGCCACGGCCGCAACTTCGATCGCCAGGCTTCCTCGCTCCGCCGGCGCCTCGAGAAGATGCTGCCGGCGCCCGAGGTCGAGCCCTGCGTCAAGGACATCCGCGAGATCGCCTTGCCCGTCGCCGCGCCGCCACCGGCCGAGCACAGCGACGACGACGAGCGCGTCCACAGCGCAAACACCTCCGATGTAATGCATCCGGATATAGTATTAGTAATACATAAAGCGTGATGGGTGTTGTAGATGTTGATGCAACTCATTGACGATTGCTAATCAGTATGCACTGCGTGCTCTGCATTCTGAAGGTGGAAATGCTGAGGATGAAGATGGAGGGGATGTCGAAGGGCATGCGCGAGAGGATGGCGGAGTACACCCGGCGCCTGGAAGCCGTCGCCACCGGCGGCAACGCTGGCTGCCAGTCCAGGAAGTGCGGTGAGCGGCACAGCCGAAAGGCGAGCGCGAGCAGCCAGAGAAGCTGGAGTGGGGGCAGCACCGCGAGCAACGGCAACGCGCCGTCGTCGGCCGCCGTCGACGCCGCCCCGCACGGCCGCACCCGCCACGCCGTGGCCGCGGAGATGCGTCAGCAGCAGCACAAGGTACGATTCAAATTTGCTCCCCCTCCGCACTGTTCATCGTTCTACCACAGTTTATTAGTCTGTTCATTACTCCAGCTTCGATATTCCTCGCTTTCTCGGGACGCAAGATTAGTACGAGTACCAAGCGAATCGCGGCCGGGGTTAGCCTTGGGCGCCCGAATGTCGTTGACCTGGGGGCACTGCTGGTCAGCGACTCGGCTCTACTTGACGCCATTATAAATCCACAATTAGGTCGGTTTTTTTTGTCTCATCCGGGGTTGAGCAAGGCGAGTTTTGAAATCGGCCTACAGAACCGGGTGCAAGTTGTTGCTGTACCGTGGGGATCACTTGTACAGGGATCTGCTGCCCATGCACTGGGTTTGTAGGGAGATGAGTAATTGGCCGATGATCCCCGGGGCCACGGATCTATGGATTGGCACCATGCTATCGACACCTAGTATACACTATGGCAGCTGGTTATAATCACTGTTTCCCGCTCGGCTCTCGCTGCGGAGGATGGGACCATCTGTGGTTGTTGTGAGAGCCTTGGCACTTTTAGGCTTTTTATCTTTTGCTTCACCTCGCTACTGCTTGGATGGAGTAGCATTCAAAAGATAGCTTTAGCATGTGTTCCACTGATTTGAACTTGTCGATGATTGCGATGCGGCCCAGACTGTCAGTGACACTGCCTCCTCGGCGCAGGTGGTCCTCCTGGGTAAAGAGCCGGAGCTTTTTGTTAGTTCTGTTTGTTACTACTGCTCATGTGAAACATGGGCCTGATGCCTGCGAAAGGCTTTGCTTGAACATCTTCAAATTGTTTAGTTTGTGTGGTTGCCAAGTTCTAGACCGCATCTGCGCTTTGCACTGCATGCATGTCTTTTGTCTGCATGACTGCATCTCGTCCAACAAATGTAGGCCCTGTTTAGTACCTCAATTTCCTCCCAAAATTCACTATGCAAAAAGAAGATTCTCCGTCACATCAAAATGCCGGCACATGCATGGAATACTAAATGTAGATGAAATAAAAAAATAATTGCACAGTTTAGATATACTTTGCGAGACGAATCTTTTGAGCCTAGTTAGTCCATAGTAGGACAATATTTACCACAAACAAACGAAAAGTGCTACAGTGGTTCTACAGTACTTTTCAGTTCGGAACAGTGTTTTTTTCAACCATCTAAACACATCCGTAGTCACTTGGGTCTTCATGCTTGGGATGCCATGCCTGATTGTTCTAGAGATCAATGATCCGGTGGGTGTCGATAGTTAAGTTCGAATGCTTGTAAAAAATGAAACTTGCAGATTTGAAACTACAAAGGAGGTGAACGTCAGCTAAGACAAACAAGCACGTGACAGAGCAGGAGCCGAAGTACCCACTTTGGGCAAAGGGGTATACTACGTACGTACTAGCTTTGAAGCCACAAGCCGGCACATGACGTATCTCTGTATCTGGGCCAAGTTGTGACCTTCACATAGGAGATGTTGCCCCCACAACGAGAAAGCAGGCTTTCCATGGCCAATGCAAGGTCTGGGCCAGGCTCAGGGGCAAGGGCATGTGCTCGTCGAGTTGCTTTCGTATCGAATACTTCGTTCGTGTATCAACTGGACCATGTCTGCTCATCAGCTGCTGTGCATATGCTTGCTCTGCATGCATAGACTGAAGTTGGTTGGGTTCCATTTCTGAATGGAAATCCAGTACTGTGCATTGACAGGAAAGCTGGTTGGTGAGGCAATGCATTCAAATCTGAGAAACTGGTACTAGGAGTAAGCTCTATGTTATTATAGCCTTCAGTTTGAAGGAACAGCATTACAGCAATGCTTTCGAATTTGGTCGGCACATACTGGCTAAACTTTTATGGCGTCCTCCCGTCTGCTCTCTCTGCCTCTATGGGTCAGTGGTGTTTCTTGGATATGTTTTCTACTTTTCTACGCATTGAATCATTTGTCGTGTGCTCAGGCTAAAGTCATGCTGCATCGATTCAGAATAGATCAAAGAAAGTTTTAGTGCTAACTGTTCCTTTTCCCCAGCAGATTATGTCTGAGGAGTGCAAATTGGTGGGTTCAGCAAGTTGCTGCGACTGCAGGGAAATCGTGTGGAAGATAATGGAGCAAGTAAAGGCAGAATCTGATCAATGGACTGAGATGCAAGATATGTTGGAGCAGGTCAGATTGGAGATGCAAGAGCTGCAGTCTTCCAGGGATACATGGCAGCATCGTGCTTTGGCTTCTGACATCAGTCTACGCTCCTTGAATTCTCAAGTAAGTGAAGGCTGTGTTTAGATCCAAACTTTCTTCTAAATTTTACTATGAAAAAAGAAGGTTTTCCATCACATCAAAAATGCCGGCACATGCATGGAGTACTAAACGTAGATGAAATCAAAAAATAATTGTACAGTTTAGATGTACTTTGCGAGACGAATCTTTTGAGCCTAGTTAGGCCATAGTAGGACAATATTTACCACAAACAAACGAAATGTGCTACAGTGCGCTACAGTGTCGGATGTGATGTTTTTGGCCAAATTTTGGCAGATTTCGCCTGCTTTTCGCCTCCACTTTTTGGATCTAAACACGGCCGAAGGCTCTAGCTATGCTTATGCACTAGCAATCAAATTTATTCGTGTGAGATCGTGTTCAATACATCAATGCAAATGCACTGAAGTACTGTGTTTAGGTCCAGACGTCCAGTAAAACCTATTTTGAATGGAGTATTTTGGTGTCTTTTAGCAGTTAGCACCATGAGAAAGAAGATGCTGCATCTGCGTATGACGGCTGTGCTGAACTAACAGCACTTATTCACTGCATTTTTTTTTCAGACATGCTTAACTAAGGACTCTGAATAAGAAGTGGACCATACTCTTTGTGCATTAGGTTCCTTTAAGAAACGTCTGTTTTGGCACTGTAAATTTTTACTGCATTTGATACCTTAGTTCTTACTTAATGGTCACTGCTGAACTACAGTATTTGTCAAAGAGAACTGGTGAACTACTCTTTCCAACAGTGAGATTGTGGAGATAAAGAAACCGGCATATCTGAACTACTGTTGTTATTTTGATTAGCTTTTTTTAGTGTTATTGAGGGTCTATGAGTGTTGCAGGATACTGATCTGGCCACTAAGTTTTATAAATTATTATCAGGATATGATATATTCATTTGTCAAAATTTACAGTTTTTATTTTCGAATACATCGATGTTCAGATTTTAGAATTTTCAACAGCTCAGATTCTAAAGTATTACTTGTGTCACTTCTTTTAAATAAAAAAGGAGGCATTACTTGCATTCTATGAAAACTGACATAAGAGTACTAGTTTATTGTATTTGTAATGGCAATAGAATGCTAGATTACTGGAGTCTAGTTAATTCTCTAGTTTCATACAAAGACAAACACAGCATTTCTTTGCATTTGTTAGTGATTTCTGATCCTGAACTGGCTCTTGGTATCCATGTGCCCCAGTGTCCAGTTAGTCAATCTAATCAAAATTTCAACATGTGTCAGATATTGGAGTGGAAAAATCGGGCACAAACGTCTGAACAGCGAGTAGAAGAGCTGCAGAGAAAGATTGCTGAGCTCCAAAGCAAGCTACACACTTTCAAAGCCCACTTCCCAACCCCAACGGCCATTCCTAGCCAGGATCAATGGTCAGAAGCGTGCAAGATGGAGAACCCAAGAGCAAAGCCTCAGCACCAGCGATCGCAGGAATGCGGCAAGGAGGAGAAGAAGCACGTCCTCATCTGCCGCGTGAAGCACTCGCCCAGCAGCGTGATCCCGAAGCGGTCGCCGTTCCAGGACATTAGCAACATTAGCTTGCCGCGGCAGCGGTGAGGACCGAGCAGCATGGGTGGTGTGTGTGTGTGTGCTGAGACCTGAGTAAGTGAAACTGCGAAGGATTCAGGCGTGAGCGGAAGAGAGAACTCTTTCAGTTTGGCCTCCCCAGTAGCATCTATCAATATCTAGCTACGTAATAAATAATTTATGACCAATGGTCAGTGACAAGGCCTGACTTCTCGTCAGACCGGTAGTAATTAAGTACTAGTCAGTAGGTCAGCTGAGACGGAGTTAATTTGCCCGGAGTACAGTGCTGAGGAATAGGTCAGATATGTATGTAACGGTAACGCTTCTTTTTGCTAATGCCTAATGTGCGTGCAATTTTGTTCCAGCTCCATTCAATATCCCAAGTTCTGCAGTTCTGCTTTGTGTTCTATAACTGCGCGTTTAGATGATGGCGGTGTTCATGGTGGTCAAATTCTGGATCCATTTAGAATGCAAATGAGATTTCAACCAGTACAATCACGCAATTACAAGGAACCCGGGCAACTGGAGCTTTATTGGAGCTAAATATATCTCCCACGTGTTACAGGTACTGAGTATATATATATATATATATATGCTACTAGGTCACTACTGTTCTAATGTGTGGATCGACAACAGGATAGATAATTACAGCACCAATCACGTTAGTGATGATTAATCATAGAGAGCCAAGCGCAGTACGTGCACACGAGCTTCTGGGAGATGTACACGTACACGGCGAAGGAGAGGCTCATGAGCGTGACGTCCTTCCAGTCCCCCTTCTGCTTGGGGCTGAGGCTCTCCCGCGCTGCCATCCCCGCCTTCACCACGTCGCCGCGCAGCCTCTCGGCCGTGGCAGCCCACCATGGCGGGCTCTTCTTCTCACCACCTCCTCTGCCGCCGCCGCCGCCGCTGGCCGGCGGCTCGGACGGGAGGCGACTCTGGCAGAGGAAGTAGGATCTCGGCCTGCTGAACACGACGCCGCTACTGCTGCTACATCGTCGCCTGCGGCCTTGCGAGACGTGGGGAGCGGTGCTGACGCTAAGCAAGCCCATGGAAGCCATGCATATGCATGGACGGTCGATCAGATCTAGCTTGTGGACTGGAGATCTTTCCAAGGAAGAACGGATAAGGAGCTGCAGACGACTACGAGTCCATGAGAGGACGAGAGGAAACGGCAGTGACATGTAGGCATGTAGTAGCAGCAGCCGAGCTGGCAGTTGGCCCAAGCCCCAAGCTATAGTAATCGTTGATCCAAAATTCCAAATAGTTATAGTTAGACATACGCAACATTTCATCGTTAAGATACGTTTTTTCCCTTCCTCATACCAGGAAAGTGATCGAAATGAGACGTTGTTTGTTGTTTTCTGGCAGGGGAGTCTAAAGGAAATAGCTGGAAAATGATGGCACAGACAAAATATCTACTGCTTGATGCATGTTCTTGAATGGAAAATGTCAATATCAAGTTATTATCAACAACTGCAAGAGTTGCGGGAAAAAAAAAACAACTGCAACTGCAACAGTGGCCCGACTGGAAGTCTAGTGCGGTATTTTGTAGTGCACCGCTTGTCGTAGAGCGAGAACACGATTGGGCCATCGTTCAGCAAAGAGTAACACAAGTGGGCTTTTTATATTAGCCCATCTTGGAGAGAGCCCCGTTCGAGATTTGGGCCGGAAGCAAGGCCGACCCAACCGCTCCATCGGGTGAGTGAGTGCGGATGACGCCATGACGTGGAGGTCAAAAAGGTCCAAGGCGCTGAATACACGTACCACCTCGCTCCGACCTAGGGAAGCAGCAGTCAAAAAGCTGACCCACCCCTCCGACTCGTCCCACCCACGAGCCATCAACTCGCACCTCCCCGCCGCATCCCATCCCACCACTCACCGGTCATCCGCCACCAACCCCCACCCGCACACCGCTCGCCCGTCCGCCACCACCGCCCACCGCCACCTATACGCGTGCGGCCACGCGGCGCGCGGCAGAGGCCCCCGAACCGCGCCGGCTGTTCCACCCTGCCGCGCCGGATCTCGCGCCCTGCCTCGCTTTGCCAGTCCGCACCTGCGCTCACGTGGAGTGGGCGCGGACTGCACGTCTCCATGACTCCACCCCGCCGCATCACCTCCGTACCGGGCCCCTCTCTGCTGCCTCGATGACGGCGGGGCCCCGGCGAGACGCACGCCCGGAAGTCAGTGGCACGCCGACCGCTTGGCAGCCAGCCAGTGGGAGGACGGAGGAGCCGCGTGTCCGTCGGCGGTAGAAACCCGGGGCAAAGTTACCGCGGTGGGGCGGTGGTGAAAATCTCCGACCCGGGTCCAAATCCAGGCGACGGCCGTTGACCGCGACTGGGAGGCAGTGGCCGGGAGCGAGCGAGCGAGAGGAGTGAGCCGGAAGCAAGCGGAGGCAGGCGGCTAGAGTCGAGGAGAGGGACGGCAGCGGATGCGGATGCGGGTGGTAGCCATCTCGCGCACGCCTTTCTCCGTGCGCGCTGCTCCTGGCTTTCCTTATCTCCCCTGAGCACCGCGCCCTTCTCGGTGAATCCGAGGGCGGCGGCATGAAGCGGCAGAGGCCGTACGGCGACGGCCTGGACGACGACAGGCGGAGGTTCTACGACCGCGGGACGCCGCCGCCGCCGCAGCCGCGGCGCCCGCCGCGGGAGTACGAGGGCGACAGGTTCGACCGCCGGAAGGGGTTCGGCGGCGGCTTCCACGACAGCCGGTACCGGGAGTACCCCTCGCCGCGGGAGTATGGAGGGGACCGGGTGATGCACCGCTCCGAGAGCTTCTCTGGGTTCCGGCGGGACTTCCCCAAGGGGTTCCGATCGGAGCGTGACCGGTCGCGGCGGGATGGCGGCGATGGAAGCTCGGCGTGGCGTCGGCCGGGAAGCGGGTGGAGGGACGCCGACGGGTTTGAGGAGTACAGATCACCCGCCAGGCTAGGAGCGGCATCGGTGCCTGCGCAGCCGCGGCGGTCGCGGTCTCGGTCACGGTCGCCCAGTGAGCCGAGGAGAAGGATCGAGGTCGCCAAACCAGAGAAGCCGAGGAAGCAGAAGGCCGGCTTCGCTGAGATGGAGGAAGGGGAGGTCGCACCAGACGCTGAGCCCAAGGCCCGGCCTGCCGCTGTGGGCCATCGGAAGCATGTTGAGCCAAGCCGTGCGAAGGAGAAAGGGTTGGAGCGAGGGAAGGTGAAGAAATTGGATTCTGGGGTCCAAGCGGATTTGGGAACCCAAGGTAAGGGAGCCACTGGTGCATCTCACCTTGACAATGCAGGGAAGGAGGAAGGCAAGAAAAAACATGGTATGCTGGCTGAAGCAATGGATAAAGGGCGTGAGAAGTCTCCCGCCATGGTTTCAGAGGAAATCGGTAGAGGACATGGGGCGCAAGCGATAGATGCGGTTACTAGTGATGCTAGTAAGCTTGGGCTAAGCACATCACCCATGCAGCAAGAGGAGGTGAAGCCACAAGAAGAGGCTACAAATCCTGTTGACAAGGTTGGCCAGAACACTTCCTCAATTATCCTGAAGGAAGCTATTCAGGAAGAAGAAACAACACGAGATAAAGCTCACAATGATACTGATGAAATCAGGAAGAGTGCTTCATCCAGTTTTAATCAAGAAGCACAGGAGGAAGTGATGGTGTTACAAACGACTGCTAGTGCAGCTAATGAGGTTGTGAAGAGCACTTCACCCATCATGCAGCAACAAGTGCTACAGGATCAAGAAGCACAGGAGGAAGTGGCGGTGTTACATACGACTGCAAGTGCAGCTAATGAGGTTGTGAAGAGCGCTTCACAGGATCAAGAAGCACAGGAGGAAATGACGGTGTTACAAACGACTGTTAGTGCAGCTAATGAGGTTGTGAAGAGCACTTCACCCATCATGCAGCAAGAAGCGCTACAGGATGCGGCGCCGATGTTAGATAGTACTGCCTATGGTGTTGATGAGGCTGGGAAGAGCACTTCAGCTGATTTGCCGCCGAAAGTTCTTCAGGAAGAAGTGACGCAACATGATGGAAATGCCAGTGCTGTTGATATGGTTGAAACTGGCACTTCGTCAGATCTGCTGCCGGTGGCAGTGCAGGAAACAATGAAAGTAATGGACGACGCTGCTCCTAATACAGATGCTCTGGAAGCAGTCAGTTATTCTGGTATGCTGAAGGAAGTGATGCATGAAGGAGAATTGACAATGGTTGAAGCTGCCATGACCACTGGTAGAACAGGACAAAGTAATTCATCTGATATACTGGAGGAAGCAATGCGCGGGAAAGCAGCTGCACAAGGAGCCTCCAATGCTGTTAATTCAACTGGCGAGAGCAATATGTCTGCTGGGCTGCAGGGAGAGATGATAGCTTCTCAACACCTACAGGCTCATGATAGTAAGGAGCCTGAAAAATTAACTGCTATTGAAAAGATGGATGAAGCAAGTGAATATGTTGCATCTCATCCTGTTGAAGAGGTGCTTGAGATGGATCATTGTGAAAAGAGAGGCGCATCAGAGGAAACCACGGTAGTTGAAAAGAAGTCAGCTGTTATGCATGAAAATGTCGAGAAACAAGTAAAAGGTTTTGATATTGAGGCCAAAGCTCACAGTGCCTACATGTTCCTTAAACCAATGAAAGAACGTGCTGAGGGTAGTAAGGAAAAGGTTGCCAGCGCAAATCTGGTGACAAGGGAGTCAGCCGCTGAAAATAAAGGAGATGGCATAGCATTTGATGTCCTTAGTAAGAAAGTTATAGTAGACCATTCAATTCCAATGGGAAGAGGTCTTGAGTCAACATTGCAGCTTGGTGTGGAACCCTCAGAAATATCAAAATCTGCTTCAACTGCTGCTGTAAAGGTGGAAAATGATACAATCAAGCTAGGGAAACTTGATCTTTCATTGAGCTTGTCAGGCAGTTTCAAGAATTCTGAATTTAAGTATTCGATTCCTAAAACTGCTTCTCTAGTCCATGCAGCACGCTCTCAGCCGGCACAACCATCATCTCTCTGCACAAATTCAGATGGGTTCACAGCTTCCATACCATTGACCAATTCTCAAACACTTGGTCACAATCCTAGTTGCTCACTTACCCAACAGTCATCAGACAATTATGAGCATTCAGTTGGGAGCAAACCTTTGTTTATGGGAGTTGATCAGATGAGCAATTGCACAGGAAGGAAAACCCAGCTATCTAGTGGCTCTGCACAGAAGGGGAGTGCTACCCCGCTCCTTCAGAGAGTACTCCAAAATGGCCATATGCCAGATATTAACAATTTGGCTGGGATAAAAGGGCATAGCAACGGAACATCCAATGACCTCCGAAGGCATGCAAGCATCCCACATGTTTTGTCGCCAACACATAGTCGTGGTTCTCATGACTCTGGATTGGAGCATAATCGACATAGAAGGCAGCTTACAAGAGAGAAAAGTTGCAGCAGCCTTACAAGGGGTGAACGGCAGGAGGGGGAACAGCTTGTCATTAATGGCGCGGGTGTCATTGAGAGGATTATTTCCAAGATTGTTTCAGAACCTTTGCATCTTACAGGAAGGATGCTTCAAGAAATGACAGAAAATTCGATAACATATTTGAGGGAGGCCATTTCTGAGATTATAGTTGATCCAGATAAAAGAGGACAAATAATTGCTTTGCAGGAGGCACTTAAGAAAAGATCTGATTTGAATAGTGATATGTTGCGAACGTGTCCGCGGGTGTTGATGGAGATACTTGTTGCTATAAGGACTGGTCTTCCATATTTTATAAAGAAAAGTAGTAGTGTCGGTACATCTAATTTGGTTGACATTTTTCTCAACTTGAAATGCCGCAATCTGTCATGCCAGAGTATTCTTCCAGTGGATGATTGTGATTGTAAAATTTGTCAGAGGAAGACTGGTTTCTGTAGCTCTTGCATGTGCATTGTCTGCTCGAAGTTTGACTCAGCATCTAATACCTGTAGTTGGGTTGGTTGTGATGTATGTCTTCATTGGTGCCACACAGATTGTGGCCTACTCCACTCTCTTATTAGAAAGGGGAAAAGTGCTTCAAGGGCATATGGCATTACTGAGATGCAGTTTCACTGTGCTGCCTGCGGACATCCATCAGAGATGTTTGGTTTTGTGAAGGAAGTATTTCGAACATGTGCACAGCAATGGAGGGCTGAGACACTGGTTAGAGAGCTACAGTATGTGGAAAGAATTTTTTCTGCAAGTGATGATGTACGGGGCAAGAGGGTCAGGGACTTTGTGAAGCAGATGCTAATTAAATCAGAAAACAAGGCTTATTATCCTGAAGTCGTCAGATGTGTCATTGCATTCTTTTCTGGTAAGCTCTACTTGGCATAGTTAATGAAGTAGGATAGCATCATACTCGTACTCGTTTAAGCTTCTTGCTTTATTATGTTTCATGCATGTTTTCTTCTCTGGGAGATATAAGATTAGTAATTGGGTTACTGTCTGCATTGATACAATAACTGGCCAGTTCATAAGTTTTAAGTTTGCATAATGTGGAACACTGAAAACGGCATCATCCAGCTCATTGTTCATACAGTAATTTTATAGTACCTCTAGAAAGGGGTACAAAGCCTTGGGCCATAATCTCCTGCTATCCATGTTCTAATGACGATGATGCTGAAATATAAATAGACATGCTCTCATTTCTCTCAAGTGAGCCAAGTCATGCTAACTGAATCTTCGCTTTCCAATTTCAGATGATGATGCTAACTTGGGCATTGATCCATCAGTGCCACTGAAAGGCATTCCATGCAACATTGGTGAAGCTAGAGATGGGATTCCTAGTTCAAGTCGGAAGGCAGCGTGGGTACCATTTACTTTAGAGGGGCTTCCAGTTTTAGACAAAACAACTGTTCTTTCTACCACAGGCAGCTCATCCTTGCATAGAAAATCTAATGAAGCTGAGTTTCAGACAATTGATAATAAGCCTGTCATTGATGAACTGGATAGCCTGATCAGATTAAAGCAGGCTGAAGCTTATATGTACCAGGAACATGCAAATGATGCACGCAATGAGGCTGACAATCTGAGACATATTGTTATGGTAAAAAATGCACGGATTGAGGAAGATTATGCCACTCAAATTGCTGATCTTAACATAAATGAATTACAAGAGCGGCGCAAGCAAAGGATTGAAGAACTCCAAGTCATTGAAAGAACATACCATGAGTTTCTCAGCATGAAAACTAGGATGGTAGCTAGCATTAGGGAACTATTGTCAAAAATGGAGGCATTGAAACAAAATCAAAGCACATGAACTGTGGTTACTACTTATATTCGTTGTAGAATTCAACGTTTGCTCAGCTTGTTTAAGGAAGCCTGCACATATTGTTGTAAGATTTTTCTTCTATGTTTATTTTTTTTCTTGTTCTAGGACTAGCATTCAGTAAAATTATCCTTTTCTCTACTAATTTATGAATTGTGACAGAAATTTCTTCACCTTTTTATCATTTCAGTCACATAGGCAAAATGATGAGATGTAAACTCTAGACCTTCCTGTATATAATCGCACTAAAATTCTGCTCCCCATGCTAGTGTTTAGCTGATACGATGTTCTTGTTTCTGTGCCCTAAACTGCAGCCATTACTACTTTTTTTTTTCTACGAGCTGAACTGGACAGAGCCACTACTACATTTTTTTGTGACCTGAACGCTACGGGAGATATGAGACTTATTTAGAGAAGCAACATTTGCTACCGTTTGCTAACCCAAAGCTGCAACCATTTTACATTTAAATTGAAAGGTTCAGGTTGAATTAGAGGATGATTGTTATGATAATGAGATGAAGAATTACTTCGCATTTTCCTCTTCTGTTATCAGCTTGCGGTGTTTCTTCTAGCCAATTATGCAGTAATGCAAACATCGCTCATGGTTTTATGACTTTGATTATCATAATGTAAAAGGGCCAATGGGGAGTCAAACGAACACTAGCCTCTTTCCTAGACTCATGTAGCACATTGGAAGGTCCATAGGTTAGATGGTTAGTGGTGTTTTTAACTCAAAAAGTATCTAAGGATATTTTATTTACATAAAAAAACTCGACCGATGAGGAAAGAATCGTCCCCACTGTATTGTAATAAAGGTAGGATTTCACTGACAAAGGGGATTCTTTTCAACAGCCATTGCCACTTGTCTAAATTCAATTCCATAGGGAGTGGAACCCAAAACCTCAATACTTCCAAGAGGTGGAGATACCATTAATCCAGCTGGTATTTTGCTTACCTCAGGATATAATGTCATTCAAAACTTGAGTGTGTTTGCATTAGTTTTTGTGGTATTTGATGGTCTCAGCTTCCTACGACTAGTTGTAGCAGTGGCAAAGTAGCTTCTTAGCCCCCATTTTTGGCAAGCTAGAAAAGATTCTCGATAAATAATGCTCCTTCCATTCTAAATTGTAACGGGATCTAGATTTCAACTAGTTCCTCCACGTATGTGTGTTCGATATATTTTTAGATTCATCAAAATCTATACGAATATGGACAAATAAAAAAAAAGCTAGTATTCTTTACAGTTTAAAACGGAAGGAGTATACTGTGTTCAAAAGGGTGATTCTTTTTCCGTGGTGCACGTGGTTATAAAGGAATGGAAATGCTAATGTATGTATCTGGCTTTCTCTTGATTCTTTCAAGTCTCGAGTTCACATGAAACCTGTATTTTAACCACTTGCGAAGTTGCAGCACTGCAACTCCTTCCGCTGTAGTCTCTTGTCTGGTTGTCTCTCTACATCAAAGAATTGGGGATGCGATGTCTGCTTTTCTCCCAGTCATATAAGGGCATTTCTTTTTTTTTTAATACGTACAGTTTTTAGCTGACCGAGCAATCTAAACATGGCTGAAAGTTCAGTTTATGTGCCCTGCGCGGGCGCTACTCAATCAGAAACGGCCTTAAATTCCAGCAACTCGGAAGTGGACAACGGAATTGCAGCGTGCAGATTTCCATTACTCGTTGTGGTGCATTTCTGCATTTTGCGGCATATAAACTGGTTGATGTCGTCTTTCCAGGAGCACTCCTAACCTAATGCCTCCATGAAGGTGGAGCTGATGGGGTGCTCCCGTCCACTGGTGGCTGCTAATCTGCCCCCAGTGTTCACTGGGCTGTGTCACCCTCACTCAGGCCATCATATGCGCTCTTCTCTGGCTGTTTGGACCCTGCAGATCGCCTGGCGCTGCGCGAAAACAGGCCTTGTCAGATTTTTTAGATAAGGGAAAACAATCCTGCCTCAACACAACTTCTGAGTGAATTTAGCCAAGGCGGAACTGAATACTTCCCTGTTTCACTGAGCCCCTCGCGTCGTCCCCCGAGGGGCGACTCAGGGGTGACTCGCCCTGCTCCGCCACCACCCACGCAAGCCGCTCCAGCCCGGCCGCCTCCGCTACCACCACCATCTCCGGCCGCCGCCGGCGGCCCGAGACGGCGCCTCCAAAGAGGCCGCCTCACGTCCCTCCCTCCCCTCCAGTTTTCTCTCTCTCTCCGCTCCCGTTTTTCTCTCTCTTCCTGACGGCCTTTGGGCTCGCCGCCGGCGGGGTGGCCTCCGGCCGCCGCCGGATCCGGCCTCCCCGGCCCCGGATCTACACCTCGGTGGATCTACACCTCGGCGCATCCTCGGCGTTCGGCCTCCTCGGTTCTTCCCGGGCCGCCGGCGTCCCTGGTGCCGGGTCTTCGTCCCGGCTGGCCATGGCCCCCGTCCCCCTGCTCTGCGCGTGGATCGGCCACCCCCTCGGGCCCCTAGGGCCGGATCTGCCACCCTCTGCCTCCTCGCTGGTCCTGCACGCTCTGTCCCTCCCCTCAACACTAGTCGTCGGCGGCCTTGGGGCGCCACCGCGGCCAGCGGGGAGGCGCAGCGGCTGGGGCTGCTCCGCCACCAGCGTCCCCCTGGAGTTCAGATCAGGCACTCCCTGGGAACACCGGCGTTCCTGGTCTACGAGGGCTCTCTAGCTACGGTGCCGCCGCGGCTTCTTGGTTGAAGTCATGTCGGAGATGGCACCCCTTCCTAGCCATCCGGCTCATGGGGCTACGCGGCCGCCCCCAGCGTCCGCTGCGAGAGTGCACCTCGCCGCCGTCGCCGGCCCTGGCACCCCGATCCGAAAGCTTCACCACGCTTGAGGCGCTCGGGTGAGGCTTTGCATTCCCATGTTCAGGTTACAGGGATATCACTATGCGTTGTGTCCTGCCGTTCGTGCAAGCTTTCGAGGGCTCAAACGGCTGCGGCACGGCAATGCAAGCACTACTAGCGTGTGGTATTTTGGTTCTGGGGAGTCATGGGCGAAAGCCTATGCAACGACGACGCTCTCGAGCGCCGCTCACCTTCTTGAAGGCGTTGTGGTAGTGCCCCCTACCCTCAGCAACTGCAGCAACACTTGAATGGAGCTTCGGTGTAGTTTCTTTGCAGGTTTCTTGGTGCCATGAGCTTAGCACCGACCTTCAGCCTCTGTGTGGTTCGACCAGTGCACGTCCTTGGCGCCTCTACTCCGTCGGCGCTCTCCTAGTTGGCAGAAGCATGTAAATCATATGCCGGGTCGTGGAGACCGAATGAGCGGTCGGGTGCTGCTATTAGCAAGAAGGGAGATCGTCGTGTTCGGTATGCTGTGGTCACCGTGCCTCCTACCACCCTTAGTCCCCACTCGCGTTTGTGTGGCAGGTGGCCACTAGACAAGAGGAGCAGCGTAGCTACGAGGGGGAGGGGGGGTTGGATGTGCAATGGCCTAAGTGCACCGGCGAGTATGTTGTTCTTGTGCGTGTATTAGTTGACGATCGACATCTGTTGTTGGTCCCCTGCGTTGTGTTGTTATTCGTGGTCTAGCCACATTTCGCCTTTGAGCTGGGGCACGATGTTGTTCTATCTGTGGTTACGCCACTTTTCACCCTTGAGCTGGGGTGTGAGCCTAGTTTAGCTAGGTGTCGGTTGTGGTTTTAGCCCGGTTTTTCCAGATTAACCGAGCGATGTAAGGGTTTTGGCTCGCTTTCTCTAAAAGTGGGGTTGTTGATGCGTGGTTTTACCATATGAATATCAATACAAATTTAGCTAGGATGCTCTCCCCCGGTGACCGTAAAAAAAAAAAAAAGCCAAGGCCTGGTCAGATTAGCCTGCCTTCTTGTTCTTCAAAAAAAGATCAGCCTTCTTATGATAGATTACTTGACGATTGTCTCAACTCAATAAAAACATACTAGGAACCATGGATCACACACATCCGGATTTGAACTCTGCATACACAGCCAGCCAGGTAGCTAGGCTTCCATGATCAGACGATCTGGTTGATGAGGTTACAGTCCAGTCCAGTCCAGCCGAACCTGGCTGGCTTTGCTAATACTACGTACGTACTAGGAACGATGGATACACACAAATCAAAGAGGCAAATCTCTGGCCGAAACATTCGATCTCCTCCTGTGACTGAACAACAAGGTGGAACTATACTAATTGCTGTTCTGCATCGCATGTTGTTGCTGGACCGTCCGTGCTCTCCCGGCCTTTAGTGCATTGTCGATCGGGCCCATCCATCCGAACAAAGCTACTAGCATCGATGAAATTAAAATTTAAACGGAGGCGCCGTTGTTGGCGGTGATCTTTTTGGCGACGTGGCGGTCGTCGTCCTCCATGAATCGCTTCCAGAACCAGTGCTGCTTCCACACCCTCTCGGTCATCTCCTCGATGGGCACGTTCTTGGTCTCCGGCAGGAAGAAGAGCACGAAGAGTGACATGACGACGACCCAGGCGGAGAAGAAGGCGAAGATGGCGTACTTGAGGTGGCAGAGCATGGAGAGGAAGGCCTGCGCGATGACGAAGGTGAAGAGCAGGTTGACGCAGACGGTGACGCTCTGCCCGGCAGACCTCGTCTCCAGCGGGAAGGTCTCGCTGGGGATGAGCCACCCCAGGGGCCCCCATGACCATGCGAAGGAGGAGACGAAGGTGCAGACCATGACCACCACCATGATGGCCCAGCCGTGGCCCAGGTTGTCGGAGTGGTCGGTGACCTTGATCCCCAGCACCACGGCGATGGCCACCTGCGACAGGAACATCTGCACGCCGGCCTCCAGCAGCAGCATCCGGCGGCCGACGCGGTCGACGGAGTAGATGGAGACGAGCGTGGAGAGCACGTTGACGGCGCCGGTGATGACGGCGGAGTAGAGCGAGGCGTCGCTCTTGAACCCCAGCGTGTTGAACAGCACCGGCGCGTAGAACATGATGGCGTTGATGCCCGTGAACTGCTGGAAGATCTGGAGCAGCACGGCGATGACCAGTTGCGGGCGGTTCCGGCGGAGGAGCAGGTTCCGGAACGGGTGCTTCACCTCCTGCGCGATGCGGCTCGCCTCCACGATCTCGTTGAACTCCGGCTCCACGTTGTCCGTGCCCCGGATCTTCTTCAGCACAGCCTTGCCCTCGTCGAGGCGGCCGCGCTCGATGAGGCTGTTGGGGGTGTCCGTCACGAAGAGCGCGCCCAGGGTGAGCAGCACGGCCGGGATGCCGGCCAGCGACAGAGAAAGCCTCCATCCCCAAGGGTGGATCTTGTCGGTGCCGTAGTTGACGAGGTTGGCGAAGAGGATGCCGATGGTGACGTTGAGCTGGAACAGGATGTTGAGCCCGCCGCGGATCCTCGTCGGAGCGATCTCTGACAGGAACAGAGGAACGGCCTGCACCGCACGCGCACGGCAACAAGAATGAGGGTCAGTCAGTCGAATTCTTTGTGCAGGAAAAAACACATACTCTATAATCCAGAAATTCATCAAGGCCCAAGAGTCTGAAATAAAAGCCCGTTGGGCTCAAACGAACATTGGAGTTGCTATCAAATTAACCTTTCTTTTTCGTTGCGTAAAATCTGTTAAGAGGCCAAGGGGGTGAATAAAAAAAAACTGAAAGAGGGAATGGAGCTAGTATCATCCACTTGGGAATCTGGGACCAGTCAAACCATCCAATGGAAATGCAGCGATCCATAATTTTCAGCCCACAAAGTCTAAAATAAACTACTGTAACTAGTCTAAAGTCTTGGAGTACTGTATATTTTTTTTTTGTTAAGGCCAGACCATTGTCCCATTCCCTGAACATCAGCAAACGACCAGCGGCGGTTGGTGCACCCGTGCATATACACCTACACCGTACCATGCACATATTTCCGACCGTAGTCCGCAGTAGCAGTTGAAGTGGTGAACTTAAGAATACATATCCTAATCTGCAAGAACAAATATCTACCCTCCTACCATATGCTTGCTGGCCATAGGCCTCCATCAAGCTATATACTATAGCTCATTAGTTTTCCCCAAAAGCCGCTCGCTACATGATCGTTGCACACTGTCGTGACCTCGCCTGCTCTCGCATAATTGCGCTGTGGCTGTCCTATACGTTGGCTTCAACTGGAGCACGCGCGTGATTAATTTGCATTGCAACCCACGGGCCCAGCGGCAGGCGACAGGCATCTTGCCAGCAAGTTGCTTGCGCCACTCCTTCTGCGCTAGCTAGTCAAGTCAGTCCGCCCGCGAAAGCTCATTCTGAAGAAGAGGAGAGCTCCGCTGAACCTTCACTGCCGGTTGTGGCCGCCGATGAGCACACGAGTCGTCCAGTCCAAGTCCAAGTCCAAGCTCGGTGAGGCAGACGGCAGGCAATTTCCTCCTGCAGGACTACCGGTACAGGTTTTAACTCTATCTGTAATATGTGCACGGTGCATCGGGATTCACGACCCGTGTGGTCTACACTGACACCACGTTAGAGTCAACAACGTGGCTAGCCCAGAGCTGCAGATTCCTCTCCGTCGTTTCCGTTGATGGTGGCAACGCCGGGAATGCGTTGGGGACAGCCAAATTGTCTGAGGAGGAGCACACAGGTAGCAGCAGCCACACAATGTGTGGAGCTGTACTACTACCACCACCATCAGTAAAAACCAAACAAAAAAGAACTCGCAGCATAAGCTTCCTTTCTGGAAAGAAGAAAACAAGTGAAACCGATCTATATATTTACAGCGACTGCCATGATGCGCACACCTCCATCATCCGCTCATTGGTCCACGTTTCTTTACAGTTCGTGGGCTGCTAGCTCAGTTAGCGGCTGCGGAATCTTGAAACTTAAAAAGGTTATCGTCCATCGGCACCCCAACGTTGCCGTCAACGGGAGCTAGGCTCCAAAACGTAACACAAGTCCTACACGAGACTCGGCATATGCATCGTCACCAGCAGCAACCTATTAGCTAAGCTAGGTGTCCATGTCCATCATCTGGGCCACGGTGTACCAATAATACCATACGAGTACCATCATACCATGTAGTTTACGTACGAATACAAAATTTCTTCGCATTTGAATCCACTAAATTCCGGGAAATACGGCGGGCGCATCAGGCCATGTTACTATCCTACGATCACTCGTAGCAGTGCATCTTCTCTGCTTCTCGACGAAATAAAGCGCCGGCCATCACCAACGCGTACTGTATAAAAATACGCTTTGGGGGAGCAGTGAACTAGCCAGGCGTACGTACGCGTGCACAATATATTTCAAGACCCGCCGGATCGCCGAGATGCCTCATCAGCCAGGGACGGTGACTAAAGTACACGCACGTCCTTATCATAGACGCAGAAAATCACGCTCCCGCGCCGCGCGTGCTAAACAAAATGCAGAAACAACCAGCCACGGGTTTGACTTGAAATATATTCCCTTCTGCCGATACTTTTTGACTGTATATATAATCACACGCTACTACTGCCACGAAATAATGTAGCGTGTGACAAAGAAAGGACGAAAATAAATAAACGCTTGAAAATAAACCAAATATATATGTGTGTGCAATTAATTAAATACCTGATTGGCGAAGCCGACGCCGCAGCCGAGCAGGATCCTGCCGACGATGAGCATGGCCAGGTTCTGGGCGGCGCCGTTGAAGATGACCCCGACGATGAAGAAGATGCCGGCGATGAGCATGGTGAGGCGGCGCCCGAGGCGGCGCGTCGTGTAGGACGCGAAGAAGGTGGCCGTCAGCCCGGCGAGGTAGAGCGACGACGTGAACAGCTGGAGCCCCTGGTTGTCGTACTTGCAGTAGTTGCTCTCCGTGTCCTCGTTTTTCTTACGCAGCACCGCCGGGAAGAACTTGCCCAGGAAGTCGTCCATGGACGTCACACCGCCTGTACAGTGTACACAACAATCATAATAATTAGTTCACTTACTTAATGGTTCATCATCGATCGTCGACATTTTGTTCCTTATTTTTCACTAACACGAGATCTATTTAGTGTTATGCATGAAAGCGAAGACGACGTTTCGGAGACCAGTGAATTGAAGACGTGCTATGATAGCGTTTGTTATTTATTTATTTATTTGTTTGTTTGATGTGAAATGAAAGCGTTTGTTTGATTATATGGTAGTGACAGACTGGCAGCTTATACGTTCTTCTGTAGGATAAAAAACGCAATGTTAGCTTACTTATGAAACTGAAAAGGAAGTAAGTATACTATTAATTGCTTTTGTGTTTTCTTTCACTGAGGTGGATTTTTTTTTTTTTTGCATCATAATGGATCTAGTACAACCGGTTGTCCTTTCCAAACACGTACAGTTACTTTCATAATTAATCGAGTCATGACACCTCTATTTGCTTAAGGTATATCTTTTTATAGTGTCCTGAAATCAAGATACTGTATGATTTTTTTTTGGTAAATAGACGTATACTATACTAGGTAGCTCATTGTTTCACACACGAGCGGTGGTTCTTTTTTGCTTTTCAGCAACGATTTTATCTACGTTGAAAAAGAACCACAGAAATTTTGGAAGATAATAGCTGTCTCAGCAGGCGGGCTGCATTTCTTATTTTCTTTGCACATGCGTTGACTCACCCAGCCTGTCAAAGCAGGTGGCTAGGCTAGCTCACCCACGATATTTTCCCATAGAAATAATATGGTGGCGATCAGCAGATTCATACACATGCTGGTGTAGTTATGGCAGTAAGCATGGAGCGAAATAAACAAATTATCCAAAATGGACATCACTATATCCGAGATCAGTTAAAATTGGAATATTCTTGGAATCTGCCGGCCGTTAATGGGCATATTAAAAAGCCCCCATTAATTTTGTTTGAAGTTTGAGCTTATCCGCCTGTGCGTGTTCACAAGACGAAGACGATAGACGAACAAGCTTGCAAAACTGTACTAATTAATGATCCGTGCGGTACCATAATCCGTGGAAGTTATACAATCCTCCTCTCCGTCTCCGGTGAGGAAGACTGAAAGACCTACCGATAATCTTTCCATGGAAGAGGAACTTGGCAAGGTGGACGAGACGAAGACGAGGCGCTAACGGCGTACGCACCTGATATACCGACGTCGTAGCCGAACATGAGTCCGCCGGTGGCCGCCATGATGCAGGAGATGACCACGATCGGCGTGATCTTGGCCTCGAACTCGACGCCGGACGGCGCCGACACCGAGAACCCTCCGGCCGGCATCTTGGCTGGCTGGCTCCCCTACAGCAACGTAATAACCTCCGGTGGTGCTCCCGTCGAGAGGAAGAAGAAGCAGCAGCAGGCAGTGCCTGTATCCCCAACCACACTAGCTAGGTGAAGCCGGATGGGAGGGAGACGATGAGACAAGGGGCGTCCCGCGCCTCCCGCCGGTTTATATAGAGAGGGAAGCCCCGGCTCCTCGGAGAAATTTCAAACCCATCCGACCGCCACGTCATCTCTGGGAGGAGCCCCCGTGGGCCCCACCAGCGTGGAGTCCGCGGGTAGCGGGCCTGTGCCCGTGCCTGGCTGGCTGGACTAGGCGGGAGAGTTGCTAGTCAACAACGGCTCCACGGCCCACGGGCCTTGCTGCTCCCGATCCAAAAACGCAGGCCTGCTGCTGCTGGCTGCCCCGCCCTGCCGCCGCTGTGCCGTGTGCGTTAGCACGGCGACTTTTTTCGACGTATATATGCTTTTTGAAAGAGGGAAAATAATTGCTTATCCATTCCAAACTCTTTTGATCCAGTGACCAGCGGAGGTCCTGGTAGCGGTTTGGAAAAATTGGAACGGGCGCCGCCCTTTTTGACACTTTCCGTTTGGGGGCCCATGAGCCAGGCCTGAAAGCATCCTGCTAGCTGCTGGTCTTGGAGGGAGGGTGCCTGGCTGCAGACTGCTGCTGCCGCGATCGTGCTGCTGCTGCCGGTGCCCCATGGACGGATCATATTCATGTGAATGGAGGACCTTGACTTGAAGAGTGGTTCAACGAAAATTCTTGCCCCACGTGGGGACGTATCCACTTGAAATTTATACGGCGGGGAGAAAACTGGCTCCTCCTAAGTCGGCTGAAATGAATTATTATTACTGCTGCTGCTACTGTCAAGCTTATCTTCTAGTAAAAGTGTCATGGCGTTCATGTGTATGACTAGACACGCTTAATTAATCCGTGAGAAAGGCACACGCACGTAGCCGTGCAACACACGTGCGCTCGTAACAAGTGGAAACGACCCGTCACACACCATTCACTTCTTCACAATACAAAGTTCAATTCGCCTCGTTCTTCCCGTCCTCTTTTTTTTTTTTTTTGTCCAAAAACATTTTTTTTCCAGCACGTTTTCCCCACAGTTCAGTTAGTCAACGAACCATTTCGCTTCTCAGCGTTCAGAAACCAAATCCTGCTGCCGCACGTCGCATCGCTGGAAATGATTTGGGAGCACCGGAGCAGTGTTCACACGTCAAAAAGACTACTAGTAGTACATTATTTCCCAGCGTTCTAGGAATCGGCGGCGCAGTACTCCATCTGTATTTAAATATGGGTTACGGTTAATTTGATCCTTCATATTATAAATTTTTTAAATAAGATAAACAATTGAATTTTTTTTTTAAATTAACCGTGATTTATACTGTAAGCCACGAGATCCGCGCGCTATGACGCTCCCATCTGAACCCACGGTGCCACGCGCGCTGGAAACCGCCTGCGCGATCGGATCCAGCAAAGTTCTCTACGAAAATTCACACTCGCTGACGAGCAGCGCATTGACCTGTGGGCTGTGGCTGTGGCATGCATTTGGGTGCACTACAGGCCGCCAGCGTTGCGCACGTACGTGTCAGTCTCGTGAGGGAAAAATCTCAACACCGTCGTATGCGCGCAATCTTGCAGGGCAGCAAGTCCGTGCAATGTACAAACTAGTCCGCGGTCCACGCATCGGTGTCACGGGGGTACTACGTGCGTGTGTGAGCCAAAGCGAAGACGGTTTTCCGTGTCGGAATTTTCCTAACGGTGCAGTGTAGTACTACTGGTAGTATTATCAATGTACTCCGTACGTAGCCCACCAAGGCCGTCGATGGCACAGCGCAAGTGGTTCGACCGCACAAGGCCTCTAGAATTTTAGGGCCCCACCCGCTGGAGATATTTAGATATGTATCTACTGAGTTACAATCTATTAAGAAACATATTATGTGTTTACGTATTTAACTATTAACTAGCAAAATATCTGTGCGTTGCAACGAGAAAAAAAGATCCTTAATCATCTCTAGATCAATCAATACATATAAGAATAGCCTCGCAAATAAATTCCATACCATATTGTTTCGAATTTTCCCTTGCATGTGGGCAAAATTTAGGTGGTGTCAGTTTGGTAAGAAATATTATTTTTTGTTTTTTTCCCAATATATAGAACATCGAAAACGGAGTCCATATACGACATGGGTATCCGTTTTCACGTAGACTGCTCCTGCTGTCTGAATCGGGTTTCTGAATAAATTGTAGGCCAAATTGTCTTGACGATTTTCGTTAATTGCAAATAAATTTTAGAGTGGTGTCAATTGGATTGGAAAAGTTATTATTTTAGCTTTCTATTGATATATAGAACGTCAAAGACGGAGTATTGGGGTTGAAAAACTTTTTTCAATGTTATATTTTTTAAGTATAGAACCAGCTCATGTTGTATTCGCACCAGGGCCACAGAAATTTAGGTACGGTCCTGTACGTGGCAACAATTTCGATCAGTTTCCGCGCGCGGTGTATCGCTGCTGGCAGGTCGCAAACAAACTGCTGCCCCCGCGCCCAGCCGCGCGCGGGTGCAACGATCTGGTCTCCAGCTTCGCCATGACTAGGCAGCTTTTCTGCTTCCTGCTGGCAATCATATCATTATCATAGCGGCGAAAGGCCGATGACTGATGAATTGTGCGAGGAGGGGTGTTGTATTACGGGGCTGATCAAAATAATTAAAGCGTTAACCTTGGTGTAGAAACGTCGGCCGTTCGCCCAAGACCAAAAGCTAGCGTCCGTCGAGAAGCGAGATGTCAAGCCCTCATATCAGCCGTGATTGCCATGAGCTAGGACAGTGCGTGAGCATGACCAGGAGGAGGACACCCTCGAGAAGAACGGAACCGCACCCTGGGGGTACGCGGTGTCTCTAATTGTTTTTGTTTTGGTTCAGTTCAGTCGAGCAATAATAATCGTAAGCACTTGCATTGTCTCAGTACGGTGCAGTTGGTACTTGGTGGTGGTATCAGCTGATTTAATTTATTTAGATTTTCGACATCACTTGGTTCGGCAAGAAATTCAATCATCAGTTCGGTAGTCCTAGTAGCCAAGCGTCCTTTGATCATCACAATTCACACATGTCAAGTTGGAAATCCGATCGAGAGGTCGGCGCTAACTTCTACAGAACTACTACTACTAGTACACAACAACTCTTATCTTGGTCAAACTGTCCATGTCCTGACCATTCTCCCACGGCCACCACAAAATCCCAAGACTGAAGATCTCCACGGCCATCTGAACCCACACCCCCCTTGTAATTACTTGGGCCTGTTCGCTGCAGCTGAAAAGAAACTGAAAACACTGTTCCGGCTGAATGATTGTGAGAGAAAAATACTGTTCTACGGCTGAAAAAAAACTAAAAATAATTCAAGCTGAAAATAGTACTGTCCGCGAGGGCAGAATCCTCCATCCCTTGCATAAGCTCAGTAGCTGACGAGCTAGCTAGGTCTTGGCCCGTGACCGAGAAAATCCCTTGCTGTGTTCCTGTGGAGCAGTAGTAGTAAATTTGTTTACCAGTACGCGGCCCAGGCGT
This sequence comes from Paspalum notatum, assembly GCA_022530915.1. Classification (NCBI taxonomy): domain Eukaryota; kingdom Viridiplantae; phylum Streptophyta; class Magnoliopsida; order Poales; family Poaceae; genus Paspalum; species Paspalum notatum. The sequence continues at coordinate 6,700,320 of CM039684.1, forward strand.
CAGTATCACAGTGCTGTGTACGTCAATCGCCATCAGCAGGCTGGTCGCAGAGTACTGCTGTCCCGGCCTGGCCGCGGGCGCATCCGGCCCGGGTTGTTGGCCTCTGACCTGACTCGCCGCCGCCGGTTAACCGGTGATAACGTAAACGCGCAATTGTTAATTATACTAGTACCAGTATCTACCGCACAGGTGTGCGCGCAGGGATGATAAGTTACCGTAATTTTCTACTCCTTCTGTCCCATAAAATAAGACGTACATGTTTTTAAAAAAATCAATTCTTTAAATCTTTGACTAATAATTCAGTCAAAAATATATATGTTTAGTAGATGCATGTTATATATTTGGATTCGTATTCAAAAGCGCTTTAATATGATGCTAATTTTGTATTTGTAGGTCACATATTTTAAAAATAATAAATGGTCAAAGTTCCGCTTTAAAGACCGTGCTAAGAACATGCACGCCTTATATTATGGGACAGAGGTAGTAATTATTAAGCGCGACCGGGACGGATTCACCAACAATGCCGGCCGGACGAAAGCCGAGGACGAATTGTGCTGTGGCATGGCAGCTCGATCGGAGATCGAAGCGTTGAATTTCTGGAGCGGCGCAGGGCAGATGAGCAAAGAAAAGCATCGATATGATCACACAGCAACGAATTCGAAGCAAAATTGTTGACTTGCACTAGTAGTTCACAGCAGCAATCTATATACTCTACGGCGACGTACTCGATCGGTTAGTTGGTGCGGCGCGCGTCTAATTGTCAAAAGCCCGGGATTATTTGCAACTGCTGCAGCTAGCTCGGCTCGGAGCAGCAGCCAGCGGGTGAGGTGGTTCACGTACGCCTCCCGGCTCCGGCCGGCCGGCCTCGCGCTTGTAGTCAACGACGACGACGATGCATACTTGCATGGGATGGGAGACTGGCAAGTGGCGTCTAGAATCTTTTTTTTTTAATTTTCTGTCGACTTGATTAGGAGAGATGAGGGCGTGTGCACTCCGCGCCGCCTGTTGTTGATGCGGTAGTCCATGATCCTTACACGCACTGGTATGCTTCCTCGGTTCATAAAACAATGAAATCCTAGTTTCGTCCTAAGTCAAACATCATAAGTTTGACCAAATTTATAGAAAGAAGTATCAAAACTTATGCTACCAAATAAGTATCATTAGATCAAAGATGAAACATATTTTCATATCATATTTATTTTACATCGTAAATATCTTTCTATATAAATTTAGTCAAATTTCAGTTGGTTTGACTTAGAAAAAAAAAGGATTTCATTCTTTTGTATGGACTGAGGTAGCAAGTACTCATACGCTGTCCGTCGTGGTCGCTACATACGTAGGCAGCCTATTGGCCGTCGTCGAGGAGAAGGAGATGTGGCGGCCGTTACACGTCACCTCGGCGCTGACCCTTTGCATGACCTGCGCTGCGCACAGAAATAATGGGACGTGCGTGCATGCCGCCCACACGAGAACATTCTCCAATCACTCATTCCTACAGCACTTGCTTGAAGCGAGGATAGGGAGAACCGGTACGTACGTACGTACAACATATGCTCGTCGTCATGGGATTGGGAGTCATCACAGGATCATTGGCACCTCAAATTCGCAATGTCCCTGATGCGGCGGGCACCGTGCCGACGGTGAGTGGAAATGGATGGGTTGAGGCTATGAGGTGCTATCTGAAGTTGCACGAGGATGGATGGAGCTCTGCGTGTTTTTCTTCCTGCGCAGTGACGCAATCGACTCCGACTCGTCAGGAGCGCTCGCCCTGCGTTGCCACGGCCCACGGGCTTTTGTTGCACGCCCCGGTGCGTGACCTGCCGTCCGAGCCACGGGCCGCTCCGAAGCCACCCTCAGGTCACGTCGCCGGGCCGCGGTAGGACAAGCTTTGGGCTGCACTAAAGATCGACAATTGGGTCGTAACCTTGCTATGTACTCATTCAGGTGCGCGTCGCAGCTGCACCCAGCATGTAAAGCAAAGCCGCATCCCAGGTCCCTCGGTAGTATCTGCCATGAGTTCAGAAGGGATTCATCGAAGTTCAACTGGATGTTTGATGCATCAGATTAGACACTCATTAATGTGGCTTGAGTCTGTTTCACGCATTGTCCGGCGCCGATCTACTTGCGCGCGGGGAGCGCGGCGAGGGCGGGGGCCAGGGAGTGGCAAAAGGCTGCCGCCGACGTGCTGGTGCCGCAGCTCTGCTCTGCACGGCCTCCGCCGCGCCTGCTCCGTAATCACCGGAACGGCAAAGCGAGCGCAAAAGCGCCGCTCCTCTCCCCTCTCATGGCATGGCATTGGCATCCTGGCCCACCACGGCAGCACCAAACTAGCAGTGCACCCCACGACAAAACGCCAACGCCCGGGTGACTTCAAACCCCGGAGAGAGAGCCACCAAACCAATCCGTCTCCTGAAACTGGTTAAACCCTAAGGGTGTCTCCAATGGTGGCCCAAATAGCTAGCTGAGTCAGATATTGTCCGATGTGGAGCACAAAAAGCAGGAGAGAGAGGACTCGCTATCGATGAACAAAGAGCCTGGCGTTTTCACATCCATCGAGGAACTGTGTGAATGAAATATGGGCCCAACAGCCTGAACAGGAACAGAAATGCATAGAATATTATTCTTTTCACTCTCTCACTTCCACCTAAGCTGACGATTTCACACGTCCATTGCGGGCGCCCTAACCCGCCGATCCCAGCGTTTTCACTACGCAAACCACCCATCTCCTCCTCCCTCTCCCTGCCGTGCTCGGCGAGTCCGATCGGATGGCGTCTCCGTCGCCGCAGCAGTCGTGGGTCATCCTGGCCTGGGCACGGCCCCGCGCGTGGCGGCCGCCGGGGAGCTCCAGGCGGGCGCGAGCCACGCCGCCGCGCCTCGCCCACCTCACCGTCGCCCCGACCGTGTTCCCCTCCGACCCGGACCCGCAGGCGAGGATCGCCGCGCCGCGCGTCGTCGCCGCGGACGCCTCGGGGGGCCTGTTCCTCGTCGTCGCGCCGCCGCCCGTGTCCGAGCGCCCGCCCACGCGCGAGCGCGTGTGGCGCGACCCCGACAGCGGCGTCGAGCGCACCATCCGCATCGTCCAAGTGCCCCGCCCGGCCTACTTCGTCCTCGACGTGCCCGCCGCCGCCGCCGCCCGCGTCCCCGGCGCCGGCGACCACCTCGACATGGCCGCCGTCGGCGTCCTCGCCGGGCCCCGCGAGTACATGGTGGTAGGCCTGCAGATCATCGTCGGGGGCAAGGAGGCCACGCTCCTGTGCTTCTCGTCGGAGGCCAGGGAGTGGGTGGAGAAGGACGTCAGGAACCCGCTTCCCCGCTGGATGTGGAGTTTCGGCGACGTCGTCTCGCACGGCGGGTCGGCGGCAGGGTCTGGTGGGTCGACTGCGCCGTGGGCCTCCTCGCCTGCGACCCCTTCACGGACCACCCCAAGATGGCCTACATCCCGCTCCCCGAAGTAGGCGGCCACGGTGGTGGTGCTGGTGGTGGGGGCGGCCACGGCTCTTGCGGCTACTGCACCATCAGAAGGCTCGCCTCCCGCCGCCCCGTGCAGCTCAGCGGTGGCAAGTTCCACTGTGTCGACATGGGCTGTGCGAGCCAGGGCGGCGCGCCAAGGATCACCATGTTCACGCTCGATGATCCGGAGACGGTCGAGTGGACGCCCAAGTACGCGATGGACTTTTCAGGGATCTGGGACTGCGCCAGCTACAAGGCGGCGGGGCTGCCCACCAACAAGGCCCCCGAGGTCGCGCTCATCTGATCCACCCCGTGAAACCCGACGTCATCTACTTCTCTGTAGAGGGCCACCTCTTCGCCCTCCACATGGCTACCAAGGAAGTGTTGGAGTGCGAAGCCGACGAGGACGGCGCCATATTCGTCCCGCGCCCTCGCCTGGGAGTTACCACCCACGCTGACCAGTGACTCTAGGTATGAATATGATGCAGCTTGCCTTCTCCCTGTGCTACTTCGGATTCAGAGGTGACTACTTCGCATTCAGATAATCAGATGTGACTACTCGTGTCTATGATGATATTAAGTGTCACCTTTGAAATGTAGGATTATTGTTACAACAATTGCGTAGTCTTTTTTAAAAAAAAGTAGTTCAATTTCATAGGAAAAACATAGAATTTAGCTTTCCAAAGGGACCTTACGGTACATGTGATCAATTCCATTTGCACACGCGCAATCACATGTTACATCTTTGTCCAGAACTTGCTGTTTAGATGGACGTAGTCCTGATGTATAGGTTTGTTCTTGTCAGCTTGCTTAACACAGAGAGTATATTTGTCCAGACGTTCCCTGTGACACCCTAAAATTTGTTTTTTTTTTAAATTTTTGCCAAACTCAATGCAATATGCTTAAGTTGCGTTGATTAGTGAACATGACATGGATTTATTTAATTTTCTTTCCCAAGTCAAGTGTTAAAATAAATATGAGTTCAACTTGTTTGAACATACATGCTGTTGCATTTACTTCCTAGAATGTTAGTGTTGATGTGCTTAAATGATTTTCTCAAATTTTGGCGTGGAATCAATTGCTAACATTTTATTTACGTGCTGAAAATGCTTTGTTAAAAATCCTGAAAGTTCCTGTGCATCTCGGGTCGGTTTTGGGCCCATTTCATTTTCTTCTCTTCTCCTTTGGTTCTTTTCTCCTCCCTCGCGTCATAGCAGCCCGCTCGGCCCGTTTCCCCTTTCGGCCCAGTTGCTCCACCGCGTCATCGCCTCCTCTCACCGCCAGGTGGGGCCCGCCTGTCGGCGCGTTGCCTCCACGCCGCGCCCCAGCTCCATCTCTCTGTCGCGCCAGGCCCGCCCGTCAGCTGCGCCGTCCACCTCCAACCGCCGCTCCGCTCAGTCCGCGCCCGAGCTCGAGCCGAGCCGCCCACGACCTCGGTCCGCGCCCTGCTCCCACGATCTCCGCGCGCCTTCGAATACCCCGCACCCGCATCCCAGAGTCCGTTCCGCTCCAGTTCCACTCGCTCGCCCTCCCGCAGCCCTTGCCCCAGGCTGCGCACGCCGTCGTCGCCTAGGAGCCGCCGCCGCACCCCGGCCAAGTCATCCACGTTCCGCCGCCCAGGTCACCACGGTGAGGGCCACTTCCAGGGGCGAAGCTACATAGAGTTTAGGGGGTGCACATGCACCCACGATTTTTTTTTTCAAAACCAGTAATATAGACTAGATTTTTACCATATATGCACCCCCTATGAGTCATGTTGTTGCATCCACAAGAGATATACACCACCCTCCAATTCGCTCTAGCTTTTCCCCTGGTCGCTTCGGCACCGCGAACCCCGCGCTTCCCTTGGTTTCCCCTTTCCCTAGCCGGAGCTGGCTTAACCCGGGCGGTTCCACCACTGTGCAGAGCTCCGAGCGCCGCCGCAACGCCGTCGCGTTTCGCCGTCGCCGTCCACTCCCCTTTGACCAGGTCACCGTGGTGAGTCACGCCCCACCCTCGCGCACCTGACGCATTTGATCTTGACGTCTATCTCGCGCCGGTCACTTCTAATCGTGCCGCGCCGCCGTCCTTGCAGAGTACCGGCCGCCGCCGCGATTCTCCGCCCCCGCTGACTCCCCGTCGACGAGGTCTCGTCCCGGAGCTTCTCCTTGAGGTGAGGAACTCCAACGACCCGCTCTCGTCTTTTCCCCCTCGCTCACCCAACGGGAATTGCTCGCCGAAGTCCGAGAACCGTGGCATCACCATGCTTGCCGTCGCGTGACCCCGCCGGGTGCTCTGCTATCGTCTAGAACCCCCTCACCCGGTCCGCCGCGCCGCGCCTCCCTTCCCCGGCCAAACCCCATCCCTCCAGACCCTCGATGATGCGAGATCCCTCGCACTCCGGCGATCCTCCGTCGCCACCCCGCGTCTCCGCCGCCGCACAGACCGCGCCGCCGGGCTGGATCCAACCCCCACCGCCTGATCGCAATCCAACGGCCTGGAGTGGCTCATGAACGGTCAACCCACCGGTCGCCCCCGGCGTTTTGCTAAAGAGCCCTCGGGTTTTTTCTAAATCAACCCGCAGTGCATCTAGTTCAAAACCAAGCCCCTGTATTTATGTTTTAGCCCCTGTTTCTTTAATCTTTATCACAGACCAGTCCATGTCAGGGTCTTTAGCCCTTTAAACCCTATGTGGTTTTGAACCCGAGGCCCTTGATCTTAGCTCTGGAACCCTGGATCCTTGGTTTTTATTCAAAATTATGCCCCTGCTATCTTATTTTATGCATAACTTTCTCATTTTAAGTCCAAATAAAATGATTTTCAAACCGTTGAGCTCGTAGCAGTGAGTAGATTAATGTTTTATGCTTGTTAGCTTCTGTTCATATTGATTGGTGTACTGTTTTTATCCTTTTAGTCCATGTTTTGATTGCATTTTGTGTAACATGTAGATGAGGAGTTCGTCCCTGAACCTGAAAACCAGTTTGGGAGGATCCCGAACAAGCTTTTGACGAAGGCAAGTATTTTTTAACCTATTTGTCCCCTTTACATTAAAAACTTACTTTTCTGCACAACTTTCAACCTAAGGATGACACAGTTACTTTATCTTGATATATCCCTGGGCTGTGATGTAGTAGATTTTGCTAGCGCTCAACTTTACTTTCTGAATATTATATATGTTTATGGTTGGGAATGTTTAATCTTGGTAATTGCTGAAACTTAATGGAACTGTTGGAAACATGTTGTTTTGGGAGCTTGGGTCTGTTTACCCGAGTATCTCACCATAAGGATCGGTTCGCCGAGCGACCACCCAGAAAAACAGTACAATCATGTGGGATGAAATGGGGCATCCTTGACTGACTAATTAGGGAATCTAGAGTTGTAGTTGCTTCCCTGAAATATGGCGTAAGAAGTACCTCAGGGCATAGGCCTTCTTTTGTCAAGGATGGTGCAGTGGTTTATTCGTTTGCCCTTTTTGTCCGTCACCTCTTGGAGAAAACTCTATGCTTACTAACTGAGAATCCTTGTAACGGGCGGCTACACTCTACTCTAGTGAACCTTTGTAAAGGTCTCGTAGTGAGACTACCTGTCGCACATCAAGGGTAATGTGTAAGGGTCTTGTAAACCCGGACAATGGGAAATCACGACCCGTGGGTAAAGTCTACAACCTCTCGAGAGTGTTAACAAACTGATGCATCAGCCGTGCTCACGGTCATGAGCGGCCTGGACCCTCAATTGATTAGAGAAACATGTGGTTTGGGCTGAGATGTTGATCAATGATAGCTATCGACTTGTTTATTTATGCTTTACCTTTATGCTATATCATAATGTTATTTCTGTTGGGTAACTTTCGGGTTAAATTGCTAACTTGTGTCTAATAAAAGTTGACCAAGTAACTAAAAGCTACTGCAATCAACCAGTCCACTATAAAACCAGTCCACCCTAGCCTAAATGGGACACTTGCTGAGTGCGAAAGTACCCACCTTTGTTTTCTTTTTCAACAAAATCGTTGCGATCAATGCAACCGCTATTCAGGAGATGGAGAGGCTGTGGACTACACCCAGACCTTCCAGGAATACGACGAGTTCTAGGCTGGTTGCCCCTAGGCAGCTGTTTGTGGATATGATAGGCCATTTTCCGTTGTTTACTCTGATAATTAGACTTTGTTTATGTTAAAGACTTTCGCTGTATCGTTCGTGTTGTGATAAGCAATACATGTACGCTCTTTGCACTGTGTAATGAATCATTTATGTTCTAATGTATGCGATTTCGATCCTGGCGCATACATGGTCTGCTTCCGGTACTCTTTTTAAAACCGGGGGTGACATTCCCTCCCTCATATCTAATTTTGGAATTTGCACTCTTTCAAATTTCATGAATCTCGTATTGAGCTTCATTCATGTGTGTCTGCACACCTTTAGTATCTATTATCTGGCAACTGGTATATTCTTTTCATGTAGGCCTTTTTCGAATTGAGGGGGATTGAGAAGTATTAAATCCCTCCCTGTTAAAATTTGACTAGGAAGGGAATTAATCCCCTCCAATACCTCTCTAACCGAACAAAGCTGTAAGCTCTTAGAATCATGGTAGGCATAGCAGCTTGTTGTTTGTTATGTACAGTACTTATGTGCATGTGCCATGAATGTAATTTTGCTTGCCAATTTTGTTAGTTTTCTGTTTTGTTTCGCATTGTGGTGCTTAGCTTGGCTTGAAGGCTCCGTTGGGTAGTTTGGTTTCGGAGTGTGGTATTTTATCTGTATAATTTAGTTTTTGCATTTGCTGTTTGAGGCTCTGTTCATAAGTCCGAGTGCTTCGCTGCCAAGTTCACTTGAGCACTAGAACAGAATATGCCTTCACAAGTGAACTTTAAGAGAAAAACATGTTTCACAAAAGGTTCCTAGCTTGAAGACAGGTTTGGGTACACAGCTAGAGCACAGATGTCTGGTTTGGCCATATAATTTTTTCCAAATGAAACTGTCATCTTGGCATCCACTTGAGCATAGTACGTAGCACAACGCTTATGCCTGCTTATGAGTTGTATGCACATGTTAACTTCATGTAGGTTGTGCATATAAGTTTATTTTACAATCTTGAATTATCACGATTTTCAATTCCGAATTACAAAATCGGGTGCCTAGGGCCCCTCAACTAACCACTGGTTTTACAACTGTGCTCCAAATAGAACATTAGAAATAGAAACCAATAAGTTCCAAATATCCCAAAATAGAGCACCGCCATAGATGGATTATATTTGCAGATAAAATTTAGTACAAGTTTCGTATTTTTTATTTAAGTGAATTAATTATTATTTTTAGATATTAAAAGAGGTTTTACTACTTTTAAAAATGAAAATCACTGTCTGACACCACTTTTGAATGGCTAGGGGATCATTTGTCCGATTTGGTTAATTGAGGGGCCTTATGTACCCACTTCTAGTTCAGGGCTGAAATCAGACTACCATGCTGGTTCAAAGTTATGAATAAACTTTTCTCAAAAAAAATCAAGAGAATTTTATCATGTCTATATCAATGCAGGTATGATATGTGTACTAGTCATCAACCCAGTCCTCTCTATGGGTTATAATTTAGTAAACACAACTACTCAAGTAAGATTGATAAACTGTATACGATTATATCCCGGTTTTATTCCTTTTCACATGTTTGGGCGGTATATGATCATGGTTATGCAAGAGATGCACCACAACATTTTGTACCGTAGTAGAAGCATTTATGGTCATAACGTGACTAGGTGGCAAATGGACCACTCATTTTGGACTTTTGATGGCAAATGGACCACTCATTTTGGACTTTTGACAAACTTTTGGTAGCTGTCTCTGATTTTAGGTTTCCTCTGAAGATTTCTGAAGATGGGAAGAAGGAAGAGACAGGACCGGCCACCATCTGATTGCAAGGAACTGGACAGGAAGTCCGCGAGCACTCTCTTGCGTCGTCCTGGCCCAGACAAGGAAAGTTAGGAAGATTCGTAGCTCCGATGATGACCGGTTAGGGCCTATGACTGGTCGATATCGCCGGTTTTTCTGCCTATCGATCATCCATGAGGCCTTGTTCAGTTAGGAGATTTTCCAAAAAGATTGGAGGGGATTTAATCCCTTTTTATTCAAATTTAACTAGCAAAGGATTAAATTCCTTCTGATCCTCCTCAAAACAGGGCAAACCGAACAAGCCCGGAAGGTGTTCTTTTTCTAGGACGGACCTTAGTTTTCTGTGACGTTTCAGTTGGTCCAGCTGATGCTGGTGAACTTGTTTGTGACATGACTCGGTCTCATCGTCCGGTAGGCATGGTTGTGGATTCCGTGTGCCGCGCCCGATCATGCAGCGGTACGTTTCATCAGATCTGAATTGCTAGTTGCTACTGATCTTCCTGCAGGCACTATTTTGCTCATCCCATCCTTCATGCTTGAGGTCGATTATAATGTTGCTACCATATTTCCCAAGTTTAACGCGCACATGGGCATATCTAGTATTCTCCCAAGTTGTCGAAACAGTCCAATACGCATACATAGGCAACTCCACCATTCTCACGCATGACGCACTCCCTGTTTTGTACACCACAGCACTCAACAAATTCTGAGAACTTCGTGCAACAGTAGAAGCGGCTAATTTATTGTACAGGGATGACACTGATAGCTTCGTTCTGTAGCAACAACGTAAACAGTCATCACATAAGGACAGGGACCATGACCCAATGAACAACTAAACACTGAGCAGCCACTGCGTACGCACAGCAGTACAGCACACTAGCTACTCTCTTTTTTTATTTGGCTCTCAACTGAGTACAATTGTAGCATCTGTTCATACACACTAGCTACTTGGTTGGTGAGCATCTCATGGCTGCAGCTTCTTTGGGAGAACAGCAAGGTCGAGAGTCTTCCCATACATCTTGGCCAGAGCCTGCCCGCACCAGCCATGACCATCGTCCAGCGTTGGCATCCTCACCTCGATGAATGGCGGAACAGCTGGACCTTGAGGCTTGACGACCCCTGCGAACACCCTGAGGACATTGGAAGCGTCGATGTCCATGCATACACTGATCTCAACCGTTTCCTTCGGCGCTGCTGGAATTCCAGTGATCTTGAAGTATCCTAACAGATGGTTATCTTCAGCACGTTCCCCTTCGCCTTCGTACACAGCAATGAGGGCTTCAGACTGGTTGTCATGTGTTGTTGTAAACAGCATGTCCCTTCTTGCTGGAACTGTTGTGTTCCTGGGAATGATTGCAGCAAAACTATCACCGCCAGCACGGATTCCCAGGTTCATAGGAGTTGCCTGGATCGTCAGAAGATCCAAGCTTCCTGAAGGATCAGTAACTCCTGAAGCAATGGCTCCTTCCAGGGCAGCACCTGAAACAGCAGCCTCTAGAGCATCTATGTTCTTGTAAGAGATTTCCTTCTTGCATAATCCCAGGACAAGGCTTCTGATTCTGGGGATCTTCGAACATCCTCCAACCAATATGACATCATTGATGTCCTCCGGTACTAACTTCGCATCGATCAAGCACTGGTTGATGATATTTTCACACTTCTCAAAAATTGCCTGGTTAACTTGTTCAAACTCTGAATGGTCTAGGATTTTGGAGACTTTATGTCCGTTCCCCAAATCTACATTGATCTCCACGGTATCCTGATTAGCCAGTTTGTGAATTGCGTCCTGAGTTGCAATTCTCAGTAAACCTATCGACTTGATTCTATCCATTGTCTGGCCAGCATATAAACTGTCAAAACTGGGAAGAGCATGGCGCATTATATTCTGAAGGATATCCTCCCCACCAACTGTGCATCCTGATAACGCCCTTATCTGAGAAACACCTCCAGCAGTGGCAGCCACAGCCGCATCACAGTACCCAGCGCCCATGTTAAATATCAAAGCAATTTTCTCAATGCCGCTTCCCATATTGTCATGCATAAACTGCTGCTGCTGCTGAGCGTACAGAAGCGCAACAGCAGTTGGTTCTGGCATCAACCTTAACACATGCAGCCCAGCCATTGCACACGCTCTCTCAATCCTGGTCTGTTGAAACCGACTGAATGAAACTGGAATGGTAAGTACAGCATTCCTCACCGGATGTTTAAGGTGCATCTCTACCAAGGCCTTCAATTCAAGTAGAAAGATGGCAAGAACCTCCTCTGGGGTTGTAGATCGCCACATGTTGTTCACCAGCGCTGCAATAAATGGTCTCACACCAATACCCAATGTCTGCACAAGGAAAGGGAGGGACTTGCTAGCTTGAACCACTTCATCAGTGTCCATTCTTCCAATCAGGCGTTTCATGTTGAATATGGCACTTCCTGATAAGATATCTCTTTCCTCATGTCCATTTTCCCTGGCTGCTGCTCCAGTAACTCCGGCGGAGAGAGTGTCATCTTTGAACATGACGTACGACCTCATCCCTTTCTGGTTACGGGTATTTTTTAAGAGCTCAACTTGGTTGCCATTCCAAACGGCAACACTGCATTTAGAAGTCCCAATGTCAATGCCGATAGCAACATCGGGGAACGACTGCTGCGGTTTGTCTTCCCCGGTGGTTTCACTATCAGAGGCCACGGTATAGAACTGTTCAGACATCCTACAAAACAAATTTTCATCAGATATATAATGCTGCTACTATTATTTTTCAAAAACGAAGAAGCCAACACCCACAACAAACAATGTGCTGCCATTAGTACTGAAAATTGAAGCTCAGGTTACGAACATGAAATAAATGCAAGCCAACAAATTTGATAAGCAGCGAATTTACAGAAACCACTGTGAAATGAACAGGATATTAAACAGTATGGAAGCGTGAGTAACATACAGGCTGCGTGAGTGCGTGCAACAGCCTACAGGCTACAGCATGAAGGCTATTATTTTTTCAGAAACAAAAAAGCCAACACCAACAAAAACAATAGTGCTGCTATAAGTACTGAAAACTGTAGCTCTAGTTATGAACATGAGATAAATGGCAAGCCATCAAATCTGGTAGCAGCGAATTTACAGAAACCACTATGAAATGAATATGATGTTAAACAGCATGGAAGCGTGAGTAGCATATAGGCTGAGTGCTACAGCGTACAGTATGAACCACTATGAAATGTCTCCTCCAATGTACTGTGCACAATTAATTCTGGTACCGTAGACAGAGAGAAAAACAGTTGGAACAATGGACAGAGCATAGAGGACAGGGAAGCTGTTAGATTCAGCCATATTGTTTAACTACCGAACAACGATCGGATTGAAGCCACAAAGGGCACCTTAAACGGCACACGATCAGAGTTTAATCAGGTTATTCGTCTTGCATAAGTCAATCAAGATTAGCTACAGAATCTGGCATTGTATATTCAGATAGGAGAAATGGGCCTTGAACCAACCCTGATTTACTGTACCCCATTCCCCGATTTAGATGCCTACTCTAAATCTGCCGCATAAACCACAAATACACTGAATTGTGTATTCCATCAACCATGTACGGCATGCCATGCCTTTGCAGTTTCGTGCCATGTTCAGTTCCTCATCCCCATTCGTTCCGTGCAAAGCCTAGGCAACTCGCAAACATCAGAAAGCCGGATTGTTTTCCTTTATCTAAAAAAAAAAAAACACAAAACAATCGCACAGCCTACGCTGTTGTGCCGCGAGCTCCGCGTAGAAGTACCACGCAGAAGGTCATTGGCAGCCTACCGAAGAAACATTTCGGTGCCGAGTGCGGAGGACATGCAGCACTAACTAACCAGTAGCATATAATTTGAATCCGCACAACATCGCCAACCAACGAAATCACAGTTGGAACCAAGGGGATTACTTACTTGGGGCCAGGCGAAGGCTACGGTGACGGCACGAGCGACCTCCCGGCGGTGCTTTGCGATGCTTCTTCGGAGACGAGGAGAGGAACAGTTGCAGTGCGAGCGCGATCGGAGTGGGGAGTGGAGCGGGGAGAAGGCGGTAAAAGAAGGGGGGAGGCCGAGCTGCCGGGCTGCATCTTTCTGGAGAGGACGAGAGACCGCACGCGCGCTCGCCGACAGGCGGAGCCGCTGGGTCCGAGGTCGGTCGGGCTCCTGCTGGAAGAGTCGGGAAGCGGGGAGACGCCGCGCGGGGTACGGCGTGCTCGCCGGCTCGCCGCGTAGCCGGCCGGCGGCCCTGGGCCCGTCCTGTCCTGCCCCTCTGCGCTGTTTCCGATGGGCTGTGGGCTCTGCTCAGCAGTCTGAACCTAGGCCCGTAAAGCGGTCGCGGATCGGTCTGCTACACTGGCACTGGGCCGCTCAAAGTGAAGCTTGGAGGGAGCGCGCGTATGGGGCTCGAATCGGAGCTAAAAGAATTAAGCCCGCTACCGCTGCTGCTGGAGCCCGACTGAAGACGAGATACGGATTTGGGCCTGGCATTGACTTTGCGCGTATCGAGTGCTGTTTCTCCTTTTTTTTTTTTTCTTCTTTTCAGAACATGCAGCGAAGCCCCAGTTTATTTAAACACCTAAAAGATCACGACAAGGCGATGCTGCTACTGAGTAGCAGCACAAATCAGACCGAATGATGGTTGTCCTGGGCTCCTGGCCTCTCACTCCCCTACTGAGTATGGCGCTTTGGGCATCGTCAGTCCCTCGCAAACCAGCAACCTCTTGCCTTCCCTCTTTTGAAAACTACCGAGCCAGTTCAGACAACACCAAATCGAGACACCCATTGTCGTCCTACGTTTTAACAGCGTCAGTAGTCCGCGCCAATAATTAGGCTGAATCTAGCGGTTCCCTCAGCGCGCAGGGAGACGGAAGCACGGACAGGAGCCCCATTTTCCGCGCAGGTGGGGTGGGAGTGGACTGATGGAGCAGTGCCGCGAGCAGGCGGCAGCCCAGCGGACACGGGGAGCTTGCGGCGGTCAGTTCAGTCGGATCGGCGCAGCGCCCGGCCGGCCACCCGGCACGCTGCTTTTCGCCCCTCACGCCCGTCAAATCAAATCGGTCAGCGGCCCAGCACGGCTGCTACTCCCTCCGATCCCGTGCGCTGAAAACCCGCACGGCCGCACACCGGCCACCCAGGGTAGCCAAGCTATCGATCGAGGGGACGTGGGAAACAGGAGCGCGCGCGAGTGGCGGTAAGATTAGCGGCATGATTGGGTTCGTTGGTCTCGTCCACGCAGAGACGACGCAGTAACCGTAATCTATTATATTAATAAGAGAGTGTTAAAAGAAGCCACCACGTTCGTCGAGAGGACCAAAAAATTCTCACGTTAATCGGAAAAAAAAAAAACTCTCCACCGTTAGATTTTATGAAGATCTAATGGTCCATATTCATCTAAGAGTCCATAATTTAATTTGGGATCTATTAGGACCCATAGGGTAGGACTTTGATTTGATTAGGAAAAACTATATAAGTAAATTGAACCGGACATGGTGTCTTACGTCAGATACTCTTACTCGGCATGGATTTGATTATTTGGAATCTATCAGACAAATAGATATGATGAATTATACGTAAGATTGGGATAGAAATCTACAAATAAAATATGGATCCGACATAGCATATCTGACACCTACCAAAAATAGCTCAAGCTCCGCAAACGCTAAAAACAAAAGAAAAAAGCTTTGATAGTTGGATTTTAAAAACATGTAATAATATATATTGATTCATATATCGAATACAATTGAATAAACAGGAAAATATACGCTATTAGTTTGTTAGGAGGGTTTAAATATTAATATATTACATCAATCGAAGGCGCCGAGGCAGAGATGTTAAAGTTAGTGGCATGGCGAACAAATCACGGGTTAATGCATATCGGATTATGTTGGCATGGTTGTGATACACCGCTTGAAAAAAGCAATTTTAGGCTTATGCAAAAAGACATAATCTTTGTTTTTATACTACTACCCTATGTTCTTTCAGCAGAACACCAACATTGAAGTAGTCGCTAGAAAAACATTTTTAAGGCTTACAACAAAAAAGACATATTCTTAGTTTTCAGCTACTAAATCTGATCTTCCACCAGAAAACACCAGCAGTGAAGTATATAGCTAGCACACAATATGGCTGCTTAATTTAGTCTTTTATGACTAACAATTATTAGAGTGAAATGACTATGTCCGTACATATGTGATACATAGCTTGAAGAAAGCTTTTTTTTAGATTTACAAGTAAAAAAGACATATTCTTTGTTTTTCGGCTACTACCTTCCGATCTTCTAGCGAAAAACACCAGCAGTGAAGTATAGAGCTAGCACACAATATGACGGCTTAACTACTACTAGCAATTAGAGCGAGCGAGATGATTATGTAGGTACGTCTGTGATACATCACTTGAAGAAAGCAATTTTTCAGTCTTACGAGAAATACATAATTTTTTTTTTTTGTTTTTTACCTACTACCCTCTGGCATCTCATCTTCCAATGAAAAACACTACCAGTGAAGTTAGAGCTACCACACAATATGATTGCTTAATTTAATCTCTTCTGACAATAATTAGAGCAAGCAAGATGATTATGTCAGTATATTTATGATATACAAAGGATTTTTTTTTAGGCTTATGAGAAAAAGACATATTCTTTGTTTTCAGCTACTACCCTTTGATCTTACAATGAAAAGCACCAGTAGTGAAGTATAGAAATAACACATGATATGCATGACAACTTAATTAGTCTTTTATAACTAACAATAATTAGAGCGAGATGCTCCAACTTACATATATTGATTTAAAATTTGGTGCTTTCTCCGTGTTCTAAATTATTTTGTATTTTATGTTTGTCCTAGCTAAATCATTACCGTTTTAAATTATAGTTCACTTTAGTTTTGTTCTAATACAAACTTCTCTAAATTTGACCAATTAGTTTTTTAAAATATATTAGTATCTACAACATAAAAAATTCACTATCAAAACATATTTCATGGTAGGTCGTAGCAAACTAATTTGATGTTATAGTTGTTGGTGCCTTTTTATATAGACTTGGTCATAATAAAACAAATCAATTAAGTATAAAACTAAAGTGTATAATTTGGAACGGAGAGTACTTTTCTTACTTTGATAGAGTTTGACAAAAGATCTACTTTTTCCCAAAAAGGTGAGGGTTAAAGGTGTCCTCTATCGTCTATGTATAAGGGAATGTTAAAGGAAGCCGTTATGTCCACCGATTGAGTTTTGAAATAACCACATTTATAAAAAAAATAAAAAAAACATATACGGTTCAGTTTTATAAACACCAAGCTATCTCTATATTAACTCACATATCAAATACAACTAAAAATGGCAAAGATCCACATAATTAGTTGCTATGGTTCCGCATATTTTGTACCAACACAGTTGTTTAAAGCTGAACTTTAGAGAGAGAGATGAAGCTATCCACTATCTATTTATTATTCTAATAAGAAACTGTTAAATAAGATACCACATTGTTGATGTGGTCTAGAAATTATGGTATCAATAAAAAAACTATACCATAAATTTCTGCAAATATCTAACTATATATGAAATCAAAGATTTATATCAAGTACTACAACAAACAAAAGAGAAAGATATACACTATTGGTTGTTACCATCATAAAAAATATAAATTTAAATCTTTTTTAATTTCATAAAAATACAAAGATACCCATCATCTACTACGTTAACCAAAATTGTCATAATAAGCTAACATATTCACCTAAGAGGGTCTACGTTAGCCAAGAAAAAAGGTAAAGAACCTAAAACATACATCTTATAAATATCTAATGGCCTACATTAACCTAAAAAGATTATATCAAATACAAAAACACAAGAAGGGAAAATGATGACACTGTTGGTTGTTATGATTATCCAACGGTATGGATTAATCAATCTAATTTATATCAAATACAAATAAACGAATTGGATCAATTTTGCAAAAAAAATCCACCATTTGATTAAAAAGCACCACATTATTCATGAATGATTCAAAATTACCATACTAATCAATAAAAAAAGAGAAAAATTATTTGAACGGTTGTGAAACACTACGCATATGTGGGGAGATTTATTTATTATAATATGTTGGGAAAGAAAAATTAAATGGTGTGCATATTCTTAGTAAATCGTAATGTTGTATCTCTACGTAGAGCATGTATTGGAAAGTGAACATTGGGAGATAATACATATGATCTCAATCTTGACAATCTTAGATTGATCATGTTGGGACGTGCCATGATAATAGTCATACAACTACAACGGTTGTTGGTGACGGCAATGAGAAGTTGAGGTATAGGTGAGACGCCTTGCTAAACACCGTAGGGCATGAAGTCTATGCGGTTTTAAACCATATTTATTTAGAACTAGAGATGTGCAAATCATTTTTTCTTCCATTACAATGCATGGGCATATTGACTATAACAATTTAATGTTTGACGGGCATATTTACTTACCTCTTAAGATTATATTATATATGGCTTATATAATCTTGAGTAGGCAACAAACGTTCCAACCTATTATGTACATTATTTAATTATAGGGGTGCTAATTATTGTAGTACATAAGCGGGCCAAATGATGCTTATCTTAGCTTATTTTCTACACTTTATAAAATGCATATTGTTTCAAGTTATTTACCCACCAAAATCTAAGCGAACGAAAAAGGGTCTAAGTGGCCTATGATGATTTTCTTAGTTGTTCAATATTACCTCCATTCTAAATTATAATAGACTTTTCCTTTGTCTTAAGCTATTTTTTCAAATATATGCACTATAAAATGTCTTCAATATGAAATAATGCACTATACACACATATTTTATGATATAACTAATTTGATATTGTAGATGTTGGTGTCCTTTCCAAAAAAAAGTTTAGATAAGGTTACATAAGTTATATTTGAAAGACAGAAAGTATATAAAAGTTTTTAAGTACCAAATCACAATGCTTCAATGGTTACACAAAGGAAGTTATATGCTAAAATCCAAATTTAAATTTAAAATAGTAATATTTTTTGAATCGATCACACACTCATTAATATATAAATATTTTTATTAGATAAATATGTTTAATAGAATAAAACTAGGTACCCGCGCTATTTGCGCGGGCCCTCTTGCTAGTTATGACATATGGTATGGTCGTCGTATCCGACGAGCAGTGATGATGTATTGAACTATGCCTCCCTTTGGAACGTAGGAAAAACACAACAATCTCACAGAAATTTCACGTGAAACAGTTCAAAATATAGGAAAAACCTAGGATTGGAAAAAAAATCCTCCAATCCTAAAGGGTGAGGACCCAAGAAAAAGAACACCACACACACAGGAAATGATATATTTACGTACGTACATATGTACACGAAAGGATTGTTTGAATTCGAGGGATCATCGGACGACAGACCCTTGCATCATTGCCTGCAATGCAACAAACGCAATGATGCAAAGCGCACACAGTTGTGGTCACGGTACAGGGGGCGTGATGATCAGTTCTAGCGCCGGTCGTCGCGCGCTCAATGCTCATCGTATCGTCGCTTGGCCCAGTGGCCGTGGACTTTTACGAGCAGTTCTAACTAGTGGTACCGGAAGAAACAGCGCCTGTGTGTCGTCCATGCACCCATCATGCACGCACTTCTCGATCTGTTTCAAATTTGAAACCTGACCTGACCGACTCCCAAACCAGCTAGCGCTGCACATGGGGAGATTGGAGTTCGGCCACCGAGCCTGGCGTAGCTGCTCACCAAAGTCGACGTACGACGACGATCGCTGCCGGCGGCGACGGCCAATGGACATCGTTCCCTGCCTGCATGGCTGGCTGAATACAGGACGTCGACGGAGGAAGGAACAACGAACAAGACACCACTACACACACTCGAGCGTGTCGTGCTGCGCGCCCTGGCGTGTCGCGGGTTCCCACACGCATGGGGCCAAGGATGTCGGAGCTTTGGCAAATTGAAAACTGATGAATTGAATCCTTGCGAGATCATCGAGCCGCGGCCGGGCGTACGTATAATTGTCAATGATGCCCGGCGGCATAATTGTCAATGATGCCCGAATCCTCGCGTTGCGGCGGGCATGTTGGTCACTTGATCGTTGGAGAGCAGTGTAGCGCACTCTGCACACGCACACACGTACGTACACATGCAGCGACCAGCGAGCGAGCGATTCAAACGCGTGGTAGGTTGACCCAGAGCGCATGCATGCAGAATCCACAACTATATAGTAGTCGCACTTTTGGAGCTATATAGCAGCTGTGTGTAGACACGAGATTTTAATAGCCCGAGGTCACAGTGGTTACTGGCTACCATTAAGCTATAGCTACACGACTGATGCTTGCACTGCGGCAGGGCGCCTTGCTAGCTAGCTGTGCATCACACACGATGAGAAGTTGAGAAGTGGCCTAGAAGTATCGCAGCCAAGTTTAGGTGGTGGTTGCAGACATGCGGGCCCGCGCGCCCGACATTCCGCGTGATCCGCGGTGGTCCGCCCCCGTTCATAAATTATTGTGCGCCAGTGGTCTTTTCTGAAAACGAACATGAGACGCTAGCTCGACGCCACTGCAGCAACCTAATCTCATCTACTACTCATCTCGTTCTCACTGCATGCGATGCATGCAATGCAACCCTACCCCGTGGGGGACCTTGGTCGTTTGTACGTATAGCTGAACACCCACGTACTGCCCCCCCCCCCCCCCCCCCACACACACACACACAAACCAATCCCCCAGTATGGCCCAAGGTTGGTGGCACTGCGGCTCTAGGCTCAGTACGTAGCAGCAGGCTACCACCAGGCTCAACGCAAACCTAGTGTACGTGACTGTGACCCTCGCAAACTAACAGGCTCTCTCTTTCACAGGGACTCTACTCACAGAGTTGGAACATTCCCAGCTTGCGAGGACTGCGTCGATCGGTCTGCAGCACGCAGCGTCTGGAATCTGGATGCGCTGTGAGCAGGCCGGACCGGGTTTTGCGTAATTGGTGGTCTTGATGATTTTCGTTTTACTCAAGATTAATCATATCTATTTCTTAGCCTGTAGTCGAGTCGGAATTATATTCGACGACAGGCCGGGGAAACTTTGCAGTAACCTTTTGGGGGAAAAGGCCAGTAGTAAAAATGAAGTACACATACAGTGTAGGAGTACCATCTTATAGTACAAGTCCATTGTTCACTCGTGTGCAAGCACTAGCTAGGCTTGTGAAGGTCAATGGCTGCCTTTGGGGCCTGATTGGACGAACGCCATAGTTGGCCAGACCAAATTTTGATTAAATTTGATCATATTTGAATTTTAAAAAATATTTGGTTAAATAGAAAATTTCTGGTTTGTATGTCTTATTTGGCACCTAAACAAGGCCTATAAACAAAAAATTTGTCATTTGATCAAATATTTTTTAAAATTCAAATATGATCAAATGTGGTCAAAATTTGGTCTCACCAATTTTGGCATCGATCCAATCAAGACGTAGCAAGAATGGTGATTGTTTATTTGACAAGTTTGATGCCGGGGGCGTAGCTTTACCCTGCCACCGCATGCACGCCTGCCTGCCTGCCGCTAAGCACTCGCTGATCTCATGATCTGATCTCCCAGGCCGCAGCAGCAGCAGCCAGAGGGAGGGAGGGATAGCCTAGCGGTGGAGCGCGCAGAGCGCCATTTGGACTGACTGAAACCTGCTGCTTATTCTTGCATCATCTTATTGCCGACAAGGACTCGAGTACTACGCCTCGTTCAGATTCAAGTTCCTCGGGCACATAAACCGGCCGGTACTAGTACTAATAAGCTGCGAAATTTTTTGGGGCGTCACTGTGTGTCTCCTGTTTGCCTTTGGCTATTAGCACGCATGTGAGTAGTGAAGATCATACGCGCCACGCAAAATATGGTAATCTGCAGATGGGAGATGCGTGCCGCATCGTCGTACGAAGACTGAGACGACCCAGCTCAAGTGCTGGCGGCGGCAGAGCCGGATATTGACTCCCAGCTACTTGCTGTCATCAGTTCTGATCTCTTTCTCATGCTGAACCCCCATGACGGCCCGATGGAAGCAACACTGCCTTGGATCGATCGAGTACAT
Organism: Paspalum notatum; assembly: GCA_022530915.1. Lineage (NCBI taxonomy): Eukaryota > Viridiplantae > Streptophyta > Magnoliopsida > Poales > Poaceae > Paspalum > Paspalum notatum. Next base: position 6,721,693 of record CM039684.1, read on the forward strand.
AGCTACATGCAAACTGGTAGTCTGCTGCAACACACATGCGTTGGCGTTTCTGTGGTGAAAAAAAAATGTACTGCTGGTAGTAGCTAGCATTCGTGTCAGCAAAGTTTTTGTTCAGTGCGCCAATTTTGAATAGATCCGGAACTCATGGTTTTCAGCATAAAATCTGCTCATGCATGCATTCCATCTGAAATCATATGAGTGGAGCATAGTGAGAGAGCAGCTAGCCATGAAATTGCGCGGCGAGCAAATAAAGGGTGTGTTTATATGGTTGAAAAAAACACTGTTCCGAACTGAAAAGCACTGTAGAACAACTGTAGCATTTTTCGTTTGTTTGTGGTAAATATTGTCCTACTATGGCCTAACTAGGCTCAAAAGATTCGTCTCGCAAAGTACATCTAAACTGTGCAATTATTTTTTTATTTCATCTACATTTAGTATTCCATACATGTGCCGGCATTTTGATGTGACGGAGAATCTTCTTTTTGCATAGTAAATTTTAGGAAGAAATTGGGGTACTAAACAGGGCCAAAGCCGAACTGAACCCACCAAATCCATCAATCCATCGATCCATCGCCTCAGCCTCAGCCCATGCATCGACCAATCGAGCAATTAACCACAGGGCTCCACTCCACCCCAGCAGGGGACAGGGCCAACCGGTGGCGCGACATGATGGGTCGACGCTGACGCGAACCCGGTGGCTCTTGCGAGACTTGCCCAAACAATGGAGGCTGAGCGGAGCCAAAACCAACCCCCATGGGCGACGCACCACCGCGCCCGGCCGCGTCCATCCACCCCTCGCATCAACCTCTCGTCGTCCTCGGCCCCGGGATTCCACCAGGCGCAAGGCGACGCCGAGCTCGCCGCCAACCACGGCCCGGCACCCCCGCCTCGCCTCGCCACCAGCCCACCATGGGTGGTAGTCAACCACCGCCCATGCCCCCATGGAAGCAATGCAATGCACCGGGCGCACGCACGCCGCGCGCGCCGGTGAGTTTTTTTCCTCTCTCCCCCGTCCCATGTCGGGAACTGTAAAAGGCGGGTACTTGCACGTCGATCGGCCCCACGGCGGCGGTCGGCGTCTGCCGGATCGACGGCCCCCCCGGCCAGGCCGGCCGGCGTGCTTGGCCCTGCATTGCATGCATGCCCTGCCCGTGCCAATGTGCCATGCACGGGGACCTTTGGGCTCGCGTCGATGGGGAGGAAAGCTGGAAAAGGGGTCGTTAGGTAAGCTGCCAGCACTGTCGCGGACGCCCAGTTTTGCGGATAAAGGCCCGGGACGAGGTGCCGCTTTTGCTCGCTCTCCACCGCACGTCTCGCGCTCGCCGGCAGTACTGTTTGGTTGCCGGCTTGCCGGCCGCCGGGGACTCCGTATTCGCCTGCATCAGCTAGCGAGGTCGCCATCGTCGCGGGGTGTCCCATTTTCGAAATCCTTGTCGTCCCCGGAGTCCCGGACCCCCGGTGCGCGCTTGTTTCTTCACGGGCTCCAACCTTCAAGCCTAGATAGAGCACTACATCCAGGCCGGCCGGTCTAAATCACAAACCAGGCATACATACACAGGTACTGAGGTACAGGCGCCACTGCGACGTGCGTGTGCCATCGCTGGGTGCCTGCGTGCAATCGTGTGCACCTCCGTTGGTCGCCCACTACTAGCTGCAGGTAGCAACTTCACAGCTGATTTCACGTCAATCCGTGGCGGCGTCCTCGACACTCTCGATCGTGCATCTGCTTGTACTCCGTAACCCCACCAACACCAAGCAGTGGCTCTTGTCGATGCAACACTCATCACTGAGACGGACGCACCCAACCAGTGTACGTAACGTAGGTTGCTTTAAGCTTTTCTACACACGTGGCACTGGCAGCAAATTAAAGTAGTAGCACCAGTCAATCAATCATTGCACCACCGGAGGATCACAATCAACCAGCAATCATTTGTGCAATACACTAGCTAGCTAGTTGGCTGTAGTTTGAACTCCAAACGTGCCTATCAGTATCACTGTATCAGACGTACTGTACTTCTCAACGGTACACAAAAATGCCTGCACTTGTACTTCTTAATTATTTCAGTTCACAAGTGAGTTTCTGTTTCGATTGGGGTTCGTTGTAGACGTGTAGTGTAGCACAACTGATGATTGCTGCTATAGCTTTGCACAAGTTGCCATGGCTGCAGATGCCGCATGGTGGCTCCACATGCATTTCTCTGTGCCGCCCCAGCATATAAGCAACGAAGATTCGTGATGAAACAGTATATAGGAGATGGCCCATGGTGGTACACGTAGGATAATGCGGTGCCACAGCCACTGCCACGACACGACCCTCATCAGCAACGTGTACGTACGGAAAGAGAGCCCACGAGGAAAAGGCACAACGGTGGTTGGCTGTGTAGTGTCATCGTGCGTGGCAGCGAAAGCCAAGACGCTAATTAATCAGGGCATGCAGATCAATCGAAATGTATACTAGTAGTCGCCCAGAGACGATAACACATTGCATGCGTCCGTGAATGATTGCAACTTAACCAAACGCACACGTCTCCCATCGCCGTCAAGGCTCTCGCTGTCCTTCGTCCTGGCCAGGACGAGACCACTCCCGGCCCCTCAAGATCACAAGCCGAGAGAGGCCAGCAGGCGTGTGATGAGATAGGTGTGATAGCCATGTCTGCAGGCGGCTGAGCGGCTTATCAGGGGCAAGAGAGACACTAATGGACACCGCTGATCACAGGCTGCCTGTTGCTTGCTTGGTGGTTAGCCACGGTGAAGCCCCACGTGCGCACAGCAGCGGCGCCCTACGCGTCTCGCGCGCTTTGCATTGCATTGCAAATTGCATGCCTGGCGACGGCCGATCGAGTGAGCCGCCATGCGTGGCCGTGATCCTGACGGCCACGGCGCCCGTGCATGCATGCGCTGGTGTTCGTTGTCCGCTTGCTTTGCTGCGCGCGCGCGGCGGGCGCGACGCCCGAACCAACGGCGGATCTCGCTACGACGCATGCATGCGCGGCTTCGCTGCTTCTGCTGCTGCCGGTGACGTTGTGCTAATGTGCTAGCACTGTCCCGGAGTATTATCCTCTGATGAACCACTGTAGAAGCCTGATGGCGCACATCGGCTCCATTGTCACATTGTGTTCATTTCCCTTTTCAGAAATAAAAACCTCATTAATAACCACGGCCATACTGATACAAATTGACTAGCTAGAAATCTTTTGTAGAAGCTATTATTGATTGGACTATTGGAGCCTCCAACGGAGTCTTCATGTTAAACTTCAGGACATAGTTTGGGGCTATTTTCTAAAAGAAGACATAACTTAAATAATAATCTAGACTTGTATATAAATTAACACCAACTATTATGTTTTTCATGTAAATTACCTATTTTTAAAAATAAATAACTAAATATATATATATCATAAATTTTTCATGTAAATTACCTATTTTTCCATTGTGAAATATGATAAATTTAGGTTTAAATTACCAACTTATCTTTTATGAAATATAGTTGAATGATATAATTTCATAAATTCTCAGCATATTTATTATTATAATATCTAATCCATGTAACTCTTAAGTTTGCATATAATTACCCACCTCCCCTTAAATATGCATTTGAATTAGCAACATATAGTATTATTGAAAAAGGATAAATATATGTTTCTCTACATACTTTGGAATCATTGTGACCAAGCGTCATTGAAATTTAGGTCATCCTAATTAGAAGGACACCAACAATGATTCCTACGACTGCATGCACTGAGCCGAATTTGTAGTAAAGGCGAGGAGCGACAAAACACGGTTCCTCTCCCTTCCCAAAAGTCACTACATACCATAGATAAGGAGTTGTTTTGTCAAACAAATCTTCATTTTGGCTTCAACTTTACTTTCACTAACAAGCCTTTCTTCAGAGAAGGTAGAACTATAACTTTTCTAGAAGATAGAGCCCTACCAATCAAACCCTTTACTATGACGTGTCCTCTCCCCGTGTGAATTGTGACATGTATGGGCAAGTCATACCCCGCCTTTGAATAATTGCCCTCAACTTCCCACTATCTACCTGCCATGTAGTGTATACATTAAATTTGTGTTAGTTCATACTATATTTTGGTGTTTAAGAAATATTGAATTGCACAAGAGTAGATTTCTCATTAATGCACATGTGTGACATCAAACATAGTACGTAGGCATGTCTTCTTGGCTTATACATTTGAAGTGACCTTAATAAATGAGATGATCGGTAGGCAATGAGATAAGACTTTTAGACAGGGTGTTCGATTAGCCATATTATTAAAAGACTACATGAGTTTCATTAATTATATTTTGGTTTTTTCATCATCAACATTACATTAAGAATGAATTCTATCTTTGTGTATTTGAGAAAGTCTTCTGAATAAATATGATTAATTCATATTATGTGTAAAAACTGATGAAAGCAATAATACACATTGAAGATATGTCCCCTCAAATCATATAGACCATAACTTCATTTTTATCATGATTATTCTAAGTAATATGTGTTTTGTAGCAGTAATTTTATTAAGTTACACCACAATTATGGGCTCGTTGTGGTTATCTAGCCCTTTATACGATTTTCACGACTATAGCGCAAAAGATACGCATGAAGGCTATGCTGATCTGATTGGATCAGAGTTGAGAGACACTTACAAAATACTAAAGGATTCAAAAAAAATAGTATAGATTTTGTTGATCTTTGTCTGTACAATAAAACGATGTAACGAGTGGTAGCTTGAGCCTAGTGGGTAGTGTAATGGACACTTCTGAACTTTAGTGCTAGGTAACTTGGTTGAAGGCCTCTCATGCATAGAAACAAGTTAGAAACTCAAACGGATTGAATTAGATGAGATTTGAGTGAAAATATATATGCATGGAATGGTTAGCCTTTTTTGCACCATGGTTTAACTATGCAAAGCACAGTTAACAGGCTAGGAGTCATGCTCTACGGTGCAAGTACTTGGTGCACCGGGTGCTTCACCATAGTTTTAGTGGAGATTCCAATCTAAGTTTAAATATAATTATTGACATCGAGCCACCATAAGCTATGGTGCTTGGAGATATTTGGTAATGAAGGCTTGGAACGTTAACAATCACTGTAAATCATCATGCTTAGGTGTTGTTTGGGTATTGGGATATGAGAGATGGAATATGGAAGTTGTCATAGAAGTTAACTTTGTGACCATCAGTTGGAGCGGGTCCGATAACAAGTGAGTCGTAGGAGATAAGTTGTAGGCTCGCAGGGCATGGAAGCAGTCTAGCATCACAAAACACAATGGTGGAAGAAAATTACAAAGGATGAATGGTTGTTGATCGGTTATGAACAGTTAGATTGCAAATGGATGCCTACTGTTGATTGACTAATAGCAGAAACAAAATTCTATGCTGTTAAAAATAAGTTTACCTTGCTTTATTGCTTATCACTATATTTTCCTTTTTGTTGGATGAATTGAGAGGGAAACACTATGCCTCATCTTTCCACATTGCATTGTCCACTTCCTACCCATGTGTAGCTCAACTAATGGTGCTATGTACCACCTTGGTACCATCCTTGGCTTTTGTCCCGATGATAATTCAGCAGAGGCTAAACTATGTTACCCTAATTTATTTTACAAAATTGCTTACTACTAAAACTCATGTGAATTTCTAGACTATTGAGAATCCAGTTGGGGCCATGCATGCCGCTATGCTTAATTTAACTCCCACCCCTGACTTTTACATAACCCTGTATTTTAACGCACACGCACTATCTACTGGATATTAAGTAGTTTAAACATCAATTTATGTTTAGATGCTAGTTAGTTTTTACTGTTTATATTAGCTAGAAGTAGAATGTTTTCATGATGATATTTTGGTTTGAAGTCGCCTACGCACGGGTTATTTTGCTTGGAATCAAGGATCGAGGCGTGTGGAAGAAAAGAAACCCGGCAAAAGTGGAACATCCAAACGGTGGAAGCTTGTGCGGGGCAGGCGTGTCCTCCGTTCCCTTTCCGTTTGCTCTTTTCCCGTTTTCCGTTTGCCGTCAGCGAGCCGTACTCTCGGGTCTCGGCTGCGAGCGCCTGAGTTGAACGGGCACCCCGCCCCGCCGGCTTTATAATACTCTCTCTTGCTCTCCCCAGCTCGGTCACTCCCTTCCCTCTCACAGCTCTCTCTCGTCAGCACAGCAAGCCACCCCGCCCTGCACTTCACACTCCCCTCCTCTTCTCCACCCACCTAGCTCCCCGTGGAAGAAGCAGAGAGGCCTTCTTCCTCTTCGTGCAAGTCGTCGTCGCTGCTATGGCCATCGACAAGGTGGACGCCAAGGAGAGGGAGAAGATCGAGGCCGTCCGCAAGCTCCTGCGCAAGCAGGCGCCGCTCTCCGCCAAGCAGGTGACGATGCTCGAGAGCGACATATAGCTCTGTCTGCACGCTTTACACATCATCTCTCCGCCGCCCTGGTCGTCGTCTCTTTACTTAAGCTTGTTTGGTTGGCCATCGCTGCGGCGAACGGCGTACAGGCGCAGTACTGCAACGACGCGTGCGTGGCGCGGTTCCTTCGGTCGCGTGGGGAGAGCGTCAAGAAGGCAGCGAAGCACCTGAGGACCGTCCTGTCATGGAGGGACACCGTCGGAGCTGGTACGTAGGAGTACGCCAATACAAGCTTCCGCTCCTCCTGCTGTTCTTTTTTTTCCCCCTTGTGAAATCTGTGGTGGGTGGGTGGCTGGCTGGGAACTGGGATGGACATGGACATGGACATGGACGTGAGCAAAAGGAAGATATTCATTAATGCTATGCTACTCTGCTGCGCTGCTCGAGCAGTGGCGGCCGCCTGTTCTTGCATTGCAGCTGTGATACCTACGGCACAGTGTATTTCTAGTCACGCCACTGTGCCGCCGCGCGGAATTTATTGCGCTGCCGATTCGGTTCATCCATCCATTCCTGCTCCTCCCCTCTTCCTAGCAGTAGCAGTAGCATTTTCAAAGTACAGTCCGCAACAGTGCGACCCTTGGTGCTATTATGTTGGAATGATTGTGCGTGGAGATCAGATCATCAGATGCTGATGGGTCCGGTCCGGGCCTTTTTCTTTCTTCTTCTCTGTGGCGTGCAGATCACATCATGGCCGACGAGTTCTCCGCCGAGCTCGCCGACGGCGTGGCCTTCGTCGCCGGCCACGACGACGACGGCCGCCCAGTTGTGGTACGCACGCAGCCAGATCTTGCTAGTATTGTTGCCATTGCCAGACGCCTATGGGTTCTGAGTGGAAATCCGTTCCTGTTTGCAGGTGTTCCGAATCAAGCAGGACTACCCCAAGTTCCACTCCCAGAAATCGTAAGCAGCAGCAGCTGGACTTGCCCGGCCTTCCCTGTTCCTTCCATCTCTCCCTGGTGTAGGAGGGTAGCTTCAATCTGACCCTTGTTCCTTGGCTCTGCTGGACTGGACTTCGCAGGTTCGTTCGCCTGCTGGTGTTCACGCTGGAGGTGGCCGTGGCGTGCATGTCCCGGTTCGTGGACCAGTTCGTCCTGCTCTTCGACGCAAGTAAGCCGCCGATCCGATCGATGCCGACCCTTCTCGTCGTCAGAACTCGGAACCGATACAAAACACAGTGCGCGGCGCGCTACGCTCCATCTCGTTCTTGGTGGTGTTTGTCCTCTACTCCTCCAGAAAAAACCAGAGAATGGGGAGGGAGGCACCCGCTGCACCCACTCGTCGGCATTGCCTGCCTTTGTGTCAAGAAGAGCCAGGCAGCGCAGTGCAGGCGCAGCGGCCGGGTGCTTGGTCTGGTGCCTAGCGGTACCGGCCTCCGCCGGGGTCAGACGCGCACATGCGGCTGGCTCGGTGAAGCCTCGGCTCCAGACGGTCAGACCACGCACTAGAGCTGCTGCTGCTGCTGCGTCGGCTCTGCGCCTGTGCTGTGTGCTCCGGTCGCTGTCCCCCGCGGCCTCGGCCTCGGCCTCGGGTCGGGTCGCGTTGCCATGCCGCTGCAGCTGCTTCCGCGCGTGGCCTGGTCCCCGGGCCTCTTGACCCAGCGAACGCTTTGCTTTGCTTTGCTTTGGTAGGCTTGCTTGCGCAGTGGCAGGCACGGCGGCCGCTTTTGGGGGCCGGGACCCCGTTCTCCTCGGCAGCTGCCTTCCCGCCGGTGCAGTTTGAACCGAACCGAGTAGGAAAAAATGATCGATCTCGGCGGATGCGGGAAAGTGCGGGCCGTGGAATCTTCAGGGATTCATGGATGGGATGGGGGAAAAAGGGTGCGCGGCCGTGGATGTTGTAGTGGTGTGGGGATGGTTGACTGACCGATTGACGACGAGACGATGATGCGAATCTCTCTCTTGTTTTGCGGCGCATGCAGGCTTTTTCCGCTCCGCGTCGGCTTTCCTCAACCTGCTCATGGGCACGCTCAAGATCGTCGCCGACTACTACCCCGGCCGCCTCCACCGCGCCTTCGCCATTGACCCGCCCTCCCTCTTCTCCGTCCTCTGGAAGGTACGTTTCGTAACAGTGCCATTGATCGAAAACAAAATTAAGCAAGGAACGCAAGCGTAGCAACAGTGGCATGCAATGCAGGGGGTCCGGCCGTTCGTGGAGCTGGCGCCGGCGACGGCCGTGGTGTGCTCGCTAGACTTCGAGGACTCGCTGGAGGACGCGTCGTTCACGGCGTACCCGCGGACGGCGTCGCTGCGGTTCGACTCGCCCGCGGCGGCGGTCGTGGGGAAGGGCGGCGGCGGCGTGGGCTCCGCCTCCTCGCGCTTCTCCGTCGTCCCCACCGACAACCCCATCAAGCCGTGGTACCTCTCCACCATCCCGGCCTCCGTCGGCTCGCGCTCCGTGGTGCCCACCTCCGGCAGCCCCTCGCTGGTGGGCGCGTCCCCGCTCTCCGCGCGCTCCTTCTCCTTCGCCTCGCCCGCCACGCTGCGCTCCGCCGCCACGCAGCCGACGCCGTTCCCGCGCGCGCCGCCGGCCTCCGCCGCCAAGGCGAGCCAGAAGACCCCGCCGCCGCAGCAGCAGTTCCCGCGGACGCCGCGCCCGTCGTTCCTGCAGTCGCCGTCGGTGCTGTTCGCGTTCCGGAAGGACGGGCAGGCCAGCAGCCGCGTGGAGCGCGAGCGCGAGTCCTTCCTCCCGTTCCTGCGCTTCTACCGCCGCCCCTACGACGAGATCTCCTACCGCGCCAAGATGCGGCCCCCGCTCGGCGGCCTCATATCCATCGTCGGCGAGAAGTTCAAGCAGAAGCCGCCGCCGGCGCAGCAGCAGCCGCTGCGACGCCACGCGGGGCTCCAGTACCAGCAGCAGCACCACCACCATTACCAACAGCAGCAGAGGATCTGATCTTGGCGTGGTAGCATGGCGACCGACCGTACCAGCAGAGTTTTTTCTCCATACAGCTAGCTAGCATAAAACCCAATGCTATATTATGCCAAGTTCATCATCTTTTTGCCATCTTTCTTTTTGTTCCTCCAGTAGTGCTTAGTAGTGCTGCCTATGATATTCTTGAAGCCATGTATAATAACATCCCAAAAAATGTGAGTAAAATCGACCCCTTTCTGCACCAAGTTCTTGTTGTTCGATCTCACTGTCTATTTTTTTCCAGTTATTGATCACTTCTGCATCATGCATGTGCTTCTTGTTGTTCGATCTCACTGTCTATTTTTTTCCAGTTATTGATCACTTCTGCATCATACATGTGCTTGGCTCAAACCGAGATTTTTTTTTAAAAAAAAAACACACACACTAAAAGTAGGAATAGTATCTTCATACGGCAGCGTTGGACTGCTCGTTTCAAAGTTCAAACCACGCGACAAGACAATGTCACACGGCAGCTAGCACAAGTCCACGGACCACGGCCTCCCCATACACACAGTTGGAGGAAGAAACCAACCGGCAAAGCTCCATGCGTGATGATGCAAGCTCCTCAGTTTGGTGGACTCAAAGGACGGACGGACGGAGCTCTGTCCTCTGAGGTCACGTACCGTTGAGAAATTTCAAACGCCGGCCGCCGAGACCGAGAGACTAGAGAGTAGTAGTTAGGAAGAAGAAAGTGACGTGGAGAGGGCCACGCAACGACGGGTTTTCCCTTTTGGGGCTTTTTTGCCGTAACCCTGTCGGCCACTCCGTAAGAACTCCCCAAGCGGAGCCCAAAGCAACCGTGCATCATCGAGAGCACGCCGAGCAGGAAGTATTACGTGGAGCCTACGCAGATACGGCTCAAACGCCCTTTGAATTTTTTCCGTGTAAGTTGGTTTTGCTTTGAGTTGATCAGGGTTGGCGCTTTGTGCTTTCCCAACAAGAGAGCTTACAAAAAGCGCGAAGCGAGCCATGATGATGGAGATGATCGCAGCACAAAAACGCATCATTTCCTCGCACCGCGTCGAACCAAACCGAAATTTAAACATTGCCAACCGGCGTGTGCGAGGAGCTAGCGTCTTTTTTTCCTCTCGGGTTGTGGTAAAGCGGAAGCACAGGGGGGGCATGGGATGCAATCCTGGACCCTCTTTTCGCGACGGCTCCGGCCTCCGGCTGGCTGCTAAAACAATTGATCGCCTGCAACAGTGTTGCAGTTGCTTTCGTTGATCCAGAGGCAGGATCTTGCTTCGTGTGGGCCGGACTGGGATCCATCTTTGGTTTTGTCCGAGAAGGATCACTGCAGGCTGCAGCATGCTCCATTTGGGCAACAAGCGCTGGAAAAACAAATATACATATGTAATTTGGCCCTCAACAGTCCCATCTTTTCACATGATATATTCTATTCTCCTTCAATTTGTTGCGGACTTTGAACCCGCTATTACAAATTTGGTTGGATTTCGTGTGTGTAGCTGCTCATCAGCTAGAGATTTACTACGACAACATGCATGTATCTATCAGAGAGTGTAATATCTACATGGACCAGCGTGTACACAACTCATCTTTCCAGGCATCATGTAATAAGCTATTACTGTCGTCGAATGCACTTACTCGCACCGTTGGATATGTTGGTTTTCATCATTACTCTTGGGTAAATCCACCTTGATTACTTCTAAAGGTATTCTCAAAAGATGAAGAAGAGAGCTGATCAACGTACGCTGAGATTGAACTGAATCTTGGTAACTCCACTTGTGAAACAGAATACGATGAGCAATCGAAACAAAGGCAATTTTGACTACCCTGAGCTTTCTTTTTGGACCCACGCGTGTAGTATTTCCATGTTCCTTTTTGAAGTATACTCCTGATAGGATGAGTACATGTTAATTATAATTTTTGTCAGTAATTCCTGTCTCAGTAGTCAGTAGCAGGTGGCTTACATGAGCTGTATATATACACAGTAATACACATATACTGTACTGATAGCGTATCGGTATGTACCCAGAAGAACAGACACCTTCACTAGCTATATGCTTAGCCTTTGGCACGAACATATATTAGGAGGGCGTAGGGAGGCCGTGCCGTGCGTGTACCATGTAATTGTAGTATTTTTTTTGCCGGACCTCTCTCGTGGACAGATGGAAGAAGAAAAAAAATGCGAGTCTGGTAGGAGTACTAGATGCGTGAAGTCACGGGGCGACCAGTCCCTTGGTACCTCAGAGACACGACGCCACGGTCGAATAGTACCGGGCTACAGCTTCGGACCGCAGAAACGGTCGGTCTGCCTGCTCGCCCGCCCGCCCGGCGCATCGGACGGAGGACAGACACGCGCGCTGTGACGCCGGTGTCGCCACGGCAACCGCGCACGGGCGCACGCAATAACAATAGTATCCCCGCCCCGTCGCCCACGGACGCTGCCGGCCCGGCGCGCCGTGGCTCGCACGCAGGCGACCGCGCGCGCCCGGCCGTTCGTCCCCAGCCGTTTTCCAGGCATCCCGGGCGCGGCCACGTATGTACGTACGCCCGCGCGCGCCACCCGGGGACGGGTTCTTTACTCGTCTCAAGCTAGCTTCCCAGCGAGCCAGCCATGCCTTGCCTGGGGTGGGCGCGTCAGCTCGTGACTTTGCTCGCTCGCGCGCGCCCGCGCGCCGTGCGCCAGCCATCTCGATCTCGCAAAGTCCACGAGCCGTTTCTCCGTGGCGGCATCGGGCCGGGGCGCGGGCGGTGTCCGTAGCCGGCGTCGCGGCCCCGCGGCATCCCCACGGCGTGCGCCCGGGGCCAAGCCGGAAGCCTCCAAGCAGGCCGTCCTCCGATCCTCTCGGGCGCGCTCGCGGGGGGGGGGGGGGGGGGGGGGTGGTGGGGCGGCTCAGCCGACCGGTCCCGTCCCGCGCACAGTTTGATGCCGACGGGTGCGCTGAGCGCGTCGCGCCGAGACGCCGTGCATCGTTGTTTGGGACAAGCTTGGGGCCGAACGGGCGGGCACGGCTCGCCGCCTGACGTCTTCCCGGGCGTCCGCTTCCCGTCGAGGCATTTCTTGCTTTGGCTGACCTTGGTATCAGTATCAGATCAGCGCAGCGTGGGGATAAACTATGATACCGTCTTGTAAGCCGTATTGACGTTGCCTGTTCTCTTGTTCGTGTCTGATTCGCCTCCCTCGCGAACGAAGCTGTAGTTTTGTTCAGTATCTGTCTTGGGACTGTTGTCTCACTGCTCGCAAGAGATCAGCGGCCGGCTGGTGCTTGGACGTCATATGCTGTCAGGCATTTGATTCTTGTGCAGCAAGGAGGCAGCTGATTAAAAAGAGTGAATGGACATTTTTAAATCAATTGGCACGGGGCGGGATCTAGCACAAGTTTAAAGCTGTTATTTAGGTAAAAAATAGTCAAACAATAAACTTTTCATTCCAATGGGTTGTTTGGGCCCCAAATACGAGAAATTTGTTCTTTAATCAAATTTTAGTATAGATTCAAACACAGTCAAAATTGCTAAAATTTCCGTATGTCAAAGGTCTGGCACCAAACCAATCACGTCCAACAATATCAGAGCTTGCTACTTGAACATGGCACACACGAGCTGACCATTTTAGATCAACAGAGTCTGTATACTCACAAAGGCTGACTTGTGTTCGTTTCCCTGTTTCAGAGGAAACATAAAGACATTGCTGGTGTAGTGGTGTACAAAAGGCTTCCTGCAGCTTTCCTTCAAAAGAAAGTTTTTACATGTATTTCTTCTATTCTGATTGTAACATTATTGTATACATAACCAAAGACAGTAAAGGTTCTACTAATATTTTTATTCTTGAAACTGTCCAGAACAACGCACATCATTTTCGTATGTCCGCACCCGGCATATTGCATATACCAAGATGAATCCATTGGCCCCTTTCTCTGGTGGAACTATGCTGTTACTTGTCAAACTGAAGACTGGATTCCAATGATACCTGCAAGTTATTGACATAGTATTTGTAAGTGCCACCAATCAGAGGGGTCATTATGCAAAGGTAAAACAACTTATGCTTTGCACAAATCTATGATGTACACTTCTAGTTTTAAACTTTCTGTTAGGCATGCTTCAAATTTTATTTAGAAAAAGTTCAGCCTATTTCCTACAATTCGCAACAGTAGAAAAAAGTTTGGAATTTACCACATCCAATTCTAGCTCCTGCATTTCCTGTTGACTTACTGAGTTCATGGCCACCTTCAAAATAAACAAGGATCAAATGCTTAGATGTTTGAATTTTGAAGTGCAGCAGGGCATTGGGCAGTTGAAAAGAATATGGAAAAAGCATGCAAAACCAGGTAAAAGAAAGTGTAGAATGAGTACAAAACCAGGCTGATCCGCCCTCCCTCCCTCCCTCCATTTTCTACTTGTAGCATCCAATTCAAGAATGCAACCCTCATTGTCTGTAGGCGTTTATATCCAATGTGTTGCTATATGATAACCTTGGAAACATTTTATCACATATCATGCCGTTAACCCAATTTTATGTACTGACTATTAGTTTGTGGTTTTCAGGCTGAATGCACCTAAGTGTTCCCCAATGCTGCAACGTGGTGATATCCTTGAAGCCACAGCAGTCATGATTGAATGAGATAATACACTCGAGGTCTCGATGAGCAACGAATGATATTGGTATTAACTGGCAATAAAATCTCCATTGTGCAGGTGGCAACGCCAATTATTCTGTCCGCATCCAACATTCAGTAAAATATTCACGTAAAGGTACATTACAGTATAGTGTCAGATATCCTTTTCTAGGAACAACAATATAATTGCAGTGGCAATACAAGCATGCTTACCCCTCCCTAGGTCATCAGGATCTGCATGGACAACAACTGCCCTTCCCAGTATGGAATGAGGCCCACTCAGCGAAATCTTCAGAAAGCAGCAGAGACAGGTTGTCAGTTGATCAAAATTAACAAGTTCATATTTACATCCTTGGAGACGACCGAACCTGTAAGTCCCTTATGAACACTTCTGCAACTCCTGAAATAAGTATGTGAATGAAGCATTATTAGGGGTCAGGAAATATTTGATAAACATACCTCTCCCTTAGCAACCAAAGGATCTTAGGCTAGGCTTAGTACTAACCATCTTCATTGGCTACTATATTTCCCAGGTCACCCACATGTCGTTCGTCATCAAATGGTGCTCCATGGGGCTTATTGCGAGGGTTAAAATGGGGCCCTATGAAGCAAATAAATATATCTCAGAACAATATAAGAATGATGGCTACCAGCCCATATTATAGTATATATCATTGTGAGACACGAAGACATATATTTTAAAAACAAATTATAGGGGTTAAAATCGTATAGGTAAAAAATATAGCTTTTGCAACAAGAAACTTAATACCCCATGATAATTTCCGATGTTGCAAAAGGACAAACTCCTCTTGATATGTAGTGATGCAACATTTGACACTGACACCTAGTCGCAGTAAGCTTCCAGTAGACTAATATCAAGAAGGCAGTAGTTGGGAGTCTGATAGTATAGTATGGTGCTATAGTCATAACGAAAGGATGATGTAATTATGGAAACTACAGAAAATATCATATTTCGCAACACTCTTCACTCTTGAGTGATTGCTGCCCATTTCGTCGATAGCTGCTCAAGTACCTCCATTCACTAGCAATGGTGAAGTTTGTGACAGACCAGATGCAGGTTAAGACTTCTGGAGATATAGTAGCTGTTGTAGCAACATTTTTAGAGTTCAAGGGTAATTTCTGTAGCAACATGTATGTATATGACAGACAATTCTGCACAACACCCTTGTTTAACATCTAAACGTACCATACGACTACATGTTTACTGTAAAGCTGAGTTGCTTAACGAAATTTTAACCCCCCTAATTACACATATTGGTAGGTCGGCTGGGCCACTTAAACAATTAAGTACAGTTGCGACACACTATCATGTCGAGTGGTATTCCTTCCCAATTCGACATCACAAGTCAGAAACCAAGCAACTCCGATAGGCAAAGAAGACGGCACACCGGTTGAGTTGCAGCCGTTGGTAGTGTCGCCGAAGACGTGGATGTGGAATCCATGGCTGCCCGGAGCCAGGCCCGTGACCTTGCCTCTCACCTCGGTGTACCCTAGCACAGACAAAGAGGGAGAGAGCAAGCCCCAGCAGCGAGAACAGGTGAGCTAGGACTTCCGACGGCCGAAGGGACCGCAGAGTTCGAGAGAGCGGTTACCGGTGGAGGGGTCCTCGAAAAAGTGAAGGGCTCCGGCGACCGCGCTGTTGGTGCCGCCGCCGATGAGAGCAACTCCCTTGAGTCCGCCGGCTTTCCCTGCCATTTTTCCGCGGCCGTCGTGCTCTTCCTCGGCTTCGTCGGCTCCTCTCTGCTTCTCTTTTTCCGCCGTTTGCCCAACACGATCCAATCCGGCCCACATACAAAATGGATCGCAATAGTTGTTTCGACCTGGCCCGTCTGGAAAGGGAGATAGCCCGCCGACAGCGTTGGAGATATGGATTGTGGGGCCTACGGCCTACTACCCTGTCAGTGTCAGTTTCCGATCCCGAACGCCGGGCCGGCCACCTCGTCTCAGGCTCTCCGCCGTCGCCCCTCCACCGCCACCCAGCTCGCTCGCCTCTCGTCTCCGAGAGCGAGGTAAACCGCCGATGCAGTCGGAGAATGATGCCGTTGGTGAATGAGGCAATCCCCGACGAATCGGCAACTCGGCTTTGGCATGCTCATCGCCGCTGTCTCCGGTCACTAGCAGGTCTGCATCTGCACGCTATCCTCTTCATTTAGAACCCTACTTTTTAAATTTGGAGCGGAGCTGCAGTAGCTTCCTTTCCTCTTCTAAATGCCTATTTGTTCCTATAACAAAAATTGCCTTTCTTCTCTTAGTTAAGTTAGTTTCTGCCACTATAAGTATAGTTATCTGACGAATCGATCGGCCCATCTGATGTTTCACGCTGTTAACAGTTCAGAAATAAGCTACTAGTATAATATCTATGGAAAGCATTTATTATAATATTTCTACACATATTTGGTAGTGTTATCATAAAAGCTAAACAGTTGGTCACCTATTTTTAGTGTTTTTTTTCTAAACAATCATTTAAGTAGCTAAACAGCTGAAATGGCACGCAGCTCTCCTGCGACGTTCAAAAAAAAAAAGCTAAACAGCTTATTAAATGGGATAAACAGACATGGCTGGTCATTGTGTAGTCTTTACACGGTGTTTAAACAGACTAAACAGCCGTTTTGACGAACAGTAGTACTCCGTCCGTATTTAAATATAAATCACGGTTGATTTTTTTCTAAAACTTAGATCATTCGTTTTGTTCAAAAAAATTGATAAATTATCATTTATTTTCTTGTGATTTGCTTTATCATAGTATAGAGTTTAAGCATGACTTGTTTCTTTGTATGTTTACACAATTTTTTTGAATAAGACGAGTGATTGAAGTTTTAAAAAAAAAGTCAACCGCGACTTATATTTAAATACGGAGGGAGTACATGGTATCTGTCTAGTGATTCTGATCCCTGAAAATTAATCAGTATGTATCGTTAGTTGCTATGGTTGAGCATTTTTTGGGCGAGTAATAAGTGGAGCATTTTTTTTAATCTGACACTTTCTCAAGAAGAACTACATGCCCGTTGATCCGGCCAATTGAGGTCCAGTGAACTGAATCAAAGGTCACCATACCATGTGCATTTCCTTTAATTGTCCTGAACTAGCTTTTCACTGTGTGCTGTTCTTATTAGTATCTCATATGCTGATATAGTCACACCACAGTACCATGGTGTGCCTCGTTGTCAATATTGCTCAGTGAACCCGAGGTTTCACATTTGCCTTGGCCATTCATCAAGAAATGCATATGCATCTGTTATGGCGTCAGCATCCATATCATGGAATGCAGCATCTGCAAAGGGGTCATCATGGCTCCCAAAATGCCAATGTGTTGCACAACCTACATACTACCCTTGTTTTTTTTTTTTTGTTTATTGTTTAGGATATGAACACGTTCTCTTATAAAGGTACTTGAATATTGGCTTTTCTCTCATAAATTAATTAGAGTACAATGGTATTGAAGTATTACTTTTCATGTGATATTTTTTTACTTATTTTATTTTATCTTGAACCATCATACCAGTTCAACCAATCTTCACACTTCTACTCTGCCAACCATGAACAGGTGAAATGCAATAGCAAACAGGGATTATAAATGGGAGGAACAACAATGCCACCCAAGCATGCCTGGTTCACTGACCAAAACCATGCATCCAGATCTGGTAACTCAATACTCAGCTTCCTCGTCATCATCTTCAACTTCAGCTCCGACTTCCTCATAATCCTTCTCCAGTGCCGCAAGATCCTCCCTTGCCTCTGAGAACTCCCCTTCTTCCATCCCTTCACCGACATACCAATGAACGAATGCACGCTTCGCATACATAAGATCAAACTTGCGGTCAATACGGGAGAAGACCTCAGCCACGGCTGTGTTGTTGCTGATCATGCAGACTGCTCGTTGCACCTTGGCCAGGTCCCCTCCAGGGACTACAGTTGGCGGTTGGTAGTTTATCCCGCACTTGAAGCCAGTAGGACACCTGTGAAAGGCAGCACAGAAAGATGTTCAAAAAACGCAGCTATCTTAATGCCAGTAGATTACAATCAATATCAATCTGATGTAACTTGGTGAGAGGAGCATATACCAATCAACAAATTGCACTGCTCTCTTGGTCTTGATTGAATGGACGGCAGCATTCACGTCTTTTGGCACAACATCGCCACGGTACATCAAACAGCATGCCATGTACTTACCGTGCCTGGGGTCACATTTTGCCATCACACTTGATGGCTCAAACACAGAATTTGTGATCTCAGGAACAGAGTGTTGTTCATGGTAGGCCTTCTCCACTGAGATAATTGGAGCATACGAAGAGAGCATAAAGTGTATCCGAGGGTAAGGCACAAGGTTGGTCTGGAACTCAGTTATGTCGACATTAATAGCCCCATCAAACCTCAGTGAGGTGGTCAGGGATGATATAACTTGAGATATAAGCCTGTTCAGATTGGTGTATGTTGGACGCTCAATGTCGAGGGACCTCTTGCATATATCATAGATAGCTTCATTGTCAAGAAGCACAACAACATCGGTGTGTTCAATCAGGGAATGTGTGGAGAGCACGCTGTTATAAGGCTCGACAACAGCGGTTGAAATCTGCAAGAGGGAATGGTTTCAGTACAGAGTTCTTTTACTAACAATGAGTCAATGACAGTTGACAGGTAGACCTCCTTTACAAGCTTTTGTTATCAGATAATACAAAATTAACTCTTTTTACTCACTCTAGTCTCAAGCATACATATTTAGATCCTGTCCTATAACCTTTGTATGGACAATAATAAGGACAGTTCACGCTGACAGGGCATAAAGTTCATATGAATATTCTTCACTCACCTTTTCTCCATTTAGGGATGCATGGGCTCGCATAATACTAAATCTCAAGAATATCCTTTTTGAGAATTATTTTTATTAGAATCAGTGGTAGGTGAATGTGGGCCAGGCAAGGATATATTCCTTTATGCAATCTATGTCTTCTTGCAAGAACACATAAAGAGCTCTGCTCAATGGTACAAGTAGTTCAACTGTAGTGGCATAAATTTGTAGTTTATTGTAGTTTTTTCCCCATAAATTTGACTAAAACAACATATTAGTTGGAAAGAGAAGGTAAAAGTTCAAAACAATTAGATCTTTTTTTTTTTTTTTTTGCAAATTGGGATGTTCTACTAGTTTCAAGAAATAAATTCAAAGTAGTACACATTAAATATCTAGACTTTTCTTATGAAGTTATTGTTCAAATTAAGATTCCGCTGTATATAAGAGAACTGATGACAATGGCATTTTTTCATTACTGGTAATATTTTTTTTATATCCTTAGTCTAGCCAAAAGGGGCTTGAAAGAGAATGGGATATTCCAAGGAAGTTGTGTTTGGATAGAAGTGGTTGGAAAGAATGCCCTTTTTCATCTCTTTTCTACCTCTTTCTTCTTATATGGTGACTCTTATTGGGTTAACTAGCCTACCCCAATTTCCTTGGAACTAGAAGGCTTTGTTGCCATCGTCGTCTTGCCAAATAATGATCCAGAAGTGCCATTGAAGTGAATTTCTTTTTAGTTTTTAATGTTTCACATCGACTAAAACAATTTTTTCCCTTGAGGCAGTAATTTAGTTACAATTAATTGTTCACAAATAAGCATGAAAATGGTGAGTAAATACCGATTATGATGACAAAATTGTTCATACATGAATGGTCTCTGATTATCACAGTGATACCTGCGGGGAAGGATAGATGGTGAAACCAAGCTTCGACTTCCTTCCATAATCTACTGATAGGCGCTCTAAAAGTAACGAACCAAGGCCAGAGCCAGTTCCACCGCCAACAGCATTGAAAACCAGAAAACCCTGAAGACCAGTGCAGTTGTCTGCCAATTTCCTTATCCGATCAAGGCAAAGATCTACTACTTCTCTTCCAACTGCAGCAGAAAAACATATTGTAAAACTTCAGATGTTGCTCAATCCCCAAACAGGATAGGTATTAGAAAAAAGGTAGAACAGTTCCCCAAGTATTTATATTTATTTTTTATGTATAAGCTACCCCTGGTCAAGAAAGCGATGTTTCTTGTATGATATATAGCCATAAACAGTAGTTATGGCATAGAATGATTGAACATTTAAATTATAGATCCTGACCCCTGTAGGCTGTAATATCCAAATTTTAATGGGTTAGTTCTACCTGTCAAATGTGTTGATTATGCATTTTGCCGAAACTCAAGAAAGTGCTTCCAAGCTCCCATAGTCAACTATATTTTTAAACTGTGTTTTCTACTTTTCTATTCTTCAGGAAATGGCTCAAGGCTAGGCACGGCAAAGGACACCTGTATAATGTCCACGGGCGAAGTTGTTTGCAGCATCTTCCTTGTGTGAGATGAGCTGCTCTGGATGGAAAAGTTGGCGGTACGGCCCGGTCTTCACCTCGTCAATGACAGTGGGCTCCAAGTCAACGAACAAGGCTCTCGGGACGTGCTTCCCCGCGCTCGTTTCACTGAAAAACGTGTTGAACGCATCCCTCGCTAGCCCAACAGAGGTGTCACTGTAATCCAATTGGCAAAGAACAGATCAAGTTAGGCACAATTGGTGAGTTGGCACATAAATCGATAGCAAGTCACATGGGCACATGCTATCCTCCGTGAAGCAACAGGAGTTTCTTTCATACGCATCTTTTTTCATCTTTCGAGCTTACCCCTTTGTCTGGTTTTAAAGCAAGTTGTTTTGAACGCAGGGATGTCATCAACAGCGGTACTGATGAATTCATCAAGAACAGATTATAAGATCATCCAAAAAGGGTTTTCTAGCTTTTACTTTTGGCTGTGACCCACAATTAAAGATCGTCATCAGGATTATCTCCAAACGTGGCTACTACCACAAGAAATTGTGTGGGTTGGACCGTTGGAGTAATCACAGATGGATCAAAATTCGACAGAATTCTCAAGGAAGGATGAGATAAACAAAAAAGGGAAGAGAGCACAAGTGCGAGAATTGGAACAGAAAGGGGGCTCACCTGGGCATGAGTCCGTCAGGCTGGATACCATGCTCGAGGCAGTAGAGCTCCCAGCAAGAATTCCCCACCTGGATGCCCGCCTGCCCGATATGGATGCTGATGATCTCCCTCATCTCCTCTCTTTCTTGCTCTCTGCTTCAGTTATGGGGTGTTCTGTGTTCAGAAGCAGTCTACCTCTACCTGCACGAGCATGGGGAAGAAGCCTGAAGAACCGAAAAGGTCTGCACCTTTGCACACGGGAAAATGGCGTGCGGCAGGGGCAGAAGGGAAGGAGGACGTCAAGGCTGCGTAGCGGCGTCAACCGGAACGTTCTTCGGAGAGCAGAAAGCGACCGATGGATTGGGCTACACACTACACACACGTCGGACGGAAAGCGACCCCGACGGACAAAAGTTGCTAGGTACAGTGTGGTTAACCACTACGATTACTCCTAGGCAGGGCCTACAGGGACTGGAGATGATTATCGTCTACTCTGATCTGTCTGCTATGTTAGAGGTGGCTAACTAGTAGCGCTAGAATTCATGTCAATGCTGTTACCATTTTTGCTAAGACAGGGTTCGACAAAGTGCAGGGGTTTTACGTCTTTGTGACGCGGGACGAACTGTTTTCAGTGAAAGTAATGTATTATCGCGCTTTTTTCTCTGAGAAAAAAAAATCATATTCTGACGCCTGAAATGTCTTATTTGCGCTGTTTGGATTTCTTGTACTGGTTCAGTCGTGGCCAAATACTCGAATGGGGGCGTTGAGTTGCTGATCTGATCTCTCGTGTCTGTTCCTCTCCGGACATACAGACATCATTTGGCAATAAAAAATGACCGCGCTTCCTTTTCGCCATCATTTCCAACAAGCGCATACCATCATAGATAAGGACACTGCAGTCATGGTAATCCATGAGAAGACGCTACGATGTATGATTGCCAGGCACGACCGAGCCACGACAAAAATAAGCACAAACAAACCGTGGCGCCTATTGAGATGCGCTCAAGTGCTGTTGCCTGTTGGTCTCTTGAGGAAGCACTGTTACATCCGTCTTGATGATTACTCGTGCTGCAACCTAATGACTGAATTTTCAACCACTGATTGGGGTCCCAAATATTCTGGTATGTGGTATGTGATAAGGCTCTCTCTAGCGATCTACTCCCTCAAAATGTTGTAGATAAACAACTTTTGACACGCTTTACTGGAGAGAGCTAAATCAACGAGGGCGTCCTTTATTTGTCGAGAAAACGACGAGGGCATCATGCGTTTTTGAGTGGTGTCATGCTGGCTGGACTGGCTGGATAGTGAGGTGTAAACAGGAAGAGTACGAAACCCGTGAAGCTACCAGGGAAAATATCTTGTCATTTTTGTTCTTTGCGCCACAATTTCGTCTGCAGAGACGTCGTATTCAAACATCGCAATCAAATACGTGCAAAAAATTTTTTTTTGCAGATTTCTGAGTCCAAAATCCCCCCTGCTTTATTCCGACTCCGCGAGTACATACAGATCATCAAGTTGAATAGCAAGTACATGTATTCTACTCGTGTATTATTGTACGAACCTACCGAAAATCTAACCAGCGTTGAAGAACAGCAGCTACCCGAAGAGAAGACTTTGATCTCATCAATATTTTCTTTTTCAGTTTCGTTTAACTTAGGAGCTGGGAAGCTTTTAGGGCAGAGTAGAGCCAATGCACCTGGTACTTCGTGACACTGTTGATCATTGAGCGTAGCTCAAACCAGAACAGGCTCACTTCAAACGAAACGACGAAGATGAAAGAGATGGTAGACTGAGAGGATGCCTTGGTTTTATTCTGTTCTTGGCTCATCCAGACCTCGATCCGAAGATCAATGCTGACGGTTCTTCCATCAACAATGTCTGCCCCTGCATGACTTTGCCTGACAATTGCAGGCAGCAGCAGGACAAGTGTATCGGAAAGGCGGCACCACTGCTACTGCTGGAGGTTGCACATGCGCGGGTGCAGCGGGCACCAGAGCGGCTGGATCGGCTCGGCGTGGATGCCGCGCGCCACCATGCGGTACCTCCACTCGTTGAGCCGGGCCGTGGCGTTGGCGTAGCGCTTCCTGCCGCTGGCGCCCTTGTTCCCGGACCAGAGCGTCTCGGCGGCGGCGGCGGCCCTGGGCCAGAGCCTGCCGTCCAGCACGGCGCCGTCCGACTGCTCGGACCACAGCGCCACCTCGCCGCCCAGTACCCGCGTGGCCTCGTCCTCGGTGAGCCCGTGCAGGATGTCGTAGTCGTAGATGCGCTGCCAGGTCTTGAAGGGCGCGCACCAGGACCCGCCCGTGCCGCCCGGGTCGTTGAACAGCGGCGTGCCCTCGCGCTCCTTCTCCTGCACGTCGTACCGGCTGTCGTTGCCCACCCACCCGCCGTGCCCGCAGTCGAGGTAGTAGTAGGACGCGGAGGAGACGATGGCGCGGTAGCCGGCCGCCACCACGCGCTTGGTGTTCTCGGCGCCGTTGTTCCACGTCTGCAGCACGGTGGTGTCGTGGGGCAGCACCGTCTGCCCCACCGACACCTTGGGACCCAGGAGCACGTCCTCCCAGTACACCGACGTGCGGTTCAGCTCGTGCACCAGGAACGGCCGCGTCGCGTTCAGGAACAGCTCCAGCAGCTGGTCGTGGGAGCCGCCGTCCGCAAGGAACCGCTGCACCACGGGGTCGTCCTCCCAGCACGCCGTGTTCACCTCGTCAGCGCCAGCGTGGAGGTACGGGTCCGGGAACAGGTTCGCCAGGTCGCGCAGCACGTCCTGCACCACGCGGTACGTCTTGGGGTTGAGCGGGTTCAGCTGCCCCGTGCCGGGCTCCGCCGCCAGCGCCGGTCTCGCCGTGGGCGCCCAGAACTTGTTCGCGCAGGTCACGATCTCCGGGAACGCTCCCGCCCACGACCCCGCGTGCCCTGATTGATTGAAGAGTAGTTTTTTTTTTTTTTGGTTGTTGTTTTCTGTTGGAGATACTGCAAGTCTGCAACCGTATCGATCGTGGAAAAGAACAAAAAATACATGCAGGTCACTCACCGGGCATGTCGATCTCGGGGATGACGCGGATGCCGAAGGCCTCGGCGAAGCGGACGATGCGTCGGACGTCTTGGTCCGTGTAGCGCATGGCGGGGGAGTAGGAGCCCAAGTTGGCGAGGTTGGGGACGGAGGGGAGGACGATGGGGAAGGACTGGGAGTCGGTGATGTGCCAGTGGAACACGTTGAGCTTGTTGAAGGCCATGGCGCGGATGGTGCGCAGGATGTCGCGGACGGGGTAGTAGTTCCGGGCGGTGTCGAGGAG
Organism: Paspalum notatum; assembly: GCA_022530915.1. NCBI lineage: Eukaryota > Viridiplantae > Streptophyta > Magnoliopsida > Poales > Poaceae > Paspalum > Paspalum notatum. The sequence goes on from CM039684.1 coordinate 6,745,845, forward strand.
GATCCCGCGGTGCTTGAAGAGGGGGTGATCGGAGATCTCTATGTCGCTGGGGACGATTGCCTGGCCGCCCGCGGCGGGGCCGCCGCCGGCCCATGCGAGCTGGGAGAAGGTCTCGAGGCCGCGGATGGCGCCCCACGGCGTGGCGGAGGAGATGTCGGCGGAGGCGGAGTTGGGGGGCACGGAGAGCGTGTAGGACTCGTCGACGCCGGGGCCGAGCGGGACGTCGGGGTCGGAGACGGAGAGCGCGAGCAGCCGGATGGGGACGCGGGCCAGGGAGTAGTTGATGGGGGGCACGATCGGCGCGTGGCGCTCCGCGCGGATGAGGCGGGTGTAGTAGGCGATGGCGTGGCGGAGCGACGGGTGCGACGGCGATGCGCGGATGCTGAACGACGGCGAGAGCGGCGCGTACACCGCCAGCGGCCACGAGATGGACACCGGCTTGGGCCACACCTGCACTTTCTGAGGCGACCGCGGCGGCGGCGGCGGTTGCGAAGGCGGTGACGCGAGGGGAGGTGGAGCGGGTGCAGCTGCTGGATGGAAGAGGAGGAGCAGGAGAAGGAAATACGGCGATGCCGCCATCGCCGAGGTTTAGGAGGTGAAACTTGGTTGGGGGATTTTTGGCGTCTGCGGTGGTTGGGATCGACGAGTGAGAGAGAGGTGCAGATTCCCCGCTGCAAGACCCAGTGTCCTTGACTTTCCTGAATGGTTGGCGCTATCCGCAACACGTGGATCCGAAGGATCGATGGCCTAGATTTTTCTGGACGTGGATTCATGATCCAACGGTTAGAATGTTCCTTCTTTCTTCTCCGTGCGCACCAGCAGGTGTCTGTACACGTACACGTGCATTTTAAGGGGCATTTTAGTGCACACCAGTACCTAAACTTATTTCACGTTTCACGGTACCATCCAGGGTTCACGAAGTCTAAAAATAACTTTGATCCTTTAATTTTTTAAAGCGATCATCAATTTTACATTTTTAATTAACTGAGGTCCAATTGTGAATCTAAATTTACACTGAAAAAAAACACCTATAAAAAGTTAAAAGGATCTAGACGATGAGTTTAGAACTTCATATACTTATATGGTACCGCGGGATAAATTTAAATATCTAGCATGCAAATCGCTCTTCTTTTTTATATGAGTGCAAAGGGACATGGGCGAGATTAAGGAGTTGGCGGGATTGGATAACCTAGGGAAATGGGCGGTGTTGGTGTTGCGCTATCCCAGATTTGATCCAAGTGTTATCGATTCAGAGCTGGTCCAACGGAACGTGGAGCAACGTAAGTTGATACGCTATGAAGTGATACCGAAGCAAATACATTGAACCAAACATCATCTAAGTGTTTAGTTCAAATTGCACTCTCCGCGCCACAAGCTTTTACGATCCTTTACTATAAAAAGGGGATGGCGACGGAGCGGGTGAGCACCCGCATACCTGCCTCAAAACCAGCAGACAAAATCTGTCCCGCCCTCGAATTCCGCTGCGGGTTAAAATTATCCCGATGGAACTCGAAACCTAAAGCACCATGGATTTAAATGGCATTGTTGGTTATTGTAAACTCAGTACCATAATTTCATAGACAAGCACAAGGATTTGGTTGGCACATTCAATAACATTATATGGAGAAAAACACATGGGGCAATGTCTATGTGTTAAACACGGGAATTCATGTATCTAAACAAAAGCGGGATTCAATTATGGGTAAAATAATCATACTCATCATTCGTATTTGCAAAGGTAACGCACGCATGGTACCATTGAATATTCATAAAATGTCACTCAAAGTTATCTATTCACCTCATGCAAGAACATATTTGGGGTCACCGAATCCAGAGTCCACACGAGGAAGGACCTGTGCGCATCCCTAAATATAAGAGGCAGACACTCACTGCTACAATAAGTTGCAATAGGAACGGCTCTAGACAAGTCTATAGGAACGGTTTTGGCAAGTGTTTCCGCTCGTGGGTTCTTGTAGTGGAACATGCACTAGGAGTGGGTCTGAACCGCTTCTGCAGTGGTCACAGCAGGAGCGGACCACGATTGTACCATTCCTGCATTACCATTACCAGAAGCAGTTATAAACATCAACCGCTCCTGTAAAACAACTTAGCAGGAGCGGTTGAAAATATCCCCCGCTCCTATTGCATGATTAATAAACAAAAAAAAAAAGCCTGCCACGAGCCCGCCGCCGGGCCCGCCGCCGACACGCGTAGCCGCCGTCCCGCCCGCCGCCGACTCGCCTGGACGCCGTCCCGCCGTCAATGCGCCTGGCCGCCGTCCCGCCCGCTGCCGACGCGCCTGGACGCCGTCCCGCCGTCGACGGCCGCCGTCCCGCCCGCCGCCGCAGCGCGTAGCCGCCGTCCCGCCCACCGCTGCCATGCCTGGACGCTCTCCCGCCGTCCACGCCCGCCGTCGACGCGCCTGGCCGCCGTCCCGCCCGCCGCCGACGCGCCTGGACGCCGTCCCGCCGCCGACGCGCCTGGACGCCGTCCCGCCGTCGACGGCCGCCGTCCCGCCCGCCGCCGCAGCGCGTAGCCGCCGTCCCGCCCACCGCTGCCATGCCTGGACGCTCTCCCGCCGTCCACGCCCGCCGTCGACGCGCCTGGACGCCGTCCCGCCGCCGACGCGCCTGGACGCCGTCCCGCCGTCGACGGCCGCCGTCCCGCCCGCCGCCGCAGCGCGTAGCCGCCGTCCCGCCCACCGCTGCCATGCCTGGACGCTCTCCCGCCGTCCACGCCCGCCGTCGACGCGCCTGGCCGCCGTCCCGCCCGCCGCCGACGCGCCTGGACGCCGTCCCGCCGTCGACGGCCGCCGTCCCGCCCGCCGCCGCAGCGCGTAGCCGCCGTCCCGCCCACCGCTGCCATGCCTGGACGCTCTCCCGCCGTCCACGCCCGCCGTCGACGCGCCTGGCCGCCGTCCCGCCCGCCGCCGACGCGCCTGGACGCCTTCCCGCCGTCGACGTGCCTGGCCGCCGTCCCGCCCGCCGCCTGGCCGCGGTCCCGTCCGCCGCCGGCCCGCCCCACTCCGGCCGCGCCTCCGCCCCGCCGGCCGCGTGCCACCGAGCTCGGCCCTGCCGTGCACGTGCAGCTCCACAGCGGCCGCCGCGGCGGGGCACCAGGATGGGCGGCGGCGGCTGTCGTCGCGCTCGCCCACCGCACTCCGGCGCACCGCGGCGCTGCCCATGGTGGAGGGAGGACTGGAGAGGAACAGAGGGATGAGGGAGGGAGACGAGTGGATCGGGGTGGAGGAGGGAGCGCTGGCGTGCGGGAGGAGGGAGACGAGTGGAGAGGAAGAGAGATGGAGATGAGTGGACATGAATGGACAACGAATGGAGTGGAGAGGATAAGATAGCACTGGAATGATACAACGGTAGGTGAATAGCAAGAACGGTGAAAGCAATCCACCGCTTCTGCTAATAGCACTGGCAGGAGCGATGAACGGCAAAAACCGCTTCTGCTGGTTTATTTACAGGAACGGTGGGTGTGATGTACCGCTCCTGCTGAATGGCGTCCAGCAGGAGCGGTTGGAGTGGTGCACCATTCTTGTTGGCTGCCTTCAGCAGGAGCGGTGCACCAAACCAACCGCTCCTACAAATAGCAGGAGCGGTTGGTGCGTTGCACCGCTCCTCTTCCTCTAACACAAGAGCGGTGAATCTAGTAGAGCCCACTCTGAACACAACAGGAACGGCTCGTAATTGAAGCCGCTCCTAATGTTATTTGTGTGACGTTTCTGCAGTGACTTTTTAGGACCCTCTAACGTAAGAGCACCTTTGTTGCTGGTGCTGCCCCTTTTACTTGCTTTGAACATATAGCAATTAAAAAAAAATATTCGCAACATGATTTCCATACGCGGGTTTATATTTATTCTAGAACAATAATCTTATTTGATCTTAAAGCACCCTGTCAATTCTAAATAAAAATAAAGCTGTTATTTGTTTGTTTCCTAAAAATATAGTTCATGTGTAGGCGCCTTGGAAACTAAAAATAAAGCTGTTATTTAATTTTCAGTGTTTTATTGTTTGCACTTTGTGCCCGTTATGCTATATGAATAAAGGAGCATTTAAAAAGCCACCATGTTCATTGGAACGCTTAAAAAATTGCATGTTAATTAAAATATAGATCATTAGTTTTGATAAACATCTAACATTATAAAATTAATTAAGACTCTATGCTAGATACGTGTTGCACGATGCATGGAAAATACTATTTTTTATTCTAACACAAATTGGTAAGTAATCACGATCATGAATTGTGAAAGAATTGGGAGTTTGCATACTATCAAGCTAGGTCAAAGCCGAATGCCAGCATAACTTTGAGGCTCTCTGTTTGAGTACCAAATTATGGTTGGATCCTATAGCTTTATGTTTAAATAGACAGCCTAGGCTTAGTTTGAGTACTCTCATATATTGGGTGGTTTTGGAAAAATTTGGAAGAATTGTAGTGTGATTAAATTCCTCAATGCAGGTCAAAATCTCTTTCAATCCACTCCAACACCTCTTAATCCAAGGTTAACCTAACTAGCCCTAGACCCACAGTGACCTCAGTCTTTCAAGACAAGTCCATAAAATCGTCTATATAGCTGTTGACGGTATGAAAATAATACTATAGGTAAAGTGAGATTTGAATATAGTTAGTAGAATAGATGCAGTAAAGACAACTAGATAGCTAAAAGGTTAAGATCAAAGGACACGTGGATTCTTGACATCAACCAGGTGTTGAAAACCTGAATTTTGACCATTGGATTTTAGATGGATGCCCAAAATTACATTGTAATTACAGCATACATACACTGTGACTATATGCACACTGTAATTACTACAGTGTAACTCCTGCCCCCACCCTCCACCCCTCACCCCCGAGCTCTCAGATCCACGCCTCCGCCCCGCCGCCGGCCCGGCATTGCGCCGCCGCGCCTCCGCCGCTGGCCCTTGGCTCCCCGTCGCCGCGCCTCCGCGGCCAGCCCCTGGCTCCCCGTCGCCGCGCCTCCACCGCCTGCCCCTGGCCCCCCGACGCCGCGCCTCCGCCCCCGCGCCCGGCGGCCGCCTCTGCTCACCTCCACCGCCGGGCCCGACCTCGTCACCTCCACCTCCGGCCGCCGCCGGCGCGCGCGCCTCCCCGTCGCCGCGCCTCCCGCCTCTGCTCACCTCCACCGCCGGGCCCGGCCTCGTCGCCTCCTCCGTCTCCGCCTCCGGCCGCCGCCGGCGCGCGCGCCTCCGTCTCCGCCTCCGGCCGAAATTCGGGTGATAGAATCGATTCTATCAACCGGTTAACTTTTAGTAAATAAAGTATTAAAATATAGAAGTAAATGGCTGGATAGGTTAGCGGGTGACTTCGGGCCAATGCACCAGGCGAGCTGCCAGCGTCGGATTCAGTGGGCATCCACGCGGCAGAAATCCGCGTCGGTTATGCCGCCTCGCCGTCGGTCTCCACCGATTTTTCCTTTTTCTGAATCCGGAGGCTTTGCCTAAACCCTCCTCGCCCGCACCCCTAGGCACACCCTAATCCGGCCATGGTGGACTTGGATCCGGGCGGGAGCGGAGGCGTGCCGGACGTCTCCGATCTCTTCTGCCACTACAACTCCCTCTACTTCCGTGATTCCCTTGGCTCGTGCGCCGTTTCGTGGGCCGAAGACCCACTACCCAATCGGTGAGTGCGCCCCCCTCCTCCTCCGGTTTCGACTTGCGGTGTCAAAAAAATCGATGGTTCGGGTGATGGATTGCTTCGTAGTTGCAAGCTATTTCTCGTTTCATATATCTCTTCTACCTAGATTTGATGCAAACATTTGGGGTGAACCTTGTTGTAAATGTTTTTTTTTTCCCGAAAAAAATTGCCCCCATCTGGAAGTACAAGATGTGCTAACACCTTCTAAATGCCACTCTTGTTTCTGGAGAAAACAGTTGCTATGAAACATTGTTTGGATGTCCGGGCTGGGACCGAACAATTTCCGCACTGCTTATATTGCCAATGCATTCTGATATGCTTATTTCGTGGCCTGAATTTAACTTTAGTAGCTGTATTTGTCATGGTGGTTTGATCAAACCAATGTAAATTAAGCTCAAAGAGCTCTTATCATCAAAACAATGATTTTTTTAAAAAGTATAAATTTTGGTGGGGTATTTTTGTCCTATTACAGTGCCTAATGAAAGTTATGCAGTTGAGGAATAATAATCTCTGGTGCCAATTCTTGAAGAATCATCTGTCATAAACAGAATTAATTCTCCTTGATTTTTCGTTTGAGACATGGTTATGCGTACTTTGCATCACAATGTCACTTATTAATACTACGTTTGTTTTTAATGTATATATATGATGACACCATTGCCTTTTTAATTTTTACACAATGTTTGACCATTCATCTTATTAAAAAATGTTACACAAATATATAAAAATACAAGTCATGCTTAAAGTACCATTGGTGATAAAAACAAAGTCACAACAAAATAAATGAAACTTGCATAGTTTTTAATAAGATGAATAGGCAAATGTAGTCCCAAAACTCAACTGCATCATATATGAAAAACTAGATGTAGTACTAATGATTGATCCATTTGTATTGAAAGACTGTTAATAGGAGCATTAAATAGTGGGCATTTTCTCTTCTATTGCACATTGATCTTTTACAGCCTTTTTCTTGCATATTTCAGTAGTGCAATTATGATAGATGTTAAACGGTTTCTACATTTGTTTCCAAAATGTTGCTGCATGGCCTGTCCCTTGATTCTTGTGCTGTAGCTGAATGTTTTACTCAGACTCAGAATACATCTTAAAGCCACCGCGTCAGATAAAAGGTGGAATGTTTATCCAGACATAGGGCATCAAACTGCTAATTTTGCACTACAATTAAATGGATTTCTGAAATACAACTCATGTCGCACAATATATAATTTGCAACCCCACAAGCTGACTTTACCAGAAGATTGATGCTTTTTTTGTTTTCTTAATTACCCCCTGCAGTGATGTAAGCACATGTGACTATTATCCTGGAGGTGGCGGCTGTATAATACTTCTTTCCAAATCCTTGTGCGAATGTCATGATGAATCTGATCTCAAGAATGCTTTGCTCCATGAGATGATTCACGCCTATATTTGCATCAAAGACAACAATAGTAACCATAGGTAACTGTTTAGTAGCAACTTGTACTTTTAATTTAATTTTGAGTTTCTAATTTCTGTTTTGGTTGGTTTCGACATTGTGAACATGCAGTGACCATGGTTCAAAATTTCAGAAACTGATGAATAAAATCAATTTGAGTTCCGTAGCTGATCCCCATGTAAGTTGAAGTCATGCATCAACTATCAGTTAGTCTTAACTTAAATTTTTCCTGATAACATTGTTGATTAATTACATTCAGCGACCAATTGATGGATACAGCATAACTCTGCTCCATGAGATATGTAAGAAATATTATCACTACAAGGTAAAAATCAGGACTGCAATAAGTAAACTTATATTTTTCACATTAACATCTGGCATCTTGTGCAGTGTCAGACCTGTGGAGATTTGATGAAGTCAACCAAAATGAGAGGACCTTCTGGTGATGATTGCATTGAGAAAAAAGGTGTCGATGGCCCATGTCAAAATTCTAAGTGTCACTGGCATAGGTATGAAGATGCACTTGATTGCAATACTTGGATTTAATTTGCCTACTTGGTAAAAATAAGTGTGCATCTGAATGATGACAGAAATCTAAGATACACAGAATCTTGCAAAGATCAGTGCCTTGATTCTCTTGGGCTGGGGCCAATCTTTATTTTCTAGTAGAATACAACAACAAACACGCACACATTGGCACATGTTTGGTACAAGGTTTATACTTGCAATGAAACCCTTGTTGATGTATATCTTAGGGGTATGGATAGTTAAGTTTAAATTGATTAGCTGTCAACAAATTTTATAAGTCATGTATTCAAGCATGAATTGGATGTATCGTATCCTTGTAAAAAGGAGGTTGAGGGTTCGGATGTGTAGCGGGTATGGTATGCATCTGAATTCTGAACTTAGTTGGATCTCAATACATCCGAAGTCATGGTCACTGAATTTTGTAATTAAAGAGAAGCAACATGATGTTGATTGAGATTTATTGCCTAATAACTAAATAAAATGTTATGTGGACATGTATGGAGTTGTTTTAGGGATAATAATTTCAGTTGTAGCACTAGTAAAGTAATAATTATAATAGGCATCCCATTTAACCACTTATTATGTACCTCATTCATATTCAACTCCAACAATCATATTTGGATAATTCCCAAATCCAAAGCATAATAACTATTTGGATGGAACATCTTACCAAATAATTATGTGTTGTCGTGTGGGGCCTCCACTGTAGTCACCGGTGCAAGAAACTGGTGGATCAGCCACCACAGGGATATACCTTTTGTTTCTTGTTTTGAGTCAATTCGTTACAGATATACAATTTAGTTGAGATATTTGTTTCTGGGTTCATGCATCATACAAGCAGAGACTCATCCGATAGTTTGGTCAGACAGTAGATTGGTTCATCTGCTTCCTCATCATCCTCTTCTAGCCTTCTAGATATTCCCACTTCATTCTCATGGTGGTGGACCAATTTTCTACGTGTACCCACTTCATTCTGTTGGCACACCCGTACACGGCGATCTCTGTTGCACATGCCTTCTTCTCTGAGATAGTTTGTCTTCATGGCATCCCTCCATTGATTGTCAGTCTTCACCAGCGGATTCTGGGGTGAGCTTTTTTGCCTCACCAGTGTGCACCACTCCACCTCGCATTTCACCCTTGGCCGACTGGCAATCAGAGTCAACTAACAACATCATCACCATGTACCTCTGTTGCTTGATTGGGGACAGACCGCCCCAGTAGATTCAGTGGTTGCCTTGGACCAAATTTTGTTATAACACCTTATACCAGGATTCCCTGTGCACATCTACATGTTGCATGGTGTATGACCGCGATCCGCCGTCGGTTTGTATCTATGCTACAGGTGCAGCGCGGCTTCAGGCGGCCAAGGAGTCCCTTGCATGATGCATGAACGCGATGAGTTCCTGGCACCATCTCCGTTTTGTGTGGTGTATGGCTGAGGTCTGCTATTGATTCGTATCAACAGTATGTGCAGTGTGGCTTCAGGCGATCGAGTAGTCCATGCACAAACACAATGAGTTCCGGATTGAGGTGAAGGACCAAGTGGGGCAGGCTCGACAGTACTACAAGGCATTCTATGATCACAAGCACCATCAGGCTGAGTTTAAAGCGGATCAGCGGGTCTGGTTGTGTCTTATCCACTGGCCAGCAGCGGGCATTCAATGTGCTGGAATGTGCTATCGACGCTGCCCATTGTCTACAACTTCCGATGGAGTCTCGCAGCCATGACGTGTTCCATGTGGGCATCCTGAAGCTGTTACACAGTACCCAACAGACACGCAAGACGCAACCTCCTCTTTCCCCCTATACCATTGACGGGCTTGTGCTGAACTGGCAAACGTGGTCTGGACTCTAGAGCCATCTGGCTTGCAGTCACAATGACCTGCTAGTCCCACATAAACTTCCTTAAGTGTCGCGTGAAGGGTTCAGGAGTGTACCTGTCATGTCAGCTTGTGAACGAGCTGCTTAAAGAGAGGGAGGGGGATGTCATGTGGGGCCTCTGCTGTAGTCGCTGGCGCAAAAAAAAAAAAAAAAAAAGGGAAGGGGAAGCAGCCTATGCAGGAATTATTCTTTATCGGTTTGAGTCAATTAGTGATAGACAGTTCAGTTGAAATATTTTATGGCAAGCTCACGCATTATATAAGAACAGGCCAGCTGGGAGTTTGGTCAGGCAGTAGATCGATTCATCTTCTTCCTCCTCATCCTTTCTTCTTAGCGCGTCGTTGAGTGCCATCGTGGCTCCACCACACCGAACTCCGTCCTCTGTCTACCTAGCCTTTGGCATGTGCCAGGCTCATGCTTTGAATATTTTAGAATGTCCATGTTAATGAATTTGGATGTTTGGCTTGCAGACACAAGCAGCGGTGCTTGGGCAGCTATCGTAGAGTCCAAGAATCATCACCCGGAGGTCTCGAACCAAAACGATCAAAAGGTAATTAACGTCAGTCAGATAATTTCCTTTCGACAAATATACCTGTTTTTTTTTTTCAAAAATAAAAGGAATATCCTGATTTTTATTACGAAAGCAATATAAATCTCCTATCTGGTGTGGGCCCAGACCCCAAAATACTGAGCATCTCGCAAAAGCTTGTATCAGTTGACAAACCAGCATTTGAGTACAAGCTATGACTCGCGCAGATGTAAATTTTGAATTCTAGCATGCTACCTTGTACAGATTTATGAGATCGCTAATTGTTATTGATAATCTCTGCTGTAGAAGCACTCAGTGAGGGCAAGGCTGAAGAACCTGTCTGTAGAAGTTGGCAATCCACACATACATCAAATAAGAGCAGAAGAAGCAATATGAATGAGCAGGAGGATGCCTCTACTGAGTTCCTTCACGCTACTGATGATGCGGCTGGCTGTTCGAAACTGGATTCCTCAAGAGACAGGTCTAATAAGAAAATCAAACTTTTAAAAGATGTTAGCTCTGACCTTCAAAGGGCAGAAACTGTTCAGGAAGCACCAAAACGCCCAAGAACAGCTGGATTAGAGAACCAAGAGTGCAGCAGACAGAAGAAAAGGAAACACAGCAAGCGGGATGGTTCGTATTCGGTAATAATTGAATGGTTGAATTACTATTGTCTTAGTGAATCGGACGAAGATGAGGTGCCCTTGATTAATAAGCGAACTGAGAGAAGGCGGCGGCAAAAACTGCATAAAATGTCTCTAGCCAGTGAACCCAGCAGCTTGGTTGAGTTTGGCAGTTTAACTTCTACAGTTAGTTCTTGCCCCCTAGATCCAGGGGACGATAGCAAGCTTGAAATTGTGCCAGCTTCTCGGCCCGAAGAAAGATCCTTGTCAAATTTTCCTGTTGGCAGTAACGGAGTTTCTGGAGATCAAGCTGCCCATAAATCTCTGTCTTCTCCATTGGGTTCGCCAGTTAGAGGCGAAATTGTCGACATTTCAGATGGTTGAGTGCAGGATTAGTTCCATATAACTGAAGCCTGAATGAAAGATTTTCCAATATAATGGTTGTAAAGACACTGGTTTCTTTCGTGCACCTTGCAAACCGTAGACCTTCGCAGAATGCTTAGCAATCCAGTGGTGTACATAAGTTCCCTTTATTATTTATGCCTTTGTATATAATATTTGTTTGTGATTTTTTTCGTTCCTTTTCCTGATCGTTGACCGTTTCTCCCAGGTTAACACAAGTTCATCAGGAACACTAATTCGCCCAGTTAACACAAATTCATAAGGAACACTAATTTTTACGAGCAAGTTAAAGCGTTCTTAACGGGCCAAGGCAATCTGGAAAGGAAGCACAAAATAGCGAGGGAAGAGAGGCCCATCGCAACCATCTATCTTATTTCCCTCCCAGACCCAGTTATCCGCTTCTATCCGCACTCCTCGCGAGCTGCTCCAACGGCAGCCATGGCTTCCATTACCCTCCTCTCCCTCGCTCCCACCGCCACCTTCCTCCACGTCCCGGCCTCCACCTCCTCCTCCTTCGTCGCCACTCCCGGACTCCTCGCCGGCCGCCGGGCCGCGCCCCGCGCCCTCCCTCTCCGCGCGCGCCCGCAGCGCCGCGTCACCGTCGTCTGCAGCGGCGCGGCGGCCGAGGCCTCGGACGCCGCGGCGCCCGCGGAGAAGTTCCGGCTGGACAACCTGGGCCCGCAGAAGGGGTCGAGGCGGAAGCCCAAGCGGAAGGGGCGCGGTATCTCGGCGGGCCAGGGCGCGAGCTGCGGGTTCGGGATGCGCGGGCAGAAATCGCGCTCGGGGCCCGGCGTCCGACGCGGGTTCGAGGGAGGGCAGATGCCTCTCTACCGCCGTCTTCCCAAGCTACGCGGCATTGCCGGCGGTGAGTTGCTTCAGTCGAGGAGAACTTGCCAGGCTTACCCTAATCTGCTCAATTGAAGGCTGGAGCAAGTCGATGAGCTCTATCTAGCCCAGAACGCGATTGCGCGTATACGTGATTAAATTCACACTAGGCGCACAACCCTTTTAATTGAACTGTACAATGTGTTGTCACTTGTGAGAGCAAATGATCGAGAAGTTTCCACCATGCCTTTTCAGGAATGCACATTGGGTTGCCGAAATACGTACCATTCAATTTAAAGGACATTGTGCGTGGTGGATTCAAAGATGGTGACGAGATATCCCTGGAGACCCTGAAATCGCGGGGTTTGATCAATCCATCAGGCAGGGAAAGGAAGCTACCGCTAAAGGTATAACCTATGATGATAAGCCTATTGTTGTTTTCTTAAAACTTGTATTGTGGAATGATATTTGTGATATACAGTATCAGTATATGAGATGATGCCTCCCAAAATATGAGTGCCTTCACATTCGAGGGTTTAGTTCTTGGCCAGTGAGAACAATGTGTTGTATTGACTTGCTCTTTAAGGCGACCCTATTCTACCCCATAAACTTTTTTTGCGGGTATTTTTTTTTTGCGGGTACTACCCCATAAACTTGATTTCATTAAAATGTGTCTTGATAGTGTACTGGCGTGTTTGTAAGTGTTAATCTTGTTTTTTGTTCAATTTTTTTTGTTGGAGCAGGTGCTTTGCCCTCCCCCTTTGTATCTTTCTCTCTTTCTTAATGAAATGACACGCAGCTCTCCTAGGAAGTTCGAGAAAAAATGGTCTTGATAGTATATTTATTTGGTACTGAGGTGCTAATATTTTTTTCTATAAACTTGGTCAAAGTTGGAGAAGTTTGACTTAGGAAAAAAATTAAAACACACTGTATTTTATAACGGATCACTTAAATGTTGCTGTATCGATTCTGGATTAGTCTGTGATACTGGCAGTTACCAGGTTTAATGACCAGAGTTAGAAGTCATATGTTATTATTTGCAATTTTGGATCATTTTTTTTGCCTGGTAGTTTTTTGCGACCAAACTTTGTTTGACGTGCATGTTCCCTTTTTGTTCACCTGTTTGTAGATCTTAGGAGATGGGGATGTATCAGTTAAGTTGGACATCAAGGCTGGTGCATTCTCAGCTTCAGCTAAAGAGAAGCTTGAGGCAGCTGGTTGTACCTTGACTCTGTTGCCTAAACGGAAGAAATGGCTTTCACAAATTTATTTGAAGAACCAAGCCCGTGCAGAGGAGTACTTTGCCAAGAAAAAAGGCGGTGCTGGTGAATCTGAGGGCGCCTCTGCATAGAATTCCAATGTGATGTACTTCTCTTCTTCTCTTCCTTTTAGCTTATGCTTATTGCTCCCACTTTGTCCTTAACACTTAATGTACCGTGAATTTTGTATCTATGCAATTGTTTTACACCCTCTTTTGTAAATTGTGAACCATGGCTGTGTAGTATGCTTTGGTGCTTTCTCGAGATCTTTTCCCAAAGAAAGCCTAGAATCATATACATAAGAAGAAACCCAGAGATCAGGGTGAATGTAAATCCTGTGCCAAAACGGTCAATCTATCTGGCATCTAGAATTTTCTTTTTTTCTTTATCTTGTTGGTAGCTAATATTGGGCTTCAACTGTAGCCTACCCCAACTTGCTTGGGGCTATTAAGCTTTGTTGTTGTATCATACCCGAATCTGTGCCCTTGTATAGTTAGATTTCTAGATGCCTGTAGCTTGAAGCTGTTAGCTCAACATGCATAATTCATGCAGCTCATTTTGCGTTAGTACCATCTTTTTTCTCAAATGGTGTTATGGCCTGATCAATGTTTATTTTATTTAAAGAAAGGACTTCTCATTTAGGGAGTTAGAAGGCTCCCTTTAGTAAAAAGAATACCTTTCAGCATCTTCATTTATGCACTGATGTGAACCTGTCTTCTTCCTAATCCTGCATGTGCACCTTTCATTAATCATGGATAAAGATGGGCATGCATGATGAGTGTTCATCTTCCAACAGGAATAGCTACCTATTATATAGGGCACACCGCACGTCATCCTGTGCGCATTTAACAATTCGTGAAGACTACACTTCAACGTAACTCCTCCATGGAGGATGCGTGCCTACAGAAGTCATGTTAGGATGTTTCTTCTAGGTGTATAGATTTATTGAGTCCCCCTATTAATTGGGCTTTGGTGTAGTTAGGATACAGCACAAGGAACTTATTGACTTAATCTTACAGTGTGGATAATATGCTCCCTAAAATAAACTAACTAGGCCTTAAAAACTCGTGGAATGGTGCTATTGATTAATTATAATCAGTATCACTGCACAGCCACTAGTACTTATCAGTGATTATTCATGCTAAGTAGTGTCCCTTTTGTTGGAAGCTACCCCCTTATCTTGCTCCTCCTTGTCCTTGGTAGTTATTTAGTCAAGTGTTATGTTCACTGTTGTTTTAGTTGCTTCAATAACTTGATGAATTAGGGTTAGTTTGGCAACCTCATTTTTCCAACGGATTCTCATTTCCCCAAGAAAAAATGAACTATTTTTCCCTCAATTCTCCAAAATCCCTTGAAAAAATGGGTTTACCAAACTAGCCCTTCCCTGTCAATTATGTTTCTACCCCTACTCCCTCTTATGTGTGCTGTTCAAGTCAGAAGTGGAAACCGGTTTTTTTTTTTTTTTTTGAAACATGCTGTCAGGCATTACTTAAAGCTAAACCAACCAAGTTCCTATGAATGCTGTATGTCAACACTTTGACTAGTATTGATAGCTATTCAATCTTTTAACAGTTTAATATCGGATTAGCAAACCGTTAATCAACTTCCTAACACATTTCTTAAGCAGTTGAAGTTTAATATCACTGCAACCATGGAGAGGCTTTGAAGCTGTCAGAAATCATACTTACAATATCTGAAGTCTGTATTGACTGGCGAATGCAGTACAGCGATACTATAAAGGGATAATACTGGGAAATTGCCGTGTAGTTGCAGGGATATTCATGAGATCGTATTGAAATTAGGCTGCTGAGCGCATGCTTATCAAGTAATCGTTTCTTTCCTTGTCAACGCGTCATGCTGGTTTGATGTCAAATGAAAAAAAAAAAATGTTCCATGCTACTGATGAGAAGACTCTCCAGGCAAAGGGATCATACCTTGCTCATGAACTGTGTGTGAGAAGACAGGAAACGAATGCTTGCTGTAGCCATAGCCACCGAATTTTGTGGCAGAAAGTTAGCACTCGTTGCTTATGCTTGCCAACT
Source organism: Paspalum notatum (assembly GCA_022530915.1). Classification (NCBI taxonomy): domain Eukaryota; kingdom Viridiplantae; phylum Streptophyta; class Magnoliopsida; order Poales; family Poaceae; genus Paspalum; species Paspalum notatum. Next base: position 6,761,027 of record CM039684.1, read on the forward strand.
TTATTTTGCCCATGAAGAAAAAAAAAATTCAAAGGGTCTCTCTTTTCCCGAAACAACAACGTTTGTGTAAGGCGCAGTGATTAGATATCATGCTTATGATTGTCAAAATTCATTGTGCAATGCGTGCGCTTTGCAGAACCGAATTCAATGTTGATCAGGCTTCAGGCACGCTGTTTGAAGGCTGATTTTGCGGCGGAGAAACGGTGAATCAATTTCTTTTTGCTTTATCATAAATGGCTCGCAGTACAAGGGGGTTATAGCGTCGCCACGGACTCACGGGCATTGCACAATCAGAAGTACGTGCGCCGCCGAGGCCAAGGCCAAGAGCGCAGCACTGCACACCGTAGATCGCACGTCCCATACCCATACTACTGTTGGCAGCTGAGCTGAGTTCGCGTGGACAAGGGATGCCTGGAATTTCGACGGGACGACAGATTATCTGTAACGCGTAGTATATATATCAAATAAAACAACTTGTTTAATCACTACTCACTACTACTATCTCGGGTCGTTAAATTCGTAGCACCAGCGGTCTGCATTCCAGAGTTGTTAATGCTTGATAACGCTGTTTCTACGCGAGTAGTTGCTCAACGAACGGTGAAGTCATCAGTAGCACACCCATGTCAACCTCAACCAGACAACCAAGAAGCCCGCTCGCGGCCTGCCGGTGGAAGCCGAACCAAGCGCCGGAAAGAGGTCGGCCGCCGCGGCTGCACGTTCCCCTTTGCCAACCTCCGGCTCCAGGTCCAGCTCCACTCCACTCCACTCCACCACGGGGGCCCGTACCGTCCAGTCAGCACCCGAAACAGCGACGTGCTCCTTTGCTCCGCCGGCCGGCTCATAACTCCCGCTCCCTTTCGCGCCAACCGAACAACCCCCGGCCGCCGGACGGGACGGAGAGCTAGCGAAAGAAGACGCATGCCGGGGCCGGCCGGGGCTCTCATCATCAGCTCGCTGGCGCTCTCGCTCTCGCCCATTTGCTCGGCCCAACCAACACCAACCCGGCGCCAGCCAACGCATTTAACGCCTCCCAACCGCGACACCAGCGACCGAGCAGGCAACAGCCGCAGGAACAAGTGCAAGCTAACTCGAGGTTGCCCCTGCCCGCCGAGCGACGCGACGCGACGCGACGCCACCCCCACCGACGTCGCGCACCGGCAACGGCAGGCGGCTGGGCGCGCCGCGGCCACGCAACCGGCGAGCTGCCGCCTCGTCCAGTCGTCCTCCTCGGCTCCGCGCCTCCGCCCATGCGTTGCGACTTGCGATGGCCGCCCGCTAGCTCAGCCGCGCTGCCATTAATAACCGCGACCCCCAACCCCAACCGCACCACGCGGTTCGGTCGCCACCAGAACACAGCTGCATGCCCGACTCGACTCTCTTGCGCACCCACCCCGTGCGCCTGGCGTTCAGTGCCCGATCAATCCGGCCGGGCGATGGGCGATGGCCGAGCCCGGCACGCGACACGGCATGTCCGCGTGCCCGGCAGTGACGTGAGAGATCACCAGCCATGAATGCAGAGGAGCTCCAGATTGCCAGCCGCATTGCGTTTATAAACTAGGGATGCGGTGCCAAAAGGAGTGCTTGTACTTTTCTTGATACCACAGCCAATTTGGACACCGGATGAGGTTCAGGCCTTCAGGGGATGCCCGATGCCATGCCATTGCCATACAGTAAACACGTGCAAGCCACACATGTCCAAGTCAGCGTCAGCAATCATTTCTGCTTATTAACTGTCCCCTGAAAAATGGGATGCCCCGTCTTATGTACCTAACTTAATTAGGGCAAGTTTTTTCTGCTTATTATTTCGACATTTAGGGTCATGTTTTGACAGTATCATTCTGGGGCATAGGCCTGCATGCAGACCTGATTATCAGGATGCATGGAGGGAGAACATAGCTCTGACAAGCAGCAAGTTGGACTGCGTAATCAGCGTGTGCAAGTTCCAAGTGGCCCTAGTGAACGCATTTTTTATATGAAGCTTTTTTTTTCTTGTTACAAATGGATAGATCATGAGTTGTTCGTGTTGGCGCTTTTTAAACAGCACCTAATTAAGCAAGCGCCAGCACCTAGGAAGCACCACCAATCAACGCGATGTCCCATACATCACCAGCTCCATGACGTACGAGCATGTAATCTCGATGATATATAGTCCGATCAAGCAATTAATGGACATGAAATTAACAAGCAGAGACGATTGGCTCCAGTAACTATCAGGAGAATGCTTGTATCCCTTTCACCGGTTACAACAAGGATTACAAATTTAATTTACAAAGTGCTCGATTGATCGATTCCTTCCCATGAAAGCTCGAATAATCACCCAATGCAAGCCCCTGCTGGCAAATTAAGAAGAACAGAAGACCACGTTAACATCCAAGAGCAACTAATTTAATCCGTTCCTTGATCGTGTGACACATCCAGCAATAACCAAAGTACTACTATGGTTTTTGTTTCCTTCCTACTAAGTACCCTTTTAATAATAATTAATAGCGAGGAAGAAGAAAAAAAAAAGAAAAGAGGAGAAGAAGAAGAAGAAGAAGGCACAAAAAAACAGCACAAAGCAGCTCCAAATGTTTAAGGGAACGAAATGCTTCGCGGGACGTACAGGTACAGTATATATGGCGGCGGACCGGCGGTCGTCGTCACGGACGTACGGTCACAGGCTCATCACAGCTTGACGACGTCCGGGATTTCGACGGGGTAGCGGTGGATGCAGTCGTCCCATGGCCCTTTGGTGGGCGTCTTGACGGTGCGGAGGCACTTCCAGACGGCGCTGTTGCACTTGAATCCGCTGCCGAATCCGATCTGCCAGACGCGGTCGCCGCGGCGCATGCGGCCCTTGGCCTCGATGTAGGCGAGCTCGTACCAGAGGGAGCTGCTGGAGGTGTTGCCGAATCGGTGCAGCGTCATGCGTGACGCCTCCACGTGTCGCGCCGACAGCTGCAGGTTCTTCTGCAGCTCGTCGATGACGGCGCGGCCGCCGGCGTGGATGCAGAAGTGCTCGAAGGCGAGCTTGAAGTCGGGGATGTAGGGCTTCCAGGTCTTGTTGATAAGCTTGCGCCCCACGAGGCGGAAGAAGAAGAGCAGCTGCTCCGACATGGGCAGCACCAGCGGGCCGATGGTGGTGATGTTGGACTTGAGCGCGTCGCCGGCGATGGCCATCAGCTCCTTGGACAGCGAGATGCCGGAGAACCCTTGCTCGTCCTCCTCCTGGTACACGCACCGGTACGCGCGGTCGTCCGCGCCCTTGTGCGTGCGCACCACGTGCACCAGCCGGTACTTGGCGCGCCGGGCCTCGCGCCGCCGGTTGGACAGCAGGATCGCCGCGGCGCCCATCCGGAAGAGGCAGTTGGGGAGGAGCATGTCGCGGCGGGAGCCCTGGTAGAAGTTGGGGGTGATGATCTCGGTGGACACCACCAGCGCGTTGGAGTTGGGGTGCACCTACGTACCGACCATGAATTGGTATGCATGATTCGATTAGATTAGATTAGATTAGTCAGACAGATTAATCTCTTTTTGATGATAAATAAATGTACTAAGAGATTAATTACCTGCAGCATGTCTCTGGCGAGGTCGATGGAGATGAGCCCCGCGCTGCATCCCATCCCCGAGAGGTTGAAGCTCCGGATGTTGCTCCTCAGCTTGTACTTGTTGATGATCATGGCCGACAGCGACGGCGTCGGCGAGAAGAGGCTGCAGTTGACGACGAGTATGTCGATGTCCTTGGGCTTGAGCCCCGTCCGGCGCACCAGGTCGTCGATGGCCGAGAAGATGACGAGCTGCGCCTCGGCCCGCGACGCCTCCATGCTCGGGTTGGGCGGGATGTAGTGGTTGGCCGGCGGGAGGCACGTGTCCTCGCCCAGCCCCGAGCGCTCCAGGATCCTGGTCTGGAAGCGCACGCTCTTGTCGTCGTCGGTGATGAGGCGCGTGTGCTCCATGAAGGTGGAGAAGGGCACCCGGCAGCTGGCGGGCGGCTTGTAGCAGGCGTAGTCGACGAGGTACACGGGCCTGGGGCGAGACATCACGTAGACGGTGCCGACGAAGACGACGAGGAAGGCGGAGACGAGGATGTGCACCAGGTCCAGCTCCAGCGACCGCCACAGCGACAGAAGCTCGCCGGGGCCCATGCGCGCCAGCTCCAGCGCAGTGGCCGCCATCACCGGCACCAGCAGCAGCGTCAGGAAGTGGTTCACCAGGTACTGGTACCCCAGCTTCACGTACTTGAGGTTCACCGAACCCGAGAACACGCCGCTCGGCATCGTGGTCGTGGCGGCGGTACGGTGCAGCTAGCTCTCGATCGCCTCTCGTGCCTCCGCGGCGCTCTCCCGCCGCACGCAGCTTGCGATTCGCGGGGGCGCCGCAACCGCGTGCCGTGCGTTGCCCTGCCTGCGCACAGTAAGTACGTGGAGTGGTGGAACAAGAGAGAGCCTGGTTGTGCCCGGGGCGCCTGCTCGCGTCGCGGTGTCGTTTGCGGACGATGCGGTGGGGTCTTAATATAGTGGTGGGGAGAGACGGGACGGGACGGGACGGGACGCGAGCGCGCGAGGAGAGGAGCGGCCGTAATTAAACCCGGGGCAGATGGTAGTTTAAATGAGAGCCCGGCTACCGCCACCAACCGCAACCGGAAGGAAAGGGGGTTGGGTTAGCCACTGGAGCCACACGGGCCCGGCTTGCCTCTGCTCCGGCGATCGCTCGCTCGGCTGCAGCCCAGGCCGCTGGACGGACGGCGTGGACGCACGCGCGCCCGGTGTTTTCTGCTCGCGCCGCTGGCTGGGTCTGGGTCTGTCTGGCCGGCGTTGGTGGCCGGTGAGCAATCTCGGGAAAAAAACAGCGACCACGGTCCTGTCCTGAGGGGGTGCTGACTGACCGGTGACCGCGTGACGAACAGTGGCCCGCCCACGGGAGGATCAGATTCTTCCTTCCGCCGCGCACAAAACGTAGTAGGATTGTATGATCAGAAATGGTACAATACGTGGTAGTGGTACGGTTTCTTCTCGGCTTGCTTTGCCTAGCGCAGCTTGCATTGGACCGGCAGTTAATGGCGATATCGACGGGCCGTTTGCCAACAGCCAACGAAGACAGGCAGGCAGGCAGGCAGGCAGGCAGGCACCCAGCGTTGAGGTTTGGTTTGTGGGTTGTGTCCTTCGAAATGGAAGCGGAAGGCGTCAAAACTGAAAGGTCCGGGAAAACCGTCGAATTTCAGTAGACTGCAGTCCCATTATAGTATGTTTCATGACATTGCCGATGCTTGTGTGAGAGTTGAGATCCAGAGACCAGCGGAGGCCCAGCGATTCTGTGAACAAGGGCACGGGAGGAGCGAGGGAAACATGATACAAGTAACCGTTGCATCTGAAACATGATAGAAGGGGAAATCCGTTCGAAAAAGATGGGGCATAAATAAGAGGAAATTGCTCTTACTTTTCTTTTCTTTTTCTTTTTAAAAAAAGAAGAGGCATCCTTCTAGAGAGATCCGAGCACAGAGCATTGAAGGAACTGGCAGGACTCCTGCTCTCTGTGTCTTTTTACATGCAGCATATATATGACTGACGGTAACTTTATTGTGCATGTATGTTAACGGTTGGCCTGATTTGGCAATGTACCTTGCTTGTCCGATCACCGGGTCAGAGCTCTGCATGCAATGACAACGGCTTCAGGACTGCCACATGTGCATATTAATCCTTGCTGGTACCTTCTGCTTGCACAATTAAAGCCCTGCAGGATTATGAAGGTACTGCCAGTATATCATCTAGGTCCAGATGAATGCTCCCGCCCAAATTCATTTTATTTTCTCTCTCGCATAATGCACTGGAAAGCACCCCTAACAGATCGATTGTGCCTTAAGTTTCTCCCTAATAACTCGTTTGGAGAGATTAGTGGATTGGGGAATCATGAGATGGCGCCGCTCACCTGCTCTGTTCTGAAAGCCAAAAAAGTCCATTATCTGGATGGTTTCTGGAAGCACCTTCTACAGTCTCTCTCCAAGAGCATCAGCATGGAATTATAGATGCGTCACTGCACGCAGCACTCGCATGTGTCGGGTCGGCATCACAATGCACCTGCAAAACCTTGAATGCTTCACTCTCCGGGGATCCGGTCCACTGCAGCACACGGCGCATTGCAATTTGCATGCTCTGTTTGGAAGAAACCTTTAGCACAACTGGTAAGCTGGTCCTCTGCTGGGCCAATCATCTTTTGATGGATACAAAGTACAAATGCTTTCAGATGTGGAAATGCAACCCTGATATAGCAACCCTTTTCCTTGTACTAACTATGCAAAAACGCAGTGGTTCAGACTTGAGAGAGCTAAACGCAAGTACTTACGTCGCATCTTGACAAAAAGGGGGCTTCTGTGCAATAATCTAAGCCAAATTCAAAGCTTTTTGGAAGTGCAGGTGCTGAACAAGGATAGAGGAATCGCACAGCTGTTCATCTACCCTATCTCCCAGTTTCCCGGAGAGCAGATAAAATAGCAGTGTGGTCCGGTCCAGTGCGAGCATTGACGTAGCATTCTGCAATTGGCCGATCAAAAGCTCAGCGGGACCAGAAAAAAGGTTGTCCCCGCTTGCTGCTGTCTCCAAACGCACTGTAACAATTGAATATTTACACCTTTTTCAGAACACCCATTTGAATATTATTTACACCTTTTCCAGAACAGCAATTGAATATTTACCAGCTGCGTCGACACTATCAGTATGCAATGGTTTTGGACTTCAGATTTTCAGAGTAGACGAGCCCCCAAAACTGGTAGTGTCGTTCACAGCTCAGGCATGATTGGCCAAAGAACAGTACAATATCCCAGCCTAATCCTAATACCTTGGTTTAAACTTTGGCCAAATAAACAGCACCGCCAGCTTGGATGCATGGGCCGTCTCTGATTTGGGGATCGGGATTCGGGAGACGTCCTGCGCCAAGCTATGCTCTGAATTGAACGTACGCGTTGTCCCTGTCCGTGTGGTGTGTACACCATTGCTGGGCAGTCATCGTCAGAGCTAATGAAGGCAGCTGTACGCCTGTACCCACACCGCGCCATTTATGCGCCCAGCAGAAGCTGCAGGTGCTATCCTGTTTGATTGACGTCTCTAGCTACTCGCCGCCCTCAAATATGTACCTGGACCAGCACACCTGTTTTTTTATTGTTTCTCTTCTCAAATATGTACACCTGCTGCAATAGTGAGCAGAATTATTATCGTCGTCGTTGTTGTTTGACTTTTCAGTAGCTCTCAGCATATTAATGGTAACTGCTTATCTGAACCGATTTTGCAACCGTGAACAGAATTATTATTATTATTATTATTATTATTACTACTACTACGGAGTACATCTCTGGCTACTCGCCACCCTCAAATATACATATATGGTATATATCAGGACCAGCTCACCTGTTTTTTTGTTTTTGCATCTCAAATATGTACACATGCTGCCACAGTGCGCAAAATTATTATTATTATTATTAGTAGTAGTAGTAGTAGTAGTACCCTACACTTCAGCAGATCTCAGCATATTAATGGTAACTGCTTATCTGAACCGATTTTGATACTATGATTGACTTGACTGTATCCGTTACCTGCAAGAAAATGACTGCACATACCGCCTACCTCATGCCCCATCTTCCCCTGCAAATTGGTCATGAATTGCAAACGGGACATAACCATGAAAGGCCCATACATCTGTTACAGATCAAACATACATTTGGTTGGGTGTTCCTGTTAAGTATGCACGTCCTATATATGCACTGTTCTAATGTTGCATGAAATGTCGATATAACATCGGCATCCAACTCAAGCCATTTTTATTGATTACTATATGGTAACGTCTTATCAAAGCTGTCTAATTTGCAACCTAAAAATACAAAACCAAACAGTAACAGACTCCTCAAACTATCCAAAACCGGGCAAAATAACCATCGAGCGGTTTTGAGGGTCAATTTTCTCTGATGTGTGGCGTAGTAAGTGCCACATGTCAGCGCTAACATGGCATTGTGGGTCTCCTCTCCTATTTCAGCGTTTTAGAGTGTTTTAGGGTAGTTTTTGCCGGAAAGAGGAGAGAAAGAGGGAAGAGATAAGAAAGAGAGCAAGGGAGCTGAGGTCCACCTGTCAGTGTTGACATATGGGACCGCATCACCACGTCAATGTTGCTTAGGGTGGTATTTTGTTTGGTTTGGAATAGTTTGAGGTGTCCGTTGTTCAGTTTTGTAGTTCTAGGTTGCAAACTATAGAACCATGATAAATACATTGTAAAATGTACTTTACCCTATGTACATTTCTAAAATAACAATATGAACTTTCCTAGAATAAACAATATCTATGTTATCCGATGATTCTCATTACAGATATATTTTCATATATAGTTAATATTATGTGTTGAGTTTATTTATCTTAATGTTCAGGACCGCTCATTGCAGTACAGTACACGTACAAGCCAGTGGCCTTCGTACTACCAGCAATACGGCGAAGTGGCTAGCTCTCTGACCAACTTTTAATTGCCTGACAACACCAACAAATTAAAGTGACGCAGCAGCTATATTGAGAGCTCGATCGCCCTCGTTCCCATCTCCAGCCTGCTTGTCGTGGAGAAAAATGAGACGCGCGCGCGGCTTCTAGAAACGGATCGAAAGGAAACAAAATGGACTTGCTTGCGGTCAACTAATAAGTTGCCCCCTCACGCGTGGTGTGGAGATTGACAGGCAAGGAGTGAATTCATTGTAGGAGTATGTGCACCACTCCTACATACAGGTCAAAGCTAATTTGCTTCACCCCATCACTAAACACTAATGGCTCAACACGAGCTCAACTGTCCGCTCTCTCGCAGCATTATATCCACAGTTTTCGTTTCATACGACTGCTCACGGCGTGGCGTGGACGTGCGTGGCTCGGTCGTCAGATTCCGTGCTCATTCCCAAAACTCTTTCTGCCCTCTCGGCTCTCAGCTCGCAGGAGTAGTACTGTACAAAGGAAGGCACGCGGCAGGAGCAGCCAATAAATCATCTGCATGCCGGCGAATCCTGCTGTTGCAAACTTGCTGCATTGCGCATGGACTGAACTGAGACGACTTGGTCCGTGTATGGTTGGGCGTTGGTGAGTTTGGTCGACGGTGTGGTGACCCGATCGATAGATCGATCGATCTGGACGAAAATAGCTACAACACTACGACGTACGGCGCCTAGATTCTTCGCACTTCAGAATTAGGTCGGTGTGACGGCAGCAGCAGCAAGTTGCTCCGGGATATATAATATAACTAATTAAGTAGGTCTTCTTCTCGTCCTGTGGTAAGTAGCCCTCATCCAGCCCAATGCAATGGCGTAAACTCGGAGAGATTCTTCGCTGACCGCCGTCCTGACGTCGATCGATGCAGTCATGAGTTGACTTTGCGTGTTCTAGCCTTCTAGCGCGTTTTGTTTCAGGAAATTATGCGTTTGGTTGGCGGATGGGTAGATCAGTGCGCAGCTAGAGGCGGAGCTAGCTAACATATACTCCTATCAAAAAATTGATACCTTAAAATCATGGTAACTAGCGACTTGGCCCGCGCAAATTGCGCGGGAGCTAGTTTTTGTTTTCTTTTTTGAAGTTTTAGTTTTACCAGAAATTAATCTTTTGGCAACTATTTCTATTTATAATATTTTATTGGTCCTAAAAAATAGTACATCCGTTTTCTCTAAATCCTTTTCTATTATTGAACAACTTACGAAGATATATATTAGGCCTACCTAAACATTTAAATTGTTTAGATGTTCATAAAATCCCATGGTTTAATAGGGTTTTTCTTTTACAATTATGGTGTATATCTTTATCTCTCTTTTTTGCATCATTTCGCTTTTTTGTCACCTTCGCTCAGCCTAGCCCTATACTATTTTTAAATATATAATGGGCCTGCTCGGTTGGAGGGCGCCGCCGCCGCCGCCTTTCCTAGCTTTCTACAGTGCCATGGCAGGTGGCAGGCCCTTGCAGCTGCAGCCGTTGGCAGCCACTGCCCGCCGGCCGAAGAGGCCCAATGATAATGACATATTATTAAAATATGATTACCATTTATATATAAAAAATTAATATATAATACATTTATTAATACTTTTGTAAAAATTGGTGTGAAAATATTTTTAATGGATATATTTATTGTAATATCATACATTCTAAGTTGATTTATAACTAATGTTTTGTGTTTTATATGTTTAGATTTTATAGCTAGATTTATTAATTTCTATTGTTTGACATCATATTAAATTTTAGTTGCATTTACTTTTTAAATAATATTTATGTATATGTTTAAATTTTATGGTTCTATTTTATATCACATTTCTTAAATGTTTTAAACTCATTTCAAATTGTATTTATATGTGAATATTTTGATTTTCCTTCCACATCTTTTCCTTTCAAAACTTCACATTATAGGTGCGAAGCTCACCACTTTATTGAGCGCGAGAACCCAAACCCCATTAAAAAGTGAGAATTTACGTAGTAAGTTAAGGAATTAAATAAGTAGACCGGTTCTACCATAATTGATACATGAAAGAAAACGTGCCATGTTGAATGATCTTTCTTTTGTGTCGTGACACATTCTGAATGTTGTGACAGCATTTTAGGTATTGAATTGGATGTTAATTTATGTTTAAAAAATATTTGAAAAGTAACCTATGTTGTATTCGGACAACACATCTACGCATTTACATATAGATGTATCTATATTATTAAACTAATCCAAGTAACACCATCGAATCTGGATTAGTCTTTTCTACACTCCTGCATATAAATCTTGGTTACTATTTTTTTTTACCTCAATTATTATAGCGGTCGTGGAATAGATAGATGGACTTCATGACAGATTTGATATGTTGCACCGAGCACCTTTTATATGTTAGCTTGTTGGGGTAAGAGTTGGAATCCTACTACTAATCAACATACATGAGAGTTAGATTTGGTTTGTTGTACTGCACACCTTTTTACCGTTAATGCACTTGATTTGAAGTTAAGAGTCCTACTACTAATCAACGTCATGTATATCTTTTTCTTTTTTGTTTGTATTTTATATATGAATTAACGTGGGCCGTTAGATCTTCATAAAATCCGACGGTGGAGAGCTTTTCTTTTTTCCGATTAACGTGGTAATTTCTAAGCCCTCTCGGCGAACGTGGTGGTTTCTTTTAACACTCCTTTATTAATATAATAGATAGATACTATCTAGCATCCATTAATAGTGGGGAGTTTTGTTTCAGGAAATGTTACTCTCTCCGTCCCAACTGGATTCATCTATTTCTCTATATGTATATGTATTCAATATGTGTAGTTCATCAACATTAATATAAATATATAGATAGATAAAGAGAGAGTTGGAACCCCTTACAATTTTATTGGAAATCTATAAAAGTTTGTATTTGATGCGGTAAGCTTCACTTTCATGTTGATGTTTCTCGTGGTCGCAGTGTGCCTCTCGCCTTTCCACCTTGATTGGCTCGGCTACACAAAATAGCCAGGCCATTTACCAATCAGGATTCAGAGGCTTTACATGAAACCGTAATATATAGACCCATCTATAAACTTGTACTGCTCTCCTCCACTCCTTAACTGATATGCTATAGCGGAGATAGCTCATGATTCCTTTTTTTGTGTTTTATTGTGGTTACTTGGTACTATCTATTTTTAAACTATTGGATCTTGCTCGATAAATGGTTTTTATTGATTTCCTTTTATGGTGGTTCCTTGTACTCCCTCTCCGTCCCACATAAGTGTTATTTTAAGATTTTTTTAAGACAGGTCAAAGAGAGTGGAATATGACGCATGTGTCCTTAGTTAACAGATTAATCTCTCTCTTTTGTGGTGTCTACATGCATGCATCTAGATTAATATTTTTTGAAATGCAACAAATCTTGTGACAAATTTTGAATTCTAAAACATCACTTATTGCGGAACGGAGAAAGTACTGTCTATTTTTAAACTATTGGATCTCGTTCGATAAATGGTTCTTATTTTTTCCAACCACCGTAAAAATTGTATTAAAAAAGTTATATACAACCAAGAAAATCTTGCTTCAAAAATAAATAAATTCAAGTAAGGGTCTGTTTGAATATATTGGGCCTGTTCGGTGCGCTGGCTTTGGCTGTCTATTGCTGCGCTCAACCTAAAGCGGCAGTAGGACAGTAAGCCATACACTCTTGAAACACTGTAGCTACAGTAAAACGAGCAGCCACAGCCCGCCGTCTGCAGCGAAACGAGCAGGCCCATTAGACTTAAAAGTTTAGCCGTAGTTAAGGTTTAGTTTTGAATAGTATAGGGTAATAGTTACTTGACCCATTAACTACGTTAGAAATTGACATTACACACTTTATCTCACTTTTTTGGAGTAATGGACTAATGGTTAGCTAAAGTTTAGCTCGTTCATTAGCTGTCCTGTTTGGATGCAAATGGACTAAAATTTTAGTGGCTAAACTTTAGTCTTTTGTATTCAAACACGCTCTAAAATAGTTTGATTTGCACTGATGGGGCTTAACAAAGCTAGAGAAACATATGTGTACTCATATTTATTGTCTAGATTCACATTTAATTTTATTTTCTACATTCATTTAGACACGTGACATAATGGCATGCACGCCAGATGCTCATGTACAGACTTGGGGGCTGATCCATCATGAGACCCTTTCTGACTTCACACGTAAACATGGCATGCCATATGGGAGTCAGGACTAGCGATGAAATTGAGATCGAGGAAAAAAGTTAGGGTCAGACCGATTGAACTAGCCTAAACATTATTGTTATACATTTAGTTACAAGCAATAGCACTTCGGTAATAAGACATTTGCAGTGACTTTCTTTACTGAAAAATCTATGTGACTTTGTCAGTTTTAATTTAGATTTGTAGATTTGGTCTTTTGAGGTGCTCATAAATCTATGTGACAAGTAGAGTTCTATATACGTCAAGGGTGGTACGAAGAGTAGGTATTATTTCCTTTTGTCAAGATTATTTCTATACATACGTTATCTACTCCGTATAATTATATTGCAGTCCGTACATGCGAGGAAAACGATGCCGGCCTTCTGATGACCCTGCAGATATCAATTGCTTCCGCTAGCAGAGCACGAGCTGCACTGCATGCATCAGCTAGGCGCAGCTAAAGCCATAGTATTATATATACTCCATATGAAGTATACAAACACTAATCAGATCGTGAAATCCAGTGTATCTCAGCTCGGCCCCTAGCTCGCGGTCGTTGGGATTAACTACCCAGTCCGATCTCGAGCTCATCTCAACACAGTGGCGTCCCTTTCGAACAGCAATCTTGGAGGCCGTTGCCTCGCGCGCGCGGTTAGATCACCCAACCGATCAACCAACCGTTTCCTAATCCGTCCTTATTACTACGATGATTTCAGTAATTGTCGTGTGCAGGTGAGCGGATCTAGACCGACCGATAGGGGTCCAGTACGGCGCACGCGCGCGAAGCAATCAGGCCGGCCGGTGATGACCTCCGCCACATTTTATACGCGCGCCCCCCGGCCGCCGTAAGTGCGTACGCCAGGGAGACGACGATGCCTCGAAGCAAATTATAGTAGGAGCAGCAGAAACGTCGACAATTGACGTCGGAAAGGGCTTCAGAGCTGACATAATGTTCAACTTATTTGCTCTCTTCGATCCATTTCTTTTCTTGACATTATATGGTTATATGATCTTGTTGTTGAGCAAATATTGTAGTAGCATATGTAAGAGAAATTAGATCGAAGTCTAATTCCAAAGGCCAAATATACCAAGTCAAACCACACGCCTGAATTATATATTTTGCAATGCTGAAGTAGGAGTATCAACTATATATCAATCGAGTCATCTCGTAGCCCCGCTCATTCATTATTGTTATCCAGAGTTGACGCCCTTATTCTGAATGTGTGGCCACAAATATATGGCTACATATCACATAGGAGTTCACAAAGCTCAACTGAATCGAATTCCACCTGCGTTAGCTCCAAAAGAAAAAAAAAACAAAGGCGATATCGTTCAGACCAAAATTATTGGATCGGAAGTGCCTGGTCGATCGATGCTGATTTGGAGAGAATACCACTCTCTCCTCTCACGCTGAAAGTGGAGATAGAACAGCATGCTGTTATGATTAAGCACCTGCAGTCCTGCAGATTCAATCCACCTTTTCCGACAGACTTTTTCAGGCACGCACAGTGCAGGACCTAAATTAAAGCTGCCTGCCGCGGTACATTTCTGACGTGTGTGAACAAATGAGCGAGGTGCCGAGGTGTGTTACCAACTGATCATAGACAGCAAGGACGATCGCATTTGCTCGCCGCGGGAGAGCGCGCGCATTGTATTATTTGACGGGCAATTATCGACGAGTCTAATCGTCCCGACGGGTCTGGTTCCATCAGAGTCACATTGAACACGCGGCCGCTGAAGCTCTGCCCGCGAAACCAACGAGGCCAACGAATGCGCAAGCCTGAAACGACTCCTCATCCTCCACCTATAACCACTGTGTATGCGTGGAGTGTCGCTGTTGTGCTTCGCTTCGTCCACGGTACTGTTAGTTGGGTGTTAGTGTTATTATTAGGGCCTCTTCACTGCGATGCGAGACGCACTCACACTCACACAGTCACAGCCTCGGCACCATCATCACGCGCGTGGTGCCGTGCAGCCGTGCGGTACTCTTGCTGCCAGAGTCAACAGGAAAGCTGCGCTTGGGTAGCTCATGGTCATGGCTGTACGCCCGGCCGTCGGACGGCGGCTCAAGAAACCAAACTCTGACTCGAGTTCCTGGCCGGAGCGCCGGCCATAACAGCTTGGTCCGGTAGACTGTAGTCTTTGCCGTTTCGCTGTTAGAGTCGCGACGTCAGGGACTGCGGACCGTCGTCGTCTTCTCTGCCGCGCCGTTCGCCGCTGCCGATTTTCGCCGCCGGTCCGTGTTCGCGGCCGCCGCCGGCCAGGCCAAGCCAACGGGAAAAAGTGCCCCCAACAGACGGCCGCTGGCGCCTGGCGGTGCAACGAATCCATGGCGTTGGGTGGGTGAGAAACGTCGGCGTTTTCGATCGCATCCTTGTGTGCAGACCGTTGGGATACAGGGATACGAATGGGATAGGGTCAGCGACGACGAGCTTTTGGTGTCGGCGTCCCGCACGCGGCACGCGAGAATTCTGTTAAGCTTTTTTAATTTTTGGGGGGTTTTGACAGAAGGAATTCTCTTATCTTATCCTGACGCTTAGCGTGTTTTTTTTTTTTTTTTTTTTTGAGCCGCGGGAGATGTATCGAGGCCTGGTGAGCCCAATGGGTCGGACCTACGTCTGGGCTCAAATATGGCACCGAAATAAGTGGCATCCCACTACTACCGGCCCAAAAAGAAACCTGATCGGTTGTGGCCTTGTGGGCCGTTAAGAAAGGGGCTACAGCACGTGGGCAGGAAACATTAACAGAGTTCCTAAAAAAACGGAATTTCTATACGTCATCCGGCTGATTTTTTGTTACTTTCTCATTCAGATTTTAGTTGTCCAGATTGTTCCGTGATTTGTGCTAGGATTGACTGTATGTTCTGCTTTGTTTTGCCCCATCACGGAGTACGTATTAGACTTGATCATGAAGTGTTTTGTTTTTTTTTTCATTTATTGGCCCATCGCTAGCACTAGGTCCCGGCCACCATCTGCCCCCTATCACACGGCGAACCCCACCATTGAATCTGCCATAGTGCCTGTGTTATCCTCGTCGTCCATGGCAACCTAATTTTCCCCACGCTCCCTCTACCCTAGGCGGTGCTCAAGCTCAACTTGGATGGGCGTTTGGATGCCCAACGCTTTGAGACTATATAGGGCTAGCACATTGGCATGGCTTGTCGCTTGGAGAAGAGGCGAATAGCGAAGGCTTGGCCCGAGGGCCGACCAATGTGGTTTTAGCTAGGCACAATAGCCGTGATAATCAGCGGCGTGACAAGCTCGTGGTTTCCAACAATGATACATGATGGTGGGACAATGCCGACATTAGAGCATAAGTGGCCTATGGCCTTGGTATTTAAAAGCGTAAGGGTTGTGTGAGGAATCCTATAGCAGTATAGCGGCTAAGCGTGCTGTTAAACAGGCGGTAATGGATGATGAGGAAGAGAGTGGGCACGAGTTTGATGCTCACAGAGTTAGGAAAAAAGGTGTCTTATATGTAGGGCTCAAAGCCACATGTCACATGGCAGGTGGGGCCCTGTGCCATAGAAAATGTGCTATGAAGACGTATGAAAAAAAGAAAAGAAAACAAATTGTTATTGGAGTTGGGAGGAGGACGGGTATCCGATTTTCTATACGAGGAAGGAAAAACCAAACTGGTAATAGTAGAAGTTTTTTTTTTTTTGTGTGAGAGAAGAAAAAACGAATAACTACGGTATTAGTGGAAAGGGTTGAAATGAGTTCTCACTCCAGGACCTTGTTGGTCCTAAGTCAAAAAGGGGACGGGTCCCGGCTGGCTCGTTAGTTCAGATTCTGGGGGCAAGTTCATTCAGTTGAATGTTACCCAAATCGTGGTGTGGAACGAACCGATGATTGCCGAGGGCTCTGCATTCTTTCGGTAGTTGGTTGGTTGGTTGGTTGCCTTGCACCCCGGCCGGCCCGCACGATTCTTGAAGTCTCGTTCTTGGTCCAACGCGTCACGTCCAAAAGGGACATTCTTCTTGGCAAGATTGGCCCGGCGGCACTTGCTGCAAAAAACCGTCAAACTTTTGGTTGGCTGCTCAATTCCCTGCTGCACCCGTCTGTTTCCTGACCCGAAAACTCATAGATATCCATAATCAGATCGCACCAGGAAGAAGATTGTATAAATAAAAGGGCAGATTTGATGGCCCTTTAATCGCGCATCATCTTCTGGCTGCGCTGCGCCGGTTCAAATTCAGATTTCAGAGTTGAAGCAAAGAATCCATCCTGGTCCCGGACCGCCTGACGCTGCTGGGCTGATCACGCCTACCCCAGGAACCAGTCCACGTTCGTCCGTGCGTGCATCCTCTCGCCGGTGCTTTGCTTTTGCGTGCTGCCAAATTTAGTCGCCCTTCACCAACCCTTTGCCATCTCATCCTCGTCTCGCCACCACTGCACGTATTTATGCCCCGACCGCTCCTCCTCAACTGATCACGTAGCACAGCGGGCCTCCCTCCATTGCTCGGCGTCCCGGCATCCCATCCCGGCTCCCGTTGGTGGTGTGGCGGCGCGCGAACCGGCCGGCGGAGATGGGGGTGGTGGAGGAGCTCGTGGGCAAGGCGGGCGGGTGCGCCGTCATCGACGGCGGCTTCGCCACGCAGCTGGAGGCGCTCGGCGCCGACATCAACGACCCGCTCTGGAGCGCCGCCTGCCTCATCACCAGGCCGCACCTCATCAAGGAGGTAACGTACAGCTAGCCCTGCCAAAACTCCCCAGCCGACGTGCCGGCCTCCTCGTCCTTCATTGGGGATGGGACCAACCGGCCAAAGCATCATCCCGCCGGCCGGCCGTCGGCGCCGTGGATTGTTTACAGCGCAGAGCGCGCACACACTTGCCGAGTTGCGATACACACGAAGGTCGTCACAGCTAGCACAACGCGAGCGCCCACAACAGATGCCATCTGGGGTTTGGTGTTTTTCTGTTCTGTTCAGCGCCAGGAATAAACTATGGCTTAAATTATTTTAGGGGTGTTGCTGATTGTCAATCTAGCTGTCCTCGTAAATAAAATATCTTCTGCGAGATGCCGTTTTTTATTCTAAAGTACTACAGTAGATCTACTCCATGTCCTACAGTACTAGTATCATTTATACATAAAGAAACGTACTAGTTGCTCTATGAGCCTGAGTAGGGCCCTGTTTAGTACTCCAATTTCCTCCCAAAATTCACTATGCAAAAAGAAGATTCCTCGTCACATCAAAATACCGGCACATGTATGAAATACTAAATGTAGATGAAATAAAAAAATAATTGCACAGTTTAGATGTACTTTGCGAGACGAATCTTTTGAGTCTAGTTAGGCCATAGTAGGACAATATTTACCACAAACAAACGAAAAGTGCTACAGTGGTTCTACGGTATTTTTTAGTTCGGAACAGTGTTTTTTTCAACCATCTAAACACACCCTAGGTCAAATGAACCGAGCCAAAGGTAGGAATTGAAACTTTCTGGCTCAAAGTCTTGGGGGGGTTGGTAAGTCAGATACTCAGATGGTGGCGACTGGTGACCCGTACAAGAACAAATCCTTTTCTTTTCTCTCTTCTTCTTTGAAAAGATATAACCTGATGTCCTGATTCCCTTTGTCTTCACATGTGAGCATGCGGCCAACTGGCCATTGTTTACAATCTGTCATGTGTCATCAGGAATTCAGAATGGCTTTCTGTGCGCATGGCATGGATTATCCGATGCAATGCAGGGCCAACTTTTGAAACGCGGGTGCCCATACCACCGACCAGTGCATCTAGCTAGGACCACCTGGCTTGGGAGCTCGGATACGAACAAGAACAGTGCAAGGACTTGTAACCTTTTTTCTATTATCTCCATGTTGACACCCTGCTATTTTTTACCTGTCCAGGTTCACATGCAGTATCTTGAAGCAGGTGCCGACGTCATCATTTCATCATCCTACCAGGTACTACTACGGAGTACCAGTGACTTTCATCTTCGGCTGTGTGTTTATATCCAAAAAGTGGAGGCGAAAAGCAGACGAAATCTGCCAAAATTTGGTCAAAAACATCACATCCGACACTGTAGCACTTTTCGTTTGTTGTGGTAAATATTGTCCTACCATGGCCTAACTAGGCTCAAAAGATTCGTCTCGCAAAGTGCATCTAAACTGTACAATTATTTTTTGATTTCATCTACGTTTATTACTCCATGCATGTGCCGGCATTTTTGATGTGATGGGGAATTTTCTTTTTGCATAGTAGAATTTGGGGGAAAGTTTGAATCTAAACAGTCTTCAATGGAGATTCAGATTCTGCAGTTCGTAGTTGGTTCATGTTTGATCTCAATGGAGATTCAGATGTTACCTATTGTCCTTACAAAAAGATGCATGTTTCCCTCTATATTTGGATGGATGTTAACGAATCAAGGCGTGTATATGGAATAACGTATAGATCTATTTGAAATCCAAAACCACTCGGAATTTGGAATGGAGTACTTATTGTAAACACTTTATCTTTTCCTGCAGGCAACAATCCCGGGGTTCTTGGCTAGAGGAATGTCTGTTGATGAGGCAGAAGCTTTACTGCGAACAAGTGTAAAGCTGGCCTTGGAAGCTCGAGATGAATTCTGGAAGTCGGCATTGAGGAAGTCCAAGCCTATCTACAACCATGCTCTGGTCGCTGCGTCCATTGGAAGCTACGGAGCCTATCTTGCTGATGGATCAGAGTACAGGTAGCACGATCATATACGAACAATGAAGCAGAATTAGATTCAAGCCGATTTTTATATGATAATAGTTATCTGTATGCCTGTAAACACTTGCACATTTTGGTTATTGCAGTGGATCATACGGAGATGATGTCACGGCTGAAAACTTGAAGGACTTCCACAGGCGCCGGCTGCAGGTCCTTGCGAGTGCAGGTCCTGACCTGATTGCGTTCGAGGCAATTCCCAACAAACTGGAGGCACAGGTCAGTTCCGAATGAAAACTATATGTCGAATGAATGTTTACTTGGGAATTTAAGAAACACGGGCTGAGTTGAGCTCGAACATGTTCTGTGCTCAAACTGAACCCTTTAGCTTCCAGGCATTGGTTGAGCTTCTGGACGAGGAGAACATCCAGGTCCCTTCTTGGATCTGCTTCAGCTCCGTGGACGGCAAGCACCTGTGCTCTGGCGACAGTTTCGCAGACTGCCTTCGGATCCTGAACGCTAGTGAGAAGGTGGCCGTTGTAGGAGTGAACTGCACACCGCCTAAGTTCATTGAGGACATGATTTTGGAGTTCAGGAAGGTTTGTAATCACCTCTTTGTCCACCCCATTTTATTTGATGCCGGTTCTTTAGTTGTCTGAACATGCAGCGTTCTGCCTCCGTTTCCAACAGCAAACGAAGAAGGCCATCGCCGTGTACCCGAACAGCGGCGAGGTCTGGGACGGGAGAGCAAAGAGGTGGCTGGTGAGTAGACATCACATTTTGCTCCATTTGGGAACCGAAACCTGCAGTTTGACAAACTGCTTGTCAAGTGGCTGACTGTTATGTCGTTCGTGCATGCAATGGCAGCCGGCCGAGTGCTTGGGTCACAAGAGCTTCGACGCGCTCGCGAAGAGATGGCAGGAGGCCGGGGCCAGCCTCATCGGAGGATGCTGCCGGACCACTCCGACGACTATTCGGGCTATTTCCAGGATCCTCAAAGGCAGGACGGGGCATTGATTTCTTCACAACTGAAATGTTGCGCTATGCAGTAGCCAGAATAACATTCGGAATATAAATTTCTGACGTTCTTTTTTTGCAATTTTGAGCTCATCGTTTTGAGGTTTTAACATTGTTTCGCAGTGTAAAACGTAGCAGTTTACAACTTTGACGCGCACTAGTTAAACATCGAAACGAGTAGTTTAGTCGCAAATTCAGGCACGGATTTAACAGAGATAATGCTGTTCGGGTATGATGCTTTTTGCCAAATTAAGTTGATGATGATACCACGGCAATTTCTTGTCCAATCTGTAGCCCTTCCGATGAAAAACACACTGAACAATGTCTACCTTGCGAACATAGAATTAATTTATAGTCAACCTGGATAATGTCGATACTCATTCTGAATAGCAGCTAGATCAGACGTAACTATTCGATTGATGTAGTACGGGAGAATATAATCCCAAAAAGCCTGCGGGATAGAACCTGCCACCTACATTTGCTAGGCAGCTTCTACAAATCTTCCTTTGCGACAAGCTCTTACCCCCGAAACCGGCCGAAAACTTAATAGTATTTGAATGGCTGCTGTCACCAGAGGTGCATATAGGCGGCGGTGGAATAGATGAGTTGATGTCATCAGCCTAAGGCACATCTTGGTAGGGAACGTAGATTTTGATTCTTAATTTATCTTGCAATATATTGTCTACTGATAAATGTCAATACTCCCTCAGTCCATAAAAAAATGAAATCCTGGTTTTATCCTAAGCCAAATCATCGTAACTTTGACAAATTTATATAAAAATATATTAAAAGTTATTCTATTAAATTAGTATCATTAGATTCATGTTAAAATATATTTTCATATCATACATAATTGATATCATAAATGTTATTATATTTCTATATAAATTTGATCAAACTTATGATAGTTTGATTTAGAACAAACTCAAGATTTCATTCTTTCGTGGACGGAGAGAGGACATCTCAAAGCCACTTTGAACACAAATCAATTGAAGAGACTTTTATGCACAAAACGTATATGACTAGACTAATTTTAGTCCATCGTAAGTTTATTTCAGAAATTTTGATGGATTATTTGTATCATACTTATACTGATTATTGACTGGCAAAGAATAAGATGGTAATAGATCAACCTATCCTAATTCACAAACCAAACAAAGAGTAAGAAGCGAGAACCTGATGATTACATTGATGGACATTACATTGTTGGACAGAGGGATACATCAAGGGACGGAGAAAATATGTGCCCCAATACACATGCGCGCAAAAACAGGTTACCGCAAGCCTACTCACCATCGTCAGATAATTAAACTCGGTGGAAGTTACAACTGTTTTATACAACTCAAGATTGATTTGGATGTTTCCAGCTAAAACGTGACATTGGGTAACCCTGCAGTACTACAAGTACATATGTACCTATATACAACAGATCATCAAAACGGATCCTCCAACTTTACTTTAACTTCAGTATCCTCCATGCCTTCTAACAGGTCCCCAAGTTTCGTTGACGAATGACTTGTGATTGATTGGCCCTCGGCATAACCACTCATTAGAAGCTTCCCTATCTTTGCCCTCCAATCGGAGACACACTTTTCGGTCCACCGATTGTGAACCACACGATCACGGTAGTTGAGCATTGTACCAAGCCCAGTGTTTCGTATCCAGCCATACTCTTCCAGGACGCAGGCTTCGCCTTCTGTCAAGTCATGACCAATCTGAAACATTTAATGGAAGCATATTGGTTCTTATTGCTCAACCAAACATTGTGGTTGTAGAGACATATTGGCGTCCAAGATTATAAACATTGGGACTTTTTTTTGTATTTTGTTTGGGGTAGAAGGTTGCGTTATAGTGGGCTGAGCTGAGCCATGACTTGGGAATGGAGTCAAACAAAAACAAAGCTGTTCTAGTTTACTTAGTCCTAAGTCCTTACTGGAACATTTAAGTTAGCATGTGTTAATATATTGTCACCTTGTCACCATATAATCAGCGGTACAAGATATCGTGACAAAACTGAAAATGAAAAATCAGTGTACTGAGAACGGAAACAAGGATGTATACTCAGCTTTCTACAGCAAACAGATGCCCTACCTGTTACCGTGTAATCACAAGTTCTGTTGCATAATCGGCCAAATTGTACCACATGACTAACCAGTTGCCAGTTTCTAAAACCATGAGAAAAATACATACTGAAACTTTCTAAAACCGTGAGAAAAATACATACTAAAACAAGAACCCTTACCAGCAATGGTCTGTTTTCAATAAGAGCTGTTCTGCCACAGCCACTGAGCTTCATTGCAATAACCAGTCTGTGGATCTGCCAAGCTATTGGCAGTGATTCAACAACCTCAAAGAAGTAGGTTGCATAACCATATTCAGGGCGCTCAACAACTATCCTGTGTAACAATATGAAAATAGAAACCGTTGAAACAAGCCTTAGCAAATATTTTGATAAGAACATTGGACAAAGTGTACTGGATAAGAGGCACCTATTATGGCTTCTAAATACAAAAATGAAGGATTGCAAATCCCTGCACCATCCCCATTCCACAGGACAGTCACGGAATTGAAGGTAGCGCGACTATAAGAGAGAGAAAAGAATGAATGATGCTCATCAAGTTCATATCAAATGGAAAATTAATGGCCAGAATTTCTGCATAAGAAAGTTACCTGCTCAATAAGGGAAATTAAACAGGATAAGCAGTAAATAGCCCTTTCCCCCTTTTCATATCTAGCTACTGACAGTTTCAACAGAGTTTCTCTCTTTGGAAATAACTGTGCATTGAACAAAAAATATCGTCAATAGAGGGAAATCTTTGTTTATATTAATTAGCACATAGCACAAAAGATGCAAACTGCAATCCCTCAACCAAGCAATGAACAAGAGTTGTGCTAGTGCACCAACTCTTTAATTGATTATGAGTGAAAACTAAATTTATCATGAGTACACAATTATTGAAATTGTGGCCGGGTGGCCAGGCTTATGCATTATATAAGCAAGGACTCAGCAGGTAGATTGAGTTCATCTTATTTCTCGTGTTCTGCCAATTCTGTGCATCCATGAGGTGCCTTCACGGCTCCACCGCCGCACCGCGCCATCGAGGTCTAGGACCACATCTTGTGCCCAATCCCTCGTCCGTGACAGCAGAACTACCCTCTAATAGGAAGTAGAGCTCATTTAACCTTATATATGGGCCAATATAGCATTTATCGGCAACACCGGTTATCTTAACTATTTACAGGGCTAAGTTTAGTCCTTGTTGGCAAAATTGATGTTCAAAAGTCCACTATAGTCTATAGTAGCCATTAAAGCTGCTAATACCCCGGATACTTCAGATTACTAGCAAGTACCATTAGCTGACGCAAAGCTCCCACTATTAATGGATACAAGATAGTATTACCATGATTTTAACGTATCAGTTTTTTTTCTCAATTTAGTTGACAGGATTACATGACATTTATTGAAAACAACTAACCAGTTAGATTTAGTTTTTTTCCTCAGCACAACCACTTCACAGTTTGCAGCCATATATATATGCCCCAATCCTACCTTGTGAGTCATCATCAAAATTGTAGGATAATAAATCTTTAACTAAATTGAAGAGTCCTTTGTTTCTCAGAGTTGGAATTATCATTTTTTGTGTCATACTAAGAATTGATGTAGAACATCTTACATTTGTAATGACATTTTCAAGATCTTCAAAGTTACTTTCTGAAGAATCTGAAAGCATGTCATTATCTTCTTCAGCACCATAAAGTTTTATTTCTTCAACTGCTATTCCTCTGTTCAGAAGAATCTACAAGCCACAAAGAAAACAAAGAACAGAGAATCACAGGCTGAAAGCTTTTTATAGCACTATTACATCCATACATAAGAAAATGGGCACCTGTAAAAGCCCTGGAGCATCTTCGTCAAGTGCTTTTTCAATTGAATCCCTGCATGTTAGTGTAGTAAGCATAGTCCCCACAATAGCATAAACTTTAAAAGAAAAAGCATTTGTACTCAGGCTGTATACGTGGTAGTTTTCTTTCTCCTCCTTCGACGAGAACAGTAAGCAATTCCCTCCTCGACATTAGTGTAAGCATCTTCTTCATGTGTTTTTTCAGTTGAATAACTGTGGACATGCTATGCGTAAGACTAGTCTGGAACTTATAGTATAGATGAAACAATTTGAGCATACCTTGGTTTTCTTTTTTGGCCTTGTTGACAACCAAAGGAAATGCTCTCGCATGAGCTAGGTAATTCGCATTCAGTTCGTTCATCTTTTACTCCTAATGACGGCACCGAGCCTTCAGCATGAGTAGAGTTTTCTTGAAAAGGTTCACAATGGGCAGTCTCGCAATCTTCTAATTCAGGCTCCAATTTTACATCACCTAAAAAGATCCCCTGTTTTCTTACAACCAGTTCATGACTTTCAGTCCCACAAGTTGCAATGCCACCTAGTTGTTGTTTGGTACTCTCCACTGGATCATGACAGCATCCAACTTCACATAGGCATGCATCGATAAGAGATGACAAGCCAGTAGAACTTAAATTGCCAGAAATAACTAGTTTATTTAGCACTAAAGGTTGCAGTTTCATTAAAGAATGTGGATTTCTTTATTCTTGACATGTAAAGGTTCACTAGGCATGTTTGAGCAAGGAATACAATAAATAGGACACTGCATACAGTCTCCTGAGTTTGTTGACATAGCCATTTTATTAAAAGAAATTCGTTACTGTTGTTTGTAGGACTATCAGGAGAGCAAGAACATATTTAAAATTTTAGGACTGCCTAGCACTATGAAATAGAATGCCTCCAACAAAACATTGCCTGAAAGGCAGGACATTTAGTACCTGAAAGATCTCCAACCAAACTCTTGTTGTTTTCACCATCCACAGGATTAGTCTCTTCAATAGGAGGTGCAGAAGCAATTTCCTGTACGAAATTCAAAAAGATTATACATGCAGTACCATAGTGAGTATTTATAATTATGAAAATTATTTTTTAAACATTCCCTCTGCTTTTATTAATATTGTAAATGTTTTTTTTCAAAGCATTTGATGCTACTCTTATTAATATCGTATAAGTGATTTTTAAAAAAAAATATTTGACACTATTTCATGAGTTGCACCAGCTTGGCACAGTACATTATTATTCTTGGAAACAGATATCACAGGCCAGGCATCGATCACCTATCTTAGTGACGACATAAACAACATACAATCCAAATTTAGTAAAGCAACATCCACTAAACAGGTTTAAAGAATTATTTATCTTACTGGATTTTGCACAACAGATCAGGTTCATCTTGGAACCAAACACATCCAATTCTAAATAAATGTCCACTTAGCAAATTTAAGAATAAAACAAATAATAAACACATGGATTTGCAGCAGCAGCAGCAGCACTGTGAAAAATGGAAAATGATATTCAGTCGTTTCTAGGTAATAAGTAGTAACAATGATAATGTGATGTATATACAATTGTGGAAGATAAGGTGCGTGAGAAGTCCATGTGAGAAACAAGGAATTTTCAAATCACACAAATGCATAAAAATAACAGCAAAGGTCAAGAATCAGATAACTGAGAAAAATGTATAGACACCTGCAACATGCTACATATATCTTCTTTGTATGATGTCCTCTCATGAGTCCTGCAAGCAACATTTAGAGACAAAATGTCATGGAAATAATAGAAATCACAGCCCTCCATAATAAATCTATAGATTTTTCTAACTCTTACCTTTTGGGAGTTGTTCTACTAGTTCCCAGACCCATTACAGATTTTCCAGCGGCCATGATGATCCTGTAGCGCTCTTGCAAAGATATATGATCAAGCTCATCAGTCTCAGTATGGCCATTTATTTGGATTTCAGGGTTAAAACCTGTGGAACATAGAAATTGTGATTCCTCTCTTGAATCATCAAGTGTGGAAACATCCTGCAAAGATTATCCAGAGACAATTGACCATTCAGTTTGCAACAACACAACCAAGTCATATGAAAGCTTCAGGAAATAGCAAGCCTACTAATTGGTAACAGTCAGCAAAAAGATATAAATATATAATATGCACTTTGAAAACTGCAACGAGAACAGGTGATAAGATAAGATAAGGAAGCATCGAAGGTACAGCAGAACAGAATAATAAATAGAAGCAGATGAACAGTGAAAAAATGAACCGATCCCCATAAACTAATTCCTTCAGATAGTTTAGTCAATATTCCTGTTAAGGTTCAAACGAAAGCAACAACAGTTCCGGTAGCAGGAAATAGAAATAAAAGGTCTGCAAAAGCCAAGAGCAAGCACCATGTCATTTGTAAACACAAAAAAGTATCTTCTCTGTGTAGCCTAGTACCCATAGGATCTGACTTGTTCAGTCCACAATTGTCTGTCAAGCACCATAATAAGCAACTCATATTTTACCATAATTTCTGAGAACCTTCAACAATTGTTCCATAACCAAATTATTGTGAAACTAAGAGAATAACGCTTTGGAAACAAACTAACAATAAACTTTTTTCTTTGCTTCTGTGGCAATTTTGCACAAAACCTTATTGGGCACTCAGTGACATGGGACCCAGATGTCATCGACACATCAACAGACAAATAAAACAGATTGCAAATTTTCCAATGATAAATAAGGAAATTAATTGATAGGAGGTCAAAAACAAGGAGAATATTTGATGCAAAACTACAAGACAAGTACTGCGAAAAATTCCAATCTCATCACAGAAATGTACTCCCTCCGTTTTTTTAATTGATGTCAATCAGTACAATTTTACACTATCAAACGTCAAACAAATATAAACAGAGGTTGTACATGATAAGAAAGTAGTACCCATTCCGACTCAACATGAGCTTCCTCAGCCAATTCAGACTGATTGTTCTGTGAATCATAGAATATCTTTGACACCACTAGCTCTTCCTCATCCTTCACTTTGTTTCTGATATGATATTGATGTAACCTCCAATCAGTTCTTTGAGGGCTGTTATCAGTCATCACATCTGCATACAGGACAAACACCTCCTTGCCACCTTGCAATGTTCCATCCAATATGATAGATCTAGAGGTTCCAATTTTTCTCCAGCTGATATTTCCATCATTCTCTTTGCTGTATGAGTCAAATCTTCTATGGAAGAAGTATGATGCACGCCCATCCTGCCTAACACCTGCAAGATTGCAGTTAAAGTATAACATGTGGTGACAGATAAGTAGATGATACAAGAAGAGGCGTTAAGTTACTTCAACAGGATTACCAGGTATATCTCGAGGATGAGTGCAGCTAAATCCTCCATCATCATCAATGGATTTAATAAACTCGTCAATAAATGGATGGCGATGAGCCAGACCATTCCCAACTTCAGCAGCTAGATGCCATAGAATATCATCATCGCTAGGATTAAATTCTACACCCCTTGGTAGCCCTGGCCAACTCTGCAAGCACAATATTACAGTAAAACCCTATTGCTTCTCCTCAAGGTAAAAAACAAAACAGTGAACAAAATGTTAAGCGGCATAAGGGCCTTCATTTATTGAAAGGCACTCACACATCCACACATATCAGCATCATTGGATCAGGCGATCAGCTTACTGAAGTTCAAATGACAGTGTGAGGTAATGCATCAGTACAATAAGATGCATCATTTTACCAATGTGGACAGCAGCAGAAGTCCCAAGCAAGTTGGGATAGGCTAGAGTTGAAACCCAATAAGAGACACCAACAACAGGAGAGAGAGAGAGAGAGAGAGAGAGAGAGACAAGGAAGAAAGAGAGAGAGAGAGAGAGAGAGAGAGAGAGAGAAGGAAGAAGAGCAGGGCGTAAAAGATACTAATAGGTGGCATAAAGCCTAATCAAGGTTCAGGGGCGTGAATAGCTACTTGTCAAGCACTTCTATTCAAAGACAACTTTCTTGGTATATTCCATCCCTTCAAGTCCTCTCAGGATGGGAAAATAAATAGGATTTGGCAGGAATGTGATCAAGAGCAGTTGGCATGAAATCTGCACGCTCTTATACTGTAGTGTTTTTTTTTAATGAAGAAATATCAAGGCAGACAGACAGCAAGAAAGCAGCCTAGAAGAGTTTCAGGAAACTCTAAACGAATGTCCATTTGATCAGCACGGATTTGGTACACCCACTGTCATTTCTCCATCGAGTGTGGAAACCCTGTTTGATGGTTTATCTTGCCGCCTGTCGATTTCCACACGATTCTCTCTTTTTCAATACTAAAGTTTTTCACCATCCATTTACATTCGAAAGATCGATATTAGATATTTTTCGTCCATTTACATTCGAAAGAAAGATAATATTAGATATTTTTTGTCGACGCCAATCGTCCAACAGAACAGAAGCGAAAAGGTAAAAAGCAAGGGTTTCGCAGAAGAACAAAAAAAAAAAAAAAAACTGCAGCACTCCTCACGCAACAAACCAATAACACCTAAAAACCCGACAAAAGTCAGTACAGCAATACCTGCTTGGGAGCTCCACCTCCGGCGTCAACTCTAGCTTCCCACCTGCGCGGGAACCACGAAAAGATCAATCCGTTCTCAAAATTCGCGGCGCTGGGAGAGAATGGGCGGCGGGATGTGCTCACCTGTCGGGGAGGGTAGCGGAGGGCTCAGCGCGTGGCTGCGCCGGCGGCTGAACCGGGCTGCGGCGACGCCCAGCGAGGGGAAGGTGGTCGGGGTCCGACGCCCGGTCGAGGCGGGAAGACGGCGAGCTGATGCCCGTGGCCATTACAGCGGCATTAGGGTTTGAGCGGGACGACGGAGGTGGTTTAGGAGTGAGATTCTTTCGACGAAACAGATGTAAACTGCAGATCGCCGATCGATCGGGTTCCCCTGGTGGAAACGCAAACACGGATCTTTGATTTGGACACGGAATGCCGGTGCTCGCGGCCCAAAACGCGTGGCACCAACAGTTGGCATCGCACGGCCCACGTAGCCCAACAGTTGGCCCACAAAATTCGATGCAAGTGAACGAGTAGGCGAGCAGCACCAAGCAGCCGGCTGCCGGCAGCCAGCAAGAGCCGGCCGATCATCATCCTCTAGCAAAAAGAAGAAGAGTTTTGTGTATATTCTTGTATGCGGGAGCCAACATTTTATCAGTAAAAACAATATAGCAACGTTTTGGAAAAACAGAATGAACTTTCCCCCAAAAATATTGAAATAGCATATCACAAATGTTGAAATGGCATGTTAAAAATGTCGAGGTAGTATATTGGAAAGTTGAAACACGGAAAGATAAATAAAATAAAAATCAAATAGGTCTCATTTTGTGCATTCTATGGCTCAATCGGAATTTTAAATGGACACATGGTTTTAAGAGAAAAGTATGTGTCGTGGCCATGTTGCCCACCACCTCTCCACCCTCCACAGTAACCCTACGTGTACACATGGTTGTGACTCTAGTCATGCGATTCGTGACGCGGAATCAAAAACAGAGAAAGATTTATAGACATAAATTTTGTAGAAAATCCTAGGACTTCTGTAGCTCTACCAGGATGCTAGTTAGATCATATGTTGTGGAACTGGCTTCCTCAGAGATGGTGTGAATCCACATCTAATATATACCGATATGGAAACTTTTGAACTACAATTAGAATATGAGCCTCCCCCCTCAAACTCTAGGAAAAACATGCCCGTGTAATTCCTAAGGCGGCAAGGCGGCGTTTATTTCGCATGGATGCGGCCTGAAAAGACAATGCAGTATAAGTTATAGATGGTTTCCATAGGTTCAGGGCGCGAAGCCATTTGGTGATTAGTGCGGTGAACATGCACCCGCTAAAAATAGTACAAAACATTCGCCATATATAGC
Source organism: Paspalum notatum (assembly GCA_022530915.1). NCBI lineage: Eukaryota > Viridiplantae > Streptophyta > Magnoliopsida > Poales > Poaceae > Paspalum > Paspalum notatum. The sequence continues at coordinate 6,791,109 of CM039684.1, forward strand.
TCCCATTCCAGCGTCCTGTCAGAAAAACCAGCCATCAAACAGTTATATAGTCAAAACAAAAACGATTAATGACCAAGTACTTATGGTTTCAATGTTGGATGGACATAATCAACCTCCCCCAATGATGGGATGTCCTAAGATTTTAGATGGGGCATGCAAAAAGAGCCATAGCGCGATGATGTTTCAATACACGTCATTGCTCCACGTCCTGAACTATATCTATAATTCGTTAGACCATCCCCAATGGAATAGATAAAGGGGATGGATATAACACTGTTTGACACTATTTCGCTATTGTAGACAGAAAGAGAGGTAGTTGGAATCGTGATAGAAAAGATGTATATACATTCCGTTGGGATAGCCTTAAGGATAAAGGACGAAACAAAGTCATCACAAACCCCATTCCAAGTGCCAATGGCTTCGTTCTTTTCAGTGGTTTGACCACCTAAGCTGATGCATGCGCTGGCCTACCGTCAACAACTACCCAAATGAACGGCGGCAATGGCATTCGAGGACTGCTGTTGACCCGTGGTTGCATGTATCGCCGGAACGCTAGCTGCCGAGCTTCAAAAACCGCAAGCAAAAAAAGCTGCGCCGCTGCCCTCCGGCAGTCGCCCCGTACGCAGTACCGCCGTGCATGCCGCCGAGGCGATCCTGCGAAGACGACCGTTGGCCGAAGAAGCCAGGGAGCATCATGGCCAAACCACCACGAGCACCGTGCATCCCAAAAGCCCGAACCACATGGCAAAACCGCAAAAGCGAGGGCGACCAGACCAGCCACAGCCCACAGCGCGGCAGCGGCGGCAGCAGCAGGTCGAGCCCTGCGCTCGCAAAAATTTGACCGTTGCACGCCACGTCAGACGCCGTCCCGTCCTTCCTCTCCTCGGAACGCGTGCCGGCCCAGTCCCCATGCACCTAGAGCTCCGCTGTAGGCTGAAGCTGCCATGTGGGCTCGTGTGCCTGGCCCACGAGTCGGTGGAGGCGCGCGAGCTCTCCCGACGCTCCGTTTGTTTCTTTCCCGTTGTCCCGGCTCTCTCTGCGCTGCGGTCCCACCCACCAGTCGTCACGCACGGCTCGAAAGCCGACCAGTCCGTACACGTATCGAGTCACTGACAGGTGGGTTCAGTTTTTTTCGGTGCTCATCTCAACAGGCACTGTAGTACCAGTCACCAGTGTACCACAGTACACAGGATGGGTGCGCGAGCGGAGGCGGAGCCAGCGGCACCGCCTCGTGGCGTCCCGAGGTCGTGTTCCAGCCGTTGGATGACTGACATGCGCAGCGTGATCCGTGCGACTCGCGCTGCTCCCGAAGAGGGAGCTTTTCATGTGGGCCGAAGAGCGCACGGGCCACCCTGTCAGTGGGATCCTGAGGCACTCTGCAGCTTCGCCCCCGATGGGCTCCTCGTCCCGTTGGGCCCCGCTCTGCTTTTGCACAAAGGACCCTCCTTTTCTGTACTCTCATATTTATAACCCCAACTTGCCTTCGCCACCCCTCCTGCGTCCTGCCTCCACTCCACTCCACTCCTTCCTTTCCATCTTGTCTTCCCCTCTCCCTCTTCTTGGTCGGGGGCATCCGGCTCGAATCCCTGGCTCAGGCAGATCGGTGGCTGCAGTAAAGGCGGTTGGTGCTTTGCTTCTTACCCGTCGGGGAAGAGGGACAGCAAGGTGAAGTGAAGTGCGGAAAGATCGAAGAGACGGACAGGGGGGGAATCGGACACCCGACACCGACAGAGTTCTCGGCGGCCGGGGGCCTTCTCTCGCGGCGGAAATGGAGAAGCCATGCGTCGTCTCCCTCGTCTTCCTGCTGGCCGCCGCCGCAGCGGTTCGCGGTGAAGATGGTGAGAACCCCTCTCGCTCTTTTCTTTTGATCCGCTCTGCAGCTTTGGTTTGGATGTGTTCAGTGTTCACTCCATTCCTCCATCTCACTGTGTTCTTGGTTCCAGATGCATGGATCCACCCCCCCCCCCCCCCCCACGTTCTTGTTCGTCGCGCCGCTTCTCTGCTCAGTTTTTTGGTTGCAATCTCGGAGCGCACACAGTCCACGATTGCGACCAGTTGATTGCGTGATGTCCCTTTCCCTTAGATTGAGTTTGTCTTCTTGCGGCCCTATTGGCTTTTGGTTCTACCATTACCATTAACACTCTGCTGATTAGTTTAATATCAACGAGCAGTTAGTTAAAGCACCTATGCTTGGGAAGGTAAAAGCAGTTTGCTTCAGATACTAGAACAACCTAGGAGGAACCTAGTTCACCCAGCAGGTGTAGCTTTTGGTTCTTGGATTTGACTAGACATCCTGCCCCTCCAAGTCCATGCTCTGCTTCGTCCCCTCCTGGCCTCCTGGGATTCCTTTCTTCTCCGTGTCTGTTTCCCCATGCTCAGTTCTCGTCCGCTGCTCACTTCACGTGCGCCAGTTTTTTATATAGGGGTTGGGGGGATTATGCGTGTTGGTAGGAACATCCACTGTCATTATCTTACTATTGATCATCCTGGCCCTGGAATACGATTTGCTTGCAGCCAAGGGAAGGAATACTGCTACTAATATACAAATACACGCTTGACACTTGGTCTAGCAGCGGCCAAACTTAGCAGCACACCTCGGTGATGAACTCTCGTTTAACCCAGCCTTTACATTGGAAAAGCTTGGAACAGCTACCTACTGGTAGCATGGATCTCTGATGGCTTTGTGCGTTAGTTTAACTGAAAGAGAGTTGGCTCCGAGTTTGTACGATGGCTATCATCAACCTTTCTGGGCCCTACCTGTCTGCCCAAGTGCCCCGTCTTTTCTGCATGTTCATACTAATCTCCGCATATGCCATGGGTCATGGGTGTGACTCAAGACTCGAGTGAGGGGCTGCCCCTCGTAGTGAGAGTAATCACTGAGTGGCAGGGGCTCCTTGATTCGGTGTTAATCATGAGGGGGCTCCGTTCTAATGACTGTGTAACTAGCATCACGGATTACCTGTTGATTGCCCTGCACCCTCACAGTCACCAGTACTCGAGCGTCCCAGTTTTGCAGTTGCAGGCTTGCAGCCCAGCGCAGGGCAGCGTGCCGTTTGACTGGTGGGTTGAACACTGTCGTCTGTTCTGGGCCATGCGCAATTAAACAAGTCACGTCCTTCGCGGATGCGGCGCAGCTGTTTGTCTGCGCAAGTGCAGCGCTTGTGCAGGCTGTGGGCTGGATTTTCTGTGGATGGGCCGGGGACGCCAGCATGGGGGCTCCTGTTTCCAACGTCTTTCTCCGTACCAACTTGGCCCGTCTTGTGCTTTACAGCTAAGCTCTGGCGTCCTCTCCGAAATCTCGATTTCCTTTTTCTTTGTTTATATTTTTCAAAATGCGAAAAAACTCTATGATATCCTGCATTTGGTCCTTTCTTGTCTTGGAATGTTCACTGCGCTACAGTTTCTTGAGTACTATATTTTTTTTTCCCAACAACAACAACTTTGCTCGAAAGAAAAGAATGCATTTTTCCCTACCTGGATTCCTGCCTTGCATTAATCAAATCGCAAACAGTTTGATGCTGATGGTCTGCAATAGAAAACAGTTTGATTGCTCTTTCTTTGACTGGAATGGTTGCCGTTGCGTCGCAGGTGCGTACATCGGCGTGAACATCGGCACGGCCATGTCGTCGGTGCCGGCGCCGACGCAGATCACCACTCTGCTCCGGTCGCAGAACATCCGGCACGTCCGCCTCTACGACGCCGACCCGGCGATGCTGGCGGCGCTGGCCAACACGAGCATCCGCGTCATCGTGTCCGTGCCCAACGAGCAGCTGCTCGCCATCGGCAACTCCAACGCCACGGCGGCCAACTGGGTGGCGCACAACGTGGCGGCTCACTTCCCCTCCGTTAACATCACGGCCATCGCCGTGGGCTCCGAGGTGCTCTCCGCGCAGCCCAACGCGGCGCCGCTGCTCATGCCCGCCATGCGCTACCTCCAGAACGCGCTGGTGGCGGCGGCGCTGGACCGGTACATCAAGGTCTCCACGCCGCACTCGTCGTCCATCATCCTCGACTCCTTCCCGCCGTCGCAGGCCTTCTTCAACCGGTCGCTGGACAGCGTGCTGGTGCCGATGCTCAAGTTCCTGCAGTCCACGGGGTCGCCGCTCATGCTCAACGTGTACCCCTACTACGACTACATGCGCTCCAACGGCGTCATCCCGCTGGACTACGCGCTGTTCCGGCCGCTGCCGCCCAACAAGGAGGCCGTGGACGCCAACACCCTGCTGCACTACACCAACGTCTTCGACGCCGTCGTGGACGCCGCCTACTTCGCCATGCAGTACCTCAACGTCACCAACGTGCCGGTGGTGGTGACGGAGACCGGGTGGCCGCACAAGGGCGACCCTTCCTCCGAGCCCGACGCCACCTCTGACAACGCCGACACCTACAACAGCAACCTCATCCGGCACGTCATGAACAGCACCGGCACGCCCAAGCACCCCGGGATGGCCGTGCCCACCTTCATCTACGAGCTGTACGACGAGGACACCAGGCCCGGGTCCACGTCCGAGAAGTACTGGGGCCTGTTCGACATGAACGGCGTCCCGGCCTACACGCTGCACCTCACGGGCTCCGGCGTGCTGCTGGCCAACGACACCACGAACCAGACCTACTGCGTGGCGCGGGAGGGCGCGGACGCCAAGATGCTGCAGGCAGCGCTGGACTGGGCGTGCGGACCCGGGAAGGTGGACTGCTCCCCGCTGATGCAGGGGCAGCCGTGCTACGACCCGGACACCGTGGAGGCGCACGCCACGTACGCCTTCAACGCCTACTACCACGGCATGGGCATGGGCGCCGGCACCTGCTACTTCAGCGGCGTCGCAGTGGTCACCACGACCGATCCAAGTAAGATCCAACACTCAACATCTGTCGCTGACATGGTTTGAGTTTCACTCTATCATCGTGCGTCGTCTGATGATCAACTACTCTCTCTCTGAAGGCCATGGATCTTGTGTTTACGCTGGAAAGAACGGGACGTCGTTGCTGAACGGAACCTCGCTGGCGCCATCGTCCAACTCCACGGAGGGAGGCTCTGCCGCGCACCGGGCCATCGGCGACGTCTCGTCACTCGTCCGCATCGTCTCCGCCGCGCTGCTCTTCAGCGTCCTCGTGTTGTAGGCAGTAGCAGAGCAGTAGGCACCACCTGGGATCTTTGCAGAGTTAGGCATTCGTGAGGGGGGAGGGGTGATTCTTTTTGCTGTCAAGTGGGATTGGCCTCGGATGTTTGTCTTGGTGGAGGGAGATGATTGTGATTCCAAATGGGACCGACCGGATGTGCTTCTCATCTGCTGGTATTGGTACGGGATGGGAATTGGTTTGCTGCCTGCCTGCCCAGCGATTGCTCCGTGGCGCATGTGCTGGACTGCAGGTTGGTTCAATCTGATGAGTAAACTGAATATTGCGGGTTCAGGACAAACTGGACTGGACTACATTTTGCAACAGCTTGCTCGTATGTTCTTTCATGGGAAATTATTAATCAGCGTGTTGCAGGCTCAGCATTTTCCTTCAGTTCACTGCTAGCAAAATACAACAGGGTATAGCGATGGCAGCGGCCAATCATTTTCCCCATAGCTTTGATGCGCATACATCTTTTTTTTTCCCGCTTAATGGAACGTTCCTGTTCGAGTAGGATAGCGATGGCAGCTGAACAACTATTTATTTAAGCGTTAGGAATGTTTCTGGCTATTTTAAGTTCGGTTACAGCTTCCCACGTACTCTCTCCGTCATGAAATATATTATTTTCTAGATTTTTCCTGGGTCAAACCATTAGGTTTATTAGGAAAACATTGACATCCATCGCAAATAAATAATGAAATTATGAAATATAGCTCATGTCGATCTAAGTTGGCTGTTTGATAGCTCTTTTTTTTTCTTTAAATTTTTTCGTTAAGTTTGGAATAGTTTGACAAAAGGACAACATAAAACACTTGATGGAGAGAGAGAGAGCGTGCCACGTGATTTTTTTTTTCACGTGTATGCTCGGTATGGACCCTCAGGCTCCGGCCCATTGGCATTGCAGTCCAAGCTCCAGGTGGACAAGCCTCTGCAGGTGCCTGAGTTGTCGGGTTGGGCCGCACACAATAACCCCTCGGCCCACAGGGTCTTTATGGGTATAACTGTAATTTGCCCAACCTGCCGCGCGCCCTAACCAAGGCCTTATATACGTATGCAGCGCATCGTTCGTCCTCGGCGCCGCCGCGGTCATATCTCTGCGACGACCCCGTTCGCCACTCGCCGATTATAGCTATTTTCGTTGCCTGTGCCCTATTCCTATTTTCTCGCTCTGTTTGTACATCGAAAAATAAGATGGGAACTTGTTCTCGTTTACTTGATTGGGTTCGTCCTCGTCCTTGATTTTATTTTGCTCTTGATTGCTTGATTTCATCTTGCTCGAGCACTCTTCGCGTTTAAAAGTGCAGAAGCCCTGGCCGCCAATCGGCGGATCCGTTGCCTTCTTCGCCGAAGGGATGCGAGATCATAGATCTGGACCTCTGGACATGCGGGGTCTTCCTTTGGATTCTCGCATTTTCTCGTAGGCCCAACATTCGCTTCTGTTGACGACGAATCACTGTCTCTTGATGATTTTGTTTCCCTTTTTTTTTGTTTTGATTTCGTTATTGGGTTTCCAAGGATTTGTTTGGAGTTCTCTGATATTGTTGTGCCTTCTGCCGGGATAACAAGTCGATGGCTCGATGATGACTATTCTTGCTTTAACCACACCGAACCAAAAGGCCTGAGGGATTGTGCTTTTCGTTTTTCCCCTTTGCGTCACGCTCCGCGATCTTGCCGATTCCTCGTGAAGCCTTGCCCTCTTGTTGATGAACGGAGTTCCTGTTCGTCATTGAGAGGGCGAGGTTGAAAGATTCGGTAAGGTCGCGGAGCGGCGCGAAGAGGAAAGTATGAAGGCCACTTCCAATGGTTCTTGGCTTGTGGAAAACCCTGGCCTTTCTCTGAGAGCCTGCGCTGCTGTTCCCTGGCTGCACAATTGGTACTTCAATTCATTTTCTCAGAATTTACGGTCCACCTGCTATTTGTGACCATCTTCTAGATCTATCCAGCATGCTGATACTGAACATGCCTAGCATGAGATCTGCGAAATGAACGATTTTAGCCCTCGACTCCCATCTTGATTAGCAGTAAAAATTATGGATTAAATTAGAATCAGGAACGTGACCCTGACATTACGCTTGGAGTCCACGCCTTAAATCTACTCAATCGATAATACGATATTAGCTTAACTTCATTAACAGTAAAATTTTTGGGATAACTATATTCATGAACATTTGAAATTTTGGTTTTTCCATTTCATCATCAGAATAAAAAGAGAATAATAAAGCTTGACGAATGCAGTCACACCTTTAATCCACTCGAACTTACATAAAAAAAATCCACTCGAACTGAATCAGAGGTTTTTGTTAATGTGATGGGAAACCGCCGTATCGCACGGCCCATGGCCCAACCAAGTGCATGACCGGCGACGGCCCATGTCCGCCCCAACCAAGTACAACGTCGCCATTGCAGGCTCTTGGTGCTTTGGTTATAACATACTAGTTTAATAATATTTTAAAAACTCTTATTGCAATAATTTAATACTGCTCCTCAACGCTTTGGAAAATATAATTCAACAATTTTTGAAATAGCATATTACAAATGTTGAACTAGTATACTGAAATGTGAAAACAACACATCGAATCCCATTTTGACGTTAACTGAAAGTTACAACGGTTCAAATGGATTTTGAATTCGATGCATGTTTTAAGACAAAATATCATTTGAATTTTCACAGGGCTGCGCTGTGACAAGTGTCTGCTTGCTCAACTCATGCCAATCTCACTTGTTCGGCTGCCAGTTTTTTCTCCTGTAGAAACAGCCGTTAAACAGTATCTTGTGAGAGGCAAAAAGAGCAGCAACAGCCAGATTAGACGCAAAACGGATTTGTTGGTCTCCCTCTCACATAATGATTCACAGCTGATTCTGGTTCTACTCACATGAAGCTTACAATCCTAGCAACAGAGAGATAAAATTTCCCGAAAAAAAAAATCCTTCCAATGATGGCAACAACTCTTGTGAAGTGAGGGCACATGCATTGTTTGGCCTAAAAATCTAAGATCGCGCACTTCATGGGACAGATGGAGGAGGGTTTTGCTGGTTTTTACTCGTCTAACCTTGAAACAGAACGGCGTCCATCAACAAGCACAAGCTCTATGGTGTCACCCCCGTAAAGAACAGAGCCTCACCCTATCCACAAAATGCGAGGGCTTGAGGGTTTCATGATGTATACAAGGTCTTTTGTCCTAACCCAGCTAAACAGGCTGCAATATTTATAGCATCGTTTACATGAATAGATATGATCTAAGACCGACGCCAGCAGCTCATGCATCCGGTAAGGTAAAGAACTGTTCCAACTACTCCTCCCTCTGTAAACAGTGTTGCTACAGTGTCGTTTTGTACTATATCTAGCCATTTACCCGAACTGCTGGACTCGGTCTAATTGTACTAGTGTGATCTAGATGCTTTATTAAGGGATGCACGTTTCCTCCTGCTTGTTTATCATAAAAGTTGCGTCATGTAATAAATTTGTGGAGGGAGGAAGAGGAAGTAAGACTCTGTTCGTTTCGCACTGCGGGTGTGAAAAAAGCACGAGAGCCTAGGCTGATGGAAGAGCGAGGCGGACGTTTTTTTGGGCACCCACGGTAGGAAATGAACGCAGCCTAAGAAGGTAGGAAAAAATGGATAACCTAGAAAAAAAAGGGGAATAGGGGGAATAGGTAAAAATCTTTGGGAAACATTAGGGTCGTGTCGGTCATGTGTAGGTTAGCCAGACGTCATGGTCACTATGCAAAGTCGGGAAACACAAATGTTTCGTGTCCTTGCCAAACGGACCCGTCCAGCGGGGGATCCATGCGGCAGTGGCACCGCTGCAGTAGTGCAGCGGAACTGCTCCCTTTTCGGATGGCATGTGAACAATTGCTATTAGTGTCAGCTTTGCAGTTTCTAGTCGAGTAGTAGTCGTACTGCTGTGATTTCTGGGGTAGAAAATATGGCAGGTGGAATCGACTTTCTCCTGCGAGACAGAAGCAAGAAAAGGACAGGGGAAAAGTGACGCCTCGCTATCAGCAAAGCGAGCCTTTGAAAAAGGAAAAGAAAACCATCAGCAAATCGAGTAGAAGCCACCGTACTGCGGCTCATCAGATTGAGGGCCTGTTCTGCTTTCTCTCCTCCTGCAGCTCGCCGGCCGCCGGCCATCGCTGCCCGCCTGCGTAGCTCGCTGGCCTCCGCCCCGCGCCGCCCATCCGCTCCCCTCGCCGGCCGCCGCTGCGCACTGCCCGCCCGCGCCGCTCGCCGTCCGCCTGCCGAGCGGCTCACCGGACAGAGCTCGATCTAGGGAGAAAGAAGAGAGTGGAGAGGTTAGACTTGAAGAGCATTTAGGTCTTTGTATGCAGTAATAAATGGTCTAGTCCATGGTTTAATCGTTGAAATCAAATATGTGAGAACGAGATCTAGAACTAAATTTGTAGTAACTTCTGTCTAGGACTAAAGAACCAAACATGCGGTGACCCTGGACTCCCCTGTTGCTCACCGTGCTTTGCAACTGCCAACTACTCCCAGCGAGCAATTACCCATGGCGATTAGGCTGAGTCCAATGGCGTTATCCAAATCTCATTTCCTATCACTATTCCAACTACCTCTCTCTCTGTCTACAGTGCAGTATTTATGTCAAACAGTGCAAAATAGTGTTTTGAAGAACGAATTTAGATAACGCCATTGGACTCAGCCTTATCCCCGCTTTTTCCTCGGATTGTTACATCACACTAGACACGTACATTTAAGACCGTTGCAAGCCGGCGGCCGGTTTGATTCGACCTGTCCTGTCCTGACTTGGGTCCCTCGTCGTGGCATTCGTTCGATCGATGGGACACTAGTGCCATCGGAGGGGACAACATGCTTCAATGCGCGCGATTATATTATATTTGAAGAAAATATCCGCGCAAAAAGGGATAACGCCGAAGGCCGGAGGCGTAACGAGGAACCTTTTGATCCGAGTTGAATCCAACCCATAGAACAGCACTCAACAGATAGATGGATGTAGATGTTCCCAGCCAGCGAGCGACATGTAACCAACTGTAATAACTATATTTATAAAGCGGCGATAGCTACACGCCACAGCATGCAAATGAAGAAAAGGTCAAAGGCCACAGACGCCGGAAAATGAAAGAGACAGGAGCCAGGAGGGATCGTGTACACAGCAGATGCAGATGAGCGACCTTCTTCTCGGCCCTACAATGCAGATAGTGACACACTATCTCTGCATTATCTTAAAAAAATGACACTATCTGCTGCAATGGCTCTGTCTTCTAATAAAGCGTGAAAGAAACAGCGTTTCTCGTATAATGTACCACGTCGAATAATACTACCCAATATATTGTTCAAAAGCCTAGACACAATTGTTCAAGTCCAACAGAAACAAAGGGTAAACATGACACAATGGTTAGCAGAGGATTCAGTTCTCAACAGCTGCAACTTATTCAACAAAGAGAAATGCATTCGATTCCTAACTAATTTTCAAGAATACGGTTCTGGTTTCTGTTTTCTGTAGTATACATGTTCCATTTATCATCTTGCATTATTTTGGCAGTATGCATTATGTTAACTTGACAGAATAATTGCAAATCAGTTCTTGAATGATCATGAAACTGTGACCTTGCTGCAGAATAACATGGCTTGAAAAAAATCACATGGAATTTCTAAAACTGTAAGGTTAATAAACAAGCATAAGTAATTTGAAAGACACAATGGTAAGCTATGCTTCTGGCTGTAACCCTGAAACACACGACAAACAATTTTGTTTGCTGAATCTGAATGTGTCTTTTCTCAAAGCTTTTTTTCTTGCAATGCTTCAGTGAGAACACCAAGCTACTGATCAATCTCATAGTTCTTTTTTTCTCTCTCTCTTTACAACTCAGTCAACAGCCCTACTTGTGGCAGTGATGAGTCCAAAAAAAAGTTCCTAAAGATAATGAGAATCAAGTGGAGTACACAAACTCAATCAATCATACTCACTACTAATCTCTGATGATGACCATGGTTATTCTTACACGTTGCATATATGATGGATACTTGGCAAGTAAGTATTTCTTTAGAGTTTGAGATTAAAAAAAATTAACACATGACAAAGGGAAAACCTCTGTGGAGATTCTCTGTGGATGCAGCCTGTGACTTCTTCCAAGTTCCTAATAGTTTGATGAATTTGCAAAGCTCCCGCCGTTTTTTTTTTTAAATCAGGAATTTTTTTTGAACCAAAGCAAAGCTCCCGCCGTTGTTCTGAAGTTCTCATATATCACTGCTACGTGATGGAAGGAGGTTCAAATCCGGAAAATATCCTAGTTCCCAAGTGTTGTCTGTTAAGGATGCAATCGAGGGGTTCCACATGCTACCAAAAGCAGTTGAACTTTTCAATGCCCACACGGACACACCGTAGCCTAAGATGCGTCAAACTGGTATATAAATGTCTCGGCTCAGCCTAATACTTGTCCCTGAAACAACAAATACCAACAACTCTTAGCTTAAGTACAGTAGGATGAAACTGCAAGCCACCATGCTCATTCTCGTCTTCCTGCTGTTGAACCTCCAAACAGGCGGAGCCATTGACACCCTCACCTTGGGCCAGTCTCTGCCATGGAACCAGACACTGGTCTCCAAGGGCGGCAACTTCGAGCTCGGCCTCTTCTCCCCGGGCAAGTCCAAGAAGCACTACATCGGCATCTGGTTCAAGAAGGTCTCCAAGCAAACAGTTGTGTGGGTGGCGAACCGGGACCGCCCGATCCTTGAACCGTCAGCCTCTCGCTTCAGGCTGAGCCACCGCGGCGTGCTCCTGCTCCAAGCGACGCCATCGAACACCTTGCTGTGGTCGTCGAACGCGTCCACCTCGTCGCCGAGCACCACCGTCGCCACGCTCCAGGACGACGGCAACCTCGTGGTGCGGAGCAACGCGACGAAGTCGGCGTCGGCGTCAGCCCCTGTGGTGTGGCAGAGCTTCGACCACCCCACGGACACGTGGCTCCCCGGGGCCAGGCTCGGCTACGACAGGGCCCGCGGCGTGCACAGCTTCCTGACGTCGTGGACCGACTCCGAGAACCCGGCGCCCGGCGCGTTCTCCATGGAGATCGACCCTCGCGGGCAGCCCAAGTTCGACCTGCTCGCCGGCGGCGTCCACCAGTACTGGACGACGGGGCTGTGGGACGGCGAGGTCTTCGGCAACGTGCCGGAGATGCGGTCGGGCTACTTCGCCGGCGTCCCCTACGCACCCAACGCCAGCGTGAACTTCTTCAGCTACCAAAACCGGGTCCCTGGCATCGGCAACTTCGTGCTGGACGTGAACGGGCAGATGCGGCGGCGGCAGTGGGTCGAGGAGGCCGGGAGCTGGATCCTCTTCTGCTCCGAGCCCCACGACGGGTGCGACGTCTACGGCTCCTGCGGGCCCTTCGGCGTGTGCAGCAACACCACCAGCGCCGTGTGCGAGTGCCCCGCGGCATTCGCGCCGCGCTCCCCGGGGGAGTGGACGCTCGGGAACACGGCTTCGGGGTGCGTGAGGCGGACCGTCCTGGCGTGCCACAGCGATGGGTTCCTCAAGCTGCCGTACGCGGTGCAGCTCCCGAACGGCTCGTCGGAGGTCGCCGGAGTCCGGAGCGACAAGGCGTGTGCGGCCTCCTGCCTGAGTGACTGCTCGTGCAACGCCTACACGTACGACGGTACGAAGTGCAAGGTGTGGACCGGCGAGCTCGTCAACCTGAGGACACTCCCGAACGACGATCAGGGCGTGGCGGCGGCGGCGGCGGCGGCGGCGGGGGCTGTTCTTCACATCCGCGTCGCGGCCTCGGAGGTGCCGCCTTCGGCCAACAAGGCGCATTCTTGGAGGAAGTCGATGGTGATCCTTAGCAGCGCGGTGTCGGCGGTGGTCCTGCTCCTGGTGAGCCTCATCATCGTTGTCGCGGTGGCGGTGGTGCTGCGGAAGCGGCGGGGAAAGGGCAAGGTGACGGCGGTGCAGGGCTCGCTGCTGCTGTTCGACTACCAGGCCGTGAGAGCGGCGACGCGGGATTTCACGGAGAAGCTCGGGAGCGGCAGCTTCGGGTCCGTGTACAAGGGGGTTCTCCCCGACACGACGCCAGTGGCCGTCAAGAAGCTCGACGGCCTGCGCCAGGGCGAGAAGCAGTTCCGGGCCGAGGTGCTCACGCTCGGCGTGATCCAGCACATCAACCTCGTCCGCCTCCGAGGTTTCTGCTCCGAGGGCAACAAGAAGGCGCTCGTGTACGACTACATGCCCAACGGCTCGCTGGACGCGCACCTGTTCAAGAACAGCTCGAGCTCCAAGGCCTTGAGCTGGAGCCAGAGGTTTGGCATCGCGGTTGGTGTGGCCAGGGGGCTGTCGTACCTGCACGAGAAGTGCCGGGAGCGCATCATTCACTGCGATATCAAGCCGGAGAACATCCTCCTTGACGAGGAGCTCGGCGCAAAGCTCGCGGACTTCGGCATGGCCAAGCTCGTCGGCCACGACTTCAGCCGCGTCCTCACCACCATGCGGGGCACCATGGGTTATCTCGCGCCGGAGTGGCTCGCGGGGGCGCCCATCACCGCCAAGGCCGATGTGTACAGCTTCGGCCTGCTCTTGTTCGAGCTCGTCTCGGGCCGCCGGAACAACGGCTCCTCGGAGGAGGGTGCAGGCTCCCCCGTGTACTTCCCGGTGCACGCCGCGGTCAGGCTGCACGCGGGCGACGTGGCCGGACTGCTGGACGAGAAGCTCGCCGGGGATGCCAACGCGGAGGAGCTTGAGATGGTCTGCAAGGTCGCGTGCTGGTGCATCCAGGATGAAGAAGGCGACCGACCGACCATGGGGCTCGTCGTGCAGCAGCTTGAAGGTGCTGCCGATGTCGGGCTGCCGCCGATCCCGTCGCGGCTTCACATGCTGGCGACCATAAACGGATGCGTCGGTGGGCTCGCAGAGGATACCACATTTGCGACAGAAGAAGCGTAGCTGTGTGACGAGTGGAAGTCGTGTCTAGTGTGATTGTGTGAAGATATCTACGCAGGTGACGAACTGTTCACTGTGTCAAGTACTGAAGTTACTAGAAAACATATCAAACATCCGCCAGGATTAGGACTACTCTGTTTGAAGTAGCCACCAATGTGTTCTCTGTTCCGTGAATTCCTGATAAGCCATCCTTGCGAAAATATTCAACACCGCCTGTTGCCAAAATTGGAACTCTGTTCATTTACACTCCTACCTCTGTTCTGTACAAAATTTGGGTGTGAGAACCTTCTAATAACTACAAAGAATACAGCAAACACAAACCAAGAATCTAACTATCAAACTGTACAGATTAACAGCTACAAACAACCCCAAAAGAATGAATGGAATCACTGCTGGGCTACAAGAACCAACACTATCAGGATATACACTTTACAGGTAAAGACGAAGTTGCTGCTGTCGAGTAAAGAGCATTAAGTACAGAAATGAACTTCAATAGTGCTTCTTCAGAGAACCACTTAAGTTTCCAAGTATGTACTGTGCCGATTTCATCAGATTGCTTATTATGTGGATTCTGGATGCTATTGTGAAACTCTCCAGCACTATGATCATCCAAAATCATTGTCAAACATTTGTTGTTGCTCTGATCCATGACCTGAATGTGCACATTGCAAAAGAATATCAACTTTTTGAATGGCCTCACACAGTTTTTGAGGGAAAAAGCAAGAAAAAAGCACAAACATCCTGAATATGATAAAGATTTCAAGATCAACTATTCAACTCATTAAAAGGTAGCAGCTACAGGAAAATCACATTTTTCCTTGACCTTTCTTGTAACAGCAGATCCACTACCTATGTCACATATAATTAATATAAAATCTTTGCCTACAGTTACCACTACCCAGCTGTCCAGCTCCACGGCCCCTAACTTTGTCATCTAGGGTCTGTTTGAACAAGTTATTTACTTCTCTCCCAAGAAAAATATAAAAAAGATGTGCATGCTTTATTTGACAGAAGAGAGATTACACCTATCACAGAATACATAATTCGTCTCCATGATGTCCCAGAAAGCTTTTTTTATTTCCTGCTGACGGTGCATCTCAACCACCTAGGTTTGAATCCTCTCTATCTCGAATTTGGGTGTCTATTTTCATCTTGAGGAAAAACTGCATAGTTCCTTCGTAATCAGGTCTAGTTTTTGTATGTGGTTGTCCAGATTGCATCAATTTGACAAGTTTACCTTAAATCACATTCTTTTTATTTACATCCAACATCAATGAACTCTGCAAGTTTGAGAATGACTTCATGCTAACCATATAGCTCATCAATGGCAACGAACTAAAATGTTTTCTAGTTTCCCCCCTTCGATTTCAATAATGATTAGGCAAATAAGAGCAGCAATATAAGAGCCTCTGCAAAGTTGATAATTTGAGTTGCAATCTAAAGTGAAAAGTTTCCTGTCAGCATGCAGTACATATTGGCGAGAAAGCTATCTATATTCCTAACTATGAAAATAATCAAGACAACTGGAACCATAAGAGTGCTTCCAGTTTAGTGACTGGCTTACACAAGTTATTTCTTCTTATCAGAAAATGGAGTGCCAATTAGATATTGAAACATATATGATTTTATCCGACAGAGCTATCAAACAGAGCTAAAAAAGGGTTTATAAATATCATACTGTTGCCAATTATCATGCAGTAAACCAGAGAAATTGGAATTGTGAAAAGACAAAGTATAACTTACCACTTCTTGAATATTATTGATACAACAAGATGCATCAAGAGAATAGTATGGAGGATTTAAATCACCAGGGAGACCACCAAACTGATTTAAGTCCTCAATGCACACCAATATTGATCCTCCAATGACAAAAATGGATCTGAGAAAAAGGGAGTCTTCTGCAGAAAGAAATGACCAATGATGTTTTAGCAACTAGTAAGAGCAATCAAGAGGATAAAATGCAATAGGAGATGATCAATTGAAGTTAAGAGTGAAATTTGGGACACGCGACGGTTATGAGTTCACATGATTGCACTCGTATACAAGTTTACAGTAGATAAATCTACTTGAGTGACTACTACTCCGTACAATTTAAGAAAGAATGATTTATTTCAGATGACTGAATATTGAGCTCAAACATGTAAGCTATGGAATAAGGTGGGGTGCATGAAATGACACCAAGCATCTGGCATTCTTTGTGACAAGCGGACGACACTAAAGTTTAAGGACAAATTCTGTAGAATGGTGATTAGAAAAAGTGACATGTTCAACAATTATGTGTTGCAGCAATGCATATGCTGCGCTGGATTTGTGGTCATACAAGAATGGCTGAGTCCAAAAGCACAATATCCATGATAGGCTGGGGTAGCAGTGTAGTAACAATTGAAAAAAAGCATGTCCAACAGGTTGAGATGGTTTGGACATATCCAGCAATCCAACCAAGACCTCCAGAGGCACCAATGCTTAGTAGAATCCTAAGGCATGGCTTTAATGTGAGGGGAGGTAGGGGTCAGCCGAACTTGGCATGAGGCAATATTACAATGGTGGAATATGCTCAAAGTTTTTCCCTTGGATAGGTGCAGATGGAAAGTAACTATTCACGTGACTGGACCATGGATAGTCTTTTATTTATTCTCCTCTCTTTCTTTCCCTCGTTAGTAGTTCTTGTAGTTGTAGGGTTTCAACTCTAGCCTATCCCAAGTTGCTTGGGACTAAAAGTATTTGCTGCTGCTGCTGCTGTTATTGTTGATTCAATATTGAGCTTGAAGGTAATACAACTATACAAGGCTAGAGAACTGAAGAAGACTGTAGGAAGAATATATTGTGTGGGATAGATAGACTGTATTGCTGAGCCTCGTGGGTGGAGGATCACAAACAGTCTTAATCTACTTCATCTGGAGATTCCCAATATACTCTAACAATGACCCCGCTCAATGTTTGCAGCAAATCCTATTTAGTTAGGATGCAAATTTCAAAGAACAGAGAGGTAGTTCTGACGTGTTACAAGAAAAAATATAGTCATGTTTCATCAGCCAGATTGCCAGATGATTGTACCTTTACCTTCAGCATCATTCCTCCAGAACATCAACATAGTGTAGAGAAATATTCCCATATTTGCAGTTCCACGTAAACATTTCTCGAACAATTTAACTTGGATGTTCTCCCAACTGCCATTTAAATTGAACAAATAAACATAATAAGAAAAAAAAAATGAATAGAAGCTGTAACGAACAAAAAAAGTTATCATTATTTGGCTCAAAAAGAAGCTATTTGTTTGTGGTGATTACAGGAACAAATAAGGCCATACCTTTGAAAATGTATCTCATGGTTTAGTCTGGGAAAGTTGGTTACACTAAAGAGCCAAAGCACATCTTGTGCTTCCTTGGAAGTCCTTGTCAAGAATAGATGAGTTGTATCATCTGACATGTGTACCCTGTGACATTGAAAAATACAAGTAAGCCTCAGGTCAGCCAAGCCAACATTGATCCATCGCCAATGATTAATATCCTAACAGACCTCAATGCCTGTAGCCCCAGCCCTATAGAAACTTTTTCCACACTTTCCAAATTATAGCCGCCCAAAACTCTTGGCATTGTTTCTGTAAATTAACCAATAGTTAGAAATTATGGCATGGCTAGTTACATTGTTGATAAAAAACAAGGAAACTAGAAATAGATTAAGATCGGAAAAATAATTAGTCTGTAGGAAGCAGCGTAATTAACCTTGTCCATCAAGAACCATATCAAGTAGTAGCACATAGAATTTGTTTTGAGTACTTCGCAGCAAGGCTACTTCTCTACAGAAAGCAAGAGAACAACTGTCAGAGTAAGGAGGGGGTGTTATAAATTATGATGGTGGATTACCTTAAAGTGACATTGAAGCAATGTGGTTTAGAATTAAATACAGCACATGTTAGCTAGATAAAGGTAGCCATTTTCGTTTCCATGGAGATGCTTTTGGTAGCTGTTTACTGCATTGAAGAATGGAAACAGCAGCATGCCCATTACCATGCAAAAGAATGGGTAAATTGGTGCATATATAAAATCTCTCAATCTGCAATATGTCCCTTGAATATAATAGTTCTTGAAAAATCAAGGGGTGATACATTCGTCCGATATGCTGTGTAAGTCCTTAACCCTTCTGTTTTTTGTTTTTTCAATTTGTTTTTACAAGGACGCTTAAAGTCCTCTTAACCTTTACAAAAACTGAAAAACATACTACTCCCTACGGACACAAATACTTTTGATACTTCAAGCAAAATCCAGTCAAACTTCTGAAATTTTGACAGTCAACAGTATGCATAAAAACCCATTTGCATTTGTCTTGAAAATTAATTTCATAATAATCACATGCATAAAACCCAAAGACCACGAAAAGTCAATGGTGTCAAGTAGCATTCACAAAAGTTCTACTAAACATTATTCCTAAATCTAACCCAGCAAAAAAACAATTTGACAACGAGTCATTCATACAGTGCATTTTAGTTTGTTAACCAACACAAAATCTGTTAATCAATTAGTTGCTGTAATATTTTTAGGGTTGGAAACACAGAGAAAACAACTCACCTTTGAGCAAAGCTACTTGAATCCTGAAACAGGTATGCACAACAAGCTACTTGTTCACATGTTTCAGACTCATCTTTATTTGCTACTTCCAAGTTGAAGAAATTCTCAACCATCTTGTGCTCATCTATGTGATGAGGAATTTTATTGGTGCCAACAAATTCATTGTTCTTAGGCAGGATACTTGAATAATGACTTTTAGAGCCTTCTTCATTGTGAGTACTTTTGTTCGGGTTGCGTACAAAAATGCCATTTCCTTCAATGAAAACATGCTCATCCACCTGATTGCCGTTCATTTTTGGATTTTCCAGTTTGGTACCATTATGATTCTTGAAAGGAAAGGCCCTCCTGTTAATCTTTTGTTTGCCATTTTGTCCAATTAAATGGCCTAAATCGTGCCTTAGATGACCATTCCTCTGGTTACTGTCATGGAACTCCTCAATATCAAACTCTATGTGATCTATACAACTTGGTTCATCTTCTGCTGACTGGTGAGAAAAAGTTCTCTCTGCTGAAAAATACTCTAACTTATTATTTGCCTCATGATCACCATCTGCAAAAGGAGGCAAAGCCATCTGACCATTAAGAGATAGCTCCATCTTTTTCTGCATTGCTTCACAATCATCTTCCGAAATGCATGAACAAAAATCACCTGAAGAATCATCGCTGCAGCTGCTACCACTACCAAGTGAACCAACAGCATGAAGATGCCCCGAGATCTGCAAAAATTCTTCCTCCAAAAAAAGTCTGCGATGTAGAATGTCCTCCTTGTATTGTGGAGGTGACAGTGGACTAGGATATACATGAGGTGGACTTGATTGTATTAACTTGCTTGTTGTTTCAGATGGTGGTCCATTTGCCAGCATGTTTCTAGAACCATTTTCCAACCCAGAAAAGGGGTCAGTTTGTGAAGCGCCTACTAACTCTAAGGGAGGAGGTCGTTGAAAAGAATTCAAGTGCATTCTTAGAGGTGCTTCATCAGCATTAACTTCATTTGAGGGTTCTTTGATGATTCCATTAGAACCTGAAAATGCATTATCTGTGAACGATGAATCCGATTCCAAAAAGTTTGAGCTGTTCCCACCTTCTGATATATGTACCAAATCTGACATGTTATTTGAAGTTTCCTTGTCTGCTTTCTGCCTTTTCTTATGTTTATTATACCTTCCATTGCCATTGGTTAAGTCAATAGATAGGTTGTCACCTTCTGTTTTCTCTGCATTGTCATCCATCCACTCCTTAAATTCACGGAGCCAATCGTTTGACTTTTCTTTCTTCAGCAATTCAGCGGTGTTTATCAATGAAGCGATTCTTATCTCATGATCAGCAGCTGCAACTTCATCCTTCTTAGAACTGTCGCTATCACAGTGTGTGGACTGCTGCTCACCTTCATCACTGACATTTCTCTCATCCTCCACTATGCTGGCAAGTCGAGAAATTTTCCTCTACAGTAAGTAAACGAGAAAA
This sequence comes from Paspalum notatum, assembly GCA_022530915.1. Classification (NCBI taxonomy): domain Eukaryota; kingdom Viridiplantae; phylum Streptophyta; class Magnoliopsida; order Poales; family Poaceae; genus Paspalum; species Paspalum notatum. Next base: position 6,811,164 of record CM039684.1, read on the forward strand.
CAAGTATCACTTGAAGTAGCCATGTGTAGAGTATGCAAGTTCCAAAGCTAGTATTATACTGTTCTGGGTTTTTTTTTTCAAACAAGTGCGTAAGGCATATCTTTCATTTCTAAAAATGAAGATCACATACACCACCGTATGGAATGAATAAACAGAAATCAATTTCATGAAAGAATATCCTTCTACACCGTCTTTGAAAACTAAAAAGAATGTGGATTCATGGAACAAAAAAAAAAGCATAATTGTGACCCACCACAATATCTGTGCCAAATTATCTATAGTGCAACAGAATAATAACACGAAAAAATCTTGATATTTGGTGCTAAATACAATGTATCAGCATAGCAACAGATACATACCATCTTCAAATTTAACGTATCTTCATCATCATGGTCATCAATTGCAGGAAAATAAAATCCATAACCAGCAGGTTGATTTTGTCTGCATGCAAACAACACTTGTTTTTCCCAGTATTCTTGTGTGTTCATGCCTTTATCATCTAACTTCAACTGAACCAGGAAAAGGCAGGGAAAGAGCTGTCACTATACTCCAATACTGTGGAACAAACTATTATGATGGAAAAAATTGAGAAACAAAAGGAGTTTGATATTTGAAGTTAATCACTTACATTCTCTGGATTACGGAAAAAACTGAACACATGTGCTCGATACCACCGCGCGCAACAGATTGGGTTGCCTTCCAACCAGAGGTTTTGCAACAAAGGTAGGGTGCCAATGATCTCCAATTCTGAGAAATTTGAGATAATATTGTAAGAGAGATCAAGCCCCATGAGTGATTTGAGATTTTCAATCCCATTTACTGTAGTTAAAGCATTATTCCTCACAACAAGTTTTACTATTCGACTGGAAACCTGCAAGAAAGCACGTGTAACTGACTGAAGATACCACTTAAAGAATAAAACCACACTAAGATAATCTGCAGTGCATGTTCTGGAGTGGATTATAAAGGAAATGCTTACCTCGCTCAAGGCTGAAATCGAACGCAAATGATTAAATCCAAGATCCAGATTCCGCAACTTTGTACATTTCCGCAGATTATCCACCTTTGCAAACTTGTTCTGGCTAAGATCCAGGGTTTCAATTGCAGGTAACAGTTGCAATGACTCGTCCATGAGTACTAAACCATTAGATGCACATGAGACATGTGAAAGTTTGTTCCATACAGGAGAATCCTTGATATCCATGATTCTACTCGAGAAGACATGCCTAAGAGCATCCTGCAGTAGCACGAAAATCAACTAATGTGAGTTTGGCTAAAATATTTATTAATATGGAAACACTTAAATGAGGCCTGGATCTGAAGAACTACTTGATGAAAGGGATGATTAATTCTACTTCTCTTGCTAGATGAATTATTTGGCGCTTGCCGAAATTTCAATGTATACCACTAATAAATACTACAAATAAAAAATTGCAAACCCAATCAAGTTGCAGCCACCAAAGCCACAACCAAACACTAGAATTTTTCCATATGCATGCTCAATTTTCCTTGCATGTTTAATCAGCCAACAAAAAGCATGATATACAATACCTGATATCTGATACTTGCACTACATTAAACCCTATAAGTGAAGACCCGAAACTAAAATAAACATGAGAAGTAGAAGGCCTCTTAACACGAACGTCAAACCGATGGACGAAATGGCAGAAACATACAGAGTGGACAGGGCTGGATCAGGTTTTAGGAACAAATCAGAAGTCAAGCGTGCTAAAACAATGGTGATTTACTAGCTGTAGATGAACCAGAACAGCAAACTCTATAGGTACGATTGACATCTCAGAATAGCCCACGGTAGTTGAGGATCATAAGTAGAGCCACCTGTGGTCACCACCACCACAGTCCACAACGGAATTGCCGCAGACGAAATTGCAGGGTGGGTGGATTGATATAAACGCACCGTAGAATTGAAGCAGACAAGCTTCTCGAGGGTGTGGCGGAGGTCGAGCAGGCCCCGGGCGGCGGATGTGGAGAGGTCGCAGCCCCGCAGCTCGAGCACGCGGAGGCGGGCGAAGGGCAGGAGCGAGAGCGGCGCGGGGTCGCGGGCGGGCCCCGCGGCGACGACCTTGAGCGAGGTGAGGAGGCGCAGGATCCGGCGGAGCTGCTCGAGCGCGCGGTGGTCGCCGAGGTCGGCGACGTAGGCGCGGAGGTAGTCGACGGGCGCGCCGGCGCCGACGGCCTCGAGCTCCCGCAGCGCCTCGAGGCGGGAGGCGACGTAGTGCAGGCCGACGGGGTGGAGGCGGAGGGTGACGGAGCCGTCGAGCAGCGCGCCCGCGTTGCGCGCCACGAAGCGGACGAGCAGGTCGAGGTAGCGGTCGCCGGTGACGGGCGCCGCCGGGGACCCCGACCGGGGCGCGGCCATCGGGGGTCGTGGGGGCTAGAGTTTCGGGGCGGGAGCGCGCCGGCGCATCCGCGGGCGGCGGGGCGGGGCGGGCAGGGGAGAGGAGGGGGAGGATGGAGGCGGGGCAGGAAGCGGACACGGCCGCTGGGGTACGTATGATTGGGGGCACGCGGACGCGGGCTCAGCTGTGGCGTGGCGTGATGTTGGGGGAGGGAGGATGGAAACGGACGGCGACGCGACGGACGCAGATGGGCGAAGGCGAAGCCAGGTGGGGTCGAGTGGGGTCGATTCGCTCGCGGTTTCGTTCTGCAGAGGTGGGTGGGGTTTGTTTGCGATGGCCGATGGGGCTAAACGGACGGGACGGGGATCGCGCGGGTCGCTCGGCTCAGTCACGGCACGGCCTGTGTTTTTGCCGTTTCCGGCGCTGACATTGAGTTGTGTGCGCGGTTACGGCTGTGCCCGGGTTGGCGTTTTGTTGCGGCCTGCAGCGAGCCAGCCGCTTGGGATCTTCTTTGATCTCATCTGGCGTCAGGAGTGGGGCGCCTGCGCCGTCGTCCTAGTCCAAGGAGCGTTGGCTTGATTGCTTCATAGGCAACGCATCAGCGGGTACCCTTCTGGCGAAACACAGTTCTTGGTATGAGACTGGAAACGAAAATTAGGCTGAAATTTAAATTTTTCGAACCGAAAGGAGATTCAAATTCAAACAACGGAAACCTGGTGCATTCTGACCGAAATCCGGTGTTTTCCGGCCAAAATATGGTGTATTTTGAGCAGAGAATGTGTGGTTTGAACGGGAAACGGTTTATGTAGTAGGGGAAATGGACAAATTATTTTAACATGGCAAAACAATCTTTTTCGGTAGAAAAACCCTACTCGAAAATCTGGTTTTCCGCTCTTATAAATTCTTTTAGATTTTGAATTCGGAAACGAATTCTTCGGAATATATGGCCTGAAAACGTTTATGCGAAAACAGAAAATTTTACTAAATTTCAGTATTTTTCGGAGCGAACTATGCATCCCTGCGCATCAGACATGGGTATTCCGGTGAAAACAAAATCCCCTTTAACAGTCTTTCTGTCAGTATGTACACGGCATGCATATATACATGCGAGTCTGTGACCATGCGCTGTCTAGATTCGGCGCCACCTGTCGTTCCACAGCACTCCAAGTGGTGCCATGCTTCCGCCCCGTAGCACATATGACCCGGTTTTTGTAATTATAGTAAACTCATTAATACGGCATGGTTTACTTTGAATTTCGGCGCAGGTGCTGGCGTGCTGCAGGCATCGCTGTAGCCCACGTGCCATTGTCCCGGGAAGAACATGTTTAGTACTGGATGCAAGCATGCAGAGCGACACGTTAACATCATAACATGGATTCCTCAGATCCATGTACCATTTATTTATATTCTGAGACTTATGGCGCTCTCAAGTTCGTCTAATGAGAAGCCAAAATATCAATTTTGCTCATCGATGGTACTGATAGCACGTGGAGGAGAGAGTAGAGGAGAATCTGAATGTTATTGGGCCAGCCTGCCCTGCCCTTGCCTTGCCGGACCGCGGACACTATACTTTCTACGTGGGTTGGGCTGTACCGCTGTTTCACATAAATCCACCAAAGAAAAAAAAAATCCGCCACAAGTTTTTCAATTTGTACACGAGTCCAAGTATCATCTTTAGACTTGAAAACCAGTTATGGTGTATTCCTCAACTTGTAAAACTGGGTACATTGAACCCTCGGACAAAACTGAAGCTGGTTTTCACTGACGTGGATGTATTGTACACGTGTACCCAGACCCACTTGTTAGTCTCTCGTCTATTCTCATCCCCTTCGTGACTGTCGCCTCCCGCCGGCCATCGGCCCGCCCCAATGCCGCTTAGCCTCCCACCACGCCGTCGCCGCAAGCCACCGCCTCCACGCCTCCCATCGTGCTGTTGCTGCCCTCCGGCACAGGCGCTAGACCCCATCAGCGGCACGCAGAGGGGATAACCACATCATTGTATCCTCCTCTTCCCGACACGTAGAGGGGATGAGGGCTCGGCTCCGCCGACGGTGTGGGGAGTAGACCCTATCGGCGGCCGGAGCGGATCGTGTTCCCAATGAAAGGGGAAGACCTTCCCCTGGTGTGGTTGCATGAGGAGGCTAGACTGGACGGGGAACGCGGGGTGAATTGCGGTGGTGGTGACGCCACAACGATGGCACCGGCAGACCAATCCAGACCAGGAGGAGGGAAAAGGCGAAGGTGACAAGCACATGAGTCAAGCGGGGTGACGGCAAGCTCAATGAGGTAACCCTGGACCTGCGGAAGGAGCTCGACGGTGGTTGTCCACGATGAACTGCAGTGGTGGCCGACGATGCTTGGTGGTGGTGGACATGGGATCGATTTCCGGCTTCAAGACTTTGGGGTAAAGATTGAGGAGACGGAGGCACAGCCGATGCTTGCACTGTAGGAGGCGAGGAAGGGCTGATGCGATGGGACGGCGGAGCTCGCTGCGAGGTCCATGGCGGCCTTGGTGGGGTCTTTGGTGGTGCGACGAGGAAGGCCTTTCCGAGCTTCAAGGGAGTAGAGAAATAGACGAGGGAAGCAGGGTGACGCTGGCGCTCGGGCAACTGAAGTGGAGGGAGGGATAGAGTTGTGGCACCACGAGCTTGGCCCGAGCCCCTACCATGGTGACCATGGCAGCAAGGCTTTGGCGCTTGGCTTTGGAGCCGGAGAGGAGTAAAGAAAGAGGAAGGGCGAGATGAGGGGCACGAGTGAGGGAGGGGGCGCTCGGTTCGATCTCATCTTTTGGAGGACCCGATGGAGTGGAAGAATCCGATGGAGTTCTCGCAGGAGCGATTCCTCCCAATGGCGAGGGTTGAGGGGATGGGGATAGAAGAGATGGAAGAGAGACTGACAAGTGGACCCGGGTACATGTGTACATGATGATGTGGCGATGGAGCGTCTAGCAAAAACCACGTTTGATTTCGTCCGAGGATGAAGTGTGTCTGGTTTTACAAATTTAAGGACCTGTGATATTTGGTTTTTGTGTTGAAAGATGAAACCTAGACTCGGCTACAAATTGAAAGACCCATAATGAACCTTTTTCATCCATCAAATTAGTTCATGGCGTTCATGACTGGGCCTTGGGCCTGACCTCCTCCTGTAGTCGCCAGAAGAAGAAAAAATTTAGCAACAGAGATAATCATTTGATCCTAAAAAAAACAACGATAATCATTTCAATGGTGATACTCCTACATAGAAACTCCGTTTATGTTTTTGCCACGGATAGTTAGAGTAGACAATATACTGAAAAAAATAAACAGAAAAGAATGTGAGTGTACGGCACATTAACAAGGAACAATATGACAGTTTCTCAACAAAGAAATTTTCAGAACCAAACACAACAGCAACGTATCATGAAAAGACGGCAAAACGCAAACTCTTTAATACAAAGGTCCCCGTGCTCAACGCCATGCGAACTCCTAATAAGACGAAAGATCGTTTTCCCGATCCTATATAACAAAATTGTCGTGGCAATATGTTTATACTCCTATATAATCACCTCTCTTGCTCATTCTGATACATACAAAAGTACAGTATAGTATAGTAATAGAGGTACTAAAAGTTGCAGACGAACTCCCCAGGAAATGGAGTTGCAGTGCTGCATCCTGAATGTGAACGGTTGCTCACGAACAAGCGCCATTGCCATTGGCGACTGCTGGCTGCCCCGGCCTCGCCATCGAGAAGGACGGTTCAAGCCACCCTTCCTTCTTGGCGCGCTCGATGCAGCAGCCGAGCTGCCTGCCGGCGTCAGGCACGTCGAGCGCGAGGTCGTCGACACAGTCGGCCACCCTGTCGAAGCCCTTGGTCATCTGGTTCGGGGTGATCAGACCGCGGCTGTAGCACTCGGTGAGGAGCCCCCAGAGCTGCTCGTCTTTGCCCCGTTTCTCGATGATCGTCACCAGCGCCTTCTTCACCACCTCGTGGTGGAAGAAGGGCATGCCGAGATCCTTGATGCACCGGCACGCCTCCCGGATGTCGCCGCCGCTGTCGTACTCCTGCAGCAGCTTGCCGATCATGTCCTTCACCTCGTCCAGCTCCCACCCGGCCTTGCCGCTCCCACCGCCGCCCCAACATCGCAGGATCCGCTCCGCGGAGAGCTTCGCACCCAGCAGCGCACGGGCGTTCCGGAGCGCCAGCATGCCGGTGGAGCCACCGCCCGCCTTGACACGGCTGCAGGCATCCTCCTCCATTGCCTCCAGGTCCGACGGCGCGATCACCTCGTCCACCACCGACCTAGCAAAGAACATGGTCAGGTCCTCGACTATGGCCGGGTTGTCCAGCGCGGCGTCCTCGGCGGCCTCGATCAGGAGGTGGAACCCTGCCACGACGTCCTCCGGCGGCAAGCAGAGCGAGGAGAGCAGCACGGACGCCATCTCCTTCCCTCGGCTCTTCCGGTCCATCGCAGCGTTGAAGAGCTTCTGGACGAAGATGGCATTGAAGGAGGAGCAGCACGAGCAGTTCTCTGCCTCCAGCCTGCTCATGACCTCGATGACGTCGCCGGTCAAGAAGTACTCCTTTATGATCGACACGGCCTTCGCCTTGAACTGCCGCACGGCCGCGTCGTCGTCGACCTCGCTTCTCTTCTTCGGCTCCGGCGGAAACGGCTTCAGGCACGACGCGCACAGCCAGCCCTCCGACGACGCCTTGTGGATCGCCGATCTCAGGAGACACCTCGCGTTCGGCACGTCGAGCGCCAGGTCGTCGACGGAGTCGATGAGGCGGTCGAAGCCCTTAGTGATCTGGCTCTCGTTGATGACCCCTTCCTCGGACGCCGCCTTGAGGAGGTCGAGGATGTGGGCCTCGGCCGCGCCGCCGCGCTCCACGGCGAGGACGAGCGCGCGCTTGACGACGTCGTGGTGGAAGAAGGGGATCTTGAGGTCCCTGACGCACCGCAGGGCCTCGCTCCTGTCGCCGGCGGCGAGGTACTCCTCCAGGATGTCGGAAATCTTGGCCTTGGCCTCCTCCACCGTGATCCGCTTGCTCCCGCCCCACCTCTGCAGGACGATCTCGCCGTGGTGCGGCACGGACAGGTAGCTCTTCTCCGCCCTGCGGAGGACCTCGGCGCCCTTGCACCCGGCCGGCAGGCACGCGCTCTGCTTGGCCAGGAACGCCGGGGGCAGCATGTCGTCGACGACGGCCCGGGCGACGAAGACGGCGAGGATGTCGACGGCGTCGGGCGTGTCGACGGAGAGGTCGTCGCAGGACTCGGTGAGCTTGCAGAAGCCCTTGTGGAGCTGCGGGCGGTCGACGACGTCGCCGTATAGCGAGGACAGCAGCACGGCCGCCATCTCCTTCTCCCTGTCGTGGCGGTCCATGGCCACGGACACCAGCTTCTTGACGAAGTAGTAGTGGTAGCACGGCACGCGGAGCTCCCGCAGCTCGTTCGCCGTCGCCGCGACGTCGTCCGTGGAGAAGTACTCCTCCACGATGGTGGTGGCCTTCCTCTTGAACTGAAGGAATTCTTCGGAAGAAAGCGTCGGGCTCTGCGGGATCGCATTCGCATCCTGGACCCTCGATCGGGATCGTACGTCAAAACGCAGAGGACATATAATCACCAAAGCATCAATAACACGTCAACAAACTCCAGTTGTGTTTACCTCGGCGGCGCATTTGAGCGGCGCCTGGTGCTCAGGTGGTGGGACAACGCCGCCGTCGGGGCCGCACTCCATGTCGTCGTCTGCAACTCCTCTATATCATCCGATCGAGAGCTCTGTAGTCTGCAGGCGTCGTCCCCTGCAATCAGCTGACGACTGCAGGGGGCTTTCTTGCCATGATCAGCTGGAGAGATTCAGAGCATGGAGCAGCACAGAAAACTTATTCGAAACCCGTCACCGAGATAGATGATCGAGAGAGAGGCTCCCTTGTTTTTTTCTGGGATTATTTCTCCTCTTTGCGACAGCTCTAACTCAGGGAGCGATTGAGAGAGAGCTGTGAGGAGCGAATGCATGAGCCGGGATGGGTTTTATGCGCTCGAGCCTCGCGGTCAAAGCAGGAGGTGATGGGGCAAGGCCGTAAGAGGCATAGGCTTGCCACGTCATCTATGGACTTAGTCGCTGCGGTGTGGGCCCGACGCTGGAGGTCCAGCGCGGTGTACCAAGAGCTAGTGGACGTAGAGCATGCGCGTACGGTTGCTAGGAAACCAGAGGCGATGAACCGGGTCGTGGCCCGTGAGACCCGGGCAAGAGGTGAACAACTTTTTTATCCTAAACATAGAAAAAGCCTAGAAACGAAACTGACCGTCCAAAATTTGGATGCGACAAATAGAGAGCGCAAAGTGCGCAAGTGCTGCATGCCTGCCTCGTGATCGTACGCGAGCGGAGTTGCGGGGAGTACGGGTTCCGGTTCCGGTTCCGGATAGCTTCGCGACCAACTTCAAACCAAAGAGCTTGGTGAGTCGGCGTCTCTCCAAATCACACTACTTTTGCCCGCGCGGTCGCGCCATTTCATCATGACCGAGCCGGGCCAAGAAACACAACAGAAGAAAAAAGACAGCAGAGTGCTATTTGTCCTGGCTACAACCACAAAAAACAAATTCTAAAAAAAAAAAAACTACCACACAAAACAAAGACAGCAGAGTGCTATACGATTCGGCTATTAAACCATCCCAGTGGAATGTGCAAAGTGAATGTGTACGGCACAAAACGACGCTGTAGCGCCACTGTAGGCAGAAAAAAAAGTAGTTGGAACAATGGATAGACATCAATTTTACACATATCATCTAGGATGGTCTTACCACACAAAACTAAAGAAATACGCCGCTAATAGCGTCCGGACGTCCAGAAATTCTGTAACACAGATTATGAAACAAAAAGAAAACATATTACAACATTGAAATCATAAATGCAGTGCCGTGATTTGTTTGTTGCGAATCAAAAGATCATATGGCAGGAAAAAAATAAAGAAATCTTGTCATTTTTCATAACACCAACATCCTAAAAAGAAAACTAGAACACCTAAGACAATATGAAATAAATAAAATTTTGCAACATTAGCTGCTTTGATGGGTGGATTGGACATGGAAGGATTGAAATAACAAGAGGTAATGTGAATCAGCTAAGGTTGCCTTTTTCAAGCAAGTAAACTAGTGGCTTCGCCTACCTTATTGTGTTGTAGACATCTTGAACAGTAAGTAAGGATCAACTTAGGCTTAAGCTAGAGCTGCTCCTTCTATCACATCGGATTCTAGTAAATAGATGGGCCTTCTCGTCTGATCTCTGCATCAACAGGAATGCGGGAAAAGCTTCTTCTCTATTAGGACCTAATAGCAATAAATAGACCAGCCAGGCGAGTGAGAAAGGAGGAAACATTACTCCCTTTCTGCAAAGTCCGAGTCCCATTTGATGCAACATCTAAGAAAAATAATACAACAAATCAATTAAGTTATTGACACATTGTAAAAATCGGAGACCTTAAAACCTGAGGGCGATTGCCCTCACGCCTGCGTTCGGCGCCCCCACGGAGGCCTCCGCGGGTGGACGCGTGGCCAGCGCTAATTTGCAGAAAAGTCCTTCAAGAAATTGCAAATCAACCCGTAGTCCATTCGTCCCCATGGGCAAATTTGCGGAGAACCCCTTGCTCGGCCTAAACCCTAGCTCTCCTCTCTCTCCTCCCGACCGCCGCCGCCCCTCCTCCTCGCCACGCGCGCCTCTGCCCGGATCCGGGGCTCCGCGGCCGGCGCCGTCCGCCTCTGCTCCGCATCCTCTTCCCTCAACGCTGCCGCCTGATCTAGGGCTCTGTGGCCGGCCGCTTGCCTCCACCCCGTCTCCTCCTCCTCCTCCCTGCTCGCCGCAACTAGATTCCGAGGCTCTCACGCCGCCGTTGCCTGGATCCGGGGCGCTACCGTCACCACCACCTCCCGGATTTGCCTCCAATCTGCCCACCGGAAGCCGCAGCCATGCGCCACCTCGCCGCCAGGAAAGAAGATGAGGTAGGCTGGCGGCAGCGAGCGACAACCCCGTCCGCGTCATGCTCGTCATTGCCGGCAGTTCTCCCCCGCCGGGCCATGCTACTGCTAACGTCTCATGGTAGTTCTCCTTTCTCCCATATTCTTTTACCTCTCTGAGTCTCTCTCAATTCCTCAAACCAGTGCAAGATTGTGTGTTTTGTTCGCAGCGCTCGTCGTTCATGGAGACGAGCACCTCTTCGAGACAGGCGGCAGCAGGGACCTCCACCTAAATTATGGTGAGCGATGATGGCTACAAATGGGGCCTACACCGCCATCCAGGATCACTGCAGCCATCCTGTTTGATGGACGCGTAAGCCCAGCAGCCAAATGTGAGTATCCACAGCCTGCCGCCGTCCATCCTTTCCGCCAGGTTGATTCCACTATCGTACTCAATTTTCCACCTCCTTGCCACCCCCTCCAATCTGCTGATATATGTCGGTATAAATCTTGGAGATCTCATAAGTTTTGCCTCTTACATTTTTTTGGCACTAAATAGTTCATTAATCATTTTTCTACCTTTTTTTTGTTTAGACACTGATTAAGCATCGTTGGAAAAGATATTTGAAGTAAACTATATACATCTTGCGCAAGCATTGGTAACACAGGTTCCAATTGTTGGCTGCGACCTTGGCCATGTCATATATGTTCAGAGAAACAGAACCCCGATAACTATTATGGTTTAGCAGCTCGGTGAGAGATGCTACGACTCTGTGAGAATGTGGCACACGAATTGAAGGAGAGAAATGTATAAGCATAAGATGAATACAAATTACTTTATTGCCGATACAGCAATGTCTAAACCTGTTAATATACTGACCATATTAAATTGTTCATCACTATCTGGTAGTTTGAAGTTTGAACTTGCCTGACTTTTGATTTCACATGGTAATGTTGTTAGCTATGATACAAAGGTTCAACTTCGCATGTGGCTATTATCAATATCAAGGAGTATCTATATTTTTTTTGTTAGAAGATGATGATTTTGTTTCCTACTAACACTACCTACTTTTTAGCAAAGATACACAGGCATACTGATTGACTATCTTGCTACTTCCTGTAAATCTCTGAAAATGTTCTGGTAGTATGCTTGTATCTCTTACAGTATTTTTTAAGATTAGATTAGTAATACCTTCCCTCGCCATATGTCTAAAACCAAATTAGTAATATCTTTCTTGCCTTGGTTTGTATTTCACAAATATGCTATAATGTCCCTTTTTGTGCTCAGTTTATTATTTACTAATTAGCATCTATCCAATGTCTTGTTTTTTTTCTATAGTGAACTTAAATTTCCAGTTGTAGTCAGATTGCGAGCTGGACTTTTTAAACAACATCTTGAGGTACTCAGGTAGTGGCTGGTTGCGAAGGAATTTCTGACATAGAAGGTACTGCAACACATATATGTAAGGTAATTTTGTACCAACTTAAACTTCTTACTGGTTCTCGGTAAATAGAAATGGCCCATGCCCCTTTTATGGATACAACAACATAAATAATCGCACATGTTGAAGTATACGTCCTGCTGTAAAGTGAATAAAAAATACACATGTATAACCAGAATGAGATTAGTAACTTAATTTTGATATACCAACTGGCTATGCATGGCGAGGCCATATCTCTATTGTTTCCCCACGTTGAGCAAGCCAGAACTTTTGATGTATGGTTCTCTACTACTGCTGCTATTTTGAGTGACTAAGTATTTTGGATTGAAGAGGAAGATGAAGCACATGTTCATGTCTACACCAACAAAAGTTCAAAAGTTCTATAACAGCATGGAGCAATGTGTGCTAATTTTAATAGATATTAGGCCAACCAAATAACATGGAGCATCCTGTTCTTCATTTAGGCATGTTGTGTCATGCCCTATGCCTAGCCTAGATGCAAGTATTCTCGATTTTCTTCTAAACAAAATAATGACTTTTTGTAATTAAAAGACTTGTAATATACATGCTACGCTACTTTACCTCATAGTTTCCTATCTGGGCAAGGCTTTCTCATATGATAACCTATCTAAATTAGCGTCAGGCGTATTATATGAATAAAATGTCTGTATAGGAATAGATAACTTACTATCACAAAACAGTATATTCTACTTGTGATTTTAAAACAAAGGGCAACATTATTAGCATAACAGCTCGATGTGTTCATAAAAGCATCTCATGTTCTGCCTAATGCCACTTCGCAATATTTTTAAAATTTCTGCTCTTAACTTCTGTCTATAATTAATTAATGCTCTAATGGATTTCAGGTTTCTACTGGGATGATGGGTTCCATTTGTGAAAGGAACCAGTGGACATCTAGGCTTCTAATCATGGACATGGTCCTGTTGCTGATGGTTCAGCCTCCACAAATTAGCCTTTGCAAGCAAGACAAGATCACAATATATAACTGCCGTAGCCTGCTCTTTTGTAATTTGTATGTGTGTGGTCTACCTGCTACGAAGCAGTCTGTAGCGGTTGCTTGTTTGAGTATTAGTCGTAATTAACTTGCCTTAATGTTCTGAACTTAAATTTAGGCCACCATTTTAAAGTACCAGATAAATCACGTGGTACCAATCAATTCTAGCCTTGACATGTAAACTAATTATGTATCAGCAATGCATGTGCTCTTAGCCATCTAGGTCATAGTTTTAACTGTATGGCGCTTGCATGAGATGTGTAACAAATATTTCTGCACTATTTCTGTTGGTAATAGCGTTTCTATTATTTATTTGAGCATTTGCTTGGTAGACGGGCGCTTAATTTTCTAGTAAGAAGAAAAGAGATGGAACATCCTCGCCGCCGCAACAACACAGCTACAACCCCTTCTCCTATCTCCAGTCAACGGTCCTTCGCCTTCCACTATAGCGTCAGCATGAGGAGCTCCACCGGTTTTGTTTAGTCCTCTGAGCCACATCCATGATGTTGTCAGTGGTCGTGCTCGCCACCTAGCCCTCCTGAGCAGCTACAGTGGCGTTGGTGTGCCTCTTGCCCCCAAGCTGACTAGAGAGATCTAAGCTAGAGAAAAGGGATGGACTGTGAGGAGGGAAGGGAGGAGGAGGGGAGTCTGTAGGAACGCATGGTTAGTGCTGACCCGTGAAGGAGCTGCAAACAGATGATGAAGGTGCTAGAAGGCAATGGAACATGGAAGTCAATGTGGCGGATGTGAGCATGTAATGAGGCGGTAGAAAGAAAATTTCAAATCCTGTGAAAAAGATAAATTTTTGTGGCCCTAGGGTCTGATATTTTTCTACACTTTCGGATGTTTGGGTCCAAGCATTACCGGAAGAAATAAAACCAGCCCAACAAAGAAGAAATAGTGGGAGGATATGGGCTGGCTAGCAGAAGGGGTCTACTACTTTTGACCGGTCGATGGGAGAGTCACCTCCGACCATCGTATGCTCCATATGCAATTCTCATCATTACTCGGACCCTATCAAAATAACAAACTAAACAAGTCATAGCCACGAAATCGTAAATCAAAATTAAGTTCATTCACATTTTTTACAATTAAAGCTTCAAAACAAGATCCCACTAGAATATTTTTGAAAATAAAAATATTTTTAAGGTAATATTTCTATTTTCTACAAGCTAAAGTGATGTTTGATGTATATTAGAAAAATATAATTTTTTATGTACTAATCGAGCTTTACCCGGGGCTTCTCACTAGTAAAATATTGTAGTTGAGCAATGAAAATATTCTATATTTACATAAAAAGTTGCAAATTTAGAATTCAATATTCTAGATTCATAAAAAATTACCTTCACATGTGAAAATGTCCTCTTTTAAAAAATTTCTAACTTTAAAATGAAATATTTTAATTTTGTGAATAGAATATTCTTGACTCATCCAACATGGATTGTACAAAAGTAAATAAATATAAATTTTATTTGAATATAAAAATAAAGAAAAAGACTCCCAAAAAAATACATAAAAAATACAGTGGCAAAGAAAGGAAACAAAAAGAAAGCAAAACAAGGAAATAAAGATAACAGGAAAGAAAGGAAAACAGAGAGAAATAAAAAGGAGTAGTGGGCTCTACCTGGACCTTTTATCTGGGCCGTGATAGAGGATAGCACAGTGGGGAAGCTCGGGAAAGCTCAATGGACGCTCGCAGGGAAGATTTTCTGATTTCTTCTCTAAGTTATTTTCCCATAAAAAAATGGATCAACCGGTCAAGATCGTAAGGATCATCTTGATCCCAAACGGGAACGAGTCCAACTAACGCACGGTTCATACGGCATTGGCATGAAATTCAATTCTGATAGTATACGTAATCAGCCTGGAGACCTTGGATTTCTCGGGCATTCAGGTTTTGTAGATTTACTTGTCCGCATTGATCTGCTGACACATTCAAGTTTATTATATACACCCGAGGAAGCCAGGAAGCCATGGACGCAGCCGCTGCGGCTGGTGTCGATCGGATCAGCGAGCTCCCCGACGATCTACTGCACGTCATCCTCGGCTTCCTGCACGACGCGACCGCCTCCCGCACGGCCGTGCTCTCCAGGCGATGGCGGCGCGTGTGGATTCATGCCCAGTTAGATGCCCCTACTACGGTCCATGCCGCTTGGCTGGTTTCATGGACTGGGCATTGGTTCAACGCGCCGCCGCCGATCTTGGATCTCTCGCCATCGACATGAAACGAACCGCGTGCACCTCGCCGGAGCGTGTCAACGAGTGGATCCGCTACGCCATGCGGCACGTCGTCGGGTCTTTCTCCCTTCGCATCCCGTTCGTCAGGATCCCATACGACGACAGATTCGGGATCGCCAGGCCTCAGCCGCCCATCCAGTTACCGGGCCATGGGAGGGCGACGTCCATCCGGATGCATCTTTCGCACTGTAAGCTCCAATTCCCGGTGGCCGTGGCAGCCAAGTTCGAAGCACTAACAGAGCTCAGCATCTCTAAGGCATCGTTCGATGAAGGTGAGGCGGCACTGGGCAGGGGGTGCACCCTCGGCGACTTCGTGTCGTCGTCCTGCTGCCCTCGCCTGCGCAAGCTTGAGATCATATCCCCGAGGGGGATGCCCCAGCTCGTCCTCCGCGCCGAGGCGCTAGAAGAGCTTCTTCTTTCCTCCAGAGAGGCCATACGGACGCTAGATGTGACGGCGCCCAAGCTGCGGGTGCTGAGGCTCCAGCTCTGCGTCCAAGACCAGTGGAGGCGTAACTATGTCAGCTACAACACCACCATTGATGTAGCCCGAGTCAGGGCACCGGCGTTGGAGGAGATCGGTGTTTACAGCTCGCCGTATAGGCGTCGTCCGACACTGGATATATGTGACCTCACAAGCGTTCGTCGTCTCAGCGACCTTCATCTAGACATGCACGAACAATACTGCCACCGCACAGATGTGGCGCTGTGGCTCTTGGAGAACTGCCCTAACGTCGAGTACATCAGTGTCTCACTTCACCATTGGGTTCCTTATCCTTTTGATGGCATTACCACCACCACAAGTATGCTCATTGATTTGGGGTTGGAACGGTTGGATAATGCTACGCCATTTGCCAGGCTCACGAGCATAGACTTGGAAGCATGCATCTTTCCACGTCGGCATCTTGTCATGAGTGTATCATCGTTTCTCATGAGGTGCCCTCGGTTGAGATTATTGTGCATCCATCTCATTGATGAAAATCCGGTATGTTTTTTTTTTCTAACACAAGACTATTTCCAAAATAGTACATATGCATACAATCTGGATACAGTCGTTTCTGCTTCAATATTTACATTGTCTTCCTTGTTGTGATGTTCAGGACGGCAATAGGTGGCGGGAGTGCATTTGTGATGACTTCGATTCTGGGAGAAGTCATAAAAATTTATACTTGCAATACCTGGAAGAGGTGAAAAATAAGTGGTTACACAGGAGCAACTGAGGAGATAGACCTTGTGCAGTTGTTTTTTGAGAGCTCGAAATCAATCAAGAATATGATTCTAAGTGGCATTAGAGAGATGCCATGTGCTGTATCTTTGTTGAAACTGATGGGAGAAGAAGGTGCTGCCATATACAACGTTGATCAGGAACCGGTGAAGATCCCATCTACTGTTCAGGGCCATTGGAAGTTCGAAGAGGATTCGTACACTTGGACGCGCTGCGCAACGGAGTCAGAGAGAGCAACAATATAGTAGTCTGACTTGAAAGCACAAGTCAACGAGTTAACATGATTTGTTGCAGTTGGAGGTGAAACTTTTTGTGGCTTTCCGCACCTTTGCATTTCTTTAGTACATAGCCTTTTGTACTTCCTATGCAAAATCTTGCTCAACCTAAACAAACTATTGTTTCGTTAAATAACTTTGTAAGGAAGTTTTTCTAATTTTTTTAAAGAGAATGTTTTATTTTAGTACACTTAAACTATTCATGTCAAACGATTTTCAATTTTAAACTACGAGACTGAACATCGAGCACACCTCGAAGGCTCGAACTATAAAAATATTGGATAAATTTAGACCTTTAGCCGGTTCTGAGGGCATTTTAAATCTTATTTGGAAATAAATTAATTATGAATTTTTAGGGACCAAATAATTTCATTGTTTTTCGAAAAGTTGAAACGCACCTCCCAAAACCCAGGAAAGGTCCACATTTGTCCGGCTTAAGATAGTTCAAAGTGTTCAATGCCCAGTTTCATAACTAAATGTTAAAAACCAGAAGACTTAGATATTTTAAAGTTGTAAAATAGAGTTTACTTTTTTAAAAATAGTATCCGTGTAAAGGCCTCCCTATCAACGTGGTTTCAACCTGCGATTATGGTGGTGACACTAGTTACCAATGCCACAACTCAGTGTCTAATTACATCAATTTGATGATGAATGCTCGATGACTCTTTTTGACAGAAAAAAGAGGCGCTTACATGAAGCAATAAATCAAATTGGGGATATGGGAATGGGAATATGGCAAAACGGGAAGCAACCCGATCTGGTCACGTATATACCGGCATATATAGGGATAAGGAATTTCACAATCGCCCTAAATCATGTCTTCCGATCAAGTCAGTGATATGAGACTAGGGTGACAAGCAACAATTAGCTACTCCATATTTGGCAAGCTAAGGGATCTCTTGGTTGTGACCCCAGGCTCGCTACGATCCTTGTGATGCTGCGGAATACGCATCACGTTCATTCAGCTTTGGCACTTTAGCTCAACAGTGATGGACTCATCAGTTGAGGACATGTTTGTATGTCGATCATCTCTTCATGCATATTATTGTGGCCATGTCAATATGTGGGCTCTATATATGGCTAAAACCGAACCTTAAAATTAAAACCACACATTCACACCTTTAAATTTTATCGAGTCTGATTGAAATTTGTTGGAGATGACTTAGTACATTGATTAGCAACTTCAAATAGATTACTATGGCTATATCAACCCATGTTAAAAGTCAGACTTTAGAATTAAAACTTTATTCACACCTTAAAATTTTAGCGAAATTGACGGAAATTTATTGGAGGTGACTGAGTATGTCTATCAACTATTTCGTGTCGATTAGTGCGTTGATATCAATATATGGGATGATTTTATTTTTATTAACGGATACATAACGAAAGAGAAATCTAACCATTTTTGTTGAAATGGTTTGAAAAGGTGGGTTATTCTGGTTTGAGTGAAATCATGCAGTCAATTCGATATGATTTGATTTTAAAGTATAAAAAAAGTGGGTTGGTTTGAGATGAAATAGTATGGTTTGCTAAAGTAGCTTGGTTTGATTTCGATTTAGTTTTAAACTCATTACCATCTTGTCGCACGGCACGGATCTCCCATTCCGATCCCACACCAACAACGCGTTGCAGTGTAACTGTACGCAAAAAGTGGATGCTCCCCTGCCACACGGTCGTTTGGTGGGGGCAGTTATCATCAGAGTTCGTGAAGGACTTGTTTGGTCAGAGGGGTTTACAAGAAATGAAAGAAATTAAGAAAAAATAATCTATTTAAATTCCTCTAATACAGTAGTAATACCCTTCCTCCATCAAACAAGGCCGGAAAAAAAGCAGCTGTACCAACACCGGACACCGTTTGGTGGGGAATCGGCGTCACCAAACTGCGCAGAGTCGGCGTCAACAAACAAATTCTATCCGGTGCAGAGAACTAAACATATGCAGAAATTTGCTTACGGAAGCCAGTAGGGAGATGTACAGTAGACATGAGACTTCGAAACGGAATAATATATGCCGTCTAAAGTCTAAACAAGAGAAAAACACGCTATACACTACTCACATGTTTACGCGGGCAGCTTCTCTTACCCGATCGCCCGCCCGCTTGCACGCCGCCGCGCTCGATCGCGCGCGTTGTTTGTTTATCGCTACACTGGCAGAAGCAGAATGCGCTCTCGGCGCCACTTCGTCGCTCCACGCTGTGCCGTCCGCCGCGCGATGTGTGCATCTTATTGTCTATTTCGCACGATCTTACGTCTCGTTTTCTCGTGCGATTTTATAATATGCATGTACGCGATGATCTGACGATCTGCTATCATGCGTAATCGATCGATTTAAATATATATGCATAACACCATCCATTCCAATTTCCAAACTTCTCGCTATCGACCCACATTGGACACCGTTTCGCGACGTCAATCGTTTTAATCATTTCTATCCAACGCACCGCTGCGCGTGGAGCGCGTGGAAACAGCAGGTCAGCAACGGTACTCCTACAGGTTGTCGCAGCCGCAGGAACGACCAACCTTTATTCCGCACTGTGTCCATCGACCAGCAACCTGTCAGCTTGCTCTGCCATCGTCCCATCGAGGCACAAGCACAACAGTGCACGCCATCAACAATTCGTAATTTGGTTTATTTATTTAGCGACCAATCGAGGTCAGAGGCCGCAGCTAAATAAACCAAATCAATCTTAAACGATCACTCCTAATGCTATCAGCTTGTGGCCATCTTTTTTTCTCTTTTGTATTATTAGTAAGGGTTAAACGACTTGTCCTTGGTTTTTGTATTACAAAGTTTTAGAGACATGCTTCGAAAGTTTTTTTTTAGATACAAACGTTTATATATCATATACGTAACTTAAAATTATAGGTCTACCAAGCATTTAAATACATAATCTGGAATTTTTAAAGTGTGGAAATATAAAGATTTTTAACATGTGCTTTGAAAGCTAGATAATTATGAAGTTTTGAACATACAATTTGAATGCTTTTTAGTTCTTCTACAGAATTTTAGATATGTGACTTTACAGCTAACTTCTGTATATATAACATGATTTTTTTAATAAGCTTATGAAGATTTCACTATTTGATGTGAAAACTGGATATGTACAAAGTTTTAGCTATGTATTCTAAAAGTTTTTTATTTACAGGTATAGATATTTTGATAAGCAACTTGACACAAAGAGATGCAATAAATTTGAGTTATATAAATTGAATGTTTTGAAGATATCAATTCAAAATTTTTTTAGTTTTAGTTACAAAGGTGTAGCTATGTAATTTAAAAGATAAATATGTAGAATTATGCATTTAGGCATATACGATTGTGATGATATTTCCACCCACCATTTGACCAAAAAGGGAAAAAATAAAGAAATATTTTCAACAAAGAAAAAAGAGAAAAAAAAGCTATCGTATCTACACTATAAAATGGTGAGTTTAAACAATATCATTTTCTCCCAACAAAAACCTCTATGCCCCTCACATGGCCTAGCCCCACGGTAAAGGATATAAAATTAGTAGAAGGAAAATATTTCTACCTTTTAGTCATTGTTTTCCTCACCTCGTTTTATATTCATACTGTCATAACCATCTGGAACTTTCCTTGACATCAATTAAGCCTGTATCATTTCCTTTTAATTTTTTCTTTCTCTTCCTTTTACCTCCTCCCTTGATTGCCCGCCAGTCGTGATCCACGTAAATCCGCCAAGTATACATGCTGAAACATAGTTCATGATATGTGTGCCACACGTAGGTCTATACTAGTATTAGAGAAAAATCTAGACACTTGGGAGGCCTAACAATGCTAGTAAACATAGGAAGCGGGAACGTGGGGAATGAAAAGGAAGAGTTGCACGCAAGGCTGGTGTGTTGTTTCCTTATATACCGCACAGCTAGTTGCTATGGGGGGCCGCAGGTTGCTACAGATATAATCGGGTTCACTTGCGGATATTGCAATAAACTCATTATTCTACGAGTTTTGCGGAAAAATGATTTGCCGCAATGTCTATGGATAGGCGTGCTTGCATCCTTAGTCCTAGCACTCGCGCGCCAAGCAATAGTGCCGGTTTGGTTATATAAACAGGCTGCATGCAGCTATGATAAATTTACTTTGGCTAACTACATCAATTTAAAATAAAAATATCAATAAAAATATTTTTTATTTTTAGGCAAGAGTGGTTTTGTTTTGGTCATAAAATATCAAGAATATAAATATCAAATCGGTTCGGTGATTGATTATCGTAATAATAAGATTTAGAAAAAACATAATGAAAAAGGTCCTATGGTTTCGTCACCCACTCACGCTGGCTTCATTGGGCCGCCTCAACCATCCTTTACACCTGCTAGCTCAGAAGTATCCAAAGTTGATTGGTAGGGTTCCTAGATAATGCAGGGAGGGTGCTTGTCTAGGCTTAGTTAGAAAACATTTCATCGTTTATCTCTGGGCTTATTAGGTTTGAACAGTCACAGGAACGAATAAACCTTTTTCGTCCCGTTTAGTAATGTATCTCTCTTAATTAAAATATGTAATTATAGAATTAAATTTATATTTATCTTAGTATCATTTTTATAGACCACCATTGCCATATAAAAATCATAATACTAGTTATATTCATTTTATCCTCGCCCACTCCAGGCAACTAGGCAAATAAGGCAATAATCTCAACTCAAATCAAACATAGGCAATCTCAACCCAACAACTCCTGACCACCCATCCAAACAACCATTTTTTGAAACAGTAAGACTGCCTCTAGACATCCTGCTAGACAGCCATGTAACCATCATACCATATGTCAAAAACAGCGTCGTCACATCAAATAACTCAATCATTTGTTAACTTTGCTGTACTTTGGTCCCACAATATAAATGTCTCTTTGGAGTGTACTAATTTTTTAGTTTATAGTAATACGTACTATGGTATTGAAATATTATGATATTTAGGTCAAAAGATGTTTGACAGTATATTGAAAAAACTCTGTTTTAAAATTCATAGTTTTGGCAGTATTATGGTATTTTTGGAGTATTGAAAACTTTAGTCTAGACTAAGTTTTTCGTTCAGTACAAAAATTACATTGGCGCTGAACAGAAGATGATATACTTTGATTTCACTCAAACCATGGTATTATTATGACAATTGCAAACCCTAGTATTTCTAAATTATGGGTTTAAAATATTATGTCTCCAAACAGTCTCTAAATTACTAATATTACACGGTGTTAGGTTATCTCCTTTGCTGGGTAGTTGTGTCCTCGTTAGGACTTGCCAACGGTGGCTAAATCGCCAGCGAGATGAATATTTAAGCCGACGTGGAGGAGAAATGCTTGGTCGGACGGCCAAATCGCTCATTCATTTCTCTCCACACGAGGTTATGTGAGATAAGCTCACTGGCCCAGTAGAAAAGAGAGGAGATTGATAAATTTGTTTACTATTTTCATGGCACGTCAACCAGTGATGTCGCCATCGTTTTTGCGGGTGCTCTAGTTTCACAGCGAGCTAGAGAAGCAATAGCAAATTTCAAATCAGCTGGCTACGTCGCCTTCAAACAATGAAAAACAATAGCAATTTGCTTTTGCCTTTTTTCCCCCTTCCATGTTACTCAAAATCCAAATCAGCTGGCTACGTCGCCTCCTGTTAGAGCTAGCTGTAGCAGATCTACAACCAACATATGCATCTGGGGGTGATTACTCTGCTTCCTCTTCTTCTACCTCTATTTCCTTTTATATTTATCTTCTATACTATAAAGTTTGTGTTTGAATTAAATACTTTTTACCATAAAAATTTTTAGAGTAAATTGCACCCACTATGCAATAACTTTGTGGTGTTATACCATTTTAGTCCAAAACTTTGCAAATACGCAACCTACGCAACACAACCTAAGTACCGAATAATATCTCAACCTACGCAACCTTCTTGAATATTTTCTTGTACTCAAGAACTGATAACCGAACAAACACGACAAGCAGGTACAAGAGACGAATATTGTCTTCATAGTAGAAAATTTTGGAATGGAATTTCATCTCATATCTTCCTTGTTAGATGCCTTTGCCATCTCGAGGATAACCAGTTAGACTGTTTGTAACAGATTGTTTAAAAAAACTATTTATAGTATAAAACGACACTAACTTGAATAGCCATGTAACTATTGACAGCAATGTGTTGGAGCCTTGGAGGGATGCTGGCCGACGTACCTTGCCCCTTGGATGCAGGGCCACGCCACACCATGGGAGGCAGTGCCTCAACAAGTGGCTGGTGGCAGAGCACAAGGAGCACAGGACCAAGGCGCGGCTCGATAGACAAGATGCGACGGCCGGCCAGCCTGCCATGGACGGTGACGGCCACAGGCCCACAGCCCACAGCAATCGCACATGGCAGGAGCGCTGGTTAGCTTGGGCACCCACCAGACAGTTTAGGCTCCACCGTGCCCATAGTACAAAAAGTGTTATTATATCGATAAAGTAAAAATAGTAATAAAAAAGATGGATAGATGTTTTGTTGGAGATGATCTACCGTCTTGTTTCGTCTGAGGTACAATGGAGAGGAGAGATTTGGAGGCGGAGAATTATTTGGACCAAGTTTGCATTTTAACCTTCCAACTTCTGCATATGAATATACAACTCCACTACGTGTTGAAAATACGCTCCATGTCTGTTGGTGAACGTATATGCACGCAATTGACAACTTGATGTATTTTTATGAACGTTTTGCAAGTTCGTGGACTAAAATGATAATACAACACAACAACTTGTTTTATGGTGGATGTAATTTACTCAATTGTTTACCCATGTTAATACCCACCGTTAAATCTAAGTCTGATTAAACATCTAATGGTTTGTTTCATAGTGTCACCACAAAACCAAGGTGGGTCAAATGATCCCATGGCACAAAACGAAGATCTCGAAAAAAAATCGCAAAAATCCCTCGGCACATCTAACCTTATCTCCTCATGATCAAAATGCACAAGCCCTAATGAAGCGTCCCAGCCCTTAAGCAGGACTAAAATGTATATTATTACCATTTCCAGGAGTTATGGTAACCACATTTGTTCATCAGATGTATACAGATCCGCCCTAACGGGACAGATCAAACGGGGCGCAGCCCAAAAACACTGCAGCGGAAAACTTTAAAGCGCGACCCATACTTTCCCACACGAACACAGTTGGGAAGCAGGCCGTAACCCTCACACGTCCATGGTCTTCTTTGCTCTGTAAACCAACAACAAAGCAAGGGTGAGTACAAACGTACTCCGCAAGCCCACCTTCCTCCATAGGAAGAGGGGGGTAAAAGCTATCACTATATGCAAGATATATCTGGAGCTGAAGGATAAATTTGCAGTAAAACACTTGCATATGCAGGGTTCCTTAGTTCTCAGTTTTAATTGAGAAAACATCTTTTTCCCAAAAGAGGTTGCCACTGGACTTGCCGGTCCATCGCGGCTCATGGCACGCATGCCATCACATTTTCCACACACACACCTCCTCGGCAACCGCAGCTGCCTCAAAACCATCATTTTGATCCCATCCCAAAAACCCACATTTTATAAGATGCTAGTTTCAGAAACCAAGCCGTAACTCGTTTGTCCATACCAGTGGACAGCGGACTATCATGATAGATTTAATTATACTCTGGCCAGAGGTGCACACTTTACCCACAAGTTTGGTCCAGGACACACATCGTCATGTGGCCCCTTTCCGCTCGCCGGTTTTTCCCCCGCAAGGCGCCCCCAGACTTCAGCCATGAGAGACGCGGGACCACCTGTCGCTCAGACCCGCAGCCACGCGACTGTTGACCCCTGACCGCAGCCATGCAACCGCACCCCTTTCCCAATCTCTCATGCATCCCAGCACACCGGCTTACGCCTGGTTTGTCCAAAGCGGGTTCTAACCGAGGGTTGCCGCATACAACCTCGAGTGGTTGCACTAAATGAGTTAGGCAAGATGAAACGTCAACTCGGTCCTTGAGGGTAGAGCTCCCACACATGCTCATCATCTGAGCCAACACCAGTCCAGTCCTCGCAACAAGGACCCGGACTCCGGGGCATCCGTGATAACGTATCCCCGGGGTGTCTACCCCGTAGTGGCTTCAACAACCGAAGTCGTCTGCCAGGGTCTTACCCCATGTTTTACTGAAAACATCCGTCCACACCCATCACCATATTCCCATCATTTTCATCAAGATTAATGTATATAATTGAGTGAGCGATCCACCTAAGCGCACTACATCTAAAGTGGCTCGGGAGGTTATATCCTACTATGTTTACCTTAGCCAGCAAAACATGCAAGTTTTATCGTTATGCAAGGCAATAGGATGTGTATATAAAAACTGGGTAATTTATGCATCAAGTGATGATTCCAGTGGACTTGCATTCATTTCGTCGAGGTAGCCAGTACGACGGTTGTTGCATCATTAGACTCCTGTTCTGGTCCCTGAGTAAACCATTTCAGAGACGGAACCGAACGGCTCTCCGAGAAAGCCTACACGTACAGACAAGCAAAACACACCAAATCAAGGTACATTCTGAGCTTATCATGATATGGGTTTTGTGGAGCTAAAGATGTCCTTATGGTTTTGCATGTGAATAGAACGGGAGTCCAACGGATAAATGGCACGTTTGGCCTCCCTTTTAGATATCAAGAGTTTGATCTTTAGTGCCATCCATGCCGAGCCCATGAGACGGATTTTCCAGCAGCATGGGGACAGCATGTCGGCATTAAAGATTAATTTGAAGAAGAGAGAGACGACACGGGCCAACTCTGGCACGTGCGGTCCAACTCTTCCTTCCGGTTGGGCTCGGTCTACTCTCGTAGCGCGATGGGCTTACATCGCGGTGAGGGAGAGAGCGACGAACTCGGACGGTGTCAACCATCCCCACCTGTCGTCCGCATTACGGGGACAGGGGTAGAGTTTGGCAACCGTCCGGTTCGGTTCAACCAAACCGGGTCTTCAGTGAACCGATCGGCGAGGGCGGAACTAATGCACAAGTGGCTTGCCACAGGTGTCCTAGTTCCGTCGTCGCGGGTCGACCCAAAATGACGTAGACCGTGGATCTTCATGTGTCGTGGTCGGCGGAGTGTGTGGGAATATTATGAAAATTACATGAATAGATAGAGCTTGTTTTACAGAGAATTTAGGTACAAGAATCACATAAATCGGAGCTAGAACGGAAAAGATATTGAACATTTCGTGACAGGGGGTAGATTGGAGCTTCCTGGATAGCTCAGGGGGGTGGAACAGACTTTTCTGGACGAACTTCAACTCTGGCCCGAGGGGAGATTCGGCCCACGCAGGCCTTTTTTTCTTTTTCTCTTTCGGCCTGGCCTTTCCCTTGGCCCACGCGCACCAGGGGGCCTGTTGGGCCGGCCCAACTGGCGCAGCAGGCAGGGAGGCAAGCCGGCTTGGGCGCATGGGAGCCAGACGGCTTCGGCCAGCTCCCGACGCCGTCGCCAGACGCAGGAGCTCGCCGGGGCACGCCGGAGGTGGCGCTCCCGGTCTCCGCTCGTCGGGCCGAGGGCACCGGCGCGACGAGGGCGACAAGGCGAGTCCGTCCGAGGCGCTCCGAGCAGGAGGAGGGGCGCGGAGCGGGGGCGCCCACGGACGCCGGCGGCCATGGCCGCGGGCGTACGCGGAGAGCGTGGCAAGAGCGACGGAGGAGTCGATTGAGGTCGGAAGACGGTGGAGGGTGGTGGTTGGGTGCTCCATGCTGAGGGAATCGGTCTATGGTGGCCGGTAGGTGGTGTATTGCTTGCGTGCGCGCCGGCGGCGTTCAATGGAGGTGAGCGACACGGAGTGGCACGGGGTTTGGCGTCCGCGGCGTTCACCGGGGCGGCGCGCGATGTAGAGCCGTGTAGGAAGGAGGGCGACGTCGGCGCGGCTCGTCGCACGGGCGAGCGGCGCGGGCGGCGCGAGTGGAGCAGGGGGAAAGGATGCTCGCGTCGGGCGGCTCCGAGCCAAGGTGAACCGAGGCCGGCCGAGGCGAGAGGGAAAGAGCAGCGCGGGGAGGGAGAGCTCGGGATGGAGGAGGCAGCGTCGGCGCGGCTCGTCGAGGCGAGTGGCGCGGGCGGCGCCAGTGGGAGCAGGGAGGAGGAGCGGCGCGGGGTGGAGGAGCTCGGCCTCTTTTATTGCACGCGGTGGGCAGCGGGAGTGCGCGTGCTGGCGAGACCGGGCGGCGTCATGTAGGGGCCCGGCGAGGCGCAGTGAGGTGGTGGAGTGTGGTAGGGGTCCGCGCGCGTGGCGTGTAGCGGCAGGGCGCAAGCGCGGACGGCGCGGCGTGCGCGGCGCGCGGATGGCACGGTGGCCAAGCGGCAGGGAAGGAACAGGGGGGAGGAAGACGATGGCCAGCTGGGCCGTCGTCTTGGGCCCGGAGAAGGAGAGGGCGAAGTGGGCCGAGGGGGGTGGCGAGGCCCACGTGGGAATGGGGGAGAGGGAGTTGGGCCACGGGGAGGTGGGCCGAGAAAGGGGGAAGTGGGTTTCGGCCCAAGTGAGAAAGAGAGAGGATTCTCCATTTTTCAGATTTGGATTTGGACAAAGAATTTGAATGGATTTTGATGGAGAAGATTTGAGAAATATTTTGGGAAAGGTTTGAGAGGATATTTTTCAGAGATATTTGAGGAGCTTGAGATGATTTTAGGTGAGCTCAAAACTGTACACTTGCACTCAAACAAATTTTTGAAATTTATTTTGAAGCTAGACGAGAGATTAGAGGACAATTTATTGGGGTCGAATTTCGGGGCATTACACCTAACGTATATTAATCTCAAATCACCATGTTAACAACGAATAATTGTGTACAAATATTCATTGTATCAAGAACAAACAACTAGAACTGAAGCCGGTTCGAGCCAACAAGAACCAAGAATCTGCATGTCTAATGCAAGAAGAACTTCTCGATCTTGATCTAAGGAAAAAAGGGATTAATCAAGCGGGGATCTGGGACTAAGGGTAGGACAGGAGGAGGGAGAGAGTAGGACCGCGAATAGACTTGCAGGCTGCCACACGGACCCATCGGAGCACCTTGGGCCAGGGCGATGGCGAGGTGGCCCCCGGGCGACGGTGAACGCAGTGGCGGGGGCGGATGGCGAACGCGGTGGCGTCCGGCTTGCTCGCACGTCGGAATGCTGGCACTCGGCGGTGGATCCGGCAGCTCTAACTCCGTTTACCACCATTGAACATGGGCCCACAATGTCATAGAAACATTCCTTGCCTTCTTTACCCTACCAACCTCCATGGCTGTCGCCCTTAACTCGCCGCTGCACCCATCCGGCCATCCCTACCCCGTTGGTCGCACCTCTGCCCATCCCCGTCGGCTGTGCCTCCACGCCGCCGGTTACGACGCTTCGGCGCTGGCTGCGCCTCCGGCTAGTCACGCTGCCGCTGGTCACGTCGCCGACTACCGGTCGCGCCTCCTACCAGTCACAGCGTCGCCAGTCACGCCTCCGCCTGCCGGCTAGCTGTGCCGCCTGCCTACGGCGAGCTCCACCGGACCTTGTCCCGGTGCGAGAGGAAAGATGGTGGCGTGGTGCCATGGGAAGGCGAGGGGAGGTGCGAGTAGAAGGGTGCGGGGAGGAAGAAGACGGAAGACGATGGCGTCGGCTTGGGATGTCTACACTCGGAAAATTTTGTGGAACGCGCTCACACCGAATCTCATGGGAATATTCTCTTTCGGGGATGAGTTCATTCCGTTGTCCTGAAACCAAATAGCCTAAAACTAGGATGAAACCGTTCTATCCCACCATATCATTTCGACCAAACGGACCTTTAGAGGAGATAGATGGACAAGAGGGAAATAAGAGAAGCGGATGTGTTTGAATCTTTTTGAATCAAGAGTGAGACGGGGTACACTGGGTATCGAGCCAAATTTGTCATTGTCGACCGGACGCAACGATGAGGAAGACGACGGGGGCAAAAACGTCCATATGAATATTGTTATCCCACACATACGCCTGCATGTGGGCCCAATCGATTACAATACATACACAGTGGCGTTTTTTAGAACCAAAGTAAATTATGACGCTCTCTATGCAATAAGTAGAAGAGCAATGGCAGATTTCATAATGACAAAAATTATAATGGCATGTATCCAATTAACCCTAAAATCTAAGTGTCCTGCAAATACACATAAATACACCTAAAATCCGAAATCCAATTATCCCCACATGTTCTTTCTTCTCAAATATGTGCGCCTCGTGCAACAGTGAACAAAAATATTATTGTGATGTTTACATTTCAGCAGCTCCCATCATATTAATGGTAACTGCTTATCTGAACCGCTTTTTAAATGTACGTGTATAATAGGCAGTCACTGTCCCATCTTCGATGAGGCCTCACAATGATTTAGTTTGTCATATACTTCTTCCGTCCATGTTTGATATATCCGTACATTTTTTTTAACAAAACGAGAGGGCCAAACAACCTACTACTCCTAATTTAAAACGGCTGTAGTAGTGGCTTTTTAGCTATGAGAGACTTGTTGAGCATGAGAAAGCAACTAGCAAACCAAAGCAGTTATACAGCAGGACTTGTCCAAATGCATGGTAAAAATTGCATTCTTTTTTACTGTCCAAGAATCTAAAATCATTACACGTTACACATTTTAACTGTGCTTTACCTAGTTTGACGTATCACTTCTGTAGCTAAGCATCACCTCAATTGTGCCTTTGTGTTCTGTTTTGTTGCTAGAGGTAGGCCCATGCGACTACAAGTAGTTTTATACATCGTGACATAGAAAGTGTAATTAGAAACTTTTAGCAATCTATTCGTGATCAACAAAACTTGCCCAAACTCGCTTTTTTCTCTGAAAGCTTGCCATCAGGTTGTCAGGTTGTGCCCCTGCTAGATTTTTGAGAAATCATATACTTCCGCCACAGCTTCCTTCCTTCTACTATATATATGCGTTATAGCAAAGCGCACATACAGATCGCTCCGCAGCAGTCCACTAACAAATCACAAGTAAAGTAGCTACGCCACACACCCGAGCACATACGACACTGGAGTGCCTCATTATACATTTCAACTAAAGCTATCTAGCTTGCTGCATCCATTGCTTGATGGGCGACACTACGCTAGCATCATCCCAGCATCATGACACGACCAACGACGACGAGGGGTGCATGCACGCCCTAGAGCTGCTGGGACGCTTCGTCGTGCCCATGACCCTCAAGGCTGTTATCCAGCTCGGCCTCATCGACGACCTCCTCGCCGCCGACGGGCGCGCGGTGACCCCGGAGGAGCTGGCGGCGCGGTGGCCGCGGCCCGTCGAGGCAGCCGCTGCGGTGGACCGCATGCTGCGGTACCTCGCCTCGTACAACGTCGTCAGGTGCGCGACGGAGGTAGACCCGGATGGGAAGGCCCGCCGAAGCTACGCGGCGGCGCCCGTGTGCAAGTGGCTCAGCACTCGAAACAGCGGGGAGGGGTCAGTGGCTCCGCTTGCCATGGCCGGCCTTGACAAGGCGTTCATGGAGACATGGTATGTTTATGCACATCGCGTCATAGATTCATATGACGTTCGTTTTTTCTTTTTGAGGAAAGATGTTCACTATTTCATTTTTGAGCTAGGTGACGCCAAACATAGACAGTTTTTTGGTCCGTCACTACCGGCCAGGCGCACCTGTGCCCGCGCGCCGACGGCCACTCCCATGCCCTCGTGTGTCCGCGGCCGCACCACCCATGCCGGCCTCGTGCGTGCCTGCCGCGCGCGCAGTCTGCAGACGCCGTACCCCACCGCCACATGCTCTAGGCTGCCCCACGCACCGCCGTGAGCTGCGTCCTGGAACATTTTTAGAAGATATAGATTTAACCATTATCAATATTAGAGATAATTATTTTAATTCATCTTTTGTAGTGTCATTTTAGGTAATTCATTTTTTGTAGTGTCATTTTTGGAAGATATAGATTTAACCCTTAACAATATGGTTGTGCATAGTATAAAAATGACATTATAGCTACAGTGTAAATAGAGTGATGTTTGAATATAGACAATGCAATAGATTTACTGAATCCGAAATAGTTGACTTGGGAATAAACTCATAGTAGCTGTATTTTACAACGCAGGGATGAGTAACAAATAAAAAAGGACTCGTTAATTTAGATTTCTTGGTATGACTTGTTATTTAGTCCAAAACCTAATCCTAGAGCCATACTAGTAAAATGTGCCAATGAATAAGGACGATGATGAATCACATGCATCATGCAGGTACTACATGAAGTACGCGGTGGCTGAAGGAGTGACGCCGACCATGAAAGCCTACGGCATGCCATTGTTCGAACACCTGCAGTCGAACGAGGCCTCCAGCACGCTGTTTAACCAGTCGATGGCCGGCCACTCTGCGATCATAACCAAGAAGCTGCTGGAGCTCTACCACGGCTTTGAAGGCCTCGACGTGCTCGTCGACGTCGGCGGCGGCACTGGCACCACACTGCGGATGATAACCGCTCAGTATAAGCACCTGAGAGGCGTCAACTACGACCTCCCCAACGTCATCGCTCAGGCACCGCCGATTGAAGGTTAGCGGCTAGCAAAAACAGCCATTAGGCATTGGTGGCTACACACATTCCCTTTGCTAATAAAGTCAATTCCTGTGTTCATGTGTGCAGGTGTGGAACATGTAGGTGGCAGCATGTTTGACTATATTCCCAGCGGAAATGCAATTTTCATGAAGGTTAATTTCTTCCTTAATTAGGCTTTATCGTACGCGTATTACTATGTGTACAGGTTCATATTTCCCACGTCTGATCCGCGATGCTTTTTTTTCTCCCTTCAACAATGACGTGCAGTGGATTCTCCACCTGTGGCGGGACGAGGAGTGCGTCAAGATCCTGAGGAACTGCCACAGTGCTCTCCCGGCGGACGGGAAGGTGATCGTGGTCGAGTACGTGCTCCCGGCGTGCCCGGAAGCGACGCTGGCGGCGCAGGGCGCGTTCCACCTCGACGTCGTGATGCTGAACCGCCACGCGGGCGGCAAGGAGCGGACGGAGCAGGAGTTCGCCCAGCTCGCTGCGGAGGCCGGCTTCTCCGGCGGGTGCAGGGCCACGTACATCTTCGCCTACGTCTGGGCGCTCGAGTTCACCAAGTAGCGCAGCATGTATGTGCAGCTCGTGCGCGTGCGGCGGAGCGAGGGTGTGTGTGCGCTACAATTTCGTTTGTGCGATTTATAATTCGTGTTGGTTTCCAAGGAAACGGAATAAGGACATAGGTATGTGTATGCGTAAAAGCTTGCCATGCATGTCTCATTGTACTCCGTACTACGTACACTACTACATTAGTATGTACGGTTATTGTTATTGTTGTAAGAGTACTATTGTTGTAATCAAAATACACTTCTCGTATTGGCACTCCGCGTTTTCCTTCCGCAATCCCCTCTACTCGTGCATTCTCTAATGGTGAATGAAGACGCCCATCCATTTAGCCACGCAGCGGCGGCGGCACGACCGTACCGCGAGCCCATCCCGCCTAAATTGATGAGTCGCCCATGTCGCGGCCATCCTCCTGAGACACGCCGCCCGCGCGGCCGCGCGTTGTTTGTCTATCGCCGGACTGGCAGAAAACGATCCCGGCGCCACTCCGCCGCACGCCACGATCCCGTCCCTGCAACGCGTGTGCTCAATTCAAAGCGTAGTTGTTGGTGGGCAGCGGTGGCCACTGGCCAGTGGCCAGAGGTCATGGAGGCAGCTATTCTATTCTGCGTCAACAAATTTCTATTCTGCGCGCGCTGCGCGTGGAGGTAGCGGCGCTCCGGAGTCCAGACGGAGCACTCAACACTGACTCACTTGAAGCAACGTCACGTAGCCCCAGATCCGCTCATTCTTTATTCCGCACGGTGTGCTTGGTGCATGTGATTTTCTTATCTGACGGCTGTTGTTGGCCCACCACCGGCTGTTCAGCGTCACGGCATCAACGCGGTGAATCCAGCAGATCATTTATGCTTGTCGTCTATTTTTAAATTTTTTGTGTCTACATTATAGCTAACTAGATACAGTGTCGTTTTTTACTATATTACACGACTTGCTGGCTCATCTTTTTTCCTCCTTTGTATTAGCGATGGTTAAACAAAATTCACAAAGTTTTAGATATAGAGTCTGTCTACCCGTCACCCGGGTGATGGATAGCTTCCCATCACCCGAAATCCGACGGTACACGTTCGTCCACGTCGCCGATCGGACGGCTCTCGCGCGCCCTCCCCCTAACCCTACCCTCTTCGCCCCGCTGCCGCCGCCCCGACCCCCGCACTCGTCTTCTCCCCCGCGCCGCCGCCGCCCCGACCCCCGTGCGCCTCCACCTCGCCGCCGTCGCCCCCGCCTTCCACCGCCGGCCTCGCGCGCCTCCACCTCCACCTCATCGTCGTCGCCCCCGCCTTCCACTGACGGCTCCGTGCGCCTCCCCTGACCCCGCGCGCCTCACCTCGTCGCCATCGCCCCCGTGCTCCTCGCCCCCGCCGATTACAGTGTAAATCCATACAAATACAGTGTAAATCCGTCCGATTACAGTGTAAATCCATCGATTACAGTGTAAATCCATCCCCTTTACAGTGTAAATACATGGAGTTACAGTGTAATCCCCCCGGTTACAGTGGGGGAGACAGCGTGGTGGCGGCGCGGCTTCCCCCGGGCAGGGCGACGGCGATAGCGGTGGCGGCTCCCCCCGGGCAGGGCGCGGCGGCGCGTGCGGCTCCCCTGGGCAGGAGCGGCGGCGACGGCGGCTCCCGGGCGGGCGCGCGGCGGCGGGGAGGCGGGTGAGGGAATCCATCCAAACAACCGGTTGATTTCTAGCTTTTCTCAAAAAATGGTTCGAAAGTTTTTGTTTTTAGATACAAAGGCTTGTATCATATATGTAACTTAAAAGTTAGAGGTCTACAAAAGAATTTGGATACATAATTTGAAATTTTTTAATAGGGGGTATGTGTTCCGATACGTTGCTTTGAAGGTAATGGCGTAGTATATTTTTGGAGCATAATTTGAATTTTTATGAATATATTATTTGGTAGTTATGGATGTACAAAGTTGTTGAGTACGTAATTTTAAAGCTTTTGAACCTTGGATATAAATGTTCTGATATGTAACTTAAAAAGTAACTTAAATAGAGACACATACTTTTTGAATAGATAACTTGACAGACTCAAATAAATAATTTGAAAGTTTTTATTTGAAATATAAAGACTTTTAACAAATGATTTGAAAGCTAGATAACTATAAAAAATTGAATATACAATTCGAAAGTTTTTTAATTATTCGATAGAGGTTTAGATATGTGACTCAAGCTAAATTATATATATATATATAACTTGAAAATTTTTATTTGATTTATGAATCTTTTACTATTGACCAGGAAACCAAATATGTATAAAGTTTTTATTATGCAACCTAAAATTTTTTATTCTCAAATATAAGTTTTTGACAAGCAACATGACATAAAGAGATGCAATAACTTCGAGTTATACAAATTGAAAGTTTTGATCATATCATTCAAAAGTTTATAAGTTTTGGCTACAAAGATGTATATAGGACATGCGTTTAGACATGCATTTGTGACAACATTTCCACCCACAACAACATTTCCACCCACCATTTGAGTCCCCTTTCACAGTTTACTAAAAAGGAGAGACAAAGAAATATTTTAGATATAGAAAAAGAAAAAAGGTCTATCATGTAGCGAAAATCTAGACGATGCTAGTAGGCATGGGAAGGGAGAACGTGGGGATGAAAAGCATGCAAGAATGCTGGAGTGTTGTTTCTGTATATGCCGCGGGCTGTGCGTCCTAGCGCTCGCACGCCATACATGTTATTTGGATATAGCAATGCTTGGAGACACGCGGTGGAGTTAGCATGGATTCCCTGACTTCTCCATAGGTCAGAGTAACTAAAGTCGAAGAATTTGTGCCGTTGTGGATTGAGCACTCATGTGTGAAGCAATGTCATGTTGTCCGAGATCCACCCAATCTTTTTTCTGCACTGTGTCATGGCTACAA
This sequence comes from Paspalum notatum, assembly GCA_022530915.1. Classification (NCBI taxonomy): domain Eukaryota; kingdom Viridiplantae; phylum Streptophyta; class Magnoliopsida; order Poales; family Poaceae; genus Paspalum; species Paspalum notatum. Next base: position 6,845,590 of record CM039684.1, read on the forward strand.
TATGTGGGCAATGGCCAACCTTGACATTCTTATTAATGAGTTTCATTCGTGGTTCTCAAAGTACCACGTCGTCGAATAGAGTTTATATTAAGAGAAACAAAATAGTCTCTCAATGCATAATTTCATTGCATATTTTATATACTGGTCATACTATTTAATTGCAATGTGTTAATTGATTGGACATGTTTTGATAAAATGAAATTGTTTCACTCTCAATGCAAGTTTCAAACTCTTGGAAATAGTGTGCACTCAATATCATCCTCCATAAACTCATTTTGTCTCTCTCTTCTTTAGTACATTGCCGTGACATCATTTTTTTGATGTGGCACAGATTATATAGACTAACTAAAAAAGTTGTAATCATCGAATAGAAATTTATATGCCCAGGACAAAATTATATAAATCGTAGTACCTACATAATTCAGTAAAAAAGGAAAACAGTTAAAAGAAAAGAGAAGAGAAAAAGGACCAGCCTGTGGGCTGCTATCGGGCTTCTGCTGCACAAAACAAAAGGAAAAGGGGGAAAAAGAAGAACAAGGCCGACAGCAGCCCAACAGATCTAGGGAAAGCAGTATGTTAAGTCGGGAGGAAGAATTCCGATGCTTTCAGTTTCAGGAGCTTATTTCCCCCGTAAATCTGACATGATCGTAGGTTCGTAACGGCCGGGAAGGGAACAAGTCCAACTAACACACGGTTCATACGGCATATGTAGGCATGAAATAAATTAATCGATGCTGCTAGTATAGTATATGGGTACGTAATCAGCATTGGAGACCTTGAATTTCTCGGGCATTCAGATTTATTTGTCTGCATTGATCTCACACGCGTTCTACTTTGTAATTGTATACACACGGGAGGAAGCCATGGACGCAGCCGCTGGTGTCGATCGGATCAGCGACCTCCCTGACGATCTGCTGCACGTCATCCTCGGCTTCCTGCCCGACGCGACCGCCGCCTCCCGCACGGCCGTGCTCTCCAGTCGATGGCGGCGTGGTTGGATTCACTCCCAGAATCTCTCGTTCTTGGAGACCAAAGATAGATGCCCCGACGGTCCATGCCGCCGCTTGTTGGCTGGTTTCGTGGACTGGGTCTTGGCTCAACGCGGCGACGCCGGTCTTGGATCCCTCGAGATCGACCTGAAACAATCCGCGCGCCACACCTCGCCGGAGCGTTTCAACGAGCGGATCCGCTATGTCCATCTGTATGAACCTTTGGCACCATAGGCTCCAACTGCCGGTGGCCGCGGCGGCATCCAAGTTCGAAGCACTAACGGATCTCAGCATCTCTCTAAGGCGTGGTTCGATGAAGATGATGAGGCGCTGCGCAGTGGCTGCACCCTCGGCGACTTCGTGTCATCGTCCTGCTGCCCTCGCCTGCGTAAACTTGAGATCATATCCCCGTGGGGGCTATCCCAGCTAGCTTAGTCCTCCGCGCCGAAGCGCTGGAAGAGCTTCTCCTTTCCTCCGCACAGGCCATACGGACGCTAGATGTGACGGCGCCCAAGCTGCGCGTCCTGAGGGTCCAGCTTTGCGGCCAAGACGAGTAGTGGAGGTGGGACTATGACTACGACAATACCATTGATGTGGCCCGAGTCAGGGCACCGGCGTTGGAGGAGATCGGCGTTTACAGTTCACCGTATAGGCATACAGCACTGGATATATGTGACCTCAGTCACAGGCGTTCGTCGTCTCAGTGACCTTCATCTAGACATGCACGGTCAATACTGCCACCGCGCAGATGTGGCGCTGTGGCTCCTGGAGAACTGCCTTATTGTTGAATGCGTCAGTGTCCGGCTTCACCATTGGGTGCCTGAAGCTAGCCATGGCATTACCACCACAAGTATGCTCGTTGATTTGGGGGCGGATAGTGCTGCACCATTTGCCAGGCTTACGAGCATAGACTTGGAAGCATGTATCTTTCCACGTCACCATCTTGTGGCGAGCGTGTCATCGTTTCTCATGAGGTGTCCTCGGTTGAGATTATTGCGCATCCATCTCAATCCGGTATGTTTTCCCCGGTTCCTCCCTAAAACAGGACCGTCGGTCCCTAAGTGCATATTCATCTATATAATTGGACATTTATTTGGAATCATGATATATACTTTCTCTTCTCCAAATTGTAGGATTTTTTACTTTTTGATATCAATTTTGACTATAAATCGATAAATGTTATAATTATAATTACTATTTATTTTCACTATAATTTATCATGTACTAAACTTTAGATGTAATTTGAACTTTTCATATTTTAATATATTAATTTTTAATGAGTGATCAAAATTTGCGTAAAAAAATCACATTGCCTACAATTTAGAAAGGGGGGAGTAGTTGCTTTTGCTTCAAAATCTACATTATCTTCGTTGTTGTGATGTTCAGGAGGACCAACAGCGGACGTGCATTTGTGATGACTTTGATTAGGGAGAGGTCATAAAAAGATATACTTGGAATACCTGGAAGTTGTCAAAATAAGTGGTTTCAAAGGAGCACATGAGGAGATGGACCTTGTACGGTTGTTTTTTGAGAGTTCGAAATCTATCAATAGCGTGATTATACGCATTAGGGAGATACTATCTGGTGATCCTTTTTTGAATTTGCCCAGTTGGTGTGGATAATTATCCGATCCGAATCCTAATTATGCGGATATGGAGGAGGAGTTTTTATATCCATGCGGATATGGATAATCTGAATCCGATTTATACGTGGATGCGGAGTAGGATATGGTATCACCAAAATCCGACGGATATGGATTATCCGATATTTAAATGCGGATTATCCGATGTTTATAATAGGATAATCCAATTAGTTTGATCGGTACATAAGAGTCAACGATGATTGATTCGTGCCAAAAATATCGTCACTATTATTTTTTTGTTACTGATATTTAAACTATGACGTGAACAATTATACTTTAGTTTATAACTTGTTGATCATCGTAAAAAAAAACTACATGTAACATGTATTATCCGATATTTTTAAATCCGCTTCCGCTCCGACACCGATCCGATTCCGCTCCATTTCCGATATCCTAAAAAATCCATATCCGTAACCGAGTAATATCCGCTCCGCTCCGAATCCGACGAAAAAAATAGGATTAGGATTATGGGAACTGGTGAAGATCCCTTCCGCTGTTCGAGGCTGTTGGTAGTTTGAAGAAGATGGGTACACTTGGACGTGCTGTGCAACGGAGAGAGCAATATAAGTAGTAGGATAGGTCAACGAGTGCGCTTTTTTTTTTTTCAGTTGCAGGTGTACAAACTTTATGTTGCTTTCAACATATTTTCTTTTTTATTATACAGAGAATTTTTTTCTTGCTACAAAAATCCTTATTCCACGTAAACAAACTTAGTCCCAATAAATAGTTCGTGTAAAAGAGATCTTCTGTATTTTTTTAAAAGGTGTAAAGGCGTCCTTAGCGATGTAGTTTTGCAAGTATATAGCGGAGATGTCTGAGAGCATCTCTAAGAGTGCCCAATAAATTCTCTCCCAATAATCTAGGATTGGGAGCTTGCGAAATGATTTTGGGCACCGAAAAAACCTATTGCTCCTTACAGTAACTCAAGCTAGCTCCCAAAAATTGCCATGTGTCATCCTGGGTAGCACCTGCCTTCTGCTGGCCATGCTTTTATTTTCTTCACCAACTCAGCAGCCTCTCATCTTCATTAGTCGATCAGTATTCCATCTTATAAACAAATCATTATTCCGTCATGACAAATTTTAATAGATTTACAGCATCTACAACTACTATTGTCTAGTCATATCGTACCAAAGATTGGCCAGCCAACAGATGCGCACATGCACCAATGCCTACGACTGGAACATTGCCCGGATACTATGGATGGCGGCTGGATTTAGTGAGAGAAAGGTCCAAAAGCGTTGATCGGGAGGGCGGGTGCTCGGCGCAAATTTGATGGCGGACACCGGCTATTTGGGGCGACCGTAAAGATTGGGGTTGCGGTTTCGGAACTGTTGGAGCACTAGTTTTGTTAGATAAACCTAAAATCGATTTTTGGAAGTAGTTTTTAGGAGCTGTTGGAGATGCTCTGAGGCCGTATTACCGATACCGATAGCCAGTGTTAGCCTAAACGGTAAACAGTTGGTCATCCACTGTTTAGCCATTATTCGGTGCTAAACGGCCGTTTAAACGGGTTTAAACAGTGTAAATAGCCAATTAAACGGAAACTGTAAGCTACTGTTTAGCGTTTAAACACCGTTTAAACGGGCTAAACGACCGTTTAGGCGAGTAGTTCCGATAGCTGTGTCTAATTTTTAGCAATTTCGGCAGTAAAAAGAGGCGCTTCTGTATCTATCTATATCTATTTTATACCTAATCTCTTCTCTACTTTTTTTCTATACCTAATATTAAAGCAAATAAGGTTTCACGGTTCCTCGGTCCGTCCCGACGGGTGGGTCCCACCTGCAAGTCTCCCAGCCTGGGCGGGTCCCTCGCTCCGCGTCTGTCCGCGTGTGGTTCGTGAGTCTGTCCGTCTCTCTTTTGGTCCAACATGAAAAAGATAGGAGTCAAAATCCAATCGGACAAACAAGATTAACTCTAGGAGACGGGATCTGATGAAACAAGACCATAATTGACTATAATTGCTGAACTCATAAACGGTTGCCCAGATCGACAAGAAAAAAAAGGAAATTAAACAAGTTGGACTGTGTGGTGATGTGCGCCGCACCGTTGCCGATGGAAGTCGCCGGCGCCACGAGTTAACCCAGGCATCGGGCCCCTATCGGACTCGGAGGGATGCGCAGCTGCCCCTGCCTTGCGTCGTCTCAAGCGTGGGCTGCACTCCCGCCATGCGCCGCCGCTAGCGAAGGAGAGAGAGGATCTGGAGACTTGGGGCACGGCTCACGGGAAAGACTGAAGAAGCGTCAGAGCAAGGAGGCTGTCAGCTTCTAGATAAGGCACAAAGGTAATATTGTCATTTTTTATCTTATTTTTTTTACATATCGTCCGTATAACGATAGTCGATAGGATATGTCTCCCGTATATATCATGCTTGCATAATGTACGGTATGAAGCTACTATTTTTTTCATTGATGCAAAATCCACGGTACAAGATATTTGTCCTTATTTAATCATACCAAATGTGCACAATAGTCTTGGATATAGTCAAAGTGTGTGTGCGTAAGATATAGTCTTGCGTAGCACCCTTTGGCTATAGAAACCAAAACAAACTAGGGTAAAATATAGCTTTGCCGCAACAACTGCGCTCTAGATAGGAGGGCAAATCGGAGCTTAGTGTGGTAGAAGATTGATCGAGCTTTGGTTTCACTTGTGTTGAGACTAGATGAAAGAGGAATCCAAGCCATGATTGGGTTGTGTGTGAGCATAGTGAGATGGGGTGATGCGAGAAGAGGAAAGCATCTATCCTGGCAAGATTAATTCAAATTTTTGTTTGAGTATGGTGCAATCTAAGCGTAGGGCTCTAAAATTGTCCGCTTAGATGCATTATGATCAAATGGACACTTCAAATGCTGTGACCAAGGGTGGCGAAGAAGACAAAAGTTGCAACATAGGTGCAAGGTTTAGCGCTGAATTTGAGAGCACGTCAGTGTGTACATGCAAGGTTTTTGCCCCGACCCCGATGCAACGCACGGGCATGTTTTGCTAGTTAATATTAAAGCAAATAAGGTTTTTGGTTCTGGTTTTCCGGTCCGTCCTGACAGATGGGCTCGCGTGGTCAGTCTCCAAATGTCATTACCTTACGTTGGATTTTTTTTTTGAGCTCATTATCTTACGTTGGATGCAGTCAGGCTCGTTCCAAGCGGGCCGTGTAGGCCTAACTATACTATCGATTGTCTCTAGGGCTGCAATTTTCTCGGCCTGCTGCCGCGTCTATCTCCTTCCTCACGGATGAGGATGAGCGATGAGCAGAGAACGCGGAGAAGACCGTAGCCTCGCTTGCCTATCCTGCCGTGACCGGATCGATGGGCGGAGTCCACGGTCGCCCGGACGAGTCCGCAGCCGCCGCTCCACCGTGGCAGCCGCTGTCACGGTGCCCGCGGGCTAGACCTCGCTGGCCGTGTGCTGGGGCCGCGCCGGCGCCGGGTGGCGGTCGACGAGCCAAGCCCCGAGCGGCATCCGTTCCCCAAAGACGATGGCTTTCTTGCAAGCTCGCATGGCCATGCCTCCACGGCTCCACAAGGTGCCCTCCCGCATGCTCATGGGTTGCTGTGTCATCGCCGCGCTGCCGCAGCGTGAGGATGTTCCCCAGAATGAGAATCAGGCAACGCATCCGACACAATCTCGGCTCCAATTTGCTTTCCTTCATATCAGATTTGTATGTCGGGCCCATGTTCCCTTCCAGCTAGATCAAATTCACGGGGCCCATATACAACACAAATACATCGCATTGATCAAATATCAATCTACGTACACACAGATTTAATGCCACATCGTCATTGCAATTATAGACAATCTTACACATTAAGATTCGTTCATCAAGCTCATGGCAAGAGGATGAATTGGGTTAAGAAAAGGAGACACTCGTATAAAAAAAAAACCCCGTACCAGGGTGGTCCACTAAGGTAGCGTTTTGGTTGCGGGGTGAAGTAGGATGGAATGGAACCATCCTTGATTTTAGGGGCGGGATGGTGCCAACCCATCCCATCTCATTGTTTGGTTAAAAAGGATGGGATGACTCCATTTCTCGTTTGGTTAGAGGGATGAAAACAAACTGGGATGAGAGGTTGACACATGGGGCCCATCAGTCAGCCTCTCTTTCACCTCTTCTTCCCCCGTCACCTTCACTGCGGCCATCGGCCTCCACCGCCGTGGCTCGCTCCAGCAGCCGCCGCCCTGCGCCCCCTCCTCCGCTGCCGCGCCGCTCCTGCAACGACCGCCCTATGCCCCTCCTCCGCCGTCGCGCCGCTCCGTACCAACAGCAGCTGCCCTGCGCCCTCCTCCTCCGGCGGTGGCCATCCTATGCTGTGCCTCTCCTCCTCCTCCGGCGGCGGCGGGGTGGTTCAGCTCGCAGCGGCACCATAGCGTCGTGGAGGTGGGGTGGGTGGTTGCGGCAACGGCAAGGCGTCGCGGAGCGGTGTGGAGGCGAGGTGGCGGCGGCAAGGCGTCGCGGAGGCTGGGCGGGACGGGGGCTGTGCAGATGCAAAGCGGGTCGGCGGGGAGGCGACGCGGCGGCGGAGTGGAGCCGCGCGGTGGCGGGTCAGATGTGAGGCGACGACGGCAGGGGCGGAGATGAGTGACGACGGCGGGGGCGGGGTCGGAGATGAGCGAGCGAACGAGCCGTCCCACCTCGTCCCTCCTTTTCCAAGGGACGGGGCTGCCCCGGATCTCCCGGGAATATTCCCTGGGAGGGATGGTCCCATCCCCTCACCCTCGAACCAAACAGGCAAGAAAATGGGATCGTCCCATCCCGTCCCACTTCGTCCCCTGAACCAAACACTCCCTAAAAATCTAAAATTCAAGGGAATCAAACCCTCTCAGGCAAAAGAATGAACAAAAATTTGAAACTCAAGGGAACGGAAGGGTTGTGCTTTGCCTCGAGAATCTCGAACTGACGGCACTAGCCGCACCAGCTGAAAGTGGGAGCGGAGTCGAAGCACGTGAGGCTGCGGACGCCGAAGACCCCAAATGGATCCTCCTTGCGAATCGATCCTTCGACCCTTCGTCGTAGAAGCGCATCCCTACCAGAAAGAGATTGAGGCTTGAGGGGGAGGCAGGTCTATGTTGCATATCGCGTACTAGAAGCGCACCCCTACCAGAAAGAGACCGAGGCTTGAGACTATGTGCAGTGGGTTAGGTAAATGGAATGTCTATACACTGTAGTGACACTGTTCATAGAGAGAGGTAGTTAGAATAGTAGATACACAATGCATTTACACATCCTGTTGCACATAGTCTGAGGGGGAGGCAGGTCTATATACTAGCCATAGTGTACCCGGTGCAACGCACGGGCACTTTTTTCTAGTAATATTAAAACAAATAAGGTTTTCCGGTACGTCGTGAAAGGTGGGACCAAATAAGGTTTTCCGGTCCGTCCTGATGGGTGGGCCTCGCTTGTCAGCACCTAATATGTAAACAAGAGAGTTCGAGTCGCTAACGTCAAAGTTTGTCAGCCCATATCCAAGTGGAGTTCAAGTCAGAACTGAAGTCATCAAAACGAGGCCCAGTACACATGGACCCCTAATCAGAACGATCACGATCTTTCCAATCTCAACCTCGTCGGCCGCCGCCGAGGATGGCCGCCGAAGCCCGAAGGGACAATGCTCCTACACAAGAGCTTGATGGCGGACAACGTCGTCGAGGACCTTATGCGCCTGTGGTGTGACAGCTTCGTGGCGAAGTGGAGCTGCAACGGCGGCTTGGCTCCATGGGAGGAGGGTGACGCGGCACGCAGGTGGTCGTTCTCTATCGTGGAGCGCGGCCTGCCCTGCACCGTCGAGGAGGCTCCGCGTCCTAGTCGTGGTCTTCCTCCCGCCCTATGGTGCCTTGGTCGGCACCATCGGCACCGCAGTAGGGGAGAGCGGTTCCTTAGTTGAGCGGTTCCTTAGTTGGGAAGAGGCCGCTACATCTGGTCTGGTGCACTCTAAGCGGAGGAGCCGGCGGAAATCATCAGCCAGGTGTACCCGATCCACCGTCCACCCACCCCTCCCCTCTTCACATTTTTGTACCCCAATTCAGCCCAAATTGGCCCAATTGGCCCAAAATCCCCTCTCTCTCTTTCTTTCTCCACTCCTCTCTCCTCCTCCCCCGACCGCTGCCCGATTGCCACCGCCTCCATTCTCCTCCGACGCCGGCTTCCTCCACGCGCACCGCCGCGCTGCTCCCGCCTCCGCCTTCCGGTTCGGGGTTCGGGGTTCGCCATCGCCGGTGACCTCTCCATTCCCTCCCCAACCTTAGAGGGAGGGCCGGGGGAGGAAGGCCGGCCCGACGGTGGTGGTGGGAAGGCCGGCTGCTGAGGCCTCACCGCCGATCGGGCAGGGTAGGAGGCCGGTTGGGCCGAGGTTGGGGCGGGGGAGCTCCACGGCGATGGCGGCGATGGTGGACGACGGTGAAGCCGCTCTGGCAAAGCCGGATTAGGGTGGCGGCAGTGTGAAGGGTGGCGGCAGAGGCGGGGACACCGTAGCCGGGGGCGGGGTTGGCGGCCGGGGCGACGGCGGTCGAAAGAGGCGGCGGCGAAGGGCGCGAGCAAGGTCAGCACGGAGAGGGGCGGTGGCCGGTGTGATGCTCCGGCATCTCAAGTGCATAATCAATCATCATGCATGAAGCATCATCCCTAATCATCATGGCATCACATGTATTTGTGCATTTGAAACAAGTTTGACTTAAACAACAAGTTCAAAACCTTGTTTATTGCATATGTGGGGCCATATTTATTGTCATAGTTTTGGTTCGGTTGAGATTTGGGGGAAGACCATATTAACAAAAATGTAACCAAATAAGAGAGGAACAACTTTCATAATTGGAGCTTAGTCATCTAGTGATGTTTACATGAGGTTTAGAGTCCTTTTCTATCAACACAGAAAACCAACACAAACCCTACCTATTTAGTAATTCAAATTTTTCCTCAACCTACATTCATTTTCATGCAAAGCCCAAATTATAAAAGTTGTAGGTCATGAGGTTTGCAACATTTCCTTCAATAAGCTTTTTAGGTGAAAATGGCTGGAAGTGGGAGTTTTGGATTTTTCCAATAAATAGGGTTTTTTGGGTCAAACTAAACTTGAGAGCTAAATTCAAATGTAATTCATATTTCCACACCGAATTTGAAGATGAGCCAATTGAAAAAGTTGTAGAGCTTAAAGAGTAGAACATTTCATATAATTGGCACTTTTTCAAAATCGGGTTCTAAATTGGTCAAAAATGCATTTTTCAGAGGAGGAGAAAACACATTTATCATTTTCTCTAATTTATTTTTTTCCGCGGCCACTGACGGGTGGGCCCGGCCCGGCCGGAGGGACGCCGTGTCCGGGCCGATGCACGCCACGCGGCCGCCGGCGTACGGTCACGCCGGCGACGCCGCGGATCGGCCCCGGCCGCGCGCGCCCTCGGCTTCACCCACCCGCGACCCCGTCCAAGTTCATCCCGTCCCATTTCCGCATCGCCCAGCTCCCTCTCGCCCGAAACGCCGCCGAGCCGTCCGCCATTGCCGCCGGCTTCCCGTCGCTACGCCGGCCGCTCCCGACCCTCTCCGCGCCTCCGAGCCCCACCACCGCCTTCGCCTCGCCCGTACGCCTCTCCTCCGCCCGCTCCCGTCGTTGATCTCGCCCCCATTCGCGAGATCGAGAGTCAACCCGACGCGACCGCCATTGACGAGCTCGAGCTCGGACTTGAGCTCTCCCCGCCGCACCACCGCTTCCCGAGCCACTAGCCCTACCTCACTACACCCGCCTCACTCACGCGCACCCGAAGCCTCTACCCTAGTCGCCGCTCCGCCCTCAACCGCCGAGATCCACTCGGTGCGACGTCCGAACCACGCCGCCGCCGCCACGGTTCACCTCCGCCACCGCCTCGACCACGCCTCCGCCGCCGACGAGGCCTACCCCAGGGTAAGCCCCGCGCCCGCGCGCACCCAGCGTGCCCCGCGTCGTGGCTCCGGCGGGCCCGAGCCCGCCGGCGCACGCGCGAGCCGCCGCGCGCGAGAGGAAGAAGAAGGGGGGGGGGGCAGATTTTCAATCTAGCCCCCCGGTTTTGTTTCATTTGCAAAATAATCCGAGTACTGTTTACTGAGTCGCGGGAAAATTGCATGCTAGCCCTGGAAACTAGGGATAATTATGTTTAGGTCCCGGATCTGGTGATTTTCATTTTATCTTTGAATTATTTCGGCTGAAACTTTGAAAAATCGTAATAAATCAAATAAAAATCCAAAAAATGCAAACTCAGGGGCTATGGACTCCTAGTGAGTAGATCTACACAGTGGGTATGATGTAGTGTTGTGCATGTACAATTTTACCCCTGTTTTTGCATGAGCATGGTAGATCAACATAAGGGGAAAAAGTGGAACAAATGGCCACCAAAAATTATGAAATTTGGACAGTAACACATTTAGGGTAGTATGACAGTATGTAAATTTTTATAGTCCTAGCTTTGCTCATTTAATCACTGTTTTGCAAATTTTAGGTGTTATCTGTGCGTTAAGTCCATTTGAAAATAAAAGGGGATATGAATTAGTCTCAAAATAGCTTTCTGTATTTTTCCTAAGTATGGAATTGTTTAAACAACTCCCTGGTAAAATATAAAGCTATGCATGTTAGTTTTGGATGGTGATTCGAAAATGATAAAAAGCTACTAGCTAGAAAAGAAAATAAGGAAAAGTGATGCAAAATGGCTAGGAAAAATTCCACAAAAGATGTAGTCGCTTATACATGTTGTCCGGGGCCCAAAAATTATTTTGGTAGGTTTCATTTATAATATCTTAACTTGCATGATCTTTTACCAACGTTTTATATGGAAAATAGATGTCATAGTAAGTGAAGGGTGTATCACTTGAGAAAGTTTTGAGCATGTTTGACTTCCATCATGAGCATGTCCATCATAAGCATAAGCATATGCATGTGTCGTTCTCATTTTGCATCACCTCACTCATATAGGTCCCGCGAACGAGGAAGCGACGCAGGAGCTGCCCGTGATCGAAGAGCCGGACGAAGAGCCGCCCCAAGCACCGGAGAATTTGCAGGCCACACCTGACCACGCACCCGAGGCACTCTCTGACCCCAGCGAGGAAGGTAGGCAGGACCATGCTATACCCAGCTAACAAATTATATCTGAATGATTACGCATATGCACTAGGGATTGTTTGAAACCAACTTGCATTAGATTCCTTGGCCGCCCTGGCCCTAGCACCTATACCTAGAGTTCGTAGGACGAGTGCCTAGAATGGCTAGGTGCGAGTAGACACGAGTGATTGTACTCGTCTCGTAGTTGTTACTTTTCAATATGACAGCAAATCTGAACATGGAAATTATTATTATGCTATGATTTAAATGGAGACCGGGCGGAGATTTATTTCAGTATTTACTTTTCATGATGTCGCACTATGGACTCCGCCCGAGTCGTATAAGGCCCGTCCGCTGTTCGCTTGGGATCGGCATAACATTGCTAGGGTGCTTATCCAGATCATGGGACTGGTGAAAGCCTTTCCTGGGCCGTCTCACTTTTCAGGATGCCGCCCATCCACTTGATGGAGGCCGAAGTACTCGGGGGGCGCTTGTAGTCAAGGGAGGGCTGACCCGACGTACCGTGGTATCGCTCCTGCGGCGGCTATCCTCCGGGGGTTAGGTGGGGGCGTTTTGAAACTTGGGGACGGGTCAGATTGAGGTGGGGGTGATATGTGGGAACGCGATGGCTAGTAAGCATATCCCCCTGGCATTTCTAGTTATTCCCGGGAATTAAAATCGATTCGAATCGCTGATGCTCACCAGGTGTGAGAATGCCAGTATCACTGCCGGGCAACGTAGTAACTACTCAAATACTTTATGCTTATAATTATGATTTGTGATTACAACATGCTTGGATGTATATGATCCGTTCCCTTATTCCTGGTGCTGCCCGTCCACTAGTAGGAGGTCGATGGACTTGGGAGATGCTTTGGTGTTGAGGGAGGGCTGACCCGACGTACCGTGGTATCGCTCCTGAGACGGCTACTCCCAGGGGCGTGATGGAAGTGCTATGAATCTTGGAACGGGACATATGTTTGTGTCTTACTTTCTGCAAGTATTTACTTTATGATATAAATGACCTTCATGATTAATGAATAGCAGCTGTCAAATCCTGCTATCTTATGTCAATATGACTTGGTTTAAAAATCAATGGCTAAGGATCCACTGATTAGTAAGCAAGCTTTGCGTCAGCCGTAAGCCACTCCATTAAGTCCTACTGAGTAATTAGTACTCAGGGTTTGCCCCCACTTTTGAGCTGCAGGTATGGAGTTCCTCGTATGTGCCTGTGTCGGAGGTGGTGCATGCCTCCACCAGGGCTGACTGGCGTCATGAGTGGCTGGGGGACCTCATCGTTGGGCTTGATGTGGTCTTCTCATTGCAAGTCCTTCTAGTTATCATGAATTTTTATCTTTTCCGCTGCGAGATACTTTTGAACTCAATTACTTCATGACTTTATGTTGGAATATGTATTTTGAAATCGAACTGGTCTGTAAATTAATTCTAAGTATTTTCTATTTCGATTGTCTGTGAAGATGTAACTGTTGTGGCTCCTTCGAGAGTCGGATGTGTGTGATGTCGGTTCCTCTAGGAAATGGTGTTATCGAGAGCCGAAGGCCTCTCGACGGACGACCGGGTTTAATCTGGTCTAAGCGCACTGCGAGCCAGAGGTGGCAGGTGTGTTTAGCCTGGATTAAATCGGCGGTTCCGCCACAGCTGGTATCAGAGCCGATCACACACAGACAACAGTCATATCATCGGGTTTTGATTTACAAACCTATTTTCGAAAACCCTTTTTAAGTAATTCAAAAATGAGAGTATACGATATGCCCATACTAAGGATGTTAGTGGTTATCAGGTGACACCGCTAACACTTTGACCTAGGTAGAACTCATATGCATATTCGGCGCTTTGGGAAGCAACTTTTCGGCCATAGCTATCCCCAGTACTGGCGGAACGCTATTGGGGTTTGCGAATTGTTGTGAACCCTGCATTCATGCTGGGTAGGAAAAACTCTTTAAGGGTGGTGGGCACGCTTGGAGGCTTTCGTGCCCACCATACTTACATTCGGATTGGGGATCCACCTTTTCTCGACAATCCCCAGTACTGGAGGAAAGTCAGGCTTTGGGAAAAGGTGCAAAGGCCCACCAACGCTGTCCACGCAGCAATCAAGCGTGGATGCCACACTAGGTGGTAATGTATGAGCATGCATTCTTCTGCAGGTACACTAACCACGTGCGAACTTAAGAACGACTAGAGAACGACTAGTTGCATTAGAGAGTGCCGTGCATATGTGTCACCGAAATAATCGCTAGTTATATATATATAAATCTAGGTGGTGTGAAGTGAGATCGTACAGGACGGATCATGCATGCATCATATTTTCTGATTTATTTCGGGGTATTACAAAGATATAAGTGAAACTGAAATCGTAACTTAATTATATCTCTTGCACGTTCCCCTGTTATACCTCGGTTAAATGTATATATATATTTCTCTCACTAATTGGAAGCCCTTTTTCTTTTATTAAAAACAGATGGTGAGGACCAAGCAAACTGCACGTAAGGCCACCGGAGGGAGAGTCAATATCCTCCCTGACGTGACCCACACTCCCCCTGTGGTGGAGAATGGGATGCTCCACACTCGCTGCAGGGAGGACTGTCCCCTGTCCCGCATTCTGTGCAGGGCTCTGAGGGAGATGGGGCGTCGTCCCTGTCCCTTCATCTCGGTGCAGACGGTGCACGCGGAGGGCAACTGTATGGCCCAGGTTGTCCTTCCGCGGGGGACATTCGCGGGCCAGCAGACCCTCACCACTTACGGGGCCAACGAGGAGGAGGCTTACCGTAAGGTGGTGATGGGAGCCCTCACTTCGTTGAGCTCCAGGTGGGAGGCACACCACACGGTCCTGCGTTTCCTCCCCACACGCGACCTCGACCACGCTTGGCAGGAGCGCCGCGGTTGGCTTAGGGACCGGAACGGCTCTCGACCCTTGGTTGCGTGCATGGACTACGCACGTGAGGCGCGCGGGATGTACCAGCGCGCGGAGGACCGGAGCCGCTTCTACCTTTCCAGGTACACGGAGACCCGTACCCGTGTGGAGGAGTTAGAGGCCCAGGTGGCGCAGCTGCAGCAGCGTTTGGCCGAGTACGAGCCGCCGCAGCAGCCCGCGCCCTTGGAGGAGGAGGAGGAGGAGGAGGAGTCCTCGGAGCCCATGGAGGTGGAATGGGAGGGGGAGAATGACCCCTCTGACGCTAACTCCGGGGTGCAGGGTGTTTGATGGACTGATGGTAGGGAGTTAAGCTTTATGTTAGTAGCACGTTGAAAACGATGTTTTGTATTATTCCGCTCCGTGCTGTTAGTCATGGCTGTACTAAACATTGGTGAGTTGTGAGAGCTCATTCTTGTACACCATTTGAGTAGTTGATGGACACCCTAGTATTTGCTAATTGATGCTTGGTCCCTAAGACCAACATCCCTATGATGTAATGTTAAGGCTTCCTAGTGGCTTATGAACCCTTTTAAGATGTATTCGAAGTATTTTAAGTTCTGTGGAAGTTGAAATGTGTTGCATGGCTGGATGTGAGCTTGTAGCTTGGTTGGGTTTGCAACTTGCAAATCTGGAATTTTATACAGCTGCAACTAAATCTGAGTGTATACTGAATTCTGGGAGGAATTTGACCAAGGTTTGTATACCAAAGTGATAGAGCATTCCCTGGTGTACCATTTTGTCAATTGGAGCCCTTTCCAATTATGCTCGGTTTCAGAGTTATGAACAGATTTCATTGAATCTGTGTTCTGAACTGCAGCTGCACCAGGAGGGGATTTGCATTTTTCACACCCCTACCAGAAGATTGGAACTTGGAATAGTATAACAAAGTTGTAGAGGAGGAAGTGTGTGACAACTTTGCTATGTAAAGTTTTCGCTGAAGATGCTTAGTTTGGGAGCTGCAGTCAAAACCAATCAGGTTCAAAAATCTGGACAGAAATGACATGTACTCATAAAACGTGGAATTCGAACAAGATACAAATTGAATCCATCAAACTTTTGTATAACAAAGTTATAGAACACAAGACAACGAACAAACTTTCTAAGAGCGGCACGGCCAAATTATGCACGTATTGGTACAGATTTAGACTTTTACTAGCTGCTGTCCCAGAATTTGCTGAGATTCTGAGTACAGCTAGTAAACTGACTTTTGCACCATCATTCCAATCAGATTTGTACAAGCTTTGTATAGGAAAGTTGTGGGGGACGAAAGTAGGCACAGCCTTGGTATTTTGACCATCACTTGAATTGGCCGTCCTGACGCCCGAACCGCTGAAGTTCGGAAATTCTATCTCCCGCTTAAAAATCAGCACAACCGGTTTTTCAGTTCCTGTGTGCTAGTGTCAAACCTCTGCGAGCTGATGGCTAACACTCTGTGCAATTGAGTTATTCTGTTTAATTACATGCTTTCATGTATTCAGAATGTATCTTATGTGCTATGGTCTTTTGTCCTCGCATCTTTTGCACAAGGGTCTTTTGACTAAACATAGTTCGCCTCATTCTTGCAGATGGTGAACACTCGCCAAGGCCAAACCTCGGGGTCGGGGCAGCAGCCGCAGAATGCCCCACCTCCACCAGAGCTTGCTACTCTGGTTGTGCAGCAAGCGGAGTTGATCCGCATGATGGCAGAGGAACGCCAAGGCCGAGGCCAGCAGCGGGAACACCATCCCCGTGGCACCACCTACCAGGACTTCGAGGGACTGCGCCCTCCAGTCTTCACGACCTGCCCCGAGCCACTTGCGGCAGACGACTGGCTCCGCACTATGGAGTCCAAGTTCACTCTCCTGCCTGGGTTGACTGAGCAGGAAAAGGCTCGGTTCGCGGCGCAGCTACTCCACGGACCTGCGGGGGCGTGGTACGCCACGTTCCTCGCCATGCAGCCACCAGGGCACGAGATCACATGGGGAGAGCTTCGTACGGCTTTCCGGGCTCACTACATCCCGGCAAGCCTTATGGAGCAGAAGCAACGTGAGTTCAGGGAACTCAAACAGGGGGGCAAGACCGTGATGCAGTACGTCCAGGCCTTCATCACCTGGCCCAGTACTCACCTGGGGATGTGGCTGACGATCCCAGCAGAGCGGCCAGGCTTCTGCAGGGCTTTGACCCCACCCTCCTGACACACCTGGGGCGTCGCTACCAGAGCTTCACGGACTTGGTAGACACCGCCTTGGATATGGAGTACCGACTCCGCGCTGCCAACGAGGATCAGAGGCGCAAGCGCCAGGCTAGCACCACACCGGCGGGCTCTTCTCAGAGGCCGAAGACTCCTTTCCGGCCCCCGCAGTACCAGCAGCCCCGCTTCGTGATCCGGCCTAATCAATCGGGCTGGGTCCACAGGTCGCAGCAGCAGCAGCAGTATCCCTCGTTCGGGGCACCGGCACAACTTCCTGCGCCACGTGCTCCTGCCACTCCAGTAACCGGGAACACCTGCTTCAACTGCGGTAGGGCGGGACACTTCGCCAAGGACTGCCGGGCCCCTCGCAGGATTCAGGGTCCTAACCCTGCGGGTGGCAGTCGGCAGAGCAGACCGCAAGGGCCTGCACCTCGGCAGGGTCAGGTTCACTACATTCACTTGGAGCAGATCCCCACCGGAAAGCCGGTACTTGCTGGTACGTTTATGCTCAACGGTCATCCAACCGTGGTGTTATTTGATTCAGGAGCTTCTCATACATTCATTAGCCAGTCATATGCATCAAGGCACGGGATCAAAACTTCTTACATAAAAGAAAAATACAGCATCTCTGCACCTGGAAATCCTATTAATACAAATCTGATAGTGAAGAAGCTACCATTAAGCATAGGAGGGGAGGAGTTCAGTATCAGCCCCGTGGTGCTGCCACACCAAGGGATTGATATTATCCTAGGTATGAATTGGATGAATGAAAACAATGCAGTCCTGGATATTGGCAGCAGGACGGTGCAATTAAGGTCTAGCGTCAGCGGCAAGATCCTACGGGTGCACATGCCGAGTCAAAAACACATGCCACCCACAGTATATGCCACTGAGCTACAAGAGATTAAGAAGATACCAGTGGTGTGCGACTTTCCGGACGTATATCCGGAGGAGCTTCCGGGGCTTCCACCGGATAGGAATGTGGAGTTCAGCATAGAGCTTGTCCCAGGCACAGCGCCAGTCTCTAGGAGACCGTACCGGATGGCCCCAGATGAACTAAAAGAACTGAAAACACAATTGCAAGAACAGTTAGATAAGGGGTTCATTCGTCCCAGCTCATCACCTTGGGGTTGCCCAGCCCTCTTTGTTGAGAAGAAGGACCAAGGTGGTAAAAGGCTATGCGTGGACTATCGGCCTTTGAATGCGGTCACAGTCAAAAATAAATACCCACTGCCGCACATTGACATACTATTTGATCAGCTAGCTGGGGCTAAGGTTTTCTCAAAAATTGATCTAAGGTCAGGGTACTATCAGATAAAAATCAGAGAGGAAGATATACCCAAAACAGCCTTCTCCACCAGATATGGCTTGTACGAGTATTTGGTCATGTCCTTTGGGCTAACCAATGCACCGGCTTTCTTCATGTACATGATGAACTCGGTGTTCATGAATGAACTCGACAAGTTCGTGGTAGTATTCATTGACGACATCTTAATCTACTCAAAGGATGAGAAAGAACATGAGGAGCACCTGCGGATAGTACTTACTCGGCTTAGAGAACACAAGCTCTATGCCAAGTTCAGCAAGTGTGCTTTCTGGCTGAAGGAAGTAGGTTTCCTAGGCCACATCCTGTCGGAGAAGGGAGTAGCAGTCGATCCTAGCAAGGTGGAGTGCGTCCTAAATTGGAAGCAACCCGAAACAGTGACTGAAATTCGGAGTTTCCTCGGTTTAGCGGGCTACTACCGCCGCTTCATCAAGGATTTCTCCAAGACTGCTAAGCCTATGACCTCGTTAACGAAGAAGAATGCAAAATATCAGTGGAGTTCAAATTGTGAGGAAGCTTTTCAGACGTTAAAGAAGATGTTAACCTCTGCACCAGTATTAGCTCAACCGGACATCACTAAGCCCTTCGATGTGTACTGTGATGCCTCTGGCAATGGGCTTGGCTGTGTGTTAATGCAAGAAGGGAGAGTAATTGCTTACGCTTCCCGTCAACTAAGGAAACATGAATCTAACTATCCGACACATGACCTGGAGCTAGCAGCAGTTGTACACGCATTGAAGATATGGAGACACTATCTGCTAGGCAACACGTGTCATATCTTCACTGACCACAAGAGTCTCAAATACATCCTCACGCAACCTGAACTAAACATGAGACAACGACGGTGGTTAGAATTGATAAAGGATTATGACCTAGAGATTCACTACCACCCTGGGAAGGCAAATGTGGTAGCTGATGCACTAAGCCGTCGGGCTCATTGCAATGTGATTGAAGCCCGACCCACGGCGAGAGTGATATGTTGTGAGATGGATGAGATTGAAGTTCTCACAGAGCAGTTAGCTGGACTGTACAGCCTCGTGATCGAACCCACGCTGAAAGACCAAATCATAGTAGCACAGAAGCAAGATAAGGGTATGGCTCACATTCGTGGGGAGATAGATGATAAGAAGAAGGACTGCTTCACACTTGATGACCAAGGGGTTTTGTGGTTTAAGGGTCGCTTAGTGGTACCTAAGGACATGGGGTTGAGAAAGAAAATACTTGACGAGGCCCACACCTCCATGCTCACTATGCATCCCGGCAGTAACAAAATGTACCAGGACCTGAAGCAGAAGTTTTGGTGGACCCGTATGAAACGGGAGATCGCCAAATATGTGTCAGAGTGTGACGTATGTCAGAAAGTAAAAGCTGACCACTTAAAGCCCGCTGGTATGCTACAACCACTCGCAGTTCCAGCCTGGAAATGGGAGGATGTACACATGGACTTCATTGTAGGACTACCTCGCACTCAGAAAGGCTATGATTCCATTTGGGTTGTTATTGACCGCCTCACTAAGTCCGCACATTTCATTCCGGTGAAGAACCGCTATCACGCTCAAAACTATGCAGAAATCTACATTTCAAGGATCGTCTCCTTGCACGGTGTGCCTCGAACCATCACTTCAGATAGAGGCTCACTGTTTGTGTCCCGCTTCTGGGAGCAATTGCAAACTGCCCTTGGCACCAATCTGATTCGGAGCTCTGCGTACCACCCTCAGACTAGTGGCCAAGTTGAAAGGGTGAATCAGATTCTAGAGGATATGTTGAGGGCTTGTGCGCTAACCTACTCTACCAAGTGGGATGAGTGTCTTCCCTTGGCAGAGTTTGCCTACAACAACAGCTACCAAAAGAGCTTAGAAATGGCTCCTTTCGAGGCTCTGTATGGTAGACGGTGCAGGACACCACTCAATTGGTCTGAACCCGGAGAACGTGTCACATTTGGCCCAGACTTGGTAACACGGGCCGAAGAACAAGTAAAATTCATCCATGCTAATCTGAAAAGAGCACAGTCGAGGCAAAAGAGTTATTCTGATAAGAGGAGGAGACCGCTAGCTTTTGAGAAAGATGACCACGTGTACCTTCGAGTGTCACCCATGAAGGGGGTGCATCGTTTTGGTGTGAAAGGGAAGTTAGCACCAAGGTATGTTGGTCCATTCAAGATCCTAGAAAGATGTGGCCCGGTTGCATATCGACTAGAGTTGCCACCACACCTTGCTGCGGTTCATGACGTGTTTCATGTCTCGCAACTCAAGAAGTGTCTAAGAGTGCCGGAAGAAGTAGTGGGTACATCTCAAATTCAGATTGAGCCTGACCTCACATATGAAGAGAAACCAACGAAGATCCTTGACAAAAAGCAGAGGTCAACCCGACGAAAAACTATAAACTTCTATAAAATACAATGGAGTAACCACTCCGAAGAAGAGGCCACTTGGGAACAAGAAGAGTTCTTGCAAACCAAATATCCTGGTTTCCTACCATCTACTTCCACTCGGTACGTCGCACTGCCTGTAGTTTCCAAATTGCAACCAAGATCACACACGTATGCACTTTCTTCTCTCATTTAACTTATCCACTCACATCACATCAAAATCTCGGGACGAGATTTCTTTAAGGGGGGTGGGTTGTGATGCTCCGGCATCTCAAGTGCATAATCAATCATCATGCATGAAGCATCATCCCTAATCATCATGGCATCACATGTATTTGTGCATTTGAAACAAGTTTGACTTAAACAACAAGTTCAAAACCTTGTTTATTGCATATGTGGGGCCATATTTATTGTCATAGTTTTGGTTCGGTTGAGATTTGGGGGAAGACCATATTAACAAAAATGTAACCAAATAAGAGAGGAACAACTTTCATAATTGGAGCTTAGTCATCTAGTGATGTTTACATGAGGTTTAGAGTCCTTTTCTATCAACACAGAAAACCAACACAAACCCTACCTATTTAGTAATTCAAATTTTTCCTCAACCTACATTCATTTTCATGCAAAGCCCAAATTATAAAAGTTGTAGGTCATGAGGTTTGCAACATTTCCTTCAATAAGCTTTTTAGGTGAAAATGGCTGGAAGTGGGAGTTTTGGATTTTTCCAATAAATAGGGTTTTTTGGGTCAAACTAAACTTGAGAGCTAAATTCAAATGTAATTCATATTTCCACACCGAATTTGAAGATGAGCCAATTGAAAAAGTTGTAGAGCTTAAAGAGTAGAACATTTCATATAATTGGCACTTTTTCAAAATCGGGTTCTAAATTGGTCAAAAATGCATTTTTCAGAGGAGGAGAAAACACATTTATCATTTTCTCTAATTTATTTTTTTCCGCGGCCACTGACGGGTGGGCCCGGCCCGGCCGGAGGGACGCCGTGTCCGGGCCGATGCACGCCACGCGGCCGCCGGCGTACGGTCACGCCGGCGACGCCGCGGATCGGCCCCGGCCGCGCGCGCCCTCGGCTTCACCCACCCGCGACCCCGTCCAAGTTCATCCCGTCCCATTTCCGCATCGCCCAGCTCCCTCTCGCCCGAAACGCCGCCGAGCCGTCCGCCATTGCCGCCGGCTTCCCGTCGCTACGCCGGCCGCTCCCGACCCTCTCCGCGCCTCCGAGCCCCACCACCGCCTTCGCCTCGCCCGTACGCCTCTCCTCCGCCCGCTCCCGTCGTTGATCTCGCCCCCATTCGCGAGATCGAGAGTCAACCCGACGCGACCGCCATTGACGAGCTCGAGCTCGGACTTGAGCTCTCCCCGCCGCACCACCGCTTCCCGAGCCACTAGCCCTACCTCACTACACCCGCCTCACTCACGCGCACCCGAAGCCTCTACCCTAGTCGCCGCTCCGCCCTCAACCGCCGAGATCCACTCGGTGCGACGTCCGAACCACGCCGCCGCCGCCACGGTTCACCTCCGCCACCGCCTCGACCACGCCTCCGCCGCCGACGAGGCCTACCCCAGGGTAAGCCCCGCGCCCGCGCGCACCCAGCGTGCCCCGCGTCGTGGCTCCGGCGGGCCCGAGCCCGCCGGCGCACGCGCGCGCCGCCGCGCGCACGCGCGCGGCGAGAGGAAGAAGAAGGGGGGGGGCAGATTTTCAATCTAGCCCCCCGGTTTTGTTTCATTTGCAAAATAATCCGAGTACTGTTTACTGAGTCGCGGGAAAATTGCATGCTAGCCCTGGAAACTAGGGATAATTATGTTTAGGTCCCGGATCTGGTGATTTTCATTTTATCTTTGAATTATTTCGGCTGAAACTTTGAAAAATCGTAATAAATCAAATAAAAATCCAAAAAATGCAAACTCAGGGGCTATGGACTCCTAGTGAGTAGATCTACACAGTGGGTATGATGTAGTGTTGTGCATGTACAATTTTACCCCTGTTTTTGCATGAGCATGGTAGATCAACATAAGGGGCAAAAGTGGAACAAATGGCCACCAAAAATTATGAAATTTGGACAGTAACACATTTAGGGTAGTATGACAGTATGTAAATTTTTATAGTCCTAGCTTTGCTCATTTAATCACTGTTTTGCAAATTTTAGGTGTTATCTGTGCGTTAAGTCCATTTGAAAATAAAAGGGGATATGAATTAGTCTCAAAATAGCTTTCTGTATTTTTCCTAAGTATGGAATTGTTTAAACAACTCCCTGGTAAAATATAAAGCTATGCATGTTAGTTTTGGATGGTGATTCGAAAATGATAAAAAGCTACTAGCTAGAAAAGAAAATAAGGAAAAGTGATGCAAAATGGCTAGGAAAAATTCCACAAAAGATGTAGTCGCTTATACATGTTGTTCGGGGCCCAAAAATTATTTTGGTAGGTTTCATTTATAATATCTTAACTTGCATGATCTTTTACCAACGTTTTATATGGAAAATAGATGTCATAGTAAGTGAAGGGTGTATCACTTGAGAAAGTTTTGAGCATGTTTGACTTCCATCATGAGCATGTCCATCATAAGCATAAGCATATGCATGTGTCGTTCTCATTTTGCATCACCTCACTCATATAGGTCCCGCGAACGAGGAAGCGACGCAGGAGCTGCCCGTGATCGAAGAGCCGGACGAAGAGCCGCCCCAAGCACCGGAGAATTTGCAGGCCACACCTGACCACGCACCCGAGGCACTCTCTGACCCCAGCGAGGAAGGTAGGCAGGACCATGCTATACCCAGCTAACAAATTATATCTGAATGATTACGCATATGCACTAGGGATTGTTTGAAACCAACTTGCATTAGATTCCTTGGCCGCCCTGGCCCTAGCACCTATACCTAGAGTTCGTAGGACGAGTGCCTAGAATGGCTAGGTGCGAGTAGACACGAGTGATTGTACTCGTCTCGTAGTTGTTACTTTTCAATATGACAGCAAATCTGAACATGGAAATTATTATTATGCTATGATTTAAATGGAGACCGGGCGGAGATTTATTTCAGTATTTACTTTTCATGATGTCGCACTATGGACTCCGCCCGAGTCGTATAAGGCCCGTCCGCTGTTCGCTTGGGATCGGTATAACATTGCTAGGGTGCTTATCCAGATCATGGGACTGGTGAAAGCCTTTCCTGGGCCGTCTCACTTTTCAGGATGCCGCCCATCCACTTGATGGAGGCCGAAGTACTCGGGGGGCGCTTGTAGTCAAGGGAGGGCTGACCCGACGTACCGTGGTATCGCTCCTGCGGCGGCTATCCTCCGGGGGTTAGGTGGGGGCGTTTTGAAACTTGGGGACGGGTCAGATTGAGGTGGGGGTGATATGTGGGAACGCGATGGCTAGTAAGCATATCCCCCTGGCATTTCTAGTTATTCCCGGGAATTAAAATCGATTCGAATCGCTGATGCTCACCAGGTGTGAGAATGCCAGTATCACTGCCGGGCAACGTAGTAACTACTCAAATACTTTATGCTTATAATTATGATTTGTGATTACAACATGCTTGGATGTATATGATCCGTTCCCTTATTCCTGGTGCTGCCCGTCCACTAGTAGGAGGTCGATGGACTTGGGAGATGCTTTGGTGTTGAGGGAGGGCTGACCCGACGTACCGTGGTATCGCTCCTGAGACGGCTACTCCCAGGGGCGTGATGGAAGTGCTATGAATCTTGGAACGGGACATATGTTTGTGTCTTACTTTCTGCAAGTATTTACTTTATGATATAAATGACCTTCATGATTAATGAATAGCAGCTGTCAAATCCTGCTATCTTATGTCAATATGACTTGGTTTAAAAATCAATGGCTAAGGATCCACTGATTAGTAAGCAAGCTTTGCGTCAGCCGTAAGCCACTCCATTAAGTCCTACTGAGTAATTAGTACTCAGGGTTTGCCCCCACTTTTGAGCTGCAGGTATGGAGTTCCTCGTATGTGCCTGTGTCGGAGGTGGTGCATGCCTCCACCAGGGCTGACTGGCGTCATGAGTGGCTGGGGGACCTCATCGTTGGGCTTGATGTGGTCTTCTCATTGCAAGTCCTTCTAGTTATCATGAATTTTTATCTTTTCCGCTGCGAGATACTTTTGAACTCAATTACTTCATGACTTTATGTTGGAATATGTATTTTGAAATCGAACTGGTCTGTAAATTAATTCTAAGTATTTTCTATTTCGATTGTCTGTGAAGATGTAACTGTTGTGGCTCCTTCGAGAGTCGGATGTGTGTGATGTCGGTTCCTCTAGGAAATGGTGTTATCGAGAGCCGAAGGCCTCTCGACGGACGACCGGGTTTAATCTGGTCTAAGCGCACTGCGAGCCAGAGGTGGCAGGTGTGTTTAGCCTGGATTAAATCGGCGGTTCCGCCACAGCCGGCGGGTGGGGAGGCCGCGGCGAGGGCGCTGATGCGCTGGTGGCCTCCGGGTGGCGTGGGCGGGGCAGCGCCGGCGGCGGTGGAGGAAGAAGGAGGCGTCGGCGAAAGGAGGAAGAAAGGGAAGGAGGAAAGTGGGCCGGCGCCACATTCATCCCAAATGCCCGAGCGAGGTAGCAGCGAGGGTGGGTGGACGGGCGTCCCGGTCCACCCGGATGGAGGCGACGGGTCCCCAGGAGCCGGTGGTTGATCTGGGCGTCGCTTCGCACCGCGGCGAAAACTGCGTCTCGCCTAATTGCGCTAGCAGTCCATGTTGAACTCGCCGCCTAGCCATGGGTCCACCTCATGTCATCTAGCATGCGAGCCTCCTTTGGCACCACCGCGTGCAGCATGGGAGTCGCCATGTTCTGGCTGCCGCGCAAGGCCGAAGCTCCCTAGCGGCGCGCGCACCTGCTCGTCGCCGTCGAGGATCTCATGACAGTTCTGCTATTGTTGAGTCCCTCCCTCGCAACAGCACTTAGGCAGGTTGCCGTGGCGGATCGGAGTACAGCGATGATGAAGAGCTCCTACTCGTCATCATGGGAGGACCGGGATGACGACAACACATCGGGTCATCGGCGTTGGCGTTGCTTTCGCGTTCTGGTGCAAAATTTTCTCACCGCAATTATGGCGTCGGTGTCTGGGATTGTATCTAAAGTTGGCTTTCATCGTGCGTTCTGTGGGCGATCAATTGGATAATGAATGGGCATTGGATTTCAAGCAAGTGGATTGGATTGGATTTTCTGCTCTCTTAATTGGATTCGATTGAACGTGGATTATTCATATTTGGATTTCCATTGGACTTCTTTTATTTGGATATGGACTTCGATCCATTGCCCGATCTCTCGGCAGGGTGAGAACTATGTTTGCTTATTGTTGTCTGCGCAGTTTAGGGTTAGGGCTATTTTCCAAGTGTAAGGAAAATAGGCCCTAACCCTCGTGCTTAGGTCCCATTTGTGATTTTGGTGATTGAACTGACAACACGTGCCATGGGACTAATATTTGTGTACAAGTATTTTTGTCTAAAGTCCCAGGGTGTAATCCGTGGACTTTGGGTACAAACACCTCAAAGAAGGATCTTAAAGACTCAAGAAAAGACCCAAACCGCCATCAAGTTGCAAGCGAAGGTCCTGACTCGGCGGTCCCGCTTTTTAGGCTCAAGAAGAGAAGAAAATGCATGCACCGGACAGCCCGGTGGTGTAGCACCGGACAGTCCGGTGCCTACAAGGAGCCAAAACAAACGCTGAAAAACCGGTGCAAAATTACATGCATCAGACAGTCCGGTGGTGACCACCGGATGATATAGACCGAGAAGGACGGGACGAAGTCCGGGACAAAACCCATCACCGGACAGTCCTGTGGCTCACCACCGGACAGTCCGACGGTGCCACCGGACGATATATACCGAGGAGCATCACAAGTGAAGAACCGGCGCTACAACGCACCGGACAGTCCGGTGGCTCACCGTCGGACAGTCCGGTGGTGCCACCGGACAGTCCGATGGCTCCAACGGCTATATTTCCCAGTGCAACGGTCGACTGGAGACAGCGAAGTTTACACGCACCGGACAGTCCGGTGGTGTAGTAAAACTTGCCTCTAACGGCTAGTTTTGGAGGTGGAGGCTATATATACCCCTTTGGCCGGCCTCCCCAGTGTGGTTGGAGCATCCTGAGCCTAGCACAAGTGTTGAGACACATTTCCATGCCCATTTGAAGTGTAGCGACCACATTTGAGAGTCCAACCACTATATGAGCAAATAGACACATCCCGGCATAGCAAGAGCTTGTTAGCATCTTGGCTTAGGCCTATTTGTCTAGTATACGTGCCTGCGAGCACGACCTTGTATTAAGTGCGGCTATAAGTTTTACGAGACCCTCCGGAGTGTGGAGTGGCCGCGACCACCTTGTGAGAGGGAGGAAGGCCCTCGGCGTTTTGGCCAAAGCTTCCCTTAGTGGAGACGGCGGGGTAGCTCCATGAGAAGGACTCGAAAGACCCTAGCGACCTATCCATCCTCTACCCCTGTGCGGGCGAGGCCGTGGTATGGGAGGACCACACGAGAGATAGGTTCGGGTGGTTATGTACCGAGTATATCCGGAGACCCGACCGTGGTGGGTTGACTTCCGCGGAAGTCACTTTGCCAACCTCCACCCTTGCAAAGGGCGAGGCCGTATTCCTTTGAGGACTACGCGAGTGCAAAGCCCTTAGCGGAGCACCAACGAGGAGTAGGGGGTAGAGACCGTGAGTTTCCCCGAACCTCGGAAAAAAAATCTTCGTGTCTTCACCGTGTGCCATCATCGTCATCGTCTACGGGAGTTTGCATTCTCTATCTCATCTCATTGGCTTCCGCATTTACGTTCTTACAATTGTGTGCTTACTTTCCTAGACTAGCTTGATAAGTTAGTTTCTAGGTGGAACTAGGTTGCAAGACTTGGCCACGGTGGAAGTAGCAACACTTAGCAAAACCTTAATGCACATAGCTAGATTTACTTGCATAGGTTTTGTTTAGTAGTTGTAGTTTTTAGTGAGCGTTGTTTTTAGAAATCCTAATTCATCCTCCCCTCTTAGGCGTCGGTCCTACCTTCACCAAGCATTGGAATCATAAACTGAAATCTCAAATCAGAAGAAAATTGAAGCTTACATATGCACAATGCACTACTATTAGATTTTACATGTGCCACAAAATTCTCACTGATCTATAACATTACAATTTCATCTCTTAAACAAAGTACACTTAAATTTGTTTGCTACCAGAGAGAATGAAGACTGTGATCATTGCTGACCTGATGCTCCTCCACCTTGACGCCAATCTGGTCTGCAACTGACCACCAAGGCCACCATTAAAGTAGATCACCAAACTGTTTCACGTTTACAGGTATGGTTTAGTATTTGACTTTAGTTGTTGGCCCATCATTATATCATGTCGTCCATACCAATATCACATTTAGCAACACATACACAATAATAGTATATAAAAAAGAAAATCTATATCCAGTCAACACAATCAAAACAAAGGTGACATGATTGTTTTAACCTTCCATAGTATATGTGGTTAATTTGGTTCTCAACTCAAAGAACATCACAGACTTGTTTTTTCACTTCCACACCATCATACTCTGCTCTGGCGAGTATATACGCATCGCCAGTAAAAACATGGATACACTTTTTAAAAAAAAAAACTCAATTGAAAAAGTGGCTATGCAATTACGCATAATTTTTCCGGTGCAACGTACGGGTATTTTTTCTAGTATATTTATTACACGGTGGAGCAATGAATCAGATATTCGGATGGAAATGGGAATATGCATGGCCCAGCGGCCGGCAAGCAACCTGATCATCATCTGGTCACGCATGGGATTGGAAATTCACACTGGAGCCATATATGACGTGAGGGCTGAAGCCGAAACCGCTAGGCACGGAACCCGTTTGCATGAATGCCTGAACGCTCTGGACTTGTGAGCACAGCAGACAGCAGTTGTGCTCATTTGGAACTCCTCCATGCTGGCGGGGAGGATCGCCGGTGTCTACGGAAGCACCGGACTGGCGTAGGCAGCAGAAGGCGGTGGCTTGAGATGGCAGGTGACGACGGGGAAGAATGCGCTGGCGAGAGCCTCGCGCGCCCGTGCTTGTCGCGGTCGCCACGCCACTCGCCGGCACATGTGCACGTCTCACGGCCACGATCGGGTCCCTTCCCAAATCCCACCAGTCCTCATCCCGTACGTTCTCGGCGCCACGGCCAGGGCGCTTCCAGCGAGACCGACAGCTCGAGAGTCGAGACGTGCGGTTGCGTCCCTCTCTCCCTCTCCCAGTGCCAGCTTGCGAGATCGCAGCGCTCTACCATTGTTTTCTTTAGTCTCTAGCTCGGGCGATCGGGCGCACTGTTTATTTGAATATTTGTATGTTCTGGCCAGGTATTCCTAGATGGGAAGCGTATGCGCGGGGAGATGGAGCTGGGCGGCAACGTGCAAGCAAAATGGTATACACCACGGGAAGTAAGCCACGAATTTCTAGATTAGTGCTGGGACGGTGGCGCCAGGATCCTCTCCATGCGTACAGGTACAAGCGAGGAGACGGCGTCCATCACCTCAACGGAACAGAGGCCATGTGAGCTGACTAGGCTTAGCAGTCAGCAGCAGCAGAGTACTAGGACTAACTGTTAGATATAATTGTATTATACTTGTATTTTCTCTGTATTGTAGGGGTTATGTGTATATTTCCCTTCATGTACTGATGTATATATATCGGCCTTAGTGCCTCATAATGAATACAAGTGCTATTCATAACATGGTATACAGCGCTAGAAATTAGGGTTAGGTTTTCTCTCCAAACTCTACTCGCACACCAAATTTTTCTTTGACGCCGATCTTCTTCGTCTTGAAGACTCGACGTCGTTTGCCGGCTGTCCTCGCCGCCGGCTCGCCCACTCGTCGCCGGTTGCACCGGCTCGTCCCTGCCGGTCGTCGATTCGCGCAGCTCCGCCCGTCGTCGCTCCTCGCCCTCGAGCTCGCTCATCTTCGTCCGCCGGTCGCGGTCTCGCCCGAGGCCTTCCTCCGTCGCGGATTCGCAGGCCCCGCCGGCTTGTCCCCGCCCGCCACCGCCGGCTCGTCCTCGCCAGCCGCCGCAGGCTCGTCCCCGCCCGCCGGCCCGCTCGCCCGCCCGCCGGTCCCGCCGCTCGTCCGCCCACTGGTTCCGCCGCCGGTCCAGCCGCCGGCCGCCCGCTTCGCCTCGGTCCTGCGTCGGGCTCGGCTCTGTTTCGGAGTCGGGCTCTGTTCTCTGTTCCAGTCCGCTTTTGACCGAGGAAAAGAAAAGAAAAGAAAAAAAACAGGTCTGCTGTGTTTGTTTCTGATGGCGTCTTCGACTCCTTCTAACGGTGGTGTTCCCGTCTTCCGATGTCCGCTGCTCTTTGACGGGACCAACTACCGTGTATGGGTTCCTCGTATGCGCTGGCATATGCGTGGTCTGCGCCTCTGGGAGTTCCTTACTGGCGACCTTCCATGTCCGCCTGCTCTTGTGGCTCCTGTGCCTCTTGCGATTCCGGACCAGGCTACTGATGAGGATAAGAAGAAGCTTCAGGATGATTCTGCAGCCCTCGAGAAGTCATATGAGGCTCAGTTCAGTGCTTACCGGCTGTGGTTGGATGAGGATGCTCGTGCTGGTTCTATTCTCGCTGCTAGTATGGAGCATCAGTTTGCTGCAGAGATTGTTGACTTTGATCGGTCTCATCAGATGTGGTCTTTTCTTCGTGATCGCTATGAGCCTTCTGGTCATTCTGCTTACTTTGCCGCCATTCGTCAGGAGCAGCTGTTATCTCATGGTGACCTTAGTGTTGATGAGCTCTACACTCAGTTGTCTGCTATCTGGCGTCAGATTGATTCCCTGCGTCATCCTTTATCACCGAATACTTGTGAGTTTTGTCAGGGATAACAGTCTGATAATGAGCTTGAAGCGTCCCAGCCCTTAAGCAGGACTAAAATGTGTGTTATTACCATTCCCAGGAGTTGTGGTAATCACATTTGTACATCAGATGTATTCAGATCCGCCCTAACGGGACAGACCAAACGGGGCGCAGCCCGAAAACACTGCAGCGGAAAACTTTAAAGCGCGACCCATACTTTTCCACAACACACAGTTGGGAAGCAGGCCGTAACCCTCACACGTCCATGATCTTCTTTGCTCTGTAAACCAACAACAAAGCAAGGGTGAGTACATACGTACTCCGCAAGTCCACCTTCTTCCATAGGAAGGGGGATATAAGCTATCATTACATGCAAGATATATCTGGAGCTGAAGGTAAATTTGCAGTAAAACATTTTATATGCAGGGTCCCTTAGTTCTCAGTTTTAATTGAGAAAACATCTTTATCCCAAAAGAGGTTGCCACTGGACTTGTCGGTCCATCGCGGCTCGTGGCACGCATGCCATCACATTTTCCACACACACACCTCCTCGGCAACCGCAGCTGCCTCAAAACCATCATTTTGATCCCAACCCGAAACCATATTTTTATAAGAAGCTAGTTCAAAAACCAAGCCGTAACTCGTTTGTCCATACCAGTGGACAGCGGACTATCATGATAGATTTAGTTATACTCTGGCCAGAGGTGCACACTTTACCCACAAGTTTGGTCCAGGCACTCATGATCAGTGAGCCCCTTTCCGCTCGCCGGTTTTTCCCCCGCAAGGCGCTCCCCAGACTTCAGCCATGAGAGAGTACGGGCCCACCTGTCGCTCAGACCCGCAGCCACGCGACTGTTGACCCCTGACCGCAGCCATGCAACCGCGCCCATCCACCCAATCTCTCATGCATCCCAGCACACCGGCTTACGCCTGGTTCGTCCAAAGCGGGTTCTAACCGAGGGTTGCCGCATACAACCTCGAGTGGTTGCGCTAGATGAGTTAGGCAAGATGAAACGTCAACTCGGTCCTTCAGGGTGGAACTCCCACAATGCTCACGCATGAGCAACACCAGCCCAGTCCTCACAACAAGGACCAGGTTTCCACCCCGTAAATGGCTTCAACAACCGAAGTCGTCTGCCAGGGTCTTACCCTATGTTTTACTGAAAAACAACCGCCCATACCCACCATCATATTCCCATCATTTTCATCAAGATTAATATATATAATTGAGTGAGCGATCCACCTAAGCGCACTACATCTAAAGTGGCTCGGGAGGCTATATCCTACTATGTTTTACCTTAGCCAGCAAAACATGCAAGTTTTCTTGTTTTATAAGGCAATAGGTTGTGTATATAAAAACATGGGTAATTTATGCATCAAGTGAGGATTCCAGTGGACTTGCCTTCATTTGCCGAGGTAGCCGGTACGACGGTCGTTACACCATTGGACTCCTGTTCCGGTCTCTGAGTCAACCATTTCAGAGACGGAACCGAACGGCTCTCCGAGAAAGCCTACACGTACAGACAAGCAAAACACACCAAATCAAGGTACGCTCTGAGCTCATCAAGATATGGGCTTTGTGGAGCTAAAGATATCCTTATGGTTTTCCATGTGATCAGAACGAGAGTCAAACGGATAACTGGCGCGTTTGGCATCCCTTTTAGATATCAAGAGTTTGATCTTTAGTGCCATCCATGCCGAGCTCACGAAACGGATTTTCCGGCAGCATGAGGGCAGCATGTCGGCAATAAAGATTAATTTGGAAGAAGAGAGAGACGACACGGGCCAAACCCCGACGCGTGCGGTCCAACTCTTCCTTCCGGTTGGGCTCGGTCTACTCCCGCAGCGCGATGGGCTTACATCGCGGTGAGGGAGAGAACGACGAACTCGGGCGGTGCCAACCATCCCCACCTGTCGTCCGCATTACGGGGACAGGGGTAGAGTTTGACAACCGTCCGGTTCGGTTCAACCAAACCGGGTCTTCAGTGAACCGATCGGCGAGGGCGGAACTAGTGCACAAGTGGCTTGCTACAGGTGCCCTAGTCCCGTCGTCGCGGATCGACCCAAAAACGACGTAGACCGTGGATCTTCAAGTGTCGTGGTCGGCGGAGTATGTGAGGATATTATGAAAAGTACGTGGATAGATAGAGCTTGATTTTCAGAGAATTTAGGTGCAAGAATCACATAAATCGGAGCTAGAACGGAAAGGATACGGGGTATTTTGTGTCAAGGGGTAGATATGAACTTTCTGGATAGCTCAGGGGGTAGGAATAAACTTTTGCTTGGCGACTTTGATTCTGGCCCAAGGGGAAAGCACTTGGGCCCGGAGAAAGGATTCGGCCCACGGGGATTTCTTCTTTTTTTCTTCTTTTTTCCACTTCGGCCCGGCCTCTCTCCTTGGCCCACTCGCACACAGGGGAGGCCAACGGGCCGGCCCATGTGGCAGGGCAGGCAGGCAGGGGCGAGCAGGCACGCCCGGGCGAGCGCTCGCTCGCGCAGAGCGCTCGGGCGAGCGGGCGGCTCGGCTCGCGCCGTCGCCGACGGGCGCGCTCGCTGGAGCTCCACCGGAGAGGCCGCGCTCGGCCTCCGCTCGTGGAACCGAGGGCACCGGCGCGAAGAGGGGAGCGACGCGAGTCCGTCCGTGGGGCTCCGGGCACGAGGAGAGGCGTGGAGCGGGGACGTCCACGGGCGGCCATGGAGACGCCGTCGGAGCTCCGCGGGCAGCCTCGTCCGAGCGACGGAAGGATCGATTGAAGCTGGGCGGGGGTGGAGGGTGGTGGTGTGGTGCTTCTCGCAAGAGGAATTGGACCATGGTTGCTCGTAGAGGGAGTATTTGGTGGCGCTCGCTCGTCGGGGAAGAACAGAGCAAGCGGGGAAGGTGATGGCACTCGCGGCGGATGGCTCCCGGACCGAACCAGGGGCTGCCCACGGGGACGGTGCGCGGTGTGGTGGCGGTTGCTCGGCGAGGTGGAGGGGGACGGCGACGTCAACGCGGCTCGTCGCACGGGCGAGCGGCGTGGGCGGCGCAAATGGGGCAGGGAAGAGAGAAGAGGATTCGCGGCGTCGGCAGCGGTCGCCGAAGCGAGCTATGCGGACGGGCGAGGAGCGGTGCAGGGAAGGAGAGCTCGCAGCGCCGGCGCGGAACGGAGAGCAAGCGGCGGCATCGGCGCGGTTCGTCGCACGGGCGAGCGGCGCGGACGGCGCGAATGGAGCAGGAGGAAGGGGAACGAGGGGGAGCGGCTTGCCGGGCTCACCCTTATAGGCGCGGCAAGAGGTGGAGATGGTGTGCGCGGCGCGGGTGGCAGACGCGGACAGACGGCTTGGCGTGTGCAGGTGGCGAGGCGTGCACAACGCGGGCGTGGCCGGCGTCGCGTAGCGTGTGGCAGGATGCGGCGTCGGCATGGAGAGCACGGGGCAGAGGGTACGGCGTGCGCGGCAGCGTGTGCGTGCGCGGAGCGCGGTGACAGGGAGCGGCGTGCAAGGGGCAGGCACGCTCGGCAGAGCGGGGTCCCCGCGCGACGGCGGGCGCGGCGGTAGGGGTCCGGCGCGGGGCATGGGAACGGGAGGAGGAGGGCGAGCGGCCGGCAGGCCGGCTCGTCTTGGGCCGAAGGAGAAGGAGGATGGGAAACGGGCCGGGGGGGGTGGCGAGGCCCACGCGGGAAGGGGGAGAGGGAGTTGGGCCACGGGGAGGTGGGCCGAGAGAGGGGGGAAAGGTTGGGCTTCGGCCCAGTGAGGAGAGGGAGGAGTTTTTTCCATTTTCTGAATTTGATTTGGGATTGGAATTTGGATGGATTTTGTGGAAGGAAAAATTGAGGAATATTTTGGGAAGGGTTTGAGAGGATCTTTCCCGGAATATTCGAGGGACTTGAGATGATTTTTATGAGCTCATAGTGTACACTTCACAACAAGCAGGTTTTCAAAATCATATTTTGAATTTAGACGAGAGATTAGAGGATAATTTCTTAGGGTCAAATTTCGGGGTGTTACAAACCTACCCCACTTAAAAGAAATCTCGTCCCCGAGATTAGGTTAGAAGGGTTTACAGGGATAGCTTTACTTCAGCTAAACAACTTCTGCTTACAACTGAAACTTAAGCTTGCACGAACGGGAGATGGAACTTCTATAACAAAAAGCTCTTGCTTGGACTTGATCCTCTTTTTCATTTCTCTTTTCTTCATTCGGGAATTTTTTTTTTTGCCGTGCAAATCTTCCACATGCAAAAGAGATTTTTCTACCTCTTTCACCTCTTGCACTTGGAAGGTTGCTCTGGGCGGTAGCGGCAGGCGGTGGCATGTACCGGCAACTCGGGCATCATCCAGAAATTTGCATGCCTCAATTTCTGGGTCTTCCTTCATCAGTGCTAGCAGAGGGGAGACTACCCCACTTAAAAGGATAAGAGTACCCTCTAAGCGGATTAGAGTCCCTTCTGAAAGCGGGGAGTTGCCATCTTTTTGTCAACTGCTGTTGTTGCATCGGCAGGTGCAGGAGGGGAGGGTGAAGAAGCGGATATCTGGGATACCCCTCTTCACGTTACTTTTCTTTTTATCCCAAACACCTCTCCTCTTATTTTCTTGCTTGCTTCTTGGAGCTTCTGCATCTAAGCACATCTTTGCTAGCAGGAAGCTTCTTCTTGTTTCTTCTCTGCCCGTGGGAGAGTGACTAACCGGAGGAGGATTAGGAGGCATAGAACGAAGATCTCAGCAAAGACTATGTAGCGAAGTGGAAGGCAAGCTCTGGTTTCTGGGTTCATAACCCGAGTGGATTCGGTGGAGGGTGTGGGTAGCAAGGCTTAGTCTAAGTAGACAATCTCACAGACGATTGTCTCCTTGGGGGGTGGAGAACAAAAGGATGGCTATCCGGAAGGAGACTTTGATTATGTTGATGAGGACGATCAATCGGACGAGAAGGGCAAAGAGAGTTCCCAAACTCATCGATTCTGGGTGGTGTGGGCTTATCTCTCTTGTTTTGCTCTCAAGGGAGGGTTTGATGAATCTTCCCACAAAAAAAGGAGGTACATGATGAGAATGAGAAAAGCAAGAGCGTAGAAACCAAAGAGGACTTGTTCGATCAGAGAATCAACGAACATCTGGGGAAGGATTATTTTGATTTAGCTGGTGGAGGGAGAGTGTTATGAGCTTGCTCGGCGGGGTGGATGAAGAGCGACGTCCGGGGGGGTGCTTTTATGGACGCCCGGGAGAGTGGTGGTTACGGTGCGGTGGCTTGTGCGTCGAAGGGACATGAGCGGTGGAGGTGGTGTTGGTACACGCGGCGATCATGCAGGGAACAAGGGCAGTGGGGACCGGGTTGCGGTTGACAGCGGCGCGGAGGTGTGCTGCAAAAGCGGCAGGCAGGGTACGAGCGGATGCATGCGGCGGCCTGCATGCGATGGTGTAGGGGCCGGTTTCGGTCGGCAGCAGCGCGGGGGTGCACTGCTAAAGCGGTGAGCGGGGCACATGCATGCCTGCACGGCGGCAAAGGCAAGTGGGTGGCGGGGGCAGGCGCAGTGGGTGCGGCGAAAAGACAGGAGCGGCAGCTGATAAGGCGGGGAGGTGAGGGCGGTGGGAAGACGAGAGCGGCAGGGAACTGTGGCGTACACAATTCGCTTAGGGATTGTAGTATGCAGTGTCTCATCCGGTCTTTTCCTTTTTCCCAGGGCACTATTTCCTTTCACTGCGTACACTTTATCTCCTCGTTTTCTGCTGCTGGTACTGTGCTTTCTTGAACACACTGTTGTTGCGTGCTGACTGCACTGACTGGTTTGAATAAGGCTTCTTGTAGATGTTTTGCTTCTCTTTAGCAGACGGTTTTTGAGGTAAGAAGGGGAAGCAGGGATAAGGGTTAGGTCTACAAATGATGTGTTCTTTATTAGCAAAAACTCCACAAACAAAACTGCAAACACAAAAACGAACACACTAACGCGACTACTCACGCAGGACTCCTTTCAGTTTCTGCTGCTTGGAGGCTCGGTCTTGCACTGGTGGCTGACCACTGGATCCTTCTCCTGGGAGCGAGAGCGACAAAAAGGCGCCCATGCTTGCTTTATCTTCTCGTCTGTTGAGGTCTTCTGGGTTCTTATCACTGGTCTGCATGTGATTGAGCAGGAGGGCCTGAAAATTTCCAGGATGACTCAGTATTGGTTGGTTAGGAGGGTTTGAACTTCCTGCCATCATGGGGTTCTGTATTTCTCCTTGAGGTGGGTGGCGAGGATCGGACATGGCCCTTACCCTTACTCCATGACTGAGAGGGGAGTCTGTTACTGATCCTGGATGCATCCACGCCCTCTTATACTTGACCAACTCTCTTTCTGTGTCTTGGTGTCGGTCTACCAACCTGTCATGCAGGCGGCTCAGTTTTTCATACTCGTCGTCCAAGGCGAGCAGATACTGGACCAGGTAGGCTAGGGTAGGATCTCTGGACTTCTTGATCTCTGTCAAGATTGCTGTCCTCTTAATCCAAGTACTAGCACGTTGGTTCACTGGTGGAAAGAACCTCATAGGGCTGCTTTGTACTGCCCCATGGTAGGTCGAGCATAACCTTTTTATTGCCCCACGAGCGGCAATGTGGCAGGCTTCTAAGAATCCATTGCCGATGGCTCTGCAGTACCAACCGTTGAGATTGAGGTTCTCTCTGATATAAAGTGTGACGGTCCATCCTCGTTCTTCCCTTTCGGGGAATGCTAACCCGCAGTACTCCGGGTATCCGGGAATACTGAGGTATCGCATGGTATCTCTTAGCAGCTCGGGAAAGCCACTTTCTTCCTGGCAGCAGCTGACATACTCGGCAGATTCCATCTGAGCAAAACAGGCCGGACTCGGCTTACCACTAGCGCAACAGTGGACAAAAGCTACAA
The DNA here is from genome assembly GCA_022530915.1 of Paspalum notatum. NCBI lineage: Eukaryota > Viridiplantae > Streptophyta > Magnoliopsida > Poales > Poaceae > Paspalum > Paspalum notatum. The sequence continues at coordinate 6,882,757 of CM039684.1, forward strand.
CACAGACGACTACAACAACACTGCAAGAAACACACGCGAACTAAACGATTCACCCTTACAGAGGGTGCTAACCTAAGTGGAACACAAATTCCACTACCCACATGTAAGAGGAGAACTGGGTACAACTAACTGCGGACCACACGGCTTCACTCCCGGAGGGCACTGGTGACTTCATCCGGGAATGACTCCCTGGATCTGCTGTTGACCTCTTGCAACGACGGGGGCCAGACTACTGAGTCTTCTTCCTGGCGGGACGAGGCAGAGCTGGATGGTTCTGGGGTGGACTCCACAAGAGGAGACGCAGCTCGCGTCCTCAACAGCTCTTCCCAAGGCAGCTCACTGAGTAAAACAGGACTTGGTGGCGGAGCTCTTGGGCTTTCTACTGACAACGGGGAGGTTGGTGCAGCTTCTAGGGTTTCTGCTAGCTCTGGTGAAGGAACTGGGGAGAGCTCTGGGTGATCTGGCTCACTCTCCTCAACTGGTATGCCTTCTAGGATCGGAACTCCATTGATGAGGTCTCCGACCTTTCTCTTCTTTATAGGCGTGGGGATGCCTATGTGCGTTGGAGGTTGCTTGGCCATGGCTGCTTTTACTGGGGCAGTTCTTGAGTTCTTCTGGCCTTCTGGTGGGCTTTTAAACACCTTGCCGGCGTGTCTGGGGCTGAATCCTTGTGTCCTTTTCCAGACAGCAGACACGGCGTTAGGCACTGCTCACTGTGTTGCACTGATTCAGAGGGGCTCTACATGCACGGTCCCTTGTCCATTGTGCTGCATGCAGGGCCATTCAAGGCAAGGGAGGCGGGAAACACAAGGAGGGTCACTTCCTTGTTTCCCGGTGCACGTCACGGTCGTCCATAGGGTAGGGTGCCACTTTTGACTTCCATAGGGTGTGCACATCTTTTGTTGCAGACAGGTTGAACACGGTCTTCGAAGCGGAACACTTGACTGAGGAAGGGGAAAAGAGCAGATAAATTCTTTTGAAACTGAGTAAGATAAGGAGTAGAGGTGTTTTTCAACTGATTTTGGACTCAAAAACATTTTTCCATCCTAGGGTTACGTCCTACGGCCAACTTACGGCTCTGATACCACCTGAAGCGTCCCAGCCCTTAAGCAGGACTAAAATGTGTGTTATTACCATTCCCAGGAGTTGTGGTAATCACATTTGTACATCAGATGTATTCAGATCCGCCCTAACGGGACAGACCAAACGGGGCGCAGCCCGAAAACACTGCAGCGGAAAACTTTAAAGCGCGACCCATACTTTCCCACAACACACAGTTGGGAAGCAGGCCGTAACCCTCACACGTCCATGATCTTCTTTGCTCTGTAAACCAACAACAAAGCAAGGGTGAGTACATACGTACTCCGCAAGTCCACCTTCTTCCATAGGAAGGGGGATATAAGCTATCATTACATGCAAGATATATCTGGAGCTGAAGGTAAATTTGCAGTAAAACATTTTATATGCAGGGTCCCTTAGTTCTCAGTTTTAATTGAGAAAACATCTTTATCCCAAAAGAGGTTGCCACTGGACTTGCCGGTCCATCGCGGCTCGTGGCACGCATGCCATCACATTTTCCACACACACCTCCTCGGCAACCGCAGCTGCCTCAAAACCATCATTTTGATCCCAACCCGAAACCATATTTTTATAAGAAGCTAGTTCAGAAACCAAGCCGTAACTCGTTTGTCCATACCAGTGGACAACGGACTATCATGATAGATTTAGTTATACTCTGGCCAGAGGTGCACACTTTACCCACAAGTTTGGTCCAGGCACTCATGATCAGTGAGCCCCTTTCCGCTCGCCGGTTTTTCCCCCGCAAGGCGCTCCCCAGACTTCAGCCATGAGAGAGTACGGGCCCACCTGTCGCTCAGACCCGCAGCCACGCGACTGTTGACCCCTGACCGCAGCCATGCAACCGCGCCCATCCACCCAATCTCTCATGCATCCCAGCACACCGGCTTACGCCTGGTTCGTCCAAAGCGGGTTCTAACCGAGGGTTGCCGCATACAACCTCGAGTGGTTGCGCTAGATGAGTTAGGCAAGATGAAACGTCAACTCGGTCCTTCAGGGTGGAACTCCCACAATGCTCACGCATGAGCAACACCAGCCCAGTCCTCACAACAAGGACCAGGTTTCCACCCCGTAAATGGCTTCAACAACCGAAGTCGTCTGCCAGGGTCTTACCCTATGTTTTACTGAAAAACAACCGCCCATACCCACCATCATATTCCCATCATTTTCATCAAGATTAATATATATAATTGAGTGAGCGATCCACCTAAGCGCACTACATCTAAAGTGGCTCGGGAGGCTATATCCTACTATGTTTTACCTTAGCCAGCAAAACATGCAAGTTTTCTTGTTTTATAAGGCAATAGGTTGTGTATATAAAAACATGGGTAATTTATGCATCAAGTGAGGATTCCAGTGGACTTGCCTTCATTTGCCGAGGTAGCCGGTACGACGGTCGTTACACCATTGGACTCCTGTTCCGGTCTCTGAGTCAACCATTTCAGAGACGGAACCGAACGGCTCTCCGAGAAAGCCTACACGTACAGACAAGCAAAACACACCAAATCAAGGTACGCTCTGAGCTCATCAAGATATGGGCTTTGTGGAGCTAAAGATATCCTTATGGTTTTCCATGTGATCAGAACGAGAGTCAAACGGATAACTGGCGCGTTTGGCATCCCTTTTAGATATCAAGAGTTTGATCTTTAGTGCCATCCATGCCGAGCTCACGAAACGGATTTTCCGGCAGCATGAGGGCAGCATGTCGGCAATAAAGATTAATTTGGAAGAAGAGAGACACGACACGGGCCAAACCCCGACGCGTGCGGTCCAACTCTTCCTTCCGGTTGGGCTCGGTCTACTCCCGCAGCGCGATGGGCTTACATCGCGGTGAGGGAGAGAACGACGAACTCGGGCGGTGCCAACCATCCCCACCTGTCGTCCGCATTACGGGGACAGGGGTAGAGTTTGACAACCGTCCGGTTCGGTTCAACCAAACCGGGTCTTCAGTGAACCGATCGGCGAGGGCGGAACTAGTGCACAAGTGGCTTGCTACAGGTGCCCTAGTCCCGTCGTCGCGGATCGACCCAAAAACGACGTAGACCGTGGATCTTCAAGTGTCGTGGTCGGCGGAGTATGTGAGGATATTATGAAAAGTACGTGGATAGATAGAGCTTGATTTTCAGAGAATTTAGGTGCAAGAATCACATAAATCGGAGCTAGAACGGAAAGGATACGGGGTATTTTGTGTCAAGGGGTAGATATGAACTTTCTGGATAGCTCAGGGGGTAGGAATAAACTTTTGCTTGGCGACTTTGATTCTGGCCCAAGGGGAAAGCACTTGGGCCCGGAGAAAGGATTCGGCCCACGGGGATTTCTTCTTTTTTCTTCTTTTTTCCACTTCGGCCCGGCCTCTCTCCTTGGCCCACTCGCACACAGGGGAGGCCAACGGGCCGGCCCATGTGGCAGGGCAGGCAGGCAGGGGCGAGCAGGCACGCCCGGGCGAGCGCTCACTCGCGCAGAGCGCTCGGGCGAGCGGGCGGCTCGGCTCGCGCCGTCGCCGACGGGCGCGCTCGCTGGAGCTCCACCGGAGAGGCCGCGCTCGGCCTCCGCTCGTGGAACCGAGGGCACCGGCGCGAAGAGGGGAGCGACGCGAGTCCGTCCGTGGGGCTCCGGGCACGAGGAGAGGCGTGGAGCGGGGACGTCCACGGGCGGCCATGGAGACGCCGTCGGAGCTCCGCGGGCAGCCTCGTCCGAGCGACGGAAGGATCGATTGAAGCTGGGCGGGGGTGGAGGGTGGTGGTGTGGTGCTTCTCGCAAGAGGAATTGGACCATGGTTGCTCGTAGAGGGAGTATTTGGTGGCGCTCGCTCGTCGGGGAAGAACAGAGCAAGCGGGGAAGGTGATGGCACTCGCGGCGGATGGCTCCCGGACCGAACCAGGGGCTGCCCACGGGGACGGTGCGCGGTGTGGTGGCGGTTGCTCGGCGAGGTGGAGGGGGACGGCGACGTCGACGCGGCTCGTCGCACGGGCGAGCGGCGTGGGCGGCGCAAATGGGGCAGGGAAGAGAGAAGAGGATTCGCGGCGTCGGCAGCGGTCGCCGAAGCGAGCTATGCGGACGGGCGAGGAGCGGTGCAGGGAAGGAGAGCTCGCAGCGCCGGCGCGGAACGGAGAGCAAGCGGCGGCATCGGCGCGGTTCGTCGCACGGGCGAGCGGCGCGGACGGCGCGAATGGAGCAGGAGGAAGGGGAACGAGGGGGAGCGGCTTGCCGGGCTCACCCTTATAGGCGCGGCAAGAGGTGGAGATGGTGTGCGCGGCGCGGGTGGCAGACGCGGACAGACGGCTTGGCGTGTGCAGGTGGCGAGGCGTGCACAACGCGGGCGTGGCCGGCGTCGCGTAGCGTGTGGCAGGACGCGGCGTCGGCATGGAGAGCACGGGGCAGAGGGTACGGCGTGCGCGGCAGCGTGTGCGTGCGCGGAGCGCGGTGACAGGGAGCGGCGTGCAAGGGGCAGGCACGCTCGGCAGAGCGGGGTCCCCGCGCGACGGCGGGCGCGGCGGTAGGGGTCCGGCGCGGGGCATGGGAACGGGAGGAGGAGGGCGAGCGGCCGGCAGGCCGGCTCGTCTTGGGCCGAAGGAGAAGGAGGATGGGAAACGGGCCGGGGGGGGTGGCGAGGCCCACGCGGGAAGGGGGAGAGGGAGTTGGGCCACGGGGAGGTGGGCCGAGAGAGGGGGGAAAGGTTGGGCTTCGGCCCAGTGAGGAGAGGGAGGAGTTTTTTCCATTTTCTGAATTTGATTTGGGATTGGAATTTGGATGGATTTTGTGGAAGGAAAAATTGAGGAATATTTTGGGAAGGGTTTGAGAGGATCTTTCCCGGAATATTCGAGGGACTTGAGATGATTTTTATGAGCTCATAGTGTACACTTCACAACAAGCAGGTTTTCAAAATCATATTTTGAATTTAGACGAGAGATTAGAGGATAATTTCTTAGGGTCAAATTTCGGGGTGTTACAGAGCTTCAGCGTACATATGTGCTTTTGACCCATCTCCGAGATGAGTATGAGCCTCTTCGTGCACAGCTTCTTGCTCGTCATCCGTTTGTCTCGTTGATTGATGCTCTTGCTGCTGTTCGTAATGAGAAGATTGGGCTTCGTTCTGCTGGATTGTTACCATCTGTGTCTGCACTGGCCGCTCGTTCTGCGCACTCACGGCCGGCTGTTCCTTCACTGCCTTCGTCACCGGCGCCTGTGCCCTCTTCTTTTGCACGTGGAGGGGGTGGTCGTCTTCATTGTGATTACTGTAGGAAGGATGGACATGTTGAGGCCTTCTGTTACAGGAAGAAGAAGGCGCAGCTTCGCTCTCAGACTTCACCGGGTTCACAGTCTTCTGTTAGTGCTAGTGCTGGAGCGTCTCAGAGGAGTTCTACAGATCCAGTTACCCAGGAGATGTTAATGCTTCTTCGTCGCCTTGCTGCCCCTTCACCATCTGGGACTGCTAGTGTTGCGACTCTCCCGGCTGGCTCTCCAGGTTCTGCTGCTGCTTCTCAGTCTTTCTCTCAGGGACCACCAGGTACTAATACATGGATTCTCAATTCCGGTGCCTCTTTTCATATGACTCATGATCGCACTTTTCTTTCTTCTATTCATTCCCCATCTCATTCTCCCACTGTTCATACTGCTGATGGGTCCTCTCTTTCTGTGGCTGGGGAGGGCACTCTTATATCTCTTTCTTTTCATGTTCCTAATGTATCATATGTTCCTAATCTAACTATGCAGCTTATGTCCGCTGGTCAGCTTACTGATCATGGTTGTCGTGTTCTCCTTGATTCTGACTTTTGTTATGTTCAGGATCGTCACATGGGTCACCTGGTTGGTACTGGCCCTCGTCGTCGTGATTCTCAGCGCCTTTGGGAGCTAGACTGGCTTCATCTTCCTTCCGCTGCGTCGGCCAGTTCTGACGGCTCCGCTTTGGCTGCCTCGACCACTTCGTCTTTTGCTCAGTGGCATCATCGGTTGGGTCATCTGTGTGGCTCCCGTTTGTCTACTTTGATTCATCGTGGTCTCTTAGGCTCAGTTTCAGGTCGTGAGTCATTAGCTCAGTGTCAGGGTTGTCGTCTGGGAAAGCAGATTCAGCTTCCCTATCATTCTAGTGAGTCCGTGTCTGAGTGTCCTTTTGATCTTGTCCACTCAGATGTATGGGATCCTGCTTTCTTTGTTTCAAAAGGGGGTCACAGATATTATATAATTTTTATAGATGATTTTTCTCGCCACACATGGATTTACTTTATGAAAAATCGTAGTGAGGTTTTATCCATCTATAACAATTTCTCTGCTATGGTTCGCACTCAGTTCGACACTTCTATTCGTGTATTTCGTGCTGACTCTGCAGGTGAATATCTTTCTGATGCTCTTCGTCAGGTTTTTTCTGCGCAAGGTACTCTTGCTCAGTTTTCTTGCCCTGGCGCTCATGCTCAGAATGGTGTTGCTGAACGCAAGCATCGTCATCTCCTTGAGACGGCTCGTGCTTTGATGCTTGCTTCTTCTGTTCCTCCTCATTTTTGGGCTGAGGCTGTTTCTACCGCCACATATTTGATTAATATTCAGCCTTCTTCTACTCTTCGTGGGGGCATTCCACTTGAGCGTCTTTATGGCACGGCGCCTGATTATTCTGACCTTCGTCTTTTTGGTTGTGTTTGCTATGTGCTTCTTGCACCTCGTGAACGCACCAAATTGACTGCACAGTCTGTTGAGTGTGTCTTTTTAGGATATAGTGCTGAGCATAAGGGATATCGATGTTGGGATCCGGTTGGTCGCCGTATGCGGATTTCTCGGGATGTTGTATTTGATGAGTCTCGTCCTTTCTATCCTCGTCCTTCCTCGGATACTTATTTAACATCTTTAGTGGATCCTCTCTCTTTTTTGTTTATCCCTGATACTGCTATTGCACATATACCTTCTCGCTTGGTGCCCTCTTCTGCTGTGCCTGCTTCCGGCGTTAGGCCTCCTTCTGTAGTGCCACCTGTAGAGTCTTCTTCGAAGTCTTCTTCTTTGCCTCCTGACTATTCTACAAAGCCTCCTGTGACCCAGGTTTATACACGCCGTAGTGGTTCGACCTCTTCTGAGCCTTCTTCTGATGAACCATTGCCTGCTGCTTCTTTCCCTGAGCAGCTTCTTGGTCGTGGTCATCGGTCTCGTCAGCCTGTTGATCGGTATGGTTTTGGACGTGTTACATGGAAAGGTTTTGCCGGTACTGTTCTTTCCGAGCCACTTTCCTATCGTGATGCTATTCTTCATCCTGAATGGCAGCTTGCGATGACTGAGGAGATAGCTGCTCTTGAGCGCACGGGCACATGGGATCTTGTTCCGACTCCCTCTCATATTCGTCCTATCACCTGTAAATGGGTCTATAAGGTTAAGACTCGTTCTGATGGATCTCTTGAGCGCTATAAGGCTCGTCTTGTTGCTCGTGGTTTTCAGCAGGAACATGGTCGTGATTATGATGAGACTTTTGCTCCTGTTGCTCATATGACCACTGTTCGTGCTTTTCTTGCTGTGGCCTCTGTTCGTGAGTGGTCCATCTCTCAGCTTGATGTAAAGAATGCCTTTCTTAATGGTGAGTTGCGTGAGGAGGTTTATATGCAGCCACCGCCTGGGTCTTCTGTTACTGAGGGTATGGTTTGTCGTCTTCGTCGCTCTCTTTATGGTCTTAAGCAGGCTCCTCGTGCTTGGTTTCAGCGCTTTGCGTCTGTGGTCACAGCTGCTAGTTTTTCTGCTAGTGCTCATGATCCTGCTTTGTTTATACATACCTCCTCTCGTGGTCGTACTCTTCTTCTCCTCTATGTTGATGATATGATTATCACTGGAGATGATCCTCAGTTTATTGCCTTTGTCAAGGCACGTCTGAGTGAGCAGTTTCTTATGTCCGATCTAGGCTCTCTTCGTTATTTTCTTGGGATTGAGATTTCCTCTACACCTGAGGGATTTTATCTGTCTCAGGAAAAATATATTCAGAGTCTTCTTGATCGTGCTTCTATTACTGATCACAAGACTGAGGAGACTCCTATGGAGCTCAATCTTCACCTCTCTGCCACTGATGGTGACCTTCTTGATGATCCTACTCGTTATCGTCACATTGTAGGTAGCCTTGCTTATCTTGGTGTTACTCGTCCTGACATTTCTTATTCTGTACATATTCTGAGTCAGTTTGTTTCTGCTCCTACTCAGCTCCACTATAGTCACCTTCTTCGTGTCTTACGTTATCTTCGTGGGACTATGTCACGTCGTTTATTCTTTCCACGCTCTAGTTCTTTACAGCTTTAGGCTTACTGTGATGCTACTTGGGTTAGTGATTCCTCTGATCGTCGATCTCTTTCTGCTTATTGTGTTTTTCTTGGTGGTTCCCTTATTGCTTGGAAGACTAAGAAGCAGACAGCAGTTTCTCGTTTGAGTGCAAAGGCTGAGTTGCGTGCTATGGCTCTTGTGACGGCAGAGGTGACTTGGTTACGGTGGTTGCTTGCAGATTTTGGTGTTTCTGTGTCTATACCGACTCCTCTTTTGACTGATAGTACTGTTGCTATTAGTATTGCTCGTGATCCGGTGAAGCATAAGCTTACTAAGCATATTGGTGTTGATGCATATTATACGCGTTCACAGGTTTAGGATGGTGTTGTTACTCTTCGCTATGTGCCTTCAGAATTACAGTTGGCTGATTTTTTGACAAAGGCACAGACCAGAGATCGGCATCGGTTTTATCTCTCCAAACTCAGTGTGTTTGATCCACCATGAGTTTGAGGGGGGGTGTTAGATATAATTGTATTATACTTGTATTTTCTCTGTATTGTAGGGGGTTATGTGTATATTTCCCTTCATGTACTGGTGTATATATATCGGCCTTAGTGCCTCATAATGAATACAAGTGCTATTCATAACACTAACTAGGAGCCTGGGAGTCACCGGACTGCACAGATTAGTAGGATCCGCTGACTAAAGGCTGAGTCCAATAGAATTTTCTATATATGAGTTTCTTATATACTGTTTTGCACTGTTTAACATAAATACTGAGAGAAAAAAGTAATTAGAATAATGTTCAAAGAGTAGGGATAGGAAGTTCTATTAGGCTCAGCCTAAGTTAGCTGTTAGCGGGATCTATGAGGCTGGAGTGTGGGCCACGTTCACAAAGAACCTACATGTCAGTGGCTGTCCCGGCGATCCATCACGTCAATGGGAATGGGGGTTGCGTACCACGGGAATTCTGCCAGGAACTTAATAGTGCTTGGTGACGTACAAGTGCAAGGGAAGATATGAGCTGACTCGGTTTAGGTTGATGCCAACAGAGCATAAAACACGGTAGATTTACAATAAATAAACAGGGTACGTATAAAATAGAGTTTAAAACGAAAACTGTGATAGAACAATACGCAAACTGTCCAGCACGCAACTGCTGATCCAGCTACCCCGAATTCTCTGCTATCTTCTCGAGCGCAGTTTCTATAATCTGAAAGCTGAAAAACTGCCCACGCTGTTTCTATATCCTGAAAATGTCGACGTGTTGCTTTCTTGTGCAAGTTATTTTGTTTTTGTTTTCCCGAAATTCAACGCCCGCCGATCGATGCTGTCGACGCGTAGCTCGATCGATCGCCCGGTTACGTGCGCTGCTGTCAGAGGATGGACGACGCCTGGCTCGGCGTCGTGTGGGCGCGTGGCCACCGCTTTTAAAAGAAGGCAGAGCATGGCTCGGCAGCTCGCCTCGCACTCGCACGCGCGCGGCTCCCCGTCCCCTTTCTCCGGCAGGCTCCCAAGGTATAGCAGCCTAGCAGGCGTGATGCGTGCTCGTGCGCCGTGACGCCTTCTCCGAGTACACCGGATGATGGTTGTTGCTCTGTTCGCTCTGCAGATCCAGCAGGCTTAGCACACTGCACACGGACCGGCCGACCATGGCGTCGCCGTCGACCGACCTCTCGCTGGAGACGGAGGCCCCGAACGCGCCGGTCACCAGGGAGCGGAGGCTCAACACCGACCTGCAGGAGCACCTTCCCAAGCCATGTGAGCATAGCAACTCTTTCTTTAATTTCATCCCGGCCGTCACCTTCTTCTCTGCCGGCGGCAGGCAGCTGTGTGTTCTCTGCCGTCACCTAGCTGCTCTGCATGACAGCGACATGGAGATGTCACTGCTATAGCAAACTGTTTGCTGGTCTGTTCCCCGCAGATCTCGCGAGGGCGATGGAAGCGGTGGACCCGAGCCACCCCAAGGGGACGGAGGGGCGCGACCCCCGCGGCATGAGCGTGCTGCAGCAGCACGTCGCCTTCTTCGACCGCAATGGCGACGGCATCGTCTACCCCTGGGACACATTTCGAGGTAGGCGGGCGATGACCATCTGGATCACTTGTCACTCGATCCATTATTGTTCAACATGCACTGCAGCTCGTCAGCAATCTCATATCAAACAACACGAGGACACTGGACACAGATCGATTATATCACGTTTCTTATCCTGCTAATAACTAAATCCATGGGCACGCAGTAGAGATTAGGGACACATGTGTAAATCAAAAAAACGTGTTCTCCATCTCCAAGCGCAGCGTTATTTGGTCGACACAGGCGGAGGAGTGTTAATAATCGATACCACACCGTTGTAATGATCCTTCTATTGTGCTTCCACATGCTTTTCAGGCATGCGAGCAATAGGGGTCGGGTTCTTTCTATCCCTTGCTTTGGCGTTCTTTATCAACCTCGTCATGAGTTATCCCACTCAGCCGGTAATTAACCTTCTCTTTTGGCCTCTCTAACCTCTATATGTTTCCCTTTTGCTGTTCTGCTGCTGCTTTGTTAGCTAGGCCGATCATCTTTTTTTTTTTTTGAGGAAAAATCATCTAGTTTCGAATACTTGTTTTGGACATTCAGTTTTGACAAAGCCTTGCGTTTCACAACATTTTCTTAGGGAAAAGTCTATTTCACAACATTGAACTATGTAAACTCTGTCTGATTTACAATCTTGAACTATGAAACTGAGCAGCCAAAGCCATCCAACTATCAAAACTGGACAACAAATAGCCCGGGTTTAGTGTGGTTTTCTATTTTTAAAATCTTATCTGTTATATAAAATTCATAATTATATCATTTTAAATCCGATTGATATAAAACTTATACCATTTTTTTATAAAAAAATATTCATATCCTTCTCTATTTGAAACTATTTAAAACTTATTTATTCCGACACCTATTATTTTATTACTCTAATGAAATATTAGAAATTGGAGCAAATAAATTCCACATAACTCAAAATGGAGCACTAGTAGATAGATTTTTTTTAGAAATTATTTGGTACATATTTCATATTTTTATGATTTAAAATGAATTTATAATGAATCTTAGAGATTAAATAAGATCTAAAATATAAAACCACCACTGAAACCACCCTCAGGGATCTATATTGTCCGGTTTTTATGATATGATAGTTTTATTGTCCGGTTGCATAGTTTGAAAATCAGATGACTTGAGCAATTTAGGGTGTCGAATGGACTTTTTCCTTTTTATGAGCCAGGATAAATAAGAGATCTCTAACTGGGGACTCCTTTTTAATTTTAAGAATACATGAAGGCACCCCTCCTATCCATGCCATTTGAAAAGAATTTCTAGCCGAGCACGGCAAGAATTTTAGCTTTGTAGTAGTACTTCATTTCTTGTCAAATTTTCATATAGTTGTTTCTGGGAAAATGTTAGTAAACCTTCATTCCTTTTTTTTTTTTAAAAACAATGTTATCTTTTAATCTAGGGATGGTTACCTTCCCTTTTGCTCTCCATCCATGTAAAGAACATTCATAAGGCTAAGCACGGGAGTGATTCTGAAACCTACGATACTGAAGGGAGGTATGTTTAATTTTTGCTTATTCTCTACCGGATAAGGGCAGCAATTTAAAGTCGGTTCTATAAATCACATTTCTACTTAAATTTAACTTATTTTAACCTGGTCTTTGTGCAGGTTTGATCCATCAAAATTTGATGCTATATTTAGCAAGTATGGGCGTACCCATCCAAATGCTTTGACAAAAGACGAGTTGAACTCGATGATTAAGGCAAACCGCAATATCTATGATTTCCTTGGCTGGTAAGACACAGTTGAAAACTAGTACATATTGCCTCTAAACAATTTTGTAAATTTTTTATCAAGTTTTAAAATTTTACATCTGCAAACACAGGATCGCTGCCGCCGGTGAATGGAATTTACTGTACAGCGTGGCAAAGGACAAAGATGGCCTGTTGCAGCGAGAAACTGTCCGCGGCGTGTTCGATGCTAGTCTATTTGAGCGGCTGCAAGACCGCAAGAAATCATCATGATGACGAATGCGCCAAAGAGGACTTGCCCACCTCAAGAAGAGTGGCCGTCGAAAAATTAGCACACATATACTACAATTGAGTCACGTATTTAGAAATCATTTTAAATCTGTTCAAATGCCTTGTTTGTAGATTTGTAGCACATACTTCTTGATAGAGCAATCACTACTATACCTTGTGTATTTTGGCTTTGTTGTGGTGTGTATTATTCAATTATTCAACTGCCATTAATCATGACATTACCATCTTTATGCAATTATTTCTAGTAAATATCATGTTTTATTAATTTTTGCCTCATAGCAAAAGCTCCATATTTTCTAGAATAATATTTTGGTAATCATTTTCCTGAAGTCCGTGTATGCTACATAGCCATGAGAAAAGGAAATCGAAAATCCCAAACATGAGGGACGGAGAGAGATTAAGCCCAAATAAACATTCCTCACAGCAAACAAACGTTTTCTTATTAATAATAAGTAGCTTTATTTATGAGTAGATACACCTTGTATTCGTCTAGATCTCTATGATATTTGTGATGATCTTTTAAATGAAAAAAAGTCCACTCTACACCCTTCAATCATTGCAGTAGACCAAATTTTCTCTGCAAAGTTCAAAACGAGAAATCCTTTATCCTTTATCCTTCAGATAGAAGAATTTAGGACATCAGTTTGCACATTGGATTCTTCAATCACCACGTTGGATGCAAGGTGAATCTGGTAAAATCAGGCTGTTTTGATGGTACGGGGTGGTATCTAAATATACGTGTCTAAGAAAAAAAATGCCCAATTCTTTTAAAAGAATCGTAAATTAGGTAAATTAGAAAATATACGAAAACAATACATTTTAAAAGCTACTTTAGTAATCCCTTTGGAGCAATTGTGTAATTACTTTAGTATTTTATTATGTTTATTTTGTATTTGAATTATTGTTTTGTGTTGTATTTTTTGTTGGTCATATTATTAGTTGATTGCATGATGTCTAAGCCCCTTTTCTATGAAACTTAATCTTCCAAAGAACATAAAATCTCAGTACAAAGGGATTACTCTCAAGTGTACCCACTTTTGTATGATTGTATCTTATATGCAACTTGCATGATCTATCACACGTATATAGGATCCAAGATCTGTACTGGGAAAGGATGAACCGCACACGCTAGCTAGATAAGAAGTGGTTGGCCTAGGTACAGGGGATTGCAACTGGACTAGCCAGTAGGTGGCTCGGTGCCGCCCTTAACTTTGTCACCCATCGCTGTCGAGCATACGAACAGCATACAAAGGCCGCCTGCACCCGGAAGGCACACTGTCTGTGCTAATATATGCTGCTATGCTATCCACACCGGCCTTTTCCACCGCAAGAATCGGTTGATGGCCGTAGAACTAGGGCACCTGCTTCAGTTCCGATCCTCTCGTCATTCTTGTCGTAGGTGGCCGATCACGGCACGGAGCAAGCATCTCTCGGCAGCTGGTAGCTGCAGGTAGCGATGATCCGTCTGTGGTTCGATCGGCCGTCCGATCGATCCCTTTCGCTTTTACGTGCAAGATGCGAAGATCAGCTACTTTCTGCGATTGCATTGCCACTTATCAGCACGAGAGATTCGCCTCTCGATTGATTGATTTCTACAGCTGCTACATTTCTCATCAGGATCAGAAAGAACGAAGAATTGCGTATGGCAATGTGCATTAAACAGGAAATTTGAAGCAAGATGGAAGGAGACGAGGGACAGCAACTCACGAAAGGGGCGCATAGCGACGGATGAACACGCGCTAGGTTCGCCCACCGCCGTCGCATGTCGCCCTTCCAGTTCCATCGCCGGCTCGCCGCCCACCACACCTTATGCCGCCTCGGACGCCTGCCCGCCTCGCCTCGCCACCGCCCGCAACAATTTTGCATTCTGAAATATTTTGTTCAAGCCCGAGCATGGTGCTCGACGTCGCATCGCTTTTTTTTTTTTTTTTTTTGAGCACACGCATCGCATATAATAAGGCAACTACATCAGCTCACGCTTTTGCTCCGTGTCGTCTAAGGCCCAAGTCTCGGCCCACATCTCCATATTCGGCCCCAGCTCACCCCCCACACCGCCCTTGTGCTCCGTCTCCGGCGACTTCACATCTTGCCATTCTATGCACCAGTGATGCCCCGTGCCCGTGTGGCCGTGTGCTCGCAAGAAAAACATGTCCGGAAGCTACCAGCAAGCGCCGCGTCGTGCATACACCACGTCACGAACGTTGAGATGTGCACCCTGCCCGGCCTCTCCATGTTTGGAAACCGCAGCAAGCTCTTTGTAATTTATCCGGGGTTCCTGACCCCCGCGCTCTCTGCGACGTATATATGGTCAGAGTTTCAAAAGCATGTTGTATATACAATATCAAAATACTAGCGAACCACCAAAGTCATCAAAGCAAAGGACATGGCGTCCCACGCTCCCGGCCACGTGGCCAGTCCGCCAGTGTATCATCAGCGCCGCATGCACGGCAGTGCCCCCCGGCTGGTACCAAAAGGTGTCGTCCCGGCGATCCCGGGCCCGGCGCCCGCAGTTCTGCGACGGGCAAGCGGCACCACGCTCGGTCGCGTGATCGTGCCGTACTTGCGGTCCAGCCGAGCGTGACCGCTGCGTGCTGGTGCCTGATGTAGCCCTGACCTGTGCTAGCTGCAGCACACGGTATGCAAGTCTCGGCGGGGTTCGGGGCGTTTGCGTTTTGCCCTTTGGAGCAGTTTTGTCATGGCACGTTACCACTTTCCGCGCGTTCCTTTGGCAGCCTTCGATGCTCTCCGCTGGCTGGTGCCCCCTTCCACGTGTCCTTGGCCCGGTGCGCCGGATGGACGACGCTGGCGGTGCGCCGTGCACCCCGCCCCGCCCCGGGAAAGCTTTAAAAAGCAAGCAGATCGATCGGGTCGGGGCGTGGCGAGAGACCTCATCCAATCGAAGTATCCAAGCAGAAGTACATGACTCTGCAGCTCGTTTCGAGGAGCCTGCCCACCCGGTGCTCCCGTCTCGCCGCTCTCCCCCACCTCCGAAGGTAACGGATCCGCGCTTCGCCGGCCGCTCGTGGACGACGCCGATCCTTTTCTCGCTCGCTGCATCCATATCCTCACTCCCCGAACTTATCTGTCTGGTTTGTTCGATCCGCAGATCCTGCAGGTTCAGCACGCGAGTGAGCATGTCGCCGCCGCCGCCGGAACCGTCCCTGGAGACGGAGGCCCCGAACGCGCCGGTGACCAGGGAGCGGAGGCTCACCCCCGACCTGCAGGAGCACCTTCCCAAGCCATGTACTGCAACTCCATCCCTTTCTGTGCCTGCCACCTCCATCTGCATGTTGCGCTGCAGAACGACGGTGCTCGAGCGCATTGACACCTTTTCTTTCTGTGGCCCCGACGGCGCGCGGTTCGTTCGCAGATCTCGCGAGGGCTCTGGAGGCGGTGGACACGAGCCACCCGCAGGGGACCAAGAGGCGGGACCCCCGCGGCATGAGCGTGCTTCAGCAGCACGCCGCCTTCTTCGACCGCAACGGCGACGGCGTCATCTACCCCTGGGAGACGTTCCAAGGTACGTAGTCACTGATCGCCCCAACTGATGATCAATCACTATTCACTGCACGGGATCGACGATCCCTGCCTCTCTCGTTTCAGGCAGCCAGCCATAAGGCATAACAAGTTCTCTGTTTTATTTCCATCCCGAGGAATCCATTTGCGTTAATTAGTGTAGTGCTGCATGCGCGGGAATTTAAGTGAAAAAAAAAATCTGTTCAGCTGTTTACTGATGAGACGAGCCTCTCTGCGATTGATTCAGCTGTTTGAAACCATGGTGTTTGTGGCTCCTTGCTTTTTCAGGCCTGCGAGCGATCGGGTGTGGGCTCCCTGTGTCATTCGTGGCCTCCATACTGATCAACCTCTTCCTCAGCTATCCCACTCAGCCGGTAACGTCCTCATGTTTCTCTTTCAGTAATCTGCTTTAGCTTTGCGTGGCTGGGCGTCTCAATCAAGTCTTGCGACTTCTCCTTTAGACTTTCAGTTTTGGGAAAGTCTTGTGCATCGGTATCTTTTTAGGGAAGGTGACGGACGCCTTCGTTTCTGCACTGGACGTTGTTCAGCTTTCGTATACTAATACTGTACAGTACTATTATGCCGCTCGTGCTAATCAAACCCTCTTTCTGAATTCAGGGATGGTTGCCTTCTCCTCTGCTGTCCATCCATATAAACAACATCCACAAGGGCAAGCACGGCAGTGATTCTGAAACCTATGACACTGAAGGGAGGTGCGTATTAGTGGTACAGTAGAGTATGCCTAACACATTCCTTACTGTCTCAAGCTATTTCTTCTGAGAGGACAAAGGCTTGTGCAGGTTTGATCCATCAAAGTTCGATGCTATATTCAGCAAGTACAGTCGAACTCATCCGAATGCTTTGACAAGAGACGAGCTGAGCTCCATGCTTAAAGGAAACCGCAACATGTATGATTTTATTGGCTGGTAAGACATACTGTACTTGAACTAGCAATGTTGTTATTAACCAATTATACTTAAAATATTTTTTTAGACTTGTCAATTACTGGCTGCATGCTACTCTCTTTGCGGTTGCAATAATTTTGAATGTTCTATGATCTCGACCATGCAGGATCGCCGCCGCCGGTGAATGGATCTTACTTTATAGCGTGGCAAAGGATAAGGATGGCCTCTTGCAGCGTGAAACTGTCCGAGGCGCGTTTGATGGAAGCCTGTTTGAGCGACTGCAAGAAGACAACAAGAAATCATCCTGAGTTCGCTGATAAAGGGCTGGCAGTAGCCGTACAAAACATAACAAATTACCATTAGTTGTGTTCAAGCAACAAATGCTCCCGCATTATAGGAAGAACTATATTGTACAATCGTCATTTAACTTGTGTTTGGACTATGTTTATACTTGAACTAAACAACTGAGAGAAGAGGAATTAAGAAAAACAAGCAAGAAGAATTAATAATTATAAGCAAATAATGATTTTTCATCCATTTTTGGCAAATATATCTATGGCAATGACCTTTAATCTTAAACTTGATGAACGAATGGTCTTCCAGTTTCTTGCTATCTCATGATGTAGCAATAAGTTCTCCAAAACTTAACTACAATATCATCACGAAGATTGCAAAAGAAGAAAGAAAGAACACCTGTTATCCACGAAGATATATTTTCCTCTCTATTTGCTATGCTAGCTAACCAGCCATCTCTCTAGCGGTCTAGCCTATGAGATAACGATTTTGGTGGTGTTAATCCGGTAACTTATTTTTTGAGGATGTTATGCTACATCCACACACTACTAATTTATCAACTTATATAGTCATTTACTAAGACCAGTGTCATTAGAGAGTAAAAATAGGTGTGTAAAACACTGTTTGCGCGCTGTAGTGGATAAATAATGACTGCACACTGTACACAGTACGGATGCACTATCTGGTGACAGTGACCCTAGCCTAAAGAAAAACATAATGTATTTCAAGATCTCTAATACCCAAACACGCTTGAACTTTAGGTGAGCAAAGAATTTTCCACTAGCAAGTCTATACTTTTTTTTATAAAAAAGATACATCTATAAAACTATTTATAGTTTCTATTTCTTAAGAAATCGTTTTGTTTTTTTTTTTTCAAGAAAGACATTGTAAATATCGTAAGGTCACACAGGTTCATCAAAACCATGGTTTCAAATACTGGCCATGGTATTTAGTGATAACTTATTCTTGGCTATAGAGAAAGCTATCCCGTATAGCGATTTTGTAAAATACATGAAGAAGATCAATTGTGCGTATAGAAATATGGGACCAAGAACACTTTACCAATACAAATACTCAAATATTTATCCAAGGCTACATGAAAAACATGACTCTTGGCTATATTCAACGACATTCACATTTGTTCAAAATGTAACTATCATCGAATCAACATAATTCAATGTCCTATTACATTACTCATTGATGTAATAAAACAAGCTAAAATATACAGCACTTATTTATATAATATAGTTATCGAGAGTGAAGAATGAATATAATCCTCAATCCACGAATAAGTCAAATATACAGCAGTATTTAACGAAGCTAAAATGTTGTTAGTTGCTACCGCAAAAACCACTAAAGGCCATCTGTGAGACTCTGAAAGGTGGGCCAAAACCATGTCACCAAGCTTTTCTCTTTACATAGATACTCAGATTTCTTCTTAGAATAATCTTCCATTTGTTTCAAAAGTAAACTACTGAAAACATATTTTGGAACTACATAATACCCGGCGGGTTACTGCTGAAATCTTTTACATTAAATATAATATAATTCATGAATTGAAAAATAGTAGATAAAATATACTAATATCGTAAAAGAAAATATTTTCCACGCGTTGTTGCAGAAATTTGAATACCCACACATACACCACGGAAACGGATTGCATGCGTAAAACCACAGAAAATCAATAGAATGTTTAAATGGAGATATCAGTGGATGCTGACGTGTACGTTGAGAGAAATAGTCAGTGAGACTATTTAATAAATATATAAGATACGGTAAAACATTATTGCAGTGGCCAATTTCAAGTACTGTACTGACATGCTCCCCACGCGGCCGGCGGCGCGGTGGCCGACGTCGAGTACCAGGTCGGCGGCGCCGCTCTTTCTGCCCGCGAACCCAAACTCGACGCCTAGTCCCGCCTACTCCCTCCGGTACCCTGCGCCAGCTTCCACCTCCGGAAAGCACCACTTCCGGCTCCGCCTCCCCCGCCATGTCGCCTCGTCCGGGAGGGGGTCGCCCCCGGCCGGGCGTAGAGAGAGGGACTACTACGCCACGCTTAACATACGCCGGGACGCCACGCTGCAGGAGGTCAAGGCTGCCTACCGTACCCTCGCCCGCAAGGTGCTGCTCGCTCCCCCTCCCCCCTACCCCTACCGCATTGGGTGGGTGTTAATGTACAGATTTTAATTATCCTACGATTACTTAGTGCCGATGTGACGAATCACAAATCGTAAATATGCTACTTATTAATTTGCTCCATCTGCATAGTTCCTCGATCCTAATGCTGGGAAGTATCATAATTTAAAGTTTTCATACTATGCGTTGGTATAAATTGTGTTAGAGTTAGACTATCAATTTACAAAGTAAGCTCCATTTTTTCTTTTTGAGAAATTGTTAGTCATGATGTGTTGGTATCTTTGGTCTTTTAAATATCTATAGTTAGTGGCGGAGCTACAGAAACTGAATATACTTTCTTGGTTTGCTTCGGCTGCAGTATCATCCTGATATGAACAAGAGTCCCGGAGCAGAAGATAAGTTCAAGGAGATTAGTGCTGCATACGAGGTATCTTGTGTTCTTTGGCTTCAGCTAAAGTTCTGAATAGAACATGCCGAGTATTATATTATTTTAGCAAGATGTGGTTATATTTTACTACATCTGTTCAAAATAACCCTATCTGTTTCAGTTTGATATAATTTATTGTGATTTTGGCACTAGTTTGAGTGATAGATATGTCTTTTCTATGAACCTAAACATGTCATGTGTGAATCTCGAAACTAAACAGGAGCAGCAATTCCATCAACATTGTGCAATTCCTTTACTTATAATGATATGAATGCTTCTACATGTCTCATGATCTCAACATGTTTCTTGTGTATGGTATGATTGTACGTGATTTCTGTTTTATGTGCCTTTATCTGATATAGTTTGAACTCCATCTAAGAATGCAATGAAATGTCATGGCAGTTGGCTGGGCCTTATGTGCTGCAAACCTGGTTTACCAGCACTATCCTGGAATCATAATGGAATTTAATTTGTGATTTAACCAGTGTTTTTAGAATGTTGATCAGTTTACTTGGTTGCTTATACAGAATATACATGAGATGATACTTACAAAATGTGATGTTTGACAATACTATCAGATATCCAAATATGTGACATATTCTATTATCTCCTTCAGATTCTATCAGATCAAAATAAAAGATCATTATATGATCACTTTGGAGAAGGTGGGCTCAGTGGCGATTACAGAGATGGAGATATTGGCACACATGGGGTACACAATTGAACTCAAGTCATTTTCATTTTTTTCAGTTTGATTCCTATATTTGGATAAAAAACTGTTTTCCTTCAGATTTTCCACAGTAAGGATGTAAACTCTACTTCTATGTCCTGAGTTCCATTGATTGAGAACAATGGAAAATTGCTAGTTAATGAAGGAGTCATAACCTAAAAAATTTGGTTGACTTGACCTTTGGCATTTTTCTTGATTTTGCAGATTGATCCATATGAACTCTTCAATGCATTCTTTGGTGGTTCTGATAAGTTTTTTGGGGATAGCATGGGTTCTGGGGGATTTCATTACAGTGCGAGAGTAAAGGACAATTGGGGACTAAATATTAGGTAAAAAAAGTCAAATTAGCATCCAATTGAAAGTTTAGATCTTGACTAACTGCTTACAACTTATTTTCTGTATTACAGCCATGATCTTGTCCTTTCTTTTGAAGAATCAATCCTCGGAGGCAAACGTGAAATCAATATAATTCGCCATGAAACATGTGGCACTTGCCATGGGACTGGAGCTAAATCTAGCAATGACATCACAGAATGCACCCGATGCAGGGGTCAAGGCAGGTTGATGCAAACTCAAAGGACACCTTTTGGTATAATTTCTCAGGTATCATGGATGCTAAATTTACTACTACTGCCAGTCCAAATTGTTGTCCTAGAAAGATTGAAATCTACTTTTAATACATCAAGTCTTCAACGGTTCAACCACTATTATACACAAAAATAATTTGGTATCTCCTCATGAACATGTTACATTAATGGATTTATCACCTAAATATTTTTTTTCATTTTTTTTTTGCTAATTCTAAACAAGAAGAGGCAGCGATAAAATGCTTAATATCTTATTCTTTATGCGTACATCACATAATGTAATATATTTATCATCGTCACTAATTGTTTGCTCATGTTTGCACAGTTTATTTCCTGGAGTTCAGCATAATATAGCTTATGCAGTATCCTATGTTGTTGCATTCTGTAGATATCGCCATGCTTAAATTGCGATGGTAGCGGGAATGTAATTACTGAAAATTGTACAGAATGTTATGGTTCACGCAAAGTCCAAGTTGAACGCAACATCAAAGTAGACATACCTGGAGGCATTGAGGATGGCTCCACCATTCAAATTAGTGGTGGAGGTAATGTTGATAAGCTAAGGCAAGCATTGGTCAAGTATTGTATAATCACTTAGATTCATGCATCATTTATTTAGTTTATTGTATGTTTGGTTTGAGCATGACTTGTTCAAAGCTATGCTACCGAGATGTTTACGAGTTGGAAAGACTGTGATTTAGTTACATACTTAATGTATACCACCCGGATGAAATGTGAACCCCATTTCAATTGTCGCTAAAGCGTAAATGATCACACTTGTCTTATTTAAATAGCCACCCGACAGAATTACAGGCTAACGATTTAAGATCCACCTAATGGCAATAGATGCAATCGTTACATGTTATGCATTCTATCTTATTGTGCAGGGGTGCAAGTGGCGACCTGTATATATTTGTTCACATTAATGAAAAACAAGGCATTCACAGAGATGGACTCAATTTGTACTCAGATGTCTCAATTGATTATACAGATGCAATTTTAGGAACCACAGTAAAGGTTAGCTGTTAAAGTTCAACAGCAGCATCATATCATGCCTGGTTTGGCAATATGATCTATTCTAAAAATAAAACTATATGAACTTTATGTGTGTTGATTAACTAACTTATGCTGATTAGTGTTGGTAATATTCTCATTTAGTTCTAGCAAACATCCACTTCAGCTTAACCTAGAAAGGAATTTTACTGTTCCAGGTTGAAACAATCGAAGGATTCAAGGATCTTCATATTCCCCCTGGCATTCAACCTGGAGAGATTTTAAAATTTTGTCAACTGGGAGTTCCAGACATTAAGAAGCCTAATGTCAGAGGAGATCACTGCTTCAAGATAAAAGTGAAGATCCCGAAGATTATCAGGTTTGAGTTCCCGACACTGTCTAACGTCATGGGGAAGAATATTGTATTTACAATTAAAATCCTGTTGAGTTCGATGCCTTCTCCCAACTTCAGCAATTTCTGCAACTAGTATCTCTTGAGTGTAACCTCCCGAAGTTACTAAAACCTACCCAATGCATCATTGCAAAAGTGAACCAAAATGCACATACCCAACTGTATTAATGCAGGCCTCAGTAGCCAACAACAATCAGCTGACATGGTACTTTTTGTTTCATCCCATCTGCCCTTTCACCCCTCCCACCTTTTGTGGTCAGTTAGCAATACAGCTGCTAGGCTACGGCTAAGCATAGTGGCCCCTCAGGTATAAGCAACAGAAAATTAGGAATCCAATCTAGCAGAAGCATGTATTATTGTGTTATGGTATTACTGTATAAGCACCCAATTACCGATTCTACTCATATTGTTTTGACTTTTGATGTACTCAGTTTTTAAATGATCGACACAGTTGACTTTTGGGCACGGCGTTGGACCATTTGGATTATTCAAAAATTTAGTACAAATATGCTAAAATATAAGTCATACTCAAAGTACCTTCAATGGTAAAAACAAGTCAAAACAAAATAAACAGTATTTATGTAGCTTTTTTGGATAAGATGAATGGTCAAACATTGTGTCCAAAAGCCAACAATGTTAAACATTTAAAAACAGAACTGGTATAATTTCATCATATCTTTTGATTTCCACAGTAACCAGGAGCGATCGCTAGTTGAAGAGCTTGCCGCACTAAAGAAAGCTCAGAAGATCTCAGTTCCAGGTAAGTCTTTATTCCTAGTTAAGTAGTTATTGTGGTTAACATCTTTCTCATGGGTCATTGACTCCCGAGTCCTGACCCTGTTTGGTGCCTATTCTTTGGCTTATTTAGAAACTACAAAAATAGAAAACTTTCAAGAGAGAGACAGTGATTCATCTGCAAGGAGAAGATCATTCTGGGGATCTATCTGGAATTTGTTCAGGTATACATAATTTTTCATTAGTTTTTCTTGTCATGAAATGTAACAGTAGGCCCCTTATACTGATTGCATTAATATCATTTCCTTTTTATTGATCTGTCAAGTTACCTGTCCTAGTGCTAGTGCATGACAGAAAGCATAGATGTAGTGATCTGGTCTTTGAATCTCTGATTGCTTGTGTTGAAAATTTTGCTATTCAATGCAAGGACATGTTTATATGTGGTTGAGGTGCCTAGGCTATCTACTTTCCCCTCATTCTGTAAAACTTGAATGCACTTTTGATAAAGCTATTTATCAATTCCATTCTAGGGATGATAAAGGGGAACAGAGATTCGCTTCGATCAGTGCGCAGCCAATCATTCCAGGATGGACTCCTGGCCAAGGAACTAATACTGCTGTTCCATTGCTGTTAAAAGGATTGCTCATGACCGCAGCATTCTTATTTGTAATAAGCAGAACCACTGGACTCAGGTTCAAACAGAAGCGCGTTGATTCTCCAACTCAAGCCAAAGTACCTGCAGAGCCAGAGTGAATTTCTGTGGCCCTCTTTTTTTTTGGATGTTAATTTCACTGCATTTTTTAGATCAAAGGCAGCAATGGCATCGCAGTCTGGTGATCATTTCATAATCTGCAAATCTTTTGTGCTGGCCTGCCGAGCAAAGAACCAGTTTTGTTTGTAGTGGATGGTGTCGAGACGTAGTAATAACAGGTTAAGGACACTGACATAGAATGATATAGTCTACTTCTCATTAGTCATTTTCTTCATTCCAACATGTATAGCACACTTGCGGCCGTTTTTGAGTTTTGACGGAAGCCAGATTGCCAGTGTGAGAAACTTGACAGTCTGTATCCATCTTGTTTGCAAGAATTTGTGTAATATTCTGGGATTTATATTGTTTAACGCTTTTTTTGTGGCAACAAAGTTCACGAGCCTTTTTTTTGGACGAAATTCACGAGCTTTGAATTTATGCAATACAAACAACAGATTCAGACGCGAGACTAACTTCTGCGGTGGCTATCGGTAAAATACAATGGCCGCATCCACCACAATATCCGTACAGGTTCATGCAATGGCAATGATAACTATTCATACAATCTGATTTCAGATCAATTTTTTTTCGCTTTGAGACGCAACTGTTGAAGTGTGTGCGTGTGAGTTCGTTTTACCCTTTTCCTCGGCCACCTTCGATCGGCTTCTACTAGTAGACAAGCAGCACCGTAGCAGGGCAGGAGACCAGGACCCCGTCCGCTGCTGCCAGCTGAGGCTGAGCTTTTGGATCCACCCCGCGCCATGTCTCCCCCGCCGCCGCCGCCGCCGCATCCGCCCCACCAGAGCCCACGGCGATCCTTCGCCGCCTGCTGTCTCCTAGTGCTCACCCTCGCTCTCCTCCTCGACTCCACCGCCGCCAAATCCTCCCGCCGCCCCATCTCCGTACGTGTCCCCGCCTGACCTGACGCTGTCATCTCTCCCCCGTCCGCTTCTACTAGCCCTTCCTGTATAAATACATCTCATCGCGATCCCGATTACCGAAATACGTTGGCGCAGGACAGCGAGATCCGGCAGAAGAAGGAGGCCTGCTACACCGACGTCGAGAAGTACGTGTTTGGTTGGATGATGCATTCTGTTCGGTGGCGCGATGTTTCTGAGTTCTGACGGTTGTGTCTCTCGGCCGCGCCGCAGCGGGCTGTGGGGGTGGGCGTGCAGGTCCTCGCCGACGGAGAAGGAGAACTGCGTGCTGCGCTGCCTCTCGCCGGAGTGCTACGACCTCATATATGGCGGCGATCCGGTGAGTGGTGGCGTTAGGATTTGGGGTTGCGGGAAACTGTGGTAGGCACTTGGATTACTGATTTTTGCCTTGGTGTGTTGTGTAGCTCGAGGAAGGGG
The DNA here is from genome assembly GCA_022530915.1 of Paspalum notatum. Taxonomy (NCBI): domain Eukaryota; kingdom Viridiplantae; phylum Streptophyta; class Magnoliopsida; order Poales; family Poaceae; genus Paspalum; species Paspalum notatum. The sequence continues at coordinate 6,907,965 of CM039684.1, forward strand.
AGTTGGACTATGTTCGTGGCCAGGAGTACAAGTACTGCATGCACAAGTAAGTATTGCCGACACATCTGGAACATGTTCGGTTGGGTTTTCAGATGTTGAACTGGGTTTACATTGTGTTGAACTTTCTAAGGATTGCATCGTGGGTGCATATGTAAAATGAACGGGATGGTAGTAATGTTATTCCGTCTGTGGTTGACTAGCTCCGCAAGATTAAAATTGCTTGACTAGGAAGAGAAGTGAAAATTTGAGATCAGGAAGAAGTTAGTCAGGATTAGGACTTCTATGAAGGGTTCACTCCTCCTCAATATTGTTAATTTCTTATAGCTATGTAAATCTTGTGAGTTTTCTTAGCAAATTTTAAAACGGGGCTTATCATACCTATATGCCTACTCTTGGTTTTGTTTGCTTCATTCTGTATCTGAGCTACCATGGATGAAGCTGTGACCTGTGGAAATAGGTGAGCATGCAGTGCCATTCAGTGTTCGTTCCATGTTATCATTGTTCCTACCAAGCAAACCATTAATGTTACACAGCCTCCACGAACTGCAAACTTCAGTGATAAAGGTTCCATTCATTAATCTTCCCGTGGTTTGTTTGTTCTCTTAGCATAGCTAAAATTGTCTGTCTAGGAAGAGAATTGAATATTGCCCTATATATATATATATATATATATATATATATATATATATATATATATATATTTGCATTTTCCTCATTAGATAATTTTATATGAAATATCGTGAAATATTGAGCTAAGCTTTTTATCCCCATTTGATAATAGCTGACAAGATCACTTTGATCCCCATGATCTAATGGTTCTCAGTGTTCTTTCTGTATCATTGGAGTTTTAACTCTCCAGAAATAGAATAAGCCAATTACTAGTTTGCACCTAGTGAATTTCTGTACATTCGAGAAGATCAGTTTGATTGTGATGATCCTATGTTTCTTATATTTCTGACTTACTGTAAAGGTCATGGGAAAGGGAATAAAAACCATTTTGTGGCAAGGAAACAAAGTCATCGAGGTCATTAAGATAATCTCTAAGTGAGGATTTTTTGCATGACACATTCACATTTGAGGTCACATGTTGTGTTTTTTATTATTCATTCTTTTCTGCTTTCATAGTCCAGCTCTGTGCATCCTCTGGGAAACTCTAATTTGGACCGCTATGAAATCTGTTCTGTAGATCTTCTTTTCTGTTTTATACCAGTCTCTCTGACCTTGAAAAGGCTGGTTACCTGGTCAGATTCCTTCACGCCGCATATGTTTTGCCTTTGTTTCTCATTTCAGGTCATCGCTTGGAGAAAGCTTGGATGGCGTGAAGGGGTCATTCAGCTATTCATAAAGGAAACAGGAAGAAAGGGTTCTGTTCTGTTAGTTTGCAGTAACTTTTATTTCACACTCTTGGACAGAATGCATGCATGTATTACTGTTTTATATCTTGAATCCAATATATATGACTTTGACCAATTGGTGAACATGGTAAACAATTTACCAAAATATAGCAACAGGTTTTCAAGTTTAGTGTTATGTTTTTGGAGCTATGAGTGATTCAGCGCTTGGTGGTGGTGACGCCACTATAGCCATGCCGCTGCCTGGCTGGAAGGCTTGTGCCCAGGTGCTGCATCTGGGTGTTTACTTGTGGCACGGGTGAGATGCGGCGCTACTATTGTCACGATGTGTGGGGGAGGGTGAAAGGCTGTGATAACCAGGGGTGATCTGCGAGGTCGTTGTTGGCCACGGATAGAAGTGCCAACATAGCTGGGGGCAGCGGGGTGTGTGGGATCTTGTGCGCTTAAGAGATTGTTTGGTTGCCTTGGTTTTGAAGGGGATTGAAAAGGATTTAATCTTTTGCTAGTCAAATTTGAATAGAAAAGGATTAAATCCCCTCCAAAACCGGCACAACCGAGCAAACCCTAAATGAGGAAAATAAAAGATGGAGTGGGGACGAAGGAGGTGTCCACACTCCACAACATTCTTCAGATGCTCCAGACCAACATGAATGTGTGTGTCTTGGGCTCCCTGATCACCTGGCTGTCTGGGTATTGTGTAACTGCCACCAGGATACCTGTTCTGGCTGTGCAAGTGAAGATTGCACGAAGCCTGCCCACCACAGCCCAACTTTGCTGCCGCGCAAATCAACCTCAGAACACATCTGGACCACCCGTAATGTGCCTCTCCGACCGACTGGTTGCACCCTGGATCAGCTCAGGGCGCACCTGATCCATCTGCCGGTTCCAGCGTCCCTTCAGGGCATAGCTCCTTGACGTGCAATGTGTAACTTGTTGTATCGTAATATGCATTCCCCAAAGGTAGGCGGCGTTGTGAGTGAACCCATCAACGAATCGTCGGTTTATGGATGCCAGAAGCAACCAATACCCTAGAGCCTCGGTTTATGGATGCCAGAAGCAACCATACCTTAGAGCCTCTTGAAAATCTCAGGACTCGGATACAACCATATCTTGCCAAGTTGCAATGGTCTACAAACTTAAAGTACAAAAGCAAACAATTGATTAAATTTGTGGTAGCACCAAGATACACGCATGAAGGCTCACGAAGAATCGAAGATATAACTCCTAGTCTAGTATTAGCCAACACTGACACAACCGAGGAAATTTGTAAAGACAAAACAGGCTAAGAAATAGTAGGGTCCAGGTTTGTGGTCACTGGGAACTATTGTTTCTAAACTCATTAACTGATAACTTGTATCACTGATAGGACATCATTTCCATTTCATTGCGCAGAGGATAGTACCCGGGAGTTTGAACACCATTCATGGTTAAAGTAACAGGAGGGATTTCCATACAAATCTCATCAGCTGTGTGAGCATCATGCCTTTGCTTCCAGTCCGAATTCATCCGGTCAAGCTCCTCTGCCACTTCCTTCATGGTGGGCCTATCTTCCATAGCCTCTTTGAGCTCTTTGAGGCAGGCAATTGCAATGCTGAAGAATTTCGATATTCTCATCAGGCGACGCAATCTCTTCGTCGAACATCTCTCGTGCTTTATCCTCTGTTGCATACGCTTTGAAAAAGTTTTTTAATGAGACTGTTATTTCCGTCATATGCTGGCTTCTTTCCGGTAATGAGTTCTAGGACAACTCCAAAACTGTAGACATCGCTCTTCTCGTCTAGACGACCGGTACTCTTGTACACAGGGTCTATGTAATCCGGATCCCCTACAATTATGGTGCGTTGTATCTGTATGGAAAGTAGCTTAGATGTTTCAAAGTCAGATAGCTTTGGCATCAATTTCTCATCAAGAAGTATGTTACCTGATTTCACATCTCCATGAAGGATCTTCTGATTTGCAGATGAATGCATGTAGAAAAGAGCTTCAGCAGAATCAGCAGCAATATCCAACCTTTTTTTGCAATGGAAGTGGAATAGACCGTTGTCTTGGGGTGCCAGTACCGTCAGTTCCATGAAGAAGGTCCCAGAGGCTTCCTTTAGGTGCAAACTCATAGACCAGCATTGGAATTTCCACCTCTAAACAGCAACCCAAGAGCCTAAGGATATTCTTGTGTTTAATTTCAGATTGGATCTTGATTTCATTAGCAAACTCCTTTGTCCTTTCTTCTTGAAAGTAAAACTCTAATTTTCCGTTTTCTCGAGTGTACAACTCATCCTTTCTTGATTTAACTAATTGAGCGGAAAGCTTTTTCACTGCAACCATCTGATTGCCATTGGTGAATCCCTTATAGACCTGACCCAAGCTGCCTGCGCCAAGAACAATGCTAAAATTTCTTGTCATGTGACTTAACTCGTGCTTCGTGTAAATCTTTATGCTATTGATACTGGCCAATAAGGGGCCACCATTTAACTCATAAAATGCTTGAAGCTTTCTCTTCTCGTTCATCATAAGAATGAAAATTAATAGCGCTATAAGACATGCGACACCACAGATTACTCCTGTAAATTAAAAAAATAAGAAAATGTTAATAAAATATCTTGACTATGAGTAGCAAGTAGCAACAGAAGCTGATACCTCCTGGGTACCTTTCTAATCCTTTTATTTGAAATAATAATATTAGCATTTTAATAAAAATAAGAAAATGAACTGTCGGAAAAAAAGGAAAACAAAACCCGGTTTCGCAAAATTGCAACAAAAGCCTGTTGGCAGTGGAATGGCCAACAAAGGGTGGTAGCTCGAGGCATCCAACACCTGTTGGCATACGGATTGCACAAGCGCCCTGTGTGATTGCATCACGGAAAAAATATTGCATTATTACCTATACAGATCTTTGCTACACGAGAGAAATTTGGATCGCACGGCTGCTGCAGTGGGTTGCCGTGGCTGCCTCGTTTGCATTTTTTTTTTAAACGAACGGCACGAGACTGTGTCCGTTTTTATTGAAAAAGAGAAGAGTCCAACAAAATTACAGGGAAAAAGGCTTTAGGGCCTTGCAGGTGCTAAGCACCTTTTTGCGCTTTTGCCAGCTTCGTTTGCATTTGCAATCATAAGAGCCCTCCTTGTTGTGACAGACTCCATAGCATTGATATTTCTCCGGATGCAAGCACTCATCAATATCTGCATGTTTGCAAGCTCCGAGGTCATGATCATCTGGATGGAGACCAGGGGCGAAGCTATGTAGGCTACTGTGGGTGCATGCACCCACGCCAAACTCAAATTTCAATGCTAACTGTCATTTTTTACCACTTGTGCACCCTCCAAATCCAAGACTATGCACCCACGTGGCCAAAAAAGAATGGTTAAGAATCAAAGCATTAAGCCCTAACATGTCATCAAACAGCAAATTTACATGTACCATTATACCTCAAGTAAAGCTGTGCACCCCCTCTATTTTCGCCTAGCTTCGCCCCTGATGGAGACACTAGTGAAATACTAAAAATATGGCAAATTTGTTGTGGACATTATAATAACGTAAAATTCGCTGCTTACAAATAGTTAAATTTGTCGAGTATTGTTATGAAATCATGGTCATTTGTCAAATCATACCGCAATGACAATAATAACAATTTCTCAAATTTGAGAGAAGAGAGTGGCTAGGAAAAATTGTTCTTGCCCTCCACGAATGAGGTCCACGTGTCCTCTCTAAGGCGCCTCTCTCCCTAGTCCCCAATTCCCTATCAGCACAGCAGGCAGCAGCTCAAGCCTCAAAATCCCAACCCTCCCGAACCGCTTCTTGCCATTGCCGGCTTGCAGCTCAAGGCCTGGGTGGGATCTTTGCTCTTTAGGTGCCTCAAATTTAGAGAGTTACTACGGATCTATTTTATGCTTGGTATACATGCTTACCGGTGCATCCATCGACGATGAACGCGTTGCCCTCATATCCCTCGGAGCAGTTGCATGTATACCCAGGGCCATTCGCTGCATCGACGCAGCTACTATGCCGGCTCTTGCACGCGTACGATGAACTGTTGTTCATGGCGTCGGAACAGGTGAACGCTGACGACCCGTTCGGCCTGATCGCCCAGTCGAGCCACACCGGCATCGTCTGCCTCTTGTCCATCTTAAGGTCGGCGTGGCGGAAGGTGTAGCTGTTCCTGTCCACCAGGAAGCCATAGCTGCATGGGCTGAAGTCGTAGATGAGCAGGCGGACGGCCAGGGACGAGTTGTCGTCGTAGTCCATGACTACGGAGTTGTTGGTGAGGTCCGGCGGGATGTCCACCCTGCAGCAGCCAACCCCCGCGCAACGGCCGTCCTTGGCGCTCTCCGGCGTCCTGCAGTAGGACACGCAGCCCGTGTAGTACTCGTACTCGTAGTGGTACCCAGCGGTGTTGCTGCTGTTGTCACGCCGGCTCTGGATGTACGCCGTGACATCGCAGCCGATGACGACGAGCTGGTTGCGCTGGTCCGATATGCGGTACACGCCCTGCGGGTTGAAGGAGACGGGGGCTTCCGACTCTTCGGACGACCGCCGGTTGCCGGACCTGTCGTAGCACGTCGAGGCAATCAGCAGCTCCACCCGAGCACCGGCCGGCACGACGGACAGGCCGTTAAGCACCTTGTAATCCGTGCCGGCGAGGAATGGAATACTGCCGTAGTGCCGTTGCAGGTGATCGCAAAGCCGGGGCGGGAGCAATTGGCGCCGATGCCAAATGGGTAGGGGGATGTCCACGCCGCCGCATGTAGCTTGGCACCTGGGCAGCGCCCAGCCGCTCCCAGCCTCCACCGACGGCGCGGAGGCTAGCGTGACGAGCAGCAGCAGCAGCAGCAGCGCTGCCATGGATGGTATCATTTTCGTGGCTAGCATGCATGCTACAAAAGCCATGCTTCTGGTTGAGTTCTTAGCTAGCGTGCATCGATCAACTTCGTTCCAGCCGTTGCAATCGTTTCAACAGCTACCCGGGCATATATATATCGGCAGAACTAACGGCTGGACAGATTTATGCATGGACTGGGTTGGTCCTGTGGTTTGGGTTTTTCGATGCTAACTATACATTCAGATTATGCTGTGGCATTCTCAAAAATAGCATTTCCGCCCCATCTAATTTATATGTTAATTTTAGCGTGTGTTTGGTTTAAGGGACCAAAAGAGACGGGCTAGGTTCTTCCCACTTGCAAAGGCGTTTGGTTCAGAAGCAGCTTGGGACGGAGACGTCTCTGGAGGCAATATACCCTTAAGATGCGAGATGCCCCCACACCTCCGAATCGGACGGATGTCACACGCCATCAACGGAGGCAACGAGGAGAAGCCGCGGCACCGGCGGCCTTGCAAGGCGGAACGGCCGCGCACTGGCTGGTGAAGGCGCGGCGATGGCCCTGCGATGCGGAGAAGGCGCGGCGATGGCCATGCGACGCGGTGCCGGCGGAGGGATGCAGAGGTGCAGCCGTGCGAGGACGCATAGGGGAGCGGCACGTTACGGAGCGACGGCGGGACGACAACAACGTCGAGGCGGAGCGGCGAAGCAGCCCCGCTTCGAGCGGTGGGAGGCAAGGCAGCTAGGGCGGAAGTAGGCTGTGCGCAGAGGGGAGGGAGGCGACGCCGGCAGAGGGATGCAGAGATGAGGGAGTAGCGCCACTGCACCGGCGGAGGGACGCGGAGGTGTGGCCGTGCGGGAAGCGGCGCCGGCGCGATGCGGTACAGAGGCGGAGGAGAGGAGGAAGAAACCTTTTGTAAGGCTGACAGGTAGCCCCCCACCAAAAAAGCTAACAGCCAAATAAACGACATCCATCATTCATGGTGTCCATCCCTCCAACCAAACTAAAAACAAAGATGAATCCATCTCTACTCACCAAACACATGCTTAGAACAAAAAATCCTGTAGTAAAGTCTCTACTCTCTAAGGCTGAGTCCAATAGGACTCTCTATATGGGTTTCCTAAACACTGTTTTGCACTGTTTGATATAAATGTTGAGAGAGAGGTAGTTAGAATAGTGTTTAGAGAGTGGGGATAGGGAGTCCCATTGGACTCAGCCTAAGGCAATGTTTTAGTGTACGTAGCTCCAGAGACTCCGGCTTTACCTTGGACTGCTAGAGGTGTTTCCCAGTTCTGCCTTCCGTCGTCCGCTTGGTGGTCTGTCGTCCGTCACCACTCCAACCCACGCCACCATCCTGCACCGCCTCATGCGCTGCCGCCTCGGTCCCTCCCCCACCGCCTCTTTCTCTGTCGCCTCCGTCCCTCCCCGCCGCCGTGCCTCCCACCTCCACACACGCGCGCCTCTCGCTCGCCTACCCCTTGCGCCGTCCGCCTGGCACCCGACCCAGCCCCCGCACCTCTCACTTGTCTGCCCCGTAGCCGTCGTCGCCTCTCCCTGCCACCGCCTGGACCCCGCGCTCGCGACGGCGCCGCGCTTCCCAGGACCTGTGCGCGTGCCGGCCCCCACGCCGCCCGCCATCCCTGGGCAGAAGCCGGACGGGGCGACGGGGTGCGGCGGTGGCCTTCCTACTCCGCACAGCCACTACTCCCTCGGCGGTGAGCACAACCGAATACCGCCGCTCAGCCACACCTCACTTCCCTCTCTAGCTCGGCCTCCCCGAAGGTGCCACCGACGCCTTCGCCGGTGCGGAGCGGGAACCGCTGACACCACCGCGTCATCGGCAGAGGCGCCGGGCGCGCGCCTTGGCCTTGCTGCCACGGTGCGCGTGCGCTCCGCAGTCCCCTCGGCATAGCACTGCGGCAGCGCCGGCACTCGCTCAGTCGACCTCACAGATCTCGAGCTATTCGAGGTGGAGCGGCGAGACCCGCAGCGGGAGTTCCCGGCGTCAATAATGGAGATTATCGCCAACAGGTGAGGCTGGCATGGTGAGATTTCGTCACAACTGGAAATTGCTATCTATTATCAGAACTGGGTAGTCTTTACAAAGCTCATATCAAACTGTTGTCGCTCTTGCTCATTTCATTTCTACAACAATCATTCATTTCCACAATGGTTTCCAATCCATTTGGCAACTAAAGACGGTTAGCTACAGTGTCAACAGTTGTTCAATAAACTCTATGAATATATGGATGCACTGATAACATTAGTACTTTACGATGGAGGAATATCTGAATATCATACAATAACTAGACTGGGAAATAAATGTCAATAATAAAAGGACAATTCAGAACCCTGAAATAAAAAAAGGGTAACAATAAAGAAGGAACCAGGCCTCTAAACTGACCTGGTAACACTTCTGAAAATCAGGTGATTGGTCATTGGAGAATATATAGCATGCTTGATTGATAGAGTCCAAATTTCCATTGCAACTTTAAGGGTCTGATGCATCACAATAGTTGCTTTTGTAGCTCTAATTGCAGCCCTATTTACTGAAGAGGCAGACAGAAAGGCAGGGCTGACGAACAAGGTAAGTAATACTGTGGCCTCAGTTCTCGTGTTCTGCCATGTTTGCAAATAGTAACCAATGCTTATGTTTTCCTATCAGTCCTGCTTGTACAAACTCAGATGATTGCCATTAGTAGAACATGCACTATTGCAACACAAACCATAATTCACTCTGTACCAGTATATGTTCACTGATGCACTGATCTAACCATGAGCAGCTAGGAACATGTTCTCATGCTCAATGATGATAGTTGGCTTTGTAAATAATCTGCTTGTTCTCTGTTTCTATTCCTTGTAGATGCGGTCTTCCAAACAATCTGATGATCGCACTCCTCCAGGGGACCTTGTTGCCAGTTATGTTCACTGACTTCGTTACAGATATGATCCAATAGATCCCATGTAATATGATTCAATTAACTAAACAGTGTGTTCGGTGCTTACAGATGTCCGTCCTGTGCCATCCAGCTTGCAGGTTGCTAGACATCTAACTTTCCATAGCAGCAGGTGCTTCCACGTTGCATCCTCAGATGGATCAAGTTCAGATTTCTCCTACAAGAAATGCCTAGAGAATTTCATCAGGATTCACTACCCAGATGTCGGGGACTCATTCTGCATAAAGTATTTCAAATGACGAGCCATAGCATGTTGATTTGCCCCAGCGGCGCTTGTTTGCAGTGGTGCCACATTGTAATCCCTTGGAATGACCTAGGTCACATCTAATTTGTGCCACAATGTTGCCTTTGATGTCCAGTAACTTTAATCTGGCTGAAACTTCTGTAACTGGGATGTTATTTATTTCTGATGAGTAGCAAACAGAAAAACAGGATACCTGACTTTTGAAAGTTTTTAGTTGTGTTGACGGCTGATGATAATCGCAAGCACTGAATTATAAGATAGATGCTCACTTGTACCATGTTATTGCCTCACTAAACAAGAATTTTGAGAACATTTTATTTTTATGTTATTGCCAACTATTGCTTGATATTGTACAATCTTCTACTGTTGTTGCTGAATGATTGTCCATAAAATATTTTTTTATTCAAAGAATATTAGTTAGAATGATAATTATTTTGTTAAAAAAATGCACATAGGAACGCACGGGCCAATTGCTAGTTTGTATACTAAGTTTAAAGTGTCCTAGAAATATTTTTAATCTAAAATGCATACAAAATAATTCATCTAAATCCTTTATGATCATAACTTTAGCTCTATAAACTTTCCTAAGTTTGCAATTTCTAGTAGTTGGACCAACTCTTTTTTTTTTTAACCAGGAGTCGTGCCAAAACCAGTGTTAGCCTAAACGCTAAACGGTCGGTCACCCTTCGTTTAGCGTTTAATCGGACTACACGGCCGTTTAAACGGATTATATGGGATTAAACGGATTAAACGGCATAAACGGGCAACACAGTTGACTACTGAGTAGCGTTTAAACGGTGTGTAAATGGTCTAAACGGCCGTTTAGGCGAACAAAGGCCAAAACACGCTCTTAAACCATGATTTATTTGTAACTAATTTTGGTTACAGCATAGCCAAAGGAAATGCGAATGAGATTCTCTCTTTGACCAAATCAAACGGATCATTTGTATGGTTTTTCATAGTACGAAATTGATTAGTGAAGTTTGAATATAGATAATGGATAGACGATCTGCTCAAGACTGTTTCCTATACTTACTGCTCATTGATCTGTCGTCGTGTTATCACGTATGGTAAACCCAGAATGTTCATCCTATCAAATGTTGGGGCCGGTTGGAGTACGTAAAACCTAGTCTTTGAGCAGAAATCAACCGCCAATCTGAAACGAGTCCTTGGTGTTCATCGTTCTTTTTACCAAAACAAATTTGACATGTTGCTATTGTTCCCAGGTAACTAATAACGAACATCTTTTTTCGTTGTATCCTCATCTGCAAAGGATTGATTGGACCACTTCACTGTGGTGTGTTTATTTATGTTTCCACATGTTGGATGTTGCCGTGCGTTTCCGCAATGATGACTATTACTGTCGATCTGTTATTCTGTCTTAAAATATAAAATTTATTTTAAATTCAAAAATATTTTAAGCTCAACTATTTTGAATTTGACTGGGTCTATAGAAAAAGATAAAAATGTTGACGAGGTATCGTTAAATTCATTATATAGTGTAGTTTATATTTTTTGTTGCTAGAAATCGTACGTGTTAGTATTTTTATATAATTGGTTGGGCGTAGAGCAATTTGATTTAGGACAAATTTAGATCGTTTTCAACGACACTGTGGACGTCGCTGACGTGGAAATGATTGAAAAAGAAAGAGAAAAAATACATAGGGTCCGTTTGGTTGTTGTCCCAGCTACAACTGGCTCTGTACAAAATTGATTTGTGTTTGGTTGTCCATAACCATAACCGTGTACCAAAATTAGCTCTTGTTTGGTTGACTGATACCTGTGCTCCTTGTTCCCCTTCCTCGCGTCCGCCGTCGCCCCGCTCCCCTTCCTCGCTGGCCACGTCCGCGTCTCCCGCCGCGGCCTCTGCTCCCCTTCCTCGCCGACGCATCCATCGCCGATGCTCCCCCTCCTTGCTGCGGCCGCCGGCGCGGCCCCTGCTCTTCCTCCCCACGACGCGAGGGTCGACGACGCCGCCGCCCCGCTCCACTTCCTCGCAACCGACGGCACCAAGGCTCTCCTCCGCCTCATGGCTTCCGCAGCGCTGCTCCTCCTCCTCACTACGGTCACCGGCGCTGCTCCAGCTCCCCCTCCTCACGGCCGCCGCGACGGCTCCCGCTCCCCTTCCTTGCGGGGCCTCCTCCCGCCTCGTCATCGCGGCCACCTCCACGTAGTTGGCATCCTCTTCCTCGCCGCCGGCCCGTCACTGGCATCCTTCGCATCTCGTTCTGCAGCGCTCGTCTCGGCCCTGCCGTGACCGAGCTCCTCCCCGTGGGCGAGCGGCTCCCAGAGGGCGATGATGGGGGCGCCACTGGCAGATCGGCGGGCGAGGTCCTCCCGGCGGGTGAGCTTCCTATGTCAGCGGCGACGGATAGCAGAGAAGAATGGAGTGGAGGGTTGGCACGGGGTGGCCACGCGGGGCTCACGAGCACCCAATTCGGCCGGCCGCGGGGTGACCACGAAAGAACGGCCGAATCCGGCGTTCGGGTGGAGCCACCCCGAAGGGCTCTCCTTGCACACCTGGGGCCAAACCACATGAAGGGGGTGCCTGGCCAAACACTGGACCACGTCCTGTGGTGGGCTGGCCGGCCCCTTAGCCGGGCAACCAAACAGCTCCATAAGTACTGATCGTGTCAAAGCGTGGCCAGCCATATATAGCATGGAGACGATGGGACCCAGCTGTAACTAATACCGGGGTGCATATGAGTTCATCACGTGTAGACTCACTCAGGCTCTGTTTGGTTTCTTTGCTGGCTAGCCTTTGCCTAGTGTCGCCTTGCCTTTGCCTTAGGAGAGCCATTTTTGCTTGCCTAAGAAAGCAAGAAAAATTTTGCTTGCACAAGCACCGAGGTAGGAGTAAAATAATCCAAACACCATCTATGCTTGCTCAGCTAGGCTAGGCAAGCCCTGGCAAGGGATCCAAACGGGCCCTCAGTCCCACGTCAAACAAACGATACGATGAGTTCATCACGCGTGGACTTGCTGAGGCTGAATCCAGCGGTGCCTCTATATTGAATATCTAAGATTAAATGCTGCATTGTTATAGCAAATTTTCAGCATCGTTATGTACTGTAGACAGAAAAAATGGCAGTTAGAATACTGATGGGATGGAGAAGCCATTAGATCCAGCCTCACTCAAACAAACGATGACGTCAGCAGGGTGTCACCCGTTGCAGACGCCCTTGCATTTCACAACAGAGTTTTTTTTTTTTAACAAATTTTCAGAACGGAGATAGGAGTACTAGTGGTAGTGGTAGAATTGTACAAAGATGTCCTCTCGAACCGAAAAACCTTGTTTGGAGGATTCCTGCCTGTTTGGAGGTACCAACGCTGAGCTGTTTATCGGGCCATGAGCCCATGAATGAAGCAGTGATAACCGGCACCGGACAGCGTTTTTTTTATTTTTAGATTTTTTTTTTGTTTTTACAAAAATATACACCGGTTGGTAATATTTGCAGGGATGGTCGGCCTGGCGCCCGGTGCCCAGGCGCCAGGTGTGGGGCCGACGGACGTCCGTCGGGCGAGATGGACGGACAGACGGGAGAGAAGACGGAAGTGGAGCCTGGCGCCTGGCGCCCGGAGCCCCGGCGCCAGGAGGTGTTTTTTATTTATTTATTTATTAACTCGCTAATCTCACGTTTAATCGCTAATCTCGCTGTTTAATCTCGTGCATCCGATCCGAGTTAGGGAGATTAGTCAGTGTATTAGTTAGTTAGTGTATTATTTAGTTAGTGTATTAATGTACGTAGTAGTTAGTGTATTAGTATAGTAGTGCGCAGTGTATTAGTGTAGTAGTGCGCAGTCGTAACCCGTTGTAATAACTGGATTTAGTATTTAGTATTAGTATTTAGTTGAATATATATTCTGTTATATTTAGTATTTATTTGTAGTATTTGTTATTAAGTTTTAATAGTAGTATATTGTAGTAATATTTACATCTAGTAGTATTTAGAACTGAAGAGGAGGGAGGATGAGCTAAAGCGCCGACAAGATCTGCTTCGCGAAGCAGAACAACGTGACCTAAAAATACTTATAATTTCAAAATAAACATACACAAAATAGGAAATAGAAAATGGAGAAAGAAAATAAAGCAAAATACTTGTAATTTCAAAATAAACTGGGGTCAAAATAAACTGGAAGGGTCCTGGTGAAAGGGTCGAAGCGCTAATTTAGAATGATAATATAATAGGCAAGGTTGAAGCTAAATGGTTAGAATCTAACTCGGATCGGATGCACGAGATTAAACAGCGAGATTAGCGATTAGCGATTAAACGTGAGATTAGCGAGTTAATAAATAAATAAATAAAAATACCTGGCGCCGGGGCTCCGGGCGCCAGGCCTCCCGGCGCCAGGCTTCCGTCCGTCCGTCCATTCCGTCCATTCGTTCCGTTCGTCCCCACACCTGGCGCCTGGGCACCGGGCGCCGGTCGACCATCTCTGCAAATGTTACCAACCGGTGTATATTTTTGTAAAAACGAAAAAAAAATCTAAAAATAAAAAAAGCGCCACCGGACAGGTGCCCTGTAAGCAGGCCTTGACGGATCACCAACTGTCAAATGGGCTTCTACGTCAACAATGGGCTCTCTTTTGTTGTCCATGGGGCCTGATTTGCATGGTTGAACCAAGCGGCCTGTTTTATTTGTGAGCCAGATCATGAAGCACAAATTGGGCCCAAACCTCTTTAGCAGTTTGCCACTCTTCAGACCCTGTTTGGAACGGAGTAAAAAATTAATATTTCTGCCGTTTTGCGTTTTTTCACACTCTGAAATTGAACCCTTCAAAATTCATGTGTCCCAAATGGAACCTCAATCTCAAATAATGCATGCAGTTTCACGGCTATTTGGTGCCCGGGCTAGAAAAAAACGGTCTACTGGAAGCTCGTTGTATACTACTAGTGTGTTGAGCACGTTTGTGTACGTTAGAGGGCTGTTTTATTTGTGCAGCAGCCAGATCATGAAGCACAAAAAATAGAAATTGGCCCAAACCTCCTTAGCAGTCTGCCACTCCTCAATAGAGGAAAAAAATTATTTTACATTTTTTCTGTAAAATTAAACTATTTTCGATGAAATTGATGTACAATTGTTGCAAAATTCATGCGTTTCAAATGAGTCCTCAATCTCGAATAATGCACGCAGTTTCACTGCTATTTGATGCCCGAGCTGGAAAAAACATTCTACTGGAAGCCCGTTGTATACTAGTGTTTGAGCTCCCTTGTGTACGTTAGAGGCCGTTGAAGTTTTTATTTGTCAACCGTATTAGCAGCATTTTGCCAAAGGATTTTAGCTCATGTATGGTCGAGAATGGTATTCGTGTACCGTGTACCTAGTTCGTTGGAGGAATTCGTCAATAAATAATTACACTCAAGAACTGGATAGCATGGGATGCTGGACAGCAAGACACATCGCCTGTAAAATCACTTTACATAGGGAATTTCTTACTGCCAAGTGCAGTTAGCTACCACGAGTAAATATGGTATGAACAGACAAATCGCCAGGATAAGCAGGGATAAAGAATTTGAAGACATTTGAATGTCCCGGTGGCAGCTCAACTTATCTATGGTTTTCAAAGCTGAAATCATGAGAAAATTTATAATTGCCCCCTGTCCAACTGGTCCCACGCAAACAGCCTTAAAAGACAGAACACCTGCCAAGTTGCCCTTTTTCCCCATCAGAGCTTTGGATGGAAAAGGAGAAATTCTCCAACCAGGCTCCAGTAAGCCACCTGCAGCGGCTATCATTAAAGCAATCAGGGCAGGCATTAAGCCAATCAACCCTCCCAATCCCGCCCTTAATCAGCTCATCCAGCTCCCAAATCTTCCATTATAATCCAAGATTCCTTTGCTCACTCTATTTCTCCTACCGCTAGTACTCCCCCCACAGGCACCCCCTCCATGATAGTGCTCCCTCTGAGCTGAGGCTCTCTCACCTACCACCCACTCTCCCAGTCTCCCCTCCACTCCCCGCCGGCGATGGCCGCAATGCCGGCGCCGGCCGTGGGATTCGCCGTCCTGGTGCTCTTGGCCGCCGCCCTGCCGGCACTTTATGCGGATGACCTCAACACCGACGCGCAGGCGCTCCAGGCGCTGCGGTCGGCGGTCGGGCGCTCCGCGCTGCCGTCGTGGAACAGCAGCACGCCCACGTGCCAGTGGCAGGGCGTCACCTGCGAGAGCGGCCGCGTCGTGGAGCTCCGCCTCCCCGGCGCCGGGCTCATGGGCAGCCTCCCCTCGGGCGTGCTCGGCAACCTGTCGGCGCTCCGCACGCTCTCCCTCCGGTACAACGCGCTCACGGGGCCCATCCCCGACGACCTCTCCCGCCTGACGGAGCTCCGGGCCATCTACTTCCAGCACAACAGCTTCTCAGGCGAGGTCCCGGCGTCGCTGTTCGGGCTCAAGAACCTCGTGAGGCTGGACATCGCGGGGAACAAGTTCACGGGCGAGATCTCGCCGGACTTCAACAAGCTGATCCGTCTCGGCACGCTCTACCTCGACGGCAACAGCTTCACCGGCGAGATCCCCAAGCTGCAGCTGCCCGCATTGGAGCAGTTCAACGTGTCGTACAACAACCTCAACGGCTCCATCCCCCACGAGCTCCGGAAGATGCCCAAAGACTCCTTCTTGGGCAACGCCGGCCTCTGCGGGGGCCCGCTCGGCCTGTGCCCCGGCGAGACCGCGCCCACGCCGGCCGGGTCGCCGGAGTCGCAGCCGGGCGCGGGCGGCGCCACCGACATCGGCGGAGGCAAGAAGAAGAAGCTCTCCGGCGGCGCCATCGCCGGCATTGCCATCGGCTGCGTGTTCGGCGTGCTGCTCTTGCTGGCCCTGCTTTTCTTCCTCTGCCGGAAGAGGTCCAGCGCGTCCCGGCCGGCGGCGGCGGTGGAGAAGGGCCGCGACATCGGCATGGAGCCGCTGGACGTCCAGCCAAAGGGCCAGAACGGGTCAGCAGCCGGCCAGAACGGGGCTGCGGCGGCCATGGCAGTGCCCTCCGCCGCCGCCGCCGCTGCGGCCACGGCGGCGGCGAAGACCGGCGGGTCGACCGCGGGTTCCAAGAAGCTCATCTTCTTCGGCCCCATGGCCGCGGCCCCGCCGTTCGACCTGGAGGACCTGCTGCGCGCGTCGGCGGAGGTGCTGGGCAAGGGCGCGTTCGGGACGGCGTACAAGGCGGTGATGGAGAACGGGTCCGCCGTGGCGGTGAAGCGGCTCAAGGACGTGGACCTCCCGGAGCCGGAGTTCCGGGAGCGCATCGCGGCCATCGGCGCGGTGCAGCACGAGCTGGTGGTGCCCCTCCGCGCCTACTACTTCAGCAAGGACGAGAAGCTCCTCGTCTACGACTACATGTCCATGGGCAGCCTCTCCGCTCTGCTGCACGGTAACTATTCTCCGTTCCACCATTTTTACCGACCAGCGATCGCTCGTTCGTTTACCCCCGTAGTGTCGGTGGGTGGGTTGGATCGATCATTTCGCCGCACACAGCCTGGCAAATATTCCGTGACAGGTAAAGAAAGAGGGACCTCGTGCTGCTCGGCACCGGCACCGGCACGGGGCAGGCAGTGACCGGGCCGACGGCAGTCGCCGAGCAGGGCCGCTGCCGCCGGTCGCGAGGATGGTGGCCGGATTCGCTAGGTGCCGCGTCCCTTTCGCCGGATCCATGCATCATGTCCCGTTATAATTTGGCCGCAGCGTTTGATCTGCTCCGTCCGCATTTGTGGCGCCTTCCTCAATCAATTCGACGGAACCTAATCTCTGCCTCCCATCCATACCATCCCACATCCCAGGCCGGCCCGGTCCCCTTCTCCCTGGGTTGCTGCTTCTTTCCCGCCATCGCCAATTCTCCATGCCATTTGCCAGCCATGGTCGTCGACAGCTGCTGCAATTAGTTATAGCAGCACTGGATCTAATCTGGTTTAAGGCCAGACGTGGCAACCACGACTGGTCCCTCTTCCTGGCTGTCTTGCCAGTTCGTCGTTTGAACATTTCTGTACTACTGGGGTAGCTGTATTTCCAGAGTTTCTGAACGAGCAGTAGATTCGTGGCGGCTGTAAAGTTGCAGAGCAAGTTGCGCATGTGATGAGCCGGCGGCCTGCTGAGGGAGGGTTGCGGGCCATGCCGGGTAGGGTAGTTTTGCCGGTTCATGTGACGCGGTGGTTGGCGCCGGCCACTGTTCATCTTCCTCGGGATTCCTCTCCTCTCCCTTGGCACGCCAATTATTAGCCTCGCGTACAGATTTTAAAGAATCATGCACAAAGTCCGGCCTCAGCCGGGTAGACAGCAGGCAGGCACACCCTGTGTCGTGTGCGTGAGCCGTGAGACCGAAGCAATCGTGCTGTACTCTGTAGTACGTTCGCGCCGGTGCTGTGCGGCAGTAAAATTTGCATCGCCCCGCCCGTGACTGAATCGATCCATGGAGCAGCTGACAACGACGACATTCCTGTACGCACTCCGAATTACGAGATGTGGTTGTAACGATCCGGTGCTTGCAGGGAACCGGGCCTCCGGGCGGACGCCGCTGGACTGGGAGACGCGGTCGGCGATCGCGCTGGCGGCGGCGCGCGGCGTGGCGCACATCCACTCCACGGGGCCGACGGCGTCGCACGGCAACATCAAGTCCTCCAACGTCCTGCTCACCAAGAACTACGAGGCGCGCGTGTCGGACCACGGCCTGCCCACGCTCGTCGGCCCCTCCTTCTCGCCCACCAGGGTGTCCGGATACCGCGCCCCGGAGGTCACCGACATCCGCCGCGTCTCGCAGAAGGCCGACGTGTACAGCTTCGGCGTCCTCCTGCTGGAGCTGCTCACGGGGAAGGCGCCCACGCACGCCGTCGTCAACGAGGAGGGCCTCGACCTCCCGCGGTGGGTGCAGTCCGTCGTGCGGGAGGAGTGGACGGCAGAGGTGTTCGACCAGGAGCTCCTCAGGTACCAGAACGTCGAGGAGGAGATGGTGCAGCTCCTCCAGCTCGCCATCGACTGCTCCGCACAGCACCCAGACAGGAGGCCCACCATGTCCGAGGTGGCCGCACGGATCGACGAGATCCGGCGCTCCAGCCTCGGCGACCGGCAGGCGGCGGCCGACAGCGTCGAAGGCGACGAGCCATCACTATAACCGTACCAGCAGCTAGGCGTAGCGGCTGCTCCGATCCCCTGAACAAAACCCTGATCTGATCGATCATCATACCTCTGAGTCTCAGTGAATGGAAAGTTGGAAATTGCTTAGTTCGTTCTTTGCATGGATATTGCTCCTCCTCCTCCTCCTCTCCCCGGTTACTTTTAATTCATCAGCAACTTGTGCATGTTCTTTTTCTTTTTTTTTTTTCTTTTCTTTTCTTCTTTCTCTTCTTCGTCTTTTTCGGCCTTTCTCTCACGGGCTTTGATTCTATAGCACATGTCACTGTACTATTTGATTTTTGAAAAGCAGCAACATTTGATGATGCCGTGCCTGTATGCTTGCTGTATCTAAGACGAAACACCATTGCATTGCCAGCTGTACTGTGTGGTTAATCTGCTATTCAAAAATACGCGCGAAAAATGGTTCATGGTAGCTCAGCTTTCGCTGCCAGGCCTTGCTTGCTGCTTCACACCGACTGATGGACCTCTCTTATCGTGGTTGTTAGGGGACGTAATGGTTGTTGGCTTGGCCATTCTCTAGCGTGATTAACCTACTCTATCCTTTTCCGGCCGAGAAGATTGCCGCCTGCTGCCGATGAAAGCTCTTGGTAATGGGGGCAATGGCGTGCGTCGTGTTCGTAGCTTGTGAAATCTGGGTGGTTTTAGTAGGTTGGAAAGAAGAAGGGGCGTGATCTTTATCCAGGAGTGTTGTTGAAGTAAAACGACAGAAAGAGACCCGATATTGTGCAGAGTTGTGTTCATCTGCAGTTACGTGTGAGAAATGACAGAATTCTTCGGGCAGTAGTGCTGCTGCCGCCACACCAGCAGCACGGCATGTCGCATATGCTTGGTGTGTGGCATGTTCAGTTCAGTGTACTGCTACCTACAACAGCATGGAGGGCATTCAAAATATACAGAAAGATTAGGATGACTTCATTAATGTGATAGAATATCAGGTATCCAGCGATTTTGTTCGCTACTGTACCGTGGTCAGCATCAGCAACATCCACCAGATCCACTGTACAGGAACTAATCTTATAGCACTGGAATTTGAAACAACGACATTATTGAAAGTGCAAACTGACAATCTGAATCGTTCGATGAGCGTAGAACGAGATGATTGGTACCCGTATCGTTCAATCATATGATGCACCTCCCAACCCACAACAACAACAACAACAACAAAAAAACAGTTGAGGTACCGACCAATTCCGATTATAGATAGCTTGTGTTGCTGTTTGTGAAGCTATGTTCACGAGTTCGCGCTCGATGATATGCACCTTGGTATTTTATTCTGATTTTCTTCGCATTTTTTGCGGTACCAGTGCGTCCTAGCCGACACCTCGAGTGAATCAACTGGACCAGCGTGCTGTCCTATGTCAAACCAGCTGGCGTACTCGATGCTGGCTTCAATTCGCTTGCCTCGTCACACCTGTACAATTAATTTTAAAAAATTGCTAATGGCAATTAAGCAGCATTTAGTACTGCCAACACCTCCATAATGAGATGTACGGTCAAAACCGGTTGTTAAATGTTTCGCTAAATTTCTACCTGACGCAAGTTTTCGTTCGTTCGTGTAATTTCCTGGTGCAGAGCAGAGCAGCCCTGCAAGAGAAGCGTTTTGCTGGCTGGAGCGGACAGCGTGCGCTGCTCAGCCAGCTCTGTCGGCTGGCCAGTGGCGCGGCATGACCCAGGCTGAAAGCTTCGCCTTTTGGCCGTAGCCACCAACTGGATGCCCGTCGCTGCTCGCTCGTCAGGTCCCCCCTGTCCTGGGATTAGTTAACTGGAATCTCAACTTGTGCTTGTCTCATTGCTGCTATTCGCTCGCTCCTCAACGTGTTAAGTTTTAACTAAGTCTCCCTTATGATTATAGCACTAATAAATTACAGGCAGCATTTCATGTGGGGGATCCACCTAGAGAATATTACCAGTGACAGTACCTAGTACCTACTCTTTTCTGATTATGAGAGGATAGCAAATCGTTTTAGTATCTGTATAGGTAAAAAAACTAAAATTATAAGAGCTGCCTGCTGTGCATTTTGAATTATAGAGGTACACTGATCTTCATTCCTGTTGCGTTTGCAAGATCAGAATTGTTTGCCCTGAGATGGGACCTGTTTGCTGATCAACCAGCTGACCTATATATGCTCTGTCAGTCCCTGGCTGGCTGTCCGGAATTGCTCACCTAATGTTGACCTTCACCTCTGATAATGGTGTTGGGTGAGTGAAAAGTTGCCATTATTTTGCCTTCCTTCCTGCTGTGACCACACCCCGAGATCCTCTTCCTGCTTCTATTCCATGGCAGTTGGCTACTTATTAGCTCAATTACTTGTTGCTTGACAGTAGTAATGCATACTGGTGACCAGATGACATGACCTGGACATGATCTTTGTGCACCTGGTTCGAGTGAGCTGTGAAACTCTTGTTCGATCCCAGTGGTGGGTATAGTAGAATATGCAATCGGTTAGCTAGGATTGCGATTAGATATATTGCTTCAGGTCAAGGAGTAGGGTGGAAGTGATCTGGCTAGTTCAAGTATTTTATTGTTAGCTTAATAATGCTTGCAAATTGCAGCTAGTCGTTGGTTTGTTTTTTTTCTTTTGCATGGATGTTTGTAACAGGAGGAGCGTGTGATTTCGGACGCATCATACTTCGTCATGGGGAATAGTGGAGCACTCAGAAAATATGCATGTGAAGAGACCAGTTGACTGTTGACATCAAACCGTTGGATACGTGTGTGTAGGAACGTTACAGTTGCTTGAGAGGTTCAACTTAAAAGCCACTTGTCACTGTGAGGAGACAACATATAAATCGGCGCAACCTTCGTTAAGGCTGATGTTACCAGAGGATGCATATAAATATGCAAAACACTGTTTGCGCAATGTAAATAAAATAGAGTTTAATAACAAACTAGTCTTTTATGTTAATTTAGGCCCGATGGTGTGTTGTGGGCTTTGGCAGATCTAGACCTAATGGGGTGGGGCGCCAGCTTGTGTGTACAACTAGCTACACCGCATTTCTCTGTGTGCTCTAACAAATAGTGTCAAAGCCATGATTCAAAACCGAGAACATCTTTAGGGCTACACGTTGTATGGCGATTACATCAATAATTGACGATAGTGGGGCACAAGATATAGTAAGCTTGAGGTAGCTCTAACTTCACGGACCAATCAATAGATTGAGTTACGCCTAATTTGTTAGATGTTACGGGCTTTAGTGGACCTTTCTGAATGGGCATCGGCTCGTTGTTTTGTGTTCTGTTGTGCACTATAACACAACACCCCATAGCTTGGCTAGCTACATTAAAATGAAGTGTTGAACCGAGGTACATGATTTAGGGTTAAACTGTATTTCTGTGCAAACTAACCACTCCATACTTCATTTGTTCAAACATTGGGTCGGTGAAAGTCACACGGACCACCTTGAGCCGACATCTTAAGATGAGTGAATTAGGATTCAAAAACAACTTATCAAACTCTATGAAAGATAAAAAAGTATTTGTAATAAGGTTTTGAAGTGTTACTAATTATACCGTAAAAAGGAACATGCAACCTAGTTCTACCTAGAAACCAACCTATCAATCTAGTTTAGAAATTTAAGTACACAATTGCAAGAAAGTAAATGTGGAGATTAAAAAATTGGGTAGAGATATGCAAATTCATGATGATGGTAAGATGACTGCAAAGTGGTGACAGAGATATTTTTCCCGGAGTATCATGAGAAGGCGCGCAAGTTTTCTCCTTAGTCTTTGTTGAAGCCGTGCACAAGGCGTCGCTTTCAAATAGTTCGCACAAGGACTATGCCCTTGATCCGCACAAGGATCAAAGTTGGAAAGATGACTTCTGCAAGGGTTAGGAGATCCTGGTAGGGTATTCCGGATATCATCCCCGGTACCCATCCACTCACAAATAGGGGGGGTCTTTCGCATGCCTCTCTTGGACGCTCTCCGATCTGGTGTCCACTGATGCTAAGGTTTGTTCAAAACACTAAAGGCCTCCCTCACTCAGTCCCTCTCACAAGTAAGGTGGCGGCTCCTCCACAATCTGATGGGCCTCGTAAAAATACAAACCTCTCACTTACGGGTCTTCGTCTAGACATAATGGATGATAACATGTCTTTTTTTTTTCATTATTTTTAAGACTATACACTCCTTAGGTGTGTAGAAATGTACCTATGTAATTGAAGTCCGAGTTGTGTTACGTAGCTCGTCAAGGCATGATAGATGATGATGTGTCTTTTTTTTTTTTTTGTTCTTTATTTTTTAGACGTATATACTCCTTAGCTGTGTAGAATCGGGAGTGACCTTAGTGCAATGTGTATTATCTTGATTAACTATCTGGTATCCATAAAGACTTTCATTGTCTAAAAAACATTTGTTATTAATAGTATTTTTTATTTTTTTTTGGGCAAAAACGTCTGCAAATAAATAATAAGCCAATATACTCTAGCTCAATTGGCGGTCTTTAGCAAAAAAACTATTGTCCAAGAAGAAACTAGTACTGTAGTACCATGACTACTAATTCATGTGGGTCTGTTCTCGCGAGACTTAGGGCGTGTACAATGCATCATTGCTTAGAGAGGTGTTTAAAGAGAGAGAAATGCTAAGCACCACATAGAAAGCTAATTCGTACAATGCAATGGAGATGCTTATATATATCCAACTACCTCATTAGCACTCATTAAGCACCAATGCTTAAGTAAGCACCTCATACACCTTTTAAACACCTGGTGCTAGAAAATAAACCGGTTTTTATTGCTAAGCACCTCCTTTAAGCATCCCATTGTACATGTCCTTATATGAGTTGACTATTCTCGTGGTGGCTGTCAGGCTGTCAGCCGAGTCCTAGAGCTTTGTACTACTGACTGAAGCGTGCTTGTCGGACTGATAAGCGATCGTCAAGTACAGCATCTGTCTTCATTTCTTGGTCGAACAGTGATAGAAATGCATCGCCAAATAATAATAATAACGAAAGCGAAGCATGTCCAAACTCCAAACCCTAGTGATCATGTAGTATTTTGGACTCGAGGTTTCCACTCACGACAACCACCTTGCCCACCCATGATCAGGCGAGACATTAGTCCATCAGCCCTGACATCTACTACCACGTTCGCGAATCCTGAAGGAAAATATAACAAAGCAGTGGGAGATATAACAATGGACGTTTTTAGGCACAAGATTGAGATTGGTTATTATATTATAACAGATTTTTAACTGAATGTGCGCCGTAACTACTTTACAAGTGACTGTAGTAAACTACTCCTACTTGTCAGATTTTTAACTGTCTGTTGTCTCATCTATTATGCATACTGTCAGTGGCCAGTGCGCGTCTTTGTGTGCGCCTGAGAAGACAATGTAGTGAAGCTTAGGGAAAACTGAAAGCACCGTGGTCATTCTCTGCTTCTCTATAGCCGATCGATCAACATCGCTCACGCTGTTTAATTACCTGCCCTGCGCTTCGGCAGAGGCCACGACAGGCTGCACCTCTGCTGTCTCCTTGCCCTTGGACGAGACCACAAATCGACGGGAGGGAGGCTTGCGGACAACGCAAAGCCGCACGGTCCTGCTCCTGCGGTTCGTTTCGATGGGCACGGGTCGAGCAAAGCAAAGCCATTGCGTGGTTTTTCTTTGTCGAAAGAAGAGAAAGGAGCTTGATGCAAAGCATGAGCCAGAAAGAAACCGTTAGCTCAGACTTGCTTATCATATGGCAATCAGGGCT
This sequence comes from Paspalum notatum, assembly GCA_022530915.1. Taxonomy (NCBI): domain Eukaryota; kingdom Viridiplantae; phylum Streptophyta; class Magnoliopsida; order Poales; family Poaceae; genus Paspalum; species Paspalum notatum. The sequence continues at coordinate 6,932,141 of CM039684.1, forward strand.
TAACTTCAGTCGCTCGCACACTCAACAGCAGGCCGGTGAAAAATACAGTATATAATTGAGGCACTTCGTCAGATAAGAGTTCTTCTGTTGTCAGTGTGCGTGTAGTGTACTGCTAGTTGTATACAGTGGCTTTGATTTCAGAGGCTGCAAGCTAATGCCAGATTCTGATCCTGCCTGTCCAAGTTAAGATTTGACATCTGCCATGTCCATGTAGAGCCGGGCCAGGGTCCTTGTTTTTGCTGATGAAACCAGGTTGAAGAATTGGGAGCCCACATGCTCCCTTGCTTTGAAGCAACTTGGCGTAGATTTATCTATGCTTCATTCACCCCGTATCTAAGACAAACCTAGTCAAGCAAAGCAAGATAGATGGTCGCCCCTAGTGGTGTTCCTTTCAGTTGATAATGACTGGTGGAGGTTGTTCAGTGGTCTGTCTGCCTTCATCTTCAGTCGGAAGCCCCATATCACCAGTGGACCCTGTGCTCCGTACACAACGAATTCGAGCTGCATATAAGCTCAAACATTGCATGGAAACTTCAGCCGAGCTCCTTGAGGTGCGCGGGACTGACGGCACAAGACCATGATGATGTGCTGCCGTGACCTGTGTGGCTGTGTCCATGAATCCATGATGGTGGATGTGATGTCAGGACCTGACGACGCTGATGGTAATCAAGTCAAGGTTGCGAATTTGCGATGCAAGCGCAATATAGGAGCCGGCCCAACACGGCCATTGCAGGCTCCAGGTCCAGCCCACATATCTATGACTTGGATAGAAGTTATTCGGCCTGTTATTTTCCGCCTTGGTCCAGACTCCAGAGTCCACACCCGTTTGTCACGGCCCATCGTTTCTTTCATCATTTTGCCTCAATCCGAAACGAAAATCATTTTTTTATAACGAAAAGAAGAAAATTGTTTGAAGGTACCAAGTTACCAACGAATACGCTGCTGCCTTTTTATTTTTTTCGAATTAAATGCATGCTGCTATCATGTAAACAAATACGCCTAAGCTTTTTTTTTGACGTGAGAATTAGAAAAACAGAGAAGAAATTAAAGATACTATTTAGATTTGAATGCAATCGTTAAAATCTGAACCATCTAAATAGCCAACGACTTGTACTCTAACACACATGAAGCAATTAATTATTTTGTGGGACATAAAAACAATTTATGAAACCATGTAGAGCTTATTTGGATAAACTCAATCAATGCGTATTGTGAGGGATTACTACACGCATGGATTGGAGAGTTTTTTTGTTGTATCTAAACAAACCTACAAACGGGGTGTGTCTCTGTGTCAGGCTACTGATTATTTGTGTTCCCATCAGTCACCTATATTAGCCATTGAATCTTCATCCAACGGTCTGAAATTTCCACTCTATTTTACTCTCTTCCCCTTCTTTCTCCTGCTGCTTCTCTCCCAGACCTCGATCTCGCCGCCAGCCTCCGCCGCCGCCGCCCCACCGTCGGCCGCCCACAGCCTCCACCGCCGCCGCCCTCGCCAACTGCCATCACAATCTTCCATGGAGCTCCCCCGCCGCACCCTGGCCCAACCGCCCTCCGACCCCGCCCGGCCGGCCACCCCGCCACCACTGCCGGGCCGGCCGGCCTTCCCGGCCCTCCCTTTAAGGTCGGATGTGGAGAAAAAGGATCCCAAACCCCAAAAACCGAACACCAAACCCTAACACCAACACCAACATGGGCGACAGTGTGGCGGCGACATCCGGCGGCAACATCTTCTTCTCCGACCATGGCAAGATGCAGTGACCTAGCTCCCTCCCCTTTCTTCCCCTCTTCTTCTCCGGTGACTGATGGATTTCTTCAACATCAGTCACCCGATGTTGAATACATCTGATTGTATATCTAATGTTTTTCATATAACATAGCAAGTTTGAACCGTGACAAGATCAGATAATTGGGAATAGCCTAAAGGACTCTTGCATGCATTTCCAAAACTTCGCTTTCGGACATGGATTCTATGTTGTAGACTTTCTTGCACAAAAGAATGTTGTCAGATTTTCTTGTAGGATCTTTTAATCGAGTCTTAGACTATTACTCCCTCCGGTTTTAAATATAAGCCGCGATTGATCTTTTTTAAAACTTTGACCATCCGTCTTATTCAAAAAATTTTACAAGCTACCATTTATTTTGTTGTTATTTGGTTTATTATCAAGGTTAGTTTGAGCACGATTTGTAATTTTATGTACTAGTCAATCAACCCGTGCTTTCGCACGGGTTAGAGTCTTAAATGCATTATGCGTAACCGTACAACATATATAGATCTATTTTTATACTTAGATTTTTATAATAGCATATCTTGCTACTTTATATGTATGCTTAATTGATTTAGATAATCTTTGATCGATTGCAGAAATAGGTGATTTTAATATAATTTTGAGGGGATTACTTTCATCATATTATCAGTCATAATAACTAAGGTGAACAATTCAAATATAAATTAAAGTGGATATTTGTATTATCCTATCAAAATAGCAAATGTGAGCAATTAGATATAAATTTAGGGTGTTATATTTTATTTTCTTTTATATTGGCAGAGTGGCTAATTAATATGTAGTTTTGAGGGTTATTTAATATTATTTTGTTAATGGCAAATGTGGGTGATTATTTAATTAGAAAACAAATCTAATGGCTATTAAGATTTCAACCCGTCAATTGATGATAGGGTATGTTTTATTATTGTGAGAATTTTTATGATTTTAATTTTTTTTAGCGCATCTTTCGAGGATTGACATGGAAATTAAAAAAAAGAGTCTACAAAATATCTGTTTCATGGAAAGGTGTGATGCTCCAGCATCTCAAGTACATTACCATGTCTTAATCATGCATTAGGCATCATCAAGCATCACGTGTTGCATATAGACAAGCTAGGTTTTGCATTGGATGAGATGGAATGCTTGAAATATGATTTTTATACATGTGCTATGAGATGTTCTTGTTCATAAATCCAAATCTATTGGGATCTAGGGGAAACTCATATTACCAAACTTGTAGATAATGAAGTTTTGAACAACTTTCATAGTTGGGGTTTGGCCAGATTTTGAAGGCTACATAGGGTTTGGAGTCTTTCTTTGTCAGTACAGAAAACCAACTCAAATCAGCCTTGTTTAAAAACCCTAAGTTTTCACAAACCTACAGCCACTTTCATGCAACACTCCCATTGAAGAAGTTGTAGCTTTTGAAATTCTAAGCAAGTTATACAAAAGGCACCTTGGGTGAAAAGGCTTGGAAATAGGGTTTTTCTTTTTTCCAAACAATAAAGGTACCCTGTCCCTAACTAGGGCTGATTTCAAAATTTGAATTTAAACCACATTTACACTTGGATTCTGGAGTTGAGCCTTTTGACAAACTTGTAGAGTTCAAAGAGTAGAACATTTCTTCCAATTGGGCTTTTTCCAAATTCGGCCTCCAAATTGGTCAAAATCGCAGTTTACAGTAGGAAGGAAAACACATTTTAATTTCCCCAAAATCCACAGTCGCTGACAGGTGGGGCCCGCGATCCGGGACGCGCCCGCGCCGCGAACCGGCGCGCGCCGCGTGGCTCGCCGGCGTACAGGGAGTACGGCGAGCCCCGCGGCGGCCGTCCGAGCGCGTCAAAAGGGAGCGGGGTTCCCCCCGTCCAAACCCTAAGCCAAACCCTTCGCTCCCGTGCCTTCTCCGCGCCGCCCCGTCCGTTTTCCCGCCCGCCGCCATCGCCGGCCGCGAGCTCGGGGCCGAGCCCGCGCCGCCGCCTCCCGACCTCCCCGAGCCCGACCGACCGCACCACCGCGACCGCCGCTCCACGCCGCCCCTTCCCCGCTAGCCCTCGTCGTCGTTCTCCCCTTCCCCGAGGAGATCGAGCTCGGCTCGACGTCGCGTCGCGCCGGGAGCTTCAAGTCGACGCCGCCGTTCACGCTCGGTGCGCCGCCGTTCCCCGCCGCTCCACGCCTCCTCCGCCGACGACGATACCCCCAAGGTGAAGCCCTAGCTCCCGCGCACCTCCGCCACCCCGCGTCGCGGCTCCGGCGAGCCCCAGCTCGCCGGCGCGCGCGCGCCGCGCCGCGCGGCCGCGGCCGGCGCGAGGAAGAAGACGGGGGCCGGATCTTTTTAGATCTAGCCCCCGGACTTTTCCGAAATTGCAAGCCGGTCCTCCCGCCTGTTTACTGAGTCTTGCAGATCTTGCAAGCTAGCCCCTGGAAACTATGGTTAATTACGCAGAGGTCCTCGGATCTGGGTTTTTCTTTTTCTTTTTTCCTTTTTCTCGGTTTGAACTTTGAAAAATCATATAAATTCAAATAAAAATCCAAAATGGACAAACTCAGAACCTATGAACTCCTTATAAAAAGATCTATGCAATGGACATGATGTGGAGATGAGCATTGACCATTTTGCCCCTGTTTTTGTGTATACATGTTAAATACTCATAAAATGGAAAAGATGGCCTAAATGGTTCCCTAAAATTGTGAGGTCTTAGTGTTGGCTTACATGAGATGTCTTGGCACTGTTTTAAGGGTGTGGGCTGTAGTGTGAGTAGTTTCACCTTGTATTCACCATGTCATGCTCATTTTGTGTATTTATGCAAATAGGAAAAATGGTGTATATGTATTGTATGTTCAAAATGGCATGCTTACATTTTTCTTGTGCCACATATAGTATGGGAAGCTCACTGGTGAAGTTTGAGAGTGTGCATGAATGGTTTAGTCCTTGTTTTGAAATTGACAAGTGCTACTAGCTAGGAGAGAAAAATAGGGAAATGTGGGTCAAATTAAGTTTGGGGAGATGGTTTGTATGATTTTCCTAGTACCAAACTTGTTCATGCATTTCACTCCTTGCACTCATCTACACAATGACATACATATAGATCACGGGATCGAGGAGCAGACGCAGGAGCAGCCACTGATCGAGGAGCCCGAGGACCCGGAACCGTACCCGCAGCAAGAGGATCTCCAGCAGGCCGCCGACTCCGCTCCCGACGACACTAACCCTAGCGAGGAAGGTAGGCAGGCCCTACATTCTCCTAGCAAATTATGATTTATGATTACGCATATGCATTAGGTATTGTTTGGAACCTTCTTGCATTAGAACCACTGGCCGCCCTGGCTCTAGCACCAATAATAGGTCCGTAGGACGAGTTGCATAGAAATGATAGGGCCGAGTAGACACGAGTGAATGGTCACTCGTCACGTAGGTTGACCTTGAAAAGAAGATGCTACACTGAAAACTGCCTTGATGGCTTTACTGTTAATGATTAAAAGGAGACCGGGCGGAGATTAAGCTTTACTTTTCGAGGTGTGTGTTGTTGCGGTGTAATGGCTCCGCCCGAGTCGTTTAAGGCCCGTCCGCTGTTCGCCTGCTGGTTGGCATACCATTGCTAAAGTGCTTACCCGGTTAATGGGGCCGGTGAAACCTTACTTGTGCCATCCGGAGAACAGAAACACGTTCCTACCCACTGGTTGAGAGGAAGGTGGCCCGGGGGAGCTTGGTACTCATGGCGGGGAGTCCGAGATGTCGGCAGGCTCGTCATGGGGGCACAACCCGGGAGTCAGGTGGGAGTGAATCGAACTTGGGATGGGACAGGTGGAGGAGGGGGACTATATGTGGGAAAGCCGTCGTGTGAGTAAGCATATGGGCCCCTGGCATTTTTAGTTATTCCCGGGAATTAAAATCGATTCGAATCGCTGATGCTCACCAGGTGTGAGAATGCCAAATATCACTGACGGGCAACGTAGTAATAACCTTAATATTCTACAATATGATTCATGATTTGGATATCAAGTGGTTGATTATTATTTGAGACTCTGATATTTCATAATGATGACAGCTATGTACTTGCAAAGGATTATCTCTTTCTTTCACAAGGGTAGTGGCTGTTAAATCCCACTATCCGTAAATAAACTTTTGAGTTAAGAATCAAAGGCTAAGGATCCAATGATAGTAAGCAAGCGTTGCGTCAGCCGTAAGCCTTGCCATTAAGTCCTCTGAGTAATTAGTACTCAGGGTTTGCCCCCAACATTTGGATTTCAGGTATGGAGTTCCTCTTCTGCGCCTGTGTTGGCGGGGGAGCCTGTTATCATCAGGAGTGACAGGAGTCATGTCATGGCATGGGGGCGACATCAGTGGGCATGATGTCACTCATCTACTGCATCTCTTTTGGTTTAAGCATGACCTATGGTCTTAGACTTCCGCTGTGAGACATTATTTCGAAATTCGGCCGATGTTGGCCCTATGTTGAACTTATTTTATTCAGAACCTGGTTTGTAACTTAAAGTCTTATTACTATCTATTCAAATGCCGGTGATGATGTAACTGTTGTGGCTCCATCGTGAGTCGGATGTGTGCGATGTCGGTTCATCTGGGATTTGGTGCAAATCGAGAGCCGAGGGCGTCTCGACGGACGACCGGGTTTAGTACGGTCTAAGTACACCGTAAGCGAATGGTGACAGGTGTACTTGGCCCGTATTAAATCGGCGGTTCCGCCACAGCTGGTATCAGAGCCGATCATACACAGACAACAGTTATATCATCAAGTTTTAGTTTACAAAACTATTTTTGAAAGCCCTTTTCAAATAATTTGTAAAAGAGAGTATACGATATGCCCGTATTAAGGATGTTAGAGTTATCCAGGTGACATCACTGACATTTTGACCTAGATAGAATTCATATGCATATTCGGCGCTTTGAGAAACAACTTTTCGGCCATTAGCCCTCCCCAGTACTGGTGGAAGCTATTGGAAGTTTTGCGATTAGTTGTGAACTCTGCATTCATGCTGGTAGGATAGAAATTTTTAAGGGGGGTGGTCACCTTTGCGGTGTTTGTGACCACTCTTCTGTTGTGACGCAGCAAGAATTCAATTTGCTTGCGTGGGTGCCAGCCCGGTCTAGCAGAGGACCGTACAGATGCGTTGTCCACGCGGCGCAAATTGCGTGGATGCCACTTCTAGGTTTAGAGTGGTAATGTTGAAAGCATGCATTTTTCTGCAGGTACACTGACTACGTGCGATATTAAGAACGATAGTGAACGCCTAGTTGCATTAGAGAGAGCCGTGCATATATGTCACCGAATTATCGCTAGTAATACTAAATAGGGTGTGCAATGTGAGATCGATCAGGACGAATCATGCATCATGATTTTTCTTTTCTGTCAAATGGGGTTTGCTGCTAAAAATATGAGTATTGCATGAACTCGAAATTTTAAGACACCACTCTACACGTTCCCTCCGATCCGTCTTGATCATGATTTTAAAATCCACTCCCTTATAAAACTAAGACATCTCCTTTTTATGCAAAACAGATGGTGAGGACGAAGCAGACCGCGCGCAAGGCCACCGGAGGGCGCCCTTTGCCCCCTATGACCCACACCCCGCCGGTTGCCGAGGGTGGATGGGTCCATGAGCGTTGCCGGGAGGACTGTCCCATGTCCCTGATCCTGTGCAGGGCCATGCGTGAGTTGGGACGTCGCCCCTGCCCGTTCATCTCCACGCAGCTGATCCACGAGCCGGGAGTCTGTGAGGCCAAGGTGGTCCTCACCACGGCAAACGGTAGTTTCCGCACGATCGTTTCCCGCGGAGTCAGTGGGGAGGACGCTCGCAAGGGTGCTCTCATGACAGCCCTTGCAGTACTGAGCTCTGAGGAGGAGGCGGGTGACACGGTGCTGCGTTTCCTCCCTACCCTCGGACAGGACGACGACCCGTGGCAGGACCGTCGCGACGACCTTAGGGCACGGGGTGCCTCGCGCCCCCAGATCGCGTGCGTGGACTACGCCCGCGAGGTGTACGGGCTGTACATTCAGGAGAAGGACCGCAGCCAGTTCTTCGCTGCCAGGCACAGGGACGCTCAGGCTCGCCGTGAGGAGTTGGAGGCACAGGTGTCGGTGCTCCAGCAGCGCCTCGCGCAGTACGAGGGATCCCAGGACGGGGAGTCCTCCGAGCCTCAGGAGATGGAGCAGGACGAGGACGCCGCGACTACCGGGCACTCTGAGGCTTAGAGGATGTCTTAGTAAGAGTAGTAGTATGTGGCGCGTAGCTAGCACGTTGATAGCGATATTTTTGTTTCACCACGCTCCGTGCTTACTTATGGTTGTACCTAAACATTTGTGAGGTGAGAGCTCGTACGGGTACCCCCTTTATGTAATATGGGACGCCACTTGATGTGTGATTCGATGGTTGGTCGATGTAACCACCATCCTGTGATGTAATGGCTAAACCTTGAGCCTTAATTTAGGTCGTTTTAATTAAATTCGGATTTCGGTTTTCTGCACTACCTGGTTGCATTGCACGCAAGATATGTACATGTCATGATTTCTGAGCCTATACCTACGATGCACGAAAATCTCATGTAAACCACGTTGGCATCCTCCTTGCAGATGGTGAACACTCGCAATGGGCAACACTCGGGTTCGGAGCAGCAGGCGAACGGCGCCCCACCTCCGCCGGAGTTGGCTACCCTGATCGTGCAACAGGGTGAGCTGATCCGACTGCTAGCGGAAGAGCGCCAAGGCCGCGGTAATGGGCAGCGGGAGCCTAGAAACCGTGGTATCTCATACCGGGACTTTGAGGATTTGCGCCCTCCCATCTTCAGCAAGTGCCCCGAACCGCTGGATGCTGATGACTGGCTCCGCACCATCAGATCCAAGTTTACTCTCCTCCTAGAGTTGACCGAGCAACAGAAAGCGCGCTTTGCCGGGCAGCTGCTACAGGGACCTGCGGGGGCATGGCATGCCACGTTCCTCGAGATGCAGCGGGCTGGGCATGAGCCCACCTGGGAGGAGTTCTCTCAGGCTTTCCGGGCCCACTATATCCCGGATAGCCTGGTAGAACAGAAGAAGCGAGAATTTCGAGAGCTCAAGCAAGGAAACAAGACGGTGATGCAGTACGTACAGGCGTTTATTCACCTGTCGCAGTATGCACCGGAGGATGTGCGAGATGACCCCTCTCGTGCCGCTAGGCTTCTGAGCGGCTTTGACCCCACTCTCCAGACACACTTGGGGCGTCGCTACCAGAGCTTCACCGACTTGGTGGACACCGCGCTTGATATGGAGAATCGCCTGCGAGTCGCTAATGAAGATCAGAGGCGCAAGCGCCAAGCCAACACATCTGCTGCTGGATCCTCCCAGAAGCAAAAGTCAGCCTATAGGCCCTCACAGCAGTACTATCAGCAGCCCCGTTTCACGGTCCGGCCCAATCAGCCGGGCTGGGTTCACCGGGCGCCACAGCAGCAGCAGCCACAGCAGCAGCAGAGGCTCACCGCCGGCACACAAGCCCCGGCCCCCGCGACACGTGTCCTCGCTCTCCCGGGGCCTGGAAACCCTTGCTTTAACTGTGGCAAGGTGGGGCACTTCAGTCGGGATTGCAGGGCACCCCGCAAATTTCAAGGCCCGAATCCAGCAGGCGGCACCCAGCAGGGCAAGCAGAAGGGGCCGGCACAGAAGACGGGTCGGGTGCACTACATCCACCTGGAGCAGATTCCCGCCGGTGTGCCGGTGCTCGCTGGTACGTTCATGATCAACGGTCGTTCGACCGTCGTGCTATTTGATTCGGGGGCTACGCATACCTTTATTAGCAAAGCATACGCACAGAAGCACGACATAAAATTGCACAAGTTGAGGGAAAACTACCACATCACTGCCCCAGGGTCTCCGATTGATACCAGTCTAGGGGTCAGGCACTTAAAGCTGGAAATAGGAGCCGAGACATTCATCATCAACCCAGTGGTGCTGCCACACCAAGGGATTGATATTATCTTGGGAATGAATTGGATGACTGAAAACAACGCCGTCCTAGATATTGGCAATAGGACCATACAGTTAAGGTCTAGGGTCAGCGGCAAGGTTATATGGGTACACATGCCAGACATGAAACACATGGTGGCCACAGTAAATGCGACTGAACTCGATGAAATCAAAGAGATTCCGGTAGTGTGTGACTTCCCGGACGTATTTCCGGAAGAACTGCCGGGTCTACCTCCGGATAGGGACGTAGAGTTCCGCATTGACCTCATCCCTGGTACAGCCCCTGTCTCAAAAAGGCCATACAGAATGGCACCGGATGAACTAAAGGAGCTAAAAATACAACTCCAAGAGCAACTAGATAAGGGTTTCATTCGGCCAAGTTCGTCACCTTGGGGTTGTCCGGCCCTCTTCGTAGAGAAGAAAGATCAGGGAGGTAAAAGGCTCTGTGTGGACTACAGGCCGCTAAATGCAGTCACAGTCAAAAATAAATATCCAATTCCACACATTGACATCCTGTTCGATCAGTTAGCTGGGGCCAAAGTCTTCTCAAAAATTGACTTTAAGATCGGGCTATTATCAGATAAAAATCAGAGAAGAAGACATACCAAAAACTGCTTTCTCGACCAGATATGGCTTGTATGAATATCTGGTCATGTCCTTTGGGTTAACCAACGCACCGGCCTTCTTCATGTACATGATGAACTCGGTATTCATGAACGAGCTCGACAAGTTCGTCGTGGTATTCATTGATGATATATTAATCTACTCCAAAAATGAAAAAGAACATGAAGAACATTTACGGGTAGTACTCACTCGGCTAAGAGAACACAAGCTCTATGCCAAGTTCAGCAAGTGCGCTTTCTGGTTAAAGGAAGTGGGTTTCCTGGGGCATATTCTGTCAGAAAAGGGAGTAGCGGTTGACCCTAGCAAAGTAAAGGACGTTCTGAACTGGAAGCAGCCGGAAACTGTCACAGAAATTCGGAGTTTTCTTGGTCTAGCGGGCTACTACCGCCGCTTTATCAAGGACTTCTCCAAAATTGCTAAACCGATGACCTCCTTGACTAAGAAAAATGCAAAATTCGTGTGGGGTCCGAAGTGCGAGGAGGGGTTCCGAGAATTGAAGAAACTGTTAACAACTGCACCAGTACTAGCCCAACCGGACGTCACCAAGCCCTTCGATGTGTATTGTGACGCCTCCGGCCAGGGTCTCGGTTGTGTCCTAATGCAAGAAGGGAGAGTAATTGCGTACGCCTCCCGCCAACTAAGAAAACATGAAACCAACTACCCGACTCACGATCTGGAACTTGCAGCAGTCGTGCATGCCCTGAAGATATGGAGACACTATCTGCTGGGCAATACCTGTCACATATACACTGACCACAAGAGCCTCAAATATATCTTCACACAGCCCGAACTGAACATGAGGCAGCGTCGGTGGTTAGAATTGATAAAAGATTATGACCTAGAGATTCATTACCACCCGGGGAAAGCGAATGTAGTGGCGGATGCACTAAGCCGTCGGGCTCATTGCAATGTGATTGAGGTCCGACCCACGGCTCGGGTGATATGTTGGGAGATGAACGAGATTGAGATGCCGGTTGAATTCTTAGTCGAACTATATAACATCAGCATTGAGCCAACACTAAGAGATCTGATCATTGAAGCACAAAAACACGACCCGGGCATGGCTCACATACGTGAGGGTATTGCTGAGGCAAAGAGGGATTGCTTCACCTTAGATAACCAAGGGGTCCTATGGTTCAAAAACCGCTTAGTAGTCCCTAAAGATACGGAGCTGAGGAAGAAAATATTAGAAGAAGCTCACGAGTCCGTACTGGCCATGCATCCAGGCAGCAATAAAATGTACCAGGACTTGAAACAAAGGTTTTGGTGGACCCGCATGAAGCGGGAAATCGCCAAATATGTATCAGAATGTCACGTGTGCAAGAGAGTAAAAGCAGATCACCTAAAGCCAGCCGGTATGCTTCACCCCTTAAACATCCCGGCTTGGAAGTGGGAAGACATACACATGGATTTTGTGGTAGGGTTGCCACGCACTCAGAAAGGGTACGACTCCATATGGGTGATCATTGACCGTTTCACTAAGTCAGCGCACTTCATACCGGTCAAGACCTCCTACACTGCAGCCACCTATGCTGAGTTATACATTGCACGAATAGTATCCCTACACGGTGTTCCGGTGACCATTACCTCGGATCGAGGCTCAGTCTTTGTATCTCGTTTCTGGGAGCAGCTACAGAAGTCTCTAGGCACAAAGTTGATCCACAGCTCAGCGTACCACCCTCAGACTAGTGGACAAGTATAAAGAGTAAATCAGATCCTAGAAGACATGCTTCGGGCCTGTGTCTTAACCTATTCCACCAAGTGGGATGAGTGTTTGCCCCTAGCAGAGTTTGCATATAACAACAGCTACCAAAAGAGCTTGGAGATGGCTCCTTTCGAGGCTCTGTATGGGAGGAGGTGCAGAACACCTCTGAACTGGTCAGAACCTGGAGAGCGAGTTACCTTCGGGCCCGATTTGGTAACACAAGCCGAAGAGCAAGTGAGGTTCATACAGGAAAACCTAAAAAGGGCACAGTCAAGGCAGAAAAGTTACTCAGATAGAAGGAGGAGACCGCTAGTGTTTAAAGAGGGTGATCACGTGTATCTTCGGGTATCGCCGATGAAAGGTGTGCACCGGTTTGGGGTAAAAGGGAAGCTAGCACCGCGGTACGTTGGGCCATTCAAGATTTCCGAGAAATGTGGACCCGTGGCTTACCGGCTAGAGCTACCACCACGCCTCGCGGCAGTCCATGATATCTTTCACGTGTCACAACTTAAGAAGTGCCTGAGAGTGCCAGAGGAAGAGATTGACACATCCCAAGTTCAGATTGAACCGGACCTCACTTATGAGGCCAAACCGGTGAAAGTACTGGACCAAAAGCAACGATCGAGTCGACGTAGCACGGTCACCATGTATAAGGTGCAATGGAGTGAGCACACCGAAGAAGAGGCCACGTGGGAGACGGAGGAGTACCTGCGAACCAAGTATCCGGGTTTCCTTCCGTCCACCTCGAACGAGTATGTTTCGACTTGCTTAAAACCTTTAAATACCAGTCGCACTGCACTTTCTCATCTCTATGAACTCTCCACCCACAACACATCAAAATCTCGGGGCGAGATTTCTTTAAGGGGGGTGGGTTGTGATGCTCCAGCATCTCAAGTACATTACCATGTCTTAATCATGCATTAGGCATCATCAAGCATCACGTGTTGCATATAGACAAGCTAGGTTTTGCATTGGATGAGATGGAATGCTTGAAATATGATTTTTATACATGTGCTATGAGATGTTCTTGTTCATAAATCCAAATCTATTGGGATCTAGGGGAAACTCATATTACCAAACTTGTAGATAATGAAGTTTTGAACAACTTTCATAGTTGGGGTTTGGCCAGATTTTGAAGGCTACATAGGGTTTGGAGTCTTTCTTTGTCAGTACAGAAAACCAACTCAAATCAGCCTTGTTTAAAAACCCTAAGTTTGCACAAACCTACAGCCACTTTCATGCAACACTCCCATTGAAGAAGTTGTAGGTTTTGAAATTCTAAGCAAGTTATACAAAAGGCACCTTGGGTGAAAAGGCTTGGAAATAGGGTTTTTCCTTTTTCCAAACAATAAAGGTACCCTGTCCCTAACTAGGGCTGATTTCAAAATTTGAATTTAAACCACATTTACACTTGGATTCTGGAGTTGAGCCTTTTGACAAACTTGTAGAGTTCAAAGAGTAGAACATTTCTTCCAATTGGGATTTTTCCAAATTCGGCCTCCAAATTGGTCAAAATCACAGTTTACAGTAGGAAGGAAAACACATTTTAATTTCCCCAAAATCCACAGTCGCTGACAGGTGGGGCCCGCGATCCGGGACGCGCCCGCGCCGCGAACCGGCGCGCGCCGCGTGGCTCGCCGGCGTACAGGGAGTACGGCGAGCCCCGCGGCGGCCGTCCGAGCGCGTCAAAAGGGAGCGGGGTTCCCCCCGTCCAAACCCTAAGCCAAACCCTTCGCTCCCGTGCCTTCTCCGCGCCGCCCCGTCCGTTTTCCCGCCCGCCGCCATCGCCGGCCGCGAGCTCGGGGCCGAGCCCGCGCCGCCGCCTCCCGACCTCCCCGAGCCCGACCGACCGCACCACCGCGACCGCCGCTCCACGCCGCCCCTTCCCCGCTAGCCCTCGTCGTCGTTATCCCCTTCCCCGAGGAGATCGAGCTCGGCTCGACGTCGCGTCGCGCCGGGAGCTTCAAGTCGACGCCGCCGTTCACGCTCGGTGCGCCGCCGTTCCCCGCCGCTCCACGCCTCCTCCGCCGACGACGATACCCCCAAGGTGAAGCCCTAGCTCCCGCGCACCTCCACCACCCCGCGTCGCGGCTCCGGCGAGCCCCAGCTCGCCGGCGCGCGCGCGCGCCGCGCCGCGCGGCCGCGGCCGGCGCGAGGAAGAAGACGGGGGCCGGATCTTTTTAGATCTAGCCCCCGGACTTTTCCGAAATTGCAAGCCGGTCCTCCCGCCTGTTTACTGAGTCTTGCAGATCTTGCAAGCTAGCCCCTGGAAACTATGGTTAATTACGCAGAGGTCCTCGGATCTGGGTTTTTCTTTTTCTTTTTTCCTTTTTCTCGGTTTGAACTTTGAAAAATCATATAAATTCAAATAAAAATCCAAAATGGACAAACTCAGAACCTATGAACTCCTTATAAAAAGATCTATGCAATGGACATGATGTGGAGATGAGCATTGACCATTTTGCCCCTGTTTTTGTGTATACATGTTAAATACTCATAAAATGGAAAAGATGGCCTAAATGGTTCCCTAAAATTGTGAGGTCTTAGTGTTGGCTTACATGAGATGTCTTGGCACTGTTTTAAGGGTGTGGGCTGTAGTGTGAGTAGTTTCACCTTGTATTCACCATGTCATGCTCATTTTGTGTATTTATGCAAATAGGAAAAATGGTGTATATGTATTGTATGTTCAAAATGGCATGCTTACATTTTTCTTGTGCCACATATAGTATGGGAAGCTCACTGGTGAAGTTTGAGAGTGTGCATGAATGGTTTAGTCCTTGTTTTGAAATTGACAAGTGCTACTAGCTAGGAGAGAAAAATAGGGAAATGTGGGTCAAATTAAGTTTGGGGAGATGGTTTGTATGATTTTCCTAGTACCAAACTTGTTCATGCATTTCACTCCTTGCACTCATCTACACAATGACATACATATAGATCACGGGATCGAGGAGCAGACGCAGGAGCAGCCACTGATCGAGGAGCCCGAGGACCCGGAACCGTACCCGCAGCAAGAGGATCTCCAGCAGGCCGCCGACTCCGCTCCCGACGACACTAACCCTAGCGAGGAAGGTAGGCAGGCCCTACATTCTCCTAGCAAATTATGATTTATGATTACGCATATGCATTAGGTATTGTTTGGAACCTTCTTGCATTAGAAACACTGGCCGCCCTGGCTCTAGCACCAATAATAGGTCCGTAGGACGAGTTGCATAGAAATGATAGGGCCGAGTAGACACGAGTGAATGGTCACTCGTCACGTAGGTTGACCTTGAAAAGAAGATGCTACACTGAAAACTGCCTTGATGGCTTTACTGTTAATGATTAAAAGGAGACCGGGCGGAGATTAAGCTTTACTTTTCGAGGTGTGTATTGTTGCGGTGTAATGGCTCCGCCCGAGTCGTTTAAGGCCCGTCCGCTGTTCGCCTGCTGGTTGGCATACCATTGCTAAAGTGCTTACCCGGTTAATGGGGCCGGTGAAACCTTACTTGTGCCATCCGGAGAACAGAAACACGTTCCTACCCACTGGTTGAGAGGAAGGTGGCCCGGGGGAGCTTGGTACTCATGGCGGGGAGTCCGAGATGTCGGCAGGCTCGTCATGGGGGCACAACCCGGGAGTCAGGTGGGAGTGAATCGAACTTGGGATGGGACAGGTGGAGGAGGGGGACTATATGTGGGAAAGCCGTCGTGTGAGTAAGCATATGGGCCCCTGGCATTTTTAGTTATTCCCGGGAATTAAAATCGATTCGAATCGCTGATGCTCACCAGGTGTGAGAATGCCAAATATCACTGACGGGCAACGTAGTAATAACCTTAATATTCTACAATATGATTCATGATTTGGATATCAAGTGGTTGATTATTATTTGAGACTCTGATATTTCATAATGATGACAGCTATGTACTTGCAAAGGATTATCTCTTTCTTTCACAAGGGTAGTGGCTGTTAAATCCCACTATCCGTAAATAAACTTTTGAGTTAAGAATCAAAGGCTAAGGATCCAATGATAGTAAGCAAGCGTTGCGTCAGCCGTAAGCCTTGCCATTAAGTCCTCTGAGTAATTAGTACTCAGGGTTTGCCCCCAACATTTGGATTTCAGGTATGGAGTTCCTCTTCTGCGCCTGTGTTGGCGGGGGAGCCTGTTATCATCAGGAGTGACAGGAGTCATGTCATGGCATGGGGGCGACATCAGTGGGCATGATGTCACTCATCTACTGCATCTCTTTTGGTTTAAGCATGACCTATGGTCTTAGACTTCCGCTGTGAGACATTATTTCGAAATTCGGCCGATGTTG
The DNA here is from genome assembly GCA_022530915.1 of Paspalum notatum. NCBI lineage: Eukaryota > Viridiplantae > Streptophyta > Magnoliopsida > Poales > Poaceae > Paspalum > Paspalum notatum. Next base: position 6,948,481 of record CM039684.1, read on the forward strand.
GCCCTATGTTGAACTTATTTTATTCAGAACCTGGTTTGTAACTTAAAGTCTTATTACTATCTATTCAAATGCCGGTGATGATGTAACTGTTGTGGCTCCATCGTGAGTCGGATGTGTGTGATGTCGGTTCATCTGGGATTTGGTGCAAATCGAGAGCCGAGGGCGTCTCGACGGACGACCGGGTTTAGTACGGTCTAAGTACACCGTAAGCGAATGGTGACAGGTGTACTTAGCCCGTATTAAATCGGCGGTTCCGCCACAAAACGTTTCTAGCATCTTTAACAGAAAAAAGGACAAAAACTGAAAGTAAATTTGAAAATGGAAAAAATCTAAAAAAAAAGAAAAAATATTTGCTTTCATTGAGAATTGAAGTCAACATCTTTCGTAATGGCAAAGGTGGGTAATTACTTGGAAAATATATATAATGAAAAAAAGAGGATATTTGCTTTCATTGAGAGTTGAATTTCATAATTACTTATAAAACAGATCTAATGTCTATTAATATTCCAATTTGCCAATCGATGGTCGGATGTTTCTAATTATTGTGAGAATTTTCAGAATTTATTTTTTTTCTAGCGCGCTTTGAAATTGGTGCAACTTTTAGAACCTTCAATTAGTAATAGTAAGATTTGAACAAATTTTTTGAATAAGATGAATGGTCAAAGTTTTGAAAAAAATTCAACCGCGACTTATATTTAAAACTGAAGGAAATATTAAGAGATTTTGACACCTCCATGAGAGGGGTCCATGTTGTACATTATTAGCCTGTTCCTTTCACATTTCACATCAGGAACGGCGTAGCGGCGTACTAGGTCTAATAGTCTATCTCGATCTTTCAATACTGCAATGGCATCCTAATAAAATCTATCTCCAAAATTAGGTACACAAACGGGCATAGATCCGCTTACATTTTAAATATACAAAATAAAAAATGCGAACTTTAAACGGTCGAGGCCTCGAGGGGAGAATTATTAGTGGATTCATTCATTTACACGCACCGTCCGTCTCGAAATGTTCCAAGAGAAGCACTGCGAATACAACTGACAGACAGCATCACAGCAGTTTGGCTCTCTCGAATATATATTCGTGTACAACAGACAGGCTCTCTCGAATCTGAGGCAGTAGATTCCAAAACGCAACACGGGACGATAACGATGGCCATGGCCCAGGCCCGGTGCAGTTCGTCAGTTCCGTCGCTTCACGGTCACGGGGAGCCCGTCCGCCATCCTTAGCGTCAGCGACGCGACCTGCCGGGGCTTGTACGCGCCGTCCACCGCCACGAGGAGCTCCTCCAGCACGCACGCCACGATGGACTTCATCTGGATGTACGCCATCTCCTTGCCCAGGCACAGCCTCGGCCCCGCGTGGAACGCCACGAACCTGAACGGGCTGTCCGGCCGGAACGTCCCGTCGGCGGGGTTCAGCCACCGCTCCGGCCTGTACTCCCGCGCGTCGCCGCCCCAGACCGACTCCATCCGCCCCATCCCGTACGAGTTGTACGCCACGAACCACCCCGCCCGCACGGCGGTGCCGTCGGGCAGGACGTCGTCGGTGTCCGCCCGGAGCGAGTTCAGCGGCACCGGCGGGTACAGCCGCATCGACTCCGTGATGGCCGCGTGCACGTAGTGCATCTCGCGAAGCTCGTCCAGGTCGAACCCGACGACGACGTCGTCGCCCTGCGCGCGCCTGGCGCGCACGGCGGCGACCTCGTCGCGGATGCGGCGCTGCACGTCCGGGCGAGAGGACAGCAGCCAGAAGAACCAGGTGAGCGCCGAGGATGTGGTCTCCCGCCCCGCGAGCAGGAAGCTGATCACCACGTCGCGGAGGGGCACCTCGGACTCGGAGTAGGCCTCGTCCTGGCTCGCCATGAACCGCGACAGGAGGTCGTGCTTCTCGACTCCGCCGGCTCGCAGCATCTCCTCCCGGCGCGACCGGATTATGCGGTCGGCGAAGCCGTGCACCATCGCGATGGACTCTCGCAGCCGCCTCTCCGACCCCACGTTCAGCGCTTTCTTGATCTTCCAAAACCCCGGGACCGCGTACCGGAACCGGCCCGCGCTGAGGTTCGCGGCGTCGCGGAAGGCGTCGGCGAAGCTGCTGTCCGCCGGCTCGCCGCCGCCGCCGTCGTCCGGCAGCTGGCGCGGGTCGTGATCGAAGGCGACGCGGCAGATGTTGTCGAACGCGAACCGCTCCAGCGCGTCCTGGAGGTCGAGGGCCGCCCCGGACGCCGCGGCGCGGCGCAGCAGCGGGAGCAGGCGGCCGTGCAGCTCGGCGTGCACGCAGCGCGCCACGAAGGCGCGGAGCGAGCGCGTGTTGAACTCGTGGCTGGCGACCTTCCGCTGCGCGCGCCAGGCGTCGCCGTCGGCGTTGAAGATGCCGCGGCCGAGGAAGTCGTGCAGCAGCGACGACAGCCGGGGCCCCTTGGGGTAGCTGTCGAAGGCGGCGCGCAGGAAGTGCTCCACGTTGGCGGGGTTCGCGGTGATCGCGCCCCGCACGCCGCCCGGCCGGCGCAGAACGAATGTGCACGTGGGCTGGCTCTCCAGCGCCTCGGTCAGCCAGTCAAGCACGCGGTGACGGTTAGCGACGAACTGCGGGAGGTGGCCGATCAGCGGGTACGGCTCCAGGCCCGGCGGGTACGTCGTCGTTCCTGCCTGCCGCGCCTTGCTGCTCAAACTTGGGGCTCTCCTTCTCCATGTACGAAGAACCAGGACTGCACTGGCGATGAACAGCAGCAGCAGCAGCAACCAGGAAGCAGCCATGGATCTCAGCCGGGCTCTGTTCTGTGGCGCGTCAGCTGATTAGCGACGTCTGTTCTGTACCTAACTGGTACCTGGTACCTACTGCATACTGGCTACTGAGCAAAAGATAAGAGGACTAGGGGAGGAAGAAAGAGTGTGTGGTACTGGTGATTGGTGAGCGACTGGTGATTGGTGAATGTCCTGGGAGCGGTGACTGCAGCGGGTTGCGCGGCCTGGGAGCTGCCACGCGCAATCTTCTCTTCGCTGAGAATACCGAGTACGTTTGGTTGTTTAGCTCACATGGGCTATAGCCCAGCTAGGCTAGGCAAGCTCAAGCTGGCCCATTCCAGCAACGCTGGCCTTGCCATGCTTTTTTGTTTGGTTGTTCTGCTTTTGAAGGCACTTCAAGAACGAGATTTTTTTTTAGAACAACACGTCCACCAGTCTTGTCGGTTATGCCCAGATATATAGCAAAAAGAAAATAGCACCATCGCTTACAGGTTCACAACCACCGGCAGTAGAAGGTCGCTCGCAAGACTGCAAGAGCCATTTAAACGATCGACGTAAGCATGAATGCAGGGAAATAGGGATTGGGATAGGGATAAAAGAGGCGGGATAGGGATTATCTCATGTTTGTTTGGTGGAATAGGAAATGACTGTGAGTGTTTTATAGAATGGGATAGGGATAAGATGGGACGGTGGGATAGGATCATTGTTCGCATACACGGCCGTGTAGACCGTTTATACACAGTAGCGAATTGTGTAGGCCGTGTAGACCGTTTATACACAATAGCGAATTGTGTAGGCCGTGTAGGCCATTTAATCCGTATAATCCTGTTTAATCCGTTTTTCAGTCCATTTAATCACTTGTGTAGTTTGATTAAACGCTAAACAGAAGCTAACTGACTGTTTACCGTTTAACGTTTAGAATAACACTTGATAGGATATCTCTATCACAACCCCAAACCCAATGCCGTCCAAACAGACTGTATGAGCACATACCACGCTCCCACATTCGTCTCCTCTCTGCTTCTCTGCCTAGCTGTCGCCTCTCCGCGCATGTGCGCTTGAGCTGCAGATCTGGCCGCCGCCTCCCTGTCTCTCCAGGCAGTAACGGCGCCCGACTGCACGGGCCACGGGAGGCGGGCGCTGGCGCCGCCGCCCCCAGCACGGGCCAGCAAAACGGTGGCATTGGGCCGCGCCGGCCAATGGAGGGAGAAGCGGTGCTGCTCAGGCTCTGTTCAGTAGGCGAGCGGGAGCGGAAGCGTGCACGGAGGGGGGGCGCAGGGCTGGCGGGCGACGGAGCGCAGGCGGGGGCCGGCGGCCGGGAGGCTTTGCGGGCAGAGGCGGGGAAAGGGCGGTGCGGATAGAGGGAATGGTGGTCTGTCGATGGAGCACGGTCCGTGGGAACCATACAAACGGGTATAGATTATTATAAGTCATGCCATCACTCAAATCTCGTTCTAGATTCGTCCATGCATGCATTCAACTGTTATACGTTTGGTTGTTTAGCTGAGATGGGCTATAGATAGCTATGGTGTGCATAGGACGTGGTCTGCTAGATACATGGCTTCTTTTTGTTTGCACGTCATGTGGCGACGAGTTATATGAAAAAGACACAGCACTGTTGGGTAGCAATTGTGCGTACCATATAAGTCTATAACAGCGGTTTGCACGCTTGCACAGACACGTTGCTTGCACAAGTCGATGCCTCATAAATTCGTAATAACAAAGTCTTAGTTATACTCCTACTTGATTCACCTGATGCATGCAGGTGGAAGGTGGCAAACTGGCAAGCTACGCGGGTTCTAACACTTGCCCGCTCCCCCACACTGTTGGGTCACCAAAATAGAATGGCCGGCTCAGTTTTACGAAATTCAACTTTAAGACTCGAGATTCGAGAACTGCTCAAAGACAAGATCGGAGCAATAGCTTCATGACTTCGTGTTACAAGCTTGACTCCATAAAGAATTTTTTTTTTGAAACGAACCAAGCAGAAGAAGCTGCTGTTATATTGATAAATAAAAAAAAAGAAACCCAGGCTGGACAATAACCATACAACACACCACTCAAACTCATCGCACCAAAAAATTGTGCCATCAACAATTAAATATAGTGCAAACAAGATACTACAATCAGCTAGATGCGCCAGGATACAGCTTACCTTACCATCTGTCTCTGCTCTGTTTGTTACCACTGATATTATATCAAAGCCTCTTTCAAAAAAAATGTTTGAAAACGGGATCCAATTCGCATTATTAAAAGCTGCGCGATGGCAGCTTGTCTCTGGTGCAGCCGTAAAGGTGGGCATCTCAACATCTCATCAACCATAGGAAAAAAGAAGGGGCTGAAGACTAAAGAGCTAGGACGATCATATCACATTCCTTCAGTGGTCATGAGGGGAATATGGGATATCTGATTTGTTGGCCCATGGATAAGATTTGTGCCGCAATAATAGTGCCATCACACGCTTCAGGCCCTCCGCCCTCATAATGCTGCACTACACTTTGTTTGTGACAGGATGACGACGGTCGATCCATCCAGCCACAATTTATTCGCATCGCATCAGGTGATCGATCAGAGTGACATGGAAAGAATGGAGGGCACTGGGCATGGAACCAAAACCACCGTACTGAGAATCTGAGATCGCGAAGAAAAACGACAATGGTTTTTTCCCCTTCACAAATCACGTAGCGTTATACATTACCCTGTAGTACACACAGGGAAGAACATGCAGGCAGCATAGGGAGCAGTTTACATCTTATCTTATCTTACTTATTACTAATTGGAGGTTCTAAAAGTTGCACTAATTTCAAAACGCACTAGAAAAAAAAATCTTAGAAATTCTCACAATAATCAGAAACATCCGATCATCAATTGACAGATTGGAATATTAATAGCCATTAGATCTATTTTCTAAGTAATTACCCACCTCTGCCATTATGAAAGGTTTTGAGTTCAACTCTCAACGAAATCAAATATCATTTTTTTTTATTATATATATATTCTAAATAATTACCCACCTCTGCCATTACGAAAGATCTTGAATTCAATTCTCAACGAAAGCAAATAGTTTTTTTTTAGAAATTTCCCATTTTCAAATTTACCTTCAGTTTTTGTCCTTTTTTCTATTAAAGATGCTATAAACATTTCCATGAAATAGATATTTTGTAGACTCTTTTTAAAATTTCCATATCAATCCTCACAAAATGTGCTAGAAAAAAAATAAAATCATAGAAATTCTCACAATAATAAAAAAATACCATATCATCAATTGACAGGTTGGAATCTTAATAGCCATTAGATCTATTTTCTAATTAGATAATCACCTAGCTTTGCCATTATCAAAATAATATTAAATAACCCCTAAAACTACGTATCAATTACCCACTCTGCCAATATAAAAGAAAAAAATTGAAATAACACCCTAAATTTATATCTAATTGCCCACATTTGCTATTTTGATAGGATAATACCAAATATCCTTTTTAATTTATATTTGAATTGTTCACTTTAGTTATTATGACTGGTAATATAATAAAAGTAACCCCTCAAAATTATATTAAAAATACCTATTTTTGCAACCGTTCAAAGATTATCTAAATCAATTAAGCATACATATAAAGTAGCATGATATAATATTATAAAAACCTAAATATAAAAATAGATCTATATTTGTAGTACGGTTTATGCATGATACATTTAATACTCTAACCCGTGCGAAAGCACGGGTTGATTGATCAGTATACCTAAGGCAAAAGCAAATCCGTTACGGCCATTATTCAGACTTTGCAAATACTGTATGTGGTCACAGGGAATCGAAGTAATTTTGTTGGACAAGCTAAAAACAGACCATCAAAGGCCTTGCCGGCGATGGGAAACCGAAACCAAAAAAATTCCAAACTAGCACCACACGGTGGACGCATGAGTGCGTTGCGTTGCGCAGATGAAGTGAAGCAGAGCTGTGCCGAGCCATCAGTTCCCCTTCCACAGGATGGTGGTCTCGGCGATCATGCCGGTGACGACGTAGGGGTCCATGTTGGATGCCGGCCTGCGGTCCTCGAAGTACCCCTTGCCCTCCTTCTCCGTGTCACGGCCCACGCGGATGGACGCGCCGCGGTTCGCCACGCCCTGCAAAGAAACACACCACCACCACAGCAGAACGCAGGTGAGCATTGTGCAACAACGAGCAGAGATCGCAGGGACGATGATGCAGTCATCGTACCCATTTGAAGGTGTTGATGTCGGCGGTCTCGTGGCGGCCCGTGAGGCGGCGCTCGTTGCCCTCGCCGTAGGCGGCGATGTGCTCCGCGTGCCTCTTCCCCAGCTTCTCGATCGCCTTCTTGATCACCTCGTAGCCACCGGCCTCCCTCATCGACTTGGTGCTGAAGTTGGTGTGAGCACCGGCACCGTTCCAGTCACCCTGAAACGAACGAGAGCCATTTCAGCGATCGATCGCGATGCCTGCGTCAGAATCTGAAACAGAATGGAACTTGTTCTTTCATTATTTATATACCTTGATGGGCTTGGGGTCGAGTGAGAGCACGATTCCGGCCATCTCAGTGATCCTCTGCAACCAACCAACCGGTCAACAAAAAACACCGTTAGTTTCAACGCTCTAATTGCGAGCAATGGATTCTTATTCCAAGCCGAGACTGCAGAACCGGACGGACCTCGAGAATGTAGCGAGCAACCCATATCTCGTCACCGGCAGAGATCCCAACGGACGGGCCAACTTGGAACTCCCACTGTTTGACACGGAATCGGCCGGTTCAGAATCGTCAAGCATCGATCGCAAACAGCTGAATGCTGATTGATCAGAGTGACGGACGGCTGCAACTTGCAGGGATATCTGTGTACCTGGCCGGGCATGACTTCGCCGTTGATGCCGCTGATGTTGATGCCGGCGTACATGCAGGCTTTGTAGTGGGCGTCCACGACGTCGCGCCCAAAGGCCTTGTCAGCACCGGCCGAGCAGTAGTATGGTCCCTGAGAAAAAAGAAAATGCACCGAAGACTTTGAGCAACTCGGAAAGCTAGCTTGCTCCTTTTTGGATTGAATTAGTCGTCGAAAGCTCAAGGGTGCATTTAGGCTGAGTCCAATGAAACTCTCTATACGGGTTCCTTAAACACTGTTTTGTACTGTTTGACATAAATACTGAGAGAGAAGGGTAGTTAAAATAGTGTTTAGAGAGTGGGGATAGGGAGTCCTATTGGACTCAGCCTTAGTATGCTATGCTTGCTTACAAAAATAAATTGTTTGAAAAGTTTCGTTATGTCAACTAGTTCAAAGATTATTAAAGAATCGAATCTTATATTTAATGCTTGCATCACGTAGCTTGTCTTCTTTTTGTAAGTTGAAACAGGAAAAGGTTGATTTATCATAGTGATAATTTTCAAAAGAAATTTTCTTGCCTGCGGACCAGGGTAGCCACCAACAGGCCAGCCAAGGGGCCAGCTGACATCCTTCTGAAGGAGAGTGTACTCCTGCTCAATACCGTACCTGTTTCAATTCAGAGAGATGCCCTGATGAGGAACCAGATAAGATAGAAAGGTGGATAGAATTATTGAAAGTTAGAAAAAGTTCTAGATATGGTGGTCCTTCAAAGCTTTTATGCAAATTTTGCTGTATTGGCTATTTCATACTGAAAGCATGAAAAATTAGTTGTAGGACATCCCCTCGTGTCATACAAACAATTATTCAGTTTTCATTGTGAAACAGCCAATTTAAAGAGTGAAGAGTGTCCCATAGCAATTTTTCCCTTATGTTAAACATTTCTTAGATCTTTTATGTTAGTCATGCCTCTTGACCTTTAAAAAACTTCGTTTGCTATAACATCTTTTGTCTAATTTTATTAGCAATTTTGATACTATTATTAGAACAAAGATATGATATTTTGTAAAATGGAAAACACTGAGTGAAATTAAGCCAATGCTCGTACCATGGCACCTCAGCTGCGACATCAGGGTGGCTGAAGACCTTGGCAGCATTGTACCTCTTGTTAGTGGGGATTGGCTCGCCTTGTGGCGTGTAGCAGTCGCACATCACCTATACAGAGTAGTTTGAATTAGCAAACGAACCAACGTGCTTGCTTGTCAAAAAGACATAACACTTTTACTCGAATATTTTTATCCTTCTCTTCTTTTTAAGAAATCCAATGGTATGCAGCAGAACATCTTTGAAAAAAGTAGCTTGCATGCACGATTCTTTGGCAATGGCCTTTTGGTCCCTTTTCTCCTTCCTCCTTTTTCACTTTTTGGCCGTGTTTAGGACTTTATGAGTGAGTGAAACTTAAAACAAGAAGGGAAGCAAAGGCTTACAAGGATGTTGTCACCCCTCCTGAACGGGTCCTTGAAAATGGCTTGAGGGCTTCAAAGTGGAAAAAAATAAAGTATGTTGAATATATATGGTGCTATGCACGTTGTGAAAAGAAAAACATGAAGTGAGAGGCAAAGGAGATTATGAGTGTAGTATATCATACTAGAGGATGACTTCACTGTCCTCTCCGGGAGCCTGCCCGGTGCTGGAGCCATCATAGTTCCATTTAGGCAGCTGGCTCGGATCGGTGATGGGGCCTTTCACCGTCTGTTCCAACACAGTAGCATGGTCAGCAATATATATCATAGTAATATAGGTATGGTTCAATTACAGCCAACAACAAGAGCTGATACAGGCCATGGTTCAGAATGACATGAAGTGAACAAGACTACGCACCCTTGCTTTGCTTCTGATATCTATGCCGGATCCTCCAATCCTGCACAGAGGAAACGACATCAGATACAGGCCAAACTTGTACACAGAAAATTTCGAGCCAATGTAATGGAACTCAGGACGTGCTACGAACGAGTATACAGAAAAAGGTGCAGACACTGCAAATCTCAGGTTACGACCGAATGCAACTGGTGGCGAGGATAACAGATCTTAAAACTTTGGATACAGACACTATCTTGAAAAAAAAAAAAAAACAGATCAATTGCGGAGCAAGAGCAGAGGAAGGTCCAACCAGATGTACTCGGCGATGATCTTGTCGGTGCAGTCGCTCAGGTCGAGGTTAACGAGATCAGTGAGACTGGCCATCGCTCACGTGCAGAAGGCAAGAACGCAACCAGGCAAGAAGAAGAAGAAGATCAGATGAGATGTATGTCACCGTGGATGGGTTCGGAAGTCAGGAGACGCGAGGGATATTTATACAGCGGAGCTTGAGTCCGTTGGGTAGAGGGGAGGGAGTACGGAAGCAGGGCAGGGCGTGTATCGTTTTCATTTATTAGAGACAAAATGTGATTTCTTTTCCGGTTCCCTTGATAATCTATACCGGCAATTTAAAAAGATTCTGTTCTGCCCATCATTTATCTCTCTCGAGCGGTTGTGCAAGGCATCGTATCAACTTGGGAGAGGGTTATATTTTCTTTTTCTTTTTTTCCCAACTCAGGGATCAGAATTAGCAGATCAGATCATTATATTAAAAAAAATAGCACATCTGACCGGACCCAAGCGATAACTTTAATAGTTTCTTCGGATGGTTTCAGAGTCCACAGGACTGCAGTTTTGCTGCAGTAACTAAGTTGGATGGATGCTAATAGTCAACCGACGTTTTATTAAGATCAAACAAAGCGCCTTATAAATTTGGCATTCGTTCGTTGAGAGCTGTGCCCTGCCTGTGGAAGTAGCGTCTTTCCAGAAGGAATGTCCTGCAACTGAAAGGATACAATGGCTAGCCAAGAGCTTGTTCTGTCAATCTGTGATGGGGCCACTCAACCGAACGTCCGCAATGCATACATAGGCTCATCCTGAAACTAAGAAAGCCTACTTTGTGCGGTCTTAAGATTTCGTGTAAAATGGTCCAATGGACGTGGAGCTGCTTTTTTGTTAGTAATAACTTGCCGGTTCTTATACACCACTCAAACGAAAAGCGCACCCAGAAATTCAGAAAAGGGGCCGCGCTTTTACTGTTGTTTCCTTGGCAAGAAGCATCTACCCAAAAGGATGGACTAGAAAAAACGGGTTTCCGTCACTGTTTACTTGTCTATCTATTTGTACCAATTCATATCATGCATCCATCCATCAGGCCTTCACTAGCAGTACACATTAGTAGGGCAAAATTCGAAAATAATGACGGCCAATTGTTTGTATAGTTTATTGCCAGCAGTTAACGGATCATCGCACTTCTAGACTTCTTAGTTGTATTTGCATTGTCGATAAGCTTTGCTACAGCGGACAAAAGAGCCGTTGCATCCAAGAACAATGCGTGCGCTGTATTTTCGCGCTTCGGCCGCAGTCCTGAAACTCCAATGATGATTTGTTCCAACTTGATACAGGCATTCGCTGCATATCCTCAATCGAAGAACGAGTATACAATAACGCTGGTTTGTTGTTTGATGGCACAATGAAAGCTAGTTCTATATAAACAAGTGTACCTCTTGCCTAGAGATTCTTCAGAGCGGGACCACAGCATTATTGCTTTCGCCTCCACAAATTGTATTTCGTTCCCCAGTTTGCCTAACTTATTCAGCCAATCTGGACGTAGTCGTTGATTCAATATGATGGTATCTGCAACTGCCATGTTGGAAACGTTAAGAACAAAAGATCAAGACCAAGTGGTGGTATTGTTTGCATCTTGTGGCATCTTAAACGTCTTCAGTTCACCGCATTGGTTGACTTTGCTTCTACTACATTATTTATCCCCTCCGAACGTCGTTTTCGTTTTCGGACATTGACTTTGCTTGTCTATAATGCGTCATCTGATGTATGGCATTTTTTGACAAATTAGTGTTTGCCCACATTTCTCCCAACCTTTCACATATCTCCAATTATTGGATGTCTAGAATCGGTGGTTGCAGTTTTCTCCTTGTCTTTTGAAAGGTCGAGCTAGGTGTATATTCTGAAGGAACATATTGTGGCAGGATCCTAAATGACTCTGAGCTAAAATATATTGTCTTCAAACAAGCTTCTTAGTGCTTTCTTTCTATTGCTTTGGATAACTAATTTGGAAGCCACCTGATTGGCGCAGATTGCATTGTGATCACTGTTCATATGCAATCCTTCAAACATGATTAGCATCGTCTTTAAAAATTAAGAAACTGTGGACTGCACCATCACCATTCTGTCTATGTAGTTCTATCAGCTGGAAGTCTTATATGATCTTTGGTACGTTAAGCAACAGGGCGACAATTTCGTGCATGCTTCGATAATCCAACCCTTGGGAGGCTGAAGAGAAGATCACCTGAAGATAATGTCCCTTTGGGCTCATAAAAGTCATGCCAAAGTGTGTGGTACTGTTGCCCCAAGAGACCCAGTCAGCTAATTTATGTTCCTCTGTCTCCGTCCAAGAACTCAAGTTGTAGTTTGCCACCAGTTTCCTTTGGAATCTTGCATCTTCCTTGCATCATTGTCCCCTGTCCCAATGGTCCATGGAATCTGTAGTCAACATTTCTTTATGTCCATTTACTGGGTGCAGGAGTTTTATTTTTGAAGAAGAAAGGTCAACCCAAAACTCATTTCTTCCAATCGATCTCCGTCAACGCCATGTAAATTAACCAACATACAACTTTCAATGTTTCAACTCCTCTAATCCAAAAGTTACCCAATAACTCATAACTGAGGCAGCCACTCCCTTAAAAGAAAATATTACAGATGTAGGAAGTGTTTTGCCGTCTTCACTCTTCCGTCCAACCGGGCCTGGAACACCAGAAGTAGAATTGTTAGTTTAGGGAAGGTGTATATGAAATGAGTTAACCAACAACTGATCGCTACCATGTTCATTACGTACTAGTACATTTTGACACTCCTGTTCAAAATAGCTGAGGTAGGGGATGGATGCATATACAATATGCTGAATCTGTGGCGATGAGCCAGTGTCGCAACTCGCAAGCAAAACCAACAACGCCTGCTGCATCCTGTGGAACAATACCACTGCGATGACAAAACCGCGATCAGGTCACGTGAAAACACTGCCACCGCAGTGCTGAAATGGCTTCATAGCCCGGCCGATCAGTCAGTCCATTGGCAGGTTTCAGATGCTACGTACCACCAGATTCGCCGGTTCGCAAAATTGACGAGTGTTGTGTTGGTGTGCGTGTGCGGGCAACCAAAGAAACGCCGTTCCGAGAAAGCAAGTGAGCAAGAATCGTCAGATTTGGCAGGTCATGTTCGTTGGACACGATTGCGAGATAGAAATATGCCTTGAGGATGGATGTGCGTCAGTCATGGCAGATCTTCATCTTATTGAGCTTTTGGCAAATTGTGCACAGAATATATACTCCCTTCGGATCCCAAATAAGTGTCGTTTTGAAAATGGTCTAAGTCAAAAATTTTAAATTTTGACTATGAATAACTTATAAATTATTTAGTTTTGAAATTTGAAAGTCATATGTTTAGATTTGTTTTAAAGAGTATTTTTATAAAAATATAAATTTATTATAATGTTTATTTATATTTAGTAGAAAATATTAGTTAAAGATACATCTTGAAGACCATGTCGTTGTCCAAAACGATATTTATTTGGGACCCAGAAGAAATACTCTCGATGGCTGGATGTATTCCACTAAAATCGGCAGACCAGTTGTCACTGCAAGTCTGCAACGAGCTGCTCCGTCAGCTCCCCAGCTAGCCCTATGCACGAGAGAGGTGAATTTCCAAGCTGGGTATTAAAACAGTGGCAGAACCCAAATGTATTAAAACAGTATTAACTGGGTACAAAGGTTTGAGAAGATACGTCCCAACGAACAGAGTCGTAACCGCAATGGCAACCGTTCATTCTATTAGATCTAATTGATTTCCAATCCAAACGCCACAGGAATTTCTCGCCCCCGCGCGCACCTATGAGCTATGCTGTACCGTTGTCAGCGTCCTTTTTCCTGTCGGCTTGGCTCAACTGGGGGTGTGTTTAGATGGTTGAAAAAAACACTGTTCCGAACTGAAAAACATTGTAGAACCACTGTAGCACTTTTTGTTTGTTTGTGGTAAATATTGTCCTACTATGGCCTAACTAGGCTCAAAAGATTCGTCTCGCAAAGTACATCTAAACTGTGCAATTATTTTTTTATTTCATCTATATTTAGTATTCCATGCATGTGCCGGCATTTTGATGTGATGGGGAATCTTCTTTTTGCATAGTGAATTTTAGGAAAAAATTGGGGTACTAAACACACCCTGGCTTAACTTCCCTGGTAGCTCGGCTCAACCGGCTAGCCTGTGCCCTGTCCTGAAAAGCTGTGTTAGCCTTTCACACTGTCTGCACCAAGCTATGCTGCCTCTGCAAAAATGTGAAAGACAACAGACAGACAACAAATACAAGTTACATACTGTTTGAAATTTTTTAGACAAATACACTGTCTCTCACACACTAAAACATAAAAAAACACACAGACAAACACACAAACACAAGTTACAGTGTGTTGGAATTTTTTCAAAACAAATACACTGTCTCACACACACAAAGCCACATAAAACCACAGAAGCCAAAAATCTGAAATTGAAAAGAGAAAACAATGCAATATAAATCAAATGGCACAACATACACAGACAGACAACTACATACACACACCCTCACAGAGGAACACACACACATAGGAACACATACGGTCACAAAGGCACACAGAAACACAGAGATAGACATTAAAAAAATACACAAATACACTGTCTACAGCGTGTTGGAATTTTGTTCAAACACACTCACACACACACAAAACCACAGAAAAAAACACACACACAAACACAGAGGAAGTCGAGACACGAGAGAAGATTAAGGTGGAGTGGGAAGCACTGATGTTAACAAGAATCATGTACAGATCAACTGTGAACAAACCACACACATAAAACACATACACGTTCATTAAATCAACTTCGGTCCAAAAATAGATCATTTCAACACATATGATTCAATCTTCAAGGCTTTCTGCTCAAAAGAGGCTATAGATTGACAGAACTGATTATTTGATCCAATAATAAAGTTAACTAGAAGTCATTGTTTAACACACAGTAAAAAGGAAAAGTAGCAAGATATATTTTCCAAACAAAACATAGAAATATATATATACTACAACTGGATGTATGTAGTGTCTTAGCTGCATATGGGATACATATCCCAATAGATAGCTGCATATATATCCTACAACTAGATGCAAAAATATTACAGACTGCAATTGGACAACAAACTGAAAAAACTGAATTCAACTGATCAATCACTAAGCACAACAATTCCATATAGGCAAAATAAAAAAGAAAAATCAAATTTAGCCCCTGTCATTCACTCTTCTTACAACTTGTCCTACCATATCCTCGATGTGAAAATTGACCGGAGCTTGTAGATTTCTGATGTATAACAGTAAAAAAAAAGGCACAAATAGATGACTTTAGTACTCGATACTAAGCCAAAAATATATACACATAGCCACATGGTACAAAAGAGGGCTGCAATGTCTAAGCAATGTTACTTTGTGTAGGCTGTAGAATGAAAGGGGCAATATACAAAAAAGAATGCTCGCATTTGCTCACTACTATTGCTGCTCACCTGATACTGAACACAAGGAACAGGTGTTGTATGAGAACAAAAAAAAAAAGAAAGCTACTAGTGCTGAACAGTTCAATAATTAACCAACAAAATAAAGGTAGCTGCTGAAAACTATTGAAAACCAGGCTAGCGAGCAGCTGAAAAATGATGAAAAGGATGAGAACTGCTACTTCAAGCTAGCGACCACATTTGGACATCATTCACAAACAGGAATAAAATAGCACTCTGGTGCTATCGCTATTGATCCATAGTTGCTCCATGGGTGCCGTGTCTGACACATGTGGAGCAGGATGATCCAAATTAAAACCCAAACATACATTAGTCCAGATTCTACCCCCATATACTTCAATCGAACACCTACAGACCTAAAATTGAACGAAGCCACTGATAATCCCTGTGTGAAGAAGCCAATCGAACAACCCTACAGCAAATCTGCCAAATCAATCATGGTATGAACAAAGTAAACAGGTCACAGGAAGGTTCTCCCACCCATCGTGGTTGCACACACAGCAAACGTGCCCCTAGTTTCTCTTGCACAAGCACATGGAGTCGACGAACAAACATGTGCCTGAACAAAATTCAGATTTTGTACTCAAACACCAAGCAATCAAAACAACACAGATCCACCGCCAAATCTCAGAAATCAAACAAACAGACCAAAGATAGAAATAGAGAGAACAATAACCTGCAGCCACAGCAGCCACTCTCTATCTCAAACCCTACGAACAACCTGCTCAACTGAAACAAAAGGAAAATGAAATAGGGGATCCAGGTATCTTGGATCCGCGATTCCACCGAAAAAAGCCGAAAAGAAAACGTACCTGGATCAGCCTGCGAATCGTCTCTGCCAGCTCGTCGCCACGGACAGAGAAATGGGGAGAGAGGAATGCAGCGCTCCTCGGCTTCGCTGGAAAGTGACAGAACGCGCGCGAGGCTGCGTAGTGGACCCCACACAACCTAGCCAGCCAACGCGCCGACACTGCGACACAGAGCCGTGGGGCCGCACGACGCTGGCTTGCTCCCGCGGAACCCACGCCACTGCTATCGCCTCATCATCGCGAGCGTTCGTTGAGGATCGAACCGTCGACTGACCGAAAAACAAACGGTCAGTCACCTGTAAAGGAGTAAATCTGTTACTTTATAGGAAGTAATACTTCAAAAATAATTAAAAATCTATTTATTAAACTGTAATGGATGGTGACTGCAACTAATGGCCCGCATGTACGTGAACAGTCAGCCGTGACCGATCTGGAGACTTACGATCTGAAGATCAATCGATCGATGGAAACGGGATCAGTGAAGACGTGATCAATTTTGTTAATATACATGATAATTAATAAATAAACTGTATTTTTTGTACGAAACGTGATATCACCATTGTTGCCTTCGAGAATAGCGGTCTTTATGACTAAACTCGGCCAGGTTAACATAAAATGTGGGTGCTGTACAATTAAACATGTCGACTTTATCTCCAATGAATATGTGTCACGAATGATTTATTCTCAACGTAGTACTCCACAACATGTTTAGGCTGGTGGCCGCCGTCAGCCTATCCGCATGCGGCAAGCTGCACGAAATTAAAGAGGAGATGAAACAAACTTCTTAGCGTCTCTATACTGCAGTTAAGCCATGCAAGGGAGGGAAAAAGCAGGAGTCGTCCGTGGGTGGTGGTGGGAGAGACCAAGAGAGGAACGAACTGGCGCGGAACACGCGGAGGCTAGCCGCTAGCGCGGGGGAGAGGAACGGGCCACTGTGGGAGGTCACGGAACAGGCGGAATACGTGGGAGAGAGAGGAACCTTTTTCAATTTTATTCTTTTCCTTTTAATCTATTATTCCCTCCGTTCCAAAATTTATCCCACAATAAGTGCTATTTTAAAAGATTAGTTGTCTTTAAAAGAAAATCAATCTGCATGCATGCAGACACCTTAAAAAGGAAAGAAAAATCTATTAACCAGGGGCACATGCGTCATATCTCATTCTTTTTAGTCTGTCCTAAAATTTCTAAAACAGCATTTATTGTGGGACGGAGGAAGTATACAGTAATAATTATTTTATTTTTTTAATTCAATGGTTCAGATCTGTTTAAAGTCTTACCTCTTAGAAGATAATTTATGTACCGTAGCACGGTCCAACTGCAATAGGAAAAAAAGAGTAGAAAGAATGACACGAGTATAGAACAAACTGGATATCTGATCTCCACACTGGCGTTCAAGTAAGGTGGCGTTTGATTCACCAATGATTCTATAAATCCACTGTAAAATCCGACAATCCACTCAAATATTGATAAATATAGGATACTATAGGCTTAGCTCATTACGCAATTCAAAATTCCAAATATCAAACACCAAAACTACCAAGAATCTAATGGGAAGAAAATCTAGATTCTTAAAATCCACCTGAATCCAAACACAACCAAATCCACTCGAATCCAAACACAGCCTAAGCATAGGTAGCATTAGGTAACATCTCAGTCAGGAGCATTGGTAGAAGTGCAAATGGATGAGCTGTGCCGACCAGACACAAGCCTGCCAAGACATTGGGTCAGGCCAGGTCGAGGCCGGCCGAGGCCTGTCGTGCTCTCTTCTTATAAATGGGAGTTAAATACATGGCAGGACCATGAAATTGTCATGGTGTGTCAAAAAAAAAGGTATGTAAACTCCTAAAATGCTTTTCCGGCACACTAAACTTGGTATTTGGTTCATCCCAGGTACAAACCACCACCCCGAGGGCACTTTCGCCAACGTAGCAAGCACCCCGTGGCCACCGTGGCATTGACTAGTCCTGCAGTTGGGTGAACCAAATTTCATTTGGCCACATACTACCCCCCCCCCCCCCCCCCGTCTTCGTCGACTGGGGAGGTGAAGCGGCGCGGCTCCGGCGATGAGGGAGGCGATCAGTGACAAGCTAGATCAGTGCAGCGGTGGAGAAGAAGAGAGTGCTTCGCACCAACGCAAGGAGCAGTGCTGATCGACGGTAGGGCGCAAGATGGTTGCCACAGCATGCATGTTGTCGTCCCCATCTTTCCTGCTTGATTCAGCTTGACAATAGTCCATACTCATCACAGCATTTACATCTTGGTTGTCGAGCTTGCCCTCTCTCATCAACTTCCTCAATCTCTTTGGATAGTCTTCTTCCCAGTGCCAAAAAGGACAGCTGTTGCCCCCTCTCTAAATCAATGACCAAATCAACTACAAATCAGTCTAGAACAAGAACCAAAATGAACTGATTTCACTTCACCCTCAAACCCTAACTCACCTCACCTGATGGCTTGGGTAACGGTAAAACACTCGCCTTTGGCTCTTCTACTCACCCATGGGCGGGCCCACCTTGATTCATGGGTATTCAGTTGAATACCCAAGATTTTTGACAAAAAATTTTAAACATATACTAAGTATACTACATATGTATATGTAAATAGGTAAAAATAAATGTTATTCAGCTTCAAAGCTGCAATTCAACCCATCCAAAACTTCTTGGGCCGTTTTCCTCCCACCCCACGGCCCACGCACCCCCGGCCCAACTCATTCCCGCCCCTGACTCCCTGTCGGCGGTCGCCCATCGCCCCGAGCCCCCGACCCCGTCACCCCGAGCGCCCGAGCAGACTGCAGACCCCGAGCGCCCACTTTTCCTCAAAATCGCGAAACCCTAGCTGCGGATTGCCGGCCGCCGGCGGCGGCGGTTGGCGGCGGCGGGTGGCGGCAGCGCGGCGCGGCGGCGGCGGCGCGGCGCGGCGCGGCGGAGGGCAGACCGGGCGGTGGGGTGTCCCGCGGCTGGTGGAGGCAGCGCGGACCGAAGGACGGGAGGAGGCCGGCGCGGCGACGCCCTGCAAGCTGCGGCTGGCGAGGGCGCGTCGGCGCGACGCGAGGCCGCCGCCTGCCAAGCCTGCCGGCGGCGTCGTCGAAGCAGGAGACGGCGCCACGGCGGCGCGGGTGCCAGGCGGCGCACCGGCGCGGAGGCGGCCTCCAGGCAGCCAGTGCGAGCTACTGCCTACTGGGGGCTGGGGCTGCCGGCTACGGTAGTGCGGTGTTCTACTGTTCTTGCCTTCTTGGGTGTCAATAGTTCGTCATTGAATTGTGCAATTGGCAAATTGGAAGCCATCTCATTAGGTATATAAGTAAACTACTGTTATTTTCATAAATTGAGGTCCAATTGTCTTTTTATTATTTAATGGTTGGTTGAATTTTGTTCTAGGTTGCAAACATGAAGAGAAAAAAATAGTCCTGCTGTTGATTTGAAGTCTTTCCTGCAAAAAGCTGCTGCAAAAAAGAAAGCTCAAGAGCAGCAAACCCAGGGCAATGTGGATGCTTCCATTTCCAAAGAGAGTCAGATGCAATTGGTGGTTTATGAAGGTCCATCTATGAATGCTAGTGGCTGTGGGACAAGCACAGTGCCACCTGAGGTAGAACCAGAGATTAGTGATACCGCAAGATCATATGAGGAATCTGAATTTAGTGATGAAGATAATGACACAGCCATATATAACATAGAACATGATCCTGAATTGAGGTCTCCTATCTCTGCATATGGTGTCAATGACCAAGATTCTGTGAGAAGGGCATACATTGCATTGGGACCATGTCGGCCAAAGATGAAGAAGGATGATTTTCCGCAGCATGATTGTGGAGGTATGCGCCGTTTCCAACCAAAATGGTTTGATGAGTTCAAGTGGCTTGAGTACAGTGTGAATAGGGATGCTGCATATTGCTTTGTTTGCTACTTGTTCAAAGAGAGTGATCATGGTGGAGATGCTTTTGTCAATGGAGGGTTTAGGAACTGGAACATGAAAGATAGAATCCGTAAGCATGCTGGTGCCATCGATAGTGCTCATTGTGAAGCTGAAGGGAAATACAATATGTTCATCAAGGCTAAATCATCAATCCGTGAGTCCTTTGCCTCAAATAGTGCACAAATAAAGGCTAACTATCTAGCTCGCTTGAAATGGTCACTTCAGTGTGCTAGATATCTAGCTCGCCAGGGGTTGGCTTTTCGTGGTCATAATGAGAAAAAGGATTCCAAGAATAAAGGAAATTTTAGAGAATTTGTAGCATGGTTGGCAGGGAATTTTGAAGAAGTCAATAGGGTGGTTTTAGACAATGCTCCAAGTAAATGTCAGTTGATAGACCACAAGATTCAGAAAGATCTCCTTGCTAGTTGTGCTCATGAAACTACCAAATTCATCATAGAGAAACTTGGAGACGAGTGTTTTGCAATTCTTGCTTATGAGTCCGCTGATGCATATCAACAAGAGCAATTGGCACTTTGCTTGCGTTTTGTGAATAAAAAAGAGAGACTGTTGAGCGGTTTCTTGGTCTTGTCCATGTTGGAGATACAACATCGTTGACTCTTAAAGAAGCAATTCAGTCTTTGCTTCTAAAATATCAATTGCCTTTAACTAGGGTCCGTGGTCAAGGGTACGATGGAGCTAGTAATATGAAAGGTCATGTTAATGGTTTAAAGAAACTGATCATGGAAAAATCTCCTTCTATTTATTATGTTCATTGCTTTGCTCATCAACTTCAATTAACCCTTGTAGCGGTTGCTAAGGAGAATAATGATTGCCAATGGTTCTTTGGGCAGCTTGCATATTTATTGAATGTTCTTGGGATGTTTTTGTAAAAAGATTCATATGTTTCGCATAGCACAAGCTGAGTATTTGATTGAAGCATTGAAATTAGGTGAAATTGAAACAGGCCAAGGTTTGAATCAAGAGATGGGTTTGGCAAGGCCAGGGAATACACGGTGGGGATCTCACTACAAGACTGTAATGCATGTCATGCATTTGTATCCTTCAATCAAGAAAGTTCTCTTTAGAGTTGGAAATGAAAGTAAAGGAAGTGAAGCTATAGGAGCTCAAACAATGCTCACAGTATTCAAGTCATTTGAGTTCGCTTTCCTACTCCACTTGATGAATGAAATATTTGGATACACACATGATGAATGAAATATTTGGATACACACATGATTTATGCAATGCTTTGCAAAAGAGAGAGCAAGATATTGTAAATGCAATGGATCTTCTAGAATTAACAAAGGTAGAGCTTGATGTTTTGAGGCATGATTCTGGATGGAAAGAGTATCTCATGAAGGTCACTTCTTTTTGTGAGAAGCACAATGTTAAGGTTGTTGATATGGATGGGAAGTACACGCCTATACAAAGATCAAAGCAGTTCTTTAGAAATGCCATTAATTACCCACGGTTTCACCATGATATGTTCTTGGGTGTCATTGATAGACAAATTCAAGAGCTCAATAACAGATTTGATGAGGTAAACACCGAGCTACTTAGATGTATAGCATCCTTTAGTCCAGTCAATTCATTTTCTGCCTTCAATGTTGACAACTTGGTTAAACTTGCTGGGTTCTATCCTAATGATTTTGAATTTGAAGAACTGAACCAAATCTCATTTCAACTGAACCGCTATATGGATGATGTGAGGAATGACGAAAGATTCAAAAATGTGAAAAGTCTATCAGAGTTGTCTGTTATGCTTGTTACAACAAGAAAGGTTAATCGGTATGATATTGTTTACAAACTACTTAAATTGGTGTTAGTTCTACCTGTTGCAACAGCTGGAGTTGAAAGGATATTTTCCTCGATGAACTATATTAAAAACAAGTTGCGAAGCAAGATGGGACAAGAATATTTAAATGATTGCCTGGTTACATTCATTGAAAGGGATTTCTTCATACAAGATAAGGATGAGGATATCATCGCTTATTTTCAGACGATTAAAGATCGAAAATTTATCATATAATTTGTAAGATTTCTTTACCATCTTGTATTCTTGTTTGTATGCTGCACCTCTAATTATTTCATATTGCCTCATTCCTATGTGTTGTGTTGAACAATTAGAACTTCTATATGTTAAACAATTTCAATTTAAGGCTACTTCAATCATATTTATTTTGTGACATACTGACATATATAGTACCAATATAGCAATATATGCTATATAATTAGCACTATGGCATATTATATATGCCCAAATATAGGTTCTCTAGGCTGGTTGAAAAAAATTTTTAGCCCTTTAAAGTTTCGAATATCCAAGATGAAAAACCTGTGCCCGCCACTGTACTCACCGGATAAAAACCGAATCACCCTGATCTTGCAATCGGGGCACCAGATCAGCGGCAGGTTGCCCCCATCCTGCGAGCTCCTGCTCAATTCCTTTGCCATGTCATGGAGCCTTGGAGGTGTGGATCGAGAGTGTGAGTGCAAATTGTACACTGTGAGGGTCTAATAAGTAAAAGTATGGATGGTGGTTTGCACCTGGGATGAACCAAATAAAGTGTGCCAAAAATACATTTTAAAAGTTTATGGGCATATTTAGCACACCACGACAATAACCTGCCATGCATTAACCAATGGCAAGATGAGCAAAAAACAACCGTACGAACCATAGCTATTCAGCCCCCATGCACACACAACACCATATATTAATGTACAAATAGATATATGTCCAAAAGATTCATTCAACGAGATAAGATCAATTGCTTATTTTGCATCACGCCGGATAGTGCGTTTTTTAGCACAACCCGGCAACCCAGACCCAGGTGCAGTTAAAATCTTTGAATAATCAGGATACTGAACCGACACGTTACGTAAGAAACGTAAGGCTTGACGCGGCTAGCCCTGGAATCCAAATCAAAACACGGTCCATCATTTGATGTTAGCATTCATTTTAGAGTAAAAGAAATGGAAACAGTAATCGATGACAGATTGTACCAAAAGAAATCGGATGATATAAATGCCCCTGCTAAGAACAGACTTTAAAGGCAAATTCGTACGCGTCAATTTCACGTGATCCAGATGTGACAATAAAAATATAGCAATAATAAAATAGCGGAGATCAGGCATAGAAGGCCTGAATACAATATATATATTATAAGAGCCAAACAGGAATTTACACTGCATCGCTAATTTATTGGAGATCGATAAGTAGACAATAGTAGCATATCTCCAAATACTACTTTGCTCATTTGGCCTTCAATTGAAAAATTACAGAAACCAGATGAGCAGTGAAACAGCTAAAAGTTAAAAAAAAATAAGAATGACTAGAGATCGGAAACGAGCTTTCTCCAACAAATAATTGCCATCCTTGACAAAATCTACGAACGGAACAAAAAGATTACACTCTATGTACCCTATGCAACCTCCTTTAAAAAAATCAAGGAGACTAATCAAAGCCCCAACAGATTTGTGATTATGCAGCAAATGTACCATACATCGTAAGCAACCAAAATGCATCATGAAATCCCTTTGGATGTTCTTGAAGGGGGCCTGCTAATCTCAGATAGCGAAGATAAATATGCTTCTTCACGTCTTTGTATTTCCTGTATGTAGAAAGTAAGATATCAATCTTCTGCTTTGGCGATATGTAATTTTACATAAAAAAAGTGTTCAACCAAGTTCCAGTCGTCTTGTTGAAGAAAACTAATAGTTCAAGTGCAAGACTATACTACCAAAGAATAAATCAGCATCTCTGGTGGTGACAAGCTACTTTCTCTAAGTTTTTTCAGCCAGATGTCTATTTCCCAGCTGAAAGTGGTTTAGCCAGAACTTCCACAAGTGCCAATAAGAGCAGTAGAGATGGCAAATTCAGAGAGATTTATATCTTAGAGCAGAAATAAAATAACTGGCAGGTAGGAAACCTAAATTCTTTTGTCCATAAGTAGAACAAGATCGTGCAACCGATAATTTCAACCACAAGTGCACAAATTTTAAAAAGATTTTTAGAACTGGAGGGCAACTGTTCCTTCTGTAGCAGCAACCACAACTAAATCAAATATAGCATAATGAAAAGTGTGAGCAAAAGCAAAAGACCTGTAATATAGCTAAAACTGAATTAGATTCAAGGGATTCCTTTTGAGCCTTTGAATGGTCTCTGTGCTGCTGCTGCATGTTGTCAAATTCCTGGAGAAGGGATGAGAAATTGATCGCACTAAAGTTCTGTGTATCTTGGTTTCGATTGCCATCTTCGGTCACTTGCAGAATCTGAGAGTATGGATTTGCTGAAGATGTCCGCTTGAGATTTTCACTTAATGGCACAGTCTTCAGTCGAGTCCTCAAGATCTTGAAGGCTACACTTTGCTGTATAATAACATATAGAACCAAAGTTATTAAAGTTTATATTTTAGATATTGCCAACTTCCCTTGAGTAAAATGATCAAGAGGCACAGGAAAATTGTGGGACCTCTCTGACAGAATCTGGTTATAAGTTTGACATCATAGGGGGAACAATCAAGTAGTTAACTACAGTTCAACGCATTCTATCAAAGAGAAGATGTTGACCGCATTCCACATGCAGATGGAATGTAGCAGTAGAGAAGCACAAAAAGCTGGAGACAAAAAGGAACATGAGGGCCATGCAGATAGAAATTGTTATACACCAAAAGCTACGGCAACAGATAATTCCAGTGTAATATTACAATAAATCTCCTTATAGACGACTCTCCTAATAATTACAGATTGTTTCAGTGCACGGTTGCAGTATGCCTCCTTAGTTTCAGTGTACAGTTACAGTAAGTTGTAGGCCTCCTTATAGAGGACTCTCCTAACAATTACAGATATAAATAATCTAAATAAGAGCCTGCCTGACCAATAGAAAAACTATCAATAACTCTTATACTAGGCCCCTAACTAGGAAAATAATTATTTGGGGATAGACATTCTTATTGGGGGAGAAGGGATGGAATAGCCAAGACTAATTGATTATTCCAACCCAAAATGAAAATAATACCTTCAAAAGGCTAGCTGCATTCATGAGATATGTATAAGATTACAACCATCTGGTGCTTTGCATATGATGCAAGAAGCTAAATACAAGTTTGGAGCATGCATCATGAACTTTTAATATAGTAGTACATGTTAAATGTTAAGCAAAGGAAGGCAGTAGAAAGCAGCAGACTAGAGACATTGAACATACCTGAGGCAACAGCATCAGGAGACCATAAAGAGTTTTCAGAAGCCAGGTGTGTTTTCCAGGCTCAAGAAGCTGCGTTTATTTAGAAGCGGGTTATGCAAATCCCATGCCAAAATGTAATAGTAGAAATAAACACAAAAATATGCGTAAACATGTCATCACAGTTTTTATAACATGTTCCACCACATAAATGGTAAACCCCAATATGTTGGCTTTACGCACATCCAAACTGAATGTGAAACCATTAGGAGTCTAGGAGATAGCAACCAGTTTGAGATAATATCATACCAGGAGGACAGCGAGCATACAATAAATGTACAGATGAACATCAGAATACCAAGATTGATCCAGATCTATCATATCATGGATCATGTAGAATTATAAATCAAATCAAAATAGCCAAGTAGAAGGTCCCAAATTTCTGAATCCAAAGATGCATAAGAAACAGAAACATAAATTTGCAGGGACAGATTATCAGAACAAGTTACCTGTAAACGCAAGTAAGCAAATACTGGAGTCTCTAAGAGACGGATCAATTTATCTAATTGGACCAAGAATTTCACATTTATGTCGTCTTCTCCCAGAGACTGAATAACACAGCTCGCATGACTGTATGCCTACATGCATACAGAAAGAACATCCAAAGATCAGCGGAGTACTAGTAAGCAACACAGATTGCAAATCAATCATTACCTGAGCAAGTAAACACAAGCTGATCGTAGCCATCGAAGAGTGGGACCACGAAGCATATAAAGACAGAAACAAGTCCTTGCCACATGAATCTACTAATGACTTCTTAAGAAGAGTGCGGAGCTCACCAAGTTCAGTTGATGTGAGCAAAATCAAATTCAAAGCCTACAGGTAGTTAAAAAATAATGCACAGATTTCACTATCACAGTTTGGCAGTAGAACAATTATGTATAAGTAGGACACACCTGAACCATCATGGATGCAAACTCAAGGTCAGTTTCACTCTCAAGAATGGTGGAGAACTCTCGGTATACTTTTTCAGCACCCAGACGAACACAGAGCCGACGGACTATCATAGCACCACGCCTGCAGACTCGAACCATTATTTTCTAAAATGTCCACCAAATAGTGAATCGTGCATCCTAAAACGAATAGATATGATTAGAGAAAGAAGAGTCAGCTTTAGATATCGAAAGTTTACATACTTCTCCAGAAGATCATTATTGGTGTGGAAGTTCTGTATTAGGTAGGACACAAGATGATGGAAGTGATAAGACTCTTCAGCTATGCGTGCATGGACTTCCAATACTGCTAGGACAACCTGCACAAGAAAAATGCTCACACGGCTACAATAGCAAGTAGTCTGTCATGGTTGTGCCTACAGCTACCATAGAGTCCTGCTAAAAATTAAAAAAAAAACATACAGTTCAAGGTTCATCAGATAACATTAGATTTTTTCAGCCGTGGACAACATAGTGGAAAGTGGTATCCTAGCTAATAGCACCATAAATTGGAATTGTGTTCAAATAAGTGATAAAAAATTAGCTAACAGCACAACTGGCGGCAGCATGCTCATCCTCTCAATTCAGGAGGACCACTTGAGAAGGTACAAGCTACTCAAAGCCTGCCTTCCAGACCAGTGGAGGTGAAAATACCCTCTAGGTAAACTTGGGGGGAGGGGGGGGGGGGGCTCTGCTGACGGAAGGGAGCTTTGGTTTTTCTTTCTTGCTTGCCCCAATCCTAGCACTCACAGCTGTCTTTGTAATCATAGTCCACATGCCCCTTTTAAAGAAAGTAAGGAATCACCAAGCAGATTTTATATAACCAAACTAAATCATATCTTAACTAGTGTAACACTTATCTGATTAAGCTAAGTTATCATCTAAGCAAATTAGCAAACTAATATGTTGGTGCCAGAGTGTATCAGTGTTATCCTAGATACTAGATGTAGTTAGACTGTCACCCTCATGACTAGTGATTAATCTTGACTAATCATTGTATAATCAGTCTAATAGTGATCCTCTAGATGCTAGATCTGAGGCCTCCGGATAGTGACTAGGTGTGCCTAGACGGATGCATAGCCGCCTGTGTTTAGGCAAATAGTAGGCGTGATCAGTGCCAGGCCCTCACCATAGCAACTTGTGTGACCTCCAAATGGATTCAAACCTTGCTTGATAAGTACATAACTGTAAATCAGCTCAACTCATAGAAATAGAACAATATAATATCAGCTAACCACAGCTCACATTGTGCATGTAGTTTCAAATTCCAGAAACAAGCAGGGCACTTTGGCTTTACAAAGAAAACTCACCGAATCCGATGGATCAGAAAGCGCATCTAGAAGTGGATCAAAAATATCATTCAGGTACACCAAGAACTGTTCCATAAAACACATAAACAAATCATAGGACTCACAGTACTTCAGTAATCAAAATGAACTGACACTCTCATATGTCCAATTCTAAATTAACAAAATAAAATCAGGACAATTGCAAAAGGCTGAGAAACATGGATGTACTAACTCGTTGAAAATCAGAGAAATGCAATCCAAACAAGCATCATAGTGTTTCAGTACCTCAACACGATATCGGCACAGCAGAGTGAAGAACCAAAACAATGCTTCAATTCGAGTGTCCTCATGTCCACTATTTAATTCTCTGAAAAGTGGAGAAACAGTCAATGCCATAAAACAGAAGTCAGGTTGGTATAATTCTCAAATATCAGCACAGATAGCGCATTAACAACTCAAACTACCACACAGATATGTGCCTGACAATAAAACTTAATCTCTAGATATACAAGGGATTGAATAAACAACCTTTTTGCGATTGAAAGAATAGCTCCCATATCAAATCCCTCTGTTGGATGCGCTCTTATACCACGAAGTTCCTCATTTGTTTCACGTGCAACCTTTGCAAACAAATAAGTCAATAACTAAAAAAATAATGCTAACCCTGAGCTGGCACACACCGCATAGCTCACATCTGGAGTAAGTAATTGTATGAATCAAAAGCATGACACAGGAAAATACCACTCGGATTTTCTCCTCCTCGTCAGAAGTGCACGGTAAGATAGCACCCAATATATCTGCATAGTAAGGAACAAGTTGTTCCCCACCAAGCTTTACAAACTCGTTGATCTGCATTTTAAAGGATAAACCATAAGATGGATTTCTAAAAAATTAAAATAGCCTCTATGCAGTCTAAATGCCTAGGTCAAGATCAAAGGAAAAACATGAAAGACAAAAATTACCCATGTGATAGATGTCAACCGAGTGAATTCATCAGTAGAGCCTGCCCTCCGAACAAGTATTTCAGCCATACGACCATAATCTACATTCTTCTCATTTAAGGTAGGGTGATCAGCAATTCAGCATTGAAATCAAAAGACATGATGAGAACCTTTAATAGTTTATCTCTATAAAGAGAACCTTTAATAGTCTATATCTCTATCTCTTCTCTTATCTACCTAATATTAAAGAGAACAAGGTTTCTTCTACCGTCTCCCCAAAAGCCTGATAGGTCGGACCGGTCTGTCCGACTCTACACAATATTAGGTTAAGGTCCCTATTCTTTGTCCATCTACCCATCCTGTTCCCGTTCGCAAGGTGGATTCAGCTCTAAACTCGAAGCAGTATTGTCTCCGGACACAAATTATAATAGTACACAACACCATACATCATGCCAGATGGGAGGATCAAGCTGGGCTGAGCTAGACATCGTATAAACAGACAACGAAATAGGTTGAATCGTAGCCCTTCTGACCTTGTAGTGGAACTTCTGAGCAGTTCTACATGTACTAAGTAATAGATTAATGTGATTTTTAATATAAGATCATTTGGCAAATATCGGTCACTCTATTTTATTATTGAATGGCTACATAATAATGGTAAAATAATTTATATGTGATACAGATATATTAAACTATTTAAAAGGGATATTTTTCAATACTTCTCAGAGAGAAAAAATCATACCTAAGGTCCTGGTCCTGCCAATATTCGGAGAAGGGGAGGGGTTAAGGCATGTGCGATGGGCCAAGAAAAACAAAGCACAGAGATAGTTCATGTTTTGTTAGCCCCAACGTATGGAGTTATGTCCTTAGGTCTAGAGGTTTTCAAAATGTGCCATCAGATTGCCGGCGTGGCAAATTTTTCAAGAGGTAGAAACAAAGTCATACGGAATGAAGAAGGGTAGTTCTTCCTACAATTTTGAAATACCACTCTTGGGAAATCTCTGGTAATACAATGTTTTCTAGAAAAAGAACGAAACCTAGATATCCAAGTAGTACTTGGAGTCTTGGACACCATCCAGTATTAGAAACCCATCCCATGATGCTGTCCTTCACCATGCGGACCACCTTCTACGCAGGATCTGGCTGCAGCTCGAGTGGTGGCATGGAGGTGTTGACGGCTCAGCATATAGAAGGATGACATGGAATGGTAGGGAGCGCTGAGCAGTGTGTGCGCAAAAGTGAAAACATGGATGGCACTAACATGAAGGTAGCCAAGGTTGTCATCAGGTATCAGGTGAACCAACAGATGGTCCGAGAGGTGAGGAAAAAAAAAACTTAGATTATCTGTTCCTCTGCTAGCTAGCAGTAGTGTGGACTGTGGACTGATAAATCAAGCAAACATGGAGTGAACAGATGATGACTTGAGAACAGATAAGGACCCGCAGCAACGTACGGGCATGTATGCTAGTACTAAAATAAAGGGATAAATGGACGAATATGCACTGCTGCTTAAACATTGATATATAGCGATTTTCTGGAGAGCAGCCTTACTGGTGAGTTCTTTATCTCATGCAGAAACTCTGAAAGTGCTGCATCGGCTTGCTGCCTTATCTCGTGACTGGAATCACTTAGCATGTTGAACAAACCTGCAGCGGTAGCGATAGAAAGGTTGATGAGCAGTCAATAAAAGTAACGGCGTAACGCACCTGGAGAAAAGAGAGGGATTACCATCGAGAAAATCAGGAAGGAAACCAAGCATGTCAATATCAGGAACACTGTCTAACACTGTTATCCAGCCCACCAAAAACTGTCTTACATAAGGGTTCAACACATTCATGCGCTCTCTCAAGAGTGGTATAAATTCTTCTATGCTAAAGAGCCAAAGCAAGATAAGGGAGCGATCAGAAATCAACAATAACATTAAAATAAGCAAATCAACTAATATGGAGAAGGCAGCATACCTGAACTGATCACTCTCAGTTACGATATCCTGGTTTATAAAGAATTATTTTATCAGGGAAATTAAGAAGAGAACAAGGGACAAGTTCCAGAATATATGAGTACAGTCCGGACGAGTATACCTTGACAAGCCTGTCAAGAAGATGAGCTGCGCTCTGCACATTTGCATCAGAATCTGCAGAAAGCTTGCACAAGGCATCGAAAATCTTGTTGAAGTAGATGATGAAATCCCCTCTAACAACCTACGGATAGAAATTCATTGAGTCTAAAGCAAACATACAGTTCATGTTTCATCAATGACCCAAATGTTTACCTTTGCTATGTTGTATAGCGCTTCACAAGCATAATAGCGCACTCTGCTATCTTGGTCCAGGAAAGAATTAAGCACAGGAGGAACTATTTGCTGGAAGCACAAAGAAATAGATTTTATTGTACTGACAGATGACAAAACAGAAGTGCAGAATAATAGCACAGACAGTTTAATGTGGACATTAAACATGATTAAAATTACTTGTGCTTCTAGGCTGGGTAGAGTATAGAGATGCAAACTGCACACTAACAGTTTATGGTATAGATAATAACAGCAGCCTTGTATCAAACTGCAAGTTATATCATTTAAACATGACCCAACAGTCATCTAAGAATTTTGTCTCCATGCCCTAACCAAATCAATGAGAAAATATTCTGTAGAATCCTACAATCTCTCATCTTACAGATCCACCAGATCAATTTCAACCGATGGGAGTAGCATGCCTCCATAAAATTCTACAAGTTCACGGCATGAAGTATGAACACCATGCATAACTTTATTTATCCAATTATCAATACCAAGCTGTTGAAGAGAATGCCAGATGAAGTTGATGAAAATGGGAGGCCATCTCCACAACCCATAGAAGTTAACTATTTCCATGACGAATCAGAAAGCATAATTTTCTTCAGCACTGATGGAAAGGACTATACATATAATTAGGCCAATCATACTTGAGCCCAAGGTCAATAGATGTAAAAAGGAACTAGAAATGAAGCCATCCTGTAACATCTACTATTTAGACTCTAGAGCTTGTTATCATTGATTAATATGTACCGTTCAGCACTAATCGATATAATCCTCGAGGAGTGGTACACCAGCATAGCAATGCATGATCCAATTACGAAGCTCGGTAAGACAAGTAAATGCTACTGTTGGCAACTCGGCAGTGTAGTTGCTGGCTTGCCGTTTACAAATTATGTGAAAGCTCATAAACATTAGGCATGCAGATTTTTAAGGCAATGGCACTGCATAAACTTGAATATGAATAGACTAAACAGAATTTAAGAGAAGTCTGCACTAGCAAACCTCGAGATGCTGAGCTGCCTCACTGGTGAGTCCGACAGTAACTGCTGCAAGGCCAATCAATCCACCCTGCTAACATCAAAGCGCCACAGAACTCAACAAATCTAACCCCCATCAACGTCAGATACATGAACCACATCGATCTAAGCAAACCTTCCGATGGTTCGCCTGCGGGGAGTAGGTGAAATCGTTGATAAGCAGCGAGATGACCGCTGTTATCTTCTCATGCTCCCCAGCCGTTGCGAGCTGCTTCACGATCCCCTCAATCTGTACAGGACCCCACAGCAACAACAATTCCACCTCAAATCCCTAGTGTTGGCTCGACGAACAAATACCCTCGAAATCGAATCCCCTCACCTCTAGCGCGGCGTTCTTCCGCTTCTCGTAGAGCTTGTCGGAGAGGTTCCGCAGCACGGCGCCCGGGATGATGGATAGCGCGTCTGCGGCCATCGCCGGATAATCCGCCTGGGAGATCCCCTTCCCCCGCCGCCGCTACAGCCTTCCGATCGCCGGCGATCGCCGCATCGGCCGCGTCCCCCAACCCCACGGCCCCCGCAGCCGCGACCCAACCCTAACCTGACAGGCCAAGTTCTACTGCGATGAGCACAGGGAGGGGGAGATGAAACCCTAGAGCCCTGAGCCTAACCCGAGCTCGCTCGCAGCAAGAGCACGAGCCTGTGAATGGATTTGGAGGCGGAGGCGACGCTGGTGTGATCTGGAGGAGAGGAGGGGATCCGGGCGCTAGTGCTATTTTCCTCCTCAATCCCAGGGGTAACGTTTACCGTTGCGGCGGCCATTAACGGCGCCTGTTTCCCGTGGGTGCTGATCCAGGGCAGGCCAGCCTGGCAAGTGGGTCCGGGCTAGGTGATCTGGACTGCGGCGTAGGAGGCTCGGTCCAGGCGGATTCCGGGTTGGATTCCGGGTTGTGAACCGGCTGTCTTCCTCGTGCAGGCTTTGTTTTCGGTATAAGTGGATTGGAGCGGAATACACGAGGATTGTTAAAATATGTTTAAAATCACAATAATTTAAAATTTGGTCTAATTTCTTTCATTTCATATCAATC
Source organism: Paspalum notatum (assembly GCA_022530915.1). Classification (NCBI taxonomy): domain Eukaryota; kingdom Viridiplantae; phylum Streptophyta; class Magnoliopsida; order Poales; family Poaceae; genus Paspalum; species Paspalum notatum. The sequence continues at coordinate 6,981,207 of CM039684.1, forward strand.
CACGCGTACCCAAACAATGCCTCAATTGGATACACCAGCGCTGATGAATGAGCTCGGTCTTGGTGGATCGTATGGTTGTTGAACGGGGAGAACACGGGAGCTTGGTCCGTGGACCAGGTGTATCCATGCGAGAGGCCCTAGTCGTGTGATCGTGTCCCAGGTTTTCTCTTTCCACGGAAAAGTGGTGGCTCCTCATCGTCCTTTTTTTTCGGCAACTCCCTTCGTGATAGCGCTGACGGTTAGGGGACCTTTGAACCAAATGAAAATAGAGAAATTTCGTCTGATTCAAATCTAACATGATTTTTTTTATGTAGTTAGTGAAATAAATGATTGAATTTCTACGATCTACGCTATAAAAGAACGAGTTTTCTAAAAACTTTTTTTACTTAAAATGATAAGTTATACCCCTCACATTGGTCCCACCGTACAGTTTTGAGAGGGTTGAAAAAAAATGGAAAGGTTTAAAACACGTACATGCAAAATGTTTCATCCGCTTTTTCTTTTTTTTTTCTCACCTCATTCCTACCCTGTACCCACTCACGTTTTTAGAAACTTTACCGCTAGCTAGATCACCGGAGTTGATTCGTTCCCGTAAAAAAACATCCCCAAATTAGCGCTTTCCAATCTTGCACATTGCTGCTGCGTGAAACCAGCCCCTCAATCCGTGCCACGCTCGGCCCGGCGCCACGACCGGCCGCCTCCTGCCACGCTAGTCAGCCCGCCGCCACGGTCGCCAGCCGCCTGGAAGCTTGGTAGCCCAGCACCCCGGCCTCCGGCGGTCCGGCCTCCGACCCCGTCCCGTTGTGTGGCCGTCGACCCACCGCCCGGCCCCTTCCCCGCCCTCGCGCTCCTCCGCGCGGGCGAGCAGCGGCCGGTGTGGCGTGGCCTGGCACCGGTGCGGCCGACGCGGGCCCGCTGCCGTCCGCTCCTCCCCCGCCTCTCCGCCACCCCGTGCGCACGCCCCCGTGCCGGCGCTCGCCCATCCCCAGCCCTCGCGGTCCTCCGCGCGGGTGAGCGGCAGGCCCTCGGTTGGTCCCCCTCCCCCGATTCTAGCTTTTCGTGGTGAGCTCTCTCTCTCTCGCATCTCCTGTGCTCGCTCCCCTGTCGTCTCCACGCCACCACGCCGCATTGGCCATCTGCCCCGCTGGGGGGTGTCTTCTTACTTGATTTGAGATCTTCTCTAGGCTGACGGAGCGGGCGAGCAGGGATGGCCAGCAGGTGGCAGCCATGGCCACGGCGGGCCGCGACGCTCCCTGAGGCCGAGCGGCACCGCAGCGGACCTGCTCCCCACCACCTCCGCCTTCTGCGGCAACACGGTTGCACGGCGGTGCACTTCCCGCACTCGGAGGCCGGGGACGACCGAACAAGGCAGCGGCGTGGGCGCTCCTGCTCCTCAGCCTCGACGGCTACGACTCTCTCTCTCTGCCATCATGTCCAAGAGCGTTGATGGCTTCTGCATTCGTGACCACGGCGTCGTCCTTGGGCGTCGTGGCCATGGCTGGACCTGGATGGCGTTGCGGCAAGGATGCACAATTTAAGCTGCTGCTGGGTCGAGCAGCCAACACATTGAAGAGATGTCCGATGCCGGCAAGCAATGTGAAGTGCCCACGCTCCATTGAATCTTTGTTGACATGACAAATGGTACCTCCGTTTTACACCGTTTTACAGGTTGTCTGTCTGCCACTGCAATCTCTTCTGAAACAATCTCTTGTGAAATTGGTAGCAATGGCAACTTTGGCCTCTCGTACCTATTGGAGGTGATGGTACTACATTTAATTAGTGATGTTCCATAACTCAATTCTTTTATATGCAATCATGTTGCCGCAATGCTTTCTCTGCTTAAAAATTTGTGGTCCTGAAATCATTTTTGTATTTAATTTATGGCAAAGAAGAACATAGGCTGATGACATATAATTTCCATGAGTGTTGATCCTATACTTTACCACTTGCTAAAATGCAAATGCTTCTGTCCTCATATATAAACTATTTAGTATTTGTCTCGGAACAAAGTAGATTTACTTTTTATATAGAGAATTTAAGAGCACAACATTATAAATGAAAAGCAATGTCTAACTAAATATAGATTCTGATGACTATTGTTTGTAGAGGTACTGAGAATCCATAGCTATTGTGTATAAAAAGAATGTCCTTATTTTCCCAGGTATCATTTTTAATAATTGATAGGAATGGCCTTAAGCAGGTAAGACTACCTGCGATATTCTATCACATGAATGAGTGTTACTTTCTTTGTTCCATGGTTCTATTTTTTTTTTTTACAAAGATAAAATCGTTTGTCATGATAACTGTTAGGATTGGTATATACAAAATGGTTCAAGGTGTGTAGCATGACTAATCCAACTACCGAGATGTGTTGAGGCACTTTTCTCTTCTAGCATTTGGAGCAGTGCTCAGGAGCTCACTGCTGCATCACTTCTCCTGTAATTTGGAGCAAATGTTCAGGTGCCTACTCCTGCATCATCTCTGGCCATGTCAGTTGATGAACAAGCTACGATATGATGCATCTATGTCACTATCGGTCATTCATCAACACTGCAAATGCTACTCTAGAAAGAATGGTGTGTCTTTCAGATAAGTGAGTGTACTAACTACGCAAAGGGGAAGTCGGTGGTGTCCCGATCATAGTTCCATTTTGATTTTCTCATTAACGCTTTTGGTCTTTAGTTTCCTTTACAGTGAAGTTTATTTTTTAGCCATGCTCATCGTTTTTTAATTCTAGAAAAAGTTTTGTTTTAAATTTTTTTGAAAATAAGCTTGTTAAAAATGTTTTAGATTTAAATTTGTAGTGCCTTTTTTCCACTCTAAGCTCATGAACATGTGTTTATTCATCATCTGAAAATAGAACTTGTTCTTTAGAAACATAGCTTTGTTAAGCTCAGTAGCAGGAAGTTTGAAACAATTGGTTCTTCAGAATCTTGAGAATAGCTCTGTTCTCTTCCTAATTTATGTTGAATAATATTTGTGTCGTCTCATTCATCTGATTTTATTTTCCTTTTTAACCATGTTTACGCTTGCAACAGCAGGAATCATATACTGGTGTCTAGACCTTCGTCAACTCTCCACATCTTTTGGGAGATGTAAATCACAGGTTTAAGCTCGCTCTACCATGATTTCCTTAATTCTGGTCTCTTCTAATTCCCTGGATAGCTTGGGTTACTTCTTAGTTGCAGCCTTGAAGGTTCCATCTCCCTCACGTCACCGCCGGCTTCTCCTTGTTGCAAGGCTGACGTAACAAATTGGGATAATCACTTGTAAGCCTTCTCACCTGTGATAATTTGTTTGAGCCAGTCCTTTACCGCTTTGATCCTACCTAAATCCATCCTATTATTTTTGAAAATTTTAAGAAGCTGGTGACTCAGTGGTTAGCTTTGACAAACTCCTCTTCTTGGAATTGCAATATGTAAAGTTCATAGTTCAGAGTTCAGATTCAGTGATAATGATTGTCAGGTTGGCTGCCAATATTTTTAGTTTCAAAGTAACATTTTTTTGACACGAAAAAGTAAAATATACGGACTTTAACACCCACTTTAATACTGTGCTTTCCATTGTTACGCAATATCTAACACGGTCAGTCCTTTTGCCAATTTGTAATTGGTGGTTTCCATTTTTACTGCGACATAGAAAATCAAATACCTCTCTTCATTGTGGTGTGCAGTTTGGAAGAGGAGAAACCGGAGAGATCAATTAGAGCTACAGCTTCTTCGTTGCGTACAAGAGGAACAAAGACAGTGAGTGGTGTCAGGCTGCTATTGTTGCTCTGCATCTCCTGGGCAAGGAGACAAGAGATGGTGTGTCTAAGGTGATGTGATGCGAAACTTGATTTTGGCACCGTTGAAGTCTGCTTTTGTAAGTGTTGATGTTGGTTGTGCTCTTGATGTTTCCAACCACTTTACTGTATGAAACAAAATGAGAGTTCCCTTAATTAGATATAAGATAAGATGACATGATCCATGTAAGGATCACAACAAACACTGCTACGTAGCATTGTTTGAGAAAAGTTGAAGTGAATTTAAATTCACATAAACCATGCAAATTAAATAAAACTTGCACTTGGATAATCATTTGCTCAGTTTGTAGTAGTGACAATTGCCGTGTTCTCGCATTTCATTTCTTTAGGTTAAAAATGTTAGAGCGATGCCTTGTCACTTTGTCAATATGATTTTGTTGCCTGGTCATATTTTATTTCACTTTGATGCATATGTATATTTCACTTTTGAATTATGTTTTTCTCGGCATGTTGTCACAACTCAGCCCGAGGTTTCGGCAAATCTTGGTCCCACCATTGATGCACACCACCACCCTCCAGTCCCTCGCATCCGCACAATGCGGCCTCATTGGAGCAGCTGAACACTGACGTCGCCTCTGCCGCGCACATGTTGCACCTTCATCTATGCATTAGCCTTCAGCTAGCGATCGCTCTCTCGATGAGGCACGGGAGACGAGTGTGGCTCAGCTTAGAAATCTGCGGGTCAATGACATGGGAGGTCACTGCGGATGGCGGAGCCGAAGTGTTCGTGCACATGGCTAGCGAGCTGACCATGCGCCACATCCGGTTCCTGCTCATCGGCGCATGGCTCTCCGCCGAGGCAGCGAAGTTCCCGGCGCCGCCCCCGTCCAAGGATGAGAACAGTAGCTGCAGCGCTGGCGACGCCACCCCGCTGTTCGCGCCCGCCACCAGCCACGGCAGCGACAGCAACAGTGTGCTTGGGCATGCAGCTTTAGTGTCCGAATGTTGAGGTCAGGGATTTCTCATTACTGCACCTTTTGCTTGTGTTTGCTCTAAGAATTTTTTTTGGTCGGGTGGTGATGGCTCTCAGGCAATGCAGGTGGTTGCCGGATTGTATGAAAGAGGGGATTGTATGAAAGAGGAATGCACATAGGCAGACAATATGTGAAGGGATTGCTAAAAGCAACGAGGGAACTGATTATAAATTCTGCTTGGGTTCATAGTTTTCTCCTTGTATAAACTGATTCTAATATGTAGGGTTTTTTATAATGATTCTTATATGCAGGTTGACGAGACACCAGAGCATTGGTGGGAGGGAACACCTTGTACAGTGGGTTGTCTCCCATTAGAATTAGAAGCCTCAGATGGTAACGGAGGCGAGCAAACTGGCTTAGGTGAGGAGATATGAGCTTAGAAAAATAAGCTTTGATATGCTTGAGTCATTGTTTGAGGTGCATGAAATGGAACCGACTGAGGTACGTACCAAAACAGCGTGATATTTGTCTTACTAAGTTAGATCAGATTTACAAATTGGATCGGATTTTTCAGTCTTGCTTTTGTTGTTTCCTACTCAATATTAGTTGAGTGATATTTATACCGTAAGGAAGGCGGTCGAGCCTCAGATCCGCACGGGTGGCGGCGCATGCCTTCCAAGTTCGGTGCCGAGCAGTGGATGTGCGCACTGCCACTGATGTGGTGGCAGCATAGTGGAGCAGCAATGCAAGATAAAAAAAATGTACTCATGCCATAGAAATTGACTTCGTTGCCATGACATTTGTGCAAGAACCATCTTCCGTGCCATGATTGCCAGTTCTTAATTTTGCTTCTTTGTGAGGAACGTTTGGATCTGATGATACTAGTCACTTTGAACTGAAGGATTAGGAAAAAAATTCTTGAAAAATGTCATCTAAAAACTTATTTATTGTCTTAATATGGCTTTTTTTACAAGGCCAGGTCTGCAATCACTTATGGCGATTATCCATAGATTTTTCATTTATTTCTTATTTCTTAGATAAGTTGCTTCCAACTCATTTTGTGGTATTTGTTTTTCTATTCCACTAATCTAGCATTATGCTTATTTCTCTCTATCTGACAGAATGAAGAGAGGGCACCACCTGGCATTCTTGAGGGAAAAGAAATGACATGGTAAAATTAACATCTCCATGTATTTTTACATTGAATTCTGAATCAAACTTTATTTTAGTCAAAAACTACTGTATTTAGTCTGGCTGTACAAATGATACATGGATGGATATTACATAAAAGAGTTGTATCCTGTATATGAAGAGTTTTGTACATACACAGATGACATATCTAGCTTGATTTTTGGTATTGGTTTTGAGCATCTCACGCTGTTTCACTTATTTTGACATTGTTAATCATATCACTTTACTTTATTTCTGCTATCAATAATGTTCTTACCAAGCAGAGTCACCAATTCACAGTTTTTTTGTATCGTTCTTCCTTTTCCATTCTGAGAATAGTTTGAGCCTATTTTAACATAGGAAAAAATAGCATTTTTGTTATTGTTTTAGCATGAGTGTTTAGTATATTTCTTTTAAAATCAGCATGCCTTAAGTTGGAAGCCTGGACTACCAAGAATGAGATTTTTAGTACCTGCTGCTGAGTATTCTTCTACTTCCTCAGTTTTTGAGTTAATTCTTTCTAAAAACTGTTCTGAATTTTACTTTCAACAAACAACTACATGTCCGGCCTTACTTTCAGCAAATGTGTGTTCTAATTTGAATCCCCCTACTGCAGCCGTTGGAATTTTGGAATGCTTCTTTGTACTCTGATGATCTCTGATCTACTGAAATGGTATACGCGGTCAAAATGTGCGCATGATATATGGACTGCAATAGTATGAGCTCCTACTAATGCTCTGCTGCTAGCTAGATATTTTTTGTTAACATGAATATAAGCTGACATGAACTAGATTTAACATACCTGCTGTTTAATACTCCATATGTGTTTTTTATTATTGTTGTTTTTCACCATAGCCAATTTATTCTTGTTTTATGGGACTCTGTTATCAGAATCTTGAATGATAAGATTTATTGGGTTACAGTTGAATGATAAGTCTATGTATACGCTTTGCAGCTGAGACATAATAAATTGTTTGAGAATATTGTTTTCAAACTTTGAAACTTCATATGCCGCTCAGACATAAAAGTGTTGTGATAACTTTTCTGAATATATTTTCTAAATGTGCCGGTTATTTTTTTTTTCAGTGAGAGCATGGCGTCGACAGAGAGATGGAGCTTAGCATCCACAAAGAGGATGTACCGCTTATCTGTGATATCCACTCTATAATACAATTCATTAATCTACATGACTCAAAGTACCATCAATAATTGAAAGTTTACCATTAATAACTGAAACTATCTGATATAAAGTCCTAAGATCTAATCTTAACTTGCCGTGTTACAATGTGATTTTCTTTATTTTTTATCACTTCTCCATGTGGGTTTGTTCTATCATTTTTACCTGATTGTTTCTCATGTTGAGCTTGCAGCGGAGTTGGCAACAATGATGGTCACTGATTAGCTGAATATTTGGATCAAGAAATACAAGAGGGAAATAGAACATGTTAGGTTAACTTCTTTTTCCTACGTGAGCTAGCTTCCTGTCTGTTAGGTTATGATGAATGTACAATTTGAGTGCATTGTTGCTGCATCGGATAACTCTTTGTATGGGTGACTTTAATGATGATGTAGTGATAATATACGAATGCAACATTTATCACCCGAGTGTGGCTGAATGGTCTCATGGACTTGATTGGTTAAATGTGCTTTATTCAATGATTTAAACGAGCTTTTCTGGATATATCCTTCGTGCCAGTTGACCAAAGCTAATTCTTGATAGTATATCTGATAGTCCCAGACGAAGCATTACCGTGGCGATGGAAAAGTTCAAAACTTTCTTGATAGTTAAGCTTTCATGACAGTGCATAATCGATAGAAAAAAAAACATCAATCAAGCGTCTATTTGTTCCTTCTTCCTGTTTTCATTCTTTTCCTCGACGCCTTCGGCTCTTTCACACGATTTTTTTCACACGACCACGCGTCCCAATGATCATAAGTTTAGTTAGTAGTTTCATCGTGTACTCATAAGAATTTTTATACCTACCATTAGGATCTACGTTTTTTATAATGTGACAATGGTTTTGTGTTTTCCATAATTTTTCAAACACATATTGAAGTCACATTGAGTTTGGTATGATTGTCTGTACTATTTTTTTCTAATTTTTATATTACATATTGTAAGTTATGGTAGTGATAGCTCTTTCCACGAATATTTTTTTTTCTATGATCATACGTTGGTGCCGCACGTGCATTTTGACGAATATTGCAGTTTACCTTTTAGATGGGATAGATTTTTTTTTCTTCCCACGTGCGTGTCGCACGTGCATTTCAACTAGTTCTATAAAAGAGTGGGATGGATCATTACATTGAGATTCGAAGAAATTCAGAAAAAATCTAACATACAGTTTAATCTTTTAAAAACTTTCCTTTGTGTCTATAACTCTTTTTCTATTCTTGTGTGCTTTTCTATGTTGTATCCAAACGTTTTATTAAGAACTAGATTGCCACTGGTACGTAACTTTATTCATATGATTAATCTTAAGCTTCAAATGGGTGCTGTAGCTTGGAGCCTTGGAACATTGACGCAATGCTCAACAAGCCGCGCAAAACGGCCATGCATGAGCGAAATACGGATGTAGCAGCACTACAGTGGGTCTAGAGATTGAAAATAAGGAGTACATTGCGACTACCGAAGCATCCACCCATTCGAATGACTCGTCCTACCAAATCACCAGAGATATATTCTATATATCTATATAGATGGAGACCACTAAAATCATTAATTGCTGTGAAACTGCTTTCATGTTAAGCCACATCACCCTAAATACCACAACCGTTGGATCAAAAGGTCTTAGCCACATCTATCCGCTCACGTGCATTGCCATCATCCCCACTTATTAGCTTTAACATCCTTCACCAGAAGTTCATCGGGCCAATTTGATTCCATGGTAGGCGTATGCTACCACTGCCCACCACTACGTAGTGCAATGCATCAGTTACTTTAATAAATGTCAATTGCTATATACCTGGTGAAATTAACTGTCTTTTTTTTTTTGAAACAGTGAAATTAACTGTCTTAACAACTTGAGAATCCCTCTTAACCGGCCTGTTCATGCGCGCTACTTGCCCCAGACCTCTATCCCTCCAAACATTAATACAAGGACGTCTAACTGCCCCACAAACCAGGAACTGAGAAGTCATGGTCTACAATCTACTCCGCTTCCTTGAGAGGATAATAATAAAAGGAAACCATGATGTAGCCAACGTCATTCATTCCACTTTGCAACACTATCATATCCCACTTGAAACCTTCCTTTCTACAGCCGCCCGCACTAGATATGGTCAATGACACAAAATTTGGTATAAACTACGTAGGTTTTAATCCCTTCAAATTTTTGCATGGTTCTCGGCTGCGAAAATTCAATGGTATGGTATTCCATTTGAGCTCCTGGCTTTTCCTTTGTTTCCTTTTATTTCGTCTCCAACTTCATGTTGTAGATTTCCTATTATTTAAATATTAATTTTTTCTTACAATTATTTTAATATATATGTCTTGCATACTGGTTATCCATAATTTTAAATCCAAATTTCTTTTCAACAATGCATATTAGAGTTCCTAAGTATTAAAAATGCCACTATTAGTATCAACATTTCGTTTCTTCGGAGGAAGATACAGGTCACTTGCTCAAAGCCTAATAGGCCGCCAGCTGGGCTTCCCCTTCATGGACCTGCTACAAAGGATTACTTTGTATGGATGATGATTGATTGTAGTCAATCGGAGTCATAGATTGGTTAGTGTGTAACAACTACTTCAATTTGATTATCCATTGTAGTGATTCCTAGCAGGTGTTCAGCTTACATTACTAAATATGGTGGCTTTTGTGATCTCCTTTGTAACAGCTTACCTCCATCTAAATGTTGTTACCTTGGTCATTGTAATTCCTAGCCGGTGTAATATAGTGGTTTGTTTAATCTCTAATGTTCTTAATGAAATACACCCTTGATTGTTTGCTAAAAAACTGTAGCTAGATGGAGTCCTCTAGCCCTGGGCGTATTACCCGATATCCAATACCCAGACCCGAATTACCCGGACCCGGACCCGAATTACCCAAACACAATTTCGGATCCTGCCTCTGAAAACCCGATTTTATTTTGGGTAATTCGGGCCCTAGGCTCCGGTATCCGAATTACCCATATTACCCGATGTCCTGTACCAGCCCAACTTCCTTGTTGCTTTGCACGGCCCACTGGCCCAATTCCAAGTTTCCAACCCTAGATTCCTCAGTTCCCATCCCTTGCTTGGCTGCCAGACGCACAGCATCGGCACACAGCCGCCGCGAGCCGCTCGCCCGCTCCTGCAGTCCTGCCGACTGCCGTCCTGCGCCTCCGCCCATCCTGCGCTCCAGCCGTCCGGCGCTCCGCCTCGTCTCCACCAGGCACCAGGCCAGCTGCTGCTGCCGTCCTACGCGGCTGCGCCTCCGCCCGTCCTGCGCTCCGGCCGTCCGGCGCTCCGCCCGTCCGGCCGTCCAGCGCTTCCGCCTCGTCTCCACCAGGCACCAGGCCACCGCCGGCTACCGTTGGCTCCGGCGCTCTGCTGCGTGCTTGCGTCCCCGACCGCCACCGCCGGATCCGCTGCGTCCCGCTCCCGCCATCCCCGACCCCGAGACTCCGAGACTCCAAGACCCGCGTCCGGCGTCCCCTGCTGGCGCCTCACCGGCGGCCCGGCGCTGACGCAAGCTGCACGTCGGCCCGCCTCTGCCTCCGCGGCTGCAACTGCAAGATCCAGGCCCCAAGCCGCCGCCCCGGCGCCCGCTCCACTGCCTGCACGCTGCACGGCACCACCTAGAAGCCCCCCCCCCCCCCCCCCCCCCGCGCTCACAAGTGAAGGACGGCACCAACATCTGAGGAATCGTGCATTTAGCTGCTTCAGAATCATGTCTCTAAGCTGTTACTTTGTTTATTTCATTGCCTGCATTTTCTGCTGAAGCTACTGATATATTATTGTATCATAAACATCGGGTAATTCGGGATTACCCGAACCCGAATTATCGGGTACCCGAAATTTCGGGTTAAGAGCTACTTCGGGTGATGTTCGGGTGTCAATTCTGGAAACCCGAATTTCTCAAAACCCGAATTACCCGACCCGAAACAATCGGGTAACCCGAACGCCCAGGGCTAGAGTCCTTAACACTGTTGTTAATGTATAAGGAGTAATTTGGTTATGAGACATAGAAAATCGATCGATTCTTGATCGATTCCCGAATCCAATACTGTCACCAATTTTCTAATCTTTCATATACCACAGTAATTTATATGGTCCATGCATCTATAATCAAAATAAACTTTTACAACAAATATACACCTCATTTTTATTCATTCATGTATCATGTTGATTATATTTCTTTTACAACTTCATCCTTCATAGAATAGTCGTTATAAATTACTTTTAAATTCCCGCAGCAACGTGCGGAGAATCACCTAGTATCTAAAAGAAATGGTGCTCTTGTTGAGAGTTTAGTGCAAGAGTACGTGGTATGAGATCTGTTAGTGATGTTACTTCGAGACTTTGAGCACTACGACATTGACATCCTAATAAATTTGAATCCCCTCGACAGTATGATGGTTCTATACTCAAGTTCGACAGTGAAATGTATTTGAACTAGCTATTCATGTCAACTTCGTCTTTTGCTTCCTTCAAAGTTGTTGGAGCTGATTTTGTTGCCCCTGTAAATATTTTAAAGTAAGATCACGTATGTTTCTTCATGTTTCTTACTACAAATTCATCGGTCCTCTAACTATTTTGTCACTAATCACAAAGACTCCACTTAGAGGGTCTAGAACTCTAGATACACCTTCCCTTCTACTGATTGATGACAACACAATTAAAACTCATGGGGCGAAGCAAATATAGTAGTTCAAAATAGCAATAAAGGTTCCGAAAGCATGTGCACATGTTGGGAATTTCATACATTTGGCTTTAAATATTTATCTTTGTTTATCAAGTCAAATTTATTGGAGCAAGATAATAGGTGAGTGCAATTTATTTCTGAACTTATAGTTCAAAAATCTTGAGTTCACACATAAAATTTTAACTCAAACTAGGTATTTCTCTATGGCGATAAATGCTAGATTTTTCACGAGCATGTATCAAACTAAATCTAGATCAAATTATAGCCCACACCCTTCTTTTGCAGCGAGGCCAAAAATGTTATAAGACTATAAAAAACACATTCTACGTCTAGTGCCCTTCACCTTCCCGTGACACTTTTAAACTATAGGGTCATTGTATATGTTGTCTATCTAAGCTAACCAGTCACTACATGATTCAAAAAATATCGACTAATAACATCCGTAGAAAGCATGACTCATCATTTGTTTTACTTTCAAACACAAACCAATTTGTCACAATGTTGTCACTATCATCAAAACACTTACCGCCTACCTAGTGCCTAGAATACTCACAAAGGGGCACACCATAAAAGCCACAAAGCAAAGTAGGGTCATTTGCTACCAATATGTGTTTAATTTCAAGATCTATTTTACTTTTAAGATGTAGGTGTACGGTTCAATGGGGGGCATATATGCCATTCTTCATGTTTACAAAACAGTCTTAAAATTTTATTCTTTGTGAGCAGAGTTATTTATTGATTACAATCCGCTCGGTCAAAAGTATATGGTGTTTTTTCTAAAAATACATTATACATTGCTGTGAGGAGGTAGTACAACCCCAATTTCGAGGTGCATTTATATTTATCCTATCATATTGTTGTCATCTAGACGTCGCCACCACTGCACAGGCGGCCCATTAGGCTCCTTAAGCTGATCCTATGGCCAACTCCTAGCTTAACTAGGATTTGACGGCAACACATATATCTTATACCCTATCTTATTCTACCTTATATATCTATATAGATGGATGCCATTAATATTCAATATTGCTATAAAGTTTGCTCCACATTAAACCACGTCATCTTCAAACTATTAGTACCATCGGATAACCATCTCTACTGTATTTGGCCTAATCTAACTGTCCATTGGCCACTAGCCCACTAGACCCGCTGCAAGCGAAGCTTTTCCGAGAGAGAGCCAAAGAGACCACAGCAAGCGATGGACGTCGCTCTCTGTTGGTTCAGCTTCCACAAGGCCAAATGTATAAACACTAAATCACTCATTCGTTTTCCCCCAGCCAAAGATGGTGAGATATTGAGTCAGCATGAGCCAAAGTGTCGTGTATACGTCGTAGCTCATATTCAGCACTCAGTAGGTGTCTATTTCATCTTTTATCCTTTGATTTTGACTAGCATAGATGTACGTACAACACGCACGTGTTGTGAGATGATCAAAGAGACAATAGAAAGGAGAAAAAAATGAAACCCGATTGATTGACGTCATTCTTTTCTCATTAAAATCAAGAGGAGAAAAGTAACAGGTGGGTGTGGGTATAAAATGAAGTGAGAAATAAAAAGAGAAAGTAGATGAAACATTTTGCATCTAGGGGTTTTAGGCATTTCTACCCCTTTCTAACCTTTTTCAAACTGCGCAGTAGGGCCAGAGTGAAGGGTATAACTATATCTTTCTAGGTAAAAAAGATTTTTAAAAAACTCGCTCTTTTATAGTGTAGAGTAGATATATTATGGCATGATGCATGAAAAATCGCCATGCATGTATCTCCAATGGGGTGTGTAAAAAGTTATCCATACATTGTAGCGCTACTGTAGACAGAGAGTGGGGTACTTAGAACCATGGAGGAATAGTGGATAGGCATTCATTTTAAACATCCCATTGAAGATGGTCTTAAACTAAGAGGGCATGTGCCCTTCTATGCTTCTAAATTATTCAACGCCACCACATAATATATATGCATGTCTTGATTTAGCTACATATGTTTCATTTTAAATTATAGGTTAGGTTACCTTCGCAGTTTCATTTGTTCCTTGCAGGCAAATTAGGTTGTAGAGCCAAAAAAACCTACCCTTGACGCAAGGGCTCTTCTTATTTCCCTTCACTCAGCCAATGCGGTAAGTCGCAGAGGCTAATCCGAAGTCGATATTTTCTGAATCATAGCCAACGAAGAGTCAAATAGGCCTCCAACATACTTATACCACATTATGGTGCTTTGCGTTGAGTGGCTTAGAAAACGAGATGGGAGAGGTGTTTGGATTGATGGCAAGTTTGCATTGGGATGTTTGTGCTGGCAAGGTTTTCCTTGCTTCTGGTGAGAAATATTCGATGTCCTGCTCTGGCAAGGCCTTGCTTTGCTTGGTTAGGTAGGGAGAGGAGAGCGAGCAAGCCAACCAAACTGACCATACATTTTTTTTTATCACGATGGTCATTTCGCATGCTCGGTGCTCTAGCATTTGAAGTATTTTAGCTGCAACTATACGCAAGATGGACAACTGATGCACCTTTAACTTAAACTTGTGAGAACTCTTTAATATTAATCTGATTCTTCTTTTCTGATTTTTCTTATGTACTACACGATGTTTTTCGTGGTCCCATTCATCTATTGTTTTTTCTCTACCGAATGGATGTTAGTTTTATTAGCCTTTTCTTCAAAAATTAATCTAAAATTAATATTTAAATCTAGAGGAATGTGTGGGTAATCACCTAGCACATTTGGAACAAAAGGCCTGCTTGGTTGATTGCCAAATTTTTTGCAATTTTGACCATGCTTGAATTTAGATAAAATTTTTATGAAATAATAAAGTTTTTATTTTGATGGGTTATTTAGGCCCCACATAACTCATATGAATGAGAAAAATGTTGTTTAGTCAAATTTTGACCTAAATTTAAACACAATCAAAATTACCAAAATTTTAGTATATCAAAAATTTGGCATCAAACCAAACCTGCCCAACCTTCGATTCATAACACCGTGCTTTTTTTTCGAAAGGGAAAATTTCCCCAAAGCGCCACAGCAAAATCCGGAACCCGCCAACGAAAACAAACCAAACCTCCTACTCCCTGGCTCCCCGCCGTCCCTCCCCTCGCACCTAGGGTTTTTCACCGCTCCTCCGCTCCCCGCTCCTCCGCTGTGCCGCGGCGCTTCGACCATGGCATGGGGCGAGGATGAAGCCATCGGCCCCGACGTAGCCTCGGCGGGGCTTCACGTGTCGGAGCGGATCGGTCGCGACGCCGGGGCGCAGCCCGACCTGGAGGAGGCCCTCGAGGCCTCCCGCTACGCGTCCCACCCCTACTCCTCACACCCCAAGGATGTAAGCCCCGCGAAACCTGCTGCTTACCGTTGGCTGCACATTCTTGAGCCGTTGATCTGTGCCACCGTCCGTCTTGGGCGATGGTTTCAGTTGCATTCGAGGTTTACATCAGTTGTTCTGTGGGGATTCGCGTCATTTCCGTTCCAGTAGAAAGGGGCGGTAAGGAATCGAAAAGTGAAGCTCGAGAAAACACGGCGAACAGAGATTTGGTCTATTTATATCGAGCCACGGAAATTCTGGCGAAAATTTGTATTTCTGCAGTAGCTTATCTTATTCGTACGTGAATATTCAGCTGAGTATAAGAGCTGAGTATGGGTAGTTTGGGGGCAAATATTAGGAAACAATAGGCAAGAGCCCTTGACAAAAAGTAGTGTAACCACTGGAACAATTTACGGTGACATATTAGTTATTCTGTAGCAGGATGTGAATCCTGAAGCTGACATTAGAATATGTTGAAGTAGTTTTTAATCTTTATAAGTTATGGCCATTCTTTAAAATTTGGGAAAATAAGTGTACATTACCAAAAATCGAGAGGTGTTAGTTTTGCATACTAAACCACTCTGGGAGGTTCCTATTTTAGATTGTCAGGGTCAACAAATATGGGATCAGCAGTAATGACTTTGAGCTCAAGGCATGGCTGAGCTAAGATTGTTGGCATGTTACAGCCTTATTGAAAAGAAAACACGGTAAAATGTAAAAAAAAATTTTATGATGAGTTTTTTTTATTGGTGGCATCATTCATTAATGGGACAGATTCTTGGGTATTGAGAGTTGAAAAGGCAGTGTAGTGTTCACTGTTCATTGTTTATGCGTTTAAAATAGATAGTCATTCCTGTTGTTCTGTTTTGCATTTTTTTATTTGTCGAATTTATGAAACAGTTCCTGTTTTAATTTTTAGTTCTTAGTCTGTTAGGATGGAACATGAGTAATCTTGCACGCATGGCTACATGCTGGAACTTTTTTTGTCTAAAAAGTGCTGGAAGATTTTCTTTACACTAGAAGTTCTTATGGCATTTGACATGGTCTTGTTCTGTGGCCTCAGAAATGCATTTACCTACTCTTTTTTACCATCTGTCATTAAAGTTATATCTTGGAAGTTAATTATGAAGTTGCTCCGCATTTTTTTGAAAATGCACTTTATGTCCTTTTGATGCATATTTCTATCCCTGCTACAGTGGCCTCCTTTGGTGGAAGTTGCAGAAACTCGTCAGCTCCCTCCTACATTGATTGAAAGATATAATGCAGCTGCTGGTGAAGGCACAGCCCTTTGTGGGATTTTTTCGGACATACATCGGGCCTGGGCAACGGTTGATAATTCATTTTTTATTTGGCGTTTTGATAAATGGTAAACCACTAACATTTGTTCTTTTACATGTGTGGTTACTGGTTAGTATTAAACAGTTAAGAGGGTATACCCTAATAATGAGCATGATGCTTACTGGCATCTCATATGTGTTGCAGTGTCAGTTTGTAATTGATGTGGGTGTTAGCTGGTTACAGTGCTTTAGCTTTGTATGATGCCCTTCCATGGTCCATTTCACATTTATTATGAATCAAATGATTGTGTAGTCTTTGAGGTGTAATTATGAACTTTAAGCCACCACTAAAAACTTAAAATCACTAGTTTATTTGTACAGTGAAAATATTTGGTGGTCCATTGGAGCTGGTGGCCTCAGCACCCCATTACCTTTGTCAAGCCTTCCATCTATTATTAATATTTGTCATGAACTGATGTTCTTTTTAACATGTAGAACATTTGGTCGGTGTTGCCGTCTAATAGAGCTGAAGATAATATCATGTATTTACTTTTATTGAATAAACATAAAAGTTGGGTTTAATAGCAGTGTACAAGTGATTCCACAGTCTAATGATACCTTTTCCTCAATGGAGACATGTTGTACTTGTTGCAAATCATTTATGGTTTTGTTCTATTACCCAGGGATGAGCAGTGTCAGGAGTATAATGTGGATGAGCAAGCAATTTGTGCTGTTGGCCTTGCTAGGGCAAAACCTGGGATTTTTGTTGAAGCTATTCAATACCTTTTAGTTTTAGCAACTCCCGTTGAGGTAAGGATATTACGAAATCCTTTTTGAATTGCAACTCTCATGCTGACCTTAAACATCAGTCCATAAATTCACAATGTTGCAACTTGCAAGTGGTACATGATAGGTAATCAAATCGATATGAGAAGTTGTGTGAAACTTCCAGTAATACAGAACAGCAACAAAACAACAAGACCTAATATTTCCAAGCAAGTTGGGGTAGTCCAGAGTTGACATGTATCCAAGGACATAAACTTTACTTATATTCCACCCTCTCCATCCATACCTATCCAAGGACATAACTTTGGGTATATTCCATCCTCTCAAGTTCTTTTTTATTGCCTCATCTATGTCAAGTTCGGTATCCACTTGACCCAAACATCGTTTTAGACTGTCCATTCTACCTACAATAGTACAGTAATATAGATAGCCTGCAAAATTCATTCACTAAAAGTTAAAACACACGAAATGAAGCAGAAGCATTTGACAAATTTTTTTTTGGGTAAAATTGCAAAATCACTCTTCACGGTATCCATTTCTGTTTCTTATACCTAACGGACTAGGAGTAAAATGTACAGGATGTTGAGTATGTACCCTGGAGCTATCTGTAGTTTTGAGTTTTGTGGTGATATGTTTAACATTGCTTGGGCCTTGGGGTAGTGGACCATTGGATCCCTTCCGGGTATATCTTTGGTTTCCTTGCCTGCCTAGCCCTTGTAGTGGCTCAGCAACACAACTCAAGAGAACCTGCTAACCTTTCTGGGTAAGGTGAGGCAGGAGAACCATACATGCTTAGTCCATATTCATTAATGCAAGGAGCCACTTTGAAGTTTGAACTATATGTTGTTGAATGTGTGCCTAGTAGTTTTGCTTATGCTTCGAATATAGTGTCATCACTGGATTCTGGTTTAATATTGGAAATTATGTACAACGAAGCAAGAAAAAATACTGGCACAAGATCTTTCTCAAAATACATAGGTTAACCATCAATTTCGTCTTATCCTGTTATGGGTTTTGTATCTAACATTTATGAGAAGTTAATGCTTATTAGTTAGGTTATCTGTTTGAAATACAAAATAGATTTTGTTCAACAGAAATATTAAGCAATGGTGATGCTGATATAAGTGCTGGTTATCAGTTGAAACATATGGAATAGCGATGCCTTGAAAATTTAACATATGGCATGGCGATGCCTTGAAAATTTTGGGCTATCTCATATGATAATATCATATAGCTGGCTGCCACTTCTGTACAGACAGCTAGTAAATGTTGAATAAACTGAAGGTATAAATCAAGTTTATTTAGTGGTGTATCATGTCTTTGATGCTCGCATTACTCATATGCACCATTGAGAAAATCTTACTACTGAATTGAGACATACATAATAGAAACTTTATTCCTTATCGACTTTTCATTTCCCAATTTTGCTCTTCAAATGCCCACACTGACCTACCTCTGTTGTGCCAGCTGGTGCTTGTTGGAGTTTGCTGTTCTGCTAGTGCTGATGGAACAGATCCATATGCTGAGCTTTCATTACAACCTCTACCTGAGTACATGATTGGCACTGATGGTGTCACAATGACATGCATCACATGTACAGATAAGGGCCAAATTTTTCTAGCCGGACGTGACGGACATATATATGAAATGCAGTATACAACTGGTTCGGGTTGGCGTAAACGCTGCCGTAAAGTTTGTCTTACTACTGGTATTGGCAGCATTCTTTCCAGGTATCCACTGCTGTGAGACCGGTAATGTGATGCTTTGCTTATTTGTATATTTTTTGGCCACCTGCTTATTCATCATGATTTTCAGGTGGGTCCTGCCAAATGCATTCAAATTCTCAACTGTTGATCCTATTGTTGATATGGTCATTGATGAAGAGAGGAACACTATCTATGCACGCACTGAAGGCATGAAATTGCAGCTATTTGATTTAGGAGCTAATGGTGATGGCCCTTTGACAAAAATTACTGAAGAAAAGAACATTGTTGATCCACGGGATGCACCTTATGGTGGCCGGAGGCCTAATGCATCAAGAGCCGCACGATCACCAAAACCGTCAATTGTTTGCATCTCACCTTTATCAGCTATGGAATCGAAATGGCTTCACGCTGTTGCTGTTTTATCAGATGGGAAGAGGTTATTCCTCACCACATCAGGTGGAAGTGGTTCTTCAGTTGGATTAATCAATGGTTTGCAGAGGCCAACCTGTTTAAAAATTGTTGCTACTAGACCGTCCCCACCTCTGGGGGTTGGCGGTGGGCTTACATTTGGTGCTGTTTCTGCGGCTGGCAGAGCTCATCCTGAGGATCTAGCTTTAAAAGTTGAGTCTGCCTTCTATTCTGCTGGTGCTCTTATAATGTCAGATTCATCTGCTACAGCCATGTCATCTCTCCTGGCTGTGCAGAAAGATTCAGCTGCACAATTATCCCTTCCCAGTACCTTTGGGACAACTTCTAGAAGCTCCCGAGCTCTACGAGAAACAGTCTCTGCTTTGCCTGTTGAGGGTCGAATGCTTTGTGCCTCAGATGTTTTACCACTCCCAGATGCTGCTTTCACGATACAGTCTTTGTATGCTGATGTGGAATGCTTCACAGGTTTCAGAAAACCTTCTGAAAAGGTGTCTATAAAACTGTGGGCGAAAGGAGACCTTCCTACCCAGCACATCTTACCTCGGAGGAGGGTTGCTGTATTCAATACAATGGGTTTGATGGAGGTAATTTTTAACAGGCCTGTTGATATTCTAAGAAAATTGTTTGATGGGAACACCTTGAGATCACAAATTGAAGAATTCTTCACCCGCTTTGGCGCTGGAGAGGCTGCAGCAATGTGCTTAATGCTAGCCGCGAAGCTACTTTATGCTGAAGATAGTTTGATAAGCAATACAGTGTCTGAGAAAGCTGCTGAGGCATTTGAGGACCCTGGACTAGTTGGGATGCCTCAAATTGATGGCACCACTGCTTTATCTAATACACGAACTCAGGCTGGAGGCTTTAGTATGGGTCAAGTTGTTCAAGAAGCAGAACCTTTGTTTTCTGGAGCATATGAAGGGCTCTGTTTGTGTTCTTCAAGACTACTTTATCCTATATGGGAACTTCCTATTATGGTGATTCGAGGACCGGCGAGTACTAATGAGCGTGAGGATGGTGTAGTTGTTTGCAGGCTGTCAGCTGGGGCCATGAAAGTTCTTGAGAGTAAGATTCGTTCACTGGAAACATTTTTAAGATCTAGAAGGAACAAGAGAAGAGGCCTTTATGGTTATGTTGCTGGTCTGGGCGATTCTGGTTCCATACTCTACAAAACAGGGCCTATTGGTTCTGTGGGTCATAGTAATGGAAGGAATCCATACAACTCTCAAATTCAAGATATGAACCCTGCAGATCAATCTGCATCAAATAAAAAACCGAGGCTGCTTTATACATCAGCAGAACTAGCTGCTATGGAGGTAGGTAACACCTTGAAATTTCTCAGCAGAATCATAGCACAGTTTAATTCTTTTTTTTTTCTGACATACATTGGATAAACAGGTGAGGGCAATGGAGTGTCTTAGGCGGTTGCTTAGGAGATCTGGCGAAGCACTCTTTCTGCTTCAACTTATTTGCCAGCATAATGTTGCCCGCTTGGCTCAGACACTGGGCAATGATTTACGCAAGAAATTCGTTCAATTAACGTTTCATCAATTGGTATGTTCAGAGGATGGTGATCACCTTGCGATGCGGCTTATTTCTGCACTCATGGAGGTAATACTGTCACCCTCCTGTTCCTTACCGTACCAATATGAAAACAGGGAAACCACGAGTGCAACATGCACGCTCAAGTTTGTCAACTGAGTTTCAGTCTGTAATTTTATATGATTATTGCAGTATTATATTGGCCCGGAGGGCAGAGGATCTGTTGAGGAAATCAGTACTAAATTGAGGGAGGGTTGCCCTAGTTACTTCAACGAGTCAGACTACAAATTTTACTTGGCAGTGGAGTGCCTTGAGAGAGCATCTATGACTAATAACCCTGATGAGAGAGATATTCTTGCTAGAGATGCTTTCAACCTCCTGACTAAAATTCCAGATTCTGCTGATTTGAGTGCGATATGCAAGAGATTTGAGAACCTAAGGTTGGTCACTAACTCTGATCACAAATATCGTTCATCTAGGTTTATACTTAGTCAAATTTGTTTAACTTGGACCGTAAATATCCTGATTTCTACATTGATTGACAACACAAGGCTGAAATTACTGTAGTCATTATGAAAACTACTTTTAGGCTCCCTTTGGAATGTGGTGAAAAAAATTCCTGTTCTTGCGTTTTTCCTGTGAAATTGAACTGTTTCCTGTGAAATTCCTGCACGATTTCTATGAAAATCCTACGTTCCAAAGGGGCCTTAATTAGATATATAACTCTTTTTGCTCAATGTAATATATTTTTTTTATAGATAGTACTAAGTTAAAAAAGTTCGACTAGGAAAAACCTAGATGACTTAGGTTTGTGATAGGTGGAAATACGATATTGCTTTTCAGCCTATAATCTAAGTCTTGATACCTTTCTTTATTCACATTTGCTATTTGATACTGATACATATATATTTTGTATTGGGTGGGGATTCAGATATTACGAGGCTGTAGTCCGGTTGCCTCTGCAGAAAGCTCAAGCATTAGACTCCAATGCTGATGTCATCAATGGTCAAATTGATCCAAGGAATCATGAAACCGTAATGTTGCAGCGCGAACAATGCTATGAGATAGTTATGAATGCTCTACGCACCCTCAAAGGTGTTGGGCAAAGTGGAACGCAAGGTGCAGACAAGTCATCTGGTTTAGCAACTGCTGTTGATCCAGCGTCTCGAAGCAAGTATATCAAACAGATCATCCAACTTAGTGTCCAATGGCCAGACACAATTTTCCACGAGCATCTGTACAGAACACTCATTGAGCTTGGTCTAGAAAATGAGCTTTTGGAGTATGGTGGTTCTGATTTGGTTTCTTTTCTACAAAGTGCTGGTCGTAAGCATCAAGAAGAGGTGTGCCCTAATCCTTATTTTTTCCACCAAAAGTTGGAACTATGGATAACACTATTCTGGGTTTTGCTCATTGCCATACATGTTTGATTGTTTAATTATGTTGCCCAGGTTTATCCTATGCACTTGCCATTGAGCACGGTGTAGTTGGCCTGAAATTTATGTTCTATACTGTCACTCCTCGATCCCGTCCCTTATATCGATGCTTATTTCCCATAAGGATCCATGGCCGATGCATCTTGATAACATAGAAGCAAAATTATTATCATATTCTCATGTTTCCTGTTTACTATAAATAAAAGAGATGCTGGATTTGCTCTGTTTTGCCTATTTTACTACTGTATATTGGTTCTAGTTAACAAGCAAGTTCTTTTGCCATGAGTAACTGAGAAGAGCCTCCTAGCCTCCTTAGATTCTGGCCACATGATTACTTTTCATGTCGCAAGATCCTTCCAAGTCATTATTTGTTCCTCGTGTCTTTACCATGTTGTGTGAGAGTGGGATGTTGTTCCTGACTATCTATTTTTCCCTGCATAAGGTCCGGGCAGTTTCTTCAGTTACATCAGGAGCTGCTAAGTTTCATGACTTAGGTGCACCTATCTCGACTAGACAAACAAAGTATCTCGAGCTCCTAGCAAAGTACTATGTTCTTAAGGGGGAACATATTGCAGCTGCCAGGATGCTGTTAATATTGGCTGAGAGACAGTGCTCCAATTCTGATGAAGCCCCGACTCTTGACAAGAGGTCTTTAGATTTTGATCTCATATTCTGCTTACTTATAAATTTATCATTTATATGAATAACAGTATAAATTTACTTTGGAATCCAGGTATGAATATCTTAGAGATGCAGTGCTTCAGGCCAAAAGCGCAGGCATTGCTGCTGATTCGTCTAGAAATCCTATCGATAGCAGCACAGTGGATTTGCTTGAAGGCAAACTTGCAGTGCTTCGCTTCCAAATGCAAATCAAACAAGAATTGGAACTCATGGCAGCGAGGGCTCAAAATATTCCAAGCAGTTCTGCATCACCAAGTGATCCGTTCCCTCGTGACAATGTTCTTGCTGATGCAGAGACTGCTCAGGCTGCTAAGGATAAGGCAAAAGAGCTTTCATTGAATCTCAAGAGCATCACTCAACTGTATAATGACTATGCTGTTCCATTTAATCTCTGGGAGGTATGGTTTTCTTTATTTCATGGAACTCGCTCCCTTGGCCTTGCTTTCGTGAAAATTCAATCTGTTCTATTCCATCTCTATGATTTCTATGTAATAAGCTCACCCATAAGATTTTGTCCATGTTTGGTTGTCATGAGATTCTCAAAATACATAGAGGATGTCATGAGATTCTCAAAATACATAGAGGATCCAAACATGGGAGATTTTGGGTGGAGATTTTATCTGCAGAGTGAAAATCTCACAGTCTAGCTATTAGGATACCGCAGCAGGAACCTTGCGAAAATTGCCAAATAGCCCTGGGAAAGGTCTATCTCCTGAATCTTCTAGCTCCACCACTGCCTACCCCCCCTCAAAAAAAAAAAAAAAAAAAAAAAAACCGTGCCAGGCGACCTGCAGGATGGGGACAGCTGGTTCGCCACTGGGAGGAGGATACCAGTGGCTGTAGCCCCGTGTATGGATATGGCGCTTGCGACCTGTGGAGTTTGGCCAAGGGAAGTGCGTTGGGATGGGGAGGTCACTCCATGGTGGTGCAGGGGCGAGCTAACTCACATGGAACAGGGGACGACGTGGCTTCTTCCACATCCCGGGGTCATTTGTTCTGGATCACGGATCAGGATCTGTAGGGGTCATCGTATGGGTCGATGCCTGGGATGAGTCGGAGTTGCAGAGAAAAACTGGCAACAATGTCAAATGATGCAAAATTGATTGCTCTAGAAAGACGACGAGCTATCAATTTTGGTTCTATGGTGCAAGATGGTGGCCAGAGGTGAGGAATTTGAGGTGGAGGCTGTACCTTGTGGAAGAGAAACAGGGAGGGGAAGGATGGAAAAAAGGTGATGGCGGCTGCTCATGGCTGTGGGAGTGCACCATGAAGGGGACTAGGGTATAGAAGCCAGAAGGCGTTGTGAGTTATTGTTGCTTAAGTGGGCTGGATGGGCGGTTAGTTAGAAGTCCATACGCATCTGTTCTTTCCTTTATTTTACTTCTTTTTAAATTTTAGTTAGTTCAACATATAACTAGCTGCTTGTTATGTAGATACAATCATAAAGTTGTATATTTCATGCTGACATGCTCCCTAATATCATGGGATTGCAGTCCTCGTTCCAAACTAATCGTCCAGAAAATAGATGGTTCACGTTCCCAAGTCTCAATCCATCGCCCCGAAGATGTATACCCCTCCCCCTTTGTACCGGGATCCATGTCCCGTATACCGTGTTTAGCCTTGCTAGTGGTTTGGGCTGAGACAGTTTTATTGGTCTAGTTTTTGTTATTGTGTGTCACTTGAGTTTTGTTTCAATGGGCTGAGAAAGTAAATGGATCGATTTGAATTGGATTTCACGGGTGAATCAGTTTGTTGTGAGCTCTACCTCGAGTCCATCGCCGTTGGTCTCGCTCCACACTAGGCACCGCCGCCACCACGCATGCCTCCGCTCTCTTCCTTCTATTCTGGTCTGCTCCTGAATCCCTGCCTCATCTTTGGGAACACCACTGATGATAACGATTGGTCCACCAGTGAAGAGGAGTAGAGGACCGTGAGAAGCTTCAAGATCTATCACCGTCGTCGCAGCCATGTGTGCTCCGCCTTCACTCTCCCCCTTCCTGGCCTCCTACCTCTGCCCCTCCCCTTGTCTCTCTGACGCAGCATCTCCTGCAGACCTACATAGATTAGCCTGCAGCAAAGGCGAATTTTACATTTTTCCAATGTTATAATTAGTTCCTTTCCTATTTCAACAATTGTTTGTCCATATATTAGCCTGTTTGATATGGTATTTTCTATCATTGGCGTGCTGACAGTAGATGGCGCAAGTCATGAACAGTGGCCTTGCTCGTGCATATCAATTGTGCCTGGTGTACTGAGTCTGCTGGCCTCAGTAACTAGCAGTAGAGAACCACGGTTTGGGAAACGGTTTGAACTCATAGTTAGGCAAATGATTTGGTGTGGTGTGGCCTATAAAATCATCAAAGTTTGGTGCGGTGTGGTTCCAACTGGTGGAGAAATAGTTAGGGGTGGCTTTATGGGACTATGCCGGAGTTGGATGGATGTGTATTCAATTTGGATTCCAGCCCATTAGCAGGGCTATCCACGTTCCTTGACCCCATCGTATCGGGAACTTCAGATGTTGGCTGGTGTGGAGGGGGTTCTCGGTCGCCAAAGTGAATGAGGTTGGTAGGCATCTGGTGTGGAGGGGCGGCAGCATGTATGGAGTCGGCACTCGCGAGGCTTAGGAGGCCGGAGGCAGTGCGTAGGGAAAGCATGGGGTATTGTAGGTAAAGAAAAAGAATGTAACTATTCATCATCTTGATTCTTAGAATTCATGTTGAACCAAATAGGGCCTTCTCCTGTGCCTAGTTGCCTAGGATGATATTGTTGAAATAAGAGACATAAGAGTTAAATAGAACTTGAAAGATAGGGATATAATCATTTGTAGTGAACAACGCCTAGTCTCAAGCAGAATACCAATTTGACAGAAAAAGCAACAGTAAGATTCTGTGAGTAGGGACTGGTGGTACTCTAGTGTCTACAACAACAACAACATAGCCTTTTAATCCCAAGCAAGTTGGGGTAGGCTAGAGTTGAAACACAAACCAAACTGCTAGAAAGTGGAAAGTTTTTTTTAAATAGGTTGCTTTCAAACAAGAAAACCGAAGTTTTAAAAGATTTTGGAAAGAAGCACAAGGAAGAGCCTAATCAAGGCTCAGGCACGTGGATAGCTGTTTAAGGCTAACTCTCTTGTTATATTCCAATCTTTTAGATCTCTCTTAACTGTCTCCTCCCAGGTCGAATTTGGTCGGCCCCTACCTCTTTTCACATCATTGTTCCGCCTTATGATGCCGCTATGCACTGATACCTTTGGAGGTCTTCGTTGCACATGCCCAAACCATCTTATTCGGTGTTGCACAAGCTTTTCTTCAATTGGAGCTACCCTTAGACGATCCCGTATCTCGTCGTTCCGCACTTGATCCATCCTTGTATGCCCACAAATCCAACGCAACATATGCATCTCCGCGACACTTAATTGTTGAATATGTCTTTTCTAGTGGGCCAACATTCTGCACCATACAACATAGCAGGTCTAACAACCGTCCTATAGAACTTGCCTTTTAGCTTTTGTGGTACCCTTTTGTCACATAGGACACCGGATGCATGATGCCATTTCATCCATCCCACTTTAATTCTATGGCTAACCTCATCGACATCCCTCTCTCTTTGTAGCATCGATCCCAAGTATCGAAAAGTATCCTTCTTGGGCACTATCTGACCTTCTAAACTCACATCTCATGCCTCCTGTCTAGCAGAACCGAAGTCACATATATATTTAGTTTTAGTCCTGCTAATTCTAAAACCCTTTGACTCTAGAGTCTGCCGCCACAACTCTAGCTTCCTATTTACTCCCGCGTTTCTTTCATCCACTAGTACTACATCATCAGCAAACAACATACACTACGGGATATCTCCTTGTATATCCCTTGTGACCTCATCCATCACCAAGGCAAAAAGATAAGGGCTCAAAGCTGATCCTTGATGTAGTCCTATGTTGATTGGGAAGTCACTTGTGTCACCGTTAGTTGTTCGCACACTGGTCACCACCTTGTACATGTCCTTAATGAGGGCCACATACTTTGTTGGGACTTGATGCTTTTCCAAAGCTCACCACATAACCTTTCTTGGTATCTTATCATAAGCCTTCTCCAAGTCTATGAAAACCATATGTAGGTCCTTCTGCTCCCTATACCGCTCCATAACATGTCTTAAAAGGAAAATTGCTTCTATGGTTGATCTTCCCGGCATGAACCCAAATTGGTTCATGGTAATACACGTCGGTCTTTTCTTGACTAGGATGATCCTATCCCCCTGCCTCTTGACATCCACCACTCCATTTGTCAGGCTCTTGTCAATCAAGATGCCCACTTCGTTTTTGTTTGCAACTGTTCCTGTGTACCAAAGCTTGAAGCCCGTGTTCTCCACCTCCTTCGCTTTCTGACCCTTCCATTTTGTCTCTTGGACGCATAGGATATCTACACGTCTCCTAATCGCTATGTCAACTCTCTTAACTTACCTGTGAGGGACCCTACATTCCAGCTACCTAGACGGATCCTAGTTGGCTCGACTAGCTTCCTTACCCTTTGCACCTGCCGAGTCAGGTGTGAAGACCCTTGCTCATTTATCACTACACTCGGGCGCCGATGTACCGCACCACTAAGGAAGCGACGACCCGATCCTTGCTCACTTAACACCATGTCCAGATCACGACATGGCGCGTCACCAAGGGGGTGACGGCCCGGCCCTTGCCCATTTAACACCATACCCTGGTTCTGATATGGCACGTCGCTAAAAGGGTTACGCCCCAACGGTTTGTTCTTAGGTTTTATCTCCATAAGAGTAGCTGGGTTTTTATGTTGGCTCGCCACGCCTATCACAACCCTTAATGTCTGCCTGAAATTAAATTTTCCTTCCATGGTGAACTTAATTTCAAAAGGATTTCCTTAATTGTGTGATTTAAGCACCCTGTTTCCTTGCAACTCTACAGTCATCATGTTTCCAAATAAAAATTTGTGCTGCTGTACTTAAAACTCATAACTATTTGTACTGGGGCTGGGAGTATGCTTTTACCTGCTTAATCTTGCTCCTATGTTGGGTTATTAGCAAATGATATCTTGCTAAAAGGACTTGAAAACATCTTGTTGTTAGGTTTGCCTGGAAATGCTGAGCTTTGCTAATTACTCTGGAGACGCTGATAGCAAAATTGTTCGAGAAATTTGGGCCCGACTCCTTGACCAGGCGCTTACAAGAGGTGGTGTTGCTGAAGCATGTTCTGTGGTGAAAAGAGTTGGCTCAAAACTTGATCCTGCAGATGGAGCTTGCTTACCATTAGATATAATATGCCTTCATCTTGAGAAGGCTGCATTGGTAATGTTTATATTGTGTACTCTTTATACCTGCACACTGGGGGCTGACTGTGATGGCATTCCACTTTGGCACTCATATTATCCTGCTCTTATCTACAGGATAGGTTAAGTTCAGGAGAAGAATTAGTTGGTGATGATGATGTTGCAAGGGCTCTTCTTGGTGCCTGTAAATGTCTTCCGGAACCTGTGCTTGCTGTGTATGATCAACTGTTATCGAATGGTGCAATCATGCCCTCACTAAATCTGAAGTTGCGCCTTCTGAGATCAGTTCTTGCAATCCTCCGTGAGTGGGGAATGTCTGTAATTGCACATAGACTAGGCACCACAAGTGCTGGGGCTTCGTTCTTTTTTGATGGATCATTTTCGTTGAACCAAACAGGGACTGCAAATCAAGGTGCTCGAGATAAAATAATTAGTCTGGCGAACAGGCAAGTTTATGTATTGCATTTGTGTTCTCTTTCCTGTGGATTCCTTCATACGAATTTACTTATTTTAATTGTTTGATTGCTGTAATCTTAATCCAGATCCTTCAAACAACGATTGCTTTTTTTTCACTATTTTTCTTATATTGTTGTGTGTAAACCACACTACTACTTCACAGATTATTTGGCCATTATCTTACGTTGTATTGTAACTTCAGGTATATGACTGAGGTGAGGCGATTAACCCTTCCACAGAACCAGACAGAGAATGTGTACCGCGGTTTCCGTGAACTTGAGGAGAAATTATTATCTCCTTATTAGGCTGCTTTCAGTTGTATCCTCAACATTGTAAAGTATGGGTCCTGCGTTTGTGGTTGTATGATTGTATCAAGCAGAGAAAGAGTCAGGCTTCCAGATTCACCTGGGATTGATATCTGTTATTACTGCCTTACACTTATCTGCAAGAACCCTGTGCTGCTTTATGCATCAATCAGAGGTTATCCATGACCATTTGCTGTACTTTTTATTTGATTTCAAGCCAGTATGAATTACAGAGCTGCTGCTGTGGAAAATTGATTCAGAGCCCTGTGCTGCGTAGATGCTGCTGCTCCTGTTGTACCTGCTGTGGGAAAATAGCTGGAAAAGTCGGGTGGGTTTTCTTGTAGGAAATTGAAAACTAATGTACCATGAGATTGTACAGCTCGATAGCACACTATTCTTTCAGGATTGTATTCTGGGTAGCTTCATGTGTGTTTTTAGGCATCAAGATATTATTTCAGTAGCAGAAAAAGCTATAGTTATTGTCAGGAATGCTGAAATTTAGGTCTTTTTATTCCATATATGTTTGGTCTTCGCTTTTTTTTTATGTTTTGCCGTGAAGTAGTTTGGCAAAGGTTGTGGGTGGTAATGGACTGGGATCAAAATTCAATACAAAATGACCAGTGTCTATTCCAATATATTCTGTCAAATTGTAAAGGATTCTAGTTTTTTTTATTTGTTTATATTTATATGGATGTTGAAAGACACATTAAATGTACATATATATGGAGAACAGAGAAATGAATGAATCTGCTGAGGTCGAACCCCTCACATTTCATTTGGGACGGGGTGAGTAATTCAGAGCGGAGGCGAGCGAACATGGGCGGTGGGGCGAGCGCGCGGTCGTAAGCGCTAATCATAGTCTGTGGAGTGGAACAGTGTAAGCATGCATATACTACTATGCATCAAAATCCACGAATCCACCCCTATGCTGTTGGAATATAATGCCGAGACAGATTTGAACAAATGGCTATTCTACACATCACAAATTCCTGCTAGGGCCCAAGGGCAACGTAGATTGTAGACATGTATCTAAAATCTTAAGTATAAAAATCTATGCATCCAGAACATGTAAGTTTGCAAACAGGACGGGTTTTTTCACGAGTCTGCGTAGCTGTTTTGAAAAATGTTGCTCGCAGCTGATGTGCTGTGGCTGCAAGTTGGTCACACCTCAATATTATCCATCCCGCTATGCCCACTGGACAATAGTATTAATCCGGAAAAACAAAAATATCAGTCTAGTCTTGCATACTTTTTTAAATGTGCATATTTCATTAAGAGGATAGAAATATTACAACTATAGAGAATAAACCGCAGCTTACGTATTATAAGGAAAAAAAAGAGAGAAGGTAACCCACCCGCACCAACACCTAACGTCCTGAGAGGAAATAAGAGGCTGCTCGCTGAACTCGTTAAACCAAAGGTATTATGGCGCCATTAACAAGGAAAATGACACCCAAATGACACCGTCGTGGTCTAAAAGAACGAAGTTTTCACTCGATGAGAGAAAATAGGGTATATGATAAGGCTAAAGCTAACGGATCAACTATATGAAATCCCCTATACACTGTTATGGCACTGTTCTGTGCTGTAGACAGAGAGGAATGGTTGGAATAGTGATGGTGATGAGGAGACGAGGGATCCTCTGGCTTTAGACTAAGGCTGAAATTAAAGGCTCCTCCATATCCATCCCCTAAAATTAAATATTACACTGTTACAACACTGATCTGCACTGTAGATGATAGTTGCAACGCACAGGGGAATGGGAAGTCTTTAGTTTCAGCCTAACGCCCTCTACACTAGGAGTCTAGGACATAGCCATTATCAGTGTCGCTCCAAAGCCGACAACACAACTTTCGCTCAAGGTACCCCAACTCGCCGATCCAATGATCTCAAAAGACACCAGCGAACAGACCTGAGGGCGCCTCCAACTCGCCAGCTGACGTCATAATTTAGCTTACGTGGAGGAGAGAAGGAAAGAAAAAAAAAACCTAGCTGGCGAGTTGCATGTCGATAGTCTCGCACAGCTCCCAACGCTTGCTGTGTCTATGCTTTTCTCTTGCTTTCACGCATATTGTAGGAAGGCTTTTTTTTAATTATATTTTTCTTCACGTATGCTGTCTATTTGTGTGTACCACTGTGGACGTCCTGAGAGACGTCCTGAGAGAAACTAGTATGCTCTATTTGTGTGTACCACTGTGGACGTCCTGAGAGACGTCCTGAGAGAAACTAGTATGCGCAGGACGTAGAGCTCCACCCAAAGATAACGGTGAAGACGGCCACCATAAGTTGTCCATTCACTTTTTGACCCTTAAGATCCTCATCACCGCTGCAGCTACCCCAAATAAAAATCTCATGTCGCGTCAAATGCATTTATACGATGACATGTTTTAGACAATGTACCATACATATGTGGTTTACAGAGCTGTAGTAAATAACACAAATTCAATGTTGACCGCATCAAACAACCGAATATTAGTACATATACTGGACTAGCGTGGTCTGTAATTTTGTGACCGTCCACAGCCCACTTCAGTATCAAGATCTAGGCAAACATCGGGTCGGATCAAGGTCGGGTCGCGGGTTGTATAACACGGCCTGCGCCTGACTCGTGCTTACCGCTAGGTCGGGTCGGATTGGCCCGTGCATCCTCCACGGACATATCGGGTCGGATTTTTTTGGATTAGGTTTGGTTTTTTCGGATTGGGCTGGGTTTTGAATCAAAAAACACAGCTCGCGTCTGGCCTGTCGATTGTTGCGGGTCATAAAAATATGGCCCGCGCCCACCCGTCAGGTTGGTCGGGGCGGATCGGGTCAGACTTTTTTCGCCCGGGTTGAGTCTGGTCGGGTGATCCATACCCAGATCTAGTAGTAAGGCTACAAACAGAGCCGGTCGTCGATTTGCACAAATCTTAGAACAGCAACCATCGCAGCCGCACCTATTTTGGGCCCTGTTTGGTACAACTTATCAGAGAAACACTTTCGTGACAAACTGTACAAATAAGTAAATAATGCACTCAAAATAAACTGGTTCGGACCGGCTTTTGCTTTTTGGTATAAATGAGTATGGTGAAAAAAACGTAGCTAGGATAAACTGAAAAAGAAACACTCCATTTGGCTCCTAGTTCCGGCTTACTCTGACCATAGCCCATAAAATGAACCAAACAGATACAACCAATCAAACAAGTCCTCATTCCATCCCGTACAGCTAACCAAACAAAAATCCTGTACCGTCCTATACAGGTAGGCAAACAATAAAAATGAACCGTTCCATCCGGAATTATACATCCACCCTGCTTCGATCATTCATACCATCCATTTTCATTCAACTAACCAAACACTACCTTAGAAGCTCACTGGTGCGCCGGTGCCGCCAGTGTGGACTGTGGACGAGGATCGCCGCATCTCCATGGCCTCCGCCGCCGCCCGAGGTCTCACGTCCGTCTCCCGATCCGTCTTCTCCTGGAAACCAGTGAGTAAAGCAAGCGACGCTCTATTTTTTTTAAAAAAAATCTCGAATGAAGCCCTAAAGATTAACCCTCCTCTGCCAGTTGGGGCGGCCGCAGCAAACGCTGGCCGCTGCGGTGAGCAGGTCCGGCGTGGGGCTCCACTCTGGAGCGCGCGTAACTGCCACGCTGCTCCCGACGCACGCCGGCGAGGGTAGGTATTTCCTCGTGGAGGATGCGGAGGCGAGGGTGGCGGCGGGGGTGGGGAACGCCGAGCCACGGTCGCAGCTGTGCACGACGCTTCGGCTTGGCGAAGGCGGCCTCCCGCAGGTCCGCACGGTGGAGCACCTTCTTTCAGCGATGGAGGCGCTCGGTCTCGACAACTGCCGTGTCGTGGTCCGCGGCGGCGACGAGGTGCGTTGACGTTTGCTCAATGGCCAGCTCTTTTAAGGTCCCAACTATCAGTATTAGTTGGGTAGTGTTTTGTTCTCGATATGTTTTCGGTTTATGTGAGAGTGGTTAAGCAATGACAGATTCCTTTGCTTGATGGATCAGCGCAAGAGTGGGTAGAGGCGATACAAAGCGCAGGTTTGTGTGTAGCAGAGGACACTAACGGGCAAAAGTTGGAGAAACTGGCGCCTGAAATTCATGAGCCTGTTTACTTACGGAGAGATGATTGCTTTATAGCTGCATTCCCTAGCTCGCAAATCCAAATCACCTATGGCATTGATTTCCCAAAGGTATATTCATCTCTTCCTTTTGAAATATGGAAAAGCTAGTTTGTTATGGATATGCAACCAGATCATGTCTTATGATTGAATGTAGCATATAATATTTTCAATAACAGTAGATCATTATATGGAATAACACATAACACAAGGAGGTTGGGGTCTT
Organism: Paspalum notatum; assembly: GCA_022530915.1. Classification (NCBI taxonomy): domain Eukaryota; kingdom Viridiplantae; phylum Streptophyta; class Magnoliopsida; order Poales; family Poaceae; genus Paspalum; species Paspalum notatum. The sequence goes on from CM039684.1 coordinate 7,014,470, forward strand.
TGGTCAGTACAAAAGTGTTACGCATTACCCAAAATCGATGATTTTGTTTCACACTCATATATGGCATGATTTTGTTGAATCTCGTCATATTATTGGGATATTCATGATGTGGCTGCGTCGACACATGTCTTATGGCATAGGCAAAGGCAGGACTATGGTTAAACAAATGTGTGCCAAAACATGAATCCTATGGTTAAACATATCTGTTTATGAGCTGTTAAGGTTAGCTTTGTTATAAATTATAATTGACCAGGGCATCAATTGTTCTTTCTTCAAGCATCCTTACTTTCTTGTTTGCATTAGTAATATGTTCATGAATTGGTTCAGGAAGATGCCTTGTGCTGTGCTGGCTATGGCATTAACAGATGTCATAATTCCTATCTTTTATCTGCTTTTTTACTACTAAATTGTTGAAAAAAATTCACGCATGCTTATCAAAGTGTGCATAATTGCAGGTGCCATCAATCGGGAATCAATGGTTTTCTACATCCCTGGATGCTAATATATACTCAAGCAAGATTGCGCCTGCAAGAACTTTCTGTATATTTGAAGAGGTTTACTCATACATCTAGTATATGTTTTTTTTCCGTTGCTTCTGTTATAAGACTGCAGTCCCTGATACTATCCTGTATTGGCAACTGTTGGGTTCCACATTTACATGTATATTTTTCTTGAGCAGAAGTCTTTGCGATACTGTAGCACTAAACTACTTACCTAACACATGGTTTAGTACTAATCTACTTTGTCATGATTTGTGATATACCTTACATGGCTTGGATGAGGACTTAAAGTACCTCTTATGTTGCGCATTTTATTTCCCTTGGGAGTGTTGTAGAAATATTTGTTATAACTTGCAAATTTGCTGGCCCTGTGGCACTTGAATTTACTTTATGTTCCTGTTACAGCCTTACAGGATGTTGTTAGTAAACATGTTTTTACCAAAACTCATGAATGGCATACAATGTAGACTCATGAATGGCATACAATGTAGTGACCTCATTCTGATTTTTGAGTTCTATAGGTTGAAAAAATGCGTGGTGCTGGACTCATCAAAGGAGGGTCTCTAGAAAATGCCATGGTTTGCAGGTGAAGAATAATATTCTGGAAAACATCGTTTGCTTATTTAACTAGTTCAGAGCTGCATATTGTTGGGTTCTTCGTCGAAATAGTTTTCCAAGGTTTTTGTTCTACTGAATCTGTTGCCATATTGTCTATTGTGAAATACTTGGCAACACATGGTTCAGACTAATTTCAATATCCATAATTCAACTATAACATTAACCTTTCTTTGGTTTATTTCCTAAATATCTTATGTTAAAATTGGCTTAATAAGTAACAACCCGGATTAATTTTATTATTAGATATATAGATTATTTTTCTTTTGTAGGACTAGGTAATATGAACATGTACTCTGAACTTAGAATAAAGTGGGCCCGGCCCTTCCGCGGATCCCCTGCAAGCGGGAGATCATGCACAGGGACTGCCCTTAGTGTGAGCTTTTTATCTGTAGTTCTGTACTTCCTACGATAACTTCGTTGTGAATGCCATATTTAGCTTGACTAGTTTAATACGAATATAAAAAGAAACAAGTAGCTGGACCCTGAATTTGCCCTTAAGAGGTTTGTGCCAGCCTTCGAACCTGGACTCGTGACAGGGGTTTCATCAACTCTCAGACTTCAATGGTCTCATTGGCAGTTTAATCTGAATTTGAATACGTAACGCTGTTGTAGAAATCACTAATGATTGAGTCATCAAGCCAGCTAGTACCTGACCATCCAAAGATAGTGCGCAATGTGCCTTAAAATTCAACTAGTGGGACCATTGAGAATGTTGGTTTCTCCTTTTTCTTCCCAAAACTTTCTGCTGCTATGACATTGTAACTTCTGGGCCAGGAATGAACTTGCTGCATGATTTGAACTGCATATCTTCTCTTGTTAACTATATCAAACAATTACATATTGCTTCTTTGGTAATTGACAGCATGTCTGGGGGCTGGCTAAATTCACCACTGCGGTTTGAGGATGAACCTTGCCGCCACAAGATTTTAGATCTTATTGGCGACTTTTCGCTGTTTGCACAGAATGGTAGCCAGGGTTTTCCAATTGCTCACATAATTGCCTATAAGGTACCTTTCTTTAAATTCAACTGGCTGTATTGTTCTGTAGATTATAACAAGTTTTTACCAACTGCCTCACAAGTCATAAGTTCCTTTGCTTTACTTAAAATCATAGGGTAGCCGCCTCTTTAACTTCCAGATTCTTGCTGTTCTTCTAATTTGTTACTGTGCTGACATGTGGCCTTGCAACTTCTGCTTTTTTTGTTTAATTTTTTGGATTGTGGATTGTACTACTGTGCAGCCAATCTGTGGGTTTCACTTACTTTATATCTTTTTGGTCATCTGATAACTAATTAAAAGACTTGATTGCCACCAGAATTGAGTAGCATGATGTGAGTTTGTGTTGCTTGAACTCCACATAGTGTTACTTTGTGATTGTGTTCAGTTTATTGACTTAATTTTTTAAGTTGATGTTTCATTTGAGGAGTTTTCATTCTGTGTATCATCACATTTTTCTCTCTCTCCAAACACGCAAGAGAGCTGCATACCTTTATAACAAGAAGAAGAAAAGGGGGGAGGAACCCCAACAAAAACATGGACCTATATGCATGCACTCACCCAAACAAACTCACTCACTGACGACTAGGAAGTTTTATCATGTTGGCTTGTTTTTTTAGGTTTGGTTGAATCAAAGTTAATTTTCAATCACAATTGTAGTGGTAGGTAAAAATATCATGTAGCCGACTATGACATGGAGTCATCGGACACTGGCTTCATATCATTAATATGTGTATCATAGGTTTAGTAAAAAAAATAGGCCAGAATTATAGTTATCCAAAAGGGAACATCATCAGTTGCAAAGAGTACAGTTGCTGTGATAGGTTGATTCAACTAAAAGGCTTTCAAGTTGCATTGGCACACATTATTCTGATGTGACCTTAAACTACAGACCCCCCCCCCCTCCTTTTTTGTTTGTTTGTTTTGTTGATGCATCACAGCCTCTTGCTATCAAGCAACATGTGGTTCTGAGATAATATGGTTTATCTGAAGGCATAGCATATTCTTTACGTACCTTCTTTGTGCTAGGAGATTCTGTGTCTAAAAGAAACAGATTGTAAATTGATTTCCATATGTCCCCTTTTACTTTGTTGCGTTGTTTATACTATCCTTGGAGCTCTGCTGTGGCACCTGAAGCTAACTTTCCCTTTTCTGTGACAAAGGCTGGTCATGCGCTGCACACCAATTTTCTGAACCATCTGTCTGGAAAGATCACTGTGGACCAAGAACAACTTGCTGGGCAATGTTGAAATACACGGCTCCTATTCATCGCATGCTGTTGGTAGTACTCGGTAGTGGTTAGAAAGCTACATTTCATTGTAAGCACCTGGTGCCCCTCATTTGAAAAGTCAGGCTAGAATCAAGATTGCATGATTCTGTTGTGTGACCGTCACGGCATTACCTTCAGATTCGTCGGCTGTACCAGCCAACTGTCTGCCGTTCAGTTCAGATAATTGATATCGCCGAGCCGTGTACGAATTTATAAAACATTGTACTCCTACTTACTAGCAGCTTGGAAGGCCAGTTTTTAATCATTTAAGTTTGCAGAAGAGTAGAAGACTAATGACGCGGGTGTGCGGTTTTGGAACAGCTGAACACAGCCGGGTTTGCTGGACGCTCCAGCGAGCAGATCTGTCGTTTGATCCGGCGGCAGAGAGCAGAAAAGCTGCCATCCAAGCAGTGGCTGATGGCTGTGACTCAACTCGGGGTTGTCGGGGGCTCGTCATTCGCCACGTCGTGGTCGCCCCTTTCCGCCCCTGTGGATAACCACGAACAGAGTCGAGGTGGCACCGCGACGCGGGGGTGGACGACTGGACCCCGAAAGCGACGTGCTCGCGCTCGCGCGCGTGGGAAAATTGTTGCGTATGCGTAGGGGGGCAGGCGCCAGCAGGCAGGCGATGCGGTGGCGGCTGATGGGGAAAAGGCGACCGAAAGTGCAAGCGGCCGCGGCCCCCGTCCCGTCCGTCCACCGCGCGGCTTCCGCTTCGGCGCCGCAGGCCCGGCGGCCGAGCCCAAGTCGGGTTCGTCAACCGACGGCTCTTGCAGCTGTTGCCTCCACATTGGGCAGATGGCGATGTAGCTGGAGGCACCGCCGGCTGTTGGGTAAAAGAGATGGTGGACTGGTGGTGCTGAGGTGACACCGCCCTGTCCGCGAGTCGGCGTCGGGATCCAGCGCTATGCTTGCTTCGTCGGAAGCCCCAGCTGCAGCAGTAAAATGCATCCATGGGTGTGTTTAGATCCCTGAAAATTGGCACTATTCTGAATTGAAAAGCACTGTAGCACTTTTCGTTTTTTTTGGTAAATATTGTCCTACCATGGCTTAACTAGGCTCAAAAGATTCGTCTCGCAAAGTACATTTAAACTGTGCAATTATTTTTTTATTTCATCTATATTTAGTACTCCATGCATGTGTCGATATTTTGATGTGATGGAGAATTTTTTTTTTGCATAGTAGAATTTAGAAGAAGTTTTTTTGGAACTAAACATGGCCCATCTTAGACTATGTTCATCAAAGTGCAAAACAATGTGAAACAGTGTTTTGGACTCTTTTTTTAGATCTCTGTTGAGAGCAGCCTTACGAGCAGAGCTGACGGCGCTGGCAGTTAAATGCCACGACAGCGACAGAAACCAGCTGCGTGCAGCGAGGGACAAGTCTACTGTATATACAGCATTCAGCACACGTGTCGCCTGGCTTGATCGATCGACAGCTCGCCTTTTTACCGGGGGCGTGCGTGGAACGCCGTTCCCTCCGCGAAGCTCATTCGCTATTTCCAATTTGCTACATTAGACGGAAACAGGCAGCAGATGGCAAAAAAAAAAAAAAACATCAACGTCAAAACGAGCTGCGGTTGTTTGGCAACGACGGGCGTGGAGTCGCACTCCAGTAAAACACACACACACACACACGCCAGCGCTGTCGCTTGTTAGAAATAAACAAACAGCAAAGTACAGCACCAGTGGCAGCGGCACCTGCGCGTCACCACCGGAACCACTTGTGCGGCCGTGAGTGGCACGCAAAAAGATTCGGCGTCAGGTCAGGTGGGTTAATTGGCCATTAGCAGATTCATTTAACTAACTACCACCACCACTCCTGGCCATCGGAAACAACAGCAGGCTATCCTTTCTCGGGGGGCGCAAAAAGAAGTGGCGAAAGCGGAGATTCCCAGCATCTCGCACCCGCGCATCGACACACAGCTTCACGTCCCTTGGAGACGGCTTTCGTTTCGTGCTGCTTGCTGCTGTACTAGGAGTCGTCTAGGATCCAGATCTTATCCTCGTATTCTTTTTCTTCACAACTTTACTAGTACCAAGAAGGCAGTCAAGTCACCTGCCCTCTCAGCTCAAATTCTCAAAAGACAGGTCACCTGACCCTGTCTTGCCTCGGCTTCCTTTTGTGTGTATCGATCGATGACGGTTGACGGGAGCACAAAGCAGAAACTGTGGAGGGACTTGCGTGACGAACGTGGCGGTGGCGGTCAGAATCCGCGTGCTTCGTAAGGTGTCTGCTCTTTTTCCGTTGGCAGCAGCCCGTTTGCTGTGCCTGAAAACTGTGAGCCGGGGTAGCAGCATAGCATATCACTCACGCTAGCTGCTGCGCTGCCCTAGAATTCTAGAAAGATTGCTTTGCTTCGGCTGCTGGTGCTAGATGTGTCTCGTTCAGTTTTGATCGGGACTAGAAATAAGACTTCGCATCAGTGCCTGTGAAGTGAGAGAATCAGGTACCATCTCGCAGTGGCAGTGGTGTATGAATAACATATGGATCCTACAACCACGAGTATTTGTTTAAGATCACACATTATTAATTACTACTTTTTTCCCAACAAGTAGACCATGCCATGCCATGCTCGTGCAATCAACCAGTGAAGCAGCGTGCCAAGTAGGTCGCCAAGTGCCAGGAGAAGCCCCCACATGATTCGCTCATCATATGCGGTGTCCTGGCCTGCCTCTGCCTGCACGCACGCTGCCTCTCGTGCTACTGCCAGCCTAGTACACCTCTCGTTCGGCTCCTCCCGGCCGGCCGTGTGCCGCCGGCGGGGCCGAGCGCAGTCCCATCACACATGCAGCCGCGCACCGCATCGCGCCGTCACCTCAGAGGATCCCCCGGATCCCCAACCGCAAGTAAACCCTTGACCAATCATGGCCGCGTCGACGCGCAGTCGTCGAGCGCGGCTCTGCTGCCTCCGGCCTCCGTCTGACCATCTCCCTGGCCGCCGTCGTGTGACCCACCTTGCGGCCGTCGCCCAAGTGTTGGGAGCGCTTTATTTTCTTTTGAGGCCACGCGGTGATGTTTGATCGTCCGCGCGGTGTTAGGGGCCGCATGTAGTAATCTCCTAGATTCAAACCATAATGCCCATCATTTTCACGCACACAGATGATTCTCATTGTAGCAACGCAACACACATAGACCGGTGAGAGCGCACAATCAGGGCGAAAAGTCGAGAGCGGCTCTGACACCACTAATGTAGAGCTCATGGGAATGCTACACCCTGTACCTTTCGTGATGTAAATTCCTTTCCTCCAAGCTGAAAGAAAATAGGCACAAATTTTCTACACATAGCTATTGACTCGGAATACTTCACTGTCAGCTATTTTTCCCCTTCAAGAACGGACAGTTCCGTCCAAGTGGGCATTTCCCACTTTTGTTCTCTGCAACTCATAAAACTAAGAATACCTTGAACTTGTTTATGATCTACTAGTACACGTGGCAAGTGGACACCACTTGCAACAAAAAAAAATACTAATTTTATTCATTCTCATTTCCTAGAGATTAGAGAAGAATCAGGGCAAATGGTCGTGTAAGGTTGCATGTTTTTATATTTCATAATTGCTCTCAATATAATAAGTTTGCCCACTTGAGCTGGGTTTTCAAATAGAGTACTCTTTCAAATATAATAATTGCGCTCAAATTTAGGTTCACCCTGCTGGTAATCTTGAAGGATGAAACTGACTAGAGTTGGGAAGTCCTCGTATAGACTAGTACTTGACTAGCATGAAAAGGAAAAATAGGTATCCATCGCCATCCAGAGACAAGGGTCGTCAAGCTACCAAGCTAGCAGTTTCATTCGTTCCCTAATTGGAGAGGAATATAACTTTTAGTGTCAATAACTAAGCTGCTTTAGCTACGTCAGTACATTTGGATGACCTTAAGGAAAATATGGGATAAATGTGATGCGGTGGGCCAGAAACAAATAAAAAGAAAACCTAGCATTCGTGGACCAAAGAGTCAATGCCTCACTGGAATCATGTGTTGCAATGCGCACCAAGCTACAATGGTTAGGCTGCCCGCTACGGTGATCTATAAAATCCTGGACCAACAAAATATAGGAGGGAAGAGGTAAAAATAACGGCAGCGGCATCCGGCACAGCTTCCCCTGCCTCTTTGGAGCCGAGGAATTTTTTTCATGATTACTGTATTTCAAACAGGCCTAAGTTCTGAGGGTGAGATCTAGAGAATGTATGGGGGTGTCGAGGTGGCACAACATCCTCCATTTTCCTCCTGCATGTTATCCCCCACAGGTCGCCGCTGGTCCTTGCGGTGGTCGGTCTTGGTCAACAACTGAGGCGGGGAAGAGAAGGAGTATGCAACGCTGGTGGGGATGGAGAGGTCTGCAATGTTGGTGGTTCATGGGTGGCGGCCGGCTCGATGGAGGCGGGCATGGTCCTGCGAGGGCGGCGGGGCCAAGGCAGGCACGACGCACATGGCACGTGCGGGTTGGAGGGTGGCGGCACTACCTCGAGCGGACAGTGGCGAGGGCAAGGCGGAGGTCAGTGGCGCGGCCTCATGTGGACAACGGCTAGGCCAAGGCAGGTGTGCCCTCGCGCGCGCCCCAGCGGGGAGGTCGGTGGGCGGTGGTGCCACAGCATACGGGTAGCGGAGGGGTAGGGGACGGCGAAGGCGGCGCACAGGCGATGCAAAGGAGGAAGGCATCTGAGGAGATGGATGGGTTGTTTGAGAATTTTAAAAAATAAATAATTATCAATAAACTATTGTAAAACAAAGCTCGCCTATATAGATCTCATATACTTAATTTTTTAAAACGGAGAGAGTACATATATGGCATGCAATTACTTATTGGATGCAATGCTTTTATCCAGCCATCCAAAGCGTTTTCAATCCTCAAATTTAGAGCTATAAGTCCGTCCACAATGATATCCCCTATATCCCACCCTATAAAGAAATATTTTCAACCCCTTTAAAAGATTCTATCCTGTATACTACGTTCTTCAGAGCTATAAAGCCATCCACAATGATATCCCCTATATTCCACCCTATAAAAGAATATTTTCAACATTTTAAAAGATTCTATCCTCTATACTACGTTCTTCGGCAACGGTGTCCTTGTATTATATCTTTTATACTCTCACAATCCGTATTTATTTTATTAATTAAATTTATTCTCCAACTACACACACCTATATTCTACCCTAGCCCCCCCCCACCCACATCTCCTTCCTCCACTCCACCGTGCTCAGCCCCCGCCGCCTCGATATTAGGCTTTATTTACCCGGCCTCTCCCTCGGCTCCGTCTATGCATCCCTCTCGTCTCTGGCCAGAGCACCCACTCGCCTCTGCCCACACCTTCCATTCTTCTCCACCTTGCCACCTCGGTCGCCTCCGTATGCTCGAAGTCGAGATGGAGCTTGACGTCGGGTGTCGGCGTGCTCGAGCTAGAGATGGAGCTGGCCACTAGCACCGCCACTTGGAACTTCTCATCTATCGTTGCTCAGGCCTTCACCACGTTTGGAACTACAGGTACGCAAATGGGCCGCCGCCAGTCATCTATAGGCTGTGGCGCCGCCTTTTCTCTCTTCCGCCTCTCTTTTTCCTCATAGCCCTCAATGCACACAGAGAAAATGTAGTTGACCATTGCGAGGAAGAGAGAAGGTGCCGGAGGTGCTGCCGTCCCCAGCATTTGTTGGTCTCAACCTCGTTCCCCCTAAATACATTGGTATAAGAGATCTCGCACAGCTCACTTTTTTCTATTTTCCCCTATTTTACATATTTCAGACGGTTTTAGAGATCCCCGCTGCGACCAGCCTAAAAGGAATGGTTGTGCGTAGCATATAGCTATACAATTTGGTAACATTCATATACTACCTTTCAATCACGCATTTCAAATTCGAAACGCCACATTCATAAACCAACGTCCTACAAATAGGGCCAAGCATATAAACGGTAAGTTCAAGCTATGAGTCCACTCATCAAATGCCCAATGCTGCTACTATTTACTCGCCATTACTCGCCAACCTCAATCCAGGCAATCCAGCAACGTCCTGCTCGGCAGATAATCGCAAAAAGATGGAAAGCTCAAGTCCATGTATGGGGTGGCCTCCAAAAAAATGGAAGGAAATCAAGACAAAATCAAGACAAAATCAATCCGAGCCGTTTTTAAAAGGGCACCCGGTAGCGGCCAGCTAAGCGCGCACGCAGCCATCTCGAGAGGGAGAAAAGGGCGCCGCGGCGCGGCCCGGCCGCAAGTGGAAAGCAGAGACAGACAGGGAGGAGAGAGAGAGCGCAGCCGCAGCCGCAGCCGCAGCAGCCCAGCGAGCCGCCAGCCCCGCCCTTGCCGCGGCGTCATTGCAGTAACTCCTAATCGCTCGCTGCCTGCCCCGCGGCCAATCGCGTGATTTACTTGCTTTACTAATCACGCTTAGCGATTTAGTCTCCTCCTCCTCCACCTCTTGGGCTCTTCCCCCCACCTCTCCCTCCCTCCCTCCCTGCCCCTGCCTCGCTGCTCCCTTTCCCCGCCCCTGCCCGCGGCCTCTGTCTGTCTCTGAATCCGCGGCGGTTCCCGAGGCGGCGCGGCGTAGCGGCTGGTGAGCGGCGAGGCGCCGGATCTGCGGCGGCGATGGAGTCGTGATTTCGGCGGCAGCGAGCGGCGGGCGCGAGGTGTTGGGCTTCCCCGGGAGCAGGAGATGGCGGAGGCACGGGGAGCGGACTTCCCCGTGGGGATGAAGGTGCTGGTGGTGGACGACGACCCGACGTGCCTCGTCGTGCTCAAGAGGATGCTACTTGAGTGCCGATACGACGGTGAGCAGCAGCTCCCCCGCTCCTCTCCTCCTCACACCCGAGTCCCCTCGGCTCGTTTGCTTTTGGCGTGCCTCGGCGTGTAGCCGGCGCGAGGCGATTGATTGCTTTGATTCGGTTATGAAAAAACTTGTTTTGCTGCTGCCTCATGCGTTGATATGGTGTTATTATCTGTTTAGAGTCCGAGAGGGCGCTGGCGCTGGCGCGCTGCTTCATGCGATTGATACGCTTAAATTCTCGTGAGGTTTGAGATGCCCTGTTATCAATCTAACAAACCGGAGATTTCGACGGGTGTCTGAAGTAAACTTGACGTGTTTGTATCTGGGAGTGGTTTGACGGTATATACTTGCATGCGGATTGGTAGCTAGAGATCTGAATGGATGCGTTTTACGTGGAAAACCTGTCTACGCGCATGGCTACAGTTGCTTCTCGCTAACTCCGGCTGCTTGTACATTTATCAAAGCATTAAGATAGGATTTCGAGGATTTGCCCTAGGCAAAATCAGGATTCTACCAGTACTGTATCTGCGGTGGATCGTTGATGCGCCCCCACCACACCTTCCAGATAATCTTGTTAGGCCTGCATTTAAATGCGAATGTTCCCTGGATGCCATTTTGCATTTAGTATCTCCATATATGTGAAATCCATAATTCCTTGAAATTTCTGTTTCTTGTGATCCTGCTGTGGCCACTATTACCCACTACCCATGCACGTGGAAATATACTGAGGGGAGAATAAGGTTTATATTTGTTTTGATGGACATTTGCGCTATTGTGTATCTTTTTTTTTTCAATTGCATAACCTCTCCGTTTTGTTTTTGACACTTTGTGGACATATCCTTTTCAGCCCTAGATGCTAATATTAGTTTGGTAGAAGATCTAGGATGTGCAAAATACAATTATGTTTCCATTTTATAGATATAGGGCCCTGAAATTGATCAAATATAAAATACTGGGCTTGCTTTGTTACCTATAGTTGCTCCGATCGACTGCCCATGAACAAACTAAGATCAATCAGCTGGACACACATGACTTAACTCCAATAAGCATTAAGATGTGGTATGTTTCTCTGTCATTATGACACAATGCAAATAAGGAGTAACAGGTGAACTATCCCATATTTGTTGTTGCTTTTTGTGGTTGTGAATATGTAATTGTTGTTCCATGACACAATGTTGCATGCTATGGCCTTTTTGTTTTCTTTTATATCCACATTTTCAGGAACCTTCTCTATTTCATAGGGAAAGTATCTTGCTACATTAGCTTGTCCTTGCATTATAAAGATGTGCCAGACACAATTTTTACTTTATTTATGTTGTTGAATTTTCCTTGTTTATGTTTTTTATAGTTAAATCTCGTCAAACTCTATTGTTTTGTTTTGCAGTGACAACTTGCCCTCAGGCTACAAGAGCACTTGCTATGTTGCGAGAGAATAGGCGCGGTTTTGATGTTATAATAAGTGATGTCCACATGCCGGATATGGACGGATTCAGGTTACTTGAACTTGTAGGCCTTGAGATGGACCTTCCAGTTATTAGTAAGTATATTCTTTTCTTCTGTTCCTTGATTCCGCTCAGTATGCTAGCATGTGTTCTCGCAACACATCACTAATCCTTGAATGAAATTTGCAGTGATGTCTGCTGATTCAAGAACAGATATTGTGATGAAGGGAATTAAGCATGGAGCATGTGACTATTTAATAAAACCTGTCAGAATGGAGGAGTTGAAAAACATCTGGCAACATGTTGTTAGGAAAAAATTTAATGAAAACAAGGATCATGAACATTCAGGTAGCCTAGATGATACTGATCGTAACAGGCCTACCAATAACGATAATGAGTATGCTTCCTCTGCAAATGATGGGGGTGATGGTAGCTGGAAATCTCAGAAAAAGAAAAGAGAGAAAGAAGAAGATGAAGCTGACCTGGAAAATGGCGATCCTTCTTCTACATCGAAGAAACCAAGAGTTGTTTGGTCAGTTGAGCTTCATCAACAATTTGTAAATGCAGTCAATCACCTTGGGATAGACAGTAAGCTTTTGCTCCTTTCTTCTGTAGTTCTTTTATAGACGGTAAATTTCTCTAGATTCATATTCCAGTTGTCTTCGTTCTTGGATTTTGAGTATTGTTGATTAGTACTAAAAACTTGACACTTATAACTAAGTCGTCTCTCCGCCATCATCTTACATTTATTTTAAATTTTCTGCAGAAGCTGTTCCAAAGAAAATTTTGGAGTTGATGAATGTCCCGGGCTTAACTAGGGAAAACGTTGCCAGCCATTTGCAGGTTTTGATTCTGGCCCTCTGATTGCATTGCCTTTTTTAGTACCCTTACCTATATTGCACATGATGTCGCCACTTATGCACCTGTTTACACCTCAGCATTCTACCTAAATGTAATATCGCTTTTTAACGATATAAATAGAATGGATTTCTGCCAGAGGCCAGAGCGAACTCAACCAACTTCTACTTTTATAGTTACAGCACCTCACTATTCTTTATTGTAGAATTCAATGTACTTGCCAAACTATAAATTGTTGTCTAAAAAATATTGTGAAGACATGTTAGTACTAAAAAAATTGACTTCTCCGGTTCTCCATGGCACCAAATCACAAAATAAACAGATTTGACGGTACTGTCAGACATTGCTCTGAAACTGTTTTAAATGAGTTACATATATCGTCTTTTTATTTTGAGTGTGGATGTACCATATGAAATTTCATTAAACTTTACCAGTTTCTGTTGGCTATCATGTACTATAGCTTCAATGTGAACCAATCCCTATTCACCTCAGATTCTTTTTCATAGCTTAAGCCATGTTGTACATGACATCAATAATGATGAGATGCATTTTCCCATTTGCAGAAATTCCGGCTCTATCTGAAGAGAATAGCTCAGCATCATGCAGGAATACCTCATCCGTTTGTTTCTCCTGCTTCTGGTGCTAAAGTTGCCCCATTAGGAGGACTGGAATTCCAAGCTTTGGCTGCCTCCGGTCAGATCCCTCCTCAGGCTCTGGCTGCTTTGCAGGATGAACTCCTAGGTCGACCTACAAGTAGCTTGGCATTGCCTGGAAGGGACCAGTCATCTTTACGACTTGCTGCAATCAAAGGAAACAAGCCACATGGAGAGAGAGAAATAGCATTCGGCCAACCCATATACAAGTGTCAGAATAACGCATATGGGGCATTCCCTCAAAACAGCCCAGCAGTTGGAGGATTGCAATCCTTTGCAACTTGGCCCAATAACAAACTTGGCACGTCAGATTCACCAAGCGCATTGGGAAATGTGAGCAATTCTCAAAATAGCAATATGCTCTTGCATGAATTGCAGCAACAGCCAGACGCCTTGCTGTCAGGAACCCTTCACAATATTGATGTCAAACCTTCTGGCATAGTTATGCCCTCTCAGTCATTAAATGCTTTCCCCTCTAGTGAGGGTATATCGCCTAATCAAAATCCTTTGGTTATACCTTCTCAATCACCTAGTTTTCTGGCATCCATTCCTCCATCCATGAAACATGAACCTCTTCTTACATCACCTTCACCATCAAGTGGTCTGTTGGGTGGGCTTGATATGGTTAATCAAGCTTCGACAAGCCAGCCTTTGATAAGTACTCATGGAGCAAATCTTCCTGGTCTCATGACCCACAGCTCAACTGCAATGCCTTCACCCGGAATTAGTAATTTTCAAAGTGGAAATAATCCATATGTGGTTAATCAGAATGCTATGGGAGTTAGCTCAAGACGATCAGGTGTTCTAAAGACTGAGAGTGCTGACTCGTTGAGTCGTAGTTATGGCTATATTGGTGGCTGCACCAGTGTTGACTCTGGCTTACTGGCTTCTCAGTCCAAAAATCCACAATATGGTTTACTGCAGAGTCAAAATGATGTTAGTGGCAGCTGGTCACCTTCACAAGAGATTGATGGTTATGGAAGTACACTTGGGCAAGGCCACCTTGGCTCCAGTTCATCTAACTTCCAGAGTTCCAATGTGGCCCTTGGGAAATTGCCTGACCAAGGACGAGGGAGGAATCATGGGTTTGTTGGGAAAGGTACTTGCATTCCAAGCCGCTTTGCAGTGGATGAGGTTGAGTCTCCAACTAACAACTTGAGCCACAGCGTTGGAAGCAGCGGAGACATAGGGAATCCCGACATTTTCGGATTTAGTGGGCAGATGTGAAACTTTCTTGAATTTGTAAGTAGGTGAGCACAGTTTCATAGTCTTTATAGTGATGTCTTTCTTCTATTAATATTCCTAAATTCATCCTTTGTTCTGCATTAGTGATTAGTTATACCAAATCCTTAAGGTAGTATTTTTGAGTTTGCAACTGTATCAACGTTGTCACAATTTTATCCATGTTTCTGTTTCTTTTTCTTATATTACTAGAATGAACTTGATTAAGCTATCAAGGCTTCAGTTTTCTTACATGTACTGTGATTGCTAAAGGGCTAAAGGTTATCACTGTTCTAACTGTTGTGTTTGCAAAGTTCCTATACCATTTTTGGCATTTTATTCTCAGTAGTTATCTCCTTTTCTACTGTGTTTAAATGACTATGCGCTTCCCCCCTTTTTTTTAACTTGATGGAAGAATCCTAAACATGCTTTTGCCTTAGTTCTAGCTCAACTGGAATAGCTGTTTCCTAACAAAATTATTGTTTTGATGCAGGGTTGATCAGTGATCACTGGAAACAAATTTAGTGGTTTGATGAATGGTTGCTCCTATTTTCATTTCATCTTTTTTCCTTTGTAATTGGTTTATAAAGGGGATAATTATGTGACAGTATGTGGAATCTTGCTTTATAGAAGTTTGTTCAGTTTAAAGAACGTGAAAGATTCAGTCCCTTATCATATAGCGCTAGCCTCCTGATCTCATTTCTTGTAATTACCAACTGTAGATTTGTGCTACAATTTCTTCTGACCCTTATAATTCAGCCTAGCCAATTTATGCTCCAGCAACTTCCTGTGACTGAACTGAAAATACCGGAGTACCAGGCCTCATCTGGTTGCATTAGGATGAAACATAAGCCGCAGCTGAAAGACCAAATCCAGACGTAGTATACACGCATGGTTGTCGCTGCATTAAAACAAACCCCAGCAGTTTTTAGTGTGCAATACTACTTGAGATCCGTAATATCTTCCGAGATGTTTCTACGTCGATTTTTTTTGGAAAGGATGGACGGTTGTTCAGTCCAAAGAACTTCAAAGTTCAAACTATAGCTCCTCTGCATGATGCTGTTGCGTCCGCTAGTCATTTTTCTTTTCGAATTGTGTTGTTTAACCATTGTCATTTTAGGTTTGTTTGCTCTCTTTTGCCCAGCCAATTTAAACCTAACTGCAGCAAAAATACCATTTTTACATTTTTTTTTTCCACAAGCATGATGTATCTGGAGTAAAATACAGTACATCCGATGTGTGTATATACAATACCTATGATTTACACCTCCTTCAAAGATATCCCTGAACCTGAATCGATTGTAAATGGAGGCAGGCACGGGCTTTTATTCTTCAGAATTTGCTACTCTGTTCCCGGCTAGCAGCGCGTGGTTCAAGCCATGTGCTGCGGTAGCATTGGCAACGACTAAACTAGCCTCACAGTCGCAGTAGTCCTGGTCCGCCGCCGCCGCCGGCTGCAGAGCGGCCTTCTGCGCGCGCTGCCTGTCCGCGGGGTAAGTCCAGTACAGCGCGGAGTAGGTTAGGCAGCAAACGGTGATCGGCACGGCGATCTCCGCGAAGACCGCCTTGCCCAGCGCGGCGGCGTTCTCCCTGTCGGCCTCCACGCTGGTGCCGGACGCGCCCGGCTGGTACCCGAAGACGCTCTCCGCCAGGATGCCCACGAGCGGCGAGGCGAACGAGGCGAACACCGACTCGAAGCACCTGTCCATGGCGTACACCGTCGTCCTCGCCTTCTCCGGCACGATTTCCGCGAAAATTGGGCTGCAAAAGACAGCGGGGTGATCCGGTGAGTGAGTGGTCTGATGGAGCAACAGCATTTTACCGTCGGCAGGCAGGCGTCACTCTCTCACTTGTTGGTGGAGACGGGGCACCAGGGCATGGCGAAGCCCAAGACGAAGAAGGCGGCGGCGTACGCTGCCACCGCGGTGGGGTTGTCGGGGAGCGCGAGCAGCAGGAGGGCGGCGAGCGGCACGGTGGACGCCGTGCACACCTGCGCCAGCGCGATCCTCCCCGTGTCGGGGAACCGCACGGCGAGTGGGTCCGCGACGAACCCCGCGAAGAGCGCGCCGAGCGCGTTGGCGAGGTTGTTGAGGTTGATGATCAGGGTGGTCTGCCAGTGCGTGAACCCCAGGAGCTCCAGCCACATGGCGGCGAAGCTGAGCGCAGACCAGGGCACCGTGCCGGCCACTCCCTGCGCCACGATGACCTGGAACGTCGGCACCTTCACCACGTCCCTGGCTTCCCGGACGAGTTTGGCCAGCGTGGCCGTGGCCTTGGTGCCGCCGGGGCGGGGGTCGGCGCCGAGGAGCCACGTCAGGGTGGCGAGCGCGGCGCTGACGAGCGCGAGGGCGTAGAACGCCAGCCGCCAGCCTGGGACGCCGTGGAAGCTCGTGGCAGCGAGCAGCACGCCGAGGGAGTTCCCCGTGACGTGGCCCAAGCTCTGCGCCATCACCACCCACCCGAACGCCGAGCCACGCGTCGCGTCGTCGCTGTAGTCGGCCACCAGGGAGTAGATCGCCGGCACCACGAGCGCCAGCCCCACGCCGTTGAAGCCCCTGGCCAACGCCATCTGCAACAGAGGGAGCCCTTTCATCAGGTGGCGATCTTGCGCCAATGCGCCCGTAGGAAACGACGCAAAACACAACACGTGGCGGTCACTGACCGACCTGGAGAAACGTGGCCGAGGCGCCGACGAGCAGAGTGGCCAGGGCCCAGAGGAACGCCCCGGCGGCGACGACGCGCGCGCGGTCGTAGCGCGCGGCGGCGCACGTCGCGAGCGGGTAGCACAGGGCCTGCACCAGCGCGCGGCACAGCGTGAGGGAGCCCAGCGCGGTGGGCGACGCCCCCAGCGCCTCGCCCACCTCCTTGTACACAGCCGGCAGCAGCGCCTCGTCCGCGCGCTCCAGCAGCGCCGCCACGGTCACCAGCGCCAGCGTCCACTGCCGCCTCCGCCGCTGCGCCGACGCCGAGCTGCTCCCCATCTTCCTTGCACAAACACTCGCGTGCCGACGTAGCCACAACGACTTGTTGGAAGGGAGCGGGAGCCCATGGGTTTGTTTATACTTGGATCGCACAGTTTTTCTTCGTTGCTCGTACGAGCAAGCATTGGCCTAAATATTTCTTCCGATTAAATATGCTTGCAAGGCAGGTAGTGGTGTATGTATTTGCTCATGATAGGTACGCCGGCTAGACGCGAGTTTCACGGGTGATAGCTCTCTGTGTTTGACTGGCGTTGGAGAACCGGAGAAATACTCCTACGGGGTAACGTCAGATCGATCCAGTGATCGTGTCTAAGATCAGATTTCACCGGTCGAGAAATATAGCCAATGCAAGGTGCCCCCACATTGCTAAGAAAAGTGTGAATCCTTCGTTATCACTGTCCTTTTGTGCCTTTTTAATTTGCCCCCAAAAGATCGGGATTGGTTATGTTGGTACAGCAACTGAGCTGAATCAGTTTTTTTTATCAGCGCTAATAGCCTAATACTATCTTTTAGAGCTTTAGGGACATTGACCGCAAAGAAAAAAAAAAGTCTATTATTGTACATGAACAACCCACTACGGCATTGATTATTCGATGAAGTTTGCTGGTCCTCGCGAATTTAGACACGAGGAGCCCCCGAGCTCCACTCCAACATCTTTGTGCTGTGCTGGGAACTGTGGAAGAGGAAGATAATCGTTTCCGATGGAGTCGTGCGAAAATGCGGGAGTTCAATGCTAATTGCGAGGCTTCGTGGAGAGGCCCTAGTTTGGGGGCACCGAATCAAAACCGCGGGGAAATTCGATGGAGTCATCCGAACACGCGAGAGTTCACCGCCAAGCTTTGAGCAGAGGCCCTAGTTTGGGGGCACCGAATCAAAACCTCGGCGAAATGGCTAGTAGATGTGTGCTGCTGCAATCTTGTAATGGCAAATTGAGCTCTCTTATGTAAAATGGATAGACCCTTGTAATATGCTACTCTATGAGCCATGTTCACCGAATTACGGATCCTCCGTCAAGTTAGAGACTTGAACTTGGGTGGTTAAATGCATAGCACTTTCTTCCACCTAACAAATTGAGCGAGGCTCTCTTCCACAGCGTCTGGCCGATCACAGCATCAATTTTTTTGCTAAATGTTTCACGACAAAACCCCACATTACTAGAGCAATCAAGCATCATGCGAAGTAATAAAGTTGTGAGAAAACCAAGTAGAAATTCACACAATTAGCGCATTCCACATCTTAATATTGTCAACTAGCGAATAATCCATGAAAAAATTGTGCGGATAGATCATATTTTCAATATCTACTTTCTTCCATTAAACATTTCTTTTATATTTTTATTTACAAACTTGCTTATTTACACACCTAACTACTCCGCATTTGTTTTTTTCACCTTATTAGCACAAGTATAGTAGGGTAATAGTTTAGTCAGAATGCTTAAATTAGAGTAATGTAGAGAATTTGGAAAACACCTCACATCCATTATGAGGGGTGACCTTTCATTATATAGACCGTATGACTTGGAGTACAAGCCAAGTCAGTACAAAGAATAAGTACAAATATACAAGACTATACATATCTCTAACGAGCAACATCTTCATATGCTTTTACGAATTTAAGCAAAGTCTTATTATTGCTTCCATCAGTTCCTTCACCTAATCATGAATGGCTACAAGTCCCTTTCTACCATTTTTGGTAGCCAAAACATTGGTATTGTAACTAAAAGGGAACATATCCGGTGCAACCGAGGGAACGGTGCAACCACCGTGCAACCCTACTAGAAAAAGTTTTAAAAAATTATGAAACAAATCATGAATGTATATTTCAGTCTACCCTATCTATATATAAAATTTTATGATCAAATTCGTCCTGCTCTGGCAGTTACAAAAAAAAAAACAAATTTGGAGTATATTTTAACTTTATTTCTTGTTAGAAAACTTATCTTTTTTATAACTGACAGAGTAAGATGAATTTAATCATAAAATTTTATATATAGATGGAATAGGCTGAAATGTACATTCATAAGTTTGTTCGGAATTTTTTGAAACTTTTACCAGTAGGGTTGCACGGTGTTTGCACCGTTTCCTCGGTTGCACGTCATATGTTCCCAACATAAAAAGGAAGCTTAAGGCCTGACAAACAAATCAGACTGTTAGGAAATGCCAGTCCACATGGCAACTTCAATCCCTCAGAAATTTGACGGTGCTTGCTCTCACTAGAAACATTCTGTTAGCACCACAAGGCACAAACGAGAGCACCACTAGAAACGACTGTTGTCATTATCATAGTAACTACAGCATCACTAGATTCAAGCCAGATCATGAGAGAGACTAAATCACTAACAATACATTACCCTGAAAAGGGTACCTCATTTACACACCTGATAACTACTCGACCTCTACGAAAGCTCCATCTGAGCCCACACACAAATATTACGCTCTGCAACCACCCTGCAGGACGGGAACGCAACGCTATTACGCTACTACTCCCACACGTCGAGAGAAGAGTCTTCGTCTACGTCCCGGTGGTTTGCCAGGGCCAGCTCCTCAGAGACATAGGAAAGGCCCTGCATCAGCCTCACCACCTCCGCCGCGTCATCGAGGTAGTACTTGGCCTTGCTGGGCTTGCGGCCGACGGTGCACGCAAACACCTCCGCCTTGGACGCCAGCGACTCCCCGCAGGCAGCTGTGGCGATCAGCTGGAACATGTCCTCATCGGACTTGTCGTCGCCGATGCACAGCACGAAGTCCGGGCATTGGCCCCGCTCCTGCATAGATGCCAGCATGCGACGCGCCACCAAGCCTTTGCTCACACCCTGCAAAAATGAAAGAAAATTTTCAGCGAGTTCCCAATGCCTGGTTCATCTGCGCAAAGAAGAAAAGATGGCTGTGGAGAGGTTGGAGAACCAGAGTGAGGCAGAGGCTTTACCTGAGGTTTCACCTCGACAGAGTGAGGGGTGGTCTTCACTGAAACAGGTTCGTTTGCAAGCACACTCTCGAGGTGATCGACCAGCTCCTTGGCCTGGCATGAGCCGAAGTCAGGGTCCGCGTCCTCGTAGCTCCAAACGAGCACCGTCTCCCTCTCTTCGATGGTTGAACCGTCCGTCGTCTCTCTGTACAGGCACATCACCGGCTCTGCTATCTGCTTCCAGCTGCAGTCGGCAGCAGTAATACACGTCTTCCATTCTGCGTCCCTCTTACACCTTTATTCAGTGCAAAACAAGCTCCGGGTCAGAAATCACTCAATTTGTCGACAGATTCTACTGATGGGCGAAAATGAATAAATAAATAAAATACTAGAGCTGCACATCACAGCCAAATCGACCAGGTAGCCAGTTCCATTCCCAACGCTAAAATGTGTTTCTGTCGAACTAATGGTAGTACCGTAGTAGCATTAGCTTTAGTTAACATTTTGAAACATTTCTTCACACTACGACACAGACACACAGTTCAGCTCAGTATAACATGTTATGGCACCAAATTAAGTCAACTGACATGAAGAAAGTGGAAAATGATCTTCAGGAAGTAAAGCATACCTCAGGAAGTAGCCATGCTCTGCAGCTAAGCCAAGGTTCTCACAAGGGAACCACTCATGGAGAGTGCGCCGGTCATACCCGCTGCAAAGGTAGACCTCATTGTTCTTGTCCCGGCACAAGCTGTTCAGTATCCGCACCGATTCGGCAGATGGGCTCTTGTTGATCGCCTGTGGCATCAACGTGCCATCGTAGTCCAGCAGAATTGCACGCGTCTTGGCTCTCCGGTATGCCATAAGAATGTTCTCCAAGGAAAGCTTCCTGAAGGTCAGGTCGAGGGAGACAACTCTGAACCGCAGGCCAAAGCCAATGCCCCAGCACCGCCGCTGAGCATGATCCTCGCAGGTCCTACGAAGGTCCTGCAGGAAGCTGGTAGCCCAGTACCCGACGTCGTGGGTGGTCACGTAGCGGAAGTGCTTATCATGGCGCAGTCTCTTCTCTGGCTCAGGCAGCACGAGGGCGGTCTCCATGGCGTCAGCCACGGCCTCGATGTTCCACGGGTTCACCCTGATGGCGCCACTCAGTGAGGGTGAGCACCCGATGAACTCGGACACCACCAGCATACTCTTCTTCTCCTCCGGCTTGCCCTGCCGCAGCATCCTGTCCAGGTTCTCGTTGCATTGCCGGGACACGATGTACTCATAGGGGATCAAATTCATGCCGTCCCTGACCGCGGTCACCAGGCACACCTCGGCGATGACATAGTACGCCACGCGCTCGTAGAACTGCAAAGGCTCATCGATTAGAACCACTGGCTCGTACCCCGGCCCACCATACACCTGGTTGATGCGCTGCACCATGGCGTACGTCTCGGCCTGCACCTCGGCGACGTCCTTCCCCCTCCCCCGCGCCGGATTGGCGACCTGCACCAGCACCAGCTTGCCCCGCCACTCAGGGTGCTGCCGCAGCAGCTCCTCCATGGCGAGCAGCTTAAGGCTGATCCCCTTGAAGATGTCCATGTCATCGACGCCCAGCATGACCACCCTCCCCTTCCCCGAGTACATCTCCATCAGCTCAGCCACCTTGGCCTCGGTCTCCGGCAAGGCGAGCACCGTCTTGAGCTGCTCCATGTGCACCCCAACGGGCAGGATCTTGATGCTCACCGTGCGGCCGTAGTACTCGAGGCAAACGTGCCCCCTCTTGGACTCGTAGGAGAGGCCGAGCATGCGGCCGCAGCAGGAGAGGAAGTGGCGCGCGTAGTCGAAGGTGTGGAAGCCGATGAGGTCGGAGTTGAGCAGGGCGCGCAGAAGCTCCTCGCGCACGGGCAGCGTCTTGTAGATCTCCGAGGAGGGGAAGGGCGAGTGCAGGAAGAAGCCGAGCTTGATGCGGTTGAAGCGCTTGCGCAGGAAGGTGGGGAGCACCACGAGGTGGTAGTCGTGCACCCACACGAAGTCGTCGTCCGGGTTGATCACCTCCAGCACCTTGTCCGCGAAGATCTTGTTGGCGGAGACGTAGGCCTGCCACATCCCGCGGTCGAAGCGGCCGCCGAGGTCGGGGGACAGCGGCAGCATGTAGTGGAAGAGCGGCCACAGGTGCTGCTTGCAGAAGCCGTGGTAGTACTTGGCGGCGATGTCGGGCGGCAGGAAGGCCGGCACGCAGTTGTGGGTCTCGAGGAGCGCCTGCGCCACGGCGTCCTGGTCCGCCGGCGGGATGTCGTCGCGCAGGCAGCCGATGTAGATGAACTCCATCGAGGTGGGGGAGGAGTGGTGGAGGTGGCGGAGGAGGGAGTCCTCGTCCCAGGAGAAGGTCCAGGGCTCGTCCGGCGACGCCGGGCGGTGGGACTTGATGGGGAGCTGGTTGGCCACCACGATGGTGCGCGGGCGCGGCGGCGTGGACGGCGACGCCGGGGAGTCGTCGATGAGCCCGGAGGTGGTGACCACGCGCGGGAGCCGGCGCCGGAGCGCGCCTAGCGCAGCCGGCGCCGGCGCCTGGTCCGCCGCTCCGTTGGCCAGGTCGAGGAGGTTGGAGTAGGAGCGGGACACCATGGCCGGACACCTGGTCGGTTCTCGCAAGGATCCGAGTTTGGCACGCTGAGTAGGATCCGAGTTTGGGATCGACCGACGAAAGGACCAGCGGAGAGCGGAGCTGGTGCTCTGGGGAAGTGCTCTGGCACGCTGTTTCTTGCAAGGAAAGATTGGTGTGGGATCGAGTCAATCGACCGACGAAAGGACCAGCGAAGAGCGGAGCTGGTGCTCTGGCACGCTGTTTCTTGCAGGGGATAGGAACAAAAGCTCGCAGGGTTTGTAGGCGAAGTGGCAGGCACTGGATTCAACAAGCAGCCACCTCGGAGTGATGGAGTGAGCTAGGGAGAGAGAAAGAAAGGGGAAATCTTTTGCTGCTTCCAAGACAGGGGAGGAGAGCCTATTCTTCTGTTGCGAATTGGCGTTGTTGTTCTTGCCTGGGGGAGTACAGCTGATTGGTGAAAAATGGTCGGCTCTGAGAGCAGGCTATTCGCAGTAAAAATCCCGAAAAATCCAACCCCCGTTCCTTTAGCGAGTGACGAGGTCTAAAGCATCAACAAGCCAGGGGGAACTCTACCGGAGCGGAGGAAGAAGCTGATAAATATCAGACGGAAAGTGCAGGAAAAAGATCAGGGAAAGGGAGAACGCGGGAAGAATCTCCGAGCCGCCACGGACGGACCCCTACGCGATTGAGAGCCGCTCATGCTGCATGAGGAAGAAGTGGAGGGGAGGGGAGGGGAGAGTAGCTTTATAGCAGCAGGCGCACAAGAAATCCCGAATTCACCTGGCCTCTCTTGCGTCCTCATGGAGATCCTTGCCCTTGGAATAATCAATCAGACGACGGGGACAAACGAGTCGCATAGGACGCCATGGCAAGGCGGTGTGAGCTGACAGGGACCGCAATAATCTCACCCAGATCTCCTCCTCCTTGTGGGAGACGGATCAAAGGCGAGATTAATAAGGGGAGTACAGGGGACGGGAGCAAACAAGAACGAAATTGCTCGGAGAACGAGAGGCACCCTGCTTGTTTGGTTTTGTTTTGGTGGGTTTTTTGCGCTTGGATCTTTCGGCAGCTGCCAGGGAGAAGAGCGCTGCCGCTAGAATTAATTAAATTGCGGAGGAAATTTACCGGGGGCGGGTCGGACGGACAGGGTTCCGTGTCCGTTCCCGTCATGTAATTATTGGTTGGTTTTATATCAGGCGACAGCGAAAGAGCCTGGGGCTGTAGACGACTGCACGGGGAAATGAATATAAATTAAAAGAAAGCCCCTGCGAGTTTGTGTATGGATTCCTTGCATTTTATTGCACTTCACTGACTTCAGAGTTCTCATCCGAGCTTGATGAGAGTTCAGACCATTGCACTGATCTGGACTTTATGGAAGAGGGAACTGTATTATTATTACTATATAGATAGAGATCATTTTAGAGTTCTGCCGCCGAATGGCAGTTCTCTCTTATTTGTATATGCAGGACATAGGGTTCCATTCACCCTGCAAATGTTTTGATTTGCATGGCCAGCATGGAAGAAGCATGCCACCGAGGTGTGAAAGGAACTATCTGCTCGTGCTGCCTGGATATGATCCATCATCCGGGTCATCAACTCACTACTCTTTTGGCATCCTGATCAATTCCCAAATCTCTTTCAAAAAGTCAAAAAAATAAAACCAGATGCCCCTCGCACTTGGTTGGAGACAGCAGACCGGTGCGAGCTTCCGTGCTCGCCGAACGTTTAATCCCAGTGGACTTTTCCACTTGGCAAGCGCGCAATGACCTTTCTACCCCCATGGCACCTGTACCGAGGCGAGCTGTCCGCAGGTACAATCGCGCGTGGGCATTGGGCCGGTTGTCGCCGGTAGCCGGCGAGCGGCGAACCCACGTGGCGAGCGGGTTGGGCCGGCAGAGAGCGACCCAGGCCCAGCGCCGGCGACGTGGCGCGGCGAGGCACGTTCGGATCGGCAGCGGCGGGGCGGTGCTGGCTAATGGGAGGTTGTCAAGTGGATGCCACACAGGTGAACCTGTTTTTTTCCGGACCAGCTGGGTCGTCTGGGTGAAATTCAGTGGGAGGCAGGGCAGGCAGCACCGCAGCAGCGAGGCTGGGTTCCCACTTTCTCTGACTCGTAGATGCTGCCTGCCGGATCTCTTCCGCGGCGAGTAGGTGCGCCACTACACGGTCCTGAGGAAAATGCGCTTACCTGCTGTAAAAACAAATCCTAGAGTAAAAACTCACCCGTCCCAGCGAACTCGTCCCTGCTACAGTTTGATTGAAGCACAAAATGACAACATATACAGTTTGCCTCCGATGCCTTTCTCGGGCGCCGTACCCGTACTATTGCGCCATGTGTGGCTACCACTACCTACAACGCGACCGCTGCGCTCTCGTACTCCTCGTGCCGTGTCCTCTCCTCTCCTCTCCTCTCGCGTGGCCACTGGCCACCGCCCCCAACGCACCCCAAACCAAAACAACAATCGCGAGCACGAGCGGACACCAGAACACCACTCCACCGCACGCACAGTTCCGTCCCAGCCACCGATCGCCGCTAACCCTTTCGCCATGCACTGCACTGCACCGATCCTCCACGCGACAGCGAGCATACCATCGCTGTACGTGTTTTGGCTGGCTCAGGGTCAGGGGGACCGCTCCGAGGTTCATGCACCGGCGACGGCGCGACATGAAAATGAACGGAGCGTTTCCATCTGGTCCTCCGTGTCCCTCGAGTGGACCGGAGCGGAGGACGATAGATAGAGGCAGAGGAGGACCACTACCGCCAGCTGATCGGCGGCAGCGGCAGCGAGCAGCCGAGATCCAACAACGGCCAGGAGATCAGGCGGTTCGGGAGGATAAGATATGGCTGCACAGTTCGGCCAGGAGATCCAACAACGGCCAGTGCGAGAGCCCCCGCATGATCTGGGGGCATCGTCTCCGTTTGTAGTAGATCCGGTTGCTGTCTTCACCAGATCACCGGATCAATGTGGTAATAAAAGCAAAGCAGAGCAACCGAAACGGAGGCCAAGGCATCGCCATCCATCGCCCTCGTCCGGCTCCCCGTTCCGCTTGATCATCAACCACTAGCTATAGTCCGCACTCAAGCAGCAGCAGAGAGACACTCGAGCTAATAAAGCACACAAACAGCACACGGCGCGTGTGACGTACGCGCGGCTGGGCTGATGATTGGCCGGCAGGTACGGCCTCGCTGTCGACGCCGCCGTCAGATCAGTTTTTTTTTTTTTGTTTTTTTTTTTGATCGGCCGTCAGATCAGTTGGTGCGCCTGACCGCGACGCCCCCGTTCGTTTCTCCTGTTGCAGCAGTCAAATTTTGCTCTTCCTGCAAAACACAGGCATGCGCGGTTGGTGCTTCTGGTCTCGATTTCGAGCCCCTAATCTGATCTGATCTGATCAGTGATCACCAGCAGATATGCTTCATCGCTGGAGATCAGCTCGGCCGGTCATCGGTCCTTGTCCACGAGCATTTCAGGACGATTAATTAGGACCCCCGCAGATGCGCTTAGATAAAGATTCGCCTCTTTGTAGTCCCGTCTCGTGTCTCGGTTTTGGGCTTTTCTTTTTTCCAGCTGAAGCATCCTTTCAGGCAGCGGTGTGCCGATCGGTCGATTGTTTTCCTACTACGTACAGAACAGCACAGTGTGCTCGGCTGAGACCAACCCCTGAAAGTATTACCTATATTTCCATCAATCCATTATTCCAACTATATCTCTCTGTGTCTACAGTAACACTACACTGTCAAACAGTGTTTTACTCCGCTATTTTTACTTTACCGTTGGGGTCAGTCTGAGAACCAGACCAGGCAGCACCCGTGCAATTTGGCCCTATTCCTGAATGGCGCCTGTCGGGCACAGCGAGCGCCGTGGGCGGCGTGCCTGGCTTTTGAGGCGGTCTTCAATCGGAATTCTTAAAGGGGTTTTTAAAACACTATTTTGTATTTTTTATATAAATGTTGCATTTTTAATAAAAAGGAATGTAGTTGAAATAGTGATATAAAATGGAATTTGAGGAGTGTTGTCGTAGATATCCTGATCTCCACTGTTGGATGGATCTGACACGCACGGTGCTCACGGTCAGACTCATAGTACGATAATGTCTCCGGCTTGATCCACTGTGTGACGCGTTT
Organism: Paspalum notatum; assembly: GCA_022530915.1. Lineage (NCBI taxonomy): Eukaryota > Viridiplantae > Streptophyta > Magnoliopsida > Poales > Poaceae > Paspalum > Paspalum notatum. Next base: position 7,041,383 of record CM039684.1, read on the forward strand.
ACTCGCGACATTACTGCTCTGTAAACATCATCAACCGACAACAGAACAGCTGATCTGAGATGATCAGATGAGCACACGACAATGATTTGACGGCGCACGGTTTATTTTCTCATCACAGTTTTTTTTTTTTCGGTGGTGGCTTTTCCCAATGGCATCGCATCCGGAGGCGGCGATTTGCTTATCTGGTTACTATACCCTACGTAAAGCTGGTGCTAGCTTGTTGGAGAAGCATTTCTCTCGGTCTGGATCACAGTCTCGGGTGTCTTCATGTTGAAGCAAATGAGTTTTGTTTTTGTTAATCTCCAGGTTCTAGGCTACTGTTTTTAGATAAGATAAGCTTGACTGATCTCAGGACGGACACAGGGGGCGGAGGCTAAAGGAACAATGATTCTCTTCTTTGTTACCATCGATCGACTTGGGTAAGATTCAATGAATCGGTGACGGTGATGGCAATGCTTTACCTAGTGCAACGCAAACTAATCAATTAACTAATGAGCACCCATGGACGTACGGTCTTGGCTTTTATTAGCTTTGCTTGTAGTGGCAAAAAATTTATAAGCAACACAGGACGGCAAGTTGGAGCTCCTCGACGCTGATTTGCTTTGCTTCTATAGCTGCTGCTGATAGTGGACAGGTAAACCATTGCTGTCAGACTATGTGCAGTGGATTAGGTAAATGGACTGCCTATACACTGTAGCGACACTGTTCACAGAGAAAGAGGTGGTTGAAATAGTAGATACACAATGCATTTACACATCCTGCTGCACATAGTCTCATTACTTAGAATATGTGCATTATTGCTGTGCTACCTGGTCCAACTACAACACTTTGGAAATTTTAACACTCTGGGCTATTTTGGTTTGTGTACTAAGGTAATTTGTCACTGTTTGCCAACAAAATCTGCCAAACCTGTGTCAAAGGGGCACTAGACGTCTGTTGCTTCGTAAGTAGTTCATATATTCACAACCTGTCATGCTACAAGTTGGATACGCCACGGGTTCTCTTATACGTGTGTTTAGTTGTGGCTAAACTTTCTATAGCCGAAATGTTAGAGCTATTTTCTTGCGAAACATTGCCATATATGTACCTCACGATTTCTTAGCTGTATATACCTTTTCAAAGCTGCCAACTCTATACAAGACAAGGCAATAAATCTGGAGACCCGAGCACGTCCGTACGTTTCCAAAGGAGCTCGATCGCTTCAGAAGTAAACTAAACAAAGTTTTGTTTGTTGATAGCGTCACTTGGCGCTGTACGGCGTGATGCACGTGCAACACGCACGTGTTGTGAGATGATCGATAAGACAATAGAAATGAGAAAAAAATAGAATTAAAAGAAAAAGACCTGATTGATTGGCTTATGGAAAGCAACACGTGGGTGTGGGTATAAAATAAGGTGAAAATAAAGAGAGAAAGTGGATGAAACATTTTGCATCTATGGGTTTTAGGCCTTTTCACCCTTTTTCAACTTTTTTCAAACTGCACAATAGGACCAGCGTGAGGGGTATATTTATGTCTTTCTAGATAAAAAAAGATTTTTACAAAACTCGCTCTTTTAATGACTGATGTTGTTTTCTAGCGTTCTCTTTGCCCATGGCCATGCCCACACATACTGTCCAACTACCAACTAGTTGATTTTTATTTCGTTTATCAAGACTGTAGATCTTATCCCTAGTCCTACATTAGCTTCCTGCCTTGATCGTGCAATATATGTGATGCGAGATGACGAAGCAAAAGTGCAACCCTTACGTCAACAGAAAAAAAAAACGGCGGGCAAGTCGTCTGGAATTTTAGAGCCATACATGCAGCATGCATGAGGACCGCTGAAAGTGGCACAGGTTCCTTCGGCTACGTTCCCGTAGATGGAATGCAACCACTTCAGCAGGTCAGAGGGTTCAGACCCAGGTACCACCGACTAGTGGGCAATGGCTACACAATTCATAGACACTGAGGCACAGTCCTCTCACCTTTGTCGCTCGTGCGGTTGATCTTGTCGGTGCTGCTTTTGCCGCCGAACAAACAATGATTCAGAGCAAGAATAGTGGGGTTCAGCTCGATCGGGCGGGCAGGGGCATCCTTTTGTCGCCTTTGGCTGCCGGGCCGTGACGAATCGACGGTCCTAGACGATGAGCTCAGGTCGTCAACGTTGTTTAACCCTCGACTCGATCGCAAGAAAGGCATCGACCGGCCGGCGACGACGCGCCGTCGTCGCGTCTCAGATCCGCGGCCATTCCGGGTGGTGGCTGGGCGACGTGCGCCGCCGCCGGGCGCCCACTTCGGTGCGACGGTGCAGCATGAGCCACGGAGCTCAACGGCGCGCGGGCACGCGTCAGCAAATAAAGTCCAGTTCGGTGCTGCCGGCCGCCGCTGCCTGGCGCTCTGGGTTTGGTCTGTTAGTTAGGTCGCCATCTTAATTAAGCTCTGAAAACGACATTCGTACTAGACTTGCAGCGCTGGTGAATGGTGATGGTGCTAGTTTTGTGGACGATGACGATGGGTGGTGGTGCCTGGTGACTTGTAGCGCTAGCACGGCGGAAGTGGACTGGCGCATTTGCTGAATCGCTGCATCCATCAGTGCCGGCCGGCGCACCTCAAGAAAAAGTTGTCGCCAGAAACTTCACCTGCGGATTCCTCTAGATGACCCGGTGGCGGCACTCCTGCTGCTCTGTTGGGTGTTGAGAGCTCCAGGAAATAGTAAACTAACAGCTCGGAATATACTTGCAAGTGGCGCGGGCCACCCCGCAAGCCCGCTGGGTTAGCCCGCGCCGCCAACCCACTAGTTTCCGCGATCTGACCCAGTTTGTCAAAGCGGCGTGAGTGGGTAACCCGCAGCAACCCGATGGGCGCCGCATACCCGCGTATACAGCGTCTTCAACCTCTGACTCCCACCGGCTCGCGGCAGTCGTTTGGGCTCCTCTCATCCCAGGACGCTCCCGGCTATCCATACAGCATCACTACCGATCAATCCAGTGGAACGCGGCCGGCATGACTTGACGAGCAGGACCTGGCCACCTGCTGGGCGTTGCAGCGATGACGGACTCGATCCATCCGCTGAATCACCATGGCAGCCGTAATCCTCAAACTACTTTGCCTGTGATCGGCATGTTCTTCCACTATGAATGCTTTCGTTGTCAAGTGCACTACTGTTCTAATCCTATATGTTTTACGGGAACAAAACTCAAAAGAAGTAATTTAAGTTTTCATGCGCGGTTCTAATTAAGGCCACCACTGCCGGCAAAGTGTTCGATGGAAGTCCTATAAGAATGTTCCGTTCTTATCTAAACGACTGCCATGGTCGCCTTAGATTAGTAGGATTGTTTTTGGCTTGTTTTTTTGAGGAAGGTGCAGTAATACGCGGCGGCAACAACATCATCGCAAGGGCCTCTGGATAGCTGCTTTGTACTTCTGTTCAAGTATTTCTGGCCGGTGCAGGCGCACATCTTTGAAGCTATCGCAGGATCGTGTGCTGTCTGTGCGGGCATGCGCGGGCTGCCGCTTGATCCGCCAACAGCATGCGGTGTGATGCGGGCTGCCGCATGTACCCATAAATCATGCAGCGGGACTGGCGGACGTGGGGCGGGTTGACCGCAGCCGCCCCACTTGCAACCTTAGCTCGGAAGCAGTGAGAAAACGAACAGAACAGAACAGTTTGATCTGCAGCAGGACCGGCGCCACGCACAGCGGGCGGCACAGGATTCCGATGAGGATAAGCCTAGGCCACCAAGCATAATTTACGAGCCCCCATTGCAACTTGCAAAGATGCTCTCATCCAAATGGTAGGGCGCGCGGTGAGGATTGCATGTGCTTTGTTTGTGATGCCAACAGAGATGGGATAAGAAATTGGAAGCCCTGTACAACCGCTTTGGGCACTGAACTTCGCCGCCGCCTCTGCATGTATCGCGGGCCGCGAACGCAGTTGGCCCCATAAATATCGAATCGAGTGATAGCTGTAGCTCTCGAAGCCAGGCCGATGGCTTCATTTAAGCTTCTGTTGGGCCTACTGTGACACATGCGGCCTTTTTTTTTATAGGCTGGTCGTCGGTGGGCTCAACTTTTCAGGTGGGCCGTATGGAGTGCACTATCAGACTGGCTCACAAAAGACCTAAAAGACGGTGTCCATACGCTGTACGACACCGTAGATATGACGGTAGTTGTAATAGTGGATTTGCGGGATTGGATGGACGTCCTGGTGAGCCTAGTCTCATCGTATCGAACACTTGTGCCAAAGGGCTGAGCTTGGGGTTGCAGCGGTTAGAGCGGCACTTGGGAGGTCCTGTGTTCGATTCTTGTTGGGAGGCGACGTTCTCATCGACAGCGTGGCGCTAATGGTAGTCCCGTCGACAACGAGACGTCTATGGTGACTTCGTCAATCTCAAGATATGCCGGCTCAGTCTTTCGGAGATGCTTATAAGGATAGGGGTGCATACAGACACTCATAAGGGTGAGTGTGCATGCGTGTTAATTTGAGCGTCTACGTTTGACTGTTTGTACTGTCAAAAAAAATCATATCGAACACTTCTTTTTTGGAACGCAAATCATGTATAGGAATTTTAAACAGTTCATTTTTATAAAAAAGGTATTAACATAAAAAAAATCTTCCATTCTGAACGTGCTCTTATTGGGCTGCACCCAACGGCGGAGAGTCGCACAAAAAGATCCAAGCCCATCGAGACGCCTTTTCCTACTCTTTCAAACAAGCCAGAGGCGTTTCAATTCGATCGAGAGAGTGCAGCTGAGAGCTGACCCGTGGTCGTGGGCGTGTGAACTGTGAAGTGTGAACGCGAGGAGGTTGCACGGATTCTGCACTGACTGGTCGGTAGCTCACTGCACTCCACGACGAAAGACGAGAAAGCGCGTCGCTCATGGGCCGGCTAGGTCCAATCTGCCTTCGACTCCGAGGAAACGATGACGTCGGCAACGACGGCATCGCCTTTGTTTGCCGTTGAAGTTCTGCTGGAATATGCCTCCTGGGACCACGCGTCAGTGACCCAGTGCCCGTGTCGCTTCTGCCTCCTACCAAGCACCTTCCTGCTGTGCCGGTCGGCCCACGGCTTCTCAACTTGCCTCGTAGGACCCACCCGGTGGTCGACCTCTTTCTGCTTTGCCCCACGTGCCAGTGGCTCAAGAGTCAAGTAAAGAATTCGGAACATATCCACCCCTGACTATCCGGCCCCACACGAAAACCCAACCGCACCCAAATACGGGCGTGCACGCGGCATAATTACTTCTGCTGGTGAGAAACCGCCATGCACCTGCGCTGTCCCTGACCGGTGGGGCTCGCCAAATTTCGGCCCCACAAGTCATTGTATGTCAGCAAAGGAAACAGTAGGTACGAAACACGTAAAGTATTGCCCGGCCACGCGCCTTCCGCTATCTAGTACAAAAATCTCTCCCACATTTTCCTTTCTGAACAAATCTCTCTTCCCTCCCCGTCCCCGTACAGATCATCATCAAGGGGAAAAAAAAAACTTAAAAACCAACCAACCGGCCCAACCAAAATCCCGTCGCCGCCTCGTCCCGTCCCGTCCCGTCCCTTCTCGTCGCGCCGCCTGCCCCGCCTCTCAATCTCGAAGCCTCGCCTCCAACTCCACCGCCGCCGCCTCAATCTCGAACCCTCCAGCCACAAATCCTAGGGTCCTCGCGTCGTCTGCCGCCATGGGTTCGAAGAAGCGGTCGCCCCAGCACCCCGCCTCCCCAGCCGGCGGCGATGCCGGCGCCACGGCGGCGGGGAAGGTCCAAGCTCCACCGCCGGCGCCGGCGTCGGCGCCCGCGGGTGTGGTGCCGAAGCCTCCGGAGGTGGCGCCGTTCCTGACCAAGGTCTACGACATGGTCTCCGACCCCGCGACCGACGCGGTCATCTCCTGGGCCGCCGCCGGCGGCAGCTTCGTGATCTGGGACTCGCACGCCTTCGAGCGCGACCTGCTGCCGAGGCACTTCAAGCACAACCACTTCACCAGCTTCATACGCCAGCTCAACACCTACGTGAGATTTCCCTCCCCTAATCCCTGACTCTGTGCCTTCATGTTTGTTCCCCATGCGCGAAATCGATGTGGCTCTGCTGTTAGACTCGATTGGTGGTGTAGATCAGGCTCTGCAATACGGCTAGCTACCTATTTCGTTTCTAAATTGCAGTACCTTCTGATATGTAATGACCATCTCCTTGGAGGCTTGGATTGCTTGTAGCTTAAGCAACTTGAACTTCTCTTGATGCCATTTTGATAATCCCTCGCATTGTTCAATTTTATGCTTCTTTGTTTAGTTTATTGATAATAGATACGACTGAATAGCTGGATGTGCAATTTTTGAGTTACTTCCGGACTGCACTTCTGAGACCAAAACTGAAGAGTTGAACTGGCTTGGAAGCTTTTGGTGATTTACTTTACATTGATAGTTCATGAGGTGTGTTTCGGCTAATCACCAATGCAGACCTTATTGCATACAACACATGCCATTGTTTTTTTTTTCTGCTTCTGTAACCATTTGGAAACTTTGTTCACCATATCAAATGTTAATTGGACCGTTACCTATTGAACTTGTCAGTCATATAGAAAGGATGATGCTGCTGCCTTTATTGATAGGACATAGGAGTACCTATTGGTGTCGTAGCCTGTGAAGATGACCTGCCTAATATTTTATTTTCTCCTTATGTTTTATGTCGTAACTTCATGTTGAACTGTATTTTGTGTCGTGAATTCACTAAGATTCTTTCTTATAATCAGGGATTTCATAAAGTTGATCCTGATAGATGGGAATGGGCGAATGAAGGTTTTGTTAAGGGCCAAAAACATCTTCTGAAGACCATCAAGAGGAAGAAGAAATCATCTCAGGATGCGCCTAGTGATCTACAACCAGCTCCTGTCAAAACTGCACCTGGAACTGAGAATATTGAAATAGGAAAGTATGGAGGCCTAGAAAAGGAGGTTGAAACCCTTAAGAGGGATAAAGCCCTTCTAATGCAGCAGCTTGTAGATCTGAGGCAGTACCAGCAATCATCTAGCGTTGAAGTGCAAAATTTAATTCAACGCCTTCGTGTGATGGAGCAGAACCAGCAGCAGATGATGGCACTTTTGGCAATAGTTGTCCAGAATCCAGATTTCCTCAATCAGCTGGTGCAGCAACAGCGCAGGAGTAACTGGTGGAATGAAGATGGTAAAAGGAAAAGGAGGTTCCATGCTTTGGAACATGGCCCTGTAGATGACCAGGAGGCCTCTGGTGGAACTGCACAAATTATTCAGTATCGTCCTCCTGTTCCTGAAACCTCCAATCAAGTGTTACCCACAAATGAAGCTTTCTGTCCGACCCCTGCACAGCCAGTTTTAAGCCCTGAACCTGAGATGCCCATGGATGTTGAAATGACTCCAAATAATGTTGATAATCTCAATTCGGATGGGAATGGATTTACTGATACCTCTGCTCTATGTGAATGGGACGACATGGATATATTTGGTGACGAATTAGAATACATTCTTCAACAGCCAGAGCAGGACTGTCAAGTGGACCCTCCTCTAACGGTTGAAGATTATGGTTTTGACCGTCCAAGGTTAGAACAGGACTGTCAAATGGAAGCACAACAAAACTGTAAAACTTCTCAATATGGTATTCACTAATTGGCATATTCCATTCTCTCGTTCGGTTTTCTTCTTTACACAAAGAATGCATTTGTAAATTTGTTATGCTGTTGAACTTCTGTGCCTAGTTGCTCATTTTTTAAGGCAAAGGGAAAACTATGCATTTGATGTTGGAAAGTACAAATCAGCTTGCGTTAGGGGAGTCATATTAGGATTCTGCAAAAACAGGAGATTTTCAGGGTCACATTTTCGTCAGAGAAATGTCTTCTTTTTTTTTCCTATATCAAAGCTCAAGCAGTCGCAATTTCTTTCACAGCTAGGTTGTTCAGGATTAGTGTCATCACAGACACATGATTACGCTATTTGTTGGCTTTCTGGAAAACAGTGTTCTGTTTGTTACAATATATATGTTTATACTCCCTCGGGTCATAAATATATGAAGTTTTTTAGTTCAAAGTTTGAACTAAAAAACGACATATATTAATGGGAGGAGGTAGTATAAGTTATTAGTAATTTATGGGAGAATAAAATCAAAATGTACAGAACTCAAATATCTATGTCCACACTATATAATCAGCCTTTAGTTATAGGGAAATATTAACTCTGATTCCAAATGCAAATCATTTAGGACTTAGGAGACATTGAGAGTCTCCGATCACTTTGACTTACAGTTTTTGGGAAACTATTTTGTGGCCAAGGATGGTCAAGCCAATTTTTGGCACATGATCGTCACTGTTTGGTTCTAGGCAAATGTTTGGTCAAGCGATATCATTTCTCATTTACGTTTGGCTTGGCTGGCCACTATAGGCACCAAACTGAACATGCCTTATACTATCTTAAAAAAGAATATTATAATTATGAAAGTAATTTCCATGTTGAATCTAGGAACATTAACCATTTTTTTAATCTAATAGCTTTTCTTTTATTCATGCTCGAAGTTAAAAGAAGGTTGATTGACTATAATCCTTAAATGATGACTTTTCGATCTGAGGGAGTGCTTTTCTAGCCTGTGGTCTGTGGATAACCATGGCAAAGTATGATTTGAAAGCTACTCCCTCCGTTCCAAATTGTAAGGGGTTCTAGACGTCAACTAGATTCGTTCATTTCTCCATATATGTGTGTTCAATATGTGTCTAGATTCATCAACATCTATATGAATGTGGACAAATAAAAAGAGAGCTAGAGCCCCTTACAATTTGGGACGGAGGGAGTATTGATTTCTGGAATTTATTGCCTATTATGATATCCATTGTTTGTCTGTTCATTGTTCTGTTCATCCAGTAGTCCTAACTTATTTAACTCTCTTTGTTGTTTCAGCTGATGTCATAAGTGAAGCATGATTGGTGGTCCCAGAGAACATTGTCTGGCAATGTTAGTGGATAGAGGTGTTTTACCATTAAAAGGTCCTTTGCAACTATTCGTGAACTTTACTATTAGTTTGCATCATGAAACACAATACATCATCACTATTGATTAATCTCTCCACAGTTATAATAGCTTTCTTTTATATCACATTAGTACTTACTGCTTGTCACCTAGTAGAACATAATTACTGCGTGATGTTCCCATATATCTCTTGCACTAATTGCCCTGGCATCAAACACATTTTGATGTTGGTTTCTTTGACTTGTCTTTCCTGCCATACACAATCCACTTCTTTTGTTATGAAGGCCATTTAGCTTCTGCAGGATCATAGGTTTTTTGTTGACGCTGAGTCAATAAGCCTAACTTTTAATCCAAATAAAGCCTAACTTATTGCAAAAACCAAAAAGAAATGATTTGAGCATTTGTTGCAAGTATGTAACTGCATGAAAATATGAACACTGCCCTGAAAGCAGTGCATTTAGTTGAAGTATTAGTGCCAAGTAATTTACACTCATTTTGTTCGGTTATCTTCCCCTTATTTCCTTGTTTTCTTTTGTGAAAATGTTTGATTGGTTGTAGGCTTCATCGTTGTAGCCAGCAATATGGTTCCGGTTGCTGATGTGGTGTCAGTTTTTGCAGATTTATGATGAGCGGAGTCAGGCTGACCTGGTTAGCCAGCATTGGAAACCTGAAGACCTTCGGGGGTGTTCAGATTTACTATACTAATACTCTAAAATACAGTAACACATGTGGACTTTACGGATTTTATTTTACCTTGTTCACGCGTTTAAGGCAGGAGGACGGGTTTTGTTTTTGTCCCAGTTCCCTTTGTCCTAGCTACATTGATGACGCAAGGTAACATCGATCGTTCCTTGTATATATATACTGTTGTATGCGATGAACATGAAGAGCAGTTTTGAACATTTTCACTGCGCTCGATGATCTCTTCCAAGTTTTGGTACTCTTTTGGTGGTTTCTCTGTTTGTCCTACCTTTGTTCCCTGTCCCAGTCTTTGTATCCAGTGGGTGTGGTGGTAATGGGCCGAAGGCCCACGGTCCTAATGGTGTTCACAATCCAGCTTGGCTCCTTAATTTTTGTAGGCTAAATGTTAGTACAAGGGTAAACCTTTGTGGCCACAACTGCTGTTCAGGTGTTGACTGTTAGGCTATGCTTACCAGAGCCTGCAAGGGAGCATGTATATAATACATGTATGGAGTTTGAAATAGAAAATGGAATCATGGCATGGAATGATGAGTCCATTCCATACATGCCATTAAAAAGTTGGCAATCCCATGTGCCATTAAAAAAGTTTTGTTCCTTCTCAGCCATCGCCAAAGTTTTTTGGACACTGGAGCCACTCCCGTCACCTCCGTCCCATCAACTGACAGATTGGACCCACTAACAGTGAAAAATGCATGGTGAAATGTCCATTGTACCCAATCCATCCTCCATTCCCTCCCACAAAGAAATCCATACGGGCCGGCGGCAGCAGGCACGATGGCAGGGGCGTCACACGGCAGGCAAGGCGCGACAGCGGCAGCGCCCTAGCCATCGCGGGCCTCCCGCGCGCTCGCCCGCGCCCTTCCGCTCGCATCGGCGCTCGCTTGCGCCCTTCCGCTCGCGCTCCGCTGTGCCTCGCACGCCACGCCACCACGTTTCCGCCAGGCGCCTCCACAGCGCGGCCTGAGCGCCGCCGAGCGAGCGCGGCCCGGCGCTCAGCTATGCCCGCACGCCACACCACCACTCTCCCGCCGGGCACCTAGGCGCCTCCGCTGCGTGGCCTGAGTGCCGCCGAGCTGCCGCGCACTGCGGCGTCGCTGGGCACCTAAGCCGTGCAGCCTGGGCGCCAGCTGTTGCGCTGCGCGGCTTTGGTGCCGCCTGGCGCTGCCTGAGCGCTGCCGCGCGCTACCGGCCGAGGTGAGGAGGTGAGGAGCTGCGCGCCGGGTTGGGGAAGAATAGAAAGAAGGGCAAAATAGATATTTCGCCTCTCTGTTAGCTCCCGTTAAGTTACACTTTAAAGAGACGGTAGTGGCGAGAAAAGTTAATTAAGGGTATAGATGACACAAAACTTTTCTAGTGACACATGTGGGATTGCAATCTTTTTTAATGGCACACATGGAATGGACTAGAATGATCGGTGATGTTAGCCTTAGATTATGTTCACCAGGACATCCATCCAACCCTGACTATCCACTGTTCCAACTACTCCCTCTCTATACAGTACGCGCGCAGTGCTGTACAGTGTTTTAGGCAGGCAGTTTGGGCGGGCTGGTGAGCTTGGAGCATGTTCACTCTTTAAAGTGTGGTATATAGTGCTGGATGATTTATTATGTACTATTTCGGAGGTCGCCAGAGTATCTAAATGGGCGTGCAAAAACGCATTATAAATAGAATGAAGTTCGCATCTAGCTGGTGGGAAAGGCTGGGTTACAGGACTGGTGGCATCACCCCAAAGTCTGCTATATCAACAGAGGACATACTAGCACTTATCCAATTCCTCCAACGTCCCTAGACAAATTTTAGCTGGAAGGGCAATGTCCTGTGCGAGTGCCACTTGTTCGTGTACGATGAAGACGCTTTTCGGATGTATAGATGAAACGTTTTCGTGCGTCAAGCAAGCGCATCTGGTGTAGTGGTATCATAGTACCCTCCCACGGTACTGACCGGGGTTCGATTCCCCGGATGCGCATTTAAGAATATTTTTTTCGTCAATAAACCACGTGCTGCGGTTCCGCGCCAAGGCCCATGGGTTCATCTCCAGCCGTCCTTTCTGCTGCCGCACCGACGGGAAGGCATTTTGGCCCAGCAAGTTTGAGAGCCCACCCAGAATCGGAGATCTTAAAACCTCAGCCGATTCAGCTCACGCCCGCGTTTCATGTCGTTCCGAACGCCTCCGCAGCTCGACGCGTGGCCCTTGCGATTTTGCAGAAAAGTCCTCCACTTTATCACAAATCAACCCGCGGTCCTATGCGGGTATGCGCTCCTCGCCCCTGTAGCGAGCTCCGGCGGAACGAAGGCCGTTGCGATGGGCGAGGAGACTTTGTGCAGAGGGCTGGTTGAGCAAGGGGCGGCGGCGATGGGAGAGTACGCTGTCGCCGGAAGGTGGCTTGGGCTCCCATGGTGCACACGCTGGCGTGCACCAAAGGTCGCCGCCGGGGAATTTTCACAGATTCAATGAGCGCGAAGCTCATTGCGGGTGGGCCGGTGGGCACCATCAGAGCTGCAGCGAGCGGGCTGCCCAGAGCCCAAGGCGGATCATGCCCCCAAGGACAAGGCCTCGCTGCTGCATAAGGGCTGACCGCTCTAGCACCCTTTATCCTCCCTTTATCCTCCATGTGTTGCTGGTACCTCTGTCCCCGGTCTCACTGCCTCACCTCCTTCCACCGGCTTCCAATCTTACCATGTTTTTGTCACAGTTGAGGAGATGATCAAATGGACCAGTGCCTAAAATTGCGTGGAGGTAGGCAGCGCCCAGGTATGGCTGCTTTCCGTAAGAGTGCAGGAATTGGCCTGCTTCTATATACTAGCAGGCCTGTAGTCTGATCTACTTCTGTCTTTTCCTTTCGCCACCTTCAGGATCTAACTGTATATATGCTTGCTTAGTACTTGCTTAATACTGATTGCTGGCTACTAATGCTGGACACATTTGTTGAGTGTATACAGTAAATTCGAGTCTATGTTCTTATGTTGTCTGTTGATAGTTTATTCTGAATCTAAATCCTAGAATTTTCAGTATTATGCAACTCATTGGGTAATAGACAATATGTTCTTTAGATGAAGTCTGACGATGTGAAAGAACGCTAGGCACTCTACAGATGTATGGAATTACAATGATAAAATCAGTATATGTTGATTGGTTGCATTGACAATAGGACACACTGCACTGCAAAGCACTAAGCAACCGCTTAGATTTGTCTATCTATGTTTTAAGTAGTGAAAACTGACAAATCAAGTAGATAATTTTATAATGGTGAAAAATAGCATGAAATCTACATGCATCTCTTGAAAGTTGAAATTTCCATATCTAACTAGATAGATGGACCCCAGACCCCGCTTAGTGCGGGAAGCCTACGGCACTGGGTACGCCCCCCCCCTAACTAGATAGATGGACCAAAGGGTGTTTCACTGATTTATCCTAGAAGTTCAAAATTATATTTACTTCGCGGTTCGAAGTTGGACTATAATTTGTAGTGGAGGGAGTATTTTACTCCATTTAAGTCGGAAAAAAATAATCTTCTTATCTATAACTTAACCTTGCTTTTGAGCAGGATTGAAAGACTATATAGCCAACGTGGCTTGATGTAAATGAAAGAATGTGTAAACTATGTCACATGGCTATACAATCTCTAATACAAGGAAGATTATCTCACAGTTCCTATGAGAGGGGCAAGGACTCGCATTTGGTCTACCATCCTTTTTTTAACTTTTGAGATTTCAAGATGCATCGTATTGCAATCCTTAAATTGGCCGCTTCTAAACCTTGCATTGATACAAAGTACCGAGACTTAAGGAAAAGCTATATTGTTGATGTTATCATGTGCAAGCAATGAACTGCATTTGTATGTGTTCTTGCTTTATTTCTTGATATTTTTCAAAAATTTTGAGGTGTTTCTTTTCAGTGAAGCAATGAGGCCATGGGAGATGATTTAATTCTTTGCCGTCCCTGATACTACACTTGTCCATGATGGTGTATCTTGAGCCATAGGTATGTGCCTCTCTCCTCTAGATAGGGATCGTGGGTGACATCCTTGCTGTTGCAAAGTTATAGATTTGGAGATAATTAAATTGTCACGAACCCCTTTCCCCATTTCTCTTTCTATTACCTTCCATTGATTTTGTGTTCTGACTTCTCCTACATATAGCCCAAATTTTGGTGTTTCTTTTGGCCGTTAAGAATATATGTTCCTGTTGAAGCGTAAGATTCAGAGTTAGCATGAATATATACGCATTGTGGTGTATGGTGCTAGGTCTGCTGAATCGGATGACCACATCACAAACTCACAGTAGGCAACTCCTAACAAGGTTAATTTCTTTTAAGTGCTATGTTTCTATGGATGTGTTGAATTTTCATGCAGTTTGCTGCATTACTGTGTATTGTGATCTGACAAAACACATGTTGATATCTATTGTGCCTAGAACTTTAAATTGCAATTTGTTTGGACAGGGTTTATGGTTACAAGCTTTGTTGTTCATTTTCACATGCTTAGTTCTTTCCCCATTGATGCTATCAATGTCTTCTGACATTCAGATTCTAGTATTAGGTTATTTTCCAACTGGTGCTGGCTAACATCAATTCTGCATGTTCAGATTGCAGGGTCCCCGTGAATTATTGTGGATGTATCCTTTGGCCTTGACCAGTGAGCCTTCAGTAACTTTGCTTACTATTTTTTCCCTTTCTTCTTAGCCGTAGGATTTTCTGTTTCTGGAGAAGCTTCAATTATAATTCTAAACCAATTTTGATATTCAATCTCTTTATCTAGATTGTACATATGTTAGGGAAATACAGTATATGAATATATACCTGCCTCTTAAAATAATGTTTTAGGTACATAAATGTGCTAATATGGTTCTGAAGCTGGCTATCTGCATTTGTTGTCTAAAATGTTGTAGCGTTCGGTATTGACTGAAATTGGTCCATGGTCTTTAATGGAAGGTGTAGATCGTGGAGATATGACCTTGAACATGGTGGCAAGGGACTCCATGCCTGAGAAGCTGGCGGATGACATTGATTCAGTTGTGAGACGGCTGTCAGTGGAGGATATTACTTACTCAATTTTACTTTAATTTGTGGCAAATGAAAAACAGTGGCTTTGTGCCTACTTGTATTGTTTTGACGTCAAAAACATTCTTCCTATGGCTTGAATGATTTTGCTTTTGTATGAGCAAATATTGATGTGCTTTGGTGATTGGTAAACATGTTTATTATTGTCAAAACATACGGAGAGTAGAGCGCCCGATAGAGTGCCATATTTTTCTAGTTCTTAAAAAGCCGAAAAGTACTAGCCTGTAGGAAAAGGAAGGCCAGCAGCGTGAAAGCAACAGGCGGAGCGTGAGCAGAGCAGTGACTTCATCTCCCCCTTTTTGTCGTATCACACAGCTCAACTTATCGTCACCGACCGACGTCCCACTCCATTGGCCCATCACAGCAATGTGACAAATCCTGTCAGGGACAAAAAAAAAAAAAAAATCCCCTCCATGCTTGGCGCATTCGCATCTGCTAGATTTCAGGCCCTCGATTCCAATTGGATGCGTGCAGGCCGAGCAGTTATTATTAACGGAGAAAAAAACGACCACGCAACTTTTCCACGCTGGCGTGGTGATCCGTCCGTCCACGGTATTGCACCGCATCGGCTGGGCGGCCGCTTCCGGGAAACACCCGCTTTGCTCCGCCGCGCCGGCGCGGGCAGATCCTCCCCTCCCTCCCTTCGCGGAACGATACGAGCACGCAGGCAGATTATATACGTATAGGTTAACTACCGCAGCCGTCAGGCTGTTTCCTTTCTCCCCTTCCGCTTCCGGACGTGCCGGCCGAACCATCTCCGATGATTCCACCGGCGGATTTGGGCGTCCGGCACGGGCCACGGCGGCCGCGACAAGCAGCGGCCGGCGCCAGCGCAGTGTGGCTACCTGGACCACGTTGCGCTCCAGCCAAAAAATATCCACCTTGACGAAACGGCGACCCTGAGTGCTGGCTATCCTTCGGTTCTTCCACATAGTCCGCTGTCCGGAGCAGTGACGCTGTGTGACGGACCTGACGGTACGTGCGTGCGTTCGTGGCTGTATACGACTATACGCGGTGTGTGTGCACTTGCGCTTGGAGTTTTGTGCTTCTCTCCCCCCAAAGGAAAATGTCTGAAATGATCAAGATTATCTTCGCACTTGTGGACCCCAAAACCGATGCCAACCTGCTGCTGGCTGCTGAGGCTCTGATGATCGCTTATACATATCCATAAAACCAGAAGAGGATTTTTCGTGCTCGCGTTCTGGAGTAAATCATAATTAAATGGGAATGAGTGCGGAGAGTGTGTTTGCCGCCCCACTAAATCTAAATGGCAACCTACTGAATACTGATGGTGTCCTCGATCGGCCGTTCGAACTAGCTTGTCAGCACAGCCGGTTGGTTATTGTCCTTTTTGTTTGCTTGCTTGCTCCTTTATTTTGGTTTTGGGATCAGAGGCCCCACACTTTGCTGGTATTTTTCACGTTTTATTAGTGCCGTTGATCACAGGTTATTTGTCTTGGCCCAGACATCTCAGCAGTTTTTGTACTAGTACTCACATCATCACAGATCCACACGCCGCCCTGGCTGCAAATGAAGCCGAGATGCAACCACCCCAGCAGAAAAAAACTCATTGGCAGTGCCCCCACTCATGCGTATGCTATTTGTCAAATCATTGAAGCGAATTACATTACAGAAGAGAAAAGCTAATCTTTTCTTGCAACAAAGTTCTCTGATTAATGACCTACATTAGTAGCCTTTCAGGGGCGTCGCCGTTAGTGTTCGATTGTCCTGAAAAGTCTGAAACACGTTTAGTTTTGTTCATGCATCACTTGGAATGAAGAATAACTTGGCAAAAATCCAGCCAGACAGAGAAGACAGGCAGCGATGTTGTTCACAATTCATTCTCGAATTTGTTGCCTCTTGCGATTTGCAAATTTTGCTCAAAGAACGAACTAATGCATCCTAATAAAGAGCAAAAAAAGAGTGGTTGCATCATAAAAGGATTGAAGGGGGAAAAATGCGCCAGGTATGGCACGCGGCGTCATTTATGTACACCTCAGCTCAGCTCGCCCTAAATCTCCTACTACCAGTAGTGAATTGCGGGCTAATGATGGACCAGAAGATCTACGGACTACGGGTCGGTCTGCTCCTCCGCCTCGGCGACGAGCGCGGCGAGCGCCTGCTTCGCTGCGGCCGCGTCCTTCTCGGCGACGAACGGGTGCTCCAGCAGCTCGGCCACGGAGGCGCGCCGGCCGGCCTTCTTCTCGAGGCAGCGCGCCACGAAGTCCCGGAACTCCTCTGACGCGGCGGCGGGCGGCTCCGGCGCGTCGCCGAAGCATATGGCGCACATGAGCGCGGCCCAGTCGGGGCGCTGGCCCTCCGGCAGGAGCGGGAAGTGGCCGAGGCAGAGCTCGAGGATGGCGACGCCGAGGCTCCACACGTCGGCGGCGTAGGGATCGTAGTCGCCCGAGTAGGCCTCCGGGTCGAACCGCTCGGGGGACATGTAGGCGGCGGTGCCGACGTAGGACGCGCAGGGGTCGAGCCTCCGCCGCAGCACCTTGCCGGCGCCGAAGTCGGCGATCTTGACGTCGCCGCCGGCGCCGAGGAGCAGGTTGGAGGGCTTGAGGTCGCGGTGCACGACACGGAGCGCGTGGAGCGCCTCGAGGCCCAGCAGCACCTGGCGCGCCACGGCGGCGATGGGGCGCTCCCCCATGGGCTGGCCCAGGCGGCGGAGCAGGCCCGCGAGGGAGCCACCCGACATGAGCTCCAGCGCCAGCGCCGCGGGCGCCTCCCCCGCCGCCGCTGCCGAGGCCGATGAAGGGATCACGGCGTGGAGGCGCACGACGTGGGGCGCGTCCGCCACGAGCTTGAGTATCTCGGCCTCGCGCGCCGCCGAGGGGTCCCCGGGCGCGAAGATCTTGAGCGCCAGCGGCTGCGCGGACCGCCGGTGCCGCGCCTTGTACACGGTGCCGCCGTTGCCGTGGCCGAGGACGGAGAGGCGCTCGTAGTCCGAGAGGCGGGCGTCGGAGGCGGAGGAGGTGGACGTCGCGGCGGCGGAGGCCGGCTGAGGCTGCGGCGGCAGGCGCAGAGGGAAGTGGTCGAGCGGGAGCGTGAGGTGCGGCAGCTGGCGGCGCTGGCGGACGAGAGCCATTGGTTTCTTGGACTTGGGGAGGAGGGGAGAGGCTGAGCACGAGGGGGAGGGAAGGGAGCTCGTATATATGGAGCTGGAGTGCGAGGCACGGGTGGGTGAGAGTGGAGCGCGGTGGCGGCACCGGCGGGTGAGTCATTTCAGTTGGCACCTGGCGGTTGCATCTGCAACCGCCCCGCCCCGCCCCTCCCGCCTCCCCGGCATGTGTGCTTATCCTGTGCTAGGCCGTGCGGTGCTCCCTCTGCCCGGCCGGATTGTCCCTTGTGCGCCAACCCCGCTATGCTATGCATGGCTCTGCAATCTGCATGCAGTGGTTTTTCTCTTGTCCCTGTTGATTACTAGTAGCACATTGGGATAACTCACAGAAGGCCATTTCCATCAGAATTTTATATTTATATTGTTGTTGTTATATTCCAACAGCTAAGAACGAGAAATGCAGCTTACCGGTCACCACCCGGACGGGGACTCTTCGTTGCTCCAATGGGTGTCCAAGCCCCGAGTCTTGTGGCTAGAAAAATATAGGTTGGCTTGGAATGCATGCGTCGCCCAGGTTTTGCAAGGGGGTTGCCGAGCTCTGGATTTTGAGCGAGAGCAAGCGACTTGACTTGTTTATCATCTAACCAGTAGATTTCTCGCTCGTTCACTCGGTTCTTGTTTCTTGAATGGCGTGGTGTTGTAATGAACACATTTTTCTAACTAAACATAAAAATAAGCAACTCTCCTATGCATCGGGGAAAAAAAATTCAAACATGCACGGCGGGTTGTTTGAGCCGTTTACATGAATTAGGATTGTGTTAGGGAAAAAAGCCTGATCATTAGTGTGGTTGATGGAGCTTGTTAGAGCACGATCATCGGTGCGTTTTATTGGCCTGCGCTGTTGGGAAAGTGTAGAATAGAATAAAATGATTTTTAGTGGAGGTTTTATTGCAGAGTTAAACAAAAATGTCACATCAGTTTTTGTTGAGATCATCAAAGAAATTCGAGCCGCGGTGGCTGTGGTCCTTTTTTTTTAGGCGATAGTATATCCTAAACTATTGGATCTCAGATCTTGCTGAACCGGAAAGCAAACACCATTTCGGCCCTCCCCTGTGCCTGTGCACGTATTCTCAAGAAAATATGCAAGGCTCGTTTCAGAGGACATGCTCTGACGGAGCAATTTAGGAGCCCGCTGCGTTGCATTCAGGCTCGTTCCCTTGTCCTTTAGCCACATTCCGCTCCGAGTCACCACTCACGTGCCGTATTAGCCGCACGGACGTAGAAGCATCGATCTCGTTTCAGCAATCGCGCCAAACAAAAAATTAGGCCGGGCCGCCGATGCCCTCCGCTTCTTTCCATCTTCCAGGGTCCCGTCCTGGCGTCCGGTCCGGTCCGTTCCCGGCGGCCGTCACGGATCAGGAGCAGACGAGCGCAGCGCAGCCGTCTCCGCAGGTGAGCGAGGCCCCGGCCGGAGGGAGGTGAGGTGAGCGGACCCGCGGCCCCGCCCGTAAAAAGAATTGGGGGAAAACGTGGGGAGTCCGGCGACCGGCGGGCAGGACAAGAGGAGCGGAGGGAGGAGGTGGAAGCGTAGAAGGCCGGCGGCGGTGAAACTGGCAGCGGTGGCATGGCAACGACGCAGCCACGAAGACGGGTAGAACTTTCTAATAACGCCACGAGTGGGACGGGCCGACGGGGAGCCTGCCTGCCTAGTGGCTCCTCCGCAACAGCGACGCACGCGGGCGGGGGCGCCCCTGGTGAGTGAGTGGTGGCTCGGTTTACGTCTGGATCTGCCGCGCGAGCGGACGCTCTTGTGTCTTGTCCCATTGGTCGCGTGGCGATGCGCCGTCACT
Source organism: Paspalum notatum (assembly GCA_022530915.1). Lineage (NCBI taxonomy): Eukaryota > Viridiplantae > Streptophyta > Magnoliopsida > Poales > Poaceae > Paspalum > Paspalum notatum. Next base: position 7,061,011 of record CM039684.1, read on the forward strand.
CCCACACAGCGAGCGTTCTGTTTTTTTTTTAGCTCCGGTTGCTTGCTGCCGCAGGGCCGCCGGGCAACTTGGCCCGTTTATCTGTTTGTTTTTTCCCCTTCTCTCGAATCGGCAAGTTCGTCGTTGGAAGCCGACGCGTCGATAGATTACGGGCGTACTACTTATATGCAGGAAAGAAAAAAAAGGCGTGGGGGTCCGAACCACTGAACCAGAGATGAGAGTGAGTGGTAGTGGGAGTAAAAAGGAGTGATCTGGACCGGAGTTTAATTTCCACCTGAGTGCCCCTTTTGCAAAGGAATGGGGGTAATAAATCGGCAAAGCCCCTGATAAAAAAGGTTGCTGGCTCTGTCATCGAGCACTTCCGATCGAGAGAAACTTCTAGGTGCACTGTTTCCCGTTCTCCATGGATAACTGAACTGCTGTCCAATTGCGAAAAATGGGATTTGCCTCATGCGTCGTGGAGACGGCGACATCTGATCCAATTCTTATTCGATTTTTCCTTTCCGTATTGACAGGTCTCTGGAGGATGATCTTTTTTAGCGCGAATCAAAGACTGGCAGCAGGTGAGGCTCTCGCAAGATCCTCGATCCAAAGCTTTCCTTCAAAGTAATACAATATAATATACCAATTTAAAAAAAACAACTGGGAAATGGTAGTTTAGCTCCTCCTGGATACTGAGGCGTTGCCCAACCCCGCACCGCAAAGCAATCGCTAATCTCTTATCAGTACCTAGTAGGAGTATTTTGTTTCCCTTTTGCTGGACCACTGTCAGTGTTACCTCGCAATGTGCCCTGCCAGCGGTTAACCATAAACAAAACCCCATGACGCACGCCTTGTTCGTGATAAGAATACACGTCCCTGTCCGCCCCGGCATTATTTAACGCAATCTGCCGCTCCGCCTGTCCCCGTCGTCTCGCTCTCACCCTGCTGCCTTTTTGCGGTTGCGGAGGAATATAAAAACCGATACCTTGGCAAGCGAAGCAACCCAACCCAACCTGGCCGGCGCGGTGACTACCACGTGATAGAAATGTGCGTGCGCGGATCCTTCTGCTTCCATTCCCCTGCGCTTCTCAATTTCCAGCAACCGCGCCGGTTCCGGCCGCCTTCGCCTTCGGCTTGGCGGCCTTCCTCCTTTGCTTCGGTCTGGGTGCGTCAGGGCTCAGCACAGCCACTGCTCAGCGTGCCTGTGGCCACTGCAGTGCAGTGTTGGTTTTAGTAGGAGTGCGTCAGAACTCGGTGTGTAGTATGCATTAAGCAAAATACCAAGAAAAAAAAGGAAAGAAAAAACGAATTGGCTGCGGATCTAATGGTGTTATTTAATAGGCTGTTCGCTGAGCGGACGTCATGCCATTAGATATTGATCCATTATTAATTTTGGACGTTACCTGAATCTGCAGCCGCCGCCTGCGAAGATCCAACCATAAAAAATGTGCGCGATGCTTGCTCAAAGGATTAGCAGATTAGGCACACAGTGCGAAATGCGCTATTCGTCAGGTGCGCCGCATTTCATACTATTGAGTTATAAGCTGAGAGCACTCCTTATCAAAAAAAAAAAAAAAAAAAAAAAAAAAAAAAAAAAAAAAAAACTGAGAGCACCCGAATGAATGTCTCGCTCTCACTCTCCCCTGGTTCCCAAGCGCTATTCATCTGGAAATTTTACTACCCTCATCCTCCAGCTCGCAGCCCCATACTGATCCTTCCTTCTCCAATCTTGGTGCGATAGGCATCATGAAAATTAAGTGTCACTAATATGTATGGGAACAACTTTGCTGCTATAGGCGTCATGAAAATTGACACAATCGTGGCAAGTAAGCGATTTTTTCCCATTTACTGTAGATGATATGAAAATTCGCAATCGTTTCTCCATCTGTAGATGATATTGTCACAACGACTCAACGATAGCTTCTCTACACTGTTATTAGTCTTGTTGCTATTGAAAAATTAGAGCATGCCGACTACACTGTTGGGATTAATTAAATCAAGCACTAACAATTAGCGTCTAGCAAGGTAGCCGAGCTATTAAAATAACCTTTTTTTTCCTCTGCATCCATCCAATTAAAATAAAATTTTATTCCTTCCCAGATAACATTAACATGGTAGCTTAAACATTTTTACTTGTACACGTCGCTGCTGATTATATGGGCTTGCACACGGGAGCTCAGCCTGAGCAATGCCTCTGCCTCTTTGTGGCATCTGACTGAGCTCCACGTTACACACCGGTCTCACACACACGATTGCCTCCTCTCTTCGTGCGCACGCATCAACAGAAGTCGAAGTTGCGGTAGTGTGCAGTGCAGCAGTGTCCCAGTGCTCTCCTCGCCGTTTTCCCTCGACGTGACAACAGCCAACCCTATCCGAATCCAGAAGTAGCATCCATTCCTGAGCACAGAAAGGCAGACGGATTCTCTAAAAATCGCAACTCGCAAGTGGGATGAAAGGGGAGATGCACCATGCACGCTATTGCCTTGGCTTCTGTAGGTGGCCCCAACCATTGGAGATACATGCACTGCAACGCGCAAGTTGATGGATTTTATGGAATGATGGCTGATAATGCCACGCCCCCATTCGTTTTCCTCATTTAAGGCGTGCAAGAGATGGAGGTCCAGCGACCCCTAGCGTTAAATCTGGGCCGCAGCCGGGTCCCTTCCATAGTCCCTACACGTGAAAGTGAAACCCATCAGTTCCTTCCGGCCGAGTCATCCGACTAGCCGACTAGGCTATAGATTTCCCCCAGATAGAGACCAGATCTGCTTCGAAGTGGTGATGGCACCACTCGGAGAAAGTCGGAAAGGTGATCAGAGCCGGAGTAATCACAAGATCACGTGAGGATAGTATTTTTGTTCACCCCAGAAATTGATACGTGAGAGCATCTTTCAGGATCACAAGATCACGCCTCGCGTCACACTCTAGAAGAACATATTTCAGGTGTATATCATCCATCATCAGTACGTACTACATTGGTTAAACAAATAGATCAATGAGTACCAGTACACGATACCCAGCCCAGCCTTAGCTGTCCTCCTAAAACACAGAAGAAACGATGTAAAATGGACAGCCAATACAGCAGTTCAGTAGTCCCTAAAAGGTCGACAGCTCAATGCCAAAATCTCTCCCTTGTCTTGCATAATAATCACAATACGCAAGCTATGTTTCATGCTGCCTGTACGATTATCTTACCTACCCTTAGGGCAAACCAATGGCATGTACAGAGATACAGATATCTCTCAGTGCTAATATTCACACGATTGTACTTTGTTGTGTAACTGGGAATCAGCAAATGTTGATCACTGCCATCACCTGGGAGCTGTGGGTATCACGAGGACGAGGACGAGGCATACTTGAGCAGCCACTCTAGGCTCTGCATGAATTGGATTGCACAAGGTAATGAATCTATGGTTCATAAAAGTTCACCTTTTGTATTACTGCAAACTGTGATCAGCATGTTTCATGGTGCTCAGTGTCTTTAAAGAGAGGAGAAAGTTTACCATTAGGCATTCAGGCAGATCATCATCCTCCGTCCTCATGTGAGTCTGCATATATGGAACAAGGAATCTACTCGTTAGGCATGTCCAGTCTACCTAGAATATGAACATGTAAAGAGCCAGCTCTCTGTTTAGAAGCTAACTGATTAGAGCTTCTAAAAGTTACAGTTTATACTTTGATTTATATATGCTTATTGAATTCTAAACAGTACATATGTAACGAAAATGTATAGCTAGAATTGTATGACTTGGGTGTTCACCTCCATCACCAAATGGAGTGAGGACGCCTTGTCTGTGGCAAGGCAAGCAAGGGCTACCACGGCGGCTGCCACACTCGAGGGCCAGAAGGAGAGCTGTGTATGGTTCAGAAGTGAAAGCGAGGCCAGGGATTGTGCCAGGTTCGCTACCCTGTCATCTGCTTTTGCAGCCTTCAGATAGAACCTGCAAAATTTGAACAGGATGGTGTTAGCTTTTCAATGCTTTTGCTCAACACACATAGATAAGAAAGCAGGAAATTCGTGATACCAGAGGAAATGGTGAGTTGTTGTGACAAAGCAATTGAATTTGAGGACCTCCTGAACCAGCCACTCCATGGCAACAACCTCACTCCGGATGTAAGTATTGATCCCAACTGTAAAAAACCTTTGAAGGACCCTGAAAGGAATGAAGCAGTGAGATTAATGTTGCAAGTTGAGCTTAACAGAAACAAGAAATATGAAACGAACGTTTATCTGAATACAAACTCAAAGGACACGCTCCCGTGCAATTTCAGCTAAAGATACTTCTCGATATGTTTTGCAATGCTAATTGCAGGAATGCCTATCAAACATAAATAATACCAATTCAACTAAAAAAACTAATCAGGATGATCAATTCCTTTATCATAGCTAACAGAACAATCAGGAAACCCCAAACTATGTCCTGGTCTCCTGGAAAAAAAGGAACTTCTGAAATGCTTACCTTGTCAACACTTCTAAACGCAAGCTGTGCAGATTGCTAAGAATAAAAAGGGACACATAACAGATGGGAATGCCATTAAAACCACATCCCACATGCACATATGGTTCAGATTCATAACATGATTAAACAGTGAAATAGTTCTACTAAATCAAACCATCTCATTGAACCAGATAAAGCCTGCCAAAGGCATAAGGCATATTTCAGAGAGGTAGTGACGCAAGATAGATTAAAACACAGCTTATGGTCATCAGAACATATCCTAACATCAGTGGTATCCAGCGCCAACAGAAAATTAGAGGAGGAGCTCACTTGGAGTGCTAAATCAATTAACCTGCTAAACGTTAATTCTGTGTATATATGTATATATATATATATATATATATATATATATATATATATATATATATATATATATATATATATATATATATATATATATATATATATATATATAATTAGGCACTCTGACAAAACGGAATCACCGACTTACATCAGTAGTTCTGAAATTGAGCATAGAAGGGAAGTAGATGATCAAGCTAGAACTCACCGAATATGCAGAAATAGAATCTCTTAATACCAGACATAAAAGTTGAAACATGTAGCACACCGGAGAACGTTACCTATTGTTTGGCTGGTTCTCTTCAATGCGAGTGGCCAGTGTGATGCAGGCAATGCCAAGTAACTGAAGGTTTCTCAAACCCTTCATGTATCCTTGTGTCAAGAAGCGGTCCATCAACCCAATCCCCATGAACATTGTAACTGGCTGGAGCTTTGCAAGCTGTGAATGCTGGCATTGCATATGAAAGGGTCATTCCTTGCAACTGAACATTTATTTTGGAACAAGTTTTGAAATGAAGAAACACAAATTTGCATCGCATGCTTTTGAGTGGTGAGATTATTCTACTAGAGTACGAGGGAAATCACTGGAATGCTTAACTGCAATTGAACTAAACAAATTGAAAATGGTGGTGGCAGTATTTTCAGGAGTTCTCTGAAGTTTTACACAAATACCAAGTACATCAGAAAGCTTAAATCGAAGGTTAGATATGAGGGTATAAAAGAGTTACAGATAGAAAACTGCATATACTTAGATAATGAAGATTCAAGCATCCCAATTGCCACAAGGTGAGACGCTAGGCATGCAATGCAAGCAGTGTGTCAATGAGATGGCCGATGGGGTTCAGAAGCCAGATGAAAACTTCAGAGAAACATTATAGGGTAACTGAACCAACTGTTTCTCTCTTGCAATTTGAAAACACGAGTACCTACTACTCAAGCATAACTTTGTTGGTTGCTAAATCAGTGATCAAAGTCATAAAGTAACAGCTAGCATGACGACTCAAGTACTCAGAGACAAAAAGGTACACAAGGACACCCCCGGTATCTGCATAATATATCTATTGCAAAATCCATTCATCGCCTATTGTTAACAAACAAAAATTTCAGCATTAACTACCCCAGTGCAAAATATGAAAGAGAACTAGATCTGCTGCCTCAGCACGAAGGCATTTACACCAAAGAGCAGCTCCTTACTGCAGTAATGCAGCTGGGGTGCTAGAGTCGTATGCTGCCAGTACAATGCCAGCACAATGCAAGTCTGAATTCACAAGCATAAAACTGCACAGCACAGCTCCAACTACCACAGTATAAAATGTTGATCGGAATGATGGCACCAAAAGCGCAGAACAAGTTGTACACTGACCTCGATGATCCAGTTCACCATGACGACACGTTGCTCCACGACGAGAGTGCCGTGTTCGCCGGGCAACGAGCTGTACACCTCAATGTAGTCGCGCGCAACCGCCTCGCGCCGCTCGCGCCGCCGGAACCTCACGTAGCTCTCCTCGTCGTCCAAGTCCTCAAACCGCCTCCCCTGACACAAGCATTCCCACAAAAAACAATTTACGGCCAGACCACACACTGCGCTGATCGATGCAACAGAACCCAATTCCCAACAAGTTCGACAGAAATCGGGTAGAAATTAAACGCACTCACCGACAGGAGATCGAAAGCGGCATCGGCAGCGGCGCGCGCTTCCGGGTGCACGCAGGGGACGAACTGCTTGGCGAAGTCGAGGAAGAGGGAGAATGTCGTGGAGGGTGCGGCGTAGCCGCCGTCGTCGTCGGTCAATGGGGAGCTGATCAGGGGGGTGAGGGAGTACAGGGGGCAGCGGCAGGGATCGCTGAGCACCTCATCCTCCTCGAGCTCCCGCGGGGTCAGCCCGTCACAGGCCGAGCAGTACTCGGTCGCCTCGGCGTCGTCGGCGAGCCGCTCCGGGCAGGCGAGGTCGGACTCGAGAACCGAGCCGAGGCACGAGGACTCGGAGGCCTCGAACTCGGCGCGGCGCGCCCTCGCGCCGCCGATCACCTCGGAGCACTCGGAGCCGGCCGGCCGCGCCGTCTCGTGGTCCGCATCCTGGAGCCGATGCCGCTTCTCCGGGTGCGGGTGATGCGCGGCGAGGGAGCTGGAGGCGGCGGAGATCACCTCGCTGTAGACGCAGGAGGAGGCCGAGGTGGACGACTCGGCGGGCCTCTTCGCCGCCGCCGCCGCAGTCTGATCGAGGACCAGCGGAGCCGCCCCTCTCCGCCGGCGGAAGAGGTTGGAGCGCGGCCTCGTCGGCACCGGTGCGAGCATGGTGGGAGGCATTGTGTGATGCGTGCGCGGTGTTGCTGCAGGCTGCGGCGTGTGCTGCTGCTACGGCTAGGTGTTGCGTCTATATAGCTGCTGCCTGTGAGGAGGCCTCTGCGATTTGAGGAAGGGGAAGGAGTGATCAACAATGAAGGCCTGGCCCCAGAAGCTCTTCGAATTTAAACACTGAACCAGCAGTGAACCGTGATGGAGAAGCCATGGCCCACGGGTGAGCTTCGATGTGTGGGACACACCTATGAAGCCACCCAACTGCGGCGTGGGCGTTCTGCTGCCTTGCCAGAACAACGGCCTCCGTAGGGACCAGGGCATGTCCGCGGGTGCTGCAGAAGTGAGGAAACGCCAGGTTGTCATCGGTACTGCCATGATTCACTTTGCTGCCAACTGCTTTGATTCGGAGTGCAGATCTTCTCAGCTGCCGTCGAAATTCTCCTGAAATGCAAATTTTGTTCAGTCTCCCGTCAGCAAAAGTGCAAAACCACAGCAGCAGGTCACGTTCCAGCCGCAAAACATCACAGCAACAAGACATATCGCGGTACCAAGGCAGATTGGTCCTGAATTCTCTAGTCCTGAACTTGAAGGTTGATAGCGTCTGCAGCCTGCACTTCGGTTATGCGGAGACCGCTCATCGACTGACGGAGTTGGTGGCAAGATTGATACTGTAATACCGCGCCCATGCTCACTGGGGTGGCTGTAGACGCAAACGTTCCTTCTGTCTCGGGTTGCATATAGGCATCAGCTGGGCCACCTAGCTATGCTTCTTCCACACCAATAATAGCAGAATGTCAGATTTTATGGACAACCAAGTTCCACTAAATGTTCTCAAAACTTATGCGCAGGCTGCGCTAAATTATATATAAACAAATTACAAGAAATTGAGAAAGTAAGCTCTGTTCTTTCCTCAGAAAGGGGAACAAAAAAACTGAGAATAACTGGAAAACGCCATGGCATGCATACCATATTGTACCATGTATTCATGAAAATGACTTTATCAACATTGGACAAAGCTTCCTAGATTACAAGTACATGAAACAGTTGTAACATGTTCAACTAACAGGCACAGCACCTGTCCAAGCAAATCATCAGCCTGGGAGAATACCTGACAAGTGATCAAAATAGTGGTTTACATGACTTCAAGAGCCCTCTGGATCTGCATTATGTTCTTCAGCAATTTCATCCAAAAGAAGCAAGTAGTTGAGCGGTGCCATGGTTGAGTTCTGTTCCATGTATCACTTTGTTTACTGCACTAAGCTATTTTGTTGAATCTGTTTCCAAGTATCCCCAACAAGGTGCACTAATCTTGGCACACCCCATGAGCAAACATGATGTTCTTCATCAACAAGGATTGAGCAGAATCGTGCACTGCTTAAATTGGCAACCCTTCAGCGGACCTTAGTCCTAATATATGTGACGCAAGTTCCTCATGACCATAATGCTTCAGCAACTCAACTAAACGGTCAGCGCAAGATGCTTCAACATAGATCCCCCTCTGGACAACCTTCCTCCCCAATCCTGCTGCCTCATGAACATGCCCTTCCTCGCACAGCGCAAGCAACAGAGTACCGTACACGTCAAAGTCACACAGCACCCCGTTCTCCTCCATCGTTCCCAGCCAGTGGTAAGCATGCAATGACCTCTTCCTCACACACAGCTCCCTCACCATCACACTGCCTGCGAGTGGGGTCAGCTGCACCCCTTTCTTCATCATATTCTGTGCCAGCCCTTCAGCTTCTGCCACCATGCCGACCCTCCACAAGCAAATGAGTAGAACATTGTAGCACTGCCAGCTCGGCACGCTCCCGTCACCAACTAGACGCTCCACCACATCATACGCGCTGGCAACCCTCTGGTCCGCGCAAACCCCTTCCACCAGCGTCCGTACAAAAACCCGGTTTGGCATCACCCCTCTCTTTGCCATCCTATCCAGCACGCCAAGCGCCTCCATCACCCTCCCCTTCCCACAGAGGCATTTCACCAAACACGTATAGGTCACCACGTTGGGAGCACAGTTGGCACCCGGCTCTCTGCCTTCCATCTCCTCGATCAGCCTCTCCGCAGCATCCACGTTCCCGAAACTGCACATCCCGTCGAGTATCGCTGTGTAAACCACGGCATTGGGCACGCACCCGAACTCCGGCATTTTGTCGATCAGCCGGTGGGCGCCCTCAAAGTCCCCAGCGGACGCCAGCTTATGCACCGCGGTCACAATCACGGGGATGGTGGGAGAGGCGCCGCACCCTGACATGATCTCCAGCACGCCGGAGACATCGCCGGCGGAGCCCGCCGCGCGGAGGGCGTGGTGGAAGCAGGCGGCGTCGGGGACTAGGCCGAAGGACCGCATGTGGCGCAATATTGCGAGGGAGGCGGGGAAGAGACCGGCGTGAGCAGAGATGTTGAGGAGGAGGGCGTAGTGCGGGGGCGGGAGAGGCTGTCGGGACGACGAGAGGAGGAGCGGCACGGAGGATGAGAGATCGGGGAGCGAGGTGGCGAGCGAGGAGAGAACGAGCGGAGAGGGGAGCGGCGAGAACGGGGTCAGGCGCCATATGAGGAAGCGGAGGGAGAGAAGCGGGGAGGGGAGTAGCGGGAGGAGGTGGGGCAGCGTGCGGAGAGGGAAGGCGTCGGGGGACGACGGGAAGGCGCGGGACAGCGCGCGCGGGAGCTGCGCGGAAGACGGCGGCGCCGAGGTGAGGACATCCAGCAGCGCGGCGACTTTGGATTGGTCGCGGTGCGCCGGGAGGGTGGAGAGGCGGCGGTGGAGGAGCAGCGACGCGCGCGGTGGCATCTGCCGGTTGTTCGGAGATGGGGGAGCCGGAGAATGGGATCGCGTGCGACGGTGCGAGGATCCGCGTCAATGTGGGCTGCCTCTGGCTGCCGAAGGCGGGAGCGGCGGAACGGATCGAGGACATGGATTTTTTTTTTTTGAGAAACACGTCTCTTTATATTAGGCATCAACATAGTAAGTTTTTTTTTTGGAAATACACTAGAAACGCAGATGCTTACACACGCACGCACACTCACCACTATGACTATACGCACGCATACGCTACCTCTATGAGCACCTTTGAAAGACTGAGCCGGCACATCTTGAGATTGACGAAGTCAGCACGGGTGCCTCGCTGTCGACGGGAACGTTGCCTACCACTTAATGAACAAAGCCGTTAAATCTCAGAATAATTCGCTCCCAGCGGAAATCGAATCCAGAACCTCAGGTGCCGCTCGAACTGCTGCAACCAAACACCCTTTGACAACGGTCAAAAACCTCACATGCCGGCCTAATGAAAAATAAATAGAGCTCTTTGCCAGCCGATGACATGGATGCTAACCCCCGTCCAGCCACCACCCCATCCTCTCGATTTTTCCCTTCAAATTCAGCCCAACAAGGCCCAGCTACATTGGTCCCTTGTTCTCTTCTTTTCCCGAGTGCCCCTATTGCCTCTCCTCCTCCGCTGACAGTGAACCAAGATTTGGGGGTTAGGGTTGGGGTACCGTCCACCAAATATTTTCTCCATGTCTGTCTTAAGAATGGAGGCCTATCGGCGGTGACCAGGGATGGAGCTATTTAGAACTAAAAAAAATGTAAAACTAGTGATTTGGTTTAAATTTCCACCATATTGCACCCTCTACATCTAATGTCTACACACCCACAAGGCAAGTGCACCCCCTCTAGTTTGCTCTAGCTTTGCCATTGGCGGCGACGGTTCGTTAGTGGTAGGTGAGGCGGCAAGGGCACCTATGCTGGCGGCGGAGGATGCCAGTCAAAAGGGCCGGGAACAATGAGGGTGAGCTGCCGTAAAATTGGGAGAGAATGGTAGTGGCATCGTGCCATATAAGACAGATTCAAGGAAGAAGAAGAAATGTGCGCTTGGAGAGAGAGTGCGCGCTCAACACTCAAATCTGACGACTCAACACTCTCTCTAAATGATTGTCCGCTCTATGATAGACACGTGTCTTGTGCCTTGATTTTTTAGAAATGCTACACACACAAGTATCTCGATGATGGGTGTAGATGGCAAAAGTATCTAAAGAAATCATTGGATTTTAATATCATATACACATCATAATCACATATATCAATATTATGTTCTATCCATAATATAAACTATTAGGAATGGTATGCCTATTGTGCAAGTGTTTATTAGTTTTACTGCATGCATTAATTACTGTTTGTAATCAAGATATTGTGGGTTCTAGCTATCATTCAATGAGCTAATAGAGATAGTGCGACCATATTAAAATTGTAGTATTCTTTTTTTACATTGTACATACCGCCATCCCCACTCTCACCAGCACCCCTCTCCTTTCAATTTCCCTTTTTGTACTCCATTGTATTCTTCTTATGGCATTTGTCACAAACAAAATATTTGAGCTCTTAAAAGATCAAAGTATCATCATTGTTTCTCACACTCTCTGCTCCTCATCCTGCAATCAAACCAACTAAGAACGTAAGAATTGATCTTTTTTCTTAATTCCATTGATCCATGCATGAATTCACAATAGGATTTATGGTCTTTGTCGGATTCTTGAGTTATTAATTAGGAGGTAGAGTCCATATTTCATTTCTATTTGTCGTGTATTACCTAGCTTTATATTTTTCTTGAGAAAGTCTCTGGATTAGGGATGGCAATGGGCACACTTTATAGGCGTGTCCGTGGGTAAAATACTACGTGGGTGAGGATACGGATTTTGTGTTGTGCCCACGGGTGTGGGCATAGGTTAAAGTTGAACCCGATGGGTAAAACTCTACAGGCACAAAAACCATACCCATGCTTGCGTACCTGCTTTAATCTTTTTGACATGTGTACATGTCATGTTGATCAATATGAACATGCTATTGTTGCTTATTTGGCTTTGAATAATTTGTTGTGTGGATGGTGGACCATCTACATTGGTTGAAGTGGTGAATTATATGGTTGTGATTCATTGTATGTGAACAATATATTGTCATTAAGCTATCTGTTTTTATGCAATTAATTCTTATTATTAGCGGATTCGCGGGCGTACTCGTGGGTTTCAGGTGAGATTTTTACCGGTCGCGGGTAGCAAGCATGGGTACGAGTATGTGTGCCCTCCATCCGTCGGTATGTGCTCGTTGCCATCTCTACTCTACATCAAGTTTTGGTACCACTCCCTGTAGAAACTTTCCATCTATACTTTGTTATAATCTCATATCTACTATGAGATGAATGATCGAAGTTTGAATTCAAAGTCAACCGCACCATACATTCGTAAATAGAAGAAGTACTAGATATGATTGTCTTTCATCTCTGTGGTGTAATTGGATATAGTGAAGCTTTTTTTCGATAGATAATGGAAAAAACATTCTAGAGGTGGTGCAGGAGAAGATGCAAGAGAGTGAGCAGTCGGAATGGCTAAAGAGGCCACTAAGGACCAAGTTTTGAAAGCCATGCGAAAACCACAGTACCACACCTCGAGAACAGGGCGGATGGGTGCATGTTTTGCCTCATGATCAGCTGCTACAAGGTATCATGCCCCCATTGGATGCACGCTGATGAGCCTGACCGCCAATGCCTCAAGAATCAAGATTTGGAGCTATGTCTACCGCTCCGTCGTCCTTGCCACGGCCTTACTTGCCACTGTTGGTTCTGTTGTGCCCCCCTTTTTATTCTGCTCACTCGTTTGTGGGGACCGTTGTGCTCCCTTCTTATTTTTTTAGAGTTTTGAGTTTATTCCCTAGCTTCCAGCGAGAAAAAGCATAACAATCACTGTCTACAACATTTTTAGCGATGGGGATGCCATCTATTTGATATATAAGTGCACCATACATGAACAACAAAGGTGGAGGTTTTCATCTTTTCTTGTATTAAAAAGTGCACTCAAGGCTTTCTAATGAGTTTTTGTATTCCTCATTACCAGGGAAACACAAAAGACGACTTCTCAGCACCTGAAGTTGAGCGTCGTCATAGGAGTCACCAAACAGCTCTTCGAGCAAACACCCAGGAAGAGCCGCCCCATCTAACAACTGATGAAGAACCACAAGAGGCAGAGGGTGACTGGGTGAGCAGGAAGACGACAAGCCACCGCCAGCCAACAACAACGCTCCGGAAGCGAAGCCAGCCAAGGCTGAGGTTCCACTTCCACCGCTAGTGTGGCGGAACCGCTCTGCTTAATCCAGACTAAACATACCTGCCACCTCTGGCTCGCAGTGCACTTAGGCCAGACTAAACTCGGTAGTCCGTCGAGAGTCCTTCGGGCTCTCGATAACACAATTTTCCGAGGAACCGACATCAAACACATCCGACTCTCGAAGGAGCCACAACAGTTACAATCATCACAGGCAGTTGAAATAGAGAGTAATAGACTTTAGTTTACAGATCAAATATGTGAATTCAAATACATTGTCAAAATATAGCGGAAGCGGTTTCAAATCATATATAGCGGAAGCGTTTTCAAAACATCTCGCAGCAGAAACACACTCAAATAGTCTTCATGAAGAGATGAACAAGGTGAATAGCACCGAGCCCACCGGTACTACCACCTCCAACACAGCTATCCGAATGTTGTCAGTACCTGTAATCCAAAAGTGGAGCCAAACTCTGAATACTAATTACTCTTAGCTGTTGATTATTAAACAAGGTCACGTTGACATAGGATAGCAGGATTTGACAGCTGCTATCCATTTACCATGAAAATCATTTATATCATAAAGTAAATACTTGCATGAAAGTAAAACACGAGAACCCATTAATAACTTGCGTAATAGTATATCATACACATCCAAGATATACCCCTCATCTCCACCTGCCCCGTCCCAAGATTCACATCGCCCCCACCTAACCCCTGGGAGTAGCCGTCTCAGGAGCGATACCCCGGTACGTCGGGTCAGCCCTCCCTCGATCTCAAAGCACCTCCCAAGTCCATATTCCCCCTATCAGTGGATGGGCAGCACCATGAATAGTGGGATGGATCATACACATCCAAGCATGTTGTATTGAAAAGCGTGATTAGATAAATAACATATTAAAGTTATTATTACGTTGCCCGTGTGCGATATCTGGCATTCTCACACCTGGTGAGCATCAGCGATTCGAATCGATTCGTTAATTTCCGGGAACAGCTAAAAATGCCAGGGGTATATGTTTACTGGCCATCGCGTTCCCACATATAGCCCCCATCTCCACTTGTCCCATCCCAAGTTCGATTCAATCCTTCTGTTGTTCCCAGGTTGTGCCGCCTTAAGAGCGTTATCTCGGTGTACCGGGTCCAGCCCTCCCTCGACTATAAGCTCCCCAAAGTATTACAATAGGAGTCTGTCTCTGTTCTTCGGATGGCACAAGTAAGACTTTCACCGGTCCATTATCTCGGATAAGCACTCTAGCAATGTTATGCCGATCAGCAGGCGAACCGCGAACGGGCCTTATGCGACTCGGGCGGAGCAGGATGACAACAACGCACACCCCAAAAGTAAACTTACGCTCCGCCCGGTCTCCATTTAACATCAGCAATAATAATCATAAATTGTATCATAGTAAGATTTCTGAGATTTGTAAAATCACCTACGCGACGAGTGACAGTGCTCACACGTATCTACTCGTACCTAGCATTTCTAGACATACTCGTCCTACGAATTCTATTTATAGGATCTAGGGCCAAGGCGGCCAGTATGTCTAATGCAGTTGGTTTCAAACAACTTCTAATGCATATACCTAATCATTAAGACATAAGATGTTTGCTGGGTAGAGCATGGTCCTGCCTACCTTTACTTTCATTTAAGAATACCAACAAACTAAGCTAATGTTAGTTTGCCGGGTTGTGAGGCTTTGCCCTAGGCAACCCCTTGATCCCTTGGACAACTCCTCCTTCCAAACACGACTGATGGGCTCTCCAGGTTGTGAGTGGGTCTTAGTTGGTCTTTTTGACACCGATGCTTGATGTAGTTTCACGCACTTGTTTTTATCACGTATCTGCAGTAAGCGTCGCTATATGAATGATATGTATGATACAGTGAATGGGACGCATGGATAATAAGCACACATAAGGGCAATCATTTCATAGACGAACAGAAGAGTGGTTGATGAACTACTTAACTAAGACTACCTTTGTAGACACGAAGCTAGTATACACAAATACAATCAAATATACGCAACGTATCACATGGATTAATACATGAGAAGTCATCAACTTAGATGGTTCTTTATCAAAGCACATGCAAGCAAAACATCAGAAAAGCGTGAAGTACTAGTGACGTGAGTAATTTTTATGGACCTAGAGCAAACACATATTCAGACAATCCTATATCTACACCTAACAAGTTATCCATCTCAAGGTAAACATGTTTAGTGCAGCCACGTGTAGATGAAGACCCACAAGGATGATGCAAAAACAAGAAAAATAATATTATTTGTTTTACTTGAAATGAGCCATTTAGCATTAAAAGTGCCCCTTCGTTTCTGGTAAACATATAGAGCCAATTGAGCCAAAACATTAATAACATGCAGAGGAGTACTACACGATGACACTACCAAAATTTTAGCCACAAAAGAGTTATAACTATTTTATTAAAATTATAACAAATTCTCAGCCCTACCCCTTATCAGAATTTTCATAGATTATAGGAATAGTTTCTGAAGGTGAAATTTAACCAGTGAGCTATACTTAGCATGGACTGCAGGTACAAAAATTTACAAGTGAAAAATTCCCAAGTTCGACAGGACATCTATTTTCCATATATTAATCTTATGCAAATTAAGATGTACGTATAAACAGTGTCAATAGCCTTCCCAAACATACTTTCTGGACTATATGCATCAACATTTAGCTACTAAATTTTCTAGAGAATTTTTCTAGCAATTTATGACCATTTTTTCCATTTATTTTGATAAGCAAGCCATATTTTGTTAATTTCAAATCACCATTCAAACTTTACATGCATAACTTCATATTTCACCAGTGGGCTACTTATACTACCCAAAATATATGAAAAATGCCAGAGGTCACATTTGAGCATATTTTATGTAGCCTCCTTTTTCCAATTTAATTAAACGCACAAAACACATGCATAATGGCAAAACAGTAATTAAACAGGCAATGCTTGTGCTACCAAAAATCACACAGTAACTAAATGCCATAACAAAGCTACTATCCAAATTTTATAATTTTTGAAGTTCATTTGGTCCACTTTTACCATTTATTTAACCCTCACATGCATACAATTTAACAAGGGCAAAACAGTCAATTCACACTTCCACACCATATTCATTCTTAACCACTGAGTTTGTCCATTTTAGATTTTTATTTGAATTGTTATGATTTTTTAAAGTTCAAAACCGAAATATGCACATTAACCCTAGATCCGGGACCTATACGTAATTAACCATATAGTTCAGGGGCTAGAACGTGAGATGTTCAAGACACATTGCACATCGCTATAGATTTAAGCGAAAAACATCAAAAGCCGAGGGCTAAATTGCAAATCCTCTGGTTTTCTTCAACCTCCCGTCGGGGGAGGACCGGCGGCGGCGGTGCGTGCGGGAACCGGCCGCGCGGAGCCCTAGGGCTCACCGGCGGTGGCCGGGGAGAGGCAGGGGAAGGCGGCGGTACTTACCCTACTACCTGGAGCGGCGGAGGAGCGTCGAGGAGGGCCGGCGACATAGAGCCGGGGAGGCGGAGGTTCGGCGAGTTAGTGCGGCGCGGCGGTGGGGTCTCGTCGGCCTAGACCGAGGGGAAACTATGGAGAGGAGTACGGGGAGCGTCGGCGCGGTGGTGTGGAGGCGTGAGGACGAGTGGAGCGGCGATGCTAGCTTGAGCCGAGCCCCCTGGCAATGGCGGGGCGGCGACCTTCGGCGTGGCAATGTGCCGCGATGGTGGGGAGGTGGCGGCCTAGGGTTACGGGAATCGGTGGAGCGGCGCGTGAGGAGGAGCGGCGCGGTGGGTAGGAGGCACGGGGATGGCCGAAGCAGCGGGCGCGGGTCGGCCCGAGCTCGCAGCAATGGCGGGCAGCGGTGGGTGAACAGAGGGAGCGAGAGAGGCGCTCGGTAAGGGCTGGGTGAGGGAGAGGGAGCCGAGGGTAGAGTGAGAGAGCGGAGGGTGGCTTCCACCTTAAGGAAGAGGAGGGGAGGGCGCGGCGTCAACCTCAGCTGGTCACCGGCAGTAGGCGGCTGCCGTCGCGTGGAAGCAACGGGTAGGGGAAGGAGGTCGGTGGCCGTTGGTTGGACTCACTCCATGTGCCGCGGGCAGCTGACAGGTGGGGCCGGGTCGAGGTGGGAGAGGAACGGTCCACAGACTCAGTCTATGGAGACACGCGAGGGTGGGACCCACCACGGCCGGGTTTTCCAATTCCGCGGGCGGGAATCCGACGCGGTCTGCCAGTGGGGCTCACTTGTCATAGAGACAAAAGAAGAATAAAAACCCAAAAATGGAAAACCTCAGTTTGACTGCCAGGACCTTTGTTTGTATTTCGTGTTTTTGAATAGGTTATAGGCCGAATTTAAAGATACCCCAATTGGATAAAATGTTTGAAATTTGTTTCTCTACATTTGTCTTATAAACTTGCTTACCATGCTATACTAAAAAATATGGTTTAAATTTGAATTTAAGCTGCTGACCAAGGTTTGACCAACAAAACCCTCCGGTTTGAAAATTATAAAAGTCTATTTTCTAGTCACATTCACTCAAAGAGTTTTATACCAATGTTGTTCAGAATTTTATGATCTACAACTTTCTCGACTAAAGTTTTTCATGAAAATGGTTTTAGATTAAAGAAAATGTAGAATTACTAGTCAGACCAGATTTGGACAGAAAACACATGTTGACAGAAAAAGACCCAAAACTCAACGCAAACCTTCATGCATGTCAAAGTACCAATTACCAAAGTTGTTCCTAATATAATTTTATACAAGTTTGGTATATAAAGTTTGGCTTGGATCACCACAGATTTTGAATTACAAGCACAACATTGTTGAGGGTCTGGTAAAACTGCAGCTTTAGTTTAAGTAGAGTCTTTCTTGTTTCAAACTTTTGAATACTCAAATGAAGTCTAAACATCTTCACTCTAGGGGCATTTGAAAGGTGATAAGTTTAATTTCACTTCATAGAAAGAAAGATTTTAAAGTTGTATGGTGAAAACAAAAGTAATTTCAGATTCAAATTTGGAGTGAGCTGAAATTCAGACTTAGAAATTTTTCTAACTGGACTAACTTGGAGCTGATTTCGTGAGGTACTTGGGGTTAAAATATAAAATAGTTAGAGACAGTTTTAAACCATGCTCAGGGTAACAAAAGTGAAGTTCACGGTATGTACGACAACTTTGATAATGGAGCTAAGCTCAGTTGTTTAATGAATCTAATAGTTTTATTAGAGCCCAAATTTGGTCACGAACACTATTGGCACCTCTCAAGGAATCTCTGGTTTGACCTGATCTCGACTTTTAAACCTCATAACATATGATTTTAAAAATGGTCGTGATATCAAAATTGAAGATAGCATCCTGAACTAAGAATTTTGTATTTGGTGTTTTGCATAAAAGCTTGTGGGTGGTGACTTAAACAACCAAACCACATAGGGTTTCGTATTCTCCTAGAAAATTTTTGGCTTAGTGATTTCTCCATCTAGTCTTCGTTACTCTCTAAACGTCATCAAGTCCTAATTCATTATTATCTTGTCTCTGGCTGCTTGTTAAGCCTCTTGAGATGCCGGAGGCATCACAGCCAGCGGCAAACCAAGGGAGGCACAGAGATCCGCCGCATCAGCTCATTTCGCAAGCGGGCGCGCAAGCAGTCAGCAAGCGGAGATGGCACCTTTCTTCTAGGCTATTGTCACTGGATAGTGCATCCGTACTATGTACAGTGCGCAATCATTACTTTTCAACTCTGTATACAATGTGCAAACAGTATTTTCCACACCTATTTCACTCCGTAGTGACACCAGAGAGCCAAACGAATAATTGAGCTCGGACCAGGGAGCTGCTGAAAACGAACACCTTGGCTGTGGTAGCTGGGTTTGATCAAAAGTGCCCAACTCCATAATTGTTCCGCTCGCTTTGCTGCTGCTGCTGCTGTTGCACATTTGCTTTGATTCAGCTCGTTTTTTCCCTGAACAATCCCATTCAACTTGTAGTAATGTTGAAAAGCTAAATTTATCTGAAGCGCCTTGGACACACATACATGCCGGTGATTAAGTACATTTCCATCTCCTCTCAGCCATGCAGTTTTTCCTATTCCGATTAACAGCCTAAATTAGACAATGTCATTGGTGCGATAACAAAGTGCTAGTGCTCCATTTCCTCAATTTTGTATAAGAGAGGTAGCCTACCCGTAGAAAAGGGAATCTTCATTTCTCCATTCTAAACACCATGTGATGTAAGCAAAACATAGAAATTAAATTCCTCTGAAAATCCTCTAATCCAAACAAACCCTACATCATGGGTGTAATCGAATAATTATTCGGATAGTCTTTTTTCATCCATAGTGAATAAATAGGACATGTAATGTCTCATCCAAATTTATATTCTTGTTTTGGGTGTTATGATTGTTAATTTCCATAACAAAATGAATCCTAAATCTATTCTATATTTGCTAAAATGAGTTTGAATGTAATCAGATTCGGATACGGATACTTTTTAACATTTTTCTATATTGGAAGAAAATGAGGCATAAAATTTTTCATCCAATTTTATATTCTTATTTTTGATAATGTATTTGTTAAAATGAATAAAAAATGAGCACAAAACTCATTCTATTTCTATTTTTCAACAACAACAACAAGCCTTTTAATCCCAAGCAAATTGAGGTAGACTAGAGTTGAAACCCAAAACCAAACCGCTGGAAACGAGAAAAGTTTTTTTTTTGAAAGTTCACTTTCAACAAGAAAGCAAGGGTTTTAAAATTTTTTTTTTTGAGAAGCACATAGAAGAACCAGTCAAGGCTCGGGTACGTGAATAGCTGCTTTCCAAGCAGCTCTATCCAAGGCTAACTCTCTCACTATATTACAATCTCTTAGGTCTCTCTTAACTGCCTCCTCCCATGTCAAATTTGGCCTGCCCCTGCCTCTTTTTTTTTAAAAATCAAATTCGTTCATACATTTCGAACAATTCGGATATCCATTTACACCCCTACCCTAGATAATGAGAGGAATAGCTGAGCAGCAGCAGCCGGAATGGGGTACAGCGTATTCAACAGTTTTATCAATCAAACATCAAGCATGGGCTCTGAAACATATATATGGCTTGCATTGCCAGTTCAACACAAAACATAGTATAATAACTTCAAGATGATTTTGTCCTTGATTAACATAAATCAAGCAGCTATACAAGGGGTGTGACGAAGAAACTAATCAGCCAACTTCAATTTCCACACATACTGTACCAATTAGTATGAGTCAACGCAGGGTTTGTTGTCTTTGATCGAGGGACAGACACCTCTAGCTGGAGGGCCAAACACGGCTTGGCGTTTGTTCTGGCAGAAAGTTGGATCTTGGACTACATATACATCAAGGCTAAAAGAGGCCACCAACAAGGGGAGGGCTGGAGGGGTATCATTTGTTGAAACTTGAGAGGCTTTAGGGTTTCTTTTCTAGTAAATCTCAAGTTGATTTTGAACAGGATATGGATAGTGCAATCCAACACATTACAAGTTGAGGTAAAAAAAATATTGGCCATGGACAAACACCTATCGGTTCTTGGACTTGGTAATAAGCATAGCTCTACTCCTAGCAACCAAAAGCACTGCTAACTTGACCAACTCCTCTTTAACCATAAAAAGTACTGAGGCGGCAAATACACTTTGTACAATCTTTGTACCCATTCCTTTGTAGAACCCATGCAGTCCTTCGTAGCGAATCATCTTTATTATCGCATCTATTGTACCTGGTTAGAATAATTAGTGTATGGTTAACAGCAATGCGTTTAGATATGTGGGACATGAAATAAGTAGGGTATCACATATTGTCAAAGCATAATGGTTCAGAAAATACCAAGAATTTGTTCTCAGAGAAAGCATATCAACTGTTTTCTTTTCTCGAAGAAAATATATCAACAATTTGGTATTGGTTTATTTGAGTAGTGGTGAAACATACCTGTGTATCTGGACATCACATTCCTGCCAATTTCTTGCTTTGCTTGCAACCTAGACTGCAACAGTTAAGATATAATGAGCAAACAAAAAAAGACACCACTGTTGAGTGTTGACCCAAAATTGAACCTGTCATCCCACCCCCTTCCGGATGATGGACTTGCCATTAGAGCCTATGACTAGATGCATCTAAAGCAGACATAAGAATCAGTCCATTTGAGTGAAAGTTGGATTACTGTAATCCCGTACAGTTGGAATTTAGGCACGATAGAATCAATAATTTTTTTTTTTAAAAAGAACTATTATCATCAGGCTAGAGGCTATTTAGTCTGTACTATGAATCCAATGAAATCTCTTCTGGAAATTTCACAAATATCGTGTGCTCGATCAAGATTTCCGTAGTCCTTTGAATTAAGCTACTTACTCCCTCTGTTGGTCCGTCCCAAATTGTAAGGGGTTTTAGCCCTCCTTTTATCCATCCATATTCATATGGATGTTGATCAATCTAGACACATATTGAACATACATACATAGAGTAATGAATGAATCTAATAGAGGCCTAGAACCCCTTATAATTTGGGATGGAGGGAGTACCTTCATTTTCAGACAAATGTTAAGAATAAAGTACGGCTATACTGATGCTCTACTAGCCTAGAGGCTAGGGTTAAAACTTTGCCAATGATGTGGTTAAGACTATAAATTAATGAGTCTCAAAATAAAGTGTACCTTGACGACTAGCAATGGGTAAGTGACAACAGTAGCTCCCAGTTTTGCTATTGCACCCAATAAAAAGACCTGCTCAAGGAGGAAAGTGCTGAGAAAGACTACACAAATACATGTATGAAATTGCCACAAGCTTGTGCATTGATACTGCTATTTTATCGTTGAATTCTGAGTATATCAAACAAAATGTATAGACATTCTTGAATCATGTACAGACAAACTATAAAATGGGATAGAGAAGTCATGAGCTTGAATTCTTGAGTATGAAGAGTGTACAGAAAAACATATGATATCTGCTCTACTGGTCCTCTTATACAGACATTCGTGAATTTGAAAGTAGTTACTGATGACTAAGGGTAAACCTACACATATTGATTAGTTTAACTTGGCAGCCAGTCGAGGATATCCACTTCTCATCAAAACTGAATAAAACCTTAAACAAAGGCTACAGCAGATATTGCAGTGAACCCATATTAGTTGTTGCAAGTAAATGGTCCATGATCAAATAAACAATTTAATTTTTGTCCTAATTAAGAACTGTGCTACTGAGTAAATACACCATGCCCTCCAGAAAAGCAGTAATTAATCTCAATAGCCGATACTCTCTGTTAGGTAGCTGCCGGCATTGTGTCTGCGCACATACCATATTTAAGTACCCATCCTATGATGTTAACCCAGGCATTTTCCACTATATGCAGGATCTTCTACAATGGAATCATGTTCTTTTCTTCAAGTAAACAAGAATCATGTATATCAGAGAAGAAACTGAAGGGGCATTCTGGATAATAAACTAACAATACATGTAATCGAATTCGCCCATATAAACACTTAATTGTTAATGTTTAGAATATCAAAAACTCTTCACCAAAAAAAAAAAAAAAACTGAAGCAAATCCTATAACATAGTCATTTGCAATAGCTGATTGTTACAATCTCAACAAAAAGTACACAATTACAGACAACTGGTCTGAAGGTACTAACAGCACTTTTGAGTGAAACATCTAGCAAGCAGAATAACGAGTTAAGGTGATCAGCGAGTCCAAACAGCCATACTTTCACAAAGGCAGGTGTGTGCAACATTTCATAGACACAAGAATATTACAGGACCTAAATCTGAAATTATGTACCTCCATAGCAGTGAGGTTCCTTTTAGGTAGTTGCTTTCCAGAACGCTTTGATTGGAGGCGCTTTGCCAATGTTTCATAAATCATGAACTGGATTGATGGATTACATACCTGGCATTTTACATGTTTCAGTAACTGTGGACTGCATATATAGCACATAAACTTTGGTTGTGATATTTCAGAAACCAATAACTAACCATGATTAATGTCGGAACTAGTCCTTTCCAAAATCCTCTTATGCCAGACTCGCGATAGACCTCCTGGATCTGTCTAAGACTGATACAGATTAGTAAATAATGCCCGGTACCTTTAATTGTGAAGTAAAAGCAAATTAGATTATCTCAGGACTTCAGATGCTAGATAAAGTTAGCTTAACTCTGTCTATATGAATTTTTGCTATATTTGCTTAAATTTATAAATATTGTAGGTTAACGTAATCCTACCAATAAGAAAGTGAATTGAAATATTATTCCATTTCAGGAATCTTGTATTCCCTATAGTGTAATTACTAAGCGGGTCTATTTACTATTTTTGAACTATTGAAGTTTTAAGAGAAACAATTGATACAATAGCATCTAGCATATTTCCCAACTGTACTAATAAGCAACTGCCCTCTTCATTTCTTTACTAATTACTTTTCAATACCAGAATTAAACGAAAAAGTTTAGAATGACAGATTGCCTACTTGAGCAAAGAGTGCTAACCGCTTGCAGAGTGCCATATGGGAGAGGTTTTTCAGACTCCAGTTTAACCAGCCTATCCCTCAGAATTGAAACCTCCAACGAATTGGCCCTAGACACTTCTTTCAGTAAAAGCTCCCTCTTAGACTCCAAGATCTTCCTTTCTGCTTGTGTATGTGTCTGAAAGACAGCCAATGATAATTACTAATTTCCTGCAATCTTTATTATGAGTAGCGTAGCATATTTCAGTTTAGTTTAACCGCTGCATTTTCAGTATAGGATTGGTAAAAGCAAGCCACACCCACACGGATTTCAGCTAACATACAACTAATCTTTGTCTGTCAATTAACTATTTAACTGCTTTTGCATCATGTACCGGAGTTCTCTGGCTGCAAGAAAAGGGATGCTGATGGCAAATGTATCGGTTATAGTTCATGGGTAAATCAATAAACTTTCAAAAAACTAGGAACTAGGAAGTGCGGAAATACTTTGGGAAGATACCAAAAAAAATGAAAGGAATAGCAGCCATCTAAAGCAAAAATCATAAGGTGTAAATTAGCTTTTCTCTGGGGAAAAAATGACCATGACTCAGTAATGATCCTATT
Organism: Paspalum notatum; assembly: GCA_022530915.1. Taxonomy (NCBI): domain Eukaryota; kingdom Viridiplantae; phylum Streptophyta; class Magnoliopsida; order Poales; family Poaceae; genus Paspalum; species Paspalum notatum. Next base: position 7,085,254 of record CM039684.1, read on the forward strand.
CAGTACAGTAGTTGAAAGGTTAAAACCTCATTGTAAAATGAGATTATAGCATATTTATCATGTCAACAATATTGAAGGTTACCTTACCAAAGTTTGGGAATAAAGGTCCAGCTTAAAAAATTGCTAATATCCCATGGCTGCCTAAATAGAGAAGACCAATATCCAATGATTTCCTCACCCATACAAATTCCCAACATGCGAACATTTGGAGACAATGGAACGTAAGTTCTTTGCCTGGTCGCTCATACAACTTCATCTCAGCAGGTAGGATGATATCGGAAGCAACACAAATTACACAACACTAGTATAGTGGAGTAGGAGGTAACCATACCACTAATATAGGTACTCCTTGAGTCCTTGATAGGGTCAGTGACAGTAATTTTCAGGAAAAAAAAGGAACTCGCTAGCCCTGTTTATAGATTCTCTTATTTAGTTTAGTGAATTTTAACTGTTTTCCTCTCTTCTTGAAGAAGGCATTAATTAACCTAGTTTAATTTACCTGCATACGTGTCACAAGAACCCATATTGGATTGGTAAGAAGAACATTGATTGACCTGTAACCAAGGAAAGTGACGGTGAGCATGCCAAAAGATCAAGAGTATTAGCTCATAAACTAAATGTAACTGGTATAAACTATTCAAACTCAAGTTTTTGGTACTTAATTCACAAAATCACATAAACTCAGCACATTTGTCATAAAGGTACACATATTATCCCTAAACCCAACCGTCCAATGACATATTCACCCATCTGTTTTAATTCTTTCTGACACTTAATAAAAAAGTGATTGCAGATTTACAGTGCATGAGTAGTAGATAGCATACCCAGCAATAGCTGCAATACCAAGCCAAGAGAGCATCCCGACAGTACCATCACCAAGGCCTTTCTTACCACGAGCAACTGCTATATCTTCCACCTTGTTCTTGAGGATCTGGTAGAAGTAGTAATAGATTCCCTGCAACCACAGACGGAATGTGACTCAAGTTCACAACTAGCACGTGCAAGATATTGCAGGGAGAAAATGTTCTGTAGTTATGGAAATTCAATTAAATTGGAAGAGGTGGAATTTAACCTGCGACGCAGCAGTGCCTATGAGAGAGGGCTTGAGGCCACTGTACAACCCACCCCATCCTTCGGTTTGGATCAGCTGCAGTTACTTGATTCCACACTTATCATTAGGGGGCATTAGCAGCTGCGACAAGTAGACCGCAAGCCCACGATGAATCACCTGGAGCATCTGGAAGAGGGTGGAGGAGTTAGTGGCGTCGCTCCCGGCCTTCCTCTTCTTCGCTGACCTCTCGGTCTGCTGCCGGGTGTTCACCTGGTTGAACCATCGGGCAGAAATAGTATTTACCGAATTGGAAGGGGACAGTAGAACTAGTTAGAGCGATAGGGGCCAGAGGAGAAGATGGTACGGTTTGGAGAGGATATGTGATAATCTGCGCGATGATGCCGCCGCCGGCGCCGGCCAGCCCATTCACCACCGCACTCGACATGCTCCCCCACCTGACAATCAGAACTAGCGCACCTGCGGGAGAGGTAGAAACAGCGCCGAGGTGGGAGCGGAGGTGGACCGCAGCGCGTCAGGCTAGGGGACGAGCGAATTGGGAGGGAAGGATCGAATTGGGACTTGAGCCGCCGACGCCTAGTGGCAAAGGAAGGAGAAGGTGTGTTCCCCGATTTTTTTTTTCACATTTCCCTTTTCCTTCACGGGATACGTATATTTTGATATTTCTCATGTGTTTGAATATTATTACAAAAGTGAGATCATCACACTCTTCCATTTCAAACTCTATGCATGTGCAATTATTTTTTTATTTTATCTACATTTAGTACTCCATGCATGTGCCGACATTTTGATGTGATGGGGAATCTTCTTTTTGCATAGTAGAATTTGGGAGAAATTTTTTGGATCTAAACAGGGCCTTTGTATATATTGTCGGTACTTTGGTTTCTGTGTTGACAGCCTAATATTTATAACGTGCTGTAGATTAGTCCAGAAATAATACTATCTTGTATGCTACGCAAAAAAAACATAATAGAGGGAGTCGGGGAGAGGTTCCTCTGAGACATAACTCGCGATGTTCATCACCGACGTGTAAAATCAGCCTCGCAGGTTTAAAGATACGAGGTAATGTCCATTCGCATAATACAACACGCAATGATTTTTTTCCCTTTGATAAGATAATACAAAAGCGAGGAATGTTTCTTCACTTTGTCACTTGGATGTGACTGACTCTTGCGGTATATGCTCCATTATTCATATTTACTCTGTTGTCCCTATTTGTAAATTTAATTCTACTATATTTATGATATGATATAGTGTCATTTTCGTATTATATGACTGTACAGATGACTTAGCTTGGTCTCATGAGTGTCCCATAAGAGACCGACTGACTTTAATTAGTGGTTAAATTTCACACCGAAAAATATAAATAGGAAAATTTTCTATGTTGTAAATAAACACATAGACCGAATACCCCCGAGATTGGATCACTACCATGCCGTTGTTTTCAATAACAATATTTTGTTACCAGATTTCACACAAAAGAAAATTGCACTCAAATCTGCTCCACACTTGAAAAATTCAAATTATTCCCCGTTTTTGCGTCCCTCCACCGATTCCAGGAAGCAGGGGCAAAGCGCAAAGAGGGAGAACGCCAAAAACTCTAGTAAAACCCTAGCCCACCGGAGAGGCGGAGAACGCCGAGGCCGAGAGTCCGGTTGGTCGGAGAAGTTGGCGGGTGCTATCGGTCCAGCCGCCGCGCCACCGAAGATGTTCTCTCCGGCAGTCAGGAGGCCGCATCTCCACCGCAGGGACAGGGAGGAGGCATCCCCTTCGCCTCCTCCTGCTGGTCCCGCCCATTCGCCGTCGCCTCGCGGGCTCACCGTCCCCGACCGCCCCAACACCGGCACCCCGGCCCCATGGACCTCCTCCTCCCTCCTCGCTAGGTACCCGTTTCTTTCTCACCTGATTTGGTATCATGGTCTCACCAAACTCAGCGCATTTTTGTCGTATAACCGTATCTAACTGAGGGTGCCGTAAGCGAGCGTGTCGCTGGCATCTCTACTTTCTTCGTTATAGATTTCCTGTAATGTGGAACGTTTAGCTCTGGCAAGTGACCTCTGATCGCTCTGTTTTATGCGAATTTCCAGGATTTCGACATCGAAGCGAACCGACAGGACTGGTGACTCCGACCAGATCCAACCAGTACACGTAGCGGAGTTTCCCCAGGTCGTTCGGAGTGCCCAAACCATCCTGCTACAGAAGAATTTCTCTGGTAACAGTTTCCACTCAGTGGCTCAGTGCGTTTATGCTATTTTCCCTGGTAATAGTTCGCTTGTATCTTACTGAACCATATATATATATATATATATCTGTGGTGCACCTCTTGTAGGCAAGAACATGCTTGCTGGTGGCATTGATAAAGAAACATCCCTTGCATGGATGATATGTGGAAATGAGCTTTTTATCTGGAATTATTTGGCTTCTGTTGCAAAAGACTGTCTTGTACTTGACATTCCATCTTCACTTATTGAATACAATGATGCGAAACCCCTCATTGGTATTCAGTGGACAGTTTGTATAATGAGATGGAAAAGTAGTGGTGCGTCAACAAGGAACAGTGGAGAGATATTGCATAGAAAAAGTTCAACTGGTGTTATCCTCTGCAACAAAAGAACACAATCTGTTGCTTATTGGCCTGATATCTATGCTGAATTTAACAGGAGTCTAGTTCTTAGTCTATCGGGTGGTGATGAGGTGTCTGCAAGTGATGGTGCACCTGATCGTTTCAAGTTTAATTCGTTTATTGCGGCTGCAGTTCCAGGAGGTATTTACGAGTGTATTGCACTAGCTTCTGACCCTGCTGGTGCTTTGTGGCTGTTCCAGTGTTCACCAGAAGGAATTCATCGAAGGAAAGTTCAGAGAGATACATTAGGGGATGGTGATTCCAATCATTCTCAGAAAAGTAATGGTGGAAGGTCCTTAGCTTGGTTACCAAGTAATGTCTCGTCTGAGGCTTCTGACCGGACGTTCTTTTTGCTAACAAACAATGAAGTACAATGTTGGAGTATCTCACTCTTGCATGACATCAATGTAAAAAAATTAGGGTCTCAGGAAATAGTTGGTACTGATGGGGATGTGGGCATAAAGAAAGATATAGCTGGGCAGAAAAACATCTGGCTTTTGGACATGCAGATAGATGAGCATGGGAAGGAATTTAGCATACTTGTTGCTACATTTTGCAAAGATAGGGTTAGTGGATCAAACTACACTCAGTATTCTCTTCTTACAATGCTGTATAAACCTAACCAGAGGTTTTCATCTGAAGATAATGTATTTAAAGTTGAAAGGTTTTTGGAGAAAAAAGCTCCCTCTCAGGTGATAATTCCTAAGGCTAGAGTGGAGGATGAAGAATTCTTGTTCTCAATGAGGCTAAAAACTGGTGGTAAACCTTCTGGTTCTGTAATCATCCTGTCAGGTGATGGAACAGCAACAGTGGCCATATATTGGAGAGGCTCCACCCGACTTTATCAGTTTGATCTGCCCTGGGATGCTGGAAAGGTCCTTGATGCTTCTGTTATCCCATCAGCTGAGGACAGAGATGAAGGTGCTTGGGTTGTTCTAACAGAAAAGGCAGGAGTCTGGGCGATTCCTGAAAAAGCTGTATTAGTTGGTGGGGTCGAACCACCAGAACGCAGCTTGTCACGAAAGGGTAGTTGTAATGAAGCAGTTGCTGAGGAGAAAAGAAGAAGTCAGGTCTTCAGTGCCAGTGTTGTTCCCAGGAGAGCTAGCTCTGAGGCTTGGAGTGCTGGAGAGAGACAAAGGCCTGCATTAACTGGCATTGCTCAGCAGGCAGTGGTTGATGAAGAGTCTGAAATGCTACTGAACCGGCTATTTCAAGATTTTATAATCTCCGGTGCAGTTAATGAGGCACTTCAAAAGCTTAGAGCAGCAGGAGCATTTGGGAAAGAGGGTGAGATGAACATATTCGTCCGGGTGAGCAAATCCATTGTCAACACATTAGCTAAACACTGGACAACAACCAGAGAAGCTGAATTTCTTGCCTCAACAATTGTTTCATCCCTTGTTGAGAAGCAACAGAAACATGAGAAATTCCTCCAGTTTCTTGTCTTGACAAAGTGCCACGAAGAACTCGCTTCAAAACAAAGTATGGATCCATTCTTACCATGGTTGGTTTATTATCTTCATGAACCGTGCCATTTTATTTTGTCAGCTGAAGTATAGAAGCAAGGTTTTAATTTAAATCACGTAAATGAAAATACTTCTAGCTGATCTTAAAAGTTGAGACTTGAGAGTACAATGCATAGCTGTTCTTCCCATTTGCTATCCTTTACACATTACTGTCAATGATCGGTGTCTTATACCATGTACTCTACATTGAGGGGTGTTCTCACCTAACCTTTTATAATTCTAATATTGTGCTGTGCATGGTTGTTAAGTCGTCCATTATGCGCTAAAAAGGTTTTGGAAGGATGCCTTACCATAAGGCGTCCGAGACTTCCATAATGCATCCGAGGCATCCCTATGCGTCCTTATGGTGTCCTTTTTAGTTACCATAGGGACCCCAAACCGATAACCCTAGATGAAGATCATTTGAGGATTTGATGTTTCCATGTGTTCATCTGTGGACTTGTTTTGTGAACTGTGCATTATGGTGCAAAAGTATGCTATTTTTTAAACTATGCATTATGATTTGGTGTGCCATCTATCTATTATATTGCAATTAGATGCTCTTGGTTTCCTTAATTGTCTATGAAATCACATCGCCTTGTGCCTCAGGCGCTTAAAAAAGGTAAAAAGGTCCTAGATTACCGTGGGTTGCCTTACTGTTGTAGCAACCATGGTGCTGTGTTACATGGGCTTTGTATGTTCTGATTATTAGTCATGTTTCATAGGACACCTAATGACTAGCCCTTTTGCTTTACTTGAGCATAGTGATGATAACAGCATGTAGGACTCCAGTCAGTCCAGTGACAATGCAGCAATACAGGGAAGCTTGATTATGTTCTTTGAGTTTAATCATTGCCTAATTCTTTTAATGATACTTCTAGTTGACAAAAGAAGCAATTTGCTCATTCTGTAGGAGCAGCAATGCTAACTATCATGGAGCATGGTGAGAAGCTATCTGGAATGATACAGCTTAGGGAATTACAAAACACTCTTATCCAGCAACGCTCAAGCACTCATTTATCTCCTCAGTCAAAATCCCAAAGCACTGGTGCCCTTTGGAACCTTATTCAGTTGGTTGGTGAGAAAGCTCGAAGAAACACAGTTCTCTTAATGGACCGTGATAATGCTGAAGTGTTCTACAGTAGAGTTTCTGATATAGAGGATCTATTTTATTGCTTATCTCATCAACTTCAATACATTATTAGTAGAGAGGAACACCCTTCTGTTCAGATGCAACGTGCAATTGAGTTAGCAAATGCTTGTATTGCTTTAGTCCAAGCATCATTGCACTACAGGCAGGAACACAAGGAGTGGTATCCTTCTCCTGAAGGACTGATAACATGGAACAGCCACCCTGTTGTGCGGTCTGGAATCTGGAGTTTAGCATCCTTCACTATGGAGCTTTTGAGAGAATCAGGAGCTGCAGACATGTCAACGAAGTCTAGTCTATGGTCTCAGCTGGAGGGACTCACTGATATTCTACTGGAGGCGTATATATGCCTTTTAACTGCCAAATTCGAACGTGGGGAGGAACATGGTGTGCTAGTCCAAGAATATTGTGAACGAAGAGATGAACTTCTCGGCGCCCTCTACAACCTTGTTAAACAAATAGTGGAGGCCAAATACCAGGTTTGGTTTAGCTGCACATCACTATCTTCCTAATAACCATATTTACTACAGTAAGATGTGTAATTTTAATTTTTTTGTTGTCCATTGATTTGCTTCTTCCATCATCTTTTTTTTTCTGATTAGTGTTTGTTTGTTGTTCGCTTGGATAATACTATATATTTTTATTTGAGCATAGCCTATCTAAGTGCTGCACTGTTGTATAGGAATAGCCTGCAAAAGTTCTAGCTGGATTCACATATCTGTAATATTCAAGAGCCATCCGTCCATATTGGATGCATGATTTCGAGTTGCATTGTGATGGTTTTAGGCTTGATCAGTTCTCTATTTGATTTCCCCATTAGTCATTTTTTATTATTTGTTATTTGTTTGCTTACGCATAATAATTTCCAATGATAATACGAGTATTATACAGTCATCTACCATGACTGTAAGGTTGTAAGTGTTTGGCTTGATATTAAAGGGTGAAAAGAAAATATTTTCCTCTGGAATGATAAAGAAGTCCGGCAAAGGTCTATTTGGATGATTGGCAATTTTGCTTACATGTTAGTATGCAGGGCTGGTGTCTTCATCTTTGGTAGCTGTAGAATTTCTTGAGCTCCAGATGTAACAACTAATATCTATTCCTTATATATCAGGAGTCAAGAGATGGCATGGATAATCTGGATCTGAAAGAATCTATATTTAGAGAGGCTATCTCTCCTATTTTGGCGACAGCTAAACGTCATGAAGGGTACCAGACGCTGTGGCAGATTTGCTATGATCTCGACGATTCAGGTCTCCTCCGTAGCCTAATGGTATAAGATCATGACCATACTGAAATCTATTGCAAATTCATTTTTCTACTGTGGGAGATAACATGTTGCATTTAGTTCATTGGTGTAGCATCAAAGAATAGTCCATTCACTTTCTGGCTGTTAACAGTAGCTCATCTATATTTAATATGCCCTCGGGGCCAATATAGAAGAGATGTATGTGTAGACATGCAATGAAACACCTGCACAGTGAAGGAATTACAAACACGTACATTCATATCTAACACTAGCTTCTACTAAGACATGTTCTAGGACATGGTTCTGATGTTCGTCTTGTTACAGCATGACAGTGTAGGGCCTCATGGAGGTTTCAGTTTCTTTGTTTTTAAAGAGCTAGTCAACAGAAGACACTACGCTAAGCTTTTAAGGCTGGGTGAAGAATTCCAGGAAGAGCTAGCAAATTTTCTAAAAGAGAGGAGTGATCTTCTGTGGCTTCATGAGATATTCTTAAATCAGTTCTCATCTGCTTCTGAGACCCTTCATACTTATGCTCTGCATGGCAGTCCTGATGATAGCCTCACAACCAGCAGAAAGCCGCTGTCCTTTATTGAAAGAAGACGTTTTCTTTCTCTCTCTAAAATTGCTGCAACAGCAGGTAGCTGTTTCTTCCTATTTTCATGCTATACTCTACACTGAAACAATTAATCAGGACCTCTCATATTCTTTGCGAGTTATGGCATTACGCAGACAAAATAGACCTTTTTTTTTGTCTTCTGGATGATGGTTAATGCTAGTTTATCAGTTGAAAAGTTTGTATGAGGAATTCCACATGATTGTCTTGGTTATTAAGTTATCTCACATGCTTAGGAACGGTGGTTTACATTATGCTTATGCAAACCCTTTTAAGCAACTACACCAGATCTTCTAAAATGCATCTCTATATGAACTATTTCAGCATATATGAGAAGAGGACAGCTCCAGCAGATTACCTAAAACAAGTCCCCTATCCCTTCTCTTCCCTCCAAACCTTTCACTCATGAGCCCACACGTCAGTGTCCCTGAAGAATATAGGAGAGGGGGGCTTCGCTTCTGTCTTTAGGAGAGATGAGAAAAGTTTAGGAGATCTCTAAAAAAATATAGGGAAAAGGGAGGGGGTAGGAGATCTGGTGGAGCAGGTAAATCTCCTATATTGCAGGATTTAGGGAAAGGGGAGAGGAGGTCTGGTGGAGTTGGTCTGTCTTGTGTAGAAACTTACTCAGAATCTTATCTGTTTTCAAGGTAGCCTGCCTGATTCTGCTGACATTTCTGTAGAATAAGGAATGCGGTTACTGAATGTTTAGAGGAAACTTTAGAGTTAGAGAACTGAACATAAGCTTGCTTCATTGTTTGTACTCACTGCGTTTATTAGACGTCATATATATTTCTCTGTCTTGACAATGCATTCCTGATATACTTTTTCATCAACAAATAGGTAAGGATATTGATTATGAAGTGAAGGTTGCACGGATAGAAGCAGACATGCGGATTCTAAAACTGCAGGTGAATTGTCTTATGCATAACATGTTTTGTTCTCTAGTGAAGTAATCGTAGTTACCTGTTTGTGAACCTCATACTGAAATTGTTGTCATCTTGCATCCTGGGAGCCCAGACTCTACTAAGAAAGAGGTCAACATCTGTGCCGTCTCATGAGTCATGACTTAGATGCATTACACCATGAACATATCATAATTAATTGGTTTGAATATTCAAGCTACACAATTGTAGTTTGAAGGATAGCTCTGCCTTATGTAGTTTGATTATTCAAATCCAAGCTCTACAAGGAGACCCTGCAGGCTTGCATTTAGGTGTATACATCAGGCTTTTAGATTACCCACCTTGGGCTTGGGGTGGGCGTGGGGTGGGTAATTACCCACGTTGCCATTTGTTACACAATTTCCTGTACTGGGGTGCGGAATAAAAAAATACTGCGGTACCTCCCTGCCGCCCTCATTCTCCTGTCTGCTTGACTCCCTCCGTCCGCTCAACTTTCCGCTGCCAGATCGCTGGCTCCCCTCCATCTGCACCTGAGAGATGGAGCTCTTGAGGATCCTAAAGACTCAGGCCACTCTCCTCTCCTGCACCCAGGAGATGGACAAGGTCCTTGGCCTTTGGCGTAGGCAGCCGGTGCAGGTCGCTGCCTGCAAGGGTCCTGGTGCCGGTGGTATGCCTCCTATGTTCCTGGGCACGCACCGCCCCAGGGCCGAGGCGATGCCGTCCTGGGACTGGGTGTGGGAGGGCTGGTAGCAGGTGGCCACTGCTGCACTTTCTGGCCAGCACATACAAGACATGTCCATGACGGTTTTTTTTGTTTTGTTTTGCATAATCTTTGATAACAGCAATGCCTGCGCAACGTCGGCCAAAAAATAAAATAAAAAAGAGCAACAGCAGTACAACGATCAAGGGAATAGGGGCATAATGGAATGTTCATAATAAAACCATCCATTCTGGAAACTGAAGCTACCTTGCAAGCCAAACACCCTCAAAACTAGAGCCAACTCCAAGGTGGAGCTGCTTCATGGTGGAGTTGGTGGAGCAGCGTTGAATTTCAGGAAGTGGAGCTCTACCAAACACCCCCTAAGATGGGAAATTGATTGCTAATCCAATCCTTTCTTTGGTTTGTGTAGGGAATTTAGTTGGAAGTAGCTTTTTAAGTCACTGAACGGTTGGGATGCATTAATCTTCTATGCAAGCACAATTCACACCCTGCAGGAGTTGCTCATCTAAACTTCCATCCCCCCTCCCACCAAGATTCCCATTCCCACTAAACAAACAAGACAAAATGTGTACTAAAACACCCATTCTCTCACCAATTCCTTCCAACCAAACGAGCTGTTTGGTTGTTTTGGACTCCAAAGGCCATTTGCTTGATAGAAAGTTATTGGATGTTTGAAAGAAAAATGAATGGGATTGAACTGGGAACTAGCATGTCCCTAACGTGGCGTGGACAATCTAAAAGCTTGGTTTTGAAACCATAGTATCCAGATCTTTTTTTTAGTGAACTAGGAATGATCGGCAGACCAGATTAATTATAACCCTTTCTTTTATGTACAGGAAGAAATTGTTCAGCATGATCCAGAATACGCACAGGTCAAATATACAAACACGTTGTTTGGTCCATCAGAGCTGATTGAGATGTGCCTGAAGAGAGACCGAGAGCTCGCCATTAAAGCTTTTGAAGTATTTGCTTCGACAAGTTCATCATTCCGAAGCTCCAACAAAGGCCTTCTGGAGGCATGCTGGATGAATGCAACCAACCAGGATGATTGGGTGAAGCTTTTGCAGACATCGACATCAGAAGGTTGGAGTGACGAAGTCATCCAAGAATCTCTTCAAGGAACCGTCCTCTTCAAAGCTTCCGAGCTGTGTTATAGCCTGGATGCCATCGTGTATGATGGTACATTTGAGGATGTGCTGCCTGTGAAGAAAGAGGATGTACATATGAGAGGTTTGGAGAGCAAATGCTTGTCGGTGGAAGAAGTGCTAATGCAGCACAAGGATTTTCCAGATGCTGGTAAATTGATGATGACGGCAGTGATTATGGGCAAGGAGCTGTCTTATGCAGCTGCAGAACCTGTGGAGATGGACTCGTGAATGATATTGCCAGATTTGTACAATTAATCGTTCCAAAATCGCAGTCATTTCATTGTAATGACCATCTGGTAGTTTCATCATCACAACAATCTTGTCTTGCCGACGCCAGATGTGTATTTTTGGTCGTATCTGCTCTGCGCGGTCACAGAAACATGTTTCCAGAGGGCAAGATTATCAGTTCATGCTAGTTTTTAGCATGCATGAGTGACTTGTAAACAGGCTGCCTTTTGTTTTCCGTTCTCTGGAGAGGATTGTCTTCTGTGTTGATCGACAACTTATGTGTGTTATTATCATGCCATGCTCTTGTTTCGTGGATTAGTGTTTAAGCACTGAATTCCCTTTTCTCTAACTTTGACAAACAATTTAATGTCACATGACAAACACTATATTAGGACTAGTTTGACAACCACATTTTTCCAAGGGATTCCCAAAATAGTTCCCTTGAAGAGAAAAAAAAAAATCCTGCGTTCTAAACCAGGGAAAGATTTGCATGCAGAGCCTTTCAACACATGCATGTTCTGCAAATAACCTCCACGCCCTTCCCAACTCCAAACAAGGTGTTCATGTTATTAGGTATCATGCGTCGGATATAAAATTAGGGCACATGGGTTTAAGTCTTTGACTTAACATGAGTGCTCGTATTTTTTTTATTTATACAAATTTTAACGGTGTTTTCTTTTATTGGTAAGTTACAATCTAATCAACAGCGATATAGCTATGGTAACTTTATCAATCTCAAGATCAGCTAGCTTATCTCTCGGAGGTGGCAATAGAGGTAGGGCATACACGCACCTGTGTTTATAGCGCGTGCGGATGAGTATACGTGCGTGTTTATGGATGGACTGATTGCATTTCACTCTTAACGGGGCCTTGGTGGGCTTACCATGGGATTTTATAAGTAGGCCCAACTATCCAGCCAACACAGGTCTGCACGCTAGCTGCCGTCACGGGCTGCCCAGCAGAAGCACTGGCCTTTGCCTTCCCCGCGTCCGGCTACCACCCTTCTCACCCCTCTCAGATCCCGAACGACCAAACCCCCCTTCTCTCAGGCGGAGGGAGCGGGGGGCGGGGAAGACAGATCACCACCGCGAGCCCGTGACGGCAGCGAGCGGGATGGCGGCGGCGTTGGCTCCGGGGGTGTCCCGGAAGCTGAAGAAGGTGCTGGAGACGCGGACGGACAGCCCGGATCTGCTGGCCTCGCTGGGAGCTCTGTCCACCTTCTACGTCCAAAACACCCCGCAGGCACGCCGCAACCTCAAGTCCTCCATCGAGCAGCGCGCCCTCGCCATCAACCGCCACTTCCTCGACGCCTCGCTCCCCGCCCACAAGGTGCGGTGCTTTTAACCTGCCCCCTCCTTACGGAGCCGCTGTGCCCTGTTTGGTGATTGCTTCGCTCTGCTCTTCTGCGTGCAGGCGCTGGATCGCGTCGAGGGGGAGGTGCACGCGCTTAATGACTCCTGGAAGAAGTGAGTTTGCTTTCTCCGTTTTCCCAGAGCGGTTGTCTGCTCTGCCTGACTGTCTCCTTGGAAATGGCTCTGGAAATCCTCCTATGCACGTCACCACATATAGAAATGGCAGAATTGTTACAAGTTGCAGGTGTACAACTTAAGCTGGATTTTGAATGTTCAGTGATGTATTTAGGACAAGTGATTTTTTTTTAAAAAAAAACAGAACCAATAATTCATTATAATTAGTGTCTTATAGTCAGTTTTATGTCTTAACTAAGGCAATAGAAATGCGCAGGGCCGCACTATAGTTGCATTGGGCTTCCATCATGAAATGTTATACTTGCTCAATTGCTACTTAGAAAGTCGTTTCTCCAACAACATTTTTTGTCCAGCTTGAATACATTTTTATCTACATAGATAAAAAATGTAGGCTTAAACTGTCACTACATGGTTTCTTACACTACCCAAATTTTATCCCTTAATTCCCCTTTTAATACTCCTTTATATTCTTTTAAATTTTTTTACTAGGATCGAGGAAGCATTGAGCAGTTGCAGTGCGAGTACTGGGGACATCATTAGTACAACGGAGAGGTTGCAACAGGAACTTGAAGTTATCACTCAGCGGCAAGAAATTGTGTCATGTTTCCTGAGGGATTACCAACTTTCAAACGAAGAGGTCCATTTCCTTCAAATAAAATAATTGAATTCGATGATATTTGGCTGCTGAGTTTGATGCCTCAGTCATTGTCTTAAGGTGGATATCATTATTGTATCTGTTTATGGTTTTTATTCTTTGCTCTTTTGTTAATGATTAATAGATAAATGCACTTCGGGAAGAAGAGATAGATGAGAAATTCTTCAAGGCATTGCTGCATGTTCAAGAAATACACTCGAACTGCAAGGTCCTGCTGCGAACACACCACCAGGTACCATCGCATTTCCCATCAAATTTTATAGCCCTCACTAGCCCTTGATGCCTCAGAAACCATAAACAACTTTGTGGTATGTGATTGTGTATAAGTTATTCTGTATCACATTCTCTTCTGAGCCCTTCTATCATACTCTCTCCGTCCCAAATTGTAAGGGGTTCTAGCTCTCTTTTTATTTGTCCATATTCATATGGATGTTGATGAATCTAGACACATATTGAACACACATACATGGAGAAATGAAAGAATTTAGTTGAGGTCTAGAACCCCTTACAATTTGGGACGGAGTAGTATAGAAGTGAGATTATTAACTTTAATAAAGTCATGTTCATGAAACCCAAAGGAGAAAAACAAGACATCTTAATTGTGAATTGCAGTCTTGTATTTTGACTAGCTAGTTTCCTTATAAAAGAACATTAGATGTTTATATTAAATGTCCATTTTTTGGATATTTCTTCAGCGTGCTGGTTTAGAGCTTATGGATATGATGTCTGTGTACCAAGAAGGGGCTTACGAAAGATTATGCAGGTATTTCCTTATATAATCTTGATTTCTTCAGTAAATGAAACATTGCGAATCTCTGATTACCGTGGAATTAGACGAATATTGTGAAACGAACAAGTATAATGCTTCAAAATGTTTGTCTGCAATTTTTGTAGTGATATGTGCCCTAATATGAGCTTTTTTTCAGGACAATTACCACCAAACTAGCATTCTACTTATAATTTATATTAAGACTGCATTCTGCTCATTATACATCATATATGGGTATTAACATGCACACATAGAACTCCTTTTCTTTTGTTCTTTCATCAGGTGGGTTCAAGTTGAATGTAAAAAATTAGGTGATACCGACAATCCTGAAGTAAGTGAGCTTTTGAAAAAGGCTGTTCGCTGCCTGAAGGAAAGACCTGTTCTGTTCAAGTATTGTGCAGAGGAGGTAAACTATACCTTCTTTATATATAGTTACCACGAAGTCAAATGGTATCTCATGGTGGGTCACCTTCATTAACAGGTCGCCAACATGAGGCACCATGCCTTATTCAGGCGGTTTATAAGTGCTCTTACTAGAGGTGGACCTGGAGGGCTCCCAAGACCAATAGAAGTGCATGCACATGACCCTCTTCGTTATGTAGGAGAAATGCTGGGTTGGCTGCATCAGGTTTTTCCCGTACTCTACCCTTACCCCTAGACATAGAAACCAACGAGTAATCATTCTTTTCAAATCATGCACCTGAGCACCTCTACCTTCAAATATCTTGTTAGCATTTCCTGAATTTTCATTGTTTAATTTGTGAAGGCCCTGGCATCAGAACGAGAGCTTATAGTTGTCTTGCTTGATCCTGACGCAATGACTGACAGCGGTCCAACTTCTCGACGCCAGTCTGGAAGAGATGGTGATTCTTCCAGAGGAGAGCCTGCTGTGACTTTTGTGCTTGATAGAGTATTTGAAGGAGCATGTCGGCCCTTTAAAGTTCGAGTTGAGCAAGTTTTGCAGACACAACCAAGCCTGATAGTTTCTTTCAGACTTAGCAACACCTTGGAATTCTATGGCTACACGGTGAGTCTGGAATAATACATTTTGGAGTGAAGTAAATAAAAGAAGTGTTTCTGTTTACAAATAATTTCTGTCTCATTCAGATATCTGAACTGCTGGGTGAAGACACTGCACTGTGCAATACAATATGGTCACTTAGAGATGCCGCGCAGCAGACATTCTTTAATATACTGAAGAGTCGGGGAGAAAAGTTATTGCGATATCCACCACTCGTTGCAGTTGACCTCTCTCCCCCACCTGCTTTAAGAGAAGGAATTTCTTTACTGCTTGAGCTCATAGATACCTACAATAGCATGATGGTTCCTGCCTCTGGAAAAAGACCAAACTTCGATCCTGTTATTTCTGCATTACTGGATCCTATAATTCAGGTGAGCTTTCTGTGTCAAGTATCACCCTATCAGGTGTGGCTTATAAATCTGTGTCAAGTATCACACTGTCAGGTGTGCCTTATAAATACAATGTTTTGCGGACACCTGATGGGTGTTGTTATCACCACTAAGTTGAATTCAAACAATTGTCACTCAGTTGTTTAATGCCTTTTTTCATCATTTTTTTCTGGCTTACCCTCATGCATCAATGCCACTAATAGTAGCCAGTTTTGACTATGTTAAGATGACATTTGGCCATGATTATGGGATGATTGCACAGCTATGCCTGCTAGGCTACTAGCATCACCGAGACAATGGAAGTCATTGCTGTGCATGATATTATACTATGATTTTTTTATAATAGCATTATATGGAGCAGTACTAGCTTTGCCTGAAAATACAATACTGAGCTGTTGTCGCTTAGCACCAGCCCGCTTGTTGCAGTTAGTAACTGCTCCAATATATCTAGTATTTTGGTTGCCGCAGAACTGGTATCTCGTTTCAGTATAGTGATGCCCTTTAGGTTATTGTGTTCATACTTATCAAGCAGCTAAATACTACAGATGATATGTGCTGCTTCTACAAAAACTTATACCAGATACTGAGAGATAGCTTATACCCGGGCAATATTATTTGTAAATCCTTCGTTTTATGTAGCATTTATTGTTACCACAGAATAGCTTGATATTATTTGCAGTACATGCGGTACTTGTACTGATATTCCTAACTTTTCAGATGTGTGAGCAAGCTGCAGAGGCGCATAAGTCAAAAGGTTCACTTGCACGGCGTGGTAGAACAAGTTCTGATCCTAGTGGAAATAGCAGAGATTCGATATCAGTGGATGCTATTTTGTCTAAGAATTTATCCACATCGGTTCTGGTTAGTAATGCACTTGTAATATGTACGATAAATAGATCATTAGTAAATATGTAGTCACTGAACTGAGCATATGGCATATCTTGTCTATACTGCGGTTCACTAGACTCACAAAACCTGGACATTGTGCACACCCCTTGGGATTTCCTTCTTACGGCAATACTGAAAGTGGTATTTTTTTTTAGATGTCATTTCTAATTCTATCGTAACTCTTTATCACATGGTCTTTCACATGAAATGAAACATAGATGTTGTGCAAGGAGAAGCCTTAGAAAGTTCCTTGTAGCTGCAATACTGAATTCTGATATTTTTCTAGTTTATTTCTTATTCTATTTCCAATGTTATTAGATATTGGAAAACAATCATGGTTGTTCAACCGCTCAATTGTAAACATGTCATAACACTGCTCTATATTCTCTTCCTAGTACCTCTTTTTTTTCCATTAAGATATAATTAAAGAAGGGATGGTACTGTTCTCTTTTATGCTGCACTAAAAAAACTCTATTTTGACTAGATGAATCTGTATGCTTTTGGTTTCATGATCAAATTGAACATACTTTTTACCTGAGAATTTTATTCTCGTATTATACTTCACCACTTGGGCATTTCCACTTTACTTGTTCATTCCATGTAACATGCAGAGTGCTGAATCTTCATCCAAGGTCTATCTCATCAACTGCTTATCAGCTATTCAGGAGCCCTTGATGGGCCAGGAGGTTGCTACAAGCTATGTAAACAACCTGCGCTCTATGATTGAAGCACATATCCACGTCCTTGTAGACAAAGAAGCAGACAGCATTCTTAGGAAGTGTGGACTGTCAAATAAGATGCCATACATAAAGGAGTATGGTAGCAAGGATGATGCAAGGCCTCTGGCAGATGTTGCTGAGACGTCACCACAGATGCTTCTAGAATGCTTGAAGGCATTCTATGGCATTGTGACCGGAACAGAAGGTTCCTTGCCTGAATTTGAACAGCTGCAGGTTCCAAGGCTACGTTCAGATGCCTGCTATGGTCTGGCAAGAGCTCTAGCAGAAACTTATGAGCTCATTTATAAGGCAGTGATGGACCCAAAGAACAGTTATCCTGACCCAAGGTTGTTGGTTAAACACACTCCTGAACAGATAAGAACTATACTGGAAATCTGAGGTCTCTGCACCATGCCTTTTGATACTGTGTAAATTTCCAACTACATGTGAAGGAAACTACAACGGATGGCGGAAATATTGTAGCGATGACTATTTTTTGAACTGTTGTATCATAGTGTCACTGTTTACTTTATTCCATTTACTTTGTAAAACCACATGAATCAATATTTTCGATAGTGCTGCCTGTACTTTTGAAGTACAGGCCGACCAATTAATGACACCAGTAGTATATCAAAACCGACTGCAAGCATGGTAAACTAGCTTTTTTTGCATCAGTTTAAAATGCTATTTTTCACTTCAGCAAAACAGGATAATTCACTTCACTGCATGCTTCTCGTCATTTCCAGTACCCTGTACCCATTTTGGAGTTGCAGCAGGATTATGCTTGAGCTTTCCTTGTACTGATTCTGTGTTGGCTTGTTTTAGTGCTCTGGTTCTGCTTATTCACCAGCCGCAATGGCTGACTGCTCCTGAGGGATGCACATTGTAGTTTGGCAGATGGGGAAGCTATTGCCTGGCAATCAAGAATTCAAGATCCGAGGCACATGCTATCTTGGTTTGGTTGGAATTTCAACTTCATTGGAATGGGTGTCCGTTCAGCATCCTTAATTTCCACTGTGCACATGGATATGATTTCAATTCTCGTGCTATGTCATTGTCTTTTTTTTACAGAGGCAATTGCTCCAGGGCATTTAAGCTTAGCAGATTGTCTCCTCGTGCCATGTCTTCCCTATTTAAGCATCATGACTGCAGCCGCAAATGCAGCGTGGACTGCTTTGGAAGGTTTACACTATACCGATAGTTCCACTCAGCTGTATACGCAACTAGGTTGTTGCTCCATCGTTTTATTTGTACAGTACCACATTAGCTTCATCTGACATGGAAGGTGGAAACCTTGGTCTTCTGACCACCTAACTCACCTGTCGTCTCGTAATCTAATCTGCTGCACGGACTTTTGAAGCTCCGCACGTTAGTTTCTTTTTCGCTAATAATAAAGATTGCCCAATTGCTGCGGGTTTTTCTCGTCCATTTGGTCTGAATTCTGATCGTGGGCTGTCTGTCTCTGTCTGCCCCGTCCCTCCTGGTTGTGGATCAGGTCGGATTCCTCCCGTCCCGTGCGTTGCAAGTGGGGAGGGGAGGTGGGCGACGTGTGGAGATGGTGGAACGGAACTGGAACGGGCGGAGTCGAGGTCGCCGGTCCACGGTCGCCCACCACGGCTACGGCGGAGGCAGAGTAGCGATGTGAGATGATGATGCCTGATGGGCGATGTCCTTGTGCCGTGAGCGCGACGGGGCCGTGTGGGAACGGGCGCCGCGCCAACGAACCGGCAGATCACGACGGCCCCGCATTCCTCCCGACGTGACACGGCGCAGCAAGGAGACGTGTACATGCGACGAGCGCTGCCTGTGCAGTACAGCATGGGGCACCCGGGCTGTACTAGCAGACTAGCAGTAGCACTAGGGGAGAGGTTGGTCGCTGGTCCGAATGGCCCCGGATTTAATGCGGAATTCTGCGCCAAGGAACGCAAAAAACAAAGACAGGAAAGCCGCGGCGGGAAAGCGCACCTGTCATCCCATCCAACTCCAACCGCGCCTCAGCCAAACCCACCGCCGTCGCCTCCTCGGCTCGCTCCTCGCTGCGCCGCCGCGCCGTCCGCAGCCTTCCCCGTTTTGACTACTACTAAGGAGCCAAGGAGGGATGAGATGAGGCGCGTCGCTCGGTGGGCCGTGGAGTGCTAGCTGAGCTTCCGTGCTGGGACCGATGCGAGGCTCGGCGGCCTCGTCGGCGGCGCTGCAGCTCCTGCCGTGGACGACGCTGCTGCTGCTGCTGCATGCGGCAGCAGCCGCGGGCAACGCGAGCTGCGCGCGGCGCTGCGGGGGCCTGACGGTGCAGTACCCGTTCGGCTTCTCCCCCGGCTGCGAGATACAGATCGGGTGCGACAGCGCGGACGGCGCCGCGTGGGTGGGGAGCGGCCGCGAGCTGGGCCTGCTCGTGTCCAACGTCACGCCGCGCGCGATCCTCCTCGCGCTGCGCCCAGACTGCTCCCGCCCGCTCAACGCCTCCGTCCACGCCCTCTTCTCCGACCGCTACGCGCCCGGCTCGCAGAACGCGCTCGTCGTGAGCTCCTGCAGGCCCGCCGCCCACGTCAGCAACTGCAGCGGCCCGCAGCCCAGCACCTACGGCTCGTACCTCGACAACTCGTCCCGCTGCGACCGCCGCGCCGAGGACTCCATCCGCTGCGTCTTCCCGCCGCCGCCACCGCCGCAACAGCCGCCCAGGGACAGCACCGCCGGCACCCTGCTCCCCAGTTTCTTCAACAGAACAGCGGCGCTTGCGGTCCTCTCGGAATGCACCGGGCTGGTGTCGGCGGTGAGCTTCTGGGGCGCGCCGGCGCCGGCGGCACAGGCGGCGCTGCTGCTGGACACGATGGAGCTGGAGTGGTGGATGCCCGGGCCGTGCCGCTGCTCGCCCCAGGCCAACTGCACGCCGTTCGCCACGCCGGACGCGGGGCAGGGGTTCCGGTGCGAGTGCGCCGAGGGGTTCGAGGGCGACGGCTTCGCCGACGGCGCCGGTTGCCGGAAAGGTCAGTGCACCGCTGCTCTCGCAAGTCGCAAGCATACATGCCATGTTTAATTAATGTCTTTTTCCTTGGCTTCGAGCGTCGTCGGTTGAATTGTCAGTCAAATTATGCGAGCTAGAGAACTTGTTAGAATGGTTGACTACGCGCATGCATACATCCAGCTCGCGGCACTAGAATGGTTGGGACCATTGGATTCGCTCGTTGCCGGACGCCGTAATCGTTGTCGTCTCAGAAACCTCGCGCATTTTTTTTTTTTTTTGAAATGCTCGCGCATTTCTTAACAATAGTAGCAAACCACGTACATTATTTTTAGATAGTAGGAGTACCAGCAAACCACGTAGATTTTTAGATAGTAGGACTAGCAAGCCACAGACACGGTTAATCAAAACACGAAAGGATCTGCCTACCAACTTTTCTAAGAAAATCATGTCACACTCATACCAAAGTAGCGTTCAGTAAATCTGTGTGCTAAGAATGATTATTATCGTTGGTGGATTAATACTTGTTTGTGACATGGGTAGTCGTTTACTCATCCAGAGAAGAAACAGTTTGGCGTGCCAAGTGCACATCTACAAATCAAATGGAAATACTGCATCGTGTTAGCTTTTACCTATCATCGTTCCAATCATCTCTCACTCTGTCTACCATAACGCTACAATGTCGTTTTGTACTATCGGCAGCCCATATACCCAATCCACTGGAAACACAGTTTAAGTTGTCAAAAACAATTTGCAGTGTTTCCCTTTATGTTCTTACAATTTTAAGAAATTATTTTTATTTAGCTTTTACTTGTAAAAATCTTGATCCACAATCCACCAGAGCTGAAAAAAAAAATACTACCTAGCCTATAAGCATCCATTCAGCCCTATATTTGTTATTGACATTGATGCCCTATAATTTTTTTCGTGTTTAACTCGTGCTTCCCGTATTGTGCCTCCTGTATTCACTTGGCTCGTTTTGAAACACAAGAATCCTTCATACTGCAATTAAGAGCCTCTTTAGACCCACTTTCTTTAATTTTTATAGCTACTACAAAGAGATGTTATAGATCCAAATATGGCCAGCTAATAGAGTAGATAATATTAGCTGGACACCCAACTATAATGCTTATCTTGGATCAGCCTAGTAGCTATAATAGCATCTACATCTAATGTCTAAATAATCACAAAATTGTCCCCTCATGTCATTAATCATTTCTCTCTCTCTCTCCCGGTTAGTAAATGCAGCAGAGGTATTTAGGTCAATTGAACAATTCATGCACCTATCAGCTATTGGATCAAAAAATCTTAACCTAATAGGTCGCCAATTGCTAACAGTTAGCTCGCTAATAGTTATGAGGTATTAGCCAACTAAGGGGGTGTTTGGATCCAGTAGCTAAACTTTAGCATGTGTCACATCGGATGTTCGTACGCTCATTGAAATTATTAAATATGGTTTAATTAAAAAAATAAGTACATAGTCGAGAACTAAATGACGAGACGAATTTATTAAGACTAATTAATCTATAATTAACGACTAGTTACTGTAGCATCACATTTGCTAATTATGGATTAATTAAGCTTAATAAATTCGTCTCGCCATTTAGTTTTCATCTGTGTAATTAGTTTTATAATTATATTATATTTAATATTTTCAACTAGCGTCCAAACATCCGATGTGACGGGTGCTAAAATTTAGCAGATGGAACCAAACAGGCCCTAAATATTAGCTGCTAACACATCCAAAAAAGCATTGACTATGTTGAAATTTGTGTTCAACGGGTGAAATATACTTTGTTAATTTGCCGGTCCTTATTTGTCCTCTGTATTCCCTTCGATCTGACACTATGATTCAATGGTTTTAGTTTCCAAGTTCAAGTGCAATCCTTCAAAATACCTATCGGGAGATTGTGGCAAGACGATCCAAATCGTCCTTCTCGTGGCAGGTAATAAGTCGCTCATAGTATGTAGTAGCTGACAATACAAAATAGTATCTCTGTGGAGCAATCAGTGCCAGAGCACATCCAACATAGATAAATCTTCATTTTCTTTTATATAAACTAAATTTCTTTTGCCTGAATTCATTGAGAAATGTCGCCTCAAATGTTTGGACAAAACAAAAATACTGTAATGAGGCATTCAATCAGACGGCTTGTTGGCGCTCCAGCACGCAATGGGCCTCAAGTCCATTTTGTTGCCTATAGGGTCAGAATTAAGCCTATGTTTTTTTTTCCTCACATAAACCCCAAATTATCTAGCCTGCATGGCCCATGTTTGCGCCACTGTTTGCGGATTGTGTTAGATTTCCTGAGCCGTCCAGGCTTCCCAGCTGGTATCTCTGTAGGTTCATGGTTGTATTCGTACGTGCGCAGGTATCGTGTTTGGCGCCGTGGTGACTGGCGTGACCTGCCTGGTGTGCCAACTGGTGAAGCGCCGGTCTGCGTCCATCCGGAGGAAGCGCAGCACGAAGCGGTTCCTGTCGGAGGCCTCCTGCGCGGTGCCCTTGTACTCGTACCGCGAGATCGAGCGCGCCACCGGCGGGTTCTCCGAGGAGAAGCGCCTGGGCACGGGCGCCTACGGCACCGTGTACGAGGGGCGGCTCAGCGACAGCCGGCTCGTGGCCGTGAAGCGGATCAGGCAGCGCGACAACGCCGGGCTCGACGGCGTCATGAACGAGGTGAGGCTGCTGTCCTGCGTGTGCCACCGCAACCTGGTCCGCCTCCTCGGCTGCTGCATCGAGCAGGGGCAGCAGATCCTGGTGTACGAGTTCATGCCCAACGGCACGCTGGCGCAGCACCTGCAGCGGGAGCGAGGCCCCGCCGCCATGCCGTGGACGGTGCGCCTCCGCATCGCCGCCGAGACGGCCAAGGCCATCGCCTACCTGCACTCGGAGGTGCAGCCGCCCATCTACCACCGCGACATCAAGTCCAGCAACATCCTGCTCGACTACGAGTACAACTCCAAGGTCGCCGACTTCGGGCTGTCGCGGATGGGCAAGCCGTCCATGGGGGACTCCTCGCACATCTCCACCGCGCCGCAGGGCACGCCGGGCTACGTCGACCCGCAGTACCACCAGAACTTCCACCTCTCCGACAGGAGCGACGTGTACAGCTTCGGCGTCGTGCTCGTGGAGATCATCACCGCCATGAAGGCCGTCGACTTCACCAGGGTGCCCAGCGAGGTCAACCTGGCGCAGCTCGCCGTGGAAAGGATCGGAAGGGGATGCGTCGACGACATCGTCGACCCGTGCCTGGACCCGCACAGGGACGCCTGGACGCTCTCGTCCATCCACAAGGTGGCCGAGCTGGCGTTCCGGTGCCTGGCGTTCCACAGCGAGATGAGGCCATCCATGACCGAGGTCGCCGACGAGCTGGAGCAGATACAGCTCAGCGGGTGGGCGCCATCGGCGGATGACGCAGCGTTCATGTCGACGTCGTCGTCCGTTTCCTCATCCGTAGCGTCAACGCGCGGCACGGACAGGTCGTGGGGGGCCGGCAGAAGCCGGACGGAGAGGGCAGCGGCGAACGCGCTGGCCGTGCAAGAGACGGCCAAGGGCGCGGCGGAGTACTCTCCTGTGTCCGTGCAGGAGAGGTGGTTCAGCGACAGGAGCTCCCCTTCCTCCAACGGCTTGCTGGGCAATTGCTCCCAGCACTGAACGGAATCACGCCATTTCTGCTCCTCTATACTCCAAGAATCACCTACCTAGCTTAGAACTTAGAAGCCTTAGACAATAGACTATTTAGAACGATGAATATGTTGACCTGTTTGTGGGCATTGTTCGTTCCCTCTTTTTCTCCCATTAATTAATCTGTACATGAAATTTGTCTTCGCTGAGAACAGAGTCCAGCTCATCAATTGGTCGAGGGTGTAGATAAGTACCTGTTTGAAACACTCCTGGCTATAATAAGCGGCAATTGGTTGGAGGAGGAACTATAGTTTTATGTAAACAGAGTGGTTGGATAGAGATGGAATGGTCGAGGGTGTAGATGGCTATTACTATAGTCTGTACTTTTTTTTCAGGTTCTAATTACCTCACATCTAAACCAGATGTGCTTTAAAAACAAACTTTAAATTAAAAAGAACCATGTACTATTATTCCTCCAGAAGTTCATTGGCCATGCCGTGCTGTTTGTCAGCTTACGTACCTATCATCCAGGTGCTCTGCCATTGCATTAATAGATTGGAAAATTACAGAAGAAATCGAAAAGAACAAAAACAGAAAAACAAAAGCCTAGAAGAGGATAAAACGGAGCGACTACACGATTTTGATGACCCGACGAGCCAAGGGAAGGCTCCAGGACTTAGCTAGGATTACCACTCTCTGCATTCTATCGCCTGACAAAAGGACCTGATGTCCTGAGCATTAGCTATGATTTGCGCTGATGTTTGTGTGTTTTTGTCAAATTTTCTTCAGCACCGCTCTTCCCAAATCTGCTATCTACTTACCTATCATCTTATCTAGATTCAAACTCTACATTACATACAGATGAAGCGCTACGTATGATGAGGATATCAAAGAACAATAATGCAGCGTAGGCATCACGGCGTGGGCCTGACTCCTGCCCTGAGTAGGCGACTGAGCATTATCTCACCATATATATCGCCATGCATGTTGCGCTTGCCTGCATGATGCATGCACGCACTGGATGACACATGTTCTGAAAATTCTAATGGATGGTACATGGCAGGGCAACAGCTGTAGCCAATGATGGCACAGAAAACAAAGAGCAACTATAGTCTGCTTTGTTTAGTAAACAGCCCGCACAACTAATGAAATCTCTAACCAAACCCTCCTCTATTTCTATTATATTTTGGTAAGGATATCATCTGTTGTGTTAAGTGTACAATCGTATGTATCTATTTAAGAATTATATGTTTTCCTTGACCTTTGTTGGAAATCACGACACACAAAGAAAAAACACAAACACTTATGCCTAATTATTAACAATCTTTGTGCAAAGGGCTGCAAAGTACTAAATTATATAAGTACGATTAATTCGTGGTTACATATATAAACCAAAAATTGCATATTTAGTCTACGGATTAATCTTCTAGCATCATCTTATTCTACATGTATCTAGAACAGATTTGTGCAGTCCATCCCTTAGAAGTAGTTTGCTGAAAGCGCTGCGTAGGATGCTTTCGCGACAACAACTCTAACTCGCGAAGCAAACCAAATGACTCCTAAATTTAGTATTTTAAGATCGGATGACTTCGAAAATCTCATGATCTAAACACGTCGATAGCCAAGATACACTTAGTATATTATCTAGGTATGTTGATCTTTGTCTACCGACCCTTCCTTTGAATATTTTCTGGTTCCACCACTGCACGCACGACGGCGAGTAGCAACGATCCAAAGCCAAACCGACTGAAACCAAGGTCTGCATCTGCAGGCAGCTTTCTCCGCCAGTCCCCG
Source organism: Paspalum notatum (assembly GCA_022530915.1). Lineage (NCBI taxonomy): Eukaryota > Viridiplantae > Streptophyta > Magnoliopsida > Poales > Poaceae > Paspalum > Paspalum notatum. Next base: position 7,110,768 of record CM039684.1, read on the forward strand.
CGCGCGTGCATCTTGGACGATGGCACGGTCATGGACACGGGCGTGCGCGGTGAGTCGTCGCCTCGTCGGTGAATGAAGCTGCCGCGGGCGGCCGGGTAGGCGCGGCCGTTGAGTCGGTGACCCCGTCGCCAGTGATCTGACGTAGCCGTGGACATAAGCATGATGGTAGCCGATCGAACAATAGTTTATTTCCACAGTTGACATGTTGCCTAGATTTTGTGAACAACATGCGCCTTGCACAGCAGTCCACACATGCTGCACGAGAAGAGGTGCAATCAGCAACAGCCAATTGCCTAGACTAGACATTGTTTGGACAGAGGCAGAACCATCGTAATACAGATTAGGTTTTCCACCAAAAAAAAAAAAGATTAAAGGACGAAACCATTTGCGCGTACGTACTCGTAGAAATTCCCCCCCCCCCCCGGCCCCTTGAATAGTACTAGTAGTAGACAAGTAGTAGAAATAACACATCGTACGTACATGTGAAAAATGCGGGAATTAACGGCGCGTGGATCAGCGAGGCTGAAATAGTCAGGGCCACTTCTATGTGGTGTGTGATTGCAAGGGCGTACGCATGCAGGCACGAGATCCCTCGATCAGCACATTTCATATTCGTAGTTATATACGGGCCGGGGCCATTCTTAGAAATAAACAAAATTCCACTGTCTATATAGGATTATTATACGGAGTATCTGTCATCGAGTAAACATATACAGTACTAGTAAAAATTAACACACACCAAGCTTTGCATATACTTTTTTTTTTTTCTGCCACTTGGGTTGGGTCCCTGTCCAAGTCTCAGTCCCAGGCCGGAAATCTAGCTTGCTTATCTCGCGACGCGACCACACGTATGACCTTTCGTTCGGCGTTAATTTATCTCGCAAAATCGTAAAAAGGCACGTTGTTTGCATACTACTTTTCTATTCGCCTTTCAAAATCGAGGAGGGGTCCATTCCTTTTCCGAATAAAATGAAGCGTGTGCCATACTTGACAAGCGTGCTGATTTCCCCCAAATTTTCAGCCGAAATGAAATAGACATCATAAAAGTGTAGGATGTGTTGGGGTTGTGGCTGAAATTATAACCATAATTGGACTATAACTAGGCTGCGGTTACAAACACATAGATCATGTTTAGAATTTTCCTTAGTGCATGCGGCAGCATACTCTACGTGAACGTATTTGTACATTTTCTTTTTCAGCGAGGCTCTAAAAGATGCAATGATCTGGTAAGCTTAGCCTAAGCTGCATGCACGGGCTTATAATAATTTGACGATATGAAAGATCGAACAATAATGCAGCGTGGGCATCGCGGCGTGGCTCTGACTCATGTCCAGGCTCCTGAGTAGGCGACTGAGCATTATCTCACTATATATATCGCCATGTCTCTCTTGCATGCGTGATGCATGCACGATGGCGAGTAGCCATGAAGGCAGCTTTCCCAGCCAGCCTCCGCGTGCATCTTCTTGGACGATGCTGGTTGCTGGCACGGCCACACGGGCACGGGCCTGGCCTTTGTCACCTGGGGCGGCGCGCGGAGAGTCGATGAAGCTGCCGCGCGGCCGGTGAGTCGGCGACCCCGTCGCCACCAATGATCTGACGTAGCAGTGGACATAATTAAGCACGATAGTAGCCGAACAGTAAGCACATGCGAACGATCGAGAGGAGCTGCAATCAGCAATAGCAAATTGCACTGTCCATTTAGTCGTCATCTAGACATTGTTTGGAGTGAGACAGAGCCATCGTAGAGATTGGGTTTTGCGTACGTTAGTACGTTACTCGTAGAAAAAACTCCCCCCTGCCCTTGAACAGTAGCACTAGAGAAAACACCGTACGTGTGAAAACTGCATCGTTTACTTTACCTGAAGAGGCGAGAGGCCGAAATAGTCACATGCCAGGCCACTTTCTCTGCTGCGTGATTGCAAATCATTTATGCGGACGCATGCATGGAGGCACAAGATCCCTCGATCGATATATATTAGCGTATATGGTACTTATATAGTTTTAAGACGGGACCATTCTTACGATAAAATTCCGTTGGCTATGATAGATTGCACTATCTGTCATCGAGTAAACATTGAAAAAAGACGCCAAGTCGTGTGTGATATTTCTACCACTTGGGTTGGGCCCCTGGCCGGAAATCTAGCCTACTTATCTCGCAACTCGACCACGTATGGCCTTTCGTTCACCCCACAAAAAAAAAACGTATGACCTTTCGTTCGGCGTTACTTTTATCTCGCAAGTTGGTAGGATAATATCCACGTCACGACCCGTCGTCCCGTGCTCCTGTCACGGCTCACGCGGCATGTACGCCCGCGCCCGCCCTGCCCTGCGGTCATCGCCACCAACAACGCCAAGCGATCGAGGAAGTGGACGTAGCGCATGCATCTACACGCAGGGGGTGCAACCGCGCAAGTCCCGTACATCGAGATCCTCTCTCATCTCAACACGCGCTAAGCTGCCGGAGTAGTAGTAACTAGTAAGTCGCTGGATGTGGGTCGATCGCCACGGCGGTGGACACGCGAAACACGTACACACGTGGCGCTAGCTAGTTGCCGTGCATTGTCTCATCGTTCTCCCGCGCGCCGCGGCGGGGCCTATTTGTACCCGCCTCGCCCCGGCCCCTCGAGTTATCCACAAGACACGAAATCGAGATCAACGTAACGTCTCTCCAGAAAAGAAACCTTCAACAACCTACTAGCTTGTTGTGAAGAAGTTTGAGCAGAGCAAAGCACGACAGCTCACCCGTTCCTTGCCTTGGTACGTACAGTAGTAGACTAGCAGAGCAAAGCAGTCATAACCATGGCGAGCTCCGGTGGTGGTCAGGGCGGTGGTTCCACCACCACCAGCGCGGCGGCCAAGGCCGTGCCGGGCAGCTACGGTCTGCCGCTGGTGGGCGCCGTGCGCGACCGTCTCGACTTCTACTACTTCCAGGGCCAGGACAAGTACTTCGAGTCCCGCATCCAGCGCTACGGCTCCACCGTGGTGCGCATCAACGTGCCGCCGGGCCCCTTCATGGCGCGCGACCCGCGCGTGGTGGCCGTCCTCGACGCCAAGAGCTTCCCCGTGCTCTTCGACATGGACAAGGTGGAGAAGAAGGACCTCTTCACCGGCACCTACATGCCCTCCACCGCCCTCACCGGCGGCTACCGCGTCTGCTCCTACCTCGACCCCTCCGAGCCCACCCACGCCAAGGTCAAGCAGATGCTGCTCTCCCTCCTGCTCTCCCGCAAGGACCACGTCGTCCCCGCCTTCCGCTCCAACTTCGGCGCGCTCCTCGACGCCGTCGACGCCGACGTCGCCAAGACCGGCAAGGCCGACTTCAACACGCTCAACGACGCCACCGCCTTCGACTTCGTCGGCGAGGCCTACTTCGGGGTGCGCCCCTCCGCCACGGACCTCGGCACCGGCGGGCCCAACAAGGCCGCCAAGTGGCTGCTCTGGCAGCTGCACCCGCTCGTCACGCTCGGCCTCACCCCGTTCATCGAGGAGCCGCTGCTCCACACCTTCCACCTCCCGCCCTTCCTCGTCAAGGGTGACTACAAGTCCCTGTTTGCCTACTTCTCCGCCGCGGCCAAGCAGGCCATCGACATCGGCGAGGGGCTGGGCCTCTCGCGCGACGAGGCCTGCCACAACCTCCTCTTCGCCAGCACATTCAATAGCTACGGCGGCCTCAAGGTGTTCTTCCCCAGCCTCCTCGGCAGCGTCGGCGGCGCCGGGCCGAAGCTCCACGAGAGGCTGGCGGCCGAGATCCGCGGCGCCGTGGCCGAGGCCGGCGGCGAGGTCACCCTGGCGGCCCTGGAGAAGATGGAGCTGGCCAAGTCGGTGGTGTGGGAGGCGCTGCGCCTCGACCCGCCCGTCAAGTTCCAGTACGGCCACGCCAAGAAGGACCTGGAGATCGCCAGCCACGACGCCGTGTTCCAGGTGAGGAAGGGCGAGATGCTGTTCGGCTACCAGCCCTGCGCCACCAAGGACGCCCGCGTCTTTGGCGCCACCGCCGGCGACTTCGTGCCCGACCGCTTCCTCGGCGACGAGGGCAGCAAGCTGCTCCAGTACGTCTACTGGTCCAACGGACGCGAGACCGACAGCCCCAGCGTCCACAACAAGCAGTGCCCCGGCAAGAACTTCGTCGTGCTCGTCGGAAGGCTCCTCCTCGTCGAGCTCTTCCTCCGCTACGACACCTTCACGACCGAAGTCGGCACGGAGCTTCTCGGGACCAGTGTCAACTTCACCAGCGTCACCAAAGCCACCTCAGGTCCTGGCAGCGAGCTCTAGTGATTAGTGAATTGAATTATTATTACAAACGGCCGCCGGCCCCGGTAAAATAAGGATTATTTCAGATTATTTCATTCTCCTCTTCATGTACGTACGTCTGATGATATATAGTAGATATATGTTGGAAGCTTCTTTATTTGTAACGCATGTTGTTGGCATTATTTATACTACGTATGTACGTAGTAAGTGTAATTGAGGTGCAAGAAGAATTATATATCTTTCTCTTTCACAAATGAATGATCTACGCCACAAATGCACATGTAGGGTGTGCTTTCACATATCGACGACGACGACGGAATCTCTTAGCAGCCTCCTTGCATACTATTCAAGCCCGCCATATTATTATCCGAGAGAGATAGCACTTGACGAGTCACGAGATATCTACTAGATATGACCAGATCCTTACCTTACCGTTTGCACAGAGAGACTTGCATAAACCAAGTTGATCTCGATCTATCGGAACCGGCCAGCCGGCCGCGCGCGTGATGGAGTACGACGTGTGGTTATTTGCACGTGCTGCGATGCCGAAAGGCAAAGTACGTGTGATAACGCGGCACACGATCAATCAAGCTAAACCTGATGATGAGTTGAGTAGAGATTATCGAGAACGCAAAGGTCATCATGTGTCCTAGAGTGAGAGAAGTTGAAGATGAAACACATTGCAGCGATGGCATCGAAGCCAAACCCCCGAGAATAATCACCCGTGTATACGTACGGCTCTTTAATTAAGGCTACCCGCTGTTTGTTGTGGACCTATATATATATATATATAGCCTAATATCTCAATGCATTTACGGCATCCAATTAATTCCCTACCACATTTTCTAGTATTGTTTGGTCCCAAACCTGCGGTGTCAAACTCTCCGAGATATAGAAACTGAAAAGTCCGTAAGATTTTATGCCAGTACGGCCCTTTGACGTTTCCGTATAAACAACTACTACGTAATTTAATTTGTCAAGATAAGGTTAAAAAGCTAACCCAGGAAGAACATAGCTATAGCTATCAGATATGATGCGTCGCACGTACGCAGCCATGCCTAGCTAGCTAGAGTGCGCCGGCCGAACTTCTGCCCTTTCCCGGTTAACTTCAAGCATGTACCACGCGGTATTTTTTTTTTTAATTTCCAACACGTCACGGACATTAGTCATCACGGAATTTGGATTGAAGCCGATGCTAGCTGGTACCAGCTTATACACCATAAAGATATTTTCGTTTGGGAAAACATATACTATGTTCCTATATCTCGAAATCTTTGGTAGAGATGCGGTTCATCTTAGCAAGCAATGTTCATCCAGATTTATATTTTTTTTATAATTATACTAAAATTTAAACGAGATTAAATTAAATGCCATGCCAAAAACTATCGATATTGCTATGAAACATTATGAAGCAGGGTGATCTCATCCATTAGGAGGCACCAATTCATCAACAAGAGGCAACCATTGCGACTTTTCACCAACGGACATCTCTACACGAGGAGACACGATGAACGGACACCGACGAACAGACACGAGCAGTTCTAAGTAGAGTAGTGAATGGACAAGTCCGTTCCCATGAACGGACACTTCCCTTCACCATTTTATATACTAGTCAATCAACCCGTGCTTTCGCACGGGTTAGAGTCTTAAATGTATTATGCGTAACCGTACAATATATATAGATCTATTTTTATACTTAGGTTTTTATAATAGCATATCTTGCTACTTTATATGTATGCTTAATTGATTTAGATAATCTTTGATCGATTGCAAAAATAGGTGATTTTAATATAATTTTGAGAGGGTTACTTTTATCATATTAACAGTCATAATAGCTAAGGCGGGAAACAATTCAAATATAAATTAAAGGGGATACTTGGTATTACCCTATCAAAATAGCAAATGTGAGCAATTAGATATAAATTTAGGATGTTATTTCATATTTTCTTTTGTATTGGCAGAGTGGGTAATTAATACGTAGTTTTAGTGGTTATTTAATATTATTTTGATAATGGCAAAGGTGGATGATTACTTAATTAGAAAACAGATCTAATGGCTATTAAGATTCCAATCTGTCAATTGATGATAGGGTATTTTTTATTATTGTGAAAATTTCTATGATTTTATTTTTTTCCTAGCGCATCTTGTGAGGATTGTCGTGAAATTTCAAAAAGAGTCTACAAAATATCTGTTTCATGGAAATGTTCCAAGCATCTTTAATGGAAAAAATGACAAAAACTGAAGGTAAATTTGAAAATCGAAAAATCTAAAAAAAGAGAAGAAGATATTTACTTTCGTTGAGAATTGAACTCAAAATCTTTCATAATGGCAGAGATGGGTAATTACTTAGAAAATATATATAATGAAAAAAAGAGGATATTTGCTTTCGTTGTGAGTTGAACTCAAGACCTTTCATAATGACAGAGGTGGGTAATGTGATGCCCCTGGCATCTCAAAAGCCTTAACACACAATTAGATGAAAAGTAACAATGAAATTAGGGTTTAATCACGCTTTGAGAGTAACAAGGATTATGTGGAGAAACCACTAAATCAAAAATTTTCTATCCTAATACAGAAAGTCTAGATTTTCAGCTGGTCACCAAACTTCATACTGAAATTAATTTTGATTCCACTATATAACTTAAAAATCTTCCTTACTATCAAATGAAATTAAGCTTGCCACCTTGCAAATGAATCTAGAGTGGAAGTGTTTAGATTTCATTTGATACTTCAAAAATTGAAAACAAGAAAGGCTCCACACAAGGTAAACCCGCTTTTCGACCAAACCCCTGAATACAATTGCGCTTGTAGTTTGAAATCTGTGGTGATCTAGGTGAAACTTATATTACCAAATTTGTAGGCAAAGAGGTGTTGAACAACTTTGGTAAATGGAGTATTAACATGCACAGTAGTTTGGATGGTGTTTTGGGTGCATTCTTGTAAATCTGTGAAATCTGCCCAAATCTGACCTACTTAGTAAATTCAAATTTCATTGGTCTTACAGCCATAATCTTGACATGGTTATATTGACAAAAATGTGGATAATAAAATCCTGAACAATATTGATATAAAACTCTTTGTATGAAAGTGGACACAAAATGGACTTTTAGAGTTTCTAAACTAATAGGCTCTGTTGGTCAAACAGGGGCCAAGTTTAAACCATATTGTTAATAGAACATGGCCTTAAGCCTTTTAACAAAGTTGTAGAACTCAAAGTGTACAACATTTCATACAATTGGGACATTTTCAAATTCGGCCTTTAAATACCTTAAAAATGCGAAATGCAAACCAAAGTCTCTGCAGTCAAACACCCTTCTTCCATTTTTGTATTTTTCCTTTTTCCCTCTGTCTATGACATGTGGGCCCCACCCATCGGGTTCCCGCTCAGCCAGACCGAAACCGCCGTTCGCCCACTGTTTCGGAAAACCGTTTTCGTCCTCCGTAGACTCGGTTCCATAGACCATTCCTTTATCCTTTCACTTGGCCCCACATGTCAATGATTCCGGGTCTACGGACCGTGTCCACCGTCGCGCCACTGTACCTTCTTTCTGCTCCCGCGCGTACCCGGCCGTCCGGCGCCCTGCACGGCCAGAGGCCACGCGGCCGACGGGCTCTGCCGCCGCGCCCTGCCCCTGCCCGTGCTGCCCCGGTGCCCTCCCCTTCACCTGGACACGTTCGCGACCTCCTCCACTCACTCCCTCACTCGCCTTGCCGTCTCTCTGCCTCTGCCTAGCACGCCGAGCGGAGCGAGCCGCCATGGCCGAAGCTCGGTGAGCTCGCGCCGCCGCCCCTGCGGACCGCCATTCGCCCAGCCATCACCTCCACCGCGGTCGCCTCGAGCTCCTCTACTGTCCCCGCCGATCCTCAGCCTCGCCCCGCCACCTCTAGCTCGTTCTGCGCGTACGCACGCCGCGGCCACGCCATGGCCTAGCCCGCGGCGAGCTAGCTATGCCGGTCACCTCGGGCCGCCTCCCCTTCGTCCAACGCGCGCCCCGTCGTCGCCGCACCTCCCTCCACCGAAGCCCCAAACCCTAGGCCGCCGCCGTCGGCCCTAGCCCCCTTCCCCACGCGCGACGCCGAGCGCCGCCCCGACTCACCCGCGCCTCAACGCGGAGAGCCTCCCTCCGGCCATCCCGGCACCTTCACTTCACCACCGCCGCGTGCGCCATCTCCCCGCGGAGCTCTCGCGCCCGTCCTCGTCCCCTCCCATCGCCGGAGTCGGCGGATCGACCCCGCGCCGCCGCGGCCTCGCCGCGCGTTCACCCCAGGTTCACCGCCGCTGCGCCGCCCGCGCGCTCCACTCCACGCGACGACGTCTACGACAACGGGTTCGCCGTGGCCGGGAACGTCTTTACCGACCACGTCGGCTCCAACTCCGTGCCTCCACGCGCGCCACCGCGCGCGGAGACATCGGCCGTCGCGCGCCGTTATCCCCCCGGCCGAAGGTAGAAGAAAGAAAGGGGTTTTTGCAGAAAACCTCCCGTGAGTTTCCATTTCTACGCGTCGGTTTCATTTACTATTCACTGAGTCAGCGGAATCTTCTGTGCAGGCCCCTAGAATCTACGGTTAATTACGTTTAGGTCCCTAGTCTGAGTGATTTTCCATTTGAATGCATTTTAATTAGCTGTGAACTTTGGAAAATCATATAAAATCATAGAAAATTTCAAAATGGACAAACTCAGTTGCGTTAGACTCCTCTTGAATAGATCTACATGATAGGTATGATGAGGAGGTGTGAAATGTCTGTTTTGCCCTTGGTTTGTTGCATGCGTGATTAATTAGGATAAAAGTCAAAAGTGCACTAAATGAACTTCAAATGGCATGAAACTTGGAAAGTAGCTTTCTTGTGGCATTATAGCACTATGTGAATTTTTGTAGCCCTAGCACTTGCTGTTTAATTACCCTTTTGCCATTATACATGTGTTATGTGCATTTATCTAACCTAGGAAGTGGAGGCTACAAGGAATATGCTCAAATTGACTCTCTAGCATTTTTCATATATTTTAGGTAGTATAAGTATCTCACTGATAAAACAAGAGCCCCTGCATGTTAAGTTTTAATGGTGATTTGAAAATAATAAAAGGCTACATGTTAGAAGAGATAATTAGAAAAAGTGGTCATAAATGGCTAGGGAAATTCTCTGGAAAATATGGTAACCTAATGTTGATGCATAGAGTCCAGAAAGTATATGTTTGATCTAGGTCCATTGAGGTACTCCGTGTTTAGGTAAGTTTATCGATCACCTTTTCGCCTGTTCATGAAATGGATATTCATACGTGTGTTTCGTGTTCATGCATCTCATTTCTTGCATCATTCCGCATGTCAATCATATAGTGACGCTCCTTACAGATACGTGATCAAGAAACGAGTGCGTGGAACTACTTCAACCAACGGTGATCCAAAAGATCAACTAAGACCCACTCACGACCTGGAGGGCCCATCAGTCGTGTTTGGAAGGAGGAGCAGTCCAAGTGATCAAGGGGTTGCCTGGGGCAAAGCCCCACAACCCGACAAACTAACATAGTTTAGTTTGTTGGTTTTGGTAGAGATAAGCAAAGGTAGGCAGGACCATGCAAATCCCAGCAAACAAAGTATTTTGAGTTACGCATATGCATTAGGGTTGATTGAAACCAATTGCATTAGACTCCCCGGCCGCCCTGGCCCTAGCACCTATACTTAGGGTTCGTAGGACGAGTGCCTAGAATGGTTAGGCGCGAGTAGACACGAGTGAGCACTGTCACTCGTCTCGTAGGGTTTACTTTCAAATGGTGAATTCTCATTACTATGAATTTATTATTGCTATGTTATGCTTTCAATTGAGACCGGGCGGAGTTATGGGATTGCTATGTTGAAAAATGATGTGGATGGTATGGTGGACTCCGCCCGAGTCGCATAAGGCCCGTTCACTGTTCGCCTGCTGATCGGCATAACATTGCTAGGGTGCTTATCCGGGATCAATGGACCGGTGAAAGTCTTACTTGTGCCGTCTCAAGAAAGGGGTACGTTCCTACCCACTGGTTGAGAGGAAGGTGGCCGCGGAGGCGGGTGTCAAAGGAGGGCAGAACCCGACGTAACCGAGGTAACGCTCCTGCGACAACGCGCTCCGGGAGTCAGGCGGGAGTGGTCATCGAACTTGAGACGGGACAAGTGGAGATGGGGGAAGCATATGTGGAACGCTGGGAGTTAGTAAGCATATGCCATCCTGGTGCTTCTAGTTATTCCTGGAAATATAAAAATCGATTCGAATCGCTGATGCTCACCAGGTGTGAGAATGCCAATATCACTGACGGGCAACGTAGAACTGTTTGAGGCATGATGTTTTATGGAATTGATGATTTGATACTACACAATGGATATACATGGTTTACTTTATGCAAATTATTCACTTTATATTACCAATGATAGTCAGGATAAGGACCAGCGGCTGTCAAATCCCGCTATAGCATGACACTAAAACATAGTGAACAATCATGATTAAAAGATAGCGACTGTCAAATCCCGCTATCCTATGGTAACATTTTACAGTTTAAAATCAATGGCTAAGGACCTACTTGCTAGTAAGCTGAGCTTTGCGTCAGCCGTAAACCCCGTCCATTAAGCCCTACTGAGTAATTAGTACTCAGGGTTTGCCCCCACTTTTGGCTCACAGGTACTGGCGGCATTCGGATAGCTGCTTGGAGAAGGGTAGAACCGGTGGGCTCGGTGATACTCGCCTCGTTCGTCTGTATGAAGACTTCTTAAGGATTTGGTTTCCGCTGCGAGATGTTTTGAAAACGCTTCCGCATTATATATATTTTGGACATGTATTTGATTATATTCATTCTTGGTTTGTAAACTAAGTCTACCTATTCTATATTTCAATTGCCTGTGATGATGTAACTGTTGTGGCTCCATCGTGAGTCGGCTGTGTGTGATGTCGGTTCCTCTGGGATTTGGTGCAAATCGAGAGCCGAGGGCTTCTCGACGGACGACCGGGTTTAGTACGGTCTAAGTACACTGCGAGCTAATGGTGGCAGGTGTACTTAGCCCGGATTAAATCGGCGGTTCCGCCACAGGTAATTACTTAGAAAACAGATCTAATGGCTATTAATATTTTAATCTGACGATGGTCGGATGTTTCTGATTATTGTGAGAATTTTTAGAATTTATCTTTTTTTCTAACGCGTTTTGAAATTTGTGTAACTTTTAGAACCTCCAATTAGTAATAAGTATGATGATATGATGTGTGTGATCATCAATCAATGCAACGAGATTCATTCTCCATTCACTCAATCTTTTACTTTGTAACACATTTAGAAATAATGAACAATAGTGTACTATAAGTCCATAGCTATCGATATATATATGCAAGAGAGATTAGGAATGAATGGTGTACCATGAATATTTGTGCCTTTAATTTGTGCTGATGACAGCCCTACCTTGATTGCCTAGATCCCTAGAAAAGCTAGCCCCAATAACAAGAGGTGAGGTGCTGACTCTAACAAAGTCCGGCGTGACAAATGATGGTTGCATGCATCACACACATATCCGATGGGCGGGGTGATGGCTCAGTTTAATCTGTTTGTGACGATGTTTTTTTTTTTTTTTTTTGAGGGGAACGATAGCTACCTGCCGCCTGCTGGTGGTCGTTGCGGACCGGAAGGCTAGGCAGTGCAGGACTGCAGGCAGCCCAATACTCCAATAGCCCATGCACGTGCCACGTGCACCCTGCCGGTGGCAGCGGCTCGGCTCGATCTCTTTCCCGGTGCCGCGGTGGCCTGCTGGTGGCTCAGCGACTGCGGTCTGCGGATTGATTGGTGTGGGCGTGTGGCGATGCGGCAACCGGCAAAGCCGGCATCATGTCGTTCGGCCAAGGTTTTGTCGCTGAGCTGCTCCTACCAACTCCGTCACGGTGACGACGTACCACAGGGGATCATATCCCTAGCTACCACCACTGGTATTCTACGTACTTCAGAGTCCCAGACGCAACCCATGCATGCAGCAGATGAGCCGGATTCCGCATAGGCCGGGGACACGCAAACAGGTCTACTAGCTGATCACTTTTTAGACCTGCACCGGTGCAGGCGTCCTGCGTGGAGCTTGAGAGGCTGTTCAATCTGCGGCCGCGCCAGCACCAAGTCACGTGGAAAGTAAACAGCATGCCTCGAGGGTTCCGCGTTTTTTATATATCATCGCCGTCGTTTTGCACGCTCTCGGTAGCTGTGGGGACCTAGCATTTGGGTAAGACTGGGCTAAAATTTAGCGGACAAAACCACTTCATATATGTCACGTATAGATGATTAGGTGAAGTGAAGTTAAATAGTTTAAATTAAGAAAATGGTTGAACTACATGGTTAAAAATTAAAAAGTGAGACACCATAGTAACGAAGAGGAAGAACATCATGGAACACAAAAAAAAAACTTAGTGAAGATTGGTGCATTCACATCTTCCATTTCCTCTACCGAAAAATAAGATGCCAAAGTATCCTCTTCGCTGTCTATTAATCTGTATAGCAAAGACCTTAAACCTGTAAATTTTGAAGAAAATAGGATACAAATAAATTTTCATTCGATCTAATTCACCAAGTGACACAGAAGTTCACTAATTGTATAAACTAATTAAAAAAAAGGAGAGCTAGCGTTTGGTCCTGACGGCTAGGGTGTGTGTCTGTGTCAGCCGCCAATAGGGTGTGGTCTGCTGTGATGTAGCTGCCGGCTGGTGCGCCTAGCCGATGGCTCTGTCGATCTGGTTTCCAGCGTGAGCACGCTGGCCGACCGGCCGGCCGGCCGAGGCCCTGCTGTTTGTGGTGTGCAGGCCTCCATCATTTTAAGCTGTGGCGCAGCAACAAGAGAGAGCGAGGCACGACAACCACGGATGATGGAGACCACGAGCTTCACCGGCGAGCTGGCGACAGTAGACTTTCACCTCGTGTTGCGGTTCGCAGATCGGAGGCGCAGAACAGAGCGAATTGATTGTTGCTTGCTGCTTCGTTCGTGACTTCTCCCTAACCGTAGCCGAAGGTCTCCGAGTTACATGGCTGGACCAAAAACTAAGGGGTCAATGGAATTGTTGGGCCACGACTAGGGCCACGGCCCTAGAGGCCCTAGGCCTGGGTCCGTCCCTGGACTCGGTACCCAAATCTTACAAGTTATACAGCGAGACGCAGTGACGCACGCGCGTCGCTACCAATAACAACGGGCATCGCGGTGGTGGCCAAATCATCGGCTTCCTCCTGGTTTGGTGGGGCTAGCTGCGACGCAACGAGAGCGTGGCGATATCAGTGCGGGCGGAGGCGAGATTAGACATGAAGCATTCCTCGTGTAGGGTCGGGTTCGGTTCGGACCGAAAAATATCCGGTGGTTTTTGTGGCGTCCTGAATTCGATCCGGTGGTCGGGTCAAAAAAATTCAGCCCGCACCCGACCCAACAACCGGTCGGATCGGATCGGGTTCGGATGGGTCGGATCGGGCCTGTGTAAATTGTCGGGTTTTTCAGATTTCGGGTCAAAATTCTTGGTCCGGACCCGATCCGCCAGACATACCGGGTTGAAAATATCGGCCCGAGTCCACTCGTCAAACTCTTCGGGTCAGGATGGGTTGAGCTATTTTCGAGCAGGTCAGGTCGGATTTACCGGGTCGGAAAGCGCATGCCTAGATCTACTAGTCGAGATGGCAGCGAGAGGTTGCCGCCGGCCGCCGGCGGTGGCCGGGCAGCAGAGAGGTCACGGTTTGGCACGAATGATCGAAATCGAAGAATGACGTACACTACAACTACCGTGCTTTAATATTTCAGCTACGTAGGCAGTGATACGGCAGAAACAATCTGACTGAATATTTGAATGCTGAATGTGACGAATGTCAGGCGGTGCAATAGGACTATAGGAGCGAGGAATGTGACGAGGCGTTCATGTCAGCTGGGGATTGGGGTTGTCTTCTGTCTTATACGGAAGCCTCTGGTCATGTGCCAATGAGATGGTCCTCATGGGCTAGAAAAGCAACGGAACGAGAAAAGAACCAAACGGGGAAAAAAAGGAACAAAGGACGGAAGGAACGAAACCCGACCATCAGACGGTAGCACGTGAGAAAGTGGGCCGAAGAAACAATATGGCCCAAAAGCATAGAAGCGGAGGAACGAATCGCAGTCCCCGCGGCGAGCCGGCGACAAATAACTCTCGCGCAGTCTGTCTGCGTGCGATTTCCGCATAATAAGCTACCCGGCCCATACGGTTAGCCTATTCCTACTCGCGGCCCGCGACGGAGTGCGGCCCATGAGCCCATGAGCTCACGTAACAGCAATTATTTTTCCTTTCTGTTTGCTTTTCAGTTTTTCCCCTTTCGGTGATATCATCAATTGACTATCTGGTACAGAATACTTTCAATCTTATATGGGTAAAATCTGGACAATCTTATGTTCATTTCACACCATTCTATATGAATTATTGAATTTACCAATCTTAAAAGCTTGATCTCAAACTGTCGATGCCATCAATGGTTCCAAAAACTTCGATGTAAATCTATTTTGCATTTTCTACGACGTAACTTTTAAAAACAACAGAAGCAATACAGTAATTCGCAGACACATTTGAAACTTAAATGGGTTGGCGAACGGCGGCAGATCGATTTGTTTATTTACTACTAGTAATCACAAGAAGGAAAGACAGTAGTAGCTGTATACAGTAAGCTTGCTCTGATAATACACAGTACTTCTCCAGAGAGAAATTTCAAAAACCGCACAATCACACAAGTTAATCGGCGATGAACGAAGCAACGGGTATGGCACGTCATGTATGGGGCGACTTGAAAAGCAGTGGTAGTTAATCAGGCAGCGGGCTTCATCTCTTGCTTGATGGCGGCGACCAGCTGGTTGTAGGCCTCGCTCCAGGCGTTCTTCATGTCCACGCTCCACATGTCAGCGGGGAGCGCCTCCTTGATGGTCTCAAGCAGCGCGAACCTCGTCACCTGTAGAATTATATAAATCGTGATCAGCAACGAGCGCGATTTCGTTCCAGGCTATGACGACGACTCCATCAATGTCAAGTCAGCCGAAAAAAGGTCAGACGGTTGGACGGGCACTTGCCTCAAAGTGGCCATCGGCGACGCCGTACTTGAAGTGCGTGGCGCCCAGCCTCTTGAGCGTGGTCTCCCTCACGGTGACCTTGCCGGCCTTCCGAAGCTGCGCCGCCGCCTCGCAAGTCTGCGGCATTATATAAGTATATATATGTTAATCGATCGGTTGTATCGGGGCGGTCGTTTAGTTTTCTGCAGCTAGCGTGAGAAAAAGAACGTGGTTATTAAGTACGGTGCGTGCGTACCATGACAAAGACGGACACGGCGTGGGTCTTGAGCTTGGGGTTCTTCTCCAGCGGCACGTCGGAGTCGCGCAGGAACGAGAACATCTGCTTCGCCGACGGCGCGATTTCGAAGATCCTGTAACATAATTGTACATGTGACATTTACCACAGCGCCAATCAATCAGAGTTCAGAACACCTGCAATGGCCAAGTGCGATCGAGCAGCCAGCAGAGCCGAGGCAGCACGCATGGCATTGGCATGGAGTAGTACGTACTTGAGGAAGAAGCGGAGGCCGAGGTTGGCGGAGTCCTTCTTCATGATGGCCCAGGACTTGAGCACCAGCGCCTCCTGCTCCTCGCCGAAGATCGCCGCCGCCGTCGCGCCGTTCCCCTCCGCCGCGAGCGCCATGCCTTCCTCTCCTCCTTTAGTTGCTGATGATTCTTCGGCTCGTTGCTGGCTGCTAGCTCGCTGTTAATCAAACTGAGCAATGGACACTGCTTGGTCGCGGTGGTTCGATGCACGTTTGGGTTTCGAGATTGGCTGCTGTGTGCCTGTGTGTGTGATTCGGAGGACCCAGCCGGAGCGCAAGTTTATATAGGTGGATCACCCCAGCCTAAGGGCGGCCCTTGGGGCACCTGACGAGCCAAGACGCTTGGACCGGGACTCCAGTGGGCAGTGGCCATGTTGCGTTGCTCCTCTGTCCTCTCCCCTGGTACCGGCATATAGTGGTACGGTACGCGATTACGCATACAGCACGGACTCGATCGTGGATTGGTGGTGGATGAAGCCATGAAGGCCAAAACCGTGTGCCGCAGCGACAAAAGCGAGGGTGGGTGGGTTGAGTCTTTGAGAGTGTGTTGGGGCGCAAGGCAAGCGCAGCGGCAGCACCGCTCTCCGATGTCCGAGCGTCAATAACGTGGGCGGCTGGGCGCGCGGAAACCAGCGGCGGGGTTTGGCGAGAGTCCAAGTCAAAGGCACGTTGCCTTGCCTTGTTTCTTGTCCACCAAGAAGCGGGAGGAGTCGCGCTCCGTTTGGGGCTCGCCAAAGGGCCAGGATTGAGGGCCAATGACGGCGCGTTCCACAAGCACCGGGCTGGCTTTCCTGGGCCGCTTTCCGGTCGGTCAGGAGCCAGCACTGGCGGGCCTAACTTTACGAGGACTACCAACATCACAGCCTGATCGTGATCTCACCGGTTTATCTATCGCATCGTGTGTATATACTAAATTTCTCTCTAAGGTTGTCTTTTAAGGAATCTAGCATTGTTTAGCATTGTAGTAGGAGTTTGAATTTGAAGAATTGAGATGAGAAAATTGCCGAAGAGAGCCTAATACATCTATATTGTTTTTTTCACGTCCATATGGGTCAAGTAACCTTAGTTTATAATTTGACTGCAGCTTATTAGAAATGTTTTGGTTTCTCCGCGATTCCCAGGGCCGGTTTCCAGTCAGTCAGGACCCTCGTTGCAGTAGCTAGGACCAGCAGGCCTAAACTTTGCGACCTGCGAGCACTACTGGTACTACTTTCCAAGTCTGTCATTCTGGCGCATTTTCATTGCACCGTACTAGAAATGTTCCGTTGAACCGCTAAAAAGTTTATTCACTATTGACGTTCCGATTTTCCAAACCACGAGGCTAGCGACGAAAATATTCACTATTGAGTATTGACAGCAGCCAGAGCGCATACCAGATCATCACACGTTCCCCGTCCATGCATGGTCCACATCTTTCTCCCAGTCCCCAGTCTGTACATACATACCCCGCCCCGCAGTCCCGCACGGTGCTGTCGCGCACGCGCATCTCAATTCTCGTTACGCTACACTGCACACCTCGGGTTCGGCTGCTCGGCCAGCACGGCCGCGGACCCACGGCGACCTGACGACGGACCACGATCACGGTTCCCAAATCATGACGGGTCAGCATCGGCAGCACGCAGCGCACCGACGGGGCCTCCTTTTCCGAGCTGCCGGCTGCAGGCGGGGGACCCGCCGCCGACGAGCTCCTTGGCGAGGAGGTACCGGAACGCCAGGTTGTGGGGCTTCCACTCCACGCCGGGGAGGCCCCTGCCGCGCGCGCGCCCCCCGGACGCATGCTGCTGCTGCTGGCTCCGGCGCACGGCGTCCCGGAGGCCCTCGGGGAGGTGGCACTCCACGGCCGCCACCACCTCCTGCGCGCCCAGCCCGGCGTCCCTCGCGTACTGCTCCAGGGCCTTGGGGAGCATGATCTTGTGCTGCTGCCCGCGCCCGCGGACGCCCACGGTCGCGCGGATGTACTCATCCTTCGCCGCCTCCAGCTGCTGGAACACGCCCTTCGGGCTGTACAGCCGCACCTGATGATCCATGGAGGAGGAGGGTTAACGGTTGGAGGGCATGCGTGAATGCTTCGGAGCTGTCGTACTACGTACCAACGTACGTGGTCGTCATGTGCTGTGCGTGCCGTTGGGAGTTGGGGGGGGGGGGGGGGGGGGACTGGTGGTACCGGGTGTGTGTGTTTGATGAATGCTGCGTGCGCGCACTACGTACCACTGGGTCCGAGTAGCTGCCGGAGGACAGCGCGAAGTGCACCAGCGGCTCGGGGCGGTCCACGGCGAACCCTTGCAGCTCGTCCTTGTCCCTCGACTTCCATTTCGGGTAGAGCAGCAGTCGAAG
The DNA here is from genome assembly GCA_022530915.1 of Paspalum notatum. Classification (NCBI taxonomy): domain Eukaryota; kingdom Viridiplantae; phylum Streptophyta; class Magnoliopsida; order Poales; family Poaceae; genus Paspalum; species Paspalum notatum. The sequence goes on from CM039684.1 coordinate 7,128,932, forward strand.
CCACTGCACCGTTCATTCAGAGGAACCGCGCTATGAATTCACCCACCTGACAGCGAGCAGTTAAAGTCAAAATGTGCGGGAGGCAGAGCGAACCTGTCCGGAAGAGTGTGCTCGGCAGCACAGGATCTGGTACTCGATCAGCTCCGCGTTTACTCTTTGGCCGCTGATGATGTAGGATACCTGCGGCGCAAGACATCAGGTTCAGATCAGGCTGAGACTTTATGATGATTAATATTTCAGAGGTCTTTGCCCACCTTGGTAAGCAGTATTCTCTTGCTGTTACTCTGTGGGATCCCGTATTCAATATGGGCCTGAAAAGAAAGAAATGTTTAGGTTGCATCGAACTCCATTTGCTGAAACAAAAATAACTGGAGCAAGACATCAAGGTGCAGGGCAAGAAACTAGTTACATGCATCATCATCGCATTATGCACGTTGATCCAGAAAGCAAGCTTCTCTTCATTTTTCATTCCGCTGAGATCGACAGTCTCTAGCAGCTGTACAAGCGACCTGCAGAGTGGAAACCTCCAACTAGTCAGCAAATGCGTGTGCTCTAATTCGGTCCTTATGAATTGGAAGGGAACAAAATGGCATACTCACGTGTATTTGCGCAACATATCCTTAACATCGGCAGACCTCTGATCACCCTTGCAGAGAGCAGACACCTCAACCACAGAATCGTATTGCAGGCCCAACTCCCTTGGCTCACCATTGCCTAATGCGTCGTCCTGCCACGCCTCAATGAAGCTCTCTTTCCTGCACCTGGGGCTCCATATATCTGCGGTATATTTGGAAGACAATCCGCTTGCCGAAGAAAAGGATGAGCACGGTGAGGGGAAGAAGGCGTGCTGCACGGCAGGAACGTCTCTCAGCCTTATGTATATGGCAGCAATGCATTTGATCATGTCCTCAGATATCTTGTTAGGTGTTTGAGGAACATGGTCTGCAACCCTGGTTCCCAAGATGTCTGCTAAACTTACTATGCCTGGATCCATGCACTTCCCTTCCTGTTCATCAATCAAAGATGATTATATATGTCAGGATTTCAATAGATCAAAGTTGCCACTACACTATGCAACATGTGCTAAATAGGTACTGCAACAAACCCATTTAACTATTTTAGAACGAAAGAGATGTTTTGGACATCATTCCGTACCTCAACAAAAGTTAGAGGTGAAGTGTGGCATGGTTTCAGAGCTCTAGCAAGATTGTTTGCTGACGGAGATACCCTAACGGCGCGGTGCAGGAGCGAGGAATGGCTGCGTCCAATATTGATCTTTTCGTTGCTAGTTTCACTTGTAGAAGTTGTAGGTGTAGACTTGCGTGCCAGGACCATTCGACTGGACTGAATTAGTTGCTGCTTCCTTGGAGTTGAGAAGTCGAGGTCTGAAGCTTCAGATAATATGCCTGAAAAAGACCTTGCTGATTGCCTGTTACTTTCCATGCCACAAGCAGAATTCACAGGGGATAACTGTTGATCAAATGCCTTTCGGTAGAGTGTTAGGAGATGTTGCTCCAAGCATATGACCTCTAGCTCTAGTACTGCAATCTCCTTTATTAGCTCCTCAGTCGGCTGAGATGGCATGGAAGAAAGGAAGTGGCTATATGTTAGTAACTGAAAACTCTTGTCTTCAGAAAAACACATAATATTTCAGCGTGGAAGTAAATCATTACAACGAAATGGCAAATTCTTTTTTGTCTCTTCCAGACGAACTATGTCAGAGAAAGATTTTCACCTTGGGGATGCAGCTCTCGTTTGAAGAATGAATAGCACAAGGCTTGTAACCTAGTGCTTTCTCAAGAGCACGGCGCATGACGAACTGATCATTCAGTCGTTTCTCAAGGACTTGGACCTGCAGAACTATCATTGTAAGTACGAAAAGGCAGATAGAAATATCACCACACACATATTATATGAATTAACTGAGCTACTCATGGAGTTCTATAATATGAGCTTTCACCATCCTCGAGAAAGCGCTAACCGCTAAGTGGTATCACAAATTGCAACGTCAGAGGTACCAAAAGTTTGGTGCAAACTGAAAATCTCCCTTAAAAAATCTTATACAGTACGTATGGCCAGCTTAATCCTGGCATTCTTATCCTTACATATGGCGTTTAGGGAAGTAAACATGGCAAAACAAGTAAATGGTAAGCAACCCTGAAACAACTGGCTGGGAGAAGTCTGAAATAAACAGTAACGTGTGACACTGCGACCATGGTCCTAATGAAGGAACATTTTAAGAAATAGTGTGGGGATGGGGAATGGGGGGTGGGTGGGGGGATTAGCTGAATCTGAATTTACCTCCCGCTTCAAAGAGCATGGAAGCTCAGTAGCACTGGACGGCATCTTACTGGTGCTGTTCTGGTCCTTGAGTTCTCCGGCATCCTTCCATTCAACAGACATTGCACGAGAGTGAAGCGGAACAAAAAATTAGATTACGTCTAGTCAGAAAATAATATACCAAACGCTTCCATCAAGATCCTGAAGAAGAAAGGGTTGTCTCGCTTTTTTTTTTTTCAACAGCCGCAAGCTTACCTGTTGATGCTGAGCATGGCGCCTCGGGGAAGACGAATCCACGCTATCCATTCTGAGCACTCCGATAGAATCACTGCCAATGCAAATACCCCCAAGTGAATTAGCCAATAAGTACCGCCTGTAGAAAACAAGAACCAACTTTCTTGGCTGGGACTAATTTCTGTAACTCGACAGCAACAATACTCCAGTCTGAATAACGCAAACAGGGTGCTCACCTCTTGGAGCGGTTGTGAGACATTGCCTGCCAAGCAAAGGGGGCTACGGTGCTACGGCTTCTCCGCCGGCTGCCGACACACGGCTCAAGAAGACCTCCGGCATTGCGATCTTGAGCAAGCGCCGGTAGCCAGGAAAACCGCTGTGAAATCTGTCACCGTATTGCAGGTTAGAGAACTGAAGAGAGGAGATGGTACAGGTAGAGGCTATAAAGGGAGATGCAGCGTCTACCTGCTTCACGGGTGAATTATCCCGGCCGCAGGCAGCAAGTGGAGGCCGGACCGGAGTTGTTGCCGAGGAGTTGATCACCTACTAAAGCCTTGACCTGCTGATGCTTTTTCTGCCTCTTGTTTCTCGGCTGAAAGTTGTTCCTCCTTCCCCAGCCCTCTCTGCGAGGTGAGAGGACAGCTGAGGAATGCGAGGACTGAAGGGTGATGAACTTGAGGCACAGGCCACAGGCACTCTCTCACCCCACTTCACGCCACCCCACCAGACCACCACACTGCAGGTACAGTGATGGTGGTACTGTTCTTGAGGTTATCTCAGAAACAGCGCTCTAGATCGGTCCTGTGTCCGGCTATTCCGATTGCTTTATTTATTGTGGCAAGTCCCTTGTATATTTATCCCTGTGGACTCCTCAGACTTACCAACTTCTTTTCTATTTTATGCAAGGTAGAGAGGCCGGGGCCTCACTCTATTCTATCCAGATCTGCCCGGGTTTACTTTTCTCGTGCACGCAGAGGGTAAATTTTACTCCGTCCAAGGCTGCTGACCTTTTCACCTGTGCCTGTCACACCATAATCAGCCCATCAGAAAATCGATTACATAAATCGTGCCAGAATCTTCTGCCACATTGAGCATCATCTGCTCTTTTTATGCTTTACTTTAGCAAGGAAAGGAAGGGTGCCTGGCGTTGTCTTCCACTTTCACCAAGAGGCTATATAAAGCATCGGCGTTTTTCCTCCATTCCTCTTTATCTCAAGACAGATGGAGTTAACATTGGGACGTTGCTGTTTCTGTCGATGGGGAAAAAATGGTGATCTCCCAGGCTCGTTGTTGCATTGCATGCGAGCTTTTGCTCGGCAATGATGAGATGAGCAGGTCACATGCAGATAAAAGGGACTGTATTAAGCAGCGCAGCAGGACAGTGGCATGCATGGGTTTTGTTTGACCTGTGATGCTGTGACCGACCCTGCTCCGGTAAAATTGATGGGCCTCGCTCGTCCTATATGTGGTATCTGTCTTTACATGACCGTCCACACTACACGCCGCAGAGGCACACAGGCGTGACCAAGTTGTTCGTGGTTCGTGAACCAGCCAAGGACACGGCCAAGAAAATGGGCAGGCCGCAGGCCACTACTACTGTGTACTGTCCCGTGTCCACTGCTGCGACTGCGATGCAGGCCAAGGGGCCGGGCTACCGGCCGGCCGGCCGGCCAAGCCGGTGACTGTCATCTCGTCGTCGGCGCCGCTACTCACTGGTTCGCCACAGCCCACAGGCAGTGTCCTGAATCCTGATGCTGCAACAGCATACAGATCCTCATGTCTGGACTCTGTACAGCGCTAGTTAAAATTTCCTGCTCCTTCCTCACTGAAATGGCTCGACAAATGCTTGACTTCCCAATGAGACGACGCAGTAGTTGCCATAATTAAGCAGATGAGGATCTCATCTCACGTACCGAGCCCTGCACAGAACAAAGTAATAAAGGGCGACGGCACACATGGCTTGATCGCGTCAAGTCGTGGTGTGCTTGGGCAAGTAGCTCAAGGAGGATACAGTACATGACAAGCGCTACGCCGGAGCGGCGTACGTACGGGTTGGATGGGTAGGTGCTCAATACCATCTGCAGTGTGTCAGTGTGCCCCCGGCCAAGGCCAACCATCCCGTCCGCGTCCGCCCGGCCCCAGGCGTCACTGTCATCTAGCCGCTTGTCACGGAATCTCGCCGCTTTGGGGGTGCCCTAAATCCCAGTGCAATTAGCTGTGGCCTTGCCTGGCGCCGCTTGGCCCGCCTGGCTGCTGCGCCCCAACCGTAGCAGAAGCAGAGAGGTGGCGCACGCGCGTGTACGTGGTACAGCGCACGCGCGGTACAAGCAACATCTGATCGGCCGCTTTTGGTCTGCCGCTCGGGCGGCGGCCGCACACAACCAGAGCACCCGTTGCGCCTTTCGTGAACCAACGCTGCCTGCATTGCTGCAAGGGTCTCTGCGTGGTGAGCTGGGTTCTGTAAGATAGCCACTTGCGGCTGCATCTCCGGTTCTCTGAAAGGAGACAGGAGAAGAGCGCGCGCACGTTGGTGCGGCTCTTCGTCCTCCTATCCTACCACCCCCATGCAGCTCGGGCTCGGCTACAATGATTTTCGCAGTGACCATCATCGATCAGCGCTAAGATCCAAATGATGCCACCAATGACGGCCAAGGGGAGCCGTGCACTGCCGGTTCTAACGACAAGAGGAACCTTGGTAACCCTACTTACCCGCGCATAATAAAATCTCAGTGGGGGGGAGTAAACAAACGAACCCGGCGACAGACATGCTCGAGGTTTCATGTGCTCTTGGGGACCCTCTTGCCACGACGATGCGTCCAGCGACGACTGGCTTAAATAATCGCTGGGACGAGCAGGTGATGTAAGATGTGGTGGCGATGCGCATTGGAAACCAGCTTCAGAGATTATTTGATTATGTGGAATCGGCACAGGCCGAGATCCAGAAAGATTCTTCTCTCATCGGTTCTCCAAGCTGTCAGAGCCTAAACTTACGAACAACTGCAAGAATACTCCTCTGATGCTTGCTCTCCACCAGTCCAATCCAGCCTCTACCATGGCAGATTGGGGCCAAGTCAGAGGGCTGCAGAGCTCGAGCAATTTTTTCTTCTGCTGGTACTACATGGCAACCTATTACAGTACTAGCTAGCGACTTTACAAACCCAAGGACAAATCTCCTACTGAAGAAGACAATATAGAGTGTTCTTTCATGCACAAGATTCGCAAGTGTGTGCATCGTACAAGTGCTTCCGATTACCACGGTATGCATGCGTGTCTCTTTGCATGGGTTCTAGAAAGCTATAGCATGGCTAAATGCTAGTGCGTTTCAACGCACGATCCAAAGATTGACTTGACAGTATGTACCCTACCGCGATAGTGCAAGGACGATGACCCTGGAGTACGATTAAGATTAGCCAATTGACATATTTCCTTGGCCCTGTTTGGATTCGATTAAAACACGATTCTAGGTGAGCCAACGCCGATTCTGGACCCAAACGCATCGTTTCTCGCGCGATTTCCCGAGCGCCGATTCCCTCACGAGCGACATTTACACACAAACCTTGATTCTCCCGTACGCGGTCGTCAACTCGCCCCTGGGAAAAATCGACGCGATTCTCCCGCGCCCCTCACCCGATCCCCTCCGTCCGCCCGCCGACGACTCTGCCCGGCGCGTTCTCCTTCCATGGGTGCCACCTCCTCTCGCCCAGCGCATCCTCCATCCTCCCGGCGCCTCCTCCCGCCCGCGGTCCTCGTCGCCTCTGCCGGGGATGAGCTGAGGTGCCGCGGTCGGTCCTCGTCGCTGCTGCCGCGGACGAGCTCGAGGCGCCGCGCCGCCGCGGATGAGCTCGAGGCGCCGCGCCGCCGCGGACGAGCTCGAGGTGCTGCGACCTGTCGCCGCCGGAGCCAGTCCATCTCCGCTCCGCCTTGGTTCGTCTCGTCGCCACTTCGAGGTCGCTTCCACCTCGTGCCGTCGCCGCTCCGCCTCGGGACGCCGCCAGCCCGAGCGGGCGCGGGAGGTGCCGCGAGAGGAGATGAAGCGGGGCCCGGCGGGGGAGGCCGCGCCGACCGGAGTGCGGAGAGGAGGCGCGGCCCGGCGGGGAGGCGGCGGCCGGCTGTGAGGTGTCGCGCGAGGAGAGGAAAAGAGGAGTTTAATCGAGATTTACCAAACACTTCGTTTTTCTCCATCTCGATTGCCAGGTAATCTTGCTCGTCAAAGAATCACGCTCATCAGATAATCGAGACGGAGAAAAGCGGATCCAAACAGGGCCCTCGCCTCCCGGCTACCGTCGTCATTGCACAGTTCGAATTCAAAACTGGCCCAAAAACCAGCCGCTCTGGGAGCTAAGATGCTAGAGCTTTGGCTGGCAGTTCCAACACACACCGTTCATGTTTAGTACTACGACGAATCTGTAGCAGTTTTATAGCAGTCACTATAACCACCCATTTTCCAGGAAACAAGCATCTCATTCTAGTCAAAAACCAGTTCCTTCACCATGCTCCATACATTATATTTGGAATTGGTAACACAAGCATGGTCAACTTCTATTCCAAAATGCCCTCGTATTGCCTGAGGGGTGGAACTAGCTTTTATCAGAACTATGAACATTGGCTTCAAATCATGTCTTCAAATGCAGGATGTAACGTAAAAGCTACTCTATGTCTTGGGATCCTAGCACCAGGGTAGAATTCACCACGGAGGTACTCTATGGTGGCAAGGCAGCAAAAAACGAACAGTCTTTTTCCTTTATGTTGCTGAAGAAGCTCAAGTCAGCTGTACAGTTCCAAAGGCACGTGCCATCACCCATCAGATAATTGAAGTTTCAGATCTTGTCCACCACTTCAGCTGGCACATTGAGATCAAAAAGTGCACCACCACCATTAGCATCTACCCTGTCCCGCTTGTGTTCCCTGTTACCAGAACTCGAGCCATGCGCCTCATGAGGACGTTTTCCTAGGATAGTCGATGCTGCACAGCAAATTGAAATATGTGTCAGTAACTAAAAATAGATAAATAGGATAGCTCTAGGTATGGTGATCTTTCTCATGTGATCATAAGCTATATAAAGGAGATGATATATAAAATACCATATTCGTTATTATTCATACCTAGTTGATCCTGACTACGTTTTGTTGACTGTGAACTTTGTTCAGCTGAATCCCAGCTAAAATTGAGCTCTGAGGCCCTATCGAGACCCTTGGATTTGTATGGAGCAATGTTGTGCGGTGTGCGCAAAGGGTATAACAAATCATTCTCAATGCATTGGTACCTGCAAAAACAATACACCCTGAGTGTGCTAATATGTATACAAACTGCCAAAACTTTGTTGACAAGAGCTCTTACATTTGCTTGCAGAGCCTATCAACCACATTGGAAAGGTTGATGACATGCTTCATTGTATCCATGACCTCATCATCGGTAAAATTTTGAAAATCTTTCTCAAGGAAACCAGATAGTCTTTCAACATTAAATTCTAATTGTTGTTGCTGATCCTCAAATAAGTTTTGCTTTAGTTCTCTATCCTCAGGAGTCATCTCATCCTTGAAGATCTCATCACCAAACATGTAAAATGCAAATGGGTAAGAATATGAAAGAACACGCCTGGATCTGAACAACCTGTTTAACCCATTTATGACCCAAGAGTAATCTTTTATCTTAGACTCTTTATTTTCTGAGATGGATATCTTCCCCTGGATGTCATGCTTTAGCTTTGCTTCCTGCTTAAGAGAATCAGTGTGAGCCTTGTATCTGTTGTGGTAGTGCATATATCTATAGAGGTCTCGCCTTGCTTGTTCTGTCCTCTTAGTCTGATCGTCAGTGAACCGGCCACAACTGTGGCCACTAATGCTTGACCATGTATGATCTCTACCCGTTGCACCGCCACATAACCAACTACATTCAAAGTATCACATAACAAAAATAAGTAACATTACCTTATCACAAAAGGAAAAGATGAAATGATCTAGAACAAGAAATAAACAGAAAGCAACCTCAATCAGAAGAGCATACAAATTTCAGGACAACATAATGGGACATCAAGTTTAACATTTAATACAACCTTTCTGACTATGGCATCAAGTTTAACATTTAATACAACCTTTCTGACTATCTGACAGATGCTTGTGAAGAGCCCAGGGAAAAAAAAAACTGCAATGCCTTTCGTATAAATGCATGACATTTGACCTTCATACTTTCTATACGAGCAGTTCTACTGAATCTAAGCCTCTAGTGGCTCAATTATATAGAAAACTTTGGCACATTCACTAAGAAATTTGACGCAGTGTTATATGCTCATCCTACTGGAGTGTTTAGCATACACCGTTAAGAGCAGGATGAGCAGCTACATATATGATTCTGTCATTTCCACTACTAGCAACTAATTATCTGCAGCAATTTTAATGGTTGTCTCTAACCAAAAGAGATTAGTTACATACATCTTCACACATAAAAAAAGAATAAAAAAGAGCAACCAATGCGACAGACCAAAATAGATATGTACCAATATTGACACGAGAATCATCTCACAGGCAAGCAACCAATCAGTCCTAGTGAATAAGATGCAACTAATCAAAGAGACTCATGCTATGTACTTTGCAAACATTTAATTATATGCTTGTGGTTTAGAACTAGATAATACCACCATAGTATGTGCTCTTGGCAATAGTTCCTACTTCCTAGTTAATTTCTGCGTCTGAATATTCTGAGTTACCTAAGAGCAGGTACAATAAGATGATGTAGGCGGACTGCAAGAGATGCTACATCAGATTTATAGTGACATGGAAGGAATAGAAATGGAGAGAGAGGGAAAGTGGGCTGCTCACGGACTCCAAGAAACTTTGTGACAGGAAAAGGTGGACTAAGTATTAAATGTACAACTTACACCAAGAGAGAGCTATTGTAAGTAGGCTTTTAGTTCGCTACATGTGACATGGCAACATCATATAGCCTATAGTGGGCTCTATTACTAACCTTCCTCTAACAGCATGTTTGGATGTTGGCATTGGAACTTGGAATTAGGAATTGGTATTGGTGCCAGCGAATATATGTGTTTGGATGTCTCAGGATTGGGAATTGGAAAGGAGTGGCCAATTCTGCGCGGCATTCACAGCACGTGTGCCCCCTCCCACTCAATACCGAGCTGCCACCCTCAGTTTCGTGTGGAATTATACTGTGATAAAAGAAAGGGCTCGTGCCTCTTGTCTCTGTTTGACGCTGTTCGCTGCTGCCCATGGCTGCTCATCTGCACACGCGCTAGCGCCGGCGTCGCCGCGTGCCACTGCCCGCTGCGCGTCATCGCCCTGCTGATGCCGGCGCCCCCGCACGCTGCTCACCACCAGTTGGATCCGCCGCACGCCGGTGCTGGCCGCTGCCCACCGCTGTTGACACCAATGCTCGTCCGCCACGTGTTGTCGCCCCCGCGCTACTCGCATCGCGCTCGCCACCAGTTGGATCCGTCCACGCGCCGGCGCCGCCTCTCGCCGCTGCCCCCTGCGCGACGACGACACTGTTTGCCACCGCTGCATGCTGGAGCTGTGCGCTGGCTTCCTTCTCTTCTTCCCCACGGTTAGTGTGGCGCTGCTGCTCCTCCTCATGGCCGGCCGGCGGCCTCTTCATCCGCACCGGTCGTCAAACGATGAGGGCAGACTTCATAGTGTAAATTTCAGTTCCATGTTGTTGTACATCCAAACATAAATTGGCTTTTCCTACTTCCTAGGATTCCAAAATACAATTCCTTGGTCATCCAAATAGCTGAAGCTGAATTACGTCCAATTTCAATGTCATGGATGCTCAATACCATGCCCTCAAATGCCGACATTCAAACGAAGCCTAAAGGATTTTGATACAATAAGGTAAATTCACCAGATTCTTTCACAAAACAAGTCAACAGCTTATAACTGGATATGAAATTGTGCCCGCACTACGGTAGGACTATAGAACAGCTAAACTAAGTTGTAATGATGATATTAAGCAGAAGAAACTAGGGGAACAGAAAAATAGTGCAGTGTTGCTAAGACCAAAAGAACGATCAAGTGGAAGGAGTGTCCTTATCCAGTCTAATCAAGTCTCGCAATTGATAATCAGAATTGGAATAAGTATAATACTGAAGAAGAATAAAACTAACCAGAATGCTTGTCCACATATACATGCAACCAGGTTGCAGCCACCATTCTTCTCCACAGGTTTGTGACACTTGGGACAGGGCTTAGTATTTACTGTTATCCAGTTCACTGTTTCTGATTCATCACGGCATTTCTTGATCCAGAGCTCCCACATCATGCAGGAGCATGGTGAGTGTGCTTGCAAGGAACAATTAAAACAAAACTGGCATCCACATGTGCATTCCACCTCACAATAAATATCACCTTTGACACGTATAGCGTTTCCACAATGTGGTGTACTTGGGCACCATTTGACCGTATCATTATCCTCAATATATGATTCCAGTAAAAATCTTTCAAAGCGTTCTGCGATATCTGGACGCCTTGCAATGACTAGCTTCCGGATTATTGACTCATCACAAATCGCATTGCACTTTGGAGCCATGCATCTGACACGCCGGCTCTGGCCCTCATTTATTTTCACAATGAAATATTCAGTCCAACCTAGGTGAGGGACAGGAAATGCACAGGTAAGTAGTTAACCAGGAAGAAACTAGTTCAGCAAAGCTCATTCATAAAAAAGTTATTCCTTGCTTTTTTTCCCCCTCTATCTATCTGTATGTGATGGTTCATGGTTGACTGGTGATGACTGATGAGGGAGAGGTAGCAAAAAAAAAAGTAATCATTCATATGAACATAAAACTACAGGGACAGAATTGAAAGCTCACTCTAAATAGAGAATTCAGATAAAGCGTATGATGAGCGTGTATGAATCGACAATTCATTCTTGAAAAGGTACACAAACATGCAGTGGTTTGAAGCAAAAGAAAAAAAAAACGACTATACATACAACAGTAATTAATATAACATACTCCCCATGGTCAGTTCCATGCATGATGTACAAATACAGATGCCCAAAATGATGCGAGCAAGCTAAAGGAAGAAACAATATTGGACCATCTTTGATACTATGAAGTTTCAAAACTTTAGCAAACAAAGCAGCTTGCATACCAAGATGCTGCAAATCCTAATGGACGAGAACCAGACTGTTAACGATCATATTGGTGAGAGGTGTCATTCTTCCGTATCTATTTGCCATAAACAATGCATTGCAAAAATTCTAGAATCCAATAATGGAACATGCTAAGATGAAAATGTGGAATCATCCACGTCAACCTAATTGGATATTACTCACAATCATTGCAGTAGTTGTGGCCGCAGTCCATCTCAGAGGAAGCCGAGGGGGGCACATCATCAAAACAAACATTACAGGTCACCTCCGTCGAGGAGGTTGAACCAGCATTATTGGTACACTGGAGAGGAATACCAGCCTCCGAGAAGAGCCTATCCCTTCCCTTCTGATCAAGAAGCTCGAAAATCCTCTCCACGTCCCAGCGGTAGTGGATGAGGAGTGTCCGAGCATGGTGCTCCCTCAATCCAAGCAGTTCCATCACCTTCCTAAGATCCTCCCTCTACGTACACACAAACGACCAAACCACCAAACAGAATTGGAAAAGAACAAGAAAGTAAGCAACAGCGTCAGAAATAGCGTATAGCGTGGAAACGAATGGGGGAGAGCCCCTGCAGTAACCTGCGCCGCCAAGAGGGATTCCTTGGTGATCACCTGCAAAAGTACCAGGAAGGAATCCGTCAGCAAAGGAAGCAACCGTGGGTGGTCTCACGACGGAGACAGATGCGGTGTACAAAATCAGGGTAAGAGGCGTACGGATGAGGTGGACCAATGGCAATCCTCGAGGTTCTCGTCCTCGAGGACATGGAGGACGGACTCTTCTAGGGCATCGTCTTCCTGATCGCTCAGGTAGCAGTCGTCGTCGTCTTCCTCCTGCTCCAATTCCGACGAGGACACCGGCGGAGATGCCTCCTCGGCGTCGCGACCCATCTAGCGACACCGATCGGATCAGCCCCCAATCGAAACAGCCGGCGATAGGATCCCCTCGCACGGAGTAGGAGGGGAACAGATTGGCGGATACGGTCAGGTGCAAGAGCCGGCGCTGGCGGGAACAGAGAAATCGCAGCGCGGGCGCGGCGCGAAGGGAGGAGAGATATGGGGGCGGCGAAGCTTGCACGGGAAGCGAAGAGGGTAAGGCGGCGGCGCAGGCGTTGCGGGTGTCGGGGTGTGGCCGGAATTGGGGAAGGATGGGCTGCTGTGTTCGTGGTGGTACAAGTGAGGAAATGAAGGGGGTAAATGTAAAATTTGCGCCTATAGCAATAGCATGCTATTTGTGATTTTATTTCTTACCGCAGTATATGGAAAGCTGAAATTTTGTAGGCAAGAATCAAAATCACAGCCTCATTGGTAGGGATAAAAACGACCGTAAACGGTTGGTAGCAGTGTTACAATATGGAAACCAGTGTTTAAAAAGCGCCGCCTAGCTCGTCGTGGCTCACTTTACCGCTTAAAAACCATAACGGAAACGAAAACGGTCAGTACAGGATTTCGCCATATTTAAGAAATGAATAACAACAAAAACAATCCAAAGAGTGTAAAATTAGTTTAAAATAAAAACTTTTTATGTTTTGTAAATTCAGAAACGATCATCTGAAAACGTTATAGGTCGGTATGGGATTTTCTCATACTATTTTCACACCTATTCACAGGTTGGGTACAATTTCTAGCGTGAAATCAAAATCAGACATGTCGTTAATAATTATATATTCGACTAGAAAATATGTCCATGGTTTAGTTGGCTAGCTAGGTTCTGGAAAAATGTTTCCCTAATTGCAAATAGAAGCCATTCAGATTCTTCTAGCTTTTACATCCAACCACATCATGAATAGTTTGTATTGATTGATCGTCGCCTTTGAAGATTCAAGATACATGAATTATATGTAAAGGTTGTCCAATACATTCTAACATCAAGCAAGCTACTAGATAGGGACAAGATAGGGAGTGTTTATACAACACTATTCACTAAAAAGATTAATGATGATATATGTTAAATATACGTTGATCGTATTATATTTGGCTCAATAAATGAAGAATTTTGCAAAGTGTTTGCTGATTTGATGTTAGGGGAATTCAATATGTCAACGATCGTGGAGCTTAACATTTTATCATGATTTTCAAATCAAGCAATGCAAAGAAGAGACTTTTATTTGTCAAGAAAAATAAACCAAAGACCTTCTCAAGTGTTTCAAGATGGATTGTTGTAAACCCTTTAAAACTCTAATGGATTCCAATAGACATCTCAGTATAGACGACGGAGGTAACCAAGGTGACCAAATTATTTACCGTTATGTGCAGTAGTGGAGCTCTCTAATTTCTGTGTCTAGGACCACTATCTAAATGACTAAAATGACCAAACATTCAATAGTAAGCGCACATTGTGATATTTCAAAATGCATAATTTAGGTAATGTATATAAAATTTGGACATTTAAAAAATGAGGGATACAATAAGTGAATGCAATTAATTAGAGAACAAAAAACATAATTGATAGCGCAAAATAAGCACTAAAAGAATACCTCAGTACAACTGTTCTCCTAGTAGATAGAAAGGGTAAAAGATAAAAATATAGAAATCAGCGTAGCCACAACAAAGGCAAACTAACCGTAAAAAGGGTGGCTAACCTCCATTTCGGTTGTAATCTTGAGAAGCTTTTGTGTGACCCCAATCCAATGTGGGATGTTTCTCTTAATTTCGTAGGAGCATTTGGCAAGTGTGAGGGGCAACAGCTGAGGGAATGGAGTTCGACAAGAGAGGACCAGTGGGCCGAGTGACCAATACACGTTGCTGGTGCCGCAGCCGTGAGGCTGACAGGGCAGGGTTTGGCATGTGAGCATGAGCTGTGAGTCTTGCCCACTTCTATTGCTAGGCCATTCACTAGGGCTAGTAAATAGTATTTAGAGTTGGGCCGGAAAACTTAAAGTGGTATAAAGGGAGGCTTTGGGCCAGCCCTAGGGCCACATCCCTAGTGGCCCTAGGCTCAAATCTGCCCCTGGTTATGTGATCAATAGTATATTGTACCTTATACCCAATATCATGTTTAGTGTGTGCGTTCGTGTGTGTGCTCTAGAGTTAAAGGCTTCTAGCTAACCTTAGGGAAGCCCAGCTAAGTGCCCTTAAGCGGATCCTTAGGTACCTTAGATTATGCCAACTATTGGCCTTTTCACCTTATTGGTTATTCTAATTTGAAGCAGGTTGTAAAATAGACAGGAAAAGTAACTCTAGAGGTTGTCGGTTGCTTGGGCGGTCTCTAGTATCTTGGATCTCTGAAATGTAAAATAGTGTTGCCTTTTCAACCGCCGAAGCCAAGTATATAGCCGTGGGTTCTTATTGTGTTCTAATCCTTCATATGAAGCAAACCCTTTCTAAACAAAAGTATAGTTTTAGATAAGGTTCTTTATTCTATAACAATTAGACTGTTGTTAAGCCTTCTAACAAGCCCATACAACATTAGCACACAAAGCACATCGATATTTGGCATTATTTCCTTAAAAGCCACTAGATGAAGCCTTTTTTTTGCAAGTTAAGAAATTAATTGTATGTTATTGATTTCTTCAACTTCAACTAACTTGTGCCGTTCTCCTTTATTTGTCGTTGCTTGCTTGATTTAGTTATTGTTATGTTCTTGCATTTGTATATATAACTTGTCATATGCATTTGGCCGATATATACCCTTTTGTAAGATAATGGCGTGATTAGAAAACGTTAGAGATATTTGATAATATGGATTGCTCTAAATTTAGGGTGAGGCTCGTCATGTATAAGCTTGCAAAGGTCCATCTTGACAATACCAATTTAAATTCCTTGTAATCGCACTTGCATGAGTATGCATGGTTGTTTCATTTTTGTTTCTTGTGATTTTGGGGACATATCACGCTTAGGAAGATCATCTCAAGTTTCTTCATTGTCCTAAGACCCTACATGGAGATATCTACTACAAGTCACCTTGGATTTGGTTTTGTTAGGAAAATAAATATTTAGCATAGGGTAAATATTGAAGATTGATGGTTTCGAGAGAGGTTTGCTCAATTCTATTCCAAATGTGTTCTATCTGGTTTTTTTTCCTTAAAATGGATTTTGTTTTAGAAGAGGGTTAAAAATAGGGTCAAGCTACATGGAATCCTTCATGGGATGCTAAACAATAACATGATCATAGCGTACGGTGCCATTTGGTATGAAAACAATAGTAAAGATTCCAATGATCCTATGTGTGAGTATTTATTCCCCTACTTGGTATTTTAGTAATTAATGACAATGGATGTGGACTAATAATTTTGTATGAGAATCTTACAATAGGTTAGTCTACGGAAGAATGAGGTACATCAAGAGATATGGTGATAATGGTGCATACCTAATGACGGGAGCTCAAGGCAAAGGTGTATTTTTTTATTTAATAGGTCAAGAGGTTATAAGAAGATGAAAATTGACTAGGCTAATAGGCAGTATAGCTACTATCAAGAGACGTCAATTATATTTACTTATTCGGTCTCCAATTCCTCATTTTGCTTAGTTGACTCGTTTTCATGAGGTCTAATAGTGTTAATGAATTTCAAAGACAAGGCACTAGAAAATCTCTTTAAAATATGTTTTGGAGGTTATGATAGATTGGCCAAGACCTAGTGGTGAACTATCCATAGGTATCGTTTTTGAGTAGTTCAAAACTTGGTGTTTTGTATTTTTCTTGGCATGTGAAGCTGACTATATCGCCTGGACTAACAAACTATCTGTAACAGATTTCGTTTGGGTGTCTAGAAACTAAGGTTTCTATGTTGGGCAAGAAATTCTATAGTGGGATGTCCAGCTCTGATGGGTGAACTATCTGCCACTCTAATATGTGCTAAGACTTATTCTTGGAAAGGTACCGTTGGTCTACTTGGTAGTATGGCAAACTGTTTGCCATTGTGTGTGGAGTCTTTATGGCAAACTGTTTGCCATTGTGTGTGGAGTCTTTCTTGTTGAACTTTGGACTATCTAGCGCCGATTAAGGCCATTTTTGCTAGGCAAATCAGTTGTTGTTCATCGATTGTCTGTGTCATGTACCACAGGGAGTCCATAGTTCACTAGTTACTCAACTATGTCACTGTTTTTAATGCATTTAGGATTCAAGTGTGAACTATCCTATGTTTCCACTATGGGTTGATCACGAATGCCCTTTTTCATGAAGAAGTTTTGTAACAACGAGTTTTGAAACTAGGGAGTATAAATATAGGGTCTATATATCTAGAACGCCATATACATTTTCTAACTCAAAAACAATGTGATGCCAATATTTGTCTAAAAATATACATGCACAATAGAATGTATCCAACATTTGTGAATTTGCTATTTCGCTGTTACAATTGACATATTTGTTGCTTCTTGTAATAATTCTTTCATGCATTTAATCATGTTAAGTTGTTTTGAATTTCTATAGGATAAATGTCATCACAATTAATCAACATACCACTATCATAGTATGGAAGAAACATGTCATCATCTTAGTATTTTTCAACTGTTCTCTTCAACAAAAATGTTCAAGAGAGTGCACTCTTGCAACTATCACAATATGTGCATAACTTTCTTGAGACGACTATATCGCAAGGTGTTGCTCATTTCAACTTGTATTGGAATAACTATGTAGGCGAGGCATGCTACCGCATTGCCTTGTTTCTGTACAGCCAACAAAACTCTAGAGTACAAAGAACGTGAGATATATAAGCTTGGTTTCGCTCATCATGTACTCAAACCCAATAGCCTGGTAACATCAGAGTTAGTGTATCCAAGGACATTTTCATATGATTACCACCTATGAGTTGTGAACCTTCGTTCAAAAATGTGTAGGAAATGGTTATGTTTGTTCAAATGGCAAGAATAACCCATTCGGAAGTTATGTTCCATGTCACCTTTAGGGTTTTTTTGCTTGTACCTGTAAAAACAAGTGTAATTTACTCAGATGTTATGTTAAAAAGTATTACACAACATATATTATCACTTGTTGGAGCCTTCACATAAAGAAGTTCTAATAGGACAGCAAGAGCATGGTTGGTATTTTGGTAATATGATAGTAGATTACCTTTTTCAGATATTTCTTGTGAAGTTTCAATGCTCCAGCACAAGCTTTCTTGGCATCTAAATTCCCATTTACATCATTTAATATCTACAATAAAACAAAAACAAGAGTTAAGTTGTTGATATATAACCTAACCATATATCAAGGTGATTATTTGCCAACTACAAGAAGAAAAAGAATTATAAAATTTTGGAAGAAAATGACTAGGTAGGTTCTTCCCCTACCCTAATAAGATCATCCAGTCCTCTGGCTTCTTGTAACAATTTTTCTCTCTTTTCCTTAAGAACACTTGCAACCATGAATACTGAAATTGGAACAGGACCATCTTCACCATCATCAGTCCCATTCTTTGTATTTTCCTTATCCTTATCCTTATCCCACTTGCCAAAATGGCGCAATCCTTTTAGTTTTGATTTAGAAATTTTATTTTTGTGCACTGCACCTGCTTCCTCACACGCTGCGAAGAATATGTCAGGGTCATATTCCAATGCCCACATCATCTGTCAATAGGTTTGAAAGACCAAACATGAGTTAAAAATAGCATACACTTAATTAAAGAAAAAGAGTTGCACTTAAAGCTCATGAGGTTTCGCGTAAATGTAACGTTCATGCAAATATGCAAGCACATAAAAATGCACAACCATGTAAAAAAGATTAAAAAAAATCCGCTAAATTAACCTAGTTTGATGCCAAGATACAATTTGTAAACAAAAAGGATATATGTGTAAATAATTTCCATAAAGAATATGCCTTAAGACATGTACATCAAACATATAATTGAGAATAAGCAAAGACAACTAATAATCCGATTTACATATATTCAACATATTGCATTAACATGGTAGCTTCATACCTCCCAGAGGTATAAGGAGTCTCCAAATGATACTTCACGCCTAAATAGCACCATAAACATACGAAATGCAAAAAGATAGTCACCTCCACCGAGCGTTTCTGTATTCAGAACTCAGTAGCATTAAAGATTGTTCGTAAAAATAAAAAATTAAGCTTGACATTTGATAATTTTTTGCTACTCAATTTTACCTAGGTGGTCATGTAGCTTCTGATCAAGAACCTGAATAATAGATGCAAGGTGCTGAAGTTGGTTGGCAACTCCCACAGATTGATCTGTGCATCTAAAATTTCCTCGCTAAAGTTCAAATATTAAAGTGTAAGTGAGATGCAATAGTGCCTATGCATATTTTATTTGAGAATAAAGTTATCATGAGAAAAATTATAAAAATATACCAATCGACGCATCAATTTCTCAAAGCACCAAAATGCATCCGCTTCATCGTTGAGTAACACTATCATTGGTGAGCATAAATCACTCATTCCTGTTTGATTTATAATAGTTAGTAAATCTAAAAACTTATTTAGATTACAAATGAGTTCACATGTCTAATGTAGCTAACCTTGGCAGTAGCCAACATCTTTGTCAATCCATGCATACACTGCTAGAATGTCCCATAGCTTGGAAAGGTTTTCTTTGTTCTCGTAAAATACCATGGTGCGATCAGTGCGTAGCACATCAAGCCCTACATGAATTTGCAAATCACAATTTAAAAAATATAAAGAAAAGAGTCAAGTAAATAAATAGAGAAAAGGTAATAAGTGTTACAACATACCAATTTGGTGCAATGTGAGCTTCCACTCAATAATTTGTTTATCTGTAATACGTTCTGCAGATTCATCAACTTCATTTCCATTCTTGCCGGTAGTTGAAGCACCTTCCGAAGTGTTATTGTTGGAAGTAGCCTCAAGCAATACTAGGGGATCCTTAATAGGTCTACCATCCTCAGTGATAAGTGGTGCTGTGATAACTTTACCACTACCAACATGAGAATCCATCCCTCGACAATCTTCCTTCCATCTGGCATATTGTATCCTATGTGATTCATAAGGTAAAATTTTAGGCTAAGTAAGCATAGTTCTTATTGATGATTATTTATTTCTAAAATAAAGTCAATAGCATTACACAAATATTAGAAGAGGATTTGCAATACAAGATAATACGAGGCAACTAAAGAATACATTCTATGATATCTAAATATAAATCAAGCTTACCATCCTAAAAGGGATAAGAAAACATGAAATTTTCCTGATCATACCAACGATTATTTCTTTGCCTGTCAAGATTAGATTGATATTTATAGAAAAATGTTTTTGTTTAGTAAGAGAAAAAAATAGAAAATCAAAGTTGTGGTTGAATAAGGTATACCTAGTTGGAAGAAGCTATTGTTTAATTGGTGGCTTGATGGGGATTATTTCCGGTCTTTAAATTTAAGGTGGTAAATACTTATGTATTTCTTAAGGTGAGCAAAAAATACCTATCAAATAAGAAATGCTTTGTATGTTTTAAGGAAACATGTACCTTCGTATTTGCCTAATCTCTTCCCTCTCATCAAATGTGCTTCTGGGGTCAAAACAGCCAAGTAAGAATTCCCAAACCTCCCCCCTAACCGTTGGATGGACACCCTAAACAAAGAGAGACCATATTTATTGGTATAAACATTACTAAATGAAAAATGCATAGATAAAATATTAGTAGGACAAGGAACATATATGAAGCTAAAGAATCTTACTCCTCTTTGTATCCGGCTTAGGACTGAGGCAATATCAAGACATCCATCAGGACTAAATGCAGCCTGCCATTTTCTAGCACTCAATGTTTTGCCGGCCTGAAATGCAGAAGTAGATAAGATATAGTTGCTCAGGATAGGATAGGACTGTGTTTTGTAAAAAAAAAAAAAAGAAGACAAGAGTGACATTGGATCATCAATAGTTATGCAAACATTT
This sequence comes from Paspalum notatum, assembly GCA_022530915.1. Taxonomy (NCBI): domain Eukaryota; kingdom Viridiplantae; phylum Streptophyta; class Magnoliopsida; order Poales; family Poaceae; genus Paspalum; species Paspalum notatum. The sequence goes on from CM039684.1 coordinate 7,149,352, forward strand.
CTAAAAAGCCACCCTGAGTGAAACATTCTATAAATGTTTATAACTGTTTTATGGACCGGGCAAACTTTTCTTACACGGAAGAATTTAGTTACAAAAGGGACAGGACATGACATGACATTGAAAAAAGAAATGTGGCACTATTAAGACATGGATACATTGGATAAATTTTGATGGTGGTAGTATTGCCAAAATATCGCTTCTACACTATCCAGTTTATACCGGTAATGTACAATGTGTTATTCCATGAATGAACCTTTATTTCTAGTTACCCATTGTTCATTAGTAAAATTTGTTTCTGTTTCCTCCATCATATCAATACAATTGTAGCTTAATTCTTTTTTCCCTAAAAATATGTACATTATTGGCCAAATTGTGATCCCATTAAACACAAATTGCATTTTTTATTCTTAAAAACCACATGCAGATTGAAAACATAGGGGCAGACCCTAAGAAGGCCCAATCGGCGTATGCCCTACTCAACATTTAAGTTTTAGTGGATATGAGCTTTTATAAAACACACTTGTGGATTGACCCTCAATCAGACCTTAAAACACATAAAGAGATGGATGCCCATGGGCAATGAAACAGAAGACGGATGGAGTTAGAAAAGCAGACCTTGATCTTGAACTTGCTTTTGGGCACATCATCAGTGCAATCTGACCGCACCTCGTAGTAAGAATCCGCAGGCGTCCCACTGCTGAGCCCCCACTTCATCATCTTCGAGCTCAATCAATGAGCACACCGTTAGGCCAACGGGTGAAATCCAATCAAGTGGCTTGAAATGACAGCAACACCTCCACACTCGTTGAAGGACACAGCCGATGAGGCTCTCAACAAAGGATTGACCTTCTCAGATTAATCCAAGGAGTGGATAAAGCAATCGCAAGAACGAGAACGATCAAGCGTAATGGAAATGATGGAAATGGAGGCGGAGCGGAGCCGATCCCCCCTAGAACCTGCCTTCCTGTCTGCTTGCCTCCTGAACCGAAGCATAGGAGTGGGGAGCGCAGGAGGAAGAGGAGGGGAGGTTAAGGGGGGATAGGGTCAGGGCAAGTTTGGGATGCTGATGGGGTTAAATTAGGAGGAAGAGGGGGCCTGGAGCGACTGGGAGGGAGGGTGCAAGGACGATGGGCTCCAATCTCACCACCTTCCTCGGGAATTATTTGCTCCTTTTGGATTGGTAAAAAATGGACAGTTCCTGCATTATTTGCTCCTTCTGGATTGGTAAAAATGGACAGCTCCATGCCAACGTTAGATTTTGTCGGTAGGTATGGCAGGTATCTAACTGCTTTATCCAATAGGTCTCACATTTTTCCTATGGCGCTTTGCTAGAGCTACGTTGGTTGATTTAGTCTATGGTAAATTGTTGTACTTTGTTAAATCTCAGAAATTATTGGTTTAGCATGCACACGTCCTCTTTGGGAAAAGCTGGTCGGAAAACACAATCATTCTATTTTTAGCCAAAATCAATAAGAATATATGCATGCATCTAGCTAGACAAGTATGAACACTTTGAAAAGAAGGATTGTGTATCTTTAAAACTTTATAATTTTAATACCATATGTTGGATATATGATTTTGTTTGTACGTTATGATTCTTAATTTTTTTATCAACAAAATAAGATCCATTTTCTATATAGCTTGGAGCAACTTTTTGTTCAGATACAAAATGCCTATATTAGAATGAAAAAATTACATGACTAACTCTGTTAAAATGCTGAGAGTTTTTTTTTTTGTCAAATGTACCTAAATCACACGAAAGATATTCATCTCATTAGATGGAGCAAGTCTTTTTTACCGAGTATAGGAACATTTGGTAAGGACAATTAGGCACTACATTGAATTTAATTGTTCTGTAGTTTTATTTTGCACGAAATCGAGAAAAGACCAGGTTATCGTCTTTCCCCTCTTGAATGTATTGATTATTTCGTGAACTAAAAAGGTAAATGAAAATGCTTGAATCTAGGTGAAAAATAGAATGCTTTATGGAACATTCCGGTCCATTTTTTTTTAACTACACTACGAGTACTGGTACATCATTTAAGAATTTATGGTGGACAGCTGACCGCACGCTCAAACGCAGATGAGACTGTCTGGATGGTTCAGAACGCGCCTACTGAATAACTCACATCCTAACTAACACTACCCTAACACATCTACACACGCTCAGTCCCCTTTAGGGAAAATCCCCCGTGGGACATCCGGGTTGCACCCGACGGGAGTCAAACCGGGGCAGGCAGGCAGTGCAACGGCCGGCCTTGCCAACCGAGCATGTTTTTTCATATGGACTCTTCTATACCACTACTTCTATCCCCTTCTAAATAGTTTGGGCTTTGGCAGCATGAGGAGGGAGCAGCTTCATTCACATTGGTAGAGCATTGATCCAGTGACAAGGAACTTCATCTCGATGACAGACAACATACTGTTAGTCGATCTTCCGGGAAGAATAATACACCTTTCTTGTTGACCAGATCGACGTTACCTTTCACTATAGCATACGACAAAACATCATGCATCCATTCATCAGGAATGAATAGAGCAGATTCAGCTGTTTCTTGGTGTGGACACGATTCTGTTTTGTGGTACCATTCATGTTTCTTTATCGATTTCACCCAGATATCTGAACATCGATCTCTATCTACATATAATTAACCGGTATTTCTTACAGATAAAAATCTTTCACGGGCATTGGCTGCATCAACATCTCCGTTTCTTAGCAGCAGTTTATGGCGTTGGCCAATCAACCCCTCCTGTTTTCTCTTGACAACGACGCCGTTCCATCACCTGACAGCAACTCCACGCTGAAACCAGACAGCGGCCGACCCGTTCCGTTGTCCCGGCTGCAACTGCTAGCAATCGCATGAAAGCGACCTTGAAATCAAATTACTAGACGTAGTTGTCGCATTCTTCATCCTGGTTCCACTAGTACAAAATGTAGGCCGCTACTACATTCGTACTGATTCAGATCAAATCAAACCATTGGAGCTATAAAATAGGAGTAATCCAGTCAGGAGTCATACCAAGGAATGGCATCTGCATCGCTACGCGAGACTTGAAGGACCGAATCAAAGCGCCAGAGCCGCGACAAAAGGCCACCGCGCTACTGACTTGAACAGTCCTTGGAGTGCCGGACTGCATCCTACTAGTAATTAACTTATGCAGCTATCCAGCCCGCCATCGCCTCCCTGCTTCCATCATTTAGCAGACGATCGATCGGGTTCCCAGAGCACGCAGCGCAACCCAGACGTGCGTGCCACCGAGAGCCAGATGGAGCCCCGCCATTATTTCTGCTGCGCATTTCTGCTTCTCCTCCTTGGCTTCCGGCGCTCCGCCGGTGCACAGGCAGCCAGCGGCACAAACTACACCATCCCCGCGCGCTTCGCCTGTGACGTGGCTTCGTCGCCACCGCCGTGCGAAACGTACGTCGTGTACCGGACGCAGTCGCCGGGCTACCTGGACCTCGGCAGCATCTCGGACCTCTTCGGCACGAGCCGGGCGCTGATCGCCAGCGCCAACAATCTGAGCTCCGAGGACGGCGTGTTGCGGCCAGGCCAGCCGCTGCTCGTGCCCGTCCGTAGTTGCGGTTGCACGGGCGGCGCCAGCGCCTGGTCCTCCGCCAACGTCACCTACCCCATCCGCCAAGGCGACATCCTCTTCAACCTCGCGAGATTCTACTACGAGAACCTCACCGCGTACCAGCTCATCCAGGATATCAACCCGGGGCTGGTACCCACCAATCTGCAGATCGGGCAGGAGGTCACCGTGCCGCTCTTCTGCCGGTGCCCGACTCGGGATGAGCGGAGCCGTGGGGTGCAGAGCCTCATCACTTACGTGTGGCAGCCAGGGGACACCATGTCGCAGGTGAGCGAGCTGATGAACACCACCGTGGGCGACATCGCCGCGGCGAGCAACGTCACCCCCAGCTTCTCCCCCGATACGGGGACGCCGATGCTGGTCCCAGTCAAGCAGGAGCGGCGTCCTCAGCTTCCGCCTCTGGTCTACGCTGCTGGCAGCACCGGCGACGGTAGGTCCAGGTCGCGCAGTCGGGGTATCATCATCGGCGCCACCGTCGCGGGGTCTCTCGTGGCGCTCGCTGCCCTACTGTGCGTGGCGGTCATGGCGCACCGGCGGTACCGCAAGGAGCCATCGGTGCGCTTGGGCGCACGGTTCTTGAGCCCCAGGTTTTCTTGGGCGGCCAAGAACCAGCAGTTTGGTCGTGATAGCCGCAACAATTCCTTTGCTCAGATGATGAAAGCAGGGGACAAGCTGCTTACCGGCGTGTCGCAGTTCATCGACAAGCCTATCATCTTCGTGGAGGAGGAAATCATGGAGGCCACGATGAACCTAGACGAGCGGTGCAAGATCGGCAGCTCGTACTACCGGGCGAAGCTCGACGGGGAGGTGTTTGCGGTGAAGCCGGCCAAGGGAGACGTGTCGGCGGAGCTCAGGATGATGCAGATGGTCAACCACGCCAACCTCATCAAGCTGGCCGGCATATCCATCGGCGCCGGCGGGGACTACGCCTTCCTGGTGTACGAGTTCGCCGAGAAGGGCTCGCTCGACAAGTGGCTGTACCAGAAGCCGCCGTCCGCGCTGCCGTCGTCATCGTGCACCGCCGCGGCAACGGCAACAACCCTCTCGTGGGGCCAGAGGCTGGGCGTCGCGCTGGACGTCGCCAACGGCCTGCTCTACATGCACGAACACACGCAGCCGAGCATGGTCCACGGCGACATCCGGGCGCGGAACATCCTCCTGACGGCGGATTTCAGGGCCAAGATATCGAGCTTCTCCCTGGCCAAGCCAGCCACGGTCGACGCCGCCGCGACTAGCTCCGACGTGTTCGCGTTCGGGCTGCTGCTCCTGGAGCTCCTGTCCGGAAGGAGGGCCATGGAGGCGCGCATCGGCTCAGAGATCGGCATGCTGTGGAGGGAGATCCGCGCCGTGCTGGAAGCGGGCGACAAGAGGGAGGCGAAGCTGAGCAAGTGGATGGACCCCGTCCTGGGAAGCGACTACCACATGGACGCGGCTCTTAGCCTGGCCGGCATGGCGAGGGCCTGCACCGAGGACGACGCGGCGCGGCGGCCCAAGATGGCCGAGGTCGCGTTCAGCCTATCCATGCTGGCGCAGCCGCTGTCAGTGGCAGACGCGTTCGAGAAGCTGTGGCATCCCAGCTCCGAGGACATCGGGATCGCCGGCTCTGTGGCAGCCCGATAAGATGGGGAAAAACTTCGTTTATTTAACAGAGTAGCTTGTACCTTATCACTGTTGTTAATATAAACTCCTAATTGTACACAGTATTTTCGTTCACTTGTTGTATTGTTGTACTAGTATTTAGTACGTACATTAGTTCATGACCAGCCTCTTGTGTGCTCTGTCTTTCTGTTCTTACGTTCTAGTATTACTGAAGAAGACAAATGTACGAGTTTGTCTGCAAATTTAGAAACCCAGGCGTCATGTCTCTTCTGTTTGGAAAGTTCAGGGAAGGAGGTATACCATTTACCATTATTCTTTGAGATAAGAAGTGAGGCATTTAAAAAGATGCATTATTGCATAAAATTTTTGGAGATCGTGAAAATATTGATTAAGATTCAAAGACTCAATTTAGCTCTAGGAAAAATATCTAGCCAAAACTAGAATATTCCCAACGATGTTCTAATAGATCTCTAAGAGCATTTGGAAAAAATTCTACAATAAAAATGCAATATGCCACCAACATGAATGCAACAAATATGGATGCTAAATGCATTCATTCTTGTTGCATTCATTTCAGTTACATTCTCATCTATTTTTTTGGAAAGATTTCAAAATAAGATTAACATCTTAGAATATTTTTTATTTTTTCAATTTTCATTCTTAGGCTATCCACAATAAGGTTTCTCAAATCCCATTCCCTATCACTATTTCAACTACCTCCTTCTTTGTCTACAATGCAGCATTTATGTCAAACAATGCAAAACGGTCCTCAAAACACCACCATAGTGGATAGCCTTAGAGGTAAACCCACTAAATATTCTTATGAGATCTAGATATTTTACTTGGAATCACCAGGTATCAACACTTGGGTGTGTCTTCCTATTAGGTGATTGAAATTTAACATTCCATCGGTCACTTTTTTCAACCATACGATTTGCATCAAAGAAAATGTCATTGATGGTAATTTATACATCAGTCAGCACAAACACACACACACACACAATTTAACACACTTCATCAGATCTACATCACATGGCCTAGAAATTTGAGTGATATATAACCAAAAAATCAGTCACCTGAGAAACAAATCTGTTAATATTTTTCTTAGGATTTTAGAAGTTTAAAACTATTATTGTGATTTAAAAACCTAATATGTTGTTTTCCATTTTTATTTGTGAGGAAAAGACAGCGCGACTCAAAACCACTTCAGAAACCGCTTACCAGGGTATGGAGATTATTTAGACCCTGTTTGGAACGAAAGAATCTAAAATACAAGAATGTGAAAAAACACGAGAATTTGATAAGAACGAAGTTGTGAAACAGAGGAACGAAAAACGCATGAAACTCAGGCCGGTAGTGGAGTTCGAGGGGGAGAAAACTCAGACTGCGATGATAGTTCAAGAAAATAAAATAGACGATTTCTTTTCCATTTACTCGCGGAGGGCTGTACTGGGCTGCCGTTCTGACGATTGGCGAGATTGCTTTGTTTGGCCCAGTAGGCTAGTCATGACATGCGCCCATTATACACATGGCGTTTCGGCTTTCTCGGGCCATTTCTGCTCTCTCCTACAAGCAGAGGCGCAGAGCGGCTTCCACTCTGTTGTTTGCGGATTCTTCGGCTAAACAGAAGCGCCACTACCCACACCACAACTGAAACCGCGCACCGAATTATCTCAGCCACTGCACCTACATTTACGCGTACCTGAGAGAGTTGCCCACGACCACGGCGCTGGCCGTGCCTTCCTCCCGTTTCTCAACGAACTCCGATGTTTCCTCCGGGGTTCCCACCTAATCGCCATCTCCCTCGCCTTGCGTTACCCAGATCGACCGAGCTAGTATTCCTCTATAAAATCAGACAGGTGCAGTCCTAGAAATTTTATTACTGCATTGCACATTCCTCTTCCCAGCTGCAGCTAGTTCATCGCCGTTCGTGCCATTGTCCTCGACTCGACATTGCTGGTTCTTCCTTCTCCTCAAGTCCTCCTCTACAGCTCCAATCCAACAACTTCCATGGGAGCCATACGAATTGCAGGCCTTCTTCTACTCCTTTCCGGTACATTTTAAATTGCAAAATCCTGTCCTATATTCATATCCATACCCTTATTAATTTAGAGATGCCGTAGCGCTCATGCTGATGTTCTGCATTCACAGGGTTCGCGTGGTTCCTGGCCGAGTTCGGCGCGGAGGCAGCCGGCGGCACGACCGTGTTCACGCTGCGCAACAACTGCACCCACACGATCTGGCCGGCCACATTGTCCGGGAACAGCGCGGCGGCCGTCGGCGGCGGGGGCTTCGAGCTGTCGCCCAACGCCACCGTCTCGTTCCCGGCGCCGCCGGGCTGGTCGGGCCGCCTGTGGGCGCGCACGGGGTGCGTCGCGTCGCCGCCCTCGTCCTCCTCCCAGGCCGGCCCCGGCCAGCTGTCGTGCGCCACGGGCGACTGCAGCGGCGCCGCCAGCTGCTCCCTGGGCGGTGCGCCGCCCGTGACGCTGGCGGAGTTCACCCTGGGGGGCGCCGACGGCAAGGACTTCTACGACGTGAGCCTGGTGGACGGGTACAACGTGGGCATCGGCGTCGCGGCCACGGGCGCGAGGGTGAACCGCGCGACGTGCGGGTACGCCGGGTGCGTCGGGGACGTGAACGCGCTGTGCCCGCCCGAGCTGCAGATGTCCGCGGCCAAGGCGGCGGGAGGAGGAGGAGGGGACGGAGCGCCGGCGGCGGAGGCGACCGTGGCGTGCCGGAGCGCGTGCGAGGCGTTCGGGACGCCCGAGTACTGCTGCACGGGCGCGCACGGCGGGCCGGCCACCTGCGGGCCGACCAAGTACTCGAGGCTGTTCAAGGCGGCCTGCCCCGCCGCCTACAGCTACGCCTACGACGACCCCACCAGCACCTTCACCTGCGGCGCCGGCGCGCAGTACCTTGTCACCTTCTGCCCGGGCCACCAGTAGTGGTCGTGAATTCGTGTCTGTGCGATGCGATGCGATGCGAGCACTACAGTTAGATTGCGACTACAGATGATGCCCGTTTATAGTTTTGTTTCCCTTTACAATCAGTCCATGTTTGTACTAGCTTGTTACTAGGACTTAATCTCAGTTTTGTTCTTATCGTTGCTTCGTAGTAGTATATTATGGACACGTTTTCACCGGAATTTTAGTGCACCTGTTGCATCGTTTTCATCCCTTACACAAATAGGTAACCTCAAGTGCTAGTGTGTTTCTTCAATCAACAGGCGTGTCAGTCATAAGTCAGATGATGAATTACGTGACTCCGTTCAGTGACAATAGCCGTAAACAGAACAGATGTTGGGTCCATCCGTCCATGTAACAGCGGGCATCTCCTACAATACCAGAAGTCCAAAACAAACCTACTGAATCGATCAACGCGGGAAGTTGATTCACGAGTAGCCGGTGACGACTGACTGGACCGGCGGCACGCACGTCACGTGTACCCCGTGTGCCACGATCCAGCAGCTGCCTACTGTGCGTGCACCCCCTGGCCCTGCCGCAGCGCGTTGTAGCGGTCGACGTCGAAGCCGCGCGCCCGCATGAGGCGGCGCTGCCTGGACGCGAAGCGGCTGCGGAAGAAGCCCTCGAAGGACGGCTCGGTGGCGGTGCGCATGAAGAAGGCGTAGCCGGACATGAAGTAGAGCGAGGTGACGTAGAAGCACACGGGCTCCATCACGTCCCACGACAGCTCCCAGAAGGTGAGGCGCATGAAGCCCAGCGTCTGCGCCGCCACCAGGGCCAGCCCGCACCACAGCTCGCGCCGTACCTGCGCCGACGCCGCCGCGTCGATCGCCGCCTTCCGGGACTCCATCGCATCCAGCTCATCCTGCCTCGCCTTGCGCGCCTCGGCGTCGTCGCCAGTGGCTCGTGGCGGCGCCAGCTGCTGCTGCTTCGCCGGGAGGATGACGCTCGCGATGGCGTTCGCTACCTGAACCAACAAAAACGTAACATCGGGTGAGATTGAGAAGCGTATGTAAGGTGGTGGGTGCTCTGTCTGCTGCACTCTGTTTCTCGGAGGACGTAACGTACCATGTCGGGGCGGAGGAAGACGGCGTCGCCGAGGACGATGACGACGCCGGACTCGTCGAGCGCACGGGCCAGCCTGCGCCCGCCCTCAGCGCCGCCGGCAATGTCGACGCAGAGCGCGGCGAACTGGGACCCGGACACGACGCTCTGGGCGTGGGACCTCAGCCTCGCCCGCGCCGCCTCCATCTCCGCCGCCCTCGCCACCTTCCTCGCCTGCTCCACCGTCACGCCCACGCCCACCGCCTCCGCTGGACGCGTCGTCTTCGTCGTGCTCGCAGTCCCAGGCGGCACGAGCCCGTCCAGCCGGAGGCGGCGGAAGAGGTGGTCGCCAACGGGGAGCGCGGGGAAGCAGTGCGCCGGGAGCGGGACGGTCACGGTGGAGTACCCCACCGACGTCGGCTTCGGCCGCAGGAATGCGAGCGTCGGGCAGTCGTCCACTGCCGGCAGCGAGGAGCACCGTGCTGGGAGGTGATGGGGAGCGGCGGGAGGCTTGGGAATGGCTGCGCCGCCGGCGGCCGCGTTCTTGCCTGCCCATAGGCACCGTGCCATAGTTCTGTGGAACGCCATCTGTGTTTACCTTGCTGACACGACCTCTAAACGCTCTACCGAGCTTAGAATGGTTTCGTGTTACGCGTGACAGAAATAGGGCGACGTGTCTCGCCGATGGAGCGAGGAGGGATGGACGGGCCGGGGTGGTATTTATACTTGGAGAATGCGAACTGGCGAGGCACAAAGGCCGCTGAACGCTGGCCACAAATCTCGTGTTGTTAAGGTACTACTGCAACGGTTTCAAAAATAAACTGGATGAACCGCCAAAAAAAAAAAAGAATAAAAAACTGAATTGTAGTAGAACGTGGCAGCTATGCATTCATCGTTCAAGTGGACACTCAAGGCGCATCATCCAGGGTTTCTTTCCATTTTATTTACATTTATAATGTTTTGCTTGTGTTCCTTGTGGAATCATATATAAAAAGTGGGTCCATCCGATATCTCAAACAAAATCAATCTTAAGTCTTTCCAGTATGTTTTATTGCCTGGCTCAGAGTCAGAGCTATGGCATCCGGTGGGAATATCTCCCCCACTCCACATACACCCTCACGGCCTCACCCACCCCACCCCTAAAAAAGGCCATATCTACCAAACTCTTTTATGCATAGGTCAACAATTATTCGAGACGTTTCAAAAAAAAAAAAACAACAAGGCTAGTTTGGCATCCTCCATTTTCATAGGATTTGATTGCCAAACTAGCCTTAAAATATATACACAATCTTTGAACTTGTCTAGTGAACTCTCAAAATGCATTAGTAGGTAAATTTGTATCAACTGACATTTGATGGTGTCCATGACGAGTTCAAAATAAAAAATGTATTCCGAGAGTTTGAGAAACCTCAAAGAAATGATCAAAGTACCTCTTCAGTTTGTATATAGACAACACATCCTGTCCGTTTATGAAAATATCCTCTAAATTCCCATGAAAACCAACAGAATAAAATAGCCATGCTAAATTGTGCACCGCTCCATTACTAGAGGCACACACATTTTTATGAGTAAATCTTAAGATTGACGAAGTCATAGCAAACATCTCATTGTAGACGAGGACTCCAAGCAAGTGGACAGGTTCTACCACAAGTCTACCGCTGCCGCTTGTATAAATATGAAAAAAAATCATGTGTATAGATGGGTATAGAAAATCTTGTGTTTTTTAAACTTATTAGATTTTATAAATGTATTTTGATAGAAAATATTGGTAAAAAAGTATGTGTTGCATTATTGCATACAATGGGCATGTCATGTAGACCCAACTATTTTTTTTTTACAGGGAGGTACAGCACAGAATGTCAGAATGGATTCTGGTATGATACTTTCTTCCTTCTTGCATTGCCTTTTTTTTGGATTTCTTCTTGCTGTTTTTAGTAAGCCATAACTAGTCAACTCTACCACCGGTGAAAAGTCAAAGTTTACCGCCGTTTGGATGATGTCTGGGCGTTGGTCGCGGAGAACCAGTGCGACATGTGTAGCGGCGTGTTGCACGTACCCAAGACCAGGCCCCTGCTGCTCACCTAACCGGGATAAGCACGGAGGCCGTGTCGCCGCGTCGCATGGTTATCCTGATTTGAAATAACACTCCAGCTACGTTACGTACAGGGTCACGGTGCTCTGGATCGATCGTCTCGTCGAGTCATCGACTAGCAAAAACATTTCCTTAATTAACGATTCACAAGTCAAACACAAGCAGTTCGTTTGGAATAGCCAGGAAGGAGTGGCACGAAAACGGGACAGGCGTGCCGATATGCTTGGCGCCGAGATTGTCTATAATATTCGTCTAATCATTGTAGACTTGTAGTGAGCGAGTGCGTAAGCAATGGTGAAAAAAAAGAAATAAATAAATTGGCAACCGGCCCAGCCAGATCATTTCAGATGATAGATGAGGGTCCGATAGATGATCGAGCACGGAGGAGTGGAAGACGTACACTGGCGCTGCATGCGCGTGTTTGGACGATGGCCGGAGGACTCAACCCCGGCTTCAGTAGATAACAATGAACCCAGACAGCAATTTGGCAAATTGGCAGCAGGCTGCTGCATTAGTTTGGTGTTTAAATTGGATGAGCAGGCAGCCAGGCAGACAATTGTATCTTACCGACACTAGGTCTGCGGGTTTCAGAGGTACAGTAGTGCCACTGTACTCCTGTATTAAGGCCGAAGCCAGCAGCTAAGGCAAAGGGGTGGGTAAACAACTATTCTAACTACCTTTCTCTCTGTGAACAGTGTCGCTACAGTGTTATTTTGTACTGTACCCGGCCATATACCCGGACTGCTGGACTTAGCCTTAAGAGTCTGTTCGTGCACCACTCAGGTTAAAAGCATGGACCTACATCTGCTTCAGATCTAGTAGTATTTGGAGAAGCTCTGGCTCTATAGTTTTTTTTTTCAGAATTAGTGGAGCTAAGCATCACTAGCTCTATTAAATACTGCACATAATATATTATCTTTTGCTAAAAGTCCTTTAGGTCCCATTTGGGTCTCTAGAATTGGAATTTCATTTGTTCTCCATTAGTATGAGAAGAAAATAGCTAATTTGAGAGCCTTGGGATATGAGAAGAAAATAGCTAATTTGAGAGCCTTGGAAAAAAAAAGAGCAAAGAGGTAGAAGTTCGTAATTTCATGATACAATTTCAAACAATTCATATGATCACTTTCTCTTGGATTAATACATATGTGGAATTAGATGGAATGATGGATTCCAATCAAGATGCATAATTAGGTAACTATTTAGTCACATTTCAATTCTCCCCAATTCCAATGAAACAAACGGGGCAAGTGATTTTGAATCAAATCATCATCAAGCCAAGCTTCTTCTTGTTGGATGCTAAACTACAAACGAGAATCACACAACACGTGAAAACCAAATCTTGCCAAAAAAAAAGAAGAAACAGTTAGCGTCCTAGCGTGGCCGTTGCCACTCCAATATAAATGGCTGGTGACGTCTTATTAATAAATAATAAGGGCCTGAAGATTTTTGCCTAGAGATTATGGACGGATCCACCACTAAATCAGTCGGGGCTCGAGCATCAGCTACTGGTGTGGATAATGGATCCCTGTCTAAGTCTCTCTAAAACTTTTAGACATAAATATAAAGAAGAGAAAGAAAAAATAGAGGTAGAAAAAAACGAAAATTGAGTAATCTGCTCCAGTTATATATTGATCCTAATCCACCCCTGCTCGAGATATAGTATGATATAGCGAATGCGAACATCAAAGAAACTAGATATTAGGGAACAGTGCAGTTCTATACGCGTTGCTCAAACATGAAGCACCGAAATTGTTATGATATGCATTTGCGATCCATTTTTATCCAGATTGTACGCTGTTGGTGAGTATCTCTGCATCCAGCAGGAACTTGACAGAAGTAAAGCCTACTAGCTCTGCGGTAATCGTCAGCAGATGCATCTTATGTCCCCCGGAAACCAAATCCCCGCCGGTGGGAGCATTGGCAGCCAGCACTGCGGCCGCTGCAAAGCTGGGGCAGCCCAATGAAAATTCGGCAATGCTGATGAACTAGGGATTCTTTCTCTATCCGGAGGTGACTTCGCTTCCACAACCCTCGGAAGTTGGAACATGTCCCCCACCTCTGATGTCCGATCTGGCATCACCCCCCACTGAGCACGTACTGACAGCATTCGTGCAATGTCACAAGCTCAACTGTTCTCTGTCCTTTATTCCGGCGGCGACATCATTTGCTTTGTTCCGTCGTCGCAACTTGTGCGAGTTGGCCGCTCCAACGATGCATGCACATCCATCCTCTCCTCGATCAGCAAAGCAGCCTCTCGCTGTCCTCAAGATTAGAATTCGGATCGTCTGCATGCAGAGCCAAGCAGCTCGCCGATCCCTGAATCCGGCCTCCAACTCCTCGGCGATCTCGCCGGCAGGCATCGGGGGCGGACGAGCCGTGTGTCACGCTGCAGCTGAGCCGAAAGATCCTAGGACGCAACGACCGCGGTGGTGGATGCCACGAGGAAGCGTGCATGGAGAGCTAGGTGGACCCGATCGATGATCGAGTGGCGAGGCGACGGCTAGTGGGATCTCCGATTCCGGCCACTAGGGGCATGACATGGATGCTGCGAACATATGCGACGGGGCACTTGCTGCTCCGTGCTTTTGGATCGGAGCTAGCCTTCACTCTCCTCTACTGCCCCTTGAGGGTCGACGCGGACGCCACTGGATCCCAGACCGGTGCTGGTGCTGGTGTGCGTGTTCTGAATTCTGATACTTGAAATCACGGCAGGTTCTCTTCTTTCGGATCCTCCTCAAGTAGTCGAGTCACCAGATGGAACCTTAAGCTCAGCCAAGTTTTGGGAGCTGGGAACGTGGAAGGAAGACGTCCCCAATGTTCGGCCGTACGTGTTGCGGCAGTAGCGTTTTCAGGGCTGTTGGTCCGGGAAATGGCACGTCGACAGTTTCATCAGTAATGTCCAACTGGAAGATCTTCGACCACTGCGCCGCCTTTCAGTGGATCCCTTTTCTCGTGGTGCAACTCTCTGCTAATTCTGGTGACGGCTTTGCCCCGCTGATTCGGTCTCTTTCCAGTTGAGTCTGGGAAATAACCACCTGAAAGTTTGTTTTTTCTTTAAGTCCAGTGATTGGTTGTCTTTTTTTTTTTAAGTCGACTGAAAGTTTGTTCCAGCTCTCTAGTAATGCAGTACTGGATAGTTTTATACCAACTCTAGATTTATGCACTTAGACTATGTACACTAATCCATCCATCCTTGTGTTAGACTTTTATAAAAAAGGGTAAAGTCAATTTCTAACTTCAACTTGTCAGAGTGATCAATAGAACATAAATAAATAAGTTTCAAACAACTCCAAATAAACCACAGACATTACTGTATTTTTTTAATAAAAACTTTAGTATTTGTTTTGTATTTTTCTTATTTGAAATTATTTAGTTCTGATTTTTATACTAAATCAGATTTTTTTTTTTCAATACTCTAAAAATGTAGAACCACCATTGAAATGAGCTAAATCACTAAATTTGCCTGGTTTGGTTAGTTGGCAGATGCGACAGGTTTTTGGTTTCTCTGTTTTGGGATCCAAAATCGAACTAACCTAACAAGTTGAAAGTTCAAAAATGGACTTTAGCCTTTTATTGAATACATGAATAATATGATATTCGTGAAATTGCATACTGACAATGGTTTCTTGCTACCACATATCCTCCCGCTTAGTGAAAGTCTTCCTCAATTTTTTTTCTTAGTTTTTTTTCACATTACCATGATATATATTATTTATGTAAGGTTATTTATCTAACACATAATAATCTCATTTTTTAAAGTTTAATCTCCAAACTATACCCATATAATTTTTAACTCTAGAAAACTATACCCATATAATTAATTATTTGAGAAAAAGAGGGACCTAAAATAACATCTAAGAGAAAATCATATGAAACGATGTGAAGCAACATATTTTTAGAATAAAATTGATGGAGAAGACGATACACCAAAATAGGGCGTCGCAACATAGTGGTTGGAACTTCGGATGACAGATGGAGAGAGGTTTTTAAAAAAACAGCTTGATGCCTAAGGTCTTGGTCGCCCAAAGCCAATAGGGCTGCAGCCTCTGGAGGGCTTTGTGAACTCAAAGCGAGCTCGAGTGTTGAGGCACAGGCCCAAAAGTTTTAATTTTAGAAGAGGGCTATTTGGAACTGTGAAATCCAATAGAGAGATCTTCAACTAGCACTCATAGTGCACACTACCTCTAGCGACACTAATGACCAACAAAGGCCATGTCGCATTAGACATAAAGCTCAAGGCCAGAAAGTATAATGATGAAAAGGTTGGCCACGTCAGCCAAAGAGCACTGCACGTAACAAAGCGCGGCATGCGCTTTAACCATATCGCCCCTATGAGGACACACAATAGTAATTGTATACACTAAGACTTCTACATATCAATATATAATTGTAGCAAGTTCTAACTCATGAATCCATGAATAAAAACCTTTCCCATTACCGCAAGGAGGCAGAGGCCATACTTTCGTTTCCATAAGAGTAGTATGTTTTTGCTATACTCATACTCTGATCTCGAAGATTGGCCTTTTTTTTCCAAATGCCTTGCTATCCCTGCTATCGTGACCATGTTTTGCGCTAACACAGAGTATGCTTTTCAGCTAAAGGTAACCGATGTATGCCGACTTGAATTAGGGTCTGTTTGGGAGCAAAGTTTTCAAAACCATAGTTTTACAATACCATGGTATATCAAATGTTATGATAAAACTATAGTTTTACAATACCATGGTATATCTATCACATGTTTGGAGGCATAGTATTTGGCCTCACTTCCTTCTCACAATGGACCAAAGTTTCTTATACCCCCAAAATACCATGGTATTACCAATACCATTGTTTTAGATACCTAGAGCTCCCAAACATCTTTTAGTCTAAATACCATGGTATTCTCAAATACTGTAGTATTGTCTCTAAAACCATAAAAATACTTTGTTCCCAAGCAGACCCTTAATTTTTTCATAATGACAAACGTGATGATTTAGAGGCAAGTATTCAAAATATTTTTGGGTTGATGGTTGTTTTTAATGAAATGTGTAATTTAGAACAAAAATAGCAAAGATGGATAATTCGAAAGCAGGTATTAAGTGTACTTTCGGTTATTTTTCCGAAGTGGTATGTTTGAATAATCTCAACATGTTACATTTAGGCACTTTAAGTTCTTTCTAATAATAGCAATGGATAGTAACTTAAAAACACTTGGCTCAAATGTCTCCTGTTCGGATGTGTGTTCCCTTTTGAGGAATGTTAGCGCTTTTCTCCTTTTTTTCCTTACGCATTTCACACAAGGATTAACATGAAGATCACTCCAATCTTGAGTTTTAGAATTCTGCACCATTCTTGAGTTAGAAATTATAAGATGCAGGGGGTTAGAAATTTGTCCTGTCACCATCCTAAAACAAGTGTTCGAGCTGCATCTGGACCGGTTAAGATAAAAAATACAGTGAGCTGAACTGCTGAAGTCTGAAGATAATGAGAAACATGACAGCTAGCTGAATCAACAACCAACAACTCGGGTGCCTCTGAAGACTAAGCTTCATTTCCGAGAGTCAAGCCGATTGCTTTACTACTTTTCTGGAATGTTTGGGGGTCTTAGTCGGTTGGTTAGTGAAAGCTGACTGCGAATTGAAGCTTAGTTTACTGTGATAATGGAATTATGCTTTCCCTCCCGTGATTTCTTTCCATTGTGCTAGATCAGTCAGACTGAAAGATACAGGACTCTGATAACAAGTTTAAGTTTATTGTCAGCAAGGGGCCATATCCATGCATGTATGGTGGTTTGTCAACTTAAAATGACTCTTCATTGGTGCTAGGGCTAAGCAATCTTACATTACAACGAGGGTCAGATAAAACAGAATATCGATCCGCGTAAACAACTCGACTGGAGTTAACTAGCCCAGCTCTATGTAGAAATCACGATTGTGGAATTTGTTTTGCGAACGTGTCTCAGCCCGTATTTCACTAAGAAGGTAATGATTGTGGAATTTTGGCACGGCAGCACTGACGCTATGCAGAAAGCCTACTCAGTAATGAAATGGATTTCAACTAGGCTAATTTTTTAGACAACGGAATTCAACTAGTAGGATAATGAATATGCATCTCCGAAAAGAGAGCAATGACAATTTATATTTCATAAAGCAATTTGGCTGTGAGGCTATGAGGTTTGCACGTAAGTCTGAATTTGGGCACGCATTGTTGTCTCATCGTTGCTCTGTGCGGATAATCACGGAAGAAAAGAAAGCTCAATGATTCTAGGAGAGGAGAGATGCTCTTGGCAGAATGAGATCTCAAGTGAATGCGCGGTGCATCAACCACCACTGGAGGAACCCCCTAGATTCTACCTGATCGCGAGAAGACTTGGATCTGGTGTGATAGATTCTCCAAGGATTCATATCAGCTAGCTGTAGCCGGTTAAGTTTGGGACGAACATTTCAGATCCGTAGCACTGATTTGTCCTACCAGTATGGAAAAGGGAACATAGGCGACAGACACGCCATATCTTCAATTTTTAGTGTGTGCAGATCTGGAGGGATGCAAGTGTGGCATGCACGGCATCGGCACCCGGTTCGTTCTGGATGCCTCATTTTCTGCCGCCTGAATCCAGATACTTGTGAGGAAGAACCGAAGAACAAACAACATGCAGCGCGATCAAGCCGAACTGCCGAAAGGAGCAAACGCTGTTGGTGGTGGCCACATCCACATCGAAAAGAATACTATTGTTCCTCCTGCTCCTTCCGTGTCAAGCAGCACTACCAGGAGATGCTTTGCTTGCGCGATTGTTGGTTATGGACGTGCTGATGTCAATCTTTTTACTCCAGTTGCTCGTGATCCTGTATCTGGCTGCCAAACAGGAGACATCGAGCCAGATTTTTGGGCCGTATGTGGTGAAGCATATGTCATATGTGGTGAAGCAGCATATGAGATTGGTGCCGTCTTCCGAGTCCTATATATATGTACTTGCAGCACAATGGATCCCGACCCCAAAGTCAAATATAGCACGGAATGATAATTAAGGTAATTAATAGGCACGACACAACAATAAAACACTAGCTAGGAACAGCTACAAACAGTTGGCAAATAACTTCAAGTACAGCATGAAGAGACATTTTTTAGAGAGAAATGCACCGGACGCCTCTTAATTTTGTCCATGGTGTCAATTAGGTCCACCACTTTTGAAACGACAGGTTTGGGTCTCTAAATTTTGCAAGTTATTCACCGCAGGTCCATATCCCTTCGTTTTATGTTTCTTTTTACATTTAGTCCCTTATAATTTCTCTCTTCCTCTCACTTATGTCCTTCTTCTTCATTTGCCTCCGCCGTCACGCGCGGAGGCAACTGGCGCGCGCGGGCGCAAGGGCTGGCCGCCCGCTCGAGACTCGTTGCCGCCGCACGACTGCGACCTCCGGCGGGCGCCGACTGTGTCCGTGCCATGCTCGTGGGCACCCAAAGTTGGTTCGTGGCGGTGGCACAGCCCCAGCGCCTGCGCGCTGGCTGCATCCGCGCCCGCACGCAGCAGAATCGGCCACGGCGAGGGAAAAAAAGGAGGTGGGCAGCGGCGGCGAGGCGCCGGCAGCGCGAGAGGGGCCGGCTGCGGGTGGGCGTGCGGCATGGAGGCAGCCGGCGCGCGCGGGCGCACAGGGTCCACACACGCCGGCTGCCTCCGTGTGCGACGACGGAGGCAAATGAAGGAGAAAGGCATAAATGAGAGGAAGAAAGAAATTCTAGGGAGGCTAAATGTAAAAAGAAACATAAAACTAAAGGATATGGACCTGCGATGAACAATTTACAAAGTTTAGGGATCCAAACCTGCTGTTTCAAAGGTGGTGGACCTAATTGACACCACGAGCAAAGTTAAGGGGCTTCTGGTGCATTTCTCTCAAAAAAAAAGTTCTGCTATAATTACCATATTTTTTTAATTTGAAACAATTTTCTGATTTGGATAGGAATATCAAACTGTGAGCACAATTAACGGAGGAAGAAGTTTAGGGGAACCATTGTGACCCACACACAGGCCAGGCCTTGTTTGGGCCAACAAGCTTTAGCCCAGTAATGACCCACATCAAGCATGTGGTGAACAATCTCCTGTGCTTAAAAGCTGTTCTTGGGATGCCAGACTCGGCTATCAGTTGCCTTGCCATGGTCATAAGGACTGTAGTTTTTTTTTTTTTTTGGTACACGTAGCATCAAAGATCGTCTTAGTTCCAAACAGCTTCAAGACCGTCTTAATTTGTTTCGTTCCCGGCACGGCCGAAGGAGGCAAAGCCACGACAGGGCGCGACCCAGTGACCCACACGTCCTTTGCGTGCGACAAGGACCCCCTCGCAGGCCAAAACGCGCGGCACGTCATGTGCGTGAGGCGTGGCAGTCCCACCCACGGGCGGCGTACAGAGCGCCGAGCGCACGTCCGCACGCACGCACGCACGCGTGGGACGATACGCCCACGGGCGGAGGCACCGAAGCCGACGAGACGGCACGGCACGGAGAACCACCACGCCACCACCGACCGCGACCGCGCCCGCGCTCGCGCTCGCACGCCGCGCCGCCAAAAGCGATCGCGAGGCCTCCTAATCCGGGCCAGAGAGAACGAGTCGGACCCCGAGACGCGCCCACCTCGGCGAGACCCACGGCCCGACGCAACCCAGGGAGGGAAGGGAAATTAGACGAAGCGATCGAGCGGATCGGAGCGGCACCACCGGACGAGACCGGGCGCGTCAAGCCCTCGCCCCCGTGCCCTGCCCGCCCCGGCGAATATTCGACCGAGGAGGGCCGCATAACCCCGTCTCGGAGCCCTCGTGCTGACCGACCCTCGGCGATCGAGCGATGGCGGCGACGGCGGCGGAGGGGGCCGCGGAGAGGAGGGTGGAGGCGGCGGCGGAGTGGGAGGAGGAGGAGGGCAGGCGGGGGGCGAGGAGGAGGAAGCGCTACGGGCTGGTGGAGTACCGCGCGCTGCCGGCCTACCTGCGGGACAACGAGTACATCCACCGCCACTACCGATGCGAGTGGCCGCTCCCGCAGGTCCTGCTCTCCGCCTTCTCCATCCACAACGAGACCCTCAACGTCTGGACGTACGTTACCCCTCTCCCCCCGCCCTTCCCCCTCTTCCCCGGCTCTTCTTGCTGTTTGCTCCGATTGCTGCTAGCTAGCTGCCCACCCCGGGAGGAACGGGAGATCGATTTTTTTCCGCGACTCTTGTTACGGACTGCAATGCCTAGAATGGTTAGGTAGATGGGATTTCTTGTCCGCTTGTGATCAATGCTTGCTTGGGTTCCAGATTCGATATCGGTTGCTGAAATATCTTGAATCTTTTAGTCTCATTTAGCTGAACAAACCGTAGGATTCGTCGACCTCTGCGAGTATGGAAAGCATTGGTACCGTCCCTGCCTGTTCATCTCCGGGAAAAGGACGTTCTATGAAAACAAATGCATTGGAAAAGGACTGGAGCGCCAACTAACTAAAAAAGGCCTTCTTTCGGTGGGGTATATGCATTTTTGAAACTAGTTGGTGGTGTGGTGAGGGCTGGAGAGCCGCCCCCTTTATTGTTTAGTGCCCCTAGCATGAGCATTTTGGTGGAATTTAACCAAATTTAGCACTGCACAGGAACTCGTAGCATCTGTTTTACTATGGTGGGTAATTGCAGTACTTAAATTAGAAGGGTATATGATTACTGAAATTTATGGATGGCAACTTATCTGTGATGCTATTTTGTGTAACTATGAGATGCAGTCAGTTTTTTTTTCTCATAAAACCTTCATGCTCAGATTTGCATATTATCAATAAACTGTTCAGGTAGCCATAGTTCCTGCTAAAAAAAAGTAAAATATGTTATGGTGGTCACTATGTTGTTGTGTTTTTCATAGTCTACTGTTTATATTTTACTTACTATAAAGGCTCCAACTGGATGTGTACATTTCAGGCATTTGATAGGATTTTTCATCTTCCTCGCTCTGACCATATACACGGCAACACAAGTTCCAAGTGTATTAGACATCCAGAGCCTGCAGCATTTACCCGATGTGCTGAGAAAGGCTGATATTCATAAGATCCAGGCAGAGCTTTTGGCATGCCTTCCGTCATTACCTCATCTTTCTGATCTGCAAAAGCTGAAGGATGAGCTGAAGAGCTCGTGGGACTCTATGGAGGTTCTTCCATCTCTGTCCCGCTGGCATCTCTTGGAGTTACTCTCAAGTTGTTTGCCACACAGATTTACCCATTCCAATGAAACAAGTCTGTCTGTTGTTGTAAGTAGTCCACAACTTCCTGAATCACTTGATTTCATTTTGTTCCTTCTTTTGCTAACATACAAGAGTACAAGTGCTTTGTTCAAGGTTCAGGGAATCAGGGAGGTTAGTTAAGCTGATGTTGGCCAAGATTTCACTTCTAGAAGGTTATCAGTAAAAACCTGAAAACCAGCGATTACTGGAAAGCAGTAGCATTCAGGAAGTTGCCAATTTACAAGATAAGAACCGTAGTTTACTTGCTACTCACCCCCAAATCAGTTGAAGTATGCATACTAACATTTTAGGTTCAATTAAGCTATCTTATTTTATGTGATAAATTTATTTAAGATAAAATTGATATATACCTTTCAGTTGAGTTCTCTAGCAAAGGCTGTTAATATGAGCATATTTTCTGTTATGTTTATGCAGTGCATTGCTTATGAAAGCAATTCCTAGCTTGTGTGTGAGAACTTGAGACATAAAACCTTTCTTGTCTTCGTTCTGTGCAGCAAAGCATGAAGGAGGATCTAGCAAACATGATTGCACCACAGCTGATCACACCAATTGCCCGATGGCCATTCTATGCCTTCCTGGGAGGTGCCATGTTCTGCCTTCTTGCCAGCAGCACGTGCCACCTTCTTTCCTGTCACTCTCGCCGCCTAGCATACATTATGCTCCGGCTTGATTATGCAGGCATTGCAGCTCTAATCGCCACGTCCTTCTACCCTCCTGTATACTATTCTTTCATGTGCTACCCCTTCTTTTGCAACCTTTACCTCAGCTTCATAACCATCCTAGGGGTGGCGACTATTGCATTCTCTCTACTCCCAGTTTTCCAGAACCCTGAGTTCAGAACCATCAGAGCGTGCCTCTTCTTTGGCATGGGTGCATCTGGTGTGATACCTGTTTTTCACAAGCTGGTCCTCTTCTGGCATCAGCCAGAGGCATTGCACACGACTGGATATGAAGTTCTGATGGGGCTCTTCTACGGGCTGGGAGCACTGGTGTACGCAACCCGGGTACCTGAGCGCTGGATGCCTGGGAAATTTGACATTGCCGGGCACAGCCACCAGCTGTTCCACGTCTTGGTTGTTGCTGGAGCCTACACCCACTACCACGCAGGGCTCGTGTACCTCAAGTGGAGAGACCTGCAAGGCTGCTGAAAGTTGATGCCTGTTGAGGTTGTGGATAGATTTTAGGTTCTGGGGATTCAGGCTGAAGATCGTGGTCAGCTGTAAATTGTAATAACAGTAGATATGAGCATGGTGCTACAATGTGGTCGGATTGTAATGAGTTTAGTCAATTGAAGACAGCTGTTTATGCTACTACTAGCTGTTTTGGTTCGTGTGATCAACGCGATATTTCAGTTCCTGTCCCAGTATTTCTGGTAAGCTTACTGACTGAGGACTCTCCTTATATCCGAGTATCGTTGGTCACTTGTGTGGCTCAGTCTTGGCAACAAAAAATAATGAGAGAGAAGACAGGCGACATTTACAATTTATGCATTTCGTGTCACCTGATATGAACCATTTGCAGTGGCAAACAGCGTGGCTCCAGAGGTTCTGAATCTTTTTTTTTTTTTTTTACTATAGAGGTTCTGAATCTTACAAAGAAAAGATCGGTCGGTCGGTTCTTGATGAAAACTCAAATATTTCACTAAAACTTCAGTAATACTCTGAGTCATATTCTGCTGCAGATCATACATAAAAATGCGTAAAAGGAATAATAAAAATCATCATTTCCTTTAAAATATTTTCATAAATTTCTATCTTTTAAAAGCAGCAAACAGATTTTTTCCTAACAATTCTGAACATAACCCACTTGTCCACAAAATGTAAGCATACTGTACGTAGCGTTTGAATTTTGTCGGACTTCTGAGTCTCTGATTGCCAAACCCTTGAACTGTGCCGATTAGGAAGCAGCCATCATTTAATTGCGTCAATCAGAAGGTAGCCATCTTTTAATTACCCCGATCAAAATACTGTTAACTAGAGATCTTCCATTAGAAAGAAACTAACGAGCGATCACGTAACTAGAATCTGGCAAAAAGGAAAAAAAGACTGGCAAATCTATTTAAGCCTATGGGTACTATTTGACCTGGCTATGGGACTGAAGAAAGTTCTCTCCCCCTGCCTTCCATAAATGGAATGGAGTCGATAAATGGCGCCGCAGAATGGAAGGGAGCCTGTGCCGTGCCTCCTGGCGCTGCCTGGTGCCTGGTTGTGCTGCTTCATCTTCATCAGACGGTGGACGGACGAGACGAAAGAAATGGTGCCCGCTGCCATTACGTGCCAATATAATGTGATCGTCGAAGCAAAACCAATAGTCTACTGATCCAAAATGCCAAACGTAGCGCTGCATACTCTGTCCTGTCCTTCCGATCTTCATGCGCGCGCGTCCAAATTCCAGCCATTACAGGAAATCAATTTTAAGCGCTTATGATCTGCAAATGGAATCCTTGCCGGGCTACTTGGGTTGTTTCATGTCGCTGTGATCTGTCTTAGGCTGCCCTGCCACCAAATACTACTAGCAACTACTATCAGCAAGCGATTGGCGATTGCTTCATGAGTACGTACGCATAGTGATACAGGATTACAGGGCGCGCATCCGAGAGTCCACACACTGACGTCCTCCCTGTTGTCACCATGTTGCCAAAAATCTGCAATAGAGAGGAAAGATGCCAGAGTCCTACCTGTATAATCTCAGCGTTCACACCGTGTCCTCCATGGGAAAGGAGCATGCGAGACCGAACATGGCAGATGCTGCATTGCTATTGCTATCGTGTGATGCGAGGCACGTCATATGCACATTTGTTCAACACAAAGCCCTTTCCTGATCGAAGCAGCATCGGTGCTCGTCGGTGGAAATTATCTCTGCATGGCCAGCGTTACACAAACAGCACATACGAAATTATGAATTACAGGACACAGTCGACCGTCGTCGACGTTGATCCACGGGGACACGGTGAAAATAGGCATGTAGATCGACAGGGACGGAGCTCTATAATTGTCCCCCGTGGCCTGGACGTACAAAAAAATATCTCAAAAGAGCAGAGGGCTCTCCCATCAGAGATGCGATGCCACCCATGGCGGCTCTCGTTCGCGCGCTGCTCGTCGTGGCGGCGCTCCTGGCCCTGCCGCCGGGAAGCCGCTCCGGCGACGCCGGGAACCTGCACCCGGTCGTGCTCGTGCCGGGCTACGCCTCCAACCAGCTGGAGGCGATGCTGACGGCGGCGTACGAGCCCTCGGCGCCTGCCTGCGCAGTCAGCGCGGCGGCGGAGCAGGGCTGGTTCCAGCTCTGGCCGAACCACACGGCGATGCACGACGCGAGCCAGGTCCCCTGCTTCGCGGACCAGATGAGCGTCGTCTACGACGCCGGCGCCGACGACTACCGAAACACCGACGGCGTCGCCACCAGGGTCCCGTTCTTCGGCTCCCCGCGCGCCCTCATCGGGTGAGAACTGAGAACCTACTCCTTCCTCGTCCGTTCCACCCACCGGCCGCCACCAGCAGCCCAGGCGCACGCAGCCTGGCGCTAGCTAGTCCACTCCACGCGTACTGTAGTAAACAAATGGTTTACCTGGACTGACACGGACTCGTGGTCAATCACTGTCCCGCTGGCAGGTGGGACCCACTCGTGCGGCAGCTGGAGGCCATGGGGTACCGCGAGGGCGCGACCCTCTTCGCCGCGCCGTACGACTTCCGCTACGCCGTCGCGCCGCCGGGCCACCCGTCCGCGGTGGGCGACCGCTACTTCCGCGACCTCGGGCGCCTCATCCGCCGGGCCACGCGGCTCAACCAGGGCCGCCCGCCCGTCGTCGTCGCGCACAGCTTCGGCTGCGCGCTCACGTACCAGTTCCTGCTCGCGCGCCCGCTCCCCTGGCGCCGCCGCTACGTGCGGCACGTCGTCCTCCTGGGCTCCGCGCTCGGCGGCTTCGCGGCTGGGATGTACGCGCTCAGCGCCGGCATGGACTTCGGCCTGCCGAACGTCGCGCGGCCCACGATGGTTCGCCTGGCGCGGAGCGAGCAGAGCGCGCTGTGGCGCCTGCCCACGCCGCTGGTCTTCGGGGACCGGCCGCTGGCGGTGGCCGGGACCGCGACCTACACGGCGCGCAACGTGTCCGCGTTCTTGGAGGCCATCGGCTTCGCGGAAGCGGTGCGGCCGTACGTGACGCGGGTGCTGCCGATGTGGGAGGCGCTGCCGGCGCCCATGGTGCCGGTCACCAGCGTCATCGGGATCGGTGTCCGGACGCCGGAGACGTACGTGTTCGGGGCGGATGGGCTCCGGGGGGAACCCGCGGTGGTGTACGGCGACGGCGACGGGGACATCAATTTGGTGAGCATGGTTGCCGTCGAGGAGTGGTCACAGGTGGAAGGCCAGGACTTGAAGGTGCTCAGGTTGCCCGGCGTTCATCACACTGGCTACATCACCGTCGACTTCGCCGTCAAGAGTGTTATTGCTGAGATTGCCGAAGCAGGAAGGACAATAGAATCGACAGGAAATTTAGCATTTGAGCAAAAATGCACTGATCACTGAAAATTGTTGGTCGGATCATAGGCGTAAACTTATCTTAGTATTACCTGATGACGACCGAGATTACAGGTTAGTGTATATCGTACTCGGTACTCCATTAGTCACGTGTCAGGATTATTACGTGCGTTGCATACTCTTGTGCTCGTTTATGTCGAGCGACTGAAAAGGAAAAGGAAATGCCATGGCTAGTCTTGCTGATAGATTCAATGATTCAAACGAGTTTAATATATTGGGTTCTGAGATGGATTTTGGACGGGTGTAAACAGATTCATAGTTCAAGTAGGTTGCAGGGCAGTAAGTTAATTATTTTTAGCTTCCGGGCGCTTGCTATCAATAAGGTACCCACATGCTCATCTAGACATACCAATTGGAACGAAGTAGCTTTCTTAAATTTTAAGACATGAACGTGAAATATTAATTATAGTGTCCAGATTTTGATGTGGTGCTCACATAAGGATTTAGCTGAAGTTTAAGGCGTGAAAATGGGGTTTTAGTTCTAGCATCTACCCTTTTTTTTTTGTCTGGGGCTCATTTGACCCCGTTAATTGGCATGAAGCTGCTTCATGTAACAAATTATCATTTCAAACAAATTCAACTTTGCTAAATTTTTTGGGAAGATTTTACAGCAGTTGGAAATGTACATATTGATACCAGACAGTACCACTATTTTTCAACTTTTCTAGTCAAATTATTGAGTAATTAAAATAAATAAAGAAAAGGGTATTAGTACTGGTATCACCATTCTAGGTAACTGACCTACCTATCTGGTACCGCCTGGTACCGTGATACCGTCTCATTCGAAACTATTTGATTTCGTTTGATGAACGGCTCTCGATTTTTCCGACCACCGTAAAATATGTAATTTTTTTACACAGAACCCACGTGCATTGATATGACTGTGGTAGTATGTACAAAGTAGTTCCATATCCCATTAGCTCGGTTCCAACAACTTTCAACAATTGTTATTAAATTTTTTACAGATTTAGTCCTCTTCAGTCGCATGATATTTGTTTATCCATCAGTCAAATTGTTTTTTTGTGTATTTTGTATTTGTTTTGATAAATTACTACATATATATACGAAAATTACTATATATTGTTGCACTGTAATTTTTGTATTGTGTTGTGTAATTTTGATATGTGAATGATGGATTGAATTTCATCAATCACCTATGTGGTAATATAAAATATGGTTGATATATTGAATTTCTTCAATCATCATTGAGAGCCATTCGATGAATATCATATGGTTGCAAAATGTGACTGATTGGAAAGTTAAATATGAGTCATCTGATGAGGAGATACACCCCCAAGATTTAACTTTAGCTATTGGCTTTTGTTGTAGGACGTCCATATATATTGGTTGTCCCACAATAATTTGTAAGAAGTAGCCCCATATCGAACACAGGCCATCTCAAAAAGAAAACACATTCCCCTTTATTCAAACGATTAAGATGTGAAACACGAGACTCAAATCCTAGAGTCTAGTTTTGACTGGGTCTCTTTGGATTGACAATTTCTATTTTATTATAATTTTATTTGCGAGGATGTAACATTGTTCTCATGGAAATAGCACGTTTCGTTCTTCTACTTTCTCCATTCATTTTATTTGTCTCGTTTTAGTTTAATAAAAATAAACTAGTGGCCGATAAATATTTGAGAACGGAGATAGTATATATCCCTTGGCCATTGGGCTGCTTCCTGTTGGGCCCAAAAGGAGCTTCTCCTGAACTGCTACTGAACATTCACAAAGAGCAGCTAAGTTGGAAAGGATCTAGACCTCGGCCCATAAACACTTTATATGCTTCATCTAGCATCCCAAAATATTTTTATACCTCATTTTCTATATATAAAAAAATCTTTGTTATCAATGTATTTGATTAGATTTTTTAGTATGCAGTTTTAATTACTTAAATGTCACGGATATTAATTATGTACTTGATTTATTGCCCAAAACGTAAAAAATAGATAAATAAGAAAAGAGAGAACATTTGTCAACGTCTTTTATATATACATATGAGACTTTGCAGGCTATTACTAGATGGAACGGATACATAAACAAGTTCTCATTTACTTCACAACTTAGGGCCTGCTTGGAAGCAAAGTTTTCAATACCATAATTTTAAAATACCATGGTTTTATATTGGTCATGACATAATCATAGTATTTCTCATCCCTATTAATACCATAATATTCTGGAAAGTGTTTAGTTACATAGCCATACCATGGTTTTACTAGTTTCTTGCTCATTTGGATGAGAAACTTTGGTATGGAGTGGAGTTTATGATACTCCAAAAATACCAAGGTATTGGCAATATCATGGTTTTAAATACATAGAGTTTGCAAACAACTTTTGGACCAAATACCATGGTATTCTCAAATACCATAGTATTGTTTCTAAAACCATGAAAATACTTTGTCCCAAACAGACCCTTAGGTGATCCATCCATAGACGGACTCCAGTGGTGTCCTCAAAATTCGTCCATCTGAGGACTAGTTTGGCAACCACATTTTCGTTTTCCTAAGGAATTTCTATTTCTCCAAAAGAAAATGAAAATGTGGTTGCCAAACTAGCCATAAATGAGTGTTCTAGCCTTTTCTAAAAGAATTTTCTTGCTTCCTGTTAAATGACATTTTTAAACGACATTCTCCATACCATTTCCTCTAGTCCTCAGGCTATGTTTACCAGAGTGCCTATCCAATCCCGCACATCTACTGTTCCAACTACCTCTCTCTGTCTACAATGCAAAACAGTGTTTTGAACTCTTTTTTTGGACCCTCTGGTGAGAGTAGCCTTAGAGTTACAGTCAATCAGGGCAATTTGCGTGGAGGCCAAATCGCTACAGAGGCAGACAGAAAGTGCAGGTAGCCTCGTAGGTTGTTGAGTCACATTTCTTGCGCGGGCTGCCCAATCTTAGGCTCCGTTTGGAACGCGAGAAAATTTTCTCTTTCCTGCGTTTTTGCTGTGAAATTAAACTGTTTTCTACGAAATTTCTGTATAATTTTTGTGAAATTCTTGCATTTCAAACGGAAACTTAAGATTAATGGGCTAGGCGACTAGGCTTCATGAGCTTGTTTCGAACACAGTACCATGATCAAGGGCAAGTGCCAAGACTCGAGACCATGGCCATTTCCGATGGTCCTGAAACAAATCTGTGTGTCACTCAGGATCCGTGTCACTCGATCGTACAGGCCTGCACCGGTTCGCTTCAGATTTTTCTCAGGATGAGCTCATACCTGTTCTCCACAGCAGAGCGAGGATTCAAAACGACGACGGATGACAGACCTCGAGCGAAGGCCATCATTCTCGCCGGGCCATCGCGTGGGCCCCCGTGGATTGGTATCTTTCGGCCCCATGGCGCTGTCCCAGTACGCATTCGAGGGCGACGGCACCGCACAGGACGGCGTCCAAGTCCAACCGATGGGCGACAAAATGGGCCCTGCCGCTGTACATGTGTGGGCTGCAATCCAAGCGTTCGTTTGGTTTGCCTCCACTCCACTCGCGGTCAACTGGATGTTTCAGCGCTTTGCTCACGCTATGTGGTGGAGCGCAAGTGCGCAACTAGCTTTCAAATCCATCCGACTGTTTAGCACCACCGGTACGTATTTTTGTTTCAAACTGATCCCAAAATTCAGATTATGTCGTGGCCCGGAGCCCGGATGATCCGATCACGCCGGAGTGGTCGGCAGACGCAGACCCAGCCGCGGGATGTCCTGTAGCGCAGGCCGTCCCCCAACTGCCCAAGACCGTGGCATCCATCACAGCCCGGCGAGTCTCCTACCGTCACGGCAAAGGAACCAATCAGTCCGGCGATCCCCTTCACCCACCTCTCGTGGCGTCACTGTTGCTACGCGTACGTATCTCGCTTGGCGTTGGCGCCCTCTCATGATTCACCTCACGGCTCACGCCATTGAATTGAATCGAAGCAGCAAAAGGAGAAAAGGGAGGGATTAGAGGGACAGGCGGGTCGGGTTGGGTGGACACAGTTGCAGAGGCCGCACCGGCCCACCCGGCATGAGGACCGAAGAGAACCGGACAGGCCGTCCGTCCCAGAAAGCGAAGCCCCGCGCGGTGGTGAGGTCACGGTCAAAGCGAGCTTGCGAGCCGTCTCCGTCCCGGGCCGGGCAGCGCCGCAGGCTGCAAAGGTGGTTGGTTGGCAGCATCAAGAAATGCCCTCCTCCCCGTCCCCGACCTCGATTGCAGCCGCCAGCCGGTGCCGGAGGCCCCCCCGTCCGTCCGTCCGTCGGCCCGTGGATGGATGGGGATGGCGTTGGCATCCACCGGGCACATTGGCATGGCGCTGGCGCTGGGGCACACCCCCCCCCCCCCCCCCCCCCCGGACCACATTGACCGGTCAGACCCCGGGCCATGAGGGCGGGCACGCTGCCCCCCGTGCATGCGATCTAGTAGTACGCGGCAGGTTGCGGTGCCGGACTGCCGGTGCGCGCGCTCGGTCCTCTCCGCTCCCCGTCACCCCGAGCCCCATCCGTCTTGTGAGCCCCCCGCCGCTCCTGCCGCCGAACTGGATGAGGAGGACGCTTTCTTTAATCACACTCACACACCCGGCTGAGCTGACTGATTAATTAATTAATTAAAACGCCGTGCCTGTGCTACCAGCAGCTGACTGATCAATAAAGCGCCGTCTCGAGCCGGGCCTTTGGAGCTTTGGATTAGCATCATCTCAGCGCCCGCGGGCGGGCGGGCATCGTGATGATCGTCCGTGCGGATTAACTTATTGCCTCGCCTTGGGGCCCCGGCGCGGCGGACGGCGACCCTGATGGCCTGTTGCCTTGCCTCCCCTGCGCCATCGCTTTGTTTATGCCTGCTGCTGGCTGGACCTGTCATTTGAGCCCTAGGGTGTGTTTAGATGGTTGAAAAAAACACTGTTTCGAACTGAAAAGCACTGTAGAACTACTGTAGCATTTTTCGTTTGTTTGTGGTAAATATTGTCCTACTATGTTCTAACTAGGCTCAAAAGATTCGTCTCGCAAAGTACATCTAAACTGTGCAATTATTTTTTTATTTCATCTACATTTAGTATTCCATGCATGTGCCGGTATTTTGATGTGACGGAAAATCTTCTTTTTGCATAGTGAATTTTGTGAGGAAGTTAGGGTAATAAACAGGGGCTAGTTTTTGAAGGGATTGCTTTCTGCCTCTGGGGAGCAGACCGGATTGTTTAGCAGCGCGGTCGCAGGCTTTGGCCTCGCTCTCTGTTTTTTTTTCAATAAAAAAAAATCGCGGCAGCGCCTCAAGGACCGTGTAGCTCCGGTCGTAGACACATGCATTCTGGCTGGGGTTGGGGACTTGGGGTTGTGGACGCCGATGAACCTGAAAAGAATCTCCAAACGAACGCAGATTTGACTGCTGGCTCCGTCGGCTTTCCCTCCCCAGGTTCAAAATTGGCCACCATGCAATAACATTGTGTCTTGCGTCATCTGCATGCACGCCTCCGCGAGCAGTTACAGACGCCAAGTGGCGCCGCTCAACCTTCCGTGAGAGCGTTCACCTCCCGCGACCTCACCTCACCTGAAACGCCCATCTGTCTGTGTCGCCGCGACGCTTGGCTGGGCGGCTGCGTCGCCTGCATTGGCTGCATTGCCGTTGCCATGCCCGGCTGCCCCACCCAGAACGACACCAACCAGGAACTGCGTGATACGGGGCGGCTTTTGCTGCCGCCTGAATTGCCTGCCCCCGATAACCTGATTCATGTCCCGGCCCGCACGGCACGGGCACGGCAGGGACGTGACGCCCATGACCGCGCCGGCGGGGGCAGCGCGGTAGGCGACCCGGGGGAGAGCCCCGCGCGGTGCGGTGCTCCGCTTTTGCTACTGTGCCACTGTGCTCGCACGTCGCTGGGCCAGCGACTCGAGGTCAAGGGCTCAACACTTCAACAGGCGCAAACCGGGCACTGTTGTGTGTGTGTTCCGCGCCCTCTCCGCCCGCGGCGGCAGCGGTGCGCGCTGTGCCGGACCGACGTGCCGGGGGCAGAGCGGTGCCCGGGGGGGCTCGGTGTCGGGTAGAAACGACGCTCGCGGTCATCGCCGCGCCCTACCGCCCTGCGCCGTGGATGTACGAGTACGACACCCTTCCACGGGGCGCATCCGAGCCGAGCACTGCACTGCACGCAAGCAACAGTGGGCCGGTAGTACATATGCATCACACACGCCCCTGTGCGGCAACAGTGCGCGCGACGCCGAGCACGCGTTGGCTCCGCGCGGTGGATTACTGGATTGGACGGAACGGATTTGACTAGTGCTGCGGGAAGCCTGGAAGCCGACGTACGACGCGTCTCCGTCGGTCCTGCGCTCGTCCTGGTCCGTCGTGGCGTCCGCCACTCGCAAGCCGCAACGCAAAGCCCGCGCGCGCGTTTAATGCGTCCGTCCGATCCGCACATCGTCTCGTCTCTCCTCGCCTCGGGGCCTTTGACTTGCGGAATCCGCACGCTTGCGCGTGTACGTACGTCACGTACCCTCTACGGCTGGCTCTACGGCTGGGCTGGGTCCGTCCGTCCGGGTGGCGTCGAGATCACCGGCCAGCGCCTAGGTTTAAATTCCTGTGCGTACATGCACAAGAGGGGGTGGGGGGCCAGCCAGAGGACAGGGGGGCGCAGCGGTTGGGCGGTCAAGCACCGCGTTTTGAAACAAAGCTGGGAGGGACTGGGACGGATGGAGTGGAGCTTTGTGCATGCACGTTCAGCTCGGCTTTCCTGCTCTGTATTGTATTAGTAGTAGTGGTCTGTACTGGTGTAGTTGCGTCACCCACTTTCGCCTTTACGTTTTCGGGCGCCTTATCTCTCTCTTTTTTAAAAGAAAAAAAGAAGAAGAAGAAATCCTCGACTGATGAGAGATAAATCTTTTGCATCGGTCACGGTCTCGGTCATGGTCGTAGCGGATCCACTTAATTAAAAAGAGGGCTCCTCCAACCTGACGCCGCTGCACGTGTGGTGTCTCGCCATCTTTTCTTTCTCTCCTTGGGTGGCGCCACAAGGTTTGGCTTCCCCCCGGCCGGCTCCGTCAGCCAGGCTAAGACTGGGCTCACCATCTTACCTCGTCCATCTACCATTCTAGCTATTCCTTCTTTTTTTTTTTATCTACAGTGCTAAACAGTGTATGGACACCTTCATTTGGACCTTCCAGTGAGTCTAACGCTGACTGTCAGACGAGAAGAGATATGGAGAATCCACAGCAGCCAGGGCCTCCTGTCCAACTCCCTCTGCTCGACGCTCGTACTATACTACCAAACAGTAAACACTCGCATTTCTCTGTTGAATTTGTGATGACCGGACGGGGCACTTGACACTCCTAAATCCGAATTATCAAAGGGGCAAAATGGTCAGCAGACTGAGCACGCGCCGTCCGATGTAAGCCGTGGCGTACGTAACGTGGTGGTCGCGCGGCACGAGGGGGTTTAACCGTAGCTCTGCTCTGCGGTCACGGTGGGCGACCGGTGATCTCAGCACAGCAGGCCGCGCTCGCACGTGCTGCCCGCGTGCGTGCCGGGACGCAGGCGCTGCGCACGCCACGCCGTCGTACACAGTACGCACGCTCGCCTCGGCGCTGCTCTCTGCTCTGCTCTTCCTCACGCCGCGGAAAGCAAAAACCTGAACCGAGAAAAGGGGAAAACACGACGCCCGTTTCATAGGAATGGAACCATGGAAGCAGAGGTCACATCAGGCTAAAAGAACACGAGGCCACCGCGCAAATACGTGCCGCCATTTTCTGCAAGATTCTAGTGCTGCGTCCGGTAGTATCGCCTGCTTGTTGTGCTACTACGTACCAGTAGCTTTTCTTGGCCTAGGCTTCTGGCATACTAGACCAATTTCCCCGTTTCTGTCAGCAGCAAGGAAAAGAAAAAAAAATGCATAATCGTACCAGATACAAAAACATAAAAGCACAGGAAAATTGGGATGAAAAAAAACGAAAAGAACGCAGTGGGGAGGGAGGACAGGGGGTGTGCAGGGAGGCCCACGCCACACGAGAAATGTCAGTGAGTGTGCAAATGGCTGGTCGCCTGGTCCCCACTTTTCCCCATCCAATCCCCTAGGCTAGGCTCACAAAAAAAAAGCACACCAACACAAATAATAAGTGAAAAAAAAAACTCCCATCTGGATATTCCTGCTCTCTCTCACACACAAACACACCCCTCACCTCTTTCTCTCTCTCACCTCCAGTCCACCCACTATAGCTTGGACTAGATCTCAAATTCTCCCACAGTTTCCCACTCCCCCCCATCTTCCCCTTCCTCTCCCCCTCCTCATCAGATCTTCACCCCCATATCTTTGTGCTTCATCACTCGCCGCAATCCACTCCCAGTCCAAAACACAAAAGCTCCGCCTCCCTGTTCGCTCCGCCGCCTTTTGACTCCCCCACCCCCCTCCCTCCAACCCCCTAGCTAGCTGCTGCTGCGGAGCAACCCGAAATTCCAAGAAAAGCCACTGGTCAAGAAAGAGTGGAAGAAAGGAGGATGGTGGTGATGATGGCGATAAGTCGCCCCATGATTCGCCCCATCATTCCGTCGCCTCCGGAGCCTGTGCGCCGCTAAAAGGGCGTCGCCGTCCGTCGTGGTGGTGGTGGTGGTGGTGTGCGTGGGCCGGGGGAGTTGTCGCTGCGCCGCCGCCGCCGCCGCCGCTAGCCCTCTACAATGCCGCAGTACCAGGAGCTGCCCTGCGGGGGGCAGGTGCTCGACATCGACACGGCGCTCAAGGACGGCATCCTCGGGGGCGCGCTGGAGCCCGGCGATGCGGCGGCGGGGGACGCCGGGAAGCAGCCGGTGGAGCTGCGCAAGATGATGGACGAGCTGGACGCGGCCGGGGACGGCGGCGGCGACGAGGCGGTGCCGGCGGTCTTCATCTGCCCCATCTCGCTGGAGCCCATGGTGGATCCGGTGACGCTCTGCACGGGCCAGACGTACGAGCGGGCAAACATCTCGCGGTGGCTCGCGCTGGGCCACCGCACCTGCCCGACCACCATGCAGGAGCTCTGGGACGACGCGCTTACCCCCAACGCCACCCTGCGCCAGCTCATCGCCGCCTGGTTCTCGCGCCGCTACACGCGCTTCAAGAAGCGCTCCGCGGACTTCCACGGCCGCGCCGCCGACCTCGTCCACGGCCTCCGGGGCACGGCCGTGCCCAGGAGGCAGCCGCTCAAGGGCCAGGCCCGCGTCGCGGCGCTGAGGGAGCTGCGGACCCTCGCCGCCACGCACCAGTCCGTCACCAAGGCCATCGCCGAGGCCGGCGGCGTGGCCCTGCTCACCTCGCTGCTCGGCCCCTTCACGTCCCACGCCGTGGGGACCGAGGCGGTCGCCATTCTCGTCAGCGGCGTGCCGCTCGACGCCGACGCCAAGGCCGCGCTCATGCAGCCGGCCAAGGTGTCGCTCGTGGTGGACATGCTCAACGA
Source organism: Paspalum notatum (assembly GCA_022530915.1). Lineage (NCBI taxonomy): Eukaryota > Viridiplantae > Streptophyta > Magnoliopsida > Poales > Poaceae > Paspalum > Paspalum notatum. The sequence continues at coordinate 7,184,783 of CM039684.1, forward strand.
GGGCGCCGCGGACACCAAGATCAACTGCGTCCGCCTCATCCGCATCCTCATGGACGAGAGGGGCTTCCGGCCGGAGACGGTGGCGAGCCTGAGCCTCCTGGTTGGTGTCATGCGCCTCATCCGGGACAAGCGGCATCCGGACGGTGTGGTCGCGGGGCTCGAGCTGCTGAATTCGATCTGCGCAGTGCACAGGCCGGCCAGGAGTATGATTGTTAGCATCGGCGCAGTGCCGCAGCTGGTGGAGTTGCTGCCGGAGCTGGCGACAGACTGCGTCGAGCCGGCCTTGGACATTTTGGATGCCCTGTCTGCGGTTCCAGAGGGCAGGGCGGCTCTGAAGGATTGCCCGAGGACAATACCCAATGCCGTCCGCTTGCTGATGAGAGTGTCAGAGGCATGCACGCGGCGGGCGCTGTCCATGCTGTGGACGGTGTGTCGGATGGCGCCTGAAGAGTGCGCACCCGCTGCCGTGGAGGCTGGGTTGGCCGCCAAGCTTCTACTTGTCATCCAAAGTGGTTATGCGCCGGAGCTGAAGCAGAAGGCGTCGGAGCTGCTCAAGCTGTGCAGGCTCAACTACACTGACACCCTCTTCATCTCCAAGTGCAAGCTCACAAGGACAATTCAATGAGGCGATGCTCTGATGTGATCGGATTCGATGATGCGTGGTTTGTCGATTGACCTTGCTGAGTTCAGAGTTCCAAGGAAATGGAATTTGCCGAATCGAAGAATGGCAATGAGGATATATAGATATATAAACTTGCAGATTTGGCTCTACCATCTTATCTGAAGAGATGAGGTTGTTTGAGCCCAATGGCGAGACTGATGCCTGCCATATCAATTTGTGGAGAGGCAAGAAGATGAAGCGCAGCGTTGTAGAAGCAATGCAGCATAGTCACTGGCAAGCTAGATGGCAATCTGGCGGATGTACATGCAAAATTGCTGTGAATTTGATCAGCTCAATAAGCACATGAGGCTGGGTGGTAAGTACAGCCAGTTTTGCCATTATTAGGAGTAGAAAGCGTTTAAGCTAAACGTGCAAATTTTAGATTTTTGGCAATGTGGGTATGTCAGGGCTGTAGATGGTGTTCCCTTCCTTGTAAATTACTACTATACAGTACTGTTGCTTCGACACTGGAATATACATTGCCATTGCTTGGGAAAGATTTTTGAACTGCCATCTTGATCTCGTACTTGCCAGTCAAATTGGGTAGCTGTACTCTTTCTTCCCATGTTGCAGCATATGCTCTCAAGTTCTTGTGCCGGACTTCCGCCAAAGTTGAGGTTCTGTACTGCTTGTTCCGGACAGCCTATGCTCTCAGTTCTCATTGCAGCATGTGACGTAATTTAGCAATTACTAGTATCCGAGTATGTGCCGGAGTAATTTTTATTTGAGTACTTACCTTAGTTGCATACCTCCAAGCTAGGAATATTTCTCTTGTAAAAACAGTACTCACCTTAGTTGCATACCTTAGTGGCAGAGCCCTATCCAATTTGGAGAAACAGCATCACATTTCTTGCTGGTGTACCATCAGGGTGTAGATCCTGCATGCTAGCTGATGAGCTGAGACCTGAAAGTTGGGGGCGGTTGAGGGGCAATTCAAATGATGCCATGGAAAAAAAAAAATCGTACTGTTACATCTCTCATGCTTCAATTGCCTGGATTTATATGCGGTATTCGTGCCCCCTCGTTCCTGCATCCTGGCAAAGCAGTCATATTTCACATCCGGCCATCCCTCGTCAAGGTGTCTCTCCTCTCCTGTATTTTCAACTCCTAGTCACTAGTAGTCAGCAAGGGCAATACAAAGGCATGCGTGGGGGCAGGCCCTTCCATGATTGATTAGAGGGCCAGGCTTTTGCCTTGCGCGGCCAAAGCTTTGCAAAGCAACAGGGATCAGTCCATCGGGACAGCATCAGAGAGGCGCCGCTGTGTAGTAGCTAGGCGAGCTAGCTGGTGTAGCAGCGAGGTAGAGTGTTGACTGCTAGCCGCCTAGCCCCGTAGGTTCGAGCTGGTGAATGGATCGTGATGACCACTTTGACCGGGGATCAACCGATCGATCGAGCGAACGAAGCGGCCGTCGCCACTGGCCACGACGCGACGTCGTGTCACCCGCGACGCGGGCGCACGTACAAGCTGTCCCTTGTCTCGCGTCGCGCCCGCAGCCAGCCAGCTTGGATGACCGAGGCCGCCTGCCGCCTGCGGGCGGACGCGCGCGTGGTGAAGGCCGAAGAGAGGCCGGCCGCGGGTGGCACCGCGCCTTGGGGGGTAGGGGAGGTGGTGACTGGTGAGCGGGGCGGGCGATGGCGAGCGGCAACGCTGGAGCAGGACTGCAGGACCACGGGGCGTGCGCCGATCGGGTGCCATTCCCATTGATTGGCACGTTCGTGGGGTGCCGGACTCGCTGTGCCGAGGCAGGCAGGCGCGCGAGAGTACAATCTGGGCGGGGGCACGGGTCGACGGGTCTCGCCTGTAGCTGCTGGGTCCATTACACTTGCAGTTGCAGGCACGCTGGCTGTAGGCTGTATAGCCCTAGCCGCACCCCCCCCCCCCCCATCCCCCCGCGTGGTTCTGAGGGAACCGAAAAGGTGTTTGGTCAATCGCGTCTCGTCTCGGTGGAGTCTTGGATCGATCGAAGAAGCACCAAGCAAGCACGATAGCATACTGCGCGAGCCACTACGCCGAGAGTCGAGAGAGAACGTGCTGCGCTGTTGCGCGGTCTGCCGTGCCGACTCGCTCGTCCTCCCCACTGCGCCGCGCTAGTGTGGTGCACTAGTGCTACAGGCAGGCAGGCAGCTGCTGCGCGAGCCCCGACCTGATGAATGGAACGGTGCGTTGGACGCATGCTGGTGTTGGGGTTGGGGTTTGGTTGCGGCTGGCTGCGATGAGGAAACGGGGTAGGGACCCCGAGGGTTCAAAATTTAACTTACATATTTTTAGTTTGAAATCGAAAAATCCCGTTTTACGGGTCAAAATTCGTTTCCCGGTCAGCAGCGAAAACAGAATTCCGATCAGAAAAATCGGACTTCCTGATCCGAGAGGAAATCTCCCGATCCGTAGCCTCGTCCGGCGGCCCCCCTACGCCGGCTCCTGCTGCCGCGTCACTAACGGCGGATGCTCCACGTGCAATCAATACTGGAGCAAAATCATCTCTGTGTCGGGGCTCTGGAGAAAAGATGGCGTTTTGAAAAATTTTGATCCTCTGCCGCATCCCTGCCGCCTCGCGCACCCATGTCCCATGAAGCCCATGCCCTTTTGTAATCTGCTGCAAAAGGCCCCAACCGGCGTTCTGCGCGCAGACCCTGCAGGTGGTGACTGGGTGGCGGCGAGAACGCGCGACCCCCCGCAAGTATTGCGGCACACACAAACCACGCCAGGAATTTGAAGTCGTAGGACGTAAAATGCACTGTACGTATCATGGCAATGGCGTATACTACGTCTGGTCAGGGCCTCAGGGGGGAAAGTCGTGGCGGGCTGGGCGGTGGGCAAAGCGTGGACGCGTCGTGTATCTTTTGCGTAGGGCTTGAGAGAGACGACTCGTGCGTCCACGGGGTGGCGCGCCGAGTGGCCCCCCGCCCCCTCAGCCGCATGCAGCCGGCCGGCGCGCGCCAGAGCATGCAAAGGACAGCGGCAGGCAGCCAGGCCGACGGATGCGCGATCGGTCGACGCAGCGATGGCGTCTGCGTGTACATGTTCGCAGAGGCGCGGCGCAATGATCGTCGGCCGATTCATGCGCCGAGCCCCCCCGTGGACTTTGGGTGTCGTCCATCAGCAGAGGCAGAGCTGAGTCATTTCCTCGCTGGGCTCCTCCGTACGTACCTCGTTCCGTCGTTGGTTGATGAGAGCAGAGCTGTCACTCATGGGTCACGGCAGCGCCGAGTAGGCAGCTGATCCGAGCGCTCTGGAGATGGACTAGCCCTCTGGCGCCGCCGTCCTCTCTCCCTAGTCCAATCGGTGTACATGCGCGAGCCACAACCAGTCCCTCCAGGCCGGAATTTATGGAGAGAACTTGTCACCTCTCATCAAGTCTCAAACACAAATGTCACCTGAGCTTCCTTTATTTAACAACACAAGGCACACGTATTCGTCTATAGACCGGCTGCAACGGTTCCTCTAAAACGGGGATTTCGCAGAGTTACAGCGTTGTTTTACACCGTTAATAGAGTGGAGTTGTTCTGCATTGTTCCGCACTGTTAGCGCGGCTTTGTTGGCTGCCTACCTTGTTGTGGTGGTGTGTGTGGCACTGTTTAGCGGCTTTGTTGGTTGCCTGCCTTGTTCGGCCTTGTACCTCATGGCCGAGACCGATTAATTGGCAGCAGGTCCGCCGGTGGTGTACAAATACTTCAGTCGCAGGAGGAGCCGTCCTTGTACAGCGAGCGGAGCGATACGGACGCCGTCGATCGGGAGTCCAGTAGCCCAGTACGACACGGCTTGGACAGCCGGAGCTCAAACCACCACCTCCACGACACGAAACAAGATCCCAGATTTCGCTCCGCAAATGCGCTCCCATGGCAGTGCCGCGCACAGCACTGAACGCCACTGCCCGCCGTGTCCCGCGGCGACGCCCATTAACTTGGCACTGGCAGCGCGACAAGTTACTGTACTTGCCAAACGCCGGCGATGGTATTGGTCGGTACCCGGTACTACGGGGTACGTCCTCCTGCCGGCTGCCTTGGCCCGGTGGCCGTCGACCCGTCGTCTAGCAGCCAGCGCCCAGCAGCCGGCAGCAGGCAGGGAGGGGAGAGGGCCCCGTCTCCCTGCGATCGAGTCCCTGTGCGCGCGGGGTCTCGCGCTGCAGGAGGCGAGCGCCCAGCGGCAGCGGGGACGAGGGTGGTGGGGCGCGCGGTCGCGGCCCGTCAGCACAGCAGCGCACCTGCGGCTGCCCCCACGGCCAGCGGCAGCGGGACATGGCGGGTGTTTATTGACCCGCGCTCGCAAACAAGCCTCGCCAGTTTGGCGGCCAGATCGCGCGCAGACCGGGGGCCACCTCTCCCGCTAACCCGTCCGGCGGGCGGTCGAAGTCGGAGGAAGAGGAGCGGGGCTTGGCTCGCCGAGCGTTCGACACGGCGACGGCGCGTACTGGTCCGGCGGTGCGCAGGGAGCGGCACGCCGGCCACAGCGAAAGCGAGGCACGGCTGCGGGCTACCTCTGTACCCGCAGTACGTCCATTTGTCGCGCGCTTTCTGGTTTCGCTGTCCGGCGTCGCCGTGGGGTGGGAGCGGGACCCAGCGAACGGTGTTCACGTTGCCGATCAGGACCCATGGCCGGCCGACATGCAGAACACCACCGCCGGTGCTGCGGGATCAACCGAGGCTTATCAGATCGCGGAGACAAGCGTCGATGTATACTGGAGTAGCACGCAGTATAAATCACCCAAAGGGAGCAAGCAGCCTGTCGGGTGTCGGGCAATAAAATGTGCTTGCACAAGGGTTCCAGTTTCATGACTTCGTCTCATTGAATGTGCACAGTATATTGAATTCTCTCGAGTGCCTTCGCCTCCTTAAATGTGTAATTCCAGATCCAACATTTATGGTGTGGCACACGCAGGGCTTCACTTAACACACGATGGATGAAACTTAATAAATTACAAGCACCTGCATTTGCACTATACATCGAAGGACCAAAAATTGGAGCTGAAACTGAACAAGAAGCCCCATGATGACTATGCCGAGCGAGATCTATCGGTGGAAGTTTATGGCGTGCGATTCCCTTTGTAACATTCTAATACTTCTGTTGTTGCTAGTGGCGGTTGATCTATATATGCAGCTTTACCTAGGCTGCTTCATTGTCCCAGTAGTTTCTCAGCTGCGACATATGTAGGAGTAGGCCGTCGCGGCCTAATCCGGTGACGCTGCTAGTCATGATCCATGGCGGTGGTTCTGCATAAAGCCCGCTGATTTTCTCCTGGAACTCCTTGATGTTCTCATCAGGCCGCCCTCCTTTACCTTTCTTTACTTTGTCGCACTTGGTGAACACAAAGGTCAATCCAATCTGAAAGAGCAATGTAGATAGTTAGTGAGATGTCAGTTAGAAGGCAGCACACTAGACATGTAGCATATTCACAGCAAATAAGTTAGTTCAAACACTAAGGAGACAATCGGCAGACGGAAACATTTTTTTTTTTCGGCAAACGGAAACTATTGTCAGTTGAAATGCACACTGTCTCACATTGTTACGACCAAGCCAATTAGCACAGTCTAGATCAATTTTCTGAGGTGGAATACTGGCATCAATAAGCAGAAGTACGCCAACCAAGGTATCTCTATTCAAGAAGTAACCCTTGGTAAATGAAGACCAGTCCATTCGAGCTGATTGGGATGCAGCAGCAAACCTACATGTAGGAAGGTTGTCAGGTATAGGCCAGATAAGAATCGAACAGACTGTGTTGAGAATTATCATAAAAAGACAGTTCTGTTTCCAAGTGTAGGTTATTTGACAGTTTGGACTCCATTTTTTGTAAAAAAAACTATACCATTTTAGATAATGGAAATTATATATTTATGGACATATTTCCCATCATGAATATGGTAACATCAATGCAACTTTTAATATATCGATGGTCCAAGTTTAAGAAGTTAGACTAGATACAATCCTAAAACGACTGCATTTGGAATTGGAGTATGGTGAAATAGCTTATAGGAGCACTACACTACCAAGGCATTATTCTAGCGTTTCTGACAATCTTGAAAACAGGGTAAAATATTCTTGTTTCATGCAGGACGTAGAAGCACATGTTACAACACCATTAAGAGTCAAAGACACTAACACATGAAAACAGAAATTCTGGCGAAATTAAAGCTAGCACTGATGCAACTGGAGCTTGTGCCCTATCCAATATGGCATGGATAAAGACATATTAATGAGCTTACGTTAAGGGATTCTCCAATGGCTAGCTATTTGGTTAGCTAGATGTATTCTCTTTCCTACATGGACACAAAAGGTATGAGCTAGTGACCAAATAGTCACCAATCTATTTCACGTGGCCCAAGACAATGAGAGTATTGCAAGTGGGACCTCTTGTCTCTTAGAAGGAGAGAGAATGTGTAAAATGATTATTTTTCTTCTCTCTTCCGCCTCAGCTAGCTATTTAGTCCCCACCATTGAGGACGCCATAACAGGCTAACTTCCAGATAATGTGCCATGCCACTCTGTTTTCATATTAGAGGTTTCAACCTGAATGAATTGCAGATTGCATCTAGGTGTCCTATCTGCATTGGTGTTAATTTGTCATAGTAAACAAAGTGCAGCATGTAGTACAAGTTGTGCTACTTGCATGAACAGCTGCTGTACAAAGGCTCAAGAATAATATCTCCAATGTTGAGTACTTGAGTTGTGAGCACCAAATTGTTGAATGTACACCAAAATTCAAGATTGCCACAAATGAATAGATCAGCATTATTCATTTCCCCTATTTTTTAATCAACATATGTAAAATATAGGGGAAAAACAAAAGATTATCCTACTTGGAAGTTGGAACATAGCAAGTGAAGCATTATTGAACAAATTTACTTCCTAAACTGGATCCACGAGATAACCAGTCGATTTAGTGAGGTAGGAAAGAGTAAACATACCCATAACCAGGCAAATCCACAAGGTACCAACTCTTGTTAATCAAAAAGTGATTAATTGTCTGGGTCTTCCCTGAAGAACATGTAATGTTGTTAGAACCCATGACCATATAAAGGAATCAAATAAAAGTGCGCAATCAAAAATAAGGAAACATGACATGCCAAGTTGGCCCCGCCAAAGTAAATTCATGAAGTTTGATAGATGGCAACGAGGAGACATCCATATTATGCTGTAGTATAGGTTGAAAAAAAATTCAATTAGTCTTCTTAGACTCTTTTTTCTTCTTCTTGTGTGCAGCAAGCCACAGTAGATTGAAAGTTAGAGAACACAAAGTAAAATCTAGTACATTCCAAAAGAAACTCCCCAATCCCTACCAAGCAAATGGATATGCTAATTGCAAATCCAATCAATGCTACTGAAGAATGCATGTCATATGGGGCAAGCAGTATAGACTATAGAGTATAGACGTAGGCCCAGGAAGCGCAAGCTGCAAGGCACAGATTAGGATAAGGTTAGGAGATTTGATTGGTTAGGATTGGTTTGTCTAGATTGCTTTGCTAGTGCAGGAGATACACGCCTGGTTAGTCGAGACTCGATGGCCTTATAAACAGAGGATCTGTAATCGAGAGGAATTGAGCAATTGAGCACAAGATCAAAATTTTGTAGCTAGGACAGTAGAAATATCAAAGGACCCTCATATGGTCATCAAAACATGAATGGAGATGTCAAGTTGAATATAATCATAAAATCTTGGACAATGGCCAGTAACAGTTATTATAGGCTGGTAAATTTGAATTCAACGAGTTCCCAAACTTGTTACCTCCCAGAATGAGAATGGGTTTTATTTGTGGAACGAAGTGCTAAAATTTGAATTTGACCGAACCCTAAATCCCAAATGGCTAATGGCCTGAATGGCCATGCTGAAGTCTGCATCAATTTAAATTCAAAATTCTACTTCTATGTTTCCCAGACGGGGTTTATTCTCCCAGTAGCCACTAGGAAACCTGACTGCTGCCGGGATATGTAACCCAGGATCAGAACATCAACCTTGCAGCACTAGGTATGTCCCTTTTACCTTCAAACCACTAGGTAACCTTAAATTCCAGAACAAGGGGGAAATTAACTCTTCTCATAAGCTACTTCAGAGCTAAGCAGGAGAAAACGCATAGATAGATTAAAGGCACTGCTAATAATGAAGGAACCAGAAGACCAGAGTTTTTTTTTTTTTTTGGTATACCAGGCTTTTTGGAGGTGAGCGCGGCTTCCTTGCGGCGGGCAAGGGCGTTGATGAGCGAGGACTTGCCGACGTTGGACCGACCGAGGACGGCGAACTCGGGGCGATCGTCCTTGGGGCAGTCCCTCGCGCGCGCGCTGCTCTTGACGAACTCGGCCTCCTTCACCCTCGCGTCCCCGGCGTAGGGCCCCACCACGATGTTCGACCCCGGTATGACCATCTCCGGGGCCACCGCCGAGTCCCGCTCCACCCCGGGCGGCAGGAAGAGCGCCGTCTTCACGATCCCCATAGGCGGCGGCCCGAGCTTCCTGGCGCTCTTGCGCGGGGCCACCAGCGCCGGTGCCGCCGCTGCATCGCCTGGGGAGGCGGTCCCCGCAGGCGCAGCCTCAGCGGACACCGAGAGAGTGCGACGCGCGGGGAGGCAAGCGCGGGCGAGCGTCGGCGGCCCGAGCGCTCGGAGGAGGGAGGGATGCGGGCGGAGCAGCATAGCAGCTGAGCGTCGGCGGCGCTCGCGCTCGGGGGAGCGGGTGTTCGACGGAGTGGCGGATGAGGAGGCCGGGTGGGTGGGCGGCAGTGCGGAACCAGAGTGCCGTCGTATTCGGGGGATATGGGCCGTACGTAGGAGAAAGAGAAATGGTTGGGCTCGTTTTGATTGCCGGACCTATATTACAGCTGGGCCGTTATTTCCGCTTCATCTTATCCACATCGTGGGCTGTGCATTTTTTATCTGGTTTCCGTGTGGTCCAGTTGCTCAAACCGTCAAATGAGATGAGTGTATTTTCCATCCCTTGTCTACATCTTATCTGATCCTAAAAAAACTCTATCTGCATCTTGTCTCCCCTCAAAAACAAATCTACATCTTATCTTAGCGAGTTTTTCTTTAAAAAAAATGACCTACCATAGTTTCAGTATATCCCTCACGTTGACCGTTGGAAGGGGTGTGGAAGTGTAGGAAAATGTCTAAAACCGATATAAGAAAAATGTTCCGCCGATTAGTTTTAATTTTCTTGCCTCATTTTGTACTCATACCCACCAAGTACTTTCTTTGTCTTAAAATTAACGGGCATCCTTTCTTTAAATTCATTCATTCTTTTTTTTTATTTCTATTGTCATGTCGGTCATCTCAGGACACGTGCGTATTGCATGTACTTCTACACTAGTATCACTAAAGTCTATCTCTCATCTTTTATATTTTTAGTTGGTGCAAATCAACACTTAAACTAACTAAACCGGCGAGGATGCAACTTCAACATTACGTGTAGGATTATGAGAAAATGGTAGATTTTAACGTAAAATTAAATAAATCACTTCACACTAGATCGTTATAGTGATTATTACAACTAAGTATATGACATGGTTAAGAGTAGTTAGTCATACGATTATGTGGCCTAACATGTTGTCAGATAGCATAAGCCATTTTAAGCCGAGATAACGATGATTAGTGTTGTGGTTTAATTAGTTAAGGGAATGATTTGCTCCAAATGAAACAAAAGGGATGAATGTCACACTTTTACAGGATTAGCATAGACGTATGTGCAACACGTACGTGTTGTGAGATGATTGATCGGACAGAAAAATAAAGAATGAATTAAAAGGATGCTTGATTGACACTCTTCTTTTCTCATTAACTCCAAAACAAGAAAAGTAACAAATGGATATGGCTACAAAATGAGGTGAGAAAATAAAAGACCAAAGATTGGAAACATTTCTCTTCTATTGGTTTAGGACACTTTCCACCCCTTTCCAACTCTTTCCAACCTGCCTAGTAGAGCCAATGTGAGGGGTATGGTGAGACCAACATAGATAAAAAAATTGAGAAAACTCGCTCTTTTTTTACAAAATATTTAAAGGATGGTGGTATATTGTGGAATCCTTGATTGGATACTTGGATAACATTTAATCGATAAAAATTTTAAAAAGGTTTCAAATCACATGATTATTTCACGTAAGATGTAGTAGAAAATAGTACTTCCTCCGTTCTCAAATATTTTTTGCGGTCTATTTTTTACAACCATGATATTTGTCTTATTCAAAAGTTTACAAAAACATTGTATGTAAATAATGCTTAAAGTATATTTAATGATAAAATATTTTTTCCCAAAAAGTAAATGATAAATTGTGATTTTAATAAAAAATTATTAAAATTATGGGGAAAAAAATCAACCGCCGCGAGTATTTGAGAACAAAGGGATTAGCATATACTCCGTATAGGTGATTGCGGTACACATGCACACATGGTTGTACTCACCTGAAGCATCTAGCTCAAGACCACGGCGTTAGGAATACGACGATCAAAAGTACAGCCACATGATTGATGGAATGTGATGTCCCAACATAAACAAAAGCCATTCAGTTGAGATAAAAGAAACAATTAGTTTAACCGAGTAGAATCTACATAAACAGTGTGACAATCGTGGATCCTAAACAATGAAACATATTTATGGTACACCTCTATTTGAGTGTCTATCAAGAGCAGGTACAACAATCTTTTTTATAAACCAAGTCTAATACAAATGGTATTTGCACGCTTATATTCTTGATAGTACAAACTAAGCCATATATTTGGACGGCCCAACCACTGCTAGAGAAGACCTTTCTTAACGCTCTCATCTGTACGAGTAGTCATAATTTGCTCACACTTGTGGAGTACTTCCAGCGTTTACAAATGTATGACACATTTTTTTTTTCAAAACATTGACTGTCCGTCTTATTTAAAATAATTAACAAATTATCTTTTATTTTGTTGTTATTTGATCTATCATTAAGTAAAGTTTGAGTATCACACATATTTGAACATTTTTTAATAAGACGAATGATTAAAGTTTGGAAAAAATTCAACCATGTCATATATTTATGAATGGATGTAGTAGTAAATAAAGGGCTAGCAGTCTTTACTCATGTTCTAGAAATTAGTTCATGGAGACAGTCGCATACTCACATTTAGCAACCACCTCTACTAAGGATATTTTTACAGTCACACGCCATTGAAGATGGCTCAAAAACCAGTTAGATGACTCATGTTATCATATCAAAATGCCAACCTCTCCCATGGTACCGCTTCAAAATGACAGCCTCTCTCTTATCTTTTTTCGTCACTTCTCTCTCCAACGCAAAATGGGTTACCTACGAATATATCCTTTTTTTGCGAGTACCCTACAATCAATTTGTGCTGATTTTTTTGTTAGCTTATACCAAAGATAGAGCGATTTTTTGGTGAAATTTTGAAGTAGAGTACGCATTACTAAAAAATAATGTGTGGAATTCCTACAAAATATTCAAATTTTTGCACCACATTGAGTTTATCTAAGAGCAAGTATAATAAAGAGCTTAGAGCTCGCTTACATAACATTTTTGTATAGACAGTAGAAAGAGACATGTGAAAATAGAAGTGGTCTCTCGCGTAAGAGATGACGTCTACACTGGCTCCAAGACAAAAGAAGTAAGAGAAATAGAGAGGGGTGTTTGGTCCCTTGAGATAATGAGAATCTAGATAATATTATCCCCCATAAGAAACCAAACATTATCTCATTTTTACTCTTAGATAATGTACCTCAAGAAACATTCTACTACTATTTTTGTTTATCTCCATTGCATTGAATAATGTGCATTATCTATATTCTTAAAATTCCTTAGTAACCAAACACCTCCATATGTAATCTAAGAGCCAAACCATATAGTCCACTCAATTATATGAGTGATACTTGTGCTGCCTATATATATATGACATGACAACAATATAAATCTATAGTGGGCTCTGGGCACTGTTAATAGCTTTGCTCTAAAGACCAATAGCTCTGCTCTAAAGACCAGCCCCGATGCATGAGCTTCCTCTTGCACCGGTGTGAGAAAGAATAGAAACCCACTTTATGGGCTATTGTATTCCAACATTTCTAATATATTATTTTTATATGGAAATGAGATGTATCTTCGCAAGGTTTGGGTGTGGGATGGAAATTTTTCACCCGGATGTGAAGTAGACGTTCCCAATTCCCAAATCATTTTCAGTAGTGATCCGCTAGTTGTACCTGAACTGTTTGCATAGATTTATTTGTATGAGTTGTGCCTAGAATCTAGCTATGCTCCAACTTCAGCTTAAAACCAGGCGCGTTTCAACAACCTGTAGCCGAGTGCAGACCGGCCAAATATGCCAGCCTTGTTGACGGTTTATCTGGAATGGCATCAACTGCCCCCCTGCAAAGTGATAAGAAACCGAACAACTCTTCAACTAGTTATAAATACCAGATGCACGTACAGAGTTGACCAACCAGGCACTGGCGACCTGCCTGACTGGTATCGTGTACTATGTTCAGATTCAACTGCCATATGGCAGATTCATTATATCGTTTGGTTGCGACGAGAAGGACATGGCCAAGGCGAATATGAAAAGTCGACGAGTTATAATGCCCGGTTGTTGAGCCTGCCGGACGATCAGTACTGGGCTACGATGGCCTTGTGCCCCTGTCAGCTCTGAACGGTTGGATTTGGACGGGGCCATGCAGCAAGCAGCATCAGCAGCAGCTTGGTTTGTCGAGTTGGCTAACCAGCAATTGCGGTTTAGCTACTAACCGCCGCCCTTCATGAGAAGCTACTAACCGACTGGCATGACATAATCAGGTTCTCTCAAGAATTAACTATCTTCTTAGGTCTAATTTGACTACTCTTGATCAAGAGAGATTGAAGTGTATTAAAAAGGATTGGTGAAGATTTTGATCTATTTTGAAAATTTTAACACACTCCAATCCCTCCAATGCAAAAATACCCAAAACTAAACTTATGGATAGGATAGCATTTTTTTTTTTGAGCTCATAGATATAAAACTTGGTTCTGGACTCGAGTACAAGGAATAAATAAGCGAATCTATGCGCGCGTCTTCTATTCATTTAACACATCACACTATCGAGTCCTGAGTAGCAACAAGAAGTGTTCCCCTTTCCGTTATGGAGGGACGGAGGGAACAGCATTACAGCTCTGAGATGATGAAGAACGAATGGGCACACATCAGATGTGCCTTTTCGTTTTTGGCTCTACTCCTGAAACTGATCGCTTACAGTTACAGCTCTACAGTGCCATAGTCTCAAGTGTCATCTGATTTGATCATTGACTCTTTCAGAAAAGAGCACAAGTTGTACGTTTGCTTTTTTTTTTTCCTTCTATTTAATCTCTCGCAGGTAAGTTTGTTGCCGCAGAGAGTGAACTACGGTATTTCAAGCAGAGCGTATTTTTTAGATTGAAACAAACAAACTGGCATGCGGATTACAGACCTAGACTTTCTTATAAGTGAATCACAGGGACTACCACATGCATTCACACGGAATATCTACGGACTACAGAGTGAGTACAGTAGTAATAACCTATAGAGTTTCCATTTAGCGTCTCAAGCCAAGACGACGCATAGAATTCCATGACGTACAGAAACATGAGCTCGAGAAGCGAATGGAAAAAACACATACACGACTATATAAGGGTACGGCAGTAATTAATCCACAGCTGACAACTGCAGAACTTCATCAGGTTGTCTAGCTTACTTCTGATGAACCATATGATATGAAAATCGAGCTTTTTTTTTTCCGTTTCACTGAACTTGTCTGTTCGGCACAAGGGAGCACACTAGTGACTACTGACTAGTTGTGATTCCCCTGGGTGTAGATGTAGTCAGTATGAGCGACCAGTGTCCTCCTCAGGAGACACTCCTCCCCATCTTCTTCCCCCTCGCAGTCTCTCATCGCCTCAGCTGGCTCGGCTTGATGCATTTCCATCCCGGGCCCTGATGATGAGCCACTCTTCTCATGTTCAGCAACCGTGGCGGAGACAGCGCGCTGCAAAGTAGCACAACGAAACTCAAAACACTGGAGGAAGACGACCAGCAACAATAATGGTGCCAAATCATATCGTTGTGAAGCTGAACTGAATAAAAGAAGGGTATATGAATGGATGTGTGCGTATACCTGTTGCATGTGAAGGTTGTCATTCGATCCTGGTACGGGCCTGGCCGCATGGCCCCTGGCGCAGACGAGGAGGAGGATCAGAGCCGCCACCACGAAGATAGTAGTGGCCCGGAGCTGCTGCTTGGAGCTGGAGGCCATGTCGATCTGAAGCCTGAAGATCTCTCGTTCGTTCTCTCTCGGAGGATGCTCGACCGGGGCAGTTGTGTTACTACTGACTAGTAGGTGAGCACAAGCTTTGCAGCCATGGGACAATGGGAGCTTACCTATTTATAGACAGCGGAGCGGCCACATGGGGTCACCGTCCATGCGCCGGAAGCGGGGCCAGAGGATGCATGAGAGACGACAACGACCACCATTATGCAGCGCGACAGCGAGCTCGCCGATGCTGCCGTAGCCGGAAGGCACTCTCTGTGTTCGTCGGGACCCCTCCGACTCCGACGATATGACGCGTAGCAAAGCGCGCCGGATTGCACCAGAATCTTCCGGTCTTGTTCAACCGACAGTAACCGGTGCATGTGGAAGATATGCGTACAGACAAGCTTGCAGTCCGAAGGCAAGTGTTTCCATTATTATGTGCGATTCATTTCGTTCACACTTCACTTCACGCTTGGCTGAGCATCCATCAGGAGTAGTGATTGTACAGTCGATGGGAGTTTCATATATGGCTTGATCCACATAGACAGTCGAGTCATTGACGACTGCGTGCTCGTGCGAGGGACGTACACGTCGTCCGTCGTCCCGGCGACCGGCCCCACGACAGCGCCTGATGGTCGCCGTCTTTGGGCTGGGGCCTGACGATGGGACTGGGAGCTAGTCATCGGTACCGTCTCACGCATGGAACACCACCTGCTGGTGTACGTCCAGACACCGATCGGCCGCCAACCAAACCAACCCATTACCCATGCCTGCCACTATTAGTCCCGGCCCACTACAGCTCCCGCGCGCCGAGGCAAAGCGGACGGCGAACGCGCCGCGCGTTCGCCGGCGCGGGCAGGTCACGCACACCGCGGCGACGGCGACGAGCACGTGGGCACGCGCCTGTGCACGGATTTAAAGTCCTGGATCGCGTTGCGTGCGCGTCCACGACGGCGCCGAACAGTGGAAGACGAGGAGCGGCCTGTAATAGCCTGTGGCCTCTCTGCGGCGGCCGGCGGCAAGTGGGCGCCTGTGGTCCACGGCCCCGGCCAGGCCGGCCCGCGCCGGCGCGGCTAGCTGCGGTGGGTGGCTGGCGCGCTCGGCGCGGCGGCAAGTGGAGTGGAGTGGAGTGACTCGGGCTGGCGGCCGCGATTCGCGTCGGATATATCTGGACTCTGGATCGTGGACGCGACGCCCCGGGCGCGCGCCGTGCGGACGCTGGCACGCATGGAGTGGCTCCGAGCGCTGCGTAGAGTCCACGTCCACGTGCGCAGGCAGAGCACGGCCGTAAGCATGGCACGGTGTCTGGCTCTGGCTGTGTGTGTCGTCTGCGGCTGGCTGGCAGTCCACGGCGAAGAGCCGGCCGCTAGCCTATACCGTGGCGTGCTGGGAAGAGCAGCTCCCGGTGGCCGCTGCTGGTGCACACAACGTTCGCCGGGACCGGGCGATAGAGGGGGCTCGCCGTCGCGCCCATGTGCTCGTCCCCCCGCGCCCAGGACTCGATCGGAACCCAACAAGTGGCCGGCCGCGACGACGGCGACGACGACGACCGCGATGCATGGGACGAACTGTGCGCACGACGTGAATCTCATTCTCATCGATCTGGTAATTATTATCTGTCGAAGTGTGAACACAGGCAAGCCGGGGCTTTTATTGCGCGGGTAGGCATTGATTCGTGGGCAAGAAAAAGGTAATTAATGCGCAGGAGGGAGAAGAATGTCCGGGCAACTTGCCATCTCTGCCAACCTGCACGGCCTGTGACGCCGACGTGGGTTTGGTCTTGCTTGGTGTTGAACTGCTGACGGGCAGACAGTGGGCTATTTCGTCCGGCCCAATATATAGATCCACAGGGAAGCCCAGCGCGGAGGGCTGACACGCGGATTCTCAATAGGCCTGCGGTCCTCATGGATTCTCTACGGCCCACGGACGGCACAGACAGTGGCACTGCGGGGCGACCTAGTCTGAACGAATGGCTGAATACACACCATTACTAAGCTCAAAAAAAAAAAAAAAACAGCATTACTACAGTAACACACCCTCGTTCCAAGGGATACGTACTCCTATATACCAGCTCTGTCAGCCACGCCTGTGGCCTCGGCTGGTAAACGTTAAATCAAAATGAATACAGAGTCAGTTCCAACAAAAGCTTTTATCTGCTGACAGGAAAGATTGGAGCCGCGGCCGTGCCATTAAACTCTGTTCCCATGTGGAAGTGGAGCACAGCCAGACTGCCCAACAGTTTGCTACGAGCTCCTCCGCCTTTGCTAGATCGAGCGTGCTACCCTAGCGCAAGCTGGTCAAGTCTACCATACTGTACGTACCTCGCGGCTGGAGTACGGCTTTATTTGAGGCTAGCTAGCTAGTCACAGTGCCAAGGCCATCATCCAGTCACACGGCACGAGGGTCACCACGAAAGGAAGCTAGGGAGAGAAGCTTGCAGGCAGGCCGGCGGCCGGACCCCCCGGGTTTCGACGAAGGATCAAGTGAAAACGATGAGATTTCCGCCGCACCTGCCTGCACCTGCACGGCGGCGGAGGACCTGAGATGCGCGGGAGATGAACGGACGTTGGCCCGGAACATGTCGCTCTGCTATCCACGCGCAAGCCAAGAGTTAGATTTGGGAACAAGTAGAAACCGGTCGGTACGTACAACCGAGCTTCAAATCTGGTTTTCCACTCTATCCAATCCGATGCATAGCAAGAGAACGAAATTAAAAAGCAAACAATCCGCAAAACTGCTTCAGATATAGGAGTATTGTTTCAGAATGTTACCTGCATGTGGTTGTTGGTGTTTATCATGTGCATCTAGGCCCTTAGCATACCACCGGCGGATTCAATGTACAGAAAACATGGTGTTTGTGCAGATGTTGAACGGAGAGGGAGAGAAGGGAAATGTTTCACCTTCGTTACTGAGGAAGGGCGCGACCGGTGGTCCATGACCAACGGGTTTTTTTTGTTCTTGTAGACGGCGACGGTCCTCGGTCTTCTTGTCCTGCGCCTCCTTGAAGCGGCGCTCCTCCGTCGCCTTGGCCTCCTCCTCTGTCCTTCTCTCCTGTTTTTGTGCTTCGGCGGCGCTAGGGTTGCCGTTCACGGGGTCGGCCATCGGATCAGCGGATGGCCACGGCGCCTGTGGTTCTTCCAGTCACTTAGCGCGCTGGGAGATCGGGTCTCTTGGTGTCTCTGTTGGGCTAAGGTTTAGTGGCGACCGTGGATGTGTTGGCGTCCGCGCCGATCCCTATGCCCTCTTTTATATGGCGCACTGTGACCGGAGGTCACAACTATAGAGAAAAGTTGCGCCCCCGATCAGGGTGCGATTTTCTCTCGGACTCGGTCTCATTACCGTTCGACATCAAATCCAACTGTCGTTTATTTGCGATAAGGCGTTTTTCTTCTTCTTTTGCTGACGCAAAAGGCAGTTAAGTCTACCCTTCCATCTTGAAAATAATTCAAAACCCATTGCACGACGAGGCATCCTTCAGAACTTCACAGAATTCTCTCCCTTTCAGTTACCAGTTACCACATTGTAGAGGGCCCCGAATGCACATTATCTGTAAGAAATACCGGTTAATTATGTGTAGATAGAGATCGATGTTCAGATATCTGGGTGAAATCGATAAAGAAACACGAATGGTACCAAAAACACCCAAGTACCCCACGCAATCACTACAATTTCTGGCTGTTCTAATGCAAGCCACAAAAGAGGTGTCGGGCATGGGGAAACCTAGATAAAGGTGGAAAAGGGGGAACATCTGGTAGGGTCTCCTATAGCCATGCATTGGGGGGCAGCGGTAAAAGAAAACCATCAACCTGCTAGGCAGGCCCCAGGCGGGGGCAGGGATAAGTGATGATTTGTTTAGCGACAGATTATCATTCCATCTCGTATGTGAGTGTTGAGGCTGCATATTTTTTCCATCATCTAAAAAAATCATTCCATCTCGTGCATGCATGCTGCTTAAACTAGATTATTACCTGCTGCAGCTTGAAGTGGCCTGGTTCCCAGACCAACAAGCTAGGCACATTCCTTTGAGAGAGATCATGTCGGAGGTCTTTGTCCATGGAGGGACCCTCGACGTTGCATGCCTCATCAAGGGACCAGCAGCTCGATCTTGCATGCAAGCGACTTTTGCTGCTATCAGAAAGAATGCGAGGCGTAGGACCAGTGCGAGATTTGAAGCTCTGCAGCTACAGGCTGCAGCCTTGCCTTCTTTTGTTTGGCAAAGAGGCTCTCGACTGATTTGGCATGGGCCCTCGCTCTCATCAGTGGCTGCATGCTGCTGGTAAGTTGTACGCGGGGCATGATCTAGAGCTCTACCCCTGCCTCTGCATGCGAATCGAATTATCCTGTGGTTGGGATCAGGACAGAAGTGGACCTGATTTAGCGCGTAATGAGAGCTTTAATTTATAGCTGCAGCAGCACGATGGTAATAATCCACTTGTTGCCAAACATGCTAAATGATGCACACCTGTAAAGGGCAAGTGAGGGTTAATGCCCTCGATTTTTTTAACATGTTAGTAGTACTATATTTGATGCTAAATGATTCTTACCGTAAGAGTACCGGCGATTTGCCATGGATGAGATCGGTGAAAATGAATGTGTAGTTATGGGATGGAACTCATGTGGATATAAGAGGAACTGGCTGAGGTATGCATTGATTTGCATATTTGCTCTAACTCATTACTCATCTTTAGGTTTACAAGACACTTGGCCCTGTTTTTCGTTTTGTTGAGGATATCAGCAGTGTAGTCATGGTTGTGTTTCCATTATTTTCTCCTAATAAAATGCTCTAAAGATGCATGGCAATCATGCTACATAAAACTATGTGCTGCAGGATGTGTAAATAGATTGTGTATCTACTATTCCACCTAACTCTCTCTGTGAACAGTGTCGCTACAGTGTATATGCAGTCCATTTACCCAATCCACTGCACATGGTCTAATAGGGTTATTGATAACCATTTCATGCCGACATAGCAAGATATATTTTAGAGCTCATTGGTTTTCTCCTGTCACTTGTCAGTACCTTTAGGCTTTAGCCTATTTAGTATTTACCCTTCACTTTCTGCATCGGCGCCCCCTGATTAACCAAATATAGCAGAGTACTACAGTTCCTAAAATAAAAAGGAAGGCACTTCCGTCCTTTTTTTTTTTGCAGCAACAATTCTCAGTGACACATGCGCCACAAAAACGAACTCTCCAAGGTTTGTCTAATTTTAAAGCACCAGTGAATCAACCCGTGCTTTTGGACGGGTTAGAGTCTTAAATGTATTATGCGTTACCGTACAACATATATAGATCTATTTTTATACTTAGTTTTCTATAATAGCATATCTTGCTATTTTATATGTATGCTTAATTGATTTAGATAATCTTTGATCGATTGCAAAAAGTATGTGATTTTAATATAATTTTGAGGGGTTATTTTCATTATATTATCAGTCATAATAACTAAGGTGAACAATTTAAATATAAATTAAAAATGGATATTTGGTATTATTCATCAAAATAGCAAATGTGAGCAATTAGTATAAATTTAGGGTGTTATTTCATATTTTCTTTTATATTTGCATAGTGGTAATTAATATGTAGTTTTAGGGGTTATTTAATATTGTTTTGATAATGACAAAGGTGGGTATACTTAGAAAATAGATCTAATGGCTATTAATATTCCAACATGTCAATTGATGATCAGGAGTTTTTTTTTATTATTGTGAGAATTTCTATGATTTTATTTTTTTCTAGCGCATCTTGTGAGGGTTGACGTGGAAATTTCAAAAAGAGTCTACAAAATATCTGTTTTATGGAATTGTTTCTAGCATTTTTAATGGAAAAAATGACAAAAACTAAAGGTAAATTTGAAAATGGGAAAATCTAAAAAAAAGAAAAAGATATTTGTTTTCGTTGAGAATTGAACTCAAGACAATGGCAGAGGTGGGTAATTATCTAGAAAATAGATTTAATGAAAAAAAAGAAGAGAATATTTGCTTTCGTTGAGAGTTGAACTCAAGACCTTTCATAACGGCAGAGGAGGGTAATTATTTAGAAAATAGAAGTAATGGCTATTAATATTCCAATTTGCCAACTGATGATGTTTCTGATTATTGTAAGAATTTTTTTTAAAAAAAATTAGCACACTTTGAAATTAGTGCTTTTTTTTAGATCCTCCAATTAGCAAGACTAACATGATTTCACGGGAAACATTTCGCTTGGAGTCCAGACGGCCGGGGAGGCTTTGCCGAAAAGAAGCTGCTAAACAATAAAAAGAAGCGGAGACAAGTGCTGTTTCCCTTTGTCTGTCAATTGCGTGCTCTGATCTCCCTCCTATAGAATTCCAATCGAGCTGTAGGGAATCAAGAATGTTGGGAGATGGGTGCAAAAGCCACCCTGGTTGGATTTATCCTGCATTCACGACGACAGGAGTTGTGTTGGCTCTGGCTCATCAAGACACGCTGCGCAGCAGCAGGCCTTCTCTGTCTGCAGGAGCTGCCTTGCCGTCGCCTGTGTTCGTTTGACCACGACGCGACGCCCGCCGGACGCGACCGGACCGGCCAGAAAAACAAACAGGCCGTGCTGGCTTCTTGCCATGGGCGTGCAAGTACTAGTCGTGTTCTCGAGTCGACGCATCGATATCAGGTGCATGGCTGCATGCAGGTCACGGCGTCGTGCCGTCTTTGGGCACTGCAATTTTCAACGAAATTCCACAGTAGTAGCACTCCTTATACTATCCCATTGAGATTTTCAACGAAATTCCACGGTAGTAGCACTCCTTATACTATCCATTGAGATGGGTAAAATGGATATCTGCACGCTGCAGTGTTATCGTAGATAGAAAGAAAGAGAAAAATAGTCGGAACAGTGGATAAATAGTGGATAAACATTCACTTTACACGTTCCATTAGAGTAGTTTTATATCAGTTTTGAGTGGTGTGCTTAATCTTAATCTGGTCTCCCCGCTCCTTTTGAAGCCGGTCCTGTGCGTGCTTACGCGCCCGTTTTGGTGTAGCACTTGGAAAGATGGGGGTTGGTACTAGGGATTTTACTATGGGTTGGTTCGTTCGCATTTGCAACACTGCAGTGCGGCGCAGAGGCGATTGCTGCGAAGTGACTGGCGCTTGGCGTGCAGCTGTCCTGCGCTTTGAATCTGTGCTAGATACACCCCCCTCTCTCCCTCTCGTGTCCGTCCATGAAGTCTGGCAGAGGCAGCCTTGTTTCGGCCATGTAGGAGGAGGAGGGAGGAGCAGGATGCATGACAGGCGGAAAAGAGACGAGAACAGGGAGAGAGGGCGAGCGCTGGCCTGGCCTGGCCCTGGCCACCCCGTCCCATCCAATGGCAACTTCACGATTTAATTCCTGCACCTTTAGATATGGGGTGTGTTTAGATCCCTGAAAACTGGTACTGGTCTGAACTGAAAAGCACTGTAGCACTTTTCGTTTTTTTGGTAAATATTGTCCTACCATGGCCTAACTAGGCTCAAAAGATTCGTCTCGCAAAGTATATCTAAACTGTGCAATTATTTTTTTATTTCATCTACATTTAGTACTCCATGCATGTGCCGGTATTTTGATGTGATAGGGAATCTTCTTTTTGCATAGTAGAATTTGGTAGAATTTTTTTAATCTAAATATGGCTATGGTCATCGAACAGGGTATGCGAGGTGCAAAATACTATTTGCACACTGAAAATACGTAGACACAAAGATAATTGGAACCGTAGACTCCTTGGATGCCCCTCCTGGTGACCCGGTCTTATTTGTGAGTGAGTTTTGGACGGCATGGGGCTGATGGCCTGGCCTCAGTAAAAAGGGTGCACAAACAGCAGCAGCGCTAGCGGCACAGCACACACCGCAACCCGAACGTCTTTCGCAGATCCCTGTACGGCCCTCTCGAACAACGGATAGGTATGAGAGGATTGAGGAAGCCGTAGATTTTCCTCAGCTTGTTTTATATTCTAAAAAATGCATTAGAAGTGGTACTTATCCACCGATTTGCTTCGGCCCTCTCACATTCCGTTCCTTCTGCCATGTTCACTGCACCTACTAGTGTTTTGTGATAAACTGTACGAGTGAAGCAAAGCCGCGCAAAGGAGAGAGAGCTCGAGAGAAACGAGGGCTTGCTGCGTGTGCATGGTTGACGGGAGGGGAGAAATGGCTAGTGGCAGCAACTGGCTAGGCTTCTCCCTCTCCCCGCGCGCGGCCATGGAGATGGAGGTGCCGCCCTCCTCCGCTTCTGAACCCGCTCCTCCTGCCCATCATCACGCTCCACCTCCTTCCAATACCACGACCACGATCTCCTCCTCTCCCAGCAACACCACCGCTTCCAACTTCCTCTTCTCACCCATGGCCGCCGCTCCCTATCCTGGTCCTGGCTACTACTGTGTGGGCGGCGCGTATGGCGATGGCACCAGCACTGCCGGGGTCTACTATTCCCAGTACTTACCTGCTGCCATGACCGTCAAGTCCGACGCCTCCCTCTGCGACATGGAAGGTCGCTGCTGCTGCTGCTCTTCTCCCTCCCTACCTCTATATTCGTGTTCCTTCTACCTCTAACACGGACCACTCTTTCTTGGCATCAAGCAGGCATGATGCCGACGTCCCAACCGAAGCTGGAGGACTTCTTGGGTGGTGGCAATGTCGGCGGCCAAGAAACGGCCACCTACTACAGCCACCAGCAGGGCCAAGAAGAAGGGGAGGCAAGCAGGGATTACGACCACTACCAGCACCACCACCTCGTCCCCTACGGCTTTCAGCCTGTGACGACGGAAGCAGAGATGCTCCGAGACGAGCTGGAGCCAATGGACGACGCGATGGCGGCGGCCAAGAACTTCCTCCTAACGGGCTACGGCGCTTGCTACAGCGGCAACGGCGAGATGCAGCACCCGCTGAGCCTGTCGATGATGAGCCCCGGGTCCCAGTCCAGTAGCTGCGTCAGCACGGCTCCGCAGCAGCAGCAGCACCCGGTAGGTACTGTGGCCGCGGCTGCCGCAGCTGCCGCGGCCGCCGCTGCTCAGGGGCGCAGTAATGGCGGTGGCGAGAAGTCCGCAGGGAAGAAGAGGGGCACCGGGAAGGGAGGCCACAAGCAGCCGGTGCACCGCAAGTCCATCGACACCTTTGGGCAGAGGACCTCCCGGTACAGGGGCGTCACCAGGTGAGCCGCAGCTTGCAAAGATTTCCGCTTTTTTCCTTCTGTCATCTCGTCTCGTGTTGCATTTGTTTCGTTGCGAGTCATGTGCGTGCTTTGCAACTCTGCTGCGCACTCTTACGTTGTCTCTTCCTCTGCGGCATTTATCGTTTCGTTTGGTAGGATATTTACATGCTGCTGGGCATGTGAAAGTCAACTTACTCCTGGTTCCTTTGGAGTTTCGCATTATGTTCTACGCTCGTTAGTTTCCGGCATTGATGTGTCTGCGACATAGTACCTAGTTATGCTCTGATATTCTTGTTATTCAGTAGGGCAGCTGGTCATGCTTGACGCCAAACCGTTTTAATGCTGTTCTGCATATTAATGTGGCGCCTAGTATTATTGACACAAATAATTTGATTTCTCTTTAAATCCAAGCAATTTTACATTTGTTTGATCCACGCCTTTTTATTTGGAGTGATGAAGGTTATGTTGTCTGTGTTTGATTCACTGGAGCAGGCACAGGTGGACTGGGAGATATGAAGCCCACCTCTGGGATAGCAGCTGCAGGAAGGATGGGCAGACAAGGAAAGGAAGACAAGGTTGATAGCTAAAAACCCAAAATAAATGATATAGCAACCCTTGCAGCTCTTTCTGACATTTTGGTTCCTTTTGTTTTTGAAATGGTCATTCTGGGGTCTGTCATGACTGAAATGTGATTGCTCGCAGTATATCTAGGTAAGAAGAATCGCTTCTTAGTTCTTACTCGATCATGGTTTCTATTGTTGGATTATTTGTTTCGGGCTGTGTCTTGATCCATAAATAGGAAGCGTGATATTATTTTATCTGTAATTCTGCACTAGGTGGTTACGACACCGAAGACAAGGCTGCGAGGGCTTATGATCTGGCTGCTCTGAAATATTGGGGTCCAGCTACTCAAATCAATTTCCCGGTAAGCGTCATGGAGCCGTTTCATGCAAGCAAACTGGAGCTTTGATGTTCATTTTTTTGTAATATGGCATAACACGCTTTGTTTGGCAGGTAGAGAACTACCGAGATGAGCTTGAGGAGATGAAAAGCATGACAAGGCAAGAATTTGTTGCGCATTTGAGAAGGTTGGTGCTTTGCGTGCATTATAGCAACCTTTCATCAACTGATGTCTTCCTGCATTTCCTAAGTTATTACTGATCACAGGAGAAGCAGTGGGTTTTCTCGTGGCGCTTCCATCTACCGAGGAGTGACAAGGTTTGTTTGGATAGAATATACTGCGTATGGCAGTGCATTTTGCTTCCTTTATAGCGCGAAAAACTAAAGTACATGAAGAAATCATCTTAATGCATATGTTCATGTTAACTGCATTATAGGCATCACCAGCACGGAAGATGGCAGTCTCGGATTGGCAGGGTTGCTGGCAACAAGGATCTGTACCTCGGCACTTTCAGTAAGAAAGATCTCTCAATTTGACTGTAGATTTGTAGGGCCAAAGTGCTTCCACAAAGTAATGTGCGTTAAGTAAAAGCAGCTTTTAGTCCTAATCCTTAGGCGGTCAGCCTGTTGTACTATGTATAATTGTCTCGTCAAAGTACATTTGCTGTAGAAGAAGGGTATACACAGAACATAAGCTTTTACTGTTAATGCCAAGTTTTGTGCATCGCTTTTGTGTTAACTTTAATCCGTGGGGTACACATTCGATGCATTCTTCCCTGATCATTCTTTGCTTTTTTCAGATAGTTATGCTTTTCCTAAGGCTGTGGCTTCTGACCAAAGCATCCTGTTGACTGTTTTGAATGCTCCGTTGAACACTTAAACTAAAACATGGCATTAGCACGACATGGGAGTAATCTGATCGAAAGCGAACTTTGCGGAGTTTTACAGTGTAGCAGACTAGCAGTACTAGATTAGTTGCTGCATGTTATTTTTTCATAGGTCACACTCACAGCTGGGTTTGTTCTTACATCCTCATTTACTGAATATTGGGCAGCCACTCAAGAAGAAGCAGCCGGGGCGTACGACATAGCTGCCATCAAGTTCCGTGGCTTGAACGCAGTGACAAACTTTGACATAACAAGATATGACGTCGACAAGATCATGGAGAGCAACATGCTGCTGCCTGTGGAAGAAGCGCTCAAGGTCAAGGCGATCGAGGCGGCAAACGGTGTGCCTGTGGTGCACAATGGTGGGAGGGGACTCAACCCTACGGAGGAAACAGGCGCTGACTGGAGGATGGTGCTCCATGGATCTCCCCCGGAAGCTTTGCATTGCCCAGAGGCCATTGATCTCCAGAAGGACATCATGGGGGACTCTCACCCATCCCTGCATGGCATGGTTGGACTTGACGTCGAGTGCGGAGCTAATGATCATCACCTCGACGTTCCAGGCAAGGCCGGCGGCATCAACTTTTCGAACTCGTCCTCGCTGGTGACAAGCCTGGGCAACTCCAGGGAGGGGAGCCCCGAGAGGCTGCAGAGCCTGGCCATGGTGTATGGAAAGCAGCTGAACGACGTGGGCCTGGCCGCCATGAGCCCCTGGATGCCAATGGTGGTGCCGACGACGGCACCGCACGTGCTGAGGCAGCCGAACGTCGTCTCTCATCTCCCTGTCTTCGCTGCTTGGGCGGATGCCTAGCTGAATAGCTGATGGAGTTGGAGCTCCGTAGTTGCCCAGTCTTGCTCGCCATTGACCGTTTTTGTAAACTGAAGCAAGACTAATTAACAGCATCAGGTTAGGTAAATTAGCTGGAATAGCAAGGCTGGTTTAGTTACCATGAACGATGATGGTTGGTGTAATGGTATGCAGGAGTAGAAGATAGGCCTTAATTAGTCTGTAGCTTATGCACAATCTCAAGTACTAATGGTGGAGTTCTTTTGTGCCTTTTTTTTGTAGGGCAAATTGGTTGGAATGCAGTGTGACTTCCTTTTGAACGTAGCATGAAAACTAGTCTGTTGCAAGAAAAAGGAAAAGGTTCGTGAAATGGGATGGCTCGTCTTTGCTGGTACGGCCATTCACAGATATAGGTTTGTTCTGTGATCAGTGGGGTCGTTGGCTTGGCTATGCACACAGAGGAAGATCTTTTGACCGCTGCCTCATGGGTCAGGTCCAATTGCCTCACGTTCTTTTTTGCTTTCTCTGCATGGCATGGCATCTCACTTCATGATGGCAATGAGTATCATAAAACATTCCCCTTCCCATAGGAGGGGAGCTTTGCCGCAAGGCTGCCCACATTCCGGGCCCAATCATATCAGAAAGGGCCAGAGAGATTCCCTTGGCATTCTTCTACTCCGTACGTCCCAACCAACCTGGGGCGTCATCATGCCATGTCCTGTGACGAACATGTTGGCTCTTGATGAGTTGATGTGGTCAGTCTGTCAGTGTTATGTTCATAAGTTCTTGGCGAACCCATTCTAGTATTTTGGTTATTATGTAACTAGTGCGCCAATCTCTACCTAGGCATGATCATGTAGCATTAACATACATAACCGTTAGAATTTTATATAGGGTATAAAATTGCGACCCGCAATTAATCAAATTGCTATTTTTCATTATCATTCATGTTCAGGCTCCAATAGAATACTCATGTAAACATATTCTTTATTTTAGCTATCTAAAACGAGCTCTAGTTAAATTTGTCTTTTATAATAGCATCGCGGATAATATATGTAGAGAATTTTGATGGTTACTTTAAATCATCTTTAGTGTGACATTATAGGTAATTTATATAAAAATCTAGGAGTTATTTTAAAATATCTTTCTTAAAACACAATAAATAATTTATATGCAGATTTAGTGGTTACTTTGACTCGTGTTTGATAATGGTATGGTAGATAAGTTATATATAAACATTAAGGGGTTATTTTATTTGTGTTTTCATAGTGGCTCGGAAGATAATTCACATGCAAATCTAGATATTTATTTATTTTCATATTGTTATGATGGGTCGTTTATAAGTTATATAAAAGGGGTTATTTTAATTTGTTTTCATAGTGGCTTGCTAGATGATTTATATGCAAATTTAGATTTTATTATTTATTTTTACATTGTTATGATGGATAATTTATATGCAAATTTAGGTGGTTACATCGATTAATCTTTCATAATGATATGGTAGATAGATTTTTAAATGATAGAATAAAGTTTATACTTTTTATAAATTTTTTACGCCTTTTAGTTAAAAATAAATTAACTGATATTTTTCCTAGCAAATTTTGCGAGTTGGACATTTTTTAGAGTCTTTAAACAGTAGTGGTAGGATATGAGGCATGGGTGCCATGAAAAACCTTTCATCGTGGACTAATGGATTTAGTGGGAGACCCAGAGCATAAACAAAGCCGAGACGAAATCAAAATATCTCTCTTTTTATCTCCAGCAGAACAAAATTGCACTAAAAGTTAAGATCATGATCAGGGATTGAACAAGCTACGCCTTTGGATCCTAGCGGCGGAGCACGGTCACGAGCAGGCAGTGGCGGATCTAGCTCCTGAAAGTAGGAGGGGCTCTCTTCTTCCTCCTCCCTTTTCTCTTCTTTCTTCTTTCTTCTTCCTCTCCCTTTTTCTTCCTTCTTCTTCTTTCTTCTCCATCAAAATGTAGGAGGGGCTTAGGGGGGACTCCATGAAGTCTGGGGCAGAGCCCACCCTGCAGCCCCCTAGATCCGCCACTGCGAGCAGGGGCCAAGACTCACTAGGCGCGGCGCTGGGTCCGCCGCTGAATGGATTGAAGACGTAAAATTCAACTTATTTGGTAAAATATGTCTGAGCGTGTCTGGAGAATAATTTAGATGGCTAATTTTTTCTTGTTGAAAAATCACATAGTTTGTTAGGTTAGTCTAATTTTCTTTTGTCGTTATTTGTCTCACGCTATTTTCCATTCTTACTTTCGAAATTCTGTGTCCAACAGGGAGACCATTCCACTCTTTCAATTCAAATTTCACTCTGTACATTGTTGTTTGAAGCGTTTTTCCACATATACATGCTCAACAGTTCTTATCCCAGCTGTCCATTTTCAATTTAGTGTTGCTGCATTGCAGATTTTGTACCATCTTTTGGTCCTTCTGAACACAGCGAAGGTCGCAGTTTGGTCGTCCCGCGGTTCAGACTTCAGGACGCTGGCTCTTTGAATGCCCTCCGGCCGCGTACATGGACGCGCCCAGTCCCAGTACGTGGCCATCGATTTCCTGGGACACACAGGAGACCGGAAGCGACGGGTTTGACCCCTCAACATTGGCAGCATACCTAAAAGGGCTATTGCGCGCACGTCGCACACAGTGAAGCGCGTTGCTTGGTTGCCGGCCCGCCGCCCGCCGCCCGCCACCGCGCGCGAGCCCTTGAATTTTGCCTCTCCAGACGCGACAGCACATCCCGACCCAGCTAGAGCTACTTGAGCGTAGCCAAGCAAGCGACTCGCTGCTCCGTCTCCGTGCCTCTCTCTGCTCGTGCTTGGTGGTGCTGGCCCCAGTCCCATGTGCCTGCCGGAACCGGAGCGCAGGACGGCAGGAGGCGGCAGAGCCCATCAGCAGCCAGCAGGCAGTCGTCGGCCGTGGTGGCGCTGGCGCATGCATGCAGACACACTGCAGGCCGCAGCGGCGGGCGGTGTCTCCTCATCCCGTGTCGCGTCTCGGCGCCGGCTGGTGGGGACGACGTGCATGCCCTGTGCATGCCCATGGGTCAGGGTGAGCGAGCGAACGCGTGTCGCCAGTAGTCGCCACCAATCGTGTGTGTGCGTCAGTGCGCCGGCGTTCGCGTGAGCCTGTATCGGCCGCGCGCCGCGCGGTCGCGGAACGTGCTGCGGCGCTCGTTTCGGGCGTTTGCCGGAGGCCGCGCGCTCGGCGACACGCGGGACGCGACAAGGGCGGCCTGGCGTGGCGCTGGCTTGATCTTGCGTAGAGATCATGGACCACCCACCTTGCCCCGCCTGACTTGATCCGACCTGAGCAATGTACGAGATGGACGTGTTTCGTATTCTGTGACTTGCAACAATCGACAGGCCATGCATGGACCATGTTTTTCGACCTAGAACTTAACATAACCTGAAAACCTTTGAACCGATACGTTTGTGGATAGTGTGCCCAACCTGAAAACCTTCGAACTCCAATCTGGGAATGGACGACTCCTATTTGCGCATATATTAGCACCAGATTTCATATGAAGTTATGAACAGAGATAGTTCATCCAAGAATATAGAGTAAGATCGAAAGTTGAACTATTTGTGTCTTTAATTATACATACTGTAAACTTTTTTGTATTTTCGATTTGACTTTTTAGAAAGTTGGAATACCCAGAATTCATTTTTTTTTTGAGAAAAAAAATCATTTTTTCTGAAAGTTGCTAGCTGGAGCCTTTCGAAGGTCCTCTTTGGTGTACGTTAGCCATACAGGGCCCATTACGTGATCCAGCCCATACGAACATTCGTCTATTCTCGCCCGTGACGACCTTGGGCCATATCGAAACTCGCTGCTCCACCCATTTCTCCGTGGCCCAGCGCCACTTCTCAACCGGCCCCTTTTCTCTTCAAGCAAGTCAAGTCAAGTGCCCATCAGTTTATCATCCCCACCTCCCACCATCCATCCAATCCAAGTCTCGAAATATCCTCATCACCATGAAGCTCCGGTTGCGATCTATGGATGCGCGCGGCGGCGCTGCCGCCGTCGAGACGCACCGCCTGGACCTGCCGCCCACAGCCACGCTGTCAGACGTCAAGACCCTGCTGGCGGCGAAGCTCTCCGCGGCGCAGCCCGTCCCCGCCGAGTCCGTCCGCCTCTCCCTGAACCGCAGCGAGGAGCTCGCCTCGCCGGACCCCGCCGCCACGCTCCCCTCCCTCGGCCTCGCGTCCGGTGATCTCGTTTTCTTCACCCTTTCCCCTCTCACGGCCTTCGCGCCGCCGGCTCAGACCCTGCCCCGGAACCCTAGCCTGGGCTCTGGTTCTGTGCCCACCGCGGAGGCTGTTGATCGCGGGGGAGGCTCGGAGCAACACGGTACCGGAGGTTCCTCGTCGCAGGTGCAAGCTTCGGTGCTGAGCCCTAGCGTTCCAGTCGCTTCGGATCCGCCTGATGTGGTGATGGAGGAGGCCCTCGATGCCACAAAGTGCTGGGCGAGTTTTGTGCTTAGGGATCTCAAGAGGGGGATGGAGAACGTCGGTGGCGCGGAGGGAACCGCCGCCGGTCGCCTGGTTGCGGCCTTACACGCGGCTCTGCTTGATGTCGGGTTCATCACCTCTGATTCGACGGGGCCTTACCTCTCCCTTCCTCAGGACTGGCCGTCGTGTGCTTTGAAGCCACTGACCATAAAGTATACCGTACCAGAGCTTTCACAAATGCTACATGTGGCTGAGGAGGGAAAGGTGGTGGTGCTAAACTTCTCCTTGATGGCAAATTTCGTGATGGTATATGGTTATGTGCCCTCGGCGCCGTCTGAGGTGTGCCGGTTGTGCTTGGAATTGCCGAGGCTTGAACCTTTGCTGTATCTGGATAGTGATAAACTGAGTGGAGTGCAGGAGAAGGGGGTTCTTGATCTATGGAGAGCGCTGAAGGATGAGATGTGCCTGCCATTGATGATATCTTTGTGCCAACTGAACGGTTTGCGCTTGCCGCCATGCTTGTTGGCTCTGCCTGCTGATCTGAAGAGCAAGGTCTTGGAGTTCTTACGTGGGGTTGACCTCGCAATGGTTCAGTGCACATGCAAGGAAATGATGAATCTTGCAGCAGATGATAGTCTCTGGAAGAAGTTTCTATTGAAGCTAAAAAATTATGGTGAGGGTTCTAGAGGGGGCATGAGCACGAAGGCCATGTATCGAGACGCTTGGCAGGCCAATAAGAGGCGGCAGAAGAGGCCCAACCCAACCTTTTGGAACTATGGCTGGGGAAACAATCCTTATAGCCATCCACTTAGGCAGCCAATGATCGGCGGGGACTTGGACAGATTTCCTTTTATTGGGAATCATGGTTCTGTTGGGCGTACCTTTGGCAATCAACGAAGGAACATCTCGCCCAACTGCATTCTTGATGGTCACCGCCATAACTTCCGTTGAAGCCATTTCAGTGGTTTTATTAGTCGTATGCCAAGAGTATTTTGTAAGAAGGGTGCATAGACGGATAGACCGTCTTGTTCATATCTTCAAGTTGCACACTTATGCATGTGCTCATCCTTATGTATCCCCATAGTGCCTTAGGCCCTGTCTTTTTCTGCGTTTCTTTGTGATACCATTGTAATCTATGCCACAGTAATAAAGCACTACCCTCGTTCTATTCGTAGATGAGTTATCTAGATATGGTCATTGGTTGAATGTGTAGGCAGATGTACAGCTAAGATAATACTCCCTCAGTTACAAATTGTATGTTGTTTTAGTTTTGTCCTAAGTCAAATTTATCTAACTTTTGACCAAGTTCCTAGAAAATATATTAACATCTATAATACCAAATAAACACACTATCAAGATAGATTTCAGAGTGAATTGGATGAAATTATTTTCATATTGTAGTCATAGATGCGACATTTTTATAAACTGGGTCAACATCAAACTAACACGGGATACAATTTGGAGCAGAGGGAGTAGTTGCTTTAATGTTATATACTGGTGCTACTTTAATTTATTTGCCTTAAATGTGCAATCTGTAACATTGATAGCTTGAAGTCAATATGATATGCACCTCCTAATTAGAAATTTTCCTTTGCTATACATGTTAGTATTTTACTTTCATTATTACAGTTATAAATAGGATAATCTGATCCTGCTGCTATAGTATTATGTCATGAGCCTCTTGAAGAGATGTTAAATGAATTAACCTAAAGTTGTATGAAATAATGAAGCATGCTACAACCATGGTGTCCTTTTGTTTTACTTGAAAAAGTGAAAGATTTCTAATGTCAAGTTGCCTTCTTTAAGACACTGGAGCTAAACATGAAACAACCTGATACTCTTAAGTTTTATTTTGTTGGTAATGCGCACCATTAGATGGCTTATGCGTTTTTTTTTTTTGGGGGTAATTTGTATGCCTGAGAGAATCACTGCAATCATGCAAAACTACAGCCTTAAACACAAGGGCATGTGAATAGCTTATGATTTATGCAACATTTATGTAATTAGTTAAGGCTATCAGCCTACAATTTGTACCTGGTCTGTGTCATTGAAAACAATGATTTTTCACGTGCTGTTGTGTGGCGAGGGTGAATTGCTCAACAGGAGGACAATGTACAAG
This sequence comes from Paspalum notatum, assembly GCA_022530915.1. Taxonomy (NCBI): domain Eukaryota; kingdom Viridiplantae; phylum Streptophyta; class Magnoliopsida; order Poales; family Poaceae; genus Paspalum; species Paspalum notatum. Next base: position 7,217,955 of record CM039684.1, read on the forward strand.
CCTCATCTACCTGTAGTGGTGGTGGATTAAGAGAACAAAGAGATACTCCTGATGAATGCATGCTGGATGACAACATGTTTGAAGGAAGCATACCAGTCGTTGCAGAGTGTAAAAGGGCTCCGGGTGCTGAACCTAACTGCCAACAGATTGTCTGGTAGGATACCTGACGCCCTCAGCAATATTGGCGCCTTGCAAGAGTTGTATCTAGCGCACAACAACCTGTCAGGTCTAATCCCAGCGTCTCTACAGAATTTGACATCGCCGTTGGAATTTGATGTATCCTTCAACGATTTGGAGGGTGAAGTGCCGAACGGGAGTGTTTTCAGGAATACGACTGCACTATCACTTGCTAGAAACAGCAAGCTGCGCGGTGGAATACCTCGGCTTCACTTGGCTCCATGCTCCATGCATCCTGTGAGGGAGAGCAAAAAGGACAGGTCCAAAACTCTGATGGTTGCTCTGGCAACAACAGGAGCAATGGTGTTTCTAGTTTCAGTCACTGCAAAACATGAACGCAAGAGTCAAGCTCCACACAATTACTGAGGAACAATACCAAAGAGTTTCGTACCAGGCATTGTTGAGGGGAACAGATGGATTTTCAGATTCTATCTTGCTTGGCAAAGGAAGATATGGCTCTGTTTACAAATGCACCTCTCTTAATATTTTGATAGCCTGATGAACTTGTTATATTGCTTATTATGATGCAACTCAGTGGGGTAACAGTTTTACTGCTATCGTTGATGATTCTTGCAAGTTGCAAGCATCGGATAGTTGTCTCCTTTCTTTTCAGAAATTATGAGTAGATGTGTTACCTTCAGTTGCATTGTCATGGTTCTGAGTTTAGTTTCTCATTCTTGCGTGCCCTATTGGGCTGCAGATGCATGTTGTGATGGAAAAATATACGTATGATCTGTTGTTGCATCTGACTGGCCTCTTGCCTTCCATGAAACCATAACCAGGTTCTCTCCTGGATGATTTAGAAAGATGGTAGCAATGCATTTTAATGTTTGAACTGGTCCAGGCAAAATTTGAAGAGACTTTGTCTTGATTGGGGAAATTGATGATCCTGGGATCTGATCTGATATATTCATTTGAGCAGAATCTTCACTTTGATGCTACATGTTTATTCTTGAGTTATCGCCATTTCTGAGATAGTGTAAATATAGTCATATCAGACTAGGGATAGCGTGGGACAATCATAATTTGCTAGACATTGGTGCTTTTGTATCATGTTGCTTTCTGTGGCCTATGATGGATTGAATGAACTATGGAGAGAGCATCCTCTACCATTGGTGGCTTTGAACTGGGGGACCAAATATGCACAATTTCTTTAAGGTGAACTTTACATTGACCAAAGGAAGAAAGGCCACCTTTTTGGTGTAACGCGTGCGTCTACTCTGCATTGTCTACACATGTTCTATTGACTATTAGCCTCGTTTAACCATGAAATATCTGTCATGAGATTTACTTTTTGATCCTATCTTTGAACTGGGACTGCGAGCCACTGTTACCAGTACTAAAATCAGAGCTGTACGGGGGCGTCTCGGAGCCCGAGAAAGGTTTCAACTTTCAGTGAAATGGACTCCTTGCTTCTGGTTTGGTGCACTGAAAAGACTCTGGCCTCTGGGGGAGAGCATGGGAGCAGAGAGTTTATAAATCCAGATGGGGTAACTCTTCAAGTGTTGTACTGCCACGGGATCTCATTGCTATGATTGTTGATCAGAATTTCGATTCTAGGTTAATTTGTGGTTGGTGAATATGCTTTATGCACTAGCAGTTTCACAACCTGCACACAGAACTGCACTAGGTGTGGCTGCTTTATCACAAGAAGTGTGTATTGCGTAGATCATTGTGTGTACGAAAAATTTATTATCTACTACTGCACCTTTATCATTTGTCAAGTGGATATGTGATTCCTGGAGTACAAGTTAAAGTCTGCTCAGCTTCTGTTGCTTTATGTAGAAACGTTCTTTGTTTCAGTACTAAATTGAACCAAATGGATGTGTACCATGTGATTCTTCACATCTACTTCTGATGGAGTATTATCTTGTGTAAAACACAAATGCATTGCTTGTGGACGTCTTATACAAATGCATTCCTGATGTCTCTTTGTTTATCCAGCATACATTGATCTTGAAGCAAGGAATTGCCGCAAGCCAGAATCTCGATTTCCTTGAGTTGGACGTATTCACTTGGATTGCCCAGGGAGCAAGAGTAGCACGTACGATGGAAGCTGCGCGGTGTGGCACAGCACCAACATGCCTCTACAGGTTTCCGGACAGAGAACCAGAACCCAGTCCGGCGACGATACTCGATACCCCTCTACCTCTGGCAAGCAGGATGCCCAGCTCTTCGCTTTGACTGCATTATTCGGCGTCCAGCCCCCTACCAGCTTGCCTCCCTCCACTATTGCTCGGTAATTATTCTGGCAGCAGAAGCAGGTGGCAGCGATGGGTGCCGGATTCTGAAAGGCCTTAAATGAGCAAGTCACTGATGAACATGAACACTGATCCTGCTACATCGACACTTGGAAAGGTCCCCTCTAGCTTTGTTTGTGGCATCATTTACCAGTAGTATTGCAATGTGCAATAATAAAATAGGCGGTTCTTGTTGGGTAATCTTGTGGTAATTCCAACATGCAGCTACTCAACTAAGTCTTTGACAAGGGAAGTACATTTTATGCTTGCTTAGCCGAGGGCGTTGCGCTTCCTCAGGTTCCTGGTAAACGTTGGAGATCTAGAATGAGCCTAACACAAGGGTCTTCAATCACACGGAGCTCCACGCATTGTCCCTCTTAAACAAAATAAGAGATGTTTTGCCATTATACAGTCTCTTAATATCTATTTTCAGTTGGGACCTAGTTCCCCAGGACTAATCCCCGTTTTCCTTGTCTTCTAGACAATATGCAATGCAATGGAGTTGGCAGAGTTTTGTGCATGCTGGTTCAAATTAAAACCTGTGGTTGCTGCTATGTCTACTGGGCTGGGTGTAAAAAAAAGAAGGCGAAAAGCTGGTGAAAAACTGGAGACAACAGTTGCCAGTGGGGTCTCCAACTCCAACCATTTATTGTTTTCAGTCGTGGGCACATGTAAGGTTATCTCCAGCGGTGACTGCATATGGAGACTGCAAAATTAAATGCGGTACTGTTACGCACTGTAGCTGTGAGTGTGAATAGTTAGAATAGTGAAGAGAGAAGATGGAGTAAGGGAATGGAGATGGCTGTTGGAGTCAGCCTAAGCAGGCCACTCCATGACATGGTGAACACTATTCACTCTAGCAAAGCAACAGGGAACTTCTGATCGCAAGAGGAGAGACAGGGAGAGCAGTTCTCACCGTTGGTAATAAGAAATCTTCCTCTATTGTTGCACATTGCAATACTGTACTGTGGCATGCTCTTTGGAAACAGGTCTGCATTTAGAACAACTACCGGTGCGCGGTATTTCACTTTTTTTTTCTCTGCTACTAGTACTGCAGAATAATGATGTTTTCTTTGAAGATGGCAGATTGCTTTCATCCCTTCGTGAGCAATGTCTTTTTGAACAGTGCATGAGCATTTCTCTCTCCCCCACACTCTCTTTTTGAGGAATTACGAGCAATCAACTCATTAAGGCTGTCTCCAACAACACTCCTCCTCAAATCTCATTCCTTGTCACTATTCCAACTACTTTTCTCTCTGTTTACAGTGCAGTATTTATGTCAAACAGTGCAAAACAGTGTTTTAAAGAACCCCTTTAAAAATTTCTATTGGGGACAGCCTAAGTGGCACTGGATTTTTACCAAACAGTTTCTGCGCTACATTGCAGTTTTTTTTTGGCCTCTTTCACGTCTCGCTCGATCTTTGCTTCAGAGGAAAGGGATAAGTACCAGCATTTCATGATCCTTTCATCTTGGCCGAATTTTGCTTTTGAATCTCCTAGTGGTTCTTGCATCGTCATGCTAACATGTCATGGAATAGGGTGAACTAGTGACAAGGTTATGTCGATAATCTGCTAAATCCATCATTTATAGTTCTACCATCGAAATTGGACGGTTGGTGGGACAGTGCGCACTGTTTGAGTTTTGAGGAATCCCCTACCTTGGCGGCTTGGCTACAGGAATTCAAACAGCTAGCTTTTGCCTTTTTTCAATCATAGTCACTAAGACTAGGCTCAGCAGTGAGTCTATCCAACCCCACCCATCCACTATTCCAACTATCCCTCTCTCTGTCTATAGTGTTAAACAGTGTATGGGCACCCACTTTTGGGCATTCTAGTGAGCCCAGTCTAATCTGCTTCCGTGGTTCCCCTTATGATTTGATGGTCGCTCTTTCTTCGCTGTTGCCCTCTTTCTCGTTCTGTGGATCTGATTCTAGGGCTTCACACTGCCATCTAGTGTGGCGGTGTGTGTGCAAGCCGGCAACTATATAACTTTGCCTCGGCATGGTACTAGCAAATATGAGGAAAAAATTAATGAGAAGCTGGGTTGCTAATTGATGCGCAATTGTTACCCGTTAGTACAGGAACTTGAATTTCCATTCAGCATGTATGCAATTATGTGGAACTATGGTGTCCATTTCACCTTCTTATGCTAGAACTGGTCCATGCTTAGAAGTGAATCCTTGAATAACTTTTTATGTTCCCCTTCAGGAAAATTTGAGTGGTAATCGATGCCCAACATTAGTAAGCACATGAACTTGAATTTGCATCCGGCATCTATGCAATTATGCCGAATTGTGGAGTCCATTTCACCTTCTTATGCTAGACCTAGTCCATTCTTAAAAGTACATCCTTGAAGGGTTCTTTATATTCTTCTACAAGAAAAATGCTTACTTTCTCAACCGCAGGCTCATTAGTTGGGTTGGTAAGAAAATCTAGAGGACGGAACTTTAATAGTGGCATGATTCAGAGGGTTTAAAGTTTAAACTTATATGGGCCCGGTTCCTTGCCTGATAATTAACCTTATTCTGGACTGGCCCAACATACAATGGATGACAGTAGCATCTGATCCTTGGGTTGGTCACTAGGCCTTCAGTTTGCAGCACCAACTGTAGTCGATCTTCACTCAGAACACCCTTTATTCTGATCTCTGGTTGTGATCCAGCTGGTGCATGGTTGTTAGTACTTAGCAGTACAAGTACCAACAATTTTATTCCAGTGCTCGGTTTCCACTTTTGCCCTTGCGCTTGTCTATTGCATCAAGCTTACTTAGCCTTTTCACTTTGGACAATCTTTATGTAAGGCTGCAAGTGTTAGTTGTTCCTTGTTGAGCCTTGCAAGGAATTGACTGTGTCCAGCTCCCGATCTACTCCACCCTTTAAGTAAAGCTCCTTCAGTTGGCAAACCTGGCAAGTGAGAAGGTTATCAGGCATTCCCAAAAATGATTGCAACATCGTACTGAGTTCAAGTATCAAGCGCAGGTTGGTGACTGCATTTCTTCAGTAGTACATAAGGTCTTGGCAAGATCTTGTGTCCGTTCAGTTTGCAAAGTTAACAGAGCTACCTCTTCAGTTTGCAATATGACGAGATCAATCTTGTTTCATGGCAGATGTATTCTCCACCCTGCACCCATCCTGAAATAGAGGAAGAGCAGTGTTTCTCAATCAGAGCTAACCTGCTTGCTTCACTAGACCATACCATGGATTTCGATGAGCCTATCGTCTTTCCAATGAACAATGTGGCCATGCAAGAGGGAGTTCAGCTTTACAGTTCTACTGGTGGTATATTTCGTCTGAGATAATCTTCTTAGGAATATAATAGATGTTGATCTGTGAAGCTTCTGACTAATATCATTCCATGTTCCCAACTCTTCTCAGATACTCAGCTAAGTATAAATACGAACACAGGGAAGTGTTCAAAGGGTGGTAAAAGGAAGGGTTCTGGAGAGGACAATTCATCACTACATTCTCTAGTAAGGAAGTTAGAAACTATCACCGCTTTGTCTCATTGAGACTCTGTATCCGATTCCTTTTAACAATGCATTTCATTCTACGTTCTTGTAAATTCACTACTGCATGATGAAACCGCTGCATTGTTGCAGCGAGAAGTCAACATGGAGTGTGTTGACGAGAAGGCAGGTGATGCTGGAACCAACAGAGAGGACTACGTGCATGTCCGGGCAAAGCGCGGCCAAGCGACCAATAGCCACAGCCTTGCAGAAAGAGTAATTTGTATCCCTTGAGCAACATAATCAATGGTCGCATGCTCAACTCTCTTGCTTATTCGTGGCTTGGCCAACCGAAATGCAGTTCAGAAGGGAAAAGATAAATGAAAGGATGAAGCTTCTTCAAGACCTCGTCCCAGGTTGCAACAAGGTATGAATGACATCAAGCAGATGTTTATGCTCACATTGATGTGCCCATGGTGCATGGTGCGCTCTAACCAATGGGGAAAATGTTGCTTATGACAAGGCAGATTACAGGCAAAGCCATGATGCTTGATGAGATCATAAACTATGTACAATCTCTGCAACGGCAGGTTGAGGCAAGTGTTTGAAAACATAATTTTGAGATTTTGTCAATGATTTCTCTAGGCCAACAGCTGAAGCCTCATGTGCATGTTTGTGCTTGATTTTTCAGTTCCTTTCAATGAAGCTCTCGGCGATCAGCCCTGGGCTGAACTGTGACCTCGACCTACAAGATGTAAGGTGGCAGAGCCCAAGATTGGGGTGGGGCCGTTGGGGTGGGAGTGGGGGCAAAGAACAAATCTTGGTTTAGAGTTCCCGTTGCCCATAGATTGGTCTTTCATTAATCCTTGTCATTGCAGATCCTTTGCTCACAAGATGCTCGCTCTGCCTTTCCGGGATACGGCCAGCAAACGAGCAATGTGTATCTTAGCCTGTACAGAGCATCTCATCAAGGTTTCTCGCACGGAATCATCCCAAATACAGCAAATGTTCATGCGATAAGAAACTCCCAGCTATCTGCATTACCTGAGGTTTGCACCCGATGCCTTTGAACAGCTTCAAGTACTTTACAAACCAATTTATGTTATAGTTTCTCCCATGGCAGAGAGGAGTCATCTGGGGCGACGAACTTTGCAGCATTCCTCCGGATGCTTTCGCTTCAGACATAATTGCTGGTAGCGGTAGAATTTTCATGCTTTCCAGCTTCTTCTTCGCCGCTATGTTTTGCACTTCCCCTACAGCTGTGACTGCTGTGTCAAATTCTCTGTGAGATTTCTCAAGGTCCATTTTGATGTTGCAGATTCGATGAAAGTGGAGTGACAGGTCGGCAGCTTATGGTGAACGACTCCTACACCTACACGACGGCATCTGAACGTCTCTGTCAAGTTAGTCTGCTGGGTGCTTGTGCAAGTTGCAACGGTGGCACGGGCGCACGGCTGCTCTTGGGAATTAAGATGCGCAAGTTAACTTTGGTCTTTGAAAAATAGTCTGATGTCCACCAAACATGTATAGTTGACTAATCAAAGGGGTGGATATCCGTGATCTGGTCGGAAAAAATAATGTGCTATGCCCGTCTGGAATTTGAGACAACTGGGTTAATTAGTGGTTTAATGGTGTGTGATTCCACATAATTATTTGGTTGTAATAGCGGCTAGAGCTTATCATGTTTAACTGCATGTATATCAAAAAATATATCTACACTATAAAAGCAAGTTTCTATACCTCTGCTCTCACATTGGCTCTACTGCACACGTTGAAAACGGTTAAAACTAATAGAAGTAAAATGTTTTTCTTCTGGTCTTTTATTTTCTCACTCCGCTTTGTACCTATATCCACTTAGTTCTGTCTTGGAATTAATGAAGAAAAGGAAGGACGGCGTGGGTCTCCACCCTTTTCATTATTTCACTTTCCTTTCCTTCCTGGTTGACATGGAATTGTAGCTATAAGAACTATGTTGATTGCAAGAAGTTAGAACCTTCCTAAATCCTCCACCTTTTTGCTATTGTCTGTTAAAACTAAGCATGCGTGTGCTTCCTCCTATGCCACTACTTTCTCAGACCAATGCTTTCTGTTGCCTCGATGATTGGAACCAGTTTAGTCATCGAAGGTCCAACAAATGCTGCGACCCATCTTCTCCTTCCCGTTCGCCCCGCCCTCCTCCTTTGTCTCCGGTGTCTCCCCGTCGCTAGATCCACCGCCTTGCAATTGCGTCCACAATCCACCACCGCCTCTGTTATTCATCGCCCATGGCCATCCCATTGTGCCGCCAACAACCCATCGAAGAAGCCCTTGTATTAGTAATCCCGAATGTCTAGCCCTAGAGGCAGTGGCAGTGGTGGTTCAAGGGACAGTAAAGAGAAAGTCTGCTTAGGACAAGCGACATCTTTAGGAGTTATGGGCTGGTCTAGGAAAAAACGAAGAAACAATAGAGTGCGGGTGCTTGTGCGACGAGACGTATACGGCCATACGGGCTGCCTGGCCACATATAGCGCCTTGACAGCACAAGGTTGCCCTATGACCGTGATATGCTAGAAGCCTAGAACCTGCAACCTGATCCCAGAGGCTAGCACACGAGTACCATCGATTCAATATCAGCGCTTGTTCCTTGGGGTAATGATAGATAAAGTGAAGAAAATATTAAAAATGGCGGCTGTTGCGGCCAAAAGAAAGTAAACAGTAGCAATAAAATGCAAATGGTGGCTGTTCCCGAATCCAGTAACATATATACATAAATACATGATTGAACAGCTAGCGTACCTCGAAGAGCCCCCCTCCCTCCCGCTTCTTCCTCCTCGCGCCCCCGCGCCTCCTGCCGCCGCCTCGAGTGCTGCCCGTGGCAGGCGCCTCGCCGCTCCGCCCAACGTCCACCGCCGCTGGCCTATCGACGCTAACATAGGGGCCGTCACGCCCCCGGCGCCGGCCCTTCCCAACCACCATCTCCCGCCGCCCGCGCCGCCGGTCTCTTCGCCGCCCACCACCCGCCACCTTCATCGGGCCGGCTGCCGCCCCCGGCCTCCTCTTTATCGCCGGTGGAAGAGACGGGGTCGCCGGTGGCCCCCGACCCCAAACCCTAACCCTAACCGCCACCGCCTCCCTCACCATGCCCGGGAGGCCGCCGCCGCTTCAGCACCCTCGCCGCAGCCTCCCAGCCCACTGCCGCCGCACCCCTCCCGCATCGCCGACGGAAGGTGTGCACCAGGAGCGCCTCCTGACGCGCGCGCCAGGTAAGAATCGTGACTGGTGTCGCAAACCTGGCTTAGAATATTTATATCAAGTTCCCCAACAAGATGGGCTGGAAATGCAGTGACACCCCAACAGGCAAGGTTTACCTGAATTTACTCGATGCACAAGAACGGTAACTGAGAAATAGAACACTTACAGCCACACGGATGAATTCACACTCCTCAATGCAAACCAGCAAATTCGATGTAATGCACATTAGCATAACCATTCCACTCACAAAGGGGAAGATGACACTGAAACCACCGTCTATATGTTCAAAGTTTTTAACGGGCTCCACATTTCAGTTACATGGAAGGGACTTTCAAGCGAATGCTGCAGATAACACAGGGTAGAGGTTGATGAGACAGAAACCACCGTTGAAGGATGCAGGATAGCCGGCTGTTTTTGGGGGGTATTTACAGATACTTGACAAGAAGCCAAACGATGACCGCAAGAATCACAATGGCGACGACAGAAAGCAGCAGGCACATGCATGAGCAGCCACCTTTGGTGCGCTTGTTCAGAATCGCAAGCCTCTTTTGCACACGCTGAACAAAACAGAATTTTGTATCGGTGTTCCATTCGTGCAAACTTGAGAGGATTGAATATCAAGTGGCAGTAAAACATATTTCTAGTAGTTAAGCAGCAGCAAAGGATGCTAATTGCTAACCTGAAGACGTGAGTTTGTAACATCAACATGATCTTCAAGGTCATCCTGCAAACAAGATGTAGAAGTCATCAAGTGTAAGAGCCACAAATACAATAGGTTTCTGTTAGAGGGAGCATTACTATCAATCTAGTGTGCAGGGTAAGTTCTTCATTGACTGCTAATGCAATATGCTTTGTGCTCAGTACTGTCTCTTCCAGCTTCTCAAGACCCTCATCTTGCTCTGCGAAATGTTGACAGACATCAAATAAATAAGGCACCGTAGTATGGTTCTTCCTCCTAAAAATAGTTGATATTTCCAAGAAATCTAGATAGGTACCAACCAATATGAAATGCAACTGATGTGAAGAGACAGTGCTACATGATTCAACTCAAGCAGCAAATGCACCTATTTAATGAAAAACATTTGAGCAAACACCACTGAACAAACCACAATAAATCATACCTTTCATAATTTGCCTCTGAAGCCCAACAATTCCTTGGTTATCTAAACCAGCAACTCTGCTCATATCATCTGCCTTTTTACTCTGACCAAGCAGATCCTCCCTAGATTGGAAAAGAATAAAGACACATATTAGTTATAACAAAAATTATTAGTAATGTTTACCTGGAAATTTGAATAAATAAATTAGTGTGTATAAAAAAAAGATGAAGATTTAAGGACAAGATCTTATAAATATTGTGGCTAACACGACAAACCTGTTAGCAAAGTTTGACATGTTGAAACTTGTAGCCATCTGCTTTGCTTTAGACTTCAAATTGGACAGCATGTCTTGGCGTTTGTGCATCTCCTTGTCAGTGCTGCACAAGTCTAAAGAAATCAATTTAAAGTGAAAAGTGGAAAAATTTGACAGTACAGATAATTTCTGATCAGGCCTTATGTCAAGATATCGATTTATAAAACTCTTTGTTATGGAATAATATCATTCAGGGACATGCAAAACCTATTGTCATGAATTTATACTCATCATGTACACACAAGACATGTATCTACCAAAATATTGTCCACACTGCCATAGTAAAAAGCAGAGCAAAGAAAATATGTTTTCCTTGTAAGCAGGAAACCCACATATTAGTATAACCAATAAGGTAGATTCTTCATCTTGCAACAGCTTAAAGGCTGTTTGGATCAGTGCCTAGCAGACACCCAATTTTTGGCCCTGCCATGCAATTCAGCAGGCTTTTTCTCCGGTGCCCAGATTCGGCCTTGCCAAAAGTATTTGGCCGCTCTCTATCAGACCGAATAGTTGGCGGGGCAGGGCCCAGCAAACTGTGGTCAACATTTGGGTGGGCTGCAATGCTGAGATCCAGAATTCCTAAATGTACCTCCCACCCACATAGATGAAAGCAATAATTTCACGGATAATAAAAGATTACTGGCCAGTATTAACATCATCACCCTTTGTTTTTAGCAGTTATGCAGCATGCAGCATAGTTCAGTTTCAACACGAAGGAGACATCAAATATGAAATTGATAGGAATGATCGGTGGTTTAACCAAATTCTCCAAGATTCAATAGTTTGTTTCAATGCTAAGTGTCAGATTTGAGAAAATGAAATATGGCATCATCGCAGGCACTCCACCCATCTTCAGTAACAGATAATTACAGAAGTAGTAGCAACAAAACATACATTGACTTTGGAGGAATTCTGGCCAGTAATGACTCCAAGCTATCCAGCCTAGTGCCAAGAATAGTTATTTTTCTCCTGATGGCTGAAGTATGCCGCATAATTTCTGGGCCTGATTGTGGAAGAGCACCTCTATCGGCAATCATGGAACTGATGTCATCAGAAAGCCTGGATGCTTCATTGTATTCTTTCACCCATGGGTCCGAAGATGATGCCATTGCTGGTTAATTCAAAATAATAGCACACATGTCAAGTGACCATAATTTGGATATAATAGCATGAATCACAGCACAGCGACCCATCACTACACAATTTCATCATCATAATAAACTATTATTCCATAAAGCCCTTCCATATTCAAAGAAGCACCAGCAGAATTATGGCTGATATGGCATGGCACTCTTAAAGGGAAGTTTTCAACAGACAATTTCTTGGCATGCCTGTCTACTATCCATAATTGAGTACCACAAGCTTAATGCAAAAGGATTTGCATATGTAGAAGAATTTTCTTTGCCTACAGTACACCAAATATGTTACACTAGATCCTCCCCTCCCGCCTGCCCCCTTAGTACAGGTACAGCCCTACATTAAGTAGGATAGAACTAGAAATGGGCTAAAGGACAGCAAAGTAGCATTTGAGGGAAACAAATGTTTAGAATGAACATTGTCAAAGTTAAACTTGTCTCTGCTGTAACTAACACCAACATAAGGATGTAAGCTAAACGTTTAATTGCTTCCCAGCTTGTTGGTCACGGGTTAATACCTAATCATAATGGTTCTCAGTAGGCTACAACATCCTAGACTGAAACTGCATTTCCTACTTCCTCTGTGCAGGTATGGGCAAGAGATCATGGCTTGTAGCTGGAACAGAACCGGAGCAAACTCCGTTCATCCCTCCACAGCAATCAACCCTACTGCGCCAGGTTCCTGAACCATTGGTGCCTAAGAAAGCATCGTTAACACATCTGAGAAATTCTCCAGTACCCCTCTCTCCCAGCACCAAGGAATCGCGCGTACCCGTCCACACAATCACCCAGAACCCCGCTGCCGTTGACCACGCCGAGTGTGAATGACCCTACAAACATCCCTAAACGGCGCAAGTAACGGAAACAAGCGGGGACCGACCGGGAGGAAGCGCCACGGTAGGAAGGATCTGCACGGGAATCATCGAACCTTTTCGATCCGGCCGCGCGAATCGGGGAATTCGAGATCAGAATCGGACCTCGACGGCGTCGCCTCCTCTTTTCTCTTCTCCTTGTGATCACTGGCGCTAACCTCCGCGGCGTCGAAGGTCGTCGGCAGAGGCGGAGGCGGAGGCGGAGGCGCAGGCAGGCCCACTGGATCCGGGCGGGAGGCGGAGAACGGCGGGGGGCGCCGGAGCCGGGGGGCGCCGGGCGCGAGAGCAGGAGGGGCGGGGGGCAGGTCGCGAGGAAGAAGAAGCGGGCGCGTCGGGTCTGGGGCGTTGCCGCGTTGGATGAGTGGGCCGTGGGAGATACGGAGTAAAGAGATGAGGATGGATTTGAGCCCTTGGATTCAGATCAGACGGTCGTAGATGGCGAGCGAAGGAACGACACAAAATCAGGCAACTGTAGAGGAAGAGGAGGCCACCAACCGAGCTCAGCTCCTTCGGTCGGACAAGCCTCCTCCACCACTGGTCCAGTAGTCCCCCCATCCCCCATGGCGACCTCCACCTCCCTCCTCCCACCTCTCCTCCCCGCCCCTGCATCTCGCCACCGCTTCCACGCCTCCCAGCCCGCATCCCCCCGCCACCTGCGCCGCTCGTCCCCTGGTACTCGCCTCCTCCGAGCCGCCCGGCGCCGCCATCCGGATGCCGTCGTCGTCGTCCCGGACGCCCGCCCCTGGGTTGGCGACCTCTCGGGCGCCGCCGCGTCCTACCGGGAAGGAACCAGGGATGACGAAGACGACGACGACGAAGAGGAGGAGGAGGAGGAGGACCGCAGCCTGGACCTGCTGGCCCGCTTCCTGCACTCCGTGTTCAGGAAGGCCTCCCGCCGTGCGCGCCGCGCCGCCAGGTCCGTGCTGCCGCCTTCCGTCCCCGCCGAGCTGGTCCGTCCCTCTCTTCGTCTGTCTCTACTACTCGGTTTCTGCTTCCTGTTTGTTGGGAATTATCGGCGCGGAGGGAGCGATGCCGGGATCTCTCTCTCTCGGTATCGGGCCTGATCTGGCGGTGTCCGTGCGTCTGCAGGTGAAGTTCTCCGTCAATGGCGTGCTCGTCCTGACCTTCTTGTGGGTCCTCAAGGGTCTTCTCGAGGTGAGTGACGCGTTCATACTTCATACGCTAAGCTGCTTCATGGCCTGCTTCGTGCCAATTGTGACTTGTGGGCAACCGAGCACCACTTGAGCAATGCTTTGTCTCATGCTCATTCCATCAGTAATTGGTCCAGGGATCAAGTATCTAGTTCATGCTGATGAGGCATCCTTTGCATGATGCTTGGAGAATTTGTTTAAAACTTGACTGTTAGTTACTTCGATAGATCGATTCTTAAAATTGTGAACTCATGTTAGAATTGTCTGTGCTGTCAACTGGTTAGATTAGTTGGGTATGTATTTCCCTTGAACCAGGGATTACATCAGTTCTTCAGTAACAGCCAACAAGGAATATAGATTCAGATAGCAAGAGTATAATGAAATGCATAAGGCTTACTGAATGACAGAGGTTTTCAAATAGCTCAAGCTTTAGTACATAATGCATATGGCATAAAAGAATTAAGTAGAACTAGCCAAAAATACAATTATGCATCAACCGAAATCAGCTGCTGCCTTGTGCAGTTCATCAGGTAAGGTGTAGGGCAGCCTGAGGGTCATCTTCTACAGCAGCTAGTAAGCTTGAGCCTGGTCCTGGCTGAGGCCTTCACATGATGATAGTGTATCATCCATCTCTAGATGAGCATTCTAGGATGACCATGTAGCATGTGATCACTCAGGGCACTGGTTGGCCAGTTAGGCATAGGCAGAATGTGTATAAATTGGAAACATGGGCTGCAATTATCTGTGTGGTAAATATGGTGAAAAAAGCTGTTGCCAGATGTGAGTTTTAGATTATGACATGCAATTGAACAATGAACATAATAACTCATGAAGTTGGTAATATCTGAACGATGATTTTCTTATTTTAGCACATGTATATACTGTTTGATGAGCCACTCTGGCGCTCAAAGCTACTCTGGCACTCTGCATCTAGTGTTTTTTTGAGATTGAACTTTTTTTTTTCTTTCCTGCTGGTTCTATTCTTGCTGACATAGTGGCACCTGCATCCAGGCAATAGCAACTTTCGATTTCCATCCGTCATCTATTTTAGTTGGATCTACCCCTGTTTCAAAGGCGTCGCCTAGGAGGCGTCCAGGCGGTGCCTGCTCGCCATGAATTTTGCCGCCTAGGCAACGCCTACCCTGCCTAGGCGGCCTTACCACCTTTGAAACCATGGAATCTCCTGCTAAAAGCTGAGTGCACTGGTGCAGATTATAGGCTCAACCAATTTTGGGCCAGTGTTATTAATTGAAGCCCATCTTTATTTTTGGACCTTGTGCGATCAAACCCCGCTACTGCCTTGTAATTGTCTAATTGGGCCTTTCTACTACTGAATTTCCTAAATTGAGTAAAAATACAGTCTGGTTGCCGCAGAAGTAGTAACATTAGCACCAGAGATAATACTGTTTCCATAAAGTAAAAACCAGAAACAAGCTCATAAATATCATTAATATCTACTGGATTAGCAGCCATGAATGCGATAATAGATATGGAAGGTGTTGTCAATAAGGTAGGGATTATCAGGACACCTAACCGTCCGATGTAAAGAATAAAGATGGTTTTCGCCTTTTTGGTGGTAAGTTATCCAATTGCAGAAACGACCCCACAGGCCTGCACTCTTACTTCTCTCTAGAAAAGGAGTCATAGTAAGATCTTGGTTTATTCAAATTGCAAGGACTACAAACATGTATTAACTAGAAAGACAATAGCTGATAGAAGGGTTACTGATTAATTTCTGTAAGACGGGTTTTTAACTCTGCATTTAGGAACAGCAAGAGTAACATGACAGTGTTAACAGTAGACATGTTATTTTCGATGCGGGCTAGGAGAGGCCCCATGTGATTCTAGCCAAAATTTTAGTGCCCAGCCTGGCACCGTGAGGCTGTCAGACCTATCAACACTATAAAACTAATGAAACCAAGTTTCCATCTGGCTCCAGTTTTTTCTGGGCTTGTTAACTACTGCCTTGGCACAGAATACCTATCACTAATTGGACCGCGCTCAGGTTTCAGCCATGCCTAATTTGCTCAGTTCTATTGAACATAAGATAGGATTAACTTGTGGGTGTAATAACTGGCACATACAGTGGCAAGAATCCGAAAAAAAAATCATGTGAAGCCTAAGAATTATGGGCCCATTTGGAACGCAGGAATTTCACAGGAAGTGGTTCGAAAACAAATGCTGGAACAGGAAAAGTTTCCCACGTTAAGTAGTTGGCTGGTCCAATCCATATTGAAGCCAACTGATGTCATTCATGCTATATTCTTGGTTACCAAACTGACCCATAAAATTTGTTTCCCATTAACCCAACTAGTCCATCAACCCATGCTCTCGCACGGGTTAGATTTTTAGAAGCATATATATGTCTAGTTTTGTTATTTAATTTTTTATAACAACATATTTGGTTGTTTAGAGTTTAGATGTTATTTTATTTTATCTGTAGTATATACGAGGTGTTTATTTTAAAGTATAATATAGCTTTTAAATCATCTTTTATAATGACATGATAGATTTAATTCATTTTTTATAGTGGCATGGTGGGTAATGTATAGTAAAATTTAGGGAGTTATTTAATTCATATTTCATAATGGCATGGTGAGTAATTTATATATAAATATAAGGGCTATTTTAATTCATTGTTATAATGGCATGATGGGTAGTTTATATGTAAATTTATGGGGGTTATTTTAATTCTTATTTTATAATGGCTTGGTGGGTAATTTATACGAAAATTTAGAGGGTTACTTTAACGGTCTTTTATAATGGCATGTTGGGTAATTTTTTAGAAAATATAATAGATCTAATGGCTAGTATTGTTGGTTACTACTTGATGGATGGCCTTATGTTTCTGATTTTTGTGGAAATTTCTAGGATTTATCTTTTTTTTAGCGTGCTTCGCAATTCGTGCTACTTTTGTGACTTCTAGTAACAGTAAGATTTTCTTGGTCTTCCCCAACCGATAACAAGTAGTGGTTGGTCCGTGCAATAAACACACCAAATACCGAATTAGGGTAGGGTCACAAATGCCTGATGTGAGGTCAGGCAAATGTGGACTGGGTTCATCAGCATGTGGCCAGATTTTTGTGTGAGACATTAATTAGGCTTGCATTGGTCAGCTTATTGGAAATTCCTCCTGACTGCGTTTAAATGGCAGCCCATGCAATGTTCTTATCATCTACGTACGTCTCAATGCTTTAAATACAATTCTAAAAGAAATGCTGAAAGCATTAAAAAAATGTCATGTCCAGTTCCTTTCTTGGACCTTTCAAAGAAAAATAGAAGTTTGATTGTTGACAAGATGTCGAGTCCATAAATTTGATTGTCTGCCTAGATATTTTCTGCAAATTTTTCAGTGGCTGCATCACTAGAATATGGTTCTTTGAGTAGCACACGACAAAAGGCCTTGCATTCTTTCTATCGCATGGACGCTTGCTGTGATTTTTTTTCCCATTCCTTTCAGTAAAACCGGTTCATATTTTTTTGTGCGCGCAGGTGGTCTGCACATTTGGAAGCATGGTGTTTGCAAGCATCCTTCTTGTCCGAGGAATATGGTCCGGGGTGACATACATCAGAGAGACCCGCTACAGTTACATTCACCAGATCAACAACGATGACAGCCGATGGAGCAGAGTACAGACCGCTGGTTGATGGAATATTTTGCTTCCCTTCCCTATGAACAGACCCCACACTCTGCACTGACAGGCTCTAGAATTAAAAAAAAAGGAAATATAAGGTGGGGCGGTTGGCCATAGCGAAATTCTGGTCACAACTTTGGCCACGATCCAAACAAGTTCTTATAAACGCTTCCAGTCCACTATCAACTATGATGATTGTTATTATTGCCATACGCCACAGCGGAACGAGGACGAAACAGATCATCTATCATAGTTTCTGACCAGAATAAGTGGTTCCTCTCGGCCTGGGCGCACTCAGCGCCGATGGTTGAAGTTGATCGGAGTTCTTTGTGTGCATTCGGTGGTGCCGGGCTGGGCTTGTACGTATGATGACTGACATCTCCGCTAGTTAGGCGCAGATGTAGAAGAAGAACTCATGCTTGTTGTATGTGCAGCAGTATACCCTGTTGGTTTAGGGTCATCACAAAGTGGATATAGGTGTGAAAAGTACTGTTTGTGTACTGTATACAGAGTGAAAAAACAATAATTGCACACTGCAAACGGCACGGATGTCTTTTCGGATGACCTTGGTCGGGGCCACTCGGACCTGATTTGGATACGCAGAGACACGGCGATGCTTCCATTGACTGTTTCTGAGATGCCATCGATGGTCTCGTTCGTAACGGAGGCCACGCTTCTGTGCTGTCAGTATCGCGCCTGGGAGATTCGTGTCGGCCAACCGTCCTCTTCTGTTCTGCACCTCGCCTAGGTGTCGCCGCTATTTGCTGTGACTGGTGTAGTTGTGCTCGTCCGTTCAGACGTTTCTGCTCACTGCTGCCTTTCATGCTCGAGACGGCGACATGTGGCGTTGATACAGTCGCTGTTGGTTGCGCTTGCAGCTCGTCAGCTAAAAGGGCAGCCTCAACAGTCCTCGCCGGCTGCTAGCTCGGAAGGATCCACGTCAACAGCAGGGCTAGCACACAAAATAACCCATCCAACTTTTTAACTTGCTCCAAAGCATAGATCCTACGATATGGACCAATCATATCATTAGCTGTCAGGTCATCCCTCCTACCGGATGGCTGTGTCCTCGTTCCTTGCGCATCGAGCTAGCGACGAGTGAAACGCTAGCGATTTGCTTTTTGTGCTTTCTCTCCCCTCTATGTCACGTAAAATTCTAGTCAGCTAGCTATTTCATCCATCGTTGGAGCTGGCCTAATAACGCTGTTGGTCTAATACACCATTCCACCGTGGACATGTTTGGTTGGCCGCTTGGATTGTACAGCGGAGGCAGAAACAAAGAAAAAATCAAACTGTCTCCTCGTATTGTCTTATCTGTTGGTGGCTGGTGCCAAACTTGTTGTGGCAGGAACAAGAGGGCGAAGTACCCGTCCGCTTCCCTTTGGATAAACTGCGTCGCCCGTGCTGCGACACGCCACGGCTGACGTACAGTTGCCATCGAGATGAAGAGAAGAAAGAAGGGAAGCCGCCTTTCCGTGCCTAGTGGCTACCGAATATCTTGCCTGCTTCGCTCTCAGATCAGATCTGGGATCCCCTCCAGTCCAGTAGTTTACATCAGGCAAGTTCTGTGCCCTCGCTTGTTCATCCAGAGATCAGCGTCTACTCGTTTCAGAGAAACTCTAAAGCAGAAGGGGAGAGCAGTCTGCACTCCCCGGCACGGCACAGCACAGGGGCGTGAGCATGGCCAGACAGACGAGCAGCTTGTTCGTTGCCCGTTGCCGTCGGCATTCACTCGCCCTCCGTTCCTCACTTTCAATCAAATTCAAATCGCTCGCCGTCAATCCGTCGGCCTGGCATCGCCGTCCCGGTGGGCCTGGAGATGGCATCAGGGGCTGATTGGTTCATGGCTTTCGTTGGCCAGACCAAGATTTGACCACCATTTAACTATATTTGACTCTAAATTAAAATTTAATCTAACAACATAACTTTTATCTATATGGTTTATTTGGCTATGTCTAAACTATATATATAAGTAATTTATTATTTAGTTAAATTTAAATTTAAAATCAAACATAATTAAACCGTAACCAAATTTTAAACCGTAATCAAGTTTTGATATGGCCATTGAAGGCCTTGAAGCAGCCCAGCCTGCCCACAGCCGCACAAGAGCGACGCACACGCATGCATGCCGCCCCGCCGGGGGAGGCTGCTCTCGTCTCGCGCCGTGGCCCACGTGTGTGCTTGTTTGTGCGAAACTGCTGACGCGTCCGTGCTTCCTGATTGGATTCTTTGATGAGTTCGTGGTCGCTGGTGACGCCGCCCGTACGTGCCCCTGCGCCCAGCAGCCATGCGTCGCGTCGTGGCACCGTGTGCCGCCTGCCGCGTCCCCTCTCTGCTAGTGCTACTGTGCTACTAGCATTCATTGGGTCGTTCAGCTGTTTCCGGTTGGCTGCTGCATGCTGGGCTGGCTGCCATTGCCAAACACTCGTGCTAAGATTGTTCCTAATGGTGTTTCTCATCCCATTCTTTAAAACACTATTCCAACTATTTTTTTTTCTATCTACAGTACAACATTTATGTCAAACAGTGCCAAATAATATTATGAGGCACCTCATTGGAGACAGCCTAAACGTTCGCTGATGATTCCACACTGTGTTGACCACCGGCTGTTGCCTCGTTTTCTTCGACAGAAAGGATGAAGACGGGCTGGGCTGGTGCATTGAACACCTCGGCACAAATAAAAAGAAGAGTTTTAAGAAGGGTGTGTTTAGATGGTTGAAAAAAACACCGTTCTGAACTGAAAAGCACTGTAGAACTACTGTAGCACTTTTCGTTTGTTTGTGGTAAATATTGTCCTACTATGGTCTAACTAGGCTCAAAAGATTCGTCTCGCAAAGTACATCTAAATTGTGCAATTATTTTTTTATTTCATCTACATTTAGTATTCCATGCATGTGCCGACATTTTGATGTGACGGAAAATCTTCTTTTTTATAGTGAATTTTGGGAAAAAATTAGGGTACTAAACAGGGCCGAAAACACAAACTGACATGTGTTTCCATCGTCCGGTCCAAGCCAACGAATCGCTCCGTTGCAAGCCAAGTTGGATCGATCGTACCTGCACCGCACACCAGTACACCACTGCTACTGCTCCACCATAAAGATACAGTGGGCTCGGCTAGATCGGACGCGTAAATGAAGAGCACATGATGCGCCCCAATCTGTCAGTCCGGCCACCGTGCGCGCACATGCGGGATGCGGATCCACCCCGGCCCCGCGGCCCGTCCATAATTCCCAAAAGCTGCCACGGGCGGATACTCCTACAAATACATAGCCGAAACCCGGATCGCGTTGTACCAGCACCAACCACTAACCACTAGTACATTCTTTGCGACAAAAAAAAAAAGTACCACCCACTACATCTAATAATCATCTGAAAAAACCGACGGCGACGGCATCCAAATATCGTCCAATTGCAAACGGTCTACTGCTAGTCGCTTGCTTGCATTGCCGATCCATCCATACGTACATATATTGCGCTGCCTCTTCTTCTGTTCCTCACGCTCGCAGCACGACGAGACACCGTTGACCCGGTATGTACACTGCGGTTTAGTCCGGCGGGAAGCAAAATAATAAACGAAGAAACGTGCACGTGGTTGGTACTGTCACGTACACTAGCGGGACACAGGGTTTTTAATTAGAGAAACATCGCTCGGCTCCAATTATCTGGGCCCACATCCCAGCATTTAGAATGTCGTCGTGGCAGTCCATTTTTTATTATACTAGTGGCACATCACCGGGGGGTCACTGTTTGCCAGCGGCGCGTGACACGGGCATCTCCTCCTCCTCCTACGGTCACGGTCCTACCACATCGCATCTCGCCATAAACTAATCCCCACGAGCAAATCTATCCGCCATAAAATACTAAGAAAAAAACATGGGCTATCTCGGCTGCACGCAGCCAGCAGCAGCAGCAGCAGCAGCCTGCCGGTGGTGGTGCGATCTGAAACCCGGCGGCAGCCGGACATGGGTTTGCATGCGCAGGAGGCCAGGATTTGCGTCCCGTGACACCGTGATGCCCAGCGGATCCGTCCGTGCGCGCTGGCGCTGGCGCTGGCCCCGCGCACCGCAGCCGGCCGCCCACGAGTCCTCGGCTGTCCTCCGAACTGGACGCCACCTGCTGCTGCTGCGGGCGGCGGGTGGTGGTGGTGGTCGAGGTCGTACACGTCAGTTGGCGCGACCGTGCGCCGTGGACCATCTGCATGCGCGACATCTGATTCGTCTCCATTTCTCCGCCGCTTTCTCGTTCGTTTCCACCCATGGTTTTCATCCTCCCCTCCTCCATCCATTGGTCCCACCCTCTCCCGGCCGGCTACTCTGCATGCAAAGCATGACGTCCACACACCATGCTGCAGTGGTGCCGTTTGCATCAAATCAAATATTCAACATCCTTCTGCGCCTTGCCGCCGGCTAAAATTTTTAACTGGCTTCTCAATTCTCATGCACCATGCGTCACCTTCCTTTTGTGAATACGTCATGGTCTTTGAATTGAAATGAGTTAACCAAAACAATTCTTTAAATATAACCAAACAAGAGTAAGACAAATGAAAGCATGTTTGACCACATATCAATCAACCTCAATGGTGCTCCAAAGTCCAATCCAACTGTCTATCTGGATGAAGAATGGTGTGTGAGATAAATGTTTGAAGCTACTTGCACTAATGCTAGCTCTAACAGATTTCACAAAATAATCCACACAACCATATATGGAGTTGCGTATTGTGTGAAGGAAATTATATATATTATTGATGATGATGATGATGATGATTCCATCAGACTGGGCTTTGTTTGGACTAATTGGATTTTATAAATAACTCATGCGGCTTTCCATGATGTACTACAAGCTCTTTATATTCTCATGAAAAATCTTCCATCTTTTCCAAACAGATCTCTGCCATGCCCGTTGGATTTAATAATTTGGACATACCACCAAAAAGATCGTTTTTGTCTACCTATTTATAAGTTTGATTTTGGTCTTCAATTAGCTTTCGGGCTATTGTCTCTGTTTAGTTATAGCCTTATAGGGGTGGAATAATTACCCTTTTGCATTCTAGCTACTTTATTAAACTTATCTTTCTATTTGTAATAAAATCTCAATTCTACCTATTCTATGTACTAAGATTAGAGTATATGGTTAACTTAGCCAAATTGGAATAGTTCCATGTAATGGCGTTATTCTTTTAGTTGTGTGTGATGTTTCCATCGACGACGAGGTATCTGTGGTGTCTTTGTAAATATGTAAATATGTTGGCCCGTCTCTTGGAGGTGCTAATAAGGGTACTTCGTTAGTGCATTTATATTTTACAGGGATGAGTGTGTGTAATGGTCTTTGCTGTATAGTTCATAAAAATATATTTTGGAATGGGTTCAAAGCTATATTTATCCTTAAGAGGTCACTAGAGTGTGTATATGGATGTGCATTAACGGTGTAGATGCATTTTGATAGATGTGGAGTTTAAATATGGACGGTGGAATGCGATATGTTGGTGAGCTTAGCCTTAGGTTTTCTTCTGTAGTTTGGTTATTATGGATGGATACAACAAGTTTTCATCTCCATATTATGCCGCGACACTTCATGAAGAAAATTTTCATATTGCTAACCCATATTTAAATCTTAAATTTGATACGGATGTTCGTATTTTCTTTAAGTTATTCCAGAATGTAACCGTATCAATTTTCTGTCATAAACAATGTTTCCATCGACATTGAAGTAGGTGTATCATTTGTCAATTTCGAGATATGTCACCTAGGGTCTTGGATGTGTTCACAGAAATAGGGTAAGCATGCATGCCTCCATAGGATGAGTGTACGCACATGTTCCAGAGGGTCTTAGTCTTTATGTGTGATTAGAAAAAAACTTTAGACATCTAATATACTCCCTCCGTCCCAGAAAACAAGTCGTTCTGGGTTTGTCCTAAGTCAAACTTCGTAAAGTTTGACCAAATTTATAAAAAAATATATCGTCATTTACAGATCCAAATGGATGCCTAATGAAAATATATGTGACAAGGAATGTAACGATACTCATTTGGTACTATAAACATTTACATTTTTTCGTATAAATTTGGTCAAACTTTAGAAAGTTTGACTTAGAACTAACCCAGAATGACTTGTTTTCTGAGACGAAGGGAGTAGTCTCTTCTTTCGTAAGACAACAAGTTGACTTTTCCAATGACTTTAATCTTTTTTTATTTAAAAAGATATTCAAACATATAAAAATGCAAAGCATACTGAAAACAAATTTCTTTAGTAATACAATAAATCGCAATAAAATCACAATAAAAGAAACAAACAATTTACTAAATGTTTTGAATAAAATGAACTATCAAAATTATGAAAAAAATCTAACTGCATTGTACGTTTGTGAATGGTCAGAGTGCTAGGTAGTATTTCGTATTCTACATTCATCAAATTTACATAAGAATATATATCAACGTTTACTTTTACACTGTACTCGTGTTATTGGATAGTTAAATAATAAAGTACGTTTCTGTCTTTTGTGAATATTTTCTTATACAATATTGCCTCCATCCTAAAATATATTGTTTTCTATGTTTGTCATAAGTCAAATAATTTTAACTTTGACCAAATTTATAAAGATTAGTGACATTTATCACATCAAAAAAATCAATTATAAAAATATAGTGTATAATGAATCTAATCGTGCTAATTTAATATCATCATAACACTGTAAACTTGGTCGAATTTTGAATTATTTGATTTAGAATAAACTAAAAAACGATATATTTCAGGACGATGGAGGAAATATTAGGGTAGACATAAAAACAGCTAAAACAGAGGGGATAACAGAAAGTCAGAAACCGCTAGAAATAAACCAAGCCTCTGCACACAAATTCTAAGAAATTCGGAAATCCAGCTAAGCCAAGCCCGCCGGCCAGCTACGCAGACATGGCTGGGAGCGGGCCCTACAACCTCAACCTCCTCCTCTCTCCATAAAAGGCGGAAGAATCTCGAAGAGTCGCCTCTCTTGCCCTCTTCCTTCCTTCCCATCGTCTCTCTCCCCACTTCGCCTCCGGCTCGCCCCAGACGCATCAAACAGCTCTCCTGTGCCCCTCTCTCTCTCACCTCGCAACCCCAAAGAAGCCCCACACGAAAGGCTGCAAACGCGCCGCGCGCCGGAAGATCCCAGAGAGCGGCACCAGGGCCTCCCCATTGCGGCATGGCTGCTGCGGCCGACGGCGCTGGCGACGGGCTCCAGCTCATTGGCGCCGCCATAGCCACGCTCCTCGCGGCGGTCCTTGTTGCCGCCGTGCTGGGGCGCCGCCGCCGACCCCGGCCCCGGGCGCCGCTGGTAGAAGGGAAACCCGCGCCGGGGGCAGACTGCGCGGTCGGTGACAGCGCGGGCGCCGCCGGCGACGGTGGGACGGACGTCATCATCGTCGGCGCCGGAGTAGCTGGATCTGCGTTGGCATATACGCTGGGAAAGGTGACTCCTTCCTTTGTCTTATCCTTCTTGTTCCTCGGTTTGCATGTCTCCAATAGGTGGCCGAAAGTTGGGAATTTTTTTGGATTGAAATCAGTTTCTTTCGTCCTTTTTAAAATGCGTCCTTATTGCTGGCGTGAAGAACAAGGGCTGGTAGTCTATTCGTCGCAGCGTAACTCAATTTTGAGTTTTGTTCGCCGTGAGTTATGAGCAGGGATCAAACTTTTCCATCATGAAGTAGATAACCAGGATCAACTTCCGTCCTGCTTTTGCATGCTTTGATTTAGCTCTACAAAGACATCCGGTTTTTTAATTCAGTCGGATGATATTAGCTGTCAGTTACCTTTCCGTACATGGTTTCTGTTACGCTTGTTGATCAGTCTTGAGATAGATTCAGAAACAAGAAATAGCAGTGATTTTTGTTGCAACTTACGTGGGTGAATTTTGCGTGTTTACTGTGACTGAGGAAA
This sequence comes from Paspalum notatum, assembly GCA_022530915.1. Taxonomy (NCBI): domain Eukaryota; kingdom Viridiplantae; phylum Streptophyta; class Magnoliopsida; order Poales; family Poaceae; genus Paspalum; species Paspalum notatum. The sequence goes on from CM039684.1 coordinate 7,243,168, forward strand.
GTGAGGTTTCTGTCAGCGTCACTGTTTCGTGTGCACATGGAATGTGTGGCTTATGGCACTTAGGTGCTGCCAAACTTCGTTGTCGTGCAACTGTGAATGGAAATTTTTCTGCTCCAATTAAAGCGGCCTTCCAATACTTGGTCACCTTTACAATGAATCACGTCAATTCGTGGTCTTTCTTGGCCACAGGCTTTTTGGATGGGGAATGAAAAAGTAAAGGGTGTCGGGTGGGGGAGAAATCAGCAACTATGAGATGATTATATGTAAACATTAGCAACTATGAGATGATTATATGTAAACATTTGTTCTCTCGAACTGTGGACGCTAAAAAGAAATTATCTTTTGTAAAGTGTTTTCCATGGTAATATATTGAAGATGTTAGGGCTTGTTTGGCAGAGCTCCCAAGGCAGTTTCTAGGCTGAATCCAGGGGAAGCTCTGCCAAAGGGCACTTTGCATGTGAACTGATGCTCTGAAATGAACTAGTAAGGGCTGGGAACTGAAAAACACTTCTGATTCACTTCCAACCGGAGAAAACTCTAGCCTACCCCAACTTGCTTGGGAATAAAAGGCTTGTTCTTATTTCACTTCCAAGCTCCTGCACAGAATCAGTTTCTTTATAGTGTTTATCCAATAGAATCATTAGAGAATTGCTTCCCACAGCGAATTAGAAGCAGAAAGAGTCTACCAAACATGCCATATACCTTGACGAGAATGTTCCTAGCAAAATTTTCTCGAAAAAAATGTCAACTGATTGAATAAAGTACTACTGTGCTCTTTCTCACCATTAATGATTTTTAACTAATTTAGGTCAAAGAAAAGAGGAGTGCCCAATCAATTTTATGACCTACTTAACTTCACATAACTCCCAGCTGCTTCGAAAGTGATGTATCATTAATACAAAAAAGTGGACAGGTCCCGTTACTTGAGTTGACTCTGACTATTTCCCAGTTGTCAGCATATAATGCTCACAGTATAAATTGATGTACTGTTTGAAGGCATTGTATTTTAAAACCATAGTTTACAAATACTACGGTATATAATTGTCATAACAATACCATAGTTTTAGTGAAACCAAGGTATAGCAACATATGTTTGCTTTCTGTGTGCTGATCCAAAAACTTTGGTCGAGACCAAAATTGTCAATACTCTAAAAATACTGTAGTATTGCCAAAACCATGGTTTTCAAAGTTTTCCAAAGAGCTACCAAACTTTTTCCCCCTAAATACCACATTATTCTCCAATACCGTAATATTACCTAGAAACTACAAATATAATACACTTCCAAAGAGGCATTAACACTTTTTTGCCTAAATACCAGTCTTCTCAAATACCATAATATTACCTAGAAACTACAAATATAGTACACTTCCAAAGAGGCCTTGAGTCTGTCACACCTGTAGCCGATGACGAGATCAAATCGCCAACGTGAGCAATCACAGGAGGAAATCTGAGGGGATCTTGGTAACGAGGAGGAAGAAGCCTTCCGTCCCTCCTTTCTTCTCTTTTCTGTTCGATGCCCTTTGTGTGCTCCCTTGTTGTATATAGCTGACTCCTCTCTTCAGTTTGCTCTTGGGCCAATGGGCTGTGCTCCGATGGGGCCAATAATATGGATTATGGCACTACCAGCCGGGCATGACAGAACAAAACAATCAACCTGCTGTCAACTATGGCACTACCGGCCAGGCATGACAGAATCAAAGCAATCGACCTGTTGTCAAGTTATGATCTCAAGAAAGAGCTGGAAGCTACAAATGTCTGAGACCATGTTAAACTGTCTACCTTTTATCACGTGTCCAGCTCAGCCATGGACTAGTATACTAGTGGAGTAGTATACTAGTACTATCCAAACTTTAATAGCAATGCCTTACGCGTTCTATTTGGTTTGATGGTGTGCCAAATGACCCATGCCTATTTTGGATTGAGAACCTGTTTTCATCTGGATCTAGCTATAATTATTTTTTATTGTATTATATACTGTTCAGCTCCGTTTCATTGTTTTCACGTGAAGCCTGTTACAATATCATGTAGTTTTTGTTTCTTACTCTTCCTTTTTTGTTGGGAATGTAGGATGGCCGTCGGGTGCATGTTATCGAGAGAGATCTGACAGAACCTGACAGAATTGTGGGTGAACTATTGCAACCTGGGGGTTACTTGAAATTAATCGAGTTGGGCCTCGAAGGTAAAACCTGCATTGTCTTTGTTCTCCCAACCTTACACATGGGAACACCTTGTTCTATTTTAACGCTGTTTTTAAAGTTATTATTACCGTACCATTTTTTTGTTCTATTCAGATTGTGTGGAAGAAATTGATGCCCAGCGTGTCCTTGGTTATGCATTATTCAAAGATGGGAGGAACACAAAGCTTCCCTATCCCTTAGAGAAATTCCATTCTGATGTTGCCGGCAGGAGCTTTCACAATGGGAGGTTTATACAGAGGATGCGTCAAAAAGCTGCGTCTTTGCCCAAGTAATAGCAACAATTCTTATGTTTTTTTATAACTTTGCTGATTGCTATGTTCTTGCTTAGTTGTCATGTATTTTTATGTTTGATTTGATTCATTCTCCTTTTGAGATTAGCATGTAGAATGGTATTCTATGTGACTTTATTGTATTGACATCTTTAATTTGTTTAAGTTCTCGACTTTGGAACTCTTTGTTTGGTGTCTTCTAGTTCTCATGTTATTTCCTCTTTTATGTTCTCAATAGTCAATTCTAAATGTCTTGCATTGCACTTATCAGCAACAGCATGTGACCTGGTGCTAATATTTATTTTACATTTTATCGTGTCCATCCAGTGTCCAATTAGAACAGGGAACAGTTACATCACTTCTTGAAGAAAATGGTACTGTTAAGGGTGTTCAATACAAATCCAAGTCAGGAGAAGAACTAAAGGCTTATGCACCCCTGACGATTGTATGTGATGGCTGCTTTTCAAATCTACGGCGCGCCCTTTGCTCTCCAAAGGTACTCTCTTCACACTATACTTGTTGCTGAACTTTTTTTGTTTTGCAGATATTAATGGAAGTATGTGCATAGGTTGATGTTCCGTCATGTTTTGTTGGGCTGGTATTGGAGAATTGCCAACTTCCTCACGCAAACCATGGCCATGTTATCTTGGCCAATCCTTCCCCCATTCTATTTTACCCAATTAGCAGCACAGAGGTGCGCTGTTTAGTTGATGTCCCTGGTCAGAAGGTACCTTCCATAGCTAGCGGTGAAATGGCAAATTATCTCAAAACTGTTGTTGCGCCCCAGGTACTTATTCCTTGAGAAATATTGATCCTGTTCTTGTTGCAGGTTCTGCTGACTGCTTATTGCAACATGATGTCATAATGGTTGCTTTTTATTTTGTTAGATTCCTCCAGAAATCTATGACTCTTTCATAGCAGCCATTGATAAGGGAAGCATAAGAACGATGCCAAATAGGAGCATGCCAGCAGCACCACATCCAACCCCTGGTGCACTTTTAATGGGGGATGCATTCAATATGAGACACCCTTTAACTGGTGGAGGAATGACTGTTGCATTATCTGACATTGTGGTCCTACGTAATCTTCTCAAGCCTCTCCGCAATCTTCATGATGCATCTTCCCTGTGCAAATACCTTGAATCATTCTATACATTGCGAAAGGTCAGTCTTTGTATAACTTGTTAAGCACCTGGCTTCCGCAGTGTGATTTGTTTCTTTAACAAAGTCTCATTTTCAGCCGGTTGCTTCCACGATAAACACATTGGCCGGTGCTCTGTACAAGGTCTTTAGTGCCTCGCCTGATCAAGCTAGGAATGAGATGCGCCAAGCTTGCTTTGATTACTTGAGCCTTGGAGGCGTCTTCTCAAATGGGCCTATTGCTCTACTCTCTGGTCTTAATCCTCGACCATTGAGTTTAGTTGCACACTTTTTTGCTGTTGCTATTTACGGCGTTGGCCGCCTGATGCTCCCCCTCCCTTCACCCAAACGAATGTGGATTGGAGCCAGACTGATTTCTGTAAGTCCCTGAATCTTCCGTTTCTTGTCATCTCAACTCTGTTCTTTGTTATGCCAGAGTGATAGGCAGCGCCAGGCATAATTTTTTAGCTTTACAGATGCACTTTAATATTAAGTCCAGAAAATGAAACTAATTGCTCTTGCAATTTATCACTGTTCTTTTTTTTTTTACTTAAAAATGGCAACAAAATTGCTAGGATAGCCGAGTTATAGTGACTCAGATGGGTCCACATGTCGGTAAGAGAACAAATTGGCCATCTGGTAAATGTGGCAAATAGTTAATTGCTCCTTTTTATTTCGTTACAACAATCTGAAACAGGCAGTGATCTCGTGTAAATGCTTGTATAACCTGGCTAGCATTTTTAGATATGCTCCACAAGGCCACAAGTCGTGGAATAGCACGTATATAGAGCTACTCTTACTACCTTTTTCTAACCGAAACTTCTTCGCTGCAGGGTGCATGTGGCATCATCCTCCCTATCATCAAAGCTGAAGGCGTGAGACAGATGTTCTTCCCTGCTACGGTACCAGCATACTACCGCGCCGCGCCCGCCGCAGAGTGAGCATGAACAAAGAACCGATCCAGCGCTGCTGTTAATCCGACCTTGATCTGATGGCAACTGATGTTTTCACGAATGGCATTTTTCCTGTGTTAGCGGTCGTTCGTCGTCGTCGGTGGAATTAGTGGAACCTGTATAGTGTCTGCCTTGGGTGCTGATTCATCAGTTTGGAAGTGTGTTAGATTTATTCCGTACGCATGTCGACTCCTGCCAAATTGTATATGATTCTGTTGTACTACTGCTAGTGAACACGTTGCCTCGCTTCACGCTGATCAAACTTTGTCGCTCCCTGCCCGCCATCATACCGTGTCGTGTGCAAAGCATGGATGCATGATGCAATTTTTGTGTGTTCTCATGCAGCTGTTGGCCGGCGAGATCTCTTTCTCAGGTGCATGCGGACTGGCAAGCAGGTGAGTCACAGTCCTGTGGGGACGCTGCTCTGGTTCTCATCATCTTATCTGAGTGAGGCTGATTCTCACAGGAGGACTATCCACCGTCTAAATTCAAATTTTACGGTATTATTCCAGTGCAGATTTCGTACTTTGATCCGTCTTTTGGTTGTGCTGCTGACACAGCCTGAGTACCTATGCTCAGGAAATGATCCACCAAACCCATACACTACCCTCTGGAACCTTTCCAGTCTTGGAGCTGTGCTTTGGGTCGTTCTGGATAAACACACGCCCGCCCCGCTGGAAGATCGTGTCGCGCTGGCACGCGTGTCTGTGTCTCCTCTTCAGATCGAGCTGCCGCGTCTGGAAGAGATCCGTGTCGTCTCCGAGTCACCCAGTTCTTGCAGTGGATCACGATAGGATGATCCACTAAGCTTTGGTTTGTTCGGATTGGCACGGCGACGTGTACTCGGAGGAAAAAGATGCATCGAGGTCTGACCGTGCTGCAATTCGGTGCGCGTTGTTTTCGCCCCGTGAAGAGCCTAGCACAGCGATCGATCGCCCATGTGCTACGACCATGCTACGTCTATATGCAGAGTGATCGTAATGGAGCATTGAATCTTCCGACTGATCGTATCTATCTTGTTATGTACACGTGGAACTATACATTGAAATGGAGCTGCAAATGCAGTGATACCACGGGAGATCAGTGCGCAACCAAAATTCAGAAATCAGAACCAATAAACTGCTGAATCTCCTCATTGGATCGCCATCAACACACGGTTTATTATTCTTTCACCAATTGCCCCAATAGCCAGACACTACATGTCGATCGATGGTACTGTACGTATGTTATAGACGATGATACATGGATGTCGTGGCGCTTTCGCCTTGCTGAGTTGCTGTCTGTCGCCTCAATCTTCTACTGCTACTGTCCATCCCTTGGTGTCCTCCGCCAGGCCCATCTGGATGGACGTCAGAGTCGTGTACAGCTCCTGCGCCAGCGTGTCCGGGCCCGTTCTGAATTCGTGCCTGAAACAAACACCAACCCAAGAAATCGAAGTCCACGTCTGCACATGTTCATCCAGGGAAAAAAAGGGAGTTGGTACGAGAGGGACAGCCAGATGACATGTCCATCGACCGTCGTGTGGCATCTTACCTCTTCCCCCGGTACGTAACTGTCGACACCGGCGCAACCACCACCGCCGTCCCCGTGCAGAACACCTCGTCGGCGTCGATGAGGTCGTCGATAGAAACGAGGCGCTCTTCAACCTGCTCGCCCAGGACAGTTGCTTGATTGTTTCAGCAAAAATGCTGCTGGAAAAGCATGCGGCGTAGTACGAACGGGCCGAGGGATCACGCGCGAAACAAGCTCATCAAGGAAATTAAAGGAGACGACAGGGGGGTGGCAGGCGGCAGGCGGCCGTGACCTTGTATCCGCGGTCCATGGCGAGCTCGACGACGCTCTTTCGCGTGATGCCCGGCAGGATGGTGCCGCGGGTGGCGGGCGTGGCGACGACGCCGCCCTTGACGACGAACACGTTGCACGACGACACCTCCTCCAGGTACCGCTTGTGGACCGAGTCCAGGTACAGCACGTCCGTGAACCCCTTGCTCTTGGCGTCCATCTGCGCCCGGAGCACCTGCATGCGGCAAGCGGCATCGTCACCACCACCAATCATCGATCAGTTCCTTCCGATCACCCAGCCGTCAGCGGGCGAGCGGTCGGTCGGCCACTGCTGCTGAAGAACACAAAGCAAGCACAATGCGCACCGGGGCGTAGTTGGCGATGGTCTTGACCCCGCCGGTCCCGCCCGGCATGGCGCGGTGGAACTCGTCGTCCACCACCAGGTTGATGGGCGCCAGGCCCTCCTTGAAGTAGTTCCCCACGGGCGCGGCGTAGATGAGGAACGTGTACTCGGGCGCCGGGGCCAGCCCCAGGATCGGGCCGCTCCCCATGAGCAGAGGCCGGAGGTACAGGGCGCCCTTCCCCTGCGGCGGCACCTGGAACGCATGCAAGGCGATCATCAATCATGATTCATATCGCTGAGATCGATCAGTCAAGGTTCATCATTGCACGAGAGCTTGACGCGCATTGTATTCACTGGCCACGAAACCGATCGCCGTAGTACATAACATACCCAGCGCCTGTTGGCGAGGACGGTCTGCTTGACGGCGTCGACGAACTGCTCCACGGAGGGCGCCGGCATGCACATGCGGTCGGCGCCGTGCTGCATCCGCCGCGCGTTCTCCTCCGGCCGGAACAGCGAGTACCCGCCGGCCTGCTCCGGCCGCCGGTACGCCTTCATGCCCTCGAACAGGCCCTGCAGGACCGGATGAATTGATTATTGCGCGCGCATGCGCGGGAGAAGAATTGACGAATTGATTAACAGAGACGTCGGCGTCTAGCTAGGGATCTAGTAATAATTCGTCATCGTTGACAAATCTGTTTAATTTATTGTTACAAAGGAAATGGCAATTGAACCTGGGCGTAGTTGAGGACGCCGGAGGAGGGGCTGAGCTCGATGTTGCCGTATCGGCGGAGCTCGCCGCGGGGGAAGCCGCCACCGTCCTCCGGCGAGCACCGCATGACGTACATGTAGTCGGTCGGGGTGAGGCCGAAGCCGAGGCTGTCCCAGTCGATCTCGCCGCCGCCGCTCTCCTCGTCGGACCTGCATGCGCGGCCGGGTACATACATGCACACACACAGTCACACACACATGCGTGCATCTCGCGTCTGCGAGTAACATAATGGCAAAACAAGGAACGGAGGGTGCGTCGTCGGAGCTAGACGACGGAGGGTCCATCGTCACTACTCACCTGTCGACGTGGTCCAGCTGCGGCAGCGACGACTGCCACCGGCGCGGGAGAAGCGAGCACCTGCCTCCTCCGGCCTGCAAATCGCCAGCGGCGAAAGGGAGGTGGTTATTACTCCGACGAGCTCCGAGCAGTATCGATCTCGTCGCGGCAGGGAGAGCCATCGTGCGTGGACGCCGGAACAAACGAGAGCGATCGAGAAGGAATAGAAACAAGACACAGTATATAGCATCATGCAAGCGCGCGCATGCACGCTTCCACGCGGCGCGCGCCAGAGAGGAGAGCGAGATTTATGGATCGGAACGGCACACAGTTGGTTACAGACTACGAGAATGATCGATCGCGGACGCACCGTAGGCGGCGGCGGCGGCGGTGGCATCGCCCCTCCCACCAGGACTCTCGCGAGGAGGCCTCCATGGGCGGCGCTGCGAGCCCACGGGAGAAGAGCACCCTTCGCCGAGGACAAGGCAGCCATGCACTGGGCGCACGCGGTCCCCAAGACACCCCAGGCCACTACCTCACGGTGGTATAGAGATGTCAGCGGCGAAGCTCTTCAGGAACTCTTCACGGCCGGGGCACCACCAATGGCTGATCTCGCCTTGCTAGCTCACACGTTAGCGGTCTCAGGAAGCATCGGAGGCGAACGACGAGCTTTAAACTAAAGAAGCATCAGCCGTCCATGTCTATCTTTGTACACGTTAGCTCCCACCAGGACCGTGGAAGCTAGTCCTGTGCAGAGAAAAGGGGCGACAGGGAGCGTGCACTATTGCGCGGTGGTGGTTGTCGGGGAAGCGTGCAAATTGCAACGTTTGATTGCGTCAGGCCACGTTATGGGGCCGTGCACGAAGCTAGGAAGAGGCGGAGGACTAGCGGATTAGGGAGAGGGACAGATTAACCGGAGACGACGGACTGGAGCGCGGGACAACGACCATCTCTGCCAAGTCCCGGAGATGCGGTGGTGCATGGGCGTGGGGGGGCAGCAGCAGCATGGCAGTGGCAGTGGAGCAAGACGACGCGGCTAGCTAGCTTCCCCTCCCTGGCGCGGCCTGCCTGCCCTGATGCGCGCAGTGCGCGTGGAGGTCGGAATCGGAGCTGGAGCCGCGCTGCCGGTGCCGGTTCGCCGTCCGGGGAAACTGGGAAGGCGTCGCACGGGCGCACGGCTCCGCGCGGCAGAACGCCACACGTAGACATCGCGATGGCAACCACGCGTTTCACCGGGAAAACGGAGAAGACTTGTTTCAGGGTCTTGAGTAGATCGCTGAACCATCATGCCAATGCCATCGTCGCTGCTTTCGCTTTCAGTACTGTAGGTCTGTAATATTATCTATCTTGCCCCGCAGACGAGCTAGCTAGACTGCTAGAGTGCAGGTGTCCAAATCTAACTGTGCTTCTAGTCGACCTCCTTTATTTTCCTCTCTCGCGCTGCTGCTTCACCTACACGCATGCATGATCAGCTCAGGTTGCCTCACCAACCCGCACTCTTTCTTCCGAGCTGGCGGCCAGATGCAATATGCAAGCAGAAATCCGAGCTAGCCTGCTTATCCGTTTTGGTTTTTCTTCACGCTGACTGCTGGCCGCTTCCTATGATCTGTATCTGCATGGAAGCATGGAGAGAGGCCATGACCTGCTGTCCTTTACGGGGATTGGATATATTGTGAGTATTATTTTAATTTTTGAGCAGGTGTAGCTGATCCCAAAAGGGACGCGACTCCGTGGAGCGCTGCATACCGTACGTACTAATGTCGAGAATTAGGCATTTTTTGGGTTCATTTGTTTTTAATCCGAAGGAAAGCATAATAATAAGCGACAAGCATGGTGACCATGCGATAGACAGTGCTACTGGCACGCGTAAAACGAAATTTGCACACAGGTATCGCGTTCGTCTCACGCGCTAGCAGTGTGCTAAAATGTGTACAGTAGGAAACAAAGCAATGATGAACCTCTTGAGTGACTTTGAGGAGCTGATCGATCGACGACCAGTTGGATATTTCTGACAGATGCGCCGTGAGGCCATGACGAGTTGTGTCAAATGGTCGTCATGATGATGGATCGGGACATGACCGTACAAGATGAGTAGATCAGAGTCGGTGTGACCCAGATAACGAACTTTAAGGATCTATCGTCTGATTTTCGGCTTCGGCGGATAGTATGTGACTTTGTCTACGTGGATATGCGTCGGATGCTAGAGCCAACTCCAGCAAGGTGGACCGAGGAGCCAACTCCTTCCAGTGTGCGCTTGTCTAAGACTTGCCGCGTTGTAATCGTTGTTTTATTTTTTTTTCTTAATACAAAGGCAGCCCTCCTGTATATTCGATAAAAATTTGGAGGAGCAAAATTTAATTGCTATCTCACTGTCTGAGTCAACAGTGTTGCTGCCGGGCTGCGGGAGGAGAAATGGATGAAGCCTCCCCGGTTTGAAGCGGCGCGCGGGACAGGAGACTAGGAGAGAGAACCGTTGGCCCAGAGACACCCGATGCCCCATCCTCTGCAATCCCGACAGCAAAATTAAATTTTGGTCTGTCATGCTAGCTCAAGTATGCTTCCATTTTTTATCCCTCATCATTGTTACAACCTGTTCTGCACTGTAGACAGAATGAGCATTGTTAAAATAGTGACGAAGAATGGGGATGGGAATGTTTAGAGAGAGCCTCAGATGGTCCCTATGGCTAGATCTACAACTCCGTGTGCTGATTACGGAGTTCCGTGACCGTTCTGGGTTGTGCTAGCAAGCGCTGCGTGACCAATTTCTATGCGAGTGAATTGCATGTTAGGTTTTCAAATTTATTCCGTTGTACCATCTAGGTTTATGATTTTCTAAATTAATCATCTGAGTCTTTTAATTTTTCAAAATGATCATTTAGATCCATTAACTTTTCATTCTTCATTTACTTGAAGTACAATTCGCAAACCCTAGATTGACACTGGAACGATCCACTTGGAAAATTGAAGAATCTAAACGATCACTTTGAAAAATTGTAGACCTAATTAGTACCGCGGAATAAATTTAAAAGACCTAGCTTATATGTGCTATAGCACCTCCGATCCATCGTACGCTAGCTATTCCGCTTGCACGACCACCGTTAGTAATCAGTATACTGTAAGTCTGTAACTGTATATATAGCAATAGTATACTAGTAGTACAACAGGCACAGTAATTCCATATGGCGCAAACCGTACGTGTCCCATCGTCGATCAAGGATCGCTGCTGCCTAGTGCTGACACCCGGGTCATGCACACTGTAGTACGGAGTACATTATTAGTCTGAATCTAATGGTGACCCTATTTTGGTGTTTCAAAATTAAATGCTACATCTACACTTATACACAACGGTTGATAGAGAGATAAATGGAATAGTAACGGGAGATGGGGGATGGCGGTGCGGAATCTTTTCCGCAGACGCAAGTTGCCACACGCCATTCGATATTAGCATCTGATGGTCTGCTTATGTTCCGTACACTACTCATAGCTGGAGACACAGACGCAGACCCTCGCATTGAGCAGAGCCTTATGCTATCCGCACTATTCTACCCTATTTTTTTACCTAAAAGGAATGCTCCGTCCTAGTCGGTGAGAATCTCTCCCTTATCCTATAATTTTCCATGGTCATGTTTACCCTATATTTCAACTATATACCAACTACCGCAATTTTTATTAGTTTTTTATACTTCTCCCCCTCCTCACCCTCTGCCTTCCCTAATCCCACCCGTCATACATCCTCTCCGCTCTCCCTCCCCCTCCCCCACTCCCGCCGAGCGCCGGTGCGAGGAGGCAGCCGCCGGCGGAGGCGTGGCGGTGAGGTTGGCGATGGTGGGCATAGGAAGAGCATCGACGACCTCCCCGAGGTGCGTGCGGCAGGTCCCGCCCACCCGATGTGTCTAGCTTGTTGGAGAAGAAGTGGCCCTCGCCGACGGCGACGAGCACGGCGCCTTCCTCTCCTCCGGCCAGATCCGCCTCCATGGAGCTTCGCCGCAGCGTCTAAGCTGTCTGCCGCCATGGAGCTCCCCGCTGACCCAGTGGCGCTCCTCGTCGGCTTGACCTCCTCGCCAATCCCGCCTCCCCGCAGATTTGGGCGCCGCTGGCCTCCTCCCGCGCTCCAATGCAGATCCAGGCGGTTCTCCTCCACCCGCGCCACTGGCTCTCCTCCGGCTCAGCGAACCCCCACTTCCCTCGATCCGGCGCCCACAGCTACGAGTAGCAAGTCTTCCAAGTCCGACGAAGCGCACCAACCGTGGCCGTTGCCGTGAAAAGAGGAGAGAGAGGAGATACAGTAGCTGCTGTACAACGCTGGATATGGGGTGAGAGAAGGCTCACCCTATCATAGGATGAGGTTTGGAGTTTGCCGTTGCAGCACTCCTGTTACTGGACGCTTCACCCTAAAGCTTTAGAAGGACTTTCCCAGTCCCCATTGCGGATAGTCTTAGACGGGCCCGTCCCGTCTGTTCGAAAACGCTACGTAGATGATGATCGGCGAACGCCAGCCATATAGCCTACATGCTACAGGCTAGAGCTGTGTCGCTGGCGGCAAAACTGAAAAGGAGCAAGCTTTCTCGACAGTGCAGTGGTACGGTGTTGAGGAAGCACGTTAGCAATTTTACGCCCTGTTTGCTTCGTTAGGCTCAACCTAGCGGTTCTCCTATATTGGTTTTGCAAAATTAAATTCTGCATCGTTACGACCCTATAGACAGAGAGAAGGGTAGTTGAAACAGTAATAGAAGATGGAGGATGGAGGAGGCGTTGGAGATAGCCTTACCTTGGGTTGGCACGCCAGCAGTTTGGCCGCGCCACAAATCCGGCGAACAAATCGGCGCCAGAAGTTCGGCGAGCTGCGGCGTCTAAAATGAACTACGATGGACAGCAAGCTGGCTACCTTTCCTTTGGCACGCTAAAGGTATGGACAAGAAGCAAACAGCAGCCTAATTATGGTGGGGAGGGGGGGGGGCACATTTATGGCGTGGCGAGGTGTGGATTCAAAACAAACAGAGCCGTGTGGAGACGTCTCCAAAGACTTTGGAAAAGCTACTACGGGCGCCCTTGGCTATCCCCAATACCCTTGGGCTATCCCCAATAGAAATTTCTAAATGCATTGTTTTATCTCTATTCATTCAATGTTCTAACTATCTCCCTCTGTTAACGTACTGTTTACTGTAACTAGTGTCAAACAGTACTATCTCCACCCACTGGGAACGGTCTCAGCGCGAAACCGTTCATGATAAAGGGCTGGCTGCGTCGTTCCCCATGATTGAAGGGAGGCCATGATATGCTGTCCTCTACGGGTTTGGATATATTGTTAGTACTATATTATTTTAATTTTTAAGCAGGTGTAGCCGATCCCAAAAGGCCAAAGGGACGCGACTCCGTGGAACGCTGCATACCTTACGTACTACTGTGGAAGAATTAGGCATTTTCTTGGTTCATTTATTTTTAATCCAAACGAAAGCATAATTAAGCCACATGATAACAAGCAGCACGGTGGTCATGCGATAGATAGTACAGTACTACTAACACGAGTAAAACGAAATGTGCACACAGATATCGTGTTTATCTCACGCGCTAGCAGTGTGCTAAAATATGCAGTCGTACTTGCAAATTCGGCGAAGAAGTGATCGATCTTTGTGTTGTTCGCCAAAAACCGTATAAATCTCGTATCATTCTTCCCTCCAATATAATCCTCTTTCAGTTCTATTGTGAAAAAAGGGATTAACCCAACAAATAAAGGGTAATAAATAAGATAAGCCTATTATATTCTGACAGTTACGTCGTGATGAGGTTATGACGAGTTGTGTTGTGTCAAATGGTCCTCATGATGGATAGGGACGGGACCGGCTGACCGTGCAAGATAGATAGAGTCGGTGTGACCCCAGATAACGAACTGAATGATCCATCGTCTGATTTTCGGCTTCGGTGCAAGATATATAGAGTATGTATCTACGTGGATATGCGTCGGATGCTTGCTACCTAATTATACAAACATCCATGCCCCGAGCTGGTGTTTGTTTGGGATACTCCGCCCACAACTCCGTGCTAGTAGACCGCCCGCAAACTAACTAGCTTAATTTCGCAATAAGGGCGCTATCTGTCGCCGTCATTTCCCTTTCGTTCCTGTGTTCCGGAGCTTCGGCCGTGTCTCACGGCGACTGCTATGTGTCGTGCTGGCAAGCGCGGCGTGACCAATCTATATGCTATAGCACCTCCGATCCATCGTGCGCTAGCTATTCCTTGCTTGGTCACCGTCAGTAATCACTATACTGTATATGCATCGCAACACTGTGTATATATATAGTACTGCACTTGTGCAGGAAGCGCGGCAGCAATTAGTTTCTGTACTGTGGCGGACTGCCGGACTGGCGGCGTCTCCAAAGGCCTTGGAAAAGCTACTACGGGCGGCCTCAGCGCGGGACCGTCCATGATAAAGGGCTAGCTGCGTGCGTCGTTGGCCGCTTCACGGTAAGATTTTGACGCGCACTGGCTGTCGCCGTGCGCGCTGCTCTCTCTCCCAGACCCTGCTGGAGAGCAGCGATCGAGCGCGACTGATAAAAAAGTTTCGTGTAAACAGAAGAGACGTACGAGCAGGCCGGCGAAGGAACGAACGTTGCAAAGCCGTGCACTCCTAATTGCTAAACGCCGAGTGGTTGTTGGTTACCGTCGTGGTAGGCGCTTTGGGCGATCGAGATGCCGACGTTCTTGAAAATGTCGATCGATCACGGGGAAAAGAACGACGCTGGATAGATGCCGACGATGCAATAAGGTGAGAGATTCCTCGGACAAGACGTCAAGCCCCTCGGCCGTCTGGTCTGTGCCTGTAGAGCTCGACGTGGTACCTGTATGGCCTTGTTGAGAGGCAATCTCCAATTCTCCATGCCGTGCCATGTTGCCATGCATGGACAGGAAGGAAGCCCGCTGCACCGCTGGCGACTAGGTGCGGAATGCCGACCGTATGTGTACTTTTCCAAAGTGAGGATACACTACACTTGTATACGTGGGAGCGCGACACGACCCCACGCACGCACTTTAGCGCGTCGCGTCTCTGAAAACAGACAGATGGAACCTGAATGAAGAGAGTGTTCTCGGCTAGTCCTCATGTACTACGTTCTTTATCCTGGGCTGGGCTGGCCCATTCGAACTTGCTGCTGGGTGGTAGTACAGCCCACCCACCTACACAATCAGGCCGTTAGAAAACTCGTTCCAAGCCGTTTGATTTTTTTTTTTTTTTGACAAGGAAAGCCGTTTAATTTGAAGCGGACGCGTGAGGATAACGTCGATATAATTAACTCCCCCACCGTGCCGTGCGGACAGAGGCAGGCGCGCCCACGGGAACGTCCATGCCAGACGCATGAGCCTTTTTATTGCGGAGATGAAGCGAAGAAGTGCTGCGCGGGCTGGAAATTGAAATCCACAGATAAGGCTCACGGGATCGGCACGGACCGGAGCCGAGGCCCTCTCCTCCTCATCATCGAAGCCCCCGTGAAGCTGGGCCAACCAAAACGGCCACGGGCCATCGTTTGGTGCTTTCACGGATAGAGTAGCAGTAGCAGTAGGCGCCTGCCACCACCGGCACGCCGTCGGTGCACGGGCATTTAAGCCCGGCCCATCATATGGAGGCGCCGTTGCCCGTTGCCTCCTCCTGCTGCTAGGGCTGGGCAAAAATAACCGAAACCGAAGAACCGAACCGAACTGACCGAGACCGAAACCGAACTGACCGAACCGAACGGAACCGAAGTTAATTTCGGTCTCAGGTTTTGAAATGACCGAACTAACCGAAACCGAAAAGACCGAACCGAAAAAAACCGAAGAACCGAAAATAACCGAAGTTCCAAACCTTCTCTAACTCTTCCCAGGCCCCAGCCCACCCCAGCCCACCGGCCCACTAAAAACAGCCTAACCCTAACTCTTCCTACCTTACCCCACCCGCCCGGCCAGGCCGCCACCCGCAAGCCGCAGCCGCCAGGCGCCAGGCGCCAGCCGCCCAGCCGCGCGCTCCTCTTCCTCCTCCGGTCCTCCGCTCTCCTCGCCGGCCGCCGCTGCGCCCCACCTCCATCCTCGCTCCATCCCTCCGCTCTCCTCACGGGCCACGGCGCGGCGGCGACCTTTCCCATGGCCATGGGCGCGCGGCCTCCTCCTCTCATGGCGCGGCCGCTGCGGCCTCCTCCCCCCGCGGCGCGGTGGCGACCTCCCACGCCGTGGCGGCGAAGGTATGTGGATGGTCTTATATCTCTCTCCCTGCAGGTGCTCTGTCTCTCCCCTCCCTCGCTGCGGCGGCGCCGACTCTTGGCCTCTCCCCTTCTAGCCGCCCACCCTACGCCGGCGCCGCACGGCCGCAGAGCGCCGGCGCCTCCCTGTCCCTGCTCGGCTGCCCCTCCCTGTGTCACTGCCGGCGCCTCCCTGCTCCCTAAGCCGCCTCGGTCAGTTCGGTCTAACCGAAGACCGAACCGAACTGACCGAGGACCGAACTGCTCGGTCTCCATTCTTCTAGGATCAAAGTTCGGTTCCAGGTTTCTAATAACCGAAGTAACCGAAGAACCGAGGAACCGAACCGAATGCCCAGGCCTACCTGCTGCTGCCGGCCGTCTTGGCCAATGCCAAATGCCGCATTATATTGTTTGGAATTCGATTGGTTTTTTCCAAGCACTGGGAGTCGAGTCAGAAGCCGCACCGCACGTACCACGTATCACGTATGTACTAGTACAAACGTAGCTGCCCTGAATCTTGCAAACTACACCGACCAATTCTCAAGAAAAAAAAACGAAAAAAGGTGAAAAACTACTGCGGTGGCCGCCACCGCCCATCATACGGTGCTCTAGGATCCATAGCATCCTCTAGCTGCATCACTGTTTTACTTTTACATGTGGCCCTCTAAAAAAATTGCCTAGGTCTATATTTGGGATATATATATAGGAGTATATAGGAGGGACTAGTACTAGCTGCCATTGCCACCGCACCATGATCTGTTATTATAGACAACAGACACGAGCAGGAAAAATGGCAGCCTGCAATGCAATTAGCACCGCGTTTCCATGTGTTGTGTCAACTTGACATGCATGCAGAGACTTGACTGGTAACGAGAAACTACTCGGAAACGGACTACTACTGTACTGGCTCTTACCAGAAGGCAGAAGATGAAAAGGGCATGCAATTGACCAACCAGAGGCAGCAGCAGCAGCCCCACTGCCCCCCCGAGTGCTCAAGTTGGAAAGCTACAGGGCCGTCACCCCGTCCTCATCATCAGCGACAGCGAGCGTTACACACAACGTCTGCCGTCACCCGGGGATTCGGATTCCCCGCGCATATATTCGGAAATCCGTGCCGATCCGATGTGCGGGCAGGCAGAAAGCCCCCCCGGCCCTCCACAGGTGGATCATATCCCTCCCTAGCTCCTGCCTGCATGCATCGCGTTGCATATGTATTTATTCCTCCGCCGCTGCCGCCACTAGTCTGCTGGCCGATCCATGCACGCCGCCCGACCCTCGAATCGATCAGCTGGCCATTGTGACGCACTGACGCGACATGGCGGTGTGAGTGATCAGCAGTTCAGACCGGCCGGGGATGGAACACGACGACGATAGATTACAGTTCACCTCGCGTCAAGCGCGGTCGGTACGCTACATGTATACGTGCTGCGACTTCGTAGCACGCAGGATAAGGATTTGATTGCACGTCCGATTGTCCGAATCCTTGGCTAGCTGCGGTTAAAGGGAATTGTTGTTGCCATCAGTCGTCAGTAGCAAACAGGCCGGATCGATCCGATCCCCCAGTGCACGCAACGCAAGCAGCAGCTTCGCCACTGGCTGCTCGACCGTACGTTGATGTGCAGTGTAAACAGAATCAAGCTACAACAAAGCCCTTTTTTTTCTCTCTCTCTCTTTTCCAGGTGAGGAGAGATGCGTAGCGATCGAGAGTAGTTCAAGTACGTCTGGCCTCTCTTCACAGGTGAGAGTTTGGCTGGGCATGCATGGTGCGAGGCTCGTCGTACTTGCTCAGTTGCTCCAGGGACTCGATTTGGCACCCCGGGGCACGTCACGTGGACGTGAGCGGGCGGCATCCAATGATCGGCACAGCAGCAGGCAGCCATATCCCAAAGCGAAACCATATCCAGCGCGAATGATGGGAGGGGCCGGAGCCCGGAGGGTGGCGACAGCCCAGGCGCCCAGCACCCAGGGCAACGCGCGGGCACCACCACAGATCATGCAGCAGATTGTAGTAGCAGGCTAGCAGATCAGATGAGATGCCATGCATGGACCCCTTCCTCGGCTGGCTGGGCTAGCTGGCTCAATGATCCGGCAGATTGACTGATGAATCATGAGGGGAGCCGGTAGATGCAGATACATACAGTATGGTAGTAGATCCATGCGCACGCGTTAGCCGTACGTACGTGCTCTACAGCTCTGCCCTGACCTGCACGGCCCCATCTGCCGTGAGAAACAAGCAGTGAACAGGTAGTGGCTCCCGGCAGGTGCGTCTGCGGGGCGCGCTGCCCGCCTGTCTCCATGCCATTCGCCGCGGGCGGCCGAACCTCTGACACGCAGCATTCTGTCAAGGAAGGCGGCTGCAGTTTGCCTGGGCACTGGCAGCTTCTGTCCTCTCCCGCCGGCTCGCGCGGTTCAGCAAGAGCGAGCAGCCTTCGTGGCTGTGGGTGGGCGGATGGGCCACGCCTATCTGCTTATTATCTGCCTCAGCCAGGCCCGGCACGGCACACATGGACATCCCGGATCGTCGGTAGCGCGGCGCGTTCACGTTCGACGGCGGATAGACCAGGCCGCCAAGCACAAACGGCCGACCAGTACGAGATTATTCAGGCTCGCTCAACCAGGGTTGCCAGATCTGGGGGCGGCGTCATGGCCGCGACACGTGCTGGGTGGATCCGAATCCGATGGCGGTTCACGTACGCGCACAACGCACACGGCGCGCGGGGAGTGGGGGACCGGCAGCCGGCCGGCGACGTATGTCACGCCACATTTAACTCTCGATCGGTCTCTCGGGGCAGCAACAGGCGGGAGCGGCATCTGCGTTTGCATGCCACCGAGAGCAAGGACGCGGCGCGGTGTGACCAGCGTTAAGTCGTCGTCGTCGGACTGCTCACGGGAAACCGGCCAGCTCCCCTGCGCTTGAATGCCTCCGTTCGTTGGTCCGCGCGGGCGTGACTTGGTCGGGGGTCGTCTAGTCTAAGTTAGGTCGGTGGGTGACTGTAAGACCCGTGTGCGTGATTAAGGCTTACGATCCATCCTAGGAACACCGTACGATCGATGAAGTGGTGGATAAACTACTTCTAAACTGGCCTGGCTATATATCGAGACATACTTACATGTATTGTGTGCTCCAACTTGTATTTGCTACACGTACGTACTAGAACCTTTCGAACGTGTACGACGGCCGCACACGTACGGCGCCGTTTCTTCTAATGGGCATGCATGGGCTACCTGGAGATTCTCCTCTGCACCGGCCAAGTCGTAGCAACCAGGCGGTTCCTGATTATTCTTCCCTTGCATCAGGGGGACACGTAGTGACGACGGCCCCCCGGGGCCGGCGGTACGTTGCTGTAGCCGGACGGCCGCCGAGGCCAACGCAACCGCCACTGCCAGGCCACCAGCTATGCACGGCGACGCGCCACGCCGATTCATCCCACCGGCGGTGCCCCTCGGCCGTCTCGTCGTATCAGCCTACCACGCACGCGCACGCATCCATCAATCGTCGACCATGCAGCCGGCCGGCCGGCCGGCCAGACGGAAAGCAAGGAGATCGTTGCCTTCCGTCGCGGCTCGCCGCGGCCGGCTCATACTCGGCATGTATGCACGCGCACGCTGCCGAACCCCGCGGCCGCGCCGCCGGCGTGTGCATGATCACACAGTCACAGGATCGGCGCACCCATGTCTCCACCGACAACGACACATGCATCCCTTGACGGGCCTAATAATGGCCGCGCCGGCCCGGCCATCCAGAACGGCGACAGCTGATGCCGATGACGCGGAGACTAACCCGCAGTACGTCCTTGTCCGGCGATGAGGGCGGAGGCCTTCTGGATCGTTGGACTAGTGCTGAATTGAAGCTGAAAGCCGCGTGCGTGTGGAACGCGGAAAAGTCTGAAACTGAAAGCTCGTCGTCGTCCCGGCCGTGCGTGGCCGGGCAGCACGCAACAGACGGTTCAGCGGGAGAGCGGCAGCCTCGCGCGCTGCCCCGATAATTAATCCGGCAAAAGCGACAGCGATTTGGAGGTTGAGAGCCCCCCCCGGCACGCACAATCATTGAGCCGTGTATGCAATATAAAAATGGCTGTGTCTGTGTGTATATACTAGTGATTGATATACACATACATGTACACCTGCAGACAGGGCCAAAGCCAACAGGGCGGCATTCAGAGGCTTCTACTGTACCTGCCTCTCTCATCCAAACACTGTGCCTGACGGACGATCGTCATCAGTATGTATGTATAGTATATATGCAGCAAATGGACTGGCTAGAATCATCTTAATCTAATGTTTGATGTACAGCAATACTACTACAACTTAATCACTCCCATGCCCTCTGATCGGTCGATGATTATATTAACCTGTGAAATGGAAACAGAAACCAAACAAGCTACTACGTTCTGCTATCGAAAACTCCGTAGAGCGAGAGAGGGGGCAGAAATTACAGCATGCATGCACAAAAATATACATGGATGGATGGAGTGCTAGTAAGGAAGAGCCACGGCTATTTTTGGACTAGCAGTACCTATCATCAAGCCTATGATTGATTAGCTGATGGAACAACTAACTTAACCCTCCGGATCGAGCTAAGAAAAAGAAAATAGCTAGAGGAGGGATGGATCATATATGTTACTTGTGACGTACGTGAGGTGAGGTGGATGGATCGGAGTTGTAGTTCGTGGTATTAGCTGCAGTGGTGGCCTCTCTGTTTGCTTGCTGCTCCTGCTAGCTGCTCATCATGCGCGTGCAGGTGCGCAGGTAGGTTGGCATGCACGGCAGGCGCAAATCACCGATCGATCAGCAGGCGGCGGAGTGGGTGAAAGGGTTGAAGAATCGGTGGGTGGCCGCCGCCTTGGGCCTGTCGGGGTCGGCCTTGGCCGCGGCGGCGGGCCCGCCCAGGCGCTCGCAGGACGGGCAGAGGGTAAGCGTGGCGGCCGGCAGCTGCATCTGCATGTAGAAGGGCGCGGCCGCCGGGGTCGCGGGCGGAGCGGTAGCAGCTGCCGCCGGCTGTGGGGCGGCGAACTTGAGCGCGCGGAGCTCCTGCAGCTCCCGCTGCAGGCGGCGGTTCTCCTCGGTGAGCGACTCGCAGCAGCGCTTGAGGAACTCGCAGTCCACCTCCGTCTGCTTCAGCTTCGTCCTGCGCGCGCGGCTAAACCACGTTAGTTGGTCACCGTCAGGTCGAGCTAATTAACCCGTACTACGTCTGCTGCTGCTTCAGCTTCGTCCTGCACGCATGCATACGTGCGTATCGCGCAATAGCAATACTAACCTTGCTCGCCTGTTTTGGAACCACACCTCCACCTGACGTGGCCTCAGGTTGAGTTGCTTCGCCAAGGCGACTTTCTGCTTCTGCTCAAAGCCAAAAAAAGACACACCAACAGAAAGCAAAAGGAGGGAGGATGGTCAAGAACACTCGAGCTCATCATCTCATTATGCGGAGGGAAAAATAATGAAAGAATATCTCTGTGTACTTGTCTGCTGATGACATATACATACTAGTGTGTGCAAAGCAAACAAGGATACGATATATATGTGGCCGGCCTTGCCGGGTGCAAATAAAACATGCGTATGTGTGCGATCGAGGCAGTAGGAAGGCAAGTGCAGGTGCCGTTGCAGGTGCAGAGCTACTCTTTTGTGGTGTAGTAGTGCAGTGGTGCGCAGCAGCCCCACCCCAAGTAAAAACTTGTCAATCGATTGCAGTGAGTTGAGTCCACAACCGAACCGAACGTATGGCACACGACGTACCGGGTTGAGGGTGCTGTGCTCCTTGAATCGGTCCTCGAGCAGCGCGGACTGCTCCTTGGTCAGCCTCAGCTTCTTCCGCGTGCTGCCGTCGTCGTCGTCCTCGGCGCCCCCGGCCCGCGCCGCCGCCGTGGACGACGCGCGCTCCGCCTCCGCGTCGTCCACGCGCTCCCGCTTGACGCCCGCCGCCACCGACAGCGACGACACGCTGTGCGCGGGCCCTCCTCCGCACCCGCCGGACCCGGTCGTCGCCGTCGCCGTTGCCTCGTCCGGCATGCTCAGCGTCAGCGACGGCTCCAGCGGGCTCAGGCGGCTGCTGGCGGCGCCGTGTCGCGCCGCATCAGGGGCGCCGCCGCCGAGGGACAGGCCTAGAGCCAGGCCGGCGTCGTCCAGGCTATGGACGTCCTCCTGAGCCATCGTCCAGAAGCTAGAGGAGGACGAGCAGCTAGAGCTAGCTACCCTACCACTGTGCCGCCACTTCAGTTAGCAAAGAAAGCAGCAGCAGGGAGAGGTCGAGGGATTAAGCCGCTGGGTGTGGTGGACGAAGCTGCGGGTTCTTGCGTGCGGGGGGTGGAGGAAGGAAGGAATGAAATGGTTGAGGAGGAATGAGGAGAGGAGGGCGAGAATATTTGAGGAGGAGCCGGCAAGGGACAAGCGGCCGGATACGCTGCGCGCGCGGCCACGCTTTGACACTTGCAAGCCTTTGACAAGCCCATCGCCCCATCAGGGTTCAGCTAGCTGCTTCAGCTCACCTCAGCGTGGGGTCCAGCACCAGAGTCGTTGCACATCGACAATTCGACAGTGCCCGCCAAAAAGGCCGGGGTTTTCTATTGGGGATAGATAGAAAGATGATTGGGAGGGCCACGTGGACGCGCCCCCCGCGAAGGGGCAGGCAAAATACTACTGCTAGTGCTGCGTGATCCAGTGGACACACACACATCTATCCTTCTCAATTCCCTCACGATCACCTTCAAAAAAAATTCCCTCACGATCGAACCCCCGGCGGCCCGGCCGTGGTATTTCTACTTTCCGGTATGCTGCTGTGTAGCGCGAAAGGCGAACCATGCAACCCGATGGGATCCTTAAAATAAACGCATGACGCGTGCACATATGTAAAGAGCAGAGAAAACGTTCTGGAGCAGTTAGGTACCGAAACATACGTACGTACGTGTATGCGGTTATATTGTTTATTATAAGCAAGCAATCGATCGGTCGATCTATGACGACCGTTGTTGTTTACTGCTGTATACTTACTTTGGTTTTAGAACAAGTACAACGAAATGATTGTTGCATCTAGTAAAATATATTGCTCTGCATCTACTGCTAGCTAGGATTAACCCCTCCTCTCTCTATTATTGGGGGATCGGAAAGGGAGGCGGCAGAAGCACCGCATCGAGTGCTGCTTGTCAGTGAGATTGCATTGTGGCTGCATTACTCACCATCCACTCAAAGAGTCACCCCCATGCAGCTGGACAGCTGGTGCCTTCCTCCCAATATCCGGTAGCTCTGGAGAGCATTTTCTTTTCTCCTTTTTTCCCCCTCAACCTAAGCATTGATAGCTACTGCCCCCCCCCCCCCCCCCCCCCCCCCCCCCCCTTCCTCACACATTACGCTAGGGACTTTATTTGGTGCTCATACATTAATCCTGCACGCACATTACTGCCGTTAACCCTGCTGTCGAAAAAAAAAGTGTAATAACCTAATAACATAGTAAACAAGTTCCACAAACAAAATTAGCTATGCACATTTCGCGGTAGCTACTGGGTCTTCCTCACCACCTATTTCCACCCCCAACAAGTACCAGTAGGTCGTCTTTGCTGCCTGCCTGCCCTGATCTTTCCACACCACCTCGCTGCTTTCCACATCAGAGACGAACACGGGCTCTGGGAAAAAGGAAGGAAAGAGCCAATAAAACGGTGAAAAAGGGCTCCAGGGGCTGTGCAGTGGGGGCAAAGCAGGCAGGGCCCTGCTGCCTCATCCTGCTGCCTGCCGTGACACCTTTCCAATGATAGGGTCTGCAGTTCACACTACGTGCACTATATATCCTTGACTTCGTTAATCTCTCTCGGTTCCGTGCTGGTTAGGGCGTGCATTAGTACGTAACAGCGGGTTGATAATTACGGGGCGGCTCGTTGATCCGCTTGCTGTATTCTTTACTCCATTTGGCTGCTGGCCTGCAGCAGGAGAGCCCCCTTTTGCGTTGCGCGTCGCCCTGCCCTGTTCACCACATGGCCTGCCCAGGGACGAACAGCGGGGTGCACAGTAACGGAACGCAATAGAACAATCGGCACCCGGCCGGTGTTTGTCATCCAACCGCGTGTGCATCATAGGTTACGTTCCATCTGTATGTGATGGAGCAGGTACATCAATCAATCTAGTACTAGTACATTGTATGCCGGTTCAACACGGCTCTTACAGAGTGTTTAACAAGCAATATGTACACACGCGTTTGATTCAATTTCTGATAAAAAAAAACACAGCTGATTATATTGGCGTTATAACGTGTTTGGATTTTTGTACGGAGCCCGACATTGTGGAAGGGAAATTCACCTGCTTAGATGTGTGGCATTCATCGCAATAATTCACTTGGTTAGGTAGGATAAACCAGCGATTAATTTTAGCTAATGCATGGACCTGTCGTCGTCCTGGGCCCTGGTGTTTGCACACAAGGGCACATTGCTGCCGGTGCCGGGGACAAGCGAAAGGAAGGCGTTGCACTCACTCTTTGCGCGCTCACAACCTGGCAGATCTGGAAGGAACGGAGTGCACCTCTCTGTTCTCTGCAATGCGAAGACGATGGCCACCAAGCCCTGCTCGCCATCATCAGCCAGCAACCAGAGCTCTGCTGCTCTGGAGTCTACCAGGTGTGAGTGTGACGTACAAAGGTCGGTTGTGTTCCTAGTCATATATAGACGACAGAACCCGGCCGAGATTATACTTACTTTTAGGGTCTAAATAGATTGATTTTCTATAAATACATTTTGTATTTATGTCAAGAATCATCAACATCTATCCAAAAATTGAACGAATAGAAAGTATGATGGGCATACAGCGTACAACGACACACTTTTTTTTTGTCGGTGACATATAGCCAGACATCAACACGTATCCAAGATGATCGCACCGTGATCGATCATGTGAATGTGGCACACGCCACCAAATCGACGGATCACCCTATCCTGATTCTTTTGGCATATGATTGAGAGCTCGCTTCCAAAGGACAATGGCGATTATAGACTGGGGGCCGGCATCCTTCAACACCACACATGAGATGCCGGGCTTTTTATAGTTCTCCTTCATGCACGCGCAGGGCGAGGTCGACGTTGCCATTGGCCTTTGGCGGTTTGGCACACACACACACACACACACAGGGGTCTCGGATCATGACGTGCGCGTAGCCAGCCGGCAGCCGGCAGCACACTGTGGCCCTCGCCATTACCTGGCCTCTGCGTCCTTTGACACCAAGAAGCATCGTGTAGATGGCCGGAGAAGGACGCGCCAACTAACGGCGGCAAAGGGACTGTGAGCTCCACTGCACCGTGGCCCCACCAGCGTCTTGCTCACAAGGGGAAAAAGGAAGATGACGCGGGGCGGTGCCTCTCACAACTCACAAGCAACCAGTTGGGGGTTTCTGGGTGGGTTGCTTGGGGCACTTGCCACTTGGGATGTTGCCATACTAGCCTGTGGCCTTACACTTTTGACAATAACGTTGATGTGTGGCCAGCTAACTATACTCCATTGCTTTTGAGTTTTCTTGTTGAGAGGTTAGCTATATTATCAGATGATGAATGATGGGAGATGGGCGTGTGCGGGGGTGCTAATATTGGTGGATATCATGCAGTGTGTGATCTAATCTGTACCATGAAACAGTTTCTTTCAGCATCATGGAGCATGATAAGATCAATGATTAGCCTTGCGATCTACCAACCGCTCCCATTTAACTGGACTGAGATTGTACATTATTAGTGCGTACTACCGTATACTCCTACAACTGTGGGGTTCGGTTAGTTGTCCAATCCTTAACCGTACGTGAGAATGGGCGATGTTCACTGCCAACCGAAATCTTTTTTTTTTCCTTCTTCTTCCAGATGCGCATGCATGGATTTCAGCTAGAAATTAGCTCTCGCGTCACGTTTAAATCACACGCTGCCTGCAAGTGGCAACGACGGATGTTTTTCATGCGGGAACAGCTGATTAGGCCGCCGAAGTAGCATGGGTTCTTGAACGAGGGAACGGGGTGGGAATACGAATAGCGGTTGCTCGCAGGTCGCAGCCACGGGCCGGGAACGTCTCCAGTGCAGTACAACGTCGTCGGCCGGATCGCGCTAAAAACGTGACATGATCGTTGTTGATGGGTTTGACGATAGAGGAGATAGGTTAATAAATTCGACATAGACTAACATATATATGTTTGGTGTCGTTGGAAGTTGGGAGAGAGATACTTCATGTGTGTATATTTTGTATGCATGTTTTGGTTCCATGTTATAGTCGCAATTACGTCCATTTGATCTATGCCGTGATGTAGTGGAGTACGGAAATGTCACGTGCAGTGGAGAAAGAGCTGTGACGGGTAGGAAATTAAACCCACGTGATTACGGCTCGTGAATAATCTAACCTATTTCTTCTAGTATCTTCTTAATATGTGTCGGTATTAATCTTAAACTAATCTTAAGATGGGTCCAACTAATCAGTGAACGCTCCCTATGAGAAAAAAACCAGTGAATGATCGGGCAACCTCGGTACTTTTTATTTCTTAAAAAGACCATTTCCATAGTTTTCCATTTTGAAAAAAATTATATACCTTCCGCACATAATTTTTTTCCGGACAAACTTATGAAAACATAACGCACAATCATTCTTTTGGGAAAATTGATTTCTGGCTTTTCATTTCCACATTTTGGGAGGTCATATGTATATAAAATTTGCGCATAGTTTTTAGGGACAAACTTATTACAATAGTAATACTATCACTGCCAGACATCACTGATGGGTTGAGAAAAAACGGCAGTAAAACTCAAGGTTATTGCCAGTTCGTACTACGGACAGGCAGCCTGATAATTGTGAGGTATCAATACCATTCATGACATAAAGGGTAGTGATATGCCACTTATCACCGCGGTTTGTGCCACGGACTATATCTAAAAGTAATTTTCGTACAAATAGATTCACAACCTTTCATCTCAAATAGAGACATATACTTTATATCAAAATTGTGCAGAGCTCAATTAGATCTACTACTTTGTAGGAGTAGTTGACAACTTTTGCAATAGAGTTTTTTTTTACATACACAGAGACGGAATTTCACAATGTTAGCTGAGATGAGCTGACGAAGGCATATTTTAAGATCAAAATTACACACGCAGACATCATAAGTGAATTAGATAATGTATAAATTAATCAAAAATAAATAAATAAATAAATAATGTATAAAATAGTCACGCACGCAAAGTGTCTTTATTAAGTAGTGGACTTAATATGCACTACAGACAACTAAATGGTGGTACACATGGCTAGAGCTTGTTGTAATCCTAGAACTTTAGGGATCTTTAGAAAAAAACCAACGGCCCAAACTGGTATTGACCGTAGTTCACCCGAGCGGGGTCAGCCTAGGGTTGGTTGGCCAAAAGGATGACTCGAGCCAAAAAGAAGAAGGGGGTGAGTAAAAGGAATGTTTTTCCTAGTCCTTGTATTTATGCAAGGTGTTAAACCACAAATTCAAATAGATGAACTCAAACCTATGATCAAGCATAACAACACTCAAATAAAATCGTGCAACAAAAATATGCAAAAGCTCACGATATCTTACGATTCATTTTATTAATAAGTAGAAAATAATTTAATAAATTTATTTCATGCACGTTAATTTTGATAAACCTTGATTAAATTAATTCAAATAGTAGAAAATGTATAAATACTGAAAGTTAGTGTGTTACAAACTGAACCCTTTTAAATTATTGTTTATGTAATCATTTTGCTTGCGATCTTATCACATAGCCCTAGTTTTGGCGCTTTCTACAACGAAAGAGGAGAATGAGTTTTTCTTGCAAACTGTTCGCTTTGGTGTTTTCCTTCTTGCAAACATGTTTTGTAAACAAACCATAGTATCATGCATATGTGGGTGCGTCTAGTAGCCCCAATTTTGTTAGACGTGTGACAGGGTACACAAGCGTGCCTGAAGTGTGTGCGCACATGAGTGCGTTGTACGTCCAACTTGTGTAAAAAAATATTGATTTGACAAGTACCAAATCATGGGTGACTTTGAATTCTGGTGTGGAAATTAGTTACCGACCCATTTAATTTTCTTGCCTTTCTCTTTTTTAGATTCTTTGCTACGGTTAAAAGAGATCTTACCAAATCTTCTGGAGATTCCTCACTGTTCTTGTTGAAGTAGGCGTGCAACAACGATAATTACAGCTGAAGATGATGTTGTGACAAGATCCCTCGTGTTGTCCCCCCCACCCCACCCCCCCCCCACCCTAAAAAAAAGACATTCAGTTTTTATCCTAAATCAAACTTCTAAGGTCTGACCAAGTTTTATAAAAAAATATCAATATTTATGAAACCAAATAAGTATTGCTAGATTTTTCATAACATATATTTTCATACTATATCTATTTGGCGCGATGAATGTTGACGTTTTTTTTCTATAATTTGATCAAACTTTAAGAAAGTTTGACTTAGGACAAAAAAATAGAATTCCTTATTTTTTGGGATGGATGTGGTAGAAATAAGAAATTTACACCCATCAGAACTTACTCATTAATGATCGGATATATTATATAAAATAACTTAAAAAGCACATACATTTTTAATATAGAAGGTAATAATAAATAACTCTGTAATTTACATTCAAATTACCCACAAATGCCACTGTGATAGATAATAATCTAAGCTAACATTCTGAATTTACATCTAAATTAGCCACCTCAGCTAATATTAGAAGCAAACTAAAAGAAGCCTTCAATCCAAATCTAAATGATGACCAACATATACTTTTTTTAAAAATAAATAATCATAAGATGTGCTTATAGATATATATGTTTTTGAACTACCAAAATCTACCACTATATTAGTGTATATAGAAAACTAACTCGGATTAAACATACATGCTATACATGTCACCCTGCATGCCAAGTAGGCATGCATCAATGAGTGATATGTATATAATATTTCTATGGTTCAGCAACCACTAAAAGTATTCCCTTATCGAATCACAAATAAATGACACTAAGTTTATTTTAATCTGTAAAATATCCTGTGACAATTAAATATTTAATCTTTTACTTTAGATAATTTCATATATTTTGAATGCAACATTATAACATATTTTTATTGATAGTTTCGTCGATCTATCTATATAAAATGCTATTGGATACATAATTTTTTGATAGCTATATAAACATTTTGAGTGCCATGGTGCAAGATAAAGCAATTGTTTATGGCGTTGTAGTAACTAAGAGGTATAGTCTATGACCTAGAATCTATACTTTTTAGTCATATACAATAAGAAAGTTTTGAATAAAGGCATAATAAGCACTAGAGTTCTAACTTAATATGTAGATAGAAAATAAAATAACTAATATATATGATCAAAATTTGGACGCCAAAATCTTGGTGTCATTGCACATGGGTTGCTAGTTGCAACAAGAGGTGACATAACTCAAGCTAACTAAACATTCATTGAAGACCCACAAAGGTGTGATGAAGAGGGGAAACTGAGTGTGGATGGAGAAACGTATGGAGTAGGTTCATCACAATGAGATAGAGATTACATATGGGTGTTGTGTTAGAAAATGAAAAGGGAGAGAAAGTGTGTAAAGATAAGTAATTCTGATTAATTGCAATTATCACTAAATTTATGCCCAAGCTTTGACACACACTTGTCTTCTAAGTTTTCTGGCTACACAGGAGTACGGGTTCATGAATTGGTAAAGGTCCAATCTGAACACCACTATTTAAGAGATATTGGAGTACATATGTTTATATGATGTCTTATAGATACGCCGTATCGGTGTCCCTATCAGAACACGTACATGAATGATTGGTCGACGTTGAATTGTATAGCAGGCCTCTCATAGATGTCGTGAGATTTTTGACGAGCCAGAGATTAACATATGGAAACCCGTTTGGCGTACTATCTACAAAAAGTCATGGTTACCGCAAATATATGCTTTTTTATGTTTAGTATATACTCCCTTAGTCCAAATTTATAGGTCGTTTGACTTTTCTAACACCAAGTTTGATCAACTCATTTTATTCAAAAGTTTTGCGAAAATATGAAAGTCATAGCTAAAGTATACTATATACTAAACTAAATCACAATAAAAGTAATGATAATTATGATTTTTTTAAATAATACAATTAAGTGATTTTGGTGTAAAAAATCAAATGGTCTATAAATTGGAACGGACGGAGTATAAGCAAGTGGTCTACCCGTCCGTGATTACCCTTAATCAATTAATTAGTCACCTCCCTACACTATCTTTCTCCGGCTAATCAATCATCACGGGGTTTCGTCTAATCTCCGTGGAGAGATATGCATTGACCTGGACACCACCCCCGACAAAAGCAAAATCCAGTGACATGATTAGCGACCAACGATCGATCCAACCAACCGCCGCCGGTGGCGAAGAAAGGCGGGTAAAAAGCGCGCGCCTCATCTGGGACTGGGAAGCGCCCGTACGTGTGGCGGCTGATGATTGGGTCCACGTCATGACCATGTAGCCAATCACCAGCAGTCCCAGGTCAGATATGGCTGGCCTCCGAGGCCCCGGGTACACACACACAAGTACAGACGCTCAACGTGTAGTGTAGCCGGTCCCGGCCTAGATTTTATTTGGTACCAAATCCACGCATAAAGGAGGCTGGGAATTGAATGACCATTTTTGTCCATTTTTAAGGAGCGAGTGCTTCTTGCTATTAAGTACGTACCACAAGGATTCTCTTAGAACTGGATAGGTTTCTTTTACTAGGTCTAAGCAAGTTGTACTCCGCCAGAAATTTCAGAGAAATGACCGTGAGAATACAGAGCGCATCAACTCTTTTGAGACTTCAATTCAATAAGCACCAATGACGGATCCACCACCTGAATAAGGCACTCATTCCACAAGTGGGTAAACACATTGAAGTCATGTTATAGTCTAGCTAAATTCTGATCTCGCGTCAGTTTTCAGCTGGATCAAGTCATCTAGTTCACAGAACATAGTCCGATCATTCCCAATTTGAGCCCCGTGATTGATGCCTCTAGGTCGTTCTAGCGTGGTAGCCGCTGAATCTCGGAGGTGATGCTAGTGCCACACAACAGTTTTTGCACGATCAGTTGTGATGAACCAGGAGTGAGACGACCCTCTTCTCTCCAGACTCCAGTGTGAGAGTTCCTGCATAATTCCAAACGAAACTAGAAACCTCGCCAGCCAAAAATCTACATCCATTGATTGGAGAAAGTTATGAGAGAAATTGATAAAAGGATAGGAGAGGTGACCAACTAAAAATAGGGACCGCAGGATGAAGCAAGCCAATGGCGGCAGCCGCTGACTTGTCGCTATTGTCAGGGTAAGGCAGTGAGCCAGTGACACGTTGACAAGAAACCAGATAGGGTGGCGCCCACAAATGATTTCATATCCTGAAGTGGGGGGTATATGATGATGCATGATCACCCTCATGTGCAAGTGCATGTCTGGATTGTCTATGGCAGACATCTTAGTGGATCTCAAACATTGGTCAAAAACATGTGGAGCACCGAGAACACCACAAAAGCTTGCTTGTCCATCTAGATTAGATATTGTAGCATGTATGTGTGTTGCCTACTGGCCTCTGGTGTGGTTGCAGCTTGATGAAACTGCCGCCCCATATATCTATCTTGCCCTCATCTCTCACAGTCCCGGCCCTCCAGCAGCATGCAACTCAAGGAGAACCTCAGCCAACCATGCTGTCTGCAAAAAGCTTCCTTTGTGCTATCCAAATCACTAGCTCTATGTAAGTGACACCACAGTACATATAGTCCCTAACCAAAATTCCAAAGCAGGAGACACACACCTCACTGCTACTAGTAATTAGCTTTTCATTCCTCTATGTGGTCATCAATGGTGAGATCGATCACATTATAATACAGTAGTACTTTGCTAGCAGCTGGCCCCTACTTGAACAGCTTCGGCCGTGTTTTACTGTGTGCTGTCTAGTGCTTTTTAGGTTTGTTCTATTTATTAGATGATTAGTTTGGATAGAGATGCACTTCCGGAGAGAGGTTAATTAAGGTGTTGGACGTGCTTTGCTTGCGTCATGATGCACCGGCCCCTTTAATTTGGCTCATCAAAAAGTACGGGGACCAATTATTCGGTAGCTCTATCTACAAGATACTACTAGTATTTTTATTGTGCAAAGTAAATAGTACCTTTTTTCTAAAAAAAAGTCAAAGCTAAAAAAATTGACTAATAATCAAAGCTGAAAAATGAAGAATGATTTTTATTGTGCAAAGTAAATAGTACCTTTTTTCTAAAAAAACAGTCAAAGCTAAAAATTGACTAATAATCAAAGCTGAAAAATGAAGAATGATTTGGAACGGAGAGAGTACTAGACTCTACATATGGTTTGCTTTTTATATGCAAGAGTTACCCACAGTTAATTCATATTTTCCGAATCAATATAATTATGGAAAGACTAATGAAAAATCCACTGTTCTATTGACAAATTAAATGAATATGTTATCCTTATCCAGTGGTTTGACCACATGCCTTTCCTTTGTCAATTTAAATGTACACTAGCTATGCCATTTATATTAGGATTAGGATGTAATGGTTACTTTTGCAATACTAGATTTCTTCTTTCTTAAATAGCTGTCATTCAGTCCACTTTTTTTCTCAACTTGTCTCTATGTGTAGGGGCATAGAACATATACATTTTTCGTTGCTTAAGTGTTCAGACAAACAATGTTAACATGATGCACGATCGTGCCTAGCTGAGCTTTTGTATCTTTTAAATAAGAAAGAACTTAACTCAAGAAAAAGAAAAGGAACAAAATTAAATGAGGGAACAAAAATTCTGAACTAAAAGTGCACATAGCCTGTACCTTCACTATCATATTTTAATTGATCCATTTTTTTGTTGACTTCAGTTTTTATGTTACCAGTAATCAATTTGTGATGTAGCTTCCTATTTTGTTTCATGAAATGCTCGCAATATATATAGCCAGTAGTGTCATCACATAAGAATCATCGGGACATATGCCTACCAGGTTCTCTAATTAGTAAAATTGATTTCATTCATTGCTCAAGTCATTTCCTTTTATGAGTGGAAGTGGACTAATAGCATTTGCTTTGCTTTCACCTTTCCTACTCATCACTTACCTCACAATAGTTGACATTCGTTGGTGAAGGAAGAACATGGAATTGCTTCTGACTCGCTTCATGAGATTTTCCATTGATTTGAGTGAAAAGTCATACCCTTTTTCTCTCCTTTTCTTTCACTAACAAAAAAAATTAAGAGGAAATCATAAAGATGCACTCAATTACTTCGGTGCATGAATTTCATCCTATCATGCGGTATCATTAGGTGAAGCCCATGACAGTGATCATTTACAATTTTTTTCTTTCAGCATCCCCTACCACCTAAAGGTTGAAAGCAATAACCATCTGTCCAGACTAGAGATGCAAATATGAAAACGATTAATAACATATCAATTAAAACAAAACAAAAACCCTTAAACACAATATAAATGAAAATGCTCACATATACACACTAATCCCCGTTCTTTCTAATGAGTCATCAAGATATATGAATGTGAAAAAGATAGTTTGCTTAATTTAGTCATGGTTCAGGTGCTGGATTATTAGTACATCATGATTTCGATTGGATGAAAAGCACAGTAGGTAAGGGTATGTAACACTATGAATTTTCCTTTGGAGCACAAAGACAAGGAGTCCACGTCATGATGAGCACGTCATCTTTCTGTTTGTACTATTCCTCTTGGGTCCACGTCCAATCATAGCTATCTTGGTGATGGTTATCATCATGTTGCCCAGTTAAATGCTGGGTACCAGTTTTCTTGAAAAAACATTTTATTTTAGACAACTTCAGATGTTAGACAACCTCTAAATTATCTCCTATACATATATTTGTAGGCTATTTGCAGTGCACTCTCTCATGGTTGCATTGTATGGAGTTAAGGGAGGCCATATATTTGTGTAGGTGCAATTTAGAGTCAATATATATCGTGACTTCCAACCGTGTACAACTATGGGCTTATTGTACTGTAGGAAATGGTAGTTTTGAAGAGAGTGATAAGATACAGTTTATCGATACAAGCCTTATCCTTAGCTATTTAAACGTCAGCTATTACGCAACACTCAATCCATACCTATTCTTAGCTTCTGCAATACTTAATACAAAAGCTATATGACATTCATGCATGATGCATTGAGCCCAAGATGCCCTATATATTCTTTCACGCTTGTCGCTGACTCACTAGTATCCTATATATTGCATAGATATTTGGTTCGATGTCTGCATGCCACAAGGATAAATTTTGTGTGAGGTAAGGGTCCATATGTGCATTTAAAGAGTTTATTAAGGATTGATGATATATTTTACTGTTTTTCCATATGTAAGTTGTGTATTTATGTTTTATGTTCAGTTTTTGGACTTAAAAACGATAGCTAACAACATGTTACAGGTTTTAAAAGATTTTTTCATGATTATTTGCATGGTTTCGAAGTAATCAATGCCAGGCTATGCTATTTCATATTCAGCTCCAACCCAATTAATTACTTCATTGTAATCTGAATGAACACTGCTTTGCACTTTGGCCAAGTACTCTGTCATGGACTCGGGTATTCCTACACACCACCCCTATTCTTTCATCGAACCCTCTGTCGTGCTGCCATCTTCTGTGGTCACCATGCGCATGATCTAACCCTCACCATGGATGATCCGTCTCCATGGGCACAGCGGGACCAAACCACAGGGGCAGACAACCATTGTGCTACTACCATCCAATGATGAACCATTGCCGCCCGTCTAAGAATTCATGTGGTGTCCCACTGAAACTTTTGCCAGATCTTTGGCGATCAGGATATGGACCCGTCTTAAAATAATGTGATGACAAATCGTGAAATAAGGGCTACAGGTATGACGTGGGACAGCTCCCTTGCTAAGCTGGACAAGTCAGCTGTATGGTATATATTTCAGCAATGTTTATCTCTCAAAAACCAAGTTGACAAATGACCCATAATTGGTATACTAGTTCGTCGATCAGGTAAAAGATCAGCTGACGGTTATTCTGAAGAAACTCATGATTAGCTGGCAACAAAAAAATGGTAATATATGTGCATGCATCAACTTAATCCAATTTAAATTGTTGGGGTTACAGAACAGAGAATATTGGATCCAACTTCTATAGACTTGGTAGCCACTGATCGATCAAGTGGGGATCAATTGCCAAAAACTGAGCACATGCATGCAGATAGCCTACAGTGGCTTCAGAGCTGACAGATGTTGGTGTGCTGCACTGCAGCTGCTAAGTCTATCCAGTGTTGTGGGGGATCTTGGACTAGTAGCTCAAATTATTGAAGGTGCGGGAATGAACCATGACCTCACCATTATATTCTCTTCTAGATCAAGTAGAAAATAGAATACTTTTCGGGTGTGTCTTCCATGATTCTTTCAACATTTGCACACCAATAATTCTGTGTGTAAGGTCTTTTCGTTTTTTACTGTTCCCTTGTGCAGGAGTACTGATGGTACTAGCTGCATAGTATGCTTTTTCATGCATTGCTTCCCCTTTTGTTTGTCCACTCCATTCCAGTCATTGGACCAGATTGACGATCCATAGCATCTTATCTTATCTTACTATTACTGATTGAAGGTTCTAAAAGAAACACCAATTTCAAAATGCGCTAGAAAAAAAATAAATCCTAGAAATTCTCACAATAATCAGAAACATCCGACCATCAATTGACAGATTGGAATATTAATAGCCATTATATCTATTTTCCAAGTAATTATCCACCTCTGCCATTATGAAAGGTCTTGAGTTCAACTCTCAACAAAAGCAAATATCCTCATTTTTTTATTGGATCTATTTTCTAAGTAATTACACACCTCTGCCATTACGAAAGGTCTTGAGATCAATTCTCAACAAAAGCAAATATTCTCATCTTTTTTTTTTCCATTAGATCTATTTTCTAATTAATTATCCACCTCTGCCATTACAAAATGTCTTGAGTTCAATTCTCAACGAAAGCAAATATCTTCTTCTTTCTTTTTAGATTTTTCACATTTTCAAATTTACTTTCATTTTTTGTCTTTTTTTCATTAAAGATGCTAGAAACATTTCCATGAAACAGATATTTTGTACTCTTTTTGAAATTTCCACGTCAATCCTCACAATATGTGCTAGAAAACAATAAAAATCATAGAAATTCTCACAATACTAAAAACACCCGATCATCAATTGACAGGTTGTAATCTTAATAGCCATTAGATCTGTTTTTCTAATTAAGTAATCACCCACCTTTTTCATTATCAAAACAATATTAAATAACCCCTAAAACTACACATTAATTACCCACTCTGCCAATATAAAAGAAAATATGAAATAACACCCTAAATTTATACCTAATTGCTCACATTTGCTATTTTGATAGATAATACCAAATATCCACTTTAATTTATATTTAAATTGTTCACCTTAGTTATTATGACTGATAATATAATGAAAGTAACCCCTCAAAATTATATTGAAATCACCTATTTTTTCAATCGATCAAAGATTATCTAAATCAATTAAACATACATATAAAGTAGCAAGATATGGTATTATAAAAACCTATGTATAAAAATAGATCAATATATGTTGTCCGGTTACACATAATACATTTATATAAGACTCTAACCCGTGCGAAAGCACGGGTTGATTGACTAGTCTCAGCTAATCCAACATCTGTTAATTGAGTTCATGATTGTTGTGAGCACAGCCTCATTTATACATCTTCCAACCATTATACGACACAGTAGGTTTATAAATATTAGCACTCATGCATGACATCTTGCTTGCACACATTTTGTAACCCAACTTGGCCCATTTCTTGATTTAGCAGGCTGGTCTAGTTAGTCCCCCCCTAACCAACTAATCCTGTTGTCCGTATCGCCTAACATATCGATCATTTGTCTCCATCTGTGTTTTTCTCTGCAAGCTTCTGATCGATCATGGAAGCACACGTTTTCTTATAGTGGTTCTTATCCAGTTCAATCTTAGCCGCAAGTTGTCGCCGACTATTCGGTTTCCCACTAAACAAAGGCACAACTACAACCGCGCTGATGATATAATCTGGCAGGCAGCAAGAGAAATGTGTCGTTGACACTTGGCACAAATAAAGGCGAATTATCTGCTAGTACATACTATACCACAAAGCACCATGGAAAATCTGCTCATCGTCATGCGTGGGAACGAAATCGCCACATTCTCCCCAACTGAAGAAGGATTCCATCTGATAAGGCATCGTCGGCCGGGATCGATTTGTCCATGCATGTGCTGGAAGTGTCTAGATTAGTCGCACTGCTGCCGAAAACGCAGCCAGCCAGGGCCCTGGGGAATCCTATGCCGCTGAATAATTTTCGGACATCATGATGATGAGCAGGAAGGAAGAAATTACGATCTCCAGCGTATCAATGCAAAAAGCTAACAGCAATTCCTGTCTCTTTCTTGGCTTCTGGCCTACAAAACATCCTCTCTTCTCTGAGGGAGAGAAAAAAGAGAGAGCCAGAAAAAAAGAAATTACTGAATATTGTTGTCCCCTCCAAAAGGTAGGTTTGAGTATTCAGTTCTCGTCTTTTCCGAATTCTGTTGCGGCGTTAATACACATACTGTAATAATTAAACCTAACAAGGGGTGTGTGTGTGTGTGAATAAACCTACTAGCACTAGCCAGCAGCAGGCTAGCAGGTTAGTTTTATGGATGACAGATTCTTGGTGTCTTGCGGGAAGTAAACACGCAAATGATTGATAATAGCAAAGCCGAGATCAGGTGGAGATCTTTTGTCCGCTTTCTGTCCGGTTGGATTGTCCCCATTCGGGTCGGAAGGCGGAGATAAAAACCACCACTCCGCCACGAGCGCAATAACAAAACGCGCACGTAGGCCAATCATTTGGTCATGCAAAGCGCCGATAACATAGTATATATATATATATAATCTGTGCCATATGGCCCTCGCTCGCCTCGATCGGAAAGGGATGTTGGTGTTGTTTGTGCTAAATCCGTTAGGTCAGAACCGATGGGCAGGCAGTTAAATTAAACGAGCCGTGGCGCATTTGCAATGCATCCCCAGCAGCTAGAGCTAGGTCAATGCACGAGCAAGCAGGCCCCTTTTAGAAAGGCTATGCGTTTTGACTTAGCTGTGCAGTGCTCCATCATGGGGTTGGACGGGCATCATTAGTCGTACTCGCAGCACCTACGTAGGGACAACAAGGTTCCTGCTCACTGATTGGCACCAGCAGTTTCTTTGATTGCGTAATGCGCGAGTGGCAGAGAGAACAGAAAAGGAGGCGGGATTAAAATAAGTGGTCTGGATGGGTGCAGGGACACCGGATAATTTTTCTCAGCAGAACATTCCTGGTTGCATAAATGAGCAACTGACAGCAGATCAGCAGATAATAATACATCTGGTTTGGTGGTTTAATAATAATAAGTTGCTCGGAGAAAGAGAGTTCTCACTAGCTGCTGAGGAACTGACATACGTGCTTATGCAACACGTAGCGGGCGAGAGGAGAACAGAAGGAGAAGCGGACAGAGACGTGGCGGCCAAGACGGAGATCAGGTCACGGCCTCACCTGCTTCCTTCGACCATCGTCTGAAGGTCCCCAGGTCCACAGAACGTGAGCTCCTGAAACAGCAGCAAGTGTAGGCAGGCTTCGATCCGGCGCGCGCGTCAACCGCCGACGGACAGGGCAGGGGAGCTGCATGCTGGAACTCCATGCGTTTGCGTCGTCAGCATTTGCTAATCCGCCGGCCGCAGGCTCTGTCCTAAGTACTCCGTAGTGGTACCTACAAGGACAGGCGATCGAGGACCAAAACATCATTGTTCTAAAAAAAAAAAAGAGGACCAAAACATCATGAAGGGATGATTAATGATTGTTGGATTAGTCGCTCACGGCGCATGCACCAATCATTTGGGCAGCTGTTGCGTGTGTGACTCTGACGACCCCATCCGAGGCCACAGCAGGCCGCTGACTCTCCCTCCCCCTCTGCAAGGCTGCACGGCTGCACAAAGCTGCCGTGCTGCAACAACAGTCTGCTGGCAGGAGGTCGTCGCATCACCATGCATGCACCGCAGCAAACCAATCGAAAAACGAAACGCATGACATCGTTCGGTCGCTTTGCCAGAGCTTGAAGCACAAGGCCAAGCTAGCAGGAAGGAAGCGCGGCGTCCACGCGACGGCCCGGGGGCCGCGCCATGCCGCGGACGATCGATCATGGTCATGGGCAGCAGCAAAGTTTCTCGGCCAACCTAGCAAGCCACCGACGCAATCATGGCGCGGCGGACGGGCGGGCACCACGGCGACTGCGACCACCCGGTTTCACGCGACGAGAAAGGAGCTGGCGCGTACGTCGTCGGGGAGCGGCGATTCGGCGGGGACATGATTGAAAATTCCGACCAAGCAGCAGGGGAGCTGGTTGGAGGATGCGGATGGGACGACGCGCGATCGATCGCTGGTTGGTTAGTTGGGGTTATCCGATGATATGATGAGTGACGTGGTCGCGGTCGGGGATGTGTCGGCTCGGGAGAGGGGGAGGCAGGTAATAGGGGATATGGATAACAATTCCCTATTTCACATCCTCTGTGGTGGAGACGGAGACGGACGGGACGTCTGCGTCTGCCTAAACACTACTACTAGGATTTGTAAAAATGGGCGGGCGAGCGTGACCGAATCCATGCGCCGCCGGATTGCCTGCAGCCGGTCGCTGCTGCGCTTTTTTTTGTGCTTTGTCTTTGTGTGTGACGGAGTTAGGTCATATGCTACCCTCTCCGGTGGTAGGTTTTGAGAGAAGAACCCACCATGACATAGCCTAGATAGAATAAAGCCCGCGTCCACGTACGACGGGGTCTCCGCGGCCCGGCCCTCGGCGCCCGCGGGAAACATCCGCCTCTGGGCCGGCCCAGGCGCGCCTCTGTTTGGCACCACGGCAGTTTTCGGCTAAACATCCACCTCAACCCACCGCAGTTACGGGCTTACGGCAAGGCCAACACCGCATCGTTTCCCACGTCCGCCGTGCCCTGTGGGGCTACAAATGTGCACCAAAGCCTCTGGCCTCAATTCCACGGACGCCATTTCGCCTCTGCATACACGGCATCAACAGCAGCGGTGAAACGAATGTGTGGCTTCAGCTCCTTCGCCATGGACGGAAAGCATCGACATCGATTTCGTCGCGCATCAAGTGTTTGGTTCCAAGGACCTCATTGCCACTTTGCTAGCTCCTCGGCCGCACCATACAGGTCTCAGCGATCAATCCAAGATACACTAAGGCGTCCGCAATGGTCCCAGCTAACTGCTAGCTAGCTAGGAAGCCTCCATATCATTCATATAGCTGATACTAAAAGAGAGTACTATGGTGTCCTCCCTTTAGATCCCTAAAGAGTGTCGTTTTAGAAAAGTTAGAAGCCAAACTTTTAAAACTTTAATTATATATAACTTTTATATGATTTAGTTTTGAATATTGAAAGTTATATGTATAGATTTATCTTAACAAGTATTTTTATAAATGTATAATTTTTTTATGATATTTATTTTTATTCTAACAAAAACATAGGTCAAACTTATGTTTGGGAGACCGTGTCGATGTCTAAAACGACACTTTTTTGGAACCTGGAGGGAGTACCAAGTCTATTTAGCTAGCTTTTTGTGTTTCTCATGTTTGCATGTGCACAATAAACATGCTGATATATCGTGCATGATTTTTGTGGTCTTTCATGTGGAGGTTGGTCCAGCATAGACAATAACATTTCAACATGTGCAAATAAAAATGAGAAAGATAATAGCCTATAATATTATTAAAGGATAGTGACAATGATCATCACAGGATAGAAATAAAACATGATACGATGTGGTTTGACCACAACAACATAGTTTTGACCCAAATAGTAAAATAGATCACTACTCCATGATAAACTACTAACATGATTCCGACCATTTCTACCAACAAAATATATAAAACTTCAGCTAGCTGCCACATTCTTTTTTTCTTGATAAGAAGCTGTCATCGTTGAGGAAGAACAACTAAATACTTAGTCATCTCACCATAGCAATCTCTGCATAAACAAAATAAGATGAATAAGGACAAGATTCTGTATTACAACAAGGAAACAATTCTCTGCAAGAGGATACATGGATGATTTGACTAGTTATTTTCCCTACTGCCAAAATGTTGCTAGATATGCTCAATTAAATCATTTTTTAGGTGGGTATAACCTGAGTGATCACGGATAGCAGCTAGAGCTACTGCAACCCACCGCAGTTTGACCGTGGTCACTAGCTGGTGCAAAAATAGTACATCTGTACTGCACTCATTACTTTTCCACTACACTTATTTCCACTCCCTGGTGACCCTAGTCTTACGGGCTTACGGCAAGGCCAACACCACGTCGTTTCCCACGTCCGCCGTGCCCTGTGGGGCTACAAATGTGCACCAAAGCCTCTGGCCTCAATTCCACGGAACCAACAGCCATTTCGCCTCTGCACACACGGCATCAGCAGCAGCGGTGAAACGAATGTGTGGCTTCAGCTCCTTCGCCATGAACGGAAAGCATCGACATCGATTTCGTCGCGCATCAAGTGTTTGGTTCCAAGGACCTCATTGCCAGCTCCTCAGCCG
Source organism: Paspalum notatum (assembly GCA_022530915.1). Taxonomy (NCBI): domain Eukaryota; kingdom Viridiplantae; phylum Streptophyta; class Magnoliopsida; order Poales; family Poaceae; genus Paspalum; species Paspalum notatum. The sequence goes on from CM039684.1 coordinate 7,284,699, forward strand.
CACCATACAGGTCTCAGCGATCAATCCAAGATACACTAAGCTCATGAGTTCGAAGCAAGCCCATTATGGCAGGGTCAGAAGGACTGCTCATGCTGTATCAATATAGACAAAGACAATGTGCCCAATCCTTCCTTGCCAAACCAACCACCTTCCAACAACCCCAATCAGTCAATCACCACCATGCTGCATGATTATTTCACTGGCTCAAGAAAAAGGTTACTAAATTATCAAGGAAGGAGGGAGAGGCCATCACGAAGGCGTCGTTCATTCAGTAGAACAGCATTTTACAACACGGCCACAGGGCGTCCAAGCATTTGCTTGGTTATTTCCTACACCGGGATCCAGCATGTGCCACCACCCTCCAACAAACACACATTGGCGAAGTGCCGACTTCCCCCCAAGCCTCCGCTTATGCTTATGTCTCCAGAATATGTACATCAGTGGTGAAGCATACAGCTGCCACCGATTATACGCCATTTTGTCAGTATCCAGTCTTCGCAAGCTTCCTTGCACCTTAGGTCCCACTTAAGTACCTTTTGTACTTGCTTTGCGCAAGGCTTATTAGAAAGTCGGTGAATATGCGCTTATATCCTGGCATTTTTCCATAACCTGATCAGTTACATTACATCAAGAAGGTACCGTCAGAAGATGGTATCGTAAGAAGTTACCATGTTCCATAATATTTTCAGTAACGAAGAGTATTTGAAAGTGTTAAGGATTCCTATCTCCATACAATATTAGAAAAGTGAACATAACTATGAGGTTAATGATTTATTAGAGAAGTTAATTCCCATAGCAAAAAAAAAAAAAAAAAAAAAACCTGGTGTAAGGTCCTTTATGGCCTATATAGGAGGCCAGAGGTTTGTAGCTAGGGCGCTCCTTTCACAGTTGCCTGGGTGTTTGGCCTAGCAAGTTCTGCATTACCAAAGATAGAGAAAAATAGAAAAAAAGAGAGGACAAAACTCAGGTATCAATAACAGGGATAGCAAAATAATCACACACCTGGGAAGTAGTTGATGTCAATTATGTAGTACCGATCTTTGGTTCCAAGTTCTCCAGTCATATCTATAATGAACAATCTTAGACACTGCAAGCTTTAACTTTTGCCATGTCAAGTGAGGTAACATGAAACAGATATATCCAGTTCAGAACAAGAATTACGCATACCAGCCGGCCACGGAGCTCCCTGCCCAGTTTCTCTAGAAGTGGCCTTGGTGGAAGCTCTATCATGTATGAAAAGGCTATGTTAAGTAATGTAACAGAAATTTCATCTGGTGCACTCGGCAAATGTGTAATGAGCAAACCACATTATGAGTCATCTGTTCTTAATATTTCTAATTGAACAAACTTTTCCCTGAACTTCAGAATCATGACTAGTGCAGATATTGACCCTCCAGCTCATTTGCATTGACAAATATAAGGGCAAATTGCATGTTGGATTAAGGGAACAATTAAATTAATGAAAAACGTACACAAACTTTTAACAAGCAGTGAGATTGACAGCAACACTGCAAAAGTCTCACCTGCAACAAGAGGGTCAAGGTCTGCATCGTCCGCACTAGCTGCAGCACATGAAACCCTTGGCAATCGATAGATGCCAACGTTGTTTAGCAAGTCATATGTGTTAACATCAGGAAGAGAGAACCTGCGGACAACCTGTATTGTTTCGCTGATGATATATACCTTAAAGAAGATTCCACCTGTAGAGGCAATAAATCAGATCCCATATTTCTACTGTTTCAGGGCAAATTGTCAGGATATTTAAAATGAACTAAATATATAGACGGAAACAGAAAACTAGAACCTACCATGGTTTATGAATTCCTGTAGAACCAGAGGTGGATCAAGCATTGACAAGGATGCCTCATCATATGCAAGATACAGTTCGTGGGCTTTAGATGTCCCATCAACAACCAACAGCTTGGCCACTGTAAGAGGATAAGTACTTGGAATCAAGCAATCTCCCTTTACTAGCTCCGCACATGGCAAAGGAGAAAGGCTCATAGTAGATTAATTAAGTAAATAGGGTAAGTGCAAAGCTCCAACAGTAGAATAAGTAGAATTCTACAGCTGACAAATAGGCACCAAATATGCATTAACTAGAACAAATGTGCTTATTGAGAATGGCAATGGGTGGCCGTGCTACGCAACAGCTTTTCTGCCACCATGGACCCAAAAAGCTCGTGCAGAGGAAGAATACAAGGGTTGATAAACGGCAAACTCCAAATGTTGGTCTCTATTATAGGGGATGGCCTACAAACTAGTGAACTCATGGATAACTGCAGATTAGTAAATTTTCTTTGGGGAACATCTATGGCAATATTGCTTCTGACTGTGCCTAGTGTCCTAATCTAAAATTCCAAGTTATAAATAAAAGGTTTCAAAGCCACAATAATAATAAACATTTTAATCCCAAACAAATTGGGGTAGGCTAGTGATGGAACCTGACATGAGCCACATAAAAAATGAATAAAATATAGAAGGAATTGATAACAGAAATATTACTTTAGAACTAAATCCTACTCCATGGTTCAGACATGTGGATGCTAAAAAAATAGCCGCCGGTCACCCCGCCACCACCGCCGGCCATCCCTCTAAGTTCAGCGGTGAAGGAGAGCAAAGGAGGCGACGTGCGAACCCCCGAACTCGAACCCTAACCCCAAACCTCGCCGGCGGTGGAGGAGACGACCTTGCCGGCGGTCCAACCCCAAACCCAAACCGCCGCCGCCTCCCCCGCCCCGCCCACCGCCAGCGCCTCGGCACCCTCGCCGCAGCCTCCCCGCCCGCTTGCCGCCGCCCACTGCCCCGCCAGCCCCTTCCCGCGCCGTCCGGTCCTGTCCCGACAGCGCCGCGTGGCGGCCGTGAAAGGGTGCGCGCTGGGAGGGGCCTGTAGCGCACGCCCGATAAGGATGGTGCACCCATCGGTGACGGTCTGACCAACGCACCGCGAGAGACGCTAGAAACTTCTGGAGCCGTTGGCGTCGTGGATCCAAGGGTGAACAAGGATGCTGCGGCTCTAGCGGCGCGTTGCGCCGATTCGTGCGTGCGTTTATTACGAGGCCACGAAACCGGACACGTGTGTGCGGCTGTGGGAGCGCGCACGCATCACGAACTGACCGACCTGCACGCCCTGCACCCTCTGTCAAGTGGGTCCCCCGCTGCTCGGTCTCGCTGTCGCTTCTGAATCTCATGATCTCATCTGCGCCTCGCGATTCTACTATACGTGCCTCGGAGCAGAACACGACGACGCGTGGGGCTACCATTCCCTGGTAATCACCTCCCGTGCCAGCTTCACGATCTGCCTATCCACGATGATCCAGATTAAGGTGCTGTACCAAATTTCCGGCAAAACTATTGCCGTTCAAAAAAGTCCCCTTCTTAAGTTCTAAAAAATTTCCGGCAAAACTCTTGCGTTCACAGAAAAAAAAAAAACCGACTCTCTGCTAAAACATTGGGGCTAGTAGTATTTGGCCCGGCTCAATTCAATTGTCTATTTCACTCGTGCATAAATCTTCTCTGTCTGTACACATTACAGGTTGCAGGACACTAAAAGGAGAATGGGAACGTCTCAGAAATCAGAAACTGCATGTATCGTTTGTGTTGGTTAATGGAAGAACATCGCTGCAAACCCTCTACACGTCCTTGACAGAAACTACTAAAACAGCAGAAACAGAAGTAAACATCTCATCTCTACATGGTAACACACAGCTAGCACGTACTGCTCGATTCGCTGGAGTTAGAGCCACCACCGCGTATACCCCTCCACCAAGACCGCAAAATCAGGAAGAAGAACCTTGCGCCGCGCCGCGCAATAGTAGTTTAGCTTGCTCGGAGTTTGTTGGCCACGGCGGTCAGCACTTTGTCACCGATGTAATTGCGGAGGAACCGGATGAACGCCTCTTTCTTGACCCGTCCCATCTGCAGGGGGAGAAACATTGTGTTACTGTAAGTTTCAGGCTTTTTCACAGTATAAGTAGATGGGCATATGTTAAGTTCTTCAAATGAGCATGAATTTGCCACGTCCAAGCAATCAACTTTAATTCTCTCTCTTTTTTTCAGAATTAAGAAGTTGTTCGCAATTGCTTGTCGAGTAGCAATGAAGAAAATTCTGCAGATTTTCCAGATGACAGCTTGTACAGTCGCAAAAACAGCTAAACTTAAGCGCAATCAAGGAAAGTAGCCAGCAGACGATCAAATGCTACGGATCTGTCAAACTTGTGCATGTACGTACTACCAAGTTTTATGGAAGTTACTAGGCAACAATCACCAATTTACCTTGAAGCTGTTGTACGACTGCTTCACAGCATCGCACTTGTGTGGCACCATCTGCTCGATCTCTGCGATAAGTGTCGGGAACATGTCGCGAGCCGCAGGTGATGGCTTCTTCGGCTTTGAGGTCGCTTCCGAGGATTCTGAAACCAAAATTCATCGAATCATGAACACGTGATCCAACCACAGCTAGATCGAGCAAATAACATCTGTGCCAAATTCAGACAAGAAAGCTAACCGTGCATCTCCTGCAGCTTGGAGCACTTGAAGCTGACCACGTACTCGGGGAGGATCCTGGTGTCCATGTCCTTGCTCCACACAACGTACCACATGGGGTTCTCCAGCTTGTCGACGGCGGTGTCGAACTCGTCGCTGCTGGGGCGGGACTGCGAGGACCCTGCCGGGACAACCTCCGGGCGGCCCAACAGCACGCGGCATAGCACGATGTGCATCTCGCCGCTCCCGTCTGCCTTGGTTAGCATCGCACTGATATACAAAACAAATTCATAAAGGTCGTTAACCAATACGTTGAGATGCTTAATAAAAGGGCAACTAGTTCTCTATAGTTAGCTTAGCTAATGCCCCATGCTTCTGTTCAGCTCAAGCAGTATACTGGGATAATTAGACATCCGACAGGTGAAGGGGCTGTTACCATACAAAGTGATGGCAGCAGCTGTTTTCCCCAATTCTTGCATGCAACTATGCAAGTAATGGTAATGAAACAGTACCTCACAGGTCTTATTCCATTCTCCTTTCCATATTTGTTTATTTCCATGTGCAAATATCAACAAACACATTTTAACAGGAAACGAGAACTAGTCGGTTTCTTAGCGATTAATTAATTAAGCGAGATCAAAAGGCAAAGTAGTGTAAGAACTCTGTAACTTTATTTTTCTAAAAAAGGCAAGAAACAAGGAACTTGTTCAGGCTTGCTTTGGCATGATAGTACTAAGCTACTAAAAATATATACCATTAACAAAGAAACAAGAATTTGCTCTAATTTGATATGATAAGCTACCTACAAAAACATAGTATCAATTACTCGATGACTTATTTACTAATCAGAAGGCACAAAACTTATCAGAAAATAAAAATCCATGCAGCTTCAGATGTGCAGCAATTAAGAAAGGACAGGAATCTTTGCAACATGATGAATTATGCTACAGCAACATGCATGGCCTGGAATCGATCAAGATAGAGGATTCGAGGTTATCTGAACAAAAGATGCCGAAACCAGCACGGAACTCACCTCGTGTAGGGATACTGGGGCGGCGAGAGGTGCACGCCGTCGCCGTGCTTGTACGGGCCGAGCCGCGGCGCGTTGGTCTTGGCGAAACCGCCGTCCACCACAGCGGCCACGTCGTCCGCGGACGCGCCGTACCAGGCGAACTTGGGTGTTCCCGCGGCGGCGCCGCGCGCGGCGGCGAGGAGCTGCCCCTGCTTCTGGAACTCCCTGGCCCAGGCGGCGTGCGTGACCTTGCGCACGCCCGTGATCACCGCGCCGCGGGGCTCCATCCCGTAGCTGAGGAACAGCTTGCTGACCACCTGGTAGTACTTGTCGTTCGGCTCCAGCCTCGCCGCCGAGCTCCCGCGCGCCCTGCTCCTCCTCTTGGCACCATCCGCCCCGCGGCCCTCCCCGGACCGCTCGTCGACGCCCGAGGACGACGACTCGGCCTCGTCCTCCTCCGGCGCGTCGCCGCCGTCCCTCTTCCTCTTCCGCCCCCCGCAGTCGGGCGCCGGGAAGAAGCAGGCCCCGCGGTCGTCGATCCACCCCAGCGCGGCCTCCTCGCCGGTGTCCGCGTCGATCCTCGCCATGCGCAGGAAGTCGAACAGGTACTCCCTGCCCCCACACGCGGCCTCGGCCATCGCCCTCCTCTCCAGGAACGCCCGCCGCAGCTGCAGCACCGCCTCTCCGGTGACATCGACCCACCCGCCCTCCTCGAAGCAGAGGAACCTCGCCGGCGCTCCGCTCCGCCTGAACTCCCTCCACCCCCGCAGCAGCGCCGACGCGCCGACTGAAGCCCCACCGTCAGCAGAAGCAGCAGCCTCTGGCCGCGCGATCGCCGGCTTCACGACGTTGCCGGATGAGAAGTCCATCGCGCACCGCTCAAGAGCCGAGACCGATCGGTGTGCGCTGGCTCAAGCTAGCCTGCCGTGCCGGTATGCGTATGCCAGGAGCCCAGGACTCGGGATCGGGATTCAGGTCAGGCGCGCGCGGGAACTATATAGGTTGAGGATTTGGGGGAGAAGCGTGGGCGTGGCGGCGGCCGAGTCGGACTCGTGAGGGGCACGTCGAGACGACGTCGGCGAGGACGTCGGTTACGGCAGCGGGGCGAGAGGGCGCGTGGTTCCTCGCTCGTTTTATTGATCGTTGCGTTGCCCACTGCGGAGCCAGGTGCGTTTGGCAATTGTTTAATATAAGCAATGGCGGTTCTGCCCCTGGCGTTTTGGGGAGGTGACTTGGTGGAGAAGTCTAGAAATGTCCAGTTCCCTTTCACACAAAAAAAGTCCAGTTTAAAGCCTCGCAACTGTTTTCCATCTGCCATCTTTTTTTTTCTTCGGTAGTTAGTGCTTACTTGAATCGGAAGGGTTGTAGATTGTTCTTTCTGTACGTAATGTGGACACGGTGTGTATAGGAGGGAAGGGCACACAGTATTCAATGTAACAGTGGAAACAATGTTGTTCACGACCGAATTAAATGTAGCTAGTACACGTGTAAGAAATTTAAATAGTGCTTTTTTATCAACAACAGAAATTTAATACGAATCTACTTCCTCCGTTCCAAATTTGCAGGTTGTTTGACATTTTTGATACTAAATTTAACTTACTCATCTTATTCAAAAAATTCATAATTATTGTTTATTGCTTATTTAATTTAATTATGACTTAAAAATTTCCATTTTTTTTGTGATTAAGACGCGTTGGTTAAATTTGGTGTAAAAAATCACACGGTCTATAAATTGGAATGAATGAGTAGTAAACAGTTGCGTTGCAAAAAAAACATGCATTTGGCCGCCAAAAATACTTGTTTTAAGGAAAGAAGAAAATACTCGTTATGATTCCAAACAAACAGACAAAGAGAATGTAATGTAAAATACAATCCAAAAAGGAGATGTGCACGCATTTAGGTTAATATAAAGCACCACTGCATTAGTTTGAGAGAGGAATGGAATACGTGTGTTTAATTGTCAATCGATTAATTATCTGCACTCTCCTCCTTGGTCGACCAATTTCATCAGCAAGAATAAAAAAAAAAGACCTGTTCTTGTTAATCTGGCTTGCTTAGCAGCCTTATCTCCCCCAGGTGGCGATTGGCAAATACAAGCCACTATTATCAATCAACCACCAAAAAAAAAAAAACGGTCATGCATGAAACATGCCAGACGCGCCACCGGCTGTCCCAGATTAGCAGCACCGAACCTGCCCGAATTTCCTCATTCACCAAACTACTAGTACCAGAGCTCAGTCATGAGCGGGCGTGTTTCCTTGCACCGCAGGTTTGGCCTGGACGCACGAAACGGCGCGGCCCTTTCACTCCCGGCATGCGGGCGGCACCCGCCATTTCCACAATTTTCCTTGGCGCGTAAGGTTTCATTCGGTCCGCGCGACTTCTTCTTGAGACGCATGCACTTCGCGCAGGGGAGTGGGGGCCCCACCCGCCGCCACCATCGCGCCTGGTAGAGGCAGCGCTGACCTTGCGCTCTGGCGTTGACCATCCCTCGCCTTTTTCACGTGGTGTGGCCGGTCCTGGTCCTGGGCCTGGCATTTGAACTCGGAAATAGACACGAGATGGCCGACTCCGAATTGGCGAGGTGGTGGTATTAGTAAAACCAGTACTTTAATTAATACGTGCCCCTGACTCGATCCGTGGTGGTCAAGTTACTTCGTCAGCGAGCCGTAACCGAACATACTAGTGTGCGCATGTGATGGTGATCAACTTGCCAACAACGCTGCGACCTGTGAACTGGTTTTCACTTCCACTTTTTCTTCCTCGTCCGGGCTCTGTGATACGGAGTACTACTGTACATCGTGGATGATAGCGATCGATGAGGCACTGTGTGTCATCCTGGCACGCATCACCTTGGCGCATGGGCGCGTGCTCCAGCTGTTGTGCGCCGGCCCCTGCTTTGCAGTTTTTAGGCGTTCGTGTTCACACACGGCAGCCACTGTTGCGGACGAAAATATCACTCTGGGCTTCGAGGATTGCCGTCCAGGATTTCTTCCATGGCTGTGTTTAGATAAAAAAATGAAGGTAAAAAGCAGGCGAAATCTGTCAAAATTTGGCCAAAAACATCACATCCGACACTGTAGTGTACTGTAGCACTTTTCGTTTGTTTGTGGTAAATATTGTCCTGCCATGGCCTAACTAGGCTCAAAAGATTCGTCTCGCAAAGTACATCTAAACTGTACAATTATTTTTTGATTTCATCTACGTTTAGTACGCCATGCATATGCCGGCATTTTTGATGTGATGGGAAATCTTTTTTTTCATAGTAAAATTTGGAGAAAAATTTGGATCTAAACACAGCCCACGAAGAATTTAGTATTTGGACAGGGCCGGCTGGCAGTTGCGCGTATTTATCCGATGGAGGGGGGTTTTCTTGCAGAGGAGAGCCTTGATGATAAAAGTGATCAGTACTAGTTTTTGGTTGAGCAAACCAAGTTCTGTACGTCGTCGGTGCACAGGAAGCAGGGCTGTCTGTCGTCGTCTGTTTATTGCTGCAGATACAGTGACGTGCCGATCGAGATCAATTATTCATCTCGATCTCGTAGCGTTACTGCAGCCAGGCAGATATTTTCTGCTGTGTACCGACCTACCCGCGCGCCGGTTAATTACAGCCATCCGCGAACGCAAGATGATTTTCAACTTTTCGTGCTCCGGTTGAGTTTTTTTTTTTGTGGATTCTTGGTGGTGGACCCAACTTAACAAACTAGACGCCGCGCGCCTCTGGCACACGCTAGCTGGCTCGTCCCTTCCGTTTTTTTCTTTCTAAAAAAATTCTGGCCTAGCTAGGCGATCAATAAGGTGCGAGTGCGACGCGACCGAGATCAGGTGAATTGATAGCGTCGTCCAAGTTTTCTAGCATGCCGGAAATGAGAAGAAATCCCAGCAGGTCGGATCGCTGGGGCCGCCGGTGGTTAAATTAAAAAGCAGGAGCAGTGGTCGCGACGTGTGGATCGACCGACCGACCGGCCGGTCCATGCACGCACGCAGTCACGCTCGGCGCACGCGCGCCGCCCCGGACTGGGGACGTACTACGTGGCAGATACTTAGGGCCTAAGCTAACCCGGCCGGCCTTATTAACCCACTAAACGGTACGGTCAGCCGATCTGGGCCGCCGCCGGCCGGCCTTAATCGGCCGTTCCCATCCATCCAGCCGCACGAAAAGGCGGAGTGCTCCGAGCAAGCAGTGTTTATGGTGACGCACTGATTTGTTTAAGGGCTTGGGGGCGCAGGATCCGAGCATCGATTCAGGCTTTTTAATTTTGGGTTCTTCGGATCAGGTTCGGTTTGGGTTCGTTGGGATCCCTTTGCGCGCCCTCGACCTCGACTTTGCTTTGGCACAAAGCAAAGAACCAACGCCCCAGGCTGCGCCGCAAGGGGGAACAAACAAAATGAGGAGCCAATTCCTCGTAAATGCAGCCCCACCATCCACTTCTTGAGAATTTTAACATGTAACCTTAGGCTAAGTTCGTCGGATCATGCTTATGACTGTACGTATATGGCAATGTAGGGATCCTCAATAAAGTACTAGACCATTTTATGTAGTTATGTATTTTTCGTAACTCTAATTGTATTTTTCAACATTAGTCTTCAAACAATTTATAGCTAAAATATACCCCTCCATTCCATAAAAATATTAGACGTATAGATTTTGGGAAAAAAAAATCAACCTTTTAAATCTTTGACATCCACATATCAGGTATGCATGTTATATACTTTGATTCATATATATTTTAAAAATAATGTTTTTATGTGATGATAATTTTGAGTTTGTTGATGACATGTTTTTAAAGAAATCGATAGTCCAAGTTCCACCTCAAAGACCATATCAAAAATTTATTATAGGCCTTATTTTATGAATGGAGCTAGGGAGTAAAAATAAAGAAGATTACAAAAAAACTCAAGAATGTTTTTAGAGGCTAGAAGCCTTTCATGACCGATCGAGAATCGACCACAGTTGTGTAGCTATCCTTTTGTTGGACACGGTCTAAATGTCCAAAAAAAATGAAGCCTCGACATACGCTACTATGTCGAGATTATAATTCCCTTTTGCAGTAAGTAAGACAAATCTACGGGCATCCTAGAAAATGTGATTTGTTTCATAGAAAAGTCCATAGGCATGGGTCGACTTCACACACAATATCACAAGAATCAGAGGTGCTTCTTGCAAAGAGATTAGAGAGAAAGGCGGATTGCAAGGAGCAGGATTAAAGACGACCGAGAAATGATGCCCTTCTTTTGGTTTTTATGTGATGGAAGGGGTGTAGGCATGGTCAGATTTCCACCTAGTTGACCCTTTTGATGTCTTTTCCATTATCAGACATTCGGGCTACACCGCTGCGTCAGCAAGAAAACACGCATCATTGTTTAATGTTTACTAACTGGAAAAGCACACCTCGAAGGATTTGCATGTGCATTGGAGTCACTAAGCAAAAGTACACTTCACTGAGAGTGAGAGACCGAGAGTCCGAGACTATTTATATTACGTAACAAAGGGCCTAACTAGATGTTCTTTTGATTTGTCCGCGCAGAAGGCATCACACTGTCTCGCATGCAAGGATTACCTTTAGACAAATTCCGGCCTCCTCGGGTATCGGAATTCCGTCGGTTTCCGCAAATTCCGAACGGAAGCAAATTTCAAATTTGAAAAACGGAAAACCGAAGTATTCCGTCGAAATTCCGGAAAAATCCGATGAAATTCCGTGGTTTTTCCCGAAAAATGAAGAAAAACGTGGAAAATTGATATACATAAAAAAAGTTGGAAATTTTGGCAGCATTTTTCCTTTTTTGCGAATACACAGTAAAACGCAGATACTCACAAACACGCACGTACACTCACCTCTATGAATGCACACACGCACACCCTACCCCTATGAGCACCTGCGAAGCACTGTGTAAAGAGCCGGTTATCCCAAGATTTGGCCTAACTGGATGTTCTTTTGATTTGTTGTAACACCCCGAAATTTGACCCTAAGAAATTATCCTCTAATCTCTCGTCTAAATTCAAAATATGATTTTGAAAACCTGCTTGTGGTGAAGTGTACACTATGAGCTCATAAAAATCATCTCAAGTCCCTCGAATATTCCGGGAAAGATCCTCTCAAACCCTTCCCAAAATATTCCTCAATTTTCCTTCCACAAAATCTTCTCCAAATCCAATCCCAAAAATCAGAAAAATGATGAAATGTACCTGGGCCGAAACCCCCTTTCTTCTTTTCCTTCCCCCACCTTTCGGCCCAGCCCGAACCACCCTTTCTCTCCCTCTTTTCCCTCTCCCCCGAGTTGGGCCGCCCCCGGCCCATCTCCTTCTGGCGGCCCACGGCGCCGTCTTCCTCCTCCTCCCTCCTCTCTGCTCTTTCTCTCTCCCGCTCTCGCCACGCCGGCGCGCGTCGCCGAGCGGCCGCCGTCCTCTCCCCCCTCCCCACCGTACCGGCACGACGAGACCTCGCGCTCACACTCTAGCTTCCCTCGGGCACGCCACCGCCCCGGTCTCGTTGACCTCCTCCCCTTCCCGCCGTCACGGCGCTCCGCGCCACGGCGCGTCACGACGCCGCGGCGTCTGTGGCCACAGCGACCGCGTACGGCGGCGCACACGTGCGCAACCGCCACCGCCACCACTCTCCTCACCCGACAGCCGTACCAGCGCGGCCCCGCTCCCGCTCGTCGCCGAAGAGCGCTCTACTTCCCCCGCTCGGGACCCGCCGGGCCATGCCGGCCCCGCCCCGTCGCCACGACCTCGCCGTACTCTCGCCGTGCCTATAAAAGGGGGGCACACGGCGCATGGGCGACACCCCGACTCCCTGCTTTCGTGCACACGCCGAACACACGCATCACCCCCCCCACTCCTCTCCTCCTGCTTCACCAGAGCCACTCCGGCGCGGACACCGGCGCGTCCACCATCACTGCGCCACCCTTCCCCTTCCAATCCCGAAGGATTCGAGCTCAATCCGAGCCAAGAAGGTGAGCTTTGCAGCCGCGGTAACGGCCTGCTCCTTTCCCCTCACTCTCCTGGCCCGGTCCCGCCCCGGCCTCGCCGGAGCGCCGCCGCGCCATGGCTCCCTCCCTCGGCGTCTCGTCGCCAGCTCGCCACCCTCCACCTCCCGCATCCACGTCTACACCAAACCGCTCGGCACGACTCCGCGACGCTCTTGGGTCGGTCCCCGGCGACGGAACCGGATCACCGGCGGCGAACCGCCGGTGAACCGCTCCGCCCCCGGCGGCCGGTCCGCAGAAGACCCGGTTCGGCCAGGCCGGACGGGCGTTAACGCCGCCCCCCGTCTCTGTGAGGATGACGGGTGGGGCCGGCCAACGCCGTCCGCGCCGCCGTCCCCTCTCCCCGCGCGGCCAGTGGGCCGGCCTGTTAAGGCCCACGGGCGCGCCGGGGGAGTGGGCCGAGCCGCCCCGGACGGGTGGGTTGGGCTGCGCGCGCCGGTTTCGGCCCGTGTGGCTTTTCCCATTTTCCAAATCGATTTATGAATATTCCAAAATTTGAAATGAGTATATCTTGGTCATTTCAACTCCAAATCAAGTGATTCTTTCACCTAAATTCATATAAAATCATCCTCTATCTATTCATGTAATCCTCTTTCTGTTTTGAGTATGTATACATGTATGTTTTCTTGTGTGTTTGTTTTGCGGTAGACGAATCAACTGAAAATCCGCCGGAACCGGAAGTGACCGCTATCGACACCGAGCCCGAGGACTCAATTCCCGAGCTTCGCTGTGACGAAGAGCTTGACGACGGCAAGTCCACTAGAATCCTCACTTGATGCATAAATTACCCAGTTTTTATATACACATCCTATTGCCTTGTAAAACAAGAAAACTTGCATGTTTTGCTGGCTAAGGTAAAACATAGTAGGATATAGCCTCCCGAGCCACTTTAGATGTAGTGCGCTTAGGTGGATCGCTCACCCAATTATATACATTAATCTTGATGAAAATGATGGGGATATGATGGTGGGTATGGGCGGTTGTTTTTCAGTAAAACATAGGGTAAGACCCTGGCAGACGACTTCGGTTGTTGAAGCCATTTACGGGGTGGAAACCTGGACCTTGTTATGAGGACTGGGCTGGTGTTGCTCATGCGTGAGCATTGTGGGAGTTCCACCCTGAAGGACCGAGTTGACGTTTCATCTTGCCTAACTCATCTAGCGCAACCACTCGAGGTTGTATGCGGCAACCCTCGGTTAGAACCCGCTTTGGACGAACCAGGCGGAAGCCGGTGTGCTGGGATGCATGAGAGATTGGGTGGATGGGCGCGGTTGCATGGCTGCGGTCAGGGGTCAACAGTCGCGTGGCTGCGGGTCTGAGCGACAGGTGGGCCCGTACTCTCTCATGGCTGAAGTCTGGGGAGCGCCTTGCGGGGGAAAAACCGGCGAGCGGAAAGGGGCTCACTGATCATGAGTGCCTGGACCAAACTTGTGGGTAAAGTGTGCACCTCTGGCCAGAGTATAACTAAATCTATCATGATAGTCCGCTGTCCACTGGTATGGACGAACGAGTTACGGCTTGGTTTCCGAACTAGCTTCTTATAAAAAATATGGTGTTTGGGATGGGATCAAAATGATGGTTTTGAGGCAGCTGCGGTTGCCGAGGAGGTGTGAGTGTGTGAAAACGTGATGGCCTACGAGCCGTGAGCCACGATGGACCGGCAAGTCCAGTGGCGACCTTTTTGGGAAAAATGTGTCTTCTCAATTAAAACTGAGAACTGATAAAGCCTGCATATGTAAATGTTTTACTGCAAATCTATCTTCAGCTCCAGATATATCTTGCATGTAATGATAGCTTTTACCCCCTCTTCCTATGGAAGATGGTGGGCTTGCGGAGTACGAAGTACTCACCCTTGCTTTGTTGTTGGTTTACAGAGCAAAGAAGATCAAGGACGTGTGAGGGTTACGGCCTGCTTCCCAACTGTGTGTTGTGGGAAAGTTTGGGTCGCACTTTCATAGTATCCGCTGCAGTGTTTTTCGGGTTGCGCCCCGTTTGGTCTGTCCCGTTAGGGCGGATCTGTAATCATCTGATGTACAAATGTGATTACCATAACTCCTGGGAATGGTAATTAAGCACATTTTAGTCCCGCTTAAGGGCTGGGGCGCTTCATTTGTCCGCGTAGAAGGCATCACACTGTCTCGCGTGCAAGGATTACCCTTCCGTTTTTTTAAGACAAATTCCGGCCTCCTCCGGTATCGGAATTCCGGACGGAATTCTGCCAGTTTCTACAAATTCCGAACGGAAGCAAATTTCAAATTTGAAAAACGGAAAACCGAAGTATTCCGACGAAATTCCGTGGTATTTTCCCCGGAAAATGAAGAAAAACATGGAAAAAAGATGGGAAATTGATGTACATAAGAAAAAATTGGAAATTTTGGCAGAGTTTTTTCCTTTTTTTGCGAATACACAATACAACGCAGATACTCACAAACACGCACGTACACTCACCCCTATGAATGCACGCACGTACACCCTACCCCTATGGGCACCTCCAGCACTGTGGAAAGAGCCGGCTATCTCAAGATTCACGAAGTCACCACAGGCGCCTCGCTGTTAACGGGGACGCCACCTACCACTGAAAGAATAAAGCCGTTAAATCTTGAAATAATTTGCTCCCACCAGAAGTCGAACTCAGAACCCCATGTGCCACTCGAGCTGCTGCAACCACTAGGCTACAGGCCCTTTGGCTGGCAGAGTTTTCCCTGATTATATGTATATTGATATTTTATAGTATATAGAATATATGAAATTTCACCAAACAATTAGAAACACAACATTAACACATATAATTCATGTCCAAAGTCCACCCCTACATAGTTCAAAGTCTATTAAAATTACTACAGCCCCGGGGAGGCGGCTTCCCGCTCGGGACGGCGCGGCACAAATCGATGTCGGGGGGGAGGGGGTAGAAACCCGGAGCTTCTCGGATGATCCCGTGTCCGCGGGCTGGGGAACCGCGTCTGTGCAGCGGAAAATGTGGCGGCGGGCGGCGGGGGGAGCGCGAGGTGGAAGAGAGAGCAGGGTCGGGGGAGGGTTGGGGGGACCGACGGATCTGCGTCCTGGTGGTGTGGGGGATCAAGGGGTGAGTGGATAAAGTCATCCTTGAAATGGGTTAACGGGTTTCTACCGGGTCCGAACCCAATTCGTCAATTTAACCAACCAATCAAATTAGATTTGAATGATTTCAAGTGCTAATGCCTCAGAAAAACACCTAGTTTTTTATCATATTTTTCCCAAATTTTTTATGATTTTTTTTTAATTTTCAAATTTTGAAACGGAATTTTCCGAAAAAAAACTGGAATTCCAAATCCCGTGCACGTCCGGAAACGGGAAGTTTTTCAGAAAACCGGCGGTTTTCCGACGAAATTTTTTCCCTGCTCGCATGCCCCAGTTTTATTTGACTGGGGCGAGAGAGGCATATGATTTTAGAGTTTGTATATGATGGAATGTAGGTATTACTGATATCCAAGATTGCCAAAATGTAAAGATAGGCAAATAAATTCGACGGTTTCCTAACAGGCAATTTTTTTCTTGTCACGTATATATAAGAGCATGTATAATGGGGTGTTTTGCAAAAAAAAAAAGGATTTATTTTCATCATGCTATTGACGCCTGGTGCTTGAAGGTGTCTAAGGTGTCTAAGTTAGCATCGGTGCTTAATGTCTGCTAATGATGTGATTAAGTCTATCCAAACACGGTTTGCGTAGTAGAAATTAGTTGTTATACCGACGCTTAGAGTTGCGATGTCATAAGCATTTATATCTAACCATGTTGCATTGTACATGCCCTAATGCTTTGTTCTCCTTTTCTTCTCAGCAAAAGATTAAAAGGAATATGCATGCATAGGTGATATTAAAATTAGATACCTATCTGTCGTCCTCGAGAAATATACAAAATTGATACCAAGATTGTTATGCGTTAAGGAAAGCATTTTGGTCCACCACAGTATATATACATTAATAAGAAGACCTGTTGCTCTATCTGCAAAAAAGTCTCCTAAAAGCATCAGCTTATGTAGCAGAAGGATCCTATTCCCCTTTCCACTTGGTGTGTATAGTGCTCAACCATCACTCATGATATGGTATCGACTACCAGTTATCATATTTTAGAGAAACACACTTGGTCCGTCCTTTTTTTTTTCTTCTTTGTCTATCTGCATAGTGCATAGGTTCTAGAAAAGCTGGACAGAAAAAAACTACGTTAGTAGAATCTTTATGTCTTTAGAGAAGAAGAAGCATTAGGCTGAATCTAACCGTTCCTCCATTTCTCATCCCCTGTCACTGTTCCAATTACCCTTCTCTCTGTCTACAGTAACAAAATTAATTGCGTACAGTGTATAGGGGAGGCTTTTGGGGAGCCGTTGGCTCCAGCCTTAGCCCCAAAGGAAGGAATCAAGGAAGCATCGAATAAGGGCCCACAAAGGTATAAAAGGGAAGAACAATGTATCTGTGAAAATTTTCAATATATGAAAATTTTCAATATACTGCGTGTACATGCTAGGTACTTGGCCAAACTTCATTTGTAGATAGGTATCCCTGAGTGTATCTATCCCTTTCTGTGCTCAATTTATGGGGCAAAAGAAAAAGGAAAATGGAGATTCTTAAGATGTGAAGGCGTGAAGCTACGATGATCTCCCCTCATATTTGTTCAGACAATAAAAAGGCTCCTCGTATTCCTGTTTGCTCAATTATTAACCCAAATATACCATGGCACATATACATTGTTGGAGGATTAAAAAGATTATATATATCTAGGTTACAGCCCTTGAGGTAGATAGTATTAGACTGAGTCACCACGGAGTGGAAATGAACGTAGAAAACACTGTTTGCGCACTGTGCACAGAGTGAAAAAATAATAATTGCACACTGTAGACATTACGGATGCATTTTCTGATGACCTTAGTCATGGGTTGCCCAAGCATTGAGGGGCCGAGGGCCCTTGGTCTGATCTCCTCTTAAAGACAAAAAAGGACAAAACTAGAGTACAGCAACTTAAGCACAAATAAAACAAGATTTTGCGCATGCCTTGCTAGTTGTTACTATAGAACAGAATTATGAAAATTAATTCATAGACCAATCGACCGATCATATATACTCCGTCCAACTAATTCCGGGACCAAAGTTCTGTACCGTAAAGAATAATCTGTATGGTTTCACATATAAAAACATGTTTTTTTTTTCGGTTCCTATAATTCTAGCTTGCAAATGAAGCCGGAATATTTCCCATGGTGGTCCAGCTAGCGAGCCCTGAGCTGGCTGTGTATTCCATAGCCTGCAACTGCAAGTGTTCAAATAAGGACTAGGAGCTTGCAAGTTTTGGATAATTGCTTAACATGACGTGAAATTAAACGAGAACTTTTCGTACCTCCGGTCCTCCGTTGAAACTCACTAGGGAGCTTGCAAGTTTTGGATAATTGCTTAACATGACGTGAAATTAAACGAGAACTTTTCGTACCTCCTCCGTTGAAACATCACTAGAGCCCGAAATGGGTGAATTAAGGCAAAGGACTTAAGGACACAAGGGCAGGGACAGTCTTTGGATTGCATCTGGGCGGTCTAGCTAGCCTGAAGATTAGCTATCCAATTCAAGAAACGCACGTGGGAAACAACAACAGTTGCTATATATCTCGACGTGTCGAAATAGCAATTGCAAGTTCCATGGTTTTGTGATCTCGCTACAACTCAACTTCTCAAAGCTTTTACCTCATTGCATTTCGCTGTAACTCCCTAGTCGTCCTCTTCCTCCCGTTTGTCCCTTGCTTGTGTCTTCTCAGGCCCCGGAGCAGATAGGCGTAAACACCCTCTTCTTCGGCTCGGCTCTCCTTCCAAGCACACAGCAGTGCGCCAATGCGCGCCGCAGAGCTCGCTCGCTGGCTCCGCAGCATGACCACACCGTGGGTCCGTGGCCGTGTGGAGGCTCCCAGCTTGCCCGGTTGCCCCTGCAGTCCTGCACTCATGTGATGTGCTTACCACCTTAGGCTTTGTTTGGGTAGGATTGAAGTGGATTGGTGTGGAATGAAAATGATTAGAAAAAATTTTAAATTATTGTAGATTTAAACACACTCTAATCCCTCCAATCTACATGTATCCAAACAAAGAAAAGCCTAGCTGTCTAACATTAACACGACGGTCGGCGACCCGCCGTTGCGCGGTGCACGGAGCGCGGCACAACCCCGCGGCGGCGTGTGGCTCGGTCCACTGCAGGCCGAAGCGCGCCCACGCACGCCATGGCGTCCCTGGTAGCGATCTTGATTCTTGAGGAACATCGGCATGCGCATTGCATGTTGTGCTGGCGCCCGTGTGAACTTCTCGTTTTTGTGCTGGCTCTAGTAGTCTAGTGCTTCTTTGTATTGGACGAGAAGTTCACGTACGCCTTCACGGCCGCGCGCACCACCGCCACGAAACGAGGCCAGCGACAGCCGCGCGCGCGCGCGAGGGCGTCCTCTCCTCTCCTCTCCGCTTTGCCGCTTGGCACGAGTCGGTGGCGAAAGTGAGAAACACTGGAGAAACCAGGCCTGCAGCCCAACAACGAACAAGTCGAGTCGAACGCCCTCCTAAGGAATCGGCCTGGCCCAGCCCAGCCCCTGGCCATGGCCCATGGGCACTAAACACAGCCCATGCACCAAGCCGGGATGCCCAGTCCTCTGCGGTGACCGTTCACGTCGGGCCTGATTGGATAGCTGAAATTTTTTTATTTTTATATTTATTTAAATCGTTTTTTGCAAAAATATTTGGAAGTTTCGAAAATTTACAAAAATAACCTTATACCGCCGCCTGAAACGGCGGTTTTTAAATACCGCCGGCCGGCCCGGCGGTTTTTAAAAACCGCCGTTTCAGACGGCGTGATGTTGTCAGCGCTGCGGGGCGTGGCGTAGTGGGTGGGCCCGGAGGTAAAAAACGCCGGCTGCACCGGCGGTTTTTAAAAATCGCCGGCTGAGACGGCGGTATTTAAAAACCGCCGCCCCAGCCGGCGTTATTTGGCCCCTAAAAAAAACCCCTCCCCCCCGCCGTCGTTCTTTCGCATCCTATCGTCCTTCGGATCGCGGCGCAAGAGGCGAGGGCAGCGCGGGATCCGGCGAGGCGGGCGCGCGGGCGGGCGAAGGCGCGGCGGGGGCGGCGGCGGCTCGGGCGGCGGCGCGGCGGGGGCGGCGGCGGCTCGGGCGGCGGCGCGGCGGGTGCGGCGGCGGCTCGGGCGGCGGCGCGGGCGCGGGCGGGCGGGCGGCGCGGCCGGCGGCGGCGGAGCGGCGGTGAGCACTTCATGCACTGATGGTAGTTTTAGTACTAGTGGTATGTCATTTCATGTAATGCTAATAGTGTTAGTGGTTTAGGTACGATTAGTTATGTTAGTTTAGGTAGTATTGGTGGTGTTAGTGATACGTGATATTAGTTATCTCATTTCATATGATAGCTAGGGAGTTGATTACACTAGTAGCAGTTAGTTTCTATGAACATTAGTACTAGATTAGTTTTATTTAGTAAAATTTCATGTCAATTTACAGTATTTGTATTGAATGTTTAGGAAACGCGCTTTAGATTAAATATTCAATAATTAGAATAAGTGTAAAATCTATGTAAAATCACGTGTGTATATAAATATATGCAGTTACATATGTACTAAGTATAGATTTTGACATTGTCACATTTGTTCAGGTCATGTCGGAAAAAACATACTTTCAGATTTACTATGGTCAAGGAGAGATACGTTACGGTCAGTTTGGGGTAGATTTGAGTGGGTTTAGGTCAGTGACAAAAGGGCTTGACAGAGCAACTGAAAGGCCATTCCGTTCGGTGTATAACTGGTTCATGAAGTGTTTCAAGTTGGATGCTGATGAATGTGAATTGCACATTTCAGCAGTAACAACCAGGACCTCGTCCCCTGTTTATTGGGAATTAGTTCCAATAGATAATACCACCTTCTGGAAGAGGTTTGTTGATGTTAGCCTGCGGCGTGGTTTACCTCTGGTTCTTTTTGTGCAAGCATATGAGAAGGTGATTGTTGAAGCACAAACCACACATGTCTATGATGAGGCCACAATAGTTGAACAAGTGGTAGAAAACAATGTCAATGAGGTTAATGAGATAGGCGATGATGACCAAGCTGAAGGAAGCCAACCTGTTCGGGAGCCAAGGGGTGAGGTAGATGAGGGTGAACACATTCCAGGTTTGGTTGAACAGATGCAGCGGGAGGACACCGAGGGAGATGTACGTGGTGATGAAGATTCAGATAATGACGATGATAGGCCGGTGCAAGTTCCAAGTCAATGGAACAACTATGATCACTCTCAACTGTTGGTGAATGAAGGTGAAACAGTGCCATGGGAGTACAGTGAGAATGAAGTATCTGTGGGTGCTATTTACCATAGCAAGATAGAACTGAAAGAGGCTGTGCAAAGATGGGCGGCCAAAAGCTTGAAGAAAGAGTTCAGAGTTGTGAAGAGTAGCCCGCAAGTGTATGATGTGAAGTGCATACGAGATGATTGTCCTTTTAGGGTCCATGCATATATGGGAAAGTATGATACTTTCTGGTCAGTTTCAAGAATTGAACATCATACATGCATCCTTGAAGAGCTAGAAGTTCAGCACCGTAACTTGACAGCTGATTTTGTGGCTCAACATATGTACTCAAAGATAGTAAATAATCCAGGATATGAGCCTAAGTCAATAATCAACAGCATTGAAGATGACTTCCAATACAAAATAAGTTACAGCAAAGCTTACAGGGCGAAACAGAAGGCGTTGGAAATGAGATGGGGAACGTATGAAGCATCTTACCACAACCTCCCACGTGTGCTGCACACACTATGTCAGCGTAATCCCGGTAGTTACTTTGAGATCAAGCACTATAATTTGCCTGAAGACCCCACAAAGCGCGTTCTTCAGCGTGCTTTCTTTGCATTGGCGGCGTGCATCAATCCATTCCAGTACTGCCGCCCAGTGCTATGCATCGACGGAACCTTCCTAACAGGGAGGTACAAGGGCACCATGTTGACTGCCATTGCGGCAGATGGTAATAATCAGGTTCTCCCGCTTGCTTTTGCGTTTGTTGAGAGTGAGAACGGAGACAGCTGGTACTGGTTTTTAGAGAGGATCAAGTCATGTATTGTTCAGGATCGGCAAGATGTGTGTGTCATTCATGATCGCCACAAAGGCATTATGCAAGCAGTGCAAGATTTACAGGAAGGATCTGTACAACGTCAACGAACACGGAAGTGGGTTGATTTGAAGAGTCGATGGTGCATGAGACATATGGGAGCAAATTTTCAGAGTCAGTTCAAGAGTAAGAAACTAACCACTCTTTTTAAGAGGCTTTGCAGTCAGAATCAAGAAAGGAAATTCAATGTTCTGTGGAAAAAGCTCGATGAGCTCACGAACAAGCAGGCTGCCGAACTAAGACGCAGGGGTGTGAATGCAGAACATGAAGAGCCAATTGCAATGGAAGACGTGGGTCTTGACGGTCCGAATGTGCGACGGAGGCCTGGTCGTTCGATCAAGTCGT
Source organism: Paspalum notatum (assembly GCA_022530915.1). Classification (NCBI taxonomy): domain Eukaryota; kingdom Viridiplantae; phylum Streptophyta; class Magnoliopsida; order Poales; family Poaceae; genus Paspalum; species Paspalum notatum. Next base: position 7,306,681 of record CM039684.1, read on the forward strand.
TTTCTGAGTGGATTGAGCATGAGCCGAAGGAGAAATGGTCTCTGTTGCATGATGAAGGAGGTGCTCGTTATGGTATTATGACCACGAACCTTGCAGAGGTGTACAACTGGGTCCTACGTGGCAGCAGAAGTATGCCACTGGTTGGGATTGTGGAATTTTACATATACCGCACAACACAATATTTTCGGGAACGCTATCCTAAAGCTGAGAAGGTGTTTCTGGACCACGGCCTCATATATGGCCAGAAATTCTCTGAGTATATGGAAAAAGCAAACCAAAAAGCCGCAGGTCACCGTGTCAGGAACATGGGTGTCGCTGAGCATCGATTCGAGGTTCTTTGTCGGGACAAAGGACGGAGAGGAGGAAATCATGAAAGACACGTGCAAGAATGTGTCTTGTACAATAACCATTGTGTCTGTAGCTGCCACAAGCCGAGGTTATACCATAGGCCCTGTACACATGTCATTGCTGCGTGTGGAGAGGCTGGAGGTTTGAATGCCCGTATGTTTGTGTCGCCCTATTTCATGAAGGATGCAATCTATCACACCTGGAAGTCCGAGATATATGGGTTCGCCATGGCCGGAAATTTCACCAGTACTCCAGATGGTGCCCCTGATTTCATTCCCAATCCCCATCCAGACATGAAACAACAGATTGGCCGACGTAAAACCCGTCGCATTCGTAACAACATGGATGACGCCGAAGCTGGGCCACGAGTTGTCATTTGCTCCAGATGCAATGAGTTCGGACACTCGTACAAGAAATGCAATAGTACAGCTCAAGGAACCACAGGGAACATACCTGAGACTGGATCATCGAGCCAAGGTCAACGCAATCGGGGTCGAACCGATGAAGTCATTTAATGTCATTTAGTTGGTGCCATGTATTTGAATAACATGCCGTGTAAGTCATGTTAATTATAACTATGTAACTGTTGTTTTAATCGTGTATTGTAATAGCTCGTGGATTTCAAATTATAACTATGTAACCTATGATCTTAATTATAACTTTGTAACTGTTGTCTTAATCATGTATTGTAATAGGTTCTGCCCGTTTCAATCGTGGATTTTAATAGCTCGTGGTTTTTAATATCTTCTGTTAATTTTCTGCTAGTTCTATGCGATGTTATGCTCATTTTTATGCAATATTTTGTTGATGTTTTTGTTAAATGTCTTATAGTTTTAACGAGGACTAACGATTTCAATCATTCTGTAGCGATGGCTGCCCTACAGGGTTACGTGACCCCCCAGCTGCTCGATGCAGCTACGGACATGAAGCATCGGTCGTACTTCAGTGCTGTTTTGGGTTGTTCGCTTGGACAGTTCCGTGCACGGGTGCCGATGGAGACGATGGCTTTGGACCATCGCTGGTTACCGAGGTTCGCTTCACGTTCTTTTTTATGTTTTTTGGATATATTGAATTGCATCGAAATATATACAATGGTGCACTAACCCGGCTTTTATTTAGGTTACGTGCTTCAGGCCTGCTCCCCCTTGCTCGGTTGGTCGAGGGAGACCGACCACGTTTCAGCTACGACTTCTCCCTCCTGGCAGCACTAGTGGACAGATGGAGACCGGAGACACACACTTTCCACCTCACTGTGGGCGAGATGGCGCCTACGTTGCAGGACGTGTCGTACCTGCTTGGGTTGCCGTTGAGGGGCGATGCCATGGGCCCCACGGACGTCGGGCAAGGCTGGCGAGAGGACTTGCTGGCTCGGTTCGGTCGTGTGCAGCGTAGCGGCACCGCACCGCCCTACAGGGAGTTCGCACCGACGCACACAGGCGGACCACCAAAGTGGTGGATCCTTCAGTTCAAGGTGACAATTATTACGACACAAATGAGACCGCTACGTTCGAAGTTTCTAATCTCATAGTTCTAACCTAATTTTAACCTTTTACAGGCGGACGACATTGGAGTTGGTGCGACAGAGTACGAGATTGCTAGGCACTTGGAGGCCTACGTGTTGTGGTTGATGGGCTGGGTGATGTTTTGCAGCTCCGCCGGCAACTTTGTGCCGAAGCACCTACTGCGTTTCGCACGTTACGTCGCCGACGCTCCACTGGAGGCGATCCCACAGTTCAGCTGGGGCTCCGCTGTCCTAGCGGCGACGTATCGTGGCTTGTGCACGGGTTGTTTGAAGAGTTCCGGAGCGGAGCCCATCTTCGGGGGTGTCCGCTACTTCTGCAGCTCTGGGCTCACGAGAGGTTCCAGATTGGTCGGCCCGCGGTTCTACACATGCCATACCAGGGGTACCCGATGGACGACGTCGACGGCCCGACAATGGGCTCTCTGTGGTGCGACCAACGAGTATGTGCCTTGATCATCTTTTACTTAATTCATGTGTTTGTCTAGTTATCTGCTTTAACATTAAAATTGAATGCTTCCCAGTTCGCGTACGCTCACGTGCAGACTAGGAAGTCTTACCCTGACTTCGTAGGCCAGTTCGACGTCCTCCGTGACGATGAGGTTCGGTGGGAGCCTTATTCTCAGGAGGCAGTCGACAGCCGCGCACCTGAGGGCCTGTCACCGCTGTGCGTACGCGACGCAGAGTACTGAAGGACACGCAGCCCACTGGTGTTCGACATCTACGTCGAGGAACACGCAGTGCACCGCGTGCTCCGTCAGTTCGGGCTGTTCCAGGAGATTGTCGTGCCTGCGAGCCTTCTACCTCCACACGCGCACAGGTTCGTGATGACGACATGTTCTTACGATTTGTTCATTTTCAATATTTCACAAGGTAATTCGATTAACACAACTAAATTCGAATTGCAGGTTCACTAGACAGGGTCAGTCCGTTGGTCAGCTTTGGATACCCCGTCTAGCCGAGTTCGTGGCCAGGTGGACCACGGCCTTGGATGACGTCGTTATGGAGGGTAGCTAGTGTGTTGTCATAGGCTGTGTGGACATGCATGAGTTTGATGTGACTGTACATTATGGACCAGTACTTTTGCATTTATGTGCATCGGTTTCTTTTGCATTGGATTCGCTTTAGTCGGGCATCGGATTCCTTTCGTCTGTGCCACCTTTATGATGCTGAGGGTCGTCCCCATCATCATGTCCTCCCACGAGCTTTACTATGGACCCGGTCCATAGCACGATGTCCTCGGCTATAAATTACGACAACCAGTACTTTTGCATTTATGTGCATCCGTTGTTTCTCATATTAAATCTATCAGTATATGACGCCTTTCAGATTCTAAATATAGCCAACTCAGATACTCATTAGCCACAGCAGATGGATGTGATGCATCGTTGCCCGGTAGCCTTTTCAGGGTTTAGGCAGCACCCTTTTCAGATGGATGTGATGCAACATTGGCCGATAGGCTTTTCAGATACTACTCAATAGCCTTTTCAGATGGAACTGATGGAACATTGCCCGATAGCCTTTTCAGATAGTACTAAGTAGCCTTTTCGGATGGAAGTGATGGAACATTGCCCGATAGCCTTTTCAGATAGTACTCAGTAGCCTTTTCAGATGGAAGTGATGCAGCATTGCCTGCTAGCCTTTTCAGATGTATCAAGAACATTTCAATACACATGTGAGGTGAGCTGAGCACGACTATAAATACACATGCAGGCTTGCACATACTACACAAACAACAAATGGCAGCACCAGCTGGGAGAGGTCGTGGCCGTGGGAGGAGGGGAAACCCATCTCACCACTTTGTCTGGGAAGGATCCTTTGGGCCTGAAGAGTATGAGCCACCACTAGAGCAGTTCCCTCTAGAGGGAATTCACACTTTCGTGGGTGCACGACGACTTAGGCCTTACGATGACCGGAGGGAGGAGTGGCCAAAGTGTGCCCATGGGGAGCACTGTGTTGTGCAAGTGTTCGATTCATGGATAGATGGTGGCCGTCGGTTCTATCGCTGCCCCAATGGCTATGTATGCATAACTTTTACCGTCCATTTTATTCAATTTTCAGAGTTCCTAACATTACTTGCTTTTTGCAGGACTACTATGACATGGGAAACTGTCGTTTTGCTAAGTGGGTTGATCCTCCAAACCATCAACACATTGAGGAGTACATCAGTTACCTCAAGGACCGGATCCATGAGCTCGAGGGCAAGGTTAAGTCACTGGAAGAAGATGAGGACAAGAAGACACCTTTGGTTGTAAGCCTAGAGGATGACCCGTTGTGTCCAGATCCATTCTGCAAGTGCCCATACCACCCGAGAAGTGACTGGCCCCCTAAGTCACCACCATCTGGGGGGCATGGGTTCTACGAGGAAGGAGGATCCTCACATTTCCCATCCGCACATTATGCTTAGACATTGAGCAGAATGTGGTCTATCCCTTACCCAGCTTCTAAATTCCCTAAGGCGTGTATGCATAGAGCTGCTTAGGCACTATCACAACATGCCAACCGCAAAATTGTGGTAGGTTGTCTAGGTCATAGTCATTGGTTATTGCATGTTGAAGATGTACCGTAGTAGTAGAATCAATTATGCCAAAAACCATGTACTATGTTGTGGTTATTATCTGCAAAACTTTAAGCTGGGTTTAATTTCATGTGTTACTTTCCCCTCACTTTATTGTGACTTTTTTACATAAATAATGCATCTTCTCGTATCAACCAAAAGCTCAAACCATATCCTGAGATGGCACTGAGAAAAGAGTAAACTGTGAAATTTATGTCATGAAAAAAACTAGAATTATTCTTCTATAAAAAAATTGAAAAAATATAAAATAATTTTTATTCTTATCTTTCAGCATCAACCAAATGACTGGAAAAAGCCAGCCGGCCTATAAACAAATTAAAAAATATAAAACATTTAAAAAAATGCTGGGAAAAAAATAAAGCCGGGCCATCCGGCTTTATTTAAATATAGCCGAATGGCCCGGCGGTTTTTAATCCCGCCGACACTGCGCAGCCCTAATGGCGGGAAATGAAAAACCGCCGGACCAAACGGCGGTTTTTAAATACCGCCGACCCATTCGGCGATTTTTAAAAACCGCCGGGCCATCCGGCGGAACGTTGCCAGGAGGCGGGCCGTGAGCCGCCACGTCATTATATCGCCGGGCGGCCCGGCGGTTTTTAAAAACCGCCAATTGAGCCGGCGGTATACGGCTACTTTTGCAAATTTATGAAATACCGAATTATTTTTGCAAAAAACGATTTAAATAAATATAAAAATAAAAAAATTTCTTGGATAGCTGCATTTGAGTGAACCAGGCTGTCAAGATGGTATGTTTGGTTTCACCTGCAATGCATGTAGCAATTCACGAGTGGGTGTTTGATTCCCAGCACGCATACACTAATTTGCACTGCCAGATGCAAAATCAGGCCACGAACCAGGCCGCCTGGGAACGAGATTCATTCTCGTTTTTCCAGGGCCAGGACGCGAGTGCCCTGGCTCACGCGGCCACCAGCAGCTGGGAATGCAACCAATCGCGACCAAGCTAATCCTACGCCTCGCTGCTGCCGACTTGGGGCTCCCCTCTTTCCGCTACTCGACTGCGTCTTTCCTGGTATCCTGGAGAAGTGGAGACGGCGGCGAGGACAGGGGAGAGGCGGAGAACTGACTACCGACCGAGAATGGCCGCCTCTTCGGCTCTCAGGGTACGCTAGCGCGCACGCGCAGCGGCGCCGCAGGAATCCCGCCTTTTTTCCCCCTATGTATAGTCTGTATTTTGAGTTTCCTCTCTAACCTGTGCTTAAACTGCAGGTAATCCTGGGCTCCTCCTCGGCGTCGCGCCGCCTGATTCTCTCCGAGATGGGATACCAGTTCACGCTTCTCGTTCGTTACCTGTGCCCTCTTGTTTCACATGTTATTATTGCTTCAGTATCTGCAGTTTTATTTCCTCCGCACTACGGTTTAGTTCATCTGTTTCCCCTTTTTTTTTTTCTCTCTCTTTTCGTTGGCCTTCCCCTCCGGGAGCTTTAGAGTGCGGATATCGACGAGAAGGAGATCAGAAAGGAGACGCCGGAGGAATTGGTGGTCGCCTTGGCTCATGCGAAAGTAATTTCTCTATGCTTTCTTCTACAGCAGGATTCTTCTGTCTTTCTACCACTTTGTGGTTGCTTTTCAGAAATGCCCCCTATAGCTATATAAGAGGAGTTTTTTGGGGGCGTATATGTTTTGGGTTTACTAGCGCTTTTGGCGCCTGTTTCTAGGTCTTTGTCAAATTAACAAAACGCTCTTTACTGTTAGAATCTGCTACGTATTTGGTTGTGGTTAATTCTTTAGTTATTTCGTTGGTTTAAGTTGGTTGCAAATGCGTTATCATTGCTTTACTTCGTATGTTCTTTCAATGTTGCAGGCGGATGCTATATTGGAGAAGATGAAGAACAACGGGATGATGAAAGAGATTCTTGATTCTCAAGATACCACTCTGATGATCACAGCTGACCAAGTATGGAGCATCTCTTCTAGCATACTCTGCTTAATAATCTTTTGTGAGCTTTGATGATTGGAGCTGCATGATATATGTGAATGCGGCAGTTGGTTTCCATCAGTGGCGGAACCAGGATTCACCTAAGCCCCGGGCCGAGTTGTAACGACAAAAACATGCCGGACAAAAGCATATAGTTCTAAAGGCACATGAAAAGGCATAAAACATACAAGGAGCATCATTTAGAACAAGGATTTTGTAGGATGTAGATACCACTAGAACAAGGTAGATTAATCGTACGATTTCTCATATCTTGAGAGTGCCTTAATATGTTTTCATCTTCAACGGTGGTAAATATGTCTCTCGATGATTTAACTCGGTTTTGATGATATTCATAGCTAAAAAGGCCCTTTCTACATATGCAATTGCCACCAACAATATCAAAGCCAACGCAATGAGACGATATACTAAATCCAAGTGCATATGTTTTTTCACTCTTAATCATAACTCTGCAATCCTACCAAGATCATTACAACTTGACCATTCGGATCACCTCTCGCTTCACCAATAAATCAAATAAAAATTGTTGTTAAGGATTCATGGATTCATCATAGAATTCACAATACACGACATACGTAACAAATCTCACCAGATCAGGAGCAAGCAGCAGCGCGCAGCGATGCAGGTTTGCACTCTGAACTCTGCAGTCTACACTGCTGGCTGAGCGGGGGCTGGCCGAGCTGCTGTCCGCCTGTCTGCGTCGGCGGGGCGCTGGCCGGGTGGCCGACGTGGGCGCGTGGCAGTGAGGCAGGGAGGGAGCCGCCTAGCCGGGGTGGAGCGCCGCCACGCCGGAGCTGGAGACCGGAGGAGGAGGTGAGGAGGACGAGCCAAGCTACCGAGGCTCGAGGGCCGAGCCGCCGAGGTGCTGCTTGGCTCCTGCCCTCCTCCTTGCCTTGCAGTGGACGCGGACCGGCGGGGAGCCACGGATGCGGAGGCACTGGAGGCGCTGACGGCGGAGCGCGGCGGCCAAACGGGCGACAGGCGCGAGGCGGCGAAGGGGCGGCGGCACGGTGTTGTGGTGGCTAGGGCAGGCCAGCAGGGTGCTTTCCTCCCTACGTTGGGCTGCTAGGGGTTCGGTGAGCCAAAATTTTTAGACTGGGTCGAAAAATTTTGTGGGCTAAGCCCCGGGCCATGGCCCGGGTGGCCATGGGCCTGTTTCCGCCCCTGGTTTCCATACTCTAGTGATCTTTATATTACAATCAAAGTGCCATGACGCGTCCTGAAACAGTCGCTCTTGCTGCATTTGAGCTACATGAAATTGTGAAAAATGCTACCATTGTATTTACAGAGGTATCGCCCTAGCAGATTTTGAGGTTCAGCTACTTCTGGAAATACGACTGAACTTGTTTGCTAAACTCTTGGGGTCAGTTTTTACTTGGTCCCGTTTGTTAGAATGTCTTTTGAAGCTGAAACTCGAAACGATAGTAACACTAACCATTGAATATCTTTATTATTTCTCAACATTCACATGTGATAGAAAGAAAAAGGGATGGTTATTAAAGTAGTCTTCAAATTGTTGGTGATCACAGTCAAGATGCATAAAACGGTGTCTGCTGAACCATGTTCATAACCCAATATGTTGTTTTGGTCTTTATTTAATTACAATTGGGCCTTTTTTTTAAGGCATCACATTCTAGCTAAGAATAGTCATTCTCGTGTTTGCGTTTTCCCTACAAATGCATACAACGCATGGCTAGGATTTATTATTTTGTAGAAACCAAATTTTTGCTCAAATTGTATTGGTCAAACTACAAAACTAGTGTTTTTAAGGCTGAATAAGACTTTGGAAATTTGTAATTTTGATTCTCAACAACATTCAAGTTGAGAATATTTATAGTTGCATATGGCATATGATTGCACATGTTATTGCTGTTTAATACATGCATTGGTGCTTTTATTTTATTTTATTAACTCTTGTTCTGACATCATGCTTTTTGGAGGTTGTGGTTCATGATGGAGTGATTAGAGAAAAACCTAGCTCTCCAGAAGAGGCGCGGGGATTCATTAAAGGTTTGTGTTATTTTGCAGACACCAAATTATTTTAGATGTTTTGTTTGTCCTTTCCACTTTCTAGCAGTTTGGTTTGGGTTTCAACTCTAGCCTACCCCAACTTGCTTGGGATTAAAAGGCTATGTTCTTGTTGTTGTTGTTTGCTTTGTTTGTCCTTGCCATGTGGTGCTTTACAAATACATTTTGCTTTCAGGGTACTCTGAAAGCCATGCTGCGACTATTGGATCTGTGCTTGTTACAAATGTGAAGACTGGAGCTAGGAGGGAAGGATGGGATAAAGCAGAAGTATTATCTATGTTTCCCTGATGTTTTATTTTAGGAATGAGTGCCATATCGTCCTTATGCTTATATATTAGGTTTATTTAAACCCTCAGAATTTCCTGGCAATCTTGGCGTAAGTTTTAGTTACTTGTTTAATATGATTTTTGTGTAATGTCTTGCCAGACTTCAGCTCAAATCAGCCTCATCCTCAGCTTTCTTTTCAAGTAAATTTAAAATTTGTACACTAGTGAAGAGTGTACTTTAACACTTCCTGAAAGTTGATGGGCTAACCTAAATTGAGTCTTATAGGACTCTTTGTTCTGTAATAAAGTTGGGGCTGAACATGAATTCTGTGATAAAGTTTACATGCTGTTTGCTCTTATACAAAGCTGAGGGTGAAATGGAGACTGGACTCAAAATTTAAAGATTAGCTGTCTAATTTTGTATTTAGAAACTCAATTTACTGTATTTAGTTTAGTTGATAATTGCTATAATCTTCTGGACCCCCCTTGAACTAAAAGGTTTGACATTATATTACCCTTGGTTCTTAGCGATAACTAGTCTTTGGTACAGTGGAATCCTATTCCAGTACATGTACAATAGAATCAGTATTTTTCATCTCTATTTTGTGACTTACAGTTCTTTTTCGTCCTGTTAACATTTCCTCTGTAAATGTTGGTGACCAGGTGTATTTTCACAAAATTCCTGATGAAGTTGTGGAGAGTTTGGTAAGTCTGCACTATGCAGCGGTTGGCCCAGTATTCTGTTTTGCTGTGCTCTGCAACATCAAATCATATTTGTCATTGTTAAGTGTACATCTTCCTTTGAGTGAGCCACAACGTGATGGAATCTCCTTGGGACACAGTTATGCTTAAAGTTTGTTTTGTTTCTTGTATTCTCTCTGGCATGAGACTTATCAAATAAATTTTTCACTTTTGTATGTTTTAGATTGAGGAGGGCAATGTTTTTTATGTTGCTGGTGGTCTCCTAGTAGAGCATCCCCTGACGTCACCTCTCGTGGAAGCCATAGTGAGTCACTTTTTGCTGTGATTCTTCGCTGAACACTGCACTGTGCTAGTACATCGTCAGAACAGTGTGACATTGTTTCTGATGATCGGTACTCTGCAGGTTGGTACAATTGATAGTGTGATGGGGCTACCTAAAGCACTCACGGAGAAGCTCATCAAGGAATCCCTTTCAGAACCATAGCTACAGGCTTACAGCCCTCTGGAGTCTGGACTGAATTGTTTGGCTAAATCTGGTGTTGGGGTCTAAATTGTATGGCCACAACGTAGTGTGAGAATCATGTAGTCATCCTTTTTTTTGGACAAAGGATTTTCATGTGAGCAGCACACCATGGAATGGAATCCATCCTAACTTCCATGATCTTAGATCTGCTGAATCATATTTTTTGTTTTATGTTATGTGTTCGGCTGCAAGGACTTTGATGTCTAGCAGATTGCTTGATTTGATCCATGAATTCATGCAAGTTTAAGAAGCACTGTGCACTTCAAATGTTGCTGTGTTCTTTTCATAGGATACAGCATGTTTCCGCAAAAGCTAACAAACTCTAGGCGCTTCTAGACTCTTGGATCATTTGGATGGGCAGTTCTGTCCATACATGAGCACTGATTTGCGGGTCGAATCAGCGCTGCAACCTCGCTAAGGAACAGAGCCTGTGCCTGTATCTACTCTGTTTTGTAATTATCAAATGGTACCAAGTATACTGTGTCGTATATAAGAAGAGTTGAATTTTCTTCATACATACAGCTCGAGTTTTTGTATTGTTCCTATCCAGGCTTGCATGCCTGCTCCGTGTCACTGCTAAGTTATTTCTAATTGAGCAGTTATTCGCTGCGATATCCCTTTAACATGCGCTCTCTTTGAAGTTGATGTCACTATCTTCCATCTTTCCTGTAATATTCTATTCCCTTGAAAAATATATGAAAAGAAACTTTGTTAACACCAGCGACTTTGTTCTGATTCTACCCCATTAAAATCAGTACATGTCCATTTCAAATTCTGCTAAAAATACCAGGCTCACTTTGGATTCATTTTGTTAAGTATTGTTTCAAGAAGCCTGTGCTAGAAAACATAATGATTCTTACTCTGAATAAGTGAACTCTGTTATCAATGATGAGCTGTAGCCTATATCTGTATGTTTGTTGCTAACCTCACCTCCAAGGTTATTTGTAGAAATGTTTGCTTAGCTGGACTGTATGTAAAACTGGACGAGCTGCTGCTACTTGAAAGTAGCATGAGTTGATCTGAAAATTTGAATTTTTTATATTCTTTCTCCTTACCTTTTAACCTATCCATTTTTGTGGCCAGAAATATATGCCTCGCCGTTTGTTGTTTTGTTTGGATCTCTCAATATAATTCACTAAGTTCCATCCAAATCATGTTACCCTGTGTTCCAGTTAACCGATGATTGTATACTGCAACTTTCTACTCCCTCCAGCCATCAATGTAAGTTTTATTTCTATTTGAAAACTTTGCATTTTCTGATTAGTTATTAATTCTGTGTGTGTGGTAAGTGCCTAAAAGTCTCACCAGTAGATTTGCATTCAAAATATTTTGTAAGATTAACAATGTATTTTAAGGGAGATTGAAGGTCAAAATTAGAGTTTGAAAACCTTCTAATACTAGAATATGCCAATTTGAAGGACAAAGGGAGAAGTCTGTAGTATACTCAACGGTTATGCCTAATTGGCTAATTCTCTCTTTTGTGAACATAGTTGCACCAAATCGACTAATGTATTAAATCGATGCTTACTGTTGGGATCTACCGTGGTCAGTCCTGCTGCATTCTTGACTAATTACAATCAATCTTGAACTACTTTCAATTTCAAATTCAGAGTACATATCCCTTGCCCTGGTGGGTTTCTTTTATGTCTTGCAACCGTTTGCTCATTAGTTTAGTTCTCATATATGGAATATGAATACCAGAGGATCTAATCACATTTTTTGTATTGCAATTTATTATTTTTTTCGGAAATTATTGCTGTGATCAATAGAGAAATGTCCAGGTGTTCTGCCCCTGTGAGGTGTACTGTGATCAATTATATGAATCTTGCGATTTTGCCAGCCTTTTCTGCAGCAGCAGATTTGCAGCTTTTTCAATGTGCTCGGTAGCAATGATCAGGGTCACCACCTCCTATGGTGCTAGGATGGGGTCAAAGTGCTGAAAGATCATATTAATGTTGCTGCTACTGCTCTCCGTTTTTGTGCTGTCATGGAGCTGCTAGTAAATAATTTAAATGTTTAGTTGGTTGGTAACGCGCCCTGGTTCATCTATGTTACATGTCTTTTCCGTGCATAGTTAGCTTCATACTTTTGTTGTGTCCTTTTTGGTACTTGGCATAAAGAGTTATCTGTAATTGCCTTTTATGTTGCATGAAAAGGAAACTAGTAATTGATACTTTGTTCTTGCTGAGTTGTTTGTGGGCCTTCCATGTAATTTTTTGTTGAAAGATTGTTATTTATCATTTGTTTTTAACTTGCATATAGTTTCCAGCTTTGGCTGCATGTGCTTCCGCCCATTATTGATGCCTGAGGACTGAAACACATCCTTAGATGATGTCTAAAGGAGATATTCTTGTAAGCAGAAATAGAGGATGTTTCTCGAAGGTACATTTCTCATGAAACTCACACTTCACAGCATATAAACCTCTACATGTGGACTTGTTAATGCTTAATTGTTCTTTGTATACTTGGAGATCATACTCAGATTTCATCATATGGCATTAATAGAAATCACAGATTCAAATGTATCGTCCAGGATTCAGTATGGTGATGATTGTTCCTGCTGTTGATGTTTGGATGAATTGCTCAAGTGGCTGACAGTCCAGATGAGGATATGGCAAAATGCTGATCGTCGTTGTCGATACAGACAGGTGCCTCTTCTCTTTTGAGGACTTTAATTTTTGGCATTTTCCTTTTAAATGCATGCCCATCATTATCCGGAATAAATTCCTGCATTAGGAGCCAGCATAAGGTTCTGAACATGCCTGATGGCTTTCAATGCCAGGCCACAGTGAATTAAATGTTCTCGAAATTTTAGCAAACCAACACCTTTGCAGCATTTTTATTTACTATGCTCATCTGTTTGGCATATCATGTTTGATACACAATAGACACTGCTAATATACAAGCCAATCACGATCGAAATTAGCAAAACAACTGTTCAAGAAAATGATAAAACAAATTGCAGAAAGAATCTCTTGTAGAAGAAAAAGGTTTTAACCCGCATGGCATCTCTTTTCTGCCGTTGCATAGTATTGACAGAAAAAAAAACTTTGGATATTTTAAAGAAAGGAAAAAAGGGAACTAGGCAGGAAGCAAGTGTGATGGCTTCTGAGGCTACTGTAGTTGATTGAATTTTTATTTACATCTCATTGATAAAATAACATGTAGGCTTGACTGATGGAAGGGAAAGGAGGTGAGCCCCTTTGTGCCCATCAGCACAAAATGCCAGCTATATGATCAAATAGGTGAACGGTGGTCACACATAGCCAGATTTTAGGAGCACCACAGGTCCAGCTGGTAGTGGGGCACAACAATGAGAGGAGCATGACACACACACACACACACATACCCACACCAGGCAAAGTTGCCACATTAATCCCAGCAGATGCATTCGCCATTTGAACATATTCTGTTGACACCATTCCTTTTTAAGGAGTTGGTGATTCTGCAAGAAATGTGCAAATTGTTCCAATATCGTCTGTGCCCACATTAACCTGTTTCTGACATTTGACGTTTTCTCATTCCTGCCCGTGCCTTATTGTTACCAGGTGTTATCTAATTTGTCACGGCCTCATCAGGGATTCAAAATGAACAGATCATCACGTTTCGGGCCACTGATTGGTGATTGCAAAGGGCAAGGCAAAAGCCAGTGCAAGTGGGTTCTGTACAGAGGTCCAACAAGACGGGGAGGGATTCTTCCCTTGGAGTGGGGGTTGAAGTGGCTTATCTTAACGTGCATCCGATCCTCTCTCTGGCCTGCGATAACAAGATTCAAAGGACGATGCCTCGTCTGTCTCTTTATCATGCGTGCAAAAGCAATGCCTCCTATCTATACCACTCAAGAACCAATAAGCCTGCTTGCAAGAGAAATTTGCCTTCGATTCCAACATGGAAGAGAGAGTCCCCCGTGGGCGGGGCTGGTAAATAATTTGGTTTGGTTCTGGCCTGTTTTCGGTGAGGCACACTGATGTCATAATCGAAATGTCACCATGAAGGCTGTCAACAGCTTGATCTGAATCAAGTCCATTGCTCGGTTTGTGGCGCTGGCTGGAATGAAGAGGCGGACTGAAAACTTGAGCGTGCGTGCTGTGCATGTATCGGTCGTCAGTAAAACTTGCCTTTTGTCGTGACCCGTGAGCCTCACCATACATCTTGCAAACAGTAACATGATTGTGCGCATGGAAATCATGATCTGCTTGCAGGAATGGACCAACATACTGTTCGAGGATGGGCCACGCGCGTTTGTTAGGCTGTGTAAGCATGGTCCTGGGATTTAATCTTTGGTTCTAATTTTATATGTGTCGTTGCGATGGCCCATTTACGCACTCGCGGAAGCTCAACCGCAACCTAACAAATTAAAGTGGGATTATTAATCAGGGCATGGATGTTTTTTTTTTTCCTTACACACGGCATTGTGAGGCTTCGACAGCATCAAAATGTACTGGTCAGTTGGATTCACGAGGCAGCAACGGAAACTGGATTCTCCACACTCTGCTGTCAATCTGCGTGCAGTGAAAAGGGAACCAAGATCAGGTTTTTCCCCCTGGTACCGTAGCATGTATCAGTTGTGACATTTGATATTTATCAACCGTACGTACGTACGACGCCTACCGTACGCGGTCAGCGTGCATTGAAGAATCCCACCATGCGCGCCTGCTTGCATGGTGCTACAGTAGCACATATGTTACAGTAGCGTACTTGTCTCGCTTTCTCGAGGAAGTGAAGTACACATGAGCATGCGTTGTTCCCATCAGACGACTGTGCAGGCGCCTTGGTCCGTGCGCGGTGGTCTCGGTCTCGGCAGACGGCAGCAGGCAAACGTGTCGTGCAGACGATGCCCGATGGAAAAGGTCGTTCTCTCGTGTCGGTATGGAGCCAACAAGGCAGCCTCGCGTCCCATCTGATATCTACGTGCATATATAAGATATAGATCATAGATGGGTATGTATATGTATTTACAGCAGATAGAGTGGTGTTTGATGAAACACAGGACGGAATGGAAGATCCGGTGATAACATGAGGCTAATTAACGTGCATGTAGCAGGCAGGGGATGGCAACATGAAATGCTAATGTCTCTAGCTCTCTCCCTTAGTATTGCTGGCCGGAGGCTGGAGGGACGAAGGAGGAGGTACGTATATATAGTACG
This sequence comes from Paspalum notatum, assembly GCA_022530915.1. Classification (NCBI taxonomy): domain Eukaryota; kingdom Viridiplantae; phylum Streptophyta; class Magnoliopsida; order Poales; family Poaceae; genus Paspalum; species Paspalum notatum. The sequence continues at coordinate 7,321,746 of CM039684.1, forward strand.
TGCTGTAGCGTGCATGTGACCGACTGTGATGGACCGATCGCTGCGGCGTGCCCGTGCGTGCGTACATGCAGTGGCAAGCTGACGACGGACACGCACGGAGGATAGGACCACGCGTCCGCCCCAGGCCCGACCGGCCGTCAGCCTGCGCCAATTCCGTCCCCGGCGGGGCGGAGCCAATCAGCGGCCGAAACGACGCGCGTCGTCGTCCCCACACGAGGCGCCTGCATGCCATGCCATTGGCCATTCTGTGCGCACCACCATGGCACCAACCGCTCGGGGCTGAGTCCGTCCGTCGTCGACGCGGACGTGACGCGGCCGCGGGGACGGCGACGGCTGCGGGCTGCCTCCTGCCTGCCCCGCGAGAGACAGGGGGATAATGCCGCGGGCCGGGGTCCACTACCACGGGCACGGGCACGGGGTGGCAAGCGACGTAGTACGTGCAGTGAGTGATACCGCGCCGCGCACGTACGTGCATGCATGCTGCATAGTAGTAGTAGCTAATAGGCAGTAGCTACAATAACCTACGCCTGGTGCCCTATGCTTAGCTAAGCTACGTCCTTACACGTACCACACACGCAGAGAGCGATCATGCATGCGTCCATGCAGAGACACCCACCTGCTTTGCCCATGCAGTGATATATGCAGCCACGTGCGAGAGAGGATCCGGGCCATCGGCACAGCGATCGATCGATCGAGAGAGCTAGCCAACGACGATCTCGCGCGTGCATGTACGCACGTACTACTACAGTATACTAATACTATGCCGTGTGTACGGATGATGAATTGAAGCACTACTAGTACGGTCGCGCTACTAGCTCAGCTAGTGCTAGTGTGGGTACACTGTACTGCGAGGAGCAGCCTTAAGCCTTTTACATACGAGCAAGTACACATGTTGGTCGCGTCCACTGTGTACTCGATCTACTAGCTAATAGCTCGATCGACCGATCGATCCATCGCTCTCGGTATGTACGTCGGTCTATCATTGAGTCAGTCCAGTACTGTGGCCGGCCGGTGCATGACCATCTTGCATCTCGATCCATCACTATGCATGCGTGCAAGAGGTCGATCGTACTACGGACTCGTGCCATGCAGTGGTCAAGCTTGGCGGACGTGTCCGACGCGGATGCGTGGATCGTACAGGGGCGTTGCATGCATGCATGCTCGATCGACCGGAAGCCGCATGCAGGGAGTACGGGGGCCGCACACGCCTGTCCCCCGATGCCCTGCAAGGCCCGGCACCCCGCGGGGTTATTGTTGCCGCGCTGCCATAATGATAACGCCGTGCGTGCGCGACCACCGTACCAGATTATTACGGGGCGATCGAAGAACGTGATCGATCGATCTGCTAGCTAGCTGCTGATGGATGGATCACCGGCCGGCCGGGCGTGCCATGCATGTTAGGGTGGCCCTGCGAGGGTGCTTGCATTGTTGTTAGACTGTGTCCAGCGAAGCGACCAAAAAAACTGTCTATAATACAAAACCACATTATAGTGTTACTGTAGACAGAGTGGAAAGTGGTTGGAACAGTGAAAACCAAAGATGGATAGACATTCTGCTCGTCGAGACAGCCGTTAGCTGGCTTAGTTTTGTGTACCAGCAGCATGCATGGAAGGTAAGGCTAAAGGCTGCGTGTTCCCCAAGAGGGCAACTGCTCCCTCCACGCTGGCAATTTACTGCCGTGTCGATGCCTCTACCTAGCTCGCTCATTCATTCATTCCATCTCTCTCTCGTGTTAGCTAGTACGTATTGTCCATGATCGACATGCATGATCAATCACCATGCATGTGGTACGGTGGTACCGCGAATGGGCAGGCAGTTAAATGGGAAAGTACTCGGTCCCCTCCCGCGCTCGAGTCATTGCACATGCACTTTGTGTCTACGTGATTGACAGGCCTCTAGCTTGTCTCATCCCTCGCCCCCTCGTGGCCTCGAGATGGGCGCCATCAACATATGCATGCACAGTAACTTGTAGTCTAGTCAGATTCGATCGCCTATATATACACCCTCTACCACGCACGACGTACTTTAATGTTGTGTTCATAGGCGTATGTATGGTGTATATATATGAACACCTAGTTACGACGACGCCTCTCTCTGCTTCACCACATTTGTTCAAGCTCACCAACCACCATCATATAACATACAATTGGAGTGAACCAATAGGAAATAATAACGACTATACATCTATATATATATATATATAGATATAAAAAAACAAGTAGCATGCCAACAAACAAGCTCAGTAACTTCCCCATTATATGGTGATTAAACTCCAGTTTCTAGCTATGATCTTCACCTCCACTCTCATAGAAAAATAACCGATACATCAAAGTTCTTTTTTTTTTAAAAAAAAAGTGTTTCTTGGTGATGATGAAGTGCCCGAGGTATTTGGACTTGCTAAAACATGACTATTTCAATGTGGTCAATAATGGTTTGCCATATATATGCAAACAGCGGCCATATGAAAATTGAACCTTTTTAATCCGAAATGGCCACGAAAGACATATTTTATAGAACACGCTGAGCACAATTTTCACTAAAAAGATGAGTTAAATATTCCTTGGTTTTTATTCATGCTTTATCTCACTAAACAAACCTCCCAAATCACTCTTAAAAACTGTACATTTGGGTTTCGATTAAGTCCCTTGCATTGGCATACTCGTGGATGTGGCATTGGTTCACATTGTGTTTGCATATATCTGACCGACGTATATATAATTAATAATGCAATCAATCATGCACCACTTGATGATCATCACATGTGTTTGGTTGGAATGGATAAATTGCAATCAAATAGGATTTCCATGCATTGTGATATACGGACAAAGTGTTGCGTGGGTCACATGCCATGTGATCATAATCTACACGACCTTGTCATCAGCATATACAACCATATTACAAGAATTGTCATTGTTCACCGTTGTTATGTGCGAGGTAAAAGTGTAAGGATGAAAAAAACAACCGGCAAATCATTGCCAACCAGACAATATCACGCCAAAAGGAAAATTAATGTAGAAAGTGTAGTTCACCTTCAGTCACACTTGGTAGTATAGCCCCAGAGAAATATTTGGTATTTTATATATAACATGGTGCGCACACATGCTATTCCAACGTTTTATTCTGAAGTTTCAAAAGAACATGCTATCAAAAGGGAAAAAACATAGGCTAGGATAGGAGATATAGCGTTTACAGACATCAATAACTCGGCCGGCCGGCCGGCCTGCCTTATCTTTGCTTCTCAGTGCGACCACAAATATGTCTCGTCAGGCACCAACATGGATGGCCCATTGTCTATTTGTCTGGAATGAACAATGCATCAATAATCGGGGTACTGGATGACCAGCTGAAAGGAAAGGGGGTGGGGGTCGGGTTTACTGGATGACGAAGACAAAAAGGGTTTTGCGATACTACTACAAATATATTTTCAATTCCAGAACATTAATAAATGTACACAGTTTGGCTATATAGCAATCCCGATCCTGTAGTACTACAGTACTAGTCCATCAAACATTCAAACTCACGCTGTTGCATGGCTATAGTGCTATAGTTTTATGAAACATTATACCCTACACGTTGTTGCGGAAATCCTCAAACTAATTTTAAAGTTGAAATTTTTGTTGTGGGAATTCTTAAAGTGATTAAAAAATAAAATATAAAGGAGGAAATACCGCTTTGATTGCAAAGAACATTTTTGTATGCACATTGTATTTTATTAGTAGCATGTTCATATAAGTTGAGAGAGATCGACTTTTATACGATTGATCCTTTGTATGTTTGCATGTTGGCTATAGAAATTTTATAGCATGGTACTCATATGAACTAATATGTGTATGCATGGATGCTATTAGCCATAGAAAATCGATAGAAGACATTAATAAATGGTCATAGTGGATGATGATGTAGCTTCTAACTTAGTGTACTCATAGATGATGTGGATACCTTGAACGTTTATAACTTAAATAGGCTATATAGATATCTGCTGAAGTTTGTAGCTAAATTTAATAGTGGTATTAGAAATTAAATTGGTAATTTAGATATATAAATTTAAAGGGTTATATTGGATCATATATCATAATATAGTAAAAGTGATAGGTTAGATACAAATTTAGGGGGTATTTCATATTACCTTTGGTAGCTTTGATGTAGATTTAGAGGTTGCTTTGTGTTTTTAACTTCTTATATAATAGAGGTGTAAAATTATCTAGAAACAAAATAGATATACTTAGTATTGAGATTTTATTCTAACGAACTGACGGCCAGATGTTTTTCTGATTACTGTGAGAATTTTTAGGATTTGTTTTCTATCATGTTTTGTGAGGATTAATGTAGTGGTTTCACAAGGAGTCTCCGGTTATTAATAGTAAGACATTATATTATAATTAAAATATAATCATCACACAGTTGTCGTTCTCAACGAATCTTAGTGATACACACATGGAGTTTTTTAATGCAACCAATCGCAATAAACAATCTTGCACATGCATTTTTTATGTAAAAATAAATAATCTCGCATTTACAAATACTAGCTACGTGCATATATCGGTGCTTGACAATTTGGAAGTTGGATCGCAGCATACTCTAAAGCGACATGTATTTAGGAGATATACAGCACATAGACAAGGATGTTAGCTGCTAAAGCGATACCGCGCTACAGCGCTGCTCCGTACGAGTACAATCAGCAGATGCGCATCCGAAGTGGTACGCACTGAAACTAACGCTGCACGTTACAGGCATCAAGATCTGAGTGTGTATACGTACGTTGGATGATGATTGTTCTTGACGCCACCACACAAAGGAACTAGGGCGGCCGCCTGGCTGAAAGCGATCGGAGCGGCGGGAGAGAGCCCTGGAACAGATTCAGCATGCTTATATCCGGCAATAATCTTCTTCATTGTACACGCACAGGGCAAGCGATTATGCCAAGCTAAGGCTGAGCCCAATGATGTTCTGTAAAATGGTTTCTTAAAACACTGTTTTGCACTGTTTGACATAAATGCTGCACTGTAGACACAGAAAAAGGTAGTTAGAATAGTGATAGGGAATATGGTTTAGACAACGTCATTGGACTCAGCCTAAGCCCGATCGATCCACCGTGGGAATAATATAATGTTGAGGATGTATACATAAACATACTCCTACAGTATATATATGCGTGCTATTGCTTCCTTTGCAACTGTGACGAGCAGATCAAGAAAAAAGCTGCAGCTTTTGCTAGAATGGAAAAAGGGGACGGGAAACAAAGCTTGTAAAAAAGATGGCGCAGCTAGCGATCGATCGAGGGGCCGGCGGTGGTAATTAAGAAAAAGGGTCGGTGTGTTCGTACTTGTGAGGAAAGGACTGAAGCAGGTTGAATAATCAACAACCTCAGCAGTCAGCAGCAGCCAGCTATGGCGGTACGTCCTGGCGTGTTCAGAATAATTCAGATTAACAGGGCAGGGCCGGGGCCGGCAGGGATTTCTCTGATGGAATTAACCCTGTGTGCAGGCGCCGGGGGGGGGGGGCACGCAAAGGACAGAGCAAAGAGTAAATAAGTACACATGCATGCCTGCAAACCCCTGCATTCAAGCTCGCTGCGGCTGCACTGCACTGCACGCATGCGCCGCAGGGGTGCGCGGATCGGAGTTTAAATTCGCGCAAATCGGGTAGCTAGATTGCTAAACCCTGCGCCTGCATGCTGCCCCAGAAGTAGCAGCTACAGGGTGCAGTGTGCTCTCGTCTCCTTTCATTCAGAGCTAGTAGGTTGGAGCTAGTAGCCCAGCAGCTGGCAGGCAAGCAGGGACCCGGACCACCCACCACACCCAGGCGGCAAGGCATGCAGCATATGGCGATGGCCGCGCGCAATGCAATGCAAGTAGCAGTGAGCGGAGCAAATGGATCGTAGACAAACAAAGGTGGTGCAGCGGCAGCAGCTAACACGCGGCAGCTGCCGCATCGATCGAGACCAACTGCCTGTGCCGTGCACCCCCCGCTGCTGTTGCGCGGCTTCAATGTGGGAGACTGGGAGTGTGTGGGAGCGCGATGCGTGCGCCAATTAAGCGCGCACAGCCACGCACGGGATAGCACAGCACACAGGCGCAGGGGCCTGGCCTGGCCTGGCCTGGCCTCAGGAGTACACACATACGTAGGCTTCATTATCCTGGCCTGCCTTTGCATTCGCATGCAATGCATATATGTCGATCTCCTACAGGCGCCGGGCGAGAGTGGTGAGTGGGTGAGGGACTGGGAGAGGGTCGAGCTACTAGCACTCTGCTAGCAGGTAGCAGCTAATAGCTGCTCATCCTGTCATTCTGAACGTGAACTCAATGCTGTGCGCTTCACAGTGCCGCCATCACTTCTGGCTCCGGGTGAGCCCCGGCCCGGCCCCTGCGCGCGGCGTATAGTAGTGCCTCGTCGACATGCAGCAGTGCAGGCATATCGTTCAAACGTCGACAGCTGAGCTATATGCCCGGCCCGCCGCCTGATGAGCCGCGCCTTATAGGTCCAAGACGACGACGGCCATCGAGCTAGGAATATGCAGGTCGTGATGATGATTATCTATCGGCATATGGGTATATGTCTATCTATATATCTAGTCAGCTAAGCTACTAGGTGAAGGAAGCGCATGATGCAGGCGGCGGCTAATCGTACTGTGACCGATCATCGATCCATGGATCGCCGCCACTATCTACGAGAGACCGACGACCCACCCCGGCCCTGCCGGTAGTACGGTACAAAACCGTCCCTACTAGCTCTACAGTCCACAGTAGTATAGTACGCAGTCTAGGTGCGGTTCGGTGGCAAACCACTCGGGCGGCGGTCGAGTTACTCTGCATCGACCACTGAGCTGTCACGGGGAGCGAGCGAGCTGAGGAGGGCCAGTGGCCATGGGTGCGTCGTGCGCGCGCACGAACGCACGCCCACGCACCACGCACGCGCGCGCGAGGGAGGGAGGAGTAGAGAGACCGGCTGGTGGCCGGAGCCCATTTGTTCCGACAGAGCGGACGTGCCAATATGCCGTTATTCCCTCTCCCTCCCCCCGCCCCGCGCAACCCAAAGGATCGAAAGGATAGCGGAATTCTCAGACAACCAAATTACCGGCTAGGCGCATAGATGCCGATGACGACGATGCCGCCCGCCGGGCCCGAGAGCGCGAGGCGATCGCCGCCGGCGCACGCAACTTTCTCTTTCGTCCGCGCCCGCCCGCCCGCCCGCGGGCGCGCCGTGAACTCGCTCGATCCCCCAACGGCAGACACGTACTGCTAGTACGTCGTCCGCGCGCGCCGCAGCCTTCGCCTCGCCTCGGCCGCCCCCAGAGCGCGCGTAGGAGTATATATATATGGCCAGGCCACAACACCGCTAGCTCCAATGCAAGGCCTGGCCACCCAAACCAACCAACAGAGCCCCTGAATCCCGATCGTTCTCCACTCACCTCCTCCGGAGGAGACCAAAAGGCCGGACGGAGAGAGAGAGAGAGAGAGGGGGAGAGAGAGATTACTAAAAGGCGTGGCCCGAGAGCAAGCTTGCTACATAGTCAAAACGTACTTGTAGCTCGCGCCGGCCGCCACCAATCACCGGAGGACAGCGCCTCTGTCCCTGCTTGCTTATACGTATCTTCTTCAACAGTGGGATCGAGTGGGAGGCGAGGGAGCGCGCGCGCACTTCGCAGCTACCTAGCGGCTCAGCCCCTCAGGCCCAGATCGATCGATCGGCGTCGCCGCCATGTGCAACGCCGCCGGCAACGACTCCTCCGTGCCGGCCACGCCGGCGCCGGCGCTCGGTTCCTTCAAGGCCTCCGCGCACCAGCTCCTCCACCCCGTCGACGGCGACGACGACGGCCATGCACTGCAGTTTTCCAAGGTGCGAACTCTACGTGTAGTCTGCCGGATGCACATTCTTCTTCCTCTGCTAGCTGCTCGCGAAGATAGTCCGGCAGGCCGGCCGGCCGGATAGTGGCGCGCATAGAGTGCTCCAGTGGTCAGCAGCTAGCTAGCTGCTTCTTGTTTAATGTCTACTGCATACGACACTAGTAGTAGTGGAGTAGGAGTATACTAGTAGAAGTGGCTACTGCTACGTACTCGATCGTAGCTAGCTAGGCTTGTCCTGGCATGTTGCGGCGGTTAATAGTAACGGGAAGGAAAAAGGAAAGCGCGAGCTGTTGGAAAATGGCAGCTAGCTAGCTGGGGACGTACATCCATGACGCTGATGATGCTGTGCTGGATGCATGATGGCATCGCCTCCTGCAGGTTGCCGGCGAGGCACGGGCGATCGGCCGGGTGTCGGTGCCGATGGCGGTGACGGGGTTGGTCATGTACTCGCGGGCGCTCATCTCCATGCTGTTCCTGGGCCGCCTCGGGGAGCTGGCGCTCGCCGGCGGCTCCCTGGCGCTCGGCTTCGCCAACATCACCGGCTACTCCGTGCTCTCGGGGCTGGCGCTGGGCATGGAGCCCATCTGCGGCCAGGCCTTCGGCGCCCGCCGCGGCAAGCTGCTGGCGCTGGCGCTGCACCGCACCGTGCTGCTGCTGCTGGCCGTGGCGCTGCCCATCTCCCTGCTCTGGGTCACCTCCACGGGGCGCCTGCTCGTGCTGCTGGGCCAGGACCAGGGCGTGGCGGACGCGGCGCAGACGTTCGCGGCGTACGCGTCGGCGGACCTGGCGGTGCTGGCCGTGCTGCACCCGCTGCGCGTCTACCTCCGGTCCCAGAACCTGACGCTGCCCATCACGGCCTGCTCCCTCTTCTCCGTGCTGCTGCACGGGCCCATCAACTACCTCCTGGTGGTGCGCCTCCGCATGGGCGTCGCCGGCGTGGCGCTCGCCGTCGCGCTCACAGACCTCAACCTCCTCCTCGCGCTGCTCTGCTTCCTCGCCATCTCGGGCGCGCACAGGGACTCCTGGGTGGGGCCCACGCTCGACTGCCTCCGGGGCTGGCCGGATCTCCTCCGCCTGGCGGTCCCCACCGCCACGGCCGTGTGCCTCGAGTGGTGGTGGTACGAGCTCATGATCGTGCTGTCGGGCCTGCTGCCCAACCCGCGCGCCACCGTGGCGTCCATGGGCGTGCTCATCCAGGCCACGTCACTCGTCTACGTGTTCCCGTCCTCGCTGGGCCAGGGCGCGTCGACGCGCGTCAGCCACCAGCTGGGCGCGGGCAGGCCCGCGGGCGCCAGGCGCGCCGCCGGCGCCGCGCTGTCCATCGGCGTCGGCGTCGGCCTCGTGGCCGCCGCCTTCATGGTGTCCGTGCGCGCCCACTGGGGCCGCATGTTCACCTCGGACGCCGACATCCTCCGCCTCACGGCCGTCGCGCTCCCCATCGCGGGCCTCTGCGAGCTCGGCAACTGCCCGCAGACGGCCGGCTGCGGCGTGCTCCGCGGCAGCGCCCGCCCCGCCAGCGGCGCGCGCATCAACCTCGCCTCCTTCTACCTGGTGGGCATGCCCGTGGGCGTGGCGCTGACGTTCGGCGCCAGGCTGGGCTTCGCCGGCCTGTGGCTCGGCCTCCTGGCGGCGCAGGCCGCGTGCGCCGTCTGGATGGCGCGCGCCGTGGCTGCAACCGACTGGGACGTCGAGGTGGCACGCGCCAAGGAGCTGACGGCCAAAGCCAGCAGCAGCTGCCACAGCGAGTGCAACGCCACCACCACCGCCGCCGCCACCCCAGCAGCAGCACCAAGTGATATAGCCACCGCGATCGCCACCAGCAACAACAGCAATGCAGCCGACTGCTGCAAAAACAGCAACAACAACGGCTACGTGCCGATCAGCGACAGCTGCGGCAGCAACGACGACAACGCGCTGGAGAAACTGGAGGAGGGTCTCATGACCAGCAGCAGCAGCGACGACGACAGCGCCCCTAGCGGTGGCACCAGCATCAGCGGCAGCGACGATGCCGCGGCGGCGGTTAGGGAGAATCACGGCAGCAGCAGTTACGGTAGCAGGTGCAATAACAGTGGCGCTGCCGGTACGACGACGACGGCGGCACCAGCGGTAACGGAGGGAAAGGCGGAGCAGAGGAGGGGCGGGGGGTCGGAGAGGGACCCGCTCATCAGCGTGGGGGGCGACGGCCGTGGAGGAGGCCAGGTCTAAGCGCCTGTGATTGGTCGCTCGATTAATCCATTAAAATCAATCTTGCCATTGACTTTGATCCCTTCGTCTCCATTTCATCTCCCTTTTATTTATTATTAGGGATTTATTTTCTTTTCGGAAAAATGAGAGCCGAGGCTAGGTTTTGTGACAAATCACCAGCAGTGCTAGCTAGAGAAGAAGAGGATTATATATATGATATTTTGCCATCTGGATATATATAATTTCTTTTCTATCATTATTATGCTACCCCCCACAGTTTAAATTACGTGCATGCGTGTATGTAACACTGTCTAGAGAGACCCCGGCCGCTTGTATGTGTAGAGGAGTCACACCATACAAGAACGTATATTTACGCGCGTATGTTAGACCATACCCAATGTATAGAGTAAAGTGGATGCCTATACACTGTAGCACTACTGTAGACAGAGAGAAAAATAATTAGAATAGTGGATGAACAGTGAATAGGAATTCACTTTACTCCACCTTTTGGAGACAGCCTAGCCTTAGAGAGGTACGGTCTCTCTTGCTTATCGATTCAGATGCCGACGGTGAGGTCGTCTCTTTATCAACGCATCGGAGGAGACGTCGTCGTTCGTCGACGATGATAATTTGACGATCGACCTGATGAGTACGTGCACACGTGAACATGTGTGTGTGTCGTAGATGTATGGCACTGTTCCCCTGCCTGTATCACTGTCCCCCCCAGTGGTTACATGCGTGAGGGGCCAATGGCTGCCATGCCACCCCCAGGCACTGTTTCCATATTCAACTCATTTTGTCCTCCCCCCATGCTGTGCCTGCCTGCTGCACTGTAGTACTACTACTAGTGCTTTTCGACAAAGCTAGTCGCGCGGCAAATGAACGAACGGCCTCATGATATCTCTACCACACTACAGGCACGCACTCGGAGTCGGAGGACAGGAAAAGGCGGCCACCCTGACTCGATCGGTGTCTAGCGATTCTGTAGAAGAAAAGGCAGCAGCGCTAGTGTCTGGTTTTCTATATGGAGATAATCCTTTTCAGCGAAAGGCAAAAGGGCGGCGCAGTGTTGCTGCAGCACTCGCAGGTGCTGGTGTCGTTCACCTAGCCACACACACAGGTGTCACGCGACTCAGGGTGTGGAAAAGGAACCAGATTAGCTAGCATGAACTGGTAATTTAATTATAGTGCTAGTAGGTGCGAAGACGACAGCGGAAAAGGAAATTAAAGGAGGCTTTGTACTACATGTAGGAACAAATGGAGGAAGGAGCCATCTCTGCATTTGCAAAAATCGGCCGGCGAGCCTGTTTGGAACAACATATGTACACGCAGTGCAGTGTATAATTATAGGAATTTGTTGAATCCGGGAGGGATCCGTGCAAATCCTTGGGCTCCAAACAATTTCCAATTCAGACAGGCATCTGCAGGCACCGTCGCCTAGGTACGGTGGGCCGCCGAAAGGGAGAGCAACTAACTATATAGCGTCGTTTCGTCCCTCTCCCTGAATGGGTGTAAAGGCGCCCTCTTTGCTCCACCAGTCCCACCAACCTCCCACATTCGTTTTCCAAATTGTGCCGTTTTAAGCAGCAAAGGTAGGTATAGCAGAGGCAACAAGCTTTCCCCACAAACACAAAGCTTTAATTTTCCTAAAAGGAAATCAATGGCCATAGCAGAGAGACAGACAATCGCCACTCGGCTCGAGTGCGCCACGGATTTCAGATGGCTCGACGACGACAGGCGGCGGCGAGGGTCGATGATCGCCCAGCTAGCGGCGGCAACAGCTAGCGGCGGCATGTGCATGCAGGTCTGGATATCTGACCCGTGCCGACGACGACGAGGCGCTGAGATCGACGGCCGGCGGCCGACGCAACGCAACGCGCAGATACTGCGCATGCAGTGCAGCAAGAGGTGGCTGGGTGGCAGCACCGCCCGTGCGTGTGGCGTGTGCATGGCGTGCCGCCGAGGCCGGCCGGCCGACGGCCTCGCTCGCTCTCGTCGATCCGTGATGCCGGCGGCAGCGTCGTACGAAATAGAATATCGACCTGTCCGGGGGGCGGCCGGCCGGGCGCAGGTGAAAAATTAAAGGTACGGCGTGTGAACCTACATGACCTGACCAACCTGCAGCACAGCACTGCAGACGACGACACCGATCGATCCATCGACCACCACAAAAACACCGCGCGCGCCCAGTTATAGACGGACACGGATCGGGGGCGCGCGATTGCATCTCGATGCATGCTTTGATCACCTGCATCTGCCTGCCCCCACAAGGCCACAAGCTAAGACGACATGGCCGTGGCAGGCACACGCACAGCATAGGGCGCAGCTGACAACCACCTTTGCTAGCCTTTGTTCACTTGCCGGTTTAGAAACGGGGAAACAAAGCTTAGTACAGGACCGGAAAGGCACCACCTCCGCCTCCCACTTGCATTATATTGCCTGCGTTGATGTGGCTACTGTGTGTACGTACTGCGCGCGCGCATGCATATCGATCTTAGCCGGCGGCCATTATAAAAAAAAACCCCGATCGGTCGATGGAGCGCACTAGCCAGCTAGCCGGATCGGAGAGCGTTTGCATCGCGTGCGGTTGCCTTGTCAGTTGTCACACGCACACAAGGAGGAGGTTTCTGCGCTGCTGCGATTCCCCTCTCCGTCCGCACGGTCCATCCAAGGACCGCGCACTCGCGCTTACTCCTAATATGACAAACAAAGATTAAATGCGCGCGCGCATGCACTACACAAGCAAAGACAGATCGAGCACGCGTCGGCTCCCACTAATCCAGACCACCGCCTTTCGGATCGGAATTGTGTAAGTTGACTATGTAGTATGTCAGTAGTGCAGAGTTGTTTGCAGTGTATGCCCCTATATATATTAACAAAAGAATATGGGGGCGGGCGGGCGCCTGGGTCTAAACTAGCGTTCGGTTCTGCGATTTGATTACATTACATAGGCCGTCAACGTCGAGTGCTCCGACCAAAGCGAGCGAAGATAATTAAAGAAAAGCACCACAGCAGCAGCGGCGGCAGTGGTGCATGTCAACGCATAAGTGTCGCGCTTTTTGCTACATTCAAGCACGTAGCGGCGAGTTGTAAAATGTAAAGAGGTTTGTGCAAAGGCGTCGTCGATGTGGATGGATCATCAGGCGGCACGCAGAATTGAAGAGTGAGAGGCAGGCACCCAAGCTAAGTGACGGATGGATCGGACGGACGAACGGGCGACATGCATCGAGGTCTGCCGCCGCCCGGTGCGAGCTAGGGGAATTAGCACGCATGCTTGCTGCACTGCCTCTGATCTGGTGTCTGTCTGTCTGTCTGTCTACAACGTACCAATGGAGTATGACAGAGTGCCGGCCCCTGGCCGTGGGCGGCGAAATTAGCAAGCGGTAGTGGCCATTTCGATGGCCGCGCGCACACCACACTCACTCCAACGATACATGATCCGTCCATGCCGCCCCGGCCTCCGGTCCGCCCCCCGCCCGGCACGCACGCACACTCCAATGCCATTTGGCCACTCTCCACCTCCCCTGACGGCCGTCCGACTACACACTCGCCCTCCCTTTCGGCACATGATAACGTCCCACCTCTTGACACCTTGTCGTGGGCTAGAGCTAGCTCATGCCCATAGCCGGCACCTGCCTAGCGCACACTACGTTTAATTTCTCTTTCTTTCTTAATTAACCTACTGCGACGCCTTTACCATCATCATGTATAATTAATTTATAAAACGATAAGGGTCGGTGCATGATTGATTGTAGGACGCCCGATCGATCTGCTGTGATCGCGCGGGTGAAATCTCTCCGTCCGCTGATTCGGAGCAACGACGGCCACGGCGAGCCTGCGTCCGGCGGCCGGTCGATCGATCGACGGGCAACTGCGAGGACGTACGCGCGCGCGGATAAGATGCGCACCCGCACTAGCTCGCCCGGCCGGTCACGCCCCCGCCTTGGAGCTCGGATGATATATTGGACCACTACGCACCGTGATTCTCTATCACCCAGCCAGTGCATGCGGAAAATGCAAAACCACGTGTATATGTTCCCACAAGTACAATCGTGACCGTTAGTTCCCCTCCTGCTGCACAAATCTCAATACATGATTCCCTCACCTACCCATAATTCCCATACCTACCCCTTGTCTGCACTGATCTCGATGCATATTCAATGGCTACGATAGTCCATATGTGTATATATACATTTGAAAAATCCGCTTTGCAGTGCATGCCATCAGCGCCTCTCCGCCGTCCTCCCCATTGTCCTCGGCCGTCAGCCGACCATGATGCATCGCGCGAGCGATGATCTCTCTCTGCCATGCACGGCACGGCGCGCGTACGATCGAGCGAGCAAATCATGATGCCAACGTATCGCTGGCTGCAGCATGCAGCCACACGCACGCGCCCTTGACGTACCGGGCCTGCAAGCTTTTGCCTTCTCACAATCTAGCGATCAGCATATATTTATCCGATGATCGATCGTGGTACGCCGCTGATGCACTATGTTTTTTCACAAACATGCAAATTAATAAAGCACGTTTTTCATTAAGGAGACAGCCGGAATAATAGCTCCGCACTAGCTACGTAGCTAGCTAAACCTAGGCGCACGCACACCATAGTCGAGTGAGAGTCGACGACAGGTCGCGGTGTCTCGGTGCAGTCCGTCCGTCGCTAGTTTATTTTACGTGTTAACCTTGACGATCGAAGCAAAAGCATGCTGGGTTCTCCTCGTCAACCTGGTCGGTTGTCGCTTCAAATCTGTGCCGTCATGATCGGATGCCGATCGATGCGCGCCGAGCTAGGAAAATGACGATATATAGCGCGGAGCTAGAGGGCGATCACTGCACGTTGCGGTTGCGGACGGGGCTGCCCAATCACCTAGGGAGCGCGACCTCCGACATTTTCTGTTTTCTTGCAATTTATTCCGTGAAACATGCCTTGAATTTCCTCCCAAAAGTTAAAACTTGCGTGCACATAAAACATTCTGCTACCTATATCTCATGAAGAGTGTCAATCTAGCGTTTCAAAATTTTGCTATAAAGAGTAGTACTAGCTTCTTGAGACAAACTTTCTAGTATAAGTTCATACCATAAAAATTTATAGCACAACTTAGGAGTATTTAATTTCTGGACAACTTTGCATTACTACACTAACAAGTGTTTTTACAAGCTAAGCGGGCAAAATTAAATAATGGTTTGTATAGGCCAGCTGTCTATATGCAAAGTTGTGTATAAATAGGCTAATAATTATTATTGTGACAAATGGCGGCTCTAGGAGCGAAGCTCGATCTATATATAGAGCAAGAGCCATTTTTGCATAAAGGAAGAGAGGATCCTATAAAACTTGGCTTCTCCGGCTGGTTTGGCGAAGCCGGTGCCAAGCCTCCTTGATATATCAAGGCCAATCCAGTATATAAAGCTAAGCTCAATCAGAAGATAATGTTCTAATTATATATACTCGCTAAATTACGACCACCGTTCATTGTCTTATGACTTATGAGAGATTGATGGAGCTCTAGCCAGCGGTCACAAACAAACATGGCCGAACAATAGAATATGGTGCGTGCACAATGGGTTTTGGTAGTCGATCTATCTCGTCACGGCCGGACGACTCCACCGCACATGGCTATTATAAACACTTGCATACATTGGCATTCCAACCTCCTTGATTACGTGTTAAGCAGCAAAAAGAAATTAGCTTGGAGAAACACATACGGAACATGAAAGGAGGTAAACTGGAACCCTATAGACTTTAGCATCAGATGCAAAGTACGTCTGGAAGAGCCATCATCAAATAAAACCTCATCACTATATATGCTGGTCATCTGGCCAGCAGGGCAGGTACCCCGCCTTTTATTCCTTTCCCATTTCCTTTTCATGGGCCGCGGAGAATTCGGCCAAATAATAAAAATATGGAATTTATCTTGACTCCGTCCACCACGCAAATTTGCAAAAGCTTTCTGTCTCAGAAAAGGAGGCATAGGAAAAGCATACACGGCCCCTATCTTTTTCGTCAGACCACTTCTTCCCAACAAGTTAACGTAACGCGCACCATGATGCAAATATCCGCAACCAACTGGAGACAACAAAAATATATTATTCATTATTCTCCCCACCCCCCCCCCCCCCCCGGTATATTTCCTCCTCTGCCAACTTGTTTATGCATGCTGTGGACGGAATTATATAAGAGATTATTCTCCCGTCGCAAAATAAACAGATCAATAAGTAAATAGAAGTACCAGATGAGAGCTAGCTGATCTATCACCTTTTTGCAGGCAGGGCAGATAGATACCATCCTTGCTTCACAATGAATGCAGGCGTACCAGATTTTATACAAGGGCAATATTGACTTTGGGAGCTGCTAATCCACCAGCTAAGTATGCGTCGACATGTCTCCTCCTTGGCCGTCACGTCGATCCATCTCTCTTCTCGTTCCTTCTATCCAAGCGCAGCGCCACAAAGAATGGCATATATCTGAATTCTCTGACCTATCAGCAGCAAGTGGCGATAAGAATATTGTCGTCTCTGGTATATATAATGGCAAGTTGGGGATCACTGAACAGAGAAAAAAATAAAGGGAAGTCTGCGTGCACTGAATCGCTCAACACGTATAAACAGTACGAAGAAGGCCACTCTGCATGGATCGGATTCCTCCTTGCACAAGTCATCAAGCAAGTCGATCGTGGGGGTAAAATCGATGAATGGGCCGCGTTGCTCTTCTGCGATTGGATCTGTCAGCGTTGATCGTCTGCTGTTGGTGGTGAGCGTAAAACAAGCTGGTGGAGTATCTTATCTTACTATTACTAATCGAAGATTCTAAAAAAAAACACTAATTTTAAATCGCGCTAGAAAAAAAATAAATCCTAAATATTCTCACAATAATTAGAAACATCCGACCATCAATTGACAGATTGAAATATTAATAGTCATCTTATCTTATTTTACCTTACTATTACTAATTGAAGATTCTAAAAGAAGCACCAATTTCAAAGCGCGCTAGAAAAAAAGATAAATCCTAAAAATTCTCACAATAATAAAAAACATCCGACCATCAATTGACAGATTAGAATATTAATAGGCATTAGATCTATTTTCCAAGTAATTACCCACCTCTGTCATTATGAAAGGTCTTGAGTTCAGCTCTCAACAAAAGCAAATATCCTCATCTTTTTTTTTCATTAGATCTATTTTCTAAGTAATTACCCACCTCTGCCATTACGAAAGGTCTTGAGTTCAATTCTCAACAAAAGCAAATATCCTCATTTTTTTTTATTAGATCTATTTTCTAAGTAATTATCCACCTCTGACATTACAAAATGTCTTGAGCTCAATTCTCAACGAAAGCAAATATCTTCTTCTTCTTCTTAGATTTTTCATATTTTCAAATTTACTTTCATTTTTTGTCTTTTTTTCATTAAAGATACTAGAAACATTTCCATAAAACAGATATTTTATACTCTTTTTGAAATTTCCACATCAATCCTCACAAGATGTGCTAGAAAAAAATAAAATCACAGAAATTCTCACAATACTAAAAACACCCGATCATCAATTGACATGTTGGAATCTTAATAGCCATTAAATCTGTTTTTCTAATTAAGTAATCACCCACCTTTGTCATTATCAAAACAATATTAAATAACCCCTAAAACTACACATTAATTAGCCACTCTGCCAATATAAAAGAAAATATGAAATAACACCCTAAATTTATACCTAATTGCTCACATTTGCTATTTTGATGGATAATACCAAATATCCACTTTAATTTATATTTAAATTGTTCACCTTAGTTATTATGACTGATAATATAATGAAAGTAACATCTCAAAATTATATTGAAATCATCTATTTTTGCAATCGATCAAATATTATGTAAATCAATTAAACATACATATAAAGTAGCAAGATATGCTATTATAAAAACCTAAGTATAAAAATAGATCTATATATATTGTACGGTTACACATAATACATTTATATAAGACTCTAACCTGTGCGAAAGCACGGGTTGATTGACTAGTTCTCTCTAATTAAGCTAGAACATTCATGCGTGGCAACTAGAACCCGAACATTTTTTTCACGCCAAATGGAACATGCCCGACACAGAGAGATCTCGAATGCGTTGCATCAAGACTGGCTACGCGCCAACAGGCATTATACAAAATGAACATGGTAACAATAGAAAACTAGCGTGTGTCAAGTTAAGTCAAAATTGAACGGCGAGAGGATTGAACTACTATCTAGCATACATATACTGTACTTGTAGATAACCTATCCTAAACACCGACTTATTGGTTGGATCGGGAGGGGAGCACTATGCTACAATGCTATATATCTAGTCTGATTCTACCATGCATGCATGTTTAATGGCATGGCATCGGTAGTTAGGAATTAGGCTAGCATGTGCACCACTATGCCCACCAATTTGGTGGCTATAGCGCGCACTATAAATGCATGTCTCAAGCTTTATCTATAGCAGCACCAAGTCTAATGAGTACTTATGCTCATTGTTAAACCAATGCGCGCCAGCGCGCCATTATCCGGGCTAATGATGAGGCACACTTTTTGTAACATGAATGTTGACAGTTGGACTTGTCGCAGCTGATCTTACATTTAAAATAACTCCACCCACTAGAACCTACAGGGCCATGAAATGTGTTGGACCAAGTTTACAGAGAAGAATAAAAATATTTATGACAGCAAACAAATATAATATAAAAGTGCTTGATACCATAAACTTGGCCAACTTAATATGGTTTGATTTAGGAAAAATATATAGCATTATATTTTTAGAGGATAGGGGGGTCATATATACATGAAGAAAATGGGTACATAGGTAGCAAAAAAATATCATAACTTAATGTTCATTACTGGATCAAAGTGTGCTACTATTTAACATCAATATAGAGGAAACAAAGTTTACAAAAATTAACGGTGCAATTTGAGCCACTTTCAATCTTATCTTACTATTACTAGTTGGGGACTTCTTTTAGGGCCACCATATTAATCCTAACTAGATGCGCTAGAAAAAACAAATTCACACAAAAATAATAGCCGTTAGATCTATTTTTTTAAAAAAAACAACAATATCCACTATGCCATTATAAAAGATGAATTAAAATAACCACGTACCTAGATGGTACTATGGGATAACTTTAGAAATCTAACTTGTAATTCACTCTAAAATATACTAGGATGCATGCAGTACATGCTCGTTACAAGAGTCGCCGCTAGTTTTCATCAACATCACTTGCGTCCTCTAGTTTTCATTAGCATCACTTGCTTGCGTATAGGTTATTAATTAGATTTGTTTTAATAAATAAGGACAGCAGCTTGCTCAGGCAACAGTCTAAAGATTGGGAAGCATGCATGTGGCAAAAAAGGTGGACAAGACACACCCGATCATGAATGAAGAGATAAAAAGTACCATCATCATCTACATCGACGTCGATCACCACCACCTATCGCGCATACGGGCTACAAAACTTACGTCCTAATTTCATTTCCCTACACGTGAACTTTTACTACGAGACAACCATAAAATATGTTGGAGATAATGCTATGAATGGTAGCGGCAGCGCCACGTGTTTCATGGCAACAACCGTCAAAGTGTCCCCTTCGTGTACCTGGGGATAAATAAACTAGCTAGTTTCAGATGCATCCATGCATGGGCTGCCATTGGTACAACTGAACAATGGTGGAGTAGTGTGTGGACCTCACCATTCTATCTACAACTATGATGACCAAACGTAGTAGCACAAAGTGAGTCTAAACCAACCAATTTTTTTTGTCCATGGAGCACTAATGAGAAGATGTTTGTTATGACCGGAATGAATCAAGCACCTCCTCCTAGCGCCGCTCAACAAGCAAAATGACTAGCGCCGCCACTTTCCATCTCTCCCGCGCGCTTCACCGCCCCATAGCGGGCGACCGTGCAATACGAATGGCCATAAAGGGGGATGGGGGTGCTGGAACTCCGGCCGGCCTCTGCACACCTCTACCTATTTCTGGATTTTACTGGCCTTGCTGCTGCTGCTGATGCTCTCGGGTGTTGTGTTCCCTACCTTGGCGGCATCGTCTTCACCGCATTATTTCGTCTTTACCCTATGCGCTAAGCAGAAATTTCGCTTGGTTTCAGGTGGGGTGGTGGCATAGCGCCGAGTTCCACACCATATCCTCCTTGCGTCGAGGATGATGTCTTTGTTCTTTTGTGATCCTTCTTTGAATGAGAAGGCGCACATCCTTGGGTCATATTCTTTTAATTCACATGGATTGAGGTTAGTAGTTTTGAGTGGTTGGGTCATGCTCTTTTAATTCACACTGACCTTTTTGGATTGGGTGTAATGTTAGTAGGTGTGAGTAGTGACAGTTTTTTTATGTGGGTACGCTGCAGTGGTCATAGCATCAACCAATTGATGGAGTTTCTACTTGAATAGGGTTCGGTCCAAATTCCGATTCTACTTTCACTATATTTGATGCGAAGATGCAATGTTTGGTTTGAATTGAGACATCACGAAACAAGTCACAAGGGATGACTATTCGAGTTGAAACGTGGAGATCTTATAATTCTTCCTTTTCGTTTATGTACATCAGGGATGTGTTTGTGCGCCCTGTTGCCTTGGTTGCATGTACTTTGAGATATGTTCCTCACCTAGTAGTGCCGCAGCGGCAGTGCCAGGCCCTAGAATTCTAGGTGCTCTGAATTTCTAACACTTCGACCATCAGTCATTCAGCCCCCAGCAATTTCCTTATGCCAAATCATGTTTTCTATGACTGCATCGAATAATTGTGTCTTCATCTTTAATTCGTCACATTCATGTTGCTTTGACTCCGACCAGTTTCGTCTTACTCAAAATGCCGACTTACCGAAAGCCACAACCCACATGTCACTTGGGATCTAAAACTGGAGACTACGCAGATATTGCGCTGCCAAGTGGACCACCGCCCACATTTTAGAGTATGCGCCATAGGGCTCCAGGACTTTTCCAGATCAGCCTAATGATGGTGGCTATATTTCTCTGTAATATTTGTGGTTTAATGCATCATCATAGAGGATGTTTGAAGGTAAGAACAATTCTATCTTATCTTACTATTACTAATTGGAGGTTTTAAAAGTTGCACCAATTCCAAAGCGCGCTAGAAAAAAAGATAAATTCAAAAAATTCTCACAATAATCAGAAATATCCGATCATCAATTGGCAGATTGAAATATTAATAGACATTAGATCTGTTTTCTAAGTAATTACTCACCTCTGTCATTATGAAAGGTCTTGAGTTCAACTCTCAATTAAAGCAAATATCTTCTTTTTTTTCATTATGTATATTTTCTAAGTAATTACCCACCTCTACCATTACGAAAGATCTTGAGTTCAATTTTCAACGAAAGCAAATTTTTTTTCTTTTTTTAGATTTTTTCTATTTTTAAATTTAACTTCAGTTTTTGTCTTTTTTCCATTAAAGATGCTAGAAACATTTCCATTAAACAGATATTTTGTAGACTTTTTGAAATTTTCACGTCAATTCTCACAAGATGCGCTAGAAAAAAAATAAAATTATAGAAATCCTCACAATAATAAAAAAATACCCTATCATCAATTAACATGTTGGAATCTTAATAGCTATTAATTCTGTTTTCTAATTAAGTAATCACCCACCTTTGCCATTATCAAAATAATATTAAATAACCCCTAAAACTACATATTAATTACCCACTCTGCCAATATAAAGGAAAATATGAAATAACACCCTAAATTTATATCTAACTGCTCACATTTGCTATTTTGATAGGATAATACTAAATATCCCCTTTAATTTATATTTGAATTGTTCACCTTAGTTATTATGACTGATAATATGATGAAAGTAACCCCTCAAAATTATATTAAAATCACCTATTTTTGCAATCGATCAAAGATTATCTAAATCAATTAAGCATACATACAAAGTAGCGAGATATGTTATTATAAAAAACTAAGTATAAAAATAGATCTATATATGTTGTACGGTTACGCATAACACATTTAAGACTCTAAACCGTGCGATCGCACGGGTTGATTGACTAGTTATATTAATTAAAAAAAACTACTGGGCAGAATGTCACTGGTGTACGTACTAATATCTCATCAGCTAAAACAAAGTGTCATGTCGTTGTGCCCTTGGTAGGCTACTGATTGCTCCTTATCTTCACCCACCCCATCAGAGCTGAAAAGAACTATAACAAAATAAAGAGAATCCTGATATATAATCTATAATAAAAATATGGTCAATGCGCCCAGGGCCATTGGAGTTTAAAAAGATTTTGGTTCTGCCGTCGACGTGGAGATGATGCAGCTAGGTCCCTAGGTTTAGGGTTTGAAGCACCACTGCGTTCATTACATGTGTCCATGAGGTTGCCGACAAAGTCACAGTGGCGAGAAGGCGGCATTCACAAGATGCTCTTTACACTTGTGTGTTCTGCAGCCCCCATCATGGTCTCATCCTTTTTTTCGACGAAGCTAGGAAAGCTAGGGCTTACAAGTTCAACTTTACACACGTCCACAAAACCGAGCAAATCAGCCAAGTATTCACAAGCTCAAGCTTTGAGTTGTGCCAGTCAGTGGGCTCCATATCGATCTGGTTATATATATGGGCTTTCAGCCTTTCACAAGTAAAATGCACAAGTTGTTCTTAAACTTGGCGTGGTATATCATAGATTCTAAACTTGGCCATGTTTGGATCAACTAATTTTAGCTAAAAATTTGCCACTAAAAATTAGTTACACTCAACTTGCTAAGGGATGCTAATATTTGTACACTTATTAGCTGCATCATTAGCTGGCTCGTTTGGATGAAAAGCAACTATTTTTTTAGCAACTAATAATTAGTTTGGTGTATTCAAACACCCCCTTAAACCAAGTTTAGAAAACTAAATTTCTGGTTTTCTACCGCCTGGCTTGCATCTTGTAGTACGTCCATGCATGCACCTGCGCTCCGATCCCTTAATTCCGTGGTGTTTGTTGTTTACTTGTTTGCCTGTTCAGGGCTGGCCCTCGGCCTGGTTAGCTTAGGCTGACCACACCTCGTTTGTTGTTTGTCTCTGACATAGAGGACACTACACAAAAGTTTTCCAACACATTAGCCTTATCTTTAGTCCTTGTGTCAACAAAGGAAAAGCCCAGGCTATGTAGCATGTCCATCTAGCTCCTAGTTACTTGGACTTGGACTCCCGGCCAGCCCGCGTACGTGCGACACATTTGACACGTTGAGTTGGCCTACAGGAAACGAAAGCATGACAGATGATGATGAGCATGAGCTTGGATATGCATGGATCATCTTTGACACAGATTCTCATCAGCATTAGCTCAACATTCATATACGTACACGCTAGTTTTGATCCTCCCATTGACTAGTAAACTTCCGGTCTCGGGAGTCAACAATCCTCTGAACTTAGTAGTGGCAAATAAGCACGCACATACAACAACCCACTACACTCAGCTGGTTATGCCGCGTGCAAGTGGATTAACAATTAATAAAGTTGCACGCATGGGATAGATCGATAGAGATAGACGATAGATTGCCAACAAGCTTGTGCACGCATTGACAAAACTGGACACAGCTGCACCGAAAACGCATGGTTCGAAGAAAACCAAATCATGTCCGTTTCTTGCTTCAGCATAGCTACATAGGATCGAAGCTTAAAGGCCGGGAGAGCTAGATTAAAGGTGCGAGAAAGGCATCATCGATCAGCAGCAAAAGGACGGCCGATATGATCGAGCTTTGCAAGTTTGCATCATCATCATGCAGCGTGTGACCCCTTTCTTAACCTGCTTTTCCATCTCATCTCTTATCGCTTTGGGACTAGGAAGTCCAGCCTACTCTACTATAGCGCTGTCGTCTATCTATCTAAAAAGATGACGGGCTCCAAGCAGACCAAACAGCAGTAACATGACTGGGATTAGTGTTCGCTTTATTAATGTGTGCCGTCGTCGAGGCTTTGTTTACCCTTTTTGGCAACGTGTGTAGGCCAGTACGACTGTCAAGGGGTAGTAGGCTAGTGGCTACTCCGTCGTAGGAGCTAGGTCTTGGGCTGTCCGTGCGTGCGTTCGTGCTTTGTTTAACGTGTGTGCGTGCATCGATCGGCCTGCTTTCGGTCGGTCCTCGTTTGTCCTCGATATGATGGGGGAAGTTCAGTGCTTCAAAACGAAAAAAAAAAGGTATGATGGAGGGGAGTTGTACATGTTTTCTGTTGAGAAACAATCTTATCTTATCTTACTATTACTAATTGAAGGTTTTAAAAAAAGCACTAATTTCAAAGCACGCTAGAAAAAAAGATAAATATTAGAAATTCTCACAATAATCAGAAACATCCGACCATCAATTGACAGATTGAAATATTAATAGCCATTAGATCTATTTTCCAAGTAATTACCCACCTCTGCCATTACGAAAGGTCTTAGAGTTCAACTCTTACCAAAAGCAAATATCCTCATTTTTTTCATTAGATCTATTTTCTAAGTAATTATCCATCTCTGCCATTACGAAAGGTCTTAAGTTCAATTATCAACAAAAGCAAATATACTCATCTTTTTTTCCATTAGAAATATTTTCTAAGTAATTATCCACCTCTACTATTACAAAAGATCTTGAGTTCAATTCTCAACGAAAGCAAATATCTTCTTCTTTATTTAGATTTTTCACATTTTCAAATTTACCTTCATTTTTTGTCCTTTTTTCATTAAAGATGCTAGAAACATTTCCATAAAACAGAAATTTTGTACTCTTTTTTAAATTTCCACGTTAATCCTCACAAGATGTGCTAGAAAAAATAAAATCATAAAAA
The DNA here is from genome assembly GCA_022530915.1 of Paspalum notatum. NCBI lineage: Eukaryota > Viridiplantae > Streptophyta > Magnoliopsida > Poales > Poaceae > Paspalum > Paspalum notatum. The sequence continues at coordinate 7,346,582 of CM039684.1, forward strand.
TTCTCACAATACTAAAAATACTCGATCATCGATTGACAGGTTAGAATCTTAATAGCCATTGGATCTGTTTTCTAATTAAGTAATCACCCATCTTTGTCATTATCAAAACAATATTAAATAACCCTAAAACTACACATTAATTACCCACTCTACCAATATAAAAGAAAATATGAAATAACACCCTAAATTTATACCTAATTGCTCACATTTGCTATTTTGATGGATAATACCAAATATCCCCTTTAATTTATATTTAAATTGTTCACCTTAGTTATTATGACTGATAATATAATGAAAGTAACCCCTCAAAATTATATTAAAATCATCTATTTTTGCAATCGATCAAAGATTATCTAAATCAATTAAACATACATATAAAATAGCAAGATATGCTATTATAAAAATCTAAGTATAAAAATATATCTATATATGTTGTACGGTTACACATAATACATTTATATAAGACTCTAAACCGTGCGAAAGCACGGGTTGATTGACAAGTCAACTTAACAAAGCAAAAGCGCCACCTCGTGGTCTATGTATTACGGTAATAGGCAGTGGTCGGCGATAGGTGAAGATCCTAGTGTTACAACAAGCCAAGGCTCCCACAGGGCAACCGGTGAAAGCCCTGCGGCGTGGTCACTCAGCTTGCTCGAGTTCGACTTCCGACACCTTCTCTTTAGCTGATTGATAGGGCCATTCATTTTTTTTAGTGTTACAACAACATATATACGGTATGACTTACAAGGCAGCACACTCATATATGCTACTACATACCACTATGCTACTTGAAAGTTAAGCTTTAGAACTACTCTCAACATCTTGGTCTTTATGTTCGTGCATGGATTTACGACAACTACAAAATCGCGGTCACCATCAATTCCGATTGTTTATTTTATTGTTGGTACCAAACCAAAAAAGAGAGAGAGAGAGAGAGAGAGAGAGAGAGAGAGAGAGAGAGAGAGAAGTGTGTTCTGTAGTAGTAATTGCTTTTGTTTCAGTAAATTAAGCTCCAGTGATGAACTCACAGTGCGTTGGTGATTTTTTTTCAACAACTTTGCACTTATTGCAAATTTGCAGCATACCGCTTTCCGATTTAAAAAAATAGAGTTCATTAATAACTTTATGAACCCAGGTGAATTACATCTTGTTTTTCCTAAAAAAAGGTTGGGCCTTTTCAGTATTTATGTTTATCTCTAGAGCAAATTAAATTAAATTAGCTGAAAGGCATGTAATCTTGCATCAATCCATCATTGCTCCGTTAATAATATGATATCTTTGTCGTGTGGGTGAGAGGGAAAGACGAGCGACAACATGAACAGTCGATCATCACCTCGACCCAAAGTTGGGTTCGAGTTTCAAAATCAATCAGCAAAAAGGCTAGGATGAGAGTTTAGTAGTTGGAGCTTTTCTTTAAGCTCTGCCTCTGCATGTTGCAATCGATGCGCCTGCCCTTTAATAATTTGTCGTCGATATAATTAAAGTACAAGAGTGCCAAGCAGGAATCTTTTGTGTAGTAGTACTACTACACCAAATCAAAAATGTGTTCATCCATCATATCCCAATATGTGGATGGATGGACCAGCTGAGTGTTGAGTATGAGTCGGATCCACCAGTGATGGACCTGTCTGTCGTACCATTACCACGCATGATGAGCATTTGTTTTCTCAAGACGCAATTTAGAGTTGGATCGGTGTTGTCGCAACGTGGGGGTCTGCAGAAATAAGAATTCAATTCATCCGTGGAAGGCTTCACCTTTAGGTAGCTACCACACGCATGGCGGCATGGTGGGTGGCATATATGTATGAGAGATAAAGAACTTTTTACTGGATTTCTACGCCTTTATTGTTAGCTTGTTTTGGATGCCCTCTTGCTGCCGCCATGCCATTCTATTAATTATAGAAGAAGAAGAGGAAGAAGAAGAAGGATACTCGCAAGGAACAAAGACCGGTCATACATACATACATAGCGTACGTCATGGATCAGGTATTTGATGAGCATGCACCCACCCATAGAATGAATGGAAATTCGGCAGATGATAGATGGTGACCGATAGATATCTCGATCAGCTTAGCTGAACCGCGCACATTCTGATCGATTCCGCAGCTAGCTTGTGCACTGACGATGATTAACAATCGCAAAGGTTTTGGTACGGTGTTCATTTCCGGCAAGAAGTTGGTCAAAGCCAAACACACATGCAGAAAGGCACGACGACGTCTGCTGTGTGATTGATCCGATCATCTCGCAGCAGTTCCCTAGACTTCCCAATGCAAGTGACCGAGTCCCGCAAGGCAGACCATCGTATCGACGACATGCATCAGCTAGCATTCAGCAGCAGCGGCAGATGGAGGAACGAAGGATCCCCAGACAAACGCATCGGGAGAGAAAAAAAGGATCTCCTCTCCTTGCGGTGGCGTGCAACTGATCTGATGACTGACGAGCTGATGCGGCAAAGCAATAGCGCTGCATTCAGTTGCCATTTCAAACTCCGCCGCGGACCAGCCCACTAACTAGCGTACTACGACCCTATTGAGACCGACGCCGACGTCGTCGTACGCCGTTCCCTTTCAATTCCCACACAACTTAGCACTGCGGCCGGCGGGTGTGCAGGATGCGGTGCGGATGGATGAGCAACCACGTCGTGGCTGACCGGGCCGGGACGAGGATGCGTTCGTTGTTGAGTAGTGGGCGTCGGCGTCGAGACCAGCCGACAGTGGCGCAATTCGATCGGCCCGCGGACAGGAGCCAGCCAGCGCCGCCTGGTCAAGCTCCAGATAGTAGATAACCCAAAACCCCGCCGATCCTTGGACTTGGACCGTCCGGAGAAAACATTGGACTGCATTGCGTTGCATTGCATGCCCGCGAAAGCAACTGAACTGACGCACAACGACGGTGGGCACTCAGCACTTGAGCAGTGGTGTGGTGTGTCTGTCAGTCAGTCTGTCTGCGGAAACGAAATGTGATTTTGTCTTGTGTAGAGCATATACCACTGCGGTTACTAAAATGCTGCTAGCAGATCAATCTTTTCTACTGCTGAATCCTGAAGAAAGAAAAGGGGCCGGTACGGTGTGAAGAAAGTGCAATGCCATGCCAGCCTTCTGATTTCTTCTTGATCATGCATGTAACTGTCAGACCTTCATCCGTGCTTGCTTATATTGGCGGGAAGAACCAGCACAGCACGCTGGAACCGAAAAGGACACAGCCGGATGGTGAGGAGAGGAGGCCTCTGGCTCTGCACACGCACGGCACGGCACCTGATGGGTCGTCGGCCATTCCTCTGCAAGCGAAGCGACGAACAAGAGCGGAAGAACCGGTTCCTCCACGCACGAATCTCGGACCGGATCTGCCGCGACGCCGACGTGAACAAGAGCATGCATGGCGCACGGGCACGCGTGCCGCACCAGCCGCCGGGCAGGGCAAGCAACGCCACCTTGGACAGTTACTACAGTAGTATGCTAGTTGCGAGGAGCATTGACCGGTCCACTCGTTTCCCCGTGCGCCTCTGCCTGCCGTCGCCGTCGCCGACCGAGTACGGACCCACTGCCGGTGCCGGGGCGACGTACACGCATCTCAGGCACGCCCGCCGCCTGCCGCGCCAGACTGCTGCTGTGTGCCGACCGACCGAGTCGCCGAGAGAGCGCAGCAGCACGTCGCGGTCCGCGGTCCCCCGACACGTCCAGCCTGTTGAACCCCGGCGCCGGGCAGCCGGCGCTCCCTCTCCACACGGCCGGCCGGCGCGTGTGGTGTGGTCTGAACGAAGGAGCCCGACCCGGAGCACACCCGTCGTGTCAGCCGGTCGAGCTGTGCGTCGCGACCCGGAAGCAGGCCGGCGCCGTTCAGACTGTGCACGCCACCCGCCCCGCCCACGGTGTTTGTTTACCGGCGCACTACTCGTGCTCTCGGTTCTGATGCCACGCACGCACCGACGCACGGGGGCAGTTCCGTCTCGCCGGTCGTCCAGCTACGTTCGCCTGGTTTACACAACGTGGCTCGCATCGCATTCGCTTCACGTCATCCATGACTTGCCATTCGATTCTTTCTCCTTGCAGCCACGGCACGGCGCCGTGAGACACGATGTGGCCCGGGGACTGCAATGAACTTGCCCGATGTGCCCCTAACGCGTAACGGCCCATCTGCGCATGCACTTTTGATCAGTCTGAACTACCGGCCCATTAGGAGCACGGTCGGCCCTCTAACGCGTAACGGCCCATTTCGACTCTGGCCCATTAGGAGCATTTTTTTTTTGATAGGAAGGAGCATTGTAGTTCTCTTTCATTCATTCATTCTTCTTCTTCTTCTTCTTCTTCTTTTTTTTTTTTTTGGTACATCCATGCCGTGTGGGTGCAGTTCGCAAAAATTGTTTTCAGGGAGAGTGCTTTTTTTTTTATGTTGAACCTCAAGGAGAGTGCTGGACAAGGGAGACGCCGATCATGTTGGCAGGGCCAAGAATGATGATAAGATGTTGACCAGTGCACAAGCAGCAAGAAGTGGAGTGGCAACAAGGCTGGACGACTTCACAGTCCTAATCCTACTAGAAATCCTGTATAGATTCACGAGTAATTCACGAGAAGACTGTATAGATTCACGAAATTTATATTCTAAATTTGCGAAAATGCCTAAATAATATTATAACTTCATAAGAAAAATTTGTCGCGGCTCACGTACAAAATGTTTCGACTTTACAAATAGAATGTTTTTATATACTAGTACTACTTATTTAAGGCTCTAAGGAATTTTTCACGCGTTCTGCCATGCCTCCGCTCCAGCCATTCCGCCAACACGACCTCGCCTCCGCTTGCAGGTCACGGCCTTGCCTCCCCTCGGCCCTCGCGTCCCCAGCGCTGACAGACAGTCGACCAGCTTCAACCTCCATCAAATGACGTAGAGGTGCCACCGTCGCGCAACCGAGCGCCCGTTCCCGTCCCTGCGATCCGCGGATCCTCCCACAGTCCGTTTTTATCCAAGGCGCTGACGGAATCTGCCGGGCGGGGCGTCCTTGCTGCGCCATCGCCGGCCAAGGTGACCTGGGGACGGCAGACGGCTGGCATGGGAACAGACACCTCTGCCTGCCAGTGCACGGGCGCAGCCGCTGTCCAAGGTAGACTTGGCGCAATCACCGCGGTCGGCCTGGTCACGAACACCGCCGTCGACTTGGCCGTGTGCAGCCCAATCCTTACGCGGCGTGCAGCAATGGCGGACTGGCCGGGCTAGGCACGGATGCCTCACCGGCTTGTGAATGGGCGTTGCCTGCCCGCTGGCTTGGGCGCGAGCGTCACTGTCAATATAGGCGCAGCCACCGCAGACAACCTAGGTACAGGCAACGCGGCGAGCGGTACCGGCACCTGTCACCACGATGCACATTTCTACCGCCTTGCCGATGCATGGTACGTCCCTGCCGACGGTGCTCAGGACGAGATGTACGGCCTTGACATGTGTACAACGGCGACACCAAACATAGTTGGGGGCGTTTGGCAGCGCTCCGCTCCCAAGTTCCACGGAGTGAATCCGGGGCGGGCTGCCAAACAGCAAAAAAGCACGGAGATCCGAGAGCGAATCGCAGCCGAATCGATCCGTCAGTCCTTTGTTCGTGAGGGAGCGGGTCTCCTCCATCTGCTTCCGTCTTCCTTCGTCTGCCCCGACGCGCCTCGGCGAGGGCCACGCGCGCCGAAGGGGATGAGGAGAGGCTAGCCATGCCCGCCGAAGGGGAGGAGAGCCGGGGCCGCTCCCGCCGGAGGAGAGGAAGAGAGCCGGGGTCGCCCCGCCGGGGGCGAGGAGCAGAGCCGGGGTCGCCCCCGCCGGAGCAGAGGAGCCGACGCCGCCGCGCCCCCGCCCTCGCCGGAGGAGAGCTCCCACTGCCCCATCCTTGGCACCCCCGACGCCGTCGCCCCATCCTCTGCTCCCGTGCCCCTCGCCGGGGCGACCCCACACCGAGCCGCGCGGGGCCGCCCTTGCCCCTCGCCGGCGCAGCACGCCGCGGCGGCCATGGATGGGGATTCCGGACTGTGGCCAGGGAGAGGCAGGCACGATGGGCGGTGATGACTGATGAAGGACTAAACTGACAGGTGGGGTCCACAGACGTTTTTTCTAATGGTGTGAAGATGGGATTGATTCTGTCCCCGAACAGCCAAACGTAATTCACCAGCCTGATTCGCACCTACCAGAAAATCAATTGAAATCACTCCACAGAAGAATCAGCTCCCGGAGCTAAAAAATTAGGGAGCAGAGCTCTACCAAACGGGCCTTTATAAACTATTCTTAAGGTAGCTTTGACGTATGATGATTTCGTTCACAACCTTTGCTATTAATGTAGGAAAGATATTGTAATGAACATATTACAAATTAACTTGTTTATCCTCGTCGCCACTCAAACATACATGTAGTATGTAGATTCTATTAGAAAGCACAAAGGCACAGTAGGCCTTTCCAACAAAAACTTTCACTTCTGAAGTTAGAGCCAACCTCTAAGCCAAACACATCATTTGTCAGCTCGAACTCTATGCTCTGACACCATGGCAGAGATGTAAGCACCCCTTGAACTGAATGATCACCTTTTTCCGATGATAATGCATCATGCATGATAAGGTAAATTACCTGATGTACAGTTATAGTTTTTAGTGAACTCATATATTTGTCAAGCATGCACTTCTCTGTGCATATTTTTTTAGTAAATTCATATATTTGTCAAGAACTTCTTTGTCAGTGAACTCATATATTTGTTAAGACAATTGCTACAATACACTGAAAAAATTATGAACCGTCCATTTTATTAGATCTAAGTGGTTTAAATGAACTATTATCTCCTAAAAATAATAATTAAAAATTTGTTTATTAAATTATAATAGAAAAACGGCCAAGATAATGATTAAGAATGGCCCACACCTAACGCCTGCATGCATGAGAATCGGAAACGTGACCCTGTTCGATGGATGGTGGTGACGCAGAGGAGGTTTCGACGAGGCGACGCCTAACCAGCGCTGCAGCTCTCTTTCGTCTCGATCGATCGGCAATAGCCCATCATCCACAAATATCTCCCGCCGAATCCATCTTCCGGAAAAGTTTCTGGCGGCGGAACGGCCGTTTCCTCAACGCGGTGGTCACAGAATAGGCGGGGGCGTGGAACGGCCGCTCCCTATGCCTTGGCGCCAGGGTCGCGGAAGAAGCAGAGGCGTGGCAACCGAACAGGCGACCAGTTGCAGTCTCGCGGAAGAGGCGAGGGGCTTCTTTTTATTCTTTTCCTATATTTAATCTATTATGATAATTATTTTATCTTCTCTTAAATCAACGGTGCAAATCTATTTGAAGTCTTACATTTTAAGAGGTAATTTGTGTATTATAGCACAGCCCGTTTGTTTAGAACTTCTTTGCTTTAACATGGGCCAACTTCGGGCTACGGTGACATCATCGGAGACTACTTTCAAAGCCAAAGAGATTGTCGACGCATACTGCAAGTACACGCTATGACAACGGCTTCAAGGTGTCATATTGAACCTTCTTGCTCTATAGAAAATGCTCTGAACAGACAAGGATACGAAGACGGCCATATATCTCTCTCGCCTTAACTAACATGCACGAAGTAATTACATCGGTCACTCAGTTCACATCAATGTACTCACTACTCCTTACACACACTCGTTGCGTGCAGAATTGCAGTACCCGTCAGAAAAGAAAACCACATTGAAATTCATGCATGGCTTATCTGCACCCCATGAAATCAATGGGAGCTCTCTTTTAGACGAAAGCTACTCCGATCCCACTACATACGTGTTGCTGATTCTAGCCGGAGATGGCAAATCATTACATGTAGTTTTCATCTTTATGCAGAGTCTATGGCCATCAACATAGCCAACGAACGCGGAGTCCTCACTGATGGTTAGATCTAAGTATCGTATCTAACAATGCAATCTAGGACGCTTAGCTAGTGATTGGTGTTACTCCGCAACAATGCAACGTAAGCTGCTCAGTGGCAGACTGGCAGTGGCAAGTGGAGATGCCTCTCGTCGGGCCAATCAGCAGTTGCTACTGGCTTCAATAATTTTTCAAATAGAAACGGTAGGTCGCTCTATGTCCACAACAATAGAAACGGTAGCAACAATTGTAGAATTATTATAAATCAAAGGAGCAAATAAGAAAAGAAAAATATTTTAACAAAATAGGAAACAAAGAAGACTAATAAGAAAACACTATGTAGCACCTAACAAAACAAAAGAAACACATTGGGAAACAAAAACAAAAAAGAAAGGACATTTTTTTCCGAAACATTGTATAGGCCTAGAAACTCAGAAACACGCACACTCACCCCTATGGCCCTATAAATACATGCACAACCTACAAGCTAAATGAGCACCTAAAAAACTAGCCCGACGGATATTAAGATTGACATCACCACAATTACCTCGCTATCAAGGGGAAATTTGCCTACCACTGCAAGAATAACGTCGTTTCATTTTAGAATAAATGCAGAAAAATCCGAGCAAGACATGTCAAGTTGAGAACTTAACCTAGATAGACAGGTTCCACGCAAGCACAAGTTCTTTTGAGTGAAAAGAAAAGACGAGTTTTAGCCATTTAGTTGAACTGCAAGAAAAAAGAACAGTCTTAAACAAAAGCTAAGGCATGTGTGCGGCCATTTCCGGTGTAAGTTTCAACTAAGTTTCCATTCTTATTAAATTTAAAACAGATTGACATGTTTGGTGACATGGCAAGCTAATTATATGGAGAGATAGAGAAAAGCTTCATACGTTTAAAACTTGAGCTACATGGTTATCTACGTACAATTGATGTGACATTTTTAGAAGGAAAAAATACATCCACCACCCCAGTGCCGGGAGATCTCTATCTTGATTTAGGATGAAACCCTAGCTAGAGTTGCCTCTCACCACCTCAAGTCAAGAGACAAAAAAAAAATAGTGGGACCCATATGCAGCATGTGGACAACGGCGACCGCCATCAGGCGTGCTGACAGTCGACCTGGAAACTGGGTTTATGGTACACGTTGCAACCGGCAAGCGGTGCTAAGATTGCTAGGAGTAGCCGACGCGGATTAGAGCAAGGCTAATAACAAGAGCTCACCATAGATTCTAAGTTGTTACTATGTCACTTAGAGCCATCTCATATAATAAGGTGGGCTTTAAGCTTGGCTCTTGACTTAGCATCCTCCCTCTCATCTTGCCTAGAAGCCCGTGTAGGGCTGGCCCTTGAATAAGAGCCCACCTTTCCTTTTTTTTTCATCTCTCTTACCTCCACATAAGCAAAAATGTCACATAGATGGGCTCTAAGCCCCTTATTATACTTGCTCTTAGGTGGCTCTCGGAGAACAAGGACCAGAGGGCCATATACAAAACACAGCTGCCCAATCACCCAATGTGCTTTATGCAGATGGAACCTTTTGGTTGGTCGTCCCTCTACAAATTGCATCAAAAAACCTTTTAAGATGGTCAGCTTGCATGAGACGAGCAACGTCTACTATCTGGTTGTTGCTGAAGTACATAGTACCGGCCACTTGAAGCGAGAAGCTAATGGAATGAGTTCAGAGACCATCTTACGGCCTACTTGCCATGTTGGCGTGGAGAAAAGGGTCCACGGGAACAAGTTGCAAGACTCAAATAGTTGCAGGTAGAGGCCTCCTGATCCCTGTATTAATGGCTGATGATGCTATTTGTGCAATCGTGTATAACCTTCAGTCTTACTTTTATACTTGCGCGATGACAAATATATACCTACAGCCTCTTGAAGATTCGATCACAGCACACCCTGACAACTCCAAACATTAACCCTTTTACTTGTTTATTAATTTCCACTGGAGTCTCTGGTTTAGTTGTGCACTTGTACATTTTCTTTGGATACGATTCTGTATGAATTACGCCAACATGGACATCAGATGGTCCGGTCATGCTAGTTGCAGCTATTTCGTGTGCTAGTATACTCCCATAGTTCAAGTTGGTGCAAGCATGACTCTCCAACATGATCACTGGCCTTCTTAAAATACTAACAATATACTGTACATATATTAATAACTTCTTGTCTGGATGGAGCAAGTAGCTAGACTTAGAAGAAGAATAATTGGCATGTGGACGCAGTTATGCAATTCATCGATCCAAGTTGAGTAACTTGTCGATGCTGCCAAAAAGCAGTGCTGCGCTGGCATTTCGTTGCCAGCAACACGTCGCTAAACATGACCGCAAAGGCCAAAAAATGGAAAATGATAGTACAAACTGCAGAAACACGAACTCCGAAGTTCACAATTTTAAACGGTCAAGTTGGTCATGTTCTACGGCCTACACCAGTAGTCAATTGGCTATTACTGATTAGGCCATGTGATGTTGGGAGATGAGCAATTGACAAGTGCTACTGTGCACAGAAGCCGCACTAAATCTAAGCAAAATTTGCATATCAATTTTATATGCAGCCTCGAAATTGCAGATGGCAACAATTTTAACCAAACCATCTCGGAAGCGGTGCCACACTGCCACTAACTGTGCCAGCATCTGAATTCTCGGTTTTTAAAAGTTAGCCAAACTGATAAGAGCCTGATGATGTTGTCCCTAGAAGCTAAATATCACGCGGCTATAACCACAATATGGTGGCTTCAACATGAATATGATGTTTACGAAGTTATAGATACCAATGTCAAAATTATAGCTCAACAAAAAAAAAAGGATACATGAGTAAAGAGCCTCTCCTGTAGATAAGAAAAGCTATCACGAGATTACAATCAATCATAATAAATCATTACTATTTCGTTCAAAAAAATAATAATAAATCATTACTATTCAAGATTCCCACCGAGAAGGTAGCACCTGGATCAGATTTGTTGGCTTTTCCATGTGCACACAGCCATAATTTTTTTATCATTGCACAAGACTCTTTTGTTCTTCCTTTATGTTTTTCTTCAGATTCGGATTCAGGAGCCAGTTGGCCTGGAACAGTTATCTCTCCTATTTGTGCTTTGATTTGAATCCCCTTTCTTGGGATTTGCTTCGATCTATAGTCTAAAGCTTGCAGGTTCAGCATAAAAAACCCTACGCCAATATCACATGGATCCCTTAAACAATAGGCAGTGCAATATATTTTCATGGACACAGCTAAAGTTCAGAAACTCGCCTCCAACAACAGGTGTACTGATGTACACACATCTATACAAAATTGTCGCCGTGTCGCAGGGTACCTACTCTCATAATTTGGTTCAGAACAAACATTCGTGTTCATGAAAGAATTTCTTACAACTACGCTGTAACTATCACAACTAATTTGGAGTTGGATAGAAAAAATACTTCTTCAAACATCAGATGGGACAGTAGTTTCTAGCTAAAATGAGTGTCACTATCGCCCAATGTAAACCTACAGAATCTTCAGGCAGGATCTGTTGAGCTATATGCCGAAGAATTGTTTATATATCACAAATTTTCATAGCAAAGAAGAAGATAATACGAGATCTCGGAGGATCAGGTCAGTGATGTCTGATGTCAACACAAAAGCAGACCAAAAAGGAATGAAAAGCGTTTGGCAAAAAAAAGAAAAAAAGAATGCGTATGCAGATCCAATCATCCAATCGTGCAAACATATATTTTGTAGCAGCTCGTTGGTGACCTAGCTTAATACTTGGCCTTTTCTGATGAGAAACGCAAAGAGCACGTGGACGCCTTCTTTGGAACAGTAATGGCCGTACTTCACGCCATCGAGCCTGTATAAAAGCATCAGCGAGAGAAGTCAAGAAGCAGTGGGAACTGGGGAGCAGGAAGTCAGTACTAACAGGAGGAAAAATTCAGAGGTGTGTTCTTTGTTCATCAGAAATAAATGTTTTTTAATCTCGGAAAGGAGTTCTTTTAAGCCTGATTCAGAAATTAATCTCTCTGTTGCTTTCTGCTGATCCGCCGTATTTCTTGCTCCTCTATCTTCTTGTGTGTCCCCTTAATTAGTGTGATTCAGAAGATATATCGAGGTGATGGATGAGCTCGACCAATGGCATTCACATCCGGTAAGACTAGCTACGAACTAGAATGACGAGACCTGAAAATTAACTAATTAGATGTTTCGATTAATTCTTGCTATGATGGCCATGCCAGGACCCCGAGGACGAGTTAGCATACATGTATCAGCAGCAAGAGGAGCACGCCGGGATGCAGCACCATTTCGCCGAGCGACTTCCCGAGCAGCAGCAGTACTACACAACACCGACACCGCCTCCGCCGCCAATGGCGCCGCCAGGGCCTGTCCTCCCCATCCATTCTTCTCACCATCACCACAGCTCCAGTTTCCCGGGCTTTGGTGTCCCGGCATTGCCGCCCCGCCTGCCGTTCGGACCGGTGGAGGTCAAGAACGAGTCTGGGCAGCCGTCGCCGTCGTCGAGCAATAATCGCATCCTCTCCTTCGGCGGGCAGCCTTCTAACACGCTCAGCTTCTCCGGAGGGGATTGGCAGGAAGGCATTGAAGCGGCGCAGCAGGTGCCGCCGGAGAGGCGGATCCGGACTCACTGGAACACGCAGGAGCATGTCATCGCCGAGCGCAAACGACGCGAGAAGATGCAGCAGCAGTTCGTGGCGCTGGCCACCATCGTCCCGGACCTCACCAAGGTAACATATCAATTAAGCCCGGTCGTTATCTAATCCAAGGAGAGGGTGAGGGTAGCCGGGCAGGGCACGCGCCGGGAGGCAAAAGGCTTCGCCTGAGGCCTGGGCAGCCCTAGATCCAATCCAGTTCGGGGCATTGAGTAGCGGTCTGCGACTGCAAGACGAACAGGATTCGCCGACCGCCGGCTCGTCCCCCCCATCGAGTTCATCGCATCCAAGCGGGGTAGGGCGGAACCTTTGCTTTCGAGTGGCGTGAACAAATTTTATATGAAATGTAAAGCTCTTTATTCCTTTTGCTCCAGGCTCCAGCGCAATTAACTTCTTGTACACTACGCGCGACGTATCTATACCTCTGAACTTTTTTTTCCTAATATAAATATGTACTTTGAGTAAATATTTTCCTAGTAATAAAATGCATTTCTTTCTAAGGTAAAACAATCTATATATCTCAAAGCCTATATAGGTGTACAAAATTCCACGAGTTATTTGAATGCGGTAGTTTAGAAAAATCATGATTGATATAGATAAACTACAGTCGTAGAAACTAAAATCATATGATTTGGTAGGCTTAGGCGAGCCATGTATAGGGGGCTCAAAAGCACCGCCCTTTGTTCTCCCTTTCTCTTTCTTTACTCTCTCGTTTTACATGAAGTAAATTTTATCCCGGTCTCACACAACCAATTTCTAGTAATTTTTCTCTTTTTTTTCCTTTATAGTTCCTCTCAATCATCCACGCTCCTCTTTCTTTCCTTCTCTCAAGTTCCTATCATTCATCCACGCTCCTTTCTTCATATATATAGGCACTTCCTCCTCATGTGTAGTAAATGGGTGATATAATACGCTCTTTATAAGTAGAAATTGTCATATTTACTAGCAAAGCAATATATATTAATATTAGTGCTGTGCACAGCTACTCTTGATGAATCACTAAAGGAACAAATCTAAGGGTTGGTAAGAGCTTCAGCTATAGGAAATTTTAGGAGAGTCATGATCATTTACAAGGCATTTGGATAGATTAATGTGTTTCTATTTTTTATTCAATATTATTTCAAATCACTTTAATTACTTTACGAACTCCAGCTTCAAGGTGGAGAAAGAATATTATAGCTAGTGATATGCCAAACAGAGCATAAATATACCCAACGATGACAAATTCTAATTGAGAATGTGATGGTTTTTATATAGAAACCGTGAAGTATATGTAAATTTATGTTTTTAAATTTTGTTTGTGTAGCACGTACTTAATAATATATACACATATAATTTATTTTGTTTTCTTAGTATGTTGCAATTTCATGAATTGTCACTACTGATGTGTCTACTGGATTGCATGTGGCTTTTCATTTGACGAGGTGCTAGCCTTTTCTTGCGTTTGTTGATTTTCAAGGAAAATTACCACTAAGTTTTTTTTTTAAAGAAAAGGTGCACAACAATGTGAAAACATATGTTTCTGCAAGAAAAGTCAGTAACACCTACACTAAACAAGATATGTACAGCTGCATTATCTATAGCATGGTACACTTTGTGCGCTAAGAAAAATGAGATTATTATAAAAGCACAAGCTTTGCTAGATATTATTGTTCATACATTGAGCTGTACCATCCGTAAATCGTCCCCAATTATTGTTGTAACCAAACTACGATGGGTCATATTGGATCAGCTTGTCCAGTGAGGAATGACGTCAAAATTTCTCATATACTGTAACATGTCGTTGACCAAATGAGAAATGCCATCGCCAAAATTTACTTATGTAGTTACTACATGTTTACTTGCTTTCAAATATATTCAGGTTCAGAACTCAGTAGGTCATTATCTAAAAAAAGGTAGGAATCAACATCATCTTTGGAACACAGTGTGATGGCCAGGCCATTTATTATTCTATCAATCTGTGTGGTAGTTGGGGTTACAAGGTTCTTTGATCTGTTGCATATATGGTGTTAGGTCAGCCTGTTGGTTGATATGTATTTTGATCGTTACCATGTCCATTCATTATATATGATAACTCTAAATTTTTGCAAAATTCAAATGTTTTGCGTTGGCGAATATAATAAGCTCAAATGTATACACTCCAGAGTCAAGACACCAACTAATAACTGTCAGGAAATGTTTGATACTGTATGGACGTATGACCAATGGATAAGTCATGAATTGCTTAGCTGGATGAAAAGGTTGGTTTATAAGTCACTTGCAAATAGATAATCACTACTAACTGATCTTTCAATGGACATCGATGTCGATGCTGCGATGCAGTTATATATGGAAGAGTGGCGAGGAAGGGATTAGAACTTGGTTCAAAACATCAGTACAAGCAAATTAAAGACTTCATTACATGCAAATTAAAGTACCAATAAGTTATTTTAGTTTACTAACAGGTTTTACATCTCAATTTTTCAGACAGACAAGGTTTCTCTCCTAGGGAGCACCATCGAGTATGTGAAGCAGCTCGAGGAGAAGGTGAAGACCCTGGAGGGGCAAAGCGCGAGGAGGAGGTCTGAGCCCACCGTCTTCGAGAGCAAATTCTGCGTATCTTCTGACAGTGGCGCCTCAAGCTCCAGCGGGAGTGCCTTTGGTACATGTGGGTTCAGCCCAACCGTTGAGGCGAGCATCCATGGTGACACCGTCCTTCTCAAAATATGCTGCAAGGAGGGAAGAGGAGTGCTGGTCATGGTCATCTCCGAGCTTGAGAACCAGGGCCTTTCCATCATAAACACCAGTGTTCTACCGTTCACTGACTCGAGCCTCAACATCACCATCACCGCAAAGGCAAGGCGTGCTCTTCCTCCCTCTCCTGATTTAATCATTGTGATGTGTGTTTAACACTTTACTAGCTAGGAAATGTCTACTGTAGTTAGAGACTTAGAGAGGAGCGTGGTATCTGCTACCTCCGTTTTTTAAATATATTGTTATATGTGGCTCGTGTACATTTTGCTTCATTCAATTTTTTTGTGCAAATATAAAAATCAGTCATGTTTAGCTAGAGGCATGGAGCATATCCAACTCCAAGAGGATCCATATGTAACCTACTACGATTTAATTTAAGATCTTAGCATAAAAAATATCCCTCCAATAGGCATCATCCTAGCTATGAATAAACTTTAGTGACACCATTACTCTCCCACTCAAATTTACTGACATCATAAACCATGGTATTTAAATAAGAGCTAGACAAGCTATGAAAACTTCAAATTCAAGCTGAGTTTCTTTTTTGAACATAATGAATTTTTTTAACATAAAAGCTAAGTTTCCAATACCCAAAATACCATGGTATCTATGAAATCATAGTTTTAAAAAAAATAGTCTTTTATACTGCAACCAAACACCAATAGTGGTATTATATATAGATACCATAAGATACCACCAAATCAGACGGTCGCTTAGAACTTTGCATATTCATCAGCTTCATTGACCAATTTTGATCTTATATGCAGATTGGAGAGGGGTTCTCGACAACAGGTCAACTCGTAAGGAACCTGACCGAGGCTCTGAGAGTCTTCTGTTGTTGAGGCAGGAAGGAAATTGGAGTAGAGAGGAAAATGTGAATCATGTCTTTTGTCTACATTGCTTTGAGAAAGTTGATTCTTTTCCTTTCTTTGAGGAGTAGAGGGGGGAGGGGATAGGATTATAGGGAGCATGTTGGAACTGAAACACTTGTGCTAATCCTCTCTCTATATATATATTTCTTTTAACGCGCCCTGTATAATGTTTGATTTGTTTGCTTCTGTTCATATTTTAAAAACACGGATAATAGAAAAAATGATGCCAGGATTTTTGGAGCACGTCCATCAAAAGCATGACTCTTAGGAACTGTTCGTTTCAGAGGTTCACCCGCCACATACAGTGTGTACTGCTTGGAACCTTTCTAACGCTTAATGGGTCGAATCAGATGTGACGTGTGTGTGCGTGGACGCTCCTGTGGAGCTGTGATGTGGTTCTAGGTCCCTTGGAAAGAACAACCCCTTACATTGTCCAAAAACAAAAAAAAATCATATGAACTCACAGGACAAAATTTGCACACTTGAAACAAAATACATTTTGCAGACAAAGCTTGTATTAATCCATAAAAATAAATTCAAAACATGGATAAATTAAAATTTTAAAAATAAAGGAATTAAATAAGAAAAAAGAGAAGGAAATGAATTGAGAAAATCAAATAAAATACAAATAGAATGAATGAATTAAACAATATGAAAAGGTAATCTAACTACATAGCTACCAGAACAAAATAGGGAAAAAAGAATCAAGGAGAAAAACACGAAAAAGACATATAGAAGCAACAGAGCCATCAGAAGAAAATAAAAAGAACCATGCATAGCGTGGCCACTAGCCTAAAATCAGCGATCCATATAAATGAGGAGCGGTGCTTCCGGTGACTGAAACCATCTCGGTCACTTATGCTACTTTTAGTAAATATAAGAAATTTTAGTGTAAAAAACATGAGAAATTTAGGCTCGCATCACTGCAATCTAGGTGTGGTTGTGGCTTGCCGAGACCACAAACAACTCCTCGGCCATTAAAAAAAAATCCTCGACCACATACACTATGCATGTTCTAAAAGCTAAGCTCGCTCGCTTATGTACCTTCCTGGTTGAATATTCATGCTTAAGAGAATGATTACCATGATTGAACGCTTGAGGCGGAGAGGCAGGCAAGCAGTAGAGAGATAGGGAGTGTTGACAATGGACAGGACTCATGTCAATCTATGGTTGCCTTTAGTTAGTGTAAATGTTTTTTTAATTTCAACCTTACATGTGTTTCTCTCAAACCATTAATCTTATCATATACTTGAACCAATTTTTTTATTAAAATAAACACAATAAAACGAGACCCAACATGTTTACATTCTACGTACTTGATTTAGTTTAAAAAAAAATCAAACATACCACTTACTCACTTAGACACTTTGAATATCGCATAAAAGTATTGTACTCCTATTAGTTTGTTCCAAATGTTCATTTTTTCCGTTGATTTGTGAGAAAATTTAATAACATTGAACCATGTATAAATATAAAATGTTTCAATTTAAATAAATATAATAAATAAGATAATGCGTCAGAAGATAGAAGATACGTAAGCTAACCACATCGTCCAGAAAGAAAATAAGGACTCCTCAACCATCCATGATGCTTGGCCCACCAGTAATACCTCCCGTACGGCCCATCTTAGTACGTTTCAACCTTCACCTTTGCTTCCGTTGGTTCGCTGATTCCCTTTCGGCCTGCCCGTCATGAATATGCCCACTTTGTAGGGTGCGGCCCATGGGGTTGCCTAGCAGTAAGTTTTCCGTGCATAAAGGATCTTGGTGAAATTGGAGTGTGGGCACACTAATCTGATGGGCCAAGAGCCCAAGACAGGAAGTAAAATGTACGGATTATATACGTGGAACCGGGTTTTTTATATTTTTTTAAGCTTAAAAAAATAAGATAGTCCGCAACCAACACATTTGATAATGGACGTTGTATATATACTCCCTCTATCCCATAAAATAAGGCGTGCATATTTTTTGAAAAGTCAACTCTTTAAATCTTTGACTAATGATTCAGTCAAAAATATATATGTTTAGTTAATGCGTGTTATATATTTGGATTCGTATTCAAAAGCACTTTAATATGATGCTAATTTTGTATTTGTAGATCACATATTTTAGAAGTAATAAATGGTCAAAGTTCCGCTTTAAAGGCCGTACTAAGAACATGCACGCCTTATATTATGGGATAGAAGGAGTATATATTATTTGGCCAGCCGTATGCTAGAACGTTTTTACTTGTTGTATAAGATTTTTTTTCGCAAAACAATATTAATTAGCTGTTTTTTTATTACATGCCATTCTCCTCGGATGATTTTCTATTTGGAATAGAAAAGTTTCGCTAGGAGAAAAGGATGAGCAAACACAACTTCATTTCCCATCGTGATGCCCTAGTACCAGGCAGTCTAGCACGGCGGTATAGCACCTCGGCTAATCTCCACCCCCCGCCATTATGGATTGACAGCCTCAGGTCACCTGTTGATTTCTTTGGTCGAAGCACGTACAGCTATTTCAATGAGTTGCAGCCCTCGAGGTCCCATGCATGGCAGAGAGTTGGAGTTCTCGAGTCATCAGACAACGCAAGTACGCAACGATGATCTTGGGCCATGGACCAAGAAATTAACTCCGGAATCAGGTTGTGGGTCGATCTGCGAGCTCCTCCTCGATCCAGAAAAATGACAAGAACACGAGACGCTGACCCCGGACTAAATTAAGCAGGGCTACGTGATCATGCGTGCACATATATTGATACATGCGACGAGTTGTTTTGACCCAATAAGAACGTGGTACTGTCCTCTCGATCCTTCTCTGGATCAGCAAACCCGGGTTTCTTTAATCGATCCCTCGATGATCCCCTGGTAATCGATCAGCTGGGGCCTCTGGGGCTTAGGGATCGACGACTACTGCTACTACTCCGCTCCCCGGGAGACAAGGAGGAAGACGCTCGAGATGATGGAGGACAGCGGTACGTGGCGCTGTGTCGTATGGTATGAGGAGAGAGACTCGGCCGGCGTTGACATTGGCGAACGACACCGCCGGTTCAGCCACAAATTAAAGTGTTTGGTCTCTGGTGCAGTTACGGTGGCAATTAAGCTGCGGGGAACAGACCATTAATTAGGGTTTCGGCTTTGACAAGTGCACTGATCATTCATTAAGTCCGCCCCGGGGTAAAATCTGCAGGTTCTCTCGGCGCAAATTGACGGAAGGGCGTCTAGCTACAACATGGAGTGGTGCTGTGGTGGGTTATCTGTGACGGCTGCTGTCGAGACGTCTACCGCTCGTCTACTAGTAGTACTAGATCACTGTACAAGACAAACCAAAACCATTTGGATTGTTGCATGGATCGCTCCACCAGCAAAACGGACACTGCTGCAGCTAGCACAGTAGCAGAACCGTGCAGAGGCGCAGAGAGCACAATACGGCGGCCAGACAGGCGTTTATTGCATTATCATACGCCCGCGTATGTCGGGCCTGCCCCTACGCGACGACAAGGCAGAAAATGGGGGGGAAGGATGGGTGCCTGGGTGGGCTAGTTTAATCACCTGGATGGACCACCCATCTATCGAAGATCTACAATCTAGGTAGACATGCACGAGGACGACGACGAGGGCTCCCACAAACCCACAACACCAAACGCTGCTCTACGGAGTGGGCCGCTAGCTTGTCTTGGACACTGCACGACGGGGTGGATGGACCGCGCGGGGGGCATCTCATCGGCGTTCAGAAATTCAGAATACTCACTCACAGACACAGTAGCTGGCGTACTCTCTCTGTCTGAATATTCAGGAAGTCGGGAGGGGGGACTGCCGCTTTATTTAATCCATCGCGGTCCCAGCGGACGGGCAAAGCGGCCGCCGCTCGATCGGGCCGGACCCAGCCAGCCCCAGCCCCACGCCGCCGCGGGAACCGGGCGTGCGAGTCATCAATGGCTCAATGCCGTGGTGGACCGTGGTGGCGGCCTGGTGGGTGTGGCCTCGCTCGCTCCTGGCCGAGGCCGGGCTCCTCCTCCGCTCCCCGAGCCCGGACGGACCCGCCGGAGCGCCGGGGCACCGTGCGACACCGCAGCTCGGCAGCTCCAACGCATCATCATTTCCTGGGAGCTCCCCTCCTCGTTCGCCGGCCGGGCGAGACGGATCGGCAGCCACAAATCCGGGGACGGGGACAGACAGAGCAAAGGCCCGCGGTCGCGGGGTTGGAATCGGGGAGGGACCGCATCATGGTCTGGCCGGGGCCGGCGCCATCGATCATGCCGGCTCCGGCCACCGCGCGCGCGCGTTTCCCTTTTCGCGCGGGTGGAGATGATAGGATTCGTCAGGAGGCCAGGGCGCGGGCCGGCGCCGGGACCGTGTCGATCCTAGAATCCTGGCTCCTCGTGGGGTCCTTCTCCCGCAGAATGCATGCATGCGCTTGTTGTTGGGTCACGCGCGGGGTTTACGGACGCTTGCGCCGCACTTTATTAGCGTTGGTTTGGCCCTTGATGCGTGCTGATGTGACGGCCATTCTTGGACGTGTTTCTGTTTACATCTCCATCCAGACAGTAAAACAGGCACGCCTGCTGGCCTCCATGATTCACCGTGGGGACAAAGTTTCCTCCCTCTAATTCTGCTGCTGCGTGTCAAGGGGGGATAAACTGCCCCTTGTAAACATAAATAAATAACACTAGAGCTACAAGTAGAAGATGCGGTCAGAGCAAAGGTCCAAGTTGGTATATACGGAGGTCAAGTGAAGTGCGCCACACATCTAAGCAAAAGTACTCGTAATTCAGCAACCAGCTATAGATAGACCAGAGAATCCCAGGCGCAGCCGAGGCCGCACTGTCCTGACTTTTGGGACCCACTTCTCGAACAGGCACATTGAGGAAAACCTCAGACGTCTTCTTGCTCCCCTGATACGGTAGAAGCAGGCCTACTGCATGTTTCACTCTTCCGTAGCCGCACCATCACTCAATGGATGTGTGACCCCACCGTACTTGGGACCCGCGTGACATACTCAGATGGACTTGGTGCGTCGACCGTAATCACTCTCCCCGACATCACTCTGTACTTCCATCAGCATAAAAATCATCAAAACCTTTACACATTCAACACCGCATGTGAGCTCTGGATACGGAAATTCCCTCTCGTTCCGGGCCGGAAAGCTTCACAGTACTCCACAGTTTCGACGAGTATATCTTATAAACCCTCGGGAAAAAAAATGAACTGGAACGATCTCAAAATTCACGAGAGTTCAGCTTAGTGACAAAAACGCTATTGTGTGATCATCTATGACTTTGCCTATTTAGACCATATACGAAGGTGTTCTTTTATGGATGTCATATGCAAATGCAAGTTTTTTTTTCATACCAGTCACAACTCACAAGTACATAATGGGATGTGTATTATTGTAGTGCCATCGTGGCATCGTTTACTACAATGATCCACACGTGTATTTAAAAAAATACTGTTAACTGCATGTACTAAAAAATTGTGTGTATAAATGATCAGTGACCTAAATTTGTTAGATTATCAGTGCATCTAAATTCAAGTACCGACTCACTTGTATGGCTATCATTTTGCTCATCATGTGTGATTTTTATTCAATATTTTAATTCAATTTGATCCAACCTAGATCTCACAAAGGTTTAGTAAAAGGCATCTACAAAGCCCTTTAGGTTGGTTCTCGCTAGAATTGAGTTATCATAAATTTCCCTTTAGTTTTTGTTATTTCCCAATTGTTCATAAGGTGACGCAATCAGTGACCAAGATCTGCATGAAGAGCATGTTCAGATTGGTTTCAGAACATTGAATTTGAAGTTTTTTTTTTTGTTTTGTTTTCGCGCCATCTACTATCGAATTGTATTAATCAAGATTAATAATACACTCATCAATTTTCAAAATCTTCTAGCCTTGCCTACTATCTGGAATGTCTTCAATTACGTAATGCGCGTTTATATAACAATATACTCCTTACGTGCATAGCAAAACAATATTTATAAAAAATTCTAGGCTGACATAAAAAACAACTGCGGCTGTGTTTAGATCCAAACTTTTCCCCAAATTCTACTATGCAAAAAGAAGATTCACCATCACATCAAAAATGCCGGCACATGCATGGAGTACTAAACGTAGATGAAATCAAAAAATAATTGTACAGTTTTGATCTACTTTGCGAGATGAATCTTTTGAGCCTAGTTAGGCCATGGTAGGACAATATTTACCACAAACAAACGAAAAGTGCTACAGTACGCTATAGTATCGGATGTGATATTTTTAGCCAAATTTTAGCAGATTTCGCCTGCTTTTCGCCTCCATTTTTTGGATCTAAACACAGCCTGCAAAGAGAAAACGAAAGGAAAACAACACACTCTATAACCCACGCTGTCCGCCTGCGCTCGGACAACCACTCCACTCACCACTCACCATCCATGGCGATGGCGCCTTCCACGGCCGCCGCTACCGCCCTTCTCCTCCCCATCCTCCTCCTCGTAGCCACCGCCGCCCCCTGCACCGCAGCCGGCTCATCCTTCTCCCCGGACGCGGCCGCCCTACTCAACCTCTCCGCGGCGCTCGCGGACCCCTCGGGCTACCTCTCCACGCACTGGACGCCGGACACCGCCCTCTGCTCCTGGCCGCGCGTGTCCTGCGACGCCGCCGACGCACGCGTCATCTCCCTCGACCTCTCCGGCCTCAACCTTTCCGGCCCCATCCCCGCCGCGGCGCTCGCCTCGCTCCCGCACCTCCAGTCGCTCAACCTCTCCAATAACATCCTCAACTCCACCTTCCCCGACGAGATCATCGCGTCGCTCAGAAGCCTTCGCGTTCTCGACCTCTACAATAACAACCTCACCGGTCCGCTACCGGCGGCGCTCCCCAACCTCACCGACCTCGTCCACCTCCACCTCGGCGGCAACTTCTTCTCCGGCGGCATCCCGCGTTCCTACGGCCAGTGGAGCCGTATCCGCTACCTGGCTCTCTCCGGCAATGAGCTCACGGGCGTGATACCGCAGGAGCTCGGCAACCTGACGACATTGAGGGAGCTGTACCTCGGCTACTTCAACAGCTTCACCGGCGGGATACCGCTCGAGCTCGGGAGGCTGCAGGCGCTCGTTCGGCTCGACATGGCGAACTGCGGCATCTCCGGGGAGATCCCGCCGGAGATGGCGAACCTGACATCGCTCGACACTCTGTTTCTTCAGATCAACGCTCTGGCTGGGAAGCTCCCGACGGAGATAGGCGCAATGGGGGCACTCAAATCGCTCGACCTGTCCAACAACCTGTTCGTCGGGGAAATCCCCGCCAGCTTCGCGTCGCTCAAGAACTTGACTCTGCTGAACCTCTTCCGGAATCGCCTCGCCGGTGAGATTCCCGAGTTCATCGGCGACTTGCCGAACCTCGAGGTCCTGCAGCTGTGGGAGAACAACTTCACAGGCGGGATACCCGCGAACCTCGGCGTGGCGGCGACCAGACTGAAGATAGTCGACGTGAGCACGAACAAGCTCACTGGCGTTCTGCCATCCAAGCTGTGCGCCGGCGAGCGGCTGGAGACGTTCATCGCCCTGGGCAACTCTCTGTTCGGCGGCATTCCCGACGGGCTCGCGGGGTGCCCGTCACTGACGAGGATTCGGCTGGGGGAGAATTATCTCAACGGCACGATACCTGCGAAGCTGTTCACGTTGCCGAACCTGACGCAGATAGAGCTGCACGACAATTTGCTCTCCGGCGAGCTCTGGCTGGACGCCGGGAAGGTGTCATCGTCGATCGGCGAGCTGAGCCTGTTCAACAACCGACTGTCCGGCCAGGTACCGACCGGGATCGGTGGGCTCGTGGGACTACAGAAGCTGCTGCTCGCCGCGAACAGGCTGTCCGGCGAGCTCCCGCCGGAGATTGGGAAGCTGCAGCAGCTCTCAAAGGCGGACCTTTCTGGGAACTTGATTTCCGGCGAGGTGCCCCCGGCGATCGGCAGGTGCCGTCTGCTCACCTTCCTCGACGTCTCGAGCAACAAGCTCTCGGGCCGCATCCCACCTGAGCTCGCCGGCCTCCGCATCCTCAACTACCTCAACGTATCCCACAACGCGCTCGAAGGCGAGATTCCACCCGCCATCGCCGGGATGCAGAGCCTGACGGCCGTCGACTTCTCCTACAACAACCTCTCTGGCGAGGTCCCGGCCACCGGCCAGTTTGCCTACTTCAACGCCACTTCCTTCGCCGGCAACGCCGGGCTCTGCGGGGCATCCCTCTCCCCGTGCCGCTCCCACGGCGTCGCGACCTCGGCCTTGGGCTCCCTCTCCTCGACCTCCAAACTCCTCCTGGTGCTCGGCCTCCTCGCACTGTCCATCATCTTCGCGGCCGCGGCCGTGCTCAAGGCGCGGTCGCTGAAGCGGTCGGCCGAAGCGCGCGCGTGGCGGCTCACGGCGTTCCAGCGCCTCGACTTCGCGGTGGACGACGTGCTGGACTGCCTCAAGGAGGAGAACGTGATCGGCAAGGGCGGGTCCGGGATCGTGTACAAGGGCGCGATGCCGGGGGGCGCCGTGGTGGCCGTGAAGCGGCTGCCGGCCATCGGGCGCGCGGGCGCGGCGCACGACGACTACGGCTTCTCGGCGGAGATACAGACGCTGGGGCGCATCCGGCACCGCCACATCGTGCGGCTGCTCGGGTTCGCCGCCAACCGGGAGACCAACCTGCTGGTGTACGAGTACATGCCGAACGGCAGCCTCGGCGAGGTGCTCCACGGCAAGAAGGGCGGCCACCTGCAGTGGGCGACGCGGTTCAAGATCGCCGTGGAGGCGGCCAAGGGCCTCTGCTACCTGCACCACGACTGCTCGCCGCCCATCCTGCACCGCGACGTCAAGTCCAACAACATCCTCCTGGACGCCGACTTCGAGGCCCACGTCGCGGACTTTGGCCTCGCCAAGTTCCTCCGCGGCAACGCCGGCGGCTCCGAGTGCATGTCCGCCATCGCCGGCTCGTACGGCTACATTGCTCCTGGTATGCATTCCATCTCCTTCACAAACCACTATCCTGATTTCTTTTTCTGCTACTCTACTGTTAGTAGTAGTATATACTTGGGCTCACTGTACAGACTTTTCCATGTTACTGTCCTGTGAACTCACTGCTGAAATCTTCCCTGAAAGGTTTTTACAATGTCCTGGCTGCAGTTATACCCGCATCATTCAAACACATGTTTCCAGTTCTTTTTTCTTTTTGAAAAAGATTCGTGCTTCCGTTTGTCATGTGCACATTTGAACAGCATGACTTTCCGTATGCTCTGGTCGTCTGCTTTCACTGTGTCTCGCACACACACTCACACAAACACACACCAGATGCATCGTACACCCCCTGAACATCTGATGGCTGCGTTTCGTCGCTTTGTCGATTTAATGGATCATCATTGGGACTGTTGGCCCTGATCTTATGTGGCTCCATTTCCTGTGTCCCCAGAGTACGCCTACACGCTCAAGGTGGACGAGAAGAGCGACGTGTACAGCTTCGGCGTGGTGCTGCTAGAGCTCATCGCCGGCCGCAAGCCCGTCGGGGAGTTCGGGGACGGCGTCGACATCGTGCAGTGGGTGCGGATGGTGACGGGCTCGAGCAAGGAGGGCGTGATGAAGATCGCCGACCCTCGGCTCTCGACGGTGCCTCTGTACGAGCTGACCCATGTCTTCTACGTCGCCATGCTCTGCGTCGCGGAGCAGAGCGTCGAGCGCCCCACGATGCGCGAGGTCGTGCAGATACTCGCCGACATGCCCGGTTCGACGTCCACGGACACCCCCCTCGTCATCGAGCCCAAGGAAGAAGGGAGCGGGGAGAAGCAGCAGGAAGGGCCACAGGACTCCCGGCCGCAGCAGGACCTCCTTAGTATCTAGTAGATAATAGAAGCGCAACCCCTGAAGAATTGATGGCACCAGTGGTACTTTGTAGCATCATCCCCCTGTTATTTCGGTCTTTCTCGTGTAGCGGTGGAAGGATGGCGGTATGAGTGTGTCTGCAAGAAGTGGTAATGTGGGAAGTGCATTCATGTTCGTTCCGGTAACTAGATGATTAGCACTGCCACGTGCGGTGGTTTAGGCATTGTAATCCCTGTCGTCCAATGTACAAAATCACGCCGTTTGAGGTTGCAGTCGAGTTGTGAAATCCACGCGGAGGGCGCAAAGGTTGCAGAAACGGTTTGGAATTTCTTGTGCCTTTTGAGAATCGTGCATCTCCTTGCAGAACTTCAATACGGTGCCAGAAATGGCTCTATGAAAACGAACGATCGTTGAGCTGCCGCCGCTGTTGCTTGTTGCTATCCCAGGTCGGTCCCAGCTACAAGCGCAGGCGTGCAGCAGGCAGCGCTGCCGCTGCTGGCTCAGTTCCGGCATGGAGACGGGGCGCGCGTGCACGTGAACGATCAACTACTCCCTTTCTCCTGTGGAGGCCGCCGATGGCAGGTGGGGTCGCGCCATGCCCATGCCGGGGGCTTCCAAACGTGTCACCAGTCACCACACTGTTGCTATTGCTACCGATCGATGCCTCGGTGGCTCTGGCACCGCGCACTCGCCCCGTTTCATTTTCATCTGGTCGTGCTCGTGCGTGCTTGGCCACTGTGAGTGACACTGTAACTGCTGGAGTGTCGAGGCGCACAGGCTACAGAGGCCCGCCTGCATTGAAGCCTTTTCGGCCACTGGCCGTGCCGTGCGTGCTGCGACTCCATGCGAGGGCGCCTGCAGCCCGGCCTGGCACTGGCAGCAGCGCGTGGCGGACTGTTGAACACACGCACGTAGTCGGAGCTGCACTGCAGCGCGGGCGGAGAGCGGAGACAGGGCGAGGCTCCCGCAGGCCTGGCCTGGCGCTGGCGGCGACGTGAGTGCGCTGCCACTGTCGTCGCGATCGATCCTGCACCACGAGAGACCGAAGCGAAGGGGGCGAATGCGAGCGCGCGGCGAGATTCGTGCGTACAAGCGTGGTGTGTTCTCTGCTTCGTATGGTCAGGTCATTTGTCACACCATGGCTGCCTGTCGATCGCGGCGAAGAATCTTCTCATCTCTTCGGCGTGGAGATCCGAGCACCAGCTCATCTCGTGTCTCCGATCACAAGTGTACATAAGCTGTCCTTCCTGCTCCTTTTATCTCAACACTTTAAAATTCTGCCTTTTCCTGATTGGTTTTCTTCAGCAGTTATTAGTAATGCAACACCGACGCACAGTACTACTTTGTAAGTACATGGGAACAGGCGGGATTCAATTCTCTCTCGTACGCCAAAATGTATATACGTAGTCAGTGGGGCCACTTGCAATCGCCTTCCACCAATAATGTGTGCTCTATCGATTTGGACAGTTCCATTTACGGGCGTCGTTGAGTGGTTGAGCACACGGCCATCTACGTACGTACTATATATGGTCCACACCACAACGAACAGCTCAACCATCGGATGACGACGGTGCTTAGGACAAGAGCTTCACAATGACACTTAAGGTTGGTTGTACCCAATAGTGGGTTCAAAGCAGGCCATCTCAGAGCTGCTTTAGACACAACTGCATTGGAGCCTTTGGAATATATACGCAAGAGGTAGAGGGAGCCTCGCTTGCATTGACCTGGTGAGCATAAATTGACATCAAATTTCTCCAGCATCTGCTTCATGCAGTACTACAAATTAAGAAATGAGGCAGTCGCTCAGCCTGACTCAAAGCAAAAGCCTCAGAAAATGAATCATTTGTAAAGAGAGGAACTAACTCAAAGCAATTGTGCTGTCTAGAGGCAGTCAACTTAAGTTTATCATTAAAGAAAGATGAATGATACGAAATACTCCCTCCGTATTTTTATATAAGTCGTGGTTAACTTTTTTTCAAAATTTTAATTCTTCATTTTATTCAAAAAAAATTGCATAAACATATAAAAAAACTAGTCATATTCAAACTCTTGCAATGATAAACTAAATCACATCAAAAGAAATTATAAATTAATAAGACAAGCGATTGAAATTTTGAAAAAAAAAATAAATCACGACTTATATTTAAATACTATGTTTCTTTATAACAATATATTCAAATAATACGGAATATGTTTTGATTATATAGGAGTACGCTAGATTCATTATTGGCATGGATTCGAAGCCCATGCGGTCTTCCCGTGTTCTGCAGTGAGATAGATGTAAACACTGGGCGAGACGATTTGACCACGCGAGCGCCTTGTTCGGTCACTCGGACATGCATGCATGGGGAAATACAGTAAGCTGAAAAATACAGCGTCCGTGTACTAGTACCGTAACATTGGTAAACGACGAATAGAATATTCTTAAAAAATTTCTGCCAACAAAAGCATGGCGAGTATAGTACGCACACAGTACGTACCCTCCTCGCTCCAAGTCTTGTTGCATCGTGACGGATAGCCTGGGTCTCCGGCGCTGTACAGAGTAGTCACGATGGACCTGCAGCACTGCATGAGGTGTTGGACTGTTGCCGATACATACAGGACAGCAATGTATACATGGTAACCTAGGCGCAGCCTAATTGGCTAGGACTCGTTAAAAGCCAAGGCAAGGAATGAAATTACGAGACGGCCGCGCGCGTGGCATGGCTCGCCAGTCGCCACCATCGGCCTAGTAGCTCGCACACAAGATACAAAACACAGCAAAGCAAAGCCTAGCTAGCGCGGTAGTAGCCATCCGGCCGTCCAGGTCCAGGTCCAGCAGCGCGTCACGTCAATCTTGCAAGGGTGACGACACGCCAGTCTCCCTCCCCGTCGTCCGGTCCCGCCGGACGGTCCTCCAAAGCACGACGAAAGAAAGAATCGAGGCCACGCCCACGCATGCGGCATGGTGCATGTGCATCTCTTCGACCCGGCCGGCCGGCCTCCGTGGTCGATCGTCCTCTCCCGTCGCTTCTCGCTTCCTTCCGCGGGCGACGGCCCGGCCCCCCGACGCCGATCGCCGATGGCCGATGCCTTATCACTGCGCTGCGCGCGCATCTCTTCCGTCCTCCCGGCCCGTCCCACGCGACCGGTCGGCCGGCCAATGCAAGGACCAGCCGATGAGCAGGGCGCGAGAGGCGACGGCTCATCCACGCAGGGCCACACACAGCCAGCAGGCGCCTCGAGGCCTAGCTACCCTAGCCTACCTGATCCGTGTCACATCCTCTGCTTCGCGGCCGGCCGGCCGGCCGGCCGGCCGGCTGAGACGCTAGCTCCGCTGCTGCTTTTGCACGTCGTTTCTTTCGCCGGCCGCTGCACCTGCCCCTGCCCGAGCCCACCGATCGATCGAGGCCATGGCCAAGTGCCGGCCACCAGCCCGGCGGCTCCGGTGCGCGGGAGTAGCCGTTGGTGTTGTGGTGCCTGGTGGTGAGTGACTGGTGACCTCTGTCTGGTGACATCCTAGGCCAATCCTTGCGTCGATTGTTAATGCCTGTATATATCCTCTCAATATAATGGATGTACAGACCAATCATTGAATGTACGTGCGCGTACGGTATGCGCATACGTACATCGTGTCATGCGCTTCATTGAATTCCGCTACCTGATGCTTGTTGAGCGTGATCCGGCCAGGAAGAATCCACGTCTCCTACGCCCTTGTCTAAGAGGAGGGGTGTTTGGATGCGGGAGCTGAACTTTAGTCCATGTCACATCGAATATTTAGGACTAGTTAAAAGTATTAAATATGTTTTAATTAAAAAACTAATTATCGGCGAGACGGATTTTTTAAATCTAATTAATCTATGATTACAAATGTATTAGGTCTAATAAATTCATCTCGCCATTTAGTTTTCAACTGTATAATTAGTTTTCTAATTAGACTATATTTATACTCGTCTGACACGACGAGCGGTGTGTCGTCTGCAGTGTCTATCTCCTGCGAATCGGCGAATCCTATTGCTTCTCCGGTCACATTGTTATAAAGCCATGTTACCACGGTGCCAAGCTGCTTTATTTGGTATAAGTAATTTATTGTTTCTCTGATTAGGTTGTGCTCACCAAATAATCTAGATGGAAGTGCAAAACACTATATGCGCACCCATAGACAAAAAATGTTCGAAATATAGGCGGTAGGTATGATGGCCTGTCTGGTGAGGATAGTGAGTATTATGTGTTTATTATCACTTGTGAATGAGAGAAAACAATAGTACCTTCAAATGGCACTTTCAGGCTGATCTGTTGTCATAGTTCACCGCTGGTGCTTTTGTGTTCCTACAGTAGCACAATGAAGCAAGTTCGCAGGGCGGCCTGGTGCAAAAAAACAGAATCGATCAAGCCCCTTAATTTTTTTTTGAAACCAGGCATCCCATTTCTATTACCAAAGTAACAAAAATACAGAGGAGAAAGAGAGGAAAAGCCTATCCTTATTCTTCATCCACCCCTAGTACCATATACTTCTCCCTTTTGAAGATAGCAAAACAACAGCAGCGACCTGTTTCAGGTTTGCCGGTTTGCAATCTGGAAGAGTAATATGGGGATGGTGGATGACAGGAGCCAAGGATCAAGCCCCTTAATGTTTCATCGTATAAACAATGGAAGTAATAAGAAACGAGAGACATACATTCTTGACTGCCATTGTCATCTAGGTAATGGTCCAGATTAATTTAGATATTGTTACCAAAAACTAATATAAAAGATACAAGTTTTACAATGATTGACATTAATATGAGCCCTCTGTTCATTAAGATATAATGGCTTAAAAAATATGAAGTATTAATCAAAAAATATTGATTAGTTGAAAGACACTAAAAAAAGTGGGATAAGTACCAAATGGAGGTGGGACTAGTACTAAGTGGAGGCGGGACCAGTACCAAAATATTTTATCCTAATGTTTTTTATTTAATAATCTAAATTCCAGATCTTAATTATAGAAAATACTAACAGTACTTTCGACTTTAAGAAAAATACTGTTATTACTTTCCAATCATCCTAACAAATAAAGATTCCATTCCTTATTGCTGCAGTGTCGCTCCATTGTCGACGGAGTTGGCCGTTGGGCGTCGGGCGATGAGCAGGGATTCTTGAAACAAGATTCTATATACTCACGGGTCTCTAGCTCCATACAATTTTTTTGAGCTATTCCAAACAGAAATACATGGAAAAAAGATATAGATAAATAAAGACCTGAGCATTTCTTGGGTAAGGTCGGGCCAAAAACCCTAGTGTTTTTTGAGATGGTCCAAACCCGACACGACCTGGCGGTCAGGTCAAAAAATCGAGCCTGCACCCAGCCCAACAACCGATCGGGTCGTCTCATGCATGTGTAAATTGTCGGATTTTTTCGGATTTCGGATCAAAATTTTTGGCCTGGACTTAGCCCGGCAGACAGGGTTAAAAATCTTGGCCCGAACCCGCCCGTAAAACTCTTCGGGTTGCATCGGGTTATTTTCGGATGGGTCAAGTTGGGTCTATCGGGTCAAGGAGCCCATGCACAGGTCTAGATAAAAATAGCAAGGAGTCGTCATCCGACCGTCGGCCGTCAGGCCGGCGTTCGTGCTGCTGGGCCATTGCGAAGCAAAGGCTTTCCGTCGCGCGTCATGTGTGCGCGGCGGCATGGGCAATGCATGATGCCCGCCCAGTCCATCGGCCAGCTCGGGCTTTGCACGCGAATGAGGAATGCTGCTAGTAGTGAACCGCTTTTGGGTACACATGTCTCCATGCATGCATGCACGCACCGCCCTTGCTGCCGATCGCACAGGGAGGGACAGGCCAGGGAGAGTGCGGGGGGCCGGCCACGCCGGACGTGTCGCAGCGTGTGCATCGCCGACCGATGCTTTGCTCTGCTGCCATCATCCCGTCGCCCGGCCGCTAAATCATAGGCGCCCGGTGGTGCGGCCGTGCTGGGCTGCTGGCACCTGGCAGCCTGCCCGGAAGCGGACGCGCTGTTCTCGTGCGGCGGCCAGGCGGAGGCGGGGGCTTGCTGCGGCGACAGCGTGCAGTGCAGTGCCCTTCTGCTCTTGTGCTTGGCGCCGTCCGGAAGACCGGAACACGGGCCTGATCTGGGTGGTGGAACGCTGTGCGCCGCGTGCCGGCCTGGATGCCTCTCTCTTTAGATAGCAGATATGGTGACAGTGGTACGAATGAACACTTGCGTTTCATCAGCATGCATGTATGACTGGCCGGCCGGTTCACAGACTGGCGCTGCATGCCACGTTCACATTCACATGCGCGCGCCTGCCTCTGGCTGCCACGGCGATGACCGATCGATTTGGCGTGGCCACGTATGGCGTCACCTCCCCTGGCACGACGACGACGTACGCTGACTCGGCTTCGGCGCCACGCCGCCGGTGAAGGAAACACGAAGCCATGGGGCTGTTGCTCGCTGAGCCCCGGCCCCCTGGCCCCTACCGTGTTTTGTGCGCAGATCTGCGGAGCCGGCGTGGTCCGATCTGCGCGAACCCCGGCCGGAGTGCGATCGATGCCTACAACTACAAAGAGGGCCTCTCGTCGTGTCCCGGTGGCCGCTGATCCCTTCCCAGGCGGGCAGTGGCAAAGCTCGTTTGTCCCGGAGCCGCTTCTGATCGTAGCCCTAGAACGTGACGACTGACGACGTCCCCGGCGATCGAGGACAGGCCAAACTCCATCCGCTTCCGTCTCGTACCACTCTACTGTAGTCTGTACTGCGCTGTCGGCCCTCTTTCGCGCTAGTAGCGCTGTTCCTTTCAAAACGTTTGGTGAACTGCTTGATGTCTATATATGCTATACGATATAGGGTCGAGTTGGTTTTGGTACGCGTAGTACGTAGGGGGTATCGGTCTATCGAATTAGGGCCCCGTTTCTTCTCTTCTGTCAACCGTGCGCCGACGGGCACTGTACACTGCACCGAGCCAAGCTTTCAGCTTCAACCTATACACTATAGATTTCATTTGTCCCTGCTTGTTTGGCGACTCATTGCCAACAAGGTCCAAGGCTACGTCCTTGGCATTTTGATAGCCTTTTCCCACCCAAGGAACCGAAGCGTCAAATGCGATGGACGTGCGCCCCGTCGTCAGCGAGACGCCATAGATTTCCCGTGGAAGCTTGCTGCTTGGACTGGCTCCTGGCCTAGCGCCACTTTCGGTGGCTACAGAGAGACCGCAGTTTACCTCATGGTTTAGTACCCCAATTTCCTCTCAAAATTCACTATGCAAAAAAAAGATTCTCCGTCACATCAAAATGCCGGCACATGCATGGAATACTAAATGTAGATGAAATAAAAAAATAATTGTACAGTTTAGATGTACTTTGCGAGACGAATCTTTTGAGCCTAGTTAGGCCATAGTAGAACAATATTTACCACAAACAAACAAAAAATGCTACAGTGATTCTACAGTGCTTTTTAGTTCGGAACAGTGTTTTTTTCAACCATCTAAACACACCCTCAGGCTTCCGTGCTGGGGGTCATGTGCACGCATCGTTTCATTCAGGGCAGGTGCAGGTGCAGAACCCACTGTATCTTCGCTTAATTCTGAGTCTCAATTAACTAGTGAACTCTAGGCCCTAGCGCCTCCTACCAAGAACGCCCCCCCTCTTGGCTGTGTTTAGATCCAAAAAGTGGAGGCGAAAAGCAGACGAAATCTGCTAAAATTTAGCTAAAAACATCACATCCGACACTGTAGCGCACTGTAGCAATTTTCGTTTGTTTGTGGTAAATATTGTCCTACCATGGCCTAACTGGACTCAAAAGATTCGTATCGCAAAGTACATCTAAACTGTACAATTATTTTTTGATTTTATCTACGTTTAGTACTCCATATATGTGTCGGCATTTTTGATGTGACGGGAAATCTTTTTTTCATAGTAAAATTTGGGGAAAAATTTGGATCTAAACACAGCCCTTATCCCCTTTCCCTGTCAATGATCAGCACAAAGCCCGCACCCACACTCACACACGTGCCCGCACGCATCTTTTGCGCTGTATGTAAACAAAGCCTGCACTGCAAGTTTATCTGCAACCGCCAAGAAATTCCAAGACGTGAGGATCGGGAGTGGCCACAGCCCACAGCGAGCCCCAAAGGCCGGCCGTGTGGTAGCGCAGGCAGGGAGACCCGGGATGGCGACTGTCCAGTGTCCATGCCGCGGGGCAGATCGGCGTATCGGCATGGCAATGGGATATGAACAAACAGAAGAACTAGTGAGGCTTCAGTACTGCAGGGAGCAGGGTACATACCATACCCACAGAGCAAACGGATCTGGTCACCTGGAAGGCTTGGAAATGAGAAGAGGAGCAGAGCTGGCCTGCGATCTGAACATTGCCGTCGCTGTAGCAGGCGACTGTTCAGCGTAATTTTCTTCTGTTGAGGAGGGTGTGAGAGACTGAGTGCTGCGCCTGTGAGCTGATGCTTCCATGTGCGTGCCTCAATCATGCACGCACGCATAGACGCCGCAGGCAGCGTCCGGAATTCCGTGGGACCCAGGGGACGTACCATCCTACGTGTCCTGTCCGGGTGGCAGTGGCACTGGATTATCCTTTTCTCTGTCTATCATTGCTTTCTGCCTGTTTTTATACTGCAGCCAGCCAGCGCCATTCGTCCATCTGTTAGTAAATTAATTAATCGCCTGTGCACTTGCTTGAGGGCCTGGCAAGGCCACCCTTTTTAGCTGGTGATGTGAGGTTTTGCTGGTGGCTTGGCCTGGGAGGCTTGGAGGCGACAAGGACATCAGACATTCCATGGCTTCAGATCTTCCCAAACGCCCAGACAAACGCACCAATCGGGGCCCTGCCTTTGTGCTAAGCAAACCTTCAGGCAACCTTTTCTTTGTCAGGTCATGTGTCCGTGCCTGTTTCACCAGCATAAACTAATGGCGATGTCGACATGCATGCTTCCTTTGCTTAATTTCTGCAGGAACTTTGACCGGCCGGACCGTGTGATGTGGGTCACACATGGCATTGCCTAGCTTCCATCCATGGTACAAACTTCAAATTAGCATTCAGAGATGCATAGTTCCTCCGCTAGCTATTCAGTATTCACATGAGCAGAGAGGACACTGAGTTTGTCCGGAAAAGTGAGGAGCTGCACTGCATCAGTGGCTGGAGAATTGAACTGCATGTCGCACCATGGATTTTTACAACCAGTTTTTTTTTTTAAGGAACAGGAGGGATTTTCACAACCAGTTGATGGAACTGTTGCGTTCAAAAAGAAAAAGGTTGCCACGCGCGCTGTTTCAAGATTCCGGATCCAATAATTTCAAGAGGGACAGCATGAGTCCATAGAGCCCCAGTCCCACCTCGTAGCCGCAACAATAATCAGTGTACTATATTCATATTTACTCAGCATGAGTCCATAAGCTCAGCTGCTGAAGAATAATCAGTGTACTATATTCATATTTACTCATGCTCCGAGGGGCCTAAAAGGTTCTGCATATATGTGTGCATGTATATATATATAGATAACTAGAAGGTGGCCCGCGCAAATAGCGCGGGTAGCTAGTTTGTTTTACCTTTTGACTATTTTAGAATTCATTTCTTATGAATATTTTTTGTTTGATAATGCATCTTTATTTGAGGAATGGAAGCCAATCATACCTCTACATACATAGTTATATACCACTTTGCTTGAAATTTGAGCTGTGCATTTTCTCCTCTTGTTAATTGCAAGCAAGAGCTACTTATAGCAAAATAAAATCATTAACCATGACATCATCCTCAGTCTTTTTTTCGTATCCACTCTAGTATATTCCAAACGGAATTTTTCTTTTGTGCAAGGGGTCGTTACGTGAGTTTCATTTATATCGTCCGCCCTCATATGTTTTATTCATCTCTGTCTTTATCATTCATTTTCACAACATTATAGTGGCGTAGCTAGTATAATCCCACGGCATACCAAAACCTCTACAAACTCAATTGCTCCCTTTTTCATAGTTTTTTGCCACATCAAAATAGCAATTCTGTCTTCTCTTATATGATTTTTGGGTTCTTGGTCCTTCATTTGACCCTTCATTTGTGCCAAAGTTGGCATCACCCCTATGCTACTTCTTTCTATCTTCAATCTACACATCCTTGTTCTTAGTCAATAGATATGAGGAATATTTAAGCCTTAGACATGACCAATGTTACAGCCTTCACTCATTAGCTACCCAAACATGGTCTTTATGTAGGTTGATCCATCGATGATGTGATTGTGCTTGTCTTTTAGTAAATGACTCTCTATTATACACATGATAGAATTCAGATAGATTTTTATTAGCACTATTCGTTTTTATACCCCTTGTATTTAGAGTCTGCACAACCTTCTTGTAAATCTAACGATTGTTAGTAGGGAAATATATATAGATGATTATACCCTCATTTTGTTGAACGTAGTAATTTCTAGGTCATCTCAGTAAATATAGTAGCTTCTTAAGATCATACATGTTAATATAGATGATTGGATGAATCTTACAACCTATGATGTGCTTTTTGTTTTTACATTTGATCTAAAACAATTGATTAAATATATATAATTAAATATATATAAATTATGAATGTGTGTAGTTTTTTCAATTAATATGATTTTTGACCTAATCAGCGAATGAGATGGTTTTTTTAAAGGGACTTGGGCCCACTTTGTATGTTTTGGAGCACCACATTTGATCGATCTATTTTATTCTCTCGTATTCCATACTTAGCGGTGGATCGATCCCTCGCATGGAGCGGTATTGTGAGTTATATAAACAATTCATTTGATAAATATAATTATATATATATATTATGAATGTGTAGATTTTTTGATTAATATGAATTGTCTTTACCTAATTAGAGAATGTGATGATTTTTTTAAAAGGGGTTTATTGGGCCCGCTTTGTATGCTCTTTGGAGCACAAAATTTAACTGATCTGTTTTATTCTCTCGCATTCCATACTCAGCGGTGGATCAATCCTGCACTGGTATTGTGAGCTTAACATCCTATCGGAAAAAAAACCATAGAGAATGTCGTTCCACTTCGTCAAAAGAAGACATCGCTTGTTTTAAATAAAAATCAATGGTGCTAGGATGTAATGGGATATCTCCTTCGCTAGAAATGATGCACAAAATTTCTGCTATTTTGCTCTTTGTGGAAGAATGCTGACGGCA
The DNA here is from genome assembly GCA_022530915.1 of Paspalum notatum. Lineage (NCBI taxonomy): Eukaryota > Viridiplantae > Streptophyta > Magnoliopsida > Poales > Poaceae > Paspalum > Paspalum notatum. The sequence goes on from CM039684.1 coordinate 7,383,622, forward strand.
GTTAGGTTATCTATATCGTCTTGCACGCCGCAATGGAAAGCAGTGCAAGGTTGATGATCCTTGTTTTGATCCACACCACATATTTTTTATTTCTTTAATACTTCTTTATTCCTTTTCCATACGGATATGTATTTCTGTATTGAACAGTGTGAAGACAAATCTCTCCATCAAATATAAACCATTAGATCTTCATAAAATCCAATGGTGCAGGGCTTTTCTTTTTTCTGATTAACATGGAAATTTCTAGGCCTTCTCGGCGAATCTGGTGGCTTTTTTAACATTCAAATATGCATATAATAGATAAGATAATGCGCGCACACACATGCACGCACGATGCCACATTCCCTGCAGCTGTAGATGATATCATCCCATCGCCATCCTCCCTGTCGTCGTTGGTGGTGACCTTCAGAAGAATGTTTGTAATCCGCCTGAACACATCGACGAGCAGTCAGCGAGATAGCGAATTCAGTACCGTCACTCTGAATCAAGCGCGCCTAAAGAAATACTCCTACATAAGCGCCGTCGCTTGCTTGCAAGTTAGTACAAGCTAATACAGTAGTACAATAAGGAGGCCAGCCAGACAAAAAGTCCCATTGCATACCTTCAGGTTCAGGGATTAGAATGCAGAGCAGAGCACCAGGGCCCCATAACGTCATGTAGGTGCAAAAGAAAAAAACCGGCAGCTATAATCAACAAAACATACACAATCACACATTCCTGCTTGTAGTAACCACAACCTAAGAAACGTAGCATGCGCTAATAAGAGATATGCATGTCTTTGCTGCCTAATGTCTGAATATGCATGCAGGTGAATCATCCCGAACTCTGAATGCTGTCGTGATGTCGTCCACGGACGACCTGGCTATTATTGGACGCCGAAATCATCCTTCTCGAAGACCAACGCAAGAGATGGATGTGTGTATCTGATAGATTGAGCTCGACCGATCGATCACGCATCGGCTGTTTGCCTGTTTCGTTCCAAAGGCTCCATCATTTCAGATGCGGATCACGCGGAGGTGCAGTCAGTCCTTGGAGCAGGTCATGAGTCTTTCTTGCACCAAGCAACTCATGTCCCTGTTGCTTCCAAGGATACGCAACTTCCTGTGTCTGAGAGCAAGAAACAAGATTGGCAGCGACCTGAGCTGAGAGAGCATTGCTTCTCCGAAGTTCATGATGCATATATGACATCTATTCTGAATTTCTTGTGCACGTACGTCCCAGATGTAGTACAATACTACAATATGTGCATTATAGAATTCTACTCGCAGGATAATGGAACCTCTTGTTTGATACATATACCATGATTTGTCCTGCACACAGTATTATGGGTGTGTTTAGAACCCTGAAATTGGTACTGTTCCGAACTGAAAAGCACTGTAGCACGTTTCGTTTGTTTGTGGTAAATATTGTCCTATCATGGCCTAACTAGGCTCAAAAAATTCGTCTCGCAAAGTACATCTAAACTGTGCAATTATTTTTTTATTTCATCTACATTTAGTACTCCATGCATATGCCGACATTTTGATGTGACGGAGAATTTTTTTTGCATAGTGGAATTTGAGAGAACTTTTTGGGTTCTAAACACACCCTATGTCGCTAGCTAGCTAGGATTAGTGCCCTGTACGGCATCATTGATCGACCTGAAAGACCCAAAACGAAAGGTGGCTTCATTCTTTCAGTCACGTCAAGTTCGGGCAAAAAATATAATAAGCTGATGTTTCAGGGGAACTGGGGAAGGCGCTGACAGCGTTCAAGTAGAAGGCTAAAAAGAAGAGTATAGAAAAAAGCTTGGACAAGAGCGAGTGGCGGTCACTCGTATAAAAAATTTCAGCGACTGACGTCCTTGGTGACCGAATAAGGTCTAGTCTAGCAGCACAGACAGAGGCAATGCTGACGGGAACGACAGGAGGAATAATACCAGGATGCGCACCAAAAGAAGAGAAGAGAGAGCAAGTACTAGCGTCTAGTCTCCCGCCGGCCGGTGCCGGCGCCGGCCGGCGTGGCGTCCCCTGATTCCGAGCCGTGCTCGAGAGCTCACGCGCTGCCAATGGCCACCTTCCAATCGGCTCAGCTCGCCAAAAGCCTAGCTACGGCGCAAGGCACGTCACGCACAGGAGGCGCTGTCTCCTCCTCGGTAGACGACGTTGCTGATAGCAACCAAGGACTCGAGATGCATGCACCGCTGGTCGTCTTCGTCGTCGTCGTCGCAGGCGCTCTAGGATCAATGATGCGCTCGATCGAGTTTGGCACTTTGGCTTCAGCGGGCTGTGACTGCGTTGATTTGTGTTGGAGCGCCTGGCCGCCTTGCCTTGGTGTAATGACGACTTCAGGAGAAGAGTTTCTGACAGATCGAGATTTCGAGTCGCTGGTGTGGGTGATGCCGAGTTGAATCCTAGGTATTGCCGATCTTCTAGTACACCCGATGCTCTTTGTACCACGCCCAAAAGAAACGCGATTCAAATCCGTCTATAATTTTTTGTTTTTTTTTATGGACATCGTTTCAAACTTTTGGGATGTGTTTGGTCTATGCCACCTGCTGAGTTCTGACCAGACCAAGTTTTGGCCACCAGATTAGCGGCCATGGAGTTGGCCAACTTTCATCACCAAAATGAACTAAGATGACTAAAAAATATCAAGGCAGTTTTTTTCTTTGCATATGACCAATAGTAGTGACTAAATTTGGTCAAAAACACCCCATCGTCCCTTCCGTGATGCTCAAATTGAGGTACTTTCTTACGGTCTATTTCGAAAACAAACCAACCCAACACATAGTACACCCTCCGTCCCCAATTGAAAGAGACTTTACCTTTCGATTAGATTCACTGTTCAATCGGCACAGGTTAAATTTTTAAGAGGTATATATGTTAAAACTTGATAAATAACTTTAATTAGAGTTTAGATGTTTTTTATTTTATCTGCAGAATATCACAAGTGATTATTTGATTCATATGTCATAATGGTATGATGGATTTTAATTCATCCTTTTATAATGTCATGATGGATAATTTATATGCAAATTTAGGGAGTTATTTAATACTTCATTGTTTATAATGGCAGGATGGGTAATTTTTTTAGAAAACATAATAGACCCAATGGCTAGTATTGTTGATACTACTTGATGGACGGCCAAATGTTTCTGAGTTTTATGGAATTTTTTAGGATTTAACTTTTTTTCTATTGCGCTTCACAATTCGTGCTTTTTTTAACCTCTAATTAATAATAGTAAGATAAGATGCAATATTTATATGTTTTTATAGACAGAAACAGGGCCAAAAGGGAGTGCTTCTTGTCCCATTCAGAACAGAGATTTCACTAAGAAATATTCTATTTGAATCATGTCAGCTATTTTCCACTGCATCCATTTTTATTATAATTTCTATGTTGATCCTTTGTCACATCCAAACAATACACTGAAAACTTTCCACTATTCTCAATTCTATGCAACTTCAATCGTGTGCTTTGAGAATCCTGCCCAAAACCTTAGTCTTATTACGTCGCTCTTAAGAATATACTTCCATTCGCCGTGCTCTAAGATTATCTGTTTGGTTGAGCTCCCCAAGTGGTCAGGCTAAATTTTAGCCACAATTTAACCACGTTTAACTTTAGGTTAAAAATTGTGTAAACAACAAAATTTTCATTTGCATGGATTATTTGGACCAAAACAAACTATTGAAAAATTGTGTTGTTTGGATAAATTTTAGTACAAAGTCAAATACGGTAAAACTATGGCCTAAATTTGGCCTGGCCAACATTGGCCTCGAACCAAACATACCCTAGGCCCATGGGCCTCAAAGGCCTCTCCATAGACCATAGGGCACATGTGCTCTCCGCCGTGCCACATTTACAGCAAGCAAGCAACTACCAAGTCAGGAGGCACCCTTAAAAAAAGCAACTCAGGAGGCAAGCAGCACAGGATGTTAGGAACAGAAACTATGCATACCGAAGAACTCGTTGTCAGACAGACAACCAACATTTTCGCCACCATTACGGAAAAAGATATCCGAGGGCAGCATAGACTTTGCCACCGTTACACTGGTTTCAGGACTCAAGATTCAAATGAACAGCAGTACCTCCCAGCTGCAGACATGAGCTGTAGAATTTCCCTTCCTATCAACTGGCATTAGAACATTTCTCTTCTTCTACGTTGCCAACGAAGAAACAGCTGCTTTGTCATTGAAGTTTATGGGCTGCATTAGCCAAATCCAGGGGGCACATCAGGATCCTCATCGTCATCGCCCCCAGGATTGTTCACAGCAGCTGGCTCGCCTCCATTTGGCTTCGCTCCGTTACATGTTTCCAAATTCGAGGGTGGCTGCTGTTGCCGCACTGTTGCTTCAATATTGTTACGCTGACTATTGCTAGAACCAAATCCTGGTGGTTCCTCAGGATCATCATCTTCTGCCTCAACTGCAACAGGAGCTAGTGTTTTAGTTGACAAAGCTTGTTCCTCGTGGCCTTTCCTCTGTTTCTTGGAAGAAGGCTCAGGGACTTCTTCAGGGTTCATTATCCTATTGTAGACAGCTTCAACAGTGCCCCGTATATCAGTTTCATTTGACTGGATGACATTCCATACCTCATCTGAGATTTGACCCATTATTTTGCTCCTGATATGGAAGATCAGCGTAGCAAGAAGTTCACTTAGTAATCCATCTGTTATGGGCATTTGAGAAGTTATAACATTTGAAAGCATTTACAAAGAATTGGCTCAACATACCCAATGTCTTGATAAATTGCATCAGAGAGGTCTTTTAATTTCAACTTCTCAGATCCATCTTCTTGTAGTACCACTGACTGTTTTACCTCTAAGATGATTTTGTTGCGTAGCACCTCCTGCCAGAATGATAACACGATATTAATTCATAGAATTATGCATCAATCAATACCATATCTCATGAACAACAATATGTCAATATGTGCAGTCCATGAAAAAAAAAAACTTAACCACGGTGACAGAGATCAGAGATGTCTCCCACTCTCCTTGGCTTTGTTTCTTAGTTAGGGAGTAAAAAAACCCTAGCTGGACAGAAAACACAAATCATAAATAACAAAGCAAAACATCGTGCGGATTGCGGACATTTGTTTATGAGGAAAGCATACAGAATAACCTCTCATATTTATATGTCAACAGATGACAAGGTAATAATTATACAACATCACCAGAGGTGATGCCAATTATTCCAAATAACACAAGAGCTATGACATACGTCACAGCTGGTGCTCTCTACCATTGGTGTTGCAGATTCAGAGAAGGTAATATTGGAGGCATGCCACATGGATTATCATTATTACTGATTTGAGTTTCTATCTCTAGTTCTCTACTCAACCACGTTGCAGCGACCCAACAAAGCCAAGCTAGAACGGCAAGACCCCCAGCTCAATTTGAAAAGCTCATAAAGCTATTATCCGTTACTCGTCTCTGGCTCCAATACATTGTAACCATATTTGGCATGCCACTCAGTAGTCATTCTAGTGGTGATGATTTATAGCCCTAATCAATGCTATATCGCAAAACCGCTGCACGTGCCGATCGGGTCAAATGTTTCCACTATCCTAATATGACAAAAGGAAAAACACTGGTCTTATGCAGCATGGCACAAAGCATGTTTGTCTTCCTTGCACGCCAAATTTCACGTCCCTGAGGTATTGAAACACAAAAAGGGCAAAAAGAACATGCATATGCTTGCGAAGACCCTCCTCACAATTGAAACTTCTATTTTTCCGTGCAAACTACAGGCAGATGTGTGCCATCCTATCCTATAAACTTTGGAGAACACCTCCAAGTGTCGAATAGAGGGAATCACTCAGAAAGCTGAAATGATTTCATCCTTCCAAATGCAGATAGCCTCTTATGTTCCAACTTCCAAGTTCTTTTCCACCGCTCTGTACATTATAATTTCGAAATGCTTGGTAACAAGAATTGTATCAAATCATTTTAGGACCTTAGGATTGCATAGCTAAACAAAAACCAGAACTCACATTACAGTTCACCCAAACAAGACACGGTGCAGAAGGTACTGTGTCTAACCCAAGCAACCTGAAAATTCTTTTTGAAATAAGCAAGACCCCACCAAGCAGTGCTTTCAGTGTCACCACAGTCCTGCAGCTGTCCATTAGAGAGCTACCAAACGCAGGATCCATTCAAGCCTCCACCAGGGTTCGATATTAAGTGACCCCTATAGAGCATCGCAATCCTTTATTAGGCCTATACATAGCGGACCAAACAGACGAAATGCCGGAGAATCCCTACTCTCCGGGCCACCCCAATCTCTTACAAACAATCAACAGAGAAGCGCGAATTCAATAACGGTGATGAGCCATCCACCGGAGAATTTAAATGCAAAGGAGCGCATGTACACGTCAACGTTCAAGCGCGCAGGATCAGGGACTAGGAGCGAGGATTGGAGGCAAAGGATTTGAGGATTGCAGGTTTGGGGGAAGCTTACGTTGCCCTTGACCTTCCGAACGATAGCGCGGCGGAGGGCGTCGAAGTCGCCGTCGTCCTTGAGCCGCCCCACTACCTCCGCAGCCGTCGGCGGCCACCGCATCCCGCATCCGCCAGGATCGCTCATGGGATCGAGAAGTGCTGGCTCCGGATGCCTCAACCCCTAGTTTTGCTGTAAATGAGACCGAGTTCATGGTGTGCTACCGGAGTAGGGACTGCAACTTTAATAAGAAGTCGAACTGTGGCACGCGGGCCTACTTGCAGGGAGAGAGAAAGAGGCATCGCTGTACACCTACGCGCTGTACATCGGGCGGTAATGTGGCCGGCAATGTAATATTTTCGCCTAACTGAAACTCGAAGGTCTTTATTGGATGAACGGGCATGAATGAAAAAAATATCAGCCATTGGATCAGTGCCTGATCGTATGGCTGGCAAACTTTGCATTAATTATTCCCTTTAAAAATTGGGAGAGGAATGAAAACTCGTATGGAAACAATTTTTTTTGGGTGCGCTAATCAGACCTACTCCCTCCATTTCAAATTGTAAAAATTCTAATTCTCTTAATCCATTCACATTCATATGAATGTTGATAAATGTGAACACATATTAAACATGTACATATGGAACGATGAATGAATTTAGTAAAACCTTAAAAACCCTTAATTTGTGATGGAGGGAGTAGAATATAAAATCCATAGTTAGCTATTGTGTTAGCAATAGTGTGCTCCAAAAGCTATCCATAAACATTAAAATATTGCTTACAACTTAGTTGAATAATTGTGAAACCTGTTACATGTCTATATAATAGTTCATAGTGAAAAGAAAAACACACATACGCGCATGGATTGTCCATTTAGACCGAACATTGTGCAGTAATAGAAATAGCTATGAACAGATGTGGTTTACCCTTTATAGCGGCCCTTCTTTCTTATACGGATGAATCAGGCAATGAGTTTTTCTGTACAGATGAATAAGCTAGCAGCACATGTTGATTGTTTAACAAGAATCAAATTGCAGATAGAACCCTAGTATGTATAAACCGGATTGTCAGATTCCCTACGACCAAACTCACAGGCAGCAGGATAGATGGGTACGGACTTCGATGGGTACCATGAGCAATCATGCACACAAATGTGCTAGGCTCGGATGAGCTGGTTGCTTGTGAAGCATTTTCCTTCAAACAATTGCCGTAGCATCAAAGAGGAAACACAAATGAAAATGAGGCAAATCTCGTCCAAAAATTTCACATCGATCTGAGTTCATGTATCTCATGAGGCATGTGAGACTGTGAGACACCAGCCATCCCTCTATTTCTACAGATGCATGATGTCTGAACCTCAGCAAGCATCTGTCAGACAGACAGCATGTAAGACGGCAGTATCAGACTGAAAATGCGGCATTCACAATTAGATTACAAGCTTACAGCATACAGCTCGGCGGGATAAATGAGTCATGATAAAATCCAGGAGATGGGTATTCTGAGAACTGAAGTGAGACCGAAGCTAAGCTCCAGGCCCAATCGTATGTCTTCTCAGTTGTGCTCACATGTCACATGATAAATGTTCAGCATCCTGGAAGCGAGTGGAAACTTAACGGCTAAAACGCTCTGAAATTGACTTTGGTATGAGGCTGGTTGTGCTTGATTGTTTCTCCAGTCTGTATCGAGTGATGGATAATGCAGTTAGGATAAGACATAAGAGTGCACACAATATAAGGAGTGGTGAAGGCAGCTGGGAAAACCTTGCGATCTCTTCCACAGATTTCATTATTTCCTCCGAACTTGTTTCGATCACCTGGCCCCCCAATATCATTTCATCCAAAATTGTGTGCATCTGCATCAGATTGATAGGAGCCAAACACGAATGCGATGTAAGTAGCACATCACTATCATCATAGCAGGAAGAAACACAGGAACTGTGGAGAAAATCATTGGGAAATTTTGTCTTAAGAAATTGAGCATTTCTATACGAACACATCAAAGTAAAACTCGTTGTGAACACTTGAGAATGCAGGGATCAAGGAAAAACTACCTTATGCATCCACAGACCACAGATCCAGTGCTAAGGAGCCAAATTTTGGCGTAGCCCTCCTATTGTCTTAAGAAGTAACTACTACTATCTGCAAGCTAACAAAATTCTGTTGCCAAGACATGAATACGCTCCAGTAGCCTGGTCATTCATTGCTTCTCTTAAAGTTCAACACCACCGCAGGAGGTGCGAACATAGGAGGCAGCAGCCATAATTGGTAGGCAGCATTCTAGTTTTGAAGTAACTGTTTAATTCTATCTTCAGTGCCTTAGTGGTTAGGTTGTGTCTGTCTATGAACTATTACATTCGTGAGGACTCTCTTCCATAAGGATGTGCGCAAGGTAGAGCCAAATCAGGCAATGGAACAAGAAAGCCTCCCCTATAGATCTTACTGGCAGTGCCTGTGCCTTGCTACAGAACATGTAATGTTTTTTACAACATGCATGTAGCATTATAAATGTCACTAAGTCATGCTTTATAGGAGTTAAGATGTCCCTCCCTCCCTCCAGCGTGGGGCATGGCAAGCGGGCCAGGCCCCGCCCCCTCCCTCTCAACACTGCCCGTCAAAGGGCACGGCAGCAAGGCTGCGGTGAGCAATGGTGGCGGTGGCTGTTGCACTCTGCACGACATACCGGAAAGTTGGGCTCCACGTGACCCTGGAACTACTCCTGCAGTCCTGCTTTATATGGTTGACCAGTGTCCTTGGTCCTTCTCCTTCAAGGCTGTTGTCATCCAATCTCATGGCGTGTGACTATGCATTACGAGAAAATTAGCCATTTGAAACCACCTTGAGTATTCATGCAAAAGTTAGTTACAGTTGTGATTTGGGGCTTAGTTGAGATGTAAGCACTCACATATTTAGGTCTACAGGTATTGCTGACAACTTTCTGTGGCCAATATGTACTTAACACCAGTACACCACCCACTTAGGGCATGTTTGCATCGTGGCATGGAAAACACACCTGGCCCAGGCATCGACGCCAGGTGTACGGTTTTGGGTGCTGGGGTAAGATGTGCTTGGCGAGCCTCCACCCCAGGCCAGGGCGCAAAGCAAACAGGCCCTTAAAGTCAGAAAATGGCTGTGTATTACATCCACGATAATAAGATGGGTAGATAATGGTATATCTAGGGGTGGTAGTGGGCATGATCCAATGTTTCTTCACAATCCAAATGAGCCCTTGATGATTTTTAGTTCAAAAATGAATAGGAACGTGACCTGATTCGTTTTGGGCCCTATCCTTAAAATGTCTAGGCAGAATTTGAGGGCCCTTTACCACCCCTAGGTATATCTACTCCACATAACAGGTATTGTTGGAGTAAGACACGTGCTGTGCTGAGACTTTTGGGTTGGCACTGTATACAACCTGTGCATCAAAGGGCTAATCAAACAGAGAAAGCAAACTGCTATCGAAAAAAAACGATGCAGTATTATAAAGGTTCGGCATGCCACCTTATTGGTGCCCAACGACAAACGAAGAAGATAGATGGAAACTTCAACATGAATGTAACCATGCATCCTTGATAGACTCACAATCTAGTATAAAGGGTCAAAAAAAGTAAGATCATGGTACCTTGTTGAAGTTAAATACAATGTCAAGCTCGCATACATTCTTGAAACATCTGTCCAATGTTTCAACAAAAACTGTGCACAAGACAAAGTTCGCATAGAGTAATCAATCTCCTAAAATCAGAGCTGATAAGAGTACTTTTAGACGAAACAAAACAAAATAAGTCTTCAGAGATAGCGAAATAAGATATGAAAATTTCAGCAGCTAGAAAGAATTGATGAACAGAGAAGGGTGTTGACTGTTGATGATGTGCTAGTGTAGTTACATCAAAATTCGCAGGTACTTGGCAACAAAAAATATTGCATCAAATCTAGACAGAATGTTGAAAGAAGCAGTTTATGATTATGCACTAAGACAAATCAAACAGATGAATGGCACGATAACAACTGAATATAATTCATTCCTTATGCAAATGAGAATGATTTCTTCTTTTATCGATAAGCCCAGGCTACCTTGTACGAGATCGAGCATGGCGAGTTCATTCTCAGAGCTATCAAAGACAAAAACGAAGTATAGTGTTGCCAAATGCTTGTAGACCATTTTTGTTCCCTGTAAAGCACAAAGAAGAAAAGGGAAAAAAAAATCAAACTTCCTATTCTGACGTTCATAATATTTCTGTGAATAATTTGAGCAGATTTAACCTAGATACAGCAGAAGTCCTAAACCTCTTAATTTACGGCATTTGCATACCCGAATAGCAGTTAGCCATGCCCAAGATACCAATCTGTATATCTAAACCTAAAGAAAAAATGGCATCCAAGCAATTAAATCCTAACCTTTTTTGCATACCAATTGACCCTTTTTGCATAAGATTCACTACTGTATTAAGCACTACTCATTACCGGGCCAAAGATGGAGTCCACCTCGACGAAATTGCTCACACTGTCGGGCCTTGCAGAGAGTACTGCAAAAAGAGAGTACACAGCTCAATGACACCATCCATACAACAAATTAGGAAGAAATGAGGGGGGTGAACCATGCATACATTGGAAGACACTCCGCACGAGGTCCTGATGCTTCTCCGGTGGCTGCAACCATGACATGGGGAAGTGAATGAATTAGGGGCAGCGGATATTTACTTGTCTACCTAATTCGTCAGCACGAGGATCCATAAATGAAGCGGTGCTTGATCTGGGTGGGGAAATTGACCGAGCACTCGTTGGGCAGTGAAGAAGGAGAGGAGACTACTAGGTGCTGACTGTAGGAAGAAAGGAGAGGGTTCGAACCTGGAAATTGTAGAACTTGAGGAGGCGAGGCTTGGCCTGGGTGCTGATCACCATCACAGCCTGGATCATAGCCGGAGACGAGGACTCGAGGAAGCGGCGGCGGCGGCGGCTAGAAGGATAACAATCAGATCGCGAGTGATAACAGAGGGTTTCGCAGCAGTAGCAGGAGGGAGGTAAAAGGAAGCACCTGTGGTAGAATGGAGGATCACGGGGACGGGGGTTGCCGGGCAACAACGGACGCACCCGGCGGCGCTAGCCCAACTGGGGAAGTGGGGATGGCAGTTGAGCAGGGTTTGCAGCGTGGCGCTCGAGCTCCAACGAGATTAACGGCGGCAGCGGTAGAGGGCGGTAGGCGATAGAGGCAGGGGCACTCGGGCTGGATTTGCGGCGGCAGAGGTAGAGGCCAGCGATGACGGTGGCAGGGGAACGACGCCGGAGCGGCTCTACAGGTTGGAATTGGGGGTGGTTTGCCGTCAACTCGCTGGCATGTGGACCCCACGAGCAGCATCTTAGGGTATCTCTAACAGCTCCCCCATCCTCTCCTTCCCAATCCCTATTCCAACTACCCACGCTCACAGCTACAGTACGTAACAATGCCGTAACAATGCGTCAACCCCTATTTTTGAGTTATTGCTGGAGACAGCCTTAGTAAGTCAAAACATCTCGTTCCTGATTGGTTTGGGTGGTATTGGAAGGATTGATGGAATTAAATAATTTACTATTTAAATTTGATTAATAAGAAGGATTTAATCTCCTCAATTCCATCCAAACCGAACGAAGCCTACGGCTAACAATGTTGTTTGGTTTCCTACTTTCCTTGCCACCGCTGCTTCTCTAGTTCTCTTTAGCTGACCAAGAATCTTTGTGTTTGGACCCTGGCCTTGCCCACCTCAGAGTTTGTGTGAGCAAGATTTCCCTTGTGTTGGCGAAGAGCCAAAATTGCTTGCCTGCTCTAGCAAGGGTCGACCTGGCTAAACAAGATAGGCAAGAATACCAAACAGCCTATACAAAGATGTTATCCATCTATTTGTACTGAAGATGACCTTAGGATTTCTCCAACTCTAGCCATTTTTTCCTATTTTGAATAAATTTGCATACGATATCTAAAATAACGCCATTAGTCGCAACGTGGACCCGACCGGTCACAATGGTGTTCAACCATGGTGGTAATTTACTTGCTCTATATGTTTATTAGGCTATGATATCATAACGACGTATTTTTTATTATGAATTTCTATTTTGTTTTATGAGAGATAATAAGATGTTACCGATCTTATGGTAAAAATAGGCTTAGCATGTTGCAATTCTAATATTTTGTTTTATGGGAGATAATAAGATGGAGTCCGATAGTTTTTAAATTTTCCAATCTACATGTTTAGGCGAACTTCTTGATTATAATATGTGTTTCTTATGGGAGATATTAAGATAGGCTCCAATCTCATGACAAAATTTAGTCTTGCCTATCCCCAACATTTTCACTCATGTAGTCATGTTCCTAGCACTAGCTGATCGTAATCTAGTTTGATTTTGACCTGTTGAGCCTTGTAGCCCACGGGTGCTGGAAATTTTGAGGCATAATTTTGGACATCAATTATTTGCGGTTGGAGATAGTTGATGTGGACTATCGGGACTACCATTACCTAGTTTGAGATCTGATCACCAGGTGGCAGTGATGGTGGATGCTTTTGCTTCCAACCACCTAAATTCATCTGTCTTTTTATTCTCTTTTCTTTTGCGTGGATAACTATTGATAGGATTTTCCGTGACACCTAAAATGATGATACAAAACTTGTTGCTTATGTACGTATCATGCTAAATCCCCCTTCCATGCCTATGGTGAAACCTTGTATTGAATTAAGGAGGCCGTTTCGGACCATAAGGCTAGTGTCACTGGTAAGTGAAAACGGGTGTAAAAAACACTGTTTGCGCATAAATAATAATTGCGCACTGTACACAGTACGGATGCACTATCTGGTGACACTAACCTAAAGAACAATATTAGCGTTTGGTTGGAGAGCGGGGTGGAATGGAATGGTTTCGTCCCAGATTCTAGGAATGGAATGGTTCTGTCCCAGATTTCAGGGATGGAATAGCTACGTCCCAGATTCCGAGTTCGGGCCCACTGTCAGTCTCACATTCTAGGTGGAACGATTGCGTTCCAGAATTTTTTCAGAATGTGTCCGTCTCGAATCTGAAGAGAATATTATCTTTTTTTTAACAGAACCATTCCTCGGTCTTTCAAACAAACGCTAGAATTGGTGGGATGGAATAGTTCCATTCCACCCATCCCACCCACCAAACACTACCTATTCACACCGGCGGGGAGCCTTTTCCCCTTCTTTTACAGTAACTAGGTCTATGCCCGTGCTTCGCCACGGAGCAACAATTATGAATACAGATGCAAATTTTATAGATGTCACATATGATTGTACAAATACTACTCCTAGATGTACAACAATTTTGCTTTAGATGCACCATTAAAGGTCAATGGAACATAGAACTGGTGATGAACTTCTTCCTTATTGCTACTTGCAACATCAAGAATCAAATTGTAAGTGGAAAAATCACCTAAAAACACGAGGCCTCTTCTGCCCACATTGACAAAAGTTGTTTTTCTAGCCATTCCGTGCTCGGACTGTCCACATTTTTTTTATTTTGTTGCTTTACTATCCTTGACCACCTGAAGAATAAACAAAAGACTATAATCAAGTGATAACAACTCATTTCTAAAAATTCGGGTAGTCAGGTCTCTTAGTTCTTTGCATCTGGGCTTCTCCTCTCTGTTCATAGAGCAATAATTTGTCTGGGATACAATGAAAAAAGGGGATGCATCTGTACCTTACCAATGCACGTTTTGAACTACAATTTCTAACATTGTCTCTGCTCCATTAACTCATGGCAAATGTTCTCAAAAACAGTGTATATCTTCCTGCACCTTGGCTCCATCAGGAGAACAAATTCTATCAAGGTGAGATATTAGGCGGCCTACTCTGAAATGAATTTGTAGAGGCATTGCCTTTAAATTGGCTAGGTACCCAAGCTTCTAGATAATTTCTGATTACTACGTTGATAAGGGGGCATCGAACATTTCAATCTGCATAATAGATATGCATCATAAGTGTTCTTTTACCTTAAGTTTCCTTGCAGCAAGCTTTGAATGCTCTTCGCGATTGCAACAGCGTAAACCATCTTCCTAGAAGTAAAGACCAAGAATATGTAACAATGGAAACCAGCATTTGAAGTTAAAATGAAAACCACAGTACTATAGAGGCTGTTAAAATCCTTAATCTTTTACTTTTTTCTGTAAAAAAAATGTAAAGCTATTTACTTTGAAACCAAAAATATTGGCAGACAACCTGACAATCCTCATCACTGACAATCTGAATGTTTGAACTCTGAACCACTACACTTTACAGGTCATAGCTAAAAGCTTCTGTATCAGTGAGTATAGAGATTTTTTTAGAGAAAAGTTATAATGATTTGAAAACAACAATACCACAGTGTAAAGGCCAAAACCACATGCATGATCTCAATCTTACCCACAATATATGTCGGGGGGAGAGGACCTGGCTGCTAGCGTCGAGAGGGAGAGGACCTAGCTGCCAGCATTGGGAGTCAATTTTGAGCTAGCCAACGTCAAACAAATAAAAACGGAGGGAGTAGATAGTACAATTTGTTCCTAATACGTATGAGGCTAGAAGTTCAATGCACAAGCCATAATGTTCTGCGCCGACTGTAATACGTAAATTTAAAATTCACAGCGACGCCAAACCTGGAAAATAACAAAATCTAACAAAATCAGACTAAGAGTAATATAAATACACCATATAGTAGAGTAACTCCGAAGCTGGTAAATTATATATGATTTTCTAGAAAACCAAGCAAAAACCGATAAACCTAGAAATAAGCATGGCCAAGAAACCAATATATCTGCACCAAGAGGTTTACCTGAGTAAAAAGTAGAGGACAGTGGAAATATTGCCTCTTTGATCTTATCTGTGACAGCTTCAATAGTTGAATTTTCTGTCAAGTGTCAACTCAAGAAGAAAATTAGTGGACTTTTAGTAAAAAGGATATGCATCCTGTGACATATATTTCAAAATTCAGCAAAGCCAATTTGGTATAAAAATTGCATCACTAAGGTTATTTATTAAATAGCATTTGGAAGGATGAAGAACTATAGAGCTAACAATTTGCATGCACTAAAATTCTTTTTGTACATTCTCAATGCAACCAAACTGGAAGGGCAAGCTTTTTTCTCCTCCTAATTATCTTTGGTGCACCAACAAGACTTCTTCAGTACAGTTAACTGAACTATGAGCACTGGTACTTGTCATATTAAAATACTGGAACCACTATTATCATACTAAAATATTGCAGCCACTATATAAGATATACACTTAGGAATCCAAGAGAATGAAAAACCTGGTACTACCTCTGTTTTTTATGTAAGACGTTGTGCAACTCAATTATGAGCTAGCCAACGTCAAACAAATAAAAACGGAGGGAATAGATAGTACAATTTGTTCTAACCACCGGTTAGTATAGAATTCCCATCAACAAAGCATCTGCATCTGAAAAAAATCTAACCTGCAATTGCTGCCAGCATACTATCATAATGCACAAATGCTAGTAGTCCTCCAGCTGAACATATAAACAGGTTGATCGCTTGAGCTTCTAGGAGCTGCTGCTGGCTTTTTCAACAGGGACCTGTGTCTGCGGCTACAGTTAAAAAGATATCTTAAAAACTTTTCATTGATGAGCAGCACGTTCATTCTTCTGGCACTGATACAGGAAAATTGCTAATGATTCTTGTGTGGTGAAATTTTGTGTTTCATTAATGGATTGGATTCATAAATATACCACCTGGAGAATACTGAAATTGAGATGAATAGTAATCTATTCACTTAGAAAAATATGAGCACTAAGATCCAAAACTAACAAAAAATCAGCAGCACCTATTTGGTGAAGGCCGATGGAGTTGCTAGAGAAATGCCCGCTGGTAACTCTTTGATGGACTAATCTATCCAGACAAATTCGATGGCATATCAGATGCGTTTTAACATTGGCTAAATGTTTGTCTTTACAATAATGTGTAAATAAATAACCATATAGAATGTTTCTGCGAGGAAGAGAGTGCATGTGCCAATTTTTTCAGCAACCTGAAGTTGAAAACAGACTAATGCTAAAGACGTTTGAACTGAATTACCGGTTCATGCAGATTTAAAAGAATTTACCAACCTGGCTACAACCGAGTGTTTGTAGCATCGCCAGGGGCGGACCTAGGCCTAGGACCCCCAGGGCCGAGGCCCTAGTCGTTGGCCCAGTAAATCCACAACCCCCATTAGTTTTTTGCCCATCAACGGCCCAACAGCCACCAGGGGGCGGGTTAGGGCAGGACAGGCGAAGCGAGCCGCCGCTGCCTCCCGTTGTCCGTCCTCGACTCCCCGCCTGGCCGCCTCCAAGTCGTCCGTCCCCGACTCCCGTCGCAGCGCCGCCCACTCGTCCGTCCGCGCCTCCCCGCTGCCGCCTCCCGTCGCCGGTCGGCCGTCCCCATCCCCGCCTCCGCCTCCCGTCGCCCCCACTCGCCCGTTCGGCCATCCCCGCCTCCCCGCAGCGGCGCAGCTGCCTCCCGTCACCGGTCGGCGGTCGCCTGTCCCTGCCTGGGCCGCCTCCGCCCTCCACCAGTGAGCAGCGTCTAGTGAATTGAGGCAAAAAAAAAAAAAAACATAAGCAGGGGAATCATAATCTCACCAGGTGGCGCAGAGCGCGGGGGCGAGGCGAGAGCGAGCGGCGGCCGGGTGACGCGGAGGAGGAGGATCTCTGGGACAGTGAGGTGAGGAGGCGAGGAGCGAGCGTGATGGCCGGCGACTTGCGCTCAGAGGGACGACCGGCGGCGGAACGGCGGCCCACGGGCGGGTGTGGCGCACGGTTGGGGCGGGTGGGGCCTGGACATGGCGTTGGGCGAGGCGTTGAGCGGACGGCAGGGATGAGGCGCGGGGGCGTGGGGCTATCGGGAGTAGGGAGAGGCACGGAGCGTGGTGCGGGTCAGGCGGGGCTGTGGGAGGCGGGATGGCGGCGATGTTCTCGGGCGGAGGTGCAGCGCTCGGGAGCGGGATTCGCGGCGTGGGGGCGCAGGCGGGGCGGCTGCGGGGAGCGGGGGCACAGGGGCGAGCGGGGCGCGAGGCCATGGTGGACGCCCCCCTTACTAACTTAATAGGTAGTAGAGAAGAAAAACTATCATGCTATTTATTCTGCCAGGATAAAAGGGTGTCTTCATTTTCCAGTATACCCCAGTAAATATAAAACATTAGTATACGGTGTGCAGTTACGGTAGGCGATTTATTCGCAGCTATTTTTATGGGGTGAACAAATGGCCGAAACGGAAGCGCTCCATCGCCTCATAGGCGTTTTTATATATTTTCCTTCCTAGGTTGCTGGAGGGGCTTGCTGACATGCATGAAGCGGTGGTTTTGGACTCAGGTGTGCATGGTGTGAGGTGTCAGTTGAGGGATTTACGGGGCCTCAAGTCCACCAAAAAAATCTCTAGGATATAAAGGAGAAGTTATTCAGCAGGCAGGGCTTAAGAACTGAACGAGAGAGAGGGACTAAAGGGAGAGCCGGAGAGGCAGCAACCATGGAGATGGAGCTCAGTCTGGTAGGCTACTAATGATTCAGTCCCTCTCTCTTCCCTCGTCTCTGATGCGTTTTCTTGTTGCGTTCTTGCAAAATACCAAGGTTTCAAAGCACGAAGTTTTGGACTCAGGTCTTTGTAGTTTAGTTACTCAATCGAAAAAATCGTTTCTCCATCTCTGTTCCTCTGTAAACTACTCGTCCGTGCAATTGTGGATGTAGAGTTCATAATCCCAACGGTTTCTGTATATAATCGTCAGGAATTGGAGGCCTTGATCCTAGAATTGAGGGCAAGGTTGATTCCTTATCCCCCCAACTCTTTGCATGTTCTTTATTCTCCTTGTGAAATTAGCAGATGCTCATCCGTTTTCTACTTGTGTTGAAACAAACCTGTTGGAGTACTTGTTAGTGTATCAGATGCATCAATATCTTACAGTTCTTTGTTTTTCGCTGATCGCTGCCTGTGTAATACTCATAGTATATAGTGCCAATCTTACTACTGCAATGTTTTTTTTTGGGGGGTGCAGGTGGAATACTCTGTGATGCCGTACTCATGAGTTGTAACCTACTAATACCCAATTTCGAGTGAACAACTTGCACCGGAATTTCTCTGAAACATGGGTGACATTCCCGAGCCACCAGCAGCTGCCATGGCCGCGCCGGAGCCGTCGCCGCCCTGCCTCGCGCTTCGAGTCTTCTACCTGAGGGTGAGCAGATGCGAGGTCGACGAGTCCATGCTGCACACTCTCACCCTCACCCACATCCCGCTCACCCCCGACACCACCCTGGACGTGAGCGGCGCCGGGGCCGGCCACCACCAGCCAAGCATCAGCAGCAAGAACGGCAAAGGCGGCTGCGTGTACCTCCCCCTCCGCGGCGACCGCGTCGGCAGGAGATCGTCGGAGGCCACCTTCGTGTGCACGGCGACCGTCAGGGTGTCCGGCAGCGTGCGGTTCGAGGTGCAGAGCAGGGACGAGAGGCTCATGGTGGGGATCCTGGAGATGTGCGAGTGCGGCGCGGGGGGCGAGGGCGGCGGCCGGAGGAGCTGGGTGATGAAGTGCCAGGCCGCGACGCTGCGCGGCTCGGGTCTCCTCAGGTGCCCCGCGGACGACGCGGACGCGAAGCCGCCGGTCGTGGAGGTGTACGTCGCGGGCGTGTCCGGCCCGGGCACGCCCGTCGTGTTCACCAAGGCCATGCACCTGCGGTGCAGGTGGCGCCGGCGCCAGGCCAAGGCGTTCATGGACCCGATCCCGGAGTGCGGCGAGCTTGAGCCGGAGGTACGTTTATCAGGCCACCGGATTCCAGTCTGTGCCTGGCAATCTGAATTCTTGTCACGGTGTGTCGATTGTCGAATTTAGAGGAGTTTAATTTCTTCTTCTCAAAAGAAAAAAAAGAATCAGAGGAGTTTCTTTTGATAGCACGCTCTGAACTGGAACGACTGAGCCTGCTGCTGCTGCGTGCCGCGTGCAGGAATCGGGGTACAGGTGCTACAAGCCGGACCCGGACGCGGACGACGAGGACGACGTCAGCCAGCTGAGCCTGTGCACGAGGACCGCCGGGCTTGAGGACGAAGGCGAGGAGGAGTACAGCGAGCTGTCATGGTTTACGGCGGGCGTGAGGGTCGGCGTCGGCATCAGCCTGGGCATCTGCCTCGGCGTCGGCATCGGCGCCGGCCTCCTGCTCCGCTCGTACCAGTCCACCTCCAAGGCCCTGAACCTGAAGCGGCGGCTCATCTCAAACCTGCTCTGAACCGTCGAGTGCCTACCTGCAGGTGGCTAACTTAAACTAGCAATGAAACAAAAAAAATTTTTGTAGATGCTGGACGTTGTGCGCTCTGCCGAATGCACCGTTTGTAAGCTGGCATACTTGTTCAGTTGGCATGGTATATTGGAAGTTCTGTGCGCCATTGTGACAGCATGCTTGCCCTAGTGCCGTGCTGCCTCTTCCGACGACAATGACGAGGCGGCGCACTGGCAGGAAGCGCCTGCGTTTCAGTGGCTTGCATCATGTGTGGCATGCCGCGTTCCGACTTCTGGCTGGCTCGCTGGTGGACGATGCCATCGCACATGCTGACATGCACATGACGGCCGGCGGGCTGGAGATGGCCAGATGGGCGTCCCGCCTGCCGTGCACTCCCGAAGCGACACTACCCGACGGCAGCGGCGAGGTCACCGGAGCGTGCCCCCGCCCCTTGGCGCTACGGAGGGTGCGGCGCCGGCGCCACCGGAGACGGCGAGACGCGAAGAGGATGAGAGGAGGCGGCGGCCGGTGCAGGGCTGGTGCTAGGCAACTGCCGAACGCCAATACATTGGCAAGTTTAGTCATCACTCATCAGTCCATTGCGGGGTTTTTTTTTTTTTTTTTTTTTTTTTTTTTTTTTTTTTTTTTTTGATAAGGAGTCCATTGCGTTGATTCGCTTTCTTCTTTGGAAAGCAGTACGCTTCTGAATTTTGGGCCTAATGCCTTTTAGGCCTTCCTGGCTACTACACTTCATTTGGGCTAAAGCCACAAAACCGTTCTGGGCCGAAACCTACTTCGAATTGGACAGATGACCTTGACTGACAAATTGCACTAGAACATTTTTCGTTCTATTGATTATTTTATTATTACAGGTGTTGTTTTGTTGGTTAGTACAGTATATTGTTAGAACTAAACTAGTCTATCAACCTTGGTGAGTGCAAGCTCTCGCACGTGAGTTTTAAGAGACGTAGACCTATGTGCTAAATTTAGTGTAGAAGTTGGTGATTTACACTGGTTATTTAATTAATTTGCTATAACACATATGTTGGTAATGGTTATTTCATTTTTTTCTATAACATATATGTTGGTAATTTAGATGCAAGTTTGGTTGGTTTGTTTTATTTCGTAACGGGCATGTGGATAACATATATGTTTGGTTGGTTTGCTATATGACATTCCGCGGTCTTTCTGAGTCCACCGAAACACCCAGGTAGCACCAGCCAAGACAGGGACACAGCAGAAACTGATGAAGAAACGGCAGGCGTTCTGCCTCGTCATTTAATCAGAAGCAGGTGTGTCAAGATCAGAGACGGCAGGAGTATGCAGCAAGAAACCTCTAGACGCCGGATACGAGGCCAAGGTTTAAGCCACACCTAATGGCGACAGCATAGTTTTCCCACACTGAGATGCAATCGTGGAGTCGTTTTGATGCTCGCAATAATAACAGGGCCTGAAATCCAGCTAAGCATCTGCGAGGAGGCTGACCTCCCAACAGCCTCGCTTGGATTGGTTTGGATTGGATCCCGGGCTTTTCTTTCTGAAACCACCGATCGATCGAGGCCACGACGACAGTGCCGTCACGTAGCTTTCGAACCGATCAATGAAGGCTGTGTTCAGCACGCCAACTTTGGCACTGTAGGGAATCGAAATAGACTGTAGCATTTTTCGTTTGTTTGTAGTAAACATTGTCCTACCATGGCTTAACTAGGCTCAAAAGATTCGTCTCGCAAAGTACATCTAAACTGTGCAATTATTTTTTTATTTCATCTACATTTAATACTCCATGCATGTGCCGATATTTTGATGTGATGGGAAATCTTCTTTTTGCATAGTGGATTTTGGGGAGAAATTTGGTGCTCTAAACACAGCCGAAGCAGGATAACACATGCGTGCGTGTTTACATTCCTTCGTTGTTTTCTGCGCTCATTATGAGTTTATGACATGACCGCAAGAACTGTATAAATTTGTGGTTTTTCCTGGTTGAATGTTGATGCTAAAATTCAGATACTGTATATGATTAGTCGAGATCATCAGTTATTTGGTGTAACTATATATTGGCGTTACTAAGTACTTCTAGAAAGAATTGTTTTCTCTTTTTTTTCTTTTTGATGTTTAGAATGGGTGTATCTAGGTGGATATGTACACACCAACCTCACCAACGAGGCAGTGGCAGACAGTAGCCTGGACAAGTGCAGGATCCATCAGTCGACAGTCAGGTATGTGTGCGACAGTGCAAGGGAGAGGGAGCGGTAAAAGAACTGGCAAAAGATACCAAGATGCGTGTATTTACCTTCAAGGGTGTGTTTAGATCCCTGAAAATTGGCACTGTTCTTAACTGAAAAGCACTGTAGCATTTTTCGTTTGTTTGTGGTAAATATTGTCCTACCATGGTCTAACTAGGCTCAAAAGATTCGTCTCGCAAAGTACATCTAAACTGTGCAATTATTTTTTTATTTCATCTACATTTAGTACTCCATGCATGTGCCGACATTTTGATGTGATAGGAAATTTTTTTTTTTGCATAGTAGAATTTGGAAAAAATTTTTTGGATCTAAACAGGACCCAAGTCACTCTCCTATCTGCTAGTACCAAGATGCATTGCCATTTGCCAGCCAAAGTACGTAAAACTGGCTGAAGTATGAAGAAATTCGAACTCATGCTCTGGCTCTGCATTGTTTGGTGCGCATGCACCTGCACGCGCCTATACTCTGAACACACGCAGGCTGAAACGAGATGTCCGAGAAGGAAACAGAACTGGGAAAAAAAAATGCAAAGCTCCTTGTGAAACGCAGTATTAGATCTCAGGTTACGATGATCGTGACGACGTGACTGTTGCTAAATCAACGATGCATGGTAAAAAAAAAACAAGAAATCCTTGGTTGAACTGAAACGATGAAGGAATGAACAGTACCCTTCGATTTAATCGTCCGTGCAGAGTCCAGCGCGCGCCGTGCATGCACGCGTTAGCTTTGTTCCCCATCAACGCGGTCGCATGATCATTGGTGATCTAATCCCGGGCGGGCGGCGCGACTAATTGCGAACCTGTTAAAAGAGAGGCCTAGCTAGAGGGGGGGTCCTGGTGAACAGTCATGCCCGAGCAAAAGGCGTACGACGACCTTGCAATTCCATTATCCCCCGGCCAGCCGATCGAGCTACCACCAAGCTCCGCCATTAATCCCCAGTCCCAGCACTAGCAGCCGTCGGCATCGATCGGTGGTTCGACACCTGTGTCATCCAGTGCATGCCGCCGACGCGTGTGTCCGGTGTCCCGCCGGCGGGGCGGGCTGCCATTGTTGCTGCATATATCTTGGTTAGGTCGTTGACATTAAGAGCGTCCGGCGAGGATTATATATATCTAGTGTACGAAGCAGTTCATTGCATACTATGGTGCACTGATTTTGAGTACTGTCTGGTGCATATTCTAAAATCTGGTAATCAGCGTATACGTACCATATGTAGATATGATTATTGATCGAGCGGGCTGCACTCCGATCCTATGCATGCATCATGCATGTAATAGGTAACCAATCAGGTGCGCGAGCGGGCGAGGTGGCGGCGTCGCGTCGGTGACCGTTGATGGCGTGGCGCGGGTCTCTGATGATGCGACGATGCGAGTCCCGTGACCTTTTTCAACTGCGAGTGCACGTACGTCGCTACAGTTCCTCCCCGCGCTGGCATTGCCGCATTGGCACAGGGGTTCAGCGATTCGGAGGCGAACAGCACGTACTCTACAGGGACGCCGACGAGCTAATCGTAGTCGTATGGCTACCGGCGTCCAGCGATCAAGTTTACTGGGAGCTTGGCAAGGGTCACAGGTATACTTTGGATAATCTTTCCTTGGCAATTTCTTTGTTGCCTTCTGTTTTCACTCTCTTTTTAAAAAAGGTAACTGATTAATAAAGCATTTTGCCGCTGATGAGGACATGCACCAACGTGTTCGTTGGGCCATAGTCGCCCTTGGTTTTCCAAAAAAAAAAAAAAAAGAACTGCGTGGCACTAATTAATTGGGCACTGAATAATAAAGGGGATCATGGGCACACAGGCACACGCATGCTCCTCCCGCCCTCCCTGACTCCCTCCCTCCTTTCCACGCTTGGTTTCCAAGCCAATCAACCGGCACGCGCCGCGGCGGACACCGGACAGACATGACTGCGGATGGAGGCACGGGCCGGCCGGCTTGTGTCACCAAACCAATAACCGCAACGCCGCGCCCAGACACCCGCAGCGTCGCCTCGTCGCTTTCCCGGCAGCCTCACCTCACTGAACCTCCGGCCGTGAGACCGTCGTCACGGGAGGGAACTGAACGTTGCAGGCCAGGCCAAGCTAGCCCCTCCTAATCCAAAAGGATAATCCAATACTACATGGTTAATTTTACCTGGCTGCTGTCGCTCTCCAATGTCCGGGCCTCCCGAGCTGTCGTCGTGTTCCTTCCTGTGACAACTAGCACTGCTGGTGCAGGCGCAGGAGCTGTGATCGATGTGTGCCGGGTGGGGTTAAGGTTAACATATAGCACAAGCAGTGGAGTAGTTTATTAAACATCTCTGTACATTAGCGAGCGAGGGAACCCATACCTCGTGACAAGGAGACCGTGATACAGAAGGGGAAGCTAGGTAGATTAAATGGACGAAATAAGGACCGGGTGGGTGATGGGAGGAATCGGTGGCGACTGCAAGGGTGAGGTGTGGAGGTGGTGTGGACCGGGAATGTCTTGGACGACGATGATCCATCTCGGATGGTGGATACTGTCGGTAGCTAGCTAGCTCAGGGGACGGACCTAGCCGTTTGTTGTTTATGTTTGTTATTACTAGTACTAGTGAATGTTATACGCTACTCCTATGGTTAATTTAATCAGATAGGTGTATTTACAGTGACGGTGGCTATACGGCAGACTGAAGCGAAGCCGCTGGCTGAAACGTGCCCTGCATGCTTGCTTCTGCAACGAACAAGATCGTCGTCGTCTCGTCATCATGTTTTTTTTCCAGGCAGTTGGCCATGGCGTAGACGTATAAAAACACATGTACAAGTACAGGATGCGTAAAGCGCATGTCGTACGCAGAGGCAGCCAGCCATGGCAAGCAACAGGGCTCCGGCGATGGGTGTGGGTGTGGGGGCGAGAAAGCTCAGCACACCAGAAACCAACGGGCGCTACAGAGCCTTCACGGGGCCCTACCAGTATCAATATCACCCCCTCGCCGCTCACGGGACGGCCTCCGCCCAACGACCGCACCGCGCCTCGCCCTCGCGTCTCCCCCCGGGCCGCGCGCGCCACAACAAAAATGCACGCCTCCCGTGGAACGGCCGGCCGCCGGAGTCTGCCGGATCGGACGCAAAGGCGAGGCACACCCGTTGGTCAGATGCCGTGCCGGCGTGCCGCCGCGCGCGCCATCATTTGCCTCCACAAATCGGGGTTTCTGTTTAGACGTCAATTAAGCGTATCGCATGCATGCACCGGACGATATAGTACAGTACCGCTACCAGCAGCGCCCGTTTTTATTAGTTGCGTTGCGTTGCTGTTTAGACATCGCTTGTTGGCAATGGAGTAGCAACGTACGTACAGTACGCCCTGCGACTGCATGCATCCGAGAGTGCTGAAAACTACCATTATTCTCGTCCAGAATTTTATTTGATCTCCTCGTTCAGGCCTCACAGTGGAGTTTTCTTTGATCTCCGGCGGTGATGGAGTTGGTCTCTGTGCGCTCCGATCTTGATTGGACGTCTGAAACAGATGGCCCAGAAGAAGCGCCTGAAACAGTTTTTTTTTTTAAATCAATCAGGATTCTGAATATTAACTACGCCCAGACTTAGCTTTCAAAAAACAACGCCAAAACTTGACGGATAGTGACTTGACTCGTCGTCTCGTCGTATATGCGAAACTGTATTGTTCATTCGTACTACTACCCAACTGCTAACTTGAATGCGTGCATCATTTCATTCATTTTTGGCCAAACACAGCGCAGAAGTGATCACATCACATACGAGCAAAGAATTCTCGGAACGAAGCGTTGATGGGCCGGCCGGGCCCACGAAACAGCGAGTCCACCAACGTCAACAGCGACGAAATAAACCAAACCTCCCCTCCCCACAGGCACAGCGCCATAAAAACAGAGCGGCTGCCGCCCGCGACACGCTCCGGCTCCGCTCCCTCGCCACGCCAGCGCCACCACCCGTCCACCCCCTCCTCGGCGCTCCGCCCAACGGTCGGAGACGGAGACGGCCCCGCCGCCCTGAGCTTGAGCTCCGGTGCGAGCCCTGCACCACCGCCAATGGACGCCGCGGGGGCGCCATTGGCTGCCGCCGCCGCCGACGGCGACGTCGCCGTGGGCGCCCCGGCCGACGGCGGCGCCAGGACCTCCCTCCTCGGCATGCCAGTGCCCGTGGCGGCGGCGGCCACGGCCGCGCTCGTCGTCCTGCTCGTCCTCGCCGCGGTTGCCGCAGCCGTGCTCTTCGTGCGCAGGCGGGGCGCCAGGCCGCCCTCCTCGCTGTCGCGCGTCGAGCACGCGCCGTCCTCGGCCTCCGGGTCCTCCCGCCCGGCGTCGTCCGCGCGCAAGGAGAAGGTCGGCGCGGACCAGGGCGCCGCCTCGTCCGGCGTGGCCAGCTCGTCGGCCGCCGCGAGCTCGCTCGAGTCTCCAGCCAAGAGGAAAGCGGAGGCGGCGCCGAGGATGGTCGAGATGGGGTGGGGGAGGTGGTACGACCTCACGGAGCTCGAGGTCGCCACGGCCGGGTTCTGCCCGGAGAACGTCGTCGGGGAGGGAGGATACGGCACGGTGTACCGAGGCGTGCTCGCCGGCGGCGAGGTGGTCGCCGTCAAGGACTTGTTCGATCACAAGTGAGTGCCCTCTTTCACTTTGTACTCTCGTCTTTCTTTTCTATCCCAGATCATGGTAAAAGCAAAGAACTCAGGCGTTCACTTTCAGATAAAAAATGCGTGCTATTTGTGCACCTACTAGATGGACTAAATTAACCGCCCTAGTACTTAGTGGTACAATTATGTTCCCTTGTTCCTGGTGTAAATGCTTGGACGGGTACGAGTTCGTAGTGGTACTCTTTGGGCCCTAAGATTTGGACATGCAAGAAGCGCATACGGTTCATGATTTGCTAGACTGGATGCATTTCTTGGTAAATTGTCACATTGCCTGTTGGTGGTTGTAGTTTTGCTGTTGATGTGGCTTCAAGACAGTAGTAGTCAGTTATCATGGCCATGTAAAAAGGCTTGTAAAACATGCTTTCATTTGCTTGAAAGGAATACTTCTGACTTTTGTTACCAATGTGAATGTTCAGTTCTGGACAAGTTAATTGCACAGGTTAAATCTATTGACTGCTCATTAGCAATTAACCATTCGAGACAGCAGTACTTTTTTTCCCCGGTTGACTAAAAAATACTCATTGAATTTTATGCGTTTTTATTTCTCGAAAAACAAGATGAAAAGGTTCACTAGCTGAATCCTTTTAGTCTTTGCCCAAAACAAAAAAAGAAAGGTTGATCTTTGATGTCTTTAAAGTAAGTAGTGGGGTTCACAATCTTCAGTTGTCGTTCTGACTAAAGACCCACAAGTCGCGGAAGGTAGGAGACAGTTTTGCTGGAGAGAAAATCATAAACAACGCAGGGCATGCCCACACCTGCTGTTCTGCGTGCACGATTATGGCATTATTGATCTCAATGATCCTGTGAATCCATGGATTTAAATGTGGCATATGCACGCCCACAATGTCTATAGTTGTTAAGGGTCAATGGTTTACATGAGAAAAATGATAGATTGATTAATTTTCTTTTCCAAGGCTGCGTATGATTATGGTATGAGTAGGTGGGTCTTTTTGTGCTTTTGTGTGATACCCCGTATATATCCATCTACTTGTTGGTTGAGCTTCGTCGGCAGTCATATGCACCACCGATCAAATCCTTTCTTTGAAGAAAAGATAAAGCAGAGGAAAGGAAAGGCAAAGTGGCAACCAAACTTTTCCTTTTCAGTTGCATAGGCATATATCTAGCTAGATTATGCAGTGCCATGAAACTTTGAAGCTGTGTTCGCTTCAAGGAAATCAAATTCATGCACGTGGGTTCCTGATGATCTGCCACGTACAGGAGTATTCTCCAGTTATTTCTGTTTCTCAACTCACTGTAACCATGCGTGCTAGGACATTCAGAGCAAAACCTTGACAGTCAGGGCAACTCACTGTAACTCTGTCTACGATTGTGGTTTGTTTCAGGGGCCAGGCCGAGAAGGAGTTCAAGGTGGAGGTGGAAGCCATCGGCAAAGTGAGGCACAAGAACCTCGTCGGGCTCATCGGCTACTGCGCAGAAGGGCCAAAACGGTGAGTCGTACACAGACACACTTGTGCGTGCACCTGAATAACTGCCGGCCACTGAAAAATGTTTGCTGATATATAGTAGATAGCAATGCCATAACTTTTGCCTTCACACACAAAACAGAATGCTCCTTTATGAGTTCGTCGAGAACGGCAACCTGGAGCAGTGGCTGCACGGCGACGTGGGGCCAGTCAGCCCGTTGACGTGGGACATACGGATGAAGATCGCCATCGGAACAGCCAAAGGGTTTGTGTTGTTCTGCTGAGTAGTGTTGACTGGCATCTCACACTGTACGTACGTTCATGATCGATCTTCGAATGTTGATCTCGTTCATGTATGAATGTGCATATATTGCAGCATAGCATACCTGCACGAAGGTCTGGAGCCGAAGGTTGTCCACCGCGACATCAAGTCGAGCAACATCCTGCTGGACAAGAAATGGAACCCCAAGGTGTCGGACTTCGGGATGGCCAAGGTCCTGGGCTCCGGCTCCAGCTACGTGACGACCCGGGTGATGGGCACGTTCGGGTACGTGGCCCCCGAGTACGCGTCGACGGGGATGCTGAACGAGAGCAGCGACATCTACAGCTTCGGCGTGCTGCTGATGGAGCTCATCTCCGGGCGCAGCCCCGTGGACTACAAGCGCCCCGCGGGCGAGGTGAACCTGGTGGAGTGGTTCAGGGGCATGGTGGGCGGCCGGCGCGTGGAGGAGCTGCTGGACCCGCGCATCGCCGCGCCGCCGCCGCCGCGGGTGCTCAACCGGGTGCTCCTGGTCTGCCTCCGCTGCATCGACGCCGACGCGCACAAGCGGCCCAGGATGGGGCAGATCGTGCACATGCTCGAGGGCGACGAGTTCCCATTCCGCACGGTATCTATCTTCTTCCTCGCGACACAATAATTCTATGTAGCAGCTGCCATGGCATTGGTTGATTGGTATAAGTATAACCCGTCCGTGCTTGGTTCTGGCGTGGATGCAGGAGCACCGTTCGCCGAGGGCGTCTCACCGGACGTCGACGGGCACGCGGCCGTCGCTCCTGTCGGAGAGCGTCGGCGCCGCCGACGACTCGGACAGGTCGATGTGGAGGTGATCCATCGGAGCTGCAAGCTAACCATGCACGGCGTGCGAGGAGCTGGGAGCTCTCGACTGACATGTTCACTACCCGTTGTAAATTTTTGGTGTTTATTCGCGGCGGGGTTCTGATTCCTGATGCTTCCTGCCCGTTCCGGTTTGATGGCGTTTGCCGTAATGTATGGTTTGGTTTGACACTGGGTTGAAGTTTTTCGTTGCCATTACACTGCACCTAGTCACAGGATAAAAAATGTTGAGCCTAGGCTAGGTTGATGATGATCTTGTTTCTGTGCCGGCGCGGCGTACGGAGCTGCCGCGCCGCGCCCGCACGCCCACGGTTTCAACCACACCGCATCGCCGGGCCGTGGTCGGGCGTCCAGCGGCATGGGAGCGTGATCTGAGAGATCACGCGTTCGGCATGCGACCCGCGCCGCAAAGACGACGACGGCATGGAGCAGTGCGGTGCGCGCGGCGAGGAGGCACTGCATGTCTTGGCTTGCACAGCCACTTGCTTCTTTGAGCAGCGGGCGATCTGGACTCGTGATCAGCTCCGGCACCGGCAGTCAGACTAACAGCCGAGCAAGCATTCAGGCATCAGTAATGCTCAGGCGGTCAGGCCTGATCCGGGCAGCCAGATTCACGTGAACACTATGATGCGCATCAATCGGTCGAGCATCTGCCCCATAATAATCAAGTTCCAGATCATGCGCCCACTACTCCACTAGCCAAGGTCGATCCATGACCATGAGTACCGCATCATCGTCGTCGTCGTCGTACGAAACACAATTTGAACTACACTAGACAACTTTGTGATTCTGGAAGGCCTCCTGCGAGCCAGGTAGCTGGCACCGGGTAGTTCCACTTATGCAGTAACGAATTCAAATCAATTCAGAAGGTGAAGCTCATTCAGTTTCGTGCACTCGCATGCGCAGCCATTGGAAGGAGAGCAGAGGTGTAAGCTCTGCAACACAATGGTGCCATGCACAAGAACAATCAGGGTCCATCCTTCAAACATGTGTTTCTATAGCAATGATACTTTATGATTCAGTATTCATCTTCATGAATAACATGAATACCGAACCACATACTTCTGCATCCCCCCACCGCCAGTTCCACCGATGCCAAATGCTGCATAGATCAAACAAATAAATCAACGAACATTCAGCTAATTTAGGAACTGTAAATAAAATACTGCCACCATGAACTATCTCTGGATTTAGGGAACAGAAAAAATAGCAAACAATGGAAATAAGACCATTCTCGGCGAAAGGTTTCATATTTGTGTTTCTAGTATACCACATAAACAAAACATGATTGAAATTATGGTTGAAAAAAAATCCTCCACATGATGAATAGATAAGACAGAAAAATCAAGGAACATTCCACAACAAACCCATCTACGTGGATAAATCTCCAAATAGAAACTACAAAATAAAATACCGCCGCTCTGAGTTATCTTTGAATTTAGAAAACATAGAAGAAATAACAATAGAGAATGGGAATAATAACATCCAACACACTCGTTACTACGGCAACAATGATTGACACAAAATTTAACGAGTGAACTTACATGAGAAAATTATGGAAACGGAAATTGCATTGCATTTGTATCTAAAATTCCTTTCTAATTATTAAATTTCTATCACCACAAATGATATAAGAGAATTAGTGATCACAGTATGATTTTATAGACTGCACTAAGCCAACCCACATGTTATATTTTGTGACGGAGAAAGTATCAACAAACAATTTTGGGCAACTTTTGGTTAACCATCTTGTTTTTGGACATTGCGATTGTGGTGATTAATAATATGAAAGAAAATCACCTCCACTAGATTAGGGTCGTTCATGGTTTGAGAAAACTATCCAACCCACCTGTATTGAACTCAAACTGGACCACGAATGCAAATAATATATGTTTTTGGGTGAAATTAGGTTGAAGTAGAACTCAATAAATCTATTGGCCCGTCTTTAGTTCTAAGACTATCCCCAATGAAAATTGACAAAAGCACTGCCTATACATTGTTTGACACTGTAGCGCTACTGTAGACAGAGAGGATGGTAGTTGGAATAGTAGAGGAATAGTAGATAGAAAAGGTTTTTAGATAATGGTTAGTGATAGTCTAACGTCTAACTTTAAACGTTTAGATTTAGAAGCTGTTTGCTTCTCTGCCATAACCTGCCACCAGCCCAAGCCACACCTGTGGCGGCGCCAAAGAACTTGTGGCGGCAAAATCTGGTGCCTCAACTGTGGCGTGGAAATGAACTGCTTGTGGCGGAAAAAGTTGTGGCGTGCCACACTTTATTAAGGAACAGCTTCTTGACTTTTTATTCGGCGCTAGAACACAGGCGAGTTATGGCTGTGAACCAAATAGCCCCTTAGTTACATTATTACAAAGCGCTAGCAGTTATACCAAATTATTTCTAACAAAATTAATTGATTTTTTAATAAAATTTTAAATTAAAAATATGAATACGAGGTGTGTCTAGATGTTTGTTTTTGGACGTAGAACTAGAACGTCAACAGGCATTGTCCATGGGCCTCTCTTTTTTTGTGGGCATGCAGGAGCCCATCAATAAACATCCCTACATGGGGGCTCTATAACCCCACCAATCAGCGCAAAGTAGCTAGGTATTACAGTGATCAACAAATTTTAGTCAATTCCACCCAAATTTTAATAGGTTTTATATTTGCGTTTTTTTTTTAGATTTTTTTTTTCGTTTTTACAAAAATATACACCGGTTGGTAACATTTGCAGGGATGGTCGACCGGCGCCCGGGGGCCGGGCGCTGGCGCCCGGTGCCCAGGCGCCAGGTGGGGCCGGACGACCGACGGGACGGAGGGACGGACGGAGACGGAGAGCCTGGCGCCTCCGGGCGCCAGGGGTCCAGGTGCTTTTTTTTATTTATTAGCTCGCTAATCTCACGTTTAATCGCTAATCTCGCTGTTTAATCTCGTGCATCCGATCCGAGTTAGGGAGATTAGTCAGTGTATTAGTTAGTTAGTGTATTATTTAGTTAGTGTATTAGTGTACGTAGTAGTTAGTGTATTAGTTAGTGTATTAGTGTATGTATTAGTGTAGTAGTAGTTAGTGTATTAGTGTAGTAGTGCGCAGTGTATTAGTGTAGTAGTGCGCAGTTGTAACCCGTTGTAATAACTGGATTTAGTATTTAGTATTAGTATTTAGTTGAATATATATTCTGTTATATTTAGTATTTATTTGTAGTATTTGTTATTAAGTTTTAATAGTAGTATATTGTAGTAATATTTACATCTAGTAGTATTTAGAACTGGAGAGGAGGGAGGATGAGCTAAAGCGCCGACAAGATCTGCTTCGCGAAGCAGAACAACGTGACCTAAAAATACTTATAATTTCAAAATAAACATACGCAAAATAGGAAATAGAAAATAGAGAAAGAAAATAGAGCAAAATACTTGTAATTTCAAAATAAACTGGGATCAAAATAAACTGGAGGGGTCTTGGTGAAAGGGTCGAAGCGCTAATTTAGAATGCTAATATAATAGGCAAGGTTGAAGCTAAATGGTTAGAATCTAACTCGGATCGGATGCACGAGATTAAACAGCGAGATTAACGATTAAACGTGAGATTAGCGAGCTAATAAATAAATAAAAAAAAAGCACCTGGCACCGGGGCTCCGGGCGCCAGGCCCCTGGCGGGGCGCCAGGCTCACTCCGTCTCCGTCCGGGCGCTAGGCTCGCTCACTCCGTCTCCGTCCGTCGCACTCCGTCTCCGTCCGTCGGTCGTCCGTTGACGGCCCCACACCTGGCGCCTGGGCACCGGGCGCCAAGCCCCTGGCGCCCGGCCCCCGGACGCCGGTCGACCATCCCTGCAAATGTTACCAACCGGTGTATATTTTTATAAAAACAAAAAAAATCTAAAAATAACAAAAACGCTTTATATTTCAAGGGCGTAGGCCCCATATTGTAGCCCACCAAACCACCCATGTAGATTATCATTAAAACGCGTCACTTCTAACAAACTTCAATCTAATTTTTAAATTTCGAAGGCGTATTGCAGCCCATCAAACAACCCTAGTAGATTATCATCATTATTATTAAAACGAGTCACTTCTAACAAACTTCAATCTAATTTTTAAAATTGTAAGACAAGAACACATGCTGTCTCCCTTCTTTTTATTTAACCAAACTTCAATAGTTTGTTTTATTTGTCTTATTTAATTTATGTTTTTTATTTAATCAAAACTTCAGTATTTTGTTTTATTTTTTTATTCAATTTAAGTTTTCTTATTTAACCAAAACTTCAATCGTTTGTTTTGTTCGTCTTATTCATTTTATTAAAAAATTATGCAAACATATAAAAATACAATACATTTTCAAACTAATCTTAACAAAAAAATACATTATAATTAAAAAAATTTTAATAGTAACATGAGTGATTGAAGTTTAAAAAATCAACCGACGTAAAGCAAATAAAAAGTACATTATAATTTTACGAATTTGTGTAATAACGAGTGATATTTGAGTAATTCAAAAAAAATAGAGAGAGTATTTTAGAACTCAGCTTTTAACAAAATACACATAAAAAATAAAAAGTACAATTACAATTTACGAATTTTTTTAAATAGTGATAAAAGTTTTGAAAAGTTTAAAAAAATAGAGAGAGCATGTTTAGAGCTTAGCTTTTAACAAAATACACATGTAACTGATCCTAGCCAACCCGCCCCAGTTCGACCCACTGAACGACAATGACCAAAACCCTTATAAACAAGGCACTTTACAAGGTGAAATTATTGTGCGCGTGCCACAGGCCAAACCAAGTGGGGCAAAGTCTAAAATACACCAAACTCTTTTACAATAAAATGCACATATACAGGAATTATTGTGTAAAATGCACATATACAGTAAAAAAATAAACTGGATGTATTGATTTGATATCGGAGTGGCGATAATTCAGATTTAAGAAAACCAAACTCGGTCTACAAAGATTAACCGTGCAATGCAACTCTTTTACAACTACAGGATCTTGGTGGGATCGAACCACCTTCCGTCCGGGACTGCAGCCAGTCCACGGAGGACCTCACCGTGAAGAGACAAGATCCACAGGAGACGCACAAGCAAGATGAACTGCAATAATAACTTCATTTTAAAAAAAAAACTATTACCCGAAAAGACGACTATCCAAAGATCCAACTCTTCCGGTGCACAAATTGTGCTTTCGAGGACCTATCGTAGCAGCGAATCCGGACGCTGAATTGCAATGCTAAAAAATTGAATTTTACTTAGCAATACAATAAGGGTAGAACCAAATTAATGTCCGAACCAAGAGACCTTTAGCTTCCTCCGACAGCCTCAACATAGCACTAGCAGTATCAGATTTACAACGGACCCGTCATGTGAAACTGAATATATCTTGTATATATACCTTCTTTATAGAGCGTCCAAACTTTGTCAAGAATTAAGTACCCCATTGCACGTCCAGCATCTCTTCAACATTATTGGCAACAGTGCAACGTGCAAGGTACAGATAAGTCCCGATAACAATATTGCGAATAATTCAAGTACTCATACGGCACACACACTTCAGACTTCCATATTTAGCAGCATCAGCAACGCCTAGCCATGGAATCAAGGAAGCATCTCCCGGCTGTGAAATACATGTTATCCTCAGCATCAGTCACCGTGAAGCCTGCCTGGCAGCTAATGAGCCAAGCAATAAACTCTGGGGCATGCAAGGCAGAAGCTTTCACCCACAAACTCGCCTCATCACCAATTCAGACACCATCTTGCATCTTCAGTACATCCTTGTACAACTCAGCTAAGATGATTACATTGTACCAGTAACTGTCTTAAGGCATCTAGAAGGAAAAGGCTAAATTTATTAAAAAACACATCTACCTTGCTACAATAGATCATTTTTTATATACAATACCAGCTGACACACAAGACATCTTTTTTCATAGACAAATGCCTGATTCCAGGTGACAAAATGAACATAAAAGCATCACAGCCAAGACAGATAATTGAGTCCATGAACATCAGTAGGGCTGTAGTGTACTGATGGCTAATTGAAACTATCACAGCAAGTTGCAGGAAGTATGGCAGTTGTAAATGATAAAAAGTGAAGTGCAACCTATTAGGCTCTTAATTGTCAGTTAAGATTCACGGTTTATTTCATCATCTGATCTGAGAAAAGATGGATTCGGGCACAACACCGTTGGTTGGCAAATCAATTTTAGTACAATTCACGGTTTTGCATCTTTTCTTAAGAGAGGCTTGGCTGAACAGCCGTAGGTTAGTACAATTCACGGTTTTCCATCATGGTTTTGCATCTTTTCTTGAGGACGAGAGGCTTGGCTGAACAGCCGTAGGCTAGGAATTTCAGTACTGTTCATGGTTTTGCATCTTTGTAAAGCTAGAATTTCTACGGTTGGATTTCATTCGCCATATATCAACTAGATTATGTGCAGCAGAAACAGAACTGATAGATTCGTTTTATTAGTCCATTTTCATGAATTGAATTCGAACACTAACGCCATATCAAATTGTGGTTGCTACAGAAAACATCTTAAAATAACTGAAAAATGGTTAACGCCCTTAATAAAAGCATTAAACGACCTCGATGAGTCTCCTGTGAACATGTGTATTACTAACGAGTCCTCGTGAACATGGGTAATACACTGTTATATTAACGAACAAGAAACAATATTGGCCGATTTAAATGAGCAAGAACTGGCCGATTAAAATAATTTCGTGCAGACGAACAGCATAGATAATATGATTTATGATACTGTATTCAAAATTGCAGCTTTAGATTGTCAGTTGTACCTTCGTGTTGCGCTGTAGCTCCTTTTAGAATGGTAGCACGCCGAGATTGTAGCTTAAGATGATCATCCAACAGGAAGCAGGGCACAGGGACACAAAGGGAGGGAGAACCCGGGGATGAAAAAAGAATTCCCCCGTGCGATCTCCCACCCCAGGACAAAAAAACATCTTTATTATGGTGGCCTGCCATGCGAGCGCACCCATCATGGCAAAGGCCTTCAAGATGTCACATCCCTCTCCTTTTTTTTCACATTTTTTTTCACCCCCTTCTCTATCCTTTCTCAAATCTCGACTGTTACCTTACCTTGCCATCCGAGCAACATCTCTCAGATCTAATAATTATCGAAATTTCATCCAATAATTATCATACAAAGAGATATAATCGCGGGAGGCGCAGCATATCGGGGATCCAGCAAATCCAGCCACGCTGTCGCAACCTTTCCGAAGCCTCGAATCCCAACATCCCAATCTCGCCGAGACGTCCCAGCTCTGAAGGTGAGCAGAGAGCAATTCGACGGATCAGGCTCCATACGACAAACCGAATCACCCCGGTTTCCTTGGGTAAAGGACTAACCATAGAGAGATCCAACGAGCCAAAACACAGACGTCAGCAGCCACCACGCGCACAATATGTCAATATCCACGCAGCTTCGTCTCGCTTCAAGCCGACGCACGCGAAATCCATCGATCAATCAGATCGGAACCTGCACAGCACAAAGCAAAACACATGTGTTTCGAAAAAAAACAAAGAAAGAAAGAAAGAGAGATCCACCGTCGCTCGATCGGACTGGCCGTCCGATCTAAAAATACACGGATCGGCATGGAGAAAGGAAAGTAGTTATCGACGAGATCTAGGCGGCAAGGGTGGATTAGCAGACGACTTCTTGGCCGAGAAGGCGAGGGTTGGAAGGCAAACGCGGCTAGGGATAGCTTGGTGCGAGAGGATTAGCAGAGGAATCCTAGGTATTTATTGTTCGGTTAGGGGCAACTGACGGCCGCGATGAGGCGGTTCGAGTCGGACGGGTGGGATGGCGACCACGTGTCGGAAGATCATTGGCGGGGCCACGTCGATCGCGTGGGGCGGCCGCAACTTGCGGGGAATTAGCGTCACTGCTTACGTCATTGTTTTTCCAGGATCTATTGCGGACGGGTACGCAGGTGGTAGCGTTGTGGCGACCGTGGCCGAGGATTGTGATTGGTTGGTTCGTGGCGGACTGGGGGCTGCCAACTTTAGACCGCACCTTTTGGGCTTCCAGTTATGGGCCGTGGGACTACTTATAGGCTATAGCCCACCTTCTTCGGCCACCGTCGCCCGTGGGCGGTGGCCTTATGTCTCGAGTCTCGTGTTATTTACCGGAGCTAGGGACACGGTATACCGAATACACGGTATATTCTCTTCTATCCACTATTTCAACTATATACGATCATTTATCCGATCTGTTGGACTCACTTTTAAGGCCCTTTGTTGGTGACATTGAGCCGCAATGGTAGCAGCAAGAATTAATTCGCAGAGATTTTTTATATCTTTATATTTATTTAATTCTTCTTTTTGAAATAAATTACGTTTTGGAAAAATTGCAAATCTATACTTATACTGCCGGCCCAGACAGCGTTTTTCAAAAAACACCGGGCCAAACAGCGATTTTTAAAAAACGCTGTGGGAAACAGCGATACGTCCCTAGCGCAGCCAGTGGTGGGCCCCCTGGACAAAAAAACACTCTGCCAAACCGCGTTTTATAAAAAAACGCCAACAGGAGCGGCGTTTTCCATTTATTTTCCAACTTCATTTAACATCCAACGTATTATCTCATCCATACGAACTCCGATTCCATCGATTCTTCTTTCTAAATTTATTTAATATCGAGCTCTACACAATCGTGCTAGTCGTCTGAGCTTCACCATTTTCAGGGTCCGCCTATAAAGGCGGTGTCTCATTTGACACAGTAGGCGTGGATCGTTGACATCAGCATAAAGTTCTGGTCACGAGCAATCTAGAGATATTTTCTGTTTCTCCAAAATTCAAAAACACAATTTATTCTTCTAGTTCCAGATATTCGGATTTTGGAATATTCTAGAAATATTTCTTTTCCTTTTTTTTCCAAATATATATCTCCATCCCTTCAAAATTCCATACCTACTCCATTCAAATTCTGGTTGCAGCCGTTCCTCCACCAAAATTTCTCAAAAATCAAGCTCTACCCATCCATATTAGTTCTTCCAGTTTCTACTGCATATAAAACTGATATTATGCAGTTAGAAACTGGAACAACTGATATAACTGATTAAGCTCTAACCATCAATATTAGTTTTATATGCAGTAGAAACTATAAGAACTGATATAACTGATATGGATGGGTAGAGCTTGATTTTTGAGGAATTTTGGTGAAGGAAAGGTGGGAACTAGAGTTCGAATGGAGTAGATATGAAATTTTGACGGGATGGAGATATATATTTGGAAAAAGAAAAGGAATATTCCTAAAATATTCCAAAATCCGAATATCTGGAACTGGAAGGATAAAATTGTGTTTTTGAATTCTGGAGAAACAAAAAATATCTCTGAATTGCTCGTGAGCAAAACTTTATGTTGGTGTCAACGGCCCACACCTACGGTGTCAAATGAGACACCGCCTTTATAGGCGGACGCTAGAAATGGCGAAGCTCAGACGACTAGCATGGTTGTGTAGAGCTCGATTTTAAATGAATTTAGAAAAAAGAATTGATAGAATCGGAGTTCGTATGGATGAGATAATACGTTGGATGTTAAATGAAGTTGGAAAATAAATGGTACAATGCAAGGGGGCAAAAATCGCCAAGTGAACTGGCGTTTTTTATAAAGCGCCGTTGGGCAGAACGTTTTTTTTTTTCCAGAGGGCCCACCACTGGCCTCAGTAGGGACTCTGCCATCCTATCGCCGTTTCCCGCAGCGTTTTTTAAAAATCGTTGTTTGGTCCGGCGTTTTTTAAATAACGCTGTCTGGGCCGGCGGTATAAGTATGGATTTGCAATTTTTTCAAAACGTAATTTATTTCTGCAAAAAAAAATCCTTAATTTGCAAATTAAATGTCAAACCGTTGGTTCAAAAGAAAACAAACAAAACACAAGTATCAAACCGTCAGTCCTAGTGAATCTAAGCCATGGCGCAAGGATGCGAGTGGTACTTGCATACACCAATACCCCAAAAATCCCGCAATGAGAATGATTTATTTAAAATAACCTCAAAGCTTATTGGAAGGGATGTTTTTTCTAGTCTATATATTTGTGTGTTTTTGGGAGAGTCGTCAATTACCCTCCCTTTTATTTTGCAGATACGAGCTGTTTTTATTTTATCATCGATAATTTGTAGGGTGATTGGAAAACTACTAGAGCATGCAAGAATACAAGCCACCTCTATCAATATGGCTGCCTTTTAGGAATTATGAGTGGTTGGGAGTCTACTATGTATATGCTCTTGTGGTCCTCGTGTGACAAATCATAATACTAGCACCAATCATTAGTTTGCGGTACAATCGTAGGAGAACCCTAGTTGAACTTGGTTGAGTTGGACATCTGTACATACACTTGAAAGAGCCATAACTCCTTATGTAATTTGGTTTTTGGACGTCGAGTTGCTCATTCCTCATTAGGCTAGCACAACGAAGAGTTCAATCCATGTTGGTTGTGTGCCTGTTGATGGCCACATTCTAGATCGTGCGTTGTGATGGAGCTAAAACAAGAATTGCATGTGTTGAGCCAGTCACTAGGCATCCATCGTCCCCGCGCAGGCTTGAGTTTGATGACACCATGGCGAAACACGGGCGAGGTCATGGCCAACGTCCTAGTCTCCTAGACAACTGAACGTAGGCTTTGCAGCCATGTGCACACAATTTTAAATGCCTTCCTGCATTTGAAAGTAGCTGGACATGCCCTGCAAATCCGAGGTTGTGACTCACCATCCATTAGTCTATCACCTGCTACACAAAAAATCCACCAAACAACCGATGTTGAGATGAAGCTCGCAACATCGCCATAGGCCTCCCAACCACGGCTCATTGTCTTGGTCGACATGTACCTTCAACACCCCTTGTGCTTGTAGTGTGGAGGAGCACACTTTGTCCAACAGATTGAGTAATGGAGGAAGAGGTTGCTACTCCGATGAGAGGTAGCCAATGATGTTGAATCATTGGACTGGATTTGATCTTTTCAGTGATTGGCCTGACTATGGGTTGGACACATTTTTAGTCTAAATTGGGTTGGGTGGATTTGGTTTCTCGCAAATTTGGATATAAGATATGGACACTGGTTATTTGAATTTGGATGATGATCCTTTCCATCCTCTAGATGGAATCAATTATGAAAAAGTTTGTTTTAACGTCAGCGAAGATAAACATTTGAGGGACAAAGTTTCAACGTGTGAGTCGACAAAAAATCATATAAAAAAAAAAACGGAACCACATCCTCTCTAGTCTAGTATCTATTGTTACTTGACATGGGCCGTGGGCCGGCCTTATTACAACTTTCTGCTACATTTTCCCTACCCAATATTTTCCCACCGTCGTCCTCTCTTCACTGTGTCTATACATCCTCCCCTATTTCTTCTTCTTTGACGATGATCACATCTACATAAACATGAAGCACAACCTCCAAAACGCAACGAAAAATCTGTACGTCCCCCCACTGTACCTGTACCTGTGCCCCTACATCGTGCTCGCCCTCAAAACGCTTTGATGCCCTTGCTCGTCGTCGGCGATCCGCTGGACCCTGATCGGGAGTCCCTTGGGGAAGTCGACGAAGGGGTAGACGAAGGCCTGGTCCGGCTCCGCCAGCTCCCACCGGAAGTTGAGCACCAGGTGGTGCAGGAAGATGGCGATCTCCAGCTTGGCCAGCTCCGACCCGGCGCACAGCCGCGGCCCCCCGCCGTACGGCATGAAGCTGCTCGGCGCGTTGCTCTGCATCATGCACAAACAACAACACATCACCACCAGAACTGAGCATCGATCTCAGGACATGAACGCATGATGATCAAATGAAGAACAGCGGCAAGAAACGAGATTCTAGAGAAGCACGACGGGCTCAAATGTTCTTCAGAGAATCCAGATCTTCTGCACTCGTCGATCGACCGTCACCGCTGAATGGAAATCGTGCTGATGACACCATCGCTAGCGTCGCCTCCAAGAACTGACGCGCGGGACTTCCCATCGGTTTGCGACGGATGGATGCCACGCACTAGTTCTTCACTAACAGGATTTCCAAGCTCTCAACGTGCCGTTCGTTTTCCGTTTGGACTTTGGACCATGCTCTATTGCTCTTGGAAACGCCGACGCCACTCGTCGGAGAGGAAGGCCGCAGCTGGCAAATTAGCACGTCTCTTTCGACCGGACCACGGCGAGTTCGCCCACACGTGTGGCCGCCCAACATTCCCTTTCGTGTCAGGTCCATGCTCCCGTCCGTGCATCAATAATGGAGGACGGAGGTCGCAGGATATTCTTCTTCTTCAGAGCTGGGCAGCTGGCAGTACCTGGCACATTTATCTCGTGCTCCATTTTCACATTTGGCCTAGGAATCACTGGGCTACCGGCTACGTATATTCGAAAGCCGCATCCGCCGCACGCACGCCCAGATATTCCCTGATGGATCGGTGATTTGTGTTCCTTGTTCGTGTGGCATCTATCTACCGATGATACTAATACTGGTTTCAGTTAACTT
This sequence comes from Paspalum notatum, assembly GCA_022530915.1. Taxonomy (NCBI): domain Eukaryota; kingdom Viridiplantae; phylum Streptophyta; class Magnoliopsida; order Poales; family Poaceae; genus Paspalum; species Paspalum notatum. The sequence continues at coordinate 7,425,118 of CM039684.1, forward strand.
ACTGCGGTGACTGAACCTTTGGATTTGCACAATTGCAGGAGGAGGGGAACAGGAACTGACCTTCCATCGCCATGGGTTGAACCGGTTGGGGTCCTCGTACAACGACGAGTCCAGGTGCACCGCCGCTAATACCGGCAGAATTTTCCACCCTCTTGGTATGTCGTACCCTTCATTTTTGGCAGAGACAACGACATGCAGTGCAAGCAGAGAAATGTTCAGTACTAGTACATCAAGTTGCTGCCGATCGAATTCAGAAATTGTGAGCTTTCTGGTTACCATTGTAGTGCACGTCTCGGATGACCTTCCGGTGCAGGAACCTGACCACGTTGCCAAGCCGCAATGTCTCGTTTATGACCTGCAAGAAGCAAAAAGAAACAGAAACGGAAGCTGTCACAAAAGGGGAAAAAAAAAAACAAGCAAACTGTGTGTTTCCTACGATGGTTTTCAAGCACTTCTATTCTGTCTGACAAGGCATTTGGCATCTAACTGTGTGTTTTAAGGTTGGCGACGAGCTTTCAGCATCTTTGGAGTTCAGCTTTGTTTAGACGACCTGATCGAACAGTTATTTAATTACCCCGCGATCAGCTGATTATTGGCTGAGTGGTGACATGCGGGCTCATCAGCCTGTCCCGTTTGAACATGCATGGGGATACGACACAGCAGACCTCCTTGTTTGTTCTGTATACATGCTGTCCAAGCACAATGTGTCCCTGTCGATGTATCTGGAGTGTTGCCTCGCCCTCGAAAAACTTCCAAAAAACAAACAAAGAAAAACTCTGCTGGGAGAGCAAGCGGACGCCAAGCACTCCAAAGGTGGGCAGCAGCCAATGCAATTATCCCTGCAGCAGAGCCTTGGGTCTCCGTTCGTACATGACATTTCCGGGAGGTTGCTATCGTGTGCTAACGCAACTGGGCGGGGACGATTTGTGCTGGTACGAGTTGGACAGGACCAGGGCCAAGTAGTGAACAGCAGAGCGTACAGCGATCTCGCACTAGCATCGCCATGGAAGCAACGAACAGAACAAGGGGGGCTTACACATTGCGTGAAAACCATCTCCTTGTAGTCTTCCCAGCTCAATTTGGAAGCCCCTCTTAGCCTTTGTCTCCTAGCGATCTCGAGATGCTCATCCTGCAGATCATAATATGTCAGCATGCATAACGAACAACTGCATTTATAATTCATGACATGTTTTTTTTGACCAACATCTAGTTTACTGGAGAAAGTTTGAAAACTATCAGTGAAAGATATGTGGGTATAGAATAGACGGCTTTGGATTTGTACCCGGAGTTCTTGGACAGCCTTGGGGCATCCTTCGAGGAAGAAGATGGCGAGGGCCAGCGCCATTGACGACGTCTCATGCCCTGCAAACAGCAGGCTCAGCAAGAGGTCCAGGATCTGTTCCTTTGAGAGATTGGATTGCTTCAGGGCCCATCCAAGAAGGTCATCTTCCTCCACGGTTGAGTTCTCCTTGCTCATTTTCTCAAGCCTATCCTCCATCTTCCTCTCTATTACTCCAAGTATGGACGCGCGTGACTGCCAAGAAAAAACAACACCAATTGTTTGATGGGATTTTGACAGCAAGAAATTAAAGGAAATCTCTTTTATCGCAAAGTCCTCTGATAAGAGAATGCATGCGCAAGGAAAAAGATCGGACATCACTACATCAGTACTATTTTTAGGTGTTGCCTAACTGCCTATTGGTCTAGGGTCGTCGTCTTCTCATAGCTGTGTCTGTTTTTGAGAAAAACTGTGTCCTTCCACTTAGAGGTAAAAATGACATGTAACTGCTGCTAAATATGGATAAAAGCGGGTTCGATACACTCCCTCCATCTCAACTTATAATAAAATTAGGGGTTTTAGGTTTCAAATAGATTTATGCATTATTATTTTATCTATATATATGGTTTGCATATGGTTACTAGATCATGGTCATCCATATAAATATGAACGGAGGGAGAAAGATCTATATAACCCCCTACAATTAATACAAAAGAGAATCGAGAAAAGTTTGCTTTTTCAAGCACGGAGGGTTGCAGCATGGGCATGATTGAATTCAGCTAACAAAACAGCCTGCACTATTTCATTGACTGCTAAGAGCAAGTTATGAAGTCTAATCACCAGCTTAACAATGCCAAGAGTTGGTCAGCAGTTGAATCATGATCAATGATGGATCCTCCCGATACATAATCATGTTAGGTTATGGGGATATAATTGGTTTTTCTCACCAGTCTAGAAACTCCTTATGAATGGAGCTATTAAAACCCCCCACATGCAATTGTATGATGCAAAGATCCTGTGAGCAAAGCGGCATGCATGCTGCATGCAGCTGGGAGCAATCACTAAAGTTCAATTGAGGGTGACCTCACAGGCAGTGAAAAGTATGCAGCATTTTTATGGGGCCATGATGAGTGATGTGGGGAGCAAGTGTGGTATAGCTAGCTAGGGAGAATAAAGAAACAAGCTGCAAAATTAATCAAGCCTTTGATCTATGAATCAACCTGACAACTATGTATATAGTCAAGTACAAAACCTGTAGAGGAACTTCACCCATGCATGAAGATTATTAGAAACAAAACGCTTCCATAAGCTAAACATGTACTACTACTTAGTAATGTTTTGTCTCACGCGCACGTCGATTATCTACTAGACTGTTTCTAAACTGTTTTCCCCCGTTTTGTACGGATGTAAAAATAAATACAATCCGTTGTGTACAGAAAAGGAAAAAAACGCGCTGCATGCACATGAGAGCGCCTGTAGCAGGAAGGAGACGATCCGCTGGTCTGTGTGATTGGACCTGATGCAATGTCAGGACGTGTGCATAAAAACACAGCGATCCTTGGACCATCCACAAATCTGAAACCCACACCACACTGCTGCTCCTGCCATGTAGTGTATCATTGCGACCCGGCCCTCTCCAATTCTATCTATATATTGATAATGGACCATGCGCCTACACACAGACTACCAAACAAAAACTAAACAAGCTCTCACTCTCTCCGCTAGCTTTCGTTTTTCTTTTGTTTTCCTGAGAGAGTACCAAACAAAACGTTGACAGGCTAGGCTAGGGGATTATATACACAGACGTATATGTATTTGTATATATATAAATAACTATATATGTATGTCTCCCTAGCTAGCAAGCTAGTTCCTGTAGCTAGCTCCCGCTCGTGTGCATCATATATTCAGATAGATGGGCATAGCTAGCGGTTGTTGCGTGTAACGTGGTCTGACGAAACGTTAGTTGCCGCCTATTTTTGGAAACAACAAAAATCCGTCCGTGTGCAGAGTTGCAGGTTGCAGTCCATACGCGCGCGCACGGTGGGTCGGAGAGAGAGAGAGAGAGAGAGTACCTTGAGCGCCTTCCAGTAGGCCGTGCCCGGGAAGTTGAGCGGCGCGGACACGACGCCCTTCATGAAGGTGATGTACTCCAGGCGCAGCCGCTCCGTCTCCTCCTCGCCCGGGTCCATGCTCATTATGTTCTTGGCCATCAGGTTAAACGTGAACTGCACGAACTCGTCGCCATCCATCATCGATCCAGGTCGCACGCGCGAACGAGAAGATCGTCGAACCCACATGCATGCATCATCGGGCACCGGTTGTTAGCGCTAGCGGCGATCGATATGATCGATCCCTCGCTCTTGCATGTGGACGGATCGATCGATATCGATATGGCATGTGTGGCTTATTGGAAAGAAGAGCAAATTAAGCATTGGAAAGACGACTACTATCGTCATTTACTAGCAGAGCAGTAAGCTAGCGCTGCTGCCTGCTGCGTGTGTGGTGGATTGGGATTATTGGATACCACCATACCTTCTTGGCCTCGTGCTGGGCGGAGAAGGCGCCGTCGGCGGGCGGCCATGAGCGGAGCACCAGCAGGGTGTGGCGCTCCACCTCCGGGAGCAGCACGGCGCGGAGGCGGACGGAGCTGAGGAAGTTGAGCGAGATGGCGCGCATCTCGCGGTGCGCGTCGCCCACCAGAACCAGCATCGACCACTTGCCCAGGATGCCGCCGATGCTGCGCGGGTAGCTGCACTCGAACAGCCGCCCCTCGTTCTGCAGGATGTACCGGTTGAGCCCCGCGTCCGCCGACACCACCGTCCGCTCCCCGAACAGGCTTGACCGGTATATCTTCCCGTACCTGCATCAGGCAGCTGAGCTGAGCTGATTCGATATATCCCTCGCGCGCTACCTATGCATGCTGCCGTGTGCATGCTAGCTTTGTGCTTGCTCAGTTGCTCTTTTAGTCGCAGAGACTGATGGTGAGACGAGACGGCGAGAGGCGACGGACCGTGCGACGTGCTCCTCCATGAAGCGGCCGACGGAGGTGGCCGGGTGCGGGCGGAGGTAGCCGAAAGTCTCGCCGACGAAAGGCCAGCCGGGGGCGCCCGGGGGCAGGTTCGGCCGCCTCTTCTTGTGCCGGCGCCACCGGTGGCATTTGGCCACGGTGGTGGTGGAGAAGGTGAGGAGGGCCAGGAGGATGAAGGGGAGGAAGAAGAGGAGCTCGCTGGTTATGGAGGCCATCATGGCGCCCATGAGCTCCCTACTGATCAGAGGTCTAGCTTTCTTGAGATTTATTTCCTGCCTGCCTTGCTGATCACCGCCCCCGGCCGCTTTGTTGGTTTTTGTGTGTGCGTGTGGAGAGAGAGAGAAAGAGAGGGGATGATGGGTTACTTGGAAGAGAGAGAGAGAGAGAGAGAGAGAGAGAGAGAGAGATGGCAAGAGAGGTTGAGTGAGCTAAATTAAAGGAGCGCTTTTAAGCTCTGGATTTCTCTCTCTCTCTCTGTTTCAGCAAGTGCAAAGCTTCGCAGGGGGAAATATTGGTAGGAAGCTAGGTGCCCACTTCGGCCCCCTCTCGGCTGTCTGGTGCTCTTATATAAGTTTTTGAGATGTGTGACAGGGGAGAGGTGGTTGTGGGGGCTCTTTAGCCAGAAATTATTTTTGGGTGCGGCGCAGGTAAGTAGGGTCCGTGCATCTCCAACGTTTAATTCCTCAGGTTTCCCGCAGCTTTGGTCCATTCAAATCACGGATTTATTGGCAGGGTTGAATGTGACTAATGCGCAATTTTCAGTCGCGGTCTCGTCTACATTTCTAACATTCAGAACTAGCAAGGTGATCAGAGCTATTTTTTCCTTCTATTTTGGCTTTGCTTGAACTTATCTTTGCCCTATGTTTGTACTACCTTCGTTTTTTTATGTAAGACGCCATGCAGCTCATTTTTGAACTAGTCAACGTCAAACAAATAAAAATGGAGGGAGTATATTTTTTTTCCTAACGATGCACTTTTCCCCTAGATTTTGATTTTTAGGATTTAGGGCTACGGCGTGGGCTTAGGATCTGGCAATGATATGGATATTTCTCCTTTTAAGTTGTATTTAATGTACTAGTGTGATTTAATATAACCATTAGGTGTTTATAAAATTCAATAATGGAAGAATTTTTGTAGGGGCTTCTTTACACTCATTTATTAATAATAAATCTGTTATATAAATTGTAGTTTTTGGATCTGCGCCATCTAATTTTAAATCTATTGACAGAGTGTCACATATCTCTACGTTCCCCCTTTCTCGATGAGGCGAGCTACTTCGGCAGGGTTCAGGTTTTGGGTTTATGGGCGCTGGGTACATGTATCAAGAATCCGATCAACGGGGGCTGGCCGCTGGTGTTGGCTAGCCAACGATTGTGCCGTAGTGATTTTCGTAGGGGCGACATTTTATCAATGGAACTGATGGAGAAGTGGTGATGGCGGAGGGGGGGGGGGGGGGGGGGGGGAGCTCGTCCGCTCCAAATGGATAATGTATCCAGGAAGGATCATAAGGCTGACTTTAGTGTTTTGCAACAATTGGGTGATGGTGGACATTTTAGGACAGTAGGAGAAGGCGAACGGCCGGTGGTGATGTCTGATCACAGGAGCGGATGTGGGAGAAGGAAGAGGAGATAAGGGATAAGGTGATATTTAATCCAACCCATCTATATGAGGTGGTATTTGCATTGCGTGCCGTCTCAATCAGTGGCGGAGGCAGGGGGTGGCCAGCGGGGGCCATGGCCCTTGCCAATGTCAGCACAAAAATGTTTTTGTACTCAGGCTAATTCACTGCGTGCTACTCAAAAGACCAAGAAAAAAAAAAGAGAAAATTGTTAATCTTTACTAATTGGCACTATATCTCATGTCAAATGATTTGAATCCCATTTCGTTTAGCTATCAGTGGTGAAGGCCGGAGACAACCAGCGACGTGACTCGAGAGCGTGAACGTGCATGAGTTACTGATCTGTGATTGTATATACATCCTTCTATTTCCTATCCAGTCCATTGTATTGTATCTTCTACTATTAATTATGTCCACAAGATGGTTTATTTGCTGATTTCATATAGCTTCAATGCAATTAAGACTCATAGAATAGTACTGAAATGATATGTATTAGTTATTGTCACCATCATTTTTGTGGATTTTTAAATTATATATGCATACAAAATTAGTAAACAAATTCTTTCCCGATATAAACATATGATCGATGCATATAATAATTAAAATTTGTACAAACACTATGTATTATATTGTTTTGGCCCCCCTTATATGTTATTCCTGGCTCCACCACTGGTCTCAATGATCTAAATAATTGCCACTTGGCACTTGTATCCTTAACCGTGTGTGTTACAGTGTGTGAATATATGCCCTGATATGTTGCTAATAAAGAAATGATATAAAATCTTTTCCATCTGTTATGAGAGAGATATGCACATTTAAGTGATTGGAAATTCATTTGTACTCGGATGAAATTTGTCTGTACATATTAACGTACGTAGGTCCGCTTTGCGCCGGCAGAATTCCTATATGCACCAGGTCGAAACGATTATTCGTTAGGAACATACAGTACTAATTAATGAATGACCTATATTTATCATGGGCCTGACTAATTGGCGAGCGCTCATCAGTTCGGAATCCAGCGAACGATGGTCTCCGCTCGCCACGTGTCCCCACTCCTGCCAGCAATCCCGTGCCACCACCAGCAGCAAAATATGGCGACGGAAGGAATTGAACCCCGCACCTCCTATTTGAGGGGCTTAGCCTACCTCTCTTGACCAACTAAGCTTCTTTAGTTTTGTGTTGAACATCTAACTACATATTCTAATGTAAGTGAAAAGCATGGTATATGTGGAATAAAAAGTAACAATCATAAGTATAATTTTAGATGCATGTAGAATGGATAACTTTTACTCTAAAAAATTAGGATCATAAACTTTCTTGTGAATATTTATTCTAATAAATTATGTGACAAATTTATGTTACCATAAATTATTTCTAGCATAAAAATATGTCAGCATGTAAATAAAATTATGTCAGCATAATTTTCCGTGAATAAAATTATGTCAGCATGTGAATAAAATTATGTCAGCGTAATTTTTCGTGAATAAAATTAGTCAGCATATAAATAAAAAGAAAGTTATTGTAATAAATTTTGCTTCCATAAAAGTTATCGAAGAAAAAACAAAAAAAGTAAAAAGTTATCATGCGAAAAAATAGAAAAAAAAAGGAAAAAAATATGTTACCGTAAATTATTTCTAGCATAAAAATATGTCAGCATGTGAATAAAATTATGTCAGCATAATTTTCCGTGAATAAAATTATGTGAGAATGTGAATAAAATTATGTCAGCGTAATTTTTCGTAAATAAAATTAGTCAGCATATAAATAAAAGTTATTGTAATAAATTTTGCTTCCATAAAAGTTATCGAAGAAAAAACAAAAAAAGAAAAAAGTTATCATGCGAAAAAATAGAAAAAAGAAAAAAATATGTTACCATAAATTATTTCTAGCATAAAAATATGTCAGCATGTGAATAAAATTATATCAGTATGTGAATAAAAGTATGTCCGCGTAATTTTTCGTGAATAAAATTCATGAATAAAATTAGTCAGCATATAAATAAAAATTATTGTAATAAATTTTGCTTCCATAAAAGTTATAGGAGAAAAAAACAAAAAAAAAAGAAAAAAATTATCATACGAAAAAATTGAAAAAAGTAAAAAGTAAAAAAAAAAACACCTCCCGCGTGAGGTGGGCCGAGCGAATCGCGTCCGGGGCCCACCCTGCTCCCGCGTCCCGCCCCTGCCCACGCGAGCCTGACCGGTGGCGTCGCTCGCCCGATTCGAATCGAGCGGGCGATAGCCAACCGGGAAATACGATTTATCATTGCATACGATTTCTACTGTTCCATGGACGGCTGCAAAAGGAATGATCCAGCAGGTCAGAACAGTACCGCGCTTGATCAATCTAATTACTGCTCCTTGATAGTGTTCAGTATTGAGGAAAATTCAAAACCCAAAGGTGAGATTAAGTGATGCATTTATCGAGGAACGTTTTATATATATCACAACTCCTGGGCAGCTGAGCTCCTGTGGCAGAGCTATCGATTTATCAGTCTAAATCCTACAGAATGTCCGTATCATCTGACACTTCAATAGTTTAACACGGATCTAGATTTTATCAGACCTTGTCAGATTAGCCAGCTACCGCGCATGAACCGTAAGAAAAACTGTCTCGATTCTTCCCGGCAAAAAGGGAAAATATCTCCCTATTAAGTTTTTACAGATCTATTTTTAGGAATATAGAAACTCAAATGAATTATTTTAGATGTTGAGAACTAATGAAAAAAATCCACTAAAAATCGTTTGTAATCAATATAATCAATGTTTCAAAATGTATATTTGGACGCGTTCTGTTCAGAGTGGTAAACAACGTTTAGCAAAGTAACTAAGCAAAATAATGCACCCTCTCTCTAAAAGAGATTCCCACCCATCACTGAGAGATAGCATAGCAGTTTAAGTGTATTGTGGAGCACTGATACTATAAGCTGCTGCTCTGTCAAGGGCTTGAGCAGTAGAGCTTTTGGAATATGTTCCATACAAATAGTATTTGAATTAAATATCACCATCTTTCTACTGATTCCAGCTCAATAACGAAATGGAGTGGCTCCGGCGTTGATTGATTATTGGTCATGTTCATGCAGCATTGATAGTCTTTTCGGTGGATGAATGGCGGAGATGGCCCCTGGCGTGAGAGAGCGTGGAATTGAAATGATCAAAAGGAGGGGTCTCTGGATCCAGATTTCCAGATAGGCCAACATCATTGTTAATGTGGTGCCATGGGTAGATGATTAGGGTGATGTTTATGATAATTTTTAAGTGCTATACATAATTCAATGGCTGTTAGCCTGTTGCCGTGGTCCCATCTAATAATGGTGTGGTGGTGTAGCTTTGAGGGTTGACAGAGTTGCAAAACAGCATTTGTTGCATAGGCTAAAATAAAGCCTAAAACTAACAAAACTAAAGCATGAGAAAAATATATTTTTGTAAAAAACAATAAATATCTTGATACCGTTAAACCAAATTTCAGAGAAGAATGTTCTAGGCACATCAGTTGATATATAATTCTGAAAAATTGATCGTATGTGAAATCAGTATTAAGTTCGGTTATATACTTTTATAATTGACAATTTTTGCTCAACGATATCTACAATCTTATATGATTAAGTTCGGTTACATGCTGAAATTTCCAAAAAAAAAAAAATAAATCAAAATGACGCGAGAGTATGTGATAACCCCTGGGTACGAGCAAAATTCTTTAGCTGCCGTACGCTACATTTTTATTGTTCATCTAAATATAGGCTAACTAATAGTTCGAGACTCGAACCACCAGTGACATCCTCTATTACTACCAATTCCGAATCGACAGGTTATGTACTGCACATGGAGCCATTTGGCGTACTGCACATCGTTAGACATATCCCCTCTTTCCTACTTCCTTCCTTGTCTTATTTCATCTTTCTCCTCAAAAATAAAGAGGGGCTCAAGGGGTGCCCTCATTGTTTGCATGGTAGCAGTAGGGTTAAACCTCAGCCACCCTACCACGCGCTAGTTAGAAATGCTCATGTCGGCTCGAAATAGTAAAGGTATGAACATCTCATCTTTTTTGCCTTGTCTAGTTATCAACATTTTAAAACTAGCAAACCAATTGAAAATAAAACTAAACTTTGGATATAGCATTTTACCAAAGCCCTTTGAAGATACAGTTAGCACCGAACTAAACGGTAACCCGTGTGGTGCACACTAATGAGGAGGCATTTTTTTTTTCGAGACATAATGCTGATGTATATGTGCTCGCACGCGCGCCCACACGTACACACCTTGCAAATTAAATACATGCACCCACTCCATGTCTTTACGGACACATCCGATAGTCGATAGATTACACCGCGGATCATGAGCTAACGAGATCACCATATACATATATTGTTGATGGACACATCGTCTACCACCAAAAACAAGAACGTCATCAAATTTCAAAATAAATTCGAGAATACAAACATCCGAACGAAGTAGTCGATACTATGTTGATTGACCAGGTGGACGATCGAGCATCCTACTAGATTCGCGAGCCCCGCCTTTCTTGGCGAAAACGATCCCCAGATTATTATCGGCGTGGCGTGGCGTGGCGTGGCATGACCGATCCAATTCCACCCGGCCGTCGCTCTAGAAACAAAACCGGGGTGTCGAAACTGAAAGCGGCGTCGATGTGCACCTCCGGCGAGCGACGTCCCCCCGCGGCGCCGGGCCAGGAGGATGCGACCAAGCACCCGTGCGGGCGCGCCCCCGCCCACTCGCACCTCGACACGTGGAAAGCCTTTGACGCGACGGGTCCCGGGCCCCGCCGGACGACCACACGTGTGGGGATGTCAGCTGGTCGTGCCGTGCCATCAAAAAGGTCCGGATGACGGACGGACGGGTGGATCCCGCCGCGCTAGTAAATTTTCTCCAGGTAAATCTCACCCGGCGGTGGGGCCCACCGACAATTAAACAAAGGTATAGTACGTAAGTACTTGGCTCCTAATTACCACATGCTGTGGCATCCGTGAAAACGAATCTGCTTTTTTCCTGGGCGGGTGCCGTCGTCAGGTCGCGATCGATCCCGGGTTAATCCGGCCTAGTAGCAGGCGGCAGAGGCAGGCACGGGCACGCCGGCAGTGGCGGTCGTCGTACCAAAATGCATCCATCACCAGTTGGTGCATGCGCGACGAGCGTGACTCGACTCCTCCCGCGTCAAATCCAACTCGATCCCAGTCCAATCGTCCATGGATCGATCGCATTGCTCTCATCTCGCGGCTGCTGCCGGCAAATGATGATGCCGTGCCTGCCCGGACCCATGATTCGATCCAGGCCGATGACAAGATGGACGACGACGAAACTTTGATCGGAAGCATAGCGCGCCATTGCCTTGCCATGCCGTCAACTCGGATCGAGCGCGAGCGGGCCGGGGGTGATGATTAATTGATGACCACGGCCTGAAAACGACGCCCGTTCCACCGCCGTCAAACAACCCTGACCCGACCATGCCTACCGGATCCGACTAAGCCAATCGCATGCGTCATCTCATCTCATGCATATTGATTTGATTTAATTGGCCACGTCAATCAGTGCAACAACAACTAGCTACGTACAATCAGATTCTGTGTTACAGAACACGTCTGGCTATTTGGCGTACGTAAGAGAGCTTTTCCAACCGTACGTGTTCCAAGGTCCAACAGACCGTTGTGATTAAAAATAGCACACCACATCATCTAGAACTTCCTCCGAAAACTCGGTAATTGATGAACGCCTATTGAGAATGCAGAGGAATGACGACGCATATCAGCATGTTACTTGATCTTGTACGTGACTTATTTGATCTAGTATGTCGTATTACGAGTATATATATGTGACTTCATCTTGTATATATACATATTTAGTTTGATCTTGTATACTCGAGTTATTCTTGTCTATGTACGCGACCGACTTCATCTTGTTTGTGATTTGATCTTGCATTGTATATGTGACTTGACCGTCTTGTATATGCGTGACTACTTCATCTAGCTAGTAGGGACTTATTCGTGCATGTGTGGCTTGTACCCGTAATCTAACGATTATCATACCAATTACCCAAATGAGTCTTATAGTGAAGCAGACGAAATAATCAACCCCAGAACCGGAGAGGCATGCATGCAGATTTCAAAATATCTGCTTGTCTTTTTCTTTTCAGCCGCCACCTTGTTGAAACATACAAAGTCCGTACGATCGAGAGCTTATCTTGTGGTACTAACGATTATATACTTTATCACTTACAGAAGAAAGCGCCATATATATACTTACGCAGAGAGCTAGCCCAGGACGCCACGGCCGGAGCTGTTCAACTGCTAGCGCTGTTACGTTTCCCGGTTCGCCACTGCTCCGTTGCATGCACCGTATATACCCGCCCGGCCCCAACAGTGCCCAACTGGAAACTGGTCGATCGAGCTAGCTAGACGAGGCAACACCCCAAACCGAAAGAGACGTGTCAAGTGAAGTGCTGATTCGATCCACTGCTGCAGCTACGCGCGTAGTATACGTCCACTGCACGCCTCGGCCTCTCGATCGGACAGTTGGATATATCCGGCGCGGTCATCTTCAGCTACACTATATCGCACATGCATGTCTGCAGATGATACTGGAGTAGTGTTTATCCCATTATATTCCGTCGCTAGCTGTTCCCGTTTCCTTCCAACAGTGTATACCCCCGTGGCGGTGGCTCAACCACGGCTGCACGTACGTTTCCGCCCGGGTAGCGGGGGCTGCAACTGGAAGGCCGGGCGTCTGTCTACGTGGGCAGGCGCGACACGACGAGCTCCAAATCTATCGGTTCGAATTCCCGGCCATCATGTTGTTGTGGCGGAAAATGAAATAAAGCGCTCGCTAGCGATGCTATGCAGCCGTGTGCCTTGTACAGTTGAAAACGGCCTCGATCGACAGTGATGAGGACAACCTTTTGTTGCCATGTTGGTCTGGGATATATAGGATCGACGATGTTGCCGTTGGCGTTAGAAAGACTCCTATATCTGCAAGTGAAAGATAGCAAACTATGTTACGTGGGGATAGTACAGCGCGACGAGGGGTGTGTGGCTGCTGTGAGGCTCAGACCTCAGATCGATCAATAGCAGTGATGCGACATCCTTTGACCTCAGATCCATCAATAGCTGTGGGTTTATACTACAGTACTTACATTCGTTCGGAGACTTTTCACGATTTGCTGCTATTTATGACCATTAGTGGTATAATCGCTATATACAGTCTCCTTCCTCATATTGGTTACTGTCTGTGTTTAAGTAGAGTAACACCTCATAATTCGGAGGCCAGGTTTAATTACAATGTTTGTTTCTAATAATGGCATCTTCTTAACTAAGACACCTATAATCAAGACTTTATGTTGGTGTGTCCATTTCATCTAATAATGACAAATGACTACTGTCTTGCCTTTTCCCATTAGTGATCATTTTTAGCATTAAAAGAGAAACCAACGCCGGCCCGGCCGGATACATAAGAAACATCCCCCCGTTTAAAAAACAACTCAAAAACTCATTTTAGCCCGAGTCTAAATGGCCATATTTTGTCTATCTATCAATGATTTAGCAAGTCCGGTGCCCCACAACCTAAGGGCCTGTTTGGATGGCATGTTTTGGATCAAATACCCTTGTAAAATACAGGCTTGTAAAATTATGCATTTAGAGGTGTTTGGATGATCGGTGAGTAGACTAAATTTACATCCAATTTACATCTGGATTGGGCATTTACCACCGGAAAATAAAAAAGGGCTCTAGACCTCCCACTAAAAATACGACATCTATCGGGCTCCTCCAGCTCGCGTGAAGGTGCGAGCTCCGCTCGCGCCACATGCCACCATGAACGCCGGCGAGCAGCGACGAGCAGCCATGGAGGCTCAGGTGATCTAGAGCAACGGCAAACGTAGCGGCATCGCCATCAACATTGGTGGAGCGCAGACCCGATGACACAGCCATGCTCCTCAACATCCACGGCAAAGGCTGGACAGGGCGCCTCGTCGTGGGCGGACTACCTGCTAGGCGCCGGATCCGGCGACGGTGGCCTAGGGGAAGAGCCGATCCGGCCTCTAGGTGTCCGGATCCGGCGGCGGTGGCCGAGCGGAGCTTGCCGGTGGCAAGAATGCGGCAATGGGGAGGCACAACGGGAGAGGGAGGAAGTGAGCAACAGAAAGGGCACGCGTGGGTCCGTCGGCGAGGTACTGCCGATGTCGCCGGCGCCGAGGCGGCGGAGGAAGCGGATGTCGGAGAGCGCGACTGCGCCGAGGCGCGGGTGGTGGTGGTGGCGGCGGTGGCGCGCGCCGGCAGGAGCGGGCCGGGTGGTGCGGGGAAGGAGTTGGGGCGGGTCCGAGGAAGAGGAGCAGGAGGCGGTGGAGACGGTGGAGGCGGAGCGCGGGCGCGAGAGGAGAGGCTCTGCAGCTCGTCCGCCGTGAGGTCGGCGGTGTCCGGGGAGGCATTGGGGTACGGGGACGAAGCCGAACTGAACGAGAAGCAGTGCTTCTTCCAATATATCCAAACAAAGTATTTTTCAAGAAATAAAATTCCGGTTGTATTCTTGTGCACAAGAAATTCCAGACAGAAACAAATTACAAGTGAATAAATATACAAAACATCCAAACAGGGCCTAAATGCCCCCTGGGGGCTTTTCCAATCTTGTTTGTGTGTGTCATCTCTGTTATTGCGCCAACCTATTCATTGAGTATTTAAAAAAAAAAAGACGTGCGGTCTTTCGTTCAATCTCCTACGAGCACCACAACAACTAACCAGAATAATTTAATTCCAACGGGAGTCAAACCCAAGACTTCAGATGCAGCTCGAACTGCTGCAACCTACATGCCTTTTGGTAATCCTGCTGGCCCCTTCACTCCATCCTCTTCTTGTCCGGCAACATGCATGGTCCGTGCGAAGCCAAGTCCAGGCGTCCAGCCGTGACGGCAAAGGCATGCGAATCAGATTTCCCATATGCCGATCACATGTGCACTGGCACACATTCTCGAGTCTTGCAGCTGCAGGTGCAGCAGGGTAGGTGGATGAGCACATCGATCCCCCGGCCGGCACGGTCAACAATATACTACGGCGCCCTACGGACTGTACTGTGGTCCGTGGCAGGCGTGCTGGCGGCGTGGGGGCATTTTCCCGTACGCGTGCACACATTTCTGCATGCGATCGCTGCTCCTCTGCACGCGGAAGCCGCCAAAGGCCGGCCGCCGCCGACGTAGAAACAGAAGGGATTTGTGTGTCAGTGTGTGAACGGCTAGCTCAGCTCAGCTCAGCTCAGTGCGTGCAGGGGCAGGGGAGGCAGGCACTGTACAAGTGTACCGTACCGTGGCGCATGATCTGGGTACAGTTGCTCTGATTGGCTTTAATTTGGCTCTGTCAGAGCATGGCATGGCATGGAGATCGTTGCCCAATGATCAGGTCCAAGTTCAACCACACGTACTGATCACACTACTGTACCAGCAGTACTTCCTGGATCCTTGGCCCATGCGCGCCGTGCGTGCATCCTGTAGTAGTTTAAAAAAGTCTTGCGAGCTCGCTCGCCGGGATGGAATGGAACCTAACGAGGACGTACCGAGGCCGACTGATGGGCGATGGACGCTGACACGGCCGCAAGTTGCTCCATCGATTGGCCAACCGCAAGTTGCGCGCGCGAGCGAGCTGAGGTGGCCGTGGGGAACAGTAGTTCATGTTGCCGCCATGCGTCGGTCCGTCGGTCGCTTGGCTCCCCCCGCCTCCACGTCGCTCTCTCCCGCCGGGCCGCGCGCGTCGCCGTCACGCCGCGCGCGCACGCACTCGGTGACGCACGGATCGACGCCACGGAGCGGAGCCCCAGCAGGTAACCGGGCAGAGGGACGCGTCGTCGCGCGGCGTGCCAGCTAGCGAGTGAACAGGCACGGCGACCCCGACGTGCGAGGGCGACGGCGACGCGCCAGCCTCCGATCCGTCGTCTCCGCGCGCGCCCCCCTGGCCCGTACGGCGCTCGCGATCGACGTCCTTGTCAGGCTGCAGATCTCGCGGAGGCTTTTGGCAATGGCGGCAAGGGCCCCTTCGATCGGCTTAGCTGGGCGCCGGCCGTACCACGCGCGAACGCGATCGCTATTCATGGCGCCGAGAGCTACCGCTCCTCCTGCAGGCCGTTCCGCGCGCGCGGTGCGCCCATGCATCTCGGGTGCACAAGCTCCGTCGTCCGTCCACAATTAAGGCCGGCGCCGGAAACTTGTGTGATCACCCAATGATGGAGACGGCGGAGGACGGATGTGATTGGATAGGGTGAGTGCACGCACAGTGGACGCGTTGCGTAGAGGACCGCGCGCGTGCTGGTGGAGTGGTGGTGGTACACTGGTACAGCACGGCGGCGCACCAGGCTGCTGGATCGCCGCCCCCGCGGCCCCCTGACCACGTACGGCGTACGCTCGCGTGATTGAGCGATCGCGGCTGTTCTTCTGCCGCGCCGGCCGGGAGGAGCGCTGTCAACTGTTGGCAGCTCTGGGGGCCGGCCGGACGCCCGGGACGTACGGTCTGCCCTCCATCGATCTACAGCGGCGGGCTGTGCCCGTCCGGCCACACAGTTTTGTTCCTTGACACTGTTAACTTTTCCGTCGGAGGGTGATCGTTCATACGTGGACCTTAACTAATCTTCATGATCCTTACCCTTTTTTTTTCCCCTCTGTTTTTCACAAATTAAACGCGAAGCACGAATATTGCATTAAAGGTTTTCGACCGCAACCGCTGCAGATTCTCGTGTATTTGCTAGCGACGTACTATGGCGTTTCGGAGCCACTGGCATAGTGCCATGTCCCATGTGTACAGCTCAGAAGGAAAACAGGTTGGTCAGGACCATGAATATGAAACACAAAGGTGTACTAATTGAGGTTGCTGAGTAGTTGATTCCTTAAATTCTACTAGACACAGGTGTACTAATCCAGTCCAAACGCAGATGCTGGCTGGTGGAACTTTGTTGTCCCTATTTCTGTTCTTGCTTTGGTTATCCGGGGTATGCAAGTACTGTCCCACTGGATTAAAAGATCAATCATTTCTTCTAGAAATGTGATAATTCATTGGCAGACCAATTAAATGCTCCAAGACTAATCCCTGTTTGGAATGCAGGATTTCCTCCCAATTCCTACGTTTTCCCTATAAATTTTCTTTCTGCACAATTCCTGTAAACTTCTTGCGTTCCAAATAGACCCTAAAAGTGATGATTACTTACTAGTCTACGCTCCGTGCTCGGACGCGAGTTAGAATCCTACCTGACTATTGAGTATTCATGAATAACCCATTTTTCTTTTGTTTCTGCGAACATGGATAATTTTTCTACTTACAATTTGTCAGAATTCCTTAGTCCCACGCACTCTGTTTTTGTTTATTTTTCTAGTACAATATCCATACTACTTCGTAATAATCTCTACATGTTGTTTAATATTCTCTGCAGTGATCTCGTAGTAACATAATCTGTACCCATTTTTAGAGATCGGAATCTCTACAGTGCGGTCGAATACCTTTTTATAGTGCCTATGGAAATCAAAATTCTTTAACATTCCGGCCTCTAAAAATCAAACTGGAGCCGAAATTGTGATCGTAGCAGCAAGCCAGCGACCGTCTTTCTTCTTCGCCCGCACTGTTTCTTTTCATTTTTTTTCCACATCTTCCTTTTTTTTAACATGTTGCAGCCATGGATATACATATGGCAGTGGCAGCATGATTACAGTGCCTGTACTATTGCGCAAAAAATGTGCATGGACATCGAGAAAGTTGGCACAGTGCCATGCGTAGGGATGGCCAACGAGCGAAAGCCCTTTGACCAGAAAAGGAGGCATGCATGCCGTTACACGGACATGGATTGCATACCTTTTTGCATCATTTAATTTCTTATGGCCAGACCCATGAGCGATGTGCGCTGCGGTCGTCGTACTATATATCCTGTAAAATTCAGGATATATGAGAAAGAGAGATGACTACGAGTAAATACAGTAACGAGGACTAGTGAGATCAGTACCTAGCTAGCCAGGTAGTAGTAGGATCGGAGTGTAGTTGGATCGTAGCATCAGGAAAAGGTTTCCGCGCGCAAATACTGAATTGTTTCTCGATCGATCTGTTCCCTTTGTACACCAGTTGTTCATCAGCCTGTTGAGGCTGACCGGCTGCTTTAATTTCTGCAAGCCATCACAGTAGCTATAATGTAATTATGCTTGATTTAACGTTGATCTGATCGGAGTCTACTATAGACGACATGTCGGCAGCCCTGTGGCTGGCATGACAATAACTACAATAAACACACAGGCTAGAAATTAAAGAAAAGCCGGATCGGAAGAAGCAAATAGAACAGCAGCAAAGCAGCAAGCGCGCGGGGGAAAAAGTATTAAAGATGGTCGTCTCGATGTCTCACGACATCATGAATGTGCATGAACAAAAGACGATCGATGCCGGGGCGACCACGGAAAAGGTGGCCTCCAACTTTGCATTGGCAGCCACTATTTTTTTTCCCTCTCTCTAAACCTAATAATAATAAAAGAAACGCAACTACACGCGCAAGTGCACGAAGATGTGTCGACTGCTCGACAGACAAGCTAATGCACACGGTGACGATGAGCACGATCACCGGGGCATGCACCTCGATGCATGAGCTCACCCATTTAATTTGGGCATTTGGTCTGGGTTAGTTTATTGCGCAGGACGTGACGACCAGGTTAACCACACGACACGATCGTCCATTCCGCTCCACGATCCGCCGGCGCGCGCGGTCGTCTAGATAAGAGGAGAGCATTGTGCGCGCGGGGCGCCGTCGCCGTCGCCGCCATCATTCGGCGCGCGCGGGCACCTGTCCCGGCCTCATTCGGTCCATCAGCGCCAGCAGCCCAGCACCCATGCGCTCGTGCGGCACGATTTGATGGCCTCGCTCGATCGCTACCGCTTTATTTCTCGCTAACTAATCCGGCCGCCGCAGGATGATACTCAGAGATCAGCCGATGGATGGGTGTACCACCCCTGCCGGCAGCAGCACGCAGTGGCTTTCGATCGGCCGGGACGAACACGCGGACGCAGGGCGCGCGCGCTCCCGACAGCGACGGACACGCAAGTACGTTGGGCCGGCGCGCGCGGCACCAGCAGCAGAGAAGCAGCAACAATTTTAATAACTGCATGCTAGCTAGTAGCTCGATCGGCAGCTAGATGATGACGCAAAGGCACACTGCGCTGGACAGGAGTACTGCTACTATGTAAGAGACGAACTAGGATTGGGCCAAGATCATCAGAAAATACATTTGTATTGTCTACAGTGTGTAAACATTAATTTTTCACTCTATATATACAGTGCGCAAACAGTGTTTTCCATATCTCTTTCCACCATCTGGTGACACTAACCTACTAGTATAACTAACGCTCGCGCGCTCGTGCAACGCTGAAACGGACGTGTCAGCTAGCAGTGCGACTGTGGGAGAAAAGTAGTGGACGCGTTGCGCAACTTGGACGACGCCGGCCGGCCGGGACGGTCGGGCAGGCAGGGGGAGAGGGTCCAATCCAAAGCGCCGCGCCCGCGCGTAGTGGCAGAAAAGCGTGGCGAATGGGGGCGTGCAAGTGCAAAGCTGCTGCTGCTGCTTGTTAAACTAGAGTGAGCGGGTCGGGTGGTGCGTGTATAATGAGTACTAACCACAATGGTTGGGTAGGTTATGCCGGAGACGGCAGGAGCATATGCAGGCAGTGCGGTACTCGATCGGTAGTGCTGGTGATGCACACGGCCGGGCCGGGGCTGCAGGTCAAATACGCAACCACTCAGCCGGGGCCTATGCCTGCACGTGCAGCAATTAACTAGCAGTTGCCCAGATATTTCGCGCGAGTCTCTGAATTCCAATTCCGATTGGAAACTCTGGTAAGGGCCGGGCGGGCAGCAGAACGAATGGCTGGCGCTGTGCAGCTGGTAGTCTGGACTGGGATGCCAGTGCCATACACGCTGGTGTGTGTGTGGTGTGGCGTGGTGTGGTGTGTGCCCCCCTCGGTCTCGGTGGCTCGGTGCGGTGGATGACAAAACCACCCACTTGTGGTAACAAACGTCGCTACCTGGGGGTGGAAATAGAATGGCTATCTCGGCAGTAGTCTAGAGGAGCAGTACAGCCTACGTGCAGCGTATGGGGGTCAACACACTCGAAAGGCTGCGCTGCTGCGCACGAGCAGTGCAAATCATCCCAAATCAACGCCCACCGGCCCGCAATTATAAAGATTCGTCGTGGGGGTCGATGCCCATCACCCCAACTTGGTGGGCGCACGCGCTGCCGTGCCCTGCCGTGCCGACTCGATCGTGGCGACCCTGCTGCCGGCGCCGCGGCAGCGTCACAACAGCCAGGCTCCCCTGCCTGAGGCGGCGGCGTCGCCAGCGGACGCGCGCGCTCGGCAGCCCGGGCTGCGTGTGTGGGGCGTGGACCGTGGGTTGGATGCCTGGATGGAGTGGAGCCCCGCGCCACCCACTCGCCTCGCGGCCCAAGTGCCCCCAGCTGAACCGAACCGAACTCAACTGTCGCCTGTCGGTCGACGAGCCAGCGCCGGCAACAGCTCGCCGGTCCTCCGGCCATGACCGTCAGCGGCTGTTGCGGATAACCCATCCGACGCTGCAGCACCGTGTTCATGTCACTCCGGTCGCGTCCCGGAGACAATGCCTATGCAGCAGCGTCAGTGGTGCTGTGCCGAACCAGTGATAAAGATCTCTCTCTTAACTTATTATCCTCCGGATCGATAGCAGGCACGGTCAGGTCAGCAAGCTTTAATCTATCTGAGCGGCAACAGTGCGCCCCAGCTGAACTGTTTCGGGCCTCACCCAACAGCTAATGTAACTTATCCTGGGGTTGCCTTTGCCACTGCAATGCAAGCGACGACCGGCAAGCAGGATAGCCTCTGCAGAAACAATGTCGGGAAACCACTGCACTGAGGCTGAAACAACACCCAACAGTGGATGTTAGGCCGACAACGTACGCAAAGACCAAGCTGAAAGAATGCGCGCCATTTTGCATGAGGGAGCCTCACCTAGTATCTCAAGGGCCGCACCGGTGATGATTTCCCAAACAGTATGTCAAGGGTTTTGGGACTATGCACGCTGCAGTCCTGCAAAGCAAATAGCATACTGCGATGTACGCGAATTGGCATGAGTTTTGAGCATCTGGTTTCGTATTCACACATGCATGGTATTTGTAGGCTGCAACCGGCAAAGCGGCCCACCGAGCACACTGAACGAGAACTTGTTACCACCGACGCCACAATTGACCAGACACTTAACATGATTGCGGCCACCAGCAAATGCACTCGACAGAGAGGCTACGAGATTTGCTCAAGATTTGCCGTCACAAACACCAACAACATGCATTATCTTCCTTTGAAAGGGTGAAGTTTGGAAGAAAAAAAAATAAAGGTGGAAACACAAGCGTCGGCACATATGTACACATGCGCATATAACGGGGAGAAAAAGAACAGGCCATACAGCATTTTTGGATAGTCTAGGCTCGGACTGTGAATCGAGTTAAAATCTGCCGGAGATTTCCTATCTGTAGTTGATCAACTTTACTGAAATGTTACAGGATATGGAAACATATATTCACATGGACAGTGGTAACAACAATCTCCTTTCTCTTTTCCTCTTCAGCCTTCTATGCCTAGAGACTTTGAGACTTACTGGAAGAAGCATTCCGAGAATTACAAACATTGCTGAAAGTTTGAACCATTTCAGGTAAAGGGCAATATAACAGGACACCATGAGAAAAGAAAACAAGACCGCATAGAGGAGAGAAACCTTGAGATCCCTCCTGCCAAAAAAAAGAAAACGGGGAGAATGGATTTTAGTAACATCAGTTAAAGGCTGACCAAATGCAAGAGCAATTACACTGGCCCCATAACTCACGCACAAACAGGATTAAAATAACGACATAAATAGCGTTTATACTAACCAAAATATCGGTTAGGATTTACACATTTTGCAAATACATTAGCTCATTGGCATCAACTATACTACATCGCCACAATACAATGGCTTCATGCACATCAGGAACAGGAAGCCAATGTATTTTTTTTGTACATCTAAATGACCTGAGTTCAGGCATTATTTCAGAAGCTGCCAAATCCAATAAGATTGTATAGGAAGCTAATGATACAATGCTGTTTCTTTGTTATAACAAAGGTATTCATTCTCAAAGAAATAAACTAGCTCTGCTGGCTACAAGGATTTTAACATTGGCAGGTTTGTGGTATCAAATTAGATGGCTTAATTAATACAGAAGATAACTTACACTCTCACCCGTAAATATTTGAAGCCAGTAATGACTTGTGAGCGTAATACGGTAATGACTAACGACGCAAACGACTCTTCTACGAAGAACGCTACCGTGCTCCAAAAGCCGTATAGGGAGACATGGAAGATGGTTCTCCAACTAAAAGGCTAAGCATAGATCATAGATCTGCTACTGAGGCCTTTGGCCCCGGTCAAACACCACGGCTTGGCCTCGTCTCTAATACCCTGCATGATAGTGTTGAAAGTAGGTGACACTCCTTTAAATAGTTCATCTCTAAGTGACTGGTTAATATTGGAAGGTTAGTGCTTATTCCCATTCATGCATAGAAACGAATCGCTGATGATAATATACTAGCAGACCAGCACTGAGAACATCAACAAACACAAGTCCACACCAAAATGCAGATCATCTGGTGCTACTTAGGTTGAACTGAATGGGCTTCTACTTTAAGCTGAAAAGACATGCACGCATGAGAAGTAGATTTTGCCTGCCTTGCTACCGTGCATGCTCAGAATTCAGAAATGGCAGATGGAACAAGATGATATAAGGAGACAAGACCTCTGTTTATTATCAAGAACATAGAGGACATGTCATGCGGGGCCACCAGTACCAACGGAGCAAGAAGGTACCATCTGGCCAGTGGTACACAACACTTATGGAGGCTTAGATAAGCCTCCTTTATATCTAGTTGCTTAAGTTGTTAGGCTTGGTTAGACAGGATTTCAGTTTGCTAGCTTTGAGTTTAATCAGGAGATCAGTTTAGAGATGTATATACAGAGCCACAGCATCATTTTGGAAGCTAAGCAATAGATCAATTCACCTGGTAACTCCTTTCTACCGCCATGCGCGGTGCGCCCCTGCCTCCTTAGATGTGGTGCCTATTTCAGCCCTGCCGCACCGGTAAGGTCCATGACCATGCCATACTAGGCTGCAATCTCTTCAGTCGTCCTCCATCCGTAAATCTTTCTGCTGGTGAGTGTTAACAAATGTTTTGTCTACTACTTCCACTAAATTAAGCTCTAGCACTTGTTCCTGTATATCTTGTTTTTTTTCTTTGATGCCCCACTTTATATGGTAATTTAGACCCATGCCACTCCGTCTTTTCAAAGTTGGATTTCATGTTGTAAATCATGGAACTTTAAAAAACATCAGATTTAATTTTGAGAAATTACAATGGCATGGGTACAATTTTCCCTACTTTATATTTTATATTATATCATTGTATCTTGCAAGCAGGAGCTCATGCACCGGGCTGCCCTTTTATACAATTGTAACTTGCAAGATCCAATGAAATCTTGCTAGGCCATGTATTTGTTACTTCCATTGTTCAACATGTTCAGGAGTGAACCTAATCTTTCAATACTCAGGGCGTGCGGTTGTGTTATGTTCAATTGAAAACGAAAGCAAAAATTGATAAGAAATAAGACAACAACAAAGCCTTTTAGTCCCAAGAAAGTTGTGGTAGGCTTGATAAGAAACACTGAACCCAAAATCGATTAGCTACTACTTTGTTTACTAAGAGAACTCAAATGAGGGGAGACAGACTTTGCCCTAGTTTTCCTCTTAAAGCTTGGTGGGAATTCTTAGATGACCTGTGTACTTCCTATCCATTAATTACTAAAGCATTTATATTTCATTTGTACTTATAGGAAATGTTACTACCTACAGGACATATTACTTAGTCTTTCTTCACATGGACATATGCTCATATTTTTTAAGATCAGTTCCATTTCCTTTCTGCCGACATGAACAATGAAATTCTCCTGTAATTCTATTCATTTTTGCCCCCCATTATTTGACAGTAGAAACAGCAATAGAAACCTTATTCCTAGCATTGGAACATATAAAATGTGTTCATTTAGTAGATGTGAAGAAGTGAGGAACACTCCCACTTTTGGCTTAAACCTGAGTGTGCTCAATAGGATCTGTGTGAGCATGAGAGTGGTGTTTTTGCATTCAACCTAAATGACTTTATGTAGCATCACTTTTTCTTGAACGGCGCAGGAGAGCCGTGTGTCATTTCATTTAAGATGGGAAAAAGATACAACGTGCAGGTTAAAATAACCCAGCCCGAGTACAACCCACACCCAAACACCTGATTGCTAAACCAACAACAAACAACACCGATGTTCAGGAACACCAGAGCCTAGGCTGCTAGGGCCAGCAACCTACTGAGGAGATTCTGGAGATTGGCAGCTCCAGCCATACTCCACCAGACCACAACACGTCCTTGTCCCTAACTGTATGGAGGAGCTTCTGAACATTTGGCTGATATCCATCAGACACACAGGAATTCCGACACTTCCAAGTTCAAAATCCCCCAAGCCACTAAGATGACTAGAGTGTTCAGCCCCTTGCGCACTTCCACAGGTACATGCTTAATAGATCGTGCCCACCAGGAAGAGAAACGGACATCCGCCACCTGAATAGCATTCTTTTCCTTGGGAAGGAGGGTGATAACAGCCGTATTGAACCAGGACACATGCCCATTGTGGATAGAAAAGGGAGCAGCCATGAGATCCACTTTGATGATGCTCCAACAAGTTTTGAAAAAACGCCCGGTGAACCCATCTGGCTCAAATTTTCATAAAAATTTAGAACACCTTCCTGCTTCTCCTCCTGTGAAACCAACAGCTGGTTGCCAGCCTGAAGCTTGGCAATGAAATTCTTCTTCTTCCTGTATTCGGCCTGCCGATGGAAAAAGGAGATGTTTGCATCTCTCTCTCAGAGGTAAAGGAGTCTAGAGTGAAGCCATCCGATCGTAAGCTTGAGAGAGGCCAGACCAAGTTAATGGAATTTGAGATTCTTGCGCAGCCACTCCTCATCAGAGAGAGCCTGAGAATAACGGTGAAGAATCTCCTTGGCCATCTCCAGCTGCAGTTTGATGTTTCCCACCTTTCATTGCCCCCACTTTCGCTGTAATTTGAGAAAGAGATGCTCAACCATGCAGGTAGAGGACACAGGACAGAAGCATTTCAGTTCTGCCGAACAGCCTCGGGCGCAGGTGCCAGATCCTCAAAGTAAAGTATCGATCAGCCTAGTGTACCAACCACGTGGTACGACGGGCACTCAAAGACCTGGCGGGAATCTTTGCCCAGAAACTCTCAAAGTGAAACCGTCGTTTGCCAATAGCGCTGACCCTCAAGCCAAGGATAAGAGGGCAGTGATCTGATACGACAGATGTTGAGCACTGAAGAACTGAATCAGGGAAAAATCTCCTCCCAGCCCAAACAATAGAAAGGTCAGTCCAATCTGACTAGGGTGGGGGCGGGACCTCTCTTTTGACCAGGTGTGTTTACGCCTAAAATCATTTTTTTTTTCGAACGACGCAGGAGAGCTGCGTGTCATTTCATTAAGAAGAAACAAACAAATACAACCCCGGGAGTCAGGTGAGAATCACCATGCTCCCAGGTACAACCCAACCAACAGCCAAGATGAAAAGAAAATAACACCCCCTAGTCAGACGACCACAACCTGGGAGGGCAGGGAGAGCTCCTGGAGCCCAACCGCCCCAGCCCTGCACCAAAGTTGTCCCTCAGAAACTATAGCGAACAACACAGCCTGCACATCTGGGCGCACTCCCTCAAAAACACACGCATTCCTATGCTTCCAAAGTTCCCAAGACACAAGAATGACCAAAGAATTGAAGCCCTTGCGCGCATCCTTAGGAAGTGCTCGAGACGACTGGCTCCACCAAGAGGTGAGCCTACTAGAGGCTTCTGGGGGAGAGACAGCGTGCAGGTTAATCTTCTGAAGCACTTGAAACCAAAGCTCCCTGGCCACCACGCATTGCATCAGTATATGTTGTATTGACTCGTCCGCTTGGTCGCAGAGGGGACAGCTTAGGCCACGCTTTGCCAATCTATCTGAGGTCCAACACCGATTAAGGATGGCAAGCCAAATGAAGAATTTGCAATTGGGAGGTGCCCAGCTCTTCCAAATCCTTTTCCACGATGAGAACTTGATAGTCCCCACGAACAGGGCATCATACGCTGACTTGCTGCTGTAGCAGCCAGAGGAGCTTAGTTTCCAGTGGTGTTGATCAGGGACATCAGCCCGCAGCTCCAGTCCATCCACTAAATCCCAGATTGCTAAATATTCCACTAGTACCTGCACCGTTAAGGCTCCTCTTATATCTGCCACCCAACTCCTGTTGGTAAGTGCCTGGCTCACTGTACGCCTCTTAACTACTCTTTTGGCATGACTGCTTGTATCCAGCAAGATGATTGATAGACTTAGCATAGCTTATAATACTTCTCATCCATGCCTAAAAATTAATATTCATGGGTTTGCATGGCTGGGACATGAATAGCACCCAGCAGCAAGGTGTCAACCTGCCAAATGCTCTCACATTGCAGGAACAGAGAAGCTCTGCCCCTTCAAAGAAAATGGAGTACAACAGTTTCCGTTTAAAGCTGATAAGAAGTTTCCAACTGGCATCTTGTGTCGTCTTAAAAAAACATCTGTTACATTTACTTCAAATGGATATGGATTATTAATGCTAACCCTTTACAAGATTACCAAAACACTAGGCATATTCTGATTTTACGGATATAAGTGAAGAAATTATACAAGTTAGTCCCGAGCAAATTAAACTCTCCAACCGAGATAAATAGGCTTGGCTCAGGCTTAAGCGGAGCTAGGGTCAGGCGAGGTAATTGGCTGACACAAGTAGCCTTAGGGCTTTATGCCTATCTACCTGAATCAATGTCAGCTGGCTCAACTGGAATATGGAACGTGGTAGTAACCATTTTGTTTCTAACTCTTCCTAGGGGTTCAAGAATTCATTTCTTCAGCAACTGAACAAACCATCAGACAAGAGATCATGATTTAACAGAGATTAACTTGATCAGAGTTGTACTGAAAATGCAATTCATATATTTCATCCAAATGGCAACCAAGCACAGTAGCTAGGCTCTTGTCTCAACACAAACGGTAATCACTGTCCTTTAACTTATACTGCTATATGCACACATCATGCTCCAAGCTAGGAATCTAACATTATTTTAGTAACTCCAACGCTTCTCAACAATTCTGATCCTCAAAATAGTACCTTTTACTAACTCCAAATATAGGTCTTTTAGCAGTAACATTTTACATGATATTAGGCCTGCAAGTGAACACTTCTAAGCGCATAAATTGATTAGCTTTATACTTTTGTTTAAGTAAACCACTCATATCTAACTCGTGCATTCCTGCTGCCCCCATCCGGAACTACTGAAGCAGAAAAGATGCAACCAAGGCCCATACAAACCAGCCAAGATCCACAAGATCATGCCTATCTACCTAAATCAAAGTCAGCTGGCTCAACTGGAATATGGAAAGAGACAAGCTTGAAAACCGTTCTGCTCACAAGTTTAGGAACGTGGTAGTAAGTAGTAACCATTTTGTTCCTAACTCTTCCTAGGGGTTCAAAAATCCATTTCTTCAGCGACATGATCAAAGTTGTGCTCAAAATGCAATTCATATATTTCATCCAAATGACAACCAAGCACAGTAGCTAGGCTCTTGTCTTCACACAAATAGTAATCACTGTTCTTTAACTTATACAGCTATACGCACACATCATGCTCCAAGCTAGGAATCTAACATGACAGAGAGAAAAATCATGCCAATGCTTCTCAACAATTCTGATCCTCAAAATATCATCTTTTATTAACTCCAAATATAGGTCTTTTAGCAGTAACATTTTACATGACATTAGGCCTGCAAGTGAACACTTCTGTCTCTCCAACGAGGGATTAAATCTATTAGCTTTATACTTTTCTTGAAGTAAACCACTCATATCTAACGCGTGCATTCCTGCTGCCCCCAACCGGAACTACCGAAGCAGAAAAGATGCAACCAAGGCACATACAAACCAGCCAAGATCCACAAGATCATGTCCACACAATCGTTACCGGGCAAATCTAAATCGGTTCCTACTCCCTTCGCATCAAGTTAACAGTGAAGCGCACCAGATTGGAAATCGGACGTCAGCAGGTTGATACAAGCCTGACCTGGAGGCGATGTGGGGGTTGGGCGAGAAGACGGCGAGCGCGGCGGAGTAGGACTGGGCCGACCGGATCTGGTGCTCCCGCAGCTGCTCCACAAGCTTCGCTCGCGTGATCATCTCCCCCCTCCTCAGGCAGCCACTCCTCCCCACTCACCTGGCGGCTGGTTTCTTGTGCTCCCCCGGCGAAAGCTAGCCTTGAATTGCCGGTGAGGAGGTGGGCGAGCGGAGCGGAGGACGAGGAGGCAGGACGGCAAGAAGAAGAGGGATTGGAGGAAGACGAGCTCGTCTCCCTCCCTCCGGGTGTTGAGCGTGTAGCACCGCAGGATAGGAAATCAACGGCCGTGATCTCATATGCGGGAATTGTACAGTTTATAGTGCTTTTTGTGCAAATTCTTGCCCTGCATTCCAAACATCTCCCCTTTATGATAAGAGAAGATGTTTATGATCACTTATTCACTTGTATGTGGACGAATCGATTTCTAGCTCTTTATCTTCCACAAGCAAAGCGAAATAAATTTCTATCTGATTTTCCTACAAGGGAAAACGTTGATCGTCTAATCTGTTCGTAGATCGGAAGGGACTAGGAAATCCCAACTCGCTTGAAGGAATCTCACATCCACGAGGCCACCAAATCTTGTTGTGAAGGAACGGTTAAACGGTATACTTGCGTGTTTCTCGTGCGTTTGATTCGAGCGTTGTGGTGCACCTGCCTGCTTGTGACGGCACCAACTTTCCAAGCTGTCTGTCTGAGCTCTGAAGAACATCTCCGGTCCGCCGCTAATTACTTTCTTACTTAATACAAATACTACAAAGATACGCAGCTGCGTATTCGAAAAAAAAAAAAAACATCTCCGGTCAGAACAATACAAGCTCTATCAAGCAAGTGTCACCAGACGATCGGGCCATGGAAGTTTCCGCGCCAGAGCTACGCGGCAACGCACAACAGGCCCATGGCCCATGGGCTTCAGTGCTTCCCCCTTCATTTTTCTTGTTTGACCCATGGCCTGCAGCTGCATGTGATGGGACACAAACAACCTCCATATGTATTCTCTAGTGATATCAATCTTACCTGGACTAGCCGCCGTAGCGACCAGCGGGTGGGACGTGGTTTTCAGCAGCCATTTAGATTTGAGCCCCTCCCGGCGTATCAAATCTTGCTTTTCCCCCTGTCACTGCCTGGATTAATTAGCGCGATAATTGCACGTGTGGCTCTGCTCCGACGCCACGGCGTGGTCGCGCATAACATCCACTACTCAAACCCTGCTCAATGCTCATGACACGCTGCACATGATAGCAGTGCTTGCAAGATGCTGATTTGCCGAGACTCTCGGGAGAACAGATCAACACCCCGCATCAAATCATCACGGCGGCTGCTCGACTATTTCCGCCGAGACAGGCAACCGCGGCCACACCCTCCCGTCCCGGCCGGGCAAATAATTCCCGGAACGGAACCCCCATCCCATAAATCCTGCAGAGACGAAAGGCCGAGCCGCGGCCCGCGGCACTGCACAGCCGCCCGCCATGATTTCCGACGCAAGCGATCCTTGTCGTTCGGTTCCATTTTCTCCTATCGCCGATGTCTTTTCGCCGGCCGTGCTGATCCACCTGAGGCGACCCCCCGGCCTTTGCTTAACTGACAGCCTTCTCTCCCTCGCTCCGGACGGCGCTTACGATGCCTCCTCTCCTCCTATAAAAGATTCCAGCAGCAGGCGTGGAGACCCGGCAAGCTGTATCTGTATGGTGCATGCCAAACACGCACACCTCGTGCAGGCAGAGAATCAGAAGCCCCGATACTGCTGACCTGACCAGGGTCCCAGGTCTACTGCGAACACAACGCTTGGCGTCCTCCTGCCGCGCCCACGGTACTAGCTTCAGTAGGCGAAAAGACTCGGCAGCGACGGCGCGAGCCCTTGCGTGCGTCTCCCCTCCCTACCTCCCGTCCCTTGCTTTCCTCAGCGCCTTCGTCTTCTTCCTCTCGCCACTGCTGCGAGCAGTTTGCGGTGGTAGCATGGGGGTCAGGAGGTGGCGGGATGCTGCTGCCGTCTTGGGGCTCCTGCACCTCTTCCTCTTCCGCTTGGCGAGTAAGTTCATTGGTGCCATTCCTTTCCCTGCTAATTACTGGCATATATACTTTTCACTCCGGAGTTCAGAGTTCTTCATCATCACCCAGCAACCGTGTATGTCCAATATGCATGCTTGCTGTACTTATTTCAACTCGGTTGGCTCGATTGGTTGTTTAGGACTTTAGGTTACACGAGTTTTGTCTCCGATAGATGAAAACCTTCAGGATCAGGGGTAAGATTGTTCCCTGCAATAATAGTAGCCTACTCAATTTGGCTCGCTTTGAGACTTGAGAGTGACTTCACTTTTGGTATACTTCTTGGTTTCTCCAAATGTTGAGAGCACTATGCATTACTTACTTTTTAGCATTTCTGGAGAGGCAAAACTCACACGTACTACGTAGGTGACTCGTTCGTGGGTGCGGGTAGTTACCGAGCTTTGCTAGTTTCCCAAGTGGCGCGTAAAGCCGATGGCGATTGATGGTACAATTTCTCGCTATTCTGAAGGTGGGACGGATTTGCTGAGATCTTTGCTTTTCGCTAACCATGAAAATGAAATCCCTCCCAATCCCAACATAACAAAGGGAAGAACAGCAAGGTGAAGACAACTGGAGCGTCTCTCTGACTCTCTCCATGTGTCGCGGTCATATTCTTAACGCCTGGATAAAGAAAGGAATTATGATGGGAAATGCCCTCAAAGGCGACGACGCTGAACCACACAAAAACCAAACCATGTCAACTGTGGGGGTTCAAGCACAATTCTAACTGATATGTATGTACACGCAGTAGAACAGAGCGAAGCATTATCTTGTTCTGAGGCCGGGCCAGCAACTGTGCATTAGTAGTGTTAACAAATAACAAGAAAGAGTACGAGTAATTCCTAAGCAACTTCCCACACACTGTTCATGTCCGGCATGGGTCATGCTGAATGTGGATTGTCATGGAGGAGACTTTGACCCATCGCTCGGGCTCTCACTTTGAGTCCACCAAACTGGTTGGTCAAGGGAATCTAGCAGGGGCATGCCAATTGCCCAATTATCAATGCATAGAAATCAACAACTCCACCAATGCTTCTGCTGCAAAACAAACCAAACAATGCTAGCCCGCCATGTATGTGGGGGCACCTGCATGCCATGACAGATGATGATGGAGCCGAATGCTAAGAGAGCAGTCCACGGCGGCTGCACAACTGTGCGTATCGTTGCTATCTAACCACTACTCCTCCGCATGGTACATTTGCATGTGACCAAACGCGTGATGCGTTGCCCCCAACAAATCATGATCCCTTCCGTTTGGCCCCGTCCCCTAAACTGTTGATTTGTTTCTTTCTGAAATTTTAAATCTGATTCGTATCACCATAATTTCGGTGGTTTTGAAAAATAATTGGACTTGATGTGAGCTGTGACTACTGTAATATTTTCATTCATTCTCATGTGAGTTTACTACCATTTACAGCGTCGCAGTCGTTCGTCGGCGTCAACTACGGGACGATCGCGGACAACCTCCCGCCGGTGGCGTCGACGGCCAGTCTCCTCATGTCCACGTCCATCGGCAAGCTCCGCCTCTACGAGCCGCACCCGGACCTCGTGGCCGCGCTCGCGGGCTCCAACATCTCCATCCTGCTGGGCATCCCCAACGGCGACGTCCCGAACCTCGCGTCCTCGGCGGCCGCCGCGGCGTCATGGGCCGCCGCCAACATCCCCACCACGGTGCCCGTCTCCGCCATCTCCGTCGGCAACGAGTTGCTCAACTCCGGCGACCCCACCCTCGCGCCCCAGCTCCTCCCCGCCATGCAGAACCTCCTCGCCGCGCTCCCGGCCGGCTCGACCACCAAGGCACGTATCGATCGAACGATCTCCTCTCTCCTCGTCACATGATCATCAATGCCGCCTAGCGTACGGTTCTTGATGAGCAAGTCGACTACGAAATGAAACAGATCTCCACCGTGCACTCCATGGCCGTGCTGTCGGCGTCGGACCCGCCGTCGTCCGGCGCGTTCCACCCGGACCTCGCCGGCAGCCTGGACCCGGTGCTGGACTTCCTGCACCAGAACGGCGCGCCCTTCATGATCAACCCGTACCCCTACTTCGCGTACGCCTCCGACACGCGGCCGGAGACGCTGGCCTTCTGCCTGTTCCAGCCCAACCCGGGCCGCGTCGACGCCGGGTCCGGGCTCACCTACACCAACATGTTCGACGCGCAGCTGGACGCCATCCGCGCGGCGCTGGACGCCAAGGGGTACAGCGACGTGGACATCGTCATCGCCGAGACCGGGTGGCCGTACAAGGGGGACGCCGACGAGGCCGGCGCCACGGTGGACAACGCCAAGGCCTACAACAGCAACCTCGTGGCGCACCTCAGGTCACAGGTCGGCACGCCGCGGACGCCCGGCAAGTCCGTGGACACCTACATCTTCGCGCTCTACGACGAGGACCTCAAGGGAGGCCCCGAGTCGGAGCGCTCCTTCGGGCTGTACAAGACTGACCTGACGGCGAACTACGACGCCGGGCTCGCCAAGGAGACCACTTTGACTCCAGCTCCGGCACAGGTGTGGTGACACAAAGGAAAATAATTAGAATAGAGGATGAGCGGGGTTGGACGGGCTCACGAGCCTTATACTGATGCGGTCCGTCTGACTTTACATGCAGAGCACGCCGCAGTCGCAGCCGAGCAAGGGGACGACGCCGACGGGGTTCTGCGAGACGACGGCCGGCATGCCAGGAAGCACGCAAGGCCAACAGGTGCAGCAGAGCAGCTCGTGCTACATCCCGGCCGGGGCCGTGTCGTGGCGAGCTGATGCTAGCACATGGCAGCTTGTCTGGTTGGCTGCTTTGCTCGTGCTGGCAATGGTGGCCGCCACGTAGTTACAGCGTCTGCTGGAACGGGCACAGGCTTTCGCAATCCACTCGCTGCCGCAATTGTGTATATGAATTCACCACCGTATTAGCTTTCACCGACGAAGCTGCTACTGCTAGTCTGCTACACAAGTCGATTGTCAGCCAGCCAGTCGTCATATTGTTTTTTTTTTTTTTTCTTCCACGACTCCACATCCCTTCAGAAGCACACAACAAAATAGTACAGTATAAAAGTCAGTTTTTGCCAGCCTTCCTCTCAAAGAAGGCAGATTACATGAGCAATGTTGTACATTTTATCTACAAAGCTAACTAGAGTTAGTTTCGTGATATGAACACTTGACTTCTTGCCTAACCAGCAGCACCTTCGATTTATGCACTTCAGCGCACCCAAGCCACCAACAATTTGATTCCACAACTTGGATGCTGCTGAACGCTGAGTCCACGGTTGGAACCAAAACGGCGCTGGGCTTCAAAGTCTTTAGTCCAAACTCTTAATCTTGGCAAAATTCCTTTCCAGCCAACATCAGCGTCATCATGATTTCAGTTTGTCCCAAAGATAGATTGCTCTTCTGATGATTGGATCTGCTGAGGAGCCTTCTGCATATGCTTCCAATGCTCGCAAGAGTTTTATAAATTTGGTCCCATCATCCTGAAACAGTATGTGACGTGGATTTAAAGAGTACGCGAGGAAATACGAAAGAGTACACTTTGCAGTTATTAAAAAGACATTTGTTCTATATTTAAAATCACCTGTGGCTTCTTAAATGCAAGGTCGGTTGTCTTGAAAGGAACCATGTAAGGAGGAAGATCAGAACGCAATGTGGCCTACATTGTGTTTCAGATGAAAATAGTAGTTGAGAGAAGTGTCTCCTAACAATTAGAAAGGAAGCGTAATTCCCGCAGAAAAATCAATAAATAATACCAGGCTTTTGCAAAGGAGAGCCTGTTCCGAGTGAGATATCAAAGCCTGCACAAAACCACATTAACACAGTTCAACAATATCGTTTTAAAAACCAAAATAGTCCATTTGGCAAGAAAACAATGTTGTCAGCAAAAAGATGCCAGATTAATTTAAGCCCATTGCAACAAATGGATCATATAACCAAATGAGGTGAAAACATGTGCAGAGACACAAGTGGATGTTGATAGACACTAAGTGGGTGTTGTTACATGCACACACTAGAGACGAGTTGTAATGTACACATTACCTGTTTAATTCGTTCATCCTCGACTTCATCCACAGATTTCAGTAGATTCTCCAAGGAACCTATTTAGATTATTTTTTTAAAAAAAAATAGAACATCATTCATGTGCCTTTAAACCTCCCAAGATATCAGGCGACAGATATGCTGGCATTCTCTACGAAAAAGCTTGACAAACAAGACTAAACAGTTTATCTACAAAAGACAGTTCATAAAGGGTCCCTGGTAATCTTTCCATTTTTGTGTGATTGCAAGATGTATATCCAAATGGTATAGCACATGCACTTAGATCAATCAATTTGCACCAATAGCAAATGCACAAGCAGTGCTAAGGTTGGGCACCTGGGTGTGGCACCGGCTGCCCTGGGCTCAAACCCTGGACCACACAGAAAAAAGGCCCCTCGTTGGGCTCCCAAAAAGTGATGCTGTAGGCCCATAATAAGGGGAAAAAATGCCCCCGTAGGGGTGTGAGCTAGCCTTCAGGGCCTTTTTGTTGACCCACGTGGTTGAGGTTTCTTAATAATGCAATGCCTCAGAGGAGATCTTTTGTCTTGGGTCAACTTTTTTAGTTTGCACCAATAAGCTAAAAAACCTCTGGTACATCCAGATTTAATTAGTCTTTCAAGTGCAAATATTTTTTTAAAGAAACATACCGAACTTAGTGATCAGCTTTACTGCATTAACATCTCCAATCCCCTCAACTCCTGCAAAAGAAAGTGTTTCCAATCAAATCATAAGCATCTCATGGTCAATAGGTTTCAGAAAAGACAAATTAAGATCACATAGATGCATTGCAGCAAACAAATGATGAACAATCTCTGGTAACAGTTATAAGCAGAAGATAATTTTTCAGACAGAAGGATTTGCATTTGTACTAAAAAGGTAGGGTTTAGTATGATTTATAGCTCATTTGATAGTTCAAGGTTTTTATTCAACAGCTCTGATTCAAGCACAGAGTACAGGACAAGTGAACAGATAGCTAAACAAGTAGATAAAGCACAAGAGAATATTTGAACGGGATCATGAAATTATCCTTTCCTTGATAAATGATAGCTACAGAAAAGAACACATGACGCTGAATTTCATTTTCAAATTTTCTATCATCTTCACAATGACTTCAAACAAATCTCTTCATTAAGTGGTATTCCTGGATTATGGTAATAAAGCACAAGGCAGCATTCCTATATGGAAATAAAACTAGTGACTAGTGTGCTTGGTTGCCTAGCTTTGTGCCAAAGATATTTGAGAAAAGAAAGCTTTGTGCAAAAGAGAAGTGAAATATACTTGTCCGCCACCAAATAGTAATCAGAAAAGAAAGTAGATTGAGTCCGTACACTTCATACTTTTTTATTGGAATATAAAAAGAGGAAAAATGATACTAGTTTACTAGGCATGCAACATAGGACAAAAAAAAAGTAACAAAAGACTACCAGGTATATTGTCAGCTTTGTCTCCTGAAAGTGCAACAACATCAACAAACTGCGAGGGTTTCAGTGCTCCATATCTCTTGACGAAGTCTTCAACTCCAAATGAAACCATCCTGCATGTCCAAATAAAAAAAACTAAGTACTTGAATCGTTTAGTTAGAAATGTAACAAAACATCTAAACTCACCCTGAACCGCGTGGAGCAATCCGGAGTAAACGTAGAGAAGGTGACAAAATTTGGAAGAAGTCTTTATCAGGAGAGACAATTCGTACCTTGAAAAGGGCCATTTTGAGACCAAAGGTATTAGTCATAGATAAGGACCAAAATACATGAGAATATGTCTTGTGCACATGTGCTGTTGTGTTTTGTGGGTGTGGATGTGGTGGTCCACGAGGGGAGGGGGTGCGTATGTTTGAAGTTCGAATAGAAGACAAGCAATTTTAGGCATATACAGTTGACACAAACGAAATAGATCAATGGTACAGGTATGTACCTTGTAACCAGCAGACACACTGTTTACAGCCAGGGTGCCAATAACATCATCAGCTTCAACACCAGGAACCTGAATCAATTATTTGATAATGCTAAATGTCAATAGTTATCCCATTTAAGATAGATGCAGCTCTCTGTCCCCAAACATAACAAATGGTAAATAGCTACCAAGATTGTAATCAAATGCATACTGGTATATTTTTACCTCAATTACTTTAATTGACATTGCCTTAATGGATGCCTTCAAGTACTGCATGCCCTGGACGACGGTGTCAGGCGTTGGGGTGCGGTTGCTCTTGTAAGCAGGGTACAACATATGGCGAAAGGTCATTCCTGAGGGAAAAAATGGTATTGTTCTTATAGAGATAAAAAGATGAGAGCAAACAGAATACAACAACTGCAACTCAAAAGCACACAATTGGCACACACCCCTCCAAAAGCAAAGATATCTTCAAACAATTGGCTCACGCAAACATCCATGTTTAAATTTTGGCAAGGTTCTCCTTCCAATGCGTAAGCAAAGTATCTCTAAGGACTAAGAAAGTGCCAACTTGGAGCATCAGAGATGCCCTTGAACCTTTTGTTGGTTCCAATATGCTGCCACACGTTTTTAGTAGAGAAAAGGATAGTTGAAAGAGAATCGGAATCAAGAAACTAAGCACTATAAATGTCTAAGAAAGTAAAGGTTGGCAGTTCTACCATGGCAATATGCAACATTCCACAACTGCTTATCCAACATTCCTATACCATTTCTTCTGGCTCTACACCTGACACTTTGTTGGCTAAGGTTCGACAAACATGGCTCCAGGCCACCGTGAACACAATACATGGATTGTGGATAAGTCCAAGATCTTCGATGCATCCTCAAGATGCTAATTCACAGCGTCAGCCACAGACTACCTTCTCCCACTATCCCCTCAACTTGAGACATCTTACACTCTTACCTTTTGCCATGTGACATTCTTTGGATGGCATGGCAGTATAATGGCCATATGGAACTCCTGAAAAGGAAAATTTGGTGACTTATTTGTTGCTTTAAAAACTTAAGGAAATGCATCACTTTAATTTGCACAGATACTAGATCCACCTAACAATCTAATCCACCAGGTATCTTCTGCTTTAAGAAGAAACTGAAGGTATAAAAGAAAAACTATACCACAAATTAGCTACAGCACAAAATATATACGTTGATCCCAAATTTAGTCAACGTCTTTGATGAAATTTATTGAATAAATCATTCGTGAATAGTAAAAAGAAATCAGGTAGCAAGGTATAGCTTCTGGCAGATCAATATGCTGGTCTCATGCAATTATTAAAAGCTTAACATGCTGAGCAATGCAGACATCATATAATGGCAAGGATTCAATGCTTAGTTAAGAAAATATGTCGCAAGTGAGTGCCGCAGAGAGTGATAAACAATAATCAACACATGACTAAAACATTAAACAAAATCTTTATACTCATTTTAAGAGTTGTCCTGGGCATAGCTCACCATCATGGTCAAACACGACCTACGAATGGATTAAAAAACTATAAGGGATGGAAAGCTATGAGAAAACAAACATATATTGAAGCCACTAGAAACCATACTAGAACTGAGTCATACCGCAGCATGAGATGGAATGAACTCCAGCATGTCAAGAAGCTGCAGGGGAAAAAAAAATCAAAACCATAACAAAGATGAATAACACATGAAGCAAAATATAAAGTTGTGCCATGTTAATATGTAATTTGGAGCTTTAATACTAAAAAAATGTTCAAGCAGAACAGAAAGTACCAAAAAAAAAAACTGACAGTGAATTCCTGTAAGCCACTAAGCCACAGAACAGATTAATCCAGAAACAGGTAGCTATGCACAGCAAATTTTCTTTATAATCTTACCAGCAAGTCCAAAATTACAATGGAAATGAGGCAAACAAATTTAGCCTTTTAATCTAATATGCTAATAACAGCACGTTCAAATCTTAATTGTTTATTAGTAGCCCTTTGGTCACACCAATGTACTTGGGATGATTCCTCATTCCTCAACATAGTTACACCAAGTTGCTTGGCATGAGTGACTCGAGGAAAGTCCAGGATTTCCATTCTGCCAGGGAAATGAGTCAATGACCACCTATGTCCATTCTAGTAGACTTGGTAAACTTATCTCTATCTATTCCACAATTCCATAACATCATAAGAGTTGTGCTACAGCAAAAGTGGACATAATTGATGCTCACGGCCCATCGACTAAATTTGTACAAAAGAATTAGGAAATAAAGCTGTAAAAATGTATGGAAATGTAAAGGCATATTTGATGTTCTTATGATCAAGGATTCGATTTGATCATAGAATAATCCTACTTACCAGGGATAGAGCTTTGAATATAGTTAAAACCCAATCCCCATTTCCATCAGCATGCTCCAACTGGCCGTGCTGCAGCTGTGCTACACCCATAGAAACAAAAATAGATGACTTGTGGTCTCCAGTAGAGAAAATGAGGATATGGACAAAAGGGTAATAGAAAGAATATGTCCAGCAGTTTCTTTTGGTGCCCTTTTTTTGGTGTGAATTTCAATATTATGAAGGAGGAAGCTCAGGTTGTTTTATCAGGCGTAAATTTGGACATGATTACACTGCCAAAAAAAAAAAGATGCTAGAGTCACAAGCTTTAAACAGCATAGCACAAATTATAGCCAGAAAAAATAATTTTCAAGATAAGCGAAACCGTCAATCTACAAAGACAATACACTGTACACATCTTATGGGTAAACGACATGAGAGAAATTGATTCATCTTATGGGTAAACGGCAGTGAAGAAGAAACCAGGAAAACAATAACCTAATATCTTGTAGTAGGATCTGTACATCACTGATGTTCCATCAACTAGCATTATTCTGCCCTTTGAAGGATCAGCATGGACGACACCCTCAGTCGGATTCGACAATGTGTCCAATATGCCTGAGGATATGCTGTCATCATATAGAGGAATCCGTGGAGTATTTTGCACTGATGATCCTTGAAAGCTCTCAATCGAGTCTGTGATTGGCAGAACTGACTGCTCTGAAAAACCCTAGTATTAAAAGAAATCACAACAGCGGTTAATTGATGCTAAGTGCTAACATCCTTAAACTTATTGTGATGATGTAAGTGAAAACGGGAAACACTTGATCAATCGAACACATGATGCAACTAGCAACAAAAGTAAACATTTAGTGGGAGCTTGAAACTACATATATGTGGCCAGGGACAGATCTAGGCCTAGGGACATAGCCCAACCAACCAGCACAACCTTTGGTCTGGCCCCAGTCACCAGCAGATCCAGACACCTACTCTTATGATTAAACTCCGCAGGCCTATCTTCTTCACCCCACCACTAACGTCCTGTCATCCCAAACTCCTGTGTCTGTCGCTCATTGCTCTTGCTCCTGGCTTAGCTTGTCCCTTCTCTCCCAGACATGAGCAAAGGCCAAAACCCTAGTGAGGTTCCAACGGGGGACAACCAAAATGAGGTTCTAAATTGATTCGCTGGGCAGAGGCAGCGATCAATTGGGCATGCAGCTCCGGCAAGCTGACGCCGGGCAAGGTTGTCAAAATCGTAGATTCTAAATCGAATCGGAGCTCATCGGGTAAGATCGAAATCGTATAAAATAGTCGAAACGTAAGACTTTACTGCCTAAAATCGTAGAATCAAGCCCTCCAAGGCTCCGATTCAGATCGTAAAGTCGTAAAATCGAATAACAGAATCGCGATTTTAACAACTATGCCGGGGCAGGGGCATGAACAAGGCCATATCTTGCACTAGGATTACACAGTGAAGAGGACCAAAACATTGTCATCTTATAATTCTCCTGCTCCTGTTCCTGTAATACATCCCACTAACCTCCAAAAACAAGAAGCAATACTAGAACCAGAAACAGTAGGAACAGGAACATACCAATTGATCAAATGGATTCAAACTATAGGAACACCAAGGTCCTTGCCAACTAAAATGTCATACAATTATCCATAAAGAATGATATACAGAGAGAATAGGTTCAAATGTTCCTTTGCATCGCTTCTCGCTTCATGTTTTATCTAGTTTATTATACAATTAAGCATTGGATACTTCTAAATCATGCGTTTTATGATTTAATTTTGTTGTTTGTCCGTATATGATCCGGTGTGTTTGGTTTAGGGACCTAGTTGTTGGCCCTAGTCGTGCCGATTCAACAGCTCCGCTGCCACATGTGGTTACCCTTAACTTCACAGTAATTGAACAGTACAACTCCGATTTTGTACATAGGATAACCTTGAGTGCAACCAAAACATGGCAATGTAATCCAAGTACCAGTAGATGGCTCGTGAATTTCCTGGTGATACTAGGCCTAATGGGCATCCCACCAAATTGTGTCGCTCTCTCCTAATCCCAATCCGTCACTACGTGAGCACCAAATTGGGTCGCTCCCTCCTAATCCCAAGCCGTCAGTACGTGAGAGGAGGGAGGGGTTTGTACCTTCCTGAATATGCTGACTGGCGGCGGGAACTGCCGCGAGGCGGCGGCGCGGTAGAGGAGGCGGCTGGGGGCTGCGGCGGCGCGGAGGAAACAGCACGCCATCGGTGGAGGCTACCTCTTCCGCATCGCCAGCCTGGATGGTGGAGGGAGTGGAAGTAGGGCTAGGGTTTAGCGGATGGGGATGGAAGGCCGAGGGAGGATGGAGATGGAGGCAGAGGAGACGATGTTCGACGGAATGCGCGGGCGGACGAGAGAGAGGAACAGCAGCGGCAGCGGTAGAGAGGCGGCTCGGGAAAAACGGGCTTCTCGGTGTTGGATTTGCAAAGATAGGTTATCAGGATCAGTGAGCAGACTCGTAATACAAATCCATTGTCGTCTAGTCCGGTTAGGATACCTGGCTTTCACCCAGGCGACCCGGGTTCAAATCCCGGCAATGGAACTTAATATTTTTGAATAGTTGTGCATTTTCGCCTAAATTTTTTTCCCTGTTCGCCTTCACTCTTGTAAAATGTGATTAGATTTTTTTTCCTGTTCGCCTTCACCCCTGTAAAATGCGATTTGTTTTTCTTTTCCTCGTCCATCAACACACATCAAATGCATTTTCACAAAAAAAAAAACGCACCAAAACACCACTCATGAGCACGAGTCAAGATAGCACAAAAAATGGTTCGAAAACATTCCATGCATAACAGAATACAGTTCAGCACGCATGAAAAACAAACCACATTTCTGTTTTGAATGTTCCATAAAATGAGTACTTGAATCATCAGTATAGCAAACTACGATCTGAAGTTATTTGTACAGAAAAAAAAAAGATTTCAGATTATGCTATCTGAGAATATTCACGAAGCGATGGGGAGTCTAAGCATCGAAGTATTACCACTATTCTTAGACAAACACGTATAAGAGGAGGCTATCTACTGTCTCTACATTGTCTTGGTAGAAGGTGGGTCTTGTGCTTTATCCACTGGCGACAATCTCGTGAATCTTGACACC
Source organism: Paspalum notatum (assembly GCA_022530915.1). Taxonomy (NCBI): domain Eukaryota; kingdom Viridiplantae; phylum Streptophyta; class Magnoliopsida; order Poales; family Poaceae; genus Paspalum; species Paspalum notatum. Next base: position 7,466,786 of record CM039684.1, read on the forward strand.
GACTTCAGGGTCATCTGATCTGACAGCCAGCTTCATTGCGACTTCGTTAGGCCCACTGAGTCCAAATGACAACCTGGCTAGAACCCTTACATCGCCTATAAACACTCCAGAGAGCAGGCAGGTGTGCGATCTTGCATTTCTTGGTACCACCTCAGTGCCCTGGAAAACGAAGAGTTACTGAGCACTTAGCAGCCTTCCAGGTACCAACTTCTAAAGAAAAAGCTCTGAAAATGTCTTGTACTCTAAATTATGCATGTAGGTCATTCAAATGCCCAATACCATAAACCAGCCAACTACAGTATGTTAATCGTCCCAAACTCCCAAGACCCATAACAAAGCATGGAGACATCAAAGAACAACATAAATGTAGATGAATAAGCTGCCATTTGCTGTGCCAACTTCTCACGTTGGGCTTTATTCTGATGCTCCAAGAAATAACTAATGAGACACAGGGAAGCTTTTCTGAGAAAAGTTTAGAGAATTGGAAGCTGACCTCACACGGCTGCATCCCAAGGATATCAATGACAGCACCAACGGCCTCAGCCAAGCTCTCTCTAACCCCAAGTCCATACTCATCAACACACTCACTTTCTGGGTCCATATTTTCCCAGGCATTCCTGAAGTTGGAGACAGCAACCCTCAGCATATAATCAGCTGGAACAATTTCAAAGTCCTCTAACTGGTATTCATCCTCCACACCATCCTCATCAGCTTCTCCTGTAGATGTGTCGACCTGACAAAGTGCAAAGGTATTAATGTATTTAGATATAGAACAATCCGACAACAATTTCATCAAAGCCCATGTCTTAGCATCTCATTCTAAATTAGAAGTACTTGTAATCATGTGAATCCTAGAACTTCAAAAACTTCTCAGAACAAAAGAAGCGATACAACAATACTACAGATTGCTCAGAATACAAAATCCCAAATGTATACCGTGCTCATATGGTGCAGAACTGACCATACTACAACTACTGGATAACACAGGATAATACTATAATTAATGTCTGATACTGGGAAAAGATTATATACATGAAACACCATACCTCTTTAACAGTAAACCTCAACAGATTTAAAAATCTCCCAGTAGCAGGTACACACTCCGGCTTTTCAAATGCAACAAAAATTTGCCCAGGTGAATTATAAGGCAAGCTTGCCAGAGGCTTTGAAAAAAATTCTGAAAACTCCTCAGCGTCTGATGCATCAACGCAAACAGTGACCTGAAAAAAGTAGACATAATTTACCAAACCTTGGGTGTGATCTAACATTTACACCTTGAAGAAAAAACGTGAAATGAGGCTGCTTACATCTTCTAGCAGTTGTTCTTCTATAGTATTTGTACAATTGTACTGCAATACAACATAGCTGCCATAAATGTGCTTAACCACGTTGACAGCATATTCAGTTTCAGGCTCTGTCAGCTCCATGGGTTCAGAGGACTGTAGAAATTGAGAAAATTAGCATATGTTCTTGTCAAAATTCAAAAGACACCGAAAATTATGCAAACCTTGAAGAGTTTTCCAAACCCAGAGAACTCAGGAATGGATGAAAGCATCTTCTGATAAGCATCAACAGGTGAAACAGGTGCAGGGGAAACAGCAGCAGCAGCAGGTGGCTTCTTTCCAGGGGCCTTCTTCTCTTGAAGGGGTAGAGACCTGACTTCTCTTGACACCAAAGAAATGTCAAAAGGCTTCTCTGAAGGTTCCTGTTAAGTTCTTGAAGATATAAGCAAATGTGTGCATTCATTTGAAATATGCAGAATGTAATGCTTGTCCCAATATTATTCTAAACATACATAGGTTCTTAAGCTTGCTTCCAAGTTGGCAAGCGGCACATCAAAAGATCCAAATAGGAAGTCCTTCGCATCCTTCTCATTGTTACCAATGGCAACTTCACCACCAAGAGTTTGGAGATAGAGTGTAGCACGATCACGAACCTACAACAGCAAAGACCAATAGAGCTTGTTATTGCTAAGTGTTGGAGAATAAGTGAATTGATTAATTTCCCAACCCTAGAAGGTGGGTGATAAGGTCTAGTGTACATGGGCCTACATGGGCTAAACACATACTCCAACACTAAGATACATGTAGGAGCCTGGGCTTTTATGCCATGGTGTCCGTCTTATCAGGCACTCTCGTGAATAAGACTATCACATCTGATGAAGCAAAAGTACATTAAAACAAGTTGATTTCCATACTTACCTCATCTTCCGTATCAAACAGGCATCGCCTCAAGAGAATAAAGATGCGAGGCTGCAACACAAATACAGAAATCCTATATGAGCCAGAAATACAAAGCAATGGTGATAATATAAAATACACTAAACAATCTAAGTCATTGACATACCTTGAGCGTATCAACTAGGGCACCAAACTTTGCCAGCGTGCTGACAGCACTTGCACGAACAGTGGCATTTTCCAATATCACACGGTTGTAGATGTAGCGAATGTACCTGCTTGGATCGGATGCCCTTGGCCCTTCATTTCCCAAAAAATGCAATATCTACAAAAGGGCAAAATTCCCACCAGTTCATCTTAACACTATCAAAGTGATTGAGCAAGCCTAATAGGAGATACTTGGTCTTCTAAAATCCAACCAAAATGAGCAACAAAACCAATTAATTAACATCACTGTCAATCATGAATAGTTCGGTGATGAAACAAATAGGAAATCACCCAAGCAATCACTTGGTGCAAAAACATCCATGCGTTTTCACTTTCCAGACGTGCACGTTTAGATATACTACTACCACCGCTGCATATTTTTGTTGAAGTTATCGGTATTTCTAGGTTTTCTGTGTGTGATATTTTGAAATCATATAGAGAAACAATGGCATGGGACTCGTACTTCAAACTATGAAAGTGTTTTCTAAGCATAAGCATTTTACAGGATATCAAATAACCAAACAGATGAAGATTGCTTAATTCATTGATAGTTGAAAGATAGAGAAAAAAATATTTATCCACAACAACATAATGATAATTGTAGTTACCTGACTAGAAAGATATGTGAATTCACAGTCTTCAATGAATTCACAAAGATGTAGCAGGCCAATTTCTTTGGCATCTGGTATTTCACTGATCAGTGTAACTATGGAATCTACTATGGCCTTTTTATACTCAAAGCCCCCTTCTTCCCTCAAACTGTTGCTCAAGAAATTCAACCTGGAAGAGAAACATAGCCAAAGGTGTAGGATTTAAAAAAGAAAAAGGTAAATTATAGCAGCATTCTTTCAGTAGCTCACATACATTGAGCGATATTTCAGTGGGAATTTAAGGCACAGGGACCGTATAGCTTCAACAACAACTATCTTGAATTCATCTGCTATGTCAGACATGAAATTGGTAATTTGTTTCATGAGGCGATCCACACTTGATTCATTGCCGGTTTTAAGAAGGGTAGTGATTGCGAGGGTTGCTATACTCCTGTTCTGATCTGACATCAAACTCTCCAGGTCCACGTTGCAGTTTGTCACTGCCAGAGGGCGTGTCATGGCAACCTGCAGTATAATGGTAAATCAAGAAATAGATAGGGCGGGAATATCTTCCAACAGCTAATCTTGAGGAATATGTATGGATAACCTTATTGAGAGTCCGGACAGCAGCAAATCGAACTACAGGCTTGGATGAACACAAATGTAACTGTAGCACAGTGATAGCTGGTGCCAATTCACGACTTGTAACATCCATCTCTGTTATTTTCCGAGCAGCTTCTAAAGCCACCATTTCTGATTTATGTCTGAGTGATGATTCCAGAAAATCAAAAAATGGGCGGTCACCATTTTGTGTGTTCATGCTTGACTCACGCATAACCTGCAAATTGCCATTTGTATTTTAGTAATTCACGTATTTTGTCTGGTTTGCAACAATTGGCTGTTGGGTTACCTGGCTTGTGTAACGAATCAGAAGCAACTGTGCAAGAGGAGAGCGGACAGATCCCCTTGTCAAACTAGAAACTAGCTTGCTAACAGCCAAACGATCATTCTGTCTGATCTGCAAGTTGGGAGAAATCAGCTGAATATTGTCTCAAGCTATTCAAATTATATCATATATAAAATGAATGCACCCAACTAAAATCTAATCATCTACAGAAAAATTGAAATACTAAAGAAATACAGTAAAATGGAACCAAACAGCAATCCCCATAATAGGGTATGAATAAAACTCGTGCAAAGCAGAGAATACTGTCAACTGAAAATATTGACTCAACAAAAGCCACACTAGACTAAAACTGCAACAGGCACATCCCCAAACTTATTTACCCATAAGGCATTCTCCTTGAGAAGTTCAGCATGAAAACACAGAAATACAGCTAATGACAGCAAGCTGTGTATAGATTAGTTGCCTGCAATGCCTAACCCACTCTGTCAAACCAACCGCGACCTATTTCTGACAGGTATGGTATAAGGTATATGACAAGCCCCTAATCGTGCCCATCTTCAGCAAATCTATAAGCAGTAAAACGACAAAAGCCACATTGTTATTCAAAAGGGCCATGCCTCCCACTTGTAAACCACATTATACAGTCTACAATGTTATTCACACAAGTTAAAACAGCCATTCCATCTGGAAACCTTTCATTCATCTGAAAAGACTTAGGTAGCCAAAATAATGCAGGTAGGTGTCTACTGTGTTCTCTTCATTTGAACAATTGAACTTACTTCCATTTTAGCTGGCTCAACAAAACAAGATTATACCTGGTGAAGAAGAGCAAGACCATGAAACTGGACAAGCGGAGCTCTTGATTGAACAGCTTCCTGGACTTCATTGCTCCATCTTTTCACAATTTCTGGGTTTGCCTATATAGATATAATAAACTTTTAGACAACCTTAAATAAGAGATGGATATTTATGCGATAGAACTAACGCAATACCTGAGCCAGGTGGATGCCACTAACAAGAGCAGCACTAGCAACCACTGGGTTTTTGTCAACAATAGCTTGCTTCAAATATCTCTCAATCTGAGTTAGTAGGGTGCCATCAATTATTCTACAAAGAACTCTGATAGCGTTAGCACGGTACATATCCGTCTTGCTGTTCATATCTTTCATCAATGAGCTTGTGACTATGATGACCTGTTACAAACATGAAGCTCAAAAAACTTAGAACCATAAGTCATGAATAGATATGTATTCATCTGAAAACATCTTTATTTGACCTCATCTGATGATGGAGAAAGCTCTTTGATCATTAAATATACCAGCCTCCTAAGACCAGCATCACTGGACTGGAATAACTTTGTTACTGCAAAGAATACTTCTGTGGCCTCAACCTGTAACAGAAACATGCACAATTGAATTTGTCGTGTTCTGTATCTCTTCTCGCATTCAAACAGTGGATTAAAAAATGTGCTTCCGCACAAACTAAACAGCTCACTGTTATGCAGTCATGCTGTACCATACCTTCGTGAATGTCTCGCCTTGATTAAGTAAATATAATAGCTTGGTGATGACCTGCAACAAAGTTCCAAATAGGACAGGAAGCAAAGAAAAAAGAGTGTCAAAATATGTTTCGAATACTCTGTTGTAAAGAAAGATGGGAGGAACTGCACACGGTTCTTACTTGTGAGCACCTTCTGACATCAAGTTGTGGATTATGGAAAGCCCGTGCCTCCTGCAGAACAGCCCCCTTCTCGATCCCGAAGAATGGCGAATACTCGACTGAAAAACATCCACACAGTTAATAAAGATGAAACAACTTGAAAGCACTTTATAACCATATACATTATAACAATCTGAATTGAATTCAATCTATAAAAAGAGAAGATGAAATTATATTTTTACGACCTCCAAGGGGTAAAGCCACCTGGTGTTTAACAGTTAAGGTTGCATTGCAATATGTACTTACAAATAAAAAGGAAAGCACAGAGTAATTTCAACTTTAAAGCACAGGAGCAGTCCGGTTTGGAACCTGAATATACTAATATCATGGGATTGTGAACGAGGCAGATACGGATCTAAACGAAAACATTTGCTCGTGAAACTCCAATGGCGCAACACACAGGTTCAGGTGGCACGATGGACGATGCTGCGAGCGAACGCACTCCAGATCCACGTAGCTCCAAGCCCTCCCGCCCCAATTCCCAAACCAAATCCTGCAAACGATCTGCCTAACCAACAAAGCCCCGACAAATAAATCCGCGCCGCCACTACCACTGCTCCACTGCCGACGATGACAACAGCAACATAAGATCGACAGATCGTGCAGGAGACAGGACGCGAGATGGCACCAGATCTGGCACACTAGAACGAACAGCGGCCCCCAGATCGTAGCCGGCAGAAACCAGGAGGCACGGGGGTAGGGTTTAGCGGGTGACGAGGGAGGAGAGGTGGCTGACCGTCTTCGTCGTCGTCGTCCTTCTTCATGTACGGCTGCGCCATCTCCGGTACGGCTAGGTCACCGCCGACGAGGGAGCGAGGCATGCGACGCCGTGCGCTGCTGGTGGGTGGAGGGGTGCTTGTGCTTGGCTCGGGCGGGGAAGGACGATGCACGAGATCGGGCCGATCCGGGGACTGGGGCGTTGCGCGCCTTTTTGCGCATGGGCCTTCGACTGTATGAGGGAGACCGGTGATTAATTGAAACTTTGTCGCGAAGAAAGTTTTGCTTGGCTCCAAGGTTAGGTTATATCACAATTACAAATTTTTTACGTGGTTGAAAAAAATAAAAACCGTCCAAAGAGATCTAACGGTTTAAAAATATGCGGTACCATGGTATCGGTATCAGACGGTGTTAAATAGGAGGGTACGATACTAAAATGGTGGGACTGGTACCCATATTTTTAATTTTTTTTATCTCTATAAAGTATAAAGCGCATAAAGACCTTTAAAAATTAAAAAAAATAGTCTAATTTTTTCACATCAAATTTAACTCGCTTATTTTATTTAAAAATTATAATTATTGTTTATTTCTATTGTGGTTTAATTTAGCATATAATATACTTTAAATATGATTTAATTTTTTTTCATATCTTCCCATGTTATTTGAATAAGACGAGTTGGTCAACCTTGATGTTAAAAATATCAAATGATTTATAATTTAAGACGGAGGGAGTTGCTCCCCTTTATAAGCAGCTATAGAGTATTTGAATATCTATCTAAAGTTTAATCTATTTGTAGCTAACATAATGTGGCTAATGAGGGCTAAAGTTTAGCCGCATACCCATTCTATTCATTACCATTAGCTCATATTAAGTTGCCTAACATATGCTAATATTTAGCCTTGTGTATTCAAACACCCTCTGCGACATCGTTTGGTTACTACAGATTTGGGAATCTGGCATACAAAAATCTACTGAGCATCCAACAACTTGGATTTTAGCGTAGACATGTCTTGTATGTGTTTATAAAGCCGATGTCACCAGTGATGGAGATGTCCCTGAGTGGTAATTTCCGGATCCAAATCTAGAACTGATCTAAATGTGACTAATCGGGTACCGACAGCGAGACTCGGCTGACCTATCAGAACCCGACCGACTGGTCTAGACCCGATTTGAGGTCCGACCACGAGGACGACGTAGAGATCCACCCATACATGTACCCTTAACCACATCCCGAGAGGGAGGATAGTGGTTTTGAGGCACGTATGACACATGAACCAAGTTTAAGGGTCTAAATTTCCAATTTCTAAGTTTGGGATCTATGTAACACACCTTGCCAATTTTAAAAAAAACATACATACATTTTTACTCGTTTAAATATTATCAACCAAATCTAGGGATCCAGATTTCTAGTTTTCCAAGTTCAGAGATCTATGCGACACACATTGCCAATTTTAAGAACCGCATGTGCATTTTACTAATGTAAAATATAAATATATGCATGTCGACAATGCGGTTGCTATTCCTATTGCTCATGTGGCAGGTTAGGCTGAGTCCAATGGGAGTCTACAGAGGGGTTTTCCAAAACACTATTTTACACTGTTTGACATAAAATGTTGCAGTGTAGACAGAGAGAGGGGTAGTTGGAATAGTAAGTGATACGGAATGAGACTTGGAGACTCCCATTGGACTCAGACTTATTCCTTGGAAACACATGAATAGATCTGATGGAGACGGACCACTGTGCTCAAGCTGCCTCTGAGATTTCCAAGAACCTCTGTAGTGTTTCCAGGAGGCGAAGACGTAGAGATGGCACAAGTGATTGATTGATAGTTTAGTTTGTGCACCTAACTTCAGTGCACCGATGTGATCATGTCTTATATTTTGTTTAAACTGATGCTTTGTCACATTACTTTTTTCAGAACTAAAATGCTTCCACATGGAATCTCACCTGCAAAATTTCCTGCTCTTTTTTGCGAGGATATTTTCCTGCAAAATTTAGTCTCAAAAGAGAAAGGAGACTACTTACTCTGTCTCGAATAGGAAGGGGTTTTATGTATTTCAATAAATTCGCGCAATACTCTATTTGTATGATTTATATATGTGTCTACATATTTATCAATATACATATGAATTAATATGGATGGAGAAAATAAGACTAAAACTCCTTATGATTTGAGATGGATAGAGTACAAGTTTACACTACCTTGGTCCCATAAAGAGTACACATCTTGCCTTTTTAGAATAGGTTAGTGCTAAGATTAATTAAAGCATGCAGCCTCTTATTTTCCACTGGTACGGTTATGTACATTGCGTGGCCCATGTAGAAAATATTATTGGCATTTTAAGGAAAATTTCCAAACGATAAATTGATATTTTTCATGTGGCCGAGGCAGTACATAATTTGGTGCGTGTTTCTTATAGACTCCTAGAACCACGGCCATGATTAGAAATTTTGTGAATCAGGCTTCGATGGCAGGTAGGCGGCAGCAACCCATTAGGCACCAAGGCTAAAAATAGAAAAATACAAGGAGCGAGGGCAATGGCTCTCGTACATCCTGGAAATGTGGCACGACGGTGCGGTGGAGGTTGGGCAATGTGACGAAACCTGAAGCCTACTTCCCGTTCCTCCGTCTCCGCCGCTCGGTTTCAACCCCTTCGCTTCTTTCGCAGAAGAACACGGAGAAAAGGAAGGTGTGCAACCGGCGCATGAACCACCTTGTTTCCAAAAGGCCGCCGCATGGCTCCTCGCACACTTTGATCTCAGCTTTTTTTGTTGGCATTTGCATTGCATGCAGGGGTTCATCACGGCGACGGGGAGGAGGCGGCGCGCCGTTCCGATCCTACCCCGGCTCTAGCTCCCTTTGAGGGTGGGGTGATCCTCCTCGTCGGCGACGGGGAGAGAGCTCCATCCTCTCGTTAAACATCAATCATGGCTATGCCGCTAGACCATCTGTTCGGTAGTTCTAATGGCTCATCGGAAAGCTCGGAGGATTCCTCGGGCTCACCGTCACCGCCAAGCAATACGTCGTCATCCCCGCCATCATCATCATCATCCAGCTCGCCTCCCTCCAGCCCGCCGCCGTCCACGCCGTCGACGTCGCCGCCCAATAAGCCCTCCGGGTCGGGCTCGCCGCCACCGTCGCCGCCCTCGCAGTCGCCACCCACACCGTCGTCCCTGTCGCCGCCGCGGGCGGCAACGCCGGCGCAGAACAGCAGCGCGCTGTCACCCCCGGTGCCAGCAGCGGACAGACCAGGCTCGCCAGGAGCGCCGCCGTCAAGGGACTCCCCGCCGTCACCACCGGCTCCTCCGAAGCGCAGCGGTAGCGACTCCGCCGAGAAGAGCGGCCGTAGCAATAAGAGCGGAAGCAGCAGCAGCGACGACGACGTGTCACCGTCACCGCCGGTGGGCGCCATCGTCGCCGGCGTGGTGATCGGGGTCCTGGCCTTCGGCCTGCTGATGTGCATCGCGGCGTGCGTGTGCTGCGCCAAGAAGAAGAAGAAGAAGAAGAAGCCCCCGCACATGAACATGCCGTACTACACCGACGGGCACGGTACACCATGCGTGCATGCTGACATGCCATGCGGATGGCGCGCGAGAGAGTGACCGACCACTAACGTAGTAGCATGGCGTGCGGTGCAGGGAACGTGTTCTACGCGAACAGCATGCCCAAATGGCAGAACAACAGCGCGATGGAGCACGGCGGGGGGTGGCACGCGCCGTACTCGCCGGCGAGCGGGGACACGAGCGTCTCGCAGCAGGTGCCGTCGCCGGGCATGCCCGCGCTGGGGTTCTCCAAGAGCTCCTTCTCGTACGACGAGCTGGCGTCGGCGACGGGCGGGTTCTCGTCGGCGAACCTGCTGGGGCAGGGCGGGTTCGGGTACGTGTACAAGGGCGTGCTGGCGGGCAGCGGCAAGGAGGTGGCCGTGAAGCAGCTCAAGTCCGGGAGCGGGCAGGGGGAGCGCGAGTTCCAGGCGGAGGTGGAGATCATCAGCCGCGTCCACCACCGCCACCTCGTCTCCCTCGTCGGCTACTGCATCGCCGGCTCCTCCCAGCGACTGCTCGTCTACGAGTTCGTGCCCAACGACACCCTCGAGCACCACCTCCACGGTGAGTACGTAGTAGTTACTTACTGCCGTATCATCCAGGCTGGGCATCATATCGTTCTATGATACACGTCCATCGCTTGCGGTTCATCTCCTGATTATGGTTACTCGTCTCTGTGATGCGTTCATCCTACGTGCGCTGGTGGGTGCAGGGAAGGGCGTGCCGGTGATGGACTGGCCGACGAGGCTCACCATCGCCCTCGGCTCCGCCAAGGGCCTGGCTTACCTGCACGAAGACTGTAAGCTCCAAGCCCTTTGACTTTATGCATCTTGATCAGTGTGTCCATCTTTTCCGACGGTTCCCTTGATTGCTAATTAATGTGCGTCGATCGCGAAACACAAATTAATTAAGGCCACCCCCGGATCATCCACCGTGACATCAAGGCGGCCAACATCCTTTTGGACGAAAATTTCGAGGCTAAGGTAACAAGCGTGTCCCTGAACAAAATCTGGAGCATACGCCTCTATGCGCGATCGATCGGAGTGCCTGCAGAAATCCAGTTACAAGCAGAGCTCTGATCGAATTCGTGTGGGTCTTGTACTCTTGTTGCCAGGTCGCGGATTTCGGACTCGCCAAGCTGACCACAGACACCAACACGCACGTCTCCACGCGCGTGATGGGAACCTTCGGGTGAGCACCACAGCCAACGACGACATCGCATCTGAAAGATGTATATATAGCCGCTGCCATGGCAGGGCACCGATGGTAGATCGACCGGCTGACGGCTGTACACATGTGCATCTCTCTCGCAGGTACTTGGCCCCGGAGTACGCGTCGAGCGGCAAGCTGACGGACAAGTCGGACGTGTTCTCCTTCGGCGTCATGCTGCTGGAGCTCATCACCGGCAAGCGGCCGGTCGATCCCACCAACTACATGGAGGACAGCCTCGTCGACTGGGTAAGCTAGCCGCCGCGCCGCCGCCATTTGCGTCGCTGCAAGCAACATTATTGTTGGTTGGTTCGCTCGGTTTTGATTTCACACGTTGGTGCCTTGGCGGCGGCGGCGATGTACCCATCAGGCGAGGCCCCTCTTGGCGCGCGCCTTGTCTGACGAACGCAACTTCGACGAGCTGCTGGACCCGCGGCTGGAGAACAGGGTGGACCGGCTGGAGCTGGAGCGCATGTGCGCCTCCGCCGCCGCCGCCGTCCGCCACTCCGCCAAGCGGCGCCCCAAGATGAAACAGGTCTCTTGCGTCGATTTCACCCAGCCTAGGGAACTAAGGAGATCGAGCTTAACCCTACGCATTGCATGCTGATATGTATGCAGATCGTTCGCGCTCTGGAGGGCGACGCGTCGCTGGACGACCTGAACGAGGGGGTGAAGCCGGGGCAGAGCATGATGTTCAACTCCAGCTCCGAGTACGACTCCGGCGGCGGCGGCAACTACGCGTCCAACATCAGCAGGTTCAGGAAGGTGGCCTTCGAGAGCAGCGAGTACAGCAACGAGTACAGCGGGACAAGCGAGTACGGCCTCAACCCGTCCCAGTCCAGCGCCGAGTCCGGGGAGGCGCCGACGACCCGGCGGCAGCAACAGCATCGCTGATCGACCGTTAATTTATTAGAGGCGCGGCGCGTGATGATACGAGAACTCGTCAAGATGCTAGTAGTTTGTTGATGATATGCAAGTCAACTGACGGATAGTATGAGATGTACGCAATGTTCTTGACAGCTTTGATACTTGTAACGCTCGTCATACATACTATCATGTAATATACGTATCTGTGTGCGTTTCGTCGTCTATGGTCATAGTAGACGTGAGATTGTGAGAAGCAGGTAATCTTTGTTGAAGGATAAGAAGTTAGGAGACACTCCCCGTTCCGACTCTCAGTGCGTGAGATCTTAGACCAGCACGTCTATCCCATCGCCTATAATTTAAATTCTACTCTGTCTACAGTGCACATATAATATTTTGCATATCCATATTCACCTTCTGGTTGCAAAGATACGGAGTAGGCTACCATAGCATGATTTTTTTTTTCTTCTACCGCGTAAACACAGGAATTTATAAGAGCAAGATATCATAGATTGGTACCACTTGACGCGCGGTGCAGCAGAAAACAAGTTGGAGTAATGTGGTGACAAGAGTCAACATCAAGCTCATCTAGTCGATCTCAATCCAAAACCACTCAGGTACCCTCTAGGTTGGATGATCAGCGTTGCAGTCGCAACGACACCTCTACATTATCCACATGTTTGGAAAGGGAACACCAAGTCCTAATGTGTTAGCACCACAAACTTGCATAAAGATCTCGAGAGATGGAACTATGGCATCGTCCAGGGTTTCACACAAACATTTTCTACGCTTTTCTCCACACGTTGAAGCTGTCCCTCTTCGTGCAATTATATAATCTCAACCGATGTGCCTTAATAACATAGTAAAAGTCCATCAGGATCTTAATTGCTTGTAGATCAAGCATGTGAGTCCCAGTTGAAGTTCAACTTACGCAGACCATCTATGAGTTGCCAAGTCGGATCCAAGAGACAACCTACTGAGAGGTTCCACAGGGTCGAACCCCAACCATGGGGTCCGATTGGGTTCATTTCTCTTCTGGCTACCTCATGTATGACACACGCGACCTGTTTTATATTATATTATATTTTTCTTCACCCTTTCTTGTCCTCTCATCTGGCTGCCACTGCTTATTAGTCACCGCCTACCCGTCGCCACCGTGTGCGCTCCGCGTATGGGGCCACCACCACTAACGTTGCTTTGTTGCGTGAAGGAGGACGGTGTGGGGAAGAAAGAGATGTATAAGAGAGAATGAGAGATGGTGGTGGTGGAGGGGGTTGTAAATAAAAGAAAAGTAAAAGGGAGCTACTTGTCAAGGGAAGTATAAGTATTTCTCACTCCATTAGAATATATAAGCCCTTAAAACCCATAAGAAGTATTGTTTTATCCCACCCAAACAACGATGCTTAAAAATCCTGTCTACATAACAAGTACTAGTACTACCTCTACTGTGAAATGCTTATGGCCGCTCAGTTTATTTTTGCACTAAGAAGCATTAAAAAACCCGGAGAGAGTATTGTTTTGTTCTCACCTTTTTTTTTAAAAAAAAATCTGCTCCTATTTCTAGCTGAGCTAGCTAAGTTTTTTTTTTTTTTTTTTTTGAGAAACAGCTGAGCTACCTAAGTAAACCCTGCTGTTAGACCCTTTGTGCAGGACGGTAGGAGGGATCCACTTATTCATTTGGGCCTGACGACCGAGGGCAAGCCCAATACCTCCCCTTCCAGCCCATGAATTCTATCATGCAGAATCCACACTCAAGACTCAACAGTCCACGGTCCACCGCATAAGCTCCTGCACTCCTGCGTCCGCAAGTTTGCAACGCCGCCGCGGACGCCGTCCACTTCCATGTATTCTATCCTCCGGCCGCCACCGCCGCCCACCGGTGCCCCCATGGCCGCCACCTCCACCTCCCTTTCACTTGGCTTCTCCTCTCTCCTCCGCCCAACTCCCAGAATCCGACGACCTCAACCCCAGTCCCAGTCGCAGCCACCGAACCCGAACCCCCCTAAACCCCTCCGCCTCAGCCTAACCCTCGCCCCGGCGGCCCGCCTCGCGGCAGTGCCCGACGGCGTCGCCATCGCCGACGTCGTGGAGAAGGACTGGTCCTTCCTAGACGAGTCGGAGGGCACGAGCCTGCAGCGCTCGCTCGCCGCGGGGGCGCTCTCGCCGGCGTCGCGGGTGCTGGCCGTGACTCCCACGGCGTCCTTCGTGACCTCGCTCCTCGCGTCCTCGCCCTGCGAGCTCCTGGTGGCCTCGCACGAGTCGCTGTATGTGCTTGCGGGTGTCAAGGAGGCGCACGACGAGGTGAGGTGCTTCCACCTTGAGGGCGGGGGCGGGGGCAGGGGCGGCGGCGTGGTGGAGGCCGTGCCGGAGAGGTTCAACGACTTCGATGCTGTGTTCGTGTGCTACTTCCCTGGGATGGGAGTCTCCACCGCGGCGCTGCTCAAATCGCTGGCTAAGAGGTGCTCCAAAGGTAAAACCTGTTGAAATGGCACCTTATCCTTGTTTAAGCTTTGTGGACTGAGCGTGAGGTGGTTAGAAGGATAAGGCTTATTAGACTCCTTGTTTCGTTTTCTCAACTATACCTAGTTGATCTCAGTTCAGCCCAACGAAGGTTCAGACAATCTTGACCACAAATCATTGTACGCTGTTGATTTAGATCGTTCGGGATTGCAAATTGGTTTGAGGTTGAGACGTTTGATCGGTCTGATTGGGTTATGAGACTATTGTTGCTAGATACTCTATGGCTTTGACATACACTTGGACTACTTGGATACCCTTCAATTTAGGTATATATATGTGGGCACACAGTTTGGATGGTTAATTTAGCTTTGTTTCTCTAGTGAAGCAATGCAATTCATGGAACAGATTAACAGAGTATGACTCCTGCAATGCAGACAAGTGTGTTCGAGTTCTGATTATAGTCTGTACCACTTAGATAGTTATGGCTGGCTGACAGTTAATAATGTGTTCATTCCACTTCAAAGGTCCACGGTACCTACACCTATAAACACTTAGTATTGGCTCGCAATTGCCGACTGCAAGTTCTGTTTTAGATGAAATGTGGTATTTAGGTGGCATTCATATCTTGTACTCACTCATGCTATCAGTTGATGCCGCTGTTGTTATTAATTTTCCTCACCACGTCTCTCGCGATTCAGGCTGACACAAGGCAGTAAAGGTCAGTACACCTTAACAAGCTTACACCCTTGCCTTACAATTACCAAGGCTGTCAACTCTCATCGACCTTGTTACACCTATATTTAAGGACAATAGAAGACATATCAGGACATACTTAATTTTGAAACTTGAAGTTTTTCTGCATGAGTGTGTCATTCTATTGTTTCTTGTGACATGCAAAGTTTTTTCAATCAGTTTTAGAACTCGAACAACTGATTTTCTTTTTTTTTTTTTTTTTTTGCCTAGGTGCAAGAGTTGTGATGTTCTTAGATCAAGGCAGGGACAATTTTGAACAACATCGGAGAGAGCATCCTGATGTTGTAACATCTGATTTGCCGAGTAAATCCGCACTAGAGAAGGCTGCATCTGACAATAAGTATGAAATTGCAGAGTTTGTTGACGAGCCTAGCTTGTACCTTGCTGTTTTACAATTTCAAGGATGAACTTTCTATGTATATTGGAAATTGTAATTGCTTGTGATGAGTTTGTCGGTGCTTATGTATAGTATCTCTTTGGCTGGTTTGCTATAACTTTTGGCAGTACACTCGATTTGCTTGAGTTCTACCGAATCACCCAGGAGCTCTTGAGCATATAATACCCGATATTCTTGAATCTTGAAGTTTAGAAATTGATTCAAGTATAATCCCTTCGCAATAGTGCTTTGACCTTAGCTTGGTCGTCAACACCGTTTTCATCACCTTCTTCATGTGCTCTTGCTTTCCTTGTTCACGATGTGATCATGTGAACCACATGGTCTTGCATACAGCTACACCTACACGTTTCACATACATTCACATATAACTGACGCATATGGTTAGTCATATGCACATACTCCAAAAGGCGAATGTTTCTACTTCTATTTCCTATAAATCATTTAATTTTGTAACATATTCTATTTCCTCTGTCTCAATCTATAGGTCATTTAATTTTTTAACACTAAGTTTCACATTAGCTGATCTTATTTAAAATATCTCTGAAAATATGAAAAATTCAACTCATAGTTAAAATACTATATTATATGCTAAACTAAATCATAATAAAAATAAATAGTACTCCGTTCATAAATGTATGACGCAATTGACTTTTTTCTCAAACTTTAATCATTTGTCTTATTCAAAAAGTTTATCCAAACATGTAAAAACATTTGTCATACATGATAAGTTGTGAATTTTTTTAAATAATATGAGTGATCTAAGTTTTGAAAAAAAGTCAACCATGTCATACATTTGTGAATGGAAAGAGTAATTATGATCGTTTGAATAAGACGAGCAAGTCAAACTAAATGTAAAAAAAACCAAACAATCTATAAAATGAGACTGAAGGAGTACTAGAAAAACTCATGGTTTGTTTTATTGGCTATTTCACGCTGACAGTAAAAAAAAAAAATTAGCCATCACCGCAATTGACGAAAATTTTCCATTTAAGTTCTTTTTTATAGGTCGCCAAGTCTCCTATAACCAATCTCACTGTAGTGTGAAAAAACAATTTCACAAACAAAGAATGTCCCGTAGCATTTTTTCCAAACCAAAACTTTAATTCACCTTGATAATCATTCATCTTTTAGTCAAAAAGGCACATGAACCTTGACTTCTCACGCTAAGACGATTAAAGAGAAAAAATCTCAAACATCCTGTTTCATTCGGAGAATACAAATCATTCACGGAGTACAGCGAGAGCCACGAGCAGCAGATACGGTGAGCAAGTTTGTCACAGTTTTTTTATCTACATAAATGAAAATGTACCATTGTCTTTTGATGACGAAAATATGCCGTTATCCTTCGAGGAGAAAAGGTTATACTCCTTCACGCCTGCTTGTTCCCTCGAGCAAAGCTGAGCCTGAACCAATGGTGTCGTTGCAGCCCGCTCTCTGCTCTTGTCATCTTTGGATGATGATGTTACAGGCGCAGCTATTGGTAGGTTAAACTGGAACAGTGAGAAGGAAGCATCCACGTCCTGTGATTTGTTCTTGTCTTCTGAGAGATACTTTGGGCCCGACGTGTTCTTGTCCTCGGGGAGACCCCTGCCTGATGGTATTGTCAACTTTGAAGGATGACCTTGTATATTCATGTCTCTCTGAGTACGACCAGCAATCTCCTGAGTTCCATTTTGAAAAGGCGGTGACGGAGGCATGGCTCTGAAGCTAGCAGTAGTCTTGTGGATAGGCTCCGGAGGCATATGACTAAAGGCAGGAGCCATGTAAGGGTTTATACTGCTGTACTGGACCGGATAATCAACAAAATGGTTCCCAGGTATACCAAATACGAGCGGACTAGAATACAAGTGGGTAGGCCGGGCATAATGGAAGTTTCCATTTGTTTCAGCAGCCCAAGAACGGTTGTGAAGCCCTGTTGTTGCTGGCGAATGTGGGTGCACATGCATGCTTTGGTGATGCAGTACCTGATCCTGGAAAGGGGTTATGCTGAATCCAAATCTTTCATTGTGAGCCCGGCGTGTGGCTTTTGGTTGGTATTCTCTGAAACCCTTTCCTGCACATGCCTCGAGCAAAGATCGTGATGCAGTTCTTGACGATGGAGCACCTACAGTGCTGTTTGTTCTGTCTAGGGACTCCTCTGACTCAGATGAAGATGATTCAGGATTCTGAGCACTCGACGAGGTCATACTGCTGGAGCTGATTTCCCTATCTCCCTCGCTCATACATGAAGAGGAGCTATCAGAACCAGAAGAGTTCGTCATCAGCTCTTCATCATGCCTGGAACCTTCATCATCTCCAGGGTAACGGTTTTGTTTATTCACCGTAAGAGTACCATCAGCAGCTTGACTTCTGCATGGTTGATCTGATTTACAAACACCCCTGGAACTTTCAGAAGCCAGAGGCTGTGATTCACATCCTTTGTCAAGATTTTTACATCCACCGGTATCAGAATCCACAGGTTTTAGTGCATCAAAACTGTCAACTGAACATGCAACATTATCTAAATTAGTCTTCTTTCGAGCATCCATTGGCTCCCATACTTGCTTTGGGATAGCATTTTTCTGTGTACTGCCAATACGGGTTCCTTTTGACGCTACAAAACTATCCAACGGATAGCATCTGCGGTACTGCGCTCTAGGCTTCTCAAATCCTGATTTCCTAAACATCTTCATCTCCCTACCAGATTTAGCTGTAGATAAGAAACAATTGTCCATTACTCCATAGTCTTCCTGGTTGCCACAGCTGCAAGAATTGTACGCATGCCTATCTCTTGTTCTGTTATTTGTAGTGGATGCCGCATTGCAGCTTTTCTCACTACTTCTTGTCCTTTCCGACGACTGCCACTGTAAATCACCAATTCTTCCAGATTCATCATGGCAGTCATACCAACAAGACTGGTCTTGAGGAAAATCCTCTCTCAACCATGGACTTCTCCTCAAATATTTGGATTCCTCTGATGTGCAAAGGTCACTACTGTACATAGGAGAAAATTCTGGCACTACATTGTCGTGGATACTCTTTTGTCCACACAAAGATTGATCTACACAGCTGTCAGGAGAGCACAGATTCACAACTTCAGCATTATCTTCCTCTTCGGTTGCTGAATCTCTTGAGTCAAGAGTATTTGTCGAATCATCATTGGTAGATGTTGAGGAGTTGCTTAGAGTGGAAGATGAAACATCATCCGGTGACTTTGGTTCAATTAGTCTTTTTCCTTTATTTTCCTTTTCTTTCAGCCTTTCTTTTCTCCTGAGCTTCTTTTCTCTCTCTCTTGTTCTCCTCTTCATTCTGCGTTCTTGTTCTTCACGCTTCTCTTTCTCCTCTTCCTCAAGAAGTTTGTTCTGCAATAAGTGCACTCACAGTTCATGTTTACAGATATGGGCGAGTCAGCCTTATCTGAATTTTATCTAGAGGTATAATAAATACCTGTTTTTCCAAAGTAATAATTTCTTTGCATGCTACATGAACTCGCTCTTCCAAAAGTTTTAGTGCAAGAGACACAAAAACACTATGTGCATTTTGCTGTGCTGTACCTTGTCTGAATGCCTTCTCAACCTGCAATGAAATCCATATTTATACTTAATACTTGGAGTATAAATGCATGAATTTTCTAAGAAACCTGAACGTCCTGATTAGATATTGCTGACTGCGGTACATACTTGTAGCATTACATAAAAACAACCATGTCTGAAAGCCGCATAATGCAGAAACTGCGTTAAATTGGAATTCTTATAGAATGATATTCACTAAAGTGACAGCCAATCCTACTATGAGATTATTATATAAAGAATATCCAAAAGCAATCCAAGGTACAATCACAAAGAAAAACTTCCATTGGTGAACCTTAGGTAAAGAAGGAATGGGGCCAGAAAGAATATGCTATTTAAGAGAAAAAAATCAATTATTATTATAATATTTATACATTATTAAATCAAATGGCATACATATGTCTTCACATAGGAATCATGGAAACTTATAAGCTATACTTTCTTAGCAGTCACATCCAGAAGATAATATGTCTTTGTGAACTGGTCCAACTAGAGGATGCGAGCTTGAATATGCAGCTAAGCTGTTTTAATTATGTACTGAGGTTCAGGAATAAAAAGATCCTTTCCTTTCAGTTGAAATTCTTACTGTGTTGATTTTTAATTATTATAATGAGTTTTTTGGTCAACAACTCAATACCTGTTCTTTGAATATCACAGCTGCAGCATCCAAAAGAAACTCTCTTGCCAGTTCAGGGCTCTTGGCATGCTTCTGTGGATGGGAGCCATCACTATCAAAATCATTTCCATCCCTGTCCATGGCATCATCTTCCTGCCCATTTTTTTCATCGATCAGAATAATATCTTATAACACCAATAACGAATCGCTATTTATGTCTATCTCAGTTAAAGATATAAACCACCATAAATGGCAAGTGACATACATCCTCTTCCTCAGCCTCTTCAGCGTGCTCAAAGAAATTTCTAATACTTTCTCCCTTTGTCATTGTCACGAAGCCATCACCTACCACAAGCCTGTGGTGGACACATGATTGACCCTTCAGTGCATGTGCTTTTACGTACAACTCTGTGTACTGGCCATCAAACCTACAAGCTCGCAGAGTTATAAAGTAGTCCTCAAACTGATCAAGATTAATTCCATTTCTCTGGACTCGTGCATTCAATCCAACATCTTCAAAGCCAAAAATATCGGATTCTCCTTCATCTGTCCCAATAGCCCATTCAAAATGGTGATAAGATCCATCTGGCTCAGATAAGCATTGGCGCCAATCAACTATGACAGCATCCTCAAACACCTGAAAAACAGAGAAGCTAGATTTTATTCACATAGGATGTTCATGAGGTACCAAGTGATCAAACGGAAATTATGTTGGTGAAGTAGGTTTTAGTAAGGCCCCCTGACCTCACACTGAAAAGCAGTATCTGCGACACAGAACCAACTGGTGCAGCGAGGTTCCCTCCGCATGCGCTTCAGCTCCTTCAGCTCCTTGAATTCACGAATAACATTCCTTCGGCACTCTCGGCAAAATCTCTTGTTATCAAATCTGTTCACGAATTTCCTCCAAACTGTTAAACAAGACTTATTTTGATATATATATACAGTTGCTAGAGAAATTTGAGAGAGCAGACTAGTGGGGAAGTTCAAACGCTCAACGGAACAAGATAGAACCCAGTGTCATCATAAAATCATCAGGTTCTTACTGTCTATGTAATAATGGATATTGTTATTCATTTTTAGTGGAGATTCTCCAAGCATTCATATTTCAGTTTTCCATCAGTCTCCATTGTGATTTTTAGCAGGTTACAAGTACTAGTAATGTTTCTTCTTTTCATTAGGTGGACACAAGCCTTCAGCTTGTTATCAATGAAATCTGTTAACCTGGCAATTTTTTCTTCAAAATCCAAAATTCCGAATACCTATGCTTACCTGTACATAAGTTTTTCAATGAAATCTTCCTCCTTCATCCGCAGAAGAGATGATCTAGTATCTTCCCCTAGCGCCGACCAGAAATCCACCAGTGTATCACATGGAAGGTGGGCAGTGTGCAGAGCACACATTTCTCTTGTTCCATGCCCCCTATAATTAGCCATCCCTTGGCTAATCCATCCTCTCCCGCCTGCACCACAGGCATCAGGGTAAAGCATTTCCCGTTCCCTCTCTCTTGCTCGTGCATTGTCAAATACCTGATTAAATTCAAATGTGGAATGCATTAGGCTATTTGAGGGTGAAATGAACCAGTTCTGACATACAACTAAAACTACAGAGTAAACAACATTACCATGATTTATTAATTATTTCATTTAAAGTAACAGCACCAATGTTCAAAAAAATAGGCAAATACTTATCAATCATATAGTCACCAATAAGAGCATAAACATAAAATAAGAAACACAGGTTATGTAATATTGTCCATAATACTTACATTCTGAAGCACCCGCAATGATTTCGCTTTTATAAAGCAGTCAAGAAGTGTTAGGACGCCATCCTTTGTGGTTGAAAGACCTCCCCAAGGATGAACTGACGGGTCCTGAGTCCCATCTTGTTCCCCTTGCGTAATTTTTGACTCAGTAGTTGTCCTTGGTTGACTAATATCCAAACCTTCTTGCTGCAGTGACTTTCCATAGATAACTATCTGTGTGAAACTTTCCAAAAGCAGCCCATTGCACCTTGAGCAGTAGAAATTCTTGCGTGCCTGTTCAATGAGAGTTTGCTTATCCAATTTGAGGAGCTCCTGCCGTGCTTGAGAAGGCAAGTCATTCCAGAACTGAAAAAAATAAATTCACAGCCTAAAGCAATCAGTTTCCCTTTTTGACAGTAAAGCTAACACAGAGGTCTTCATAGCTTTATTGCCAATATAAATATGCATTTTTTTTCTTTCAATTCAGATTTTATTACTGAAGGAAAACATAAGGTAAAATGTGGTCAACGACAGAAACAGTTTGACAAGCAGCTAATTAAGAGACTGACGACTAATCACAATCCCAATCAAAATTAATGTGACGTTAAATTTACAAACTCAAATCAATGTGACGATGCAGCAAGGTAGCTGTAAGTCAAATGAAGGTTCGTCATAAACAACATTTCCCAAACCTGGAAGAAGACTACACAACATGTGACAATGCCAAAATGAAACAAAAGAAAGCAAGTTTAACTATTTGGCCCGACCGTAAACACAGGTTCTATCCAATCGGATTTGGCTTGCAGCTATACCTGCTACGAAAGAAGAAAATAATAGGAAGTGCTAAGATTTAAGCAGCAGATAATTTCCTTGAAATGGACATAGACTCATGAGGCCCTGTTTGTTTCTTTGTGAGATTATATAATCTAGCTTATTTAGAGTGGATTATACAAGCTAGCTTAGAATAAGTTGTAGGGTAACATCTCTAAATCCTATGGATATTCTTGTAGTTTAGTTGGCAATAAGCTGAAATAAGCTTCTTTAGAGTAGCTTATAGATTATGATAATCTGAGGTGTCTAGATTAAATAAGCTGTACTTTAAGCTAGGCTGTTTGTTATCTACTTAAGCTTATTTAAGCTAGATTATGTAATCTACATGATGAACAAACAGGGCCTCACCACAACCGGTGGATTTAGTTTCAAAGCAACTTGGTGGAAGTTTTTGGTTTATCTGTTCCTCTTTTAGACTACAGCTTGCTTTCCTAACTTTCAGTAGGATTTTCTTTAAAAAAAATCTGAAACTGGCATTTTTCACATACTTATTAGACATCATTGCCAGAGCAGAGCTGTACAGGCCACTGAAATTTAATATCAGCACGGACTTTAAACCAGTATGCTAACTTATTTCATTGAATCTCAATCAGGTGCCTTCAGTTGTTCGAATTTCGAAACGAACACTGCTACAAAATCAAAACAGCGCAGAGCAGAACGAGAACCCCAGCCTAGCATTGTTCACAGACGTTCAGGTATGAAACCAAAAGTGTAGCTATTCTGTCACAACCTCACCATCTCTTATAGGCTTATAGCAATGCACTACATCATTAATGCAAAGACAGTACAAACGAGCTACTAAAAAAGTCAAAATTAGCACGTATGCTTATCAGAAGCGGCCCAGCACAGATGAATCCTAGAGCTCATCATAAATAAAATTCCAAACCCATCAAACTGCTCCCCTAAATCGAGTCCCCAAACACCAGCTCCATGCAGCTTTTGGCGACACACAAGCAGAGAGAGCAACCCTCAAAGCAGACAGAGGCAGGGCACGCAGCTCCGCTCCTGAAATTATGCTGGGGGGCACCAGCACCGACCCACCCCCAATTCCCACCACCCAGATCGAATCCAGCCCGCGCCGGAGGTAGCGAGCACACGACGGTACCTTCTGGAGGCGATCGAACGTGATCTCGTCCCGCAGCCGCGACCAGATCCCCGATCCCGATGCGGACGCCACCCCCGGCATCACGTCCTCCCGCCGCCGCCGTATTCAACTCAGCCGAGTCCCCACGCCCGCTCAGCGACGCATCCAATTCCCGCCGCCAAACACGACGACGACAACTCCGCCCAGGCGGCCCTCGAAGGATTTATGCGGCGGCGGCGGGGCCCCCTGAGCTGCCGCAGAGTCTGATCGGCCGCTGCGGTGGCGCGGCGAGGGCCGAGAGGGTTCAGCGAGACGGGGAGAGGATGCGGCAAGGCGACGCGAGGCCGAGGCGATGCCGGGCGAAAGGAGAGGAGGATGGCGAGGAGGGAAGGGGACAAGAGATGAAGTGGGGGAGGGAACGCGACGACGCCGTACGCGTTTTTAACCGTCGCGGTTAGCGGTCTCTTGCTGACGGATGGGTCCTCCTCCTCCTCCAGGATTTTAACGGGGGGGTTCCGAGGTAAAACTTTGAGCTGCGTGGTGGGCGTCAAAAATTTTTACCTGGGCCGCGTTTTATGTCTAGGTCCCCGTGTAAAGGATGAATTTTGTTTTAAGACGCACGGCGTGGACTAGCACCGTCTCTGACAGCCGAACTTTAGCGGGAAAAATTTTGCGCATGGTAGCTTTGTACCTGAATAAAGTGCGTCTTGCAGCTTTACTAAGCTGTAGCCTTTCTCACCTGTTTGTCGCCTTTGACGAAGAACTGGTGTGGCACGGCACGTGAGCTGTACCATATGGATCGGAGCTTTCTGAATGCACGTACAGTGTGATAATGAAGTTTCTGAACGTACTATCACAGTACGTTGGCATTCAAAGTGAAATGCTCTTGTTTACGAAGAGATGGTAACATGCGTGTATAATAAGGAGGCCGATGATATGCTTAGCCTAATGGTAACCTTTTATTTTTTTTGTGAAAAAAAAAAGGAAGGGATGCTAGATAGGCTTGCGAGCATAATATCTCAATGACAATGGATACAATACCCACTCGGAATACATGTGAAAATGATGTATGATGGGCTGCTGGCTGGCGATCATTCACAGCATTAATACTAGAGGACCAATAAAAGATGGAGTAGCATATATAGATGTAAAGTGGCGATGGCGCCTATACGCAACTTGTGTAACACACTTGACAGCACGGGCCCAATATTGTCAACATGAAATCGGGCACGTTTTCGGGTAGGTGTAGTTTTATTTAGTACTTAGGGGCCGTTTGGAGGGGCTTCATCCGGCTCTAGGTTCAGCACCCTAGCATGATCGGGACGTCCAAGAGCCGGAGCCGGTGAAACCAGTTCTGGGCAGCTCCTCCGACTCCCCGTTGTTTCAAGCAAGAAAGAGAAAAACGGTTTCACCCGCCATGCATGTACAGTAGCTGGTACATGACCTTGTCACAAGGGGCCGGAGCCCCATGGAGCCCCTCCAAACGAGGCCTTATTTGCTTTTAATGAACCGGCTGTGCTCTATGCATTTTACAGTAATAACAGGCACAGCTAGCTGTTCATAATCATACAAGCAATAAAAATTGCGGACCTAGCTAGCGTAGCGCAACCTCTCTTATGGGATCTGCTCGAACGTTGACATATCAAATGCTGAATGCTCTGTTTCAAATTATAAAAAGGTGGCCCTCAATTTTCACAATCATGTTCATATATAAGGATGGCGGTGAACTGACCTTGGTGCACCACCATCGTTAACTTCACACTAACAGTGGGATAGATGACATTGCACAGCTAAACTGTTGCAGAAGGGTTCTCCAAATGGATTCGTTGCATTTACAACATCACCGGAGAGCTTTCTGTGTAGGCTATGGTTGAATATCTGACACTTTTGGATGCCATTTCCTTGAAGGACGGCGCGTCCGACAGAAAAGTTTGGAATTGGCCGCACCTCAACTCATATCAAGAATATCTGGGGCACTGTTAAGGGATCCCCCACTGTTAAAAGTCGAAAATATTTGTTCAGCTTGCTTGCCGTGGCCATCTCTAGACAACAGATTGGTGGCAGCGCGGCATGACCTTGAAGTACAACCGTTGTGTTATCTCTACTGCTAAGAGGAAGAATAATGAGTCTATTTCTTCATTGTAGTTTAACTTTCTTATTCAATGTTTGGTTGGTGACCCTAAGCTTGTTGGGGACATCTCTAGACAACGGGTTGGTGGCAGTGAAATGGGCTTGAAGCACAATCGGTTGTGTTATCTCAACGACTTAGAGGAAGAATCATTTGCCCATTTCTTCACTGCAGTTTCTTATTCAACATTTGGTCACCGCTCCTTTGTTTTGCCGGGGCTGTCTCTAGACAACGGATCGGTGGGAGCGTCATGGCCTTGGAGTACAACCGTTGTGTTATCTCTACGACGCAGAGAAAGAATCATGCGTCCATTTCTTCACCGTAGTTTCTTCTTCAGCATTTGATTAGTGATCCTTAGCTTGCTTGGATAAAGCCACCCATCGCTGGCTGGCTATATCTCCATTAAGCGCTGGTGGGAGTGTCTCGCAACCTATGGCCATCACATATGCAGACTGGGTTGGACACTCTCTTCTCCATATGGTTTCATGGCAAGTTTGGAAAGGAAGTCAGGAAGAAATGGATGTTGTTTCAGGAGTTCATCAAAACAATTTTTAGCAACTCTTACACCATATGGTTGGAGATCCTCTGGACCGATGATCCTGATCATTTAGTTTCCGAGTAGTCGTATCTAGAAAGGGCATGCTCACGGCTCAGTACGCGAGTGGATGCGCATGCTCACACATTGCATGTGATTTGTTAAACTTGTTTCCCCCCTTGATACATAAATGCACGTCTCTCCTACCCATTTAAGGAAAAAATATTATTATCTTCCGATGGCATATAAGATTACGAGTCGAAATGCACATGAATTTCCCGTTCGTTCTTAGTATTCTTTGTGTGCAATTTTTTTTTTAAAGTTGGCTAGTTTGGGAACCACGTTTTTCTAAAGGATTCCTATTTTTCTAAAAAAAAAAATGAACTATTTTCGCCTCAATTTTTTTAAAATTTTTTCAAAAAATAGAGTTGCCAAACTAGGGAGATTTATCCCCCAGCTCTCCGGTCCAAGACCAACGAGCTTTTGATAGTCACCGTTTACAGCGATCTTCTTTGTGTGCAATCCACCAGGGTGCGCGTCCTTTTTTTTTTTTTTGCACCAAGACTTGCCTTTTGCGTTTGCGGTGGCACTTACGAAAAAAAAAGAAAAGAAAAGGTTAACAATGACTAGCTAGGTAGTGAAAAAGGAGTGACCGAAAGGCCGGCCAGACAGCCGCAGCGGCCACAGCAACAGCAGCAATTAGCAAATCAAAGCATTGGCCGAGTGGATCTATCGGGCAAAGAAAAAGTCAACCTTTCTGAAACGGGTGCTGGACTGCTGGTTCTACAGTATACTCTACCTTGTACAGTATTGTGGACCAAGCCATCATCCTCCCACCCGTGGCCCCACCTGCAGTGTCTGTGCTGTCCTGTCCCTGTGTGACCGTGCCACGTTCGAGTGGGACCGCGCTCTCGACCAGGGAGCTCCACGACACGTGCTTCTTCTGAGGTTTCTTCTGGTTCTGGATCGGCGATCTATTCGTTGCGCTCAGTTCCTAAACCAAACCAGGGGAAAATTCCCCGTGATTTGCTGCGGCCGGTGGGCGCTGGAGAGCAGACGGCCTGAAAACCGGAGAACTCTCTCCATCGTGTCGTCGTCATCGTGGCGGTGGCGGGAGGCGGATACCGGGCGCTGTCGCCCAGCCAAGGACCAGGACAAGGGGGCGGTGGTCGGCGGCATGTGGTGTGATGGTGACGACATCGTTTCATTAGCGATGCGACACAGTCAGAACAGGGCGATGGATGGCAGATCTGAATATCTGATGTTCTGATCAACTCAACGCTCTCGCCAAGCGTATCGTGACCTCAGTCAGATCGGCCTGTACGCAAATCTGGCCGGCGCGTGTGGCCTAGTACGTTGGTGCGCACATGTTCTAACACACTATCGTGCCGCGCTGTTAGGACGAGGAAATTTCGGACAAGTTTGTAGCACATGATCAGCCGATCTCTGTGCGTGTCACGACATGCGTTAGCACACACTGTAAGTTTGTAGTAGCTATATGTTTACGTATTTTGGGCTCAAAAGAGCAAACCGCCTCGAACAGATGGGCCGGATCATAGCCCAAGAAAAGAATAGAAATTAACGTGAAGGAAACTCTTCAAGCTTGGTCTTTGGGCCATTAAAACACATATGCTGTACTATTTTTTTTTTAAAAGGAGGACGATAACGCGCGACCCCCGCGACGGGGTCGCGATCCCCGTCTCGACAGCGCCTCCGTCCACCTTCGGCTGCGCCGCCCCTAACCGCATCGTCCCTGGCCGCGCCCCGTGCTTCCCTAGCCGCGCCGCCCTAGCTAGCCCGCGCCGCTTCCTCCACCGACCGCCCTCCGGCCACGGCGCCTCTCTCCTCCGGCCCGCGCCTCCCCTCTCCGGCTGCCGCCGTCCAGCCCATCGGTTTCGAGGTCGCCGCCCTCCGTCGTCCCGCAGACACTACGATGACAACGCAAACCGCGTCGAACAGCTGGGCCGGATCATAGCCCAAAAAAAGAATAGAAATTAACGTGAAGGGAACTCTTCAAGCTTGGGGTTTGGGCCATTAAAACACATATGCTGTACTAGTTTTTTTTTTTTAAACAGCGAGCGACACAGCATTCCTCTTAAAAAGGTAGCTTCAGTTCCCCTCAAAGCTCCAGTAGTAATCCTTGGACTAAACAAATCACATGACAACAGCAAAATGCCTAATTTCGCCCAGAACACGACCACGCAACACACTGGCTTCCCCATTCACTGGGAAGATCTCTGCCTTGGGCTGTTCGGCGACTGCACAGGGAAGACGCTCCTGATCTAGATCTCACGACCAGAAAACTAATTTGAACTCTTAGTTTTTGACATACAGAACAAGACGCCAAGCACTGTAGACGACAATCCAGTACCGAAATACCACGCAGGAAAGTTCGGATCAAGGCTGGCTGCTGGGCAGCTTGCTGAGAATCGAGTGCTCCGGCTTGTGGTCGCACTCGAAATCAAGGTGCACGAATGCTCGCTCGACTTCAGGGAGCTCCTCGATCTTGATTTGGAGTGATTCTCCGATGGCATGCGCCTCCTTAAGTGGCAATTCCTCGGGGAGCTCGATGTCAACCTGCGAGAGCCATAGATCATATGAGCATGTTACAATCGAACATTGAGATCCGATTGTTTCCCAACTGCTGAATTCCTACGCAACTCTGTTTCTGAAAGAACTATCCCGATCGTTTTCTAAGCCGCGCTAAACTGACACTTGCTATATATTACTATAACAGTGAGCTCATAAGAGAACATTGACATCATCAGACTCCTATTTTACCACTCTAGATTAAGCACTGCAATGTCACCGCAGGAATCGAAACAAGTTAAGCTACATTACAGAAAAATAATGGCATTTTGTTGAAATTGGTGTTGAAAGGAGACAACTGAAATCTGATATTGTTTACAGACAAAAAGATTGCCCTTTTGAAACAGCTAATTGAGTAGTTGATACTACAACATTATCCAGTTCCAGCATATATGGATTTGAACAGATTTAAGATAACACTACTCCCAGTCAGATTTGCTGAAAACATCATTGATTTGTCTCAGCAAAGGCCAAATGGAGAATAAGATAATTAAATAAAAGGCACTAACCTCAACAAAGTAAAGCACCCCAAATGTGTACGCCCGAACCGTATCGACACGCTTAATTTGAGGATGATGCCTGATAGCCAGATATGTCAGCTTCTGAAGCATTTCTGGAGGAGCTGATTCACCTACCAGTGATACTGCACGAAGGATAACAATATGTATATAGTAGTTAGACTAACTGTCGGTACTAGCTAATTTGTAAAATGCAACAAATCTTGGTGCTACATGTGCCAACTGCTCTGGCTGACAGTGCAAACTGATTGTGGAGCAAGCCTTTGACTAGGGTTGATGACGAAGCAAATGTTCAAAGTGCACAAGTAACACAAACCTGCATTTTCCCACACGGTTCCAGACCAATTTGAAATTGTGTAGACTGCAAGGGCGATTGCACCAATTGGGTCGATCCACCAGTAGAATCTATCACCAAGGACAGCAGCAGCCAAACCCACAACATTCGTGACAACATCAAAATAGTGATCCTGTGGAAACCAATCCATCACAAACCTTTGATAAATTATGTTCAACTGTAAGTAAAAAAATATTCATGGCAAGTTGAGAAATGGAACAAGATATTAACCTTAGCATAAGCACGGACGATCTTGTTACCAGATGTTCGGCAATAGAGCCAGAGAGCTAGTTTCACTACTGTTGCAAATATCATGATTGAATATAGCCACAAGAGTTGTACTTTGTTTAGTTTTTCAGGAGCTTCATTCTCTATCAGCTTTTGAACAGCTTGAATAAATACTTGGAAGCCTGGGGATGCAACACAAATTAGTATACACGATTTTTACAGGAAGACCACTCTCATTTGAGTAAAGTTCTAACATGGCAGTAAGCATAGCTAAACAAAATAAGTAATCCCAAAAGGCAAGCATACCTAAAGTGGCCATGACAGCAGCGAAGATGATAATGCCTACAGGTTGTACCCTCAGTTTGCCAATGGGGTACTTGTAGACATTGATGCTCTTCATTGACAGATGTGTGAACCAGAGGATACCACCAGCCATGAGATCAAGCAGTGAATCCAGTGTTGACGCAGCTATAGCAATTGATCCACTTTTAATTGTGGCATATACCTGAGGAAAAAAGAACTCTAGTCACCCAACAGGAGCTCATGCATAGGAATTGAAAAGAAGGGAAGGAACCAACCTTCAACGCTAAGAGAATAATGTTTGCATAATTTGATATCTTCATGGCAAATTCACTCTGGTTTTGCTCCGCTAGCTCCTCATCCTCATTGATTTCATTGGATCCTTCTAGTGAGTCAACTTCCTCAAAGGACCTCAGTGTCGCAAATTGTTTCTCATAGTACTCTCTCTCCCCTAAATAATCCCAAAACACATCACTTTGTTAGGCAGAAGCTCTGCTGTTAATCCAATGGAAAACCTTAAAAAGTAATAGAAATGTCAAAGTCTAATTTGAATCATACAAGGCTAGAAAATTGTGATGGAAATTTGGAAATACAGCACACACCATGATATTAACATACTTCCAATAAACAAGCAAACAACAATAAACAAGTAGACAACAAGAACAACCTTGAGTCAATTAATTTCGAGAAAATTTGGTAAATACAAGCAAGATTAGGATAATAGTTTCTCACTTATTTAGAGAAACATAGAGAGCAAGCAAAAACGTTATTGTTTTTTGTATACCATGGGCATGGGAACCTGTTTCTTTATATGAGCACATAATTCAACATTTCAATCAAGAAAAGTCAGAATTTTCTGTTGTTGCAAAGATATTCAGGAAAATGGGAGTATAGGCACTTGGCAGATCCAGACTATTGTGATATAGATATTAAAATTTGAAACTAATAGCTCTGGCTGGTATTGTACAACATAGATGTTTTCTCTTTTTGACTATTATACACTTTGTCTAGATGTATCTTAGTATTCCAACTACAACAAAAGATTCAAAAGATGCATAGGTGAGTGCAGACCCCCAGAAAAAGGAAAGAACAAATGAGACAATGCAGACAGAGTTCAAAATCGCTGACTTTCAGGCAAATAAGAGTGCCACGCTTTTGCTGCTGCGTGTTATATGTAAAACTCATTCGCATGCCTGCTACAGAACACAAGAGAGGAACGGCATCATCCTGATCCCTGAAGTGGGTTTTGACCAAAACAAACACCATCATTTCACAGTTCGTTGTACAGAGAATCCAACAAACCACCTAGGGGCTATGCCATAACAAGAGGGCAACGGAAAAATATTTAGTTTTTACTCGACAAAATACATAGAACATAAGCTATTTTACACAGAAACAAAGAAGCGCCAGTAAAGTCACGACATGTTCAATGATAAAAGGGAGAAATGAAAGCCTAGGAACCCACAGAAGCCAGAGGAGGATTAAGAACAAGTGACTGAGGCATCCCCAAAAGAACCGAATTATCCACAACAACTCCCACCCTCCCTGCAGAATCTAGGATCAAAAGCACATCAATCATATCAGCAGGATACTTCTAAAAGGAGCACCATAGAAATAGAAACGGGATCAATCATACCGCCAGGGTACTTTTAAAAAGGAGCACCGTGGAAACGGCATCTTCCTTGCATAATTGCCACATTCAGAAAACCGAAACACCGACTCCAAGGACAGATCATACCAACGCCTAAGATAATCGATCCCAGAGAATGCGAGGAGGGAGGGGCTTCGGGGGTGAACCTTCGGGGAGGCCCTTGGAGCGGGAGAAGTCGACGTGCGATGGGCGCTCCGGGTCGACGGCGTCGAGCACCTTCTTGGGCAGCCGCGAGACGAACTCCCCGCGCAACGAGGCCACCGAGGTGCGCCTCCGCCCCACCCCCGGCACAACCAGCAGCGGCGCCCGCGCGTCGTCATTCCCGCTCGCGTCCATCCCTCAAGCCTCGCCCGCCCGCGCCGATCGCCTCGCCTCGCAGCTCGGTCGCGGTCTCGTCGCCTCCTCTCCTCTCCCCCCGTCTGCGTCCTAGCTCATGGAGGGTGGAAAATGGCAAGCCGCCGTACCCGCGCTTGGTTTGCGGCCGCGCCTATTAAACGGGGCCGGGGACGCAAGTGCCCGAACGGGCGCGGTCGGCGCACGGCGCTGGACCGTGCGATCGCGCGCTCGACGGCTCAGATCATGCTTTCAGAACCGTTGGCAAAAACCTTGTCTTCAGGTGTGTTTTTGTTTATCATTTTTTATTAAGAAATAAATTTATTCTTGTTTAATGGTGCTTGCTGGTCGCCCTTTATGGTCAATGTCCGTACACTTACTGTAACAGCTGTTTTTCTCCTGTAGGTCTGTATTTAATTAAAAAAAACTAAAGGAAGGTTTATTAGGGGCAAAATATGCTAGAAAATTCAGAAGCGTAGACATATTTGTTTCTTAGCCTACTTGAGCTTGAATTGTGTGCATTTCTTTGCTGGAGGCATATATAGGCTTCAGCCTTTCGCCAAGCATGATCTTGTCGTATACACTAGATGCGCAACTGTACATGTACAACAGTGAGTGTACATTTTCAACAGAAGAAGTTGATTGCAAATTGCAATGCAAGGTAGCAAGATGGCAGACCTGGCGTGACCAAGGTAGACGTAGATCCATATATGTATTAGATCACAAAAACGATTCTTTGCTAAGAACTGAAAACAGATGGTCCATAATCTCTGCATTTTTTGCCTTTCCTGGTTCTCATCAATGGACTGTGTAGGGCCTATTCTGCAGACAATAAGCATGTGCCATCGGACATGTGCACTGCTGGCGCCTATGATCTTTCGAGATGCATACACTCTCCATGATCACGCACAGAGCCAGAAGATCCATCATCAATCCATCATGTTGGATCCTTTCTTCTACGATGCAAATTCCGTGATGTGCTTATTTCTCTGAAAAACGGCAGGCAATGCTTTCAAGCTCAGGCTAGACAGCATTTAGGGCGTGTGATTCTTTTTTTTTCTCCTTCAGCTCAGTCCTTTCTAAATCTAAAGCAGCCGTCCACACTTGAGTTGTCAGTTTACGACCAGACGGTGTTACATGGTGGAGGAAAGATCCGGCATCTATATGCAATAATGCGCGTCGACGGCTCGTCGCAGTCTGCATCTGCTAAACGCCTTGTTGAACCGGATCGCTG